>CM056059.1:245223498-247689748 GCA_029574335.1 Rana kukunoris
CCGCCGGCTGCGGATGCAGGCTGCCACCAATACTTACCTCCACCGGCTAGCCGTGGCAATGGAGGGCAGCCAGGCAGCCAGGGAGAGACTGGTTGAGGTTCAACCACCTGCACCCCCAGCCCCCCCACCTGTGGCTCGCCCCAGGCAACTGCGCCCCAGGAGCCTAGGGACAAGAAGAAGCCCACGACAGGGCCGTTGATGTTTGTCTAATTATGTTTTATACTCAGATTCTGATTTATATTTTTGTTTATCTCCCTGCACACGGTGAGGAGTGCAGGCTACAGTGTGAATGAGGTGTGAATGTGTGGGGGTGACACTCCTGCCATTAAGGGGTGTCACCCTCAGTCATAGGTGAGAAGTTATCACCACGACACGTGTGAATGGTGTATGAATGTACAGCAACATAATTGGAGCCGTGGCGTGGCGTTGCTGCTCCCAAGTCCCATGTGGTGTACTTGGGTCTAATCCAATTTGATGTGGATGTGGTGTGTCTGTGCTAGGGATCACAGTGGTGTGCATGCATGCATTCTCATTGTGCCATGATTAATGTGTGTGTTTAACGTGAAAAGTAGCCTACCACAAGGACCCTCCTGACTGCTCTTCCCTCAGCAGACGGGGGACCCTCGGGCAAGGGGGGACTGTGTGGGTCGGGGGTCAGGTCATCACGTAGCTCAATCTCCAGGCCCTTTCTCACGGCAAAGTTGTGCAGCATGCAACATGCCCCAATGATCTGGCACACGAAGTTTGGGGAATACAAGAGGGTACCCCCAGACTTATCCAGGCATCGGAAACGTGACTTCAGGAGGCCAAATGTGCGCTCCACCACTGCACGGGTTTTGATGTGTGCTTCATTGTATCTTTGCTCTCCTCTGGTTTGGGGATCCCGGAATGGAGTCATGAGATGGGGTCCCAATGCATATGCCGCGTCACCTGGTAATGAAAAGACAGGAGGATGTTAATAGTGCATGTGCCCGTTGTGAGGTGTGCATCACGGGAGGGGATAGTTATGCCTGCCACCCATGTCACTCACCAACCAGCCAGCTGTCCCCATACACGTTCTGTTCAAATTCTGTGGAGATGGTGCTTTGACGGTATATGTAGCTGTCATGGCTGGCCCCGGGGTCCTTGGCACGGACGTGCCATATGAGGCCTTGGGCATCGACTATCACCTGTACATTGATGGAATGCCAATGCTTCCGATTGCAGTATATGTGCTCTGTGTCCCGGGGGGGCTGTAGTGCCACATGTGTGCAATCAATGGCCCCCACAGTGCGTGGGAATCTGGCAAGGTTGTAGAAATCTGTCATTGCCTTCCTCCGCAGCTCCTCAGTGGTGGGTTTGATGATGTGGTTGGCCATGCGTCTGAGGATTGCAGGGACAACCTGGTGCACACATCTGCTCATGGTGGATTGTGACATCCCAGCCACCACTCCACTTGTACGCTGGAATGATCCACTGGCAAGGACATGGAGTGTTGCCAGTACCTTCACCAGTGGCTGCACTGCTTGTGAGCGTTGTGTCTGGCTGGTGATGTCCTCCTGCAGGGTTGTGGTTAGTTCCATGATGGCTTCAGGGCTGAATCTGAATAGGCGAAACACCTCCAAATCACTCATGCCAAAGACGTCAATGCGCGTGCGGAATATCCTCTCCCGTGCCCTCCTACGTGCACGTCGACGCTGTAGGGCTATGAGCAAGGCTGCCCCTGGCATGTTGGCAGACAGATGTGTTGTCCAGCAAGTGTTTTTGCTAAATTCGTCTGTCACAGTGTTGCTTTAGCTGCTCTCCAGCTGATCTGTTCAACTCCTGTGCAAAGTTACCCCTGCTTTATGAGGGGTGACTTTCCGCAGAAAATTCCAGTTACGCGCACCGGCTTACGCCGGCGCAAGAGAAACGTGCGTTTCTGAATCAGAGGATCTCCCTCATTTGCATATTTGAATAGATAATCCATGGGAACGGTTGATCTGTCGCGCGTAAAGATGCGCCAAAGACACGCCGGCGTGGAAAAGTTACACCGGAAAAAATTACCCGATTTTAAAGCGGATCTGGTATAGTAGGTACGACGCATGGATCCGACGGCGCAAAATAGCAGTTACGCCGCACATCTCTAAAAACGCCGGAGTAATTGCTACATGAATCTACCCCTGTGTTTCAGAAAAATGATCCCCATGAGCTAATCTCCCACTATATATATATATATATATATATATATATGTATGTATGTATGTATGTATGTATGTGTATGAAATTTCAGCAAAATTTTAATTCAGCCCTCTGTAAGTGGATAATTTAAATTACCAACAAAAGATGTGCCGTCCTTTCCTTCCTATCACATTACCCAGTCCATATCAGTATAGATATCTGGCATGAGATTTTTGCCGGTTGAGATCTAATATGTTTTAAAAGAGTTCCTTTAATTTTTGAGCAGTATATATATATATATATATATATATATATATATATATTTCTAATTTGTATATATATATTTCTAATTTGTATATGCTGTTTTGAAATGAAACTGGGGTCCATCTGGTGTATAATTAACTGGGCGTTTCTGCCATTGTCTTGGGCCATAGTTAAGCCAACACCAGGTTCATATTGAGGAGCCTTTGGGCCAGATTCTCAGCTGAGATACGACGGTGTATCTCAGATACACCGTCGTATCTCAGTTTTTTCCAATGGGTATCTATGCGTGTGATTCCTAGAATCACTTACGCATAGATACACTAAAGATCCGACAGGTAAAACAATTACACCGTCGGCCGCTAGGTGGCCTTTACTTTGTTTTCTCATTTACCTATGCAAATGAGCCTAATACGCCGATTCCCTAACGTTTTTACGCCGCCCCGTCGTCGTTTCCGTAAGGTTTTTCCTGCGTAAAGATATAGCAGCCCAAAGATGGCGCATCCTTTGTTAAGTGTGGACGCCGTGACCGCGGAAAATTTGAAAGTTTTTACGTTGTTTGCATAACTTGTCCTTGAATGGGGATTTATGTTGATTATGTTCACGTCGAAAACACCGTCATAATTTGGAGCATGCGCACTGCGATTTTACTATGGCCGGCGCATGCACAGTACGTTCGGCGTGTGGACGCGCCTAATTTAAATAGGAGACGCCCCCTACCCTCCTTTTTTGAATTAGGCCGCCCAATTTACACTACAATAAGTGAAAAATAAACTACAGCGCTAATTACATTAATAATCTCAAGAGCACTAAGTAAAAAAACAAACAAACAAAAAAACAAACACAATTTACACTACGCCGCCGCAACTGAACACGCAAGTGCTTTGTGAATACAGCACTGGCGTGTTAAGTTGCGGCAGCGTAAAGTAAATAAGAAAAGTTAAGCCGCCGCAACTTAAAGCGGGGCTACGAGAATCTGGCCCTTTATGTTTTTCAGTTCAAACTTTCATATGGAGTTGTGAAATCTCAACCTTGGTTTCCCTTGATTACTTTTACTTACTGACCTCAAACATCAGTTCCTCCCATTGTCAGCTGGGGTGAATAGTTGCGTAAAACGTAACCCTAGTTTGCATTGCTTAAATTTGGTTAACATGATTGTCTGATAATCAGTTCCTTAAGGTCTTTCTTCCTGTCTTGTTTTCAATGGTTCAGGAGAGGGGCAAGTGGAAGGCGGGGCCGTAGGCCTGCCTGAATTTGTAGGAGGAGTCGGAGGGCTATTTATCCCTCCTCCCCTCTAATCTCCGGCGTCGGTGGGGTTTCTGGGTACCGACGCACGTCACTTCCGGTTTCCGAAGGCAGCAGTTGCAGGAGTCTCGTGGCGTTTCTGTGTTGGCATGGGAGGGGGGGCTGCATGGTGGACCCCTTGCCACCCACCCGTTGTGTGCTCCTGAGGATCCACCTTTCGCTCATCCGTCCAGCCACACTGCGGAACCCTTGCTGGCACTCTCCACCCCTTGCCGGCCCTCAGCTGACAGTTTTGCGGGGAGCTCCGGGGGGTGGGGGTCAGTCCGGTCGCTGCTCTTGGTCCTCACGCTGGGCATCGTGGGGTGGGGGGGCCGCTCACAGTACTCTCCGGTACACATGCTAACACCCACCCGCCCCCTGTTACCTGTGCTCATGCAGAGCTGGGGGGGCGCTCACACTCCCGATGCTCACGCCAGGCATCCAGTGCTTTGCATGATGGCCCCTGAGCTCCATCTAGCATTAGGATGCCGGCCGACTACCCGCTTCTCCCGGCGCTATGCCTGGGGGGGGGAGCGAGGGGGGCCGTCCGCCCGCTCCCCATGGTGCCCGGGGGGAGGGGGTGTGTCTGTCCGTCCACCCGCCACCTACAGTGTCGTGGGCTCATCTTGCTGAAGGAGGCTCCCCTCTTCTCCAGGTACACTCGCTGGGTTATGAGGGGGGTCTGCCCGATCCCATCCACTGGAGGGTTACGCTGGCAGCATGAGGGGGATGTCCACCCATGTCTCCATGGGTTATGCTGGCAGTTTTTCCTTGCGATATGCATTTGTCAGATTCTGTCTCTGCGTTTTCTGTCGTAGCATTTCCGCCCCGGCAGTTCTGTCATGGCATTCTGCCCCAGCATTTCTGTCATAGTACTTCTGCCCTAGGGTTTTTTCTGTCCCGGGGTTTCTGCCATGGCGTTCTTTCCCGGGGGGGGGGGTGTCATTGCATGTTCTTGCCTTACGTTGTTCATGGCGGAGCGGTTCTGTCAGTAGTGTGTTTCTGTCGTTAGCGGTTCTGTCGGTAGTATGGTTTTTCACAGCGGTTCTGTCAGTATGTTTTGTCACAGCGTTTCCGTCAGTATGTTTTTTGTCGCAGCATTTCTGTCAGTATGTTTTGTCACAGCGTTTCTGTCAGTGGTATGTTTTTGTAACAGCGGTTCTGTCAGTGGTATGTTTTTGTCACAGCGTTTTCTGTCAGTAGGTTTTGTCAGTGTTTCTGTCTTGTCTTGGCGTTTCTGTCTTGGCGTTTCTGTCTTGGCGTTTCTGTCTTGGCGTTTCTGTCTTGACGTTTTTGTCATGCCAGTATCATGTTTCCTGTCGTAGCATGTTCTGTCTTAGGGGTTTCAGTCACTGTATGTTTCCTGTCATGTCATATTTCAGGCTGGGGTTTCATTTTCTTATCTTTATTAACCTCAATCTTCTCGCCTGTCATGTCACGTCATACTATGCTTTTCGTTCACCTGTAGGACTACCCACCACGGTCTGTGGGTACACGGGTCCTCAATTTTCTGTTCCACTGTTGGTCGTTATCACAGCAGGCCGGTTGCACTCGCTCACGTTCATTAGCGGGGGGGGGGTGGCTGTCGGGTTCTGTCAGCATCATGTTCGGCGTGTTTGCTGTCATGGCGTGTTTGCTGTCATGGCGTGTTTGCTGTAATGGCGTGTTTGCTGTCATGGCGTGTTTGCTGTCATGGCGTGTTTTCGCAGGTTCGGTACTCCAGTGTCGCGCAGCTTTCAGCTCATACCGGTGGCCGGTTCTTCTTCGTCCATTCACAGATCCTTTCCTGCTAAGGTTATCATTTTCCAGATGATTGACATTATGTTCTCGCCTATCACGTCACGTCTTGCTATGCAATACCTTTTCATTTCACTAGCAGGACTACCCACTACGGTCTGTGGGTACGCGGGTCCTTCAGTATCTCGCAGCAGGTCACTTGCACTCACTAATTATTCACCGGGGGGTCGTCAGGTTCATGTGCATGCTGGGGTCCCTCCAGGACTGCATGTCTTCATGCTTATGTAGGCTTACAGGGGTTTGTGTTTTCTGTTGTATGTTCTACTCCAGCGTGGTTCGGTCATTGCCATGCAGTCACGGCGTACATGTTAGACTTGTAGCTTCTTTTGTTCGTATGTCTCGTCATTCCTGTCATTTAGGTTCTTGCATTCCGGGTCACATGGCTTGTCGGTGCTATGCAGTCACAGCACACAAACAGCCTTGTAGCTTTATTTGTTTTCTTTGTCTCGTCATACCGTGCTTTCGGGTATAGTTAGCCAGGGTGCGCATCTCAGGATCTGTCACGTCTACAGATCCATACGGGCTGAGGTTTCGTTTGTTAAATGATTGTTGACCACAATCGTCTCGCCTGTATGACATACGTCATACGTGCACGTTCATTCTCACGCCTATACATCTACCCACCACGGTCTGTGGGTACATCGCCTTGAGTGTTTCGTTTTTAATTACCTGTCTGCGCGGCAGGTTACTCGGGCTCGCTTACTGCTTACACTTATCATATACACTTGGGTAGGGTCTGTCGCCAGGTTCATTCACGCGCTGAGGTCTGGTCATTTATGCTCACATCTTTGCCCCAGTGGCGGGGGGGTGTCTCATGTTTTGTTGTCTGTTGTCTTTTCTTTCGGTTTTTCTAGGGTTGGGCGTGCGGGAAGTTTCGGGGGCGACACATTCTGGTGCATTCCGGCTGCTCCACGTGGGGGTGCAGGGCATGGCAGTATGCCGTCACTCAGGGGTTGGTCCGTACTTGTCTCAGCAGAGTGGTAAGTCAACAAGGGGTTTCCTTTTTCCGGCCGAAGCAGGGTAGGCGGTACGTTTCAGTTTGTGTCCAATTCCATCCCAGCTGCTTCACATACCAGCATTGAGAGTGTTCTGGCCGTTCCTGCTAGGACAATTTTATTAGGGTTCTCGTCCTTGGAGTCGTTGCTTCTTATCCTTGGGGCTTTTCTCTGGTTCATAGGTTGCCAGATCGTCGGGGCGGGTCCATCAGGCCAGGCTCTTTGTCCATTTCCCAGCCTGTTGATAGGGGGGGGGGGGGTCCCAGTTACTCGGGTAGGTCGTGTCATGCCATATCTGGTTCTGTCTCTGTATCGTTGCATATCGCTACTGCGTGTTGGCCTCGTCCATTAACATCAGCAACTCATCTTTCGTGTAGCCGGCTCTCAAACCCCTTCCCTCCTATCAGTTTGTCCATTTTTGGCATCTCTCCTTCTCACGTCCCCTTACCAGGTATGGATAGTTAGGCCAGGGGTTGTGGGTGTTTGACATGGGTTACTGGTCTTGCGTCCTATTGGATGGTGTTGCTTTCACAGGGCTCCTCAGGGCGGCCCTTGTTCCATTCCCCCACGTATCCTCTCGCCACCAGCAGTTGTTCCCATGTCTGTGCTTTTGGAGGGTGGCTTAGTCTGCCAGGCACGGGACAGTCGTTTGGTTTCGAGGTTCCTTCCAATCATCGGTTCTTGGGACGCTGGTTTTCTGCTGTCGTAACGGATGCTTATCGGAGCCGTTCTTGAGACTGTCAGGGCGTGCTTTCTCTACCAGACAGATAATTTGTGCCTTCCACTCTTTTATCACACCTACTTCTGGGTCTTTTTGCCCACTTATAGGCGTACTGTCCAGCGAGGCTAATGGCACACCTCAGGCCTGGGTAGTTAGGGTGTCGCATTCCTCGGTGTAGACTCTGACTACAAGTGGAAGGCGGGGCCGTAGGCCTGCCTGAATTTGTAGGAGGAGTCGGAGGGCTATTTATCCCTCCTCCCCTCTAATCTCTGGCGTCGGTGGGGTTTCTGGGTACCCACCCACCCGTTCCCTCTTTTTTCATGTTATCATTTTCTTCATTCATTTCTTCATAAGTACTTCAGGGTATGCCCACTTATAGGCGTACTGTCCAGCGAGGCTAATGGCACACCTCAGGCCTGGGTAGTTAGGGTGTCGCATTCCTCGGTGTAGACTCTGACTACAAATTTAGCTTTTGCAAAATCATAGTTTTATATATACCGTAATTTTCGCTCTATAAGAAGCACCTGACCATAAGACGCACCTAGGTTTTAGAGGAGGAAAACAAGAAAAAAATATTCTGAACCAAATGGTCTACTAAACTATTTATCCCTCCCAGCATAAATCCTCACTCTCAAAAAAAAAATCCTCCCATCTCAAACTTGTGCCGTCTTCTCTCCCCTCCCGGTACAAACCCCCCCTCCCCCAGCTGCTTCTCCTGTTCTGTAAGAGCAGCCCGCTCTGCTGGGACTTGTGGTGCCTCTGTGGGGGGCTAAGATATGGCAACCTGCTCTGCTGGGGCTTGTAGTGTCTCTGTGGAGGGACTGATGATGCCTCTGTCCCCCCCCAGAGGCACTACAAGTCCCAGTAGAGAGGCTTGCCATATCTCAGCCCCCACATAGACACTGCAAGTCCTAGCAGAGTGGGCTGTCACCTGTCCTCCAAACACAGCATTAGGAGACTGCACAGCCTTCCATCCACTCACTCCTTGGCTGCCATAAACTCCTCCCCACTCTCCTCTTACAATAGTGTCCTACCTGAGTCTGGGCGGCATGAAGAACTGCATAGTGGGGTAGTGGGCATTATTTCCCCTTTTCAGTCTTAAGGCGGCTCCCAGACCCCGGTGTTCTGTAATATTCATAAGGCTGCAGATCACTTTGACACTGACCAGGCACCTCCGTAGCTGCAGCGGTGGCTGGAGTAATAATCTGGGCATTGGCGGATGCGGCCGCGGGTGTGGATTTGGAAATCTTAACTGTGCGGGAGGAGGCCGTGGGAACTGGGACTTGGGAGTACAGGCCGGGTTTTTTTTGTGTTGGGGGTGGCACTTTTTTCAGTGGCAGGGGAATTGACAGCAGCGGTGGGGGGTCGGTGCCTGATGTTTATTCGGACCATAAGACGCAGAGACATTTTACCATAAGACGCAGAGACTTTTTGGGGGCAAAAAGTGTGTCTCTTTCTAGGCCGTCCTGCCTTTGCAATGAGCACTCAGACCTTGTATATGGCTCTCCCAGCTGTGCCATTTACACTGAATGTCCTTAAATTGTCCCCAAATCTCACTCTCTGGCACCCGCAAAGGCTTGGGGATGTGCAAAAAGTCCCAAATCATGTCGTACTCCCACTCTTCCTATACTTCCTACTGTTCTATACAAAGTCCATGATCTGGGAAGGGACATACGGGTAATCCAGACCTCTCTCCAGAGTAACTTTCCTCTTCACCTCCCATTTGATTCAGGGAAATGTTGGCATTTCTTTGTGATCTCCTTTTCCAGGGAGGACACAAGCATCCTGGGACCTCACAACCCATTGCCTGTATGCCGGTGCTCTGGTCTGGGTGGTGGGGGGGTCTGTTTAGGAAGAGCTGCCTGCTGCTGATCAGGGTTTCTGCAGATTCTTCTGGTCCCACCACTGGCTCTCCACTCAGACTGGATCTCCAGGACTTGGGAACCTCCTGTCTCCCAATCCTCCTCTGAGCTCTCACTAGGGGACGACCACTCCACCAGTCTCTCCAGGGATCCAAATTTGGCTTGTAGCCTGGGGGAACCCCAATAAATGACTTGGCCCTCGCTCTTAACGTCCAGCTCACCAGAAGGCACACTTTCCTCTTACACTGGCTCCCTCTGGAGTAGGTATTTTAGGAACTTTACCTTGTTCCTGTTGGGCAGTATTCACAGTCTCTAGGTCCATGGCTAGGCCACAGGCCACGATAAACTTATCTCTCCCGATGTCCTGTCTTTTCATGGGGAAGTCATCAATTTACTCTGCCTTTAGGGGATGTTTCCAGGCCCTCTTCGGCCTTCAATGGCTGCAGACGACACAGTCCTGAGTGTAGATTGACATTGTAATACTGTGGCTCCTGCTGGCTGGACTCGAGCCGGGAGAGCGGTTCACCACAATGGCTGCATTGGGCCTAGGTAGTGACCATCGCAGTCAGGATCTGGCATTCTGGGCATAGCAGACACAGCCACTCCGTCCCTTCGATCACCCCAAGGATAAATCCTTCATGTTGCTCCAGCCGGACACTGGTGTCCACCAGTGCCCGCTTCTGCTGTTCAGGCAACCACATTAAAGTTGGTAACACCAGGCCACCCCCTGCCATCTTCCTTTGCCTTGTTGTGTCTATTGCTAGTAGGGAATTATGAGTCTCTTTCAGGGTGTAAAACACCACCCCCTCACTTACAGACAGGCTGGCACCCTCCCCATGTTGGGGGCATGAGGCCTGGTACGGTTTAGGGGGAGGGTCACTCTCTCACCCCTCTACTCCTTTTCCTGTGGCCTGCCAGGTTGCATGCTCAGATAAGGGTCTGGTATGGATTTTTGGGGGACCCCCACGCAATTTTCTTTTTTATTTGGCGCAGAGTTACCTTAAAATCTATACCAGTCCTGAAAGGCCTGGTTTGGGTTTTGGGGGGACACCCACGTCATTTTTAAAAAAAAATCTGGTGTGAAGTTCCCCTAATATCCATAAATGGTAAATTATACGTTGCACTTTGAAAGATTACACAATAAATGTTTGCTGAAGATTAAAACAAACGCATGTAATGTTAATGGGACATTAATGACATAGATGTGATATGACCAAAATAAAAACAATTAAAACATTAATAATAAAGTGCTCATGTGCATCCAAGTGCGTTGTAACACAGATGTAAGTGTCCGGTGGTATATAGAGAACACTAGTCCCACTTTAAATAGCAAAAATTGCTATCGTGCAAAAAACAAGTCTTTTTATAAAACAATGCTGTGACAATCCTGTTGAAAAAAGTGCATATGCGTGGTATCCAGTAATAGCACTGCGGACATTCTTAAAAAAACATGCATCTGAAAATGATTGACAGGTGTTGCAGATCATGCATTGGTGCTCTTATTCCAGCGACCCCCTAGGTACACGCTTGTGAACCACCCCTGGGTTCTATAATGGTAACAGGATCCTGGGCTTCCCATGCAGTATCTCAGGAATAATGGGGAATAAAAGGCCTCGATAGTGTGATTGACAGGTGTTGCAGATCATGCATTGGTGCTCTTATTCCAGTGACCCCCTAGGTATTAAATGCTCACCTTGGAGCGTGTGACTTAGCAATTACGGTCAGTCAATACACGCTTATGAGCCACCCCTGAGTTCTACAATGGTAACAGGATCCTGGGGTTCCCACGCAGTATCTTGGGAATAATGCAGAATAAAAGGCCTCAATAGTGTGATATCGCTTTAAAAGTTTTATTAAAAAAATAAGAACAACCCCCCAATGGTATACTATTTTATGTCATACACCACTCTGTGTATGGAATAAAATATTACAACGGCTGGTTTTGGAATGGTGTATGCTTCCTCCTAAGCACATAGACTGTCCCTGATGAAGATATGATTACCCTGTATTGAACACATGTATGGGAGGGGCCAGGATAATATGACAGGCAGTCTATCTGCAAAGGAGGAAGCATGCACCATTCTAAAACCAGCCGCTGTAATATTTCATGCCAGTCTCTAATTTGTACGAAGAAACCCTACCGTCAATTCGTCCCTCAACCTGCATAGATAAGTGGGAGAAATTTTGAGTCTCACAACACATATAAATCTGAAACAATGACAAAACCCACAAAATTCCATCCCTGTGCCTAGATTTCAGTGACCATGGCCAGCGTATATCATGCACCTCTACCTACTGTTCAAGACGGTTCAAGAAAAACCCTAGTTTCATGACTAATGTTACATTGGTATCCTTTAGGACAATGAACAAAAAAACTCATCTATGTCCCAAATAATACCCAGGTGCTTCCTTCCCAGCAACGATCTCTCCATCCAAAACAGAGTGGAATATCTTCCCAACATTTCTCGTTCACCACTGTGTATTGACCTGGCATGCAAAAGACATTCTTGTCTGAAGCTACGGCTGCAAAATTTTGTTCCTTAGAAGACTGATGTCCACTCCCCTAACACTCATCCCAGCTCCTATTCCCCCAATATACTGTAGTGCTAAATAGTGATGTCGCAAACCTAAATTTTGCGTTGGCGAACGTGAACTTTTGCAAACCGGACGAACCGCCATAGACATAGGGCAGGCAAATTTCAAAACCCAAAGGGACTCTTTCTGGCCACAATAGTGATGGACAAGTGGTTTCAAGGGGACTGACACCTGGACTGTGGCATGCGGGAGGGGGATCCAAGGATCCATGGCAAAACTCCCATGGAAAATTACGTAGTTAGTGTTACGCAGAGTCCGATTTTTAAATCCATAAAGGGCATGATGTTGTATCGATTAGGTAGTGCAAGGGTTAGGGTTAGACTGAATCTGTAACCCTAACCCTATTTGTAACCCTAACTGTAATCCTGCCTGTAACTTACAGACAGGGTTAGGGTGACAGACAGGGTTAGGGTTACAGATAGGGTACAGGGTCAAAGTTTGCTCAATGATGGGGGCGGGTCGAACACCGCATATTTTCGCCGGCGGCGGTGAACGCGAACAAGCGATATTCGCCGGGAACTGTTCACCAGCGAACCGTTCTATACATCTCTAGTGCTGAATACACTCCCTTCTCTTTCTGTTTACTCCTTGGAAATAAGCGTCATGCATGAACCTCATTATGTGTCCGCACATCTCTGAGAGTAAGCCACTGGTACAATAAACACTTGATTCAGTGTATACTCAGCACATATAGGGTAATAGGTATTTATCAACCACTGCGAGATGTTGAAGCGCCATGTGGTGCAGGCATACTGTACCCTGGTAGCCAGCATTTGTTCCCTTTTATTAACCGGAGCATGCTCCTGTGTGTAGTCACTGGCATTACCTATGCAGAGTTTCAACCTCTCAGGTAAAACATCAACTAGGTGTATCTCCCACATGTCCACTATCTTAGACCTTCTCTATAGAACTGATAAGATTGGGACACCACCCCTACAAGAAAGTTTTTACTCCATTGATGTGTCACTTGATACCCTCTAGTCTGGCCAACAGATACCTTATTATGCATAAGTGCCAGCCTCCTAGGTATCTGCACCCTATTAATTCAGTTATGTCAATACATGTCACACATTAAAAACATTTCCCTTTTTTAATTCCTCCTCCCAAAAAAAAAAAAAAAAAACATATTTTACATCTCTTGTTCTGAAGGATTGAATATGTTATATTCCTTCCCTGACCTCCAACTCCTTGCATTTGTATTCATAGTCCGTTTGCATTTATAATTGACAGGAGAGACTTTGGCAAAATGTTTCACAAGTCTTGTTGCTGGGCAAAGACTTTCAGATTTAGTATTAGAGCTAAATTGACCATAACAAAAAGAAACCTTATATTTCAAGTATTAATCTGAATCTTTTCTCTCCTGAACGTTTATCAGAAAAAAAAATTGCGGTTTGGTATGGCACAGACAAACTAACTAAGTTGTAAATGTAGAAGTAGGGCAGACAGCAAGGCATTGGCTGCAGTTGCGTAGGTGGCAGTCCCTTTTGTCATTGTTTGATTGGGGTAAGGGAAGTTGGAGTCCAGAAAGGGGTTAGCCCTCAGGTGCCTTGTCAGGAGGTAGATCCCTTTCCGTGTTGTATTGTCAAGTTGGAGAGGACAAGGCCAGTAGAGGCAGGGGGGAGAGCTGTGATATAAGAATGAGAGCTTATTCAAATTTTCCATATCAGTAGGGGTAAGTGCAGAGTCCATGAATGATTTCCATTTGCGATAGAAGTGTGTTTTGGTCCGTTCATTATCGTTGCTCACGAATATTCGCATTGCGAATATTCGCTACGAATATTGCATATTCGAGTATTCGCAAATAACACGAATATCGCGGCGAATATTCGCTATTTCGAATATTCAAATGTTTTCAATTTTTTTTTTAGAACAGATCACATCCTAGAGATCCCCATCGACGTCTAAAAGCATTGCTGGTATGATTAGAGACCTTGGGCCGAGTAGCTGCAGCGCTCATTTTATATTGCCGAAAAATCGCAATGCGATTATTCGGCAATAACGATATCGCGCGATTATTTTATATTGTAATATATCACGAATATTCTGAGCCAATCAGAGTGCTCCATTCCGCATTTCTCGAAATTTCACAATTATTTTGTATTGTAATATATCACGAATATTCTGAGCCAATCAGAGTGCTCCTTCCGCATTTCTCGAATATTCGCAATTATTTTATATTGTAATATATCACGAATATTCTGAGCCAATCAGAGTGCTCCATTCCGCATTTCTCGAAATTTCACAATTATTTTGTATTGTAATATATCACGAATATTCTGAGCCAATCAGAGTGCTCCTTCCGCATTTCTCGAATATTCGCAATTATTTTATATTGTAATATATCACGAATATTCTGAGCCAATCAGAGTGCTCCATTCCGCATTTCTCGAATATTCGCAATTATTTTATATTGTAATATATCACGAATATTCTGAGCCAATCAGAGTGCTCCTTCCGCATTTCTCGAATATTCGCAATTATTGTGTATTGTAATATATCACAAATATTCTGAGCCAATCAGAGTGCTCCTTCCGCATTTCTCGAATATTCGCAATTATTGTGTATTGTAATATATCACGAATATTCTGAGCCAATCAGAGTGCTCCTTCCGCATTTGCCGAATATTCGCAATTATTGTGTATTGTAATATATCACGAATATTCTGAGCCAATCAGAGTGCTCCTTCCGCATTTCTCGAATATTCGCAATTATTTTGTATTGTAAAATATCACGAATATTCTGAGCCAATCAGAGTGCTCCATTCCGCATTTCTCGAAATTTCGCAATTCGCATTCGCATTCGCAATAGCGAAAATTCGCAATAATTTAATTTCCAAAAAATATCACGAATATTCGTATTTAGCGAATATATCTCGAATATTCGACTATATATTCGAGATATATCGCGAAATCGAATATGGCATATTCTGCTCAACACTACCGTTCATGTGTTAGGTCCGCATTGATCTTGTCCTTAAAAAGTAAATGCAGTAATTCCTTTTTGAGTTGGGAGGCATTTGGGCAAACATTGGATATCCAGTTATTCAGGATGGATCTTTTGGTGAGGAAGAGGCAGATCAGAATCCAGTCTTTGCCAGAGGGGGCGGGTAGAAGTGACCACGGTAGCAGTTGGGGGTCCCAGTGACCAAAGATGAGAAGCAGAAGGTCTTTGGACAGTTTTAGCAGTGTTACTTCGAAAATGTATGATAGAACTTGATCCCAAAAAGCGGAGATGTAAGTACAAGACCAGAAGCGATGGGTCAATGAAGGCCTGGGGTGTTGACACAGAGGGCAAGCTGGGCCGGGTTTGTGCCTGTTTGGCAAAAAGAAAGGGAATGTGGGCCCGGTGGACGATTTTCAGGTGGGTTTCCCTCCAGACTTCGTTGGGTATCAGTTTGTAGACAGTGTTGAGACCATGCAGAAGCTTGCCAGCTAGGGTTTTAAAGCTGATGGGGCAGCCAGTTTGCAGGTCACAAAGTGAGAAAAATTCCCTGAGTCCCTTTTGCTGCCAGGAGTAGGGATGAGCCGAACACCCCCGCGTTCGGTTCGCACCAGAACCGTCGAACAATCCGATCGTTCGCACGAACATTTAGAACCCCGTTGAAGTCTATGGGACTCGAATGTTCGAATTCAAAAATTATCATTTTAAAGACCAATTTTCAAGTTATTGTTGGAAAACGTCTTTCAGAACCCGGGTCTTGCCCCAGGGAACATGTATCAATGGAAAAAAGTCTTAAAAACGGTAGTTTTTTCGGGAGCAGGACTCCTGAAAAAACAACCGTTTTTAAAACTTTTTTTTCCATTGATTCCATTAAAAACGGTAGTTTCGTTTCACTCGAATTTGCCGCAAACGATCGTTTTTGTTCGAAATTCGACGAACGATTGAACGGACGATGTTCAAGTCGAACATACGTTCGTTTCGAACGCGAAGCTCATCCCTAGCCAGGAGAGGTACGGCTGGTTTTCCAGGCCTGGGAGGAAGCTCGGATTCCCCTGAATTGGGAGGTGGCGAGAAATAAAAGGTGACAGTTTAAGGCTCTTCCTAGCTTCTCTCCATGCGATTACTGTGTCGCAAAGCAAGAGATTATGTTGAAAGGGTGGGGGGATGGATTTCCACTGACAGTGTAGGAGGGCTACCAGGGAGAGAGGGCACACCATTGCAGTTTCTAGTTAGTGTAACGAGATGACCGGGCTACCCAGTCCAAACCAGTCCTTAACAAGCAGGCTAAATTGTAAGTACTAATATTAGGTAGGCCGATACCCCCCTCACATCTGGGAAGATAAAGCTTAGAGATATATACGTGGCCACTTGCCTCGCCAGAGAAATCTAGATATAGCCAAATTGAGGAGTTTAATGTCTTTATGTTGTAGAAGCAGCGAAATGGTTTGTAATGGGTATAGCAGGCGGGCGAAACTGACCATTTTTACTAGATGACATCTTCCCAGGAGCAACAAGGGCAGATCCATCCAGTTATCCAAGTCCTGAGAGATTTTTGTGAACAGGGGGGCATAGCTGAGATGATAGAGAGAGGAGGGTAGTTTCCTGATTTTGATACCTAGGTACGTAATGTGGGATTTTGCGACGGTGAAGATGGAGGTTTGGGCCCAAGGTGGGTCGGAAAGGGAGCCTATTGGGGGGAATTTGGCTTTTGTCGTAATTTATGCGGAGGCCCGAGCACTGTCTAAATTGGTCAAAAGTCGATTTGATCGTGTTCATGTCATGAGAGGGATTAGTTGAGAATATAAGGACATCGTCAGCAAAGAGGGATGTGCATAGTACATGATCGCCGATTTTAATATCGTGTAGAGGGGCTACTTAGGTCAGATATCTAGATCAGGTTAATGTTAAAAAGGAGCGGGGAGAGGGGGCAACCCGGGGCATTATACATGGCGCTTATAAGATGGGCGAAGGGGCCAGAGAATCCCATTTTCGTCATGACCATGGAAAGCCATTCGAAGCTCACGTTGTCGAAGGCTTTCTCAGCATCTCAGCTGCGAGGACGGTGCCAGGCTGTCAGCCAGACGCCTTATATGGACAGACACGTCCCCCTACATGGCGGGTCTGCCGGGCCTGATCCCTGGCAAGGGTTTCCTGGAGGGCCTCAGGAACATCCCTGGTTTTATGGGTTGCCTTCCGGGGACCAGAGAGGCTGGGGGCGGTGGGTACGGGGAGGCCCTTGAGGGGCTTTCCCTGATGGGGAGGCCCTTGAGGGGCTTTCCCTGATGGGGAGACCCTTGAGGGAGTTCCCCTGATGGGGGGAGGAGGGTGGTGAGGGTCCCCTGATGGGGGAGGAGGGTGAGGGAGTTCCTCTGATGGGGGAGGAGGATTGGGAGGGTACAGGGATGGTGGGATCCTCCACGAGGTAGACCGCTCCCTTGAGGTCCCCGTGCTCCTCCACTACTTCCTCCAGAGGAGAGGTGTGGGCACTCCTCTCTGGCGATGGCGGGGGTGGCCCAGCAGCAGCCGACGACGGCCCAGCTCCCTCCTGCACATCTGTGGATGACAAAAAAGATGCATATGTTGGTGGACCCACACACTTGTCACATGTTCCCTTCCCCTCCCCCCACATGCTACACACCAGATAGTAGGTAAAACACACTTACCTGTCCTCAAGGACTGGTCGCCTGAGTCGTACCCCTCCATGCCCTCCACCTGCTCATGCTGCAGGCATTGGGCGATGGCCTCCTCCTCCGGGGTCAACTCCACAGGACATGCTGGCCCTCCTCCCATGCCCCTGACATCCGACTAATCTGGGCCAGATTCTCATTCACCCTCCGCCGCATGTCATTAATTTTGTTTTGTATATCCTGTGGGGGCCTCTCCGCAATGCCCACAGCACTGACCCGCACACTCAGCTCCCTCAGGATCTCTTGCTTTCGGGCCTTGCTGGTCTTCAGACTAAGGGCACCATGGAGGTATTTGTCATAACAAACTATGCCATCCACAAGGATCTCCCTCTCCGGAATGGAGAAATGTTTCTTTCTTCTGTCTTTTGGGACAGCAGCCATCGCAAAACAAAAGTACCTTCCCTAGGGGGGGGGGGGGGGGCAGGATGTACTTGTGCGCAGGACGGGCGCATGTCTGGGCCTTTATAGGCTGCGGTTAAGCCGGTTGGGCATAGTTTCTCTGGAAGCTGGGCCGGCGTTAGTTGTGAGCATGTGCACAAGTGAACGAACGTACTGTGCATGCTCCGTTCATGTTCACTTGTGCTGTATAGTTTGCACTTAAACCTACTTGGAGTTTACTGCACTTGTGCTGTATAGTTTGCACCTAAACATACTTGGGACCAGATTCTCAAAAGAATTACGCCGGTGTATCTACACATACACCAGCGTAATTCGAAAATCCCGCTGGCGTATCATTGTTTTGTATTCTCAAAACAAGGTACGCCGGAATTAGGCTAGGATCCGACTTGCGTAAGTCACTTACACCGTCGGATCCTAAATGCAATAATACGCGGGCCGCTAGGTGGCGTTTACGTTGATTTAAGGGTCGAATATGCAAATGAGCCATTACTCTGATTCCTGAAAGTTTTTGTGCCGCTTTGCCGTAGTTTACGTCGTTTCTGTAGGCGTAAGGTTACCCCTGCTATATGAGGGATAACCTTACGTCAGTCCGCCGTATGCCATGTTAAGTATGGCTGTCGGGACAGCGTCTGGTTTTTCCATCGTTTACGTAACTCGTCGCGAATAGGCCTGTACGTTAATTACATTCACATTGCAATCAATGTATTTGCGGCATACTACAGAGCATGCGCACTGGGCTACGTTTAAGGCTGGCGCATGCGCAGTTTGTTCGGCACGGGGGCACGCTTAATTTAAATACAAGCCGCCCCCTTTGAATTAAGCAGCCTTACGCTTGGCCATTTACACTACGCCGCTGCAAATTACGGCGCAAGTGCTTGGAGAATATGGCACTTGCTCCAGTAAGTTGCGGCGGCATAGTGTAAATGGCTTACGCTACGCCGCCGCGGATTCTACGTGAATCTGGCCCTTGGTGTTTACTGAACTTGGGCCGTATAGTTTGCACCTAAATGTACTTGGTGTTTACTGCACTTGTGCCGTATAGTTTGCACCTAAACATACTGTGGGGCTAGATTCAGGTAGGAGCGGCTTAATTCTAAACCTGCCTAGCGTATGGTATTTACACTACGCCGCCACAACTTTTTCAGGCAAGTCCTTTTATTCTCAAAGCACTTGCCTGTAAAGTTTAGGCGGCGTAGTGTAAATGGCCTGTCTTAAGTCAAATTGGGCGGGTAGGGGGAGTCTATTATTTAAATAACGCCCGATCCCACGCCGAATGTACTGCGCATGCACCAGCGGTGAATTGATCCCAGTGCGCATGCTCCAAATCACGACGTCAATACGACGTGTAAACAATGTTAACGTCACTTACGCAAAGCCCTATTCGCGAACGTTTTTTACGTAAACGGCATAAAAAAAAAAACGCTGGCACGCCGTCCATACTTAACATTGGCTGCGCCTCATACAGCAGGGTTAACATTACTATGGACCTACGCTAACGCAAACGACGTAAAAAAATAGTGCCGGCCGGGCGTACATTCGGGAATCGGAGTATAGGCTCATTTGCATATTTTGGACGGGAACGCCACCTAGCGTCCAGCCTAAAATATGAAAATAAGATACAACGGCGTAAGACTTGCGCCAGTTGGATCCAATGGAAATCTATGCGTTACTGATTCTATGAATCAGTCGCATAGATAGGAGGGCTCAGACGCAGAGATAAGCCGCCTTATCTGGAGATAAGCCGCCTTATCTGGAGATAAGCCGCCTTATCTGGAGATAAGCCGCCTTATCTGGAGATAAGCCGCCTTATCTGGAGATAAGCCGCCTTATCTGGAGATAAGCCGCCTTATCTGGAGATACGCCGTCTTATCTCTTTCCTGAATCTAGCCCTTGGTGTTTACTGCACTTGGGCCATATAGTTTGCACTTAAACATACTTGGGGCTAGATTCACATAGAATTGCCTATCTTTAGCCGTGCCTAGTGTATGGTATTTACACTACGCCGCCGCAACTTTATCAGGCAAGTGCTTTGTTCTCAAAGCACTTACCTGTAAAGTTGAGGCGGCGTAGCGTAAAAGACCCGGCCAAATTGAAATTTGGCCGGTAGGGGGCGTGTATTATTTAAATGAAGCTTGTCCCCGCGCCAAAGGAATTGCGCAAGCGCAAGCCATGAATTGATCCCAGTGCGCATTCTCCAAATCTCAACGTCAATACGACGTGTAAACGACGTGAACGGCACTTGCGCAAAGGCCTATTCGTGAACATTTTACGTAAACCACATGAAAAAAAACGCCAGCACGCCATGCATACTTAACATTGGCTGCGCCTCATATAGCAGGAATAACATTACGACGGTACTACGCTAATGCAAACAATGTAAAAAAATATCGCCGTACGTTCGGGAATCAGCGTATAGCCTCATTTGCATATTTTAGACGGGAACGCCACCTAGCGTCCAGCCTAAAATATGAAAATAAGATTCAACAGCGTAAGAGACTTATGCCATTGGGTCTTATGGAAATGTATGCGTAACTGATTGTCACATGTTCAGGCGCATAGATAGGAGGGCTCAGACGCAGAAATAAGACGGCTTATCTGAAGATTGTAGGATTATCTGCAGATTGTAGGATTTATCCTAGAGGTGCGATAGCACCATAGAGGAGAGACAGGTCAGTGAGGCTGGAGAGGCACCTCTGAAGGAAGACAGGTGGGAAGGCTCTGTGGATGTTACCAAAGAAACCCCAGCGCTTTATACTCCAAATGTGAGGTGAGAGTTCTGGGAGCCCTTTGAGGGATATCGCCATCTACCCTATAGATTCACAATTACATCTGCACAGAAGTCACCTAGCTCCATTTACTTCTATTTTTACCAATTGGAAGCAGATTCACACAGACGGGTCATTGGACACTTTTCACTTATTTGTTTATTTGTCTTTCACGCTCATCCTTATTCATTTATTTTGTGTTTATATTTATATTATCTTATAAATATTTTTGACCGTCATTGTCACTATTGATTCGTGGGAATTTTTGCGCAATACCCCACTCTTAATATTTCTTTTATTTGTGTAATGTAAACACTATTAAGTTTTGCTGCATTTATTTATTCACTGTTTGTTTGGTTGATTACACTAGTCACTCATAGGGCCAGATTCAGCAACACTTGCGCTGGAGTATTTCGATATGCGCCGCGTAACTGTGAAGATGCGCCGTCGTTTCTATGTGCCCGTACCCACCAAACTAGATGCGCCCAATAACGGGCCATTTGCGACCGGCGGAACGTTCCGACGCCAGAGTATCGTCAGCGCTTAATTTCGCTTGGCGCATTAGTCGCGACTATTGATTTCCCCTGCAAATATGCAAATGAGGGATTTTTCCCAATTCACGAACGGATTAGCACCATACACTGGCTACATGCGCCGCGCGTATCTCGTCCGTCCGGCGCAAAGTTATTTCTACAAAAGGCTGCTTTATCTTTACTCCAGATGGCCACAGGTCAGCAGGAGAGCAGCTACAGCAGCGTTACCGACGATAAGAGCTAGCTGAGCACCCCCACTTGCAGGACAACACCTCTGTCCATGCTTGTCTGTCAAATTTTACAGCCATGGAGGAAGACATCATAGGTCTCCATAGCCGAGATGACGGCTGACAGCTCCTGGCCATTAAAGTTCAGCTTTCTCCTGTGTGTTTGCGGGGAACGGGAGCAGCCATCTCAGAACAAAAGTAACATCACTGCGGGGAGGGGGAGCAGGATATACTTTAGTGCCGGAATGGCGCTTCTACGGGCGCATTTAAACGCCCAACGGAAGGCATTGCGCTGACGTTTCCCGTGAAGTGGTGCCGACGGAAGTTGTGAGCATGCGCACAAAGGGGGCGAGTGGAGCCTCACTCACTGCGCATGCTCCGTGGTTGATGCGCTGAACGTAAGCCTCTGCGCTGGGCTCCGCCCATCATTTACATATGATCACACCCACTTCCCCTTGCGTCGGGTTACGCCAGCGCATTATCGTTACTCTGGCGCAAGTTTACGCGCAACTGCTATGTGAATAACAGTACTTGCGCTGAAAGGGTCGTCAGAGTAACGTAAATGAGAAGCGTTACTCTGGAGCAAAGATGCTCTCATCTACCTGAATCTGGCCCATAGTAGCGCGAAGGCTACCATATACTAATCACCAGCGTACGACTAAATTTAGAGCCCAAAATGGCAAAGCGAATGTACAGTGGGTCATTTTGGAAAGTAGACACCCC
The DNA here is from genome assembly GCA_029574335.1 of Rana kukunoris. Taxonomy (NCBI): domain Eukaryota; kingdom Metazoa; phylum Chordata; class Amphibia; order Anura; family Ranidae; genus Rana; species Rana kukunoris. Next base: position 245,245,427 of record CM056059.1, read on the forward strand.
AAGCTATTTGCTGAGAGGCATGTCGAGTCCATGGAATATTTTATATTTTGACAAAAGTTGCAGGAATATGACAAACTGATTTTTTTTTACACAAAGTTGTCACTAAATGATATATTGCTCACACATGCCATGGTCATATGTGGAATTACACCCCAAAGTACATTCTGCTGCTTCTCCTGAGTACGGGGATACCACATGTGTGGGACTTTTTGGGAGCCTACCCACGTACGGGACCCCGAAAACCAATCACCACCTTCAAGATTTCTAAGGACATACATTTTTTTATTTCACTCACACAAATCTTGAAGGCGGTGATTGGTTTTCGGGGTCCCGTACGCGGCTAGGCTCCCAAAAAGTCCCACACATGTGGTATCCCCGTACTCAGGAGAAACAGCAGAATGTATTTTGGGGTGTAATTCCACATATGCCCATGGCATGTGTAAGAAATATATCATTTAGTGACAATGTTTTGTAATTTTTTATTTTTTTTGGTTATTATTCAATCACTTGGGGCAAAAAAATGAAATATTCCATGGACTCAACATGCCTCTCAGCAAATGTCTTCTTTCCAAAATGGGGTCATTTGGGGGGGGTTGTGTGCCATCATGGCATTTTATGGCCTTTAAAACTGTGATAGGTAGTGGGGAGTGAAATCAAAAATGTATGCCCTTAGAAATCTTGAAGGCGGGGCTTGGTTTTCGGGGTCCAATACGCGGCTAGGCTCCCAAAAAGTCCCACACATGTGGTATCCCTGTACTCAGAAGAAGCAGCAGAATGTATTTTGGGGGGGAAATCCACATATAACCATGGCATGTGTGAGCAATATATCATTTAGTGACAACTTTGTGTAAAAAAAAAAAATTAGTTTGTCATATTCCCGCAACTTGTGTCAAAATATTCCATGGACTTGACATGCCTTTCGGCAAATAGCTTGAGGTTTCTACTTTCCAAAATGGGGTCATTTGGGGGGGGGGGGGGGGGGGGGTTGTGCTATTTTGGCATTTTATGGCCTTCGAAAGGTCCCAAACATGTGGTATCCCCATACTCGGGAGAAGCAGCAGAATGTATTTGGGGTGCAATTCCACATGTAACCATGGCATGTGTGAGCAATATATCATTTAGTGACAACTTTTTGTATTTTTTTTTTTTTGTCATTATTCAATCACTTGGGACAAAAAAAATATTCAATGAACTCAACATGCCAAAATTGGGTCATTTGGGGGGGGGGGGGGGTTGTACTGCCCTGCCATTTTAGCACCTCAAGAAATGGGATAGGCAGTCATAAAATAAAATCTGTGTAAATACCAGAAAATGTACCCTAGTTTGTAGACGCTAAAGACATGTGGCTGAATACATTTTGGCCTAAATGTTTGATTAAAATTTAGTTTATTTGATATTGTTTACTTTTTGTTATAAGAAAAATCCATTTTTTTCAACATTTTTTTTTTTCCCCGTTTATATCGCAAAAAATAAAAATCACAGAGCCAATCAAATACCATCAACAAAAAGCTCTATTTGTGGGGAAAAAAGGACGCAAATTTTATTTCGGTACAACATTGCATGACAGCGCAATTACCAGTGCCAAATTGTAAAATCACCTTTGGTCCTTTAGCTGCATATTGGTCCGGGGCTTAAGTGGTTAAATGAAAGAATTAATTCACATTGCATGTGACACTCCTACAAAATTTGGGACCAAATGGACACACATCCAGTTAACCTCAGAATTCTAATGCCTAAACAATCCACCCACTTAATGACAGAATTACCCTACCCTACAATCTGACCTCCAGAACCTGTAATATAATCTCTTCAATACCTAAGTTATTGACCTGTATTTGAATAAAAAAAAAAAAAATGCTTCACCTGCAAGGAAGCCTGACGACAGAATGCCTGCTCCACCGTTTGATAGTTCTTATATAGATAATGGGCGTCATGATTGACAGTGGATTAACATTGGGCATTGGGAGACATTGTTATATTATTTAAAAAAAAATGTAATAAAGGAATTGTCAAAAACGTTATTTGTGTTTTGTATGTTGTAACACTTTTTTAAACATATGAGCTGTCTCCTAGGGCAACTTTGTGTCCAAAGGTGCATGACAAGTTGCACTAGTGGAAACAGAGCCTGCATCTTTAACAATGTTTAGGATTAATGCAGCTAGGCAATGCATTTCAAGTCACTAGCGGTTTACTAAATTTACTGACAATTGATGAGTGGTTCTATACTAAACAAAATGGAAGAAATAGAAGAACTTGTTAGTATCTCTCAGGAAAGACTTATTAAAATGACAAAGATTTGATATTGTTAGCAGTATTTTAAAACAACCAAAGCTTACACTGACAGATGCAAGGAGTCTCCTGGAACAAATTCAATTAGGTTGTTATATTTATCTAACCAAATGCATACGCTTACATACCCTGTCAGAATTTATAATTTCTTGGCCATTTTTCATTCTTAATAAAACCTTATGGAAAAAAAAAAAAACCTGAAGCATGTCCATATTTTCATAGGAGATACTGTATATAAATTCCTAGTACTGTACCGTTTATTTATTTTTTTAGATTCTGACATCTTTAAAGTTCATATAGACACTTCAGACATGAAAAATATGGTTATAATTTTATCAGAAGGCAAAAGTGCTACCATTTTCATTTCAGTGGCTGGTCCACTTTCTGGGGTCACCTTCAGATTAAATGACACAAGTCAAATATTTGCTTTTTGCTTCCACTGTTATTCTTCAAATTTGATATGTTCTAAGAAGAAATGCCATCTCATCAAATCACAGAATGTGTTTCTACATCATGCACATCAAAAGGTGGCATTTGCAACCTAGAAATTGCTGAAACAATTGTATATTTTCAAGTCACAACCATTCATGTGAATCTGACCTTTATTCTAAAGTTCTGCTGAATATATGTTGTTCATTTTAGTTTTATATTTAAATATTATTCAGTAAAAAGGGAGTTTTTTTTTTTTCCAAAGATGAGCCCTTTTGTTATTTGTCTTCTTAACAATTCAGCAAAGTTCATTTAGGGAAAACAATAGAATAATTAAATTCTTTAGTGATTTTGTTTCTGTGCAATGTGTATGCTATGTTCCTTCTTTTCAGTATAGGTGCCACAAGATTTCTTTATAGTTTCATATTTTGTTTGTAAAGCAAGACACCTTGAACAAAGATCTTAATTCTATTGGTTGAACTGCAAGAAACAGTAGTGCTAGCGAGTAAGATCTGGAAATGTAAGGAAGCTGGGTTTAAGGGCTGCCTGAATAATTAGAAGACAGAATGGGGTTAATGAAAGGAGAAGTGGAGTCACTGGGCTTAAGCCCCGTACACACGGTCAGACTTTTGGCCAACCAACTTCAAAATCTGCAACTTTTCGAATTTGTCCGACCATGTGTACGTTCCATGGGACCAACTTTTTGGGGTTTTATCGGACAAAAAGTTGGGTCTGCGAACGGACCAACTTTCCGGCAACAAAAGTCCAATGGTGCCTTGTCCGACTGTGTGTACAGCAAACCATGGGACTTTTGGACAAATTACAAATGCGCTTGCTCAGAAGTAAAGAACAGCCGGAAGCCTTCTGTCTAGTAAAACTAGTGTTCGTATATGAAAAGGCACATTCGTGACGCGGCAAGTTCCGAAATCTAGAAAAGCAGCGCATATTCTATTTATCTTTATAATGTCATAATATTACAACCTGCTTTGCTGGTGATACAGACGGATTAAAAATAAATGTATTTACTTTTGATTAGTGTATTTTGTTTATATGAATTAAGCTAATTTCTCGATTCGTATGTGTGTCAAGTTCCAACAACCCCATTATCCCCTATTATTTATGATGGTCAAAGTACCAACTACTCTATTTGTCTCCCTTTAATTTTAGCACAGTACCTGCCTATTCACAAACTGACATTTGTCTTTCAACACATAATCAAACACTTTTTAACATCATCCTTTTATTTCCAAAATAATTTTCAAAATAATGACAAATCCAAAACAACAGGAAGGCAGCAATAGATAAACTGGTGGAATTGGCAAAGCCTCTGTACCCCAGGGCATACACAAATTAGGTTTTAATCTCCGAACTTGGGGACCTGAGCATTATGTTAAATATAGGGGGCACTAGAAGATCGTGGACTAAAAAAGATGGGGAGCAGCAGCAGAAGACATATCTGTCCCCAGGCTGTGGTACTACAACAGCCCCTAAAATCTGGGCTCTGGGTTGGCCACTGACCCCCATGCTGCTGGGGTGGGTTTGCTTGCTGGGGTGGGTAGTTTGGCTGTTGTGGGTAGGTTGGGTGGTGTGTTTAGGTTGGCTGGTGTGGGTAGGTTGGGTGGGCTTGGTAGGTTGGCTGGGGTTGGTATGCTGTCTGGGGTTGGTTGTCCTGTTGTTGAGGAGCTGGAGGTGTGTGGTCTAAATCACAGACATGAGATTTAGGGGTTAGCTCCCAATTCCTAGCCTTACTAAGGAGCTGTATGATGATCCCCTCACATAGCTCCCTTTGACCAGCATCTATTTCACACAGCTTATTGGCAGTGAAACATCCAAACCCTTCAGCACTATTGGGTGCTGAGGTGATGACCGATGTGGCCCTACTAAGAAATTCTGCTGTGGCATCATCCAGATGTTGTCTCTTCTTGGCCCTATTTCTAGGAGGGTTCAGTGTAGGTATTCTGCATTGAGTTGATTGGCTGCTGGGCCCAGCCTCTTCTTGGCTGCCAAGGTCCTGTGTGTGAAAAAGGAGCATTATTGTATTTTTGGTGCCATCATAACAACACATTATCATAGTATATTTGAATGGCAAGATTTTTAAGAATGCTATACCTGGTTCAAGCTGAGCTCCTCCTCCTCCTCCTCCTCCTCCTCCTCCTCCTTCATCATCCTGTGTTGGTTCAGCCTTAGTATCTGTGGCCTCTGCTGATGCGGAGGGTAGGGTGAATAGATGTATGGCTCAGTTCGGTCCTTCAAAAATATCAGGCTGTTGGAAGTACCACGGTTTGGGCACATAAACTTCATCTGCTGCTACTCCCGTTCTTTTCAATGACTCAATCTTCTTGAGCTCCCTGAGAAACGTGCTCCTCAGGCTTCCAATTTTTGCTTTTATCAGAGTTTTGTTGGCCCTGGGGTACACAGTCTTCGCTTCTGCCACCATTTGATCTATTGCTGCCTGCCTTTTATTTTTATTGGAATAGTCTTTATGGGTGACCTGCCACAGACAGGTGTGAGATCTGTATAGCTCAATAAAAGCAGAGATGAAATCTCATGAATTCAGTTTTCCACCCTTTGCTTTTGGCATGACTTTAACAGATATCTGCAATAAAGGATACAATACAACCAATAATTGCTTGCTTTGAGTTCATAACCTGCTTACAATCTAGGTTTGGTTATAGAAGTAAAATCATGCAGTAACCACTAGTGTCACAATGTAATCACCTACCTTCTTTCCGTGTATCCCTTCTGCTTGACGTTGAGTCGCAATGATGGATTCGTTCATGCGTCCGGGACATCGACCAGTCGTTATTGATTTATATAGCCTGAGCATGCGTGAAGCTCCGCTCTATGTGCGTAATGACGCTGGGGCGTGACCACAATCTTTTTTCTGCGACATTCAGGGAGGTACATGTGTGAGGGAGAACATGATGGTGGAACCAATGAAAACGAACAGGCCTTGCAGTGCTGGATTGTATAGAAAGCACAAGGCCACCCCCATGAGCAAGGGGGAGATGGTGGAGATGGTGCGCATCTTTGATAAATACGATTACGACTGCAGGATGGAAAAATATAATAGGCCCAACAGCCATAAAGACTGGGTTCTGGAAAAAGTTCTTGGTGTATTGGAACTTGAATATGGGGTCCAAAGAACCAAAGACCAAATTAGGAAACGATGGTCCGATTTAAAACACAGAGAGCAAGATACTTTGGAGGCCATTCACCGCACCATTATCAAAAAAAAAGTAAGTAAATTTAATGATATAAGTAGGCGTCTCTGTACATTATAGATGGATCAACGTTTTTGGCGGTTATTTCTTGTGGAGGCAGAACTACAGAAGAAGTTAATGCAAGTTTTATTGCAGTTTATTATAATTGTAAAGTTGTTCTTTCTGGCTTGGCTGCTTTTCTGTACTAATTAATATACTGTATTCTGATGATTTCCACAGGACAAAGGCACAGAGCAAGACACCACAGGGGACAAAGGGAAGCTTCCCTTGGCCGGGCACCAACAGGGTAGACAACAGGCCCAACATCGCCCCCAAAACGTAAGTACAAACTAACATAAATGTTTTTTAGCCAGCGACAGGGGTGTTTTATAGGTAGGACAAAGGCCATGGGCTCAGGGCGTAACTTAAGGGGTACATTACACTTTATGTTTAGATGCGTGTCTCAGCACTGACCATTAATGACGCATTTACAGGGTAGACAAGGCTAGAGGAGAGGCCCTGGGGATCAGAGCCACACAGTCACGCCTGCTAGAATTCACATCATATATCCCATATTGCCAGAGCAAACAAGAGTGATGGGTGTCATCTGCCTGAGTTGTTTAATGTGGCCATATAGAAATATCTTTACACCTTTTAAATGACATCATTCTCCTGTTTCTTAGCATTTTGAGCAGTTCAATAATGCATTGTGTAGTGCACTAGTGTGGAGCAAACTTTGTCATGGCAAGGTTGTTCTACTTCAAAAGCAGCTAATGCGATTCTGGGAAATTCATGTAATTTTGGGGTGGCTTCATGGATGTTTTATTCTTTATTTTTAGAGGATCTTGAGTGTGGTCAGCCAAAAGATTTGCAGGATTGTGATGATAGTGCTGGACCTAGCAAAGAGACACCAGTGGACAGCACATCCACAGACACCAGATATGCTGATGGTGAAGGAGTGCAAGAAATACAAGATGTGACTTTGGAGCCTGTTGTTTGCCCTAGTAAGTTTTTTGAAAATCTACCTTCCAAAATCAAGACATTTTTACTGATTATATGTCCACATCAAACATGCACACAACACAGTAGAAAATTATGTAGTGCATTGAAGATTTGAGCATATAGAAGGGAGAGGTGACAGTGTTGTTTAGGTGTATTCCCATGAAGACACATGCACATGCACCTGGCCCTAGATTTCCTGAGTATCTGTTGTGTGTACATTCCTAATAGTGTAGGTGGATTCTGAAGCGCAAGCAGCTTGTAAGGAAGAATTGTCTGTCTAGGTTTAGGTAAGTATTTTACTAAAGTAGCCCACATAAATAATGTGCCCATCTTTTTGTTGCCTCAGCCACTTGACCATCAGACCCATTATAATTTTTTTATCTTCTTCCAAGGCCACCAACTACCAGGATGCACTATTGGTCGCATCAGTGCTGATATGCTGGGGGCAATAACAGAGCTGGGAAATCTAAAGGAGGCTGCCACTGGTGTTCAGAAACGAATCCGAGATTATTACGACCTGTTGACAAAATTTTAGATGTTTTTTGACGTACGTTTATTACAATTGTTCCCTCCTTTTTTGGGGTTTTCAGGGAACTTGATGGAACTAGACTTGGAAGCACAGTCTCAGTTTTAAAAATCTGTTCTAAATTTAACTACTTCCTTTGAAATACTGAGATTTCATCTGATGTGACTTTTCATGCAATTTTAACTCTCAAATCGCATGACAATTCCCACCAAATGACAATATGTGTTATTTAAGTGTCTCAGGTCAGTGTTTCTCCACTCCCCTTCTCCTGGTGCTTGCACACATCAGTTTTTTTTTATTTTGGAAGGCATAAACCTAATAATGTAAAAGATGCACATCAAAAAAATACACAATGTACTTATTCCAAAAGTGGAACATCTCTGACAGATGTGAGCAGGTTGCCCTTCTGGAAGCTCGCATTAGAGATCTGGAGGAGCAAGTTGCAACACTGGGCAGAAAGGACAACCTTGAAAGGGGTCCTCTGCTTGCTGAGCAGGTGGTCAGTAGGGTTAATGTCGAGGGTGGAGGGGCAAGTCAGTATTATCAGATAGGAAGATGGGTTAATGTAGTTAGAGGGAGTGGAAGGGGCTTGCAGACAAGAAAGGCCAATCCTGGATTTGTGCATCAAAACAAATTTGCCAAGTTGGGTGAAGATGTGGAGGTGGCTAACACAGAGGTGGCAGCACTAGATGTTACTGCTACCCCTAACAGCCGGGAGAGCAACCCATCTAGTAGAAGTGGCGAGGGGAGTGCAGGTAGGCCTAGACAGTTGGTGGTAATAGGGGATTCTATAATCAGAAGGACTAATAGAATAATTTGTCGCCAGGATCGCCTCAACCGAATGGTTTGCTGTCTCCCTGATGCCAGGGTTCGACATGTGGTGGACCGGGTGGATAAATAACTGGGAGGGGCTGGGCATGACCCAGCTGTCTTGGTCCATGTTGGAACCAATGACAGTATACATGGAAGGTGGAGGCTCCTTAAGAATCAATTTAAAGAACTAGGCTGCAAGATGAAGGGAAGGACCTCCAAGGTGATATTCTCTGAAATATTGCCTGTGCCAATGCACAACACAGGAAAGGCAGGGGGAGATTAGAGAGCTGAATGCATGGCTAAAGACCTGGTGGAGGAAGGAGGGATTTGGGTTTCTAGAGCACTGGGATGACTTTTCATTGGGGTGCAACCTATATGCTAAAGATGGTTTGCACTTGAATAGAAGGGGGTCTGCTGTGCTGGGGGAGAGGTTTAGGGGAATGCTGGAGGAGTATTTAAACTAGACTTGAGGGGGAGGGTGAACTAGAATTACATCGGGCACACAGGTCAGTTAGGGGTCAGACATTAATGGAGAGTGGAATGGGGATAGATGGAGCTGGGGTTATGGCAGGTGATAAGAAAGTTCCCATGTTGCAAACAGCCATTGGAAATTATAGTGCCAATTGCACTACTAAAAATTATATGAAAAACACCAGTGAAAAATGTAACAATACATTTAAGTGTTTGTTCACCAATGCCAGAAGCCTTCCAAGCAAAACAGGTGAGTTGGAAGCTCTGGTGCATGAGGAGAGCTATGATGTAATCGGTATTGCTGAAACTTGGCTTCAATCCTCACATGACTGGGCTATTAATATTCCTGGCTATGCTCTCTTTTGGAAAGACAGGGTAAAAAGGAAAGGTGGAGGCATCTGTCTCTATGTGAGAAGTGACCTCAAAGCAAGCGTGAAAGAGAACCTGGTTGATGGAGTGTGATGAAGTTGAAGCATTATGAGTGGAACTGAATACAGATGTGCGTAGTTCAAAGTTAATCATTGGAGTTTGTTATAGACCAGACAGATGGAAAGGGCTGCAAGGGCTGGGACGGTGATAATAATGGGGGATTTTAACTACCCAGAAATTGACTGGAATAATGAAATTTCTGGGACAGTTAAAGGACAAAAATTTTGTCCCTGCATTGGTAGTGGGGGATTTCAACAATTTTCTATGCGCCAGCCTTGACAAGTTTTCTCCTGGGGCGCGGGCGGCCACCCCAGTAGGGAGCTAGACGCCTTTTGCTCGGCTACTGCAGGAGCTGGGGTTGAGGGATGTTTGGAGGCTCAGCCACCCACAGGAGAAGTGTTACTCATGTCACTCAGCCTCACATAGGGGCCTCTCTAGAATTGACCTGGGTTTGGGTAAGAGTGAGATGCTTCCCCTGGTCTCGTCCGTGAAGTACGAGGCCAGGACTGTCTCCGATCACTCACCTCTATGTGTCGAACTACTGGCATCTAGAATTCCTAAGCGCACCTGCTGGAGGCTTAATCCATTTTGGATGTCGCTGTTCCCAACCCCAGATCCCATTCATGCTGAGCTGGGGAATTTTGTTAAGATTAATAGGAACTCTACGGGCCTTGGTGTCCTCTGGGATACTCTTAAAGCCTATCTGAGGGGTCAGTTTATTAGAACCATTAACTCCATCAAAACGGGGACGAGGTCTTGAACAATTTGTGCTTCGGGAGGCTGAGAGGGCTGAGTCAGCTTATGTGGACTCCCCCTCTGAGAACAGGCTCAGAATATGGTTAAACATGTAACTCTGACTAGAGCTGAAAACTAAAGGTTTTTCCTCCAACAGAAGTACTTTGAAGATGGGGAGGGCACTGGTCACATGCTGGCCATGATGGTGAGATCACAGATGGGCTCGCCATTAATAGAGTCGATTACTAATGTTTCAGGGATACTGGTATCATCTCATGCGGAGGTCCTGTCCACATTTAAAGATTTTTATGCTGATGTGTATTCCTCTAAGGTTTCGCCTACAACAAGGGAAATTGCTTCCTTTTTGGATCAGTGTCATCTCCCGCTTTTGTCGGCCGCAGATGTGGTGCAACTGAATGCGCCGCTCACGACTGATGAGATGCTGGAGGCGTTGGCGCTCTCCTCTCCTGGCAAGTCTCCGGGCTCGGATGGCTTGCCGGCGGAGGTATATGAGCGCTACTCGAATAGTCTGATTCCTCTTTTGAAGGAGGTGTTTGTGGATGCGTTTGAACGGGGCTCCCTACCTCAATCTATGAATGAAGCCATAATAGTGCTGCTACTGAAGCCTGGTAAAGATGCCCAATGTGCAGATTCTTAGACCTATATCGTTATTGACGACAGACGTGAAATTATTGGCCAGGGTGTTAGCCACCAGACTAGCTAAAGTTATAAATAAGCTCATCCACACTGACCAGTCAGGCTTCATTCCTTCCCGATCCACGGCCATTAACATCAGGTGTCTTTTTCTAAATCTACAGATACCTGCTGACAATGAAGGCCAGAGGGCGATCCTTTCATTGGACGCTGCCAAAGCCTTCGACAGCGTCGAATGGCCCTATTTGTGGGAGGTCCTGGGTCACTTTGGATTGGGTGACAACTTCATCAAGTGGGTACGGCTGCTGTATGCTGCCCCCACGGCTCGGCTGCGGGTGAATGGGGACCTTACGGACCCCTTTCCTTTGCACAGAGGCACGAGGCAGGGGTGCCCCTTGTCGCCCCTGCTTTTTGCACTAGCCCTTGAGCCTCTGGCGGCGCAAATACGGTCCTCCCCCTGAGATAGCTGGTTTCGAGAGGGGCGAGCAGATAGAGAAGATCTCCCTTTACGCAGACGATACTTTATTGTATTTGAGGGATGTTGATACATCCCTTACGGCAGCTATGGAGTTGATTCAGCGATTTGGCTCCCTGTTGGGTTTTTCGATAAATTGGGGTAAATCCGTTGTTTTACCTGTGGATGGCGGCGGGGTCCTTACAAGTGGTGGAGTCTTTCAAGTACTTGGGGGTTCAGGTGTCAGTTAATCCACAGAAATATTTGGAGGAGAATCTCCTTCCCCTTTTCAAACGCTTACAAATGACCTGTAATACCTGGTGTAAACTTCCGTTGTCAGTGATAGGACGGATAAATTTAATTAAGATAGTTTGGGGCCCCCAACTTTTATATATCATGCACAACTCCCCTCAATGGATACCTCGTCGGTGGTTTTCTCGGATAGACTCCTTATTTAGATCATTGATTTGGAAAAAGAAAGTGGCCCGTATTCGATTGTCCACATTACAGTACGATAAAGACCAGGGGGGAGCGGCTGTCCCCAACCCTAAGTTCTATTTTTTGGCTTCTCAATTGCAGCATCTGTGTGGCATGGGGCGGGTCAATGGCAATGATTCCATCGACACTCTACTACGAGTGGGATCCGGGAGCGCGTCGGTATTGGCGTGTCTGGAGGCGGGATTTCCGCACTTGCCTCGGACAGCGCCCACCGTGATTCTCCTTGGGAAGCTGTGGTCCGTGGTTAGGTCCACTCTGGGTGTCTCGGGATTTCTTGTGGACACTCCTCTGTGGGACAATTTTAACCTGATGGAAGTTTTCAAACTTGAAGGCTTCCTAGCCTGGAAACTAGCGGGGATTCAAAATATTGCCCAGATTTATCATAATAACGTGCTTAAGTCGTTTCAGGAATTGCAGGCTGAGTTTAATCTACCCAGGCAGCAATTCTACAGATACTTGCAGCTCAGGCACGCCCTGCAGACTCAGGGTCTGGTGTCTGTTCTTCAACTATCTAGCCACAGGCTAATAACGGATATATTTTTTGGTACTGATAAAAAAGGTATGATATCCCATGTTTACTCCTCCCTATTGTCGTCCGTGCAAAACTCAGCGACTTTACCTTGTAGGAGAGGGTGGGCAGAGGACCTGGGGGACATTGATGGTGAGACCTGGGAAACATGTTTACAAGCTGGCCCTCTTACCTCGGTTTCACAATCGCATAGATTGTCCCACCTGTTTCTGCTACACAGGGTTTACCGTACACCCATCCAACTGTTCCGGTAGGGGAGACGGGACTCTTCCTTGTGCCCTAAACACTGTGGGGAGGAGGGGTCGCTTATTCACCTAATGTGGCGCTGTCCCAAATTACAGCGGTTCTGGAGGAGTGTCACCGAGGTTATTTCCTCAGTGTTTCAAACTAGGGTCCCGTTGGACCCCATTGTATGCACACTAGGTGCGGTGGATGAAGAGGTATACCCCCCTCCGGTCAACATCGCAGTAATCAGGCTCTTATACTTAGCAAGGAAACAGATAGATAGATTCTGGTTGTCCCCACACGTCCCGACTAAGAAACAATGGATCGACCAAGTGAACCTTATTATTGTGAGAGAGCACTATACATATCAGCATAGAAATGCCTCCAGGAAATTTAACTCCATTTGGCAGCCCTGGTTGGAGACGCCTGGATTGGCACCACCAAGACTGGTAATGACTCGGCTGTTGCAGATGTAGTCGACATTCTCCACCCGGGTGCCAAATATTTGACCATGCTTGAAGAGTTTATTTCAAGGGGATCTACACTGTGGACATGAATGTTTTCATGAGTGATGGGCAATGGGGAGGCTTTTATTTTATTTTATTTTTATTTATTTTTTATTTTTTGGGCAGACTGTGGAATGCAGACTTTCAGTTGTGGCCCGTTGGCCTAGTTTGTGATTGAGTTGGGGGGCGGGGTTGTTTCTCGACTTCCCGGCACTGTTTACCTTTTGTCATTAACAGTTCATGGTTTCTGTGATCTTCTAGTGCCTCTGTTTTGGCATATGTAAGGTACTATTTTCTTTGTGCTGAAGTTCTGTGTTTGGTAGATATGCTGATCTGTATTTCTGTATCTTACTTTGTTTTGTTTTTTGGCACAATAAACCATTTTACTGATTAAAAAAAAAAAGGACAAAAATTTAAAAACCTATTGCAGGACAATTATATGGTCCAGTTTATTGAGGCCCCAACAAGGAATGATGCTCTGTTGGACTTGGTAATCTCAAACCATGCAGAGCTTATTACTAATGTTCAGATAAAGGAACACCTGGGTAGCAGTGATCAGAACATGATTTCATTTAATATTAACTATAAGCAAGAAATACATACAGGAAAGATAAAAACACTTAATTTCAAAAGAGCAAATTTTCAAAGCATGAGGACTGCTCTCCATGGCTTGGACTGGGAGGGAATATTGGCACAGATGAACACAGAACAGAAATGGGAATTATTCAAAAAGACTCTTTGGAACCTCACTGCAAAGTATATTCCCATGGGCAATAAGTTTAAAAGGCTAAAGATAAAACCTATGTGGCTCACGGTCAAAGTTAAAAAAGCTATAAACAATAAGATCATAGCTTTTAAAAAATATAAAAATGAAGGAACACTAGTGTCTTTAAATATTACAAAGAATATAATAGAATATGTAAAAAGGAAATCAAGGATGCAAAAATTCAAAATGAACGACAGATTGCAAAAGATAGTAGGACAAACCCCCAAAAATTCTTTAAATATATTAATAGTAAAAAGGTCAAGTCTGAGCATGTAGGCCCTTTACAAAATAATCTAGAGTGGATGACCGAGGACAAAGAAGGCAAATTTATTAAATGATTTCTTCAGCTCTGTGTATACAATGGAGTATGGGGGAGCTCATGTCCATAATGGGGGTGGGAGTGACACAGCCCCAAATCCACAATGGCTCAAAAGTGATATGAATAATTGAGGGTTAATCCGCGCTAGGACTGGGGATATGAGCTGCTGCCTTCTATATAATCTCTCAAAGAGGGATGGGATGTTGAATTGGTGTTAGTTACAGATAATTGGCGCTGCTATATGGATGTGATGTATATTTCACGTGTCGGGTACTTGTAGCGGAAGAGTTTATTGGAAACAAAACTCGCCGCTTCACCAAGTGATCCCTTCTTGCTGATAATCCCTCAAAGGGAAAAAAAGGGCACTTTATGATGTGCTCATGTGATCATAATGATAATTGCCTTATGGAAATTGGTATTATTGATGGCTACTGTATATATTTTATATTTTTTTTTTTTTTTGAAGCCAAGTGTAAAGTGTAGTGTTGACACCTCAGTGATTTTGTTGTGCCAATTGCAGTGTTGTGGTGTGCAGTGCTGGGTGTTATAAGATAAGGGAAAAAACTAGATACCCATATAATATTCAAAGTGATGTTGGCTGAAAGGAAATAGTGGTGCCCTATACCCTTAAGTGTATGTGATCCACTCAGTGTGGTCAAAAAAAAGAAAAATAAGACAATTTCTGAAATAAGGCGTGAAGTCGCTCAGTGGTGTGATATATTCTTCCCTATATGTAAATAATGGTGATGAAGATAGACTAAGATAAATAAATAATAAAGTGACCTATATAATATATGTCAGAAAAAACCTTACTGGTAAATTACAATATACAATGGTCAGCTGGTGCCTGAGCTGACATATGGTTACAATATGTTTTAATCAGGTAATAACCGTATAGTTTCATATATATTTTTATATTCATCCGTGACGTGGTAGGTAACTTCAGTAAAGTGCTGCGTGGTCAACTAGGATGTTGGTACCAAATATTGCACTACAATTGACAGCGGGAATTCCAGTTATCCCCCCACATGTATCCCCTCTTACCAGATTGTAGTCCCCTCAGCGGGGGTGTAGAGCCTTGGGGATCAGTGGGTAGTTGCTGTTTACCAACCTCTGTAAGTGGTGGTACGTAGTGGGTTAACTTTCTGGATGTTGGATCAGTCGCCGTGCTTGATGTTTCCTGGGTTGTGATCAATGGCTCCAAGGGAGATGGCAGTGGTTATGAGGAGGCAAGAAAAAGAGAAATCCTCATGGTGTAATATTTCCTGGTGACTTTTATTGTAAACCCGTTTCCAGATTGGAACAACAGGGTATTGGTAGAAAATTAAAAAATTAAATTTTTTTTTTTAAGAAGAAACAAAGATTAAAAACATTGGAGCTGCTACACCGCAGCTAGACAAAGTTAGTCCCGTAGGGAGAGCTTTACCAGTCGGGTTGTGGGAGCCTTTGCAGTCACTATCCGTGTGGAGCGTATGGAGCGTGTGGAGCGTGCTGCTGTTTGCGTTCCACTGGTGAGCGCGCCCCAACCCGGAAGTCCTAGCTGGTCTAAGCTTAGCGTCCCGTAGTGCGTGACGTGAGGGCGTGTAGTCACCTGACCGGTTTCGTCTATGGACGTTTTCAAAGGTGATACCCGCCCCTACCTTCACTCTACTTTTTATACTGCAAACTTCATGTGTGGTCCGCCCCTTTGGGAGTGTTTGGGTCCCACTGTCGAATCAGAATACCCCTGGGTATATGATTACTTGGCATGGTGCTTTTCTCTATAGTATATCTTCGGCATCATGCAAAATAATGTAGAACGGTGCAGATATGTGTAAACTATATAGTAAGGGACACTGCCCCATGCTATCAGAACCTTTAATAAGTTAATAAGTTAAATCCCTTGTAAATTTATGGCCGCGGATCTCAGATGTCGCTTGTGACATTACATTATGGCATATATGGTTAAAATATTGGTTACACAGCGTGATTGAAATAAAATAATAAATAAAAATAAAAATAACTAGTATAATAAGTAAGACACATAGTTGAACTAGATATTAATGGAAAATGTATGCTACAATCCTCTAGAGGGGTCATGTTCCGCCACTATATAAACATACATTTTCCATTAATATCTAGTTCAACTATGTGTCTTACTTATTATACTAGTTATTTTTATTTATTATTTTATTTCAATCACGCTGTGTAACCAATATTTTAACCATATATGCCATAATGTAATGTCACAAGCGACATCTGAGATCCGCGGCCATAAATTTACAAGGGATTTAACTTATTAACTTATTAAAGGTTCTGATAGCATGGGGCAGTGTCCCTTAGTATATAGTTTACACATATCTGCACCGTTCTACATTATTTTGCATGATGCCGAAGATATACTATAGAGAAAAGCACCATGCCAAGTAATCATATACCCAGGGGTATTCTGATTCGACAGTGGGACCCAAACACTCCCAAAGGGGCGGACCACACATGACGTTTGCAGTATAAAAAGTAGAGTGAAGGTAGGGGCGGGTATCACCTTTGAAAACGTCCATAGACGAAACCGGTCAGGTGACTACACGCCCTCATGTCACGCACTACGGGACGCTAAGCTTAGACCAGCTAGGACTTCCGGGTTGGGGCGCGCTCACCAGTGGAACGCAAACAGCAGCACGCTCCACACGCTCCATACGCTCCACACGGATAGTGACTGCAAAGGCTCCCACAACCCGACTGGTAAAGCTCTCCCTACGGGACTAACTTTGTCTAGCTGCGGTGTAGCAGCTCCAATGTTTTTAATCTTTGTTTCTTCTTAAAAAAAAAAATTTAATTTTTTAATTTTCTACCAATACCCTGTTGTTCCAATCTGGAAACGGGTTTACAGTAAAAGTCACCAGGAAATATTACACCATGAGGATTTCTCTTTTTCTTGCCTCCTCATAACCACTGCCATCTCCCTTGGAGCCATTGATCACAACCCAGGAAACATCAAGCACGGCGACTGATCCAACATCCAGAAAGTTAACCCACTACGTACCGCCACTTACAGAGGTTGGTAAACAGCAACTACCCACTGATCCCCAAGGCTCTACACCCCCGCTGAGGGGACTACAATCTGGTAAGAGGGGATACATGTGGGGGGATAACTGGAATTCCCGCTGTCAATTGTAGTGCAATATTTGGTACCAACATCCTAGTTGACCACGCAGCACTTTACTGAAGTTACCTACCACGTCACGGATGAATATAAAAATATATATGAAACTATACGGTTATTACCTGATTAAAACATATTGTAACCATATGTCAGCTCAGGCACCAGCTGACCATTGTATATTGTAATTTACCAGTAAGGTTTTTTCTGACATATATTATATAGGTCACTTTATTATTTATTTATCTTAGTCTATCTTCATCACCATTATTTACATATAGGGAAGAATATATCACACCACTGAGCGACTTCACGCCTTATTTCAGAAATTGTCTTATTTTTCTTTTTTTTGACCACACTGAGTGGATCACATACACTTAAGGGTATAGGGCACCACTATTTCCTTTCAGCCAACATCACTTTGAATATTATATGGGTATCTAGTTTTTTCCCTTATCTTATAACACCCAGCACTGCACACCACAACACTGCAATTGGCACAACAAAATCACTGAGGTGTCAACACTACACTTTACACTAGGCTTCAAAAAAAAAAAAAAAATATATATAAAATATATACAGTAGCCATCAATAATACCAATTTCCATAAGGCAATTATCATTATGATCACATGAGCACATCATAAAGTGCCCTTTTTTTCCCTTTGAGGGATTATCAGCAAGAAGGGATCACTTGGTGAAGCGGCGAGTTTTGTTTCCAATAAACTCTTCCGCTACAAGTACCCGACACGTGAAATATACATCACATCCATATAGCAGCGCCAATTATCTGTAACTAACACCAATTCAAAAGTGAAATGGTCCAGAAATATTTAGACAGAATAAAGGTGGATAAAGCACCTGGACCAGATGGCATCCACCCACGGATCTTAAAAGAATTGAGCTCTGAAATTTCAAAGCCACTGTATCTAATATTTAGGGACTCATTAATGACAGGAATAGTACCACTGGATTGGCGTAGAGCCAATGTGGTGCCTATATTTAAAAAGGGAACAAAGTCTTTACCAAGTAACTATAGACCTGTTAGTTTAACTTCTATAGTTGGGAAGATACTGGAACGTTTAATAAAAGACCACATGGATGAGTTCTTGCTGGAAACAAACTATTTAAACAGCAGACAGCATGGATTCATGAAAGACAGAAGTTGTCAGACAAACCTGGTTTCCTTTTATAAAGAGGTAAGTAAAACCCTGGACAGAGGCGTGGCAGTGGACGTGGTATACTTGGATTTTGCAAAAGCGTTCGATACAGTTCCCCACACATGGCTCATGTGTAAGGTAAGGTCTACAGGATTAGATATATCAGTTTGTAAATGAATAGAAAACTGGCTGAAAGACAGGATTCAGAGAGTTGTGGTTAATGATTCTTACTCTCAGTGTTGGGTCCCTTACTTTTCAATATATTTATAAATGATATTGGGTCTGAGATCCAAAGTAACATTTCTGTTTTTGCAGATGACACCAAGCTATGCAGTGGAATAACGTCCTTGCAGGATGTCTCCAATTTACAAGCCGACCTCAATGCTCTGTCTAATTGGGCGACTATGTGGCAGATGAGGTTTAATGTTGATAAATGTAAAGTTATGCACTTGGGGGCTAAGAATATGCATGCATCATACATGCTAGGGGGAGTTCAACTGGGGGGATCTGTAGTGGAGAAGGATCTGGGGGTTTTAGTTGATCATAAGCTCAATAATGGCATGCAATGCCAAGCTGCGGTTTCCAAAGTGAGCAAAGTCCTTTCTTGTATTAGGAGAGGTATGGACTCCAGAGATAGAGATATAATTTTGCCCCTGTACAAATCATTAGTAAGACCTCAGCTGGAATATGTAGTCCAGTTTTGTTCACCAGTTCTCAAAAAGGATATCGGAGAACTGGAGAAAGTGCAGAGAAGGGCAACTAAACTGATGAGAGGCATGGAGGAGCTCAGCTATGAGGAAAGATTAGAAAAACTGAATTTATTCACTCTTGAGAAGAGGAGAATAAGGGGGGATATGATCAACATGTACAAATATATAAGAGGTCCATATAGTGAACTTGGTGTTGAGTTATTCACTTTAAGGTCAACACTGAGGACAAGGGGGCACTCTTTACGTCTGGATTTCACTTCCAAATACGGAAAGGTTTCTTCACAGTAAGAGCTGTGAAAATGTGGAACAGACTCCCTCCAGAGGTGGTTCTGGCCAGCTCAGTAGATTGCTTTAAGAAGGGCCTGGATTCTTTCCTAAATGCACATAATATAACTGAGTACTAAGTTTTGTAGGTAAAGTTGATCCAGGGTAAATCCGATTGCCTCTCGGGGGATCAGGAAGGAATTTTTTCCCCTCCGGTAGCAAATTGGATCATGCTCTGCTGTTTTTTTTTGCCTTCCTCTGGATCAACTGTGGGTATGGAGTTGGGTGTATGGGATGTACTGTGTTTTATTTTGTTTGTTTTTTTTATTTTTTTTTATGGTTGAACTGGATGGACTTGTGTCTTTTTTCAACCTGACTAACTATGTAACAATATGACCCAGGGAATGCACCAGGAAAAGGAGAGTTGATAAAAATGGCCCTTAGGACAGTCTTTCAACAAACGCAGTTCCATTCATTTTGGTGTGCATTTTTGTGTGCAACAAGGATGCAGGCACGGGGTTTGACATGTATTCTATTATGTTTCAGGTTGGCTCTAGTTCACGACATGTAATCAGTTTACGGTGCAGAAGATGACTGCATGGTGTGAGCTACAGCTAACTAGAACCCTTGCACTCGCATGGAGAACACTGTGCATGCATTTTTGACGCACACAAAAAAGCTAAACAAAATGAACAGAAATGCATCTGGTCCTACATTTACATTTGGGGATAATATTTTTTGTTGTGAATAAAGCCAAAAAAAATTCAGAGTTCTGCTGTAAACACTTGGCCACGTGTATTGCTCTGTGTTAAAAGATGCATGTTTAGCAAAAAAAATGTAAAACAGTTTTTTCAAAAATGTGTGTTCTTGAAGAACTACAAATGTTTTTTATATTTTTGTAAAAGTCAAAAAAGGCACATTGGATTGTGCTGCAAAAAAATAAGTATATTTTCTATCTAAAATGTGCGGCCTCCTATTTATATGATCACTACTACCAGTATGTAGCACACACCCCCCCCCCCCTCATTACATAAAATTACTCATAAACACAGATAACAGTAGGTACAAAGTTTATTTTTTGAGAATGAAAATAATGATATTGAACAGACACTACAGGACATTTTGCTGCCAAGGCACAGCCCCTCTACCCACAAAGTAATCCATATATTTCTCTCGCACAAGACGGGCATTCTGGGAGGAGACAGCAGATCTAGTAAGTTGCAGGGCTGGCATCACTGCCTCTTCAGCTGGCCACCTGTGGGGTCATCAGTATGGCCGGAGCCAATGTAGTTGGCAGCATTCCTCCGTAGAAAATTGTGGAGGATGCAGCAGCATGTAACGCCCGCCGCCGTCACCTCTAGATGGCACGGGGCGGAACAACAACCAGCTGCTCCTAAGCTTGACTGCTTGCGGTCCATACTGGAGAGCACCCGTGTCACTTCCCGTTTGCAGCGCAGTGCGTTCTACCTTGGAACGCGGAAGTGCGCCGTAGCATGCCACGACTCCTCCTCCTCATTTCCATAGCCCTATTTAAACGCCCAGACCAGACAGCATGGCATTCCACTATTGAGTCAGAACGCCTGCTGTCTCCTGGGACCCTCTACCACCACCATTCCTGTGCCTTCCAGCTACCCAACTACAGAACCGGACCACAAAGGATCCACAGCTAATTGGATACTTCAACACAATCGCAAGTAACCTGTGCATAGCACACCTGCCTTTGCAAACCATACACCATTGTGGACTGCCATATTGATACTTTGTTGCTAGCTGGAACCGCCTTCATAACCAGTATTGCATAGCTTATATCATATCTATAATTGATAGACTTTTTCTTAAACCCCTTGTTCCAGGGAACGGCTTATGAAGCAATAACCCCCTCTGATTCTTCTATTTTGTTATTTTGAGGCTGTGATGATTGTAACCCTATCTCTCCTTTAAGACTGAGAGTGAAACCAGGGTTCACACCTGAGAAGCCTCCGCAGTTGCGATCCACACTCTCTAAGCCTCTGACGGGCATAACATAACACAGCATAACACCACATGGTTCAACTTGCATTCAGCCAAGTGAATGGCAGTAAGAAACAGGTGAAAACGAGGCGTTTTCAACAACCCTTCTGGCACATGAGAGTCTGTAATTATAAATCCGTTGCTCAGGGGTGAGGTTCCTCATCGGAAAGGGCTTCAACAGATGCTCCCCAAGAGCAAAGGCCTCATCTGCCACAAATACAAAGTTGAGGCCCTCCATGTCGTCCTGCGCAGGTGGCAAATGCAAGGTGCCATTCGTGAGATGCCGGTGGTTGAATGGGTAAAGTTTGTGAGTGGTAATAACTATCTACTTTTCCATGTGACCAATATGGTCAACAAATAAAGGGTCATTTTGCAAGCCACTCGGTTTTTGGTAATTGGCAGACCAGAAGCCAGATAAAAAGTGACATAATATATGCACAACAACACAGTTCAAAAATAAAATTAAGATTTCCTAAAATGGTAGAAATATGACAACCAGAAAAGGGGAATAATGTGTATAAGTTTGCTAGAGTCCAAAAATACTTGGCTCAGGTGATTAGGCATTTTGGGAAGGGGAAGGTTACTAAACAGTGTGTGCATCCCAAAATATTAGCTCTTCCACTCTGAAGGAATATTAGGACTAAAATATTCATCAAACACAGTTTAGAAGGGTTATTAAGGGAAGCACAATAAAAAAATTGGGTTCTCAGGGTAGCTTGCTAGGGAGGTAAGTGAAGGAAAATATCCATGTAGGGCAACAAAATTATTCAGCATGCCCCAAAATTTACATTCAATTAGGAACATTAACAAGAATAGGAATTAAAAAAACCAGGAAGTGGATAGAATGAGATATCAAAGAAAATAACTTACCCGAACATAGTCCTTCTGCAGGACTTGAATTATGGCACAGCAAGTGTCAGGAATTATGTGTCCCAGAGCCTGGGGAGAGATCCCAGTCGCAAACATGATGTCCTGGAGGCTTCTCCCTGTCGCCCTGAGCCGTTGCTCTGCAGGAATAGCAGGCCTCATACAGGTGTCCTTCTTGCTGATATATGGGAACAGCAAGTTTAAAAGACGCTGGAAGCAGGAATCCGTCATCCGAAGATAGTTCCTAAAATCATTAGGATTGTTTTTTTGCAGCTCCCTGAGCAATGTCATATGGGAAAATTGTTCCTGACGAAGCAACCAATTTTTGGTCCAAACAGTCCTCCTCCTACTCTTGGACCTGGACCGGGCATGAGCAATAGCCAGAACTCCAAGCCCATAAACTGCACGTTCTCTCGCAGGATCGCGCAACATGTCTGAATTTGGGGAATGGACGCAAAGAAAAGAGGAAAATGGGAATCTCGAAAGCACTCACACAAAACGTCTACTAGCTATAGAGTAGTTGAAGGAACGCTATGGGTGACGTCGGAAATTTGAACTTCCTCTTTTAAGTACATTGAAACATCACTCTGTTCATGTTTGTTGCCGAAAAAGTCAGAGCGTGTATATGCTATGGGTGTGACAGGACAAATCAATTAGGACAAAAATCCAAGGGAAATTTTGTTGGATGTCCGATCGTGTGTTAAGAGAAAAGTGGAGTGTGAATTTATGGTGAGGACTGTAGTGAAAAAACAAGCTGCAGGTGAATGCTCCAAATGAGTCATATGCAAACATATAATGTGTACCTGAGTGAAGAAAGTCTGGAAGATATGGGTTCCAATAGGAGACCTGCATTGGTGTGTCTGACCTCAGTGAAAGTAAGTAGAAAGTGAAATCCATGCTGTGCCACACCTCCAATAAATACCTGTCAGGGACTCACCTCCCGATCCACTTTCCAGGGGTCTCCGCAGTCTCCCTCTATGCGTGTGCATGCACAACGGGTGCGTTCAAAATCCCCTTTAACCACTTAAGCCCCGGACCAATATGCTCCTAAATGCCCAGAGGCGTTTTTACAATTCGGCACTGCATCACTTTAACAGACAATTGCGTGGTCGTGGACATGGCTCCCAAACAAAATTTGTGTCCTTTTCTTCCCACAAATGGAGCTTTCTTTTGATGGTATTTGATCACCTCTGCGATTTAATTTTTTTGCGCTATAAACAAAAATAGAGCGACATTTTTGAAAAAAAATCAATTTTTTACTTTTTGTTATAAGAAAAATCGAATAAACTAAATTTTAGTCAAACATTTAGGCCAAAATGTATTTAGCCACATGTCTTTAGTATAAAAAAATGGCAATAAAAAAAAATGGCTACCTAGCGCCAACAGCGACACTAATACTGCGATCAGAAAAATGATCGCTTAGTTATGCTGGTAATAGGGGGTGAAAGGGTTAACTAGGGTGGTGATCAAGGGGTTAAAACTTTATTTGGGGGGTACAGGGCTACCCTGGACCTAACACTAACTGCCTGTCACACTAACTGTCACACTGACACTAAATGCAGTGATCAGTAAATATATGATCACTGCTATTAGTGACACTGTGACAGGGGGGTGGGGGGGGGGGGGGGGGTGATTGGAAGGGGTTAATGTGCCTATGTGTACTGGTGTCAGTGTAGTGTTGGTGCGACTTACTGTGTGATGTCTTCTCTCCTCTCGCCGGATTGAAAATACCACAGAGAGGAGAGGTGACATCACTTCCTCTGCCAGTGTTTACATTACATAGGCAGAGGAAGTGCAGAGCAGAGGCTCAGGGGAATGGCTGGGAGCGATCACGAGGAGGCGGACAAAAATGAACAGCCGCCCCCTCGTCCCGGATCGCTCCCACAGGTAAGACGCCCGCCGCACGCAGCGGAGGGGGTCCCGATCGGACCCCCAACCCGCTAGAAGACATGGAAGCAGAGGCGTATCTAGTGAAAATAGCACCTATGGCAAGCACTGAAACTGCGCCCCTGTCGAAACATTTGAAACTTATATTTCAGATAACCTTAACAAAAAAACAGCTAACAAAACTAGTGATATTTATCATCCCTTGTGATACCTTGGGTAGTGACATATCCTCTTTATTGAGAAATTTGGGGTTTATTAAACCCCTGATCCCTCCTCTGCTCTCCAAGGCATATTGCCTGCTTTCTTAGGTAAATTCAAAACCGATACTGGAAGTGATGAACTCTTCATCACTTAAAGGGGTTGTAAAGGTAAAAAAAAAATTCCCTAAATAGCTTCCTTTACCGTAGTGCAGTCTTCCTTCACTTATCTCATCCTTCCATTTTGCTTTTAAATGTCCTTATTTCTTCTAAAAACCCTCACTTCCTGTTCTTCTGTCTGTAACTCCACACAGTATTGGGAGGCTTTTTCCCTGGTGTGTAGTGTCGTGCTCGCTCCTCCCTTGGACTACAGAAGAGTCAGGATGCCCAATAACACACAGCGCCGTTCTCTATCTGCAATGTAGAGAGCGTCCTGACTCTCCTGTAGTCCAAGGGATGGGCGAGCACAACACTCAACACCAGGGAGAAAGCCTTGCATTACTGTGTGGAGTTACAGACAGAAGAACAGGAAGTGAGGATTTCTCAGAAGAAATATGGACATTTAAAAGCAAAATGGAAGGATGAGGTAAGTGAAGGAGGACTGCACCAAGGAAAAGGAAGCTATTTAGGGAATTATTTTGTACAACCCCTTTAAGGCCTCAGTTTTTACAGATGAGAGGGAGAAACTGATGTTCCTCCTTCTTTGTGCGCTGCCAATCCAACCAGATGGAATGAAAGAGAATGGGAGAATAGGGGAGGCTGTGGCTGAACGCAGCAGGGATAGCGCTGCCATTGTCCATTAGCAACGGTGCTGAAATGAAGATCCTGCCTATGCTCAGGAGGAGGGAAGAAGAGACCCTCAGATCCTGGGAAGTGCCTTGCTGCCCAGCCACTCAACAGCGCCCCCTTCATATGGCACTTACCATTGCTCCATACCCTAGATACACCACTGCAGGGACGTATATATACTCCCATCTGCCTGTATGTGCCATTCTGTGGACGTACATAGTCATGCAGCGGGCGTTAAGCGGTTAAAAACCCTCTGCTGTGTACAGCACCTTGCTGCCTGATCTGCAGTTTTGGGACTGAATCCATATCTGAGACCTGTTATCATCTGCCTGAAATACCTGATTGAACTCTGACCTGGCTTGTCTGGCTTGTACCTCTCCAATTCCTGACCCAGCTTCTGTTTGACTACCCGCCTGATTTATCTTTCGCTGCCAGACCTACCTGCCTGCTCAACCGACTATGCTTCAGCCTTCTGCCTGCATTCACCTGCTATCTGTTGTGACCCTCCTTGTCTGACCCTGCTGTTCCAGTTTTCCACTATACCTACTTACCTTACAAGCTTGTGCCGCAGTAGTCGCAGCTTCTATACGGGTCGCTGACCCATCCTCCGTCTCAGCGTCTTCAGCATCTTCAACGTTTTCACACCCGATGCCCAGACACAGACCTTGCCGATCTTCTTCCAGGCTATGGTGCAACTCTATGATGACCCCCAAAGGACTGCTACAGCCGAAGCTGCTTTACCTGCGCTCCAACAAGGGCGTAGAGCAGTGGAGGGCTACGTTACTGATTTTCGCCGTTGAAATGCGGACACCCATTGGAACAGAACAGCGTTGCGTCACCAATTTTGCTTAAGCCTGTCAGAAGCCCTAAAGGACGAGCTGGCCCGTATTGGGGTACCCTGGATGATCTGATCGCCAAAGCTGTACAGATCGACCGACGACTAGAACGTCGGGCAGAGCGATCCTCCCAGCAGAGTCACTGCACCGAATTCTGCTGGTTCACCCACGGAGACTTATGAACCTATGCAATTGGGCGTGATGTGACCAACCTTACCTCCTGAAGAACGCACACGTCGCCGCCAGCTGAACCTATGCCTCTACTGCGGCGAGGCCAGCCATTACGTACACAATTGCCCCGTCAAAATACGTAAGTTCAGTTCATCAGTTCCTGGTAATATTTCAGCTATCGCTACCAACACCAACCACCTTGCTCTCTTCCTCTCATTACAGCTTCAAGGAAAGACGGTATCGGTCAGCGCTATCGTTGACTCAGGTGCATGCAGTTGTTTCATCGATTCCACCTTTGCCGATCTGCACAACATACCCATACGCGAAAAGGACTTTAGACTGTTTTCTTGGCTGACGGCTCACACATCAAGTCAGGTCAAGTAACCCGGGAAACCCTTCCCCTGCCTACTACTGCCTCCTCCAATCACAAGGAACTGGTCATTTTGGATGTCATTTTGTCTACTTTGTTTCCAGTGATCTTAGGCATACCTTGGCTCCGGGCGCATTACCCACAGATGGACTGGATATCTGGAAATATCTCGTTCCCATCTCATTATTGCCAGGAACACTGCCTACCCAGACTTCCTTCTGCCCTGCTGTGTCTAAATGCCGATCCGAGTCTGCTCAAATCTGTCTCGAAACCATACCATAGATTTCTTGATGTTTTCAGTAAGAAAGTGGCTGACTCCCTTCCGCCTCATAGGCCATATGATTGCCCGATCGAACTCCTTCCGGAGGCTGAGATTCCTTTTGGCAAATTTTTTCCACTTTCTGAAAAGGAACAAGACGCTTTAAAAATGTACTTTGATGAAAATCTAGACAAAGGATTTATCCGCCCGTCCACTTCGCCAGCAGGTGTCGGAATATTCTTTGTTACAAAAAAAGACCAAACTCTTCGTCCTTGTATTGATTACCGGAACTTAACTGCTTGCCGACCAGCCGCCGTCATATCACTGCGGCAGGTCGGCACTGCTAGGCGAGAGCACGTAGCTCTACGTCCTATCTTTTTCGGCCGCTAGAGGGCGCGTGCGCCCTCCGAGTCCCGCGCGCGTGCCCGGCAGGCGCGATCGCCGCCGGGCATGCGCGCTCGTTCGTTACAGAGCGGGGAACGAGAGGTATGTGTGTAAACACAAACCTCTCGTTCCTGTCAGCGGGGGAAACGCTGATCTTCTGTTCATACAATGTATGAACAGAAGATCAGTGATTTCCCCTAGTGAGTCAACCCCCCCCATACAGTTAGAACACACCAGGAACATACTTAACCCCTTCCCTGCCCCCTAGTGTTAACCCCTTCACTGCCAATGGCATTTTTATAGTAATCCAATGCATTTTTATAGCATTGATCGCTATAAAAATGCCAATGGTCCCAAAAATGTGTCAAAATTGTCCGATGTGTCCGCCATAATATCGCAGTACCGAAAAAAAACGCTGATCGCCGCCATTACTAGTAAAAAAAAAATATTAATAAAAATGCCATAAAACTACCCCCTTTTTTGTAAACGCTATAAATTTTGCGCAAACCAATCAATAAACGCTTCCTGATGACGCATGCGTGCATGCGAAACATGTAGAGGCATTTGGGCAATAATCTCTCACACACGGAACTGTGTCACTAGCCTCCGCCATTGTTTAGTACGGCAACTTCCGCCCGCTGAACCGCAACACGAGCGAGGGTTGGAACGCACGCCGCACAAACAGTAACGCTGGATAAGCTGATGCCGGCTGGGCATCGGAACATGTGAGTGTGATCTTAAGGCTTTCTTGTTTTAAATAAATTGGCTGTAACTTTATTACACCATATGAGGCTTTTTCTTTTTTGGGAGAGTAAACGCAAAGAGCCATCTGGGTCTGACATTTAAGATTGAGGATCGCGTGGAGCCGTTGTTTAAGGATAATTTATGCTGTCCCATTTCCATGATCTGGTGAGCGCAATCTTTGAATTGAGGTGGTGGTCACACTGTAAGGGTGCACACGTCACGGAGATCATCTTTTTGACACTTTGGAAGGTGTAATAGGACTGAGGCACTGTCACATATGAGCATTAGCACGCATCATAGGTGCAACAGCACGCATTAAAGGACTATTTTGAGTTAAAATCCTTTTGGAGCTAGCTGGTGTTTATAGATGCACCAGCATGCACAAAAGGACTACTTATTTATTTTGAGTTGCAATTTTTCTAGACTGCACTGGTGTTTATGGATGTATTGTTAATTTATATATTTATATGTTATATTGTTCTTGACATTTTGGGTTTATGCAATTAGCGCGGTAGTATATGTCACATATACACAATTCATTCTTCATATATCACCTGTCACAGGTGTCTACAGCAACTGCAGCAGATTGGAAGTATAGATATCACAAATTAGTTGCGCCGGTGTCACAACACACATAATAAACGCTAATTTTTTTTTTTTTTTACGAAAAATATGTAGAAGAATACGTATCGGCCTAAACTGGGGGAAAAAAAAGTTTTTTTAGATATTTTTTGGGGATATTTATTATAGCAAAATGTAAAAAATATTGCTTTTTTTCAAAATAGTCGCTCTATTTTTGTTTATAGCGCAAAAAATAAAAACCGCAGAGATGATCAAATACCACCAAAAGAAAGCTCTATTTGTGGGAAAAAATGGACTCCAATTTTGTTTGGGAGCCACATCGCACGACCGCGCAATTGTCAGTTAAAGCGACGCAGTGACAAATCACAAAAAGTGCTCTGGTCAGGAAGGGGGTAAATCCTTCCGGGGCTGAAGTGGTTAATAACATCACAGTGAAAAAACACTATCCTCTGCCCCTAATACCCAAACTTTTCCAAAAACTATGCCATTATTTTCACCAAATTATACCTGAGGTGAGCGTATAACTTGATACGCATCAAAGACGGCCACGAATGGAAGACAGCATTTCGTACTCGATATGGCCACTATGAGTACTTGGTCATGCCCTTTGGGCTATGCAACCCGCCCACTACGTTTCAACATTTCATCAATGATGTGTTCAGAGATTTCTTGGACATTTATGTCATTGTTTATTTGGATGACATCTTGATCTTCTCCTGTTCCCTAGAAAAGCCCCGAGAGCATGTCTACAAGGTCCTGGATCGTCTCCGCCTGCACAATTTGTATGCAAAAGCAGAGAAGTGCGAGTTTGAGCAACTTCTCCAACAGGAATTGAGATGGATCCAAAGAAAGTATCCGCAATTTTAGACTGGCCAACACCTTTAGATAAAAAAGGGGTACAACGCTTTATTGGGTTCGCAAATTTCTATAGAAAATGTATCAGACGTTTCTCTGCTATTGTGGCTCCCATTACACAACTCACGAAACAGAACCTTTGTTTTCCGTTGGAACCCTGAAGCCCAGAAGGGACTCTTTACGTTAGCTCCAATCCTCAGGCATCCCAATCCAGCGTTGCCTTTCCTCCTTGAGGTGGATGCCTCTGAAGTTGCTGTAGGGGCCATCCTCTCTCAACGTTTAGGGGACGAGGATCTCATACACCCAGTGGGGTTTTTCTCCCGAAAACGTTCTCCCGCTGAAAAGAACTACAACGTAGGGGATGGGGAATTATTGGCCATCAAGACCGCCCTAGAGGAATGGAGGTACTTACTGGAGGGTGCTGCTCACCCTGTATTGATCTACACAGATCACAAGAATTTGGAATATTTAAGGTCTGTCAAGAGCCTAAAGCCTCGACAAGCCTGTTGGGCTCTTTTCTTTTCCTGTTTTTGTTTTCAGATCGCTTACCGACCAGGATGCAAAAATATTAAACCAGACGCCTTATCCCGAATGCATGACAATCCGAAGGATACATCCACTTCTCATACTATCCTTTCGGATGGCAACTTTCTGCTCCTGCATACCGATCTACTCTTCATGATCAGAGAAGCATCTTCCGACTCTTCAAAACCCTCTAATATTTCGCTAAGTTTCAGGGATGGTCTATTTTGGAGAGGAAGCCAGGTTTTTGTACCAGAAAATATCCAAGTGGAAGTTTTAAAACTTCTCCATGATCACCCACTAGCAGGCCACTTTGGAGTTCGTAAAACTCTTGAATTGGTATAACGCACTTTTTGGTGGCCCAACTTAGACGACTTTTGCAAGTCATATATCAATTCTTGTCCTATCTGTAACCGAAATAAAACACCCAAAAAACAAGCCTGGGGTCTACTGAAACCTTTACCAGAGCCCAACAGACCTTGGGAAATAATCACAATGGAC
Organism: Rana kukunoris; assembly: GCA_029574335.1. Lineage (NCBI taxonomy): Eukaryota > Metazoa > Chordata > Amphibia > Anura > Ranidae > Rana > Rana kukunoris. The sequence continues at coordinate 245,275,521 of CM056059.1, forward strand.
GTTATTGTGGAACTTCCTCGCTCCGAGGGATGTACAGCAATCTTTGTTGTTGTGGATCATTTAACCAAAGTGGCTAATTTCCTTCCTTTGAAGAATACACCTTCTGCTGCTGAAACGGCCCACACATTTATTAAAGAGATTATCAGGCTACATAGGGTACCTTCCAATATTGTCTTTGACAGGGGGGTCCAGTTCACCTCTCGGTTCTGGAGAGCCCTTTGTGAAACACTACAAATCAAGTTTTCTCTGTCTTCAGTCTACCATCCCCAGTCTAATGGGCAAACTGAAAGAACAAATAAAAAATTAGAACAATACATCAGATGTTTCACAACCTTCTCCCAAGACGATTGGGTCTCCCTGCTACCCCTGGCAGAATTTGCATATAACAACGCCAATTACTCAACTACTGGGCAATCCTCCTTTTTTCGCGAATTATGGTTTCAATTTAACATGTTTGCCAAATTTCTTTTCAGAGTCACCAGTTCCAGCCGTACAGAGTACCATGGACTTTCTCAAACGCAATAACCAGCTATTCCACGACACGGTAACCAAGGCTCAAGCTGACAGCAAAAGATTTTTCGACAAGTAAAAGAGGGGAGACTTGGATTTAAACCGGACGATCAGGTATGGCTGTCCACAAACAACCTCAGATTACCTTGCCCGTCTAAAAAATTGTCACCTAAGTTTATGGGTCGCTTCCCAGTTAAAAGAGAGATTAATCTAGTCTCATATGAACTGTCTTTGCCTGATTCTTTGAAAATACATCCTGTGTTTTACGTCTCTCTACTCAAGCCTGCAGTTTCTGATCCCTTTCCCAACAGAGGAACCAGACCTCCTGAACATGTCCATGTTGATGGCTGGGAAGAATGCATGGTGGAAGCTATATTGGACTGTAGAAAGCGACAAGGTCAAAACCAATTTTTAGTCAAATGGAAAGGGTACGGCCCAGAAGATAATTCTTGGGAGCCTGAAGGTAATTTACATGCCAAGAAATTATTACGTGCCTTTTTCCTTGCTCACCCTGACAAAGAAGCCCGACTGGGCATCCGAAGGCTGCACCTTGGGGGGGGGGGCAATGTCAGGGACTCACCTCCCGATCCACTTTCCAGGGGTCTCAGCAGTCTCCCTCTGTGTTTGCGCGCCATCGCGTGTCCCAAGTGCATGTGCGTTAATCTGGCATGGCGCCAAAATACCCTTTAAAAACTCTCTGCTGTGTACAGCTCCTTGCTGCCTGATCTGCAGTTTTGGGACTGAATCCATATCTAAGACCTGTTATCATCTGCCTGAAATACCTGATTGAACTCTGACCTGGCTTCTCTGACCATCCATACCTCTCCAATTCCTGACCCGGCTTCTGTTTGACCACCCGCCTGATTGATCTTCCGCTGCCAGACCTACCTGCCTGCTAAACCGACTACGCTTCAGCCTTCTGCCTGCATTCACCTGCTATCTGTTGTGACCCGGCTTGTCTGACCCTGCTGTTCCAGTTATCCACTATACCTACTTACCTTACCAGCGTGTGCCGCAGTTGTGGCAGCTTCTATAAGGGTCGCTGACCCATCCTCCGTCTCAGTGTCTTCAGCATCTTCCACGTCTCCACACCAGAGGTATCCACCCACCTGCTTCTACGCTTCACCACCTCGGCACTCCTTCCCCTCTGTGCTCCGAGTCCGCTGTTCCCACTTCAGCAGCTCGCGAACCGTAAGAGAGGCTATCCTGCACCAGACTCTAGTAACCAGGTACGTAAAAATATCCCTGGAAGACCTCAAGAGGCTCTGCCTCCAACACCACTTATGGATGATTGAGAAGCGAGTGCAGGGGACCGCCCACTGTCAAGAGGCGATACACAAGCCCAAACTGTTAGGGATCAGGTGGGAGACTGATTTGATGAGGTCGGCCTCTCTTATATCCCCTGTCCTGGCTCCGCTGAAGGTGAGACAGAGGAAGCCGAAGGACAGGAGGGACACGAGTGCCTGAGGTCCCGGGAGAACAGCTTGGTAGGGTTCAGGGGCCTGAAGCTGACTATGATGAGCAGTGCAGGACCAGGTAACAGCCAGACAGGTAACCGAGGGTTAACAGCAACCAGGAACATGGACAGGAGCAAGGTCTCAGGGATAGCCAGGTTTGTCAGCAAGGGGGCAGTGAGTACCAAAGCATAGACAGAGCCAGAGTCAGGAACAGAGCCGGGTGAGGGATGGGCAACAGTACAGGAACAGAACACAGAGCCAAGGTCAAGAGCAAGCCGGGTCAGAATACTGGGAAGACACACAGGATCAGGGCACAATTCAGGAACACAGCTGAAGATCAGTCAGCAAGGCACAAGAGCCCAGACTCCCTTTAAATAGGCTGTCTGGCGCCAAACGGGATTAGGCTTGTGCACGCGTGCTCGTATCTGCGCGCATACGTGCCCGCAATTGCGAGCTCTGGCACACATTTGCGCACATGCGTGCCATTCTATGGCAAAGGTTATGCGCTTGTGCACGTCTGTGTGCAAAACGTCTCACAGGAATTTCCTGACACAAACACTCCCCTGGGTCATCTCGGTGGTATAATGCTTCCAGCCACAGCGACGCTGCAAAATCTCAGACGTCACGCAGCTGACCCATGAGCATGGCGCCGATGTGTAGATGGCCCCCGCACGCCCAAATGGGCAGTCCGGGACAGCGGGGGACATGAAGCCCCCCTTGATACACATTGCAACTCCCAAAGCAAAACAAAAACACTGCCACCAGCAGAGAGAAGCACATCAGCTGGGTTGGAATATATGCCCATTGTGAGATGTAGTTGGAATATCAGGTGGCTAGTGCATAATAGAAATGTAGAATGCATAAATATATGTATGTTTTAATGGCAAGGGTGACCACCCCTGAAGAGTGAGCTAAGCCTCACGAAACACGTTGGGTAGACACTTGATGCTTGTGTGTGTTTTCTGTATTCTGTATGAATTGGCTTATGTTCATGACATTAATGTATGTACTGTTTTTTACTTGAATTAAATATATACTGCAATTACTCCTGTTATTTTATTGGCTCTACAGTGCTCATCTGACTCAAAGTCCCAAGGGCGAATTTTTCATGCTTGGGCCAAAGTGTTTGCCCATCCCTCTAGAGCAGTGAAAGGTTTAACTGAGGGGCGATCAGGGGGTTAAAAGGTATAAATTAATATGTGGCAGGCAAACTGATGCTATCTAGGACTGCCACTAACGATATCTAGTGGCACCAGTGACACTAATACAGTGATCATCAAAAAATCCGTTCACTGTACCTAATAACACTGTGACAGGGGAAAGAAGAAGTAAACTGGGGGGCGATCAGGGGGATTAATGTGTCTATCTGAGTGTTTTACTGTAAATTGTGTGATGCTTTTAGTCACAGTGTGTTGTCTCCTCTCTCTGGAGTTAAAAAGTGCTCTACGAGAAGGCGGGGGCGGGGCGTTACGCTAAAGTTAGTGGGGAATGGGAGAGTTCAGTTGCTCCCACTCACAAATTGGTTAAGTTTAGGCTGCTGCTGCAGCTTTCTAGGTCATTCTGCATGCTAGGGGAGGTGTTTTACCCCTGGGTGACAGTTGGCGCTGGAAGGGGTTCTGACAGACCCACTTTCTCCCAGCAGCCAATCAGAGGAGGGTTTTCCCTCTGGGCATGCTGGCGGGAGAGTACTGTATATCTGTGGCAGACGCCAGAGAGAAGTGTGCGACTTTTTACGCGGGGGGCGCGTTCCAGGTGCAGCATCCACCTTCAGGGTGCACGCATCCATGGGCCTCGCCACCGAGGCCTGCCTGGCCGAAGCTACGCACCAAGCGGAGCTTCACCCTGACATCGAAAGGGGCCCCAGATCCTAAGCTGGGAGCTGTACGGTGGGGAATTGGCTCGGGAGACCCAAAGGTAGAGGTTGTCCGCGAGGCTTAGGTGAACCACCAGGGATCCGGTCATCACTACATGACAGGTACACTTCAACTCTCCTCTGATGACTCTAGAGAAGTGACTTACTGGGAGGATCCATTAGTTCTACCCCTTTGAAAAGTATGGAAATTCCTCAGGCCTGAGGCCCTAATTCCTCCCAGTGACTATTGCAAGTGACCTCTCGTCTGCCAGGCCCAAGTTAAACGCCTGTCTGGGGCACTTTACCCACTCCGACGGGAGTGGCGACGATTAGGTGTGACTGTACTGAGAGCAAGCTGCTCTTTATAATTTTCAAGGCCCGATACTGCAGTTTTCTTCCACTTATCAACCTTTCTCTATAGTGTGCCATGTTGATGTTGGCCATCTTGGGCCTTGGAATAAAACTTTGAAAATGCACTCTGATGTCTGGACACTCGCTTTATTCACTTTCCACAAGTATTCACCCCTAGACAAGTATAATTGGTAACTTAATACGCCGACCCCGAAATCAACCAGCGGCTCCTTCGGGGGTAGCACTACACGTGGGGGCTCGTCCGGGATTCGGCTTGTTACCTCTCGCAACGAGAAGAAAGTGAGTAGGAAGCTACTGAGTATTGGAAAGTGTTCAGAATTGTGCATGGACTGTCTGGCAACGGGGGAGTTAAACCTGCATCACTGAGCTTGGGCGTACGTGTACCGTGACACGTGCCTGGACAAGTTCTTCCAAGTGGGAGGAGCCACCCACCCCTGCGCGCCATGTGTCGAGTAGTTTCGCGCCATCTAAGGGAAGAACGCCCACTGGTGCGCCATACCGCCAGACCCACCTTTCCCTTTGACCAGAACGGACTGAGACGGAGAATGTCCGAGGCCTCGAGAACCCCAATCGCTTTGAGGCGCCCTATTACTACACCAGGGTTGCTAGATGAATCCATGGATCTCGGAATGCGTGTGACAGACACAGGCATTCGACTGTCCACGGTGGGACAGTTTGTTCTATTGACCTCCGGCGGAGCGGAGATGTTGGGCCTCCTGTCCCCTGTATGCGAGAGACTGGCTGTTTGCCTCCTGCCCTTTGCCCGATGCCAACAATGTCGGGCAGCCCTATTCACCACCATGCCAGTGGTTGGAGCTCCGCAAGAGTATCGCGTGGATGAATATTTGGGAGCTATTACTCGGGAGGTAGAGGCCCCATGGCCAGAAACCCTTTCCCCTGAGGTGGATGCGGAGCCAGAGGTCCCGGAAGAAGGAGAGCTGTTGGCCTGCCCCTGAAGGTCTCCCTGCCGACCGCTTGGACTGTTTACCCCCAGGAGGTAAGCCCTCTGAATGAGTCGGGAGACTGGACGATTTTGTGGCCCGTGCGGCCTGTATACGGGTGGAGCCCACCCAAAGGGCCACCCTGTTCGGTACGACCCCCGCCCTAAAGGCAACCATTGACTGGGAAAAGGTGAGAAGTTTCATAGTAGTCCATCGGGTCGCCTCCTGTTTGTCCTATCTTCCTGATGGAGCTGAAGACTCGCCGGACCTCGATTTCCTGTCAGATGGTTCCCACGCGGATGACGGCGACCTTCCCGACTGCCTCTTTGCGCCGCAGTTTCCCGAACAGCAAGGTTTCGGGGGATGTTGGGGCTCTGCCCGAAGAAGGTGGCTGTTCAGGGCACACCCAGAGGTCCGTGTTTGCCATGAGGAGCGGGTGAGTCAGTTGTGTGCTGCCTTTCTTAGACCCACCGCTCCTCCAACCGGGACAATTTTGTCCCATGTGAGCGACCGCCGTCCATAGTTGGCCTACCTCTTGTGTTTTTTTTTTTTGGCCGGACGAACTGCGGGTATTGCCTGCTACCTGCTATGGGCATTGTTGGCAAGGGAAGGTACGGACAAGTATGCCCCACTCTGTTTCTCCCACTGTTTCCCCGTCCCCCTGCTTCCCCTGCACCACATGGACTGTTGTGTTGAACTTTTCAGGGGAGTGGGTTCAGTCAGATGCAGTGGGAACTTGCGGTTGCTTGAATTGCAACCACGGAAAATTCATCACGAAAAATAACTATTTTTCCCCTGTGTTTTTTTTTTTGCGGCCCTTCCGCGCCTTTGACTTTTTTTTTGGGCGCACCGCTGCAGTACCAGCGCACTGGCCACTAGGGGCAGTGCTCTGCATCGTGACATTGTAGGATGACACTGTTGCATTTAAACTGTATTCTTGCACTAAGTTTTTGCTGCACTATGACTTATGCTCCTCGGTAGGGAGCGAGATTGCGCGTTCAGGCGTGAGCGTGCAGTCGTGGCCCTGACCTTGCAAACCGTGTATCCAGGAAAGAGATTTACATTAATACCTAGGGCTACATTGTTTTTTTTTTTTTGTATATGTGTCTGTTATATAGATATATACATTGTCTGGTTCAGTATCAGGTCTGAGCATTTGGACGAATGCTCCGGGACACTGGGGACAGTGTCAATTCAAGTGGGAGGAGTATGTAGCACCCCCCCCTATTTGGCGGGGCATTACGCTAAAGTTAGTGGGGAATGGGAGAGTTAAGTTGCTCCCACTCACAAATTGGTTAAGTTTAGGCTGCTGTCAGTTTATAACTGCTTTCTAGGTCAGTCTGCATGCTAGGGGAGGTGTTTTACCCATGGGTGACAGTTGGCACTGGAAGGGGTTCTGATACACCCACTTTCTCCCAGCAGCCAATCGGAGGAGGATTTTCCCTCTGGGCATGCTGGTGGGAGAGTATATCTGTGGCAGACGCCTGAGATAAGTGTGCGACGTTCTATGCGGGGCCCGCGTTCCAGGTGCGGCATCCACCTTCAGGGTGCGCCCATCCATGGGCCTCGCCACCGAGGTCTGCCTGGCCGAAGCTATGCACCAAGCGGAGCTTTACCCTGACATCGAGAGATCCTAAGCTGGGAGCTGTATGGTGGGGGATTGGCTCGGGAGACCCAAAGGCAGAGGTTGTCCGCGAGGCCTAGGCGAACCACCGGGGAGCCGGTCATCACTACATGACAGGTACACTTCAACTGTCCTGTGGCAGAGGCCCTAATTCCTCCCAGTGACTATTGCAAGTGACCTTTCGGCTGTCAGGCCCAAGTTAAACGATTGTCCGTGGCACTTTACCAGGGCCGATCCTCCCTATAGGCTCACTATGCAAGCCGCTTAGGGCCCCGCAAAGCTGAGAAGGACCCCCCAAATTACTAGAGGCCCGTCTGGTGAGAAGTCATTTTCGCCCCCTCACCCCGCTTCTAAACTCGCTGGCTGAGTCATTTCCGACAGCAGAACACCCCCTCCCCCCGCTTTCTTTAGTGTGACATGTCACTGTCGTCAGCGCCCCCCCCCCCCCGCTTCTCATTTTTACTGTGCCATGTCATTTTGCTTAGAGCCCCTGGGAGGTCAGGATCGGCACTGCACTTTACCCACTCTGGCGGGAGTGGCGATGATTAGGTGTGACTGTACTGAGAGCAAGCTGCTCTTTATAATATCCAAGGCCTGATATTGCAGTTTTCTTCCGCTCATCAACCTTTTGTATAGTGTGCCATGTTGATGTTGGCCATGTTGGGCCTTGGAATACAACTTTGAAAACGCACTCTGATATCTGGACACTCGCTTTATTCACTTTCCACAAGTATTCACCCCTAGACAAGTTTAATTGGTAACTTAATACGCCGACCCCGAAATCAACCAGCGGCTCCTTCGGGGGTAGCACTATATATATATATATATAATATATATGTGATCCAGCTCAGATCTGCCGCCCTGTAGCAGTAAAACTGCTATAGAGCAGTCAGCAACTGGATAATTTGTTTTAGGTAAATTCCTTTTTTTTCTGGATTCTAGCAGTTCACCTAAATGTATTTACTTTAATCTTGAGATGGTCAGTAAAGATGAGTTTTGGGTTGGGGTCGAACAAACTGGCTGAATGAATCATCAAACTGACCATATTTGTTCAACTACATGCATTCCTGGGTTCTGTCTGCAAACAAATCAGCCAGGAGTCTGGTAGCACTACTGACGCTATATGACAGATCCCTGGCTAGCTTCAGTTTGTAAACAAACCAGCCAGGGATTCTGCATGATATCATTTACCAAATATGTTCATTACCTTATTTGGTCAATGACATCAGGCAGGATTTTCTGCTGGGTTGTTTACAAATAGAGGCTGGGCCAAAATACTGGCCAAAATATTATATAGGTTGTACCAGATTCCAGTAAGCAGCCCTTTCTTTGGGATGGGATTTGGGATTAAGGCCCTTGCTACCTCAACATGGGAAAAAGGTGCATTGCAAAGGAGAAATATATGACATTTGTTTATCAACTGTACAGCATTAACCAATGTGTAAAAAAAAAGCTGAGGTCCTTCTTATCTGCATAAGTAAGACAATATTGCAAATAGTAAAAATATTTGGAATTCTATTAGCTATGTAAAAAAAATGGGGGGGGGGGGCGTGGCTTGGCACCAGACCTGAATGGCTGCCTGAGCGCTGTACTCCCGTCCACAGGAGATATATCCTTCAGCTTTCCGAGCCATCCGCGATTGCTAGATGGGGAAATGTCAGGGCACCAATTCTGCGGACTTTGATCGCGCGCACATGCGCAGTAGAACGACGCGATCGCACGTCTCTATTCAGTGCATGCACGTACGCGGGCACGGTCCGGCGGCGTGACGTGTGCGGGAGCGCGCGCGGCGCGAACTCACGCGATTCCGTCGGAGCCAATCACAGGGCTCATCTCTATTTAAACCTGCCTCTGACACATGGCAGGTTGCTGGTTTGTCATCAGCTCCTGTATGTGTCTCATTGCTGCGAACCTGTTTGTCCTGAAAACCTTCTGGCTTACCTGTTTGAATCCTGATCTCGACCTGCCTTGGACTTCCGCTGACCTCTCCAATCCTTGACCCCGGCTTGCACTCCTGGACTCTGCTAACCTCTCCAATCCTCTGATTCCGGCTCGTATCCTTGGACTTCCGCTGACCTCTCCGTTCCTTTGACCCCGGCTTGCACTACTGGACTTCCTTTGATCTCTCTGACCCGTGATCCACAACCAGTACCTTGAACTTGTTTTGCCTGTTTGGTCCTCTGTTCCTGTTGGTGCCACGGACTGTCTCCTCGGCCTGTCTGCAGATCCGGTGCCTTCCTTGATCTACACCTTGACCCAGTTTCCTGTTTCCGGTACCGGTGCCTTCCGGTGCTGTCACCTCTCTGTCTCCATCACCAGAGGGCGGTCAGCACTGGTTCGCAAGGGTGAGCCGTCCGCAGCATCTTGGCCTCGGTAAGTTCTTTTGACTCTGACAGAAAACCTCCAAGGACACATCCCCAAACAGGTCCCGTTCTCCCCGTGGATCCGGAAAACAAAACAAACTAGTTATCCCGGACATCTTCCGGACCCGGGTACGCGAGGCCCCGGCTTCAAATCAGGCCTACTCGACCGCCGCACGCTCCTCCAGCCTCAGCCCTACAAACAGCAGAAAAACACAGCCGCAAACCATGGATGCCGTAGCATGTACCCCGCAGCCCTTATGTATGCAGGATCTCCGATCAGTGGCTGAGGATATCAAAGCCACACTCTTTTCTGCCATTACAGATCTCAGGAGGGATGTTCAAGCAATGGCAGTGCGGCTGGATGAGGTAGAGGAGACAACAGCCCGCCATGACAATATCATCCAGCAACTGCAGGCCTCTTCCCAATCCAGTGACATGCAGCTTAGAGATATCCAAAGACATTTGGAAGATTTGGATAACGGGGCGTCGCCACAATATCCGGGTAAGAGGCATCCCCGAATCTGTCGATCACCCACAAATTATAAAAGCCACTGTCGCCATCTTTAATGATCCCCTGGGCAGACCTCCTGAAACACCCATTGAGTTTGAATGCTTACACAGAGCCTTAAAACCCAGAGGTAGGGAAACTGATCCCCCCAGGGATGTGATTGGATGTCTGGTGAACTTCAGGCTTAAAGAGGAAATTCTCCGCAGGGCTAGAGACCGTCGTTCCCTATCCTATCTAGGAGCAGACATTAAACTATTCCAAGACCTCTCGCCTATTACACTTCAAAATAGGAGAGACCTACGCCCTCTGCTTGATCTCCTGCGCTCCAAGGGAATTCAATATAGGTGGAAATTCCCCTTCTGCCTCTCTGCTTCCTCTCAAGGCCGCACAGCAAACCTGCGCTTTCCAGAAGATCTACCTGCTTTCTTGCAAACGCTGAATCTTCCACGCATTGACCTCCCCGATTGGTACACCAGTCTTCGCCCCCCACGCATGAGAAGATTGACTTCTACGGATGCTATCACAGTCCGTGATGATTTTCACTTGGGTCGCCGCAGACACACCTCAGCGAGGGGAACCGACATCGCAGACCCCCAGATTGCTGTGCAAGACAGCCCAACAGCCTCCCCAGCCCATAGGAGAGCACGCTGTGATCGACCCGATGAAATGATCACTTCCCTACCCTCCTGCACACCTTGATGACATGCTCCCTCGGATGCATCAAAAGATAACTCTTCTTTTCTTTCCCCAGTTACTGGCAGCTTGTGATGCACATGACTGCACTTCTCTACAATCCCCGGCATTCTGATTCGCAAGTACTGACTGTAGCCTCATTGGATCCGTAAGTTTTTTTACTCCCCGCGGGGGTCACCCCGAGTTTCGATCACCTCTCCTGAGACAGTGGTTGATTTCCCCTGCCCCCCCTTTCCCAGCCCTCTGATCCTGATCCTTCCCTGCCTCGCCCCATATTTTCCGGCTTCCAGTGTAACTTACCCCTATAGAACTTCCTCACACGATACTCCCTGATTGTTGTCACTAGGCCTGTTTAGATTTGAGACTCATCTATTACTGTTCTTCCTCCAATGCTCCACATGTTATTACATAGGGGAAATGTTGTTGCATAAAAACCAAGCCCTCTCATGCAGAGAACTACAGGCCCACCACACCTTTTCTGGCCTTTGTCCGACCAAAATTTGGAATGCTCTGCTACTAATGAAATACGCCCCCTATCTGGGTAAAAGGTCTAAGCCCTTCATGTTGACCCCTTGGTAGACAGCTGCTTGTCTCTGACCCTCTTCCACGGCCTTCACCGAGGGGAGGGGGAGGAGGGATAGAAGGGAGGATGTTTGTATAGTTATACTGTATTGGAGGGCAGAATCTCTCCACTGATTGAAAGGCTTTTACATCGACCACACCCACTTACTAGGTTACTGATCGCTCCAACCCGTTTATGAAACTTGTAGGAAACTGACTCAGTCTACCTCTTGAATCATTAAACATGTTCGGGGGTGGATTACTCCTGGTCCATCCCTTGTTGGTTTAACTTAGACAACTTATCTGGCAATATTTGATAAGCTACTTGACCAGATACAATCTCATGAGGGGTATTGCTCTTTAATACAGGCTCAGTTATAGCCACACTTTGGTTATTCACGTTGACTGAGTTGTTCATGTGCCTCGAGGTTATAGATTCCCCTCATCCCCAATATGGGGACCTAGCGTTAACTGAAGAAGACCTCATGTTAATGCCCAGGGTGATAACATAATATTAGGTAATGTGTTTTATTTCTTGTTTTTTTTTTCTTGTTTGCTTCTAAACTGTTTTTACTTGCTTAACCTGCATGCTATTCGTTTTCATAAATACCTTAATGCCTGACTCTCTGGAGTTTAGACCCGCAGCCATCCTAATTAATGCAATAAATATTGGCTCCTGCACCTCTCCTGCAACATAGATCTCCTGTGGACGAGAAATACTGATTCCTGACCGTTCCATACCAGTTCTTACCACCTCCCCACAAGACAGGAACAGACTTGCTCCTGTCAAACCCTACCGGACATCTCCACACACTAGGAGAGGTTACATATAACCTCCCCAACTCCGGTAATCAATCCATTCTGTTGACCTATATCCCCTAATCTACCTACTTACACTCCCTTCCCCCCCTTCCGTCTTCCCCCCCTTCCCTTTCTTTCTCTTATTTTTTCTCTCTCTTTCTCTCCTCTCTCCTCTCTCCTCTCTCCCTCTCTCCTTCGCTTCCCCCTCTTCTTTCCTCTTGCTCTCTCCCCCTCCTTCCTCTCTCCTCTCCTTCTCTCACCTTTCCCCCCTCCTCCTTATGAATTCGGCAATAAATGCAGAAAATACTCTCCAGACCAAAAAAAGCACAGGCCACTATTCACATTATTAGAGACTCGCAAGGAAAGTCCTACATTAATCCGACAGACATAGCAGCGCAATTCGAGACCTATTACTCAAATTTATAAAATCTCCCCAAACATGCGACGAATCACACAAGCCTTGAAGCCCGTCACACTTTAATCAATTCTTTCCTTGAAAAATACTGCCCCAAACTCATGAACAGGGATGATGCCCTCAAATTTGATCTCCCTATTTCAGAAGAGGAACTAAAAACGGCAATCAAATTACTTAAAAATGGCAAAACCCCCGGCCCAGATGGGCTTACAGCTACCTAATTATAAGGCCTTTACGGATACTTTGTCCCCACACATTATTAAGACTTTCAATTCCCTATCGTCCCCCGCCATCCCATTCAATAGATTACTAGAAACCCACATACAGTAGCTGTAATCCCAAAAGAGGAAAAGGACCCCACTTTGGTTAGTAATTATAGGCCGATATCCTTATTAAATGTAGACATAAAGCTGTACGCTAAGATCCTGGCCACACGTCTTGCACCCTTCCTGCCATCCCTGATAGGGAAAGACCAAGTGGGATTCATCCCTGGTAGAGAAGCCAGGGATAACACAATCAAAGTCCTAAACATACACCACTGGATTACAACACACAAACAAGAAGGATTCTTTCTGTCGTTGGACGCGGAGAAGGCGTTTGACAGGCTGGCATGGGACTATCTGGAAGCAGTCCTGCAACACGTTGGTCTCCCGGACAGAATGCTTAGTGCCATTATGTCCCTCTACACTGCACCAACTGCCAGGGTCCGTGTAAATGGCCACCTGTCAAACGCCTTCACTATCAGCAACGGGACCAGACAAGGATGCCCTCTCTCCCCAATTTTATTCGTCCTGACCCATGAGCCTTTTCTCCAAGGCCTTAGAACTAATGACAGTGTCAAAGGCTTTCACATAGCAGATCGCACCTATAAAATTGCGGCCTTCGCCGACGACGTACTGCTATTTCTGAAAGATCCCCACATATCAATCCCAAATCTTTTAAAAGAACTGAAGCTATTCCGTGCTATTTCCAATTTTAAGATACATTTTGATAAATCCCAAGCCCTGAATATTTCCCTCCTACAGGAAGTGGTATCGCAATGTAAAAACAACTTCCCCTTTAAATGGAAGCACGGCCAGATTAAATATCTAGGGATAAATCTAACGGCTAGATTCTCAGACTTATTCTCCCAAAATCACTTACCCATCCTTAAAACCATCACAAGTGACCTAAATAAATGGAATAAACCACACTTCTCTTGGTTTGGAAGGGCAGCAATTCTAAAGATGAATATACTCCCCCGTATTCTATTTATTCTACAAACTTTGCCCATCAAACTACCTCCGTCCTTTTTTCAAGCTTACAAGCGACTTTGTACTAAATTTTTATGGAGACAGAAATGACCTAGAATAGCATACGAACAACTAACAAGACCAAAAACAAAAGGGGGCATTGGGCTACCAGACCTTAAGAAATATTATTGGCCCTGCCACCTCACTAGAATTGTGGACTGGTCAATTCACAACCACAGTAAAGATTGGGTCGCTCTTGAACACACCTTCTCCCCGCTGCCATGACGGTCCTTACCGTGGACCTCATACAAACACACCCCGAGATCCCTGAACGACCACCCTCTCATTGCCCCGACACTGCACTGCTTCAAAGAAACCTGCCGAAAGTTGCACGTTTCCTCGATCCCCAGACCCCTTACTTCGGTAAAGCTCAACCCAGAATTCCCACCTGGCATGTTCATGAATTTTCTAGTTGATACATGGCAACACCCAGAAGTCTTGGCACATCACTTCTACCACTCAGGTACCTTTCTAGAATGCTCTTCCCTACCAGTCAGCACAGAGGGCACTACTTTTCCTCTCTGGGCATACTTCCAGATCAGACACTTCCTACAAAAAGCGGACCGAATGTCCTCTGTCTCTCGCCGTCTCACAGCATTTGAACAGCTTTGCTCTCACTCTGCACCGCAACAGCACTTGATATCTATCATCCACAACATAATCTCCTCAGACAGCTCAATGAAGTCTAATAAAGCTTGCTCAAACTGGAAAAGAGACCTACAGATAGACTTGACAGAGGCACAATGGGAACGCATATCTACGATAGCGCATAAAAGCTCCCTTAACGTCTCGATACAGGAAAATAATTATAAAGTCCTAATGCGCTGGTACAGAACCCCGGTTATCCTCAATAAATATAATCCAGCCCTTTCAGACAAATATTGGAGATGTTTTAATGGCACAGGTACTCTAGAACACATATGGTGGTCCTGTCCCCTAATCCAGCAATTCTGGACCCAAATCCGGGAACTAACGTCACAAATCTCTACATACGCTTTAGAACACACCGCAGCACAACTTCTTCTACACTGGTTTGAGCCAGTAGCCTCTTTCCCCTGTTGGGACAGCCGAGTGTGACGGGACGTTGCGTTGCAGAATTCAGCCGACTTGGTTGTTGGGGGGTGATCTGGGCCCCCTCTGTTTGGGTGGACGGGATCCCTCCTACCTCATTGCACTATTTTTCCCGTGGAGGCTCTTTGTTTTTTTATTGGCCCCTGCATGTGGTCCCCTTTGGTGTGATGTACTTAATTAGATATGGAGGCGCCTAATTTACCCAGAATGGCTCTCACCCGTCCGACGGGTCCTTGCCTAAGCTTCTTCCCGTCCCCCCCTTCCCTCCACCCACTGTGTTTTTCTTTTTGCAGGGTCTCCCTCTCGCTGACCACAATGTTTTATCATGTTCTTTTTGTTTTGTTGTTCTCTTATTTGGTTCTCATGCTGCATTGTTCTGGTGTGTCCGCCTGTCTTGGTCGGGACACTGTGGGACGCTAACTTCTACAATGCTAGGCGGGAGGCTACGACCCCCGCTCTGCACGTATGATCCATGGTCCCGCCATGATATGTATTATTTGTTTAACTTGCCGTTATATCATGTTGTGTAATGTTAACTTATGTTGTGTGCGGGGTTCTTCTCGTGACCTGACCACGACCCCCACCTTAGGCCTTTCAGCTGCCTTTATGGCAACAGCTGAACCGTTGCTTGCAACGCTACTAGAGTGGCCGTTTTGGCCCGACTTTTCTTCTGTCTTTCTTCTCTTCATGCTCTGTCTTCTTTACCCTCGTTCCCTCCTCAAACCGCTCTCCGCATGGGTAGGTAATTATCACTTCTTGTTACAATATCCAAATGGCTAATCCCTGCTGCTTGTCGGTCTCGTCCCTGAATTGTAGGGGATTTAACACCCCCGAAAAACGGAGACAAATTGTGTTCCACTTTCATAAACTCTGAACCCAAATTCTCCTATTGCAGGAAACCCACTTCAGGTCTGACTCTGTCCCTCAGCTCCCCCATAAGTACTACCCCACCTGGTATCCTAGTACTAACCCCCTAGATAAGTCAAATGGGGTCTTCATCGCATTCCACGCCTCCTTTTCACCGACTGTTTTAGACTCCTATATAGACCCCGCTGGGAGGTTTATCTTTCTTAAATTGTCCTACAATAATGTGATCTATACAATTGTTAACATATACTCTCCCAACCAGGACCAGCTGCAGTTCTTCTCCTCTGTGACCTCCCGTCTCCGGAAGTTCGGCACGACAAACATGATCCTGGGCGGTGACTTCAATGTGGCCTTGGTACCTCGTTTGGACACGTCTACTGGTAAGTCCTCGTGTTCTTTAGCTAGTCTGACCAAGCTACGCTCCACCCTCACGGACCTCTCTCTTGTAGATGTATGGAGAGTTTTACACCCCACAGATAGGAACTACACTTACTACTCCCCCGCACATGCCTCCTACAGCAGACTGGACTACATACTCATGTCCCAATCCCTACTGGATCTCTCCCCTAATGCGTCTATAGGTCTCACGCTGTGGTCGGACCATACCCCTATTCACGTCATTCTGGGTAAGATTCCTTCATATAAGCCACGGTCCTCCTGGAGACTTAATGACAATCTGCTCTCGGATCTGGAGTGCACTGATGACATTATTCAGTCCATCTCCCACTTTGTCTCTGATCATGCCCGAGACGACACACACCCGCTTACTAAATGGGAGGCCCTTAAATGTGTCCTTTGGGGCAAACTTATCCAACACGGGGCCAGGCTCAAAAAAGCGAGAGCGGCAGACGTTACACGTCTTCTTGCCGCTATTGCATCCCTCGAGGACTTCCATAAACGCTTGCCGGACCCGGCCACATTGATTGATCTGGCCATCGCCAGGAGAGATCTCTTACAGATATTCGCTGAATGCTCTTTGGTGGCCAGGGATAAGGGGCGGTTTACGCATTATTCCCAGGCAAACAAATGTGGTCGGCTGCTGGTAAACACCCTGCAACCACGCCTAACTAGAAAACCTATTCCCCTGATTATCTCTCCCAGCAAGGGCAAATTGCAGACTAATTCTGCTATTGCTGAAGAGTTCCACCAATATTATGCGGGCCTATATGATCTTCCCCCCCAGACGTCTACGTCTCCCATACACCCTATGGACGCTACTGGAGACTTGTCCTCATACATTAGAGAAACGGCCCTCCGGACTGTCCCCACCTCCTCTGCTGAGGAATTGGAATCCCCCCTCACGGTGGAGGACTTTCTCCTCAAAATTAAAAGGCTCAAAAACGGCAAGAGCCCTGGCCCTGATGGGTTCACCCCATGTTTTTATAAAATGTTTGCTCCTCAATTGGCCCCTCTCCTGGCAAAGGCTTTCAACGCCCTGGACGAGGGTACTTCCCCATCCTCTGCTCTTCTCTTAGCACAGATAGCTGTCCTCCCTAAACCCGGTAAAGACCCATCTCATTGCACTAACTACAGGCCCATATCACTTTTGAACATCGACCTGAAACTTTTTGCAAAAATTCTGGCTGACCGTCTTTCTACCCTATTTTGCCGGATATCATTCACGGGGACCAGGTAGGTTTTGTCCCTGGCCGTGAAGCTAGGGACAACACCACCAAAACTGTACATCTCATAGCTTATGCCCAACGCCACCGGGTCCCTGTTTGCCTTATTTCCTGCGATGCCGAGAAGGCATTTGATAGGGTCAGTTGGCCGTTCCTATGATCCACTCTCACTCAAATAGGCTTAAGCCCCAGGATGCTGGCCCGTATTATGTCATTGTACTCCGTTCCAATGGAAGGAGAAATGCATCTCTTATCTCGGGACCGCAGTCCCTCAACGACTTTCGGACATATTTGCTCTAAACTACAGCCCACTCCTGGCTAAACTTTGGCGCCTCACGGAGACCCGTATGGACCTGCCGGTGTCGTGGTTTGGTCGCATGAGCATGCTTAAAATGGACATACTGCCCAAGCTTTTGTATTTGTTCCAAGCACTCCCGATATCCCTTCCCTCAACTTTTTTCCGCACGGTGCGCTCCATGGCCATTCAGTTTGTGTGGAGGCGTTATCGACCTAGGCTGAAACACAAGCTCTTTGTCATGGACTTACCTCCTTCCTAGCTTCTCATCACTGACATGTGCTGGCAGCCATCTTGCTTCTGGGGTTCTTGTAACTTCCCATTCTCTGCGGCTCCTCCTTCCCACTGGGAGGAGCTGGATGCTCAGCATATATATACCACGCTTGCTGCAGCACTCGCTTGCTTGGGCCTTCTGTGTTAAGACCTGTCTCTCATCCTACCTTCATCGTGCTGCTGTTCTGGTTACCGACCCGGCTTCTACGGACGTTCCTTCTGGCTCCTGATCCCTGGCTTCGTTTCACCACCTTTCTGGTTACAGACTCCGGCTGGACTGACTCCCATCTCTGGCTATCGATCCTGGCTCCGGTGGAAGACTCTCCTGCCTGTTTACAACTGTCTGGACTTTAACCTTGTTGTTTGGTTTTTAATAAAGAACCTTTTCTTTCATTCATCCGTCTGTGTACGTCTGATTCATAACACTCTTTTGCTCCCCCGCCCTGAGTGGGGGAGTGGGTCTCCCCGATTTTGAACTCTACCACGCATCGGCGGTACTCTCCCGGATTTTGGAGTGGTTCCCCCATCCGCTGGGCAAAGTGGCACTGTGTGTGGAACAAGATATGTCCTCGGAGGACCTGAGGGCCCTACTTTGGGGCCATGCTTCATCCCACAGAACCTTGGTGGGGTTATCCTCCCTCACTAGAGATGCTCTGGCAATATGGTACCGTAGGAGGGAGGCGTATGCCCTCTCTACGGATCCGAGCCCCTTGACCCCTCTCTTTGATAACCCAGACCTGCAGGAGGGGGAGGGACTGCACTCCTTGGCCGGCTATCTTAGACAGGACTGGCCTACGGCTCAAGACTTCGTTCACGCCTCGGCAGGTTCTCTCGTGTTCCGGTCTCCTCGAAAGTGACTTGGCTCACGCATCATCACCTGACGGCTTACAGTAGGACATTACATAGGTCTAGACAGGTCCACAGACCACTGACAGGGTTTGAACAACTTTGCTCCTTTTCCTCCCCCCAGAGGCACACGCTCTCCCTGATTTATAAAATGGTTTTGGGTCATACACATAGCGCCCTCCCTAAATACACGTCAGCTTGGTCAGAGGAGCTGGGGAGAGATATTAGTGAGGCGGAGTGGTGTAAGGCCTTTTTCACGCATAAATCCTCCATTTCGAGTTATGCGCAGGAAAAAAATTACAAAGTACTGTCGCGATGGTATCGTGTCCCGACAACCCTCAGGATCATGTTCCCTTCGGCCCCGGACTCTTGTTGGAGATGTAACGCAGCCAAGGGTACGTATAGTCACATCTGGTGGGAATGCGATCAGATACGCCCTTTTTGGTCCCAAATCTTCCTGATTTATTCTGACTTGTATGACGAACCACTCACCCCCTCCCCATTTGTAGCCCTTCTCTTCATCCTTCCCGGAGCCACTAAGTTCCAGAAGAACTCCCTTCTAAAATGTTGTTTGAGTGCTGGGCGGCAGTTGATTTCTAGACATTGGAGGTCGTCCTCCCCCCCCCCCCTGATTACTGAATGGATAAACGAAATGAACAACATCATGCTTATGGAGGAAATGCAGGCCAGGTCTCTGGATAGAAATGCTAAATTTTCCTTTACCTGGAGTGTATGGAGGCATTACTCCACTTCAGATAAACTTAAAGACAGAGGTCGCTCCATCAGCGCCCAACTGAAGGCCACAAATCTGCCTCTACTGCATCCGTAAGAGCTTCTATTTGGATACTCTATTTTTTCCCCTTTTTCTAGGCGTTATTCGGCTGAGCCCGTCTGAACCAATATAAAGCACCCCCGCTGGGGAAAGAGCGCACTGCCTCCTATACTATACCCTGCCCCCGACCCTCTTCCGCTCCCCCCCCCTTTTCCCCTTCCCCCACCCTATTTGTATTTTTCTCTTTCTGCCCCCAATCCCCCCTCTTTCTACTTCCTTCTTCTCATTTGATTTTCCGGCCGCATCTTCGGCCACATCATGGTTTCAATATAGCACAATCCGTTTACTACACAGGACTACTTGCGTGCACTTTCCAGTTTTAGCACTCTACACCTAATTGCACACTGAGATTTTTCATGCAAATGCCCTGGTTAATTGACCTCATCGGATAGCTTGTTTCTCCAAGCTCCCCTGGACGCAGTTGGATCCCATAGGGGCGTCCGGGCTGGGGGAGACCATTGAAGATCGAGGTCGTACCCTATAGAGAGTGCAATTTCTCATGTCATTATTTTGCCGCAATGTCTTCCTTATTGTCCTGTTCTTGTTTTTTTTGTTTTTTTATTTATCTGCCTTACATGTCAAGGATTGTTTCTGTTTTATGTTTTGTGAGACGGTGTCCGAGCCACCCTATGCCGGGCTCTTGGTCACGCCATGGTATATTTCTGTTTATTCTGTCTGAAAAACGTAAGAAATCCCTATTGAACCTAAAAAAAAAAAATGCCCTGGCAAGAATGCCTCTGAACCCTCTGTTTGTGCACAGATATCAGGCATGGCATACTGAGAACGCCCTACAGGACATATGTGCATAGACAGGGTATGTGTACAGTTTTCATGCATTGCAATTAAACTGTTCTAATAGAAGCGACTCAAGTCACTGTGATTTAGAAAAAAAGTTCCCGTACTACTTTGGGGAGACTTCGGAGGGGCTTGCATTGACTTCTTTATAGAAGTAATTTTGCAAGCCACGCTGAAGTTGTGCTGTATGGGTCAGCTTCAGAGCCAGACGACTTTGAAGCCACCCCTGTCCTGTCCAATCAGCTGGAATTTTGTGCTCGATTGCTGGAAAAGTGCATTTCTGAGAACTGATCGAGAAAGGTGATGTATTGTACTTGAGCATAGGAGAAAAGATATTGTCATTGTGTGTGTTAATGTATTGAATAAACAAATGACTTTCCAAACTACGAATCGTTATCACAAATATATATACATACAGTACATAAATATCGAATTGATATACTGATTACTGATGGGCACTAATTAGCAGCACTGATGGGTACTAATTAGCAGCACTGATGGGTAGCATTTGTGGTCACTGTTGGGGCTGCACTGATCATCATGACACTAATTATCAGTGCCACAAATTTTTTATTTGTCATTTTTCAGAAGACATAAAACAACGTTTTGCCCACACACGATCATTTTAAATGACGTTTTTTTCATCACAAAAAGTGATCGTGTGTACACGGCATACGAGTTTAGATGTCCCTTGTGTGTATTTTCTGGTTATCAGCTCTCCTCTCCTCACACACTGTCAGCTCAAGGAGAGAATTGCCGATAACTGGCGAATCATGTTTACACTGTGATCCAGCTGTGATTGGACACATCTGGTCACATGTTTAAGAGCCACTGTGATTGGCTTTTTACCCTTATCTGTGATCAGCTGTGACCTAAGGACACAGCGATCAGAGATACCTGCTGATGCACAACGCATGGGGCTGTAGCCGTCTTTTGGCTAAAGCACAGGCAGGAAAAGGTTAAATAGTTATAAATGTGAGTGAATTCATTAATTTTAAGCAGCTTTTAGTAAAGTATATAGTGAGCATTATGAATTTTCTCTTTTTCTGGTCCAAGTTACCTTGCCATTATGTGGAGATGATGGAGGATTATTAACCGTTTAAGGGATTATTTGGGCTGAATGACCTCTTAGGGCTCTTTCACACGTCCGTTCAGTTTGTCCGTTTTTTGGACGTCCGTTAACGGACCTCAATGCTTCCCTATGGGTTAGCGTCCGTTAGCGGATGAGCATCCGCTAACGTCCGTTAACATCCGTTTGCGGTAAGCTCCGTTTTTTTGGACGGAAGAAAACCCTATTTTTCTTCCGTCAAAAAAACGGAACGGATGAAAAACGGACGTTAGCGGATGATCCGTTTACCATCCGATCCGCTAACGTCAGTTTTTCATCAAAATATGTAAAAAAAAAAAAAAGTTCTAAAAAAAAAAAACGGATGAAAAAACGGATGAAAAAAACTGATGAAAAACGGAACGGAAACTGATGTAAACGGACGGAAAACGAACGAAAAACGAATGAAAAAACGGATCAACTGAAGGGGGAAAAAACTGATCTAAAAAACTGAACGGACGTGTGAAAGAGCCCTTATAAAGAAGGGGTTCACTCTCTGAGGTGAGCAAACACCTACAGTTACAAGGGAGAAGAGAGTGGTGTTTATGCACAAGGAAAGTGAATTTTCAACACACAGACTGCATGAAAATAAAATAGTAGAAAAGATTTATTTATTTTTTTAACACACTTGTTCAGACTTCTTTCATACAATGGACTTATTTTCAATTTTAGTGTATGTGCTTCTGAAGCAATAATGGACTTATAATTATTTATTACACATGTGTGTTCCCTTGTTAGTCTTTAGAATGGTAATGCATGGAATATTTACTTTGTTTTTATGTGGGGTAGAGTGTTGATACTTTTTTTTATTTATGCATTTTTTTATGTACAGTATATACTAGGCTTGGGTTTGACTTAGCACTGTACTTTTAACATTACTATCCATTTTGTTAATGGCTGGAATCACTATATACAGCAAGTGCTGGCATGGGTGTCCACAGAATTTTTTCAGGGGGAGTATAATTTTAAGGCCACCCATTCTCCGCCCCTTTTTATCAATGTAATGAAGGGAAGGAGCTTATTGTTTATCACATAAAACGCATGCATGCAAAGGTTTTAGAAACCCGATGCAAAAGCTTAATAGAAGGAACAAGCAGCCATTGTCCGATCACAGCAGCAAAAAAAAAGTAATAGAGGGTCAGGGAGAGAGAGGGGGGGGGGGGTAGGGAGAGAAATAGAGAAACAGGAGAGAAAGGTCAGAGAGAGAGAGATAGAGATAGGGGAGGGGGGTCAGTAAGAGAGAGAGAGAGAGAGACAGGGTATGGGGATCAGAGAGGGAGAGAGAGAAAAGGGAAGGGTCAGAGAGACAAAGTGGTCAGAGAGCAGGGGGGTCAAAAAGGGAGATAGAGACAGGGGGTAAGAGAGAGAGACAGATGGGGGAGGGGGGTCAGAGAGGGAGAGAGAGAGAGAGAGGTGGGGGCCAGGGAGGGAGAGAGAGAGACAAGGGAGGGGGTCAGAGAGATGGTGGTCAGAGAGAGAGAGAGAGAGAGAGAGAGAGTCTTCCTGACCCTAAAATGGAGAGAGAGAGATGGCGGGTAAGAGAGAGAGAGAGACAGGGGAGAGGGTCAGAGACACTGGGGAAAAAATAAGGTTGTGCTAACTGCATAAAGGTGGCACAACTAAGTGCATGAATAAACATTAAACATCAAAATGTATATGTGAATGGGTGAAAAAGCATAGTAAATAAATATCTATTATAATTAGGGATGAGCTCCGCGTTCGATACGAATGTATGTTCGACTCGAACATCGTCTGTTCGTCCGTTCGACAAAATTCAAACAAAACGGGTCGTTCGCGCCAAATTCGAGTGACGCGCAACGGCCCATAATTCACTGCGGCATTGCGCGCTGATGATTGGCCAAGCATGCTGTATGTCCCGCATGCTTGGCCAATCACAGCGCGCAAAAAACGAAGAGCCATAATTGGCCAAAGAATGGGTGGCTTTGGCCAATTATGGCTCAGGGCTTTAGCACACGCCCCACACTGTATAAGGCCGCCTGCTGGGCCTCGTGTAGTGTGTTCTGGCTTGTTAATCAGAAGTCCTATAGAGAGAGATAGAGAGACATTGTCTTTTCTACCAGATAGTTAGAGCAGGCAGGCTAGTCAGTTTAGCTTAATTTACAGTGTGTAGAGAATATATATACATCCCTAAGAGTTTTACATATATTTATACACTGTATAGCTTAGCTAGATCAGCTATTCCCATTTGTCAGGCAGGAGATTGTGCTAGCTGCAGTGTTCTAATGTGCTGTATTGCCTGTGTGCTGTTTAGTTTACACGTAAACGTACTCGGTGTTACTGCACTTGTCCTGTTTATTAGCAACTAAACCCATTTGCTGTAACTGCATGTTTGCTGTTTAATAGCACCTAAACGCATTTGCTGTAACTGCACATGTGCTGTTTAATAGCACCTACACGCTTTTGCTGTAACTGCACGTGTGCTTTTTAATAGCACTTAAAAACGCTTTTGCTGTAACTGCACGTGTGCTGTTTAATAGCACCTAAATGCATTTGCTGTTACTGCACGTGTGTTGTTTAATAGCACCTAAACGCATTTGCTGTAACTGCATGTTTGCTGTTTAATAGTACCTAAACGCATTAGCTGTAACTGCACGTGTGCTGTGTAATAGCACCTAAACACATTAGCTGTTACTGCACGTGTGCTGTGTAATAGCACCTAAACACATTAGCTGGTACTGCACCTGTGTTGTTTAATAGCACCTAAATGCATTTTCTGTTACTGCATGTTTGCTGTTTAATAGCACCTAAACACATTAGCTGTTACTGCACGTGTGTTGTTTAATAGCACCTAAACGCATTTTCTGTAACTGCACGTGTGCTGTTTAATAGCACCTAAACGCATTTGCTGTAACTGCACGTGTGTTGTTTAATAGCACCTAAACGCAGTTGCTATAACTGCACGTTTGCTGTTTAATAGTACCTAAATGCATTAGATGTTACTGCATGTTTGCTGTTTAATAGCACCTAAAAACATTTGCTGGAACTGCACATGTGCTGTGTAATAGCATCTAAAAGCATTTGCTGTTACTGCACGTTTGCTGTTTAATAGCATCTAAATGCATTATCTGTTACTGCACATTTGCTGTTTAATAGCACCTAAACGCATTTGCTGTAACTGCACGTGTGTTGTTTAATAGCACCTAAACGCAGTTGCTATAACTGCACGTTTGCTGTTTAATAGTACCTAAATGCATTAGATGTTACTGCATGTTTGCTGTTTAATAGCACCTAAAAACATTTGCTGGAACTGCACATGTGCTGTGTAATAGCATCTAAAAGCATTTGCTGTTACTGCACGTTTGCTGTTTAATAGCATCTAAATGCATTATCTGTTACTGCACATTTGCTGTTTAATAGCACCCAAACGCATTTGCTGTAACTGCACGTGTGCTGTTTAATAGCACCTAAACGCATTTGCTGTTACTGCACGTGTGTTGTTTAATAGCACATAAACGCAGTTGCTATAACTGCACGTTTGCTGTTTAATAGCACCTAAATGCAGTTGCTATAACTGCACGTTTGCTGTTTAATAGCACCTAAACTTATTAGCTGTTACTGCACATGTGTTGTTTAATAGCACCTAAATGCATTTTCTGTTACTGCACGTTTGCTGTTTAATAGCACCTAAACGCAGTTGCTATAACTGCACATTTGCTGTTTAATAGCACCTAAACGCATTTGCTGTAAATGCACGTCTGCTGTTTAATAGCACATAACACAGTTGCTTTAACTGCACGTTTGCTGTTAAATAGCACCTTAACGCATTTGCTGTAACTGCACGTGTGCTGTGTAATAGCACCTAAACGCATTTGCTGTAACTGCACGTGTGCTGTGTAATGGCACCTAAACGCATTAGCTGTTACTGCACGTTTGCTGTTTAATAGCACCTAAACGCATTTGCTGTTTCTGCATGTTTGCTGTTTAATAGCACCTAAATGCAGTTTCTGTAACTGCACATGTGCTGTTTAATAGCACCTAAATGCATTTGCTTTAACTGCACGTGTGCTGTGTAATAGCACCTAAACGCATTAGCTGTTACTGCACGTTTGCTGTTTAATAACACCTAAACACATTTGCTGTAACTGCACGTGTGCTGTTTAATAGCACCTAAACACATTTGCTGTAACTGCACGTGTGCTGTTTAATAGCACTTAAAAATGCATTTGCTGTAACTGCACATGTGCTGTTTAATAGCACCTAAACGCAGTTGCTGTTACTGCACGTGTGTTTAATAGCACCTAAACACAGTTGCTATAACTGCACGTTTGCGGTTTAATAGCAACTAAACACATTTGCTGTAACTGCACATTTGCTGTTTTAATAGCACCTAAACACATTTCCTGTTACTGCACGTGTGTTTAATAGCACCTAGATGCATTTTCTGTAACTGCACATTTGCTGTTTAATAGCACTTAAACGCAGTTGCTATAACTGCACGTTTGCTGTTTAATAGCATCTAAACGCATTTGCTGTAAATGCACGTTTGCTGTTTAATAGCACATAACACAGCTGCTATAACTGCACATTTGCTGTTTAATAGCACCTAAACACAGTTGCTTTAACTGCACGTTTGCTGTTTAATAGCACCTTAACGCATTTGCTGTAACTGCACGTGTGCTGTGTAATAGCACCTAAAGGCATTAGCTGTTACTGCACGTTTGCTGTTTAATAGCACCTAAAGGCATTTGCTGTTTCTGCAGGTTTGCTGTTTAATAGCACCTAAACGCATTAGTTGTTACTGCACGTGTGTTGTTTAACCACTTGCAGACCACCGCATGTACATTTACGTCAGCAGAATGGCACAGGCAGGCACATCAACGTATATATATACGTGCCTGCCTGTGCCATTCTGAGTGTGACTGTCCTGTTATGCTGCTGATGGAATATCCTTTTCCTCCTCACTGATCTTGCTGATAGCTAGTAAGAACATTTTTGTTTCTGGGCTCCGCCACCAGTGCCTAAGGCCCAATTTTTCTGCCCGTGTTTAACAGGGACGTCTAATAACAATTTTTGATGCAATACTTTGCATGTGGCTCTTTGTTGCGCTCCAATTACAGTATCTGTGGGGGTTGCAGTGTTGTCTTGTGCCTAAGGCAAATTGTTCTGCCCCTGTTTAACAGGGGCCTCTAATAACAATTTTGATGCAATACTTTGCACGTGGCTCTTTGTTGCGCTCCAATTACAGTATCTGTGGGGGTTGCAGTGTTGTCTTGTGCCTAAGGCCACATTTTTCTGCCCCTGTTTAACAGGGGCATCTAATAAAAAAAATTGATGCAATACTTTGCATGTGGCTCTTTGTTGCACTCCAATTACAGTATCTGTGAGGGGTTGCAGTGATGTGTTGTGCCAAAAGCCAACTTTTTCTGCCCGTGTTTAACAGGGACGTCTAATAAAAATTTTTGATGCAATACTTTGCATGTGGCTCGTTGTTGCACTCCAATTACAGTATCTGTGGGGATTGCAGTGTTGTCTTGTGCCTAAGGCCAAATTTTTCTGCTCCTGTTTAACAGGGGCGTCTAATAACAATTGTTGATGCAATACTTTGCACGTGACTCTTTGTTGCGATCCAATTACAGTATCTGTGGGGGTTGCAGTGTTTTCTTGTGCCTCAAGCCAAATTTTTCTGCCCCATGGGTGGCAGGCATGACTGCCCCCCCCCCCATGATGCACACATCACAAGGGGCACATGCACTACTAACATCCTCCTGTCTTTTCCCTTCAAGGTGACTCTGCATATGCACTGGGACCCCATCTCATGACCCCATCTCATGCCAGCTCACATAATGCATCTTTGCACGTTAAACACACACATTAATCAAGGGACAATGAGAATGCATGCATGCACACCACTGTGGTCCCTAGCACACACACCCCACATCCTCATCAAATTGGATTGGCCCAAGTCCACCATGCAGGACTTGTGAGCAGCAACTCTACGCCAAGGCTCCAATTATGTCACTGTACATTCATACACCATTCACACGGACCTGGGGATCACTTCTCCCTGGTCCTGGGGAACCCTGCTCCACCAAAGATGAGGGTGACACCCCTTTTCCAGCAGGAATGTCACCCCCACATTCAAACAGCATTCACAACCCCAAAAAAAAATGCCCAGCAAAAAAAAAAAAATTCCAGCAAAAAAAAAAAAACAGGCCAAAAAGAAAGCGGAAAAACAAATTAATGCCGTTGACGTGAGCCACGCCTGGGGCGCCCCCGGCCACGGCCCCGGCTCCTCAGGGGAGACTCATTGGGGAGGGGGTAATCCGGGGAAGGAGGAGCAGCCCCTGGTCTCTGCCCACCTGGCGGCCTGCCCTCCAAGGCCACGGCAATTCTGTTCAGGCCAGCACCTAGTGTTGCCGTGTTGGCCTGGATAGCCTGGGTGAGGGCCCTCACATCCTGCCCAATGCCTACTGTTGTAGTCTGCAGGTCATTTAGGCAGTTTGTAAGAGCCAGGGAGTGGCAGTCCAGGTCCCCAAGAGTATCCTTTATGGAGGACAGGCTCTCCTCCACCCACACCAAAGTCTGGCTGACCTCTCCCAGATGGCGGGTCTGAAGGAACTGGTCCCTTCTCAGATTGGCGGGCAGGACATCGGCCACCCCCCTGGTCTACTGGGTCGCCTTCCTGCCTCCAGCTGATGCTTGTGGCCGGGAAGAAGGGGAGCCCCTTGGGAGGAGTGCCCTGTTGGGGGAGGAGTGGGAGGGGCTACCCCTTATGGAGGGCTGGCTGCTGCCAGCCAGAGGGGAAGAGTCCTCCAAAAACAAAAGTCCACTGCCTGACATGGACTCCTACTCCTCCTCATCTCCTCCTCCTCTTTAACCTCCTCCGAGGACTCCGGCCTTGTCAGGGGGTCCTCATCAGGCTGCTGTCCTGGGGATGGTGCGGGCAGCCCAGATGGCCCAGCACCCTCCTGCACATCTGTGGATGACACAAAACATTCACAGGTTGGAGGATCCACACACTTGCCACATATTCCCTTTCACCCCCTCCCCCACACATGCTACACACCTGATAGGGCAAAAAAACCTTACCTGGCATCACGGGCTCCTGACTTGAGTCATAGCCAGGCAGGCCCTCCACTTCTTGCCTATGAAAGGTCTGGGCCACCGCACACTCCTCCGCTGTCAGCCTAACAGGGCATGGTGGGCCCCCTCCTATGCCCCTGGCATGGGCTAGCATTTTGGCCAGCTTCTTTTTGACCAGACGCCGGAGGTCATTGATCTTCTTTTCAACCCCTGACTGTGTCCGGGTCTCCCCCCCCCCCCGATGCATTTAAGTCATCAGTAATCATGTCCAAAATCTCTCTCCTCCTGGCCGGGGTGGTGTTGGCACTCTCTGGGCCGTGGAGGTAACGCCCATATTGGGAAATGGCCCAGGCAAAAATTTGTATTTGAGTCAACAGTCGACTCGAATCGACTCGAACAACGTATGTTTGATTGTTCATGGAATTATGAACGTTTTGGGCCATTCGCGACAAATTTGAGTGGCGTGTCACGGCTCATAATTCACTGCGGCATTGCAGTGCTTTGCGTGCTGATGATTGGCCAAGCATGCGCTATGACCCCCATGCTTGGCCAATCACAGCGCGCAAAAAACGGAGAGCCATAATTGGCCAAAGCCAGGGTGGCTTTGGCCAATTATGGCTCAGGGTGTTTAGTATAGTTAATTTGATTACGGTTTCCCTGGGGTGGTAATCATTCACCCATTAATGAGAATGTGCCACATCCTTGATAATATGGATTTTTTGAAAAAGGCATGAGAACTAGGAAGAATTTGGACTTTTTAGGCACAGAATTTTTTTAAAAAATATGTGTATTTAATAGAAAAAGACACAACAATTACAACACGACATTTACACTGGACTATACATTAGAATAAAGTAGAAAACATAAATAATAAGAACCACATCGGTCACTCTGAAAAGCATTCACTTGTTATCCACAGGGCTATATGTAATTCAAACAGTATATGCGCTGGGTGGAGAGATGAATTCAGATGAGGACCCTTGGTTGGTTCTTAGGTGATATAAGAGCTGCTCTACATGTTTCGCGACAATATTGGCATCGCTTCTTCAGGAGCTTCTAGATATCAAAAGACAAATATATATGAAAATTAAATAAGAAATATATTTTTATTTACAAACTGGCCTAAATGATAGGCAGAACAGTGATTAAAAAAATGCATGCATGTATATGTGATGTACTCACCGAGACACACAGGTTTTTATAATTTATTTTAGAAAGAGAAAAGAGTGCTGGCGTACTGTGTCCCACCATCAGAGCCCGACTATCAGACGGCACCCAACTCTGTCGGGGGCGAGATCCGATGATGCAGCCTAAATCCCTCACCGTGCGCCACAGCAACAACCAGTAGAGGCAAAAAGGAAAAATTCTGATGAAAAAAATGTATAATGATAAGCCAAAAAGTAGTTGCCCATGAACCATAACCACTTCTATAGATATAGGTAGAAAATTAAAGATAAAAGTAAACTACCTTAAAAAGAATCAGGTTCTTAAAAATCAGCTATTTGGTCACACCATCAAAACTTCAGGGGGCATTTACTGTAGTTCGCTAGGATTGCTCATTGGTAGCCTTCTAAGAGATAATTTTTTTTTTTTAAATAGAATATAACAGAAAATAGGAGAAAAAGTTTCTGCTTAAATTAGCAAAGGTTATTATGATCTTTACCTTTTTGTTTTTAGTATTGCCTTACAAATAGCCTATGGATTAGGTATTGTTGTTGAAGAAGAAGGTCTTCTCAAAAATGGGCTGTAGATGGCGATAGACGAGTGCCCAATATACAAGCTAGACACTGGTCTGAAAAACACACCAATGTAAGAAAATCGGAAAAAAAAGGGAGAAACAAATCCAATGCTTCAACAGTATTGGAACTAAAGGTCATTATTAGGGTGCTTGTAGGCGCTACAGGAGGTAAAAGATAAACTTGGCATACCTTAGAATGAGAATCCCGGACGAACAAACAGTCGCAGACATGCTGATGATAGCCTAATATACCCTCCTCGGAAATGACGTTGGATGGAATTGCGTCATTCCGGCCGGCCTACACATCCCTTGGTGCGCATGCGCGAATCGCGCATGCGCAGATGAGCCGCGAGAGCTCAAAGGTCAGCTCACTTAATAGGAGGATCCCCTAGTTGGAGAAAAAAGGGGGGATCCAAAGTATTGCCATCAGCAGGTCCAAAAGGTCGTTGCTCACTTCCAAGCAATAGACTGGGCCCATTGATGGCTTACGTGGCCGTGCTGGTGCTGAGCTCAGTGGCGCATGGTGATGTGGTGGGATTAGTGTACTGCAGTTGGGCTATCAAAACGTGGGACACAGATAGCACAGCATATAAGTAAATGACAAAGCATTTGAATACAATCACATGCAAATGCATGCATACAGCAGTAGATGACTTTTTTGAAAAAAGTCATTACAGTATATTAGAGATAGGAACAATAATTGACAATGATGGTACAATTTATACGCCCAAGAAAAATTATATTAAGCAATGAACAAGATTGAATAATTAATTAATTAATCGACAAAGAGAGAGTGAAGGGCCCTAGTCAGTTTTGGAGTTTGCGGAAAGAAGGGGAATAAGGGGGAATTTATCTCAAGTATTACTTTGTTAGTATTTATGGAACTGCAGGTAACAAGACACATATCCAACAAGTAGTTCTTGTCCTATTTAGTATTTACTCAGAAAAACAAAGGGGGGGCATAAACTAAGTAGTGATGGAATTCCTCCTGGGATCTTCTGTAATCCCACACAGGTCTTTCACAGGAAAGGCCTGTATGAGAGAACTTCATTGATCCCAGGAGGCTTTGTGGCATTTAACCGTTCTATCCATCGTGTTTCCCTTTGGAGGATATGCTGATCCCAGTTTCCCCCACGGGGATCTTGTGGTATGATTTCCAGTACTATGAATCGTATCACTGAGGTATCAAATTTGTGGACAAGTCCTAGGTGGCGGCTAATTGGGGTAAGCATTTTAGCATATTGGGAATAGAAAATATGATCATATATTCTTTGTTTAAACTGGCGGATCGTCTTACCCACATAAAATGCCCCGCATTTGCAGGTCATTAAATAAACCAACCCCATGGTCTCACAAGAGGCTTGGAAGCGTGGTCTAAAAATTTCTCCATTTGGTAAGCCAAATTTGATACCAGTGTGCACCCAAGGACAGTATGCACAGTGGCCACACCTAGAGATGCCCATGGGTGGTTTTGTAGTAGTACAGGGGTCTGTTTTGTAATGACTACTTGTCAATTTGTTCCCTAAGGACAAGCTTTTCCTGAATACTATTTCGGGGTATTGTTTAACATATTTTCCTACTATGGCGTCCCCACTGAGTAAGTACCAGTGTTTTTGGAGGCAATTTCGCAATTGTTGATGACTCGAATATTTGGTAATGAACCTTGTAATCTGTTGACCATTATTTTCATTTTTCCGTGAATGAATCAAGGAGGTTCTGTCTCTCTATTTAGAGCCTTATTGTATGCCTTTCTCAATAATGTTTTGCTATATCCCCTTTGTAGAAGACGTAACCGTAATTCATTTGCCTGAGTTATAAAGTCTGCTTCATGGGTACAGTTCCGTCTAAGCCGGATGTATTGGGCATAGGGATGCTGTGGACAAGATGCGTGGGATGGCTTCTTTGTGCGTGAAGCACAGTGTTTCCTGCTGTTTGTTTGCGAAACAGCTTGGTGGCTACATAGTTAGACGCGTCCCTGTATATACGGAGATCTAAGAAGGATATTGAATCCTTATCGAATTCAAAAGTAAATTTGAGATTAAAATTATTGATGTTGAGGCATCCAATAAAGTCTCGTAATGACTGTACTGTACCTGTCCAGATTAAGATAATGTCATCAATATACCGATACCAACATAAAACTTGGGTCAGATATTGATCATACATTTCATTATAGGTAATTTCCCTCTCCCACCCCCCCAGGTACAGGTTTGCGTATGCCGGGGCACAACAAGTGCCCATGGCAACCCCCTGTACCTGGAGGTAGTGGGAGTCTAGGAAAGAAAAACTGTTGTGATGAAGGATAAAGGACAGAAGCTTCAATATGAACATTTGGAGTTTCCATGTGCGGTGGTCTTCTTCCATTAGGAAGGGTCTGATAACCTCTAAGCCCAGTTGATGCGGAATACTTGAGTACAAAGCCTCGACGTCAATACTCACAAAAAAGGCATTGGTGGGGATAGCCACACCTTCTAGGTGTCACAATAAATCAGAAATATCTTTAACGTATGAGGGAAGGCTTGTGACATATGGCATTAGAAAAAAATCCACCAATCTGCTGGCATTGTCAGTAATTGAACCAATCCCTGAGATTATGGGTCTGCCAGGTGGTTTGTTTTTATTCTTGTGAATTTTCGGGATAGCATAAAAGATGGCATCACGTGGGAATGGTATATTCAAATAGTCATAGGTTTGTTGGTCAATCAAGGCATCATTAAATGCAGTGTACAATAATAACTTAAATTCCAGATTGAATTGGGTTATAAGATCCTTCGTAATTGGTTTGTACCACTCGGCATTTCCAAGAATGTCGAAACACAATTGCGTGTTAGCAATACTATATTTCCGCCTTTGTCAGAGGCCTTTATTATTGTGTCTTAGTTCAATACTAAGATTTGATGGTGTTGACGATATGGACATCAGCTTAATCTCATTTACCATTGCGATGAGAAAAGCTGAAATCTGTGGGTTGGTATGTAGATCAGGAAATTGATTAGATTTCCTTTTAAAGGAACTAAGATTTTTAATGCGTGGTTTAGATGGCTGGCTAGATACATCAGGTGGATTTTCCTCCGATCCCTGATTTTCCTCAAGGAGGAGCATAAGGTCTTTTAGGGCAATTCCCTCATAGTAAACTTTTTGATTTGGTCTGATAATTCCCTTTCTGCCCTAGCTCGTTGTTTTTCCGGGTCAAAGATATGTTTATATGTTAGTTTCCTAACAAAAAGATAAAGATCCTTAATAACCTCATATTTATCAATATCATTACTGGGGCAGAAACTCAGCCCAAGCTTTAAAACGGTTGTTTCCTCGTTGGATAGAGGGTAGGGAGTCAGGTTTATAACGCTTAGTTCCTCATATTCGGTATCATTGGGGCCAATTCCCCTAAAGGGACAGCCTGTTGTGCTGAATGGGCAATAGTTGTTCTATGTGTATCATTTCTCCCATGGGGCATTGATCGCGACTGGTGGTTTGGGGTACATGAAGCTCCTGGTATGTCCATCTCAGCCAGACTAGGCTCTTAAATTGAGCTTTCGTCGGATCGGGCTGCTGGGGGTGCATTTTGGGATTTGAGTTGTTGAACCGCCTTAGCGGCTATCGGTCCCATATATGCATACTGTTTAGTACACACCCCACACTATATAATGCTGCCTGGAAGTCGGCCTTGTGTAGGGTGTTGGTGGTTTACAGAAAGAGACAGAGAGAGAGAGAATGTAATTTTTTGGAGTTAGATAGAGCAGGCAGGCTAGTCAGTTAGAGTTACTGGGCCAGATTCTCAGAGACGTTACGCCTGCGTAAATGCATATGCGCGGGGTAATTGTGCGCCGTCGTATCGATGCGCCGTAAACACAGAACCACATATGCCAGAAAATCTGCTTCGCCTGAGTGGCGAAAATGTTTTAAGGTAGCGCGGCGTAGGCGCATAGTTACGCATTGCGCATCTTCAGCTCCCATTGAATTATCATGCAAATATGCAAATGAGGGAAATGCGCGGATTCCCGAAACTTTGCGCGTTCGGCGTAGGCTACGCATGGTGCACATAACACGAAAGCCTTGAGTAAACTTACCCCTCATAAAAGCAGGGGTAACTTTGCTCAAGACCGTGTGCAAGTCAGCTGGAGAGCAACTACAGCAGCACCATAACGGACGAGCTGAGCAATCACACTTACTGGACAACACATTTGTATGCCAACATGCCAGGGGAAGGCATGGTCTTAGCACTACTAATGTATGCAGAGGAAGAGGCGCATTGAAGGAGGAGGAGGGGGGCACGTGAGAGGATCTAGCGAGCGCGCATTAGCCTCTTTGGCATGGGTGATGAGGAGGTGTCTCGCATCTTCAGATTCAGCCCTGCTGCCATCCTGGAAATAACCACATCCCTGCAGGATGACATCACCAGCCAGACATACCGCTCACATGCACTGCAGCCACTGGTCAAGGTACTGGCAACACTTAATTTCCTGGCCAGTGGATCATTCCAGCGTACAAGTGGAGTTGTGGCTGGGATGTCACAAACCAGAATGAGCAGATGTCTGCACCAGGTTATCCCCGCAATCCTCAGACGCATGTCCCATCACATCATCAGACCCACCACTGAGCAACTGCGGCAGAAGGCAATGACAGATTTCTACAGACTTGCCACGCACCATCGGGGCCATTGATTGCACACATGTGGCACTACAGGCCCCCCGTGCCACAGAGCACATTTACCGTAATCGGAAGCATTGGCATTCAATCAATGTACAGGTGATAGCTGATGCCAAATACCTCATATGGCACGTCCGTGCCAAAGACCCCGGGTGCAGCCATGACAGCTACATATACCGTCAAAGCACCATCCCAGCAGATTTTGAGCAGAACATGTATGGGGACAGCTGGCTGGTTGGTGAATGACATGGGTGGCAGGCATGACTGTCCCCCCCATGATGCACACATCACAAGGGGCACATGCACTACTAACATCCTCCTGTCTTTTCACTACCAAGTGATGCAGCATATGTACTTGGACCCCATCTCATGACTCCTTTCCGGAATCTCCAAACCAGAGGAGAGAGAGAAGATACAATGAAGCACACATCAAAACCTGTGCAGTGGTTGAGCGCACATTTGGCCTCCTGACGTCCCGTTTCCGATGCCTAGATAGGTCCGGGGGTGCCCTGTTGTATTCCCCAAACTTTGTGTGTCAGATCATCAACTTTGCCATGAGAAAGGGCCTGCAGATTGCCCTACGTGATGACCTGACCCCCCAACCAGACAGCCCCCCCCCTGCCAGAGGAGACCTCGTCTGCTGATGGAAGAGCAGTCAGGAGTTGCCTCATGTTACGAATCTTTGACCGTTAAACACACACATTCATCATGGCACACAGACAATGCACGCATGCACACCACTGTGGTCCCTAGATCACACACCCCACATCACATTGGATTAGCCCAAGTCCATCATGCAGGATTTGGGAGCAGCAACGCCGCGTCAAGGCCCCAATAGTGTCGCTGTCCATTCACACGTCATTCACACAAAAAATAACAATCAAAAAATTACTGGGCCTGGCGTGGGCTCCGCAAGGTCTGAGGTGGTCGCCTGCAGTTCCCCCAGGCTGGTGATCGTCGCTGCGCTGTTGCCAGCGACATCTAGAATGGCATCCGTTAGGTGTCCCGAGGAGGCCAGGCTGTCGGCCAGGCGCCTCATCTCCCCAACAACCTCTGCAAGGTGCCGATTCTGCTGGTCCTGCTGTCTGGCCAGCTGTTCCGGCATGATCTTGGGAACACCCCTCGTCTTCCTAGTCGCCTTCCTGGGAGTGGCTGGGGACCTGGCATATGGGGAGGATGTTGAGGGGTCGGAGATGAAGGGGATGGAATCGGAGGGACTGGAGAGGTTGGGGGTGGACACTGATGGGCTTGAGCTATATGGGGTGGTGGCTTGGGCTGGTCCGGGCAACCCATGGTCCTCCTCCAAAACCAGGTAGCGCTCCTGGTCCTGCTCGACAAGCTCCTCCTCAACCACCTCCTCCGTAGAGGTGTGTTCAGATCCCTCCAACAAGTCCTCTTCCAGGGGGGCAGCCAGAGAGACTGGATGCTCGTGGGATGGATCCGGACGGGCCCTGGCAGCAACAGATGGCCCCGCTCTGTCCTGCTCATCTGTGGATGACACAAAAGATGCACATGTTGGTGGACCCACACACTTGGCACCTGTTCCCTTCCACCCCCACACATGCTACACAACAGATAGTATATAAAACACACTTACCTGTCCTCATGGCTGGTTCAACAGACTCGTAGCCCCCGACTCCCACCACCTGCTCCCTCTGCAGGCAGCGGGCGACCACCTTCTCCTCCTCAGTAAGACGGACGTTGCAGGGTGGGCGCCCTCCAGTGCCCCTGGCATGCCTAGCTCTCGTAGCCAGCTTGCCCTTCACTAGACGCCGCAGGTCATTCATTTTTTTCTGAATGTCCTGTGGTGTCCGGACCTCGTGTGAGAGGGCATTCACCTGGCAAGCCACCTTCATCAGAATTTCATCCCTCCGGGACTTGCTGGTCCGCGCACTGTCAGCACCATGGAGCCGGGAATCGTATTTCTCCATGGCCGCAATCACGATGGCCCTCTCTTCTGGTGAGAAATTCTTCTTCCTCCTTTCCTTCCCAATAGCAGACATGGTCCTGCAAAAGTTTTCCCAGGCCAAACCAAAAAATGGGAGACTTTTGCGCTGCACGGGCACATGTGTGGGCGCATTATTTATACGGCGAATCGTAGGGAGGCTTTGCGCATGCGCAGAGGGCATCCACGTCACAGCGTGGGTCATCCACGTCACGGCGCGGGTCATCCACATCACGGCGCATGCTCCGTTCATTCCAGCGTTCATTTGCATGGGGTCACGCTTCATTAAAATGCATCACGACCACTTCCCTCCTACTTTGGAGTTACGCAGGCTTACGCCGATGAATTTCCGCTACGCAGGCGCATCTTGGAATGCATTTGCTCAGGGAATACGGTACTTGTCTCTCCGCGTTACGTCGGCGTAGTGCATCTGAGATGCGCTACGCCTGCATAAATATGTGCGCATCTACGAGAATCTGGCCCACAGTGTGTAGAGCATGGGTCTTCAAACTGCGGCCCTCCAGTTATTCAGGAACTACAATTCCCATCATGCCTAGTCATGTCTGTGAAAGTCAGTGTGTTACAATGCCTCATGGGATGTGTAGTTCTACAACAGCTGGAGGGCCGTAGTTTGAGGATCCCTGGTGTAGAGGATATATATGCATCCCAGGTGTTGTATATATACTGTATTTATACACTGTATTGAGTTTAGCTAGATCCGCTCTTCCTAATTTACTGACAGGCAGGCAGGTGATTGTGCTAACTGCAGTATTTTCACATGGTGTACTGTCTGTGTCCTCTGTACAGTGTGCACCTAAAGCTACGTCAATAGATTTGCTGGTGTTTCTCATATTAATTTCTAAAGGCAGTAGAGCTGCACAATTCTGGGAAAAATGAGAATCACAATTCTTTTGCTTGGAATGAAGATCACGATTCTCTCACGATTCTCAAAAAAATGCATGGTGCTTTTGTTAGCATGCATTTTTATTTTTTTATTTACACGCACAGAGTGTCACCATTCATCTCTATGACCGTCGGAGGCCTGGGCGCGATGTGATGACATCACGCCTGGGGTACCTGTAAGTAAACAAACTGCAATTGTGGCTAGTAAGAATGAGATCTGTGATTTTTTTTTTTCACAATCTCATTCTTTCCAGCCTGGAGGAGAGATGTGGGGTCTTATTGACCCCACATCTCTCCTTAAAGAGGACCTGTCACACACTATTCCTATTACAAGGGATGTTTACATTAAAATCGCTGCTCCGGATACATGATACATGTTCCCTGGGGCAAGACTCGGGTTCTGAAAGACGTTTTCCAACAATAAATTGAATATTAGTCTTTAAAATGATCGTTTTTGAATTCGGATAAATAAATAATTTTCTAGCAAAAGAATGATGATTTGTACATATAGGAGAGAAGTGCCAGAATAGGCCCGGAATGGAGGTGGGTATTAGAGCCCTGTATTGAAGTGGTTAAAGGATTTTTTTTTTCACTTTAAGCATCATTAAAATCACTGCTCCAGAAAAAACGACTGTTTTTAAAACTGTTTTTCCATTGATACATGTTCCCTGGGGCAAGTCCGGGGTTCTCAAACCCGTTTTACGACAATAACTTGCATATTTGGCTTTAAAATGAGCACTTTGGAATTCGAACATTCGAGTCCCATAGACTTCAATAGGGTTCTAAAAGTTTGCGCAAATGTTTGGTCCGTTCGAACGTTCTGGTGCAAACGGAACGGGGGGGGGGGGTTTCGGCTCATCCCTAACCCCAACCATGTGAATGGCTGCATCAAATTAGAAAAGAAGGAAAAATGCTCAGTGATTTGGAAATAATTAAAATTGCTTGATCACTATGACAGGCAAGGACAGGTCAGCAAAAGCAATAAAAACCCGGGATTGTGACGTCATAAGAGGCGGGGTCGCCGGGTGACATCACCTGGTGACCACGTCCCATGCCTATATAAAGCGTTGCGCACCGCGCACACGGCATTACATCGGGAGAGAGCGTCATGTCAACAACATCTGAAGAAGTGAAGAGCGAAGAATAAGCCGGAGAAGACCGGGGCCACCGTTGGTAAAAGAGCTGGAAGAAGATAGCGGAGGAGCCCGGCAGAAGGTAGGCACCGGAGAGCGGGAGAAGAACTGGAGAGCAGGAGAAGTCGGAAGAGACCCCCTGTAGTTGGAATAAGACCCGAAAGTCGGAAGAAGACCCCTAGAGCTGCCTAATAAGTGACTTTTTTTCTTGACACTTTTTTCTCCAGGTGGGGGGCCAGGATTTGGGGGACCCCTTATTAAAGGGGGCTCCCAGATTCCAAAAAGCTCCCCTCCCGCAGACCCTGACAACCAACAGCCAGGGTTATCGGAAAGAGGTCCTTGTCCTCATCAACATGGAGACAAGGTGCTTTGGGGGGGGGGGTGCCGCAGGGCGCCCCCTGCCCCAACGCACCCACCCCCATGTTGAGGGCATGCGGCCTGGTACAGTTCAGGAGGGGTTGCTCGCTTGTCCCCACCCCCTTTCCTGATTGGCCAGGCTGCATGCTCGGAAAATGGTCTGGTGTTTCCAGGGAGAAGGCTCTAGAAAAGGGTTAGGGCAGAGAGCTGGTGTCAGGAAGATCCTACCAGCAAAAGGCGATCCAGACCTGCTGGTGCGAGATTGCGGGTGCAAATGTGCACGCACATTAGTGACTGACACATGTGAACTTTGATGTCTGTTCTACAGTGTTCTGTGTGTTGCTTGCTTGGCTGAAGTCTGTTCGTGTGTTTATATCCACCTGCACCTGCACCTGATGCCGGCCTGCCTGACTACTCTTTTGCCTGCTCCTCTGGTCCTTCTGCTGTCCGCCTGATTATTGACCAGGCTTGCCTGACCTTCCCAAAAGTTACTATCCAGCTTGTTCCTGGTTCCAGTCCACTGTTCCAGTTCCAGCCTGCTTTGCCTGTCTGCTGATCTAGCTTGTTCCTGGTTCCAGTCTGCTGTACTTGTTCCTGCCTGCTGCACTTGCCTACTCATCCAGCCTGCTCCAGGTATCAGCCTGCTGTTCCAGTTCCTGTCATCTACCTCCTGCAAGGAATCTTTTGGACTTCTGGACTGACCCCCCTGCTGTTGATCCTGCCAGGCACTTGTACCACTCCTCACTCTTGTGCCTCCTGTTTACCCTATCAGGGGCCTAAAGAAAGAGGCATAAGAGCGGCCTTCCTCTGAAATTCAGGCTCACTTACTAGCTATGTAAAAGCTGTAAAAGCTGGAGTGATATAGGGTACATGTGAGGAGCTCTGACCAATCCCCAACTGGGATTGGCAGGGGGCAGGCCTCCTACATATACCCATGACCCATGTCACTCACCAACCAGCCAGCTGTCCCCATACATGTTCTGATCGAAATCTGTGGGGATGGGGCTCTGATTGTATATGTAGCTGTCATGGGTGTCATGGGTAGTGTCATGTGTTGGGCTGGTGATGTCCTCCTGCAGGGTTGTGGTTAATTCCATGATGGCATGAGGGGTGAATCTGAAGATGCGAGACACCTCCGAATCACTCATGCCATAGATGTCTATGCGTGTGTGATATATGCTCTCCCGTGAAGAGTGAGGGGCTTGTATCAGATAAGAATATTGTATTAGATTAGATTAAATTGTAAAGTTTATATAAGCAAAAAAAAAGTAAAAAAAAAAAAAATCCCGTGCCCTCCTCCTTCTTTGCTCATCTAAAGTCAGTAGTATAGCTAGGGGCATGGATGCCACTGGCATGTTGGCATACAGTTTGTTGGGCAACATGTGTGACTGCTCAGCTCCTCACTAACAGTGTTGCTTTATCTGACATGTAGACGAATTGTCTAATTTTATACCAGCTTTTATATGGTCTAATTTTAGACAGGACATTTAGCTGTTGCGCACAGCGCGTAGCCTGCGCTGCACCAACATTCTTTTGTGGATCCCCGTAACTCCCTCATTAGCATATTTGAATAGCAAATCAATGGTGTGTCTAGCGCAGTTTTGCACGGACGGATGCGCCTGTCTAACGAAATTACGCTGGACAAAAAAAATTGTTTTCTTGCGTATCTCGTTTTGGGAATGCCGTGCATCGAAACGGACGCGCACAATTAGACTTATGCCGCGCATCTCCTGTAACGCCGGCGTAATCGCTCTGTGAATCTGGGCCCATGTTTGCAGGAAAAAAATTGCACTGTCTATGGCCTGCCTAACTGGCTGTTATTCAAATTTAAGAATGGTGATAAAGCTGCCCTAACAAAGGATCATTATGGTGCTTTACAACACTCCATTTGCAGTTTTATCAGGATCTGAATTTTTTACATAGTAGTTAGTTGCCAATACTTAGTAAGAAGATAAGCTGCATGGCACAAAATATCAGTGGCTGTATGTGATCATACTCATGTAATTGCTGATGGCTTCTGCATTTGCATTTACCCACACAATAGTCTATGACAGGGATCCTCAAACTACGGCCCTCCAGCTGTGGTGGAACTACACATGCCATGAGGCATTGTAAAACTCTGACATTCACAGACATGACTAGGCATGATGGGAATTGTAGTTCCTGAACACCTGGAGGGCCATAGTTTGAAGACCCATGGTCTATGATATATTCCCCAAATGCAAAATGTACCACATGAACTGGTAAACTGCAACAGTCATTGGCGTGTATGCAAAATACAGCCACGTGCAATTATTCACTTGCATTGGTAGCTGTGTGCACCACCTGTGGTTCTGCAGGCATGGGAAAGCACTGGAATCATTATGCTACAAGACATTATAGCCTCTGTCCTTGTGCATGAGACCTTACTTTTTTGGGCATATTTAATATGCTTAATTGTGCAATGAACAATGACAATAGACCAAGTGTATTAACCCATAGCACCAATATAGGTTACAGAGTATTTGTCTAATGTTATCCTTTGGTCATTCTTTTGTGGAATGTTAATTGCGATTGGTTGATTTTGCTTTAATTTTTTTTGTCCTATGATAGATGGACCCAGAGATTCTGGTATTTTTCTTTTTTATGTCAGTTCTGTTTTGCTAGGATACCAGATTCATAAATCTGAAGTTAGATTATTTGCTTTATGTCCCCTTTAACATCTGGTAGAGATATGAGTTTGGTCAACCTTAACAGTAATTACAGTCATGTCCTCATATATTAACAGGCTAATTGGGCTTTCAGTGAATACAGTCAGATAGCATTAAAAAGCAATATAAAAGTTAAGGTTTAACATTTCTTCATCTTACTGGGATTAAAACACATTTTTACAACAGTTGTAACAAAGGTCAAAGGGAACAATTACAAAAAAGGAAAACAAGCAATAAATGTGCGAGTACATAATTGTGCATTGTTAATGAATCATTGCAGAGATTGCAGCACAAAACTCTGCAAGTTGCACGGGAAATGTATAAATGACAAATGGAGATAATTCTGCCAACATAATGGCTTTCCTATTTAAATTTTACAAGGGTTTAATCAGTTAGGCACAGCTGCGCAGGATGCACAATAAAGTATCTTGAAAAGTAAGTCGACATGTACATTTTTCTGCTGCAAATTAAGTTCACTTAGAGGTGGTCTTAATGGGGCACGTAGCAATCATTACAAGCATAAATTTAAACCTGTCTCTTTGCCGTGTTTCTGCTCAGGAAAGAAAGAAGACTCAAAGACTCATCCTTTTTTAGAGCTTTGT
Source organism: Rana kukunoris (assembly GCA_029574335.1). Classification (NCBI taxonomy): domain Eukaryota; kingdom Metazoa; phylum Chordata; class Amphibia; order Anura; family Ranidae; genus Rana; species Rana kukunoris. The sequence continues at coordinate 245,317,675 of CM056059.1, forward strand.
TACAAATGAAAGTAACCTTCATTATCTAAGTACCAATAACCCAACAATTACACATGATTTTCAATGTGGGTATTTTTATGATTGTGCTGAACATTTGTTTGTTTATGTGCTGGAGTTAAATCATTTGAGCTCTGGATCTGTAAGACATTTAAAGACATAATTACAGTGAGGGAAAAGGTATTTGATCCCCTGCTGATTTTGTACGTTTGCCCACTGCCAAAAAAACGATCAGAATATAATTTTAATAGTAGGTTTATTTTAACACTGAGAGACAGAATAACAACCAAAATATCCAGAAAAACACATTTAGAAAAAAAGTTATAAATTGATTTGCATTTTAATTAGTGAAATAAGTATTTGATCCCCTATCAATCAGCAAGATTTCTGCTCCCAGGTGTCTTCTATACAGGCATGCTCCAAATCGCAGTTTGTTACCTGTAAAAAAGACACCTGTCCACAGAAGCAAGCAATCAATCAGATTCCAATGGCCAAGACCAAAGAGCTGTCTAAAGATGTCAAATAGAAGATTGTAGACCTACACAAGGTTGGAATGGGCTACAAGATCATTACCAAGCAGCTTGGTGAGAGGGTAACAACAGTTGAGTTGATACGATTATTTGCAAATTGAAGAAACACAAAATAACTGTCAATCTTCCTCGGTCTGGGGCTCCATGAACGATCTCACCTCATGGAGTTTCAATGATCATGAGAATGGTGAGGAATCAGCCCAGAACTACACGGGAGAATCGTGTCAATGATCTCAGGGACCATAAACACCAAGAAAACAATTGGTAATACACTACGCTGTGAAGGAGTGAAATCCTGCAGTGCCCGTAAGGTCCCTCTGCTCAAGAAAGCACGTGTATAGGCCCATATAAAGTTTGCTAATGAACATCAGAATAGTTCAGAGGTGAACTGGGTAAAAGTGTGGTCAGATGAGACCAACATCAAGCTCTTTAGCATCAACTTAATTCAATGTGTTTGGAGGAGGAGCTTCGGGACCGGGACTGCGGGACTCGTGGACCTGATCGCCGCTGGAGTGCGGCGATAGGTCACCGGAGCTGAAAAACTGAGGTGTCATCGATCGCGTGATCCCTTATACAGGGAATCGCAATCGATGACATCACACCTACAGCCACACCCCCCTACAGTTGTAAACACACATTAGGTCACACATAACCCCTACAGCGCCCCCTTGTGGTTAACTCCCAAACTGCAAATGTAATTTTCACAATAAACAATGCAATTTAAATGCATTTTTTTCTGTGAAAATTACAATTGTCCAAAAAATGTGTCAAAATTGTCTGAAGTGTCCGCCATGGCTGCCGGGATGACGTGTAGCACGTGAGGTGCGTGCACATTGAGGGAGGAGCCAACCTCGCCAAGGAGCCAGCCCGGGGATGGGGGATGGAGGTCACAGGTAGATCGGGGGATGTACTGGAGGACGGAACGGGGATGCAGCGCGAGAGCCAGCTGAGCTGCTAGCCGCCAACGAGTATACCTCCCCAAGCGCTCTCCCCCTGCCGCACGGAGGCCGCTCTCGCTCCCCCTCCCTCTTCTGGGTGGCTGTGCGAGACCATAGCAAAACGATGCACAGGTCCCGCCGGACTTCTTAGGAGGACCCTCCGCCCCCCCGCCTCTCCTATGCTGCCGGGTCTCACGGCTGGGAAGCCATCCCACCTCCGCTGCACCCAGGTAATATCGTGGCAATAGAGCCTTGTGCAAGAGAGGATGTACGGCAGCATTGCGCTTAGCAGTGCATGAACATTCCAACAGAGACTGGTAAGAACTTTTTCATTCATGTATGTTCATGTATGTTCAACCATCTATAAAGTACTGTCAGCATCTTTTCGTTTATAATTCTCTGGCTGCAAATCCCCTGGTTTGTTCTTTATACCTGAGCCCACCTACCAGCAAACACAGTGCAAGAAGACTGTCACTTGAATTGAACCAGGCTTCCTGTTTTCTTTTTTTTTGCATATTGGTGTCTCCTATTCACAAAAAAGGGTAGAGATACTTGTCCCCGCACCTTGGATACGAGGTGTTGGGGTTGTGCACAAGGTCACATCAGATCAGGATATCACGGAGGGGTAGGAGAGCTGAAGGGGAGGGTCCGGGTGCGCTTAGGGGCACACACCAAAAGCAATTTTTTAAGAAGCAGGTAGACCCTGAGACCCAGTGGAAGAGGTCAATACACAGCCCGAGTTAAGTCGCTGCCTCACTGGGTATTCGACAAATAAGATCTAACTCTAAGGAAGAGACGGGGCTCGGCCATATATTAACAACCACAGCGGCATTGCATACAGACTACCCGCATTAGGCCATGGCCGCAGAATAAGACCTAAATTTGAGTACTAACAAAATATATAATAACGGGATAACACCCAGTGTCTGAAACTGGGGAAGCGTATCAGATCCAGGAAAAAATATAACATGAGTAAAATAACAAGGGGGTCTGTCCTAAAAACCCTGAAGAACACTCCCGCTTCGAGTACCATCAGGCAATACATGACCCCGGATGGGAAATCTAAAAGCTCCGCCAATGAGAAGAAAACAGAAAAAACAGGGGTCTCTAAGAAAGGCACGGGAGGGGCAGGGCTTGGGCTTGTAACTGCAGATATGACAACAGAGGGTGACCCAGACCTTAGCATGCTTGAGGAGCCCAGATCAGATACGCATATTCCAACAAAGGCTGAACTGGGAGAGATGCTGAAAAGACTCGAAAACGCGATTTAAAGATGAATTATGTATATTAAGATCTGATATTAATAACATCTTAACACGGGTGGAAGAGATGGAAACAACAATCGAAAAACAAGATGCTGAAATACTCCAATTACAGAATCAATATTTCACCATGAAACGCAACCAGAGGCTTTTGCAATACCGATTGGAGGACCAAGAGAACCGCAACAGAAGGCAAAATTTGAGAATATGCTCTATCAAAGAAGAGAGGGGTGAAGATTTGAGACAAATAGTGAACAATCTGCTCCTCCCCCTCTTGGAAAAAGATATGGAAGAACCCCTAAAAATTGAGAGGATACACCGAATTGGAAGGAAAAACAGACGAGGGAGCGAGAAGCCTAGAGATATAATTGTCAGATTCCGTTATTACGAAGACAAGGCTGATATATGGCTAAAACTAAGGAAGAAACCCCCTTTGCGTTTTGGGGGTACTGAGGTGCAGATATTTCCAGATCTGGCCTGGGATACCCTGGCCAGAAGGAGATGTTTGAAACCCCTATTGGAGTGCATGAGACAGCAGAATATTATTTATCAGTGGGGGTTCCCGGCATGCCTTATCGGACAAAAAGGAGGGGTGTCTGCAAAACTGACATTCCCGGAGGATTTGGCCGGGTTCTGCCATAAGCTCGACATGCAGGTCCCAGACCTACCTGATTGGGTTGATTAATGTTTATTTTTTTTACTTTTTTCTCTCAGGCGGGGGGGAGTGTTTGGGGAGGGTGGGGGGGAGGGGGAGAGAAGTAGGGGGCGACCCAGAGGTTGGCCAACAACCTCCTCTCCTAGTCGATCTGACCCCCGATTTCAATACATTGCGGGGGCATAGGAGAGGATGGGGCGTTGGGAAGCCTCACCTCACTGAAGGGGAACCGAAGAAGGCAACAAGGCACGAGGAGGCCTTTTTGGTTCAGAGGCAATGATTAGGCCAAGAGGGGGGAGGGGGGGAAAGGGGTAATGGGGGGGATGATCGTGGCTCCCAGGGACAAGCTAGGATCAGGAAGGCAGGGGAATGGTAAGAAGATATGGCGGAATTAAAATTTCTAACATATAATGTGAAGGGTTTGAATTCCGCTAGTAAAAGAGTCACGGTATTGGAGGAGATCAAACAACATAGAGCGGATATAGTTTTTCTACAAGAATCCCACCTATCTTTGGATTCAAATATAAAGCTCTTTTCAACAGCGCACCCAACTTGGTACTACGGTGATTCCATCTCCAGTCGTGCCAGGGGAGTGGCAATTGGGTTCGCAAGAGGAATTTAGTTTTCTCTCAAGGCAAGACTGACAGATCCAGAAGGGCGTTTCTTATTTCTGAAAGGTCTGATAGGAAATATGGAATACACCTTGGCAAATATATACTCCCCTAATGCACACCCAATCCAATACTTAAGCCAAATTCTCTGCAAATTACATAATTTTGCGGAGGGATATGTAGTCCTGATGGGGGACCTAAATTTTCCTATAAACCCCAAGGTAGACAGTACGTCCAACAAACGTACAATTGCAAAAAATAAAGCATAAGTTACACGATAACCAACTGGTAGACGCATGGAGGGCTTTTCATCCCCACATCCGGAACTATACGTTCTTCTCTCCCCCCACGGTATGTACACCAGAATAGATTATATTCTGGTGGATCATAGGTTACTAGAACGAGTCATTGAGACTGACATTGGAATTATCACTCTGTCGGACCATGCCCCAGTGACTATAAAGATCAAACTATTTACGCAAAAGAATATGCAAACGGCCTGGCATTTAAACAACGAGTTAATTCGAGACGAAGAAGGGGCAGGAAGGATAGAAGAGGAACTTAAAACTTTCTTCTTTCTTAACGACATTGATGGGATTTCAAGCGCTACCCTTTGGGAGTCGCACAAAGCATATATCCGAGGGATCTTAATTTCAGAGGGGGCTAGGAAAAAAAGAGAGAAAAATAAGAAGTTTGATACTTTGACGAAAGAAATAATGAAAGTGAACTCGACCAGGCTATTACTGAAGAAGAAATTAAGAAAGCTTTAGAAAATACAGCCGGTGAGAAAAGCCCTGGGCCCGATGGGTTCTCAGTATTTTATTATAAAAAATTTAGTGACATTCTCATACCGAAATTATGCAAATATTTTAATGGACTAGGGTCTGAATACGAGACCAGCAGGGAAGCGCTTGCCGCATCGGTAGCAATATTAAAAGAAGGGAAAGATAGAGCACTTTGTTCCTCGTACAGACCGATTTCCTTACTGAATACGGACATTAAATTGTTCGCGAAAATACTAGCCGAACGTTTGAAAAGTGTTATACACCAGCTGGTCCATCCGGACCAGGTGGGGTTCGTCCCCAATAGAGAGGGTAAGGACAACAGTATAAGAGCTCTTCTCTTGCTTCAGAAGCTGAGGCAGGATGGGTCCCCGGGTCTATTCCTGTCAGTGGATGCTGAGAAAGCCTTTGACAGGGTAGACTGGGGACTCATAATGCAAACTCTTAGTGTAATGGGAATAGGTAGAAGATTGTTTAACTGGATTAATACACTCTACCACCATCCCTCCGCTAAAATTAAAATAAATGGAACATTCTCAGAATCTTTCGAGATGAAGAACGGGACAAGACAGGGGTGTCCCCTGCCCCCCCTACTCTTCATCCTTTCACTGGAACCCCTTTTGTCTACTATCCGGAAAGACCCTGCTATTAAGGGTATCAGGGTAAAGGAGGAAGAACACAAGTTGGCGGCCTTTGCAGACGACATTTTGTTCTTCCTGACTAAACCGGCAGTCTCCATCCCTAAGCTCGTTCAGACATTACAACAGTTCGGCACTATTTCCAATTTCAAAGTTAACGTCACAAAATCAGAGATATTGAACATAAACTTGAATAAGACAGAAGAAGACCAAGTAAAAGCGATCTGTGACTTCCCTTGGACCAACGAATTAAAGTCTCTGGGTATTAAATTAGCGAACAGGATCCAGAAGATATATAAAATAAACTATATACCCCTGTTAAACGAGATTAAAACTGAATTAAAGTTAATAAATAAACCCATCTCATGGGTGGGACGCATTAACATGCTAAAGATGACAGTGGTCCCAAAGATCCTATATAAATTTTTGCTATTGCCAATAGCAATACCGCAACAATTCTTAAAGATACTGAACTCCCTACTTATGAATTATGTATGGAAAACAAAAAAGCATAGAATATCTCTGTCCATACTAAAACAAAAAAAGAAATATGGCGGTCTAGCTGTACCCGACATCAAAAATTATTATAAAGCAGCGGTCCTTTCACGGGCAGTAGAATGGGCTAGGGATACACAAAACAAAAGATGGGTCCAAATAGAGAAAGCTCAAGCCCATGTCCTACTGAGCAATATTATCTGGATCCCCTCCCAACACAGGGCACTAGATCACAACACTTTGGAAATAACCCGAGATACTTTAAAAATGTGGGATAGGGTTCAGACACTCTTAGATAGGAAATTTAATTCTCCACTTATGAAACTAAAAGAAAATCCTTTTTTTGCACCAGGGGAAAAAAAAATAGGGGGGAATTGGATTAAGAAAGAAGATGTTCACTTGGGTGATTTAATTAAAGACGGCGAGATGATGACCTATGATGAGTTGAAGACCAAAGTTGACTGTTGGAATCTCGACAGGTGGCATTATTCTCAGCTGCAACACCTTTGTAGGTCAACTCCCCCGCCCACTACGGACGGAGGAGGAACTGACTCCATTAGAAAAGATATGTAAATCAATTAATTCTAAGGGCACGATCACAAAACTTTATAGTACACTCATTAAAATAGAAGCACGGGAAGAAGCCCCCTTTGTAGGAAAATGGGAAAGGGAGTTGGGAATACCAAGAGGGGAACATACGTCACAAAGGATTATGCACTGGACACATTTTTCAGCTATAGATACACGTACGGCAGAGACTAATTTTAAATGTATCTCGCGCTGGTACATCACTCCTGATAAAGCCAGCAAATACAAAGTCGACCAGTCGGCAAAGTGTTGGAGGGGGTGCCCTGACGTAGGAACAATGGCCCATCTGTGGTGGACATGCCCGATTATCCAGAAATATTGGGACACTATATTAAACCTAATAAAATAAATAACGGGCAAGGAGATTAAGAAAAACCCCTGGGGAGTCCTTTTCCATTGTGGGCATGAGGGTCGTAAAAAATATAAGCAATCTCTCTTACCCCACCTACTGAATGCGGCAAAAAGACTTATACCACGGAAGTGGCAGGATGAGGAAAGCCCTACGATATGGGATTGGATAAATGCAGTGGAGGTCACATATAGGATGGAGGAGCTTAAAGGAAACATTTTGAAACAAAGGGAGATTTTCGTGAAAAATTTAAGAAATGGAAAGATTTCAAAAAAACGTGGAGCTATGCAGAGAGATTGAGGGTGTCTTAGCTATTCACTGACCGGGGTACTGTACCTGGATCCGAATTTAACTTTGGCTTGTTTGCTTTCCATCCTTGTAACAAAGTAGATTATTCCAATTTTAATTGGAGTAAACACCTAATCTCCCGTCACTATGACCGCAGATACTCACGATGCGATACCAGTGACGGGATAAATTTAGAGTCGGTGGGAGCCACGAGGGGGGTGGGAATGGGAGGGGGGTGGGAGGGTCCAATGGGTCTAGTCATTGTACTTTTTTCTTTTCTTCCTCTTTTTTTTTGATCGCCCATAACTACGGTTTTAAGGGTCTTACTACTGACCAGACGATAATCACGCATAAAAAAAAAAAAAAAAAAAAAAACCTTCAACCTACATAAATATACCACATATGATGCAAACCTTCAACAGAGACACTACTAAGTATCGCACCATGAGCTGGTCTCTTGAACTTGGTCAAGGCTGAAGTGGTATAAAAAATAAAAAAATAAAAAATAAAAATAAAAATGAAGTGTCCGCCATAATGTCGCAGTCATGAAAAGAATTGCTGATCGCCACCATTAGTATTAAAAAATAAATAAATAATAAAAATGCAATAAAACTATCCCCTATTTTGTAAACGCTATAAATTTTGCGCAAACCAACCGATAAACGCTTATTTTTACCAAAAATAGGTAGAAGAATACGTATCGGCCTAAACTGAGGAACATTTTTTTTATATATATATATATATATATATATATATATATATATATATATATATATTTGGGGGATATTTATTATAGCAAAAAGTAAAAAATCTTGCATTTTTTTCAAAATTGTCGCTCTATTTTTGTTTAATAGTGCAAAAAATAAAAACCGCAGAGGTGACCAAAAGAAAGCTCTATTTGTGGGGAAATTTGTTTGGGAGCCAAGTCGCACGACCGCGCAATTGTCGCCAAGGTCCTTTAGCAGCATTTTGGTCCAGGTCTTAAGTGGTTAAAAGGCTAGTTAACTAATTAAAACAATAATGGGGCTACATATTCATCCCTAATGTGGAATAGCCTGTGTCCACTCCCTATGGATAAAAATCCTAACTGGCTGGCTGCCACGGCATACCTAAAAGCAGCAGGGGAAAAGCAAGATAAATATATATAGCCACATTGAAATCAATAAAATAATTGCTGATGTAAAATACCTTTATCTAATGAAAGGATGAATGGACCATCAAATAGTATATGAATACGGTGTATGGGTATTAAAAATGATTAAAAATTCAAACCAAACTCCACATTCCTTCCTCCCGGTGTTAGTGTTCTTAAAGTGAGTATCCATCTGGATTCATTTTGGCTTATAGTTCTAATCTTATGACTACCTCTCCATGAGCCCTTATATTTTTAAATGCCCCAAAATTGTAGTTGGGTGGAATATTGGTTGCGTACTTGTGCAAAGTGTCGCGATACGTTGTGTTTGGGAAATCCATTGGCAATTTTCTGCACATGTTCCTTTATTCTAACCTTTAAAGCTCTTTTAGTTCTACCTACATATTGAAGGTTACAGTTACATTGTAGTACATACACTACCCCTTCTCTATGGCGGCCTATGAAGTATTTTATGATATGCAACTGTGCTGTGTTGGTTCCAATGAAGCATGTCCTTTTGCCCTGGAATTTTTTAGCATGTCACAAAGCATAGTAGTTTCTACAGGGAAAAAAGCCTTTCCCATTAAAGAATGAATAACTTGGTTTAGGTGGTGAAACCTATTATAAAGCCATGGTTTGTGATGGCAGCTCTCTAAGGACAGATAGCTATTAGTATCTACTGTTTTGAAAAATGTTTTTGTGGTTATTTTGTCTCCCTCCATGGCAGACACATCGGACACTTTTGACATATTTTTGGGACCATTCACATGTATACAGCGAACAGTGCTATAAATATGGGCGAGGAAGGGGTTAAATGTGTTCCCTAGGAGTGATTCTTACTGTGGGGGGAGGTGACTGACTGGGGGAGGTGACCGATCTGTGTCCCTATGTACAAGGGACATAGCATCGGTCTCCTCTCCCTGACAGGACATGGATCCCTGTGTTTACACACAGAGATACACATCCTTTGCTGTGTAATGGGCAAACGTGGGTTCCTGGCGGACATCGCAGCCACCAGGCACACACATCAGCACCCCATAGTGGCCGAAGGAGCCGAGGACATCAAAAGATGGCTTCCCAGACCTGTAGAACCAAATTGTGTCCATCATTTGACAATGGCCCGGACTCAAGGAGGTTAAAGAATGAATAACTTGGTTTAGGTGGTGAATCCACCACTGATTTAAAGGGGTTGTAAAGGTACAATGTTTCTTCCCTAATTAGCTTCCTTTACCTTAGTGCAGCCCTCCATCACTAACCTCATCCTTCCATTGTGCTTTTAGAGGTAAATACATTTTATTTATTTTTTTCATTTTTATAGAGATATAACACATATAATTATCAAGTGTCTACAGCATAGGATGCAACATGTATATACACATCGCCTGAAATGTAATATAACGTAAACTCAACATTAGATTATCGAGTTTGTTTATGTCGGGTGGTTAACGGCGTGTAATATGTAATATCAAAGAGGACTGAAAGAACATAAAGCAGTAGAACTACAGATGATCATTATAGAAGATAGATGGAAAAAAAGTAAGGAAGAAGAGAGAAAAAGGAGAAAAAAGATGGGTGGGGGAGGAGGGAAGGAAGAACCGAGAACCAATTATGACCCAGTCGTGTAAAGGGCATGTGGATAGAGCATCAGGACTGAGTTTGAGGTGTTAGTAATGTCTTTCAATGAATCAGATGAAGAGTAATCAATCCATAGGAGCCATAAAGACTTAAATTTATCGTATGTGTCAGAATCTAGGGCTAACATCTCCTCCATTCGCATGATGTCATTAACCAAAGAGACCCAAAGGGAAAATGGAAGGGTAGAAGAGGATTTCCAGAACAAGGGGATAAGCTGTCGTGCGGCTGATAGAAACGTAGTAAGGTACCCTTCTGTGATGCTATGGAACCAGGCAACATGGACAGTAAGGCTATTTCAGGTGAGGGCGACAGGGGCTGATTATAGAGCTTTCTATATATGAAAAAGACCTGAGACCAGAGGGGCTGAACGGCCGGACATGTCCACCAAATATGGAGGTAGTTACCGTCTATTGAGCCGCATCTCCAACACGTCGGGGGTATAGACGGAAATATTTTATGTAAAGAGATAGGGTCCCCATACCATCTAGAGAGGATTTTAAAGTTTTTCTCCTGAGAGTAACAGGAGACAGAGGACTTGTGTGTGAAGTAGTATGATTTCTGCCATTCTGTTGTACGAAGTTCCCTTCCTAGATCCGTGGACCACTTCCTTGTGTAGGAAGGAGGTTGATCATGTATCAGTGTGTGTAGCAGAGTGTACATGGAGGAGAGTAAGTGTCTTGGTGTTTCTGAGAGAGAGCACAGTTTCTCAAAATCCGTTAGGGGTCTATGAGTTTGGGATGAGGAGAATAGGTCAGAACAAAAGGAGGATAAGCGTAGAGTTGTGAGCCAATTACGATGGTCCTTAAGCAGTACAGGGGAGCCATAAACGGGATGTATAAATGAGCTCGCTATGGGCCAGGCAGGGCGGTAGTATGGACCCGCTGTGTAAGAACCCAGTCCCAGAGGTAGATCCGAGAAGAGGGATGTAAGCGGTGATGGATCAGAGGACAGTAAGAAAAGCAGTCCTTTCTTGTACCATAGAGAGAAAGGAGTCACCGCTCCAGGTGGGATCACTAAATTGTTACAGGTGGTGCAGGATACCGAGGGTGCTGGCGGTGCACTAAGCAAAATGAAGACAAAGAAAAATGGATAGCCGCACTCCAAAACCTGATGGGTGGTCTTTTATTCAATAGACAGCATGTACAAAAATAGGGTCACAGCAGTGGAAACAAGTAACAGCCGACGCGTTTCGCACTGGATTTTCCATTTTTCTTTGTCTTCACTTCTTGTACCATAGTTGTAGGGCAGCTATTGTCAATGGAGAAGCATGTGAAAGTAGCTGTAGGTGATGTTTATAACCCCAAAGTAAAGCTCGTAGATCAAAAATGAATAAGTCCTATCATGGTGGAAGCTTTAAGGAAGGGATGAGGGAACCATTCTAACACTCTGGATAACAATGTAGCCTTATGGTATAATTCAAAGTCGGGTAAACCCACCCCCCCTCGAGTTTTGGGGTACGTGAGTAAAGCGTGATGGATGCGAGACTTGCTATGTTGCCAAATAAAACGTATGGACATGGAGCGTAGGGAGGAGAAAAAAACGTTTGGGTACAGAAATGGGTATGGTTTGGAATAAATAGAGTAATTTAGGAAGTGTGTCCATTTTCAATGTATTAATACGACCAAACCAAGGTATTATTGAAGAGTTCCAGGCTTCTAATTCTCTCCGAAGTTGGGCCAAAAGAGGAAGATAATTAAGGGTGTAAAGTTGTGATAGATTTGAGGGGATTGTTCTACCCAAGTAGGAGATGCCATTAGTGTTCCATTGGAATGAAAAATTTGCTTGTAATCTAGTGAGGGTCGTATGTGGAAGGGATATGTTTAGGGCTTCAGTCTTAGGCCTCGTACACACGAGCAGACAGATTTGCGCAAATGTGTCGGCCCGACCGTTTCCAGCAGACGCGGCAAATCTGTCTGTTGGTCTGCTGTGCATACACACGATCGAATAGAAATCTCCCCGGACCAGAACGCGTGCACGTAAACCACGTACGACGTCACTATAAAGGGGAAGACCAAAGCTTATGGCGCCGCCCTCTGTTCCTATTTTGCTAGTAACGTGTTAGCAAAGGTTTGGTTACAGCCGATTCGTGCTTTTCGGTCTCCGCGCTTTACAGGTCGTATTCTCGGGTTCAGTGTGTGCTTGTGGGTGCGTATTTAGCAGTCAGTGCTGGCTGTCAGGTCGTTTCTGCTTTGCAGTGGCGTCCTGTCCGCGGGTATCTGTTTGTCGAGCGTACTTTGCAGGTATTGCTGGATTTGGGGGTGCTTTCTGTTTGAGTGTGTTCTTGACTGACCAGCCGGCCGGTTTGAAGCCATTATGGAGCAGCAGCGTAACTTTGCTAGAGTTCGTGCTGGATATGGGCTTGCTTCTGGATGTTATTATTATTCCTGACCTTTGGCCAGGAACAGGGGGAGGAGGAGGAGTTCCTGGGCCAAGAATTGGTTGCGCCAGCGTGACCGATTCTCTCATATGCCTCTGCTTAGGGAAATCCAGGAGAATAATCCTGATGACTTCAGGAACTTTCTCCGTATGACGGACCCCGTTTTCAACCGTCTGCTGGATCTTCTGTCCCCCTATATCACGAGGCAGGACACTGTGATGCGCCAAGCGATCACGGCCGAGCAGAGGCTTATTGCCACGTTGCGGTACCTGGCGACTGGGAGGAGCCTGCAGGACCTCAAGTTCTCAACAGGCATCTCTCCCCAGGCGCTTGGGATCATCATACCGGAGACGTGTTTTGCTGTCATACAAGTCATGCAGGAGGAGTATCTGAAGGTAAGTTTCCTCTTTTATGAAGCTCACAATCTCTGTCTTTATAAATTGTAGCAATTGTTTATTTTTTTGGCATTTGTTCCCTAATGACCATGATTTTTCGATGCTGTGTGTTGAATGTTCCCTTTTCTCCCCATGCATGCATGTTGATAAGCTTTCCATGTTCTTTTTGTTGGCCTACCTACATATTTTTTCCCTGCATCACTATTAACCTGTCCAGCATGCTATCCTAGGGACAACACACCTAGCCTTTTTGTTTTTTTGTGTGTGTGGCATATTTTTCTTTGCTGCATTGTAGTTCAACCCCAACCCCCCCTAAAATGTTGCCCCATCAGAGGGGTGGGGAGTGTGATAGTAAGTGGGATATTTTTGTGGCCACAACTCCACCACAATAATAATATAAAATTGTTAATACTGTGATGTTGCACAAGGATGGTTTTTGTATTGTGTTTGCAATGTTAATGTGCCTAAGTACTAATTTTTTTATTTTTTTTTGTCCCCACAGTTTCCCTCCACGCCACAGGAATGGCAGACTGTGGCTTCCCAATTTGCCCTTCGTTGTGATTTTCCGAACTGCGGAGGAGCAATAGATGGGAAACACGTCCGCATAGTGCCACCACCCCGTTCGGGGTCCTACTATTTTAACTACAAAGGTTTTCATAGTATCGTGTTGATGGCGGTGGTGTCGGCACACTACGAATTTTTGTATGTGGACGTGGGGAAGAACGGCTGGCTGTCTGATGGGGGAGTGTTCGCGCGGACTGAATTTTACACCCGTCTACAAACTGGTGGTCTTGAACTGCCACCGGATGAAGACAATGTGGAAGGACTTCCGTTTGTTTTTTTAGCGGACGAAGCTTTCAGGCTTGGACCTCACCTCATGCGGCCTTTTCCCCAGAGGACCCTTACCCCGGAGAGGAGGGTGTTCAATTTTAGGCTAGCCAGGGCCCGGAGGGTAGTCGAGAATGCCTTCGGGATACTCGCCAGCCGGTTCCGCCTGTTTCAGACAGCGATACACCTGGCGGAATATAAATTGAACCATGTTGTTTTTGCCTGTTGCCTGTTGCATATTGCACAATTTTTTACGCAGGCATTCCCAGACGTACCTACCCAACATCGGTGCTGAGGCAGGACTACCCTCAGATACCCTTCCTGGGCTGGACACTGGTCGCGCTGGCTCGGCCACCCAATCTGCTCGTGAGGTACGCAACAAATATGTTGAGTACTTCATGGGTCGGGGGGCCATAGCTATGCCAGATCATATTTCTTTCTAATTCGGCCCCCAAAAGAAAGAAATATTACAAAATATAATAAATAATTTGACCATTGGACTCTATATACAGTTGTTTGTCATTATTGCTTTTTCTATTTTTCTCTGTCTTCTTGGTTTTCGAACTAGTGCACTTCTAGTGCCAAATGTATTTGTCATGTTTTAGTAAATAACCACAATTGTACATTACAGGCATACCCGACTTTTAAGTACACAATAGAAGGGTCACTTCTGCACACAAACCAATGAGCTTCCAGGATTTCTAACCTGGCTTAACTGAATAAGCTGGTGTTCGAAGAATATTGTTTTTTATGCAGAAGTGAGCCTGATATTGCGATTTGCAGCGGTAATAAATAAACCCTAGTGTGTACTTAAAAGCGGGTTATGCCTGTAGTTACAAGTCACTCATCTACAAACTGTGTATTGAGCATATATAAAGAACAAGCCACTCATTTTAGCGTTTAAATATTTTACTATAAACTTTTTGGGTTTGCCAAAATTTTAAATTTTTGGAGTAAAAAAACGTTTTTTTTTTATTTATTTTTATAAAAACTATTATGGATTATCCCAAACTTTTTTTTACAAAAATATAGAAAAAATAGTACAAAAAAAACAAATTACAAAGTACAACATTGTAATTACTACAACAGTCTCCCAATGTCACCCCGGAACACGCCAAATTTGGAAGATGCACACATTCTGTGTGTGAGTGAGAGGGCCCAAATGGGGATTATATCCTGACCTCCCATGACAAATGTCCACATGCGCTATCTGGCACCATGGGTGATCAATGTATGTGGTTTGTGGGTGCAAACCCTTCCCTCTCACCTGCTTAAGAAGGGAGGAAGGGGGTGTACCCACAAAGCAAAGACAATCGATAACCTGTGATGGCAGATAGCACATGTGGACACACTGTGTGTGCATCTTCATCTTTTTTTTATTTATTTTTTGCTTTTCAAGACGGATGGGTGATGATGGGGGGGGGGGGGGCGGGGCAGGGGGATTTAGTCTTTGATACGGCCCATCATATCAATAATATTTTTATAATTTTGCTCAATTACAACCATTCTTTGCCTCATATTATCCATCTCTGTGCTACACTCCATAATTTGTTGTATGAAAATTTGTGCACTTGCAAGTGAAAAAAGTGGACTACTGGATGTGCTCGCAGCATCTTCATCCCCTATAAATAAAATAAAAATAAAAATTACATTAGTAATGTGCAGGCCTATCTACATCTCTTTATCCCTGTGAAGCTGCGGTGACACTGACCTGTTGTGCTACTAATCTCCACCTCCCCATCATCCACAACTTCACCTTCTTCCACAATAAATCATTCTTCTACAACTTCTCCTTCTTCAACAACTTCTCCTTCTTCAACAACTCCTCCTTCTTCAATAACTCCTCCTTCTTCAACAACTCCTCCTTCTTCAACAACTCCTCCTTCTTCTACAACTCCTCCTTCTTCAATAACTCCTCCTTCTTCAATAACTCCTTCTTCAATAACTCCTCCTTCTTCTACAACTCCTCCTTCTTCTACAACTCCTCCTTCTTCTACAACTCCTCCTTCTTCTACAACTCCTCCTTCTTCTACTCCTTCTTCTTCAATAACTCCTCCTTCTTCTTCTTCAACAACTCCTCCTTCTTCTTCAACAACTCCTTCTTCTTCTTCTTCAACAACTCCTTCTTCTTCTTCAACAACTCCTCCTTCTTCTTCACCAACTCCTTCTTCTTCAACAACTCCTTCTTCTTCAACAACTCCTTCTTCTTCCACAACTCCTTCTTCTTCCCTAAATACTCCTTCCACATTTTCGTCTTCCTCATCTCTCCCTTCCACCACTCCTTCTTCTACCTGGTCCTCCTCCTCCACATGCCAAGATTTTTTCTTATGAGAGAGTTTGGGCCTCCTTGCCTCCTCAAATTGCTGTCCTGTTCTTTCCCCTATAAATATCAGGAAACAAAAGGTATACTTATCAGCACACAGATATTGGAGGAGGGCATTAATAAATCATAATCATTGCGTCAAAGTGTGTTAAAAACTTTTGATTATTGGCTTCAGCCACCAAACCTTACCTTTGTTTTTATAATGACTTCCGACCAAGCTGTGATAATGACCCTTTTTAGCGAAGGGACACACATGGAAGCAGGGGCGGACTGACAACTCATGGCTCCCCCGGGCAATAGAATATTAGGGGCCCCCAGGCTTACAAATGTCCACTAAGCCAGGTGGCAGTATAGAGGCGGGGCAGCTAAAATCTCAGTAGTTTCACATCAAAAGCATGTAGGCTTTGGACATATCAGGGACAGTTGAGAAAAATATTCTGATTTTTACATACTGTCCCTGGTTTTAATGAGCCTGGCATCTCTGATGGGGCCCCCTAGGGGCATGGGGCCCTCGGGCAGTGCCCTAGTTCCTCAGTGGTCAGTCTGCCCCTGCATGGATGCCCCTCCCTAAAAATGTGTCAGAGACTGTTAAAAATGAATCTCATTATGGGGGAGACACAGGTGCTCTTGAGTCCAGATGTGAATCCAGCTGCTTATTATCACTGTGTGAATGAATCCTGTTTGTCTTTTCACATTCTAATAAGTTAGGAAATCTACATTATTGTATCCACAATGTGTAATAACTTTTCTTTAAAAGCCAAATAGCCATGTCCTGGTGTGCTGTTCCTAGGACATAGTATTTGTGTGAAACGAGGTGATGGAACGATGTTTCTAAAGAACAATCGTGCAAAACTTCATATTTTTTGTTTTTACAGGAAATATTAAAAAAAATGTGTTCCAAAGTACAACCAGTCCAACAAGGCACATGCAGAAATATACATAGCAAACAATGAGATCACACAATTGCAAACCACCCCCCCAAAAAAACACCTACTTTTATCCAGGATTTTCTTTATCTTCCGAAACTGGTGTGGCTCGCGCAACTTCAAATCGGACCAGCGCTTGCGTAGCTGCTCTTTGGACCTGCTCACCCCAAAGATCTCAGTAAGCCTCTTCGCCACCTTGTCCATAATTTTGGCCTTACGGCGGTTCGGGGTGCTGTATGGGCCATAATCCCCATCATAATCCTTCCTGCGCAGGATGTGTACCATCTCCACCATCTCCTCAAAACTCATATTCGTGGCCTTGTACCGTTTGCTCCTTGAGCGGGACGTTCCTGGCTGTGTCCCTTCCTGATCCTCATGAGAGGATAATGCTCGCTCGTGTGACATCACCATCTTTTCGTTTCACAGTGATAAGGGGCGTGGAAAAGAGGAAAAGTTCCGTCATGGGCGTGGACGAAGGCGGCGTTTCACGCATGCGCGGATGAATACGTCGTGTTTACGCGGAGCTTACTCGCGTGGTAAAACGATGACATACACATATGCCGGTAACTTGCAATATGAGGCCCTGGATGTTGAAACATGTAATGGGGGAGTTAAAAGCGGGTGGAGACATTGCGAACGAAGAGGGTGGCGGAATATGTTTGCGCGGCCTATATAAGGATTTCGACGTGATTACGTCGGTCACGTGGAGATTACTCGAGCGTACGCGAGGAGCTACAGAGACGAAGGTAAATTACAACATGGGATCAGCAGAGGCCTCTAAACTTTGAAGCCCCATGTGGGGATTTGGGATGTTGTTAGGACCGTTTGCGCTATTTAGGTAGCTTGGGGCCCCCAATGAGAGTTTTGGCCAAAACTGCTTGGACACATCACTACATATATATATGACAATGCTCTACCTCTTTATTTTTGTCTTGTGTATTCACATCATGCATGTATTCTGTATTGGTTGGACAGGGGTAATTAGGTAGTGTATTAGCTCATCAATGCTGTGTGAGGGGCATGATATCTACACATGAAATAGTGCCTTGATGATTGGTAACATAAAAAAATTGTGGATGATTAGAGATTGCATGTATTTATTTTCATGTTACCAAAGGGTCTGCATGTTCCAAAAATGAGTTGCACAACAATGGAGCGGAGCTGGCCAGCATTGTAGCAGCAGGACACATTGGGGGTTATTTACTAAAGGGAAATCCACTTTGCACTGCAAGTGCAATGCAAGTGCACTTGGAAGGGCATTCTCCATAGATCTGAGGGGAAGATCTGAAATGAAGGGAAGCTCTGCTTATTTTATCATCCAATCAGGTGGAGGCTAAAACTGAAATATTTTTTTTTCCTTGCATGTCCCCTTCGGGTCTACAGCGATTGCATTTCCAAGTGCACTTTCAGGCAGTGTACTTTCAAGTGCTTTTGCAGTGCTAAAGTGATTTTTTCTTTAGTAAATAACCCCCAATGTGTTTGTGTACAATCATTGTGGAGCTAGTATACATACATATTCAGACAATGACAAAGCTGAGCCATTTTTGATGTGGGTTTTTAGATATTTATTTTTGTATATTCTAGACCATTAATCTCGACATAAACAAGGCAAGATGGACCAGTTGGCGATCCAAGAAAACACCTTGAGATTAATCGAAATGTATCGGGAAAAACCAAACCTTTGGGATAGCAGGCACCCAGGCTACCCAAATAATGTCCTGAGAGCGGAATCACTCCAACAGATAGCAACCTACATGCAGACGTGGGTTCCAGCCTGCACAGCGACCATGGTGAAGGATAAAATGAGCAATCTCAGGACCACTTATCGAAAAGTATATAAAGAGCTTAAAAGCCAAAGATCTGGATCAGCAGCACATGCGCAAAAAGAAGCCCAGGCTCTGGTACTTCCGCGAGCTTGCATTTTTGGATGATGAACTGGAGAGCCGGCCATCACTTTCCAGCCTTCCTCCCACGCTTCCTTGCAGCGGAACTTCCCAGGATCCCCACGCCCCTGCAGAGCCAGCGGAGGGCCTGGCTGACATGGACCCAGATCTGGTGGTCTTCAGTGAAGAGGTATAGTAGTTTCCTAAATATTTCTTAGCTGCTAATTTGGGTTTGATTCTTAAGTTACTATTGTAAAAATTATAAAGTTTGGACCAACAAAAAAAGGCGTGTGCATAAAACTAGGGATGTCAGGAATGCCAACTGAGGGGTCTGAAGGACAGTCAGTTCTATTTTAATGAAGAAAACCAAAAGAGTCTAGAGCCAAAACATGTGTGTGTGCTTGATTGTGCTAAATATTACAACATGTCCCTTTTTTGACACAGGAAGAGCCCAGCCAGGAGGTGGAAGCTCCTGAGGACCATGTCAGCCAGGCGGAAGGGGTGAGTGGCAGCCAGGAGGAGGCTGGGCCGAGTGGAAGTCAGCATGTCCCCAGGCTCAGCACCATAAGCCAGGTTCCTCCCCTCCAGATGAGGCGACCAGGCCAAAGGAGGCGCATGAGGCAGATGGAGGAGGAGAGCCTCCAAATGATGAGGGAGGCTGCGGAAATAATGAGGGCCCCCCTCAACCCCACTGAAGCCTTCAGTGCCTCCGTGGCGCATGAACTGAGCCGAGCGGAGGAGGAGCAAAGGGACCTGGCAAAGGACTTGATCAACAAGGTCATTTTCTGGATGCACAGGGGCATGCTGACCAGGGGGACACACCTGAGTGACCCAGCCCAGCCTGCTCCCCATCTTCTGCCTCCTGCTGCCACATCATCCGCACCTGCAAGGGGCCATGGATGGGCCCGTGGACGTTCCGCTGAAAGGCAGCCAGGAAGGAAGGCTGGAAGTAAGAAGAGAAGGTGATTACCTGCCTTCCAGTTCATTATCCTAAAATGTGAGGTTGTTGGAGTACCACAGCTTGTGTTCGTTTGCTCATGTGCTGCTGATTCAGATTTTTTTTGTTTCGTGTCTCCTGAGGTTGTTCATTTTATCCTTCATCATGTTGTGGAATGCACAAGTCTGCATGTAGGTTGCTATCTGATCAAGTGGTGCAGATCAGGTTTTTTATAATTTGGTTTAGTGCCTAAATAAATGGCTTTTTGTATTTACGTTCAAACCTTGTCTATTGTGTTTTCTACTGTGGTGATTAGGCCCCAAACATTCTACAAATACAAGGTGGAATTTTGTAAGGACACAAACTCCTGGGTGGGGGGGTAGGTTTGGAGTGACAACTTGGTAAACCATGGAAACCCCAAAAGACAAAAAATTTACATCATTTGCAAAGCCAAAAAAAAATGCATTGTAAAAAAAAGGTGCAAAACAAAAAAAATGCATTTTAAAAAAAAGGTGCAAAAAAAAAAAAATGCATTGTAAAAAAAAAGGTGAAAAAATAAATAAAATGCATTGTAAAAAAAAGGTGCAAAGAAATAAAAAAATGCATTGTAAAAAAAAGGTGGAACAAAATGCATTGTAAAAAAAGGTGCAAAAAAAATGCATTGTAAAAAAAGGTGCAAAACAAAACAAAATGCATTGTAAAAAAAAGGTGCAAAAAAATGCATTGTAAAAAAAAAAGTTAAAAAAAAACTAAAATGCATTGTAAAAGGTGCAAAACAAATGCATTGTAAAAAAAAGTGCAAAAAAAATAAAAAATGCATTGTAAAAAAGGTGCAAAAAAAAAGCTTTGAAAACAAACAAAAATAAAACTAAATAATGCAAGCACAAAATAAACAGCAGATGACAACCTAAAAATAAATTAGAACAACATTAAGTAAAAAAATATAAATCTATTCATGTGGAGGAAAGCTCAAAAAATTAGGACATCCGGCAACAAAATAATTACAAAAAGAAAACGCCAAATCCTACAATCAAACTTTGCTATATTGGGACAACTCAGTCTAAATAGCATCAGCAATAGAACGGCTTGATTCTAGCAAGAGAACACACGATCGAATCTGTCTGCTGAAACGGCCCGGCAGACGGGTTTCAGCAGACAGATTTGATCATGTGTACGCGGCCTTAGACATATTCAATTTAAAATTACTAAAATCCCCGAACCTACGAAATTCATGTAATAATGAGGGATGTATGAAGATGTTGAATGTAGACTAGTAGGTCGTCTGCATATAGGGAAATTTTGTGTTCAGCAGAGGGCGTCCGGATCCCTGATATGGATATATTCTGTCTGATGGCCTGAGCTAAGTGCTCAATCACCAGGACAAAGAGTAGAGGTGACAGGGGACAGCCTTGACGTGTACCGTTTGTTATCTGGAAGGGCACGGAAAAAGAACCATTGACCAGGACAGAAGCAGAGGGGCGAGAATATAGGCCCATAGTCTTGAAAATGAAAGTAGGGCCTAAGCCTAGCTGCTGTAAAGAAAGATGCAAAAATTGCCAATTGATCCGGTCAAACGCCTTCTCCGCATCGAAGGACAACAAACAGGCCTTTAAATCGCGGCGTTGAATGTAGGAGATCAGGTGAATGGTTTTAGTTGTGTTGTCCCTGGCCTCACGACCAGGGACAAAGCCCACTTGGTCCTTATGGATAATTGTGGGTAATAGGGGGGAGAGGCGGTTGGCTAGAACTTTGGCGTATATCTTAATGTCTATGTTAAGAAGTTAAATGAATCGGTAGCTACTGCATTGCGATGGATCCTTGCCGGGTTTGGGTATGAGCGAAATGTTAGCAGTTAGAAGATTGCTGGAGGGCAGATGATCGTCGTCAATAGAGTTAAATGCAGCGGACATTCTTCCATTGTGATTTTAAATGTCCTTATTTCTTTGGAGAAATCCTCACTTCCTGTTCTTTTGTCTGTAACTCCACACAGTAATGTGAAGCCTTTTCCCTGGTGTGGAAAGTCATACTCGCCCCCTCCCTTGGACTACAGAAGAGTCAGGACGCCCACTAACACACAGCTCCTTTCTCTATCTGCAAAGTAGAGAGTGTCCTGACTTGCCTGCTCGCCCCCTCCCCCCTCAGGAGGCTTTCTCCACACCAGGGAGAAAGTCTCGCATTACTGTGTGTAGTTACAGACAGAAGAACAGGAAGTGAGGATTTCTCAGGAGAAATAAGGACATTTAAAAGCAAAATCGAAGGATGAGGTAAGTGAAGGAGGACTGCACTAAGGTAAAGGAAGCTATTTAGGGAAACAAAAATTACCTTTACAACCCCTTTAACAATAATGGCCCTCAGTGTGGGTGCCCTTTTAAATAATTTTAGGCCTATCCTGAAGGATATGTTTAAGGGGGTTTGTCATGTTTTAGGATGTGCCAATGTTGTTCTATCAACTTGGCCACTTTTTTATGTTGTACGTTAAAGTCCAGAATAGGGATTGGCTAAAAAAAACACCCCCAGTTCGGTTCGCACCAGAACCTGCGAACAGACCAAAAGTTTGTGTGAACTTTAGAACCCCGTTAAAGTCTATGGGACTCGAACATTTGAAATCTAAAGTGTTAATTTTAAAGGCTAATATGCAAGTTATTGTCCTAAAAAGTCTTTGGGGACCTGGGTCCTGTCCCAGGGGACATGTATCAATGCAAAAAAAGTGAAACAATAAAAGTGAAATATTCCTTTAAATTTCGTACCTGGGGGGGTGTATAGTATGCCGGTGAAGCAGCGCATGTTTCCTGTGCTTAGAACTGTCTCTGCACAAAGTGTTATTTCTGAAGGGAAAAAAGGCATTTAAAATCACTCGCGGCTATAATGAATTGTCGGCTCCCGGCAATTCAGAGAAAAGTCATTCATAAAAAAAAAGCGTGGGAGTCCCCCCAAATTCAATTACCAGGCCCTTTGGGTGAATGTTAAGGGGTGCCCTGCCATGAATTAAAAAAAAAGTGGGGTTCCCCCCAAATATCTATTCCAGACCCTTCAGGTCTGGGGTGGATTTTAAGGGGAACTCCATCCCAATTTTTTTTTTAAATGACGTAGAGTTGTTTCCCCAAAAATCCACACCAGACCCCTTATCTGAGCACACAACCTGGCCGGCCACAGGAAAAGAGGGGGGACGAGAGAGCGCCCTCCCTCATGAACCGTACCAGGCCACATGCCCTCAATATTGGGAGGATTCTTTGGGGGTCTGTGACCCCTCAAAGCACCATGTCCTAATGTTGATGGGGACAAGGGCCTCATCCCCACAACCCTTGCCCGGTGGATGTGGGGGTCTGCGGGCGGAGGGCTTATCGGAATCTGGAAGACCCCTTTATATGAATTGGTAATGGGGTACATTGTACCTCTACCATTTCACTAAGAACATGTAAAGAATTATAAAAGTAAAACACACACAACGTGGAAAAAGTCCTTTATTAAAAAAAAAAAATCCAGCGGTGGTAATCCACTCTCGGTCCCCGCTCCAATGCTGTCAGTATCCTGCGGCAGGTGATCTCCTCTCCGCCAGGGTCCAGCGATGAGAAGATCTCTTCATCCAGGTCCGGGATCCAGAGCGCAAAGTCCCCTCCAAAGCAGCCTCCCAATGTTGAGGGCATGTGGCCTGGTACGGTTCAAGAGGGGGGTGCTCTCTTAGCCCCCCGTCTTTTCCTGCAGCCAGCCAAGTTGCGTGCTCAGATAAGGGGTCTGGATTTTTGGGGGAACTCCGAGCCATTTTTTTTAATTGACGGTGGGGTTCCCCTAATGTCCATACCAGACCTAAAGGGCCTGGTAATTGAATTTGGGGGAACCTCCACGCTTTTTTTTTTTTATGAATCACTTCTCTAAATTGCCAGGAGCCGACGATTCATTATAGCCGAGAGTGATTTTAAATGCCTTTTCTTCCTTCAGAAATTACACTTTGTGCAGGGACAGTTATAAGCATGGGAAACAAGCGCTAGTTCACAGGCATACTATACACCCCCCTTAGGTACGAAATTTAAAGGAATATTTTGCTTTTATTGTTTCACGTTAAGCATTATTAAAATCACTGCTCCCCATTCCTGTTCTGATTGCGTTATATGTCGGTGGGAGTCCTGCTGTGGGCGATAGCCGATGGACTGACTCCTTACCCCAATGCACTTTTGACTGTTTTTGGATGGTGTCTTCTCCTGTTGTTTGTTCCATTTGCTAAAATACCAATAAACATATTTTCAACTCTAAAATCACTGCTCCCAGAAAAAACAGCCGTTTTTAAAACCTTTTTTGCATTGATACATGTCCCCTGGGGCAGGACCCAGGTACCCAAACACTTTTTGGAACAATAACTTGCATATTAGCCTTTAAAATTAGAACTTTATATTTCTCCCATAGACTTTAACAGGGTGTTCCGCAGCTTTTCGAATTTGGAAGTCACCCCAAATTGTTCGCTGTTGACCAAACATGCGAACATGCAATGTTCGAGTCGAACATGAGTTTGACTCGAACTCGAAGCTCATCCCTAGTCCAGAATAAGACCGAGACATCCTGATACTGTGGTTGTTTCACTTTGTTCTGTAACATCACATTTCTGTCCATCTCATTTACATCTTATATTTGTTTTCTTAACCAGGAGTCATCATATCCCTTTTCTTCAAACCTTATTCCAATTACTTCTGCCTGTTCATTAAAATCTTCTGCTTTGCTACAATTTCTTTTTGATCTTATCAATTGGCCCTTAGGGATATTATAAAGCCACGGTTTGTGATGGCAGCTCTCTAAGGACAGATAGCTAATAGTATCTACTGTTTTGAAAAAAGTTTTTGTGGTCATTTTGTCCCCCTCCATTTGCAGGGTTAAATCCCAAAAATTCACTGTCTTCACATCGATTTTCCATACCAGTTGAATGTTATCATTGTTAAATTTTTCCAGGAAGTTCTCCAATTTTTCTCTGCTTCCATTCCACACTATGATAAGGTCGTCAATATATCGTTTGTATAGGGTTAATTCCGGTGGGGTATTTTTGTATACTGTTTGTTCCTCTCACTGTGTCATAAAGGCATTAGCAACCAATCAGGTTCCCCTGAAGAAGTCACGAGGTACGTGACGTAACACCATAGGGAGGAAGCGAGGCCACCACAAACCTGAAGTAGCGGGAGGACAAGTAAGACAGCATTTATGATGCCGCAATTTACTATACACCACTTGTTTTGATTTTTTATGATATTAAATAAAGTTTTAAGGTTACCCTACTACACCATTAGAGGCCTCTCTCTCCCTTTGCTCTCTGCCCTTGTGCTCCTTGTTGGAGTGCCCCCTTCTTTTAGGACAGCCGATACCCAGGAGACCAGCGGGAGTGGTGGAGGACATTAGCCAGTACTGCTATGCTATCAGTGGAAAGTGAACAGAGGAAAGATGGGAGAACTATATATGCCCCATTAACTACTTCAGAGGTGAGAGTTCTGGGAGACTGGTGTAGGATTTCCTATTTGGTTCATCACCCCTATTGTGAATAGACCCCAGATGGGAACAACACTTATGAAAGATATTTGTCATACTAGAGAATTGGTCTCCCACCTGAGATATCTGTATGAGACCCTCTAGGACTATATATTTATCTATTTTCATTCATTGCATTAGTTGCATATTTCGCAATATGTTTTGCACGTTTTTGCACTTTTTTGCACTTTATATGGACTATATAGGTCTTTATATATTTAACACTTATTGCACTTTATTTAGTTTTCTCCAGGATTATTAATTCCTTTGCACTTTATCTATTGGCATATTCACGCATTGCTGTTGGCACATGATATTTGCACATTTTGCATATTCTCTTTAGCACAAGATCACTATTATTTTATTATTTTATTGAACATTCATATGTAAGTTGAACACTGAGGCCCTGTACACACGATCAGACCGGTCCGATGAGACTGGTCCGACGGACCGCTTTCATCAGACAACTCTGAACTTGTCTGATGTGCGTACACACCATCGGACCAAAAATCCGATGAGACCAGAACATGGTGATGTAGAACACAACGACGTGATGAAAAAACAAAGTTCAATGCTTCCAAGCATGCATCGACTTGATTCTGAGCATGCGCAGGTTTTTGGTCCGATGCTTTTGTGTACTAACCATCGAATCTGCCGGATGAACAGGTGTCCGTCGGACAGATTTTAAAGCAGGTTTTAAAACTTTGGTCCGACGGAAAATGGTCCGATAGGCCATACACACCATCGAACTGGTCCGATGAATCTGGTCTGCAGACCAGTTTCATCGGACCGGTCTGATCGTGTGTACGTGGCCTGACAGTTCTTGCAGCTTTTGAACATCTATTCCTCCAGTCACATTCACATTTTACTCTTGAGTAGCGTGAAAGACTCACAATCATTTATCTTTTGCCAATTCACGTTCATGGAGAATAGGAATGTCAACATAGAGAAGGTATTTATTACACAAAATCAAACACACAATACAGATTTTAAAAAGTCTCACTAGGAAATTAGGACACCTTATGGATCAACCAATGGTGGGATGTCAATACTTTTGCTCAATACATAAAAGAAAACATAGTTCCGAGAAGACTATGGTGGGAACTTCCCCCCAATGATGGATTAGTTGACAAAGAATCAATGGAGGAATGGTTTAAGTTCTTCAATAATGAACGTATTTAGGGGGTCAAGTTTCTCTTAAAGAGGAAACAGAAGAAGACCCAATTAATACAACAACAAATTGATGATATTAAAACTAAACTTGAACCACACAGGGAATACACAGACTTTAAGAAACTTGCAAAACTATTAAATAAAGTCCTTATAGAAAAAAAACTTGAAGTCCAACAATGGAAAATCAAGAAATACCAGGGGGATTTAGCGGATTATAAAGCAGACCATGGGCCAGATTCATAGAGCAATTACGCCTGTCTAACTGGTGTTAGACAGGAGTAATTTCAAATTTCGCGCGCCGTATCACTAGTTTGAATCCTGAAACCATGATACGGCGGCTTCGGGCTTCGATCCGAGAGGCTTACGTCTTCGTAAGCCTTCGGATCTACGCTGCCATCTATTTGCGGCCGCTGGGAGGAGTTTGCGTCGTTTTGATGCGTCGGGATATGCAAATGTTTTTTTACGGCGATTCCCGAAGATACGAGTGGTCGTCGCAATCGCTTTCGTCTATTTTTTTGTACGTAATGTTAGAGCAGCTTTTTGCTGCTCTAACGTTACGTAGCCCATGTTAAGTATGGCCATCGTTCCCGCTTCGAATTTAATTTTTTTTTATTTTTGTTTACGTAACTCGTTCGGGACTAGGATCGCCCGTAAACGATGCTACATAAACAACGAATGACGTCACGACGTGATTTCGCGCAATGCACGGCGGGAAATTTGGGAACGGAGCATGCACAGTTCGATCGCCGCGGGAACGCGCCTATTTTAAATGATTCACGCCCCCTACTCGCGCAGATGGATTGCGACGGGAGAAATATACTACGCCGCTGTCGTTTACTGGACAAAATCTACCTGAATTCCACGTAGAGCCAGGTAAAAAACGGCGGCGTAGTGTATTTCTGATACGCTACGATAATCTATTTCTATGTGAATCTGCCCCCATGTTTTCAAATGACAACAGAAGATAGAAGTATTACCGAGTTCCACCTGCTCAATACCAGTAAGAGAAGTAAAAATACAAGATCCCACTACAACATATGGACGAAGTACTCCAAGATGGGACAATCCAGAACCACCACGACCGCAATATGTTCAACACAATGGAAGCAATGGAAAAAAAAATTAAAAACAAAAAACAAAAGAAACCATACAATAATTGGCAAAGAATGATAGAAATCAAAGGGGAAATAGAGGGCCACTGCAGGGGCAAGACTATTATGGAGCACAAAGAGAAAATAGAGGACCCCCCCAATCACAGGAATATTATGGAGGCTATAATAGAACCCCAATAGCGACCCATTATAGATTTGACACTATAAGAAATTATCATGATCAATACCACTATGACCAATGGTATTATCAACAACAACCACATTATAATTCCCAGCGCTCTTTTGTAGACATGGAGAGGAGGGATCACTCTCCCCAAAGACAGACACAAGATCCCAACCGTTTACCCAGGAGATGACCTCAAGAGGACAGATCAAGACCAAGTCCAGAACAAAGAGAGGAAACAGAGCAGGAAAGAGACTTAGAAAAAGAGAACGATAGGAGAAAATGTTGTAAACCTTGGTCTTACAACACTAACTATTAAATAACTTGCAGTACTTGACAAGGGACTGAAGCATGCACCAGTTAGGAACCTTAATAAGTTTGATACCTATATTAGAATAAAAAAAATACATAAGAAAAATTGATATAAAAAAATATTTCCTGAATAAGCCATTTCAAATGCAGGATGGAATAAAGAGTCATATCATCACAGAGTGCAGCTGTGGATATGAAATCAAAAGACAATGCCAATAAATCAGATTAAAAAGAAAAAAATGGGCAGATGATGGACTTTATAGGCATATTAGGCCGCGTACACACGAAGAGACAGGTCCGATTAAAACGATCCGACGGACCGTTTTCATCGGACATGTCTCCTGGGATATTTTGGTCTGATGTGTGTACACACGATCAAACCAAAATCCCCGCGGACAGACAGCGCAGTGACGTGGTGGTGACGTTGACGCCGCCACGTCCGCAAACCTGGAAGTAAAATGCTTCCACGCATGTGGCGAATCCATTCGACGCATGCAGGGGATTTCAGTCCGCTGATTAGGCGTACTAACCAGCGGACATGTCCGACAGACAGTTTTTCAGAAGATAAGTTTTAAAGCATGCTTTAAAACTTTTGTCTGCTGGAAACCTGTCTGCTAGACCGTACACACGATCGGATATGTCCGCTGAAACTGGTCTGCGGACCAGTTTCAGCAGATATGTTTGATCATGTGTACGCGGCCTTATAGTTAAAAATGTTAATTTATTGAAAGAGACATAGAAATTATTTTAAAAAAAATACAATTATGGCCGTTCCTATAAGGGCCTGAGAACACAAAAAATCATAATACAACACCTACAACCTAAAGGTACAGTAAATTGAAGAGGAGGACTACAAGGTCACTTCCTACTAGTATGTATATAGAACTATATGGTTTATAAAAGGCAATGTATCATGTGAAGCTCAGCTATGCATGTTGCATGTTATTGAAAAGACTGCTTCATGGCTTTTGCTGAGTTATTTCAAGCGTAGTGGGTAAGTGAACAGGCGGAGGATATATTAGTGATCTGAGGTACAAGCAAATTCACAGGAAATAATCCTTTTAGTTGCTTAATTAAGGTAGTAACCACAAATTTAGTACACTGAGATGCGATGCAGCCAAGAGACCAACTTAATAATGGACACTGCTGATAGGGTTAATGAAATAATTAGGGGCATTCCCATTAATTAAAATAATTAAAAGTCCAGGAAAAGCTTTTCCAGGAGAGGCATCATTCGCAATCTTATACCCAGAACTTCTCCGCCTCTAGTGGCAGTCTCGGCAATAGGAGATGGCTGTCAATAACACGCAACATGTCGAGCTGAGCTTCACATGATACATCACCTTCTATAAACCATATGGTTCTATATACATACTAGTAGGAAGTGACCTTGTAGTCCTCCTTTTCAATTTACTGTACCTTTTAGCTGTAGGTGTTGTATTATGATTTTTTTGTGTTTTGAGGCCCTTCTAGGAATGGCCAAAATTTTGAATTTTTGGGATTTAACCCTGCAAATGGAGGGGGACAAAATGACCACAAAAACTTTTTTCAAAACAGTAGATACTATTAGCTATCTGTCCTTAGAGAGCTGCCATCACAAACCGTGGCTTTATAATATCCCTAAGGGCCAATTGATAAGATTAAAAAGAAATTGTAGCAAAGCAGAAGATTTTAATGAACATGCACAATTAATTGGAAGAAGGTTTGAAGAAAAGGCATATGATGACTCCTGGTTAAGAAAGCAAATACAAGATGTGCATGAGATGGACAGAAATGTAATGTTACAGAACAAAGTGAAACAACCACAGTATCAGGATACCCCCGTTTTATTCTGGACTTATTCTGGACTATAACGTAAAATGCAGACCTGTGCAGAGGGGAGAGTATACAGTGCCATTATCGCTGAGCCTGTGGGTGGTATTGTTTGGTTTGTGTAATAGGATGTATGACGTATGGGATCTGTGTTTTATGTCTTTGACTTCTAAGTTTGTTTGCTAGCATTTTGTCTGCTCTATTACCACTCGTATAATATGTCAACTTCAATCTCCTGGAGGCCTTTTCAAAGTCTTTTAAGAAACAGTATCCTCAGGTCAGTGCAGAGTTCTGTTAGTTGTGCCATAAGGAGTAGGGATGGATTAGTCATATTTTGACTTTCAAGTGCCTCAATATTGGATATCAAGTTTGTCATATGCTGCTGCCTCACCCTTCTGTTTCTCACCCCCTGCTGGATCAAAATCCCCCTCGCAAATGCCTTATGAGCGTTTCATACTGCAAATGGAAATTCTTTCAACTGTTCATCAACTCTAAACTTTAAGAAAAAATAGTGAAGCTAGATCAGTTGTTATGCAATTCCAAGAAATCACAATCACAACCTGGCAAAATTTGGAAATGTATATGAGAAGAAAGCCCCTGGGATGGTACGGATTGTAATAATAGGATTGAATTGTCAAAAAGTATATAAAAATAGAAAAAGTTTATTTGGTATGAATCATGATAGTTACAATATACAAAAAAATTGAAAAAATTCATTTAAAACAAAGGAATTGACATACAAATTGAATTCACCAATATACAGAAATATACAGAAATCCACACCCGAATGCTGACAAATAAATCAAGACAAGCAAGGGTGATTAAAACCCGACATGTTTCGGAGGCAGACGGTTAGTATTTATTGGTGTATAACACTCACTTTTTTACCCTGAAAACAGAGGGTAAACTTATCAGGCTGTGTACTCACCGAAGCCGAGATGCCGAGGGTGGCCCACCGTTGCGACCCGGCGCCGACCGTCCCCTGGAGTTGGGACAGGGGAGGTGAGCCCCGGGAGGCACCAGCGCCAGTGAGGTCCGGGTTGGTAGCCGGGATCCTGGTGCAGACTGGAACTGAAGCTCCTCCTGATGGTGGTGAGCAGAGCAGGCAGCGGAGGAGCCACAAGACAGGTGCAAGGCAGGTAGCAGAAGCTGTACTGAAGAACTGTGGAGCAGGTAACTGGAGGGGTACCGGGCAGGTGCAAGTGGATCAGACTGAGAACAGGTCCAGAGAGCTAGCCGAGGTTCAGGGGTTGGAGAGGTCAACAAGTCCAGAGTCAAGCCAGAAGTCAGGGATTATAGAAGACAGCGTATCCAGGAACAAGAGCCAAGGTCAACTTCAGGGCGAGAGGAGAGTCGTACGGAAGGACAACTTCCTGGCGAGAGGAGAGTCGTATGGAAATCCGGGTCAAAGGTTCAGGTAATCGGCAGAGAGTCCAAGCACAAGCTGAAGACAAACCAGCAACCTGCCATAAGACAGGGGCTGGTTTAAATAGCCTGGTCAGGCCTCTGATTGGTTCCCGGAAGGTGCGCGCCCGTGCGCGCGCCCATGTGCACACTGCGTCGCCAGACCGCGCATGCGCGCGTGTGCGCGCCTTTCCCGCATGGGTACACGCCGGAGTGCCGCTGTATTGCGCATGTGCGAGGATCGGAAGACAGGCCTGGATCCCTGACAAAACTGTGCCTGTGTGTTATACGCAGGGAGCTGTGGAAAGGTTTTTTCCTGAAACTTCCCTCTTAGGCCTCGTACACACGATCAAATCTGTCTGCTGGAAACGGTCCGCATCAATATACGCAGTTTACGTAAGGCGTACGACCGGCGTAACTTTACCCCTCATAAAGCAGAGCATTGGGCTGTGCGTAAGTTACGTTCAAGTCTGAGGCATTTTTCGACGTATCTTAGGAATTCGATCGGACATGAGTCGGAGCATGCGCACTGGGTTACATCCACGGACGGCACATGCGCCGTTCGTACGGACATGCATATACATGGGGTCAAGCCTCATTATGATTCTACACGCCCACGACCTGCCTACTTCAAAATACGCGGGCTTATGCCGGCCCATTTGCGCTATGCCGCCGTAACTTAGGAAGCAAGTGCCTTGTGATAACGGCACTTGCCTCTCTAAGTTGCGGCGGCGTAGCGTAAAGAATATATGCTACGCCCGCACAGAGATCCGCTGATGTCTGTGGATCTGGCCCATAGTACTTACATCATATGATGATATGTACACATGTGGATAAACTGGGCATGTCTGGTTGGATGAATCTCTAGGGAGGCCCAGCCCAAGTGTAATGCGTACAGCCATAAATTATGAAAAAAAAAAAACATATATATATATATATATATATATATATATATATATAAATGGTCTTGCCCTTTAAAAGGTCTGGCCCTTTAAAAAGGTGGAAGAGGTTTGGAATATTAGACAAAAAGGATCAGACATAATATCAGCAGGGGGATGGAACCATGCAGTGTGTCAAATCTCACAAGGATAGGTGCAGGCAGAGTGCAGTGAAATCTATTAAAATAAATCATTATGTATAAGTATCATAGTTGTGCGCAGCCTATTGCATTACGGTGTGCACCCCAAAGCCCAAACACACACTACCAATCACTTGCAATGATCATTCAGAAAGTGAAGGGGCTGGTAAATTACATATTTACTGGCCCCTTCCCCACTTCTAAAACATACCAGCCGCAACAGCCGATAGGAGGGAAGCTGTCAGCACTGCAGGGGGAAAGATGAGAGCCAGGGCAGTAGGGGGGAATCTGTGCTGCTCAGGGTGATTGCCTGGGCACACCCTGTATGCAAGCCTATGATAAGTATATATACGGTATAGAGAAAGGTAAAAAGAAAAGGAAAAGGAAAAAATGCCAACAGCACAAACCAAAGAACTGGTGGATGCGAGTACATACCGACCAGCCAAGCAGAGCTTGGTGTGCTATTGCAAAGCTTAACAAGACAACAGATTCTTATACCTTAGTTCCTGGATTATAACAAGATGCATGGATCCTGGCTGTGCAGCAGTAAGAAAAACAGCTGATGCTTGTCAGCCTATCAGACTGGCCCAAATTTGGTGCCAGGTGAGAGGCAAAGATAAAATTTCAGGTAAGTGAATTGGTCCCCCTAGTATTAACTGCACATCAGGTGTACACATCGCGGTCTGTGCCCGCACAATCACCTGATCCTCATGGTGTCTGGCGCCACTGCGTAAAAAAAAACGTGATGACGTCGCACATCGACGTGACCGCCAGCACGTATGGTGGGCGGAAATATCTGGACTGATGGAAATCGCCAGAGTATGCATGCGCGTACTGGAGAAATTAACTCCCAGGCAGCGTAGCTGACAGAAAACACTCAAAAAAGAGTGCTGGTCCCTGAGTGACAAAAAGGCACACGGAGGCTCCTACGTGCTGGGGAGCCTCGACACTACCAGATGGTCCAAATTAGCCTGACTGTCTGCCTCCGAAACATGTCAGGTTTATCCACCCTTGCTTGTCTTGATTTATTTGTCAGCATTCGGGTGTGGATTTCTGTATATTGGTTAATTCACTTTGTATGTCAATTCCTTTGTTTTAAATATTTTTTTAATTCTTTTGTATATTGTGACTATCATGATTCATACCAAATAAACTTTTTCTATTTTTGAATACTTTTTGACAATTCCATCCTATTATTACAATCCGTACCATCCCAGAGGCTTTTTTCTCCTACAAAATTCCATCAACTCTAGACTTGGTCGGAGCATCCTGGAACAGCCTGGGATTAGCTCTCCAGATGTACTTAGTGCCATAGTTAGAATAATTCCCTACTATCAATGTGATCGAGGCATGGTCCGACCAAGTGATGTTGTTGATTTTAGCTCCTTTACCAATAAATAATAAACATTTATCCACCAAGAATAGATCAATCCTGCATTGAGCATTGAGACATCTCTGGAAGTCAAACAACTCATGTGCTCTCAGAGTCTTGCCAAGGGATGGTGGAGACCTTTTGGGTGTAGCTGTGGAGTCTATGGGCCAGATTCAGGTAGCCTGGCGTAAGTTTATGCGGGCGTAGCATATCTCAGATATGCTACGCCGCCGTAAATTAGAGAGACAAGTGCTATATTCACAAAGCACTTGCTCCCTAAGTTACGGCGGCGTAGCGTAAATGGGCCGGTGTAAGCCCGCATAATTCAAAGTAGGTTGCAGTGGGCGTGTTTTATTATAATGAACCGTGAACCCATGTAAATGAGGCCCGAACAAACGGTGCATGCGCCGTCCGTGGACATATCCCAGCGTGCATGCGCAAAAACACATCGCAAATAGTCAATGCTTTCGACATGAACGTAACTTACGCCCAGCCCCATTCTGAATCGACTTATGCAAACGACGTAAACAACGTGAAATTTGACGGCTGTTCCGACGTCTATACTTAACATTGGCTGCGCCATCTTTTTTGGTTTATTTTTACGCCTGAAAAACGCCTTATGAAAAAAGGAACGTAAATCGGCAGCTAAGATACAACGGCGTATGAGACTTGTGTCGGTCGTATCTTAGCAACAGAGAAGCGTATCTCAGTTTGAGAATACGCTTAAAGATACAATGTAATGTTGAAGTCTTCACACAGCAACACCTGTCCTTTCTTTATAGATTAGATTTTTTTCATAATCCTGTTAAAGAAACAAATCTGTCCCTTATTTGGCGCATGTATCTTTGCTACAGTGTATGTGGTAGAGTTTATATCACATACTAAGATCAGGAAGCGGCCTTGAGGATCTACAACTACTGTGTGTAACTTGAAGGCAACTGAGTCTTTAACTGCTATCGTCACCCCTTTTTTTTTTCTTTGAGTCAGCATTAGCGTTGAATTGGTAGGGAAACTTAGGATGCGAGCATTTAGGGGGGGATTTGTTTAGAAAGTGGGTTTCCTGAACACACAATATGTCAAATTGTTGATGAATAGCCTCCTTTTATAACAATCTTCTTTTAGCCTGGTGATTGAGTCCCTTAGCATTAATGGACATAAATGTTATCGCCATTAGTTTATAGGATGCAGATAAGTGGTGTATGGTGTGTAGACATGACTCACTGTTAGTAGCATAAGTGACCAAAATTGCGGGAACGTTGGCCTCAGGTGGTGCCGCAAGATTGCCGTGTCCTCCTCCAGGATGTCCTTGGAGCACTTTGAATGGAAGCAATAGGTTCTGACTAATGATAAAAACAATATATTTGGTTTTGAACAGTAACAAAGTCTAACATAGGCTATAAGCCAAACAAGCATAAACTGAATAAGAGTGTGGCGCATAGCCACTCAGATATGTAGGAATAAGTAAGTCCAAGCTAGAAAAGTGACACGGACTGTATGAACATTTGTCCCAGCAGGTTGGCAAGTGCTAGGATATGCCCATATCCATATTATTTGTGAGTGCGGGCGTTTTTCTGATTCACTGTGCACAATTCTTGAGTTGGAGTGGAGCAGCTGGTCTTTTTGGGATTCTGTAGCTGTGGATCTGGGATTATCCCCCATGAGTGTAGAAGGGCCAGACCTTTTGCCATGGATTCCATTACATAATCCACCCCCTCCTTGGTGACAATTAGTTTTGTCAGGAATCCCCACTTGTAACTTAAGTTGTGATTCCTGCGTTTCTGCAGCGTTAACTGTAATAGGTCTGCATAGAATTGGAGGTTGGTGTATGGCGTAGGAATCTGATCTTTTTGCCTGGATGCTGCCATCAATCTCTCCTTGGTTTGATAGAAATGTAGCCTTAATATGACGTCTCTAGGGACATTTTCGGACAGGTAGGAGGGCTTGGGTAAACGGTGTATCCTATCCACAGTCAAGCTCTGACATATCAGAGAATTGCAGCAAATAATTGGGATACATATTTGCGCAGGTCATGCTGCCGGACGGATTCTGTTATTCCCCTTATATTAATATTATTCCTCCTGTTCCTGTCCTCCATGTTCGTCATTTTGGCTTTAAGCACTTCGAGCTCATCATTCCTTCCATCATTCGCATTAAACAGGTCATTTATTGTAGCAGCGAATTCCCCCATATTATTCTCCACATGTGACACTCTCTCTGCAATGGAGCTCAGTTCCTTGCCAAACTTGTGCATACATAATACCATGTCTGAATGTTTGCAAGGAGACCAGCATCTCTTTAAAGGAGTTGTAAAGGAAAAAAAAATCACCTTAATGCAATCTATGCATTAAGGTGAAAAAACATCTGATAATGCCGCCCCCCCCCCCAGCCCCCGTTTTACTTACCCGACCCTCAAAAGTCCCGTGCTCGGTCCCGAGAACCTCTTCGCCGCTCAGCCTGGCCGCTGATTTGCTAGAGCGGATGGATTGAGAGCAGCGCAGCCATTGGCTGGCGCTACTGTCAATCACATCCAGTGACGCGGCCCACCGAGGGGCGGGGCCTAGTGATACAGTGAGCGGCTATGGCCGCTCGCTGTATCACGGGAGCGTGCCCGCAGGGACTCATCACCATGCAAGCTCTCTCGCATGAATGTGATGAGTTCTTGCGGGGAGGACCAGAGACAGCTGCCGAGGGACCCTAGAAAACGTGGAGGTAAGTATAACATGTTTGTTATTTTAAAGGAAAAAAAAGAAGAGTATCTATGACTGGCTGATTGCTAGTGGGAAACACATCAATAGAGTCAGACAGTTCCCTGGTGTCCTCCCTAGAATTTTCCCCTGAGATATTAAGCAGGCTCACCTCATCATCCATTGGATCAGTCCAGAATCTGGACTTCTCGGTGCTTACCGATAAAGGTGTGGATGGTGAGGAGTTGGGAGACTTAGGAGGGCTGCTTCGTTTGTGTGCTTTCCCAAGTAGAACAGGCTGAGAACGTGCTGCCGGCGTGGAAGTGGGCCCGGCACCATGTTGCTTAGCCTCAAGGGGGTAAAATTCGGTCAGTTTTTGGGGACGATTCCCCAGTTTCTTGGTCCTGGTCATGACTGTGACCCTTGCCGCCATCTACAGAGCTAAATCGCAGTGTAGGAAGTCTTTTTAGCTGCTCGGATGGTCTACTATTAGCCGTTGTAGTCCTGCTGATGCTGGAGCTCTGCTCTCAGATGTCAATTTCGGTCTACGGCTAGTTCCGCCCCTGCCCGTAGATGCTATAACTTTTGCGCAAACCAATCACTATACGCTTTTTTTCAAGATTGTCGCCCATTTTTTGTTTAAAGAGCAATACATAAAAACTGCAGAGGTGATCAAATACCACCAAAAGAAAGCTCTATTTGTGGGGACAAAAAAGGACATACATTTTGTTTGGGAGCCACATTGCACGACCGCGCAATTTTCATTCAAAACATGACAGTGCCAAAAGTTAAAATTTCGCAGGAACGGGGTATGTGTGCCCAGTAAGCAAGTGGTTAATGGGAAAGGCTTTTTTCCTTGTAGAAACTGCTATGCTTGTCGACATGCTAAATAATTCCAGTTCAAAAGGACAGACTTCATTGAAACCAACACAGGACAGTTACATACCATAAAATACTTCATAGGCTGTCATAGAGAAGGCGTAGTGTATGTACTACAATGTAGCTGTAACCTTCAATATGTAGGTAGAACTAAAAAGACTCTAAAGGTTAGAATAAAGGAACATGTGCAGAATATTGCCAATGGATTTCCCAAACACAACGTATCGTGACACTTTGCACAAGTACACAAACAAGATTCAACCCAACTACAATTTTAGGGCATTGAGAAATATAAGGGCTCATGGAGAGGTAGTCATAAGATTAGAACTATAAGCCAAAAGGAATCCAGGTGGATACACACTTTAAGAACACTAACACCGGGAGGAATGAATGTGGAGTTTGATTTGAATTGTTTTTTAAGTAATTTTTAATACCCATACACCACATTCATATACTATTTGATGGTCCATTTATCCTCTCATTAGATAAGGTCTTTTACATCAGCAATTATTTTATTTTATTTTATTGTAGCTGTATATATTTATCTTGCTTTTCCCTTGTTGCTTTTAGGTATGCTGTGGCAGCCAGTCAGTTAGGATTTCTCTTGCTTAATGTCATCAGACGAAAAAAATGATGACATTGGGAATAAGAAGTTACTGGCAATTAAGGAAGCCTTTTCTGAATGGAGGCATCTACTGGAAGGGGCTAAGCATCCAGTAACTGTTCTCACTGATCTAGATCTCATTTGTTCTGCCAAGAGGATGTCTTCTAGACAAGCACATTGGTCACTGTTCTTTTCCAGGTTTAATTTTATCATCTTGTATCGACCCGTGTCAAGGAATGGTAAGGCCATTGCATTATCAAGGATGTTGACTGAACTATGCCAGGAAGACAACCCTGAATGTATTATCCTGCCTCAAAAGAACTTTATATGGGCCACAAGTTTAAAGACATTCTTGAGTCTCCTAAAGGAGGGGTATGAAAATGACTCTCTTCTCAATCATCCGCCTACAGATATTAACCTTGTGTACAAGAATGGCTTTTGGACTCATGCACATAGTCTCTATGTACCTGAATCTGATTGGATTGAAGCCCTTAACAGCTCAAAACTTGCTGGGCATTTTAGGTTTTCCAAAACGGAGCCCTTGTCAAGTTCCTTTTGGTGGCTCAGCTATAAGAAAGATGTCAAAGATGTCAAACGCTATGTGGCCTCATGCCTGATCTATACACGCAGTAAGACTCCCCAAGCTTCTCCTTTGGGGTTGCTCCAGCCACTCCCTGTTGCATCAAGACCATGGTGCTCAATTTCTATGGACTTTACGGTAGATTTACCTCCTTAAAAATAAATTTCCACTATCTTGGTTGTTGTTGCCTGTCTCGATAAGATGGCTAATTTTATACCTGTTAAAGGGGTACCTCCAGCTGAACAAACTGCTGAGTTAATGGTTCAATAAGTATTCAAACTACTGTATTTATTGGGGTATAGCGTGCTCCCGCGTATAGCGCGCACCCCTAAAGTGGCCCCCATTCCTGTGGAAAAAAAGATTTTTATACTTACAGTTTTGGTGTCTTGCGCGGCGTCCATTGGCGGCTTCGGGTGTCCTCTTCGTCGGGTCCGGCGTCCTTCTGTGGCGTCCTCCCCGCTCGATCCTCGCTTTCCCGCACCGAGTTTGAATACTGCGCCTGCATATACCGAGCGCAGTACACTCTTGTATAGTCGGGCAGGCTCGGCTATTCTCACGCTCACGACCTGTACGTCCAGGACGTGAGCGCGAGAGCAGCCGAGCCTGCCCGACTATACGCGAGTGTACTGCGCTCAGTATATGCAGGCGCAGTACACTCGTGAATAGTCGGGCAGGCTCGGCTACTCTCGCGCTCACGTCCTGTACATCCAGGACGTGAGCGCGAGAGGAGCCGAGCCTGCCCGACTATATGCGAGTGTACTGCGCTTGGTATATGCCGGCGCAGTATTCAAAATCAGCGCGGGAAAGCGGGTATCGGCGTATATCGCGCACCCACGATTTTGCCCTGAATTTCAGGGCAAAAAAGTGCGCGGTATACGCCGATAAATAGGGTACATGGAATTCCTGATGATGTGGTGTCTGACAGAGGAGTGCAGTTTACTTCAAAATGTTGTAAAAACTTTTGCTCGGCCTTAGGTTTAATGGTTAATCTGTCTTCTGCTTTTTATCCCCAATCAAACCTTGGAGCAGTACTGTACCTTCGATTTTTTGTCAGTTATCTTCAGGATGACTGGGTGGATTATCTTTCGACAGCAGAGTTGGAATATAACAATTCTAAACATAGTTCCACTTCTCAAAGTCCTTTTTTTTAAACAATGGTCCTCATCCACTTTTTATTCCTTATCTCCCTATCTTAACTCCAATTCCTTCTGTTACCAGATTAACTACTCTGCAGGAGATTCAGGAGAAATTGATTGAAACTTTGAGAAAGGTTCAGGAATGTTACAAGAAGGCTGCTGATAGACATTGCAGATCACTTCCTAACCTTCATGTGGGTGCCAAAGTTTGGTTATCAACCAAAAATTTGAAGATCCATATTACATAGTAATAATATCATACAATCCCATATACCCAATTCTATACCCACAGCTGATCCAGAGGAAGGTGAAAAACCCCAGCAGAGCATGATCCAATTTGCTACAGCAGGGGAAAAAATCCTTCCTGATCCCTCCAGAGGTAATTGGATATTCTCCGGATTAACTTTACCTATAAATGTTAGTACCGAGTTATATTATGTACATTTAGGAAATTATCCAGGCCTTTCTTCATCAATAATACTGAGCTGGCCAGAACCACCTCTGCAGGGAGTCTGTTCCACATTTTGACAGCTCTTACTGTGAAGAAACCTTTCCGTATTTTGGAGGTGAAATCTCTTTTCCTCTAGACCTAAAATGCCCCCTTGTCCTTTGTGTTGACTGTAAATTGAATAACTCAACACCAAGTTCACTATATTCTGTCTGCAAAGCTGGGCCAGAAGCTTGTAGAACCATTCAGGATTTCTGCTCAAATCAATGTGGTTACCTTTCGCTTAAAACTTCCTGATAGTATGACAATTCCCCCTGTTTTTCACATATCACTACTTAAACCATTTAATGAAAATCCCTTTTCTGGCAAATTTCCCAGAGTTACCTACTCCTCTATCCAGAGACATAGATCTAATGGGGGTATGGGATTTCCAAACATTCGCTTCTACTATAACTATAACTATATCCTAGACCAAATGAACCCGGAGTCTGAAAAGCTCTGGGTTCAAATAGAAAAGGCTATAGTACAACATAGGGACATCCCTCCTTATTAATAGCCAAACTGACCGGGGTAGCGTTCACTTCCCCCTCACTGCCCTCTATGGTAGCGACTCTCTCGGCCTGGGAGACACTCCACAGGGTCTCGGACTCTGTTTCTAAATTGCATCAGGAAGTCACCAATGTCAAAGTTTATGAATTTTTAATTCCGCACCTCAACATACGTCTATGGTTAGAGGAGGGTATTCAGTCATGGGGAGACCTACTCCTCAAAAATCCCTCCTCGCATGCCTACGCTAAAGCTCAAATACTTCACTTTAGATCCTAACACCCTAACTGCTCATACGACATTCACAGTGGCACATGGAGTTTTCTGTTGTCTAACCGCGATAGTCCTAAGGGCCTGTCGTGGTTTTACGCCTTGCTCCAGCAACATGATAAATTTTCCAAAACCACTAACATGTCTAATTGGGAAACAGATGTAGGATCCACTTTCTCTCCAGCGGAATGGAAAGCGGCTATCGGCTCCTGTTTCAGTTACTCTCACTGTACTAATCATTGGGACCTTAAAATTCTCCACAGATCCTATCTTACTGCAGTGAAACTTTCTATGATTTTTAAACAAGACTCCAGTTTATGCTGGCGTCAGTGTGGGTCAAGGGGAAACCTATACCATATTCTCTGGGACTGCACAGGGGTGCGCATCTTCTGGTGCGACGTTTTCAAATTAATGTCCTCTGTTATGGGCGCCTTGGTGGTACCTTCCCCCCAATTCGCTCTCCTTTCCTTGACCATTAATAGTATCCCCAAACATCTCAGAACCATAGTGACTCATATCTTAATAGCTGCCAGATTAACAATC
This sequence comes from Rana kukunoris, assembly GCA_029574335.1. NCBI lineage: Eukaryota > Metazoa > Chordata > Amphibia > Anura > Ranidae > Rana > Rana kukunoris. The sequence goes on from CM056059.1 coordinate 245,358,862, forward strand.
ACCTCTAAATGGAAATCCAATCAGGTCCCTAATATATCTGATGTCACCCGAAGGGTCAATATTCAACACTCGTATGAAAAACATTTCGCTATTCAATCCCAAAAACTACCATCCTTTAATATTTGGTGGAACCCATGGTCATCCAAATACAATCTCTTAGGTTAGGTACTCCACCTTGAATTGCCTGACAACTTGAACAGTAGACCTATGGTATATAGTTTGATCTTGAGTTAATGCTCTTAATCTTCCTCTCACGTGTGAGTTCCTCCCACGGTACTGATACTCGCATTAGAGCTAGCATTTTGTGATTTATCTCTTGTTATGATGCCTTTTGATTTATTGTCTCTGTAAGTACTTTGTGTTCTCTTTTTAATTTAATTTTTTTGTTGTAGTTTTCTTATCCTGTGTCGCTCTACTCTAGACTTCCCATTGAAAGTGACTATTGAGTTAAGTAATATACGTACTAACTTCTGGCTTGTAAGTTACGGGCCCATTGTACTCTGTTGTGGGTGGAGATCTACGATCTGAATGCCTACAACAAACCGGCTTTAGGGACTGACGCATCCACAAGTGATGTAGGATGCTAGGTCAGTTCTACTTTATTGGGTTTATAGGCATAGCTTTATCGCCTTGGTTTTTATTTGATTGTGTTTCTGTTGTTGTTTTTTCTTTTTTTGTTATCAACCCTACTCTCTACCGAAATGTTGTTGGTACTGTTTATGCCGATATTGTACAACGGCTCATGTATGTTGTCTGAAGAAATTTAATAAAAACCATTTGAAAGAAAATCCCTTTTCTGAAATAATTTTTCCACCTCTTCCATCTGTTGAGGTACAGGGTGAAGTAGAATTTGTGGAGGAGAAAAGTCTTGCTTTCAGGATCTTTAGAAACAAGCTACAATATCTGGTCCAATGGGAATGATACAGGCCAGAAGAAAATGATTGGGAGCCTGAGAAGAACGTTCATGCCCCTAGATTAACAAGAGAATTCCACCAGAGGTTTCCTCGCAAACCCACTAAGGCCGCGTAGACACGATCAAATCTATCTGCTGGAAACGGTCGGCCCGACCGTGTAGGGGCGAGCCGACGGATTTGGCCACCCGACAGATTTCAAAGCATGCTTTGAAAACTGTTGGCTGGGAACCCCGTCCGCCCGACATGTCTGCTGGTTAGTACGCTAACCAGCAGACATGTCTTCTCGCACACACACCGAATGGTGTGTACCTATCCTGCTGGTTGGTGGTAATCCTGCAATTGCTATAGCAACTGGTCTTTAAGCCTGTTCGTGACACGGCTAAAACCGTTGGGAGGCCTGGCATGCACCAAATTTAGCAAATTACTTCATTTTATTCCAGCTCACTTATGTATATGATTGGTTACACTCCAAACCTCAAGCTTCCTCCACTGCATATCCCAAAATCTCCAAACTGGTGACAACTTTCTATGGTCGTCTTGAGTTGATGGGGGCTGACCTCTTTCACAATTCTCATTGCAAATGGCTATTGCTGCTGCCTGAGCTTTCTGAACAGTACTGGAAAGAGGTTACAGAGATTTGCTTTCAGGATATAATCAGCATGGCTGATCAGGTAATTTATATTTATTCACCACTTACATTATACTGCAGTGAAACTGGTCCATATGGGATTGGTTTTTAACATTGCTGGTTCTAGATGTGGCCTTGTTGCTGCAAACTTTTTTTCATATGTTTTGGAACTGTCCGGGCTTTTCGTCCTTCTGGAAGGATATATTTAATGTGTTTGAACTACCAATACCTCAAATCCTGGAAGTGGGACTTTTAGGTTTTCTCTAAGATTGTGTCCTCGGACTTTATTACATATATTATTGAATGCTTAAAATTATCTTATTGCATTGGAAGGACACTGCCCCTCTCACAGCTCATGCTTTCTTTTGTAATGTCCATGGTGAGCTACCCAATTTTAAGCTGATCTATAAAAGTAGGAAGTGTCCTAATACATTTACCAAAATATGGCAACCATAATTGGATGTCTCTGATGCTTTTTGGGGAGATGTCCTATCATCACAGCTTAATATGTCTCTCCTCAGATGTAAATCAGTATGGCACACATAAGGGGCTAATGTTATTTTTGTTATGTATTGTTTTATTCCAGTTTGTTAGCCAAGTTGGAGCACTTTAGGGACCGTGCCGTGGCTGTTTGGGGAATGTATGTGGTGTTGGTATGAATTTGTATGTATGGATATAGCTTTTTTTTTTGGCACTATGTATTTTTATAATGCTGCTTATGACGCTCTCACCTCCTAGGAATCTTTATTTCTTTAACTGTGGGGGAGCCTGGAGGTCATCTGATTCACTACACACACTGGGCCAGATTCACGTACATTGGCGCATTTTTTGACCGGCGTAGCGCACCTCCTTTACGTTAGACCGGGCGCAATGTAAAGGCACAATCACCGTATCCTCGTAGTATTTGCGCAGAAATTTGCGCCGGTGTAACGTAAATTCCGAGGCGTAAGGCGGAGTAATTCAAATTGGGAAGGACGTGGGCGTGTTTCATTGAAATGAGCCGTGACCCCATGCAAATGAAGGGCCGGCCGCATCACGCATGCACACATGAAGCAGACCATGGTCAGCACCTCTCTGCGCATGCTCACAGCTCGGGAACGGCGCAATCAGTGAAATTGGAAGTGGACCCGGGCAACTCGGTGAACTACGCAGAGAGCTTAAATAGACAGACACAAACGCCCTTCCTTTGCAAAAGTACATCCCTTTGTATCCCTTCCTATACATCAAGGTGCTTTTGTTCTGTTGTGTGTTCGCGTTTGTTGCGTTGTGACTTGTCTTTGTGATATTTGTTGACTGTTTGAGCTAGTGTTTTGTAGAATATATTTGATAGTGTCTTTTGGTGACTGGTTGTGAGACTTTTTGGTTGATAGATTTTGTTTGTTTGTTTTGTTGCTTGATTTTTCCTGCTTGTTTTTGTGAGTGTTTTTTGGTGATTGTTTGGGAGAGAGTTGTTGTATGAATATGACTGAGAGGAAGCGCAAGAGCAATTTTACTTTGGGGGGAGAAACAAATTATTGCCTGGGCCCTTACCCAATATGGGCGTTTCGTGCACGGCCCAGAGAGTGCCAACACCACCCCGGCCAGGAAGAAGGAGATTTTGCAGAACATTACCGACCAGGTAAATTAATTGCGGGGGGGAGACCCGGACACGCGAGGGGATCGTCAAGAAGATCAATGATGTCCGGCGTCTAGTTCGAAAGAAGCTGGCCAAAATGGCAGCCCATGCCAGGGGCACTGGAGGGGGCCCACCATGCCCTGTTAAGCTGAGGAGCGTGTAGTGGCCCAGACCTTTAATAGGCAACAAGTGGAGGGCCTGCCTGGCTATGACTCCAGTCAGGAGCCCGTGATGACAGGTAAGGTTTTTTTTTTCTATCTGGTGTGTAGCATGTGTGGGGGGGGGGAGGGAATATGTGGCAAGTGTGTGGATCCTCCAACCTGTGAATGTTTTGTGTCATCCACAGATGTGCAGGAGGGTGCTGGAACATCTGGCCTGACTGCACCATCCCCGGGACACCAGCCTGATGAGGACCCCCAGACAAGGCCGGAGTCCTCGGAGGAGTTTGAAGAGGAGGAGTTTAAGAAGGAGGAGTTGGAGTTCGAGGAGAAGGTCATGTCAGCCAGTGGATTGTTATTTTTGGAGGAGTCTTCCCCTCTGGCTGGCAGAAGCCAGCCCTCCATAAGGGGTAGTCCCTCCCACTCCTCCCCAAACAGGGCTCCCCTCCCAAGGGCCTCCCCTTCTCCCCGGCCACAAGCATCAGCTGAAGGCAGGAAGTCGTCCCAGAAGACCAGGGGGGTGGCCGAGGTTCTGCCCGCCAATCTCAGGACTGACCAGTCCCTTCAGACCCACCATCTGGGACAGGTCAGCCAGACTTTGGTGCGGATGGAGGAGAGCCTGTCCTCCATAAAGGATACGCTTGGGGACCTGGACTGCCACTCCCGGGATCTTACAAACTGCCTAAACGAACTGCAGACTACTACAGCGGACGTTGGGCAGGATGTGAGGGCCCTCACCCAGGCTATCCAGGCCAATACGGCAACACTAAGTGCTGGCCTGAACAGAATTGCTGTGGCCTTGGAGGGCAGGCCGCCAGGTGGGCAGAGACCAGGGGCTGCTCCTCCTTCCCCGGGTTACCCCCCCATGAGTCTCCCCTGAGGAGCCGGGGCCGTAACATTCCTGCCGGAAAAGGGGTGTCACCCTCATTTGTGGTGGAGAAGGGTTCCCCAGGACCAGGGAGAAGTGATCCCCAGGTCCGTGTGAATGGTGTATGAATGTACAGTGACATAATTGGAGCCGTGGCGTGGCGATGCTGCTCACAAGTCCTGCATGGTGGGCTTGTGCTAATCCAATTTGATGAGGATGTGATGTGTCTGTGCTAGGGACCACAGTGGTGTGCATGCATGCATTCTCATTGTGCCATGATTAATGTGTGTGTTTAACGTGCAAAGATGCCTAATGTGAGCTGTCTCCTGGCTGCTCATCCCTCAGAAGACGGGGTATCCTCGGTTGGGGGGGATTGTCTGTATGGGGGTCAGGTCATCACGTATGTCAAAGTAAAAATTATATAGCGCTCGTTATAGAAATAATAATCAAAAAAATAGAAGCTGCAATAATAAAAAGGTTATACAACCTCAAACATGATATACAAAAAACAAAATTGCGCTAAAAACTGCAAATATAACTGAGCAGTATAATATTAAACAATAAGTTTAGTCCATATACATAAAAAGAATGAATGCACAGGATCAGATGTGTCCTTAAAGTTCAATTATAAAATAAATGTTCATAGTAAGGATCTCCCAGGTGTAAACACTGATGACAGACTTTGGGAAAAAGTGTTGGAAAGTAGACACCTCCACCATAGGTATGAATGGCCTCTTACCAGATGCAAAATGAAACTGAGGCTTATGCCAAAACCCAGGAGTCACCGTAAACACCTCCAACGTCCGGATCACCTATATGGGGACCGTCCTCGGTATCGTCGGTATGCGTCAGGATGTATGGAAGGACAAGAAGGCACGCATAGTGTAAAATCGTCAAGTTTTAATAAAATAAGAAAATGGTATGCACTTACAAGAAATCGTTCAAAAGCAGGCATCCAATATAAAATAAGCCGGCCGGCTTATTTTATATTGGATGCCTGCTTTTGAACGATTTCTTGTAAGTGCATACCATTTTCTTATACACTTTTTGTCACACCGTATTTGCGCAGCGGTCTAACAAGCTTTTTTGAATTTAAAAATAAGACAACAATAAATTTTGCCAATTTTTTTATATATTGTGAAAGATAATGTTACACCGAGTAAAGTGATACCCAACATGTCACGCTTAAAAATTGCGCCCGCTAGTGGCATGGCGTCAAACTTTTACCCTTAAAAATCTTGATAGGCGACGTTTAAAACATTCTATAGGTTGCATTTTTTGAGTTACAGAGGAGGTCTAGGGCTAAAATGATTGCTCTTGCTCTAACGATCGTGGCAATACCTTAGTTGTGTGGTTTGAACACCGTTTTCATATGCGGGCGCTACTCACGTATGCGTTCGCTTCTGTGTGTGAGCTCGTCAGGACGGGCTGCTTTAAAAAAAAAATGTTTTGTTTACTTATTTATTTTTATTTATTTTATAATTTTTTACACTGAAATAAAAAAAAAATCACTTTTATTCCTATTACAAGGAATGTAAACATCCCTTGTAATAGTAAAAAGCATGATAGGTCCTCTTAAATATGAGATCTGGGGTCAAAAAGACCTCAGATCTCATATTTAAACTTAAATGCAAGAAAAGAAAAAAAAATGGAAACTGTCATTTTTTGAAATGACATAAAAAAAAATGTTTCTTTAAGGCCGCGTACACACGACCAAATAGATTTCCCCGCCAGCAGACAGTGCACTGATGTGTCGGTGACGTGGCGGTGACGTTAACGTTGACGCTGCTACGTCACCGCACCAGGAAGTAAAACACTTCCGCGCATGCGTCGAAACCATTCGACGCGTGTGCGAGAAGACATGTCTGCTGGTTAGCGTACTAACCAGCAGACATGTCGGGCGGACGGGTTCCCAGTCGACAGATTTGAAAGCATGCTTTCAAATCTGTCTGCTGGCCAAATCCGTCGGCTCGCCCGTACACGCGATCGAATCTGTCTGCTGGGACGGTCGGGCCGACCGTTTCCAGCAGACAGATTTGATCGTGTGTACGCGGCCTAAGACACATGGGCGGGACTGACGTTTTGACATCACTTCCACCCTTCTAAGCTATGGGGACGGGTGGGGGCCATTTTTCCCTCACTCGCATGCCCACACAGACCTGCCGAAGGACCCGATCGCCTTTGCCACTACCGAAGGCTCCGGTAAGCGGCGGAGGGCGCGGGAGAGCGGTGGGAGGGGGGGGGCCTCTCCCGCTACCGATAATGGCGATCTCGCAGCGAATCTGCCGCGGAGACCGCCGTTATCATTGACAGGACCGCCCACTGAAGAGATGGATATCTCGATTGTGGCGGCAGCAGCTGCTGCCGCTACCGAGATATCCATCTTTAAAAACAGGAAGTATATTTACAGTGGGCGGTTGTCAAGTGCAATGCACTGAAATATATGGCGTTAAAATTGAAGTAACACACTGAACTGTATGCATTAAACAGAAGGTAACACACTAAAATATTGATTGAAGGTGACAATAATAAAAATATTTAAAGTGCATAATGTGATAAAAGTGCAAAATAGTCCTTTTCTTCATGCAAGAAAGTGCTATAGTGCTCCGTGTCCCAATGGAGTTTGTGATCCTCCTCCTGGGGATGATATACATTTCCAAACTCATCAGATGGATTGAAATCCTTTGCCTTACAGAAAAACAGAGTCAAACGTGCCTATAGGTAATTTACTGGGGAGCAGGCACTGTCTGTTTTAATTTCATGACTAAATAGAGTCATCATGACAGCGTCCAATCATGGCTCTGACAGTGCTCTGTGCCCTGATTGGGAAAAGCTTTTATTGCTTCAGCCAATCAGGGCCTTCAATGTACTGTGCAGCGGTGCAGTGCATTGTGGTCATTCGGCAGGCCGAACAAATTATCAAACACCCTAATAATTTGGTTGTTCAGTGAACGTGTGCCATGAACCATTCACCCATCCCTAATTAGGACTAGACATACATATGGAAACACAAGAAAACCCTTATAACTAAACTTGCTATATACCTAGTACGATTATGATAAAATGTTAATATAAATAAATTATGTTTCTGAAAAATATTTATGGATTTTTTTCAGAGTAGAAAATAATCATGAAGGTGTACATACTAATATATGGTTGGTGGATTTAAGTCCTGCAAAGTTCTCTTAAAACTTCCGTTACCCTCAGTAGTATAAAAAGAGGTATCTTTCAAGTAGATACAATATACATCTCATTTGGTCTTTTCTGCCTATTGGAGTTGATTGGGTACCTTCCAAGCAGTCACACTATGTCACCTAGTGTTATTTTAACTGATGTGATGTAAAGAGCAGTACACAGCACTGGTAATTCCAGTTTTTATTAATATTGTTTTTTTAATCTGCTTTTGGTTAAAAAAAAACAAAAAAAACACTAGTGTGTATAATGTAGACCCAATTAAAAGTTATTTTAATTGGGACTATTAACAACTGAAGTACCATTAAAGACTAAACAATTTAAACAAGCTGATAATTGTAAAACTGCAATTTACATATTTATTCCATTAGCTTCTTCATATCTGGATATCACTAAGCCTCACAAAAGTATATATTTTCACAAATTGCTGGCATATTTCCATATATACTGTATATATTTAAATGTTATGACCACAATGAAGTGAACATGTTATAAAACCTAATATATGTTTAAAATCTTGTTGGTAGAATAAAAAGAAATGAAAGGAAATCTCCTAAACAAATAATAATAAAGGGCTGTCTGTATCCCTCCTTGGTCAAGACCTCAATTTCTGGGCAGGTGTTCATATGGGTTTGTACTACGTCTTAAATCCACTGTTAGTGCCAGGTAGGGTATACATGCCCTCTCCAGTAGGACCCTCTCTGGGGATATCTTGGGAGAATTTCCTTTCCTTCCTGGAGTAATTGTTTTTGCTCCAATGAAATGGTTCTTAGGCCTCGTACACACGATCAAATCTGTCAGTAGACAGATTCGATCGTGTGTACGGGCAAACAGACGGATTTGGCCACCCGACAGATTTCCAAGCATGCTTTGAAATCTGTCGGCTGGGAACCTGTCCGCCCGACATGTCTGCTGGTTAGTACGCTAACCAGCAGACATGTCTTCTCGCACACGCGCCGAATTGTTTCGACGCATGCGCGGAAGTGTTTTACTTCCTGGTGCGGTGACGTGGCGGCGTCACCGCCACGTCACCGACACGTCAGCGCGCTGTCTGCTGGCGGGGATTTTGGTTTGCTCGTGTGTACACGCGAGCGAACCAAAATGCCAGCAGACAGATTTGTTCAAATCGGTCGGAAAGACCGTTTTGAACAAATCTATTTACTCGTGTGTATGAGGCCTAACAGTTGTTACGGAACACCATATTTATTTTAAATGTTGCTACATGTATTGTTAGTTGCCCCTCGTTTATTCTTGCTCCTCTTTCCTTTCCTACAGGATTCCCCCGTGTCTATTAAATCTTACAGCAGGAACAGAAATTTCAAGAAGCATATATGGCAATGGAAAGAAGAGATCTTGGATCAATTGGAATAAGTCTGTCTATAGGGAAGAAGATAATGGTTAACCTTAACATATATAACTATACGAACCATAACTTACTCCAATTAAATTGTCAGAGGCATATTGTATGGTTAGAGGTCACTGTCCGCAGAGACCAATGTTCGGTCTACTTTTGCTGATCTGAGCTGTGGTCTCCATTGAAGTTGGGGTAATGGAAACACTTGGTTGCTCTGTTGATGGGGAGGACCTGGAAGCTTAGTAAAAGATAACATGTTCTCTATCTAAACTCTGATTGAATTCCTCATAATTTCCAATGGAAAACTTTCATCTGACTTTTTCTATTGGAAATTCCGATCGTGTGTACCGGGCATTAAGCCAGTGGAGACAGATGATCTGATGAAAAAGCTGTAGCTTCGAAACACATTACCATTCCTTGCCACTGTGAATAATCACATTTGCTGCTACTGTGAAGAACGACCGGCTGCTTTTTGTTTCCTGCTTCCTGGTTCCCAGTCTCCTCTGGATCCCTGTAAGATCACACCAGTGCCCCAGGCTGCAAAGGGAAAACAGGATGCCAAATAGGACATTTATGAGAGTCCAGGACTGACGATTTTCACCATATACTGAACTCATCTAATTTAACCTGTGAGTTACTACTTGTTTTTATTAAATATATGATTTATACTGCACTCAGTCTGGCGCCCCTCTGCTCCCAAAAAACAGTAAAGGCCTGAAAGTCTTTGATTTGCACACATATCATCAAGCAGCTCAAATAGCCCAGCAAGTTTAGATTTTTAGCAAAGGAATTCACTGTCAGTGATTTTCCATTAAAGCTGTTTCTTGCTCTTCATTGTCAAATGCCTTGCTCATGTGGATACCAAACAAAAAGCAACTTCCTATATTATGTCCCACACTTTCCTTATCGCTTTATGTGTGCGATAAGCAGAGAGGGAGAAGAACCCTACATTCAAGTCATACCCTCTTGGCACACATAACAGGTCATCCTGAGTTTCAAACTAGCCAAAATCCACACAATTTTCAATGGTAAGAAAACAAAAGCATGCTTCATTTCGGGGATTTCTTGATGGACAATAAAATTCATATTGTAGATTATCATAAAGAATTATAATTTACCTTATCAGAGATTTACCATTACATCCAATAAAAATATAAATGGTAGAGTATGGAGTGGGGCTTTGAGTGTGCCAACATGGAGTCAAACAGAATGAATACATTTCACATGAATTTGTTTAAAAAATATATAGAAAGAGTTTAATTCACCATTCTTAGATGGAGCTGTTTAAAACAATGAATTGATCACAATTAATTGCAAGTTACAGTTTGTTACTATTTCTTTGGTCCAGGGTGTGTAGATCCTGGCGGTATATTGTAGAAGAGGCCTACGCGTTTCGTGGGAAACCCTGCTTTATCAGAGAGATTATGATAAATAGATAGTAATTAATAGATAAATGAATAGAACAATATTCAGAAAAATCAGTTTTCAAACATACAGTAATAATTTTGTTTCTACAATGATCATGCATCAACGATAGAAATAACACCAATGAAAACTGAATCCTGTGCGATGCACAGAATGCATAATAAAAATGGCGTAAACCATTCGCAATATTTCAAGAGTATTAAATAATTTTTTATAATCAAATGTGTACAACTACAAAAAGTTTTGCATGATGCCCAGCTGTGTTTCATTTTTTCAAAAATGAATTTAGAAAATATATGAATAAATAAGTAAATGGATGAATAGAATAGTTGCATAGATAGATAGATGCAGATGGCATACTAGTCCAGGGGTAAACAATAGAGCCTGGGTAGCCCGTGGGGAGGCCTCACCAGTCCAAACTGGAGAGCAGAGGAAAACTAAAAACCCTATATATGATGATGATAATTGGGTGGTGATTACTAAAAATTAGCATAGAAAACAAAACATTTTACCGGGTCTAAGAAAAGAACAAAGACAATGCAAAAATATGCACTGTAGACCGGAGGATTTCAGGAGTAGCCTGAGTTGCGGTCGGTTATTCTTGAAGTATAAAGCTGGGTTGCCAGTAGATGGTAATCAGGATACGCAAGAGGATCAAACAGTGTATGTATACGGGCTATTGAAGCAGAACGACAAGGGAGATTTAAATGGATTCAAATGTGTACATTTTAAGATGCACTGATAGAATCATACATAAGTAGAGTCAGGGAGAAAAGGGGAGGGGGAAGTATTTTCTCACCTGTCTATAACCATTTGTTTGATCCCAACAGCTCCACCAGTGCAGAGAAATGAACTGAAATGAGAGTGAAGATGTGTACTGAATATATAGGGCTTGAGTGTTCCTGATTCATCCGGTCGGACACATGGGAGGGAATCCCTGAGATTAGCCCCATCGCCTGGATCGTGGATCCAGTACTGGATCCAAAGGATCCGGAGGGATGGGAGCAAGCTCATCTGTCCACTGACAAGCCATGGGGACACACACACTGAAACTCAGCGTGTGTGAACAGAACCCAGGCTCCACTGCCTCATTCCTGTAAGCCAGGCTGGAGAGGCTCTCAAATCAATGTGCTATCCCAAGCAAATAAAGAAATCTGCGGGGACCCAAGGATTGGATACAGGAGAAGGGGTGGGTGGAGCCCAAAAGGCTAAGCGTCGGGTCTTCAGCACAGGTAGTGTGTGTCAGAGACGCTGCATTCCACACAGGCATGGATGAGACCAGGAGGTGAAAAGACCGAAGGTCACTCCATGACCTTATTCCACATTACCATGGAGGGTCCCAAGAATAGAGAAGGAGGGACACAGAAAAAGTATCTTGGCAAGCCGAGGCTTAAACAGAAAATAATTAAAACACCCCTAGGCAGTGGGCAGACACGGGCAAGGCTGATGATCCTGCCAGACGAATGCCAAATTGCTGCTTTCAATGTCCAAAACGAGGACGTATGGAGGAATGATATATTTAAACACGGGATAGATACAAAAGCAACTGAAAAAAAAATAGATAAACATATAACTAAATATAATTAGAATCAATTTAGAGCAAAATAGCTTATAGAATACTTATATATGAGTTACAGCTAGGCATTTACATTTACAGTGCAAAGAGAGTCGTCTTATGTAGAATTATGGATACAGATTATAAGATAAGGTGGACAACTAATGTCCCATAGACTTTAATGGTGTTTGCATGTTCGAACACATTTTTTGCCTGTTTGCAAGTTCTAGTGTCATCCGAATCAGGGGGTGTTCAGCTCATCCCTAATGGGTATGTCCCAAGGGCAGCAAGTGGTTAAACAGTCAGGGAATAGCTCTAATAGATGATTAAAACTCCCTTCCTCTGGACCTCCAGCATAGGAAACGCTTAACATAGACACTCTTCAAGGTTAAAATGTTTATGCTATAAAACAGGGATCCTCAAACTACGGCCCTCCAGCTGTTGCGGAACTACACTTCCCATGAGGCATTGTAAAACTCTGACATTCACAGACATGACTAGGCATGATGGGAATTGTAGTTCCTGAACACCTGGAGGGCCATACTTTGAAGACCCATGCTATAAAAGGTCAATAGGGTAGGGTCTCTTTAAACAGATGGTAACAACTGTGATGGATGAATAAAACTCCCTTCCTTGTAACCACCATGATAGGAAAGTCCCAGTATAGACATTCAGAGAGAAAAGAAGTAAAACAAATAAAAAATAAAGGGGTTGATTTACTAAAATTGGATAATCTGGTGCAAATGTGCAGGGTAGCCATTCAGCTTCTAACTTCAGCTTGTTTAGTTAACCACTATAAGACCAGGCCTTATTCTGACATTTGTTGTTTACTAGTAAATATCTGTATTTTTTTGCTAGATTACTTAGAATAAAACCCCCAAATAATATATTTTTTCTTTAACAGATACCCTAATAAATAAAATGGCGGTTGTTGCAATATTTTATGTCACACTGTATTTGCACAGTAGTCTTTCAAATGGAAATTTTTGGGAAAAAAAACAAAACCCTAAAGTTAGCTCATGGAATAACGACAAACTACGCTTCATAAAAATCTCCATAGGCATCACGTTTACAGGTTACCTTTTTAGATTTGCAGAGGAGGTCCTGTGCTATAATTATTGTGTTTGCTCTAACGATCATGGCAATAACAAACATCTCACATGTGTGGTTTGAAACCCGTTTATATATGCGGGCACGACTTGCGTATGTGTTTCTGCTCATGAGCATAGAGGGATGGGGCGCTTTAATTATTATTATTTTTTTTTTACTGTTTATTTTTTATTCTTACACTGTCTCTTTATTTTATTTTTGTAGCACTTTTATTCCTATTACAAGGAATGTAAACATCCCTTGTAATAGAAATAAGCATGACAGGTCCTCTTTATTGAGAGATCATGGGTCAAAAAGACCCCAGATCTCTCATTTACTTTTAAAAGCAAAAAAAAGCAAAAATATTTTGACTTTAGGAAAAAATCCTGTCTATTTGCCTGAGGACTAGAAGTGAAGTCGGAGGTCACTCTTGTCTTCCAAGGGCATAGAGGCGAGTGGGGGCTATCAGAATGGTTCCAGGCACCTCTCCTGCCTCCTATAAAAATTATCCAACAGCGAATCCGCCACTGGGGCCACTTTTATCTGAAAGCCGGCTGCCTAAGGGAAAAAACAATACCATAACAGCAGTATTTAACATCAAAATCTTGACATAGATTCCCAGTTACAGTAGGTGGTTTAAGCTTTGAAAAAAAAACTCTAACTTGGAGAAGACAAATTCCCCCACAGCTCACTGCTCAAAGTGGCCAGTATCAGAGAAAAAAATATCTGTTGGTTGCACGTTGCCGTTGGAGTGTACTGTGTCCTCCAAGGGTCAAGTCCCGGGAAAAAAAAGTGTGGTAACTCCCACCCAAGATCCACTCCCCCACAAAAAAAAATGATAAGCTCATATGCATAATTTTTTTTGTTGATCCACTGTACCTTTGTAATCCTTTATGTTACTGGCCGCTTCCTGTATATGGATTCATCAGGTAGTGTGCGGGTATTCCGTCACTTCCTCGATGCCGCAATGTCTCCTGGGAGTTTTTGTCATTGTTCCCAGGGGTCCTTTGCCAAAGTCCAAAGAGGACTTTGACAAAGCGTCAGGGACGCGAAACATGTCAGTCACGGCTCATTCTTTTTATCTATAATGCCCTCTGATGCCCACAGAAGTATCGAATAGCTATCTCCACCATTCATAGGTGTACTGTTATCCTTATAAATAAATAATAGTGCAGCGCAAAACAGTGAATATAAACTACAACATCATATAACAGTGATATAACACTCAAATAAGGTCAGCTAGAAACACATATTTTTAAAGCATGACAACAGAGATGGCATGAAGCAAAAAGCAAAAGGCAAAAAACACAGAAGTGAGTCCATATAGTGCTTGAGTGCAAATTAAATCCAAAACAGGTGCAGAAAGATCCAAACAAGTGATGTCCAGAGAACCTCCACCAAATAGCAGGAATGGCCTCTCACCTTAATTATTCGACCTGCAGTAGGTCACACAACATGAAATATATGAAGAACCTCCGGTTCACACAGGGACAGCAAGCAGCAGCAGCTCAAATATGGTAGACTCACTCAGAGGTAAGGTATGCAATCAGGGCATATGAAATACAAAAGAAGGAGGAGATCTAGTGCTCTCTGAAGCGAACCAATATAAAATGTATTATCTATGCTGATTCGTTGCACTCACTGAAGAGTGCCTTTACATGTGAGTGTATCCTTGTTATTTTTAATACATTTTATATATTCTAGCTGACCTTATTTGAGTGTTATATCACTGTTATATGATGTTGTAGTTTATATTCACTGTTTTGCGCTGCACTATTATTTATTTATATGCTCTGTTGAGGTATTTTATTTGAATTTGACCTTTAAGTGCTGGCTTGCATAGTTTTTAGTTGTAGATTCCAGCGCTGAATAACTCTTTTTTTATTAGTACTGTTATCCTTTACTGTGATGGCGGTGCAAGCCTCCACATTGCTAGGAATTCTCATCTCCCATTGGCCCAGAAGTGTCACATGATCGTAAGAGGTCGGCGTCCGGACACTGCATCCTCCCTCCTTCTTTGTGACGCTGTGGATCTCCCGCCCAGGGCCGGATTAACAGAGGGGCTGATGGAGCTGCAGCTCCAGGCCCCTTTCTCAAGATAGGCCCCCCAAAAAAAAAAAAAAAAGTTTTTTTTTTTTTGTTTTGTTTTTTTAGATCGACTTCAGGGGTTGTAGCTCGATGACCAGCGGTCACAGAAACCCCACATTTGGGGGGTAGTCAGTTGAAGACCTACCCCACAACCGGTCAAAATATGGGATGGCTATCATTCATGGTTCCGGAGATACGGGCCTGCTTGCACAGCCTGTCAGAAGCTACATACAGAGCGGCCATTATAAATACAAGTTGACACACTGCAGCAGACTGAGAAAAAAAATCATCATTTGTTTTTTGCTAGAAAATTACTCTATGGTGGTCTTTGCAACTTTTTATGTTGCACGGTATAGAGCTGCACGATTCTGGCTAAAACGACAACTGCAATTTTTTTGCTTAGAAGATAGATGACGATTCTCTCACGATTCGTACGGCATAACATCATCTTTCACATTAAAATGAAAAAAAAAAATGGGCCAACTTTACTGTTTTGTTTTTATGGTTTTTATTATTCATTGAAGTAGGCAAATGCAGTGTGACATAAAATATTGCAGCAATTGCTATTTTTGTCTCTGCTAAAATATATATAATGTTTGGTGGATCCAAGTAATTTTCTAGCAAAAAATATTGCTTTTTAACAAGTGTTGGACTTTAAGTGGTTACATTTCTTGCATTTACACACAGAAGTTTGATCTAAAAAGGAAGTTGGTTACAATGTTTCATGTTGTTTACAAACTTGGCAGACAGTCGGATATTTTCTTTACACACAGAAGTTTATCCCTTTGATATAAGAAGAAAGCGTTAGTTACAATGGGGCTGATTTACCAAGCCTGTGCGCCAAGACTCATGGTGCACAAGCAGGAGTAAACCTGTTTTTGACATTTACCAAAGAAACACGCTGCTAGTGCAGCGTGTTTCCTCATTTACTAAAGTGCCTAATGCGCCCAGAAGAGGGCGCACAGCACGCCAGTACAGAGCTGGCGTGCGGCATTTAGTTATGTAAACATCGGGGATTCGGGCGGGAGTTTATGAGGGGAGGGAGGGGGGTGATGCAGGGGAAGTGTAGTGACATGTGTTTCAACTTGTGTGGCGGGCCGATTTGAAAGGGAAAGTGACTTTTGGGACCCGATCCCCGGGCGCTTGCAAAGTACGCTAGAACCTCGGAAGGTTCACTTGCATACTGGGCATGCGCAGAGGGAAAAATCGGAGCTCACCGCGCGCCTCTTCAGTACGCCGGGAAATCCTTGGTAAATACCAGGCGGCGTAGCAGTGTTTGCACTGCCTGGAGCGGCGTACGGCAAGCTCCGAGCTGTTCTCGGGCTGCGCTGACACTGAAGGGGAACTCCGCGCCAAATTTCAAATGTGAAACCGGCGCGGCTTCCCCCCCAGGGGTACAATAGGCTCTCCGGCTTGGTCCGGAACGTGAGGGGTTAACCCACGCCAAAATCGGCGTGGGGTTCCCCCCCAGATCCGTACCAAGCCCTCATCCCAGGCATGCAGTCTGGCCGGACAGGAATGGGGGTGGGGACGAGCGAGCGGCCCCCCCCCTCCTGAGCCGTACCAGACCACATGCCCTCGACATGGGGGAGTGTGTGCTTTGGGGGAGGGGGGCGCTGCCCCCCCACCCCAAAGCACTCTTGTCCCCATGTCGAACGGGACAAGAGCCTCTTCCCGACAACCCTAGCCATTGGTTGTCGGGGTATGCGGGCGGGAGCCAATCAGAATCTGGGAGCCCCGTTTAATAATGTGGCCCCCAGATTTCGGGCCCCCACCCTATGTGAATGAGTATGGGGTACATCGTACCCCTACCCATTCACCTGGTGAAGGTGGTTTGAACTTTGAGGGTCTTCTGCCGCCGCCCCCTTCGAATTTTTCGGCCTGGACGGGGGTCGCACATCCCATCCAGGACTTGGACGTGGCGGGCTTCTCGTCGCTGTCTTCTGCCGCTGCCCCCTTCACCACGAAGCTCCGTGCTTGTTTGATGAGGGCAGCGGGCTTCCGTCGTCTTCTCCGGGGCGAGGGTCGTACATCCCACCCCGGATTTCCTCGCCGGCTTCTGCCTGGCTCCTACTGGGGGCCAGGCCTTCTTTTGCCGTCTTCCGCCGGAGGGCGCCACTCTCCGGGCTTCTCGACGTTGTCTTCCGCCACGGGGGCCAGGCCTTCTTCTTTGCCGCCCCCTTCGATTTTTTCGGCCTGGACGGGGGTCGCACATCCCATCCAGGACTTGGACGTGGCGGGCTTCTCGTCGCCGTCTTCTGCCGCTGCCCCCTTCACCACGAAGCTCCGTGCTTGTTTGATGAGGGCAGCGGGCTTCCGTCGTCTTCTCCGGGGCGAGGGTCGTACATCCCACCCCGGATTTCGTCGCCGTCTTCTGCCGCTGCCCCCTTCACCACGAAGCTCCGTGCTTGTTTGATGAGGGCAGCGGGCTTCCGTCGCAGTCTTCCGCCGCGGGGTGACACTCGCGGGCTTCTTCTTCCATTCGATGTTGACACGGCGAGGTCCGGCGCTGAAATGCCTTCTGAGCGGCGGGCAAGGACTTATATTGGCATTGGGCGTGGGCGTGGTTATGCCAACATGTGACCTTAACCCATGTGACAGTGATGTCACGTCACATCACTGTCACATGGGTTAAGGTCACATGTTGGCATAACCACGCCCACGCCCAATGCCAATATAAGTCCTTGCCCGCCGCTCAGAAGGCATTTCAGCGCCGGACCTCGCCGTGTCAACATCGAATGGAAGAAGAAGCCCGCGAGTGTCACCCCGCGGCGGAAGACTGCGACGGAAGCCCGCTGCCCTCATCAAACAAGCACGGAGCTTCGTGGTGAAGGGGGCAGCGGCAGAAGACGGCGACGAAATCCGGGGTGGGATGTACGACCCTCGCCCCGGAGAAGACGACGGAAGCCCGCTGCCCTCATCAAACAAGCACGGAGCTTCGTGGTGAAGGGGGCAGCGGCAGAAGACGGCGACGAGAAGCCCGCCACGTCCAAGTCCTGGATGGGATGTGCGACCCCCGTCCAGGCCGAAAAAATCGAAGGGGGCGGCAAAGAAGAAGGCCTGGCCCCCGCGGCGGAAGACAACGTCGAGAAGCCCGGAGAGTGGCGCCCTCCGGCGGAAGACGGCAAAAGAAGGCCTGGCCCTCAGTAGGAGCCAGGCAGAAGCCGGCGAGGAAATCCGGGGTGGGATGTACGACCCTCGCCCCGGAGAAGACGACGGAAGCCCGCTGCCCTCATCAAACAAGCACGGAGCTTCGTGGTGAAGGGGGCAGCGGCAGAAAACGGCGACGAG
This sequence comes from Rana kukunoris, assembly GCA_029574335.1. NCBI lineage: Eukaryota > Metazoa > Chordata > Amphibia > Anura > Ranidae > Rana > Rana kukunoris. The sequence continues at coordinate 245,377,039 of CM056059.1, forward strand.
AAGCCCGCCACGTCCAAGTCCTGGATGGGATGTGCGACCCCCGTCCAGGCCGAAAAAATCGAAGGGGGCGGCAAAGAAGAAGGCCTGGCCCCCGCGGCGGAAGACAACGTCGAGAAGCCCGGAGAGTGGCGCCCTCCGGCGGAAGACGGCAAAAGAAGCCCTGGCCTCGGGAGGAGCCAGGCAGAAGCGGAGGAGCCCGAGGTGGGGCGACACCCCCGTTGTTCTCCGCTGTTTTCGGCCGGCCCCCCCCGGATGTAAAAGAGCTTCATTTTGGGGTGGGGGCACAGTCGAGCATGGCGGAGAGCATGGGTGGGTGTTTCCCCCCCCCGGCAGAAGACGGCTAGAAGACCGAGGAGTGGCGACGCCCCCGTTGTTCTCCGCCATTCCCGCCGGCCCCCCCCGGATGTAAAAGAGCTTTGTTTGGGGTAGGGGGCCTGGCCGAACATGGCGGAGAGCATCGGTGGGGGTCTCTCTCCCCGGCGGAAGGCGGCGGCGAAGACCGGGGGGGGGGTAGGTGTACCCCCGCGGCGGAAGACAACGTCGAGAAGCCCGGAGAGTGGCGCCCTCCGGCGGAAGACGGCGAAAGAAGCCCTGGCCTCGTGCGGAGCCAGGCAGAAGCGGAGGAGCCCGAGGTGGGGCGACACCCCCGTTGTTCTCCGCTGTTTTCGGCCGGCCCCCCCCGGATGTAAAAGAGCTTCATTTTGGGGTGGGGGCACAGTCGAGCATGGCGGAGAGCATCGGTGGGGGTCTCTCTCCCCGGCGGAAGGCGGCGGCGAAGACCGGGGGGGGGGTAGGTGTACCCCCCCGGCGGAAGGCGGCGGCGAAGACCGGTGCGGGGCTGGAGCCCCCCCGGCAGAAAACGTCTGGAAGACCGAGGGGCTCCGCCCCCGTTGTTCTCTGCTTCTTTCGGCCGGCCCCCCCCGGATCTGAAAGAGCTTATTTTGGGGTGGGGGCCTGGCTGGACATGGCGGAGATCATCGGTGGGTGTCCCCCCCCGGCAGAAGACGGCGAAGCCCGGGGCCCAATGGGCTGGTGGTGGGGGGTCCCGGCAGAAGACCCCCGGAGCTGACTAATAAATTATTTTTTTCTGTGTGTTTTTTTTTGTTTACACTTTTCCACCCGGTGAATGGGTAGGGGTACGATGTACCCCATACTCATTCACATAGGGTGGGGGGCCAGAATCTGGGGGCCCCCTTAATATAGGGGGCTCTCAGATTCTGATAAGCCCCCCGCCCGCATACCCCGACAACCAACGGCCAGGGTTGTCGGGAAGAGGCTCTTGTCCCTTTCGACATGGGGACAAGAGTGCTTTGGGGTGGGGGGGCAGTGCCCCCCTCCCCCACAGCACACACTCCCCCATGTCGAGGGCATGTGGTCTGGTACGGCTCAGGAGGGGGGGGGGCGCTCGCTCGTCCCCACCCCCATTCCTGTCCGGCCAGACTGCGTGCCTGGGAGAAGGGTTTGGTCTGGATCTGAGGGGGAACCCCACGCCGTTTTTTGGCGTGGGTTTAACCCCTTATGTTCCAGATCAAATCTAAGAGCCTGTTGTGCACCAGAAGGGGGAACCCCACGCCGTTTTTTTTTTGTAATTTGGGGTGGAGTTCCCCTTTATCCCGGTCCTGTCAGGGGGGGGGGGGGAATGCCTGCTCGTCTGTCCCTACAATGTATGAACAGCGATCTGTCATTTCCCCTACACAGTCCCACCCCCTTTACAGTTAGAACACACCCAGGTAACATAATCAACCCCTTCCGCGCCCCTAGTGTTAACCCCTTCCCTGCCAGTGTCATTTTTATAGTAAGCAATGCATTGATATACCATTGCTCGCTACAAAAATGCCAAATCTCACAAAAATGTGTCCGCCACAATGTCGCATTAGACAGAAAAAACAAATGATAGCCACCATTACTAGTAAAACAAAAAATTATTCAAAAAAAACCCATAAGACCAACCCCTACTTAGAACTTTTGCCCAAACCAATCAAACGCTTATTGTGATTTTTTGCAACCAAAAATATGTCCAAGAATACTTATCGGCCTAAACTGAGGGCAAACATTTTTTGAATATATTTTGGGGGAGATTTATTATAGCAAACCGTAAAAAAGATGTTTTTTTAGTTACCAAATTGTCGCTATATTTTTGGGTCAAGCAAAAATATGAAAAAACGCAGAGGTGATCAAATACCACCAACAAAAATAAAAAAAAAAAATTTTTAGGGGGGGGGGGGGGAGGATGAGGACGCCCAATTTTTTGGGGGGCCACGTCGCACAACCACGCAATTGTCAGTCAAAATGACGCAGTGTTGAAATGCAAAAAATGGCCCCGTCAGTGACCAGTAATATGCTCTGGGGCTCAAGTGGTTACAAATTAAGAATACACTAAAGTTAGCCCAATTTATGGCCATAATGTGAAAGATGATGTTACACCGAGTAAATAGATACCCAACATGTTACACTTTAATATTGCACACACTCATGGAATGGCGCCAAACTTCAGTACTTGAAAAAACCCATAGGCAACGCTTTTTTATGTGTTTCAGGTTACCAGTTTAGATTTACAGAGGAGCTCTAGTGCTACAAGTATTGCTCTCGCTCTAACGTACGCTATGATACCTCACATGTGGGGTTTGAACGGGGGTTCAATATGTGGGCGGGGCTTACACATTTAAGGCCCGCCCCCATATATGGAAACATTCTTCAAACCACACATGTGAGGTATCATAGCGTGCGTAACAGCAAGAGGAATATTTATAGCACTAGACCTCATCTGTAAATCTAAACTGGTAACCGGAAACAATAAAAATGCTGCTTGTTCCCTTCTGACTGCGAGCTACTAGGGACAGGGGCGTTTAAATTATTACTATTTAGGTTTGTTACGTAAAAATTCTATAAGACCTCCCGTTCAGCTTGTAAAGCATCACTTCATGGGGACCAAAAAAAAATTTAACACCTCTAATGCTTTCATCCGCCATTGCAGATTTGATTCTGGTACTGCATTTCGAGTGAACTGGGCATGCTCGAACAGTTAGAAAAAGAAGTTGGAAGTTTCATCCTGAAAATGACTTGCATCTTTCTGAGCATGCTCAGAAAGCTCTTTTTTTGGCTTAGTAATTTAAGGACATCCTTAACAGGTGTAAGCAGTTCCAAGTGCACACAAACTAGAGGCTGACATTTCTTCATGTGTTTCCAATTGGTTCATTAGCACACATGTTATAAAAAGCGTGGATACTGCACGTGTCAGCTGCCCCTCAGAGGGGGCAGATTTGCTGGCTGGAAGGAATGGCGGAGTGAAACAGAGATGTTTTGGAGCAAGTTTTGTATTTTTTGATGTTTTCTCTGCTACATAATTTTGCTAAATGTTTCTCAAGATGTTAATGACTAATGTTTTAATCCTGTGGGTCTATCCTGTTATTTCAAAAGCATGATTTATTTTCCAATGACTGTGAAATAAACGTTGGTCTTTTTTGTTTTTAGGTGTTTGTATATATTTTTGGTGTGTTTATTTGTAATTTTTTTTTTGCTTTCCTTGTTTTGTGGACCAATAAAATTACTTTCAAATTTTGAAGTTTGTTTTGTGATATTTTTTTCATGCTATGGATTTCAACCGCTGCAGCTGAACTAGTTTGGGCCTAAACCATCAAGTGTGATTTGTCTCTAAGCTCTTTCCTGGTGTGTATGCATGAAATGTTTAGTCACCAGAAAAGGAAGGACAAAGCGGTAAGTATTGTTTCCTAGAACTGATGTCCAGACTGACTTTTTAAAGCACATGTGCAAGATGTAGGAAAAGCTGCAAACAGGGCCTGTTGGAGGGGGGGGGGGGGTGGTGTGTTTTTTTTGGACAGGCTTGAAGTGCTGATTTACAGCGCTGTGCTTGAAACTAGCACAAGACAATCCTATTCTAATTGTGGGTTGTTTGAGGGAAGCCAATTGAGTGTTAGAACCCCTGCTAGTGTTTTTAGGTTGGGCTTTGTGTCCCTTTTCCTAAAATTGGCTTCACTTCCTGTCACACAGCTGAACAGGAAGTGAGGTTAAAACCCTACCAATGGTCTTTTCTTCGGGGCACAGGTCAATCTAACTAGTGTCACCATTAAGCAAATTGCACTGCAGTGTACACCCCAAATGATTGGTTACTTTGGGGTTTAGTAAAGGCAAAGCGCTCTGCAGTAGAAGCGTAGGCAATGAAAATCAGAAGGGAAGCACTGATGGTTTTTACTTCCAATCCCGCCAAGTTTTGAGTTTTCTTCCTTGCTTGTCCACTTGTAGTGCAAAGTGGATTTGCCTTTAGTAAATGGACCCCAAAGTCCAAGATTCCTACTAATTTGGGGTGTACACAGCAAAATGCCATTTCCAAAATGGGAAACTATTTATATTGATCTGTGTGTCCCCAACAAAACATTACTCAGGTGTTTCCCTCACTTCCTGTTTGGCTGTGTGGCAGGAAGTGAATGAATTAAGTAGAAAGTGACAACATTTGTGAGGTGTCTTTACCCTATCAGGGGTGCAGGCATCCCCAAAACAAACATGAAAATAGTTGATTTAACATTGGGTGGTGTTTGTGGGGGTCCCTAACACACATTCATACATATTAGCAACGCTGGATCGTGGCCTATTGGCATGGTTATATTTTCTTAAGCCTCTCAATAAAATGATCTGAAATTTGGGGTTAAACTGGAACAATAATCATCACTTTTATTTTTTGGATTTCTTTCATTTTGGATAGAGTTGGTGGGGGGGGGGGGGGGGGTTAGAAGCTCTGTCAGTTTATTTTGTATTATCCCTGTCCGTTTGGGGAGATTGGCCTTCACTTCCTGCCCCATAGCCAAACAGGAAGTGATCGAAAAAGTAGGCAAATTAAGGGCCCCCCCAAGTCCCCCCCCACAGAACTTGTGTGTGTCCCCTGAAAATTCCTGGGTGGGTCATAAAAAAACAGGGTGTGGCCTTGACAGGAAGGGTGGGTCATTTTTCTATTAGGGGGGTGCCAAAATTTGGTCAGGCCTAGGGAAGCACAAAACCTAAATATCCTACTGCATATTAGGGCTTATTTAGACAGGATCCAATTTACAGCATGTTTTTAGATTGTGGGAGGAAACCCGGACAGGGAGAACATGCAAACTCAAGGCAGATAGTGTCACGGGTGGGATTCGAACCAGCAACCCTTTTGCTGCTAGGTGAACATGCTACACACTACGCTACTGTGCTGAACGAACATGATTGCAGCTGAAAGCATGAGATGTTTTTTTTTTTACCAATTCCATGATTTCCAGCCTGGAGGACAGATGTGGGGTCTAATTGACCCCGCCTTTCTCTATAAAGAGGACCTGTCACACACTAGTCCTATTACAAGGGATGTTTACATTCCTTGTAATAGGAAGAAAAGTGAAAAATAATACAAACAAAGGGACAAACAAGTGCAAAAAATAAAATATTAAGTAAAAAAATAAAATAACAAAGGAATTTAAATGCTCCTGTCCCTAGTAGCTCGCACTCAGAAGCGAACACGCATGCAAGTCCCACACACATATGTAAACATCCTTCAAACCCCACATGTGAGGTATCATAGCGTGCGTTAGAGCGAGAGCAATAATGTTAGCACTAGACCTCCTCTGTAACTCAAAAGTGGTAACCTGAGAAAAAAAGTCAAGCGTTGCCTATGGAGATTTTTTATAACGAAGTTTAGCGCCATTCCATGAGTGTGCGCAATATGAAAGCGTGACAAGTTAGGTATCTATTTACTCGGTGTAACATCATCTTTTACCTTATCCCTAAAAATTGGCCTAGCTTTACTGCTTTCTTATTTTGTCATTCATGAAACAGGTTTTTTTTTTGGAAAGCCAAAAAAAAAAAAAAACGTTTAGAAACATTTTTGGCACAAATACTGTTGGAAATGTGTCCGAAAAAATGGCCGCCACTTTATTCCCTAGGGTGTTTGTTAATAAAATATATATAATGTTTGGGGGTCCTGAGTAAGTTTCAAGGAAGAAAATATAATTGTTACATGAAGGAGAGAAGTGCCAGAATAGGCGCGGTATGGAAGTGGTTAAAGTGCACCAATAAAAGTGAAAAATTCCTTGAAATTTCGTACCATGGGGGGGGGGGAGGCAATTAGGGGCGCCATCAGGAATTATGGGGCCCCTTACACAGCTTCAGGCATGGGCCCCCTGGAGCAGAGAATAGGGGGGGGGGGTGCCGCCTGATATTAAGAAGGGGGGGGGGCTGCCGCAATTTGATAAGCGGGGGGTTCCTTTACTAAAAAATACATATAGAAAAATATATATTAAAAAGGGTGGTAGCCATCCGGGGGCCCTGGGGACCACTGGGCCCTTTAATAAAAAGAAACTTCTGGGCTCTTTAATGAAAAATAAATTACAATATCTACATATATAAAATAATAAAAAAGGGGGTTGCCTTGGGAGCTCTGGGCCCTTTAATAAAAAATAACTACCAAAAATCTAACAAAAAAATCACATTGGGTGGGAGCTGCGGTGGCTCAACGTGAATGGCACTGCGCTGACAAGCCGTTCACCTCTGCAGCCAAGGGTTCGGATCCCGGTCTCGGCTACATATGAATTGAGTTTGGTGGTGTCAGCCCGGCTCCCGGTGGGTGTGCTATGCAAGGTACGCCTGTGCTTAGTATGCCCACCCCCCCCCCCCCAAAAAAAAACACCACACTTGCACACACTTTGGCCATGAGGTCTCCTAAAATAAAGGGAGGCGAAGGACCTACAGGGCTGGCTGGGTGGGCTACACTCCTTCATAGGGGGAGTCCCTCTGTCCCATCGGGCTCCCAAGTGTAGCAGGTGGGGTGAGTGGGAGGCCCCCCTCACACCCACCATTGCCACCGGGGCCATGGAGAAGGATGGCGATTGCAAGTCCAGCTCCTCTCTCTCTCGACTTCACGCACAAAATACACTTTAAAAAAGAAATTAAAGTAAAAAGTAACAAACCTGGGGAAAATGTTTATAACATTTTTAGAAGCAAAAAGGTTGTCATCTGGGGCCCTCTGGGAGCTTTCAAAATTATATTATATATATATATGTTTAAAAAATAACCAAAAAATATATCATATGTTTTTTTTTTTTTTTTTTTTGTAAAGGTGGGGGGTTGTCATCTGGAGCCCTGGGATCTCCGGGCCACTGGGGACCAGGCCACTGGGGACCTCCAGACCCCTAAACCAAAACATTGGCCCTTTAATAACAACAAATTTGGGGGGTTGCCACCCGGGGCCCTGGGGACCTCCAGACTGCAAAAAAATATTAAATTCCAAAAATTGGCCCTTTAATAAAAAATCCTACAAAAACCAACTAACAAATATATATACAAAAAAAAAAAGAGGGGGGTTACCATCTGGGGCACTGGGGGGCCTCCAGGCATCTGGGCACCTCCGGACCCCCGGGCCCCTTACAGGTGTACAGGGCCGCCATCATGAATTTTGGGGCCCCTTACACAGCTTCAGGCATGGGCCCCCTGGAGCAGAGAACCGGGGGGGGGGGTGCTGCCGTATGAAATTGAGAAGCGGGGGGGGGGGGTGGTGCCGCAAATTGAGGAGCGGGGGGGGCCCTTTAAAAAATTTTGACAGAAATAAGAAATAAAGAAAAATATATATAAAAAAGGGGGGTAGCCATCCGGGGCCCTGGGGACCTCTGTGCTCTTTATCAAATAAAAATACAAAAGAGAGAAAATACATATATATATATTTTTTAAATATAACATTTATCGAAAAAAAGTTAAAAAACAAGGGGGTAGCCTTCCAGGGCCCTGGGGACCTCTGGGCCCTTTCCTTAAAAAAAAAATAAACAAATATATTTAAAAAATATATATTTTTTTTTAAATATATATATTTTATTTAAAAAAAAGGGCTTGCCATCTGGGGCCCTTAGTGGCCTCCGGGCCCCTGGGGACCTTCGGAGCCCTTAAACAAAAAAAAAAAAAAAAATAGTTTTTTTTGTTTTAGGGTGGTTCCCATCCGGGCCCCTGGGGGCCCCTGGGGACCCCCGGGCGGTGTAATGCCTGTACCCCCCTAATGGCGGCCCTGCAGGTGTACTGCCTGTACCCCCCTGATGGCGGCCCTGGGTGTAATGTCAGCATGTGAAAAATGACATTCTGAAGGAAAAAAGCCATTTAAAACTGACTCGCGGCTATAATGAATTGTCAGCTCTTGGAATTTGCAGGAGAATTCATTCATTAAAAACACCAAAAAAAAAGCGTGGGGGTCCCCCCAAATTCAATAACCAGACCCTTTAGGTCTGGTATGGATATTAAGGGGAACCCCGCCATCAATTTTTAAAAAAATGACGTGGGGTTCCCCCCAAATATCCATAACCAGACCCTTCAGGTCTGGTGTGGAATTTAAGGGGAACTCCACTCCAACTAAAAAAAAAAATGGCGTGGAGTCCCCCTAAAATCCACACCAGACCCCTTATCCGAGCACGTTGACCTGGCCGGCCGCAGAAAAGAGGGGGGGACAGAGCGCGGCCCCCCCCCTCTCCTGAACCGCACCAGGCCACATGCCCTCAACATTGGGAGGGTGTTTTGGGGTGCCCCCCAAAACACCTTGTCCCCATGTTGATGAGGACAAGGGTCTCTTCCCCACAACCCTTGCCCGGTGGTTGTGGGGGTCTGCGGGCAGGAGGCTTATCGAAATCTGGAAGACCCCTTTAACAAAGGGGCCCCCAGATCCCGGCCCCCCCCCTGTGTGAAATGGTAATGGGGTACCTTGTACCTCTACCATTTCACGAGAAAAAAAATGTAAAGGGTTAAAAACGACAAGAGCCGGTTTTTGACAAGTCCTTTATTATCTTCTTTCTTCTTTCCTTCGGGTTTCTTCTTCCTCCTCCTTCTTCTTCCTCTGCTTCTGTCTTGGGTCTTCTATTCCCGCATCTTGCCCGGCGTGTTCTTCCATCTTCTTCCGCTGTCCTTCTCGTCCGCATCTTCTCCTTCTTCTTCGCCGGAGGCGCCGCTTCCAATTGAAATCCCCGCTGTCTGCCGGACCACGCCCCCCCCCCTCTGACGCCTCGGGCAAGCTCTTAGGAGTGTGCTGCAAGTGCGTCAGAGGGGGGCGTGGTCACATGTCAGAGGGCGGCCAATTCAATTTGAAGCTCGTGCGCGGCTTTTTCTTTGCCAGAGTCGCCGCTTCCAATTGAATTGCCCGCTTTCTGGAACATGTGACCACGCCCCCCTCTGACGCACTGGCACCACACGGGGACTTTCCTAAGAGCTTGCCCGTGGCGTCAGAGGGGGGGCGTGGTCCGGCAGAAAGCGGGGATTTCAATTGGAAGCGGCCGCTCCGGCGAAGAAGAAGAAGGAGAAGATGCGGACGAGAAGGACAGCGGGAGGAACAGAAGATGGAAGAACACGCCGGGCAAGATGCGGGAATAGAAGACCCAAGACAGAAGCAGAGGAAGAAGAAGGAGGAGGAAGAAGAAACCCGAAGAAAAGAAGAAAGAAGATAATAAAGGACTTGTCAAAAACCGGCTCTTGTCTTTTTTAACCCTTTACATTTTTTTTCTCGTGAAATGGTAGAGGTACAAGGTACCCCATTACCATTTCACACAGGGGGGGGGCCGGGATCTGGGGGGCCCCTTTGTTAAAGGGGTCTTCCAGATTTCGATAAGCCTCCTGCCCGCAGACCCCCACAACCACCGGGCAAGGGTTGTGGGGAAGAGACCCTTGTCCTCATCAACATGGGGACAAGGTGTTTTGGGGGGCACCCCAAAACACCCTCCCAATGTTGAGGGCATGTGGCCTGGTGCGGTTCAGGAGAGGGGGGGGGCCGCGCTCTGTCCCCCCCTCTTTTCTGCGGCCGGCCAGGTCAACGTGCTCGGATAAGGGGTCTGGTGTGGATTTTAGGGGGGACTCCACGCCATTTTTTTTTTAAATTGACGGCGGGGTTCCCCTTAATATCCATACCAGACCTAAAGGGTCTGGTTATTGAATTTGGGGGGACCCCCACGTCATTTGAATAATTATTTTAAATTTCGTACCATGGGGGGGGGGGGGAATGTCAGCAGGTGAATAAAGCGCACTTTTCCTGCGGTTAGAAATATGTCTTTGCACAAAATGACATTCTGAAAAAAAAAAAAAAAAAAAAGCCATTTAAAACTGACTCGCGGCTATAATGAATTGTCGGCTCCCGGCAATTGCAGGAGAATTCATTCATTAAAAAAAGGGAAAAAAAAGCGTGGGTGTCCCCCCAAATTCAATAACCAGACCCTTTAGGTCTGGTATGGATATTAAGGGGAACCCCGCCGTCAATTTATTAAAAAAATGACGTGGGGTTCCCCCCAAATATCCATAACCAGACCCTTCGGGTCTGGTGTGGAATTTAAGGGGAACTCCACCCCAAATGTAAAAAATAAATGGCGTGGAGTCCCCCCTAAAATCCACACCAGACCCCTTATCCGAGCACGTTGACCTGGCCGGCCGCAGAAAAGAGGGGGGGACAGAGCGCGGCCCCCCCCCTCTCCTGAACCGCACCAGGCCACATGCCCTCAACATTGGGAGGGTGTTTTGGGGTGCCCCCCAAAACACCTTGTCCCCATGTTGATGAGGACAAGGGTCTCTTCCCCACAACCCTTGCCCGGTGGTTGTGGGGGTCTGCGGGCAGGAGGCTTATCGAAATCTGGAAGACCCCTTTAACAAAGGGGCCCCCCAGATCCCGGCCCCCCCCCTGTGTGAAATGGTAATGGGGTACCTTGTACCTCTACCATTTCACGAGAAAAAAAATGTAAAGGGTTAAAAAAGACAAGAGCCGGTTTTTGACAAGTCCTTTATTATCTTCTTTCTTCTTTCCTTCAGGTTTCTTCTTCCTCCTCCTTCTTCTTCCTCTGCTTCTGTCTTGGGTCTTCTATTCCCGCATCTTGCCCGGCGTGTTCTTCCATCTTCTTCCGCTGTCCTTCTCGTCCGCATCTTCTCCTTCTTCTTCTTCTTCGCCGGAGCGGCCGCTTCCAATTGAAATCCCGCTGTCTGCCGGACCACGCCCCCCCCTCTGACGCCACGGGCAAGCTCTTAGGAAAGTCCCCGTGTGGTGCCAGTGCGTCAGAGGGGGGCGTGGTCACATGTTCCAGAAAGCGGGCAATTCAATTGGAAGCGGCGACTCTGGCAAAGAAAAAGCCGCGCACGAGCTTCAAATTGAATTGCCCGCCCTCTGACATGTGACCACGCCCCCCTCGGACGCACTTGCAGCACACTCCTAAGAGCTTGCCCGTGGCGTCAGAGGGGGGGGCGTGGTCCGGCAGACAGCGGGGATTTCAATTGGAAGCGGCGCCTCCGGCGAAGAAGAAGAAGGAGAAGAAGATGCGGACGAGAAGGACAGCGGAAGAAGATGGAAGAACACGCCGGGCAAGATGCGGGAATAGAAGACCCAAGACAGAAGCAGAGGAAGAAGAAGGAGGAGGAAGAAGAAACCCGAAGAAAAGAAGAAAGAAGATAATAAAGGACTTGTCAAAAACCGGCTCTTGTCTTTTTTAACCCTTTACATTTTTTTTCTCGTGAAATGGTAGAGGTACAAGGTACCCCATTACCATTTCACACAGGGGGGGGGCCGGGATCTGGGGGGCCCCTTTGTTAAAGGGGTCTTCCAGATTTCGATAAGCCTCCTGCCCGCAGACCCCCACAACCACCGGGCAAGGGTTGTGGGGAAGAGACCCTTGTCCTCATCAACATGGGGACAAGGTGTTTTGGGGGGCACCCCAAAACACCCTCCCAATGTTGAGGGCATGTGGCCTGGTGCGGTTCAGGAGAGGGGGGGGGCCGCGCTCTGTCCCCCCCTCTTTTCTGCGGCCGGCCAGGTCAACGTGCTCGGATAAGGGGTCTGGTGTGGATTTTAGGGGGGACTCCACGCCATTTTTTTTTTAATTTGGAGTGGAGTTCCCCTTAAATTCCACACCAGACCCGAAGGGTCTGGTTATGGATATTTGGGGGGAACCCCACGTCATTTTTTTTTTAAATTGACGGCGGGGTTCCCCTTAATATCCATACCAGACCTAAAGGGTCTGGTTATTGAATTTGGGGGGACCCCCACGCTTTTTTTTTCCTTTTTTTAATGAATGAATTCTCCTGCAATTGCCGGGAGCCGACAATTCATTATAGCCGCGAGTCAGTTTTAAATGGCTTTTTTCCTTTGAAAAATGACATTTTGTGCAGAGACATTTCTAACCACGGGAAACATGCGCTTTTTCACATGCTGACATTAGAGACCCCCATAGTACGAAATTTAAAGGAAAATTACACTTTTATTATTGCACTTTTAGCATTATTAAAATCACTGCTCCCGAAAAAACGGCCGTTTTAAAAAATAAAAAAAGCATTGGTACATGTCCCCTGGGGCAGGACTGAGGTCCCCAAACACTTTTTAGGACAAAACTTGCAGATTAGCCTTTAAAATTCACTATTAAGATTTCCCCCCATAGACTTATACAGGGAGTTCGGCGGCGGCTTTAGTTATCAATCACATCGCGCTGCTGTGCAACGCCGGCTCATGCGCCTAATTAGGGATTCATCCAGCGCACTAATTAAGGCATGTACCGGCGCAGCGCAGATTCATTAGTAAATCAGCCCCAATGTTTCCTGCTAAGAACTTGGCAGACTGTCCAGATATTTTCTTTTGACAGCTGAAAGTCTCTCCACTTGTTATATGAAAGAATCAGCAAACTCTGCATTAGAGATGTCCGGGGGGTTGAATCGAGAGCACAATTTTAACGATTAATTGTGCAGCTCTAGCACGGTACTGTATTTGCGCAGCAATTTTTCAAACATGTTTTTTTTGAAAATAAACTGTTTCATACATTAAAAAAACACTAACGTTAGCACGATTTTTTTTTTTTTTTTTGGTATCCTAAGCGATGCTTTAAACATTTTTTAGGTTAGATGTTTAGAGTTACAGAGGAAGTCTAGTGCTAGAATTATTGCTCTCGCTCGAATGATCGCGACGTATGTAACCTGTGTGTATCTGGCTCTGATACTAGCCAGTGCCTACCCAGCCACTGACTAGTATCTCTCCACAGCCTGTCCCCACACACCCTCTCACCTGCTGACCTGTAGATGGGGGAATCACTCCTGTAGTGTTATTGTGTTCTGCCAGTGAGTACAATGATCAGTGTTGCTATCTATAGCTGGCAGCACTGATTGTTTTTGGAAAAACAGGCTGGTTGTACTCAAGTCGATTAATAGATTGACTTGTGTAAAACCAGCTAGCCCATACATAGATCGACTATGGCCTGTCTCGGCATAATTGGTGTAATTTCAATTCATGTATGACCCGCTTAACCACTACGCAGTCCCTAAACATCCTTCCACTCCTATACATTGTGCCCACTGTCATACCCTCCACACTCCTCTCATGTACATAGTGCCCACTGTCATACCCTCCACACTCCTCTCCTATATATAGTGCCCACTGTCATACTCTCCACACTCCTCTCCTGTACATAGTGACCACTGTCATACTCTCCACACTCCTCTCCTGTACATAGTGCCCACTGTCATACCCTCCACACTCCTCTCCTGTACATAGTGCCCACTATCATACCCTCCACACTCCTCTCCTGTACATACTGCCTGCTGTCATAGACTCCTCTTCTGTACATACTTCCCACTGTCGCACCCTCCACACTCCTCTCCTATACATAGTGCCCACTATCATACCATCCCCATTCCTCTCTTGTACATACTGCCCACTGTCATACCCTCCACACCTCTCTCCTGTACATACTGCCCCATCATACCCTCCACACTTCTCTCTGGTACATACTACCCTCTGTCATACCCCCACACTCCTCCTGTACATACTTCCCACTGTCATACTCTTCACACTCCTCTCCTGTACAAACTGCCCACTGTCATACCATTCACACTCCTCTCCTGTACATAGTACCTGCTGTCATACACTTCTCTCCTGTACATACTGCCCACTGTCATACCCTCCACATTCCTCTCCTGTACATACTGCCCACTGTTATACCCTCCACACTCCTCTCCTATACATAGTGCACACTATCATACCGTCCACACTACTCTCCTGTACATAGTGCCCACTGTCATACCCTCCACACTCCTCTCCTGTACATGGTGCCTGCTGTCATACACTTCTCTCCTGTACATGATGCCCACTGTCATACCCTCCACACTTCTCTCCTGTACATTGTGCCTTTTGCCGTACCCTTTGCACTCTTCTCCTGTACATAGTGGCCAATGTTAGACCCTCCACATTCCTCTCACTCACCTGCACATACTTCCCACTTATATACCGTCCGTACTCCTACCCTATGTCGCTTACCCACAAAAACAGTTCTTTAAAATGATACTAAATACCCTCAATGTTACCAGCTCTAGAATGGACACACTTGTTAGTTCAACTAAAGGAAATCTCAGTTCTCATATTTGTTCTGTCCCATTATTAGAACTTATTTAATGTTGTGATTACTACGGTGATGTACAGTGGAACATCGGGGATCTCAGCTACTTTCCTGACATTACTACTTTTTAGAGGCCCTGGGGTAGGTTATGCCACAATGTACAAATATGCACAGCATATTAGCACATTAGGGTACACTTACATTTTCAGACTGGGCCCTCCATTGCTGCGCTGTGATTCCCACGCATTTATTTATTATATATAAAAGGCCCCACCAAAATCCTCATCACCAGGCCCATGATGTTCTTAATCTGGCCCTGCTCCCGCCCCTATGTGCCTGGGTTGACGCAGCTGCGTCATACTTACAACAGCGCCGTGTCTGGGCTTCCCCTGCCGCTCTACATCACGGCTGTGAGAGGAACCCGATTCCCATTGGCTAAGGTTGGTCATCTGATCTCCTTTGTACTTCCCTAAACATCTATATCCCTGCAACAGCACAGCGGTGGTGACGTTTCCTGTGTATATCCTTCTCACTCATATCAAATCTGTTTACAGAGTACATTGCAGCCTCCCTGTATGCATTAGTGAGGGCTTCTTTGTGGAGGTATTGTACATTACCATTTATTATAGTCTGTCCATCGGTTGGAAGTGCACTTTGCCATTGCTATTCCTTCTCAGTGTGACTTTTTTATTTAATTTTAATTTAATCATTCCATCATTGGACTACATCTGCTGACACAGTGTGGACTATAATTAGATTTTATCTATTTTTATCATTTTATTGATGTCATTTATTATTGCCACATTGTATTTATTTCAGTCTATGTTTATCTTTTGTATTTTAAGTATATTTAGACCATAAAGTGACAATATCAATTTATCTTTTGTGCGCTGCATTTTTGTTTGTTTGTTTCTCTACCCATTTTCTGATTGGTTGACAGCTGCACAAAAGGTTTTTTGCTCTAGGTATCACAACACTTTGTGTGTTACTGTATCCAGTGGTAGCGCTATTAGGGGGATTGTTTTGTATTTTTGCTTGATGCTCTTGACTCTCAGGCTCCCCATCACCACTTGACAACCGCCGCACAACGATATACGTCGACAGAATGGCACGGGCAGGCAGATGGGAATACCTGATCGGGGCCTCCCACCGGTGCCTGTGGCAGTCGTAATTGTTCCAGGAGGGAACCAATTCATGGCCACCCCCTCATGATCGCTCCTGATGAATGAGAAGCTTCATCTGCTTCTGTAACTGTAAACAGAAGCAGAGGAAGTGATGTCACTCTACTTGTGTCGGTCTCTCCGTCCGGCGCCGAGGATAAGAGACATCCAAACATGAGTTCCACCAACAGATCACTGACACCAGTACATGTAGGCACTCAAATCTCCCCCAGTCACCCCCGATCACCCCCTGCACCCCCAGTCACAGTGTCATCAATTGCAGTGTTCATTTCTCTTACTGATCACAATGTCATCAATTGCAGTGTTCATTTTTTTTTTTACTGATCACAGCATTTGGTGTAATTTGTGACTGTAAAAAGTGTTAGGGCAGTTAGTGGTGGGCCCTTTTAGGTCTAGGGTACCCCTAACCCCCCCTAATAAAGGTTTAACCCCTTGATCGCCCCCCCCCCCCGGTTAACCCTTTCACTGTCGCCAGTGTCACTAAGCAATCTTTTTTCTGATCAACGTTTTTATAGCGTCAGGTACCCCCATATACTACCTAATAAAGGTTTTAACCCCCTAAATGCCCTCTGTCACTAGTGATCACTGTATAAGTGTCACTGGTGATGCTAGTTAGCTATTAGGTACACGTCAGGTTTTTATAGTGTCAGGTACCCCCATATATTACCTAATAAAGGTTTTAACCCCCTTTGGCCCCTAGTTAACCCTTTCACCCCCTGTCACCAGTGATCACCGTATAAGTGTTGTGGGTGACACTGGTTAGTTTACTTTTTTCTTTCAAAAAGTTGAATTAGTTTTTAAGAAGAAAAAAAAGACATACATGAAGTATACTATATTCACAAGGCCATAAACAATTCTCTAATAAGGATAAGAGAATTAGACAACAATCATATTGAAGCTAATAATCATAGTACGGTACCATTAACCTGTCGAATAGCTCAGGTAGCTACTATAACAGATCTAGGGTCCGCCCCAGCACCCCTAAAGGGAACTTACTGTGCCAGGACAGCCCCCCTGGGATCCCTGAGTGTAACTAACATCATGGGCTAGCCTAGAGCTTTTTCAGTATGGAGGTGATGTAGGCACCTAGCCTGTAAACCTCGATATGGGGCCCCTTGACCCAATTACCAAGAGGTAAATAGGCTATGAATTCTATTTGAATGTATAAGGTGGCCATGTTACTAACCTAATGAAAAAAAAGCAGAAGAAAGAAAAAAAAGGGGGGCAGAGCAGAAAAGGGGAGAGAGGAAGAAGAGTCTAGAGCCAATCCACAGGACGCAAAGCAAAATCATTATATGGTTGTTAAGCCGGAATGCCCGGGTGGAGGGCCACACCTACATGATGAGTCCAGGGCTCCCAGGTGGATTCAAACCGATCTGTAGAGTCAAGCAAAATGCTTGTCAATTTTTCCTGGGTCATGATCCATGAGATTTTATGTTTGACGGCTAGAAAGGAAACCCTGGGCTATTTCCAGGCCTTAGCTATCGTCAGCTTGGCACCAAACAAGATGAAATGGATTAAGTTGAATTTGTGAGTCTGTTACTTTTAGGATTAAATTGAAGATCCTTTTTCCAGAAAGGCCATTTCACAACCTCTGAAGCAGAGAGAGTTCACGGAAGGGAACATGAGTGATAATTTGGATGGAGTAAGGTACCATCTGGTCATCACTTTAAGGTTGGCTTCAATTAGGGAAACATTTTTAATCCCCTTGTAAGCTCTAGAATAGTAGGACGACCAGGTCTCCAGATCCCAATGTATTTGAAGGTAAGTTTCCCAAGCCGACATAAATGTGGCTTTGCAGACCTGCTGGGCTAGTGACTGATAGATAACAGAGATTCCACCCCTCTGTTCCGTGGCTTGTCTGCACCATAACTCGTAGGCTGTGAAGCGAGGGGGAATGGGTTTCCCTTTCCAAATTTTGTGGAGAAAGTGTTGTATCTGGCTAAACCTGAAATTTTTCCGAGGTCAGATCTCAAGTTGTTAGAGTTATTGGTCCCGAGGCCGAGGACAAGGGGATACAACCCCTTGTCCAAACACCATTTGAAGGATTTGATGTCCTGGCCTGGGATAAAGTCTGAAATGTTAAAGATGTGGGCTAGGGGGGCAGCATACAGAGGTTAGGGAAGTCTCAGTTTTTAGTCTGTCCCAAAGGAAGAGGGATTACGAGAGGATAGGAGAGAGTATGGGGGATTGTTGATTAGAGGGGATCCAAAGTAAGAAATCTAAGGTGTATGTAGGGGCAGATTGTCTCTCTATTTGTATCCAATCTGTTTTTTCTAATTTGGAGTATATTGTGGAAAATTGGGAGAGCTGTCCTGCTTGGAAATACCAAAGCAATCTTGGTAGGCCCAACCCCCCTGTCTTATTAGGTCTGAAGAGCGTATTATGGAGTAACCTGTGCCCTGCTCCCCAGCAAATGAACTGGGTCACTTTCCTCTGTAGAGATTGCAGGTGGTCTTTCCTGATGTTAATCAGTATAGCTCTAAACAAATATCACAATAGGGGAAGGAATGTAATTTTTATGGAGTGTATTTTACCTAGCCAGGATAAATCGCCCTTGGCCCAATTTTTAAGGTCTAACTCAAGCTTCTTATAAGTAGCAGGGAAGTTTGCTGAATATAGCTGTTCTAATTTAGAGGTAAGATTGATTCCCAGGTATTCTAAATATGTGTCCTTCCATCTAAAATCAAAATCGCTCTGTGGTGTCACTACTGTGTATGGTGTTTAGTGAGATGTTGAGGGCGTGGGAGTTTAGGGTAGTTTACTCTAAGGCCTGAGGCCTTTGTGAATTATTTTAGTGTTTGGCAGAGGTTGGGGAGAGAAATGATGGGGGAGGTTATGAAGAGCAGCGTGTTGTCTGCAAACAGGCCCCATTTATGAATCTGGGTTCCACATGAGACACCATGGATGTTGGGATTGGAGCGTATAGCTATCGCCAGTGTCTCGATTGCGATAGCAAAAAATTAAGGGGGAGAGGGGGCATCCTTGTCTGGTTACCCTGGAGATGTTAAACGGTGGTGAGTAATGTCTTTGAAGGTGAATCATCGCTTTCGGGGTGGAGTATAGGGTATGTAGAATGCCTAAGAATCTGCGACCGAAACCCCATTGTTCCATGAGAGAGAATATGTAGGGCCAAATGTCTTGTGTAAATCGAGGGATAAAAGCATCACTTGTCAAGTCCCTGATCAAAAGCTACATTTGAGTCCCCACCAAAGATAACCTTACCTTCTACAAAGAGGAGCATGGTTTTGAGGAGAGCTTGAAAAAATTTAGTTTGACCCTTGTTGGGGACATAGTATGATATTATTGAAAATAATTTGCCCTCGATTGAGCCCTTGACAAGTATATATCTGCCCTCAGGGTCTATGTGTGTTGAGGTATGGTTAAATTTGCAGTTCTTAGAAAAGAGAACAGCTTCCCCCTTTTTGTCTTGTTTTCTGCATTTGCTATGTAAAAGGTTGGGTAATGAGAGTGGAGAAATTTGGGGTTGTAACGAATCGGAAGATGCGTCTCTTGGCGCAAGACAAGGTCTAGTCTCTGGGAGCGATAGTGTTCAAAAGCTAATCTCCTTTTCCTGGGGGGAGTTCAGCCCCTGAACGTTGTGTGTGGCTACCTTAAGGTCCTTTCCAGACTGGTTTAGGTGTCAGGGATTCTAAATGGACCAGGACTGTGTGCCTACACAGAGGAGACCAACACTGTATATAGTGGAATAAAAAGGTGTTTTATTTACAACGGTGAACAAACAGGTGACAACAACCAGTGCACGAATAACACAAAGCCTATATACAAGTCCAGGGGAAATGCGATAATCATAAACCAAAGCCAAGCCGGGGTCAAATACCAGGAGATCATCAAAGAAGCTGCAGACAGGGAATGGGCAGGAAGGAAATGTCCAGGAGAGGGATCAGGTCAGGACAGATCGGGTCGGGTCAGAAGTCCAGAACGGGGATAGCAGGCTCAGGGTCAGGAATCAGGCTCAGGGTCCGGTTAATAGACAGATACCAGGGCAAGTTCTGCTTGAACTTGCCGGGTATAAATAGAGGTGTGTTAATTGTGTTCAGGTCAGACCTGAACGCAGCAAGGGCCAGGTGCTCCACCCGCTGGTGGAGGCCAGTACTGCGTCCCAAAGGTGATATACCAGCAGGGGGAAATTCCCCTGACAGCTCCGAACTGCCAGGAGACCCCTGCTGGTGGGACTCAGCACTGCAAGACACAACATCAGTAGCACCAGCGGATGGAGCCTTTCCTGACAGTACCCCCCCTCAAAGGAGCGGCCTCCAGACGCTCCAACTATCCGTTGCCGGGGAGTGACCAACTGGGCATTGGGAGGCTTGAGCTGAGAGGTGGGTACATCCGGGTCGTCGAGGCAGGGAGCAGGCTCCGGGTCATCGAACTGGGCAGCAGGCTCCGGGTCATCGAGCTGGGCAGCAGGCTCCGGGTCATCGAGCTGGGCAGCAGGCTCCGGGTCATCGAGCTGGGCAGCAGGCTCCGGGTCATCGAGCTGGGCAGCAGGCTCCGGGTCATCGAGCTGGGCAGCAGGCTCCGGGTCATCGAGCTGGGCAGCAGGCTCCGGGTCATCGAGCTGGGCAGCAGGCTCTGGGTCATCGAGCTGGGCAGCAGGCTCTGGGTCATCGAGCTGGGCAGCAGGCTCTGGGTCATCGAGCTGGGCAGCAGGCTCCGGGTCATCGAGCTGGGCAGCAGGCTCCGGGTCATCGAGCTGGGCAGCAGGCACAGGAGCAAATGGCTGGCAGACTGGCACAGGAACAGCAGACTGGCAGAATGGCACAGGAACAGCAGGCTGGCAGACTGGCACAGGAACAGCAGGCTGGCAGACTGGCACAGGAACAGCAGGCTGGCAGACTGGCACAGGAACAGCAGGCTGGCAGACTGGCACAGGAACAGCAGGCCGGGCAGCGGACTGGAAGTCATCAACCCGGGCAGCGGACTGGAAGTCATCAAGCCGGGCAGCGGACTGGAAGTCATCAAGCCGGGCAGCGGACTGGAAGTCATCAAGCCGGGCAGCGGACTGGAAGGTCATCAAGCCGGGCAGCGGACTGGAAGTCATCAAGCCGGGCAGCGGACTGGAGGTCATCAAGCCGGGCAGCGGACTGGAGGTCATCAAGCCGGGCAGCGGACTGGAGGTCATCAAGCCGGGCAGCGGACTGGAGGTCATCAGGCTGGGCAGCGGATTGGAAGTCATCAGGCTGGGCAGCGGACTGGAGGTCATCAGGCTGGGCAGCGGACTGGAGGTCATCAGGCTGGGCAGCGGACTGGAGGTCATCAGGCTGGGCAGCGGACTGGAGGTCATCAGGCTGGGCAGCGGACTGGAGGTCATCAGGCTGGGCAGCGGACTGGAGGTCATCAGGCTGGGCAGCGGACTGGAAGTCATCAGGCTGGGCAGCGGACTGAAAGTCATCAGGCTGGGCAGCGGACTGGAAGTCATCAGGCTGGGCAGCGGACTGGAAGTCATCAAGCTGGAAGTCATCGGACTGGCAAGCTGGCACAGGAACATCAGGTTGGCAGGCTGGCACAGGAACATCAAGCTGGGAGGCTGGCACAGGGTTGAAAGGTTGAGCAACTGGCACTGAAACGGGCAGAGCAGCTGGCACAGGCAGAGCGGCTGGCACCGGAGCAGGCTGGTCGGATGTCACAAGCTGGGCGGCTGGCACTGGAACTGGTTGAACAGATGGCAGTGGGACAGATGGCACTGGGACAGGTTGAGCAGAGGGCACTGGGACAGGCTGGGTAACTGGCACGATGGTATGAGTTGGGAAATACTTCCGTTTCTTTTTGGACTTAGTCACTGCAGGTTTGTTAACAGAATTGATGTGTGAAGAGGATGGAGATAAGTAGGAGGAAGGATTGGAGTATGGCAGAGACACAGGGATGGTGACTGGAGGAGGTTTTTGTGGAGTAGTTACAGGTGGATTAAAGGCAGGGTAGGTACAATTAGTAGAAACTGGGTAGTAATATTTGGTAGGATGTGGAATTATCTGGGCTGGAGTTGCCATTGGTGATGGACAGATGGATCCTTCGGAAGGCAGGTGGTTAATAGTAGGACTGGAACGGACAGGTGGATTAAAGGCAGGGTAGGTACAATAAGTAGAAACTGGGTAGTAATACTTGGTAGGAAGCGGAATTAACTGGGCTATAGCTGAGGTTGTCATTGGCAATGGATGGCTAGATCCTTGGGAAGGTAAGTGGTTAATGGCAGGGCTGGGATGCAGTGGCTTGGCTGGAAGCAGGAGATCTGACCATGCCTGCAGCACAGGTTGAACAAAGGCTGGTTCACACACACCTTGTTTAATCAAAGACTGCACTGAACTAATGCAGTCAGATAACTTCTGCTGGGAACAAGAGCAATAGTGTTCATCAAAGGAGGCTGGATCATCCTCCATCAACCATACCAGGGATTCAACTTGGTCAGGACTGAAGGGGGGAGAGAAGTCATCACAACCAGCTGGAATAACTGACAGGGCTGGTTTAACACATAACTTGATTAATGGCTGAACATCATTGTAAGACATATAACCCAGATCCACCATGGAATGGGCTGATCGGATGGCTTCCATCAGCTCATCACTTGTCCATCCCCCCAACACCTGACGACAATACTCCTTATCCTCCTCTGCTAGCAGAGAAAAGTAAGTAATTTCATTGAAATCCATGTTTCAACAAAAACGCACTACAACAGGATGGTTCCCTATGCAGGCATGTCTGGTCAACAGGCCCTGGTATACTGTCAGGGATTCTAAATGGACCAGGACTGTGTGCCTACACAGAGGAGACCAACACTGTATATAGTGGAATAAAAAGGTGTTTTATTTACAACGGTGAACAAACAGGTGACAACAACCAGTGCACGAATAACACAAAGCCTATATACAAGTCCAGGGGAAATGCGATAATCATAAACCAAAGCCAAGCCGGGGTCAAATACCAGGAGATCATCAAAGAAGCTGCAGACAGGGAATGGGCAGGAAGGAAATGTCCAGGAGAGGGATCAGGTCAGGACAGATCGGGTCGGGTCAGAAGTCCAGAACGGGGATAGCAGGCTCAGGGTCAGGAATCAGGGTCCGTTTAATAGACAGATACCAGGGCAAGTTCTGCTTGAACTTTCCGGGTATAAATAGAGGTGTGTTAATTGAGTTCAGGTCACACCTGAACGCAGCAAGGGCCAGGTGCTCCACCCGCTGGTGGAGGCCAGTACTGCGTCCCAAAGGTGATATACCAGTAGGGGGAAATTCCCCTGACAGCTCCAAACTGCCAGGAGACCCCTGCTGGTGGGACTCAGCACTGCAAGACAGAACATCAGTAGCACCAGCGGATGGAGCCTTTCCTGACAATAGGTCAGTCATTGGGACAGAGTGGTGGAAAGCTGCTGGAACAATTGTCACTTACCCTTCGATGTCTTCTCCCGACGTTGCCTGGGAAGAAGTAAGGTAATATTTTGGTCCGGGTCCGGCAACGTAGGCCTTGTATGACCTGTTGACTGTCGATAAGGGGGGAGAGATGGGAACAAACAAAATGCTAAACAACATCTTCCAAGAAGATCAAAGGTGTCTGGTGAGAAAATATCCAGCCAGAGACCTCTTAGTGAGGGCCAATGACCCATTCTGCAAAGGCAGAGACCTGCTTCTGAGGGATGGGTGGAGGTGCAAGGGTGTCACCCATGACCTGACCCTTGCATATATGCCTGCCGAAAATATAAAGTGACACAGCAAACAAAAACCGTGAAAAATGGGGAAGTTCTTAAGAGGAAATATCTCAAGAAACCTCCCGCTTGAAAGGCTAGCAATGTCCTGGTTTCTCCGATCAAGTTCCTGGAAGGCGTTGGGGTGCCCGCCAAAGGAGGCTGAGGTGGCTGGTTTGGTGTCCTCATCTTAAAGGTCAAAGCCTAAAGGATCACTTTCAGGCAGTTTATTCTGTCCCTGTAGGGAGAGTTTCAGGAAGGCCTTCAGGACGTTTGTGAGCCTTAAAAGAGGGTAACTAAAACAATAAACAGGAGAACCCTGAGTAAAACAAAAATCAGGGGAAAAATTGAAAAGAAAAAAGAAAAAAAAAGCTGTAAGCAAACAAAAGAAAACGTCTATGTATGATGAAACGCCTCTGGAACGGCGTACAGTGACATCACTGCGCTCGATGTGAAGGAGCAAGGGCTCCTATAGTGCTGGCCGGCATTTGTTTTTTATGCTTTTTACAAATCTCTGTTTGTAAGTACAATATTTTTTTTTTTAATAAATTGGCCTAAAACGGTATCACGTTATGTTCCACTTTCTTGTTATTGAGGTTTAGAAAAAGTCTCTCACCTTCCGGTAGGCTGGAGTTAGTTTGCATTTAATAGGGTCAGGGCACCCACCGTTTATACCCAATAAAGATTTAACCCCCTGATTGCCCGGCGGGTGATATCAGTTAGGTTTTAGGGTCAGTTAGGGTCTGTGTTGCCCCAGGCAGCGTCAGATTAGTGCCTGTAGCGTTAACACCCATGCACCTACACCTCCCTTAGTGGTATACACCTCCCTTAGTGGTATAGTATCTGAACGGATCAATATCTGATCTGATCAGCCCAGATAATTGCTAGCACCTGTGTTTTGCCCCTGTGCCCAGCCCAGCCAAGTGCAGTATCGATCGATCACTGTCAATCACAAAACACTAAACACATAACTGTAGCGTTTGCAAAGTTAAAGTCAGGCGATCACTAACAGTTTTTTTTGTTTTTGGTAACGTTTCATATAGTTGCTGACAGCCTAGGTGTTTTTTTTCCTGTGAATCATTCTACTGTACCAGTAAATTTAGAGCCAAAAATGGCAAATTGGAGGTACAGTGGTGAACAGGCCTACATGTTTCTGAGCATGACAGAAAGTGAAGAGGAAGTCACTCATCTGTCAGATTCAGGCTCAAAATACGATCCTGTAGACAACAGCGGCTCCATGACAAATAGCACTGACAATGGAGTTGTGGTCCCTGCCAAAGTCAGGCGTACCCAAACCCATTCTTCTGCTGTTGTTGAGGTGCAAGAACCACAGGGCTCTTGTATGGAGCAGAGAAGTATTAGTGCCATTCATCCTTCTGGTGAACTGTATTTTATTTGAATCAGTTTTGTGTTCGTTTTTAGTTGTATGTTCATTGTTCAATGACATCTATAACAAAAGAATTTCATTATGTATATTGAATGAATTCCTTTTTCTGTTTGCATTGTGTATTCAAAATACTGAAGGCAAATCTTTTGTTATAGGTGTCATATCAACATACGAAAATAACAAAAGAAATGGGTTCAAATGCAAATCTTTTGTTTATCGTTTTTTTGAATGGCCAGGGAGTTAGCCTGGCCATACATGATACAATTTTCTGTACAATTTTCTTTAGATTTACCTTCAACTATGTAGTGCAAGGGCCTGCCTGATTGCATACAATTGAAAGTGTTGTTTAGTTTGACCTCATATTATATGGTTTTTGGTAAATCTAAAAGAAAATTGTACAAGAAAATTGAACATGTTTGGCCAGCCTCAGTGACTGAAAGCAGCTTCTCTTTTGTGCTGAGTAGTGAGTACACTAGGACAGTAAAGCCAAATAAACTTTTCTGTGGATTTTCATCAGAAGGGAGATCAGTTGGCCAGACTTTTGAACCCAAAAATGGTTTTCTGATGCAGTTTAAAAACGAACAAATTTTCTGAGAACGATCGGAAAATGATAGTTTTTGTGTTTGTTGTTAAAACAGTCTGACCAAGTGTATGGGGCTTAACAATACTATTGTTAAGCCCCATACACTTGGTCAGATTGTTTTAACAACAAACATAAAAAAAATTCTGTGCACATGTCCAGTGCCCATAGTGTCCTTCCTGCAGAATTCGCCAACCCTAATTGGGAGCCCACCACTTCTGCAGCACCTGTACTTCCCCCATTCACTGGCCAACCTGGAATTCAGGTGGAAACAGTTGATTTTACTGCACTTGATTTTTATTCAATGTTTTTCACAGAAGATCTCTATAGATCTATTGTGGACCAAATTAATTTGTATGTTGGTCAATTCATTGTTGCTAATCCCCAGTCCTCCCTTGCCAGAGAATGGAAACCAATTATGGTTTCCGAATTTAAGACCTTTCTGGGCCTATCCCTCGAGATGTGCATAGTTAAAATTAATAAGTTGCGATTATATTGGTCCATTGACCCAATTTACCATATGCCCCTCTTCTCTGCCTCCATGACCAGGGCACGATATGAGAAGATCTTGCGGTTCATGTACTTCAACGACAATGAACTCTGTCGTCCTTGTGGAGACCCTAGGCACAGGCATGTACCTGTATGTCACCTTTAAGAGCCCAGCCGTGGGTTGCGAGCATGCCGCTGCTGGCGCGCTCGCGACCTGGTCCTGTTGTCCATGACCGTGCCCGCCGGTGTCCCGCAATCGGGTCACAGAGCTGAAGAACGGGGAGAGGTAAGTGTAAACAAACCTTTACCCATTCTTCCTAGTGTGGCTGTGACTGATCGTCTGTTCCCTGTGTTAGGGAACGACGATCAGTGACGTTACACGCACAGCCACGCCCCCCCCACAGTAAGAACACTTCCTTAGGGCACCCTTAACCCCTACAGCGCCCTCTCCTGGTTAACCCCTTTACTGCCAGGGTAATTTTCACAGTAATCAGTGCATTTTTATAGCAGTGCATTTTTATAACAATGGTCCCAAAAATGTGTCAAAAGTGTTCAATGTGTCAGCCATAATATCGCAGTCACAAAAAAAATCACTGATCGACACCATTACTAGTAAAAAAAACATATTAATAAAAATGCCATAAAACTATCCCCTATTTTGTAAACACTATGTGCCGGATCCTCAAATTTGCGCTGGTGTATCTTTGTTTTGTATCCACAAAACAAGATAGGCCGGAATTATGCTAAAATATGACTGGCGTAAGCAGGGGCGGACTGACAGATGGCCACCATGCCAGGAGGCAGTGCAGAGGCGGGGCAGCTAAAATCTCTGGATTTTCACATCAAAAGCTTGTCGGTTTCGGACATATTAGGGACTGATGTAAAAAAAAAAAACACAAATTTTTACATACAGTCCCTGGTTTTACTGAGCCTGGCAACCCTTAGTGGCATGGGGCCCTCGGGCAGTGCCCGGGTGACTCAATGGTCAGTCCGCCCCTGGGCGTAAGTCTATTACGCCGTCATATCTTAGTTGCATATTTACACTGGACGCTAGGGATGCTTCCTTAGATGTTCAGCGTAAACTATGCAAATTAGTTGGATACGCCGATCAATGAACGTACGTACGCCCCGCGCATTCTTTTTACGTTGTTTGCGTAAGAGTATGTCCGGCGTAAAGTTACCCCTGCTCTATATAGGCGTATGGAATGTTAAGTATGGATGTTGGGACAGCTTTGAATTTTTGAATTTTCCGTCGTTTGCGTAAAACGTTTGCGAATAGGGCTTTGCGTAAGTTATGTTCAGCACTGACTATTTGCGACGTGATTTTGCACATGCGCAGTGGGATACCTCCACGGACGACGCATGTTAAAAAAAAACGTAATTTACGTTGGGTCACAAATAATTTAAATAAAACACACCCACCTCTTCCCCATTTGAATTAGACGCGCGTACGCTGGGCCATTTACGCTACACCACCGTAACTTAGGACGCAAGTGCTTTGTGAATACGGCACTTGTCATTCTAACTTACGGCGGTATAGCATAAATGATATACACTACGCCTGGCAGAGAGTTATGCCGGGCTTCGTGGATCTGGCCCTATAACTTTTGCGCAAACCAATCAATAAACGCTTATTGCGATTTTTTTACCAAAAATATGTAGAAGAATACGTATCGGCCTAAAGTAAGGAAAAAAAATGTTTTATATATTTTTGGGGGATATTTATTATAGCAAAAAGTAAAAAATTATTGAATTTTTGTTTATAGCACAAAAAAATAAAACCGCAGAGGTGATCAAATACCACCAAAAGAAAGCTCTATTTGTGCGAAGAAAGGACACCAAATTTTGTTGGGGAGCCATGTCGCACAACCACGCAATTGTCAGTAAAACTACGCAGTGCCGAATCGCAAAAAGGGGTCTTTACCTGCATAATGGTCCGGGTCTTAAGTGGTTGATGAGTTCCTGATTACATTTTCAGGCCACTTGTCTTTCAAACAGTATCTTCCCAGCAAGCATGCCAGATATGGGGTCAAGATGTATAAGCTCTGTGACAGGACAAAAGGCTATACATGTAGTTTTATGGTTTATGAGGGGAGAGGTAGTCACGTAGATCCAGAGAACTGCCCAGATTACATAGGGAGTGCTGGCAAGATTGTGTGGGACTTGATGTCACCCTTATTCGGAAAGGGGTACCATTTGTATGTGGACAATTATTACACAAGCATGTCACTTTTTAGTCACTTGTTTGATCGTCAAATTTGCGCATGTGGCACCTTGCGACCTAATCGGCAGGTCTTAACCCAGAGGCTTGTAGATTCCCATCTTAGGCTGGGGGAGATAGCCTGCTTCAAGTGTAATAATTTGCTCACTGTGAAGTGAAGGCATAATAAGAATGTTTTCGTTCTGTCCTCCTTTCACGCAGACATGAAGGTCCAAATTCTTACGGCCACTGGTGTTGTGGAGAAACCCCTCTGTGTCCATGAATATAACCAAAATATGGGAGGGGTGGACCTCAACGACCAGTTGCGGAAGGAAGAAAAAACATGCTCCAAATGGTGCAGGTAAAAAAGAGTAGGTTTTTATTGACGAAAAACAAAAATACATAAAAGTGATCACTGGGGTATAAAATAGTATAAAAGCAATATGGGGAGCAGGTGTACCAAGCCAGATGCGTTTAGTTTCAGAGGACTTCAACTGGGGCATCAGTTTGGAGCATGTTTTTTCTTCCTTCCGCATTACCTGCCTGGATATCAAGTTTTTCATGCCCCATGAGTGCCTACTTTGCGAGGATACCCTTCCCTTTGTTTCCACCATCCTTTTGAAGTGAGCAGACCTTTTTGGTTTTTGCCACCTACCTCAGTTTGTGCCGATCCATCCTAAGACGAGGTTCCAGTCCAGGATTACAGCCAACCAGCCGGACACCCTTCGAGGAATCCATCATCAGGCCTCCTTCCAGCTGAGCGGATCCGAGTGGAACTTTCCCATGCGCTTACGATCTGTTGTCGCTGACAAGCAGATCATCATATCTGGTAAGAGTATTCCATCTACTCCTGTAATACCGTGCAGAGTGTCCCCTTCATGATGATGATGTGGTCATATACCTTCTATTGATGGACTGGTGTTTTTTGATGTTCCTTTCACTTATGGACACTTACTTTTTCACATCACTGTGGTTTAATTATCCAGAGTGTTGTTTTTTTGCAGCGCTACTTATATATTGACTACTCATTTTTCAATTTTGTCAAATTGTTTTTGTAGCTGCTCACCTTTATTTCGTTTTAAGAGTAGCGCAGTTTCTACCCTTACCTGGTAACCTGTAAAGGCTTTTAAAGAATTTAAAAATGTATGTAATTTGTCGCCGCTGCACATTTGTGCGCAATTTTAAAGCATGTCATGTTTGGTATCCATGTACTCGGCCTAAGATCATCTTTTTTTATTCTCTCAAACATTTGGGCAATATAGTGTGTTTTAGTGCATTAAAATAAAAGAAGTGTGTTTTTTTTTTCCCTCAAAAAAAATTTATTTGAAAAATCGCTGTTCAAATACTGTGTGAGAAAATAAATCCAACACCAGCATTTTAATCAGTAGGGCCTTTGCTTTAAAAAATATATATATATAATGTTTGGGTGTTCAAAGTAATTTTCTTGCAAAAAAAAATATTCTTTAATGTAAACAAAAAGTGTTAGAATTGATAACGAAGTGCCAGCAGAGGTTCTTGCAACGCCCTGGTATGACTATTGATTATTAATGTAGGTTGTTCAACAATTGAAGTCCATCTCGCCCACGACCCTTTTTTTTTTTTTTTTTTTCTCTCCCTATGTGTGCTACCTAATGCCCACCCTCCTCTATGTCAGGAGTCATCATTTGTTAGAAGTGTTTTACTACATTTGATTAAGTTGGAAAGTACAGGACCAGTTGTTAGAAGGGCTTACAATGTGACAGCCTGTGTATTATGATTTATTATGCATGTATTGGGCCACTACGATGTGTGGTAATTGTAGACCTTTGCCTTTATCATTTAATCTTGCTCTGTTCCGGATTCCTATGTGGTTTATGACTTCTATTTGCCTATTGTTGAAAAATTCTCAATAAAAATGTAATTACAAAAAAAAAAAAAGTGTTAGAAAGGGCTTTGTCTTTAAGTGGTTAGACGAGTGGGTGATGTTATTTGAATGAATACAGCCTGTCCCTGCTCTAAACAGCACCCTGTCCCTACACTGACAAAGAAAACAGAATGTAAGATGGCCGCCAGATCCCCTATAAGGTAGGGGGTATGTCCATGTGCTGAACTGTCTCAATTTGCTGTCCTGACCACCTGATGGTTGTGTCATAGGTCAAAGTTCTTACCCATGTAACATTGCGGACCGCCGCGAACATCGACAGATTTCCAACGGTTTGGCGGACCGCGAATGACCAAAGTTTGCCGCGAAAACGACCGCCTGACGAACCGGCAGGCCATCTCTAATAAATACATGTGACTTTCCATCCTCTCTTACACCTCTCAACAGCAGTCCCTTAGGAATCACACTGACTACCCAGCTCATTTCTTTTTAGGTGAAATAGCTTGTCTGTTATCAGCTCTTTAATTCTTTAAACCCTCTCCCTTTTTTTCTCCTCTTTCTGATCCCTGTTTTTACCTATAACCCTTTCCTCTCTTTCTCCCTGGATCCCCCTTCCCTTCCATCTCCCTCTCTCCCACAAAGCTCAGTTCATTTTCCTTCAGGAAACACACTTCCGCTGTGATTTAACTCACCAAGCATATATACCATACAGCCCTTCACGCTACCAACCCCAACTCTAAAATGAAAGCAGTATCCATATTGATGTCCAAACATGCACATTTGCACATGTCTGACTCCCTTACAGAAGCAAATAAAACTTGAAAACATATATTGTCCTAACAAACATCAGGTATCCTCTTTTCAGAAGAGCATTGCGCTACTAGGTGGCGATTTTAACATACCGCTGATTCCTATCCTGGACACTTTGACAGACATGCCTAGTTTAACATATAGTGCACTCAGTCAAATTAGACTGCAACTTTAACCACTTCCCGCCTGGCCAATAGCAGATTTACGGCCGGGAAGTGGTTATGAAATCGTGACTAGACGTTCTCAAACGTCCTGCACGATTTCATGCCGCGCTCGCCCGTGGGGGCGTGCAGCGCGGCGATCGCTGATGCGGGGTGTCAGTCTGACACCCTGCATCACCGATCTCGGTAACGAGTCTCCAGCAGAGGCTCGCTACCACGTGATCAGCCGTGTCCAATCACGGCTGATCACGATGTAAACAGGAAGAGCCGCCCCTCAAAGTCCATCAGTGCCACCCCACGGTGTCCTTCAGTGCCACTCCTCCGTGCCAATCCATGCCCAGTGCCCACCTATCAGTGCCCATCTGTGCCACCCATAAGTACCCATCAGTGCCACCCATAAGTGCCACCCATGAGTGCCATTCTGTGCCGCCTTTGAGTTTCCAGCGCTGCCCATGAGTGCCCATCAGTGCCGCCTAAAGGGGCCCATCAGTGCTGCCTATGAGTGCCCATCAGTGCCGCCTATGAGTGCCCATCAGTGCCACCTATGAGTGCCTATCAGTGCCACATACCAGCGCCGTCTATCAGTGCCCATCAGTGCCACCTCATCAGTGCCCATCAGTACTACCTCATAAGTGCCCATCAGTGCCGCCATATAAGTGCCCATAATTGAAAGAGAAAACATACTTATTTACAAAAAAGTTAACAGAAAAAAATAAAAATGTATTTTTTTTTTCTAAATTTTCAGTCTTTTATTAGTTGTTGCACAAAAAATATTAACCACAGAGGTGATCAAATACCACCAAAAGAAAGCTCTATTTGTGGGGGAAAAAGGACGCCAATTTTGTTTGGGTACAGTGTAGCATGACCGCGCAATTGTCATTCAAAGTGCGACAGTGCTGAAAGCTGAAAATTGGCTTGGGCGGGAAGGTGCGTAAGTGCCTGGTATGGAGGTGGTTAAAGCCCAACGCTACATGACACCTGTCACACCATGTTTCCCTCAGATACATGAAATACAGTAGATTATTTCTTCTTTACCCAAGCCGATGTAGCCCTTTTCACGCATAGAGCCATCATCCTATCAGTTACTGTGTCTTCCCAGAAACATGCTCTAGGACAAAACATGGCCCTTAAATCCCTCATTACATGAAGACCCAGAAACTATAGCCTATGTAAGAACTTAGATTCAAACTTATTTCAAGGAAAACATTACATCAGAGATTTTTCCCATCTCATTTGTAAAGCACCCACGTGCATGATCCGAGGGGAACTTGTAGCACTAGCAACAAAAGCTAAAAAAAAAAAAAAAGCACCGAGAGACGATTTTACTCACTGATATATATATATATATATATATATATATTTTTTTTATTGTTTATTTATGAAATTTTCAAAAAGAGTATACAGTGTATGACAATGTAACAAATACATTCAACTTTTGTTAATACATAGCTGACAAATATTAGACAATAGTTACATAGTTACATAGTTAGTCAGGTTGAAAAAAGACACAAGTCCATCCAGTTCAACCATAAAAAAAAATAAAAAATAAAACAAAGTAAAACACAGTACATCCTCCCATACACCCAACTCCATACCCACAGTTGATCCAGAGGAAGGCAAAAAACCCCAGCAGAGCGATGATCCAATTTGCTACCGGAGGGGAAAAAATTCCTTCCTGATCCCCCGAAAGGCAATCGGATTTACCCCGGATCAACTTTACCTACAAAACTTAGTACTCAGTTATATTATGTGCATTTAGGAAAGAATCCAGGCCTCTCTTAAAGCAATCTACTGAGCTGGCCAGAACCACCTCTGGAGGGAGTCTGTTCCACATTTTCACAGCTCTTACTGTGAAGAAACCCCTCCGTACTTGGAGGTGAAATCTCTTTTCCTCCAGACGTAAAGAGTGCCCCCTTGTCCTCAGTGTTGACCTTAAAGTGAATAACTCAACACCAAGTTCACTATATGGACCTCTTATGTATTTGTACATGTTGATCATATCCCCCCTTATTCTCCTCTTCTCAAGAGTGAATAAATTCAGTTCCTCTAATCTTTCCTCATAGCTGAGCTCCTCCATGCCTCTTATCAGTTTGGTTGCCCTTCTCTGCACTTTCTCCAGTTCTCCGATATCCTTTTTGAGAACTGGTGCCCAAAACTGGACTGCATATTCCAGATGAGGTCTTACTAATGATTTGTACAGGGGCAAAATGATATCTCTATCTCTGGAGTCCATACCTCTCTTAATACAAGAAAGGACTTTGCTCGCTTTGGAAACCGCAGCTTGGCATTGCATGCCATTATTGAGCTTATGATCAACTAAAACCCCCAGATCCTTCTCCACTACAGATCCCCCCAGTTGTACTCCCCCTAGCATGTATGATGCATGAATATTCTTAGCCCCCAAGTGCATAACTTTACATTTATCAACATTAAACCTCATCTGCCACTTAGTCGCCCAATTAGACAGAGCATTGAGGTCGGCTTGTAAATTGGAGACATCCTGCAAGGACGTTATTCCACTGCATAGCTTGGTGTCATCTGCAAAAACAGAAATGTTACTTTTGATCTCAGACCCAATATCATTTATAAATATATTGAAAAGTAAGGGACCCAACACTGAACCTTGGGGTACACCGCTGATAACCTTGGACCATTCAGAGTAAGAATCATTAACCACAACTCTCTGAATTCTGTCTTTCAGCCAGTTTTCTATCCATTTGCAAACTGATATATCTAATCCTGTAGACCTTACCTTACACATGAGCCGTGTGTGGGGAACTGTATCGAACGCTTTTGCAAAATCCAAGTATACCACGTCCACTGCCACGCCTCTGTCCAGGGTTTTACTTACCTCTTCATAAAAGGAAATCAGGTTTGTCTGACAACTTCTGTCCTTCATGAATCCATGCTGTCTGCTGCTTAAATAGTTTGTTTCCAGCAAGAACTCATCCACGTGGTCTTTTATTAAACGTTCCAGTATCTTTCCAACTATAGAAGTTAAACTAACAGGTCTATAGTTACTAGGTAAAGACTTTGTTCCCTTTTTAAATATGGGCACCACATTGGCTTTATGCCAATCCAGTGGTACTATTCCTGTCATTAATGAGTCCCTAAATATTAGATACAGTGGCTTTGAAATTTCAGAGCTCAATTCTTTTAGGATCCGTGGGTGGATGCCATCTGGTCCAGGTGCTTTATCCACCTTTATTCTGTCTAAATATTTCTGGACCATATCACTTTTGAGCCATTGTGGATTTGGGGCTGTGTCACTCCCACCCCCTATATCGACATGAGCTCCCCCATTCTCCATTGTATACACAGAGCTGAAGAAAGCATTTAATAAATTTGCCTTCTCTATGTCCTCAGTCACCCACTCTAGATTATTTTGTAAAGGGCCTACATGCTCAGACTTGACCTTTTTACTATTAATATATTTAAAGAATTTTTTGGGGTTTGTCCTACTATCTTTTGCAATCTGTCGTTCATTTTGAATTTTTGCATCCTTGATTTCCTTTTTACATATTCTATTATATTCTTTGTAACATTTAAACGACACTAGTGTTCCTTCATTTTTATATTTTTTAAAAGCTATTTTCTTATTGTTTATAGCTTTTTTAACTTTAACCGTGAGCCACATAGGTTTTATCTGTAGCCTTTTAAACTTATTGCCCATGGGAATATACTTTGCAGTGAGGTTCCAAAGAGTCTTTTTGAAGAATTCCCATTTCTGTTCTGTGTTCATCGGTGCCAATATTCCCTCCCAGTCCAAGCCCTGGAGAGCAGTCCTCATGCTTTGAAAATTTGCTCTCTTGAAATTAAGTGTTTTTATCTTTCCTGTATGTATTTCTTGCTTATAGTTTACATTAAACGAAATCATGTTATGATCACTGCTACCCAGGTGTTCCTTTATCTGAACATTAGTAATGAGCTCTGCATGGTTTGAGATTACCAGGTCCAACAGAGCATCATTCCTAGTTGGGGCCTCAATAAACTGGACCATAAAATTGTCCTGCAATAGGTTTTTAAATTTTTGTCCTTTAACTGTCCCAGAAATTCCATTATTCCAGTCAATTTCTGGGTAGTTAAAATCCCCCATTATTATCACCGTCCCTGCCCTTGCAGCCCTTTCCATCTGTGCAAGGAGCTGAGTCTCCACCTCCTCATTAACATTGGGTGGTCTATAACAAACTCCAATGATTAGCTTTGAACTACGCACATCTGTATGCAGTTCCACCCATAATGCTTCAACTTCATCACACTCTCCATCAACCAGGTCCTCTTTCACGCTTGCTTTGAGGTCACTTCTCACATAGAGACAGACCCCTCCACCTTTCCTTTTTACCCTGTCTTTCCGAAAGAGAGCATAGCCAGGAATATTAATAGCCCAGTCATGTGAGGATTGAAGCCAAGTTTCAGCAATACCGATTACATCATAGCTCTCCTCATGCACCAGAGCTTCCAACTCACCTGTTTTGCTTGGAAGGCTTCTGGCATTGGTGAACAAACACTTAAATGTATTGTTACATTTTTCGCTGGTGTTTTTCATATGATTCATATAATTTTTAGTAGTGCAAATGGCACTATAATTTCCAATGGCTGTTTGCAACATGGGAACTTTCTTGTCACCTGCCATAACCCCACCTCCATCTATCCCCATTCCACTCTCCATTAATGTCTGACCCCTAACTGACCTGTGTGCCCGATGTAATTCACGTTCACCCTCCCCCCTCAAGTCTAGTTTAAATACTCCTCCAGCATTCCCCTAAACCTCTCCCCCAGCACAGCAGACCCCCTTCCATTCAAGTGCAAACCATCTTTAGCATATAGGTTGCACCCCAATGAAAAGTCATCCCAGTGCTCTAGAAACCCAAATCCCTCCTTCCTACACCAGGTCTTTAGCCATGCATTCAGCTCTCTAATCTCCCCCTGCCTTTCCTGTGTTGCGCATGGCACAGGCAATATTTCAGAGAATATCACCTTGGAGGTCCTTCCCTTCATCTTGCAGCCTAGTTCTTTAAATTGATTCTTAAGGAGCCTCCACCTTCCATGTATACTGTCATTGGTTCCAACATGGACCAAGACAGCTGGGTCATGCCCAGCCCCTCCCAGTAATTTATCCACCCGGTCCACCACATGCCGAACCCTGGCACCAGGGAGACAGCAAACCATTCGGTTGAGGCGATCCTGGCGACAAATTATTCTATCAGTCCTTCTGATTATAGAATCCCCTATTACCACCAACTGTCTAGGCCTACCTGCACTCCCCTCACCACTTCTACTAGATGGGTTGCTCTCCCGGCTGTTAGGGGTAGCAGTAACATCTAGGGCTGCCACCTCTGTGTTAGCCACCTCCACATCTTCACCCAACTTGGCAAATTTGTTTTGATGCACAAACACAGGATTGGCCTTCCTTGTCTGCAAGCCCCTTCCACTCCCTCTAACTACATTAACCCATCTTCCTATCTGATAATCCTGACTTGCCCCTCCACCCTCCACATTAACCCTACTGACCACCTGCTCAGCGAGCAGAGGACCCCTTTCAAGGTTGTCCTTTCCGCCCAGTGTTGCAACTTGTTCCTCCAGATCTCTAATGCGAGCTTCCAGAAGGGCAACCTGCTCACATCTGTCACAGCGGTATCCATCCTGGAGCTGTTGCACCAATTTTGTATACATGTGACACACTGTGCACTGAGCAAAACCTTCAACCCTGCTAGCACACATTTCCCAGTTACAATATAATTACTTGTAGGAAGTTTAAGATGTTACTTACAGTTTAGAAGACTCCTGTCTTAACTTCTGTTTTAAACTCCTGTTTTTTAACTCTTCCCACTTGTGTTTAAAAATCACACTTCTATTTAGAAAATCACATGTATGCCAGCACTATTAACTGGGAGCCAGCTCCTTATGGGAGTTTTGACTGAGACTTTTATACTCACCTCTTCACCTGTTTAAAATTAAACACTCCCCACTGATTAGCAGAGGAAAAAAAAACCTGATCACAATTAAACACTTTCCTTAGCAGAGAGAAATAAAAACCTGTTTAAAAAGTGTCAGAGAAAAAAATGACACTTGCAAGCAGAAACAGTTAAAAGCAAACTCCTGTTTTTTAACTCTTCCCACTTGTGTTTAAAAATCACACTTCTGTTTAGAAAATCACATGTATGCCAGCACTATTAACTGGGAGCCAGCTCCTTATGGGAGTTTTGACTGAGACTTTTATACTCACCTCTTCACCTGTTTAAAATTAAACACTCCCCACTGATTAGCAGAGGAAAAAAAACCTGATCACAATTAAACACTTTCCTTAGCAGAGAGAAATAAAAACCTGTTTAAAAAGTGTCAGAGAAAAAAATGACACTTGCAAGCAGAAACAGTTAAAAGCAAACTCCTGTTTTTTAACTCTTCCCACTTGTGTTTAAAAATCACACTTCTGTTTAGAAAATCACATGTATGCCAGCACTATTAACTGGGAGCCACAATGTGGGGATACAGGCACAATGTGACACAAACATGCAAGATAATCAAGTATCAAAGCAATGTAAGCCAGCCACAGTCCAAAACAGACAGAACTATAAAAAATTCAGCCATTACCAGAAACGATATAAAAAGAACAAGGACATGAAAACAAAGAAAGAATGAGGAAAAAAAATAAATTAAATAAAATATGCACCATGGGAATCAAGACTCTTGAGAGGGTTCAGATAGGAAACCGGATGAGAACTCGGAATCGTCCCACATTTTCCAAATGCTCTCAAATAACGGCAAAGTATCTTCAATCTTAGCAGTTAAATGTTCCATCCTACATGTATCTATTATAATTGAAAGAACCTGGTGAATAGTAGGGGGTGAAGTGGAGAGCCAGAGCCTAGGGATGGTTATTTTTGCTGCTAAAAGGACAAAAGACATACGTTTCTGCAATGTCTTAGGCAGACCCGTAAGGGGCAGGTCCAATATGAAATGTATAGGCGATAAGGGTACAGGGGAGGGGGATAGTAGCAACTGTAGGAGCTCTTGAATCTTTATCCAAAAAGGCCCAATGAGAGGGCATTCCCAGAAAATATGAAAAAGAGAGCCTACGCATCTCCAGCACAACTTAGAGAGGGTAGGGTCACAGGCATGCAGTAAGTCCGGAGTCCTATACCAAAATAACAACATTTTAAGGGCAGTTTCCCTATGCACTACACAGCGCGAAATCTTTGAAGTATTAGCCCATATTTTCCCCCAATCTAGCAACAAAATCGGGCGCTTTAGTATAGTAGACCATTTCTTCATATAGTTATGCGTGGAGTCCGTCAGAGGGGGGTTTTCATGTAGAATTTTATATATTGATGAAATCTGCTTAGGTGCATAGGGACCTGCTACACATAAAAGCTCAAAATCTGTGGGTCTCTCTAGTGATAACGAGGGGAACGTGGAGAGGAAAAAATGCTTAAATTGTAGATAAGAGTACTGAAGAGAAGTCAACAGATCGTATTTTGCTTGTAATTCTGAGAAGGATAGAAAGATGCACGTGACCGGATAGACCAAATGTCGCAACTGAAAAATTCCAGCCTGAGTCCAGGGATACATCCTCCCAAATGACAGGCCATCAGGAATATCTGGATTGAAAAGAACGTTCATCAGAGGGGAACACCTGGAGGAGAGGGAGAACCGCTCCACACATCTCCTCCAAGTAGTCAGGGTAAACAGCATTGGGGCTAGACATAAAGATCTAAGCTGGGGCATAAATTTAGCGGACAAAGGCCATAGCATATAACAGGGATGTACTGGTGCAGTAATCCCCATTTCTATCTCTGCCCACCTGGAAGGGGCCTTCCTAGACACCCAAGAGGTTAATATAGGCATCTCCTCTGGAGGAGTTTCAATTGCGACATCGGGACAGTACTCACTGATATTGAAAATAAAATGCCTAGAAACATCTCATAAACAATCTACCCTGCAATACTTACTACTCATGTAGAAAGGTGTTACCATTGCAGGCATCCAACAGAACCACAATTTATGCTTTGAATATAAGTTTGACTCCCTCTGGTGTTTATTTTCATGTTAGTTGGCTGAAACTTATTTGGTGCAGTTATCCAAGGACAGAGACTCTACTACAGTGGGTAGCACAGAAAGTACATTGCCCAGAAAGCCACTGCACTACCAATGGGCAGTGCACCACGCAAGGTTTTATGGGAGAACTTTTTTTCTTTCAATCGTTTTTATTAATAATAAGGACAAAAAATACAATACATTGACAAAGTAGCAGGCAGAGCTCTCTGTTAACATCAGACAAAGCAATAATTCAAAAGACATAGTACATGTTGAAGATACGAAGGAGAAAATGCTGTGCCAGGCAGGCGGGGCCCATCTCCCCCCAACGGAGTACAGCAATGAGTACAAAAAATCTGCTACAGGCAGAAGGAACCAAGAGAGAGATGTACGATAAATTGCAAAGATAAATGAAAAAGATGAACTGTGCCACTCTTGTGATAACCTATTGAACTGCTTTGGTTAGGCTTGTGGTTGAACTATCTGGGAGTACTTTTTTAAGCCAAGCACGCCCTCGGCTCGCTCTCTCAGGATGCCATCTTCAAGCCGACAGGAGGCCTGTGCTGAGGCCTGCCGTAGGTGTGTTTAGGCCCAAAAAGCCTGGGCCTAAAGGGACCGAAAGCAGATCGCCTAACTAGAGAGGGATCCCAGCAGAGAATCTCGCTAACCAGCTGAAGGAAGATCGGTTTGCAGCCCACCGTGTCCAAAGTCGCCTATTCACCGTTACCCAGAGGACTGCCGTGCAGAAGATCAGGCACCTCATGTTACTGAGAGACGGACCTTTAAAAGGGGGTTTTGGAACTGAAAAATCAGCAGAGCGAGGCCTTGTCGGGTGAGCGGGCACTTGCCCATCAACTTAGTTAACTGACTGCCAGGAGTGTAACCCGAACAAGCTTATCTGTACTTGCTGGCATCTGCAGTGTTGCAGGTAGGGGCACACTACCTTGAGGAAATCAGTATCTATTTTACTGTCAACCCATGTGCCTCAATCAGTAGTTCTTTTTCTCACCATATCCTTTGGAGTACAAATAAGTAAGTGCATCAATGTGGCTAGCTGAAGATTGATTGACTCTTAAAGGATCAGCCACTTTTTTTCCCATCCCTGCAAGTAGTTGCCACATGACACACACCAGTTGCACTGTTTACTAGGGGGAGAAGTACAGTCAAGCATTTATGTGTTGGATATTAGGGATGAGCTTTGTGTTTGAAACAAACGTATGTTCGACTCAAACATCGGCTGTTCGATCGTTCGTCGAAATACGAACAAAACAGGTCGTTCGTGCCAAATTCGTGTGACGCAAAATGACCCATAATTCACTGCGGCGATGCGCGCTGATAATTGGTCAAGCATGCACCATGACCCCGCATGCTTGGCCAATCACAGCGCCCAAAAAACGAAGAGACCTAATTGGCCAAAGCCTGGGTGCTTTGGCCAATTAGGGCTCAGGGCTTTATCACACGCCCCACACTATAAAAGGCCGCCTCCCGGGTAGTGTGTTCCGGCTTGCTTTCAGAGAGAGAAGTCAGACAGACAGTGAGTTAGAGAGAGATAGATAGATAGAGACACAGGGGTAGATTCACATAGATCAGCGGATCTTTTGATCCGCGTGATCTATCTTTTTTACGATCCGCCTGTGCCAGTTTTTGAGGCAAGTGCTGTATTCAGAAAGCACTTGCCTCGTAAGTTGCCCTGGCGGATCGTAAATCTCCCGGCGGAATGCAAATTCCGCGGCTAGGGGGAGTTTACTATTTAAATCAGGCGCGTCCCCGCGCCGATCGTACTGCGCATGCGCCGCCAGCTAAATTTCCCAGTGTGCATTTCTTCAAATGACGTGGCAAGGACGTCATTGGTTTCGACGTTAACGCAATTTACGTATGGCCGTATTCCCGAACGACTTACGTAAACAACGTAAAAAGATTCAAAACTCGACGCGGGAACAACGGCCATACTTAACATAGGATACGCCGCACTTACCCCGCATATAGCAGGGGTAACTATCCGCCGGTTCTGAATCGGCGGTTCTCCTCATTTGCATATTCGTTGCGTATAATAACGGAAGCGCCACCTAGCGGATGGCGGGAGATTGCAGCCTAAGATTCGACGGTATAACTCACTTATACCTGTCGGCTCTAAGGGAGATCTATGCGGAACCTGATTCGAGGAATCAGCCGCATAGATCCGAGCGTCGGATCTCACAGATACGACGGTGTATCAGTAGATACATCGTCGTATCTCTATGTGAATCTAGCCCACAGTGTCTTTTATAGATAGATAGATAGAGCAGAGAGGCTAGTAGTCAGTATAGTTAAATGTACAGTTTGTAGAGAATATATTGACATCCCTAGGAGTTGTCAATATATTTATAAACTGTATAGCTTAGCTAGATCTGCTATTAGTATCTGTCAGGCAGGAGATTGTGCTCTAACGTGTTGTATTGCCTGCATTAGGGTTTACCTTAAACATAGTACTCTGTGTTAGTCAACGTGTGCTAGTTAATTGCACATAGACGCATTACCTGTTACTGCAAGTGTGCTATTTATTTGCACAGAAATGCAGTTGCTGTTAATGCAAGTGGGATATTGAATTGCACAGAAACGCAGTCGCTCTGACTGTGCGTATGCTGTTTAATACCACCTAAACGCAGTTGGTGTCACTGCGTGTGTGCTATTACATAGCACCTGAGCGCAGTTGGTCTCACTGCGCTTGTGCTGTTACATACCACCTGAGCGCATTTGGTGGCACTGCACATGTGCTGTTACATACCACCCGAGCGCATTTAGTGTCACTGTACGTGTGCTGTTACATACCACCTAAACTCAGTTAGTGTCACTGCACGTGTGCTGTTATATACCACCTGAGCGCATTTGGTGTCACTGCACGTTTGCTGTTACATACTACCTGAGCGCATTTGGTGTCACTGCGCTTTTGCTGTTACATACCACCTGAGCCATTTGGTGTCACTGCACATTTGCTGTTACATACCACCTGAGCGCATTTGGTGTCACTGTACGTGGGTTGTTACATACCAGCTGAGCGCAGTTAGTGTCAATGCGCTTGTGCTGTTACATACCACCTAAGCGCATTTGGTGTCATTGCACGTGTGCTGTTATATACCACCTGAACGCATTTGGTGTCACTGTACATGTGCTGTTACATACCACCTGAGCGCAGTTAGTGTCACTGCACGTTTGCTGTTACATACCACCTGAGCGCAGTTGGTGTAACTGCGCTTGTGCTGTTACATACCACCTGAGCGCATTTGGTGTCACTGCACGTTTGCTGTTACATACCACCTGAGCGCATTTGGTGTCACTGCGCTTTTGCTGTTACATACCACCTGAGCCATTTGGTGTCACTGCACGTTTGCTGTTACATACCACCTGAGCGCATTTGGTGTCACTGTATGTGGGTTGTTACATACCACCTGAGCGCATTTGGTGTCACTGCGCTTGTGCTGTTACATACCACCTGAGCACAGTTAGTGTCACTGCACGTTTGCTGTTACATACAACCTGAGCGCAGTTGGTGTAACTGCGCTTGTGCT
This sequence comes from Rana kukunoris, assembly GCA_029574335.1. Taxonomy (NCBI): domain Eukaryota; kingdom Metazoa; phylum Chordata; class Amphibia; order Anura; family Ranidae; genus Rana; species Rana kukunoris. The sequence goes on from CM056059.1 coordinate 245,419,328, forward strand.
GTTACATACCACCTGAGCGCATTTGGTGTCACTGCATGTGTGCTGTTACATACCACCTGAGCGCAGTTGGTGTCACTGCGCTTGTGCTGTTACATACCACCTGAGCACAGTTAGTGTCACTGCACGTTTGCTGTTACATACCACCTGAGCGCAGTTAGTATCACTGCCCTTGTGCTGTTACATACCATCTGAGCACATTTGGTGTCACTGCACGTTTGCTGTTACATACCACCTGAGCGCAGTTGGTGTCACTGCGCTTGTGCTGTTACATACCATCTGAGCGCAGTTAGTGTCACTGCACGTTTGCTGTTACATACCACCTGAGCGCAGTTGGTGTCACTACGCTTGTGCTGTTACATACCACCTGAGCGCATTTGGTGTCACTGCACGTTTGCTGTTACATACCACCTGAGCGCATTTAGTGTCACTGTACGTGTGCTTTTACATACCACCTGAGCACAGTTAGTGTCACTGCACGTTTGCTGTTACATACCACCTGAGCGCAGTAGGTGTCACTGCGCTTGTGCTGTTACATACCACCTGAGCACAGTTGATGTCACTGCGCTTGTGCTGTTACATACCACCTGAGCGCAGTTAGTGTCACTGCACGTTTATTGTTACATACCACCTGAGCGCATTTGGTGTCACTGTACGTGTGCTGTTACATACCATCTGAGCGCAGTTAGTGTCACTGCACGTTTGCTGTTGCATACCACCTGAGCGCATTTGGTGTCACTGCACGTGTGCTGTTACATACCACCTGAGCGCATTTGGTGTCACTGTACGTGTGCTGTTACATATCATCTGAGCGCAGTTAGTGTCACTGCACGTTTGCTGTTACATACCACCTGAGCGCATTTGGTGTCACTGCCCGTGTACTGTTACATACCACCTGAGCGCAGTTAGTGTCACTGCATGTTTGCTGTTACATACCACCTGAGCACAGTTGGTGTCACTGCGCTTGTGCTGTTACATACCACCTGAGCACAGTTAGTGTCACTGCACGTTTGCTGTTACATACCATCTGAGCGCAGTTAGTATCACTGCGCTTGTGCTGTTACATACCACCTGAGCGCAGTTGGTGTCACTACGCTTGTGCTGTTACATACCACCTGAGCGCATTTGGTGTCACTGCACGTTTGCTGTTACATACCACCTGAGAGCATTTAGTGTCACTGTACGTGAGCTGTTACATACCACCTGAGCACAGTTAGTGTCACTGCACGTTTGCTGTTACATACCACCTGAGCGCAGTTGGTGTCACTGCGCTTGTGCTGTTACATACCACCTGAGCGCAGTTAGTGTCACTGCACGTTTGCTGTTACATACCACCTGGGCACAGTTGGTGTCACTGCGCTTGTGCTGTTACATACCACCTGAGCACAGTTAGTGTCACTGCATGTTTATTGTTACATACCACCTGAGCGCATTTGGTGTCACTGCACGTTTGCTGTTACATACCACCTGAGTGCATTTGGTGTCACTGCGCTTGTGCTGTTACATACCACCTGAACGCAGTTGGTGTCACTGCACGTTTATTGTTACATACCACCTGAGCGCATTTGGTGTCACTGCACGTGTGCTGTTACATACCACCTGAGCGCATTTGGTGTCACTGTACGTGTGCTGTTACATACCATCTGAGCGCAGTTAGTGTCACTGCACGTTTATTGTTACATACCACCTGAGCGCATTTGGTGTCACTGTACGTGTGCTGTTACATACCATCTGAGCGCAGTTAGTGTCACTGCACGTTTGCTGTTGCATACCACCTGAGCGCATTTGGTGTCACTGCACGTGTGCTGTTACATACCACCTGAGCGCGTTTGGTGTCACTGTACGTGTGCTGTTACATATCATCTGAGCGCAGTTAGTGTCACTGCACGTTTGCTGTTACATACCACCTGAGCGCATTTGGTGTCAGTGCACGTGTGCTGTTACATACCACCTGAGCGCATTTGGTGTCACTGCCCGTGTACTGTTACATACCACCTGAGCGCAGTTAGTGTCACTGCATGTTTGCTGTTACATACCACCTGAGCACAGTTGGTGTCACTGTGCTTGTGCTGTTACATACCACCTGAGCACAGTTAGTGTCACTGCACGTTTGCTGTTACATACCATCTGAGCGCAGTTAGTATCACTGCGCTTGTGCTGTTACATACCACCTGAGCGCAGTTGGTGTCACTACGCTTGTGCTGTTACATACCACCTGAGCGCATTTGGTGTCACTGCACGTTTGCTGTTACATACCACCTGAGAGCATTTAGTGTCACTGTACGTGTGCTGTTACATACCACCTGAGCACAGTTAGTGTCACTGCACGTTTGCTGTTACATACCACCTGAGCGCAGTTGGTGTCACTGCGCTTGTGCTGTTACATACCACCTGAGCGCAGTTAGTGTCACTGCACGTTTGCTGTTACATACCACCTGGGCACAGTTGGTGTCACTGCGCTTGTGCTGTTACATACCACCTGAGCGCAGTTAGTGTCACTGCATGTTTATTGTTACATACCACCTGAGCGCATTTGGTGTCACTGCACGTTTGCTGTTACATACCACCTGAGCGCATTTGGTGTCACTGCACGTGTGCTGTTACATACCACCTGAGTGCATTTGGTGTCACTGCCCGTGTGCTGTTACATACCACCTGAGCGCAGTTAGTGTCACTGCATGTTTGCTGTTTCAAACCACCTGAGCGCAGTTGGTGTCACTGCGCTTGTGCTGTTACATACCACCTGAGCACAGTTAGTGTCACTGCACGTTTGCTGTTACATACCACCTGAGCACAGTTAGTATCACTGCGCTTGTGCTGTTACATACCACCTGAGCGCATTTGGTGTCACTGCACGTTTGCTGTTACATACCACCTGAGCGCATTTAGTGTCACTGTACGTGTTCTGTTACATACCACCTGAGCACAGTTAGTGTCACTGCACGTTTCCTGTTACATACCACCTGAGCGCAGTTGGTGTCACTGCGCTTGTTCTGTTACATACCACCTGAGCGCAGTTAGTGTCACTGCATGTTTATTGTTACATACCACCTGAGCGCATTTGGTGTCACTGCACGTGTGCTTTTACATACCACCTGAGCGCATTTGGTGTCACTGTACGTGTGCTGTTACATACCATCTGAGCGCAGTTAGTGTCACTGCACGTTTATTGTTACATACCACCTGAGCGCATTTGGTGTCACTGTACGTGTGCTGTTACATACCATCTGAGCGCAGTTAGTGTCACTGCACGTTTGCTGTTGCATACCACCTGAGCACATTTGGTGTCACTGCACGTTTGCTGTTACATACCACCTGAGCGCAGTTGGTGTCACTGCGCTTGTGCTGTTACATACCATCTGAGCGCAGTTAGTGTCACTGCACGTTTGCTGTTACATACCACCTGAGCGCAGTTGGTGTCACTACGCTTGTGCTGTTACATACCACCTGAGCGCATTTGGTGTCACTGCACGTTTGCTGTTACATACCACCTGAGCGCATTTAGTGTCACTGTACGTGTGCTGTTACATACCACCTGAGCACAGTTAGTGTCACTGCACGTTTGCTGTTACATACCACCTGAGCGCAGTTGGTGTCACTGCGCTTGTGCTGTTACATACCAGCTGAGCGCAGTTAGGGTCACTGCACGTTTGCTGTTACATACCACCTGAGCGCAGTTGGTGTCACTGCGCTTGTGCTGTTACATACCACCTGAGCACAGTTGGTGTCACTGCGCTTGTGCTGTTACATACCACCTGAGCGCAGTTAGTGTCACTGCACGTTTATTGTTACATACCACCTGAGCGCATTTGGTGTCACTGTACGTGTGCTGTTACATACCATCTGAGCGCAGTTAGTGTCACTGCACGTTTGCTGTTGCATACCACCTGAGCGCATTTGGTGTCACTGCACGTGTGCTGTTACATACCACCTGAGCGCATTTGGTGTCACTGTACGTGTGCTGTTACATATCATCTGAGCACAGTTAGTGTCACTGCACGTTTGCTGTTACATACCACCTGAGCGCATTTGGTGTCAGTGCACGTGTGCTGTTACATACCACCTGAGCGCATTTGGTGTCACTGCCCGTGTACTGTTACATACCACATGTGCGCAGTTAGTGTCACTGCATGTTTGCTGTTACATACCACCTGAGCACAGTTGGTGTCACTGCGCTTGTGCTGTTACATACCACCTGAGCACAGTTAGTGTCACTGCACGTTTGCTGTTACATACCATCTGAGCGCAGTTAGTATCACTGCGCTTGTGCTGTTACATACCACCTGAGCGCAGTTGGTGTCACTACGCTTGTGCTGTTACATACCACCTGAGCGCATTTGGTGTCACTGCACGTTTGCTGTTACATACCACCTGAGAGCATTTAGTGTCACTGTACGTGAGCTGTTACATACCACCTGAGCACAGTTAGTGTCACTGCACGTTTGCTGTTACATACCACCTGAGCGCAGTTGGTGTCACTGCGCTTGTGCTGTTACATACCACCTGAGCGCAGTTAGTGTCACTGCACGTTTGCTGTTACATACCACCTGGGCACAGTTGGTGTCACTGCGCTTGTGCTGTTACATACCACCTGAGCGCAGTTAGTGTCACTGCATGTTTATTGTTACATACCACCTGAGCGCATTTGGTGTCACTGCACGTTTGCTGTTACATACCACCTGAGTGCATTTGGTGTCACTGCGCTTGTGCTGTTACATACCACCTGAGCGCAGTTGGTGTCACTGCACGTTTATTGTTACATACCACCTGAGCGCATTTGGTGTCACTGCACGTGTGCTGTTACATACCACCTGAGCGCATTTGGTGTCACTGTACGTGTGCTGTTACATACCATCTGAGCGCAGTTAGTGTCACTGCACGTTTATTGTTACATACCACCTGAGCGCATTTGGTGTCACTGTACGTGTGCTGTTACATACCATCTGAGCGCAGTTAGTGTCACTGCACGTTTGCTATTGCATACCACCTGAGCGCATTTGGTGTCACTGCACGTGTGCTGTTACATATCATCTGAGCGCAGTTAGTGTCACTGCACGTTTGCTGTTACATACCACCTGAGCGCATTTGGTGTCAGTGCACGTGTGCTGTTACATACCACCTGAGCGCATTTGGTGTCACTGCCCGTGTACTGTTACATACCACCTGAGCGCAGTTAGTGTCACTGCATGTTTGCTGTTACATACCACCTGAGCACAGTTGGTGTCACTGCGCTTGTGCTGTTACATACCACCTGAGCACAGTTAGTGTCACTGCACGTTTGCTGTTACATACCATCTGAGCGCAGTTAGTATCACTGCGCTTGTGCTGTTACATACCACCTGAGCGCAGTTGGTGTCACTACGCTTGTGCTGTTACATACCACCTGAGCGCATTTGGTGTCACTGCACGTTTGCTGTTACATACCACCTGAGAGCATTTAGTGTCACTGTACGTGTGCTGTTACATACCACCTGAGCACAGTTAGTGTCACTGCACGTTTGCTGTTACATACCACCTGGGCACAGTTGGTGTCACTGCGCTTGTGCTGTTACATACCACCTGAGCGCAGTTAGTGTCACTGCATGTTTATTGTTACACACCACCTGAGCGCATTTGGTGTCACTGCACGTTTGCTGTTACATACCACCTGAGCGCATTTGGTGTCACTGCACGTGTGCTGTTACATACCACCTGAGTGCATTTGGTGTCACTGCCCGTGTGCTGTTACATACCACCTGAGCGCAGTTAGTGTCACTGCATGTTTGCTGTTACAAACCACCTGAGCGCAGTTGGTGTCACTGCGCTTGTGCTGTTACATACCACCTGAGCACAGTTAGTGTCACTGCACGTTTGCTGTTACATACCACCTGAGCACAGTTAGTATCACTGCGCTTGTGCTGTTACATACCACCTGAGCGCATTTGGTGTCACTGCACGTTTGCTGTTACATACCACCTGAGCGCATTAAGTGTCACTGTACGTGTTCTGTTACATACCACCTGAGCACAGTTAGTGTCACTGTATGTTTGCTGTTACATACCACCTGAGCGCAGTTGGTGTCACTGCGCTTGTGCTGTTACATACCACCTGAGCGCATTTGGTGTCACTGCACGTTTATTGTTACATACCACCTGAGCGCATTTGGTGTCACTGCACGCGTGCTGTTACATACCACCTGAGCGCATTTGGTGTCACTGTACGTGTGCTGTTACATACCACCTGAGCGCAGTTAGTGTCACTGCACGTTTGCTGTTACATACCACCTGAGCGCATTTGGTGTCACTGCACGTGTGCTGTTACATACCACCTGAGTGCATTTGGTGTCACTGCCCGTGTGCTGTTACATACCACCTGAGCGCAGTTAGTGTCACTGCATGTTTGCTGTTACATACCACCTGAGCGCAGTTAGTGTCACTGCATGTTTGCTGTTACATACCACCTGAGCGCATTTGGTGTCACTGCACGTGTGCTGTTACATACCACCTGAGCGCACTTGGTGTCACTGTACGTGTGCTGTTACATACCACCTGAGCGCAGTTAGTGTCACTGCACGTTTGCTGTTACATACCACCTGAGCGCATTTGGGGTCACTGCACGTGTGCTGTTACATACCACCTGAGCGCAGTTAGTGTCACTGCACGTTTGCTGTTACATACCACCTGACCACATTTGGGATCACTGCAAGTGTGCTGTTACATACCACCTGAGCGCATTTGGTGTCACTGCACGTTTGATGTTACATACCACCTGAGCGCATTTGGTGTCACTGCACGTGTGCTGTTACATACCACCTGAGCGCATTTAGTGGCACTGTACGTGTGCTGTTACATACCATCTGAGCGCAGTTAGTGTCACTGCACTTGTGCTGTTACATACCACCTGAGCGCAGTTGGTGTCACTGCGCGTTTATTGTTACATACCACCTGAGCGCATTTGGTGTCACTGCACGTGTGCTGTTACATACCACCTGAGCGCATTTGGTGTCACTGTACGTGTGCTGTTACATACCATCTGAGCGCACAAGGAGAGAAATGCGCAAAAAACTAAATACAGTGGTACCTTGATATTATTCGCTAGGCAAACATGAATGTGATGGTGGTTATAGTTAAATAAATGCGTACATACATATATCTTAATTGTTAAAATCAAATATATATTATATATAGAGATTGAAAAAAATCACAATATATATATGAAAAAATCACATAGCGGGTTTTAATGTCCAACAAAGAAAGGGAAGGGGGGGAGGAGGGCAGAAAAACCCAGGGTAAGGGATAAAAGTTTATGTGGGGGTCACATCTATATCTTCAGGGCTGCCATCGTAGTAGAACAGAAACCGTGTTCAAAAACTGTGGTAAAAAACAAGGGAAGAGGCGCCTCTAAGTGTAGATGTTTTTAAAAACAATTTTAATAAATAAAGGAGTACAGGCAACTCACATTTTACGAGTTAAAATCTGGCTTTGTACATATTCTCTTAGAAGTGGTCATCACTTGTGGTCCTTCGGCTGCTGGACACTGCACTGTAGAGCTGTCTTTTACCGCTATGAGATGATAAAGCCGGCGGCGGTGATGAAGATGGCTTGTAAACCAGGCAGGTGGAGTAGGTGTTTTTCTGCAGCAGGATGGCACCAGTGAATTTGCGATATTTTTGCGACGCGTTTCCCAAGCGTTCGAGCTGCGATGGTAAGGCAGTCGCGCTCCTTTTTCAAGCGCTTGAAAAAGGAGCGCGACTGCCTTACCATCGCAGCTCGAACGCTTGGGAAACGCGTCGCAAAAATATCGCAAATTCACTGGTGCCATCCTGCTGCAGAAAAACACCTACTCCACCTGCCTGGTTTACAAGCCATCTTCATCACCGCCGCCGGCTTTATCATCTCATAGCGGTAAAAGACAGCTCTACAGTGCAGTGTCCAGCAGCCGAAGGACCACAAGTGATGACCACTTCTAAGAGAATATGTACAAAGCCAGATTTTAACTCGTAAAATGTGAGTTGCCTGTACTCCTTTATTTATTAAAATTGTTTTTAAAAACATCTACACTTAGAGGCGCCTCTTCCCTTGTTTCATACCATCTGAGCGCAGTTAGTGTCACTGCACGTTTGCTGTTACATACCACCTGGGCGCATTTGGTGTCACTGCACGTGTGCTGTTACATACCACCTGAGCGCATTTGGTTTTTTACTGCCCGTGTGCTGTTACATACCACCTGAGCGCAGTTAGTGTCACTGCATGTTTGCTGTTACATACCACCTGAGCGCAGTTAGTGTCACTGCATGTTTGCTGTTACATACCACCTGAGCGCAGTTAGTGTCACTGCATGTTTGCTGTTACATACCACCTGAGCGCATTTGGTGTCACTGCACGTGTGCTGTTACATACCACCTGAGCGCACTTTGTGTCACTGTACGTGTGCTGTTACATACCACCTGAGCGCAGTTAGTGTCACTGCACGTTTGCTGTTACATACCACCTGAGCGCATTTGGGGTCACTGCACGTGTGCTGTTACATACCACCTGAGCGCAGTTAGTGTCACTGCACGTTTGCTGTTACATACCACCTGAGCACATTTGGGGTCACTGCAAGTGTGCTGTTACATACCACCTGAGCGCATTTGGTGTCACTGCACGTTTGCTGTTACATACCACCTGAGCGCATTTGGTGTCACTGCACGTGTGCTGTTACATACCACCTGAGCGCATTTAGTGTCACTGTACGTGTGCTTTTACATACCATCTGAGCGCAGTTAGTGTCACTGCACGTTTGCTGTTACATACCACCTGAGTGCATTTGGTGTCACTGCACGTGTGCTGTTACATACCACCTGAGTGCATTTGGTGTCATTGCACATGTGCTTTTACATACCACCTGAGCGCAGTTAGTGTCACTGCATGTTTGCTGTTACATACCACCTGAGCGCATTTGGTGTCACTGCACGTGTGCTGTTACATACCACCTGAGCGCAGTTAGTGTCACTGCACGTTTGCTGTTACATACCACCTGAGCGCAGTTAGTGTCACTGCACGTTTGCTGTTACATACCACCTGAGCGCATTTGGTGTCACTGCACATGTGCTGTTACATAGCACCTGAACGCAGTTGTTGTCACTGCGCGTGTGCTGTTTAATACCACCTAAACGCAGTTGGTGTCACTGCGCTTGTGCTGTTACATAGCACCTAAACATATAAATATGTCTGGAAGGACAACAAAGAGAGGCAGAGAGTTGTTACTTCTGCATCTAGAAGTAACGCTGGTGGTAGATGTGGTGCATCCTCTTCAGCATGTGGCCGTGGCCGCTCGTCCTTCTTTTCGGGAGCTGGCTGTGTTGAGCCTCAACATGCAGAGAAATTAGTAGATTGGATGACCAAGCTGTCCTCATCCTCCTTATCCTCTCTCACACAGACTGATCTAAGTTTGTCTGGCAAAGCAGCTGCCAAGGTGTCCTCTTCCCTCTGCACAATGGCTTCACACAATCACTCCCTAGTCCCACCATGTCCTCCTGAGGAGTCCCCCGAACTGTTTCAACACAGTGTTGGGTACATGCTGCAGGAAGATGCGCAGCGTTTTGAAGACTCCGATGACGGAACACAGATAGAGGAAGGCATTGATGTGAGCCCAGGGAGAGGGGGTGGCCGAGAGGGACAGCAATCTGGGAGTGATGTTTCCCCAGCTGGAGCATACTGCCCGGTTTTCGACAGTGATGATGAGGAGGGAGGGAATGATGAGGTCACTGACTCTACCTGGGTGCCTGATAGGAGAGAGGAGGAGAAAGAGGAGGAGAAGGACGAGGCACAGGCACATCTCCAAAGAGGCAGGATGCCCTCCAGGGGTCAGCTTAAGGGCAGCACACCAACTGCATTACGTGGCACATCTTCGCATTGGCACTGCGGTGTCTCAACAGTACAGCAAAAGTTCTTTGGTGTGGGCCTTTTTTGAAACATGTCCATCAGATCGTACCTTTGCTGTTTGCAACATATGTCTCAAGCGTTTCTCACGTGGCCAAAACATCACCCGCTTGGGCACCACATGCTTGTCGAGACATATGTCGACCTGCCATGCAACTCGTTGTCAAGCATACCAGAAAGACCCACACCAAAGACCAAAGCGGACCTCCCCTTGCCCTTCTGTGACCTCCAACCCCACTAGACCCCCAGTCCTCTCTGAAGCCTGCACTGAAGTTGTAGAAATAGGTGTGTCACAACCTAGTAGTGGTAGTACATGCAGGCAACCTAATGATAGTACCAGACAAATTTCCCTGCCCCAGCTGCTGCAGCGCCGAAAGAAGTACACTCCCAGCCATCCACATGCCCAGCGGTTGAATGCTAGCTTAGCAAAATTGCTAGCACTTCAACTGCTACCTTTTCAGTTGGTAGATTCTGCCCCCTTCAGTGAGTTTGTGCAATGTGCAGTACCTCAGTGGCAAGTACCAAAACGCCACTTTTTCTCATGGAAGGCGATTCCGGCTCTCTACCGGCATGTGGAAGGCAATGTCCATGCCTCGCTGGACAGGGCAGTCAGTGGTAAGGTGCATCTTACCGCTGACTCATGGTCCAGCAGGCATGGACAGGGACGTTACCTGTCTTTTACGGCCCATTGATTGACTCTGCTGGCAGTTGGGAAGGACGCAGGGCAAGGTACAGTAGTTTTGGAGGTTGTTCCGCCACCACGCCTCCAAAACACTACTACTGCTTGTGACACACCTCTCTCGTCCACCCCCTCCTCTTCGTCTTCCTCTGTGGCCTCTTCCTGTGCTGATGTTTCCTCAGAACCAGCCGTGCTCCGTAGGCGTACGAGAGGCTACGCAGGAATGCAGGCCAAGAGATGCCATGCGGTGATAGAGCTGGTGTGCTTGGGAGACAGGAGCCACACTGTGGAAGAGGTTCTTTCAGCTCTGCAAGGGCAGGCTGAGGTGGTTGACACCAAGCCAGCTGAAGCTTGGAATGGTGGTCAGCGGTAATGTCACCAACCTCCTCTCTGCCCTGCGAAAACTCACCCACGTGCCCTGTTTTGTGCATGTCCTGAATTTGGTGGTGCAGCGGTTCTTGGGCAGGTACCCAGGCTTACAGGATGTCCTGAAGCAGGCCAGGAAAGTCTGTGTGCATTTCCGGAGGTCATATAATGCCACTGCTCGGCTGACAGACCTCCAAAGGGAATACAACCTGCCCAAGAACCGCCTAATCTGCGACATGCCCACCAGATGGAACTCAATTTTGGCCATGCTACAGCGGCTGCACACACAGCAGCGGGCCATCAATGAGTACCTGTGCCAATATGGCAGCAGAACTGTGTCAGGGCAGCTAAGTTTTTTTTCCCCACGCCAGTGGGCCTTGATCAGGGATGCATGCACTGTCCTGTCACCATTTGAGGAGGCCACGAGGATGGTGAGCAGTGACAGTGCATGCATCAGTGAGACTATCCCTCTTATTTACATGTTGGAGCACACGCTACGTTGAATAATGGACAGGCCCCTTGAGGAAGAACAGAGGGAGGAAGAGGAGGACTTCCTTACCTCTCAAGGCCCCCTTTACCCAGACAGTGGGTGTTAGGAATAAGTTCACCTGCTGGTGGGACTATCCTGCTCTGCGCTGTTTGCTGCAGTTCCAGTGTCCACCAGCAGGTGTCTCCCAAATACCAGCAGGATCTGATCAGCCACACCTAGCTCCAGCTGCCGGGATATTTAAGGCTACTCCTCCCTTCCCCCAGTGCTTCAAGATTCTGGTCCCTTCCTGCTACCAGCTTGTGCCTGCCAACCTGTCCTTGTCCTGATCTTTCTTGCCTTGTTCCATGCTCTTGTCCCCAGCCGTGTCCTTTTTCTTGCATCCCTGTTGCCTTTTCCCTTGTTGTAGTTATTGTTGTAGATATTGTATATAGTTAGCTATTAGGTTTATTAGTTATTCCTGTTTGCTGGAGTGGTTTATGTTTTCATTGGTTGCTGTGTGTTTGTTGGTGTATTCTCACTGTAAATAAATATCACTTAATATATATATCCTTTGTTTGGTCTCAGTTCCCTTGTGTAGCTACGTGTCTGGTCACCTTAGCCGCTGATCCTGACATAATCTTGACGCCCACTAACGACCAGATCTGCTACACTTGGGGACTGAGAGCCAGTTGATTTTTTTTCCTTTTTCCTTTCACAATGTTGAGAGTGCAGGTTATTTGCCGTGTGCAACTTGCATTAGGGGATAAGGATTTGTGTCATTCATTGTGGCAGGATCTAATTGAGGAGGAGCTGCTTGGAAGCATTCTGACTGCACATGCCTTAGCCGTGGAGGGAAGATTTTCATTTGGTCAAGTACAACCTTTCATTCAGGTCTGTTCTGAGCTACTTTTTCAGGTTACCTCTCAGGGCAATGATGTTTTCACTCCTCCATTTACTTTGTACCAGGCTGAATTTTTGGGATGGTTGCTGAAAAATTGTGCAGGTTAGTTTCTCCAGCAGTATGCAGCCTATTCACAACAGGTGGTGTTCGAATGTATTGCCTCTGTCCACTGTTTAATTGAGCAAGGGAGAGACAGACTGACTTTAGTTCAACCTCTGCTACAAGCTTGGTCAGAGATCATATCCCTAGTGCTAGATGAGTCACATAAGTACCCTGACACCAGAGGGCACACTTCCCCTGTATGCAATCAATTGAAAGCTCCCCCTGCAGTGCCGTTACCCATGGCAACATCTCAGGCCTCTTCCTGTATTTCTCATACTCTTCCCTCTATCCCCCCTAGTACTGTAACTACCTTCCCACCATCAGCAGTACAGTCTGGTCAGCACAAGGCAACCACATGCAGTAATCCAATATCTAAGCCTAAGAAAAAGAAACAAAGTTCATCCCCTGCTCTTATATCTGTGCCACTATCCATGTTGCCTGTTGATTCTGTTCCCACTGATCCGTTGTCTGATGCTATCCAGTCATCCTCCCTGCTGAAGCGATCCAGTCCTCCTCCATGCTGCCTCCTGCTGACGTGATCTAGTCCTCCTCCATGCTGCTGCCTGCTGACGCGATCCAGTCCTCCTCCATGCTGCCGCCTGCTGATGCGATCCAGTCCTCCTCCATGCTGCCGCCTGCTGATGCGATCCAGTCCTCCTCCATGCTGCCACCTGCTGATGCGATCCAGTCCTCCTCCATGCTGCCGCCTGCTGCTGCTATCCAGTCCTCCTCCATGCTGCCGCCTGCTGCTGCTATCCAGTCCTCCTCCATGCTGCCGCCTGCTGCTGCTATCCAGTCCTCCTCCATGCTGCCGCCTGCTGATGCGATCCAGTCCTCCTCCATGCTGCCGCCTGCTGATGCGATCCAGTCCTCCTCCATGCTGCCGCCTGCTGATGCGATCCAGTCCTCCTCCATGCTGCCGCCTGCTGATGCGATCCAGTCCTCCTCCATGCTGCCGCCTGCTGATGCGATCCAGTCCTCCTCCATGCTGCCGCCTGCTGACGCGATCCAGTCCTCCTCCATGTTGCCGCCTGCTGACGCGATCCAGTCCTCCTCCATGTTGCCGCCTGCTGACGCGATCCAGTCCTCCTCCATGTTGCCGCCTGCTGACGCGATCCAGTCCTCCATGTTGCCGCCTGCTGACGCGATCCAGTCCTCCTCCATGTTGCCACCTGCTGATGCGATCCAGTCCTCCTCCATGTTGCCGCCTGCTGACACGATCCAGTCCTCCTCCATGTTGCCGGCTGCTGATGCGATCCAGGCCTCCTCCATGTTGCTGCTTGACGGTGCGATCAATGCTTTCTCCATGCTGCCGTCTGTTGCAAAGTCTGCTGCGGGTGATCTGCAATCTGTTGCCAAGCTTACCACAGCGGGTTCCTGGGCTGCCGCTGACCAGCTTGACTATGCTGGTACCCGGGCTGGTGCCCAGTCTAATGTGCCCGCTTCCCAGCCTGTTGATCTGGTATCTTCCGCCCCTCTGGACTATGCTGATTCCGGGGCTGCCGCCCCTCTGGACTATGCTGATTCCGGGGCTGCCGCCCCTCTGGACTATGCTGATTCCAGGGCTGCAGCCCCTCTGGACTATGCTGATTCCAGGGCTGCAGCCCCTCTGGACTATGCTGATTCCAGGGCTGCAGCCCCTCTGGACTATGCTGATTCCGGGGCTGCCGCCCCTCCGGACTATGCCAAACCTCTACTTGCTGTCAAACTGGTTACTGATTGGGTTAAACAACAACCTAATGATGTGTCTGAGGCTTTTAAAAATCCAGTGTTATGTGGCCTAAATGTGTCTGGGTGGGTCAAGATCCCTACATTTGCTCCTCTCGAGTTCTTTTTGCAGCCAGAGGATCCTGTTGTGCCAAGGCCAGATGGTCCAGATCTCCCATCTAAACTTGAGAGCCAAATCTGCTGTTACAGCCCCGGTAGTAGAGGTCCCATGGTAAAGGACAGTGTTCCATTTGAGCCTTGTCCTGACCCAGGGGTCATCTCTGCGATCCCTGGTGCATTTGGGGACCCGGGTGGGGTAACCTATGCGCTAGGTAGAACCGAGGGACAGGTGCAGTGCAGATTGGCCTCTAGTAACAGAGAGAGAAAAGGTCCAGTTGTGAAGGAATGCCCTGACATCGGGGTACCTGCACGGACCAGGAACTCTGGCATTGGGCGGTCAGGTCTCCTTTGGTGTCACAGCATTGGAACACAGGCTGCTTTTAAGAATATACCTTTGGTGTTGCGCCTCCTTAGGGATCTGACCAGCAGAGAACCCAGACAGTTTTGCGACCCCGGCGGCGGGGTTCTCACCAGGCCTCCAGACACTGGAGTGCTCAGTCAACTTGCAGATCCTGGTGGTGGGGCCCCATGGAGCGTCCAGAGGCCGCTCCTTAAGGTGGGGAATATGTTAGGAATAAGTTCACCTGCTGGTGGCACTATCCTGCTCTGCGCTGTTTGCTGCAGTTCCAGTGTCCACCAGCAGGTGTCTCCCAAATACCAGCAGGATCTGATCAGCCACACCTGGCTCCAGCTGCCGGGATATTTAAGGCTACTCCTCCCTTCCCCCAGTGCGTCAAGATTCTGGTCCCTTCCTGCTACCAGATTGTGCCTGCCAACCTGTCCTTGTCCTGATCCTTCTTGCCTTGTTCCATGCTCTTGTCCCCAGCCGTGTCCTTTTCCTTGCATCCCTGTTGCCTTTTCCCTTGTTGTAGTTATTGTTGTAGATATTGTATATAGTTAGCTATTAGGTTTATTAGTTATTCTTGTTTGCTGGAGTGGTTTATGTTTTCATTGGTTGCTGTGTGTTTGTTGGTGTATTCTCACTGTAAATAAATATCACTTAATATATATATCATTTGTTTGGTCTCAGTTCCCTTGTGTAGCTACGTGTCTGGTCACCTTAGCCGCTGATCCTGACAGTGGGCCTGCTTGCCCACCTAGCACACAGGAAGAGGAGGAGGAGGAGGAGGATGATTGTATCAGCAGCATGGAGGTGGAGCCTAGCACTCAGCATCAGCAGAAGCAGTCTTCAAGGGATCATTTACAGTCCCAAGGAACACGTGGACTTTTACGTGGCTGGGATGAGGTGCCTGTGGATCCTGTCGTCCTCAGTGACCCAGAGGACTGTGCCCCGAATGCCTTTGCAAACCTACGCTGCATGGCCTCCTTGATCCTGCAAAGCCTGCGTAAGGATCCTCATGTACGTGCTATCAAGGAGACGGATCATTACTGGCTGGCAACTCTCCTTCATCCACGTTACAAGAGTAAGGTTGCGGACCTTATGTTGCCATCGCAGAGGGAGCAGAAAATGTAACTTCTGCGGGAGGCCTTGCAGAAGGGTCTGTGCAATGCGTTCCCAGAACCGGGGGGGATTACCAAAACCTGGCTCTGGACGACGTCTTGCTGAGGCTTCGGTGAGTCACAGAAGGAGCGGTGGAGAAGGTGGCCGTCTGACCGATGCCTTCAGACAGTTTTTTAGTCCGCAGCCCCAAGGTCTGACCGGTTTCAGCAACCATCGCCAGCCTCTGGTTTACATGGTTCGGGAATACCTAGGGGTAAGATCCGACTTGGACTCCTTCCCCACCAAAAATCCTCTGGCTTTTCTGGGTCTTGAGGATGGATCACTGTCCAGAGCTTGCACAGTATGCAATTGAGCTACTGGCTTGTCCTGCATCCAGTGTTCTTTCAGAACGCACATTCAGTGCTGCTGGAGGCTTTGTTACCGATCACAGGGTGCGCCTCTCCACCGACTCTGTTGATCGACTGACCTTCATCAAAATGAATCAGGCTTGGATCAACACCAGCTACCAAGCACCTGATGCTGATGTTACTGAATAATATTTTTTTGTTGAAATGTCGGATCCCTTTTAGACTGCATATGCTGATGCTGAGTGACTGTCCTCTTATGCTGCTGATGGAATATCCTTTTCCTCCTCACTTTTCTTGCTGATAGCTAGTAAGAAATGTTGTGTTTCTGGGCTCCGCCACCAGTGCCTAAGGCACAATTTTTCGGCCCCTGTTTAACAGGGGCTCCTAATAACAATTTTTGATGCAATACTTTGCACGTGGCTCCTTGTTTCGCTCCAATTACAGTATGTTTGAGGGGTGTCCTTTTCTCTAAAAATTTTCTTTCACAAAACAATAATGGCCCCCCACCACCGCTAAAATATTCGACATATTGTTGCCACACAGCACGTGCGCAAGCAGTATTTCCTTTTTTTTATAGTCCTCTCATGTTGTGCAGGGACATTTCTAAACACGTGCCACTACTATAGACACCCAGCAGGTGTGATATTTAAAGGATTTTTTTTTTTCACTTTAAGCATCATTAAAATGTCTGCTCCGGAAAAAACAGCCGTTTTTAAAACTTTTTTTTCCATTGATACATGTTCCCTGGGGCAAGACCCGAGTTCTGAAGGACGTTTTCCAACATTAAATTGAATATTGGTCTTTAAAATTATCGTTTTTGAATTCGAACGTTCGAGTCCCATAGACTTTAATGGGGTTCTAAATGTTCGCGCGAACCCGCGGTCTGTTCGAACGTTCTGATGCGAACCGAACACGGGTATGTTCGGCTCATCCCTATTGGATATTGATGTTTGCATTGTTCCTGTGATTTCTACTGTTTTACGTGAGGTTTGGTGGAGAGGGGCCTCAGTGTTGGTGAGATTCCTCCACCATACTCTCATTCAGGCCTGGCCCTCAGGCTGTGTTTTTTAGGTCTGATTATAGAGATATTCAGTACCAGTTAGGGTTTCACTGACTTATTCAGAGAACTGTATGTATTGGGTGTTTGATGTATAACTTTTGTTCTATGTTTTTATCAAGTAAAAGCCTTACCACTGGTTAAGCTACATTTTGTGTGAAACTTGTCTTTTTGCAGCTGTGTGGCAGGTAAACAACAACAAGGTAATACTGCATTTAGGCCCAGGGCCTGATGGATTCACCCTTTAGTACTACAGTATAAGTCCTTTTTCGACACTTTATCCCCTAAGCTACTATCAACCTATAATGCCCTATCCAATCCCCAGCACATATACCTGTTATACCTAAAGAGGGTAAGGACCCCACACAAGTTTCAAGCTACGGGCTAATATCTCTAGTAAATGTGGACACTAAGGCCTTGTACACACGGCTGAATATATCCGCTGTGAACGGTCCCCGGACCGTTTACAGCGTATATTTACGCCGGGGTGTTTTGATCCGATGGCTGTACACACCATCGGATCAAATTCCCCGCCGACGGACAGCGCGGTGACGTTGACGCCGCCACGTCACCGCACCAGGAAGTAAACACTTCCGCGCGCATGCGTCGGATCCATTCACAGGATACGACGCATGTGCGGCAAGATATGTCCGCTGGTTTGCCGTACTAACCAGCGGACATATCTGACGGCCAGCTATCCGGCGGAATTATTTCAAAGCATGCTTTGAAATTTTTCCGCCGGATGAATCCGGCAAAAAGCGTCCGTTTGCCCCTACAGACGAGGGGATTTTTCGGCTGAAATGGTCCGTCGGACCATGTTCAGCGGAAATATCCCCTCGTGTGTACAAGGCCTAAGAGTTACGCAAAGATACTCACTAACCGAATGCTTCGCCTTAAACCCATTCCTATTTTCTTGGACCATGTTGGATTTGTCCCTGGCAGAGAGTCCAGGGGCAACACTATCCGCACATTGAATCTCTATCATTGGCTCACAACGTCTCGCAAAACTATTGGACTCCAACCTTGCATGCTTGCTCATATAATGGCACTTTACTCCACCCCTTCATAATAAGCAATGGAACCCGCCAAGGCTGCCCCCTATCCCCCTGATCTATATTTTGGCCTTAGAACCCCTCCTTAATAGATTGAGATCCAATCCCGACATCCACAGATTGACCATAGGAGACAAAGGGCCAGATTCACAGAGCGATTACGCCGGCGTTACAGGAGATGCACGGCGTAAGTCTAAATTTGCGCATGCGTTTCGATGCGCCGCATCCCCAAAACGAGATACGCAAGAAATCTACTTTTTATTGACCAGCATAATTTCGATAGACAGGCGCATCCGTCCGCGCAAAACTGCGCTAGACACACCATTGATTTGCTATTCAAATATGCAAATGAGGGAGTTACAGGGATCCACAAAAGAACGTTGGTGCAGCGCAGGCTACGCGCTGTGCGCAACAGCTGCATGTCCTGTCTAAAATTAGACCATATAAAAGGTGGTATAAAATTAGACAATCCGTCTACATGTCAGCTAAAGCAACACTGTTAGTGAGGAGCTGAGCAGTCACACTTGCTGCCCAACAAACTGTATGCCAACATGCCAGTGGCATCCATGCTCATAGCTATACTACTGACTTAAGATGAGCAAAGAAGGAGGAGGGCACGGAGGAGAGCACGGAAGAGGTTTTTTTTTTTTTCAAAAAAAAAAATCTTTGCTTTTATAAACATTTGTACTAAAAAAATACATACATATATACATCAATACATAACATACATACAAATTACAAACACAGTCTCACTATCTTTTAATAGCCCTTTAAAACCTTGATGGATATAATAATCTAATCTGATACAAGCCCCTCACTCTTCACTTGATATATCACACACACATAGACATCTTTGGCATGAGTGATTCTGAGGTGTCTCGCATCTTCAGATTCACCCCTCATGCCATCCTGGAATTAACCACAAACCTGCAGGAGGACATCACCAGCCCAACACATGACACCACCCATGACACCCATGACAGCTACATATACAATCCTAGCCCCATCCCCACAGATTTCGAACAGAACATGTATAGGGACAGCTGGCTGGTTGGTGAGTGACATGGGTGGCAGGCATGACTGTCCCTCCCATGATGCTGAAATCACAAGGGGCACATGCACTACTAACATCCTCCTGTCTTATCCCTTCAGGGTGACTCTGCATATGCACTGGGACCCCATCTCATGACACCTATACGGAACCCCCCATGGTACCCTGTTGTATTCCCCAAACTTTGTATGCCAGATCATTGGTGCATGTTGCATGCTGCACAACTTCGCAGTGAGAAAGGGCCTGGAGATTGACATAAGTGATGACCTGACCCCCGAACCAGACAATTCCCCCCCCCCCTAACCGAGGATACCCCGTCTTCTGAGGGAAGAGCAGCCAGGAGCCAGCTCACATTAGGCATCTTTGCACGTTAAACACACACATTAATGATGGCACAATGAGAATGCATGCATGCACACCACTGTGGTCCCTAGCACAGACACATCACATCCCCATCACATTGGATTGGCACAGTCCCACCATGCTGGACTTATGAGCAGCCATGCCATGCCACGGCTCCAATTATGTCACTGTACACTCATACACCCCCACATTCAAAAATCATTCACAAACAGAACCAAAAAAAAAAATTGACCAGCAAAAATAAAAAATGCCCAGCAAAAATCTAATGTAAAAAAAATAACAACAAAAAAAACACATAAAAGTGAAAAATAACTCTGCAAAACAGTGCCCAAATATCTCAAAGACACGTCACAATCAAACGCTAATAAACAACAGAACAAAAGCACCTTGCTGTATAGGAAGGGATACAAAGGGATGTACTTTTGCAAAGAAAGTGCATTTGTGTCTGTCTATTTATGCTGTCTGCGTAGTTCACTAAGTTGCCCGGGTCCACTTCCAATTTCACTGATTGCGCCGTTCCCGAGTTGTGAGCATGCGCACAGAGGTGCTGACCATGGTCTGCTTCATGCGCGCATGCGCGAGCCGGCCGGCCCTTCATTTGCATGGGGTCACTGCTCATTTCAATGTAACACGTCCACGTCCTTCCCAATTTGAATTACTCCGCCTTACGCCTCTGAAATTACGTTGCACAGGCGCTAATTTCTGCGCAAATCAAACGAGAATACGGTGATTGCGCCGATACATTGCGGCGGTCTAACGTAAAGGAGGTGCGCTACACCAGTCAAAAAATGCGCCGAAAGATTTTAAGGTTGCAGCTTTCGCGGATGATATTCCCCTCTCTTTGAAATCACCCCGGATTACCTTGCCTAATCTATTGAAAAGACATAGAACAATTTGGAAGCTTATCAAACTTTAAAATTAATTACTCAATTACTTAAAATCCCAGCTCTGAATATCACACTTACTACATAAGAAGTGACTCACTGCCAGGAAACTTTTCCCTTCCTATGAAAAAAAGATGCTATTGCGTATCTAGTCAAATTACAAGCCGAATGGCAGACCTCTACACTCAGAACTTCCTTGTGGCCCTAACTAAGACTCAAAAGAATTTCAAGGAGTGGACTCATGCTGGACTCATTTCATAACCACTAAGTGTTATCACCACTATGTTCCTTGAACACAGCTGACATCCACCAGGCAATTGACATTGTCTATCCCCGGTAGGGGGAAGGTAATGGGGAGTGGGCCAACTCTAGGCTGCCTGCTACTTGGTAGAAATACCTATCCCTCTCCTCCTCCCTACCACCCCACTTTCTTTCCTCTGTAAGCCACCCCTTTCCCCTTTTTTTCTTTCTTCCCTTTCTCATCTGTTTTTCTCTCATGCCCCTCTTCCTCCTCCCCTTTTCTTTATCCTTGTCTCTTGAGTATTCTTCAAGCCACACTACTTTCAATCTACAGCCACCACATGAAACATACACAATGGGACACCGTTAACATTGCCTTGAAATGGAACAAGCCTATAAGCTACTTCCACCTACTGGTTGAATAATAGTAACCCCCATGGGGGGGAATAAGAGATCCTCCCCCTTAACCTAAGCTATAATTTAAATAGTTGTGTTTCCTTCGGCTAATTAGTAGGAGGTTTATTGCCACTGATGCATGCTGGCGAAGAGCATGTATATTTAGGGCAGATCATGTGAGCTCTCTCTTGCCCCAAGGGCTTTGACCTGAGGAGGGTGCAAATGCCTGGAAGCAGAAGCCTTTCCAGAATGGTACTGCTGCTAGAGGCCCTAAGCTCAGGGAGCCTCACAGAGGATATGGATCTGGAAGGAGAAGTGATGCCTCGGATAGAGTACTGGAGGTTACTCCATCGCATGATGTCCTACTAAGGGGAAACTTGCTGAGAGCCCTTGAAGCATCAGGAGGATCACCATGAAGGCTGTTTCTACTGGAAACTATTGTTTCTTTTGGAAACAGGCTGCTGGTTTCAGCTTAAAGGCATGTTTGTCTGTACTAAGGTCTATGGATGAAGTCTGAGTCTTTAAGTCAGTAAGAAAATCTGTGAAGAATTAAAGTCCTTTAAAAAGTGATTAAAGTGACTGGTATTCAATTATTACACATCCCTTAGCTATTTACCCCACTGTTTGCTGTGCTTTGTAGTGCCTTTACCTTTTTTACCATTAAAGGCCACCTTTTTAAGGTTTATTGGTGTGCGGCTGTCCATATCTTTTCTTCAAGTTATTACACATCCCTTACCTTTCGGTCATGGACCAAGCTCTGGGAAAATGCAAACCCAAATGGTTTGAGGGGGTACCACCATGCCTCTAAGGGTGCTACATTTTTGGTGCTCAACATGGGGCTCGATGGAATTTGGTTTGCCGTTGTCTTTAGAAACCAACAGCAAGCCTGAGTTTCATCTTGACACTGTGGGGATTGCGGGCTGAATGCCTCAGACACTGTTTTCCTATCGCTGTTGTATCGCCAAGTTGAGAAAAGCTTTTTTTGGGGGGGGGAGTGCCACCCCCATATTTGTTAGTTTAACCTGTCCATCACCCAGTAAAAATATTTACTACAATTGTTTTGTGTTAATTGCTGATATGATTACTCAGCAGCAGCACACATTTTTGCATGCATATTGAGAATAATTAATTTTGCACCTTTGATAACAACATTAAAAGTCCCCTATTAAGGTTATCAAATAAACTAAAAACAGTATTTGCAGTATAATTAGAAATATATTAGAAACTATCATGTAACAAAATATGCAAAGAGATTAGATGTTTGTGCAGTCATGTATCTCACAAAAATAATTTAGTAGACTATTTGCTTGGGCTATTAAACTTACAGGTAAACTTTCGACATCATAAGCTTTAAGGCACTTTAATAAGGCAGCATTTTCAAGGTCTACTCATAGAGAATGTAGAAAGAAATATAAAGGCAAGATCATAATGGAGTGTAGTTGCTTGGCAACACATGGCAGCCATAACACACAATGACAAAGGTTCTGGTATGAAGGAGTGGATGTGACCATGACAAGTGAGGACGTCAGGTAAGATACAGTTCTTTATAGATTGATATGCAAGCCTTTTAGAGCTCCAAATAACATGTTTGGTAAGTGGTGCAGAAAAAATAGAATCCCTGTCCTCTCATGCTTAACCATTAACATACACTATTTTGATCATTAGATTAATAGATACATACCTTTTTCTCATGTGTATTTGTTATGTACCACAGCACACAAATACACGCATAGAACGGTTCAGGCTGTTTTTCCATGCCTAATCTTTATATCAATGTCAGGCCCAAAGATGAACCAGCCAATTCACCCAAAACAAGATCCACTGTAAAATTGACTAAATCAATCCAGTTGTAAAAATAAAATAAAAAATGTTATAGTCACAGAGCACAAATTCAAACCAACAACCATAGTAAGAGATTTAAAGAAATAGTCCTGTGAAGTCTAATTGCGTGTTCCAGTTCAAATACAGTTTTTTTTTATTATTATTTATCAAATCTATGGGCTAATTAAGTAGTTAAAATGCAAAGTAAATGCATTCTATTTGAGTTTGTATAAACCATTAAGGGATATTTTTGCTAGTGTTCCCAAATACATGAGTCTAGCTCATTTGATTAAGTGTCTCAAATAGTTATTTGACATTTTTATGCCAGTAGATGTGCCTAAATTTCATAATAATAAAAGTGATTAGTGTGTTTGCAGTGTGACAGTTCCCCTCCTGTCCACAATCTCCTCCCCTCAGCTTGCAGGCAGTATGGGACTATACTGATGTAGACATGTTGGTATTCTGTATTATTTGCATTTTGAATTTGGATTCTTTTGTCTTTATTCTAATGGACGGAACATACACTAAGGCCGCGTACACACAAACGGTTAAACCGATGAGAACGGATAAATAACCGATCGTGTGTGGGCGCCATCGGTTATTTATCCATCTGTTAAAAAAAGACAACTTGTTTTAAATTTAACCAATGAATTCCTAACCGATAGAAAAACAAAAACATCGGGCCAGATTCACAAAGCCCTTACTCCTGTCTAACTTGCATTAGACTGGAGTACTTTCAAATTACGCACGTTTTTTCACTACTCTGAAAACTCAAACCGTGAAAATACGGCTGCGGGCTTCAATCCGACTGGCTTACGTGTTCGTACGCCTTCGGATCTACGCTGCAATAAATTTGCGGCCGCTGGGTGGAGTTTCCGTCGTTTTCCGCGTCGGGGTATGCAAATGCGCTTTTGCCAACAATCCACAAAGTTACGAGCGTCAATCGCAATTTCTTACGGCATCTTTAGTCATCTTTTTGCTGCATAAAATTATACCAGCTTTTTGCTGGTCTAATATTAGACAGCCCATGTTAAGTATGGCCGTCATTCCCGCGTCGAATTTCAACGTTTTCCGACGTCTTTTTTTATTTTTTACGTAAGTCGTCTGGGAATAGGAATGTCGTAAACGACGCTACTCAAACAAAAAATGACGTAACAACGTTATTTCGTGCAATGCACGGTGGGAAATTTCTGAACGGAGCATGCGCAGTTCGATCGCCACGGGGACGCGCCTAATTTAAATGCTTCACGCCCCCTAATCGCGTATTTCGATTACGCGGCGAGAAATACAATACGCCGCCGTACCGTAAGGGACAAAATCTACCAGAATTCGGCGTATAGCCTGGTAAAATACGGCGGCGTAGTGTATCTGAATCTGGCCCATCGTTAGTAGGCACGACCATCGGTTAAAAATCCATGCATGCTCAGACTAAATTAGGGGACGGGAGCACTCATTCTGGTAAAACTAGCCCTTGTTATGGAGATGGCACATTCTACATTTTTAAAATGAGTGCCTCGTTTATTGCAGCACATTTTTTTCTTTGTTCAATTGCTAGAATAAAAACGTTGTTTTGCTGATGGTATTTAGACAGAGTTCTCCCATACTGACTTCTTTAATTTTTGGCTTGTGATCTTTAAAAAAAAAGCCAGATCTCCAAAATAATTTTTTGTACTCCACATCTTTTTTTTTTTTTTCATTATAATTTTTTTATCAAGTTATTACACCATTTTTTTTTTATTATTTCATTTTTTTTTTTTTTAGCAAGTTATCACAACATTTTGTTTTTTGTTTTAAATTTCAGTTTTTTTTTATCAAGTTATCACAACAAAATTTGTTGCGATAACTTGATAAAAAAAAAGGTTGTGTCCTTTGTAAATTACACATTGTATTTCTGAAATGTTTGATGGCTATTCACTAGAAAAAACACAATAGACAAGTATTGAACTGAAATTAAATCTCCATTTATTCTGGAACAAAAAATTAAACATGAAGGGCAAAAATTGACCAATCAGCCAAATATATGCAGACTTTGGAGCCCAAAGGCACATTCCACCATGATAAACAACAAAATCAATACCATGAGGAGTCCCTCAAATTTGGGTCACAATGTGCTCCCCAAATCCCAGAAATCAGAAGCAGCAAAAGATGTCATACATGTCTTCCGGTTGCGGTTCCCTCCTATTTCCATCGAATTATTCAGACCCGGGTCTTTAAATATATTTGGGGTCCAATAAAACCCTGAGTATCTAGATCTGTTCTCCTTCGAAATAAGCTCAGTGGAGGCTTGGGACTCCCTAATTTTGCCCGCTACTACCAGGCTGCTCAGCTGGCACAACTCGCTTTGCTTCATGCCTCCTCTGAAATCCCAATATGGGTTAGCCTGGAAGCTGTTGATCTCTCCCCGTTGATAGTATCCAACTTGCTGTGGTTGCCCCCACTGATACGTGGCCCAGTACATAATCCAGTCACACGTCACTCACTTAAGCTATGGAATAATTTGCGTGTCCGATTTGGGATGGTCTCCCCCTATGCCCTATTACTTTCTGTGATAGGTCACCCATTTTTCTTTCCTGCCCTCTCTGAACCTGCCTCCTTCCGCCTTTGGACTCGGGCTGGACTACACCGCGTGTGTGATCTTGTTTCCTCTACTTCCCTTAAATCTTTCTCTACCCTACAGGCTCAGGCTAAATTCCCCTATACTGAACACTTTAGTTACTTACAAATATCTCACTTTATTCGAACAGTAATTAAAGATTGCACCTCTCTGGGTGAATTCTCTCTTTACGAGAGTATCTGCAATACTGACCCACATGCTCCCGGTGTCATCTCACGACTATATAACCACCTCACTGCTTCCCCGACTGACCTCCCCCCTATGCTGCACAGTGGTCCAAAGACTTTCAGATAACATTGGATATGGAGGAATGGGCAAATATTTGGAGCTAAACGAAAGCCTCCTCTCAAAATGTGGTGGCCCTGGAGGCAAATTACAAGGTCCTTATGCGGTGGTACCTAGTTCCCGCTAGGATTTCTAAATTTTGGCCATCCTATCCGTCAGTATGTTTACGGGGATGTGGGGCTAAGGGTACACATGAACATATTTGGTGGTCTTGCCCGATTGCACAACGCTTTTGGGTAGTAATATTCCAAATGGCTTCCACCCTGCTACACGATACTTTGGTCCCTGATCCGTCTATAGCCCTTCTAAACCTAATACGTAAGGATTATACAAGGGCCCAAGTTCGACTCCTGCTCCAACTGACTACTGCGGCTAAACAGACTATAGCGAAGGCTTGAAAGTCCCTAAATTTGCACATAGCGGAAGTTAGAAGCAGGGTGACTCAACACAATAATATCTGGACTCCCTGGGTAGAGAATTTTCTTCCCCCAGGGTTCGATATGGCCTTACTAGTGCCATGATTCATTATAGCTTATGCCCCTTTATTCTCGTGCCCTCCTGGGGTTCGTGCGGTCCTGCCGACATTCTCTCTTTCCCCCTTTCTTCTTTGTTTCCTTCCCTCTCTCCTCTCTCTTTTTTTCTTTCCCTTTTCCTACTCTACTCTCCTCTCTTTAAGTTCCCTTTTTTTCTTTTTCTTTTCTCTTCTCTCTCTCTCTTTCTTTTTCTAGATACCTTGAAAAGTTGTCAATGTTATCTCGGGTAAGGTTGGAATTCCTTACCCAGAATTAGTTTTCTGTTTCCTTTTTTTTTTGACCTACAGAGTACTGTTTTACGTATTACTCCTCTGTTGGATTGGAATTGCCTCCCCCATCATGGAGGATTCCTATATGTTTCCTTCTAAGTATCGCACAGTCATGTTTCTGTCACGCTTCCCTTTAGTGTGTTCAGTATGGTTACATTGTCTCGCGGTTCAATAAGCTGTAATACTATATACGTGACTGCACGTGCTATGGGGCTGATTTACTAATGAATGTGCGCTGCGCCGGTACATGCCTTAATTAGTGCGCTGGATGAATCCCTAATTAGGCGCATGAACCGGCGGCAGCAGCAGCGCGATGTGATTGATAACTAAAGCCGCCGCCGAACTCCCTGTATAAGTCTATGGGGGAAATCTTAATAGTGAATTTTAAAGGCTAATCTGCAAGTTTTGTCCTAAAAAGTGTTTGGGGACCTCAGTCCTGCCCCAGGGGACATGTACCAATGCTTTTTTTATTTTTTAAAACGGCCGTTTTTTCGGGAGCAGTGATTTTAATAATGCTAAAAGTGCAATAATAAAAGTGTAATTTTCCTTTAAATTTCGTACTATGGGGGGCTCTAATGTCAGCATGTGAAAAAGCGCATGTTTCCCGTGGTTAGAAATGTCTCTGCACAAAATGTCATTTTTCAAAGGAAAAAAAGCCATTTAAAACTGACTCGCGGCTATAATGAATTGTCGGCTCCCGGCAATTGCAGGAGAATTCATTCATTAAAAAAAGGAAAAAAAAAGCGTGGGGGTCCCCCCAAATTCAATAACCAGACCCTTTAGGTCTGGTATGGATATTAAGGGGAACCCCGCCGTCAATTTAAAAAAAAAATGACGTGGGGTTCCCCCCAAATATCCATAACCAGACCCTTCGGGTCTGGTGTGGAATTTAAGGGGAACTCCACTCCAAATTAAAAAAAAAATGGCGTGGAGTCCCCCCTAAAATCCACACCAGACCCCTTATCCGAGCACGTTGACCTGGCCGGCCGCAGAAAAGAGGGGGGGACAGAGCGCGGCCCCCCCCCTCTCCTGAACCGCACCAGGCCACATGCCCTCAACATTGGGAGGGTGTTTTGGGGTGCCCCCCAAAACACCTTGTCCCCATGTTGATGAGGACAAGGGTCTCTTCCCCACAACCCTTGCCCGGTGGTTGTGGGGGTCTGCGGGCAGGAGGCTTATCGAAATCTGGAAGACCCCTTTAACAAAGGGGCCCCCCAGATCCCGGCCCCCCCCCCTGTGTGAAATGGTAATGGGGTACCTTGTACCTCTACCATTTCACGAGAGAAAAAAAATGTAAAGGGTTAAAAAAGACAAGAGCCGGTTTTTGACAAGTCCTTTATTATCTTCTTTCTTCTTTCCTTCGGGTTTCTTCTTCCTCCTCCTTCTTCTTCCTCTGCTTCTGTCTTGGGTCTTCTATTCCCGCATCTTGCCCGGCGTGTTCTTCCATCTTCTTCCGCTGTCCTTCTCGTCCGCATCTTCTTCTCCTTCTTCTTCTTCGCCGGAGGCGCCGCTTCCAATTGAAATCCCCGCTGTCTGCCGGACCACGCCCCCCCCTCTGACGCCACGGGCAAGCTCTTAGGAGTGTGCTGCAAGTGCGTCCGAGGGGGGCGTGGTCACATGTCAGAGGGCGGGCAATTCAATTTGAAGCTCGTGCGCGGGCTTTTTTCTTTGCCAGAGTCGCCGCTTCCAATTGAATTGCCCGCTTTCTGGAACATGTGACCACGCCCCCCTCTGACGCACTGGCACCACACGGGGACTTTCCTAAGAGCTTGCCCGTGGCGTCAGAGGGGGGGGCGTGGTCCGGCAGACAGCGGGGATTTCAATTGGAAGCGGCCGCTCCGGCGAAGAAGAAGAAGAAGGAGAAGATGCGGACGAGAAGGACAGCGGAAGAAGATGGAAGAACACGCCGGGCAAGATGCGGGAATAGAAGACCCAAGACAGAAGCAGAGGAAGAAGAAGGAGGAGGAAGAAGAAACCTGAAGGAAAGAAGAAAGAAGATAATAAAGGACTTGTCAAAAACCGGCTCTTGTCTTTTTTAACCCTTTACATTTTTTTTCTCGTGAAATGGTAGAGGTACAAGGTACCCCATTACCATTTCACACAGGGGGGGGCCGGGATCTGGGGGGCCCCTTTGTTAAAGGGGTCTTCCAGATTTCGATAAGCCTTCCTGCCCGCAGACCCCCACAACCACCGGGCAAGGGTTGTGGGGAAGAGACCCTTGTCCTCATCAACATGGGGACAAGGTGTTTTGGGGGGCACCCCAAAACACCCTCCCAATGTTGAGGGCATGTGGCCTGGTGCGGTTCAGGAGAGGGGGGGGGCCGCGCTCTGTCCCCCCCTCTTTTCTGCGGCCGGCCAGGTCAACGTGCTCGGATAAGGGGTCTGGTGTGGATTTTAGGGGGGACTCCACGCCATTTATTTTTTACATTTGGGGTGGAGTTCCCCTTAAATTCCACACCAGACCCGAAGGGTCTGGTTATGGATATTTGGGGGGAACCCCACGTCATTTTTTTAATAAATTGACGGCGGGGTTCCCCTTAATATCCATACCAGACCTAAAGGGTCTGGTTATTGAATTTGGGGGGACACCCCACGCTTTTTTTTTCCCTTTTTTTAATTAATGAATTCTCCTGCAATTGCCGGGAGCCGACAATTCATTATTGCCGCGAGTTAATTTTTAAATGGCTTTTTTTTTTTTTTTTTTTTTCAGAATGTCATTTTGTGCAAAGACATATTTCTAACCGCAGGAAAAGTGCGCTTTATTCACCTGCTGACATTCCCCCCCCCCCCCCCCATGGTACGAAATTTAAAATAATTATTCAAATGACGTGGGGGTCCCCCCAAATTCAATAACCAGACCCTTTAGGTCTGGTATGGATATTAAGGGGAACCCCGCCGTCAATTTAAAAAAAAAATGGCGTGGAGTCCCCCCTAAAATCCACACCAGACCCCTTATCCGAGCACGTTGACCTGGCCGGCCCGCAGAAAAGAGGGGGGGACAGAGCGCGGCCCCCCCCCTCTCCTGAACCGCACCAGGCCACATGCCCTCAACATTGGGAGGGTGTTTTTGGGGTGCCCCCCCAAAACACCTTGTCCCCATGTTGATGAGGACAAGGGTCTCTTCCCCACAACCCTTGCCCGGTGGTTGTGGGGGTCTGCGGGCAGGAGGCTTATCGAAATCTGGAAGACCCCTTTAACAAAGGGGCCCCCCAGATCCCGGCCCCCCCCCTGTGTGAAATGGTAATGGGGTACCTTGTACCTCTACCATTTCACGAGTAAAAAAAATGTAAAGGGTTAAAAAAGACAAGAGCCGGTTTTGGACAAGTCCTTTATTATCTTCTTTCTTCTTTTCTTCGGGTTTCTTCTTCCTCCTCCTTCTTCTTCCTCTGCTTCTGTCTTGGGTCTTCTATTCCCGCATCTTGCCCGGCGTGTTCTTCCATCTTCTTTCCGCTGTCCTTCTCGTCCGCATCTTCTCCTTCTTCTTCTTCTTCGCCGGAGCGGCCGCTTCCAATTGAAATCCCCGCTGTCTGCCGGACCACGCCCCCCCCCTCTGACGCCACGGGCAAGCTCTTAGGAAAGTCCCCGTGTGGTGCCAGTGCGTCAGAGGGGGGCGTGGTCACATGTTCCAGAAAGCGGGCAATTCAATTGGAAGCGGCGACTCTGGCAAAGAAAAAGCCGCGCACGAGCTTCAAATTGAATTGCCCGCCCTCTGACATGTGACCACGCCCCCCTCTGACGCACTTGCAGCACACTCCTAAGAGCTTGCCCGAGGCGTCAGAGGGGGGGGGGCGTGGTCCGGCAGACAGCGGGGATTTCAATTGGAAGCGGCGCCTCCGGCGAAGAAGAAGGAGAAAGATGCGGACGAGAAGGACAGCGGAAGAAGATGGAAGAACACGCCGGGCAAGATGCGGGAATAGAAGACCCAAGACAGAAGCAGAGGAAGAAGAAGGAGGAGGAAGAAGAAACCCGAAGGAAAGAAGAAAGAAGATAATAAAGGACTTGTCAAAAACCGGCTCTTGTCGTTTTTAACCCTTTACATTTTTTTTCTCGTGAAATGGTAGAGGTACAAGGTACCCCATTACCATTTCACACAGGGGGGGGGCCGGGATCTGGGGGGCCCCTTTGTTAAAGGGGTCTTCCAGATTTCGATAAGCCTCCTGCCCGCAGACCCCCACAACCACCGGGCAAGGGTTGTGGGGAAGAGACCCTTGTCCTCATCAACATGGGGACAAGGTGTTTTGGGGGGCACCCCAAAACACCCTCCCAATGTTGAGGGCATGTGGCCTGGTGCGGTTCAGGAGAGGGGGGGGGCCGCGCTCTGTCCCCCCCTCTTTTCTGCGGCCGGCCAGGTCAACGTGCTCGGATAAGGGGTCTGGTGTGGATTTTAGGGGGGACTCCACGCCATTTTTTTTTTTAGTTGGAGTGGAGTTCCCCTTAAATTCCACACCAGACCTGAAGGGTCTGGTTATGGATATTTGGGGGGAACCCCACGTCATTTTTTTTAAAAATTGATGGCGGGGTTCCCCTTAATATCCATACCAGACCTAAAGGGTCTGGTTATTGAATTTGGGGGGACCCCCACGCTTTTTTTTTGGTGTTTTTAATGAATGAATTCTCCTGCAAATTCCAAGAGCTGACAATTCATTATAGCCGCGAGTCAGTTTTAAATGGCTTTTTTCCTTCAGAATGTCATTTTTCACATGCTGACATTACACCCAGGGCCGCCCATCAGGGGGGTACAGGCAGTACACCTGCAGGGCCGCCATTAGGGGGGTACAGGCATTACACCGCCCGGGGGTCCCCAGGGGCCCCCAGGGGCCCGGATGGGAACCACCCTAAAACAAAAAAAAACTATTTTTTTTTTTTTTTTTTTTTGTTTAAGGGCTCCGAAGGTCCCCAGGGGCCCGGAGGCCACTAAGGGCCCCAGATGGCAAGCCCTTTTTTTTAAATAAAATATATATATTTAAAAAAAAATATATATTTTTTAAATATATTTGTTTATTTTTTTTTTTAAGGAAAGGGCCCAGAGGTCCCCAGGGCCCTGGAAGGCTACCCCCTTGTTTTTTTAACTTTTTTTCGATAAATGTTATATTTTAAAAAAATATATATATATGTATTTTCTCTCTTTTGTATTTTTATTTGATAAAGAGCACAGAGGTCCCCAGGGCCCCGGATGGCTACCCCCCTTTTTTATATATATTTTTCTCTTATTTCTTATTTCTGTCAAAATTTTTGTAAAGGGCCCCCCCGCTCCTCAATTTGCGGCACCACCCCCCCCCCCCGCTTCTCAATTTCATACGGCAGCACCCCCCCCCCCGGTTCTCTGCTCCAGGGGGCCCATGCCTGAAGCTGTGTAAGGGGCCCCAAAATTCATGATGGCGGCCCTGTACACCTGTAAGGGGCCCGGGGGTCCGGAGGTGCCCAGATGCCTGGAGGCCCCCCAGTGCCCCAGATGGTAACCCCCCTCTTTTTTTTTTTGTATATATATTTGTTAGTTGGTTTTTGTAGGATTTTTTATTAAAGGGCCAATTTTTGGAATTTAATATTTTTTTGCAGTCTGGAGGTCCCCAGGGCCCCGGGTGGCAACCCCCCAAATTTTGTTTGTTATTAAAGGGCCAATGTTTTGGTTTAGGGGTCTGGAGGTCCCCAGTGGCCTGGTCCCCAGTGGCCCGGAGATCCCAGGGCTCCAGATGACAACCCCCCACCTTTACAAAAAAAAAAAAAAAAAAAAACATATGATATATTTTTTGGTTATTTTTTAAACATATATATATATAATATAATTTTGAAAGCTCCCAGAGGGCCCCAGATGACAACCTTTTTGCTTCTAAAAATGTTATAAACATTTTCCCCAGGTTTGTTACTTTTTACTTTAATTTCTTTTTTAAAGTGTATTTTGTGCGTGAAGTCGAGAGAGAGAGGAGCTGGACTTGCAATCGCCATCCTTCTCCATGGCCCCGGTGGCAATGGTGGGTGTGAGGGGGGCCTCCCACTCACCCCACCTGCTACACTTGGGAGCCCGATGGGACAGAGGGACTCCCCCTATGAAGGAGTGTAGCCCACCCAGCCAGCCCTGTAGGTCCTTCGCCTCCCTTTATTTTAGGAGACCTCATGGCCAAAGTGTGTGCAAGTGTGGTGTTTTTTTTGGGGGGGGGGGGTGGGCATACTAAGCACAGGCGTACCTTGCATAGCACACCCACCGGGAGCCGGGCTGACACCACCAAACTCAATTCATATGTAGCCGAGACCGGGATCCGAACCCTTGGCTGCAGAGGTGAACGGCTTGTCAGCGCAGTGCCATTCACGTTGAGCCACCACAGCTCCCACCCAATGTTATTTTTTTGTTAGATTTTTGGTAGTTATTTTTTATTAAAGGGCCCAGAGCTCCCAAGGCAACCCCCTTTTTTATTATTTTATATATGTAGATATTGTAATTTATTTTTCATTAAAGAGCCCAGAAGTTTCTTTTTATTAAAGGGCCCAGTGGTCCCCAGGGCCCCCGGATGGCTACCACCCTTTTTAATATATATTTTTCTATATGTATTTTTTAGTAAAGGAACCCCCCGCTTATCAAATTGCGGCAGCCCCCCCCCCTTCTTAATATCAGGCGGCACCCCCCCCCCTATTCTCTGCTCCAGGGGGCCCATGCCTGAAGCTGTGTAAGGGGCCCCATAATTCCTGATGGCGCCCCTAATTGCCTCCCCCCCCCCCATGGTACGAAATTTCAAGGAATTTTTCACTTTTATTGGTGCACTTTAACCACTTCCATACCGCGCCTATTCTGGCACTTCTCTCCTTCATGTAACAATTATATTTTCTTCCTTGAAACTTACTCAGGACCCCCAAACATTATATATATTTTATTAACAAACACCCTAGGGAATAAAGTGGCGGCCATTTTTTCGGACACATTTCCAACAGTATTTGTGCCAAAAATGTTCTAACGTTTTTTTTTTTTTTTGGCTTTCCAAAAAAAAACCTGTTTCATGAATGACAAAATAAGAAAGCAGTAAAGCTAGGCCAATTTTTAGGGATAAGGTAAAAGATGATGTTACACCGAGTAAATAGATACCTAACTTGTCACGCTTTCATATTGCGCACACTCATGGAATGGCGCTAAACTTCGTTATAAAAAATCTCCATAGGCAACGCTTGACTTTTTTTCTCAGGTTACCACTTTTGAGTTACAGAGGAGGTCTAGTGCTAACATTATTGCTCTCGCTCTAACGCACGCTATGATACCTCACATGTGGGGTTTGAAGGATGTTTACATATGTGTGTGGGACTTGCATGCGTGTTCGCTTCTGAGTGCGAGCTACTAGGGACAGGAGCATTTAAATTCCTTTGTTATTTTATTTTTTTACTTAATATTTTATTTTTTGCACTTGTTTGTCCCTTTGTTTGTATTATTTTTCACTTTTCTTCCTATTACAAGGAATGTAAACATCCCTTGTAATAGGACTAGTGTGTGACAGGTCCTCTTTATAGAGAAAGGCGGGGTCAATTAGACCCCACATCTGTCCTCCAGGCTGGAAATCATGGAATTGGTAAAAAAAAAAACATCTCATGCTTTCAGCTGCAATCATGTTCGTTCAGCACAGTAGCGTAGTGTGTAGCATGTTCACCTAGCAGCAAAAGGGTTGCTGGTTCGAATCCCACCCGTGACACTATCTGCCTTGAGTTTGCATGTTCTCCCTGTGCCGGGTTTCCTCCCACAATCTAAAAACATGCTGTAAATTGGATCCTGTCTAAATAAGCCCTAATATGCAGTAGGATATTTAGGTTTTGTGCTTCCCTAGGCCTGACCAAATTTTGGCACCCCCCTAATAGAAAAATGACCCACCCTTCCTGTCAAGGCCACACCCTGTTTTTTTATGACCCACCCAGGAATTTTCAGGGGACACACACAAGTTCTGTGGGGGGGGACTTGGGGGGGCCCTTAATTTGCCTACTTTTTCGATCACTTCCTGTTTGGCTATGGGGCAGGAAGTGAAGGCCAATCTCCCCAAACGGACAGGGATAATACAAAATAAACTGACAGAGCTTCTAACCCCCCCCCCCCCCCCCCCAACTCTATCCAAAATGAAAGAAATCCAAAAAATAAAAGTGATGATTATTGTTCCAGTTTAACCCCAAATTTCAGATCATTTTATTGAGAGGCTTAAGAAAATATAACCATGCCAATAGGCCACGATCCAGCGTTGCTAATATGTATGAATGTGTGTTAGGGACCCCCACAAACACCACCCAATGTTAAATCAACTATTTTCATGTTTGTTTTGGGGATGCCTGCACCCCTGATAGGGTAAAGACACCTCACAAATGTTGTCACTTTCTACTTAATTCATTCACTTCCTGCCACACAGCCAAACAGGAAGTGAGGGAAACACCTGAGTAATGTTTTGTTGGGGACACACAGATCAATATAAATAGTTTCCCATTTTGGAAATGGCATTTTGCTGTGTACACCCCAAATTAGTAGGAATCTTGGACTTTGGGGTCCATTTACTAAAGGCAAATCCACTTTGCACTACAAGTGGACAAGCAAGGAAGAAAACTCAAAACTTGGCGGGATTGGAAGTAAAAACCATCAGTGCTTCCCTTCTGATTTTCATTGCCTACGCTTCTACTGCAGAGCGCCTTTGCCTTTACTAAACCCCAAAGTAACCAATCATTTGGGGTGTACACTGCAGTGCAATTTGCTTAATGGTGACACTAGTTAGATTGACCTGTGCCCCGAAGAAAAGACCATTGGTAGGGTTTTAACCTCACTTCCTGTTCAGCTGTGTGACAGGAAGTGAAGCCAATTTTAGGAAAAGGGACACAAAGCCCAACCTAAAAACACTAGCAGGGGTTCTAACACTCAATTGGCTTCCCTCAAACAACCCACAATTAGAATAGGATTGTCTTGTGCTAGTTTCAAGCACAGCGCTGTAAATCAGCACTTCAAGCCTGTCCAAAAAAAACACACCACCCCCCCCCCCCCCCCAACAGGCCCTGTTTGCAGCTTTTCCTACATCTTGCACATGTGCTTTAAAAAGTCAGTCTGGACATCAGTTCTAGGAAACAATACTTACCGCTTTGTCCTTCCTTTTCTGGTGACTAAACATTTCATGCATACACACCAGGAAAGAGCTTAGAGACAAATCACACTTGATGGTTTAGGCCCAAACTAGTTCAGCTGCAGCGGTTGAAATCCATAGCATGAAAAAAATATCACAAAACAAACTTCAAAATTTGAAAGTAATTTTATTGGTCCACAAAACAAGGAAAGCAAAAAAAAAATTACAAATAAACACACCAAAAATATATAAAAACCTAAAAACAAAAAGACCAACGTTTATTTCACAGTCATTGGAAAATAAATCATGCTTTTGAAATAACAGGATAGACCCACAGGATTAAAACATTAGTCATTAACATCTTGAGAAACATTTAGCAAAATTATGTAGCAGAGAAAACATCAAAAAATACAAAACTTGCTCCAAAACATCTCTGTTTCACTCCGCCATTCCTTCCAGCCAGCAAATCTGCCCCTCTGAGGGGCAGCTGACACGTGCAGTATCCACGCTTTTTATAACATGTGTGCTAA
This sequence comes from Rana kukunoris, assembly GCA_029574335.1. Lineage (NCBI taxonomy): Eukaryota > Metazoa > Chordata > Amphibia > Anura > Ranidae > Rana > Rana kukunoris. The sequence goes on from CM056059.1 coordinate 245,455,537, forward strand.
TGAACCAATTGGAAACACATGAAGAAATGTCAGCCTCTAGTTTGTGTGCACTTGGAACTGCTTACACCTGTTAAGGATGTCCTTAAATTACTAAGCCAAAAAAAGAGCTTTCTGAGCATGCTCAGAAAGATGCAAGTCATTTTCAGGATGAAACTTCCAACTTCTTTTTCTAACTGTTCGAGCATGCCCAGTTCACTCGAAATGCAGTACCAGAATCAAATCTGCAATGGCGGATGAAAGCATTAGAGGTGTTAAATTTTTTTTTGGTCCCCATGAAGTGATGCTTTACAAGCTGAACGGGAGGTCTTATAGAATTTTTACGTAACAAACCTAAATAGTAATAATTTAAACGCCCCTGTCCCTAGTAGCTCGCAGTCAGAAGGGAACAAGCAGCATTTTTATTGTTTCCGGTTACCAGTTTAGATTTACAGATGAGGTCTAGTGCTATAAATATTCCTCTTGCTGTTACGCACGCTATGATACCTCACATGTGTGGTTTGAAGAATGTTTCCATATATGGGGGCGGGCCTTAAATGTGTAAGCCCCGCCCACATATTGAACCCCCGTTCAAACCCCACATGTGAGGTATCATAGCGTACGTTAGAGCGAGAGCAATACTTGTAGCACTAGAGCTCCTCTGTAAATCTAAACTGGTAACCTGAAACACATAAAAAAGCGTTGCCTATGGGTTTTTTCAAGTACTGAAGTTTGGCGCCATTCCATGAGTGTGTGCAATATTAAAGTGTAACATGTTGGGTATCTATTTACTCGGTGTAACATCATCTTTCACATTATGGCCATAAATTGGGCTAACTTTAGTGTATTCTTAATTTGTAACCACTTGAGCCCCAGAGCATATTACTGGTCACTGACGGGGCCATTTTTTGCATTTCAACACTGCGTCATTTTGACTGACAATTGCGTGGTTGTGCGACGTGGCCCCCCAAAAAATTGGGCGTCCTCATCCTCCCCCCCCCCCCCTAAAAATTATTTTTTTTTATTTTTGTTGGTGGTATTTGATCACCTCTGCGTTTTTTCATATTTTTGCTTGACCCAAAAATATAGCGACAATTTGGTAACTAAAAAAACATCTTTTTTACGGTTTGCTATAATAAATCTCCCCCAAAATATATTCAAAAAATGTTTGCCCTCAGTTTAGGCCGATAAGTATTCTTGGACATATTTTTGGTTGCAAAAAATCACAATAAGCGTTTGATTGGTTTGGGCAAAAGTTCTAAGTAGGGGTTGGTCTTATGGGTTTTTTTTGAATAATTTTTTGTTTTACTAGTAATGGTGGCTATCATTTGTTTTTTCTGTCTAATGCGACATTGTGGCGGACACATTTTTGTGAGATTTGGCATTTTTGTAGCGAGCAATGGTATATCAATGCATTGCTTACTATAAAAATGACACTGGCAGGGAAGGGGTTAACACTAGGGGCGCGGAAGGGGTTGATTATGTTACCTGGGTGTGTTCTAACTGTAAAGGGGGTGGGACTGTGTAGGGGAAATGACAGATCGCTGTTCATACATTGTAGGGACAGACGAGCAGGCATTCCCCCCCCCCCCCTGACAGGACCGGGATAAAGGGGAACTCCACCCCAAATTACAAAAAAAAAACGGCGTGGGGTTCCCCCTTCTGGTGCACAACAGGCTCTTAGATTTGATCTGGAACATAAGGGGTTAAACCCACGCCAAAAAACGGCGTGGGGTTCCCCCTCAGATCCAGACCAAACCCTTCTCCCAGGCACGCAGTCTGGCCGGACAGGAATGGGGGTGGGGACGAGCGAGCGCCCCCCCCCCTCCTGAGCCGTACCAGACCACATGCCCTCGACATGGGGGAGTGTGTGCTGTGGGGGAGGGGGGCACTGCCCCCCCACCCCAAAGCACTCTTGTCCCCATGTCGAAAGGGACAAGAGCCTCTTCCCGACAACCCTGGCCGTTGGTTGTCGGGGTATGCGGGCGGGGGGCTTATCAGAATCTGAGAGCCCCCTATATTAAGGGGGCCCCCAGATTCTGGCCCCCCACCCTATGTGAATGAGTATGGGGTACATCGTACCCCTACCCATTCACCGGGTGGAAAAGTGTAAACAAAAAAAAACACACAGAAAAAAATAATTTATTAGTCAGCTCCGGGGGTCTTCTGCCGGGACCCCCCACCACCAGCCCATTGGGCCCCGGGCTTCGCCGTCTTCTGCCGGGGGGGGACACCCACCGATGATCTCCGCCATGTCCAGCCAGGCCCCCACCCCAAAATAAGCTCTTTCAGATCCGGGGGGGGCCGGCCGAAAGAAGCAGAGAACAACGGGGGCGGAGCCCCTCGGTCTTCCAGACGTTTTCTGCCGGGGGGGCTCCAGCCCCGCACCGGTCTTCGCCGCCGCCTTCCGCCGGGGGGGTACACCTACCCCCCCCCCGGTCTTCGCCGCCGCCTTCCGCCGGGGAGAGAGACCCCCACCGATGCTCTCCGCCATGTTCGGCCAGGCCCCCTACCCCAAACAAAGCTCTTTTACATCCGGGGGGGCCGGCGGGAATGGCGGAGAACAACGGGGGCGTCGCCACTCCTCGGTCTTCTAGCCGTCTTCTGCCGGGGGGGGGAAACACCCACCCATGCTCTCCGCCATGCTCGACTGTGCCCCCACCCCAAAATGAAGCTCTTTTACATCCGGGGGGGCCGGCCGAAAACAGCGGAGAACAACGGGGGTGTCGCCCCACCTCGGGCTCCTCCGCTTCTGCCTGGCTCCTCCCGAGGCCAGGGCTTCTTTTGCCGTCTTCCGCCGGAGGGCGCCACTCTCCGGGCTTCTCGACGTTGTCTTCCGCCGCGGGGGCCAGGCCTTCTTCTTTGCCGCCCCCTTCGATTTTTTCGGCCTGGACGGGGTCGCACATCCCATCCAGGACTTGGACGTGGCGGGCTTCTCGTCGCCGTTTTCTGCCGCTGCCCCCTTCACCACGAAGCTCCGTGCTTGTTTGATGAGGGCAGCGGGCTTCCGTCGTCTTCTCCGGGGCGAGGGTCGTACATCCCACCCCGGATTTCCTCGCCGGCTTCTGCCTGGCTCCTACTGGGGGCCAGGCCTTCTTTTGCCGTCTTCCGCCGGAGGGCGCCACTCTCCGGGCTTCTCGACGTTGTCTTCCGCCGCGGGGGCCAGGCCTTCTTCTTTGCCGCCCCCTTCGATTTTTTCGGCCTGGACGGGGGTCGCACATCCCATCCAGGACTTGGACGTGGCGGGCTTCTCGTCGCCGTCTTCTGCCGCTGCCCCCTTCACCACGAAGCTCCGTGCTTGTTTGATGAGGGCAGCGGGCTTCCGTCGTCTTCTCCGGGGCGAGGGTCGTACATCCCACCCCGGATTTCGTCGCCGTCTTCTGCCGCTGCCCCCTTCACCACGAAGCTCCGTGCTTGTTTGATGAGGGCAGCGGGCTTCCGTCGCAGTCTTCCGCCGCGGGGTGACACTCGCGGGCTTCTTCTTCCATTCGATGTTGACACGGCGAGGTCCGGCGCTGAAATGCCTTCTGAGCGGCGGGCAAGGACTTATATTGGCATTGGGCGTGGGCGTGGTTATGCCAACATGTGACCTTAACCCATGTGACAGTGATGTGACGTGACATCACTGTCACATGGGTTAAGGTCACATGTTGGCATAACCACGCCCACGCCCAATGCCAATATAAGTCCTTGCCCGCCGCTCAGAAGGCATTTCAGCGCCGGACCTCGCCGTGTCAACATCGAATGGAAGAAGAAGCCCGCGAGTGTCACCCCGCGGCGGAAGACTGCGACGGAAGCCCGCTGCCCTCATCAAACAAGCACGGAGCTTCGTGGTGAAGGGGGCAGCGGCAGAAGACGGCGACGAAATCCGGGGTGGGATGTACGACCCTCGCCCCGGAGAAGACGACGGAAGCCCGCTGCCCTCATCAAACAAGCACGGAGCTTCGTGGTGAAGGGGGCAGCGGCAGAAGACGGCGACGAGAAGCCCGCCACGTCCAAGTCCTGGATGGGATGTGCGACCCCCGTCCAGGCCGAAAAAATCGAAGGGGGCGGCAAAGAAGAAGGCCTGGCCCCCGCGGCGGAAGACAACGTCGAGAAGCCCGGAGAGTGGCGCCCTCCGGCGGAAGACGGCAAAAGAAGGCCTGGCCCCCAGTAGGAGCCAGGCAGAAGCCGGCGAGGAAATCCGGGGTGGGATGTACGACCCTCGCCCCGGAGAAGACGACGGAAGCCCGCTGCCCTCATCAAACAAGCACGGAGCTTCGTGGTGAAGGGGGCAGCGGCAGAAGACAGCGACGAGAAGCCCGCCACGTCCAAGTCCTGGATGGGATGTGCGACCCCCGTCCAGGCCGAAAAATTCGAAGGGGGCGGCGGCAGAAGACCCTCAAAGTTCAAACCACCTTCACCAGGTGAATGGGTAGGGGTACGATGTACCCCATACTCATTCACATAGGGTGGGGGCCCGAAATCTGGGGGCCACATTATTAAACGGGGCTCCCAGATTCTGATTGGCTCCCGCCCGCATACCCCGACAACCAATGGCTAGGGTTGTCGGGAAGAGGCTCTTGTCCCGTTCGACATGGGGACAAGAGTGCTTTGGGGTGGGGGGGCAGCGCCCCCCTCCCCCAAAGCACACACTCCCCCATGTCGAGGGCATGTGGTCTGGTACGGCTCAGGAGGGGGGGGGGCCGCTCGCTCGTCCCCACCCCCATTCCTGTCCGGCCAGACTGCATGCCTGGGATGAGGGCTTGGTACGGATCTGGGGGGGAACCCCACGCCGATTTTGGCGTGGGTTAACCCCTCACGTTCCGGACCAAGCCGGAGAGCCTATTGTACCCCTGGGGGGGAAGCCGCGCCGGTTTCACATTTGAAATTTGGCGCGGAGTTCCCCTTCAGTGTCAGCGCAGCCCGAGAACAGCTCGGAGCTTGCCGTGCGCCGCTCCAGGCAGTGCAAACACTGCTACGCCGCCTGGTATTTACCAAGGATTTCCCGGCGTACTGAAGAGGCGCGCGGTAAGCTCCGATTTTTCCCTCTGCGCATGCCCAGTATGCAAGTGAACCTTCCGAGGTTCTAGCGTACTTTGCAAGCGCCCGGGGATCGGGTCCCAAAAGTCACTTTCCCTTTCAAATCGGCCCGCCACACAAGTTGAAACACATGTCACTACACTTCCCCTGCATCACCCCCCTCCCTCCCCTCATAAACTCCCGCCCGAATCCCCGATGTTTACATAACTAAATGCCGCACGCCAGCTCTGTACTGGCGTGCTGTGCGCCCTCTTCTGGGCGCATTAGGCACTTTAGTAAATGAGGAAACACGCTGCACTAGCAGCGTGTTTCTTTGGTAAATGTCAAAAACAGGTTTACTCCTGCTTGTGCACCATGAGTCTTGGCGCACAGGCTTGGTAAATCAGCCCCTATGTTCTGTATGTACCTTTTTGTACTTGTTATTATGTCAAACCAAAACCGTTTATTCTTGTACTCTGCGTTTATTTTCTCAATAAAAAAATTGAAAAGAAAAGATGTCATACATGGCCCCAAGCTGTGTTACTTTAACAACCTCAGTTTTCTGGCAGATCAGCTTGAAGCCAGGGAATCACTTTTTGGTCTTTCTTGTAGTCTTCCCTCCACGTTTCCCGGCAGCGTTCCTTCCACGGCTCCTTCCACGGCCCCTTGCAGGTGGTGAGAATGTGGCAGCAGGAGGAGGAGACTAGGCTGGGTCACTGAGTTGTGTGGTCTCAGAGAGCAGGCCCCTTCTTCCCCTCTGTATCACAGATGCTATAATATCCTTATTGTCCCTCCTCCATTTTTTGCAGCTGGTCTGCAATGTAGGAGCTGTAGCCCTTAACAGGGTTAAGGGGGGCCCTCATGACTTCAGCTTCCTCCCTAATGACCCGCAGAGACTCCTCCTCCAGTTGGGACATGCGCTTAGGTCTTTTGTGGCACATCTGGAGGGGAGGCACCTGATGACTGCCACTCAGCCCAGCCCCCTCCTGTCTGCCACTCACCCCTTCCTCCTCCTGGCTGACACATTCCTGAGCTTCCTTTTCCTCTTGGCTGATCTCTTCCTGTGTATAAAAAAAGGACATGGTTTTTATATTTTGCTTCATCAATCACACACATTTTTAAGCTCATGAATGTTGTTTTTATTTTCATTTTTTTGTAAATTGAACAGACTCTCATTCTGACCCCTGCAGTTGGCATCCCTGTCACAATTTTTCTTGCCCACAGCTTTCATTTTGGTTCAAAAATCATCTTGTTAAACCAACAATAATTTGCGGCCAAGAAATATGTTGTAAACTACTATACCTGAAGATGTGCAGATCTGGCTCCTCGGCACACTCTGCAGGGGTGGGGGGAACAGTGGAAGGAACGCTGGAGGTAACGGTGGAGGGAAGGGTGGAAGGAAGACTGGAAAGTGATTCCCGGGCCTCGATCTGATCGTCCAGGAAACTGAGGTGTTTATAGTACCACAGCTTGGGCTCCTGTACTTCATTTGCTGCTGCTCCTGACCACGAGAAGAACGGACCTGTTTAAAACGCTTTTTGTAAGCATTCATCATGTTATTGATTTTGTTGCTTATCATGGTGGGAGTTAGCTCTGGTATCCAGGTCTGCATATAAGTGACCAATGGGTCAATTGTTGCCCTTCGGACATTGTTGTTGTAATAGTAGGTGTTTTTGATTTCACACAGGCAATTTAGTTCGTAATATTTCTCAATGAAGCGCATCAAGTTATCGGGCTCTTTGAGCTTTTGCATATTCAAGAAATTTATAGAAGAGAAAAACATATAAACACTAGGGTCAGCTTAAATGGACAGAATCTTATCACAATCTTGACCTTTAACCACTTGCCTACTGTGCACCTACACCCCCTTCTTGCCCAGTCAAAATTTTAGCTTCCAGCACTGCGTTACTTTAACTGACAATTGCGCGGTCGTGCGACGTGGCTCCCAAACCAAATTGACGTCCTTTTTTCCCACAAATAGAGATTTCTTTTGGTGGTATTTGATCGGCTGTGCGGTTTTTATTTTTTGGCATATAGACAAAAAAATAGCGTAAATTTTGAAAAAAAAAACACAATATTTTTTGCTTTTTGCTATAATAAATATTGGCCCCCCAAAAATTTGTAGAAGAATACGTATTGGCCTATATCTGGAGATACGCCGACGTAAATCGTTTCTGAATCCGGGCCATTGTTGTCAAGATGATGTGTTTGTTCAACCTTACTAGAATGTGAAATGCAAACCGGATTCATTCACACAGTGTAAAGGAGAGGATAATAAGCAGCTGGTTACACATCTGGACTCAGGAGCACCTGTGTGTCCCCCATGATGGCAGATAGCACATGTTAATATTTGGCATGGGATCAGGATACAAATCCCCATTTTGCCGCTCATTTGTGGGGCTCCTTCTTTCTATGCTCAAAACCAGTTTGTACATTTAAAAAGTGAGTGATTACTGTGAAAATTGTGGTTATTTACTAAAACAGAGAAATACATTTGGCACTACAAGTGCACTAGTAGGAGAACCAGGGAGACAGATAAAAAAAACCCAAGCAAGAATGACAAAACTGTAATTTCAAAGATCACATTATTTATTTATTTATTTATGTTTTAAATTAAAAATAAAATATGCTCTGGCATAGCAATGGCCCCCCTACCCATGAAGTAATCCACATATCTGTCACGTGCATCTCAAGCAGTTTGGGGAGCCAAGCCAGTACGGCCGGTGTCCAGGCCAATAAGGTTAGTCGATGATTGTCTGGCCTCAGGCCCAATGTTGGAAATGTATGTCTCTGAGTGCCTGCGCAAAAAAATATGCAGAATGCAACAGGCAAAAACAACTGTGTTCATTTTATATTCCGCCATGTGCATGGCTGTCTGGAACAGGCGGAACTGGCTGGCCATTATCCTGAAGGCATTCTCGACAAACCTATGGGCTCTGGCCAGCCGGAAATTAAAAACCCTCCTCTCCGGAGTAAGGGTCCTTTGGGGAAACGGCCTCATCAGGTGTGGCCCCAGCCCGAAAGCTTCATCCGCCACAAACACGAAAGGGAGTCCCCTCCACATTGTCTCCCTTCCGTGGCAGTGCCAGGCCACCAGTCTGGAGACGTTGGGCAAACTCCGTCTGCACGAACACTCCACTGTCGGACATCCAGCCGTTCTTCCCCACGTCCACATATAGAAAATCATACTGTGCCGACACCACCACCATCAACACAATGCTATTAAAACCTTTATAGTTATAATAGTATGACCCTGAACGGGGTGGCGGCACTATGCGGATGTGTTTCCCGTATATTGCCCCTTTGCAGTTTGGGAAGTCCCACCGCTGTGAGCAAATTGGGAAGCCACAGTCTGCCATTCCTGGGAAGCCACAGGGAAGCCACAGTCTGCCATTCTGCTGGCTTTCCCTAAGCAGAGGCATATGAGAGAATTGGTCATGCTGGCGCAACCAATTCTTGGCCCATGAACTCCTCCTCACCCTGTTCAAGGCCAGATATCTGGAAACATTATGAACTGCAGAAGACAGCCCATAAGCAGCACAAACTTGAGCATGAGAACGTGCCTCCAACATGGATTCAAACCGATCGGCTGGTCAGAACGCACTTAAAACAGAAAGCGCCCAAGTACAGCAAGGCCTGTAAAGAACGCACTGAAAAACAGAAAACAAGCAGACAGGAACACACTGCAAAACAGATACGACCTGACTGCAAGCACTGAAAGACAGATATGAACCCACAAGAACAAACTGAACCCGAGAAAACATTCTGCAAAGCACAGAGACTGAAAAGCGCGAATCGACTCTAACCAAACTTTTACTAACACGCGGTAACACGGAATCAGCAAAAGCAGCCCACGCACGGAGGAAGGGCTCCGATCGATCTGCCGGCCGGCGATTGTTTCTACTAGTTAAACGGAATCACACTATTGGCGTATCCTTTTTCCCATCTTTCTGTGGCTGATCGTAAGTATTGCCCGGTTAAAGACCTGCTGGAAGCTGCGTCCAAAGAACCATCCCAGGATTCAAAGGCCGTGGCTGGGTTATAGCCAATTGCTACATTGAGCTTGCCCTCTGGTGAGCAGCGGCCCCCCCTTATATCGGTGAAGGGATCACTATAAGTTTTTTGTCATCACAGTGGTGGTGTTATTAACCAGGATCCTGTTTGTGTGCTGTTTTTAGGACATTTATTTATTTATTTATTTATTTATTTATTTATTTATTTATCTCAGAACTGGACATTTGCAAGGACTGTATAGGCATTTGTGGTATTTTCTTTAGGGAGACTTGCCGGTTCCTGTTGTGTGCCAAATGCCCTGTGGTATACATCAATTAACATATATCTGCTTCAGTTTATGAAGCTATATTATTATTTTAACCATTTACTCACCAGTGGACTGATGTATATCATTATTGTCATAATTTTACTGTTTATGTGGGCGCGGCTTTGCTAAGTTGTATTGGATTTAACCTTCCCCTTTATAGTGCCGTCGTACGTGGTTTATGTGTCCGCATTCTGACACAATCGTTTTTTGTGTAGGAGCGACTGACCATCAGTCAGCTTCATCGGTTAACCGATGGAAAAATCCATTAGACCCTTCACATTTTTGTCCATCTGTTAGCCAAGGTTTAGGTGTCCTTCTTCCACATTCTAATAAACCCCAGTAGCACAGAAAAATGTGTGGAGACAATTAATTTGTATATAACGGATACACAACTACAGGAAATATTTTCTTGGTGAAATAAAAATAAACAAAATACATCTCTTATGTATGTAGATCTTGAATAGAATGATTGTGTTTGGCAAATGATTTGCAAAAAATATTTTATTTGCTTGTATAGTAACACAGTAGTCAACTGATTGTGTACCCCATTTATTTGTATTTTTTTTTCCAACAATAGGAGCTGATTTATTTTCAATAAATAATTTTCAGGCCTTTTTTATGACCCAGCTTGATTAATTCCTGGGACAAATCTAAAAGCATTTATGAGAGACCTCATAAATGCTTTAGGTGACTACTGTATTTAATCCAGTGTGTCACAAATGAAAAAAAAAAAGATCTGCCTGTACAAGTGGAAGGTAAAGACTTGTAAGTAATATTTATATTTGAGTATCTGTAGATCTAGTCAAAGGTATGTTGATTAGGGCAATTCTATCAAGACCCCATAAAATTACAAGTCTAGCAATTAGCCAAGAGCTATGGCTTCATAATATATATTTTGTTTATGTTAGGAAGGCTCAAAGTGGTTCTAAAGGCTCAAGATTTTGAAAACCTTCTGTATGCAGCAACCTTTATACTTATCTGAGCCACATCTCAATCCAGCGATGTGCAGAGCAGAATCTCTCTCAGGTCTCCCTCTCCTTATTGGCTCACACAACAGTGGGAGCCATTGGCTCCTGCTGCTGTCAATCATAGCCAGAGAGCCATTGAGGAGATAGTGGGAGTGGGGCAGCACCAAGCTGTGCTCTCTGTGTGAAGGGCCACATGGAGTGTGGGCAAGTAGTAAGAGTCTTGCACTCAGCAAGGGGGAAGAGGAGCCAGGACGGCCAGTGAGGGACCCAAAAACAAGAAGATTGGGGCTGTATTGCACAATTGCACAGAGCAGGTAAGTATTTGTTATTGTAAAAAAAAAATCCTTTAGAATCACCCTAACCTACCCATATGTGAGATCTGGTCAGTATTTGGATATATAGATGGAGCTTCCTTCCTTGACAAATAAAGACAATAATAATTTTCTGGGGACTTTATTTCTCTTAAATAAACTAATAAAGGTCACTCAAGAAAAAGAGGATAGGTTTCTTGCACCAGTTTTTCCACCAATGGCTTGATTCATTCTTGTTGAGTGTTAAACGTTTTAATTTGGACGTGTTATTTTTGAATTTTTACAAGTGATAAAAGTTGTCAGTTTAAATAAATCTTTAGATTCTGAGCAAAAAGCAGAATATTGTCAGCATAAATATTGTATATCTAGGTTCCTGCTGGTTTTAATTTTAAAACGGTTCTAGTAGCAAGGCAAACATCAGAGAAAGGGGACAACCTGGCAAAAAATTGTTGGATAAGCATCCATTATTTTGAACCTTAGCATATGGGCAGGAGTATAAAACATACCGGTATATCCAGGTTAATAATCTAGGACCTAGGGACAAATTTTCTAGAACTTTAAATTACACTTGTGTCCAGACAAAAAGGGCCAGATTCAGAGAGCGATTACGCCTGCGTAACAGGAGATGCGCGGCGTAAGTCTAAATGTGCGCGTGCGTTTCGAAGCACGGCATTCCCAAAACGAGATACGCAAGAAATCGACTTTTTTTGCCCAGCGTAATTTCGTTAGACTGGCGCATCCGTCCGCGCAAAACTGCGCTAGACACACCATTGATTTGCTATTCAAATATGCTAATGAGGGAGTTACGGGGATCCACAAAAGAACGTTGGTGCAGTGCAGGCTACGCGCTGTGCGCAACAGCAAAATGTCCTGTCTAAAATTAGACCATATAAAAGCTGGTCTAAAATTTGAAAAATCGTCTACATTGCCCAACAAACTGTATGCCAACATGCCAGTGGCATCCATGCTCATAGCTATACTACTGACTTTAGATGAGCAAAGAAGGAGGAGGGCACTGAGGAGGGCACGGGAGATGTTTTTTTTTTTTTTACTTTTTATTTGCTTATATAAATGTTACAATTTAATCTAATCTAATACAATATTCTTATCTGATACAAGCCCCTCACTCTTCACTCTTCACGGGAGAGGATATATCACACACGCATAGACATCTATGGCATGAGTGATTCTGAGGTGTCTCGCATCTTCAGATTCACCCCTCATGCCATCATGGAATTAACCACAACCTTGCAGGAGGACATCAGCAGCCCAACACATGACACTACCCATGACAGCTACATATACAATCATAGCCCCATCCCCACAGATTTCGAACAGAACATGTATGGGGACAGCTGGCTGGTTTATGAGTGACATGGGTGGCAGGCATGACTGTCCCCCCCCATGATGCACACATCACAAGGGGCACATGCACTACTAACATCCTCCTGTCTTTTCCCTTCAAGGTGACTCTGCATATGCACTGGGACCCCATCTCATGACCCCATCTCATGCCAGCTCACATATGCATCTTTGCACGTTAAACACACACATTAATCAAGGCACAATGAGAATGCATGCATGCACACCACTGTGGTCTCTAGCACACACACCCCACATCCTCATCAAATTGGATTGGCACAAGCCCACCATGCAGGACTTGTGAGCAGCAACGCCACGCCAAGGCTCCAATTATGTCACTGTACATTCATACACCATTCACACGGACCTGGGGATCACTTCTCCCTGGTCCTGGGGAACCCTTCTTCACCAAAATTGAGGGTGACACCCCTTTTCCGGCAGGAATGTCACCCCCACATTCAAACAGCATTCACAACACAAAAAAAAAATGACCAGCAAAATCAAACATTTTCCAGCAAAAAAAAAAAGGAACAAAAAAAGGGGATCACTTCTCCACCACAAATGAGGGTGACACCCCTTTTCCGGCAGGAATGTCACCCCCACATTCCCAAATCATACACAAACAGAACCGAAAAAAAAAAAGAAAAGCCTAGCAAAAATATAATTAAAAAAAAAAAAACAACAAAGAGAACACATAAAAGACAAAAATCACTCTGCAAAACAGTCCCCAAATATCTCAACGACACGTCACAAACAAACGCTAACAAACAACAGAACAATAGCACCTTGCTGTATAGGGAGGGATACAAAGGGATGTACTTTTGCAATGGAAGTGCGTTTGTGTCTGGCTATTTATGCTGTCTGCGTAGTTCAGCAAAGTTGCCCGGGTCTACTTCCAATTTCACTGATTGCGCTGTTCCCGAGTTGTGAGCATGCGCACAGAGGTGCTGACCATGGTCTTCTTCAAGCGCGCATGCGCGAGCCGGCCGGCCCTTCATTTGCATGGGGTCACGGCTCATTTCAATGTAACACGCCCACGTCCTTCCCAATTTGTATTACTCCGCCTTGCGCCTCTGAAATAACGTTACGCATGCGCAATTTTATGCGTAAAAGCGACGAGAATAGGGTGATTGCGCGGCTACATTGCGCAAGTCTAATGTAAAGGCGGTGCGCTACGCCGGTCCAATAATGCGCAGATGTACCTGAATCTGGCCCAAAGTTTGTAAATATTCTTAAAAAATTAAAATAAAAAATAATTTCTCTACAAACTTACTGCTTATTTAGAATATGTAATTTTTTTTTTTTGCTTAGTCTTGGTACAGATGCACTTTAAATACAGCCAATCTATCCTGTCAAATGCATTTTCTGCATGTGTGGACAGATGCAGCCTGGTATAAATCTTTCCTGGTCTCATTCTGCCATGAAAAAAAAATTCTGGATACTGTTTGCAGGTTTTTGCCAACAACCTATTGTCAATATTCAACAGAGAGAACTGTCTGTAGCATATAACAAAGATATGATTCATCAGAGGCATAATAGTGTACACATGTTATCATCTTATAGTGTTTTAATAGAATTTACGTAGGCCTGGACATTTTCATAAAGGATATTTTGAATGGCTTTCCACAACCCTTTTTTTTATTTACATTTTTATTGATTGTTTACTTTTTTTTTTACATACAAGTGTGTTACAAGGTAATGTAATACAAGAGAGAATAAGCAAAGAAACAGTAGTGAGTATAAACTCATCAAAACACAATCATTAAACTATATATAGTATTATAGTCCAGCATTCCATTTAGGTGGGGGGTGGGGGGGTTAGGGTGCAATAAATAGCTTTGAATGTAAGGCTGATGCCGCATACACACGATCACTTTTTGTGATGAAAAAAAAAACGTAATTTTATCTCACGAAACAAAACAACGTTTTTCAAACTTCATTTTCCAAAACGACGTTGCATACACACCATCGGTTTTCAACAAAGCTCTAGCAAAGCGTGGTGACGTACACCACGTTCGACGGCACTCTGTTCCATTGAAGCTTTGTCTCATAACTTGCTTCTGAGCATGCGCAGGTTTAAAAAGTTCATTTTCAACATTGTTTTGCCCACACACCATCACTTTTTATGACACAAAAAACGACTTTTTGAAAAACGACACAAAAAATTCAAGCATGTTCGAATTTTTTTTTGGTCGTTTTTTTTAAGACATAAAACAACGTTTTGCCCACACACAGTGATTTTAAATGACGTTTTTGAAAACATAGTTTTTTTCATCACAAAAAGTGATCGTGTGTACACGGCATAAGAGGGGAAGAAATAGATATCTTTTCAATGAGGCACATACTATTGGATGCAAAGTAGTAGCATAGATAACGGAGTAAGGAGTTAAAGTCCAGGTTGGAGTAGGAGAACCAGGGGGCCCTGTCTTTCTGGAATTTAGGCAGAGATAGGTTTGCTTTGGTGAACATAAGCTCCAGTTTTGTTGGTGTATGGTACCATTGATAAAGTAGTTTCTGTGCTGTTTCCCAATGTGAGATACATCTAGAGCAGTGATGGCTAGCCTTGGCACCCCAGATGTTTTGGAACTACATTTCCCATGATGCTCATGCACTCTGCAGTGTAGTTGAGCATCATGGGAAATGTAGTTCCAAAACATCTGGAGTGCCGAGGTTCGCCATCACTGACCTAGAGGCTTTCAGGGTGAAGCGTGTTGCGAGGTGTCAAGATGTTAGGTCTGCCTCAACATTTAGTTTTTATTCCAATTTTTACATTGATGGCAGATTTTTGGGGTTCTGTGTGGAGTCAAGCTTTCTTTATCGTACATCACGGGACACAGAGCGCATAGCCATTACACTTGGGTTATATGGGTACCTTCAGGTGTGGACACTGGTGTAATCAATTTCACAGGAAGTTTCCTCCCTATATAACCCCCTCCCACTGGGAGTGCTTCAGTTTTTTTCGCCAGTGTCTTAGGTGTTGGTCACGTCTAGCTGTCCCTCGGAGGTCTCGGGACCCAGGATAGCTAGCCGGATCCGTCCGAAGTGCTTCAAAGCCAAGGTGTACGGTACCCGGGCCCTGCTGGATGGGGTTTTGCCTATAATGCCTCTCCTTGGAGGGCTGGATTCTGGGCTCCAGTGCCTTAGTCTCTTCCAAGAACTAAACGCTACTGATGCCAGGATGCTATATAGGTCCAGGGGTGTGGGTTCCTTAACACAGGACCCCGGTCCCTGAAGGTCCAAGACAATACCCACGGAATGAATGAATGAATGAATGAAAACTTATATAGCGCGGCACATGCGAACTGAATCGCCTCTGGGCACTTGTTGTTCCTGTCTCCTTTGCTATCAAAAGAGAAAAGTCTTGACCTTTTTCCTAAATGCTAGATGGTTCTCCTCCAACCGAATGCTGGTTGGTAAAGCGTTCCATAGTCTGGGACCCTGGATCGCAAATCTTCTTTCTCCTTTGGACTTGAAGTTGGCTTTCGGAACCTGGAGCAGGTTCTGATTCGTGGATCGCAAAACGCGATTTGGATTGTGCGCTTTTATTAATTCGCATAAGTAAAGGGGGGCATTCCCATGGACACATCTATGCGTAAGACAGAGAGCTTTAAAAGCAATTCTGTCTTTAACTGGCAGCCAATGAAGGGCTCTCAGTGAAGGTGAGATGGATTCCCAGGGTTTTTTCCCAGTCACAAGTCTGGCGGCCGTATTCCGAACGACTTGCAGACAAGCGATTTGGTACTTGGGGAGGCCGAGGTAAAGGGCATTTGCATAATCCAGCCTGGAGTTTACAATAGCTCCCACCACGACCGCTAGATCTTCTTTAGGGATGAACGGAGTGAGTCTGCGTAGTAGGCGCAGTAGATGGTGAGATCCGCTGACCACTGACCCTATTTGTGCGTCCATTGTCATAAAGGAGTTGGGGGAAGGCTGGGCCTCTTGCATTATGCAATACCCTGCGGCGTGGAGCAGGTAAGAGGGAACCTGCGGGACTTGGTTCGACAGTAGGTATCCCCCTGGGGGTTCTGGGTTGGCTAATGGTATGCTTGTGCATCAGCCACTATCTCCACTATGTCTTTTGAGGCAGGATGGGATGTACTAATGTTTACCCAGATAACATGTAGATATATATATGCTTTTAAAGATATGTATTTTGCTACTCCCCCCAGATTTGCCTGTTAGCATGATACTGCAGCCCCACGTGTATAGAGAGGAAGTGCTGACAAAACTCCTGTTTCCTAGGAAGCCTATGGGGACAGCTTCCTCTATGTGTGCACTAAAAAGATTAGTGGCTTACCGGGTGTCTGTTGGGAGCGCTGGTCCGGGCTTCTCCTCTGCTCTCTGCTTCCTCCATGTTGGTTTCAGCGTGGGGGGGGCGGGGGCGCGCGCGCGCCGCCTTTTACAGCGTCAGCGTGCGTGGGGGGGGCGGGCCAGCAGCGTCAGGTCTCAGATAAAGCAAAAAAGCATTTCCTGGCTGGTCATTCCCTCCTGAGAGCAGTGGAGAGTGAGGACATAGAGCGCGCAGCTGAGCCAGTTCTGGCTAACAGTGACACCCAGTGGTGGTTTGTGGATCTTCAGGTCTGGACTTAGTCCACACTGACCAGAAAAAAAAAAAAAAAAAAAAAGATTTTTTTCTTAAAGGCACTCAGCCTTAGATCTGGCAGTATCTGAGTGCAACCTTGGACTCCAACTAACGGGCATTGGTGTGGCAATACTCACAGGACTTTCCTCGGTATTGCCGCCTTCTCAGGCGTATGAAAATTTTGATTTTTTTTTACCATAGCCTGTCCTTATTAATGTTTCACTTCTAGCTACAACAGTTGGGTGTTGGCTGTAGGGGTGTCTCAAGGTTGTGCAATGGCTCCCAAGGGATCAGGACCAGCTAAGGCTGCAAAAGGTGCCAAAAAAGTAAAGGGGTCTCCATCGGGGTCAGAGGATTTGGGCCAGGCTCCAGTGGTCCCACTCTCACCAGATAGACCACCGAACAGCATCGTGCAGGAGCCATTGAGGGTGCTAGGGGCAGAGGCGGCCCCCAATCACCCCATTCCCGTTTATGTTACGGAAGAAATGCTAGAATCCACCCTGGGTGGGCTAGAGAAAAGGTTAACTGCTTTAATTGCCCGCTCTTTGCCGGGTGGCAAACGGGCTAGATCCCTGTCACCTAGAACGGTGTGTTCGGATGCAGAGGTCCTCTCTTCGGAGGAATTGGACCCACAGGGGGATCAAGCGGACCTGAGTCCTGACGGGTCAGACATTGAAGATTCCACTATAGATGAAATTTTTTCGGCTTCTCAAGCAGAGAGTCTGTGGATCCAGTCTCTGACGGATATGGTTCGCACTGCTTTTAAACTTCCAGTGTCAGAACAATTAGCCCCCGAGGTATCCTCTTTAGGTTCGTTGAAGGCACCATTGAGTGGTGCGTCTTTCCCGGTTCACCCCCTTCTGGAGAGCGTGATTTTTCAGGATTGGGCTCGACCTGATAGGATTTTTATCCCTCCTAAAAGGTTCACCATTCTCTATCCTATGGAAGAAGAATTTACAAAGAAATGGGCACTCCCTACCGTGGACGCAGCCATTTCCTGCGTAAATAAATCCCTGACCTGTCCGGTGGAAAATGTCCAGGTGTTTAAAGATCCAGTCGACAAAAAATTGGAGACCCTACTGAAGGCTTCTTTTACCACAGTAGGTGCCGTGGTTCAGCCAGCAGTGGCAGCCATTGGCGTTTGTCAGGCTTTAAAGGATCAGACTAAACAGATATTAAGGGACATACCGGCTCAGCAAGCTCGTGAATTGGCTGACCTCCCAAGAGCTCTCTGCTTTGCAGTAGATGCTATTAAGGACTCCGTTCAACAGGCGTCCCGTTTATCTCTGCTGTTAGTTCATATGCGTCGCCTTTTGTGGCTAAAAAACTGGTCAGCAGAGGCACCCTGCAAAAAGCTTTTAGCAGGATTTCCCTTTCATGGTGGGAGACTATTCGGTGAAGACCTAGATAAATATATCCAGACCATATCAAGTGGTAAAAGTTCTTTCTTGCCTATCAAGAAAAGATCGCGTGGGCCCGCATTTAAGCGACAGGCCTTCGCAGGCTCGGCCCCTTCAACTTCCCGTCAGTATCGACGGCCTCCCGGCCTGTCAGGTTGGGGGGCAGTTCTAGAAGAACAAACCCAGTAAGGGCAGTGGTCGGAGGCAGAAAAACTGCTTCCCATTAATATCTTGGAGATCAGAGCTGCTCGGCTGGCCCTGATCGCCTGGACTCTCCCCCTTCAGAGTCTGCCAGTAAGGATACAGTCCGACAACGCCACTGCGGTGGCATACATAAACCACCAGGGGGGCACGAAGAGCCCAGCAGCCCAAAGAGAAGTAAACCTGAATTTCTCATGGGCCGAAGCCCATGTACCCTGCATCTCGGCGGTGTTCATCCCAGGGATAGACAATTCTCAAGCAGATTTTTTGAGTCGTCAACAGTTGCTCCCGGGGGAGTTGTCTCTTCACCCCCAGGTATTCCAAGAGATTTGCCAAAGATTCGGAATCCCAGATGTGGACATTATGGCAACGAGATCCAACAAAAAGTTGGACAAATTCATATCCCGAGCCAGGGATCCCTCGGCCAGGGGACCGATGCCTTGGTTTGCCCTTGGCACCAGTTTTCTCTTCTGTATGCGTTCCCTCCACTGCAGATGATTCCCCGCCTTCTAAGGAGGATCCGGGTGGAGCGCAGGCCTGTGATCCTGGTGGCCCCAGCCTGGCCCAGGAGGGCTTGGTACGCACTCATCGTGAAGATGTCAGTCGGGGCGTCGTGGCCGCTCCCCCTGCGCCCAGATCTGCTGTCTCAGGGCCCAATCTGCCACCCTGCTTCACAGCAGCTAAATTTGACGGCTTGGCGGCTGAATCCCTAATTCTTAAGGGCAGAGGCCTCTCAGATCAGGTCATATCTACGTTGATTCAGGCTAGGAAACCGGTCTCCAGAAATATTTATTACAGAGTCTGGAGAACCTATGTGGAGTGGTGCGAGTCTCAAAAATGGCATCCTCGAAAGTTTTTTATTGACAGGATCTTGCGATTCCTCCAGGTTGGCGTTGACAAAGGGTTGGCTCTTAGTACTCTAAAGGGGCAGGTGTCGGCTTTATCAATATGGTTTCAAAGACCCTTGGCCACCCATTCGCTTATGAAAACCTTCTTGCAGGGGGTCTTGCATGTGAATCCCCCTATTAGAGCTCCCCTCTGCCCCTGGAATTTAAATCTGGTCTTGTCAGCTTTACAAAGGCAGCCGTTTGAACCTCTGACAGAAATCCCTCTTGTGCTACTAACCCGAAAGTTGGTTTTCTTGGTGGCTATGGCTTCGGCCAGAAGGGTTTCCGAGCTGGCAGCCTTGTCATGCAGGGAGCCATACCTTATTCTGCATAAGGACAGAGTGGTTCTGCGGCCTCAACCTTCTTTCCTTCCTAAGGTCATATCCAGTTTTCACTTGAATCAGGACCTAGTCCTACCATCCTTCTTTCCTACTCCCCAGTCCAGAGAGGAAAGACGGCTTCATACTTTGGACGTGGTTCGAGCCATGAGGGTATATCTCAAGGCTACAGAGAAGATTCGGAAAACAGATGTGCTTTTTGTTCTTCCGGATGGCCCCAAGAAGGGTCAGCCGGCTGCCAAGTCTTCCTTGGCTAGGTGGATTAAGCAGCTGATCTTTTCAGGCATATGGTCTGAAGCGCGTTCCACCTCCCTTATCAGTTAAAGCCCATTCTACGAGGGCCATGAGTGCCTCCTGGGCGGCACAACCATCAGATCTCTATGGCACAGGTTTGCAAGGCGGCAACCTGGTCTTCCGTACATACGTTTACTAAATTTTATAAGTTGGACGTTGCAAAGGGTACGGACGCAGCTTTTGGGCAGGCGGTCCTACGGGCAGCAGTATAGAATCCTCTGGCCCGGTTCACGCCCCCTTGTTTTTCTGTTGGTGGAGCTATTTTTTCTCCTGACAATGTTTTTATTTGGCTATTCTTGGCCTAACGGTCTCCCTCCCTTCATGGAGCATTGCTTTAGGACATCCCAAGTGTAATGGCTATGCGCTCTGTGTCCCGTGATGTACGATAAAGAAAAAAGGATTTTTAATAAACAGCTTACCTGTAAAATCCTTTTCTTGAAGTACATCACGGGACACAGAGCTCCCACCCCTCTTTTGGGGAACATTGTGTAACCTCGGGAGAATTGCTTGCTACAAAACTGAAGCACTCCCAGTGGGAGGGGGTTATATAGGGAGGAAACTTCCTGTGAAATTGATTACACCAGTGTCAACACCTGAAGGTACCCATATAACCCAAGTGTAATGGCTATGCGCTCTGTGTCCCGTGATGTACTTCAAGACAAGGATTTTACAGGTAAGCTGTTTATTAAAAATCCTTTTTTTTGTAGAAGATTGAGGATCCCTTTGCAGAGGCTAGGGTGATCATAGATTTGTATTTCTTTTGGGCACTGAGAACTTCTGCCTGCAGCTTACTACATTTACTGCCAATTTGGTAGAAGCAATGAGGAACTCTCTTAAAAATATATTTATATTTTTTTGTGTATAGGTTTTACAGATTTCTATGAAAGTTAGTGAGCCCTTAGGTCGCGTACACACGATCGGTCCAACCCGATGAAAATGGACTGAAGTCCAGTTTCATCGTTCCAAACCGACCGTGTGTACGGCCCATCGGTCTGTCGTCCTTTGGACCAAAGTTTTAAAACCTGCTTTAAAATCGACCCGATGGCCTGCAGACCGATAGGTCCAACCCGATCCTTAGTACGCACAACCATCGGTCCAACCCGATCCTTAGTACGCACAACCATCGGTTCCAAAACCAACGCATGCTCAGACTAAATGAGGGGACGGGAGCGGTTGTTCTTGTAAAACTCGCATTTGTTTTGATATGGCACATTCGACATATTAAAAATGAGTGTCTCTTTTATTGCAGAGCATTTTGTTCTTTGTTCTATTGCTAGAATAAACACGTTCTTTTGCTGATGCTATTTAGACAGAGTTCTCCCATACTGATATTTTGGCTTTTTTGCTTGTGATCTCATTTTTTTTTTTTTTGTTGCAAGCCAGATGTTCAAAATATTTTTTTGTACTCCACATATATATTTTTATTTTATTTTTTGCAAGTTATCACAACAATGTTTTTTTTTTGTCGTTGAAATTTAATTTAATTTTTTATTTATGGTGGACATTTTTTGGGGGGTATTTTTTATGGAGATTCTTTCTTTTTTGTTGTCAAGTTATCACACCAAATGTTCCCCCCCCCCTCAAGAAAGTTGTGTCCTTTGTAAATGTCACATTGTATTTTGGAAATGTTTGATGGCTATTCACCAGAAAAACACAATAGACAAGGTTTGAACGTAATTAAATTGCCATTTATTCTGGCCCCAAAAAATTATAACAAGAACGGCAACACTTGAGCAATTCACAAAATACATGCAGACCTGGAAACCAAAGGCATATTCTAACACGATCAAGAACAAAATTAACAACTCCAGCAGTCACAATGTACTCGCCAAAAAACAGAAATGAGAAGCAGTAGCAGATGACCTAAATGAACCCAAGCCGTGGTACTACAACAAGCTCAGTTTGTGGCCAAATCAGCTGGAAGGCAGGGAATCACTTGTCTTCCTTACAGCCTTCCTTCCAGGCTGCATTTCAGCGTTATTTCCACGGCCCCGTCCATGCCCCCTTGCAGGTGGTGATGATGTGGCAGCAGGAGGAAGAAGATGAGAAGCAGGCCGGGCCGGGTCACTTAAATCAGTGTCCCTTGTCAGCAGGTCCCTTCTCGCCCACCACAAGACCTTGTTGATAAGGTCTTTGGCCAGGCTCCTTTGTTCCTCCCCCATTTCCTGTAGGTTGTTGGCGAGGGAAGAACTGAAGCTCTCCGTTGAGTTCAGGGGGGCCCTCATGATCTGGAATGCCTCCAAAAGCTGAGCTCCTTGTAGTACCACAGCCTGGGCTCCTTTGATCACGTGCTGCTGCTCCTGACCTCTGTTTATGCAAGTTCTTGTAGGTCTTCCTGTATGTGCCCCTGAGGTTGTTAATTTTATCCTTAATCATGGTGGATGTGCCTCCGGAATCCAAGTCTGCATGTTGCCGTTCTGATATTAGCCTTGTGGTAAGCTGGGTGCCTTGAATCCCGAAGGCAGGGCAGTTCTCGATAATTTTCTATAAAGTGCATTAGGTTTGCTGGAACATTCAATTGCTCCATGTTTTCCGTCCAAAATGTTTTTCTAGAATACCAAAATAAAAAATTATAAACACTAGGCTCAGCTTTTACATTGTCAGAATATGTCCACAATCTTTTGAGCTTCAAACACAGTGTCTTCTGCTGCTAAAATGCTGCCCAGCTCTGCCCCATTGTTGTTGAAAATTAGGATTTTTACCTGCAGACCCTTCATTTACATTTCACTAAATACGTGGCATAAAAACATGCAAAAGTAATGATAGCATTCATCAAGGCACTATTCATGTGTAGATATCATGCCCCTTAGCATTGATGAGATAATACACTGCCTAATTACCTCTGGCCAACAATCCCAATTGTTGTCTGGTCTGATACACAATAAAATAAAGCGGTATTGCAGTCTCACATATATATTTGGGGATGTCTCCGAGCAGATGGAGAGCAAAATTCCATGGGGGACCCAAGATATATAATAGAGCAAGGGTTAAATCAACATATAAACCCCCCATCCCATGACTCTAGGCCTCTGCTGGGCCCATTTTCAAATTTACCTTAGTTCCTGCCGCTCCTCACTTAAGCTCGAGCAGACTCTGCGTAACTAACGTAATCACGTTGTTCTCCTTATATACCCCACGCATGCGTGAAATGCTGCCCTCTTCACCCGCCCATGATGGACCCTTTCCTCTTTTCCACGCCCCTAATCATTGTGAAACGAAAATATGGCGGTGTCACAGGAGCGTGATTTACCCTTTCACGACCAGGAAAGACCGGAGGCTGGAACGTCACGATCCAGGCCCAGACGCTAAAAAGCATTAAATATGTCACTAGAAGAGATGGTGAAGATGGTGGACATACTGCAGAGGAAAGATTACGATGGAGATCATGGACCATACAACACTCCTAATCGGAGGAAGGCTAAAATAATGGACAAGGTGGTGAGGAGACGTTCCGACATATTTAGGGTCACAAGGTCCAATGAGCAGCTCCGAAAATGTTGGTCGGACTTGAAATTGTGTGAGCCAGAGCAGTATAAGAGGATCAAGAGAATTATTGAGAAAAGTAGGTAATTTTAATGTTTTTTTTTTTTTGCAATTGTCTTTATAATTTGTGGGCATGTTTTTCTCTATCTGCTTCTTTGGCCTGGTTTTACTTTTGAACATGGAAATTTTCTTTGTCGAATTTAGCAATATGAAGTATTTTCCCGTTTGTAGTAAACATCGTTCCATCACATCGTTCCTCACAAATCCGATGTTGTTCCAAGAAAAGTACACCTGGACATGCCTATTTGGCATAAAACAACATTTATAAACATTGTTGAAAAGATGATGTGTCAAGTCACATGGGCGGGCTCTAGAGGAGCAGACATGCCTGCCTAGAGCTCCGCTACTCGGGGAAGAAAGCCGTGGATAACCCGGTATTTGATCCGGTCAAACCATCCCATAAACGGACCACAAGCTGTAGGAAGGTGAGGGGGACATTTGGGTGAAAGAATGGTGCTAGGAGGTGCCAGAAACAGGACAAAAACGAATCCTCCATGCAGCCCTCAGCTGAGCAAAGGCACCACTAAGACAGCACTGCTCGCCTCAGAACAGCTCCCCTCAGGGAAACAGAGAAAGCAAACAGCAGCTATAACTGCCAAAACAACTAATCTTATGGCATCTCTGTCCAATATTACCTCAGATAGTGAGGGAGAGGACTCAAATGTGTCACCACAGTTGGATAAAGGTGACAAGGAAATCCCCTCAGGATTGCTCAAACAATTTGAAAAGATGCTTCACAGAGCACTTAAACAGACATCTGAACAAATCACCTCAAGTCTCACAAGAGAAATAAGGGAGATAGGGAACCGCACAGATGCCCTGGAAACCAAGGTAGATGAAATAGAAATCTTTACTCAGGAATGCATGTCTGATATAGATACCCTCAAGGAAGAAAATGTAACCCTGCAAAATAGACTGGAGGATTTTGAGAATCGGGCAAAAAGGTCAAACCTGAGATTTAGGGGCATACCAGAGTCTGTAGTAGACCTTCAATCCACCATTCTTGCCCTATGCCAAGAACTGCTCCCAGGAATCCCTGTAGAGCGCCTAGAAATGGACAGGATTCATAGGGCTCTCACCCCTAAAAAGGCTGACGGTCCCCCCAGGGACATAATAACCAAATTTCATTACTATAGGTCCAAAGAGCAAATACTGCAGGCAGCAAGAGAAAAAAACATCTTGACTTTTCAAAACTACAACTACCAAATTTTTGCGGACATCTCACAACAGACAATTAACAAGAGAAGAGCCATGAAGCCCCTCCTGATTGAGTTACAGCAATGCAACATTAAATACCAATGGGGTTTCCCTTTTTCCCTCCGTTTTACACTGCAAGGGACAAATATAGTCTGCAGGTCACCTGACCAGTTACACCAAGCCCTTGTGGACTTCAAATTAATTGAGCAACCCTCTGCCACATCATCCACACGCAGAAGATCGCCATCATCCTCAGCCAACAACCATGCTACGCAGCAGGACCAAAATGAAGACTTCCATCAGTCAAGCAAACGAGGCAGATTCGTGTCACATCCTCCTGAACGAGAAGACTCAATGGACTGATCATCTTACATTATTAAACATTTTTCCCTTTCTCTCTAGGTTGGAACTCTGGTCACTTGCATCTGAGCTGCTTGTACCACCCTTAGGGTGACCCCCTCTTCTGGTAACGACCCCAAATCCATTCACTAGGTAATAATATTGTAACCACCACCCTACCCTTTTATCACACATTCCCCATAGTAGCCTACCCAACTATACCCTTCCCTCCTTTTCTGGAACCACATCCATGGCTCTGTACTCTGAAACTTTGGTAAAATCCAGAGAAAGCAAGAATAGTTTATCACGCCAATCCCTCCTAACCGCAACAAATTCATGACCACCTTCCTTTAATTGTTAAATCCACTCTCTTTAAGCGAACGGTTGCCTACTGCACCCCCTCTCCCTCAAGTCATTCTGGCTATCGCAATAGATGACAGCCATATGGATTTAATCCTATTGTTCTAATCTATCCCTAATAATCCAGACTCCACTCTACTCCCACTCCCAACCTAACCTCCCGGTATATCTCCTGGGTGATCCCGCCTGTCCCTAGACCCCTATACCCCATTAGGCAGTACCATTTACCTCAGGTACGATAGGGTTCCCCCTCCCTTGCTCAGCTAATATTGTAATATTCTACATAGCCAAGCGCATCCTCTCATCTCTTACAATTGCTCTTCTCTCCCCTTTTTGTACACTACGGAACGCGGCACTCTGACCCTTGGAAAAACATGTGCCCCATTTGGTCTAACTCAGACCCCTAACTTAATATGTGGGGATCTGACGGAGACGCCCTTTTCCCTGGTGGGGATCCTTTTCCCCAACCACGGACTTATGCTAAATATGTTTGTTACAATTTGTTAACTGTTGGTGCACTAACTTTTGTTGTCTTTTATTTTTCCCCTGAAACCTCCTTTCCTGCCCTTCTCCCCATCCAGTCTGCACGGAGTGGTCCGGGTAATTGCTACACGCGGAAGCACGGTAAGATTGAGTTGTCGGTTTGGCTACCATGGCACCATTGAACTTATTGTCACTCAATGTTCAAGGCTTAAACATACCACAGAAGCGATCAAAAGCTTTCAGGCTTTTCCAGTCAAAAAAGGCCCACATAGTCTGCCTTCAGGAAACTCATTTCACCCCAAGCACAACCCCTAAGTACTTTCACACAGCTTATCCACAAGTTTACAATGCATCCGCCACAGTAAAGAAAAGAGGCACCCTTATAGCCTTCCACCGCTCGACCCCTTTCACATTGAACACAGAAATCAGAGACCCAGAGGGGAGATACCTGATCTTAACAGGCTATATTTTAGACACGGCAATTACGATTGTCTCATACTATGCCCCTAACCTCAATCCTATGCCATTCATGTCTCACCTTCTTCAAACCATAAATGCTCATAAACTTGGCTCCCTTCTGATTTGCGGAGACTCAAACCAGGTTCTTCTCCCTTTCTTAGACAAGTCCCCCTATATTCAACACAAACACCATCCTAAATGGAATCTTCCCAATCTCCTCTCAAAATACAACCTGGTGGACTCATGGAGGGAGATGAACCCAACAAAATGCAACTTCACCTATTTTTCAAATCCGCACCAATCATTTAGTAGAATAGATCACATATTCCTAACAACCGGAATGATGCCTAAAGTCCTCCACTCCAATATAGTCCCTATTCCGTGGTCAGACCACAACGCAGTTCTTACAACTATTGCCTCAACCATTCCAAAAAAGCACGACCGGTCTTGGTATATGCCTGAGCTATTACTTAACCACCCCACTCACTGTCTAGAAATAGAACAATCTTTAAGAGACTATCTAACCCACAATGAGAGCCCTGAAATATCCGCCCTCACACTCTGGGAAGCCCACAAGCCAGTTCTAAGAGGGACTATTCAGAGACAATTAGGGATCCTCAAAAAACAAAGGAAACAAATGGCGATGAAATTGGAAAAAGAATTTAATCTAGCATTTTTAGACTTCCAAGACAATTATTCACCCAGAACTAAGGACCGCCTAGACAAAGCTCGCTTAGAGTATGACCTATTCCTTACGGAATCAGCCAATAAAAGTTTAAACAGGTCCAAACACACCTTATACAAACAAGCCAACAAGCCGGGGGCTTATTTAGCAAGATCATTAAATTTCTTTAAGAAATCCTATACCCCCATTAAACTGAAATTGGCTAACAACATCATTTCTAGCAACCCCCTTAAAATCGTACAAAAATTTAGCTCCCACCTGAAAAAACTGTACTCGGATACAAATGTAATCAATGAAAAGGAGGCGGACTCCTTTTATTCGCAACTCCATCTACCCCAAATGTCGGACTCCCAAAGATTGCAATTAGAATCACCTGTATCACATAATGAAGTAAGCAACTCGATAAAGGACCTTAAACTAAATAAAAGACCTGGACCCGATGGATTCACTGCTAAATATTACAAAACATTCACTGAACTCCTCTCACCAAGGCTAGCTGAGGCCTTTAATGACTTGCTAAACCGAAAATCCTTCCGACAGGAATCACTCATGGCCACAATCTGTATGATACCAAAACCACAAACCGATAACACCGCATGCGAAAACTTTCGTCCCATTTCAATGCTGAATACGGACATTAAACTTCTTGGTAAGATCTTGGCGGTGCGCCTAAACAGAATAATAGGCTCACTGGTCCATCGTGACCAGGTTGGCTTTATACCGAACCGACAAGCAGGTGACAATATTAGAAGGGCGTACTTGCTAGCTCATATAGCTAAGAAAAGGGGCATCCCAGCGTGCTTTCTGTCACTGGATATAAAACAAGCTTTCGACTCTATATCCTGGTCTTACCTAAAATATGCATTACAAAAATGGGGCTTTGGACCCAACTTCATGACATGGATAATGGAATTATACAATAATCCGAAGGCATGCGTCAAATACGCAGGCTACAAGTCAGACCCATTTTCCATTGGCAGAGGCACAAGACAGGGATGCCCGCTTTCCCCTCTTTTGTTCGCCCTCCTTATAGAACCAATTGCGCATAAGATTAGGTCAGACCCCAAGATCTTAGGTATAGAGGTAGGGGGCCATAAGCATATAAATAAAAACATTCCATACCTAGGAATCCGCCTTACGGCTTCTTTCACAGAGATATTTACAGCCAACTACCCCACCCTTCTAAAAGAGATATCGAATCTTTTAAAATCCTGGTCTCATTTACCTTTATCTTGGCTTGGAAGAATTAACGCAATCAAGATGTCAATTCTGCCTAAACTCCTTTACCTTTTTAGAGTTCTCCCAGCCCCAATCCCATCATACTACTTAAGGATTGTACAAAAAAGAGTTTCCAACTTTGTGTGGGGCTCCTCCAAACCAAGATTAAAACATCAAATCTTGCATCTCCCTAAAGTTAAAGGAGGACTGGGGCTACCCAACTTTTTGAACTATTATAGAGCTGCACAATTAGCCACGTTACTAAAGTACCACACAACAAAGGAACCTCCCCTCTGGGTTTCGATTGAAGCAGTGGAATGCGACCCCATCCCGATTTCCAACATTATGTGGATCCCATCCAAATCACGCAAACATATCCATAACCCCATTCTTAAGCACTCTCTTTCCCTATGGGACAATTTAAAGATAAAGAACTCCCTTTTATCCTCCCATGTTCCACTCTTATCATTCTATAAAAATCCATCGTTCTACCCTGCTTGGATCTACCCCAACACCTTTAAAGAATGGGTGAAAAAGGACTGTACATGCCTGTATAAATTCTTGGATTCCTCTACATTTAGGTCCTTTCCGGATATATGCGAAATCTATAACATACCACAATCTGAAATATTTAGATACCTCCAAATTAAAAACTTTTTCAAACCTTATGCAGACTCCATCCCCAGCCCTCCCCGACTATCTGCCTTTGAAAAGCTCTGCAAAAGCACCCCTCCCTCTAGAGGTTTGATCTCATCAATATACTCCCAGTTGTTGACTAACTCTATTACGGGGAAACTCCCCTATGTAAACAAATGGGAACTAGACCTGGATATTGAACTAGATCCAGAAGACTGGAATCAAATATGGACCAACACTAAATCTGCTTCAATAAATGTACTAGCTTGTGAAACTAACTATAAAGTTCTTACTAGATGGTACCTAGTTCCTACTAGGATTGCGAAATTTGTGCCAAACTACCCTGAACATTGTTTCAGGGGCTGCTCATCTCCAGGAACATTCTTTCATATCTGGTGGTCGTGCCCTAAAGCACAGTTATTCTGGTCAGAAATTTTCACAATAATCAGTCAACTATCGGGTAAGGGGATCCCATTGGACCCCAAAAGCGCATTATTAAACCTCAAACCCAAAAATGTCTCACATAAACAATTTAAACTATTAACACAGCTCTTTACAGCTGCGAAACAAACATTGGCAAAAGCATGGAAAACCCCTAATCTATCAATAAACGAAGTAACGAACAGAATGAACCTAGCTATGACTCACGCCAAAATGATGGCAATCGACATGGACGCGACCGCTGGATTAGAAAGAACCTGGAAACCGTGGTATGAATATGCAATACCCAATGAAATCAATGATATTGTATTATTACCATGGTAGCCCAGCCTGTTTAACAGTCTACCGCTTAGCGTATATTTGATATTGACAGCCAATTCCGGACCACTCCTGCAGACACCCCTTTCTCCCCTTCCCGCTTTCCTCCCCACCCTCCTCTCCCGCCTTGGGCTCTGACTATGAACCTCGTTATTATACATGTTCTTAGCATTGTTATAAGGTTGATTTTGGTTGAAACACTTACGTTGACGCATCAGGACCCTTGCCTAAACCACAGCCCTAAAACCATCTGGGCTGGTTGGAAGAAACAAAGTATCTTTAACCACTTTGCAACCGCCCTATGCCGAAAGTACGGCTCTAGGGCGGTTGCTGTATTCTAACTGGCCGTTAATTAACGGCCTGTCAGAATCGCGCTCCCGCGCGCCTCCTGAGGCGCGCACACGGGAACATCCGTGACCGCCGGGTCCAGAGGACCCGGCGCATCACGGATCACGGTAAATCGCCGCTGATAGCGGCGGTTTACCACGTGATCGCGCCGTCCAATGACGGCGCGATCAGATGTAAACAGACCGGCGTCATTTGATGACGCCGGTTCCTCCCTTCTCTCTCTGTACCGATCGGTACAGTGTGAGAGGAGAGGGGAGGGAGCGGATGGCAGCGCCAGTGCTGCGGGCTGGATCTGTGACAAATGTAGTCACAGATCCATCCATCCATCCCTGCCTGCTCAGCCATCCCTGCTGCATATACTCTGCAATACTCACCTGGGCATACTCAGGCATACTCAGGCATACTCAGGCATACTCTGGCAATACTCTGGGCATACTCTGCAATACTCAGGCATAGTGGGCAATACTCTGGGCAATACTCTGGGCAATACTCTGGGCAATACTCTGGGC
Organism: Rana kukunoris; assembly: GCA_029574335.1. Lineage (NCBI taxonomy): Eukaryota > Metazoa > Chordata > Amphibia > Anura > Ranidae > Rana > Rana kukunoris. The sequence goes on from CM056059.1 coordinate 245,485,714, forward strand.
AATACTCTGGCAATACTCTGGCAATACTCTGGCAATACTCTGCAATACTCTGGGCATACTCTGCAATACTCTGGGCATACTCTGCAATACCCTGGGCATACTCTGCAATACCCTGGGCATACTCTGCATACTCCGCAATACTCTGGCAATACTCTGGGCATACTCTGGGCATACTCTGCAATACTCTGGGCATACTCTGCAATACTCTGGGCATACTCTGCAATACTCTGGGCATACTCTGCAATACTCTGGGCATACTCCGCAATACTCTGGGCATACTCCGCAATACCCTGGGCATACTCTGCAATACCCTGGGCATACTCTGCAATACTCTGGGCATACTCTGCAATACTCTGGGCATACTCTGGCAATACTCTGGGCATACTCTGCAATACTCTGGGCATACTCTTCAATACTCTGGGCATACTCTGCAATACTCTGGGCATACTCTGCAATACTCTGGGCATACTCTGCAATACTCTGGGCATACTCCGCAATACTCTGGGCATACTCCGGGCATACTCTGGCAATACTCCGGGCATACTCTGGCAATACTCTGGGCATACTCTGGCAATACTCCGGGCAATACTCTGGGCAATACTCTGGGCAATACTCTGGGCAATACTCCGCAATACTCTGGGCATACTTAGCAATACTCTGGGCATACAGCAGCCCCTGTCCCCGCGAGCTCGCATGCAGAAGCGAACGCATACGCAAGTCCCGCCCACATATAAAAACGGTGTTCAAACCACATGTGAGGTATCTTTATATCATGTTTTGGGGTTTTATGTATTTTTCTAGCAAATAAATGATGATTTTTACATGTAGGAGAGAAATGTCAGAATTGGCCTGGGTGCTCCCTGCATGTTGGGCCTCTGTATGTGGCTGCACTGTGTAAAAGTCTCACACATGGGGTATCGCCATACTCGGGAGGAATAGCAGAATGTGTTTTGGGGTGTAATTTGTGGTATGCATATGCTGTGTGTGAAAAATAACCTAATAATATGAAAATTTGATGAAAAAAAAATAAATCTTGATTTTGCAAAGAATTGTGGGAAAAAATTACAACTTTAAAAAACTCACCAGGCCTCTTTCTAAATACCTTGGAATGTCTTCTTTCCAAAAAGGGGTACTTTGGGGGGTATTTGTACTTTTCTGGCATGTTAGGGTCTCAAGAAATGAGAGAGACTGTCAGTACTTCAGGTGTGATGAAATTGATCAATTTTCAGGATTTGGTACCATAGCTTGTAGACCCCATAACTTTCACCCAGACTAAATAATATCCAACATTTTTTATTTTTTTACCAAAGATATGTAGCAGTATACATTTTAGGCCAAATTTATGAAGAAAAATTACTTTTTTGCAAAATTTTATAATAGAAATGAAGAAAAATTATTATTTTTTGCAAAATTTTGTTCTTTTTTCATTTATAGCAAAAAAAATAAAAACCGCAGAGGTGATGAAACACCACCAAAAGAAAGCTCTATTTGTGGGAAAAAAAGGACAAAAATTTCATTTGGTTATAGTGTTGTATGACTGAGTTATTGTCATTCAAAATGTGAGAGCACCGAAAGCTGAAAATTGGTCTGGTTATTAAGGGTGTTTAAGTGCCCAGTGGTCAAGTGGTTAAATAAACTCCAGAAAATTGGTCTCTTAGTTATAACCTTATCTGTACTATTAATATGTCCATTGAAGCCACCAGACTCACCTGTTGTGAACTTACCACTTATGTAAACCAAGAAATTATTCTGTGTCTGTAATTAACTTATTTTATTTTGTTGAATTGTACATTTCTTTATCACCTCAATAAAGATATATTGACAAGGAAAAGATGATGTGTTTGTTCAACCTTACTAGAATGTGAAAGGCAAACAGGATTCATTCACACAGTGATAAAAAAACAGCTGTTTTCACACCTGGACTCAAGAGCACCAGTGTGTCCCCATAACTAACATTTTTCTTTAGGGTCTCCCACAAATATTGTTTTTGGGGGGCATCCATGTGTGTCACTTTGCCAAAAAACGGCAGTATCACAGCTTGGGAGAAGTCAGAAAAACAAAGGTTATGTTTTGAGGATTGAGCCCAAACAGACAATTGTACACCACTTCTAAGCAATGTTTTCTATTTCTGCCCTCCAATATCTGTGTGCTGAGTATACCCTTTGTTTCATGTTATTAGGGGAAAGAAGGGGAAACAATTCGGAGGAGGCAAGGAGGCCCAGACTAAAAAAAAAAACAACCTCAGCATGTGGAGGAGGAGGATGTGGAAAAAGGAGTGATGGAAGAAAGAGAGGAGGAAGAAATAGAGGAGAAAGAAAGAGAAGTGGAAGAAAGAGAAGTGGAAAAAATAGAGGAGGAAGAAAGAGAGGTGGAAGAAGGAGTTGTGGAAGAAGGAGTTGTGGAAGATGGGGAGGTGGAGATTATCAGCACAACAGGTCAGTGTCACCCCAGCTTCACAGGGAAAAAGAGATGTAGGTAGGCCTGCACATTACTAAAAAAATGTTTTTTTTCTTTTTGTTAGGGGATGAACATGGTGGCATGACATCATTTGATAGGACACCTTTCTCCAGTGCAAGTGCCCAAATCGTCATCCAACAAATTATGGAATGCAGTACTGAAATGGACATTATGAGGAATAGGATGAATGTCATTGAGCTAAATTTAAAAAAATATCATTGATGTCAATGATATTTTTTTAAATTTAGCTCAATGACATTCATGGGCCGTATAAAGGTTAACCCCCCCCCCCCAAACCAGATTCAATGTTTATGTTTTGAACAACCATTTGTATTGTAGAATTCCCAGGCCAAAATTTGAAGATGCACACAGTGTATCAACATGTGCCATCTGCCATCTAAGGATATCGATTGTCTGTGCTTTGTGGGTGCAACCCCTTCCTCGCGCTACTCAATTAGGTGAGAGGAAGGGTTTGCACCCCCAATACACATCCATTGATCACCCATGATGGCAGATAGCACATGTTGACATTTGTCATGGGATCAGGAGAGAAATCACCATTTGGCCACTCAAAATGTGTGCATCTTCAAATTTTGGCTTGTTCCGGGTGACATCAACCCATCACATGTGTTTCGAATAAGGTTGAACTTTGTAAGTTACATTTTTTGGAGATATTTTGTTTTTGTAAAAAAAACATGTTTTTTGTACTACATAAAAAAAATACCAAAAATAAGTAATAACGCACAAGTTGTGCCAAGAAAAAAAAAAAAAATGTTTTTACCCAAAAAATAAAAAAATAACAAAGTTGAGCACAGAATAAAAACACCACAAAAATAAACAAATGGAGTGGCTTCTTCTTTCTATGCTCAATACCAGTTTGTAGATGAGTGACTACTGTGCAATTGTGGTTATTTACTAAAACATGAGAACTAAATTTGGCACTAGAAGTGCACTAGTTGGAGAACCAGGGAGACAGAAAGAAAACAAAGCAATAATGACAAACAACTGTACAAATTCCAATGGTCAAATTATTTATTATTTATTAAACTGTAGGGGGCGGGGCTGGATGTGTGACATCAGTGATCATCATTCCCTATATCAGTGAACAGACGTTCACTGACACACACACCCATTCTTCAGCTCCTGTGACCGATCACGGGACACCGGCGGCAATCGGGTCCGCGGGTCCCGCGGGCAATGTCACGGAGCTTCGGAACAGGTCGCGGGCACGCTGGCCGCGAGCACGCACGACCCACGGCTGGGCACTTAAAGAGGACGTACCCATACGTGACTGTGCCCAGCCGTGCCTTTCTGCCGACGTAAATCGGCGTTAGGCGATCCTTAAGTGGTTAATAACCCATACTTATCTTAGCCACCACCCTAGCGAGTGGTTCTTTATCATCACAATATGACTCGACTGTAGTTAAGTCGTGTTGAAAATTTGTTGATGGCCCCAAAGATCTCAGAAAGTGATTTACTTGAAAAGCCTTCTAGAGCTTAATCTCAAAGGATCCTCCCTGTTGTGTCAAAAATTTAACAGTTGGCCAAGTTTCAGACTGAAAAAAATTCTTCCATACCTGATACAAAGCTAGGGTTTCCCAGTATGGGGAACAGAGGAGATTGTTTTAATGAGAATTTCTCATTGCAGCATATCCTAGCCTTATTTGCAGTGGTTGTACCAATTATGGGATGTTTCTTAAGAGACATCGGCAATACTGTATAACACCATGGTGCTCTACGTAGAAGAATTGGACTTAGCTGTTGCTCCATATCGACCCATCGTTTAAGCTCGACATGTCTACACCAATCCACCAATCTTGTTAGGTGGACTGCTTAATAGTATTTAATTTGCTGCACCTTTCGGGAGCAACATATTCACATTTATCCCTTCAACTCCACTTGGGGATTCTGAGCATGGTAGTACTCTGTCGCATAGGAGTTGGTCCATACTCAAACACTGCAGGGGTTTACTTTCCAGGCCACAGAAGGGAAGGCGGTACACTTCACACCAACATGGAACTTGATCTGGGCACTATCCTTAAGCGCAGATTCATGCGTGCCAAACAGGCCTCCATAACCTGTTACAAATACAGGACAGGATGGATAGGACAGGACAGGATGGAGGTGTTACAAACTTGATTTTTTTCATTTCCGAATTGTCTTACTTCCGAATTTCGGAAATTCTGAATTTTCGAATTATTTTATTTCAAAATTCCGATTTATTTTTTCCAATTTTAAAATGTTACATTTCAAATTTTCGTATTTCCGAATTCCGGAAATTCGGGTCTTTGCAATTTCGAATTTTCGAAATTCAGAAATTTTTAATTTTCATTTTTTTTTTCGAAATTTCGAAATTCCTTTTTTTTTTTAATTTTTTAATTTTCACATTTTTGTATTTCCATATTTCGTAAATTCGGATTTTTGCAATTTCGAAATTCAGAATTTTCAATTTTTTTTATCGACAATTCGAAAATTTCCGAAATTTGGAAGTACGAATTTCTGAAATTTCGGAAGTACAAAAAAAAGAATTCAAAATTTCGGAATTTTCAAATTTTTCTATTTTGGAGATCTCGATTTTTTTACATTTCGAATTACATTTTTTTCATTTCCGAATGTCATTCAAAACTACTTGCGGCTATTCATGAATTGTCGGTCCTGGCAATACAGATCAAAGTCATTGAAAAAAACGGTAGGGGTCTCCCCAGTCCAATTACCAGGCCCATTGGGTATGCTATGAATATTAAGGGGAATGTTGTGGAGTCCCCCCAAAAATCCATACCAGACTCTTATCTGAGCATGCAACCTGGCAGGCCACAGGAAAAGAGGGAGGGATGAGAGATCGCCCCCCTCCTGAACCGTACCAGGCCACATGCCCTCAACATGGGGAGAATGTCCCCATTTTGATGAGGACAAGGGCCTCAGCCCCACAACCCTTGTCTGGTGGTTGTGGGGGTCTGCCCTCTCTTATGCATCATGGGGGTTTTGTTCCTGCTGGAGGTTGGAGGCTGCAATGTCCCTAGAGAATGGATCATCGTTGGACATCGGCAGGATTACATCGCTGGAGTTTATTTATTTTTATTTTTTATTTTTAAATAAAGGACTAGTCCAACTGTGTCTGTGTGTTTTTTTTTTTTTTTTTATTTTACACCTTCCAGATTTCGATAAGCCCCCTGCCTGTAGACCCCCACAACCACCAGGCAAGGATTGTGGGGATGAGGCCCTTGTTTGTCTTCTTCATTGCGTAGGGTAATGGAGAAAATGAGGAAGACGGTTAATCGGGCAATGGCTTTGGGGGTTTTGCGTATTTGCACATGGATCTGGAAGGGGGGATCCTGGGATTGTATGGACAGGATGGGGACCACTTTTTGGATGTGTGTTCCGATATTTTTAACCTCAGGCTTTAATACAGTATTGAGATTGCCGCATATGTGGGGTAGGCCGGGCTTGTTGCTCAAGTCTGGCTGGTGGGAATGTATTTGGTGGTGATTTAGTAAAGCTGCCCGAGTTCCAAAAATTGGGCAAAGTTTATGTCATGATTTATGGTATTGTTATACAAGTATTTTGCCGCGTACACATGATCGGACATTCTGACATCAAAACCGTGTATTTTTTTCCGACGGATGTGTGCTCAAACTTGTCTTGCATACACACGATCACACAAATGTTGTCTGAAATTGTGAACATCAAGAACACAGTGACTTACAACACTAAAATGAGACGAGAAAAACAAAGTTCAATGATTCCAAGCATGCATAGGATTTTTGTGCATAGAATTGTGTACACACAGTCACACTTTCCGCCAAGAACTTTTGTTGTCGGAAAATTTTGAAGCATATACACGGTCGGATTTTCTGACAACAAGCTCACATCGAACATTTATTGTTGGAATTTTCGATCATGTGTTTTCAGTTATAATGGTTGTGTAAAATATTATATAAACCAATAAAGTGTCACGCCCATTTCTGACAAATAAACAAGTTTTGGTGTTGGTTTGTGTGGTTGTATCTGGGGAATAGGTGGTGGCGGGTGTGGCCTACAGTCCCATGTTAAAAGCAGGCAAAAGCATTGGGGCCCGCTTTCTTGGAACTGGAGCCACCTGACCCCCCTTTTTGGGTGGTAAGGGGTTAAGGAGGTAAAGCTTAAGAGGTGGGCGGTTTTGTCCCTTTAATTGAGGTGCAGGTGGGGGTGACCCAATAGGAGTCCGGGAAGGTTCTGGTTCCCCAGGGAAGGCTATTTAAGTGCTGCAGAGGGTCAGGAAGAAAGAAGAAGAGCTCCCTCCTTCCCTTCCTGTTGCAACATTATTTTTTGTGGTAGGGTCACCCCGTAATCCGTGGGGCATATTTGGTGGTGATACAGTGAAGCTGCCCGAGTTCAGAAAACTGGTCAGAATTTATGTGATTATTTATGGTATTATTATACAAGTGTTTCAGTCATAATGGTTGTGTAAAATATTATATAAACCAATAAAGTGTCATGGCCATTTCTGACAAATAAACATGTTTTGGTGTTGGTTTGTGTGGTTGTATCTGGGGAATAGGTGGTGGCGGATGTGGCCTACAGTCCCATACTGTAGCAAAGTGATACAAACATTTAACAAAGATGGAACTACAACCATCTCACAGAGACATCCAGGACATCCACAGAAGTTAACACCTCAACAGGAGCATCTTCTGATAAGGATTGAAGAAAATCACCATACAAGTTCACTGTAGTTAGCTAAAGAAGTAGAAAGCCAAACAGGTGTGATTGTTTCCCGTGACACAATACAGTGTACACTGCAGAAGAATGGCATGCATGGGTGTCATCCACAAAGGAAACCTCTCGGGAAAGGCCTGGTATGGATATTTGAGGGTAACCCCACATATATATTTTTTTAATTTGACACAGGGTTCCCCTTAATATCCATACCAGACCTGAAGGGCCTGGCAATTGAATTTGGGGTGACCCCACTCTTATTTATTTTTTTAGCAATGACTGTTCTCTGTATTGCTGGAAGCAGACAATTCATTTTAGCCGTGATTTTATAAATGACTTTTTTTCCTTCAGAATGAAATTTTGTGCAGGGACAGTTCTAAACACGGGAAACAAGCGCTAATTTACAGGCATACTATACACCCCCCCCCAGAAATGAAATTAAAAGGAATAGTTCACTTTTATTGTTTCACTTTAAGCATTATTAAATTCACTGCTCAAGAAAAAAATGTTTTTAAAACTTTTTTTGCATTGATACATGTCCCCTGGGGCAGGACTCAGGTCCCCAAACACTTTTTATGACAAAAACTTGCATATTAAACTTTGTAATTAACACTTTTGATTTCTCCCATAGACTTCTAAAGGGTGTTCCGCGGCTTCTACCGTTTACATATTTATTATAGCATTGCGCCCGCTGCTGCGCCAGTTCACACGTTCAATTAATGATTTATCGGGCGCACCAGTTGAGGCATGGACTGGTGCAGAGCATTGTTCCTAGTAAATCAGCCCCAGTATCTCACAAAAGAAGTGAGTGCACCCCTCACATTTTTGTAAATATTTTATTATATCTTTTCAGGTGACAACACTGAAGAAATTACACATTGCTACAATATAAAGTAGTGAGTGTACAACTTGTATAACAGTGTAAGGCTGGGTTCACACTAGTGCAAATTGGATGTGGATTTCCCACATCCAATTTACAATAGCGGGAGATTGTGACAGGCTCGCTATGTAGCCAATTCATATATCTGCGCTGTGGCTACGATGCAAATTTGCATTGGGTCCTGTGTGTCTTTTGGTCTTTTCAGGCTTAAATCAGACCTGAAACAGCGAATGGGGCACACTGGCCCCCTGCTGTGAGCCGAATGCGGTTTAGATGTTCACCCAGCCTTAATTTCCTGCCCCCTCAAAATAACTCAACATACAGCCATTAATGTCTAAACCGCTGGCAACAAAAGTGAGTAAACACCTAAGTGAAAATATCCTAATTGGACCCAGTTTCCCATTTTCCCTCCCTGTTATGTGACTTATTAGTGTTACAAGGTCTCAGGTGTGAATGGGGAGCAGGTGTGTTAAATTTGGTGTTATCGCTCTCACTCTCTCATACTGGTCACTGGAAGTTCAACATGACATCTCGTGGCAAAAAACTCTGACTATCTGAAAAAAGAATTGTTGCTCTACATAAAGATGGTAAAGATTATAACAAGATTGCCAATACCATGAAACTGAGCTGCAGCAAGGTGTCCAAGACTATACAGTGGTTTAACAGGACAGGTTCCATTTAGAACAGGCCTCGCCATGGTTGACCAAAGAAGTTGAGTGCACGTACTTAGTGCCATGTCTTTGGGAAATTGACATATAAGTGCTGCCAGCATCACTGCAGAGGTTGAAGGGGTGGGGGGTGTCAGCTTGTCAGTGCTCAGACCATATGCTGCACTATGCATCAAATTGGTCTGCATGGCTGTCATCCCAGAAGGAAGCATTTTCTAAAGATGAGGCACAAAAAAGCCTGCAAACAGTTTGCTGAAGACAAGCAGACTAAGTACATGGAGGATTTGAACCATATCCTGTGGCCTGATGAGACCAAGATAAACATATTTGGTTCAGATGTGTGTCTCGCCTACAGTCAAGCATGGTGGTGGGAGTGCCATGGTCTGGGGCTGCATGCGTGCTGCCGTCACTCATGAGCTACAATTCATTGAGGGAGCCATGAATGCCAACATGCACTGTGACATACTGAAGTGGAGCATGATCATCTCCCTTCAGAGACTGCGCTGCAGGGCAGTATTCTAATGTGATAACAACCCAAACACTCTTCCAAGATGACCACTGCCTTGCTAAAAAAAGCTGAGGGTAAAGTTGATGGACTGGTCAAGCATGACTCTGGACCTAAACCCTATTGAGCATCTGTGGGGCACCCTTAAAAGGAAGGTGGAGTAGCGCAAGGTTTCTAACATCCACCAGCTCTGTGATGTCATCATGGAGGAGTGGAAGAGGACTCCAGTGCCAACCTGTGAAGCTCTGGTGAACTTCATGCCCCAGAGGGTTAAGGCAGTGCTGGAAAATAATGGTGACCACAAACAATATTGACATTTTGGGCCCAATTTGGACATTTTCATTTAGGGGTGTACTCATTATTTTGGTTGCCAGCAGTTTAGACAGCAGTTTAGGCTGTGTGTTATTTTGAGGGGACAGCAAATTTACACTGTTATACAAGCTATACACTCACTAAAGGATATAAAAAAATATTTACAAAAATGTAAGGATGTACTCTCACTTTTGTGAGATACTGTGTGTATATATATATATATATATATATATATATATATACACACACACACACATGCATACAGTATATATATATAGTACAGTTCAGATGTATAGCAACTTTGGGATCACGCATGCAAAGCTGCCCAACACAAAAGTCTTCAGCACAATTAAAATATATAACATACGTTGGAAAGAAAAATTATTTGCACACAAGTGTAATTATACACGAGTTGGGACTGATCCTAGTGTGACATTCCACTTTATGAAAACTCCATCGGTTTTAATCTGTATACAATAAGTAGACGCAAGCTCTCTATTGTTTGGTTACCTCTTATATATAAGTTACTAATTGGTGGTCTGTCGCACTCTTGTGTGTGCTTTTCTTGTCATTTAGTGTGACAATTTATGTATTAATCTTGTTGTTTTATCCTATGTGTATCTTTTTTTATGGAATAAACAATTCATTTTTAACTGTAATACGCCTACAAAGTCCATCTTCCATCATACACATGTGTATAATTACACTTGTGTACAAATAATTTTTCTTTCCAATCATTTCGGGACGTGGCATGTATACAATCTGTCTGATCCACAGTTCCACTCTGTAGTGATCGGAATTTCCTTTTTCTATATAACATACGTTCCCATTCCCATTTATTAGTAACTTTTTTTATTTATGTTTATTTTTTATCTGTTTAATACTTCACCTCCTACAACAGTACAATTATTATTGCATTTATCTGTATTTCAATGCTGTATCTCATTCTAAGTTGTTGTCATCTGACATACTATAACTGTTGTAATCTATTACTTTAAAATAAAAACATTATAAACAAGAAAAAATATATATATAACATACAAAGGTATTTACCCACATTTAGCAAAGTCTAGCTTCAGTTGTTTGAGTGCTTTTGGCACACAAGTCTCAGACAAATCTCATCTTCCAAACTCCTACTTCTTCACAACAGCACTCGGAAGTTCTTGACTTAAAGGGTCACTAAAGGAAAAAATTTTTTTTGCTGAAATGAATGTTTACAGGGTATAGAGACATAAAAGTTAACTGATTCCTTTTCAAAATGATTAAAAATAGATATAAATCAATCATATAATGTGCATGCAGGCTTGTTTCACTTTTGAACTGGCTTCATGTTTCTGCAAAGTAGGAATAGAAACACAGAACAAAAACAAACAAATCCAGGGCAGTGTTTTGTTTTTAAAATGAATCTAATTGGTTCTGGGAAGTTTTAGACACACAGTAATGACAGCTTAAACCATCGTGAGAAAGCTCCCAGTATGTTGCTTATAAGGAAACAGACAAGCAGGAATTGTGGAGAACAGAGCAGGTTAACAGCAACTTTAAAGCAAAAACAAACAATAAGGACAAGAAACCAGTACTGCAGTAAGGTAAGGGAAGCTATTTAGCTAAAAAAAAAAATTCCTTTAGTGACCCTTTAAGTGTTGCTTGCTGGAGGCTGCTTAACCCTTTCAGGACAAAAGTCCCCATAATCAATGGGGGAGGTTCTTTCCCACCCAAATATCACACTGAACCTCCAAAATTCTGTGTCCCAAAAAGACAATTATTAATGACTGTCCCATAACCTCTAACCTTGCCTGGGTGAGACCCCTGAATACACCAACCCCTTCCTTTAAAGCAAGCATGTCCAATTGCGGCCCGTGTTCTGGTTTTATACAGCCCTACTGATAATTTGTTGCCCCCAACGAATCCCAGAGCGCAGCTGCCACAAAAGATATATACCATATTTCTTGTTCCTCAGAGAGGACAGGGAGGGGACGGGACGAGCACCAACAGATTACTTACAGGAGAATCTCCTGTCTACTTGTGGCCTCTAGTTCAGTGTGATATTCGGGTGGGAAAAAACCTCCTCCCCTGATTATGGGGACTCATGTCCTAAGAGGGTTAGGCAGCCTCCAGTAAGCAGCACTTAAGACAAGAAGCTCCTAGTGGGGACAAGGTGCTTTGGGGTGGGGGGCAGTTCCCCCCCGGCCCCAAACTACCCTCCCATGTTGAAGGCATGTGGCCTGGTATGGTTCAAGAGGGGGATGAGCGCTTGCTCATCCCCCCTTTTCTGACCTGGCAGGCTGCATGCCTGGATAAGGGTCTTTACATATGTCAGTTTTCTGTTTATTGATATTTGATGTGTGTATATATACTGTATATTTATTGATTACAGGTACCTATATAGTGCCATCAATTTACGCGGCACTTTACTTATATATAGTGTACATTCACACACATATACAGTATATACAGTATATCGTTAGGTCGCATTAGGTCTGTGATGGTGCTGTTAGGGAGAGTGTGCTCTGTTTATTTGGAGGGTGGAATTCTGTTTACCCCCACACAGGGTGTGTGATTTACTTGAATGTACAAGTTCGACACATGACACTGTGTTTTTGTTTTTAATAAAGGATTTTTCAAAAAGTTGTCTCCTGTTTTTTTTCCGATAAGCCCCCTTTTGTTGGGCTTCAACAGGGCCCAGGTCTGCAAATTTCTTTTGATAGGGCAGTCCTCCCAGTGCATGGGAGTCCTCTTTCTGGTGCTACCATCCATCTTCTGGGGTTCTGCTCATGCTGAGGGATGTCCAAGTCTTCTCCCTCCTTGATGTCATCTACCACAATCATTTTTGGGCGGTAGGTGGATGAACACTGGGTCCCATTGTTGCTAAGTATGCACAGCAGGACTGCCAATAGTGGCAGAGTTGCCACACATTCCCAGTGGCACACCTTGTGCCATTGTTGGTGTAATGAGTGGGGCCTGGGGATACCAACACCATATTGAAATGGCAAAAATTGGGTCCTTAAATTACAGACCTGATCCAGGGAGAAGAGCCAGTTGACAGGCAATTTAACACACCATTAATAATAACAGGTACTTTCTGTGGCTTTATATATAAATGATGTGCTTATCCTTTATTAGGTTTACATTTTCCTCCTATCTTCTTTGTTTTTTAAATATATAAACAATACTTATACTCCAATGAATCTACCTCCCAAATGCCTCCTGCTCCAGTAGCCACTTCACCAATTGTATTTTCAAGAATGTTGTTCACAGCTGCTCCTATATATGTTGTTTAGTTCTAGTCTCTGTCCACCTGCATATGTCACCTGCATCTATGGCCATGATGGAGTGGCAATTGAAGCAAGGTAGCTGGTGGAGGTGGATATACTAAGGCACAGACCACCATTGTTGATATATTTGTTGGATGCTGGTGAGGTGTAGCCATTATGATGGCATCCCTAAAAATTATTGTAAGGACAGCTACAGATCATAGGGATTGGACCAGAAGAAATAACTCCCTCTTAACATACCTCTTACCATACTGTACATAAGACTTGGCCTATAGTAATATACACCTCAATAACACGCAATAATTGAGAAAATCATGAGGGGATATGCTGTCTATACCTTGAAAATCAAGTCGAGGAAGTCTGTAGTCGCCTCTCACTACCTGGAGGTTATCTGTGTCTGGGCTCTGGCATTCTCCTGGTGGAAAATGATGTGTGACCATGTATTTGTCAAGCTCACAGCCATCAAGAGATGGCCTCACATGTACTGCCTATTAAGTGGTCCTTGTATCTAAGAAATGCCCTAAGAAAGATCCCCATCTCACATCCTTTATGGAGGATATGGCTAGTCACGTGAAAACAAAAATAATGCTATTATAGCTAAAGGGGTTTGAAAGAAGATCTCTACACAGCTGAGGCTGAAATAATTAGTACATATTTTAAAATAATATTAATAAAATTGTATTGATTCATTTAAAATTTTTGTCAGAAATGTTTCCTGCATACCTAAAAAGTCAGTTATATCTCTCATTTACATTTTATATCACTGACAATAGTCACCAAGACAATGAGTGAGGGTAGATCTCCTTAATTAGGCCATAGATAATAGTAAACATGCGGCAGAGGTTCAAAGTAATGCAAAAAATGGTTAGAGTTCTGCTTAAAACTTTAGCAACATTGATTAGGTTAGGCACAGGTAGGAGATCTGAATTGCACCACAAAAACCCTATTCTGCAAACAAGCATCAACCCTTGGCACTGACAACATACAACATAAATAATGATACCAATGTTAGAAATCATTGCCAAGTTTATCCTTTAACTCTACAAATTATCAAATCAGTAAGTACTGCAAGTATTTCTAAGGCAGGTGTTTTATAATTGAACAGGTCTTGCTGACAGATGGCACATTAATTTTCAGGTGGGTGTAGATGGGTGGTTAAGATGTATTTAGTAAGCTTGAAAGAAATGATGGTAAACACTATCCTGGAAAGATCTGTTCTTTCCTGCTTAATGTTCTGTGTCTCATGAGTTCCCATTGCCTACATTTGATGGAGATATCAGATAAGGTGTAGTGTATTTTGCTCACAATAAAATGAAACGGGGACAATTTCTGATTTTTAAATTGCATAAATTGCTAATATAATGCTGCAATTCATGGTATTGTTGTTTCTTCAGACTTAAGGGGGAATTCCAGCCTTTTTAAATACATTGTAAAAGTGAGCAGCTACAAACACTATACAAAAAATAATAAGGTACCTACCTGTAGGCAGGTTCAGCCCACTCTCTCTATATGTTCCTTTGTGGTTTCCTGGGTCATTGGGTAAGCAATTTGGCTGGATGTTGGCCACCCATCTGACCCTAGCGGCCACCTTAGGTGTGTTAAAGTCTATTTAGCATGTGGGTAGTGTAGGGACAGACAGTCCAGATGAGGAGGGAAAGCATAGGGATTTGCCACTCACATGGAAACCTCCCCATTTGGGCTTGGATCGGGTCAGGCCACATTCCACTCCTCAAGCTAGACTCTGTCAGCTCAACTAAGACCTGCTACATGCTGCATTTATCCATGAATGTTTCCTGGCTGGGCCCCCTTCCACCGGGCTCACTGTGAACTGTTGTAGTTTAATTTCACTACAAGTTTTTCAACTGCATCTAGACTGAGTGTGTGTTACTGCCGCCACTCCCCACTGCACACGCCCACATACAAGTGCCTGGAGTTTAGTGCTGGCTTCTTGCAACCAGTTCTTTTCACTGTTGTAGGTCCCCAACTTGAACACGGGGTCTTCTCCGATTTTCTAAGGCATCACAGACAGCTTCCCACAGTGCATTCACAAGATTGACTTTGAGACTGGTCCTGGAGACTACTGAGACATGTGTCATGTTCCAGGAGGTTGCAGGTGGGTGTGTGGACAAAGGTTGAGCCTATGCAGATGTCACCTAGATGAGAATTGAGGAAGTGGGAACCTGTAAAATAGGGTACACACTGCCTGTAAAAAAAAAAAAAAAGTGTTAGGGGTGGGGGTGGGCTGGAGGAATCATTGCTTCTACACCAATGAATATATACTAATAAATTACATTGAAAGTTTGATTATTTTAAAGTTGCAGAGAGAACAGCAAACATAAAAAACACACCTCTAATTATCTAACATTCAAGATCTGTTTTCTAGATTCCCAAAGCAAACGTTGATGTGTATTGGTCAGAAGCTTGTTCAACCATGCCATTATAGTAACACGTTAACAGTGTTTGTGTACTGTATTGTCATTCAGTGTGAATGGCACTCCAGTGCACTTTCACAATGATCATGTACTGCAATGCTTCACAATGTGAGGTATAATGTGCATTGCACTGCCCCATGTTACTGGATGTTTTTACTTGCTTGTAAAATCCTTTTCTTTGAGTACATTATCAGACATGGAGCAGCTTTATTAAAGTGATAACTAAAGTTTTATTTTTTCGGGTTTAAAAATAATAAATATGTTATACTTACCTGCTCTGTGCAGTGGTTTTGCACAGAGCAGTCCAGAGCTGCTCCTTGTGCTCCCTTGATGATTGTCCACCTGAACACTTAGGCCGCGTACACACGACCGGTCCATTCGATGAGAATTCGGTTCACCGCTGAAGCGGCCTGATGGTCTTATGTGCGTACACACCATCAGTTCAAAATCAGATCGGGTCAGAACGCGGACATGTAAACCACGTACGACGTCACTATAAAGGGGAAGGACAAAGCCTTTGGCGACGGCCTTGATTCCGCTTTTGCTAATTCCGTGTAACCGCGTGTTAGTAAAAGTTTGGTTCGGGCTGATTCACGCTTTTCAGTCTCCCTGCTTTTACAGATTGTATTCTCGGGTTCAGTGTGTGCTTGTGGGTTCGTATTTGACATTCAGTGCTGGCTGTCGGGTCGTTTCTGTTATGCAGTGCCATCCTGTCTGCTTGTATCTGTTTGCAGTGGGTTCTTTACAGGTATTGCTGGATTTGGGGGTGCTTTCTGTTTTGAGTGCGTTCTGACCAGCTGAGCAGTTTGAAGCCAAGATGGAGCAGCGTGATCATGCTAGAGTTCATGCTGCGTATAGGGCTGTCTTCTGCAGTTCATATTCACTCAAGGACTTTGGCCAGGAACAGGGCAAGGAGGAGTTCCTGGGCCAAGAATTGGTTGTGCCAGCGTGACCAATTCTCTCATATGCCTCTGCTTAGGGAAATCTAGGAGAATAATTCTAAATGACTTCAGGAACTTTCTCCATATGACGAACCCCATTTTCCACCGTATATTGGATCTTTTGTCACCCTATATCACGAGGCAAAACACTGTGATGTGCCAAGCCATCACAGCCGAGCAGAGGCTTATTGCCACATTGCGGTACCTGGCGACTGGGAGGAGCCTGCAGGACCTCAAGTTCTCGACAGGCATCTCTCCCCAAGCGCTTGGGATCATCATACCGGAGACATGTTCTGCCATCATTCAAATCATGCAGGAGGACTATCTTAAGGTTAGTTTCCTCCTTTAAACCTCACAATCTATGTCTTTTTAATGTATGCTCATGTCTTGTATTTCTTGCATATTTCCCTAATGACCATGATTGTAATATGCTGTGTGAATGTTCCCTTTTGTCCCCATGCATGTTGTAAGGTTTCCATGCTCTTTTTTTGGCCTTCATGCATCTTTCCCTTCACTAACCTGTCCAGCATGCTATCCTTGGGCCAAACACACCTAGCCTAGTCTTTTTTCAACCTGATTTGTGTCTGCTTCATTGTATTTCTGCCCCCCCCCCCCCTAAAAATGTTTAATGCCACATCAGAGGGGTGAGGAGTCTGATAAGTGGGCCGATATTTTTGGCCATGAAATACTCACTCCAATAATAAATGTTATACTGATGTTGCACAAGGATGTATTTTATATTGTGATTGCAATGTTTATGTGCCAAAGTACTCATTTTTTATTTTTGTTTGTCCCCACAGTTTCCCTCCGCACCACAGGAATGACAGACTGTGGCTTCCCAATTTGCCCAGCGGTGTGACTTTCCGAACTGCGGAGAGGCAATAGATGGGAAACACGTCTGCATAGTGCCGCCACCCCGTTCGGGGTCGTACTATTTCAACTACAAAGGTTTTCATAGTATCGTGTTGATGGCAGTGGTGTTGGCACAGTACGAATTTTTGTATGTGGACATGGGGAAGAACGGCCGGCTGTCTAATGGGGGAGTGTTCGCACAGAAGGAGTTTGCTAAGCGTCTACAATCTGGTGGTCTGGACCTGCCACGGGATGAAGACAATTTGGAGGGACTTCCGTTTGTTTTTCTCACGGATGAAGCTTTCGGGCTTGGACCTCACCTCATGCAGCCTTTTCCCCAGAGGACCCTCACCCCAGAGAGGAGGGTTTTCAATTTCTGGCTGGCCAGAGCCCGGAGGGTAGTCGAGAATGCATTTGGGATACTCGCCGGCCGCTTCCGCGTGTTCCAGACAGCGATATACCTGGCAGAATATAATTTGAAAAGTGTTGTATTTGCCTGTTGCATTTTGCACATTTTTTTACGCAAGCACTCCTAGTCGTACCTAACCAACATTGGTGCTGAGGCAGGATTACCCTCAGATACCTTTCCTGGCCTGAACACTGGTCTCGCTGGCTTGGCCCCCAATCTGCTTGTGAGGCACGCAACAAATATGTTGAGTACTTCATGGGTCGGGGGGCCATTGCTATGCCAGAACATATTTCTTTCTAATTCGGCCCTCAAAAGAAAGAAATATTAATAAATAATAAATAATTTGACCATTGGAATTTTTACAGTTGTTTGTCATTCTTGCTTTGGTTTCTTTTATCTGTCTCCCTGGTTCTCCAACTAGTGCATTTCTAGTGCCAAATTTAGTTCTCTGTTTTAGTAAATAACCAAAATTGCACAGTTATCACTCATCTGCAAACTGGTATTGAGCATACAAAGAAGAAGCCACTCCATTTTTGTATTTTTGTGGGGTATTTATTCTGTGCTCAACTTGTGCGTTTTTTTTTTTGTAATAATTTTATTTTTATTTATTTTTTATGTTGTACAAAAACCATGCGTTTTTACAAAAAAACAATATCTCCAAACAATGGAACTTACAAAGTTCAACCTTATTCGAAACACATGTGATGGGGTGATGTCACCCCAGAACAAGCCAAAATTTGAAGATGCACACATTTTGAGTGGCCAAATGGTGATTTCTATCCTGATCCTGTGACAAATGTCAACATGTGCTATCTGCCATCATGGGTGATCAATGGATGTGTTTTGGGGGTGCAAACCCTTCCTCTCACCTACTTGAGTAGCGAGGAAGGGGTTGCACCCACAAAACACTGACAATCGATATCCTGTGATGGCAGATAGCACATGTTGGCACACTGTGTGCATCTTCAAATTTTGGCGTGTGGATTATCCAATACAAATTGTTGTGCAAAACATAACATTGAAACTGGTTTGTGTGGGGGGGGGGGTAATCTTTAATACGGCCCATCATGTCAAGGATGTTCTTAAAATTTTGCTCAATGACATTCATCCTATTCATCATAATGTCCATTTCAGTACTGTATTCCATAATTTGTTGCATGACGATTTGGGCACTAGCACTGGAGAAAGGTGTCCTAGCAGATGCTGTGATACCACCATGTTAATCCCCTAAAAAAACACAAGTTTTTCGGGACTTCTAGCGGCACACAACGGAGGCTCAGGCTCGTTTTACCACCTGATCATTGCAGCTGTCACCGGAGGGGACCCGTCGGCGATGACGAGGAAACGGAAGGAGGACAGAAAACCTCACAAGCTGACGGAATTCTTTCCGTTCAGCCAGCACGGAGGTAGGGAAGATGGCGCCCGCATGTCCTCTACCCCAGCGTGTTCCTCCCGCTCTCCCCCTCCTCCAACAGCCTCCCAGAGCAGGCTCAGCGGATCCCTGGGAAGTCCTGACTCCTGTCCTGATACCCCGCAGTCAGCCAGCCCGGCCAAAGCTAGGTTTAGGCTGGAGGAACCGCAACAGGGCCTGGTCCTGGGGACAGAGACAGACTCAGGGGATGACACGAGGGAGCTCCCTGAACGGATAGAGACTTTCCCTACCTCTAACCAACCTATTCTGGATACAGTATTAAAAGATATGCTGCTCTCACTCCGCAGTACTATTCAGGCAGACATGATGTCTTGCATGAAGAAATTTCACGCAGACATACAGGAGGTGGAAACCAGGGTCGAGCATCTAGAATCCAAAATGGGGGAGTACGCCACCACGATTAATGACTTAGTAGATGCTCAGGAGCAGGGGGAAGATGAGATGGAGGGCCTCAAAGCCAAACTAGCGGATTTGGAGGATAGAAGTAGGAGGAACAACCTGAAGATTAGGGGGGTCCCCGAATCCGTGCAACAAGGGGAGCTCAAAACGTATGCCTGACGTATGTTTTCGTCGTTGCTCCCTGATCTTACTGCAATTGACATTACAATTGATAGGATACACCGCCTTCCAAAGCCGTCATACCTCCCTGACAATGTGCCTAGAGATGTCATCCTAAGACTGCACTTTTTCCATGTCAAAGAACGGCTGATGGCAGCTATGCGCACCAAAGATCAAATACCGTCTCAATACCAACATCTGCAGTTCTATGCTGATCTCTCACAGTACACTCTGACAAAGCGGAGAGGTTTGGTGACCATAACCAAAGCATTGAGGAACCATCAGATCCCTTACAAATGGGGGTTTCCAACCAAACTCACTGTCACTAAGGAGGGCAGGAACCACGTGGTGACCTCACTGGAAGGCGGCCTGACCCTGCTGAGAGAATGGCAGATCCTCCCTGAGACGGACACCTCTGATGGCACTGCGAGGAGGCCGCGGGCTGTGGATCAGGAATGGAAAACTGTCACAGCTAAAAACTCCAAGAAGCATGCCTGAGCCCGACGCACGAATATACGTGTTTTACCTTTTATGTTTCCCGAGGGGAGCTTGATCTTCAGTTCACAAACTTTTTCCCCAATTGTGCCTGTGCAGCCACGTGCTGCATTTTGTGGAACTGTTCTCATGTTTAGAATGCTTTTCCTCACGTTTTTGTTGTCTTTATTTTTTTTCTGTTTTGATTCTTCTCATCCGTCGGAGTACATCCTGGAGAACTACGGAGTGCCCTTCATGAACCTTCTGAGATCCTGCCTGCTGAATGTTCCCCCGGTTGACCAGGTCCTGTCACCAACCTTGGAGTGCGTCACCACACCTCTGCTGCTTGGAGCCCCTCCCTTCTGCGGTGCTCCACCAGGGTCCGTGAGTACCCCAGCTGTGCTGGTTTTGTATCTCTTCGTTTCCCCAAGCTTCCCTGCATTTACAGCAAAGATGACCACTTATGCTACCTGCTTACTGGCCTCATGTGAGGCTCTCAAACCACTGACTTTGACTTGGTAGATGGGGGTAACATGCCTTTCCATTAACGCTCGGGGCTTAAATCATCCGGCAAAACGTAAGGCGCTCTGGGCAGAAGCACTGCAACATAGAAGTGACATTATATGTGCACAGGAAACGCACTTCTGCGCCTCGGCGCTGACTCAAAGAAGAGAGGCGTCCTTACAGCCATCAGGGATACAGTGTCCTTTCAATTACATGAGGAAGTTAAAGATGACAGCGGCAGGTATCTCATTTTGGTTTGTGATATTAATTCCGTCTCCTACACGTTAGTAAATGTGTATACTCCAAATTGCCACCAGACCCGTTTTTTGAACAAGCTCATGAAAAAAGTAGAGCGTATCAGGAAAGGTGCTTTGATATGCTGTGGAGACTTTAATCTTGCTCCTGATAGGTCCATGGACTCGACCTCGACGCTCCCTTGTAGAGGTCCTTCACTCCAGCCTTTTATTCGCCAGCATAACATGTTTGACGCGTGGCGTTGCCAACACGCAGATGAGAAGGATTTCACTTTCTTTTCGGCCCCACATGGCTCTTACTCGAGGATAGACCTCTTCCTGGTAGACTTTGGCACCTTAAATATGGCTACAGATACGAGCATTAATACCATCACTTGGTCAGACCACGCGTCAATCTCCCTAACGTTATCCGATGCCCTTTCGGTGGGCGCATGTCCAGTGTGGAGAGCTAATGCCTCACTTTTGCAAATGGCGGACTCCAAGAACACTTTGGAAGCCCATCTGAGAGAATTTTTTGATATTAATATGAACTCTGTGAAAGATGGTTTTACTTTGTGGAACGCCCATAAGGCATATATGAGGGGAATTTTTATTAAGATTGGGGCGGGTGTGAAGAGGCGGAGGCAAAAACGTGTTTCAGACCTGACTAGGGAGATTGAGGATCTAGAGTCGCAAAATAAACGGTCCCCTACTCGCCTCCTATCAGAAAAATTGTCCAAGTTGCGATGCGATCTTAGGGCTTGCCTTCTGGATGGCTTCGAGAAGTCATCCAGACGGCTTAAATCTCAGTTCTATGCCAGCGGTGACAAGGCGGGTAAGATCCTGGCACATCGTCTCTGTGGGCACAGATATAAATCTAGAATCCCCTATATTGTTCATCCCATTACTAAAACTAAAAAGTACCACCCTAAAGATATAGCTGATGCTTTCAGCAGCTACTACGCCTCCCTATATAATTTAGAAAAGGATTCCAATACCTTCCAACCCAATCCGGTCGCGATTGAGGAGTTCTTGTCCACATTGTCATTACCCCAGTTGACCCCTGATCAACTGCATGAGCTGAACACCCCGTTCACTGTCTTAGAGGTTCACTCAGCTATAAATTCCCTACCCCCTAATAAATCTCCAGGACCCGATGGGTTTGTAGGAGAATACTTTAGAACATTTAAGCAGATCCTCTCACCTCACCTGGTTGACTTATTTAATGGAGCAGTTGCCTTGGCCTCTTTTCCCTCCGAGATGTTAAAAGCATTAATTATTACATTACCGAAGCCGGGGAAAGACACGTCTGTACCACAAAATTTTCGGCCCATTTCGCTGCTAAATTTAGACCTGAAGCTTTACGCCAAATTGATTGCCCTTCGTTTGAATGCCGTTCTTCCTGACCTAGTGGACCCCGATCAGTCTGGTTTCACAAAAGGGCGCCAGACTTCGGACGCCACAAGACGTCTGATTAACATTATCCACTATGCAAATAGAACGCAAACGCCTTCTCTGCTCCTGGGTTTGGATGCGGAGAAGGCGTTTG
The DNA here is from genome assembly GCA_029574335.1 of Rana kukunoris. Taxonomy (NCBI): domain Eukaryota; kingdom Metazoa; phylum Chordata; class Amphibia; order Anura; family Ranidae; genus Rana; species Rana kukunoris. Next base: position 245,507,887 of record CM056059.1, read on the forward strand.
ATCGGGTGCACTGGGGCTATTTGGCCAGGGTGTTATCCGCTTTTGGCTTTGAGGGATCGATCTTTTCGGCCATAATGGCATTATATACCTGCCCAACGGCTCAGGTGTTAACGTCGGGCGTTCTGTCTACTCCCTTCCCTATTACGAATGGCACGCGCCAGGGATGCCCGTTATCGCCTTTGATTTTCAATCTTATGATGGAGCCCTTGGCGTGTCACATTCGAGACCATCCTCAAATTTCGGGCTTTAAAGCCTCCAATCAGTTTGTTTGCCGACGACGTAATCCTGATGCTAACAGACGTGGAACGATCCCTGGCTTCGGTACATAAATCTTTACAATTATTTAGTCAAATGTCTTACTACAAGGTTAACGAAAGCAAGTCTTATATCTTGGGTCTGAATGTAGACAAGGAGCTGCAGAAAAAGTTGTCCGGCTCCTACCCATACGCCTGGGACAGTAAGGGGATTAATTACTTGGGTATCACCCTTACGCCTTCAACTGCAGACTTGGTGAAGGCTAACTACTCGCCATTCCTTGTTAAACTTGGAGCCAAGCTCCGGGACTTGGCGAAAACAGAACTCTCATGGTCAGGTAGGTTGGCGGCCTTTAAAATGGTGATTTTACCGCAGTTGATTTATTTGTTTAGAGCCCTTCCTATTCAGGTGCTGAATTCTTTTTTTGTGACTGCCCAATCCTTGTTCAACAAGTATCTCTGGAAGGGGAGGAGAGCACGCTGTGCATTTTCCAAACTAATCAAGTCCAGGCGTGTGGGAGGGGTGGGCCTGGTGGTGCTAAAGGATTACCACACGGCGACTCTGTTGGCCCAACTTAAAGCTTGGTTCCCCTCTCCCTGCAGCCGGAGGTGGGTGGAGTTGGAGGAGTGTCAGGTACCCGGGCGTAATCTGTTCCACTTCCTTGTGCTGTTCCAGTTATTCAAGGGGCACAGGGGGGACTTGTCCCCTACTATCCTAGCATCGCTCCGGGGGTGGGGGACACTTACCTCCTCAGATTTCCACCAGCACCATACCTGTTCCAAAGTACCTCTGCCTATACAATGTCTGTCGAGTGTGATTCCTAACACTAACTTTAGTGGGTGGGTAGCCAAGGGGATAAGGGAAGTGGGTGATTTGATGGTGGGTCCGGCTCTGAAATCCTTCCGAGCTCTTCAACTGGAGTTTGATTTATCTGTTTTTGATGTGTTTACATACTTACAAGTTAGCCATTTCTTACGGCTCCACCCGATTAATGACCTCTCTTTACCGTGGCAGGCATCTCTGTACTTCACTAGTCCTACGGTGAGGTCCAGAGGTATATCCTTATTTTACTTACTACTCAATGATAAAGGTGTGTTTACCAAAAACTCTGCAATGTCGTCTTGGGAGAAGGAATTGGGGAAAGAATTTTCTCCTGACCAATGGCGTAAGGCTATCAACGTAACATATTCAGCTACTAAGTGTGTCACTCTGTGGGAACTCTCTCATAAAATTTTGTTGCAATGGCATATGACTCCTTCCAGGATTGCAAAATTTGCCCCGCAGGCTTCGGCCTGCTGTTGGAGGGGCTGTGGGGGATTGGGAACTTTATACCATATTCTGTGGACGTGCCCCTTAATAGCCGGTTATTGGGAAGATGTATTTCAACTATTCTCAGTCATTCTGGGAATTAGAGCGCCAGCAGAACCAGGTTTAGCGCTGCTCTCATTGGGTGTTGAGTTGCTTCCCCCCACAAAAAGAGTGATTGCTGTGCACATCCTCCTGAGTGCAAGGCTTGTAATTGCTCGCCATTGGAAACAAACGCAATCTCCCTCGTTACATGAAGTGATCACAACTACACACACTCACGCCACATATGAAACGTTGTTCGCCTCATCGCAAAACTCCCTGAATGTTCTATGTCCTCTATGGCAATTGTGGTTTGATTGGTACAGGCTCTATAGGCCTGGGTGAGTACTTCGATAATGATGATTATTGTTATCAACAGGTGACCTCGATGGATGAGTAATGGCTCTACTCCTTTACCGTTGCTCTACTCCTTTGTTCTTTTACTTTGTGTTATTCTTTGTTACTAGTATTATCTTACCTAACATTTTTTGTTTTCGCTCAAGGCCTTTGCTGATTTGCTGACATTTCTATGGTAGATCTGTATAGTGATAATGTGTTGAAACTGTACAATGCTGTTATACCAGCTGTAGGCCTTGCGCCTTGTTACTTGTTGCTTGAAAATATTTCAATAAAAATCTTATTGACACTAAAAGAAGTTGTCTTTATTTTTCAACTGTACTCACAGTCACTGCATAGTCACTGCAACCAACAATATACAGTATGGCCGACGCGTTTCGCACTTACAGTCAGAGCCATGACTAAGCACTGACTGTAAGTGCGAAACGTGTCGGCCATACTGTATATTGTTGGTTGCAGTGACTGTGCGTACAGTTGAAAAATAAAGACAACTTCTTTTAAGTGATTTCGGAGTGCGGCTGTCCAGTTTTCGTCCTCCTTCTTCCACCTCTCTTTCTTCCACCTCTCTTTCTTCCACCTCTCTTTCTTCCACCTCTCCTTCTTCCACCTCTCCTTCTTCCACCTCTCCTTCTTCCACCTCTCCTTCTTCCACCTCTCCTTCTTCCACCTCTCCTTCTTCCACCTCTCCTTCTTCCACAACTCCTTCTTCCACAACTCCTTCTTCCACAACTCCTTCTTCCACATCCTCCTCTTCCACATGCTGAGGTTGGTGGGGTTTTTTGGGTTTGGGCCTCCTTGCCTCCTCCGAATGGTGTCCTCTTCTTTCCCCTAATAAAATGAAACAAAAGGTATACTCAGCACACAGATATTGGAGGGCAGAAATAGAAAACATTGCTTAGAAGTGGGGTACAATTGTCTGTTTTGGATCAATCCTAAAAACATCACCTTTGTTTTTCTGATTTCTCACAAGCTGGAATATTTCCGCTTTTTGGCAAAGTTACACACATGGATGCACCCCCATAGAATCATTTGTGGGAGACCCTATTAAAAAGGTTTGTTATGGGGGACCCACAGGTGCTCCTGAGTCCAGATGTGTAAACAGCTGCTTATTATCACTGTGTGAATGAATCCTGTTCGCCTTTCACATTCTAGTAAGGTTAAACATACACATCATCCTGACAACAATGTTTATAAACGTTGGTTTACGCCAAATAGTGTCACGGTCTGGGATCAGGCTCAGAGGCCAGTAGCTGTAGCAGCAGAGCAGGTCATCCTGGCTGATGACATGGGGTCACTTGAGGTGCGGAATCCAAGCGCTAACCGGTGTTCACCAGAGCTCCTGAAGGTGGAGATGGATTTTGCTGCGTGTTAGCACCAGGTCGCGGTCCTCAGGATCGCCCCACCTTAAGGTGAGAAAGCTGGGGTACAATAGCAGATAAGCAGGTAAGGATCAAACAGAAGAGTGGTCGGTAAACAAGCCAAAAGTTCAGTAATGAGTATCTGTAGGTTGGGATCAGGCAGAAGCTTAGTCGATAACAAGCCAAGGGTCAATAACGAGCAGTAGCAAATATGGATGGCAACAGAGAAGGCAGGAGCGAGATACAGGCTGGAGATAGCACAATAATCTGGCAAGGAGGAAGTGCAGAGACATGGCTTATATCAGAAAGTTTGTGGGAGGAGCAAGGGGTTCAAGGTTCAAGTCAATCAAGACACAAGACAGCAAGGTCCAATGGATCAGATGGGTTTGTCAAGCAGAACAGACAGGGAGCTGTTCAGCATCCCAGATAGCTCAGTGAGAAGGCTCACAGCCAGACACAGCTGAGGTCCCAGGTTCAAAACCCGGTCCTGACAAATAGGCATGTCCAGGTGTGCTTTTCCTGGAACACCAGAAAACATCGTATTGTGGAGGAACGATGTTTACTACGAACGTGAAAATACTACACTTTACCAACTTGTACAAATAAATTTGCCATGTTCAAAAGTACAACCAGGCCAAAGAAGCACATGGAGAAAAACATGTACACAAATTATAAAGACAATTGCAAAAAGCACATAAAAATTACCTACTTTTCTCAATAATTCATTTGATCCTCCTATACTGCTCTGGCTCACGCAATTTCAAGTCTAACCACTTTTCTGAGCTGCTCCTTGGACCTCGTGACCCCAAATATGTCATAAAGTCTCATCGACACTGTGTCCATTATTTTGGCCTTCCTTCGATTAGGGGTGTTGTATGGACCATAATCTCCATCATAATCTTTCCTCCGTAGTATGTCCACCATCTCTTCTAGTGACATATTTATCGCTTTGTAGCGCCTGGGCCTGAATCGTGATGTTCCTGCCTCTGGCCTTTCCTCGTCGGGACAGTGTAAACCACCCTCCTGTGACACTGCCATATTCTCAATTCACAATAATTAGGGGTGTGGAAAAGAGGAAAGGGTTCGTCATGGGCGAGCGAAGAGGGTGGCGTTTCACGCATGCACGGGGTATATAAGGAAAACTACGTGACTACGTTTGTTATGCAGAGTCTGCTCGAGCGGAAGTGAGGAACGGCAGAAACAAAGGTAAATCTGAAAATGGGCCCAACAGAGGCTTAGAGACTTGAGTCATGGGATGGGGGGTTTATATGTTGATTGCACCCTAGCACTATTATTTATCTTGGGGCCCCCCCCCGTGCAATTTTGCTCTCCATCTGCTTGGAGAAATTTCCAAATATATATGTGAGACTGCAAAACCTCTTTATTTTATTGTGTATCAGATCAGGCAACGATTTTGATTGTTGGACAGAGGTAATTAGGCAGTGTATCATCTCATCAATATCTACACATGAATAGTGCCTTGATAAATGCTATCATTACTTTTGCATGTTTTTATGCCACTTATTTAGTGAAATGTAAACACAGGGTCTGCAGGTAAAATCTTAATTTTCAACAACAATGGGGCAGAGCTAGGCAGCTTTTTAGCAGCAGGAGACACTGTGTTTGAAGCTCAAAAGATTGTGCGCATATTCTGACAATGTAAAAGCTGAGCCTAGTGTTTATAAAAAAAAAATTGGTATTCTAAAAATACATTTAAACGATGGAGCAATTGAACGTTCCCAAAAATCTCAGCCGATTTTACTGATAAATATAGGGAACTCCCCTGCCTTTGGGATTCCAGAAACACAGCCTACCACAAAGCCAATTTCAGAACGGCAACACTTGAACAATTTGCAAAATACATGCAGACCTGGATTCCGGAGTGCACATCCACCATAATTAAGGATAAAGTTAACAACCTCAGGAAGACCTACAAGAAATTGCATGAATAGAGGACAGGAGCAGCAGCACATGATGTAAAGGAGCCCAGGCTGTGGTACTACAAGCACCTCAGCTTTTTGGAGGATGAAATGGAGGGCTGGGAATCACTTTCCAGTCTTCCTTCCACCCTTCCTTCCACGCTTCCTTCCAGCAGAACTTCCACGGTTCCCCACACCCCTGCAGAGTGCGCCCTGGAGCTGGATGACACCGAGGAGGCAGATCTGCTGATCTTCAGTGAGGTATAGTAGTTTACAACATATTTCTTGGCTGCAAATTATTGTTGGTTTATTGAGATGGATTTGTAACCAAAAAGGAAAGCTTGTAAACACAAATAAAAGTCGTGGGCAGAAATAATTGTGCCAGGGATGTCAACTGCAGGAGTCAGAATGATAGTCTGTTCAATTTAAATTATTAAAAAAGAAAACAGTCAAGAGCATGAACATGTGTGTGATTAATTGTGCAAAATATTAAAACATGTCCCTTTTTACTACACAGGAAGAGACCAGCCAGGAGGCGGCAGCTCCGGAAGATGTCAGACAGGCAGAAGGGGTGAATGGCAGCCAGGAGGAGGCTGGGCCGAGTGGATGTCAGCAGGTGCCCAGGCTCAGCACCATCTCACAGGTGCCTACCCTCCAGATGCGCGGACCAACCCAAAAGAGGCGCGGGAGGCAGCTGGAGGAGGAGAGCCTGCAGGTGATCAGGGAGATCATGAGAGCCTCCCTGAACCCAGCGGAGAGCTACAGCGCATTTCTCTCAAATGAGCTGCAAGGTTTGGGGGAGGAACAAAGGGGCCTGGCCCAAGATATGATAAACAAGGTCTTGTGGCGGGCGAGAAGGGACCTGCTGACAAGGGACACTAATTTGAGTGACCCGGCCCGGCCTGCTTCTCATCTTCCTCCTGCTGCCACATCACCACCACCTGCAAGGGGCCGTGGACAGGGCCGTGGAAGTAACGCTGCAAGGCAGCCTGGAAGCAAGGCTGTAAGGAAGACCAGAAAGTGATTCCCTGCCTTCCAGCTGATTTGGCCACAAACTGAGGTTGTTGTAGTACCACAGCTTGGGGTCATTTAGGTCATCTGCTGCTGCTTCTAATTTCTGTGATTTCGGGAGCACATTGTGACTCCTGAGGTTGTTGATTTTGTTCTTGATCTTGGTGGAATGTGCCTTTGATGTCCAAAAAGTCTGCATGTATTTTGTGAATTGCTCAAGTGTTGCCGTTCCTTTTCTAATTTTTTTTGGGCCAGAATAAATGGTAATTGAATTTACGTTAAAACCTTGTCTTTTGTGTTTTTCTGGTGAATAGCCATTAAACATTTCCGAAATACAATGTGTAATTAACAAAGGGCACAACCTCCTTGGGGGGGGGGGGGGGGGGGGACATTAGTGTGATAATTTGCAAAAAAAAATAAAAAATCTTTATAAAATAAAAAATCGTCCGGGTGTGGGGGGAGGGGAAAACTGGAAATACGAACCTCCGCCCTTAACCACTCCATTACACTCTATGTACCTTGGTTCTGGTCTGGAAACTTCAACTAATATGTTTACGTTGTATCATGCAGCGTACCTTGTTTGTACCCTGTTCGTATCCTTTTGTCACTTTCTGTTATGTGATAATTACCCTGTCATTTGTTGTATGCTGTACTCTGATTGAATAAAACTTTTATGGAAAAAAAGAAATTGTCCACCAAAAAAAGAAGTTAAAATAACATTTCTCCAAAACAAAAAAAAAAAACATTGGTGTGATAAATTGCCAAAAAAAAAAACATGTGGAGTGTGTAAGGGGTTAGCTCGGTAGCGGGGGTGTGTGACCCCCTGGATGGGTTCACTACACACTGAACTATACAGAGAGGCAGCCGAAGATGGTTGAAAACAAAGAGTTTGCTTTATTCTTCCATATTGCTGGAAACAAGTGCAAGCATCCAAACAGCATAAACAAAACAAAACATAAAATAAACCTGGCCACTTGGGGCGTCTACCTTCACCACACAGGAACCTATCTATGGAGTCTGGCACAGCCTACTGCTGGGCAGACAATGCTGGTCATACAGCAGAGAAACAATAGTATTTTTGATTTTTATCACACAGAAAATCAGGGTTTTCACATACCCCCCTCTTGTTTCAACCCTAGGGTTGGGACACAGGTTGCCAGGCACGCATCCACTCGGGACAACCCATCTGCATTCCCCATTTTAACACCGGGGTGATGCGTTACCACAAAACTAAATTCCTGGAGGGCCAGGAACCACCTATTTATTCTCCTATTGGTCTCTTTGTTCTGTGCCCTCCACTTCAGTGGGGCATGATCCATCACCAGTTCAAACTGTCTACCCACGAGGTAGTACCGGAGAGAATCCAAAGCCCATTTCACCACCAAACACTCTTTCTCAATGGTGAGCCATTTGAGAATGTTGAGCCATTTGGGCTTGGGATAAATGTTCCTTTACAATCGGCATCACTTGGGCAATTTTATCTTGCATTTGGGCCACATGTTCAATCACACTTCGATGCAGGGAACTCTCCCATGTTTCCCTGGCAATGTCCAGTAGGCCCCGGGGGTGCCTCCCATACAGTAGTTTAAACGAAGAGAACCCTGTGGACGATTGGGGAACCGTTTTTATGGCAAACATCAGATAAGGGAGCAGATAATCCCAATTCGTTCCGTCTTTATCCACCACCTTCCTCAACATTTGTTTTAAGGTTTTATTAAACCTTTCCACTAACCTGTCTGTTTGAGGGTGATATACTGATGTACGCAATTGGGTCACTTTCAGGAGTTTACAAAGTTCTTTGGTCACCCTAGACATAAACGGGGTGCCCACATTAGTTAGGACTTCCTTAGGAAGACCCACACGGCTGAAAACCTGAAATAACTCTTTGACAATGGTTTTATCAGAGATGTTTTGGAGAGGAATTGCTTCTGGGTAACGGGTGGCATAGTCCATTATTACCAAGATGTTCTGGTGCCCTCTAGTGGACTTCAGTAAGGGGCCAACCAAGTCCATGGCGATCCTCTCAAAAGGGACCTCAATAATGGGCAGGGGTACCAACGAGTGTGGAAATATGGCAGGGGTGCAGTAATCTGACACACTGGACAGGAAAAGCAATACAATTCCACTTGCTTAGTGATCCCAGGCCAATAAAACATCTGGGTGATCCTCTCCCAGGTTTCTTCTGCTCCCAAATGTCCCCCAAGAATGTGCCCATGGGCCAATTCCAAAACCATCTTGCGGTACGGTTTAGGCACTGCCAGTTTCTCAATAGTGTCCTCTATCCTCTGTGACACTCGATATAACAGGTCCCTTTCAATAATGAAGTAAGGGAGGGCAACCCTCTCATCAGGGTTAACTAACTCCCCATCTATCTTTACTACATTCTCCTGTGCTCTTAGCAATGCGGGGTCCCTCAATTGCTCAGTGATAACATTTTCTCTGTGCACCTCAAGGTCATCAAACCCTATTTGCCGCTGTTCCTCTTCTGAGGTAGCAGGCTCCTCCCTAGAGACTGGTGTTTCCGCTGCTAAGACTGAAAATGGAAACAGGAGAATTCTCACAGTTAGAGGTTTCTGGAGTAGATGTTTCAGGCTCAGAAGAACCACCTACTGGGGAATCTGGGCAGTCCCAGAGTTCCCAGAACTTTGGAAAATCCCTTCCCACAATGGCATCATGTGGCAGTTCGGGAACTAAACCCACCTGGTGACACAAGTTACTGAGGGAGGTTTCAAAGGAAACCGTAGTCACCGGATATTCTCGAGTGTCCCCATGTGCACAAACTACAGCCATTTGCCTAGGATGTAAGTTTTTTCCCACCACTAGATCACTTTTCACTAAGGTGACCAGGCTACCTGAATCCAACAATACCACAACATCTTTACCATCTAAGCACATTCTACATAAAGGTTTCTCATTTCCCTTTACTGCAGTGCATGTGGTTGCAAAAAGGGACTGTTGTCTCTCTGTCAGAAAGTCACACTGCATGGGTTCATCACCCGCTGGGCAAACCGCTGCTACATCTCCCTCTTCCCGGCAACGGTAACAAATCAATCTTCTGGTCCTCTCCCGTGGGATGGGTCTTCCAGGACGCTCTTGCCAAACATTATAGTCCCGATAATACCTCTAGTTGCTCTTTGGTCCCTCTCTCCACCCCCATCCCTTAATGCAGTCTTACCTATAGGTGGGGAGGGTCTGGTCTTGGGGTGGAAAATCTGTGCGTCTCTGGGTGAATTCTCAGTTGCTAGGTACCTTTCAACCAGGTCTACTAGTTTGTCTGCGGTTTCCGAACCACCATGGTTCACCCATTTCTGCAGGGTGTTAGAAAGAGACCTAAGAAATTTGTCCATGACTACTCGCTCCAAGATTTTTGGTCCGGACAGAGTTTCTGACGACAGCCATTTCTTAGCCAAATGGATGAGGTCATACATCTGTGATCGAGGTGGCTTCCTCACCTGATAACTCCAATTGTGGACCCGCTGAGCACGGACATCCAGGGTTTCACCAAAACGTGCCAATATTTCCTCTTTTAACCGATCATAGTTTTTTGCGTCTGCAAGCTCCAAATCAAAATATGCCTTTTGGGCTTCTCCAGATAATGGGGGGGGGCACTAGTCCAGCCCACTGTTCTTTAGGCCAACTCTCTTTTTCTGCTGTTCTCTCAAACGTGGTCAGAAACATCTCAGGGTCATCATCTGCAGTCATCTTTGGCAATAAGTGTCTTACCCAAAAAGTCGGTATGTTACTGGCCTGACTCCCAGCCTCAGTCTGCTGTCTCTGAAGCTGTTTCACGATGGCCTCCATTTGCTGCTGGTGTCTCTGTTCCAAGCCTGCAATGCTCTCTCGGTGAGCTGCAAGGCTCTCTTGGTGAGCCTATTGTGGAGCTGCAATGCTCTCTTGGTAAACCTGTTGTTGAGCTGCGTGAGCCTGTTGTTGAGCTGCAAGGCTCCGCTGCAAACCTTCATTTGTCTGCTGTTGATTTGCATTTGCTATAGCCAGGTGTTTTAGTATGTCCTCCATTTTGGGTTTACTTTAATTGACCGCATTCTCCACCATGTATAAGGGGTTAGCTCGGTAGCGGGGGTGTGTGACCCCCTGGATGGGTTCACTACACACTGAACTATACAGAGAGGCAGCCACAGACTGAAAACAAAGAGTTCGGTTTATTCTTTTATATTGCAAGCATCCAAACAGCATAAGCAAAACAAAACATAAAATAAACCCTGGCCACTTGGGGCGTCTACCTTCACAACACAGGAACCTAGCCTACTGCTGGGCAGACACTGCTGGTCATACAGCAGAGAAACAATAGTCTTTTTGATTTTTATCACACAGAAAAATCAACAACCACCTCACCTCTTCAGAAGTCTTTCTCACTGCTCTCCTTAACTTAAAAAGCCTCAGGATGCAGCAAACAGTAGTCATCCTCTGGATAACTTATAGAGGCCTTATTTGCCTCATTCTAAACAGCTGAAATTTTCCAATGCCCTAAACCTTTCTGGCTACTTCTGCAGCCCACACCTGATAGTAATTGGTGTATTGTCTAAACAAGGCAGAAATATATCTCCCGTCTGTGACAACACCCACAGATTTACCCAACTTCCTGTCACAATTACCAAAAAATATTTTGGAGATCTGGCTTGTGAAAAAAACATAAAAAAACATCAGATCACAAGCAAAAATGAAAATAAATCAGTATGGGAGAACTCTGTCTAAACAGCATCAGCAAAACAACGTGTTTATTCTAGCAATAGAACGTAGAAAAAAATGCGCAGCAATAAACAAGACAATACTTTTAAAAATTTAGAATGTGCCATCTCAAAAACAAACGCGAGTTTTACAAGAACGAGCCCTCCAGTCCCCTCATTTAGTCTGAGCATGCATGGGTTTTTTTAACCGATGGTCGTGCGTACTAACCATCGGTTTTGACCTATCGGTCAGTGGTCCATCGGCCTTACGTTTCTAGTCCCCTGCACCAAAAGGTGATCAACACTCCTCTCCATCCTGTCAGGGTGGCATCCATCATCAGCCCCTTCCAAGAGAAGAAGACAATTGAGGTACCTGAAAGAGGCCTGGAAATTGGGCCAGGACTTTTGTAAACAATTGGGGAGCAATGGACAGTCAGAACAGAAGGACCACAAATTGAAAATGACGATGCAAGCTTTAGGAACCTCTGGTAAGGAGGAAAGATTAGGACATGCAAGTAAGCATCTTTTATGTCCACTGATGCCAGGAAATAACATGGATGGAGCAAGAACACTATGGTATGCACTGATTCAATTTTAAACCCCTGTACCTGGAAAAAATTAAGATATTTGAGATGCAATATAGAACAACCATTGCCATTTGGTTTCAAAATTCTAAAAAAAGGTTCATGTAGATACCACTAACCCAAAACAGGAGGTAATCGAGAATCTGCAAAAGTAACAATCTTTTTTGTGGAAACCTTTGAAAATAAAAAATGTGTTGAGGGAAAATGTTGGAATTCAAACTTTTAATGGTGAGAAATTGTATAACAAACCCTTCATTTGTCATTTACTTCCCGCTGCTACACTTCCACAAAAGCCTGAAAATGTCCCCTCCACCCAAGCAAGTGGTGGCAGTCCTTCAGTGAGTGGGAGACTTTGAGTCCACTTTTGCTGGCTCTGGGGGCCAAAGTGTAAGAACGTCAAAAGGACTGTCTCATGAAAAAAGGTGTTGAAGTAGAAAGATTAGTCCCCCTCTGTGTTGAGTGCTTAGCCCTCTTCCAAAGTGGTAAAAATTAACTCTTACCCCCAGAAGGCTGGATATACTTATTACCTGGCTGTTTTATTCTGTTTGTGGTGGTGTCCCACATGGCCAATGGACTTTTTACTGTGAATAGAGCACCCTGAGCACAGTAGCTTTGTTTGGAACTCTGAGCACTATGTTCCCCTTTCAGAAGACTCATGTTTAATTGGCAAAACATGTTGGGTTTTGGGTTTTAGTTTTTAATTAGAGAGAAGCACCATCTGTGACTTACAGACTATAATTAATAGAGAGAAGTATTGGAAACATGGTTGAGATAAAGTCGGCACATAGGATAAATGAGATACATTTTAGTCATAGAGAGATTATTTCTGCAAAAGATTATTATACGGAAAGAGGAAGGTCTAAAGACAAAAATATATGGGATTTTCTTCTAAATTGTCAATGAGGATGCAAAATATACAGTATCTCAGAAAAGTGAATATTTTTGTGAATATTTTATTATATCTTATATTCGGGTGAGAAAGAACCTTCACCCCTGATTATGGGGACTTTAGTCCCGGGGGGGGGGGGGGGTTGAGCAGCCTCCAGCAAGCAGCACATAAGACAAGAAGCTCCTAGTGCTGGGTGTGGAGTAGTAGGAGTTTGGGAGATGAGACCTGTCTGAGTGCTACACGTGTGCTGGAAGCAGTCAAACAACTAAAGCTAGACTTTTCTAACTCGGGGTAAATCCTTTTGTATGTTTTATATTTTAATTGTGCTGAAGACAAGTGGACTTTTGTGTTGTGTTAATGTAGTCAAGTCAGTTTTGTTTGCTGCTGGACAGCTTTGCATGAGTGATCACGAACTGCAATACCTCTGAACTATATATACTTGTGTGTGTGTATGTATATATATATGTGTATATATATATATATATATATATATATAATGGCTGTGGAAATTAACTATTAATTCATCGATTTTTCTGTATTGGTACTCGTGTGTGTGTATGTATATGTATATGTATTGTGACAGGAAGTCAGGTAAATCTGTATGTGTTGTCACAGACGGGAGAAACTTTTCTGCCTTTAGACAATACACCAATTACTATTGGGCGTCGGCTGCAGAAAATGGCCAGAGAGCTTTAGGACGTTGGAAGACTTCAGCTGTTTAGAATTAAGCAATTAATGCCCCTATAAATATAGCCTAAGGATTACAATTGATTGCTGCATCCTGAGGCTGTGAGTGAAGGAGCAGTCACAAACAGTACTGAAGAGGTGAGGTGCTGATGGATATTTCTGTGTGAGAAATATCAAAGAGACTTTTTGTTTTCTGCTGTAGGACCAGCAGTGTCTGCCCAGCAGTAGGCTGTGCCAGACTCCATAGGCAGGTTCCTGTGTTGGGAAGGTAGACACCCCAAGTGGCAAGGGTTTATTTCATGTTATGTTTTGTTTATGCTGTTTTGATGCTTGCACGTGTATCCAGCAATATGGAAAAATAAACCGTTTTATTTGTTTTCAATCTTCCTACTGCCTTTTTGTACAGTTCAGCGTGTAGTGAACCCACCCAGGGGGTCACACACACCTGCTACCGAGCTAATCCCTCACACATGGTGGAGAATGCGGGCAGTTAAAGTAAACCCAAAATGGAGGAGATGCTGAAACAGCTGATTATAGCAAATGCAAATCAACAGCAAGCAAATGCCTATCAACAGCAAGCAAATGCAAATTGTGAAGCTCAACAACAGGCTCACCAGCGGAGCATTGCAGCTCAACAACAGGCTCACCGAGAGAGCATGACAGGTTGGGAGGCCATCATGAAACTATTTGAGAGAACAGAGGAAAAGGATAGCAAGCCCTCTCTGATTGAGAATCCAGAGGACCATAATGCTATGGAGGTTACCACGTCTGTTGTTGAGACGGAATCATCACCGGAGTGTAGTATTTCACCAGAGGAACAAGAAGTGGAGCCAGAGGAGTGTGCCCTGGGAGAGCCTGAAACTCCCGAAGTGAAGGAGCCGCCATTAGTAGTAGAAGAGTCTGTAGAGCCCTGTTGAATCCAATGTTGTGAATGGCGTTCCAGAGGTCAAACCAGACGAGACCAAACAGAAGAGAAAGACCCTCATGTACAAGAAGATGCTGAGGAGGTCCCGGCTGTCCCCGCAGTAGCAGCTCCTATGAAGCTGAATCGATGGTCTGACAGTTCTGCTAAATACAGTAGAGAACCTTTAGCAAATACTCTGAAGAAACTTAATGATCCAGCTACCAAAGCTGTTACCTTGGAACTGGAACCCAACAAGTTTAAGGGCAAGATTTTGAATTGCTCCAGATCTTTTCGCAAAGCCAAATTGCTGCATTACCATATGAAGTATTTCCCTGGCGTTGACAAGTCAGAGCAGGATCAGAGTCCTGCCACGAGGCATATGGCTCTTTAGCTCACGAAAAGGCCAGTCAGTAAAGCTCAAAGAGAAGACGCACCACAAACAGTTCAAATTCCCACCGACCGTCCCTAAAAGACAAAAGCAAGGAGAACTTAATCCAGAAGTCTCATCGCAAGCCAGACAAGCTGTCTGAAAGTGTTAAAGAAAAAGTAAGAGAAAAGTTCAAAGATTTCTTGAGTCTGAAGTCAAAGAAAAAAAAGAAGAAAAAGAAAGCAAAGTCAGAGCTGTCTGGTAGTGAAGAGAAAATAGAGGTTTCTAAGGAGCTCTCACCAAAAAAATTACAACTTTCAAAGCTCAACAGTGATTATAAGGTCCCATGTTCCGGTAAAAGCCATCCATATACAAGACTAAGTGATGAGGAGACGCTCAGTGATTCTTGCACGGAAAGCTTACTTTGGAGTGATGAGGATTACAACGAAGAGATCGTTGTCACGCATGCTGATGGTTTTCTAAATGTTGGCCGCAACAGGAGCAAGTACAGCTCTGCCAAGCAAAGACTTGTGATGGACAAATGGATGAGAATGCTATGGATGCAAATATGGGCGAACTGTTAGATCTCTGCTCAGGAAAGATTAAGCAATCACAGTCCAACACCAGCCAGTCTGATGCAAATGACTCCAAGATAGGGGCTATGGATGAGTTGCTGGGACTCTGCTCTAGAAAATGTGTCTCTCAAGATGATGGTTCAAATCAAGAATCTTTTAGTTGTACAAAGGCTCATGCTGAAAATGAGAAAAATGACATAATGTCTGAAGCAGTTGCTCTCTGTTCCGGTTCTTTCACCAACAGAGAAAATGAAGAAAATTAGGCTGGGCTTGAGGATTTCCATCTTCTACCATGTGATGATTCTGACAGCGAAGAGCTTGCAGAAATTGAAAGTGGTGCAGAAGATGAAAAGTAGGAAGTAAAGGTGGAAATGGATGTCCTGGAGGAGGATGAGGCCCTGCAGGATGAGGCGTCTGCTGTGCTGGTGGGGAGCGATTCTGAAAAGTGCTCCTACCCCCTGGGTTATGTGAAGAGTCAAGCGCTGTACGCCTGCGGTACCTGCACCCTGGATTAAGAGGAGCCTGCTGGGATATGTCTGGCCTGTGCATACAAGTGTCATGAAGGCCACGGCCTGTTTGAGCTCTACACCAAGATGAACTTTCGCTGTGATTGTGGAAATGCCAAATTTAAACAGCTGGAGTGCAAGTTATATCCGGATAAAGAGAAGAAAAACCTGGCTAATAATTACAATGACAATTTTTTTGGCATGTACTGCACATTTAAGAGACCTACCCCGATCCTGAGGATGAGACCCCAGATGAGATGATCCAGTGTGTGGTGTGTAAGGACTGGTTTCATGGTTGGCACCTAGGGGCAGTTCCATCGGAGCACGTTGAATTTCATGAGATGGTGTGCCAGGGCTGTATGGATCACTGTTCATTTCTTTGGGCCTACTCTGCCAAGTTAGAAGTTCCTGGTGTCACCAAGATTACCAAAGCAGAAACGGAACATGAAGATGTTAAAGTTGATGATTGTCCTACGGAAACAGCCAACACTCAGAATAGACTATCAATAAATAATGAAGAATGTGTGGAAGATAACGACGATGAGGAGGAGGCAATTCTTAGAAAGCTAAATCTGAAGGACTTTATGAAAAATGAAGCTGAACTTTCTGGAAGTAATGTTGAAAGTGAAATCCCTGACCGCTTCAGGGCAAATTAAGTGGCTGAAGTGCAGGAAGTAGGGGTTTGCACATCTTTAGTTCTCAGTCAGTTGCTTGATGGAAATAAAGCTGAAAAACTTAATTCTGACACCGCACTAAATGATGTAGAAAAAGTGTGTCCAATATCCACTGAGCCTTGTGAATGTAGTAAGGCAGGTGATATTCATGACTTTCCCATAATTGATGATCAGCAGAGTAGGGTCATTGAGAAATCTGAATTGCAAGAAATATGCACCCAGACTGAAGCTATTTTTGCCTCTGTGAATTATTTGCATGTTGAAGAGCAGTGTGTTAATTTTTATGTTAATTAAATCAGATTTGAATATAAAGGTAATGTCACGTCCTGTGAAACCCAGTCTTTAGAAAGTGTTCTGTCAGAGGAAGTAACGCAGGATAATACTTTGGACTTGACTACCAAGATTCCTCGGGAAGTAAAATCTATTTTTCAAAGTGTAGAATCTGTAATGGCAGGTGAGCCCTCTGAACGTTGTGAAACCTCCATCACTGAAGTGGTCAGAGAGGCTAAATGTAATAATTTAATGGATGTTTTTTCCAAATGTCTTGAAAGGAATGAAGAATATGAGAATTTGTGTCCAATAGTCGATGGTTTCAAAGAAACAAATACTAAAACATTTTTGGGAGACTATGAGGCAAAGATAGCTAAACAACTAGCCATAAACATAAGTTCAAAAGTGATTGTAGCTGCTAGACAGGAAATGTTGTCTAGTTCAGTTAATGATGTGTCCGATAGCAGTTGTCAAGTTCTTGGTGAGAATAGTGGTGTGCGAACAAGTGATGCACAGAGTAAGCAGTTGGTTCAAGAAAGTGACAAGGATTCAGTTTCTGAAAACCTTACATTGGGTTTGGTAGATTTTCACCATACTTGTGAGTCTGAACTATCACAAAGTAAGAAACTTGGAAATACAGAATTGACAAGTAATGATTTCAGTCTAGAGCCCCAAAGGGAAGGAAAACCGCCTAGTACATCAGTTTATCAGAGGTCATATGCGTCAGACTTTAGTCCAGTTCATAGAAGAACAGATTTTTTTGAGTGTCACCATGCCTTGGAGGATTGCAGTCTTAATGTGTTTACATCTGAAGAAGGCATCCACATGGATGATCAATTGCAGAGCACAGTGTTATCAGCTCTTGGAATTGGTTATGACTTGCTGAGTTCTTCAGGGATTGAGCTATCGAGGGAAACCCTTTGGTCCACTGAAAAAACAATTAAGGTTTTGCATGGTTTACAACTGAAAATGAGTATATTACAGAGCAAGGAACACCCTCTTATGAAGACCAATAGGAGAATAAATAGGTGGTTCCTGGCCCTTCGGGAATTTAGTTTTGTCGTAACGCATCGCCCCAGTGTTAAAATGGGGAATGCAGATGGTTTGTCCTGAGTGCATGCGTGCCTGGCAACCTGTGTCCCAACCCTAGGGTTGAAACAAGAGGGGGGGTATGTGACAGGAAGTCAGGTAAATCTGTGTGTGTTGTCACAGACGGGAGAAACTTTTCTGCCTTGTTTAGACAATACACCAATTACTATTGGGCGTCAGCTGCAGAAAATGGCCAGAGAGCTTTAGGACGTTGGAAGGCTTTAGCTGTTCAGAATTAAGCAATGGAAGCCCCTATAAAGATAGCCTAAGGATGACGACTGATTGCTGCATCCTGAGGCTGTGTGAGTAAAGGAGCAGTCACAAACAGTACAGAAGAGGTGAGGTGCTGATGGATATTTCTGTGTGAGAAATATCAAAGAGACGTTTTCTGCTGTAGGACCAGCAGTGTCTGCCCAGCAGTAGGCTGTGCCAGACTCCATAGGTAGGTTCCTGTGTTAGGAAGGTAGACGCCCCAAGTGGCAAGGTTTTTTTTAATGTTTTGTTTATTCTGTTTTGATGCTTGCACGTGTATCCAGCAATATGGAAAAATAAACCATATCATTTGTTTTCAATCTTCCTCTACTGCCTTTTTGTACAGTTCAGCATGTAGTGAACCCATCCAGGGGGTCACACACACCCGCTACCGAGCTAATCCCTCACAGTATATTTATTATTTATATATATATATATATATATATATATATATATATTAGGGCTGTGGAAATTAACTATTTATTCATCGATTAATCTTGGATAAGATTGAATGTTCCGCGCCAACAACTACTTGGTAACAAATAAAATATATGATTTGTCAAAAGTTGAGAAGAAAAAATAAGTGCGCTAATGTGTAATACAATTAAAAAATAGTGCTAATAGAAGTATTGAAAATAATACATATCTATTCACAATTGATATAGTAAACAATATAAAAAGTCCATAAGTGATAGACCAAAAAGTCACAGTGGTTAGTGACTACTAAATAAAGTCCCAATATGTGCAAGGTTGCTTGAAAAAAATCTTGTGAAAAGCTACAAGCAATCATTTATGACTCATGTAACGTATCTGCCGCAATACTGAGTTTTGAGTTGCAATTACTGGTTTTCTAATGACAGTGTATTGCGGCAGATACGTTACATGAGTCATAAATTATTGCTTGTAGCTTTGCTATACATAATTCACAAACAATTATATCTCTTAGATGTTATTTAAATGTCTCCCTCTGTTTTTATTGATAAATTTGTATTTCATATTGATGTGTGTGTACAACCTCCTATTTGTCCAAATGTAATGCCCGAGATCAAGGCTGTACCAGCGTTCTTGGGGTTAATGGCTTCCAGGTAATTGGAATGGGAGGGGTTTCACTCACTACAAATACTATGAGCTTTTGGTGATTAGACACGCGCCCTGAAGACGTTTAGACAACGAAACATACATCGGCAGCGTACCTAATCACATGTTTTACGCAGTTTCCGGTCATCTGGTTGTCGGGTATCGCCGAGTGGAACGCACGCCGCTTCACGCCGCTGCTGAGCAGACGCTCCATGCTGGTTCCATACCCCTTACAAGCGATCAGCCTTGATGCCGGGTCTGGCATCTTTTAATGTAAGAGGCCATTTGGCCATTTTATGTTCTTTTCTTTTTTAAATAAACCAACAGTATTATGCTATGGGGCATTGTGATTTCTCTCTTGCATATATGTCACCGTCTACAATCTGGGCTTGAGACCGTCAGCTATCCTGTCTATCCAATGTGTTTGCAGTCACATACTGCTCCTGCTGTATTTGACTTTCTTTTTAATTAACAGAGTCAAGGTGGTCTGGTAAGCGCATTAACCATTTGAGCACTATTGGGTGTTAAGCCTACTACAAGGTGAAGGCTTTGACTCTACACTTATTCAAGATTCGGGGAAAATACTTTTCACAAGATTTTTTCAAGCAACCTTGCACATATTGGGACTTTATTTAGTAATCACTAACCACTTTGACTTTTTGGTCTATCACTTATGGACTTTTTATATTGTTTACTATATCAATTGTGAATAGATATGTATTATGTTCAATACATCTATTAGCACTATTTTTAATTGTATTACACATTAGCGCACTTATTTTTTCTTCTCATCGATTAATCTTGATTGGTACTCACCTCTCTACCGGCTTCTGTGCCTTCAGGGAGTTCCATTGGAGATCCGGTGCCATTACAGACACCGACGGGGCTTGCCGTGTCCATCAGAAGGGCTTCTTTGTTGTGCCTTCATATCTGCATGCCAATGGGACCTTACTATCTGCCTCACGCAAGGGCTATTACACTTCCCTCTATCACTTCCCTCTATCAACCTGGGATTCTACAGCCATCCACTGGGAGTTGTGATAGTTCCCTTCACGGGACTTCTACATGCCGATGGACTGATGTTAACCTCTCCTCATATGGATTTAGCAGTGGCATCGTTGTACCCATTTTTATACCAGTATCATACTTAACTACATGTTTTTATGACGGCTTTTGCTACCGTTTGGTATTACTCACACCATTTTTACAGTTTATGTAGGTACATCGATTTTATCTTCAGTGCACTATTTATTTTGTTACCTTCTTGAAGACTATAAAAGTTTAAAATGCTATGGGACTGTAGTCATAACATTTTAAGAACTAATACAATATTTTAATAGATAAATAAATAAATAATACTACAAAAGAAGGGATTAAAACCTCATAAAAAAGGCCACGACGGGGGGAGGGTGAGATGTTCTTCTCCAAATCTTCTCCACTCTTCTGCCCACTGCTGACGCATCCTCTATCTTTTTATAGGGTTAGAGGACCATTGTTTGGGGCAACTGTCAACAAAAGCTCAACCAATCATAGGTATTAATTAAACTTTAATTTTATTTTCTGGTATGACACAGTCCCATAAGTGGTGGGGGCGGGGACATTTCATGCCCCGCCCTTCACCTTCATGGGACTGTAGTCATAACCTTTTAAGAACTAATATAATATTTTAATAAATAAATAATACTACAAAATATACCTGTGGTATGAAATGGCCGTGGCCTTTATTTATAGGTGTAAATAAATAGATTATATCAAACAATTCTTAAATCAAAATTAAATAATCAATTTAAGTATATTAAATCAATTTTAATAACATATAACCATATATAAATCTTATAATAATACAATTAGCTGAGCCATTTAAGCTCAAGCTAAAACAATCATGAAATATACCATCCACACGCCAGGCCCAATTTTAAGGAGCCTGGCACCCCACCAAGGCGACAGCCAATTCAACACAGGTTTGTAAATCTAAATTGAAGATGTCAAGAGCAATGTCAGATAAATGCACATTGTCTGGTCTATAAAAAACAGGCAAACCACCTTCTAAGTTCACATGTCTAAAAGACATACCATGAACCAAAGGCATGAATTTATCCAATGACCTATTAAGTCTCCTGTGAATTCTTTCTAAATACTTACACTCACAGGGCAGAGCAACCAA
The DNA here is from genome assembly GCA_029574335.1 of Rana kukunoris. Taxonomy (NCBI): domain Eukaryota; kingdom Metazoa; phylum Chordata; class Amphibia; order Anura; family Ranidae; genus Rana; species Rana kukunoris. Next base: position 245,528,857 of record CM056059.1, read on the forward strand.
TCTAGTCTAGGGATAATTTCAGAAAAGACCAAAATAGTATTAGGCAAAACAGCATGTAAACATAACATATCAAGCTTAATTTGAGAAATAAACTATAACGTCTTGCGTCTTCCAAGATCATTACCATATAAGTGGACAATGATGATCTGTGGTATGGGCCAACAAACATGTAAATGAGATAGAACAGAATGTAAATTGCTCCAAACCATACCAATAAAAGTAAAATTACGATGAGGTAAACCTAAGTTATTACCATAGACTCTCCATTCAGCTCTCTTCTGAGCCCAGAAAATATAAGAGTGTCCTATTATCCAGACGTTATATCAGGCATCTAAAATCAAAATTGAAAATTAGGTCTAACATACGATCTATAACAATTCGATCACCAACCACCAATTTCACAGATTAATTAAGACCAACCAAAGCTGCCGTAGTGGCTGCACCGATACGAAAAGAGTGAGATGAAAACCGCAGGTGTCCCAACTGTAATGCTTTGAGGTATCTATGTAGAATGGCCTGGAACTGATAAATAGTCACCGGAGCACCCGTGACATGAATCAAAAATTGAAAAACAGGTCCCACTCCCAAAAAACGTCTAAGTAAAGAGAAAACGCAATAGCGAGCGCCGGGATTAGCCCGCAAAGTAATCCACCGACCATGACCCATACGATTATTCTTACTCTTACGAAGCAGAATTTGAATAGAATCAGATCTAACAAAAACATCCCGAAAGAGACCAGAGTCATCAGAATACCTAATGGCAGCAAAAACAGGATTCACCGAAGGTCCCATAAGTGTGGAGGGCATAATAGGCCAATAGGATCCGCATCCGGCACCAATCGTCAACATTCTTGAATCCGAGAGCGGGATAATGCATCAGCAATAAGATTATCTTTTTCAGGAATGTATTTTGCTTTAAGCCAAATATTAAGGTCTAAACATTTAAACACCAACAATCTAAGTACAGCAAGAACAGGAAGATATTTGGACGATAAATAATTAAGAGCAAAAACTACACCCCTATTATCCGAATAAAGTAAAATACGACGATTCCTAAAATGAACACCCCACAATTCCAAAGGCCACTAAAACAGGAAAAAATCTCCAACAAAACAATATTAGAAGTCAAACCCGCATCCTTTCAAGATTCAGGCCACGAATCAGCAGACCAATGATCGTCCCAATAAGCACCATATCATTATCCACACGATCCAGCAGCATCTGTATGCAGAACAGCAGAGGCCGAACAAAAAGGAGTCTACCACAAACAATTACCATTAAATGTAGCCAAAAATGTACGCCAAACTTTAAGGTCTTCTGTAATTCCACATGTAATTCTCACAAAATGGAAAGGAGAAGAAATTCCAGAACTGACCCGATACAATCTCTTATGCCGCGTACATAAAAAAACAAAACAATGTTTTTCAAACTTCATTTTCCAAAACGACGTTGCATACACACCATCGTTTTTCCAAAATGCTCTAGCAAAGCGTGATGACGTTCGACGGCACTCTGTTCCATTGAAGCTCCGTCTCATAACTTGCCTCTGAGCATGAGCAGGTTTAAAAACGTTGTTTTCAACATCGTTTTGTCCACACACCATCACTTTTTATGACACAAAAAAAAACGTTTTGAAAAACGACACAAAAAAATTCAAGCATGTTTCATTTTTTTTTGGTCGTTTTTTTGAAGACATAAAACGACATTTTGCCCACACACGGTGATTTTAAATGACGTTTTTGAAAACTTATTTTTTCATCACAAAAAGTGATCGTGTGTACGCGGCATTAGAGAAGACACAACACGTTGGCAAAACCCTGGACGCAAAAGCCAATAAACCAAGAAGAGATTGCAACACTTTCAACCTAACCTTATGTTTGGAAAGAAAAAAGTGCAATAAAATCCTAATTTTAACAATCTTTTCATCAGGAAGATGGAATTCCATTGAAACCGTATCTATCTGAATACACAGAAAGTCAAAACAAGACGTAGGGTAAACAGATTTTTCATCGGCCAACGGAACACCAAACTCCCGACACACAATTCGAAATTCGGTAAATAAATATAAAACAATCAGATGTACCAGCTTCACCAATAAACAGAAAATCATCCAGATGCAATGCAATGAGTTATTAGAACCAGCACGAAAACCAACAATCCATTCAATAGACGTTGAAAAGAGTTCAAAATAATAACAAGTAAGCAAACATCCCATCAGGAGACCCTTATCAAAGTAATTTGCATTTTGAAAACAGAAACCCAAAGAGTTAAAGGCGGATGGATGAATAGGAAGTAACCGAAACACGGATTGAATATCAGCTTTAGCAAGTAAAGCAGAGGCACCAACACTCCTAAGTGTCATCAAAAGAAGAATATTGAACAGAACACAACGAGGGGTCAATATCATCGTTCAAAGAAAATCTAAACGGGAATAAGAGATGGTGTATCAATCTAAAAGAGTTTGGTTCTTTCTTAGGAATAATACCAAGCGGAGAAACCCGAAATTAACAAAAGGAGGAGTAGAAAAAGGACCTTCAATTCTACCAGCTCGCAATTCTTTATTACATTTCTCACGAATAACAGCCAAATTAGAAGAAACAGAAGGCAAATTAGGAAAGACACGACAACTGATTCCAGAAAAAGACGGTTATCGAAAACCAAACAAGAAACCATTATGCAGGACGATTGCCCTCTGACATTCTGGATACATGTGAAGCCAAGGTAGCATGTTTAGAATATTCACCGACATTGTGGCTTTTAATAAAAAGCTCCTTCGAAGGAGCAGAAGCGTTCTTAAAACAACGAGAAGCAGGGTGAGAACCAGCGCAATGACTACACTCATGTTTGTATTTACAGCTGTTAGGCCACTTACACATGCCATCATTGAAATTAAAATACACACACCTCTCCTATACATATTACTGGCATTGGAAACATTAACTTTAACCAACAGCTTCTGAGGTAATAAAAGATTGAGCCACAGACCTATATCTTTTGAACCCCACTTCAAAGATTTGTGCACAGACAACTTCTGTCGTTGAAAATTTTTGTATGCTTCCAAAATAATTTTGATATGTTGGAATAAACCAGAACACAAATCAGGGCGCTGTTCACCCAGCACACTAGCATAAATGCAAAATGCCTACAGCCAGTTGTTAAAAGAGCGTGGTGGCAATTTTCATTTTTTATCATCTATACGATCACCATCCTTCTTAACCACCTTAAGCTCATGGTTGGACGGAAGCAAAGTCAGAATTTAAACTTAGTCTCCTTTCCAAAAAATTTCTTTCACTGCACTAGATAAATGAAACCACAGAGGACACAAATCGCACATCAAAACTTCCCTTATGCAAGATTCTGGGACCAAAGGAGGAATCAAAACATCATGAGCAGCAGGAATAACAGTTGCAGTGGTAACTGAGGTAGAGACAGGGCTAATATGAACCTCAGACAAAGGATCCAGCCACACCGAAGCAGGAGTTGACTGTGGTTGATTAACAGAATTAAAAGAATTGGCAAACATGGACATAAATAAAAAAAAAAAAAAAGTAATTCCCTGACTTGAGAAGAATTATTAAACTCACCAGCAGGAGCTGAAATCAACTCAGTCGAGGCATTCGCAGACCCTGCTGGCAGCGGATTTGGAGAAACGACAAAATCAGGAGATGCATGGTCATGATCAGGTGCCATGGTAACGGGATCCGTCAACAAAGAAGCAGCTGTATCAATAAAACTGGAAGCATTTAGTTGATGATCAGAAAACCCATGCATCAAAACATTAGAAGGTATTACAATACCTTTAGATTTACAAAGACGCTTCCTCCCAGACATCTGTTTACTACCAGTCGCCATGACAACAGGATTGGCTGGCTACGATGGACCTACAAAATTCAACTGAGGCATTCCAGCTGAAGTAACAGCACTAGAAGGGGTTAAAAAAGAGGCAGAACAATTAGAAACCCTAATTAAATCATTATTACAATTATCAATAAAATGTAAATGAAATAACTTGTCTTTCTTCTTTCCCCTAGAGACATGACCAGGCGGGGATTCGAACCTGAGAGGACGCTTAAGCTGCCTCTGTGTTGAACTGCCTTGATGTACTGTGCACGCGCCAGCGATTCCAGCCGAAGTAGAAGGCCGAACGACATCGCAGATGAAGGAAGGGCCTGAAGCCGATTACACAGGCAGAGATGACAACATCTGACAATGGGAGACAGAGGAACCGCCACTCACTGCACCGGAGGAGAGTCCACTATAGGACACCAGAGGTCCAGGGGGAGAAAGTATATCAGGGGGGATAACAGGGTGAGAAAGGGAGGAAGAAGGACATGGCACTGCAGGACCAGAAAAAACAGGTCCACGACCTGCAGAAGAGGGAGAAGTAGAAAACAGGGAAGAAGAGCCAGGAAGAGAGAGGCACTGCCGCATTTAGCTATCACCATCCTCAGCTGCGGCCCGGTCCCTCATCTGGCGAAGCAACTGCTCCATGACAGGTAAGTGCAGATGTGCTTCTCCAAATCTTCTCCAATCTTCTGCCCACTGCTGAAGCATCCTCTATCTTTTTATAGGGTTAGAGGACTGTTGTCTGGGGCAACTGTCAACAAAAGCTCAACCAATCCTAGGTAATTAAAAATGTTTTATTTTTTTTATCAATTAAACTTTAATTTTATTTTCTAGTATGACACAGTCCCATAGGTGGTGGGGGCGGGACATTTCATGCCCCGCCCCTCACCTTCATTCCCATTGAGTGCTACCTGTGTTTTTTTGTATCCTGCTATCCATCTTTCCAGTGGTTGGTAGCTGCACTGGGAATCAGCCTGCAAGGAGATCAGCTAAAAGTAGTTGGATCTGTATGTGTGTTATAATTAATCAAAATTAGTTGATTAACCACTTAACCCCCGGACCATATTGCTGCCCAATGACCAGAGCACTTTTTGTGATTCGGCACTGCGTCGCTTTAACTGACAATTGCGCGGTTGTGCGACGTGGCTCCCAAACAAAATTGGCGTCCTTTTTTTCCCACAAATAGATCTTTTGGTGGTATTTGATCACCTCTACGGTTTTTATTTTTTGCGCTATAAACAAAAATAGAGCGACAATTTTGAAAAAAAATCAATATTTTTTACTTTTTGCTATAATAAATATCCCCCAAAAATATATAAAAAAAAATGTTTTCCTCAGTTTAGGCCGATACGTATTTTTCTACATATTTTCCATGAAAAAAATCGCAATAAGCATTTATTGATTGGTTTGCGCAAAAGTTATAGCGTTTACAAAATAGGGGGTAGTTTTATGGCATTTTTATTAATATTTTTTTTACTAGTAATGGCGGCGATCAGCGTTTTTTTTTTCAGTACTGCCACATTATGGCAGACACTTCGGCCACTTTTGACACATTTTTGGGACCATTGGCATTTTTTTTAGCAATCAATGCTATAAAAATGCATTGGATTACTATAAAAATGCCGTTGGCAGTGAAGGGGTTAACACTAGGGGAAGGGAAGGGGTTAAGTATGTTCATGGGTGTGTTCTAACTGTATGGGGGGGTGGCCTCACTAGGGGAAATCACTGATCTTCTGTTCATACATTGTATGAACAGAAGATCAGCGTTTCCCCCGCTGACAGGACCGGGAGCTGTGTGTTTACACACATAGGGCCAGATTCAGGTAGATGGGAGCATCTTTGCTCTGGAGTAACGCTTCTCATTTACGTTACGCTGCCGAAATTTTAGGAGCAAGTGCTGTTATTCATGAAGCACTTGCTCCTAAAGTTGCGGCAGCGCATCGCAAATGAGCCGGCGGAATTCAAATTGGGCGGGTACGGGGCGTGTATTTTTTAAACTAAGCGCGATCCCGCGGCGAACGTACTGCGCATGCATCGAGTGTCAATAAATCCCAGTGCGCATGCTCCAAATTCTGTCAGTGAACGTCAATGACGTCACATCCCCATTCATGAAAGTTTTACGCAAGCGACACGATTTTTTTTTTTCCGACGCGATGACGACGCCTATACTTAACATAGGATACTCCACTAGGGGGCTGCTTTATCTTTACGCCGCGTATTGCTTACGGAAACGTCGGAAAGTCACTGCGTCGCGCCCGAATACGATCGTGAATTGACGATTCCCGCTGATTAACATATTTTTTCAGCGTAAATCAGCGGGAACGCCCCCGGCGCCATTTTTAAATTAAAGTTGCGATGCGATGGCGAAATTCAATTGCGCCGATCGCATCGGAACTCCAACCCGGCGTTTCTTGTTTTCTGGTTACAGAAAACAGAAACGCCGGCTTAAAGTGACAGTTAGGCTGGAGTATCACTGATACTCCAGCCTAACTCTACCTGAATCTGGCCCATAGTGTCATGGATCTGCCACCTAAGAGTTAATGATGCAGACTGATTTCAGTGATTGACAACAGGCTGCCCTATTTAAACACCTCAGCAGCACAGTGTCTTTGCTGCCTGATCTGCAGTTCTTACCTGACTTCCTGTGATCTGACCTGTTTCCTGTGTTTGACCCTGCTTGCTGACTACGATTTGATCTCTGTTATCCTGATCCCGGCCTGCCTTGTGACCAATGCTCAGCTCTACAACTGCTTGATTTCCCGTGGCGTAACACATAGCTCCCGGTCCCCGCTCTGTAACGAGCGATCGTGTGTGCCCGGCGGCGATCGTGCCCACCGGGCACGTGCACGGGACTCGGGGGCTCCCTAGTGGGCACTTTAGAGCCAACGTAGAGCTATGGGCTCTTGCCCAGGAGAGCCGACCTGCCTCCGTATAATGGCGGTGCGCGGTCGGCAAGCAAGCAGTTAATCGATAAAAAGAACGATTAATCGAACACACACATTTTTAATCAGTAACAGCCCTAATATATATATATATATATATATATATATATATATATTGTAACCTAGGGGACATGTATTATATATTAGTATATTAAATTTTTTTAAAACACAGATATACTTTCGATTTCATTGCCAATAAGCGTACAAAAAGATTCACATTTAAAATTAATTCAACATTTCATACACATGAATAACAACAATAACAACTACATAAATATCAACAATATGGGTCAATCCTGCATCCTCCTGATCTGATTTTTCTCTCTATTCTGCCTCTGCCCTCTCCCTAACAGACCCCCCCCAAGGAGGCGGATGAGAGAGAAAAAAAAAAGAAGAAGAGGAAGAAAAAAGAGAAAAAAATAAAAGGGAAAGGGATTTCCTTCCCCCTTCCCCTCCCCTTCTCAAACAAGCCCCTACCCCCACCACCTATTTAAGTGCTAAGTGCCCAATTCCCGTTTCTTGTTCTTTAGTGGCTGTGCCCTCCATTTTCTGTTATTATGAGGGGACGAGAGTATCACTCTTACCGCATTACCTATATGCCTCTCTCAAAGGAGAAGGACCAAAAAAAAAAGGGAGAGGGGGGGGTAGAAGTCGAAAACCCCGCTACTCACCCATACTATATTATTTAAAGTGTGTGATGTACTTCTCATCCTTTAATTAACTCCTGTGACTTCTCTAAATTTAATTTAAAGTGAGGGAAAAAAGAAAAAAAAAGGAAAGGGGAGGTAAGAGGGGGAAACCCCCATACCCACCCATACTATATTTAAGGTGCAACGTGCATATTTATCCCATCTCTTATCTTTTAATTAATTCATGTGACTACTATAAATTTCTATCTTTAAGGGGGGAGAAGGGGGAGAGCAGAAAAAAGAGAAAAAAATAAAATAAAAAAGCACACCTTCCGGAGAGGGGGGGGGGAGGAGAGAACCACTAATCCTACCTTAAACCAAACAAACCAACGTTACCTAGATACTGCCTTCCCTACTCATATAGCCTGCATAGAACGAAGACTGTCTAAACTTCGCCCAGCCCCCCCAGGTTCCAATATCTCCACTGTTTAGTTCCTTATGTTGGTGCGTTACCTCCTCCATAATTCTTATCCTTTCTGCCTCCCTCAGCCATTCTTGTATAGAAGGGGCTTACTTGTCCCTCCACCTTTTCAGAATCAATGTCTTTGCTGCATTTAATAGAATTGGGATAATTGCGGTTTTATATTTCTTCCTGGGGATAGCCATGGCATTGAACAGACATTGCCAAGGGTCCAAGCCAATCTCAGTTCCACTGATCTCCTTAATTAACTCCAATATTTGCACCCAATATAACTGAATCTTCGGGCACTGCCACCAAATGTGGGAATGAGTTCCCACCTCCCCACACCCCCTCCAACATAGAGGTGGCACCTGAGGATTTATCTTGTGTAATTTTGCTGAAACATAATACCACTTTATTAATAATTTGAAGTTCATTTCTTTTATCCGTTTGTCCGTGTGTACATGGATTCATGGATTCTGGCAGTGGCTGGTTCAGTTCTAGTTCCCAGTTCTCCGTTGGGCACACGGCTCCTCGCTCTAGATGTGTCATCAACAACTTATAAATGGTAGAAATTCCATGCCTATCTATCCCCATTTGGTCAACTAGTTTTTCCCATGCGTTCAACCTACCAAACCCCCTAAGAGGTTTTGGGAGGGTGTCTACAAAATGTTGCAGTTGTTTATATCTCCAGTTTTCCCAAGGAGTGGACCCATATCTTTCACGCAATTAGATTAATGAACATAGGACATTCCCCCTCATAACATCCCTCAAAGCGGGGGTTCACCCTAAAAAAAAAATTCTAACATTACATGGAGCCTGCGTGAAGAAGTCCTGAGCGACGGAACTAGTCTAGGGGAAGTTACATGGCACACCGAGGAAGCATCCGAGTACCGACCATCGCATGTGTAGTGTGTTTTTGAAGTGACGAGTGAGACGAACGGAGCAGGGGGTGAGGCTGACGTTTTTTGTTTAGGTCCGCTGTGACCATAATGCAACAAGATAATCACCTGTGAGGAACCCGCTGCTTATTTTACTATTGAAGTGCCTTGATTTGCTGTATCTAATGTGAGTGCAATGTGTGAAGCTTTTTTACTGATTTTAATAAATAGGTTTGATATACTTCACCATTGAAGTCACTTTACTTTTCATGTGGAACAACGATTCGGCTTGTGAGAATCACTGGTGGAATTGATCAGTTCGTGTGGAGAAATATTTTGCTGTTTGTGCCAAGCATGAGAATGCAAGGCATATCGCATTGGTAAGCGTAATTCCTATGGGTGCGGAGTCACTGAGCACTTTGGTGTGATGAAAGGTCTCAAATTAAGAAGATTTCTTGAAGATTTGTTTTCCTTTGGACACTTTAATTGTTTACACCTGGAATATTATCTCTTTTGGTTTTTCTATGTGGACGCTTTTTTGATTTATATACATTGTTCACTTTTTTATATATTCCTGCATTCCTCACAATATTTTCTATATCACAAATATATTGTTTAATATTTCAAAATTTTTAGGTATTTTTTAGCGCTACTATTTTGTTCATTCAGAATTTTTGGTACACATTATTATAATTTTAAGTAGCTGCTTTTTGATGTTCGCACAGTCATTAGCACAGTGGGGTGGAAGGAATCAGAAGCCGAGCTAGGAGAGTGACAGTATGCTGTTTTTTTTTTTTTTTTTGTACATACCATTTTAGGGCCCTGTGATTGACGTGCTTCTGACCGGCGCATACTGCGTGTCATGAGTTGCCGAAAGAAGCCGAACGTCGGTGCGCAGGAGCAGTATAGTGCCGCACCGACGTTCTGCTTCTTTCGGCAACTCGTGACGCACAGTATGCGCCGGTTGTACAAAAAAAAAACAACATCATACTGTCGCTCTCCTAGGTCGGCTCCATGTACAGTTAGAATTTTTTTTTGGGTGAACCCCTGCTTTAATATTAAGTAGGACAATGTAGTCCATTTTAGATATAGTTTATTATCTTTCCCCAGTGGGAAATAGTTATTTCCTGTTAAGGGCATTAGGGGGCTGTTATATTGTCCTTGTGTATTTTTAATTAGCTTGTCCCACGTTCTTAAGGCTTCTAGTGTAATCGGGGCCGCTTCCTCCAAGGGGCCTCTGAACTGCCTTGGGATCCAAATAATCTGTCCTAACTCAGGCGGCGTACACACGGCCGAGGTTCTCGCTGAAAAACAGCGAGAACCTCGCTGGAATGCACATTCCAGCGAGGACCTCGGCCGTGTGTACGGTCTCGGCGAGCTTCCCGTCGGGAAGCCCTTTGAGCAGAAATAGAGAGCACGCTCTCTATTTCCTCGACGGCCCTCCCGGAAGAATGGCTGGTTGCCATTCCCGACGGGCGGGTCGCCGATTTCGACGGCCGGCAGGGAACCTCGACAGGCGGAACGATGTGTTCTGCCCGTCGAGATTCCCTGCCGTGTGTACGCCGCCTCAGAGTTACACATTTTTCCCTCCAACTTTTTCTGCCTAGGGGCACAGGCCCAGTCCATAACCCTCCGCAAAATTGCTGCTTCATGATATTTTTCAAGGTGAGGGAGGAATACCCCTCCCTTCTCTTTAGATCTAGTTAATGTCCGAAAGGCGATGCGATTGCTTTTATTATCATGTTGCATGCTGCACAACTTCGCAGTGAGAAATGGCCTGGAGATTGACATACGTGATGACCTGACCCCCGAACCAGACAATCCCCCCCCTAACCGAGGCTACCCCGTCTTCTGAGGGAAGAGCAGCCAGGAGACATCTCACATTAGGCATCTTTGCACGTTAAACACACACATTAATCATGGCGCAATGAGAATGCATGCATGCACACCACTTTGGTCCTTAGATCACACACACCACATCCTCATAAAATTGGATTGGCACAAGCCCACCATGCAGGACTTGTGAGCAGCAACGCCATGCCACGGCTCCTATTATGTCACTGTGCATTCATACACCATTTACACGGACCTGGGGATCACTTCTCCCTGGTCCTGGGGATGCCTTCTCCACCACAAATGAGGGTGACACCCCTTTTCCGGCAGGAATGTCACCCCCACAATCATAAATTATTCACAACCCAAAAAAAAATTGTCCAGCACCCAAAAAAATGACCAGCAAAAAAAAACAGGAAAAAATAAAAAAATACCGCCGCTGGCGTGACCCACGCCTGGGGCGCCCACGGCCCCGGCTCCTCAGGGACAATTCAGGGGGGGTAATCCGGGGAAGGAGGAGCATCCCCTGGTCTCTGCCCACCTGGCGGCCTGCCCTCCAAGGCCACGGCAATGCAAGTCAGCCCATCATTGAGCGTTGCCGTATTGGCCTGGATAGCCTGGGTGAGGGCCCTCACATCCTGACCGAGGGCCCGCACATCCTGACTGTAACTGTCACCACCGTTTACGACCTTCCATCCAACCACGACAAGCTTATCCGACACACTGCAAAAAATCCTGCATACACGATCCATTCCATTTCCCATAATAACCGAGACACAAGCTCTGGTACTGGTTTCAAAGATATGAACACTTTATTGGTTTCTTCTTACCCTTTTTATACAGTTACAAGCATGTGACAGTAATCAGAGGGACAATGCCATCTCCACCTCAATCACATTATCTAGACAGGCGTACTGTCTCTAAAGGGGTTCAACACCTTTGTACCAAAGACAATGTATTGTCTAGGAGTAGATGCAATTAACACCTTTCAACAGAATGAAATGTCTTTCACAAGCCCGGCTTAACTTAGCATTTCAAAAGCCTATTATACAGAGGGATGAGTCACTTGTCTTGTAGACCTGGTCTCAAGTCAAAATGAACTCCTTTGTAATATTCCAGTCCTGCAATATGAATTATTATTAATGTCCCATCTTCTGTAATACATGATATCATTTCTTTGTCACCCTATGGCCCTAGTGGACATAAGATGACCCTAGACATAGGAGAATCTGAGTCTGTCACGGGTCATTCCGTTACACTGACCAACGCCTGCTGTGGTAGCCTGCTGTTCATTTAGGCAATTTATCAGGGCCAGGGAGTTGCAGGCCATGTCCCCAAGTGTATCCTTTATGGAGGACAGGCTCTTCTACATCTGCCCCAAAGTCTGGCTGACCTGTTTCAGATGGCGGGTCTGAAGGGCCTGGTCCCTTCTCAGGTTGGCGGGCAGAAATTCGGCCACCCCCCCTAGTTTTGTGAGTTGCCTTCCTGCCTCCAGATGAGGCTTGTGGCCAGGGAGAAGGGGAGTCCCTTGGGAGGTGAGCCCTGTTGGGGGAGGAGTGGGAGGGGCTACCCTTGATGGAGGCCTGGCTGCTGCCAGCCAAAGGGGAAGACTCCTCCAAAACAAACAAGCCATTCCCTGACAAGCCCTCCTCCTCCAACTCCAACTCCTCCTCCTCAACCTCCTCTGAGGACTCCAGCCTTGTCTGGGGGTCTTCCTCAGGCTGTTGTCCCGGGGATGGTGCTGTCAGGCCAGATGGCCCAGCACCCTCCTGCACATCTGTGGATGACACAAAACATTCACAGGTTGGAGGATCCACACACTTGCCACATATTCCCCCCCCCCCACAAATGCTACACACCAGATAGAACAAAAAAAAACGTACCTGTCCTCACGGCCTCCTGACTGGACTCAAAGCCAGGCAGCCCCTCCACTTGCTGCCTGTTGAAGGTCTGGGCCACCGCACGCTCCTTCTCAGTCAGCCCAACAGGGCATGGTGGGCCCCCTCCAGTGCCCCTGGCATGGGCGGCAATCTTGCCCAGCTTCCCACGGACCACACGCCGGAGGTCATTAATCTTCTTGGCGATCCCCTGGCGTGTCCGGGTCTCCCCCCCAACGTGTTGACCTCGTCTGTAATTTCCTGCAATATCTGTGCCTTCCTGGCCGGGGTTTATTTATTGTTTATTGTTTGTTTCTTATACAAGGCGCATAATTCACAAAACATGTTTGCATCGATGCGCCTGCTTCCCATCCAGTCACGTTACCAGATACATACAAAAAAGAACAAACTTTAAAAACAACATAAAATCGAGTGGCGGTTACAATAAACATATAGACATTCTAACACTCGCTAAAAACATTAAAAACTGCCTAAAAAACAACAAAAAGGAAGAGGGGGGAAAGGAAGGAAAGGGAAAAAGGGGAAGGGGAAAAGATAGAGAAAAAGATATCTCACCCCAAACCACTAAAGGCCCTAGTGAACAACAGAGTCTTCAGATCTTTTCTGAATACCTGGTACTTCTCCTGTTGTTGCAGGTGGCATGGAAGCAGATTCCATAACTGGGCAGCTTGAACTGAAAAAGCTCTGCCCCCCCATTTTTTCAGCCTATAAGGCCGAACCACCAATCTAGTTTGTGACGTGGCCCGTAAGGCTCTCGTCACAAACTGTCGCCGCAATTTCTTGCGGATATAATATGGGCCTAGATTATTAAAGGCTTTGTAAGCAATACAAAGAACCTTAAATTCTGATCTCTCCTGTATTGGGAGCCAATGGAGGCTCTTCAGGTGGGTGGAGGTGGACGTCCGCCCTGGTAGCCTGAGTGCCAGCCGAACTGCCTGATTTTGGATTTTCTGCAAGCGTCTAATCTGGGTCTGAGGCAAACCCATGAAAAGAGCATTGCAGTAATCCAAATGGGGTAAGACTAGCGCTCTAACTACAGCAATTCTGGCAGAGCTTGACAAAAAGGGCACAACCTTGTACAACTGCCTCATCTTGAGGAAACATAACTGGGTAATACTGCCGATGTGTGCATCCAGGGACAGACCGGAGTCCAACAGAACGCCTAGGGTCTTCACCTTTTCGGCAGTTACAGGGAATCTCCCCTCCTCGTCCGGCCAAGGCAACACCCAGTGTAAATTCTGGACCGATCCCGTCCGGAGTACCTCGGTCTTTGCCTGGTTCAATTGGAGACAATTGTCGGCCATCCATTGTTTGATGGCCCCAAGAGTCTCCAGAAGATCCACCTCGTCCCCCGGCCCTCCGGCATCAATCCTAGTATACAACTGGGTATCGTCAGCATACGACTGACATCTCATCCCACGGTCCTTTATCATATCCAGCAGAGGACGCATGTAGATGTTAAAGAGGAGGGGAGATAAGGGGGAACCCTGGGGTACCCCACAACCAAGGCGTACTGGGCCTGAATAGAATGGGCCCAGTCGTACCTTGAATTCTCTACCCTTTAGGAAGGCTATGAACCAACCTAAAGCCTCTGGACTAACATGCGCAACCTCAACTAGTCTACGCATTAGGATCTCGTGGTCGATGGTGTCAAATGCTGCCGAAAGATCTAGTAAGACGAGGACGGAGGTCTGCCCTGCATCTGCCTCAAACAGTAGGTCATCCATGATCTCCACTACTGCCGTTTCCGTACCATGACTGGGACGGAACCCTGACTGCTGCTCCGCCAGCAACCCATGTTGTTCCACAAAACATTGCAGCTGTTGACAGACTATTCCCTCTGACAGCTTTGCCAGGAAGGCTATCCCTGAGATGGGTCTTCTTTCCTCCTTTTTTCTTGGATCAGAGTTAAGTTTCTTTAGTATTGGAGTAACTATAGCCTTTTTGAAATGCTCTGGGTATTCGCCCTTATCAAAACAACTGTTGATTAACTGAGCCACAAAACCCTTTATTTCTTCAGCTATCAACTTCATCACGAGACCCGGACATGGGTCTGATGGGGGAGAACTATCTTTAGCAGTGGCAATGCAATGTCCTACTGCTTCTACGGTTACTGGTGAAAAATAAAACATAGGAACACTGCCTATAGAGGTTGGACTATTGTCCAGGCAGTCGTTTCTCCTTTCTCCCAGAGTGTTGGCACTCTCTGGGCCTTGCAGGAAACGGCCATATTGTGTAATGGCCCTGGCAAGAATTGCCTTCTCCCTTAAAAGAAAAATGTAGCTTTCGTTTCCTTTCGCTCATGTTCTCACAAACTGGAACCAAAACAATCACCAAAAATCAGTCACCAAAAATCAGACAGCAAAAATCAGACAGCAAAAATCAGAAATCAAAAACAGTCACCAAACAACACTCAGAAAACCACTATCAAAAACACTATACTAAACAGTCAAGAAATATATCAAACACAAGTCACAAACCGACAAACGCGAACACACAACAGAACAAAAGCACCTTGCTGTATAGGAAGGGATACAAAGGGATGTACATTTGAAAAGGAGGTGCTGACTATGGTCTGCTTCATGTGCGCATGCGCAATCCGCCCGGCCCTTCATTTGCATGAGGTCACGGCTCATTTAAATGGAACACGCCCACGTCCTTCCCAATTTGAATTACTCCGCCTTACGCCTCGGAAATTACGTTGCCCCGGCGCAAATTTCTGCGCAAATACTACGAGGATACGGTAATTGCGCCTCTACATTGTGCCAGTCTAACGTAAAGGAGGTGCGCTACTCCAGTCAAAATATGCGCCAATGTACGTGAATCTGGCCCACTGTCTCTAAAGAAAAGGTTTTTCTGTTGTAAGAGAATTTTAGGCTCCTTGCCATATCCTAGGTTATAAATATAAACCTCTTTGGTTTAATTATTATAGAACAATGCGTTATGGACCTTGAAGTACAGGGAGATAAATACTCCATTACTTTGGGTGTTAAATAGACTACAATGCCCACAGTGCTACTGTGCTACCAGAGTTCATTGAATCACGCACAGCCTTATGGGGGGAGATTTTTAAGGCAAAGGCAATGGCTTGCATCCGGCCTCTTGGGACGCTATTTTTGAGCCTGCACTGAGGCCTGCTACAAGTTTGACTAGGTCCAAGAAGCCTTCACCATAGTGGATCACCTAATCCGTGGGGGGACCTTTGTCACAGTGTTGATCTGCACTTCACAGCAACCAGAGTCCCCTATCCCCCAGCACCTTGTGATGGCTGCATGGAGGACCAGGGATTGCAAGCTGCGGAGAGGCTGAGAACTGAGACACTCAAGACAGAATGTACCAAGGCCTCATTTGGTGAGAGGGCACCTGCCCACGAATATAAATAACTGTATCGCAAGAAGGTGGTCCTTATAGACTCACTTATACTTTTTGGGAAGTGCAAACAAAGGCCCAGATTCAGGTACATCTGCGCATTATTGGACCGGCGTAGCGCACCGCCTTTACGTTAGACTTGCGCAATTTTGCCGCGTAATCACCCTATTCTCGTAGCTTTTGCGCAAGAAATTGCGCATGCGTAACGTTTTTTCAGAGGCGTAAGGCGGAGTAATACAAATTGGGAAGGACGTGGGCGTGTTACATTGAAATGAGCCGTGACCCCATGCAAATGAAGGGCCGGCCGGCTCGCGCATGCGCGCTTGAAGGAGACCATGGTCAGCTCCGCTGTGCGCATGCTTACAACTCGGGAGCGGCGCAATCAGTGAAATTGGAAATGGACTAGGGCAACGTTGTGAACTACGCAAACAGCATAAATAGACACACACAAACGCACTTGCATTGCAAAAGTACATCCCTTTGTCCCTTCCCATTTAACCAAGTGCTTTTGTCCTGTTGTTCGTTGCGGTGTGTTTTGTAGTTGTCAGATTAGTGTTCGTGTGATCAAGTGTTTGTTAGTAGATCTTTGAAAGTGTTTTTTGATAAGTGTTTGAGAGACTGTTTGTTTGATTGATATATTTCTGTTCGTTTGTTTTCCTGCTGTTTTTTTGCTGTTTGTTTTTGTTACTGTTTCTTGCTGAGTAGTTTTCTCTTTGTGTGTGTTCTTGCTTGATTGGTTGTGCTTGTTTTTTTGAGTGATTTTTGTTGACTGGGAGTGAGTTTTTTTGGAAGTATGACAGAGAGAAAGCGAAAGCTCAATTTTACAGTTGGGGAAAAAATAATTCTTGCCCGGGCCATTAGCGATTATGGGCGTTTCCTCCACGGCCCGGACCGTGCCAACACCACCCCGGCCAGGAGGAGTGAGATTTTGGATATGATCACTGAGCAGGTCAATTCAGCGGGGGAGGGGGAGACACGGACCCGGTCTGGGATTGACAAAAAAATCAATGACCTCCGGCGTCTGGTCAAACAGAAGCTGGCCAGAAAGCATGCCCATGCCAGGGGCACAGGAGGGGGCCCACCATGCCGTATTAGGCTGACAGCGGAGGAGCGTGCGGTGGCCCTGACCTTTCATCGGCATGAAGTTGAGGGCCTGCCCGGCTTTGACTCAAGTCCGGAGCCCATGGTGCCAGGTAAGTATTTTTTTTTTATATCAGGTGTGTAGCATGTGTGGGGGAGGGGTGAAAGGGAATATGTGGCAAGTGTGTGGATCCTCCAACCTGTGAATGTTTTGTGTCATCCACAGATGTGCAGAAGGGTGCAGGGCCATCTGGCCTGACCGCACCAACCCCAGGACAGCAGCCTAATGAGGCCCCCCCAACAAGGCCGGAGTCCGCGGAGGAGGTTCAAGAGGAGGAGGAGAATCATGAGGAGGAGGAGTCCATGTCAGGCACTGGACGTTTGGTTTTTGAGGACTCTTCCCCTCTGGCTGGCAGCAGGCAGCCCTCCCTAAGGGGGAGCCCCCCCCCTCCTCCCCCAACATGGCTCCCCTCTTAAGGGCCTCCCCTTCTCCCCGGCCACAAGCATCAGCTGGAGGCAGGATTTCATCCCAGAACACCAGGGGGTTGGCTGATCTCCTGCCCGCCACTCTGAGAAGGGACCAGGCCCTTCAGACCCGCCATCTGGGACAGGTCAGCCAGACATTGGTGCGGATGGAGGAGAGTCTGTCCGCCATCAAGGATACGCTGGGGAACCTGGACTCCCACTCCCGGGCTTTCACAACCTGCCTAAATGACCTGCAGACTACATCAGCAGGCGTTGGGCAGGATGTGAGGGCCCTTACCCAGGCTATCCAGGCCAACACGGCAACACTTGGTGCTGCCCTGGACAGAATAGCCGTGGCCTTGGAGGGCAGGCCGCCAGGTGGGCAGAGATCAGGGGCTGCTCCTCCTATGCCGGTTTTACCCCTCCCCATGAGTCTCCCCTGAGAAGCCGGGGCCGTGGCCGGGGGCGCCCTAGGCGTGGCTCACGTAGAGGGCATTAATATTTTTTTTCCCCCTTTTATTTTTTTTGCTGGAACATTTTTGCTTTTGCAGGTCATTTTTTTTTTGGGTTGTGAATGCTGTTTGAATATGGGGGTGACATTCCTGCCGGAAAAGGGGTGTCACCCTCAATTTTGGTGGAGAAGGGTTCCCCAGGACCAGGGAGAAGTGATCCCCAGGTCCGTGTGAATGGTGTATGAATGTACAGTGACATAATTGGAGCCTTGGCGTGGCGTTGCTGCTCACAAGTCCTGCATGGTGGACTGGTGCCAATCAAATTTGATGTGGATGTGGGGTGTGTGTGCTAGGGACCACAGTGTTGTGCATGCATGCATTCTCATTGTGCCATGATTAATGTGTGTGTTTAACGTGCAAAGATGCCCAATGTGAGTTGTCTCCTGGCTGCTCTTCCCTCAGAAGACGGGGTAGCCTCGGTTAGGGGGGGATTGTCTGGTTCAGGGGTCAGGTCATCACGTAGGCCAATCTGCAGGCCCTTTCTTTCTGCGAAGTTGTGCAGCATGCAACATGCACCGATGATCTGGCACACAAAGTTTGGGGAATACAAGAGGGTACCCCCAGACTTATCCAGGCATCGGAAACGTGACTTTAGTAGGCCAAAGGTGCGCTCCACCACTGCTCGTGTTTGGGCATGTGCTTGATTGTATCTTTCCTCTCCTGGGGTTTGGGGGTTCCGGATAGGAGTCATGAGATGGGGTCCCAGTGAATATGCAGAGTCACCTGTAAGGGAAAAGACAGGAGGATGTTAGTCATGCATGTGCCCCTTGTGATGTGTGCATCATGGGAGGGGATGGTCATGCCTGACTCCCATGTCACTCACCAACCAGCCAGGTGTCCCCATACACGTTCTGATCGAATTCCATTCGGATGTGGCATTGATTGTATATGTAGCTGTCATGGCTGGACCCTGGGTGTTTGGCACGGACGTGCCATATGAGGCCTTGGGCATCGACTATCACCTGTACATTGATGGAATGCCAATGCTTCCGATTGCGGTACATGTGCTCTGTCTCCTGGGGGGGCTGGAGTGCCACATGTGCAATAAATGGCCCCCACAGTGCGTGGGAATCTGGCAATTCTGTAGAAATCTGTCATTGCCTTCAGCCGCAGGTCCTCAGTGGTGGGTTTAATGATTTGGTTGGCCATGCGTCTGAGGATTGCAGGGACAACCTGGTGCACACATCTGCTCATGGAGGATTGTGACATCCCAGCCACCACTCCACTTGTACGCTGAAAAGAGCCACTGGCAAGGACATGTAGTGTTGCCATGACCTTGACCAGTGGCTGCACTGCATGTGAGCGGTGTGTTGGGCTGGTGATGTCCTCCTGCAGGGTTGTGGTTAATTCCAGGATGACATGAGGGGTGAATCTGAACATGTGAAACACCTCAGAATCACTCATGCCAAACAGGTCTATGCGGGTGCGGTATATCCTCTCCCGTGCCATCCTCCGTGCCATCCTCCGTGCCCTCATCCTTCTTTTTTCATCTAAAGTCAGTAGTATAGCTATGTGCGAGGATGCCCCTGGCATGTTGGCATACAGATTGTTGTGCAACACGTGTGACTGCTGAGCTCCTCACTAACAGTGTTGCTTTATCTAACAAGTAGACTTTTTTTCTCTTTTTAGACCAGCTTTTATATGCTCTAATTTTAGACAGGACATTTTGCTGTTGCACACACTGTGTCGCCTGCGCTGCCCCAACGTTCTTTTGTGGATCCCCGTAAGTCCCTCATTAGCATATTTGACTAGCAAATCAATGGTCTGTCTAGCGCACTTTTGCACGGACGGGTGCGCCAGTCTAACGAAATTACGCGGGACAAAAAAAAGTAGATTTTTTGCGTATCTCGTTCTGGGGATGCCGTGCATCAAAATGCACGCGCACATTTCGACTTAGGCACGCGCATTTCCTGTTGCGCAGGCGTAATCGCTCTGTGAATCTGGGCCAAAGTTTTAAAAACAGATGTATTTTTAGGAGCAGTGATTTTATTAATGCTTAAAGTGAAACAATAAAAGTGAAATATTCCTTTAAAATTCGTACCTGGGGGGGGTGTCTATAGTATGCCTGTAAAGTATCACATGTTTCCCGTGCTTAGAAAAGTCCCTGCACAAAATGACATTTCTAAAGGAATAAAAGTAATTTAAAACTACCTGTGGCTATAATTAATTGTCGGCTTCCGGCAATACAGAGAAAAGTAATTGAAAAAAACGACATCGGTCCCCCCAGTTCATTACCAGACCCTTTGGGTCTGGTATGAATATTAAGGGGAACCCTGAACCAAAAAAATGCATGGGGTCCCCCCAAATTCCAGTACCTGGCCCTTTAAGGCCACGTACACACGATCAGTCCAAACCGATGAAAACGGACTGAAGTTCAGTTTCATCAGTCCAAACAGACAGGTTTTAAACCGATGGTTAGTAAGCAAAAGCATCGGTTCAAAACCCACGCATGCTCAGAATCAAGTTGACGCATGCTTGGAAGCATTGACCTTCGTTTTTTTCAGCATGTCGTTGTGTTTTTTACGTCACGATCGGTTTTTGAACTGATGGTGTGTACGAACCATCAGACCATCAGTCTGTGAACCGATGAAACTGAACTTCAGTCCGTATTCATCGGTTTGGACTGATCGTGTGTACAAGGCCTCAGGGGAACCGTTCACCAAAATAAAAAAAAAATTACGTGGGGTTCCCCTAAAAATACATACCAGACCCTTATCCAAGCATGCAACCTGGCAGGCCACAGGAAAAGAGGTGGGGATGAGAGAGTGCCCTCTCCTGAACCATACCAGGCCACGTGCCCTCAACATGGGAAGGATGTCCCCATGTTGATGAGGACAAGGGCCTCATCCCCACAACCCTTGGCCGATGGTTGTGGGGGTCTGCAGGCGGGGGCTTATCAGAATCTGGAAGCCCCCTTTAACAAAGGTGACCCCCAGATCCTGCCCACCCATGTGAATTGGTAACGGGGCGCCCAGCTGAATGACGCACGATCCATCTGACAGCTTTTAAATAACCGAGGATGGGGCCACCCGTGATGTGGACAGATGATCCCAACCCCCTCTGACGCAACAGGGTTTCCGGCGCTTTCCCTGTGGTGTCATGGGCATCAGAGGGGGCGGGGGTCACCGTGACACAATGGGGAAATCGCCGGAAATGGCAGGGGTACAATGTACCCCGTTACCAATTCACATGGGGGGCTAGGATCTGGAGGCCCCCCAACCCAGAGACCCCCACAACCACCAAGGGTTATGGGATGAGGCAGCCTCCCCATGTTGAGGGCATGTGGGTTGGTACGGTTCAGGAGGGGGGCGCTCTCTTGTCCCCCTGTCTTTTCCTGCAGCCTGCCAGGTTGCATGCTCGGATAAGGGTCTGGTATTGATTTTTATGTGGAACCCCACAACATTTTTTTTATTTTGGCATGGGGTTCCCCTTAAAATCCATACCAGACCTGAAGGGCCTGGTAATGGAATTTGGGGGGACCCCCACGCATTTTTTTCTTTGGTTCGAGGTTCCCATTAATATTCATACCAGACCCGATGGGCCTGGTAATGGACTGGGGGGAACCCATGTCATGTTTTTCAATGACTTTTATCTGTATTGCCGGGACCCGCCAGTAGTTTTAAATTTAATTTTTTTCCTTTAGAAATTACATTTTGTGCAGAGACTGTTCTAAGCACATGCGCTACTTTACAGGTATACTATAGACACCCCCCAGGTATGAAATTTAATATATAATAATAATAATAATAATAATAATAATAATAATAATAATAATAATAATAAGTAATATTTTATTGTTTCACTTTAAGCATTATTAAAATCACTGCTCCTGAAAATACATCAGTTTTTAAAACTTTTTTTTGCATTAATATATGTCCCCTGGGGCAGGACCCAGGTCCCCAAACACTTTTTAAGAGAATAACTTGCATATTAACCTTTAAAATTAGCACTCTTGATTTCTCCCATAGACTTTTAAAGGGTGTTCTGCGGCTTTCGAATTTGCCGCAAACACCCCAAATTGTTCGCTATTCCGCGAATGGGCGAACAACCAATGTTCGAGTTGAACTCATGTTTGACCCAAACATAAAGCTCATCCCTACCAGCAACGCTCATGCAGCCCCAGACAATGACACTCCCACCACAATGCTTGATTGTAGGCAAGACACACTTGTCTTTGTACTCCTCACTTGGTTGCTGCCACACACGCTTGACACCATCTGAACCAAATAAATGTATCTTGGTCTCATCAGACCACAGGACATGGTTCCAGTAATCCATGTCCTTAGTCTTCTTGTCTTCAGCAAACTGTTTGGCATTGTTGGCAATATTGTTCATCATCTTTAGAAGAGTCTTCCTTCTGAGATGACAGGCATACAGACCAATTTGATGTGTGTGGCGTATGGTCTGAACACTGAAAGGCTAACCCCCACCCCTTCAACGCTGGCAGCACTCATACATCTATTTCCCAAAGACAACCTCTGGATATGACACTGAGCATGTGCACTGAACTTCTTTGGTCGACCATGGCAAGGCCTGTTCTTAGAATGCATGTGCCTCCATTGTGAGGACACTCATTGTTTAGTGTTAGGACCACAGATTACAGGGTGCCTTGGTGCGGCTCTGTGGCTTACACATGTGTTTGCAAATGCGTGCAGAAAAAAACCCTGGGCCAGATTCACAAAGCACTTACGCCAGAGTATCTCGAGATGTGCCGTCTAAGTCTAAATTTGCTCCGGAATATTTTTTGCACCGTACCCACAGAACTAGATAGGGCCAGATTCAGGTAGAGTTAGGCTGGAGTATCCATTGATCCGCCAGCCTAACTGTCACTTTAAGCCGGCGTTTTTGTTTTCTGTAACCAGAAAACAAGAAACGCCGGGTTGGAGTTCCGATGCGATCGGCGCAATTGAATTTCGCCATCGCATCGTTACTTCAACTTAAAAATGGCGCCGGGGGGCGTTCCCGCTGATTAACGCTGAAAAAATATGTTAATCAGCGGGAGTCGGAAATTCACAATCTTTTTCGGCCGCAACGCAGTGACTTTACGACGTTTCCGGAAGCGATACGAGAAGTAAAGATAAAGCAGCCCCCTAGTGGAGTATCCTATGTTAAGTATAGGCGTCGTCATCGCGTCGGAAAAAAAAAAACGCGTCGTTTGCGTAAAACTTTCATGAATGGGGATGTGACGTCATTGACGTTCACTGACAGAATTTGGAGCATGCGCACTGGGATGCATTGACACTCGACGCATGCGCAGTACGTTCGCCGCGGGATCGCGCTTAGTTTTAATAATACACGCCCCGTACCTGCCCAATTTGAATTCCGCCGGCTCATTTGCGATGCGCTGCCGCAACTTTAGGAGCAAGTGCTTCATGAATAACAGCACTTGCTCCTAAAATTTCGGCAGAGTAACGTAAATGAGAAGCGTTACTCCAGAGCAAAGATGCTCTCATCTACCTGAATCTGGCCCAAACACACCAAAATAGGGCCAGATTCACGAACAGTTAGGCTGGCGGATCGAGTGATCCGCCAGCCTAACTGTGACTTTGAGCCGGCGTTTCTGTTTTCTGTAACCAGAAAACAAGAAACGCCGGGTTGAAGTTCCGATGCGAGCAGCGTAACTGAGTTTCGCCATCGCATCGTTACTTCAACTTAAAAATGGCGCCGGGGGCGTTCCCGCCGATTTACGCTCAAAAAATATGTTAATGAGCGGAAATCGGCAATTCACGATCGAATTCCGGCGCGACGCAATGACGATACGACGTTTCCGGACGGGATACGCGGCGCATAGATATACCTACATGGGGTTGGAGTATCCTATGTTAGGTATAGGCGTCGTCATCGCGTCGAAAAAAAAAAAAAAAAACGTCGCTTGCGTAAAACGGTCATGAATGGGAATGTGACGTCATTGACGTTCATTCACAGATTTTGGAGCATGCGCACGGGGATGTTTTGACACTCGACGCATGCGCAGTACGTTTGCGGCGGGATCGCGCTTAGTTAGCATACTACACGCCCCGTACCCGCCCAATTTGAATTCCGCCGGCTCATTTGCGATGCGCTGCCGCAACTTTAGGAGCAAGTGCTTCGTGAATGACAGCACTTGCTCCTAAAATTTCTGCAGCGCAACGCAAATGAGAAGCGTTACTCCAGAGCAAAGATGCTCTGGACTACCTGAATCTGGCCCATAGGCTACTCCCGACCGGCCTAACTTGCCTACGCCTGCACATCCTGGGCCAGATTCAGGTAGATGAGAGCATCTTTGCTCTGGAGTAACGCTTCTCATTTACGTTACTCTGCCGAAATTTTAGGAGCAAGTGCTGTTATTCATGAAGCACTTGCTCCTAAAGTTGCAGCAGCGCATCGCAAATGAGCCGGCGGAATTCAAATTGGGCAGGTACGGGGCGTGTATTATTAAAACTAAGCGCGATCCCGCGGCGAACGTACTGCGCATGCGTCGAGTGTCAATGCATCCCAGTGCGCATGCTCCAAATTCTGTCAGTGAACGTCAATGACGTCACATCCCCATTCATGAAAGTTTTACGCAAACGACGCGATTTTTTTTTTTTCCGACGCGATGACGACGCCTATACTTAACATAGGATACTCCACTAGGGGGCTGCTTTATCTTTACGTCGCGTATCGCTTCCGGAAACGTCGTAAAGTCACTGCGTCG
Organism: Rana kukunoris; assembly: GCA_029574335.1. NCBI lineage: Eukaryota > Metazoa > Chordata > Amphibia > Anura > Ranidae > Rana > Rana kukunoris. The sequence continues at coordinate 245,553,448 of CM056059.1, forward strand.
CGGCCGAAAAAGATCGTGAATTTCCGACTCCCGCTGATTAACATATTTTTTCAGCGTTAATCAGCGGGAACGCCCCCGGCGCCATTTTTAAGTTGAAGTAACGATGCGATGGCGAAATTCAATTGCGCCGATAGCATCGGAACTCCAACCCGGCGTTTCTTGTTTTCTGGTTACAGAAAACAAAAACGCCGGCTTAAAGTGACAGTTAGGCTGGCGGATCAATGGATACTCCAGCCTAACTCTACCTGAATCTGGCCCCCTAGGTGCACATTTACTCCGTCCACACCATTGATTTCCTATGCAAATATGCAAATGAGGGAGATACGCTGATCCACAAAAGTAAGTTTGTGCGGTGCAGTCTACACGATGTGCTTATTAGCTGCACGGAAAGTCTAAAATTAGACCATATAAAAGCAGGTTTAAAATTAGACAATCCGTCTACATGTCAGCTAAAGCAACACCGTTAGGGACGAGCTGAGCACCCACACTTGCAGGACAACAATATATATGCCAATATGCAGGGCTGCCATCAGGGGGTACAGGCATTACACCTGTAAGGGGCCCAGGGGTCCCCAGGGGCCCGGATGGGAACCCCCTTAAAACAAAAAAAATGTTGTTTGTTTTTTGTTTGTTTTAGGGGTCCGGAGTTCCCAAGGGCCCCAGATGGCAACCCTCTCTTTTTTATATATATTTTTCTTTATTTCTTCTTTTTTTTGTAAAGGCCCCCCCCGCTTCTCAATTCGCAGCAGCCCCCCCTTTTCAATTTCAGGCGGCAGCACCCCCCCCCCCGTTCTCTACTCCAGGGGGCCCATGCCTGAAGCTGTGTAAGGGGCCCCATATTTCCTGATGGCGGCCCTGCCAACATGCCAGGGGCATCCTTGCTCATAGATATACTACTGACTTTAGATGAGCACAGAAGGGAGGAGGGCACGGAGGAGGGCACAGGGGAGGGCACGGGAGAGGATATACCTCACACGCATAGACATCTTTGGCATGAGTGATTCTGAGGTGTATCGCATCTTCAGATTCACCCCTCATGCCATCCTGGAATTAACCACAACCCTGCATGAGGACATCACCAGCCCAACTCACCGCTCACATGCAGTGCAGCCACTGGGCAAGGTGCTGGCAACACTCCATTTCCTTGCCAGTGGCTCTTTTCAGCGTACAAGTGGAGTGGTGGCAGGAATGTCACCACCACATTCAAAAAACATTCACAAACAGAAAAAAAATCGAAAAAAAAAATGCCCAGCAAAATTAAAAAAAACACAGCAAAAAAAAAACTCAGCAACAAACACTCCAAATCACTCTCCAAAAATCTCAAAGACACATCACAAACCAACAAACACTAACAACAGAACAAAAGCACCTTGCTGTAGGAAGGGAAAAAAAAATCGGATGTACTTTTGCAATGGAAGGGCATTTCTCTCGGTCTATATAAGCACTGTTCATAGCTCACTAAGTCTGACTGGCCTAGTTCCTATCTAACTGATTGAGCTGTGCCGAATTCTGAGCATGCTCAGAGAGGTGCTGACCATAGTCTGCTTCATGTGCACATGCCCAGTCTGGCCGGCCCTTCATTTGCATGGGGTCACGTCTCATTTCAATGGAACACGCCCACTTCCTTCCCACTTTGAATTACACCGCCTTACGCCTCGGAATTTACATTGCACCGGTGCAAATTTGGGCGAAAATACTATGGGCCAGATTCTCATAGAATGAGTTGAAACCGACGTCAAAACGACGTGATCGGCACTTACGCAATGCCCTATTCGCGAACGAGTTAGTAAAATGACGTAAGCGACGGAAAAAGCCAACGCTGACCCGATGCCATACTTAACATGGCATCCGACGGCACCCGACGGAACTTCGTAAGGTTACTCCTCATAGAAGCAGGGGTAACCTTACGCAGACGAAAACGACGTACGCGACGACGGGGCAGCGTAAAAGCGATCGGGAATCGGCGTACTTGCCTCATTTGCATGCATATGCAAATGAAAAAACAACGTAAAGGCCACCTAGTGGCCAGAGTTGTCATTACAACTACGATCCGCAAGTGTAATGGTATTACACTTGTCGGATGTAGAAGCGTATCTATGCCAAAGTGATGCTAAGCATCACTCGCATAGATACGAGGCAAAAAAAACGGCGATACGACGGGGTATCTGAGATACTCCGTCGTAGCGCGGCTGAGAATCTGGCCCTATGAGGATACGGCACTTGCGCCTCGAAATTAAGCCGGTCTAACTTAAAGGAGTTGCACTACGCCGGTCCAAAAATGCGCTGATGTACGTGAATCTGGCCCCCTGTTTTTAACGCATACTGTTAGACAGGTTAATTTGCTGTTCTGCGAGCTAGTCGGTAAGTAGGCTTGGTTATTCCCTGGGCATTCCCCAGGTTTTTTTGTTATCTGTTCTGAGTGGAACTTGTCCTGTCTGTAGTGATATAGTATATTCCGGTTAGATAATTGATATTTAGGTATTAGTATGATGATGATTAATTTCCGCAACAACACCAGTTCTCCAGAGAGAGACAATTTTATTTTGACTTCCAACACAGAGCAAAGTCCACAGATGAGACAAATCCAACAGAGTAGATATAATTCAGAGTCCCATTTTTCCTAGAACATTTCTAGACCTGTGCCTTCATATCTACGCAGAATGACTAGACTGACCTCCAGAATTATATTGCCTAGCCACTGAATGGCTAAGCAATTTGATTGGCCATATTTGATCTACATTCTGTCTCTCAGAGTGACAGCTAATGACCCCTAGCCAGAGACGGCTGCACTCATCACATGCCCTAATTTGCATTCTTGCATATTAACATCAACAAGTCCCCTTTGATATATAAAATTAGATTACAGATACCAAAGGTGGCCTGAGCACAGTTTTGATGTGTAAAAAAGACTTATCCTGGATTCTTTCATAGTAAAATCAACAAGCCCCCTTTGATATGTGCAATTAGATTACAGATGCCAATGTCAACTGAAATCGGGCCTGGTCAATTTTGGACTTATACTGTATATAATAATATAATGTCCCACATAAATCAGCCAACATATTACAACACTATCAAACTACTGTATTGTCTTGGTCACCATGCTGCAGCTCAGTTTCAGGGTCTTGGAAATCTTCATGTAGAGCAACAATTCTTCTTTTAAATCCTTTGGAGAGTTCTTTGCCATGAGGTGCCATGTTGAACTTCTAGTGACCAGTATGAGAGAGTGATAACACCAAATTTAATGTATAATTTCTTTAGTGTTGTCACATGAAAAGATATAATAAAATATTTACAAAAATGTGAGGGGTGTACTCAGTTGTGTGAGATACTGTTTGTTTTGTTCAGAATTGAAATTCTGTCAAATTTTTGTTTATTGGAAATTAGAATGTATTTGAATATCCAAATTACAATAATACAGAATTTAAATGAATCCAAAATAACAAAAAATGTATTTGTATTAAATTTGAATTTGAATCAATAGTTTTCAAATTAATTTTGAATAGGTTTCAAATTTTGAGAATAAAATAGAACAGAAAAGAAAGTGATAGAATAAAAAAGAATAAAATAGAAAAACAGACAATAAAATAATAAAATATAATAGAATAAAGCAGAACAAAATAGAATCAACATAATAGAATAGAATAGAATAGAATAGAATAGAATAGAATAGAATAGACAAAAAATGAAAAAAACATAACCATCTTCTGAAATTCAAATTTAAAAAAAAAAGAATAGATTTGAATACATAAAAGAAAAGAATAGAATATAAAAAAAATAATAGAATACAATAGAGTAGAAAATAATATAATTAAAAAATAATATAATAGAAAGAATATAACCATTTACCAAAATTCAAATAGAATCAATTAAAATTTGAATAGAATAGAAAAGATTAGAATATAATGGAAAAGTGCATTATAGTATAGAATAAAAACCAACAACAGGATAGAATACAATAGAATATAAAGAATATAACCATCTTCCAAAATTCTACTTTTGAATAAAGTAACTGTGTATTTGACTAGAAAAGAAAAAAATAGAATAGGATAGAATAGAATATAAAATAATAGAATATTAGAAAAATATAATAGAATAATCACATAGAAAAGTAATAGAATAACAAAAACAATAGAATAGAATAGAAAGAATATAACAATTTCCTGAAATTCAAATAGAATCAATTTGAATTTAAATAGAAAATAAATCAATAGATTGGAATAGGAAAATTATTATATTCTTTCTATTCTATTCTACTATATTCAGTTTTTTTCTATACTATTCTGTTCATTCTAGTCTATTCAAATTCAGATTGATTCTATTAGAATTTTGGGAAATGGTTATATTATTTATGTTCTATTTTATTGTTTTTTTTAAATTATATTCTTTTCTATTTTATTCTTTCCAAATTTCAGAAGGTGGTTATATTATATTGTATTCTATTATTTTCTATTCTATTTGTTTCTATTCTATTATTTTATTTTCTATTCTATTATGTTCTGTTTTACTCTATTATAGTATATCATTTTATTTTCTGCTATATGCTTTTCTTTTCTATTCATTTTTCTAGTCTATACCTTTATTTTCTATTCTCTTGGAAATTCAAAAACTATTTAAAGTTGATTTGAAAACTATTCAAATCGATTTGAATTTGAATTCCAAAAAATGGAATTGATTCAAATACGAATAAACAAAACAAATTCCGAAAACAAACAAACGGAATAAGCAGACTTAACAAATGTATGTAAATAATGGATCAAAACAAAACTAAACAAATACTGTATAAATAAACTATACATAAAAGATTTCAATAAGTATTTTATGTATAGAATGCCACATCCATTATGCAAAATATTGAATATATTGGGAAGAGGTAGAAGGAGGACAACATAGTCAATACATTACTTGGAACTAGTGCTGTGGGAGGGGCACACGTAAACAAAATTCGGGATTTTCCTAGCTTGTGACGGAAAATAATAATTATATGAAGACAGGAGGCGAGTATCTTATGCATGATCCTTCTTTATTCATGCCCATAGCAGAAAATTTCCATATTCAGTTGTGTAAAAGAAAACAGAAAACTTGTAAAGACTACAATTCCCAGCAGTCTCTAGGTCACTATAACCACTCCTATCCTGTAGCCCTATATAAGGCCTGCCTCTTTCTAGATCCTCCTCTTTCTTTATGCGTAGCCTTCCCAAACAAGGACCAGGAGTCAACATTGAACAGTATAATCACTGGGATCTTCGGCCAGCCGGCCTGACGTCTCAGCTTCTGGAAACACCTGGGTAACTGGAACAGGTCCCAACGGGGACTAGCCAAGGAACGTCCTTGTTGAACATTTTATCCGTACACAGGAAAAGAAACAATTCCTCCAGATCAACGGGTCGTCTGCACACAGGAACTGCGGATGCGATCAATAGCCTGAAAGAAAATGCAGAATCGTGATAGGGATGGGCAGGGAGGGAAGATACTCGCCTCCTGTCTTCATATAATTATTATTTTCCGTCACAAGCTAGGAAAATCCCGAATTATATATCAGACAGGAGGCTCATATCTTATGCAGGTTCAAAGCTTAATACAGTATATGTTGATAAGAACAATGATACTATACGTCGTACACACCCTCTACATATATATGTAACATGACTACTATAAGACAGACATGGATACATGTTCTTCCGGTCTAAAATAAAAATGACGAAATGTGGTCTCAGAGGACCAGTCGGCTGCTAGTAGGAGATCTGCAAGAGACCCTCCCGCCGTAACGACCTTGGTAGCCATAGCTCCCCTGGAAGAGTGTGCTCCAAACAGGGTTATATCAATGCCCGCCATCTCCATGGTTGATCTAACCCAACGTGCCAGAGTGGCGGAAGTGACAGGATGGTGAGGTTTGACGTAAGATATCAGTAGTTGTGAGAAGGCATTAGAACGTAAATCGATAGTACGCGCTTCATAGGGCTGAAGGCATCTAACCACACAGAGCCTTGGATGCGTAGGAAAATAAGGATAACATACCGAGTGAAGGTCTGTCTTGGTCCTACGGACCACCAAGAATTTTACCCCTTGAGGTGAAAACTGACGTCTGGAAATGTCCAATGCTTTAACGTCGGAAACTCGTTTGATCGAGACAAGACACAAAAGAACCGTGAGTTTGAACGATAGTAGCCTGAGAGGTAATGTATCGTTGTCTTCCCAACTAGAGAACATGTCAAGCACCTTGGAGACGTCCCAGGTGGATTGATACTTCGGACGGGGAGGCCGTTTGAATTTGATGCCCCGCAGCAGTCTACATATTAGAGGATGTTTACCGATTGGTAGAGAATACACTGGGCAATGGTAGGCTGATATAGCCGATCTGTACACGTTTATGGAGCTGTATGACTTACCAGATTCAAAAGAATCCGCCAGGTAGTTTATTACTACTGGAACAGGGGCTTGTACTGGATCAATCTGTCGTTGATCACACCAACGCACCCAGAGTCCCCAGGCTGATCGATATGCCGATCGAGTCCCGGGGGCCCAGGCCAGGGCGAGAAGATCCCTAGCTGCTTTAGAAAGGTTGCTGTCCGCGGTTGGTTCCCCGAAACCAGCCACACCAGAAGAGTTAATGATCCCTCCGCTACCAGAGGATGAATGCCCTTGGTTGGTTGAGAGAGAATGTGCGGGGAAGAAGGTAGAAGTCTGGGGTAGTCGATGACCATCTCCAACAGGAGAGGGAACCACGGTTGTGTTGGCCACCATGGGGTGACTAGTACCACCGTCGCCTTCTGGTTCGCTATCTGGAGCAGCGCTCTGGGGATCAACGAGAATGGGGGAAACGCATAATGTGTCTCCCCCGTCCAAGAGTGGCGGAAAGCGTCCACTGCCGAGGTTTCGGGATCTGGTCTCCAGCTGAAGAATCGGGGCAGCTGATGATTGAGGCGAGAGGCGAAAAGATCTATGCCTAAAGGACCCCAAAGGTGATTCAGTTGAGTGAATATCGACCGGTCCAGCCGCCAATCGCTGGAGTCGACTAGGTAGCGGGAGTTCCAATCTCCAATGGTATTGGAAATTCCCGGAATGTATTCTGCCATAGGAATGATATTGCGGGATAGGCAGAAGAGCCAAAACTCTTTGGCGATATCCACCAGAACCTTGGATCTGGTACCCCCTAACCGCTGCAATATTGTCCATGCGCAATAATACGCAGCAATTGGATCTTCCCGGTAGGAAACTCTGGATGGCGAACGAGGCTGCCAGAAGTTCCAATGCATTGATGTGTAGGAGAGACTCTGTGTTGGACCAGGTCCCTCCCGTCGAGGACTCGCCTAAGCGAGCGCCCCAGCCCTGACGACTCGCGTCTGATTCTATGATGACGTCCGGACACGAGTTGAATATTGTCTTGCCGTTCCACTCGACGGCATGTCGAAGCCACCACTGCAATTCTACCCTGGCTTCCGTAGAGAGAGGTACTACATCTGCGTATCTGAGACCCTGACGTAGATGAAGGATTTTGAGTCGTTGGAGGGCCCTGTAGTGAAGAGGGGCCGGAAATATGGCTTGTATGGAAGCTGTAAGTAGGCCTACCAGGCGGGCCAGTATGCGTAATGATATACAGTTTTTGCGTAGCACTGCTCTGATCTCCTTGCGGATCAGGGCTAGTTTCGCTTTGGGCAAACGGAAGACAGCCTGATTGGTGTCCACCAGGAAACCCAGGAAGTCCATTTCTTGAGCCAGGGAAAGAACTGACTTTTCCTGGTTGATCAAGAAACCTAGTTTTTGTAGCAGGGAGATCGTCCAAACCATATGGCGGTGAGCCTGTGTTTTGGAGCATGCTATAATGACGATGTCGTCTAAGTAAATGATCAGACGTATACCCCTGCTCCTCAATGATGCTTCGACCGGTTTCAATAGTTTGGTGAAGCACCACGGAGCGGAGGACAGTCCGAACGGGAGGCATGTAAACTGCCAAGTGCGTCGTCTCCATAGGAAGCGGAGCAGATGTTGGGAGTCTGGGTGCATGGGGACGGTGAGGTAGGCGTCCTTCAAGTCCACTTTCACTAACCAATCTCCCGGTTACAGAAGGTCTCGGAGGCAGTGGATACCCTCCATCTTGAAATGTCGATATACGACATGTTGATTCAAGTCCCGAAGGTTTATCACTGGGCGGTAGCCTCCCCCTTTCTTTTGGACCAGGAAAAGGTTGCTGAGAAACCCCGGGGATGACGGGTCGACTTCGACCACTGCCTGTTTGGAGATCAGGTCTCGTAGTTCGTTGTCTATAAGAGCAACGTTTTGTTTCGTAAATTGAATAGGGCGCGGGGTGACGTTCAGATTCGGAGAGGACAGAAGGTCTATGTGGAAACCTGTTACGGTGTTCAGTATCCACGAATCTGCCATAATCGCAGACCAAGCGTGGGTAAAATGTCTTATTCGTCCCCCCACAGGTGTGTGATAAAGTGGAGTGAAGGTAATACTCACCGGTGTATGGGCGTGAGCGGGGATATCCTCTGCTTCCACGTCCTCTCCACGGTCTACCACGGGGCAGGACAAACGGCGCTGGTTGTGCCACTGTGGTGTATGGAGGGGGAGCCTGGGTGTATTGGTGTTGGGCAGCTGCCCTGTGAAATGGTCTGCTGCGGCCGGCAGAACGGCCCCTACTTCTGCCGGCCCGGGGAAAAACCCTATTCGTTCCTGTCTTTTTAAGTGAATTTTGGGCTTTGTCGAGGCTATTAAAGAGCCCCACAAATTTGTGAATGTCCTTGACTAAGGACTCACCGAACAGCATCCCTTCTGCTGCTGGACCTGGTTCGGTCTCCGCTAGATGTGCCAATTGTGGGTCAAGCCGCATCAAAATAGAACATCTGCGTTCGACAGAGCAGGCGGTGTTTGCGCTGCCCACCAGACAAATGGCCCTTTGGGCTCACCCACGTAGCTGGGTTAAGTCTGGTCAGATGTCGCCGCTTGTTCTGACAGGTTTAAGATTTTTGTCAGCGGGCCAAGCAGATCAAGGACCCTGTCCTGGATGGTCCTAAAAGAGCGGTCTATCCCCTTTTTGGGGAATTTCCCTGTTTTTAGCAAGTACTTAGATAGGATAGGGTCTATCTCTGGTGTAAGGGCCACCTTTTTAGGAATAAATGGACGAGGACATTCTGCCCGTAATTTGTTACAGTTAGTTCTCTCAATGGGCCTACGTGCCCAAAATTCAACGTATTGTGATACGTGGGGCAAAGGGGACCAATCTCCAGAGCGGGGGTGGGAGATGGAATCTGGGTGGAACAGTGGTTCGCCCAGTGCGTCTAGTATGGTTGTGCCCTGAGTTTCAGGGGTGGCGTCTTGGTTGCACGCCATTGTCCCAGCATCCTCCTCATCTTCACATTCGGACTCTGAGACCTCAGTCTCACCGGACTCAGAGGAAGAATCCTCTCCAGAAAAAACTACGTATGAGTCTGGTTTTGTCCGCCTAGCGGATCTATGCCTCTTTGGTGACTCCCCGAGGCCCGGGGGTTGAAAGGAGTCCGAGGAATGCATGGGGCGGCAGTCCGTGTGGGGAGTTGCCTTGTGCATATTATTTGCTTCCCCTGCCGGGGAGTCATGGGTTGCCACAAGATGTTTCCTCTTAAAAGAGGATTTGCCCTTCTTATTAGGTGGTTCACCGCTATGGGGTATCGGAACAGGGGTGAGGGGCAGGATCTGTTGTGATCCCGAGGGCATGACCGCTGAAGCCAGGGCGGCCTGCACCGATTTAGTTATCAGGTCTTGAATCTGAGATGTACTCAGGAATTGCGCTGTATCCAGCGCTACCTCCTCCTCATTGGTGGGGACAGACCTCTCCTCAGCCATTATGTGTATGGTTTTGAGGTAGGGATGTATAGGGTTAAATGCAGGAGGTGAAGTTCTGTTCCTAAGGACCCACTATGCAGCTGTTGTAACTGCTGTACTGAATATTGAGAGGTGGTAATAGTAATGGGAGGGAATAAATTCCTTCCCAGGTATCTTCTATCCTGTCTGACTAATAGGCAACTATTAGTGTCTAACTAGCTAACGATACCAGGCTCCTACCTCCAACACTGCCAGCGCTGATTAGTGTTGCGGTGGGAGGAGAGCCTGGAACAGAAGCGATTTCCCGGGGCGAAATCTCGCGAGATTACGGCCTCCGGAGTTCCCATTGGCTGGGGAAGTTGAGAGATGAGCTCTCGTAGAGGCTCCGCCCCTCCCCGGCCCGTGCACGCGAAAACTTTGGGTCAAAGAGGCAGAGGAGGAGGGTGAAAACTTCCCAATATGGCGTCGATCACCTCAGCAAGGTGAGGAGGACACACGGGGAAAGAGGAAAAAAGGGAGGGGGGGTGAGGGGGGGTGCGCGCAGCGCGAGGCGAAACGCACAGTGACAAGGAATCAATGACAAGACGCACACAAGGGATATAAGAGTTGGGGCAGGGGGGGGGGGGGGGCCCTGGGGCGCTCAAAGCTAGAACGCAGTCGAGGAAAAATACACTAGAGACACCAGAAAGCATTGCGGAGGGACATTACAACACCAGAAAGCAAATCCCATGTAGTCAGCAACAACAAGATACACCAATATATGGTTATGAAAAACAGTATACTTATCTATCGCTATGAGCAGAAAGAAAGAGGAGGATCTAGAAACAGGCAGGCCTTATATAGGGCTACAGGATAGGATTGGTTATAGTGACCTAGAGACTGCTGGGAATTGTAGTCTTTAAAAGTTTTCTGTTTTCTTTTACACAACTGAATATGGAAATTTTCTGCTATGGGCATGAATAAAGAAGGATCATGCATAAGATATGAGCCTCCTGTCTGATATATAATTAGCTTTTAGCCAACTACTCTGCACTGTCCATGGTAGCTCACCAGTCTTTGTCAGCATCTCAGATGTCAAGTCTACAATGTAAATTAGTGACACACATGTTTATGACGAAATTTGTAGTTTGCACAGAATGAATAGGTATTTTACTTAATAAAAATGTTCTTAAAAAAAAAAAATAATGCAGCCACCACATCTAGGCTGGTAATATATTATGGTTTGTTCTTGCATTTATTTATCCATTAACCACTTGCTTACTGGGCATATAAACCCCCTTCGTGTCCAGGCGAAATTTCAGCTTCCGACACTGCGTCGCTTTAACTGACATTTGCGCGGCCGCACGACATGGCTTTCAAACAAAATTAACGTCCTTTTTCCCCCCACAAATAGAGATTTATTTTGGTGGTATTTGATCACCTCTGCGGTGTTTATTTTTTGCACTATAAACAAAAAAAGAGCGACAATTTAAAAAGAGAACATATATTTTTTACTTGTTGCTATAATAAATATCCCATTTTATTTATTTTTTTTTACTTTTTTTTTTTCTCAGTTAAGACCGATATTTTTCGACGTATTTTTGTAAAAAAACAAAAAAAAACGCAATAAGCGACTGGTTTTCGCAAAAGTTATAGCACCTACAAAATGGGGAACAGAATTGTGTTTGACACAAATTTGGGACCATTAAATTTTTTTACAGTGGTCAGTGCTATAAAAATGCACTAATTACTATATAAATGTGACTGGCAGGGAAGGGGTTAACACTAGGGGGTGAGGAAGGGGTTAAATGTGTATCCTGGGTGTGTTCTAACTGTGTGGGGGGAGGGGGGTGACTGGGGGAGGTGACCGTGCTGTGTCCCTATGTACAAGGGACACAGCATCTGTCTCCTCTCCCTACACACAGAGCTCCACATTCCTGCTGTATTCCCGCCGATCGCGTGTACCCGGCGGACATCTCAGTACACGCATTACCTCTTCAGCGATGTGCCGGGACAGTGTTAGAACACCCAGTGGCGCGCGCGGGTAATGCACACAACTTGACGTCCAAAGACGTGATCCCGGCACTTCAGGTCCGCACTGCAGATGTCTTTTGACGATAGCGCGAACCTGAAGTGGTTAAAAAGAAAAGTATATTGTTTTTAGTCAGTTGGCTTGACTTGAGCTATTAAGCACTACAAACACAAGGCTTTGTTTTAGCAAACAACTAAAGGCTAGCCTAGTAAACATATTACCTAGAGCTCCATCTCCTAACTGGAACATGTAAGGCCTCTTTCACACGGAGCGGTCCATTTTTCGGTCAGCTCCGTGGGGGGGACCGCCCTGTCAATCGGTGAAACCTAACAAGTGCACCCTTATCAGTGTCCATCACCTGCTGAACAAAACAGTGGTGATTAAATACCACCAAAATAAAGCTCTATCTGTCTCAAAAAATTATATAAATTGAATTTGGGTACAGTGTTGCATGAGCACGGTGAAAGCTGAAAATTTACATGGGCTATAAGTGGGTCAAAGTTCCCAGTAGGCAAGCGGTTAAACTAAATGAATATACCCTGAGCCCAGGTTCACACTTGCTAGCCGGAGTGAAGCCTGAACTCGCACGGCTTCACTCCCGCTCGGCAGTCCCGATTTCGGATGCAATTTCAGAGACATCTGTGCAGCTTACAATGCGACTTAAAGTTGCCTCCAGGACAGGAAACTTTGGCTGTGGCCAATCACATAATAATCAGCTCTCTGGGAGAGAGGGGTTTGCCTAAATAAACTATTTTATTTTTCTGTAAAGTTGACAGTGACAGTTGTCCGACTTTGGAGGCAACTTCCATTGAAATCAGTTGGTACAATTTGTATACAAGTTGCCTAGAAGTTGCCTTGAAGTAGTACAGTCAGGAACCTTTTCTAAAGTCAGAGCAACTTCAGTAGTGTACATTAAGACGGCTCTCATTCACTTCAATAGAATTTCTCATGTCGCACGACTTGGGGTGACACAAGTCGGATCCCAAGTCGCTGTAGTGTGAACTGGCACTTAATTTCACCATACAAAGTATTTTAACGTACCAGATGCAATAAAAACACATGCAATTATATATATATATATATATATATATATATATTTTTTTTTTTATTTTTTTTTTGTGGTCCTGCTTATGAACTAGCCTTGAAGATGTTTTTATACACAAATGAACTTGCCAGCTCATTTGAGGAAATATTGTATTAATGACAAAACTAGTTGAAATTACTGCTCTAAGGATTCAATATGACATTGCCACAACACTAAATGTAAAATGCCTACTTTCACTGAGAATCATTTGTTAGATGACATTAAGTTGATCAGTGAAGGAATCTGAAATGGGTTTAATTTTCTCTGGAGTGTTGCTAAGAGCCAGACTACTAGGGTGACAGTAACCTTCCACCAGGGTTCTTTTGCAGAGGCATGGAAAATAAAATTTTGCTTGAATCATGGAAATTCATTTAACCGCTGACCTACCAGAGAATTCATGGCATACTATCTCTAGAGAGATTTCTTTCTGTTTGGTTTACAATTCACATGAGTTTTTTCCTCTAAAAATCAACTATACTGTACTAATAACTTCTTGTTGCTACTACTGATAAAACTAATAATTATGTATCTTGAAGGGAATTAATATCATAATACTGTATATCCTAGTTAGACAAGGTAGTTTTTTCTATAACAAATCATAAAGCCATTTGGGATACATGTGTGGAGTATCATAATGATAGAGGGAGGGGAAGTAGGGGCAGAGGTGGTCCCGGTCGATCTAATGTGAGAGGAGGGCAAAATATACAAAATATACCCTATAATAACTACCAATATCCTGTTGCCATTAATAACAGATTTGCACCATTGGCCTACAATGATGAATACAATAATACTGGTTCCCCACGTCCTTTTTTAGGCTGGGGCAAGAGAGGGTCCCGGGGATACAGAGGCAATCATGCATACAGAGGGAGACCTCCAGGGAATGCATACCCACCTCAGAACCATCAAGGATGGTGGAGACCTCCACAGAATTCATACCATCATCCCCACCCCCCCACACCATATGTAAGGGAAGAAGGGGCTGCAGAGCAGGGAGAAGGATCCAGTACAAACACCAAAAAAAGAAGGATGGAATAACAGGAATATACAATCTAAGTTCGGTCCAACTTACTCATAAGGAACTAAACATACTCAATTTAGGCCTTAAATGTGCTCCTAAAAAATCCCTCAATAAATTTGAGGTATACATGGATGTCCATAAATATATACGTAAGTTAAACCTTAAGAAATATTTTTTGAACAGAGGTCCAAGTAATAATTATAGAGTTGATACAAATATGTCAGGAATTGATAGTGGACTGAAAAACAGATCTCTGTTCAATCCCCTCAATCCTGCCAATCAACACATAGACGTTTTTAAGAATTTAATCCTTAAGGACCTGGACAAAGTAAAGATAAAAAAGAATATGAATCCTATGCATATTCAGGATGGTATCGAGTTGCTACAGGAACGTAATAATGTGATTATTCGTCCAGCAGATAAAGGGGGAGGAGTAGTCATATTGGATAAATCCTATTATGACTTACAACTTACTGATATGCTGTCTGATGAAAACACCTATGTTAAGCTAAAGAATAATCCAACAAAGGCTTATCATGCTGAATTACAAAAACTGGTTGATATGGGGAGGGTTAAGATAGTACTCACTAAAAAAGAGCATACATACCTCTCACCCAGTTTCTGCAGAGTACCAACTGTATACACGCTACCTAAGATACATAAAGATTCTGTTAAACCTCCAGCACGCCCTATAGTGAACTCTATAGGTTCTGTGACTGCAAGATTAGGTCAATATCTAGATACTTTCCTTCAAGCAAGTGTCCTGAAAACTAGGGCCTATTTGAAGGATACTAAGAGTTTTTTACAACTCATTGGGGATATTGACCTAACAGGAAAAACTGACATACATCTGGTAACAGCTGATGTATCATCGCTGTATACAATTATTCAGCACAATGATGCATTACTAGCCCTCAATTGGGCTTTATGCCAGCGAGACGATTTACCGTTTGAACAAAAAGTTTTCCTGGGACAGGCTTTAGATTTTTGTCTGTCCCGGAATTACTTCTGGTACAATCAAGAGTTCTATTCCCAGAAAAGGGGAGTGGCAATGGGAGCTAGATTTGCTCCCAGTATAGCCAACCTCTTCATGGGGGAATGGGAAGATAAATCAGTGTTTCTAAATAAGAAAGATGGCCTCCTATTTTATAGGAGATTCATTGACGATTTATTCCTTATTTGGGAAGGCAGCGAAACATCTCTATTAGCATTTTTGGATGAACTAAACTCCAACAAAAATAACATCAAGCTGGAATATGAATTTAGTAAAGAACATATCCATTTCCTAGATGTCGATGTTAGAGTACAAGGTTCAACCTTGATAACTAGCATTTACTTCAAACCAACTGACAGGAACAGTTATCTGCCACTAATTAGTGGTCATCACCCGAATTGGTTAAAAAATATACCAAAAGGGCAGTTGATGAGGGTCAAGCGAAACTGTACTAACAATGATGAATTTGTCACCCACTCTGAAACTATAAAGAGGAGGTTTATGCAGAAGGGGTACAGTAAGGAAAATCTGGATAAAATTGCTAAAGAACTAGAGGACATGCCGAGAGAGGCGTGTCTCATTAACAAAGACCGCCCTAGAGATTCCAAACAAGAATGGAGCTTTCTCTCAAATTTTCACGGCCAATATAAGGATATTGAGACCATATTCAAACGACATTGGCACATATTATGTATGGATAAAGTTCTCTATCAAGCCTTACCTATAGCCCCTCAGTTTATTTACCGTAAAGCACCCAATTTTGGGGATAAAGTGGTACAAAAGGTGCTAGATCCACCTAAAAAGAAAAATATGTGTTGGCAAATTACAGGGTTCTATTCCTGCAGAAAATGCAGTTCCTGTTTAGTGGTGAATAATCCTATTAGAGGCCTGTCAGAATTTGTTTCAACAGGAAATAATAAAAAGTGTAACATTACTGAATTTATTACGTGTAACTCTACACACGTTGTATATGTTCTGCAATGTCCGTGTAATCTTATGTATGTAGGCCGTACTAAAAGAAAATTAAAAATACGGATAGCAGAACATGTTACCAATATCGAACTTGGATTTAAACATCACAGTGTTTCTTTACATTTTAAAAAATTCCATAATAAAGATCCGTCCTGTTTAAAATTTTGGGGAATTGATTGTATCCACCCTAATTGGAGGGGATCGAATCTTGTAAGAGAAATATCTAAACGAGAAACAAGATGGATATATTTTATGGATACTCTGACTCCTAAGGGTATGAATGTGGAGTTGGACGTAAATTGCTTTATTAGTGATTTTTAGCTTGAGTTTAGTTTGAGTATCATGTTAGGCTGGGTCTCCTTCATTCATATAGAAGATTTATTTTGTCTTATTATGTATAGTTTTGTGTATATGCATTATTATATATATTTTTTTATATATATAGATTTTTTTATTTATATTATTTTTTTATATATTTTTTTATAGATTTTTATTTAGTTGATGTATTATATACATTTTATAGATATATTTAATGAGAATAATTGATTCAGAATTTATTGGAGTATTTGCTCTATTTGTAATTGCTAATATTGATTCAGATACCATGAAAGTGTCCACTATATTATCTGGAAAGCAATATTCTCTGCATCCACTAGGGGTCAGCAAACTAATAGCTGCATCACCTTTTATATGACATGCCAAATAGAGATGAATGGTCAGGGCGGATGTGAAATTAAACCAGCACACCTGTATATCAATTGGCAACAAGTGGGATGCTATATAAATATCGAGCACTCAGTTGTACAACCACACCCACAGATGAAGTCATTCCTATGACGAAACGCGTCTGGGTTGGTTGAGACAACTGTCAATCTAAGTGACGTCATCACGCTACTAGGCGTTGGCGTGTGAGAACACAGCGGGACCTAACCAACTGAGTCAGACGGCGATCGCTGTTTTGAACACCTCCGCCAAAGACCAGCTGCGGTGATGAACGATCACAATGTATGTGATATATGCCGAATGATTTTACTGAAATTGTAAGTGTATTTCTTACATTTTATGCGATTTTTACAATAAACCCTACGGAATTACGCTATGTGCCACCATCTGCTTTTTTTTGTTTCCTCACATGTGAGTTGATATCCATAAGAGGAGTGAATTTGGATTTTTCTCTCAGGCTGTGTGTTACAATACAACGCTTTATATCCAGCGCTGTCTGGTAAGAGTTTCATTCAGCTATTGCACGTGGTGGTGGTGGTCAAAAAGAATCTTATGGTGTTTGAGAGATACATCTCCTCTTTCCTTTTCACGGATCATCTTGGGATTAACTTCTTTTTCCATCATTTATTCATATGAACTTTGGACTTTTCATATCATAGCAAGTGACATTCCAATTAAGGAGCGCTGCTTCATATTGTTTTATATGTGGTTTTGTTAGTGTTTATTACCTGCCTTAGGACAGGTTATAGTAGCAGCTCCAGCAGTTATTTGCTTGACAAGTGAGGGAGGTGTATTGTAGATCTACACACTCTCACTTTGTGGGTTTATTATCGTGCTCTAAACTTATAGTTTTATTTATTATAAGTATTCTCTGTCTTCCTGAAGCGCTGGGTTTTTGGGAAGGGCCACCGTGATTTATTTTGAATATTTTAATACTCTATTTAGTACTTTAGTGAATTAGACCGAGTTGTGAGAATATCTATAATTACTGTATGATTCACATACATACAATTATCTGCATCTAGTTCATCTATACTTCTTCTGGGTTTTCCTTTAGCCATTTGTTTATACTCTACTTTGTGTCAACCATAATATTTTACCGACATCTATTTTTTTATCCCCTATTCCCATCTCTTCCACCCATTTTTTTAATAAATGGGGGGGGGGGGGGCGATATCTTTAGTCCAGTCAAAATGATGTATATCTTTGAGATGCCTCTCCTTCTGTCTGAAGCTAAGCACAGCCTCTCTAATGGAAGCAGGCAGCCCTCAGACCTAATCGGTTGGGGAAGTAACTTCACAAAATGTTTCAACTGTGCATACCTCCACCTATTTACTGCCATTATCTCTTTTTTATTAGTCAATTCATGAAAAGTGCATATTTTACCACCCACTGTGATATCTTATTTGTACATCTTTTTGCATGATCCAGCTCCTGAACAGGCTCTCTATCCCAGGACCAAAATAATAAGTGTCACAAAGTGGTAACAAAGGGGAATTGAATTCCCATTTTTCCCTTATGTGCACCATGTACCACATTGCCATTGCTATACGTGTGATTGTGTGAATATGGTAGTTTAATCCACTTTTCTTAGGGTGACCTAACTAACCTGACTTTCCAGTCTAACCCATGATATTTCTTTATTCTTTTTTACCCATTCCAACACCTGTGACATAAGAATAGCAGTGTAATACATTTTTAAATCTGGTAGCCCCAACCCACCTTGTGTCTTATCTTTCATTAACACCTCCAGACTTATACAGGGCTTTTTGTTCCGCCAAATAAACTTACGCAATATCGTGTTTAATATTTTACATTTTATATTGGGATTGGTAACATGCATCTTATATAATATTTTAGGAAGGATTACCATTTTAAAACAGTTTATCCTACCTATCCATGAACTTTGTCTAGAGGCTTTTTTATTTAAGTTTGTTTTGATGACATTCAACAGAGGAATAAAGTTCAGCAGATAAATGGTCTCCAATGAGGATGTTATTTTAACTCCCAAGTATTTTAACTCCGTGTCCCTCCATACAAATGGGAAGTCCTGTTTGACAATTCTCTCCTCCTATAGCTTCACATTTATATTGAGGATTTCTGATTTTAAAGGGTTTATTTTGAAATTTGCAACCTCACCATAGTTTTTAAGGGTTTTCATAAGGTTGGGGAGGGTTGTCCTGGGGCATGTAATATATGAGAAAATATCATTGGCGCAGGTCGCTAGTTTATGTTCGTCCTCATTGATCGATATTCCCCTGATATCGGGATTTTGTCTAATTCCAACCAGCAAGGGTTCCAATACTAGAACAAATAACGGGGACAGGGGAAACCCCTGTCTCGTCCCATTAAACATTTCAAAGGACCCAGACAATGTCCCATTGATTTTAACCCTTGCTGTGGGATGGTTATATAGGGCATTTATCCATCGAATCATCATAGGGCCTACTCCAAATGCCTCCAGTGTATTCCGCATAAATCCCCAGTCTACTCTGTCAAATGCTTTTTCGGCGTCTATAGACAGTAGCAGTCCTGGGGATTTGCTATCTTTTATCTTTTGTACTAACAGAAGGGTTCTGATGCCATTATCCTTGCTTTCCCGATAGCTAGAACACAATGAGGGGATGATGGTAATCGCGGCCTTTAGTGCTTTGTGTCGTATGTCCCAATTGGCCCCCAATTGGTTCATGTATGGACACATTTTGGGGACTAAAATATCACTAAACTTTATATAATAAGCAGTCGACAGCCCATCAGGCCCTTGGCTTTTCCAAGCAGGTGATTCTTTTAAGATTCTAAGTATCTCTGTCTCTGTTAAGGGATCCTCTAAGGAACTACATTTATCTGGGGGGTATTTTTTTAATTCCTCTCCTTTTCTGATAACTTCCAATGCTATTCTGTGGTCTCCTGTATTTTTGTGATTATGCTCAAGATCATGGATTTCTTTATGTAACTCCTCGCCTCTACGTCGGCTCTCCTTTTTCTTTGCCGTACCTATATCCCTTATGTAGGCCTTTTGGGCCTCCCTTCTGATATCTCATCTTAACTATTTGTTTCAAAGTACACCTCAAGCCCTTTTTTAATCCTATCTGTGACCTTTGCATCCTGTATAGTGATGAGCGGAATACGCCATATTCGATTTTGCGATATTTCGCGAATATTTCGAAGAATATTCGCGAATATTCGTTAATATCGAATATTCGTGATATTTTATAAAAAAAAAAAAAAAATTGCGAATTTTCGCCAATGCGAATTTTCGCTAATGCGAAATTTCGCGATTTTTTTTTTTTTTATAAAATATCACGAATATTCGATATTTACGAATATTCGGTATATTTTATAAAAAAAAAAAAAGCGAAAAGCGAAATTTCACATATGCGGTCGCGAATATTAGTTAATATCGAATATTCGTGATATTTTATAAAAAAAAAAATTGCGAATTTTCGCCAATGCGAAATTTCGCTAATGCAAAATTTCGCGATTTTTTTTTCATAACATATCACGAATATTCGATATTTACGAATATTCGCTATATTTTATAATAAAACAAAAAAAAAATGCGAAATGTCGCTATTGCGAAATTTCGCGAATGCGAAATTCGCGAATGCGAAATTGATTGCGCGATATTCGAGATATTCGCGAATACTCGAATATGCAATATTCGTAGCGAATATTCGCAATGCGAATATTCGTGAGCAACACTAATCCTGTATCAATCCTTCATTCAGACTCCATACGTTGGTCCTGTTTTGTACACCCTCTATGTCATGGATCTGTCACCTAAGACTTAATGGTGCAGACTGATTTCAGTGATTGACAACAGGCTGCCCTATTTAAACACCTAAGCAGCAAAGACACAGTGTCTTTGCTGCCTGATCTGCAGTTCTTACCTGACTTCCTGTGATCTGACCTGTTTCCTGTTTCCTGTGTTTGACCCAGCTTGCTGACTACGATTGATCTCTGTTATCCTGATCCCGGCCTGCCTTGTGACCAACACTCAGCTCTACAACTGCTTGATTTCCCGTTGCCGAACTTGCCTGTATACTGACCATTCTCTGCCTGTTGTTTATATCTATATCTGATCGTCTGTTACCAAACCCGGCTTGTCTGATTACGCATTCAGTGTCTCCCCAGCCAGTGCACTCACCAGCCAGCTTCCTGTTTCCTGCTGCACCTGCTGAACCGACAAGACCCAAGACGAACCAGGCACCCATACACCGCCAGGCTCTTGTGGCCACTGTCGCAACATCGGTGGCCCTTTAGCCGGGGTTGTACGAGAAGCCTTCCCACTACACGTCAGGCTCATCTGGCAGGTACGTAACAGTATCAGGCAGCCATGTCTGAGCCTGCTAGTGGGAAATCGGCCATTGATGACGTCTGCCAGCACCTTGCAGCCCTCACCCAAGCAGTCAAATCTCTACAGGAGGGTTATACGCAACTGGAACAACATGTACAGATTCTGGCTACACCAACAAGCAATGCTGCCCCTTCTGTCTCAGGGACTGCCACTGCAACAACCCCATTAGTGATGCCGCCCCTGAACCCAGAGTTCCAGCACCAGAGAGATTTTCAGGTGACCGGGGAAAGTTTTGATCCTTCCGCAACGCATGTGAACTGTACTTCGCCCTACAACCTCAAACTTTTTCCCTTGAAATGACTAAAGTGGGGTTCATTATATCACTGCTTCAGGGTGAGCCCCAGTCCTGGGCTCATCGTATGTTGGAAAAGAACGATGTATTGCTACAGTCCATGTCCGCCTTCTTCGGTGCAATGGCTGAATTATACGACGACCCGCAACGAACCACCACAGCAGAGGCTGCCCTTCATGCACACCAGCAAGGCCGCAGAACAGCTGAAGATTATGTCACAGACTTTCGACGCTGGAGTGCAGACACACAGTGGAATGACGCAGCCCTGCGACACCAGTTCCGCTTGGGGTTATCGGAGGGTCTGAAAGACGAATTGGCACGTGTTGGGGTCCCAAATACCCTGGAGGCCCTTATCACACTGGCCATCCTAATTGACCACCGGCTTCGTGAGCGACGATCCGAAAGATCAGCCCAGCAGCCACGTCCAGTATGGATGATGCCCCGGATCCCAGCTCCTACTCACTCCGTACCTGCTAGCTTCACCCCAGTTCAGCCCGCTCCTGTCGCTACTGCTACCGACGCTCCAGAGCCTATGCAAATTGGCCTAATACGCCCCTCTCTGTCTCCAGAAGAACGCCTGCACCGACGACAGAATAACCTTTGCCTGTACTGTGGGGATGCAGGCCACTATGTGCGTTCCTGTCCAACCAAGACACGTAAGCAGCGGATGATTTTTTCAGTTAATAACTTTTTTTTGCCTACCAATGCTACCAACCTAACCCTTCCCATCTCCTTCCAGCTGCTAGAAAGGGAAGTGACACTTACCGCGATCATTGATTCCGGGGCCTGCAGTTGCTTCATTGATCTAACCTTCGTAACACAACAACGCATTCCCTTGAGACCTAAAGCACAAGGACTTTCTGTTTTTCTAGCTGACGGGTCATGTATCAAGTCTGGACCTGTGACACAAGAGACATTTCCCTTACCCGTGTTGGCTCCCTCTCAACATAAGGAATTCCTAAGCCTTGATGTCATCTCCTCCCCATATTCCATGTTATTCTGGGCCTACCCAGGCTGAAGGCGCATAATCCGCAAATTGACTGGGCCACAGGGAGAATCAACTTCCACTCAGCCTATTGCCAGGAGCACTGCCTACCAAGGCCCCCAGTTCCTTCTACAACACTATTTTGTGTGGACTCTGAGTCTGAAGTGGGGAAAGTTGTACCTGAACTGCTTCCTGGGTCCGAAATCCCCTTCGGTAGAATCTTCCCCCTCGCTGAACGAGAACAGGAGGCACTAAAAGAATACGTCCAAGAAAACTTGGAAAGGGGGTACATCCGACCCTCTACCTCTCCAGCAGTTAAAAAATGATATCCTCTCCCTCTAGTATCTGAACTATTGAGTGCTAGAGAAACAAGAAAACTCTCTGGCATGAGGATGTAGAATTCTCCATACACCCATTAGGCCAATATCCTGAACATAACCAGCAAAGAAGGTAAATGCAGAGCTCACTTGTCCCATAGCCGTTCCATATTTATCTAAGCATTAGATAGTATTACCCGGGAAACATCAGTTTTATCAGAGGTAAAGTTCAAAAATTCTTTAGGTACCTTCAATGAATGTGGGGGGGGGGGGTGGTATATATACACATTAGCTGACACATAAGACTTTCTATACATTGTACAATATACAAACTCTAGTGTCCATTTGTACCTACCTGCAGGAAAAGTCAACATCATTTGCTATTAATATAGATATGTCTTTAGAATATGTAGTATACATAGAATGTGATTGTCTATTATATTGTGCATGCTTCACGTAGTTTAACTTGTATATATTTAAATTAGTCCCCTGCAGATAGATAGTATACAGGGAAAACTGTTTCAATGTAGTAGGCATTGCTTGTCTCTTCACTTAATTTCAAGTTTGAATCCAAAATCCCTAAATAGCCCTTATAGTTAAGGGATGTAATATTGAAAAAGGTCCCATTTATAAGAGGTACCCACTTCAATAGTATCACCAGGTAATAGCCCCTTAAAAGTTCTTTGTGAAAAAAAGGTTTCTATATTCATCGTAATTATGTGGTGCGCATATTAGGCAAATCTATAAGGCCCCTTTCACACTGGGGCATTTTTCGAGCAATATTTTGAGCGTTACATCGAACATTTTTCGACTGTTATTCGAGCATTATTCAAGCGGAGCCTCATCTGCAATGCCAATGTGCTGGTAAAGCACCGCTAAGACCCTAACGTTTTTGGGTGTTTTTGCAGTGCCTCAGTGTGAAAATGTAAGGCGTTTTTATAGCGCTTTCAATTAATTTCAATGGAGAGGGGCGTTTTAGGAGCATTTTTTTCAGTGCCCAAATGCTGCTCCAGAGATGTTGCTTGTAGGACTTTTCTCAACGCCCCGCCAGTGCAGCGCCTCAGTGTGAAAGGGTAAGGCGTTTTTACAGCGCTTTCAATTCATTTCTATGGAGAGGGGCGTTTTTGGAGCGGTTTTTTTCAGCGCCCAAAAGCTGCTCCAGAGATGCTGCTTACAGGACTCAGTGTGAAAGGGTCCATTGAGATGCATGAAGAGCATTTAATGAGCATTTTAATAGCGCTATTTTTAACGCTTAAACGCTGTGTGAAAGGGTTCTAAAAAATACAACAACAAAAAAAAAGAAAAATCCAAAAACTTGTACAAAACTCACATAGGACATTACAAATTCACAATTCCTCTCAGTAGCCATTATGAGAGAGAGAGAGAGAGAGAGAGAGAGAGAGAGAGAGAGAGAGAGATACAATCAGGGGGTTATTTACGAAAGGCAAATCCACCTTGAGAAACCACTTGAAATTGCACTGAAAGTGCACTTGGAAGTGCAGTCATTGTAGATCCGAGGGGGACTCGCAAGGAAAATAAAAAACAACATTTTAGCTTGCGCATGATAAAATCAACAGAGCTTCCCCTCATTTCAGATCTCTCCCTCAGATTTACAGTGACTGAACTTCCAAGTGCACTTTCTTTTCAATTGTTTTTATTGGTATTTCAAGAAAAGTAAAGCAATTACAACAACCATTTGAGAAAGGTCATTACAATTAATGCCTTGTTGTATTCAATAAACATTAGAAACATTTCAAAAGTGAATATAACATACAAAGATTAATACAGTACTCTCCTTTTCAAACGCTCATACTGTAGACGGGATTGCGCATCCTACTTCACTGTGTGGATACTGCACCCCCATGAAAAAGGAGAATTGAAGGAGAGAGCATACGAATTTGTTCAGTATACAACTTTGAGCCCCGATTATTGTCATAAGTTGTCTTTACTGAGAGCATCTAATAGTAAGAAGAAGATATTAAAGAAAAATAAGAAGAGAAGAAAGAAGGAAAAGAAGAAAAAGGATGCAAACAGAGAAAAATAAAAAGGTGTAAAATAAGCCAAACATCTCTACAGATATGTACCTGAGACGGCAGTCCAGTGTAGTTATCAGACTTTGCCCCTGGATGCCCAGGGTGCCCACTGTTCATCAAATATGGAAATTGAAAGAGCCTGCATAGCAAAATGTCTCTCATAAGAGTATTGTTCTTGAACCCTTCTAGTAACTTCTTTAATGCTGGGCACTAAAGTGGACTTCCATTTTGATGTGATTGCCAACCTAGCGGCAATGAGGACGTGACTCACTATATTACGGAATTGTTTAGGGATAGTGGTTAAGCCAAGGGAGAGAAGGGCCATCTGGGGAGACTGTCTCACATAGAGACCTGTAATAGAGGATATTAATTGAAACACTTCACACCAAAAATTGCTCAGGCACTTACAGTCCCAGAGAATGTGAAGTATATTGCCCCGGTCCCCGCACTTCCTCCAGCAGTTGCTCGATTCCGTGGGGAAGATCATGGACATCCTAACCGGGGTAAGATACGCTCTATGCAATATTTTTAGCATCGAATCCCAGTGGTTAGTGCAATGAGAATAAGAGTAACAGGCTTTAATGGCTGTTTTCCACTCAAACGGAGAGTGCACAGAGTTCAAGTCCCTTTCCCAGTAAATCATGCTTGCAGTCTTGGTGAAACTTGGGTCATTTTGCAAAGATTTATATAGCCACGACAGGCCTTTAGGTTGGTCATATTTGGATGACAAGTATCGCCACACCCCGTTATGTAACTTATAGTGGGCCTGTGGGTTTTTAGTATGGAAATGTTGTATCTGGATTTCAGAGTAGGGATGAGATGTGGGGTTCTCTTTTATTATATCATTGTGAGTACTAAGGCCGTCCTTGACCCATTGTTGAATATTGATGTTTGGAATCAAGTATTCATAAATCCTGAGATTAGACACTTCTCGTCTTAACAAATCCTCCGAGGGAGATGTCGAATGGAGTTTCCTCCATGCTGAGAGCGTCGCTTCAATGGAAGGGACTTTGGGGCAAGCAAGAGTTAAATCCGTGAGGTTGGCCAGTAACAATGAGGGAAGATCTCTCTGTGAAACCATAGTCTTTTCTATGTGAACCCAAAGCTTGGAGGTGTGGGGGTCGAACTAGGCCTTCGCTTGGTCTAGGATTGCCGCTCTATAGTAATTGCGAATGTGTGGGAATACAACCCCCCCATTTGACCTATGTTTTAAAGCTATTACATAAGGGATCTTAGACATCCTACGGTTCCACATAAACTGCCTGAACAATTTATCTATCAAATTAAAGAAAGACTCTGGCAGACATATAAGGATAGTTCTGAAGTAGTATATTAATTTGGGTAACACAACCATTTTTAGCGCAGCTATCCTGCCTAGCCAGGAAAGTTCATAAGATCCTATGTGTTGTAGATCGTTCTTGATTATTTCAACCAGGGGGGGGAAATTTGCTGCATACGTAGATGCAGTGGGGAAGGACACCTTCACACCTAAATACGAAATAGACTTTGACATCCATTGAAATTGGTACTGTTTTTTCAAGGTGAAAAGTAGAGGTTGGGACAGGTTAATAGGTAGTATACAGGATTTCATAACATTTAACTTATAATAGGAAACCTCACTGTATTTTTGTAAAACAGAGAAAACTTTAGCCAAGGAGGAAGCCGGATTGGTAATTGTCAAGACAACATCGTCGGCAAACAGTCCGATTTCGTGGACACGATCATTTACCTTAATCCCTGAGATTCCATTATCAGACCGTATAGCCTCCACCAAGGGCTCCATCATTAGGGAAAAAATGATGGGTGAAAGGGGGCATCCCTGGCGGGTACCATTCGTTATGCAAAATGGATCTGAGAGGGCATTGGATGAGAACACTCTAGCTGAGGGTACTGAATAAAGAGCCATAATAGCAGATAGGATGTTGCCTTTAAGACCAACTTTTTGAAGGGTGGCCTTAAGGTATCCCCAATGGACCCTGTCGAAGGCCTTTTCGGCATCTAATGCCAAAATAGCAGTCGGCGTGTTCTTACCTTCCACAATATGCAGTAGGTCAAACAGCCGCCTAGTTCCATCCGGTGCTTGCCGGCCTCTGACAAATCCCACTTGGTCAGCCCCGACCAGAGATGGAGTGATTTTCGCTAATCTATTTGCCAAGATCTTGGCGTACAATTTTAAGTCAGTATTTAATAGGGATATTGGTC
Source organism: Rana kukunoris (assembly GCA_029574335.1). Classification (NCBI taxonomy): domain Eukaryota; kingdom Metazoa; phylum Chordata; class Amphibia; order Anura; family Ranidae; genus Rana; species Rana kukunoris. Next base: position 245,580,243 of record CM056059.1, read on the forward strand.
TAAAATTTTGGGGAGAGTCTGGCTTCTTCCCTGGCTTGGGTAGTGTAACAATTATAGCTTGTAACATCTCTGCGGGGAACCTTGCCGAGGAGGAGACACTGTTGAAGAGCACGCCCAGATAAGGGATCAGGACTTGCGAGAAAACTTTGTAATATTCTGATGAAAAGCCATCAGCACCAGGGGACTTATTTTTAGGTAGGGCTTTAATGGTGTCTAAGATTTCTTTATCCAATATCGGGCATTAAGTAGGGATAGATCGTCCTCTGACAGGGAAGGCAAAGACACTGAGCTTAGAAAGCATTCAATAGAATAGGGAGAAGGTTGAGGAGTAGAGTCATCTAATTGGAGATTGTACAGGTCTCTATAGTACTTCATAAAGAAATTGGCAATTTTGGAGGGGTGATGTTCTGAGACGCCCGTATGGGGGTCTCGCATGGATACTAAATTTGATTTCCGTTGCCATTTAGTAATGTAATTGGCCAAAAGCTTGCCTGCTTTGTTACCGTGGGCGTAGAATTGTGCTTTGATTCTTTTTAGATGGTTTTGGTGGCTCGATAGAAGGGACACACGGACTTTCTGTCTGCAATTAAACAGGTCAGATTCAACCTCAGGAGAAGGATCAGATTTATGCAGGTCTTCCTAGGATTTAAGCTCTCTAAGCAAGCCGTCCAACAGTTCCCTCCTCCACCTCCTCTCTCGTGCCGCAGCCTGTATAAGAAGGCCCCTGCTAAAAGCTTTGTGGGAGCACCACAGGGTAGATATGTCCACATCACTAGTATCATTAATTCTAAAAAATTCAGACAATTGTTGGGCAATCTTAGACGTGGAGGAAGGGTTGGCTAAAGTCTCTATGTTATTCCTCCAGAGGTATGTCGGGGAAGAGCGGATATTCCCTGTTAATGTGATAGAGATCGGAGCGTGATCCGACCATGTGATCGAGTGTATCTCCGCCGAAACAGTTTTTTGAAGAAGGGTGAGGTCCGATAGGAAAAAATCAATCCTGGAATAGAGGCGGTGAGGAAAGGAGTAATAGGTGTAGTCCCTCTCACATGAATGTAAACACCTCCAGGAGTCATAGAGACCGTAGTCAGTCAAAAAGGATTGCAGCTCCCCTCTGGTGGAGGGGTGTTGTCCCGAGCAATCCATAAGCTTGTTAATCACGCAGTTGAAGTCTCCACAAAGGAGCAGGGAACCCTTCCTGACTTTGCTGATCTTTTTCATTAGGGACCTCAAAAAGGGGATTGGACGCTGGTTTGGAGCATACAGGTTTACCAGGGTGTATGTGGTGTTGTTGAGATCACACACTAAAATAATGAATCTACCATTAGGGTCAGAGACCTCCTGGTGAAGCTCAAATGAGACGGAGTGGTTTATTGCAATCAGGACGCCCCGCTTTTTAACAGGAGCTGAGGCAGTGAAAACATGAGGAAAGGCTCTATGTGTGCATTTCGGAGGTTTCGCTGACATAAAATTAGTTTCTTGAGCACAGAGAATATCCCCTTTCAGTTTCAGGGATTCTCTCCACATTGCACTCCTCTTAAATGGACTGTTAAGCCCATGGGTATTCATGGATACAATTGACAGGGTCATTGTGGAACACTAGTTAGGTGCGCTGCGTATGCGTTGGTCTTATAAAAGAGCTGGTACCTTAACGGCATGTTACCTGCAGAGAACGCCAGCAAGGCTTCGGAGACATCACTTGTGGGGACTGCAGTGTAGTAGACAGGTGCGTCTGGCTTCCAAAGAACAGAGTGTACAGATGGGACTCGGTAGACCTCAGGTGCAGTAGATAAAAAAGGAAAAGGAAACAAAAAGAAAAATTTCAAAGTCATACGTTTAAACAGGAACATAGAAATGTAAGTAACCACGCAAGGTGCGAGTAAACCTCGCAAAGAGCCCATTGGGGGAATATGAGCTCCAAAAAGAACCAACATATGGTTGTAACTCCAGCTTTAAACACTAGGCGATTCAACAATAAATTTTCTTAGGGCAAAGGTCAAGCACTGCTCCAGTCCTGGGGCAACTTGGAAGGTAGCTGTCTTGGCGATGGGGCACAGTCATCATCAGGCAATAAGCTCCACTTCTTAGCTCACACCACCCCCTCATCAATGCTTCCAATAACATGTGTGCGGTTGTCCCTGGTGATCAGAAGCTTTGTAGGAAATCCCCAGGAGTAAGCAATCTTGTGGTTTTGCAGGAGTTTAGTAATGGTGGACAGGTTTTTGCGCGCCATCATTGTATGCTGCGACAGGTCTGCGAACACTGAGATTGCCGAGTAGGGCGGGGGGAGGGCCTGATTTTTCCTAGAGAAGCGCATTAGGTCATCTTTAATGTGGTAAAAATGCACACGGGCAATTACATCTCTGGGGACCTTTTGAATGAATGAATGAATGAAAACTTGTATAGCGCGGCACATGCGAACTGAATCGCCTCTGGGCGCTTGTTGTTCCTGTCTCCTTTGATATCAAAAGAGAAAAGTCTTGACCTTTTTCCTAAATGCTAGGTGGTTCTCCTCCAATCGGATGTTGGTTGGTAAATCGTTCCATAGTCTGGGACCCTGGATCGCGAATCTTCTTTCTCCTTTGGACTTGAAGTTGGCTTTCGGAACCTGGAGCAGGTTCTGATTCGTGGATCGCAAAACACGATTGGGATTATGCGCTTTTATTATTTCGCATAAATAAAGGGGGGCATTCCCATAGACACATCTATGCGTAAGACAGAGAGCTTTAAAAGCAATTCTGTCTTTAACTGGCAGCCAATGAAGGGCTCTCAGTGAAGGTGAGATGGATTCCCAGGGTTTTTTCCCAGTCACAAGTCTGGCGGCCGTATTCTGAACGACTTGCAGACGAGCGATTTGGTACTTGGGGAGGCCGAGGTAAAGGGCGTTTGCATAATCCAGCCTGGAGTTTACAATAGCTCCCACCACGACCGCTAAATCTTCTTTGGGGATGAACGGAGTGAGTCTGCGTAGTAGGCGCAGTAGATGGTGAGATCCGCTGACTACTGACCCTATTTGAGCGTCCATTGTCATAAAGGAGTCAAAAATGACCCCTAGGCTTTTGACTTTGGCGCTAGGGGTGATGATTCTGCCCAAAATAGGCGGGGGGGTCCACGCTGTTGAAAGTTGATTCCTGCGCTTGGTGTGAAACAGAAGAAGTTCTGTTTTTGCTCCATTGAGTTTAAGGTAACTTTTTGTCATCCAGTCCTCTATCAAAGAGAGACATGTCTCTAGATTGAGGTGGTGATCCTGTCTGTTGCAGATACGGAAATACAGTTGCGTATCATCTGCATATGAGTGGTAGAGCAGTTTTTGGCTGCTGATGATCTCAAAAAGAGGACGAAGATAAATGTTAAACAGCACTGGTGACAGAGGCGATCCTTGAGGGACTCCGCATGTTACTGTGTGTTTTTCAGACGTAAAAGGTCCTAACTTCACTGTTTGCGATCGGTTTTCCAAAAAAGAGGAGAACCAAGATAAATCGCTTTCTGCGACTCTGGCTACTTCAGCAAGCCGAGTCAGTAACAGATTGTGGTCTACAGTGTCGAAAGCTGCACTTAGGTCCAACAGAACCAGAAGACAAGATTCTCCTTCGTCTGCGGCCTCGAGAACATCGTCCCATATTTTGAGCAATGCAGTTTCAGTCCCGTGTCCGGGACGGAACCCTGATTGCAATGGGTCAAGTAGCTTGTAGGTATCTAGATGCAGTTGCAGCTGTTTTACCACTACTTTTTCCATTATCTTAGAGAGTACGTTGAGGCTTGTTATGGGACGGCGGTGGAGTGGGTCCTTGGGGTCCAGGGAGGGTTTCTTCAGGATGGGTTGGATTATACCTTCTTTTAACTGTGAGGGCACTATGCCCTCCAAGAAAGACTGGTTGATAAGCTGCGTGATGGGAGGAGCCAGGATGTAGGCGCATTCCTTCAGCAGTTTTGTGGGGATAATGTCATTTGGCGCTGTGCCATTGCGCAGAGTACAAATGACATTCTTAGTGGTCTCGATGGAGATGGGTTCCAGGGTGAACTTACCTGATATCGGAGAATTTCTATGGGTGCTGTGTGAGAGGCTGCGGGGGGGGCTGGGGGGAGAATTGTTTTGCTGAATGCTTTCGCGGATTACCTCGATTTTATTAATGAAGTAATCCGATAGTTCATTGCAAAATTCTTGTGTGTCTGAACTGGGGGCTTCAATGCATCCTGGCTTCATGGTCTGGGTGACCATCTTGAAGAGTTCGCGGGGGCGGTTTAGGGCACCGTTGATAGCCTCCGAAAAATAATTTTTCTTGGCTTGGAAAATTCCTTTGTGGTATTTTCTTGTAGTCGCCTTGTAGATGGATAGGTTTAGCTCTGAAGAACATCTTTTCCAGGCAGATTCTGCCCTTCTGCGTTCTTGCTTCAGTAACGACAGCTGGTTATTAAACCAGCTGCGGTTGTTTTTCCGAATGCGGGTTCTTCGTTTTGGCGCTACCAAGTCGGCTGACTGTAGCATGGCCGAGTTTATGGCTTCCAATGTTTCAACGGCCGTTTGATGCGGCTGAGTTGTTTCTATCTTTTTCCTTAAAGTCGTTTTGAAGAGTTCCGAGTGGAGCTTCTTCTGACATCTAGTCCAGTGTGTTGTCACTGGATTTGATGTTTTTGTTGTGTGGGGGATGGTGGTAATACTGAATATAATTGCATGGTGGTCTGTCCATGGCAATTTTTCATTTTCCCAAATTTTTATTTCCAGAGCTTGTCTGAAAATAAGATCAAGTGTGTGACCTGAAGCATGTGTGGGCCCACATACTAATTGCTGTAATCCTAATCCTTCCAGGTGGTCAATACAGGCGTCGGCAATGGGGTCTTGTGAGGAGTTTGCCCAGAGATTGAAATCCCCTAGCAGCAAAAGTTGTTTGCTGTTGAGGGTATAAGTGGAGAAGAAATCCGTCCAAGATGATAGCAGCTGCGATTTTGGGCCTGGCGGCCTATAGCAGAGCAGAATGTGGACGGTCTCTTTGAATTTGCTTGAAGTTGCAGAGTAAGGGTTTCCATGAATGGAAGAGGGTTTTGGCGGACTGGTTTGGTGATCGTAAGATGAGTCTTATAGATCACCGCCAGGCCGCCTCCTCTTTGCCCTATTCTGTTTTCTGTAATAATACGATAGTTTTCTGGCACCAGTTCTCCTAGAATGGTGTTACAGTCGGCTGTAAGCCAGCTCTCTGTAATAAAAAGACAATCTAGATCCTTTTGTTGAATGAAGTCGCGGATTTCTAGTCGGTGTTTTACTGCCGATCTAGTATTGATCAGAGCACATGATATGTGCTTGAGCTGGGGTAAATGACTGAAATGTCTGACCGTCGATCTATGATCGATTCTCAATAGTCGCTCATTTCTTAGGGCTTTTTTGGTGATGGCTGGCAGTATTGCGGCGCATTGCCTCAGACTCCAAATGGTTTCGGCAGAATATTGCCTACATGCCATAATTGCCAATACACCAGGGGGGGGGGTGGATTTTTGGGCAGTGGGTAGAGGTGTTGGCTAAACTCCTCTCTCCCGGCTTGGTCCAGAGGAAGGCAAAAAACCCTGGCGGAGCTCGGCCAATATGCTCCGGTAGGGAAAAAATTCCTTCCTGACCCCTGTAAGAGGCGATCGGGTGACCCCTGGATCAAGCTTCTGTATGTTGGAGGACAGGGGGGGGGGGGCTGGGGCTAAGAGGGTGACCCTGTTGCTGGTCTGGTGGGATGGCTGTCTGCACAAGCGGTGGGATGAGGGCTGACAGGGTGCTGCTTTAATTAAGTGGGTGTAAGACAGGGCAGGGTAACTGTCCTTCTGTCTTTCTGAGGTAAGGGGGGATACCTGGAGGCTGGGTGAGGACCACAGAGGCGTGGGGAGCGGCGCGCCGTTAGGCCGCAAGTGAAGCCGCGGTCTTTCCTAGACCGCGGCCCCGCGATTCAGAGCGGCCTGGCGCGGTGCTCTCAAAAAGAGCCCCGGAATGGCGCAAAATTTTCGGGCGGAGGGGTAGAGAGGATAGAGAGGGGGGCCCTTAAGGCTGATGAAGGTGTGGGAGTGCAGGGGGACACAAAAAAGAAAAAAAGGAGATCTGTATTGCTGCTGCGGCTTTATCCTGAAAAGGACGGCCGTCAGCAGCACTGGTAGAGGGCTCTTACCTGCAGAGAACCAGGGAGCTGTGCTGGAGGAGAAGAGAGATCAGGGGCCCAGGATTTCCAGGTAGGAACTGGAGGGAGGACTGAGCTAGCAGGGCTGGGAGGGACTCTGCCTGTCTGCCTCCTAAGCCTGCCTGGAGCTATAGCACACACGCTCCTACTCTAGGAGACGTGCGCCGTGTGGAGCTCCTGTGGCTAATCCCCTGCCTCACTGACTGACTGATGTGAAGGAGTGGAAGAAGAGGTTGCAGCCAGACTCCCAGTGGAGGGAGATTTCAGGAAGGAATTTCGGTTTTGGTAGACGATGAGCTCTGTCCACAATAATTTCGGAGCCTGAGGCCTCAGGCAACATGGCCGCTATGAAGTCCTGTACATAGTGCCGCAGTTCAGACGGGGTCACCGATTCCTCCACTCCACGCAGTTTAATGTTATTCCTGCGGGATCTATCTTCTAATTCAGCTAATTTATCCCTTATAGCATGAATGTCCCCCTCTGTTTCATAATGTGCATCCACTAAGTCATTATGCGCGCCAGTGAATTCCCCCATCTTGTCCTCCAAATGACTAACCCTGCCTCCTAAGACTGAAACCTCTTTGTTCATCTGTGATACACACATCATCATGTCTCTATGCAGGGAGCCCCTTAAAGTCACCAGCATATCTTTCATTATTGTGTCACTTAGGGGAATATCTGAGGTTGGGAACTCCTGGATCTGTTCAATAAAGGCCCTAGTGCTGTTCTGCGAATCACAGGATTCCTCCAGCTCACCTGCATATCTGTGTCCTTCTGATCTCTTGAGAGCAGATTTCTGCGGGCTGTTGCTGGGAGAGTGAACCGGAGTGGATCCTCCGCTGCCTCCGCCGCTGTTGTGTAGCCTGCGCCCACCTGAGAACTGCCCAGGGCTGTGGACATCCTCCCCACGATTCTGGCTGCGCCGCGATCCGGAGGCCTCGGCGCCATCTTGAGGCCCAGGCGTGCTTGCGGATGGGAAGAAATCCGTGAGTTTTGCCAGGTTTTTGTCGGTCTTTCTCTTCCCCATAGCGTCGGTGATCCCTCCGGGCTATGTAGCGGCAGTCTGGGTAGTTTTAGTGGCTGGATCATCGCTTGTAGTCGCTGGGTGTTGGTCCTACACACGGAGCTCTCTCCTCACACAGCCATCCGCTCCGGCTGCCGGCCACGCCCCCCTCCAAGTGCACTTTCAGTTCAATTTCAAGTGCACTTTACACTTGTAGTTTGCACTTTAAGTGCAAAGTGGGTTTGCCTTTAGTAAATAACCCCCATAATTCCTTTACTCTAATTCCCAAAATCCTGTGTTCTAATCTCAATTAAAAAAACATACTGACAGTAGATTGAAAGGAATCTTCAAAGAAGTAACACGTGCCTGTAAAAACTCCAGCGGCATGGATATATCCATGTCAACCTGTAATCGTTATAAAAACAAATGCTAAACAAACAATTCCTGAGGGAAAAAAATACAGAGTCCATTATATAATTTACTGGACTCTCTCCCCCAGCTCTATATTTTTTAGAAATAATAAATCTAATTGGTTTCCAATTATATACATGAAAAAAATAGAAATAAGATGGATAAAGAGGACAAGAAAAAAAAGAAAAAAAACACCCCATCTCTTCTGAATTATCCTATACCCTTTTTCTCCCTTTCCTCCTCCCTCACCCCTTCTTATTTACATGATGAGCTTTAGTGTAATGCCTGTCTAGCTATTCAGTGATGGCATATGGCGTATCAAAAAACGTTTATCAGGGTATAGCATTAAGTATGACAATTGCAGGCTTCTTTTCACATCCTGAAATTTAGAATGCTGTTTTTGGACTTCTGGGAAAAAAAAGATACTGTAACTTTAGTCCGATCGAAAATTTTAGTAATCTGACTTGTCAGAGAATAGGATCTCTGTCTGTTTAATTAAGTAGCCACACTAAAAATGGCCGCAGGGGGGTTCCTGATGGTAAAGGCCGGGTAGGTACTCAGTGTGCTCTTTCAACTAAAAAGGTCATAGAAAGGTGGTCTTTTCCCAATAGTCTCCCATAACCAAGTTTCTACAAACTGTATAGGATTAGTACCTTCAGCATGCTCTGGGAGACCCACCAACCTGATATCATAACGTCAAAGGCGTTAGATGTCAGATTTTTTACTTGGCACTTTGACATCTTAACCCAGGGACGGGGGGGTGTCTTATAGCTCTTTAATACAGCCTTTCAGAGTGGATGTTCGCTCCCATATTTTCTGTACATCTTGATGAAGAATAATAAATTCTTCTGTAAGTCCTTGCACTTGGCCAGTTAAGTTGCATAAAGAGTTTTGGCATTGTTACACCGCTTTTAACACATGTAATAAGTTGGGCTCTGGGGATGTTAATGTATATAGACCATTAGACTGCTTATTGGTAAGCTGTCCTGCACTCTTAGCCATTTATTCCACATCACCTCTCTTTTGATTTAGGTGTTTATGTAGTTGTATCCATTCTAGTGCAAGATTCTTCCAGTTCTTCACTGGTAACATGCTGTGCCTGTTTCTGAGTTACACTTCCTTGAATAGAGTATCTGTAACAACAGATTTGGTACTTCACCCCTGGAACTCATCCTGTCTAAGCACTACAAATTTAGCCTTGTAGAAGCCTCTCTCTGATCAGTTGTGGTGCAAGGCCTGGAATATCCAACCATCCAATCATGGTTGCCACAATTTAATACATTTAGTAGGCATGTTTCTATGTTGATAAGTGAGTTTTTCCCTAATCAACATGTTGTTCATCTATCCATTGTCTCTTGGTGGGGACTCCAGTATAGAGCAATTAGCTTATGAGCTACATACATCAGTCGTAATAATGCAGTATGACCCTGTGGAGTAAGTGAATCCTCCTACAGTGTGCCCAGCAACAGACCATAGGTTTTTTAGTAAATCAAAATTGACAGACTAACAAGATCGTGGAAATAACCTCTGACCATTATCGAAACAGATTAAGACATCTCCTGTCAATGGACAAAAACCCTTTATATTCAAAAGATGCCAAACATAGACCCATAATGTTGTAATTAGGAGTCTAGTAGGAGTAATAGGTGTAATATGAGCAAAGCCCACTTCCAAAAAGGTCAGGGCCAGACTAGGGGACTCCTGCGGAATAAGTAGGTTACAAATAGGATCTAAAGGGTCTACAAGGCCCCAAGCTCCTAAGTACTGAATTTGGGAAGCTACAAAATAATGTATTGAATGTGGTACTGCCTCAGTGAGGAAGAAGGTTGTCCTTTGAAACACGTCAGCAGGCAGTAGTCCTCATCATTTCCTCTGTAACCATCTGGAGTGTAATTGGTTCTGACTCATTGCTTCTACTTGTGGAAACTATTTACATTGTGAGATCTTTACCTACTTTTGTGAGTAGTTTATTTTTATTTATTTTTTAAATAAAATCCATTTAAAGGATAATGCACTAGGCTGGTGCGCCCTTTCTTTCTTTTTCTTGTTTATAGTTAGGATACCCCTATCCTCAAGGGCAGCAAAGCCAGTCATATGCACCATCACAATATTCAGACTGTCTGGTAATCCACTCGTGCCGTTTTCTGTTTAGATTTAAACCTAGTAATAGTAGTAGTCTAGTAATGGCCACAGATTCAGGTCTAGATATTTCATGGGGTGGGTGTGATCTCTATACCTAGGTACAGTGGAATCTTGCGATTAACGTGCTGTTCGGAAATGCTCGGGAAGATACGGAAATACTCTGTTCCTGAGCCTCTCCGAAGTTTGCCGAGGTCAGCCGAGCTGTCCTCAGGCCTTTCCAACTGTTTTCAAGGCTCTCCAGTGCCCCCACCTATGGGCGCATGTGGTACTGCATGCCATTGAAGTCAATGGGGAACACATTATTTTTGTTTCCATTGACTTTAATGGGGAAACTGGCTTTGATATGCGAGTACTTTGGATTATGAGCATTCTTCTGGAACGGATTATGCTTGTAATCCAAGGTTCCACTGTATCTAAATGTGGAGACTACCTGAACGGTGGATGTACAGTCAGGCAAGAGGGTGGCAGTTATGGGGTCCAAAGGCATAATGACTGATTTGTTCCAATTTATAGAGAATGAAAGTGCCCGAAAATTATTAATTAATCACATAACATGATGTAATGTTTGATGCATATCTCCCAGGTATATCAGAGTGTCATATGCATACAATGATATTAAGTCAGCCCTCGGTCCCCTCATAAATCCCGTAATAGATTTAGAAGCATGGACGTGTATAGCCAACGGCTCCAATGCCAGGGCAAACAGGGGAGACAATGGGCACCCCTGTCATGTGCCTCTGTGTAATGGGAAGGATTCCGACAACTCCCCATTGAGCTTAGCCGATGGTCTGCATATAAAAGTTTCATCCACTTAATCGAGACAGAACCTAGACCAAAACTTGGAAGCACCTCCCATAAGTAAGGCCATTCTACACAAATGCCTTTGCAACATCTGGTAAAAATATGGCTCTATTTCCTAGATTGGCTACCAAGAGTTGCATATTTAGGAATAGGGATGAGCTTCGAGTTTGAGTCAAACTCATGTTCGACTTAAACATTGCCTGTTCACCCGTTCACCGAACAGCGAACAATTTGGGGTGTTTGTGGCAAATTCGAAAAGCCGCGGAACACCCTGTAAAAGTCTATGGGATAAATCTAAAGTGCTAATTTTAAAGGCTTATATGCAAGTTATTGTCATAAAAAATGTTTGGGGACCTGGGTCCTGCCCCAGGGGACATGTATCAATGCAAAAAAAAGTTTTAAAAATGGCCGTTTTTTCAGGAGCAGTGATTTTAATAATGCTTAAAGTGAAACAATAAAATCTAAATATTCCTTTACATTTTGTACTTAGCGGGTGTGTAAAGCAGCACTTGTTTCCTGTGCTTAGAACTGTCCCTGCACAAAGTGTAATTTCTGAAGGAAAAAAAGTAATTTAAAACCACTCGCGGCTATAATAAATTGTTGGCTCCCGGCAATACAGAAAAAAGGCATTGAAAGTCATTGAGAATTTTTTTTTCTAATTACCAGGCACTTCCGGTCTGGTATGCATTTTAAGGGGAACTCCACCCCAAATTTAAAAAAATGGCGTGGAGTTCCCCCTAAAAATTGATAACAGACCCATTATCCGAGCACGCATTCCAGGACAATACCCTGATTGTTCTTGTTATGGTGATCCATGAAGAATATGTTCATCTGGAATGCGTACACAACTTTGGCATATAAGGTGTAGTATACGTAGAGAGCAGCAGGGGGCGAATGAGTCAGGGGACCACTTTGTATGCACATTGAGCACCAAACAACAATGCAAATGAGGGGGGGGGGGTAACAAGCTTGTAGCACATTTATACCACAGGCACAGAAACCAGGCATGTAACGTACTAACCATAAAGTTATAAGAAAAAAACTGGTGTGAGTTAACAGGTCTTGCAAACAATTAGTTATACATTCATGTAGTCCATGCAGGACCATTGTGGGGGGTACAGTGGAAGCTAACACAGATGATGAGTGGGGCTTCTCTGCAGCAGGAAAGTCAACAGTAATCATGTAAAGTGGCTTATGCCAACTTGAAAAAAAATTAACTGGGCATGGAAGGATAAGTATAGCTGGCACAGAAATGATGAACGATCCTCAGGTAGGTGCTGGCTGCTGCCCCGCTGCAGCTCTGAGGGTTCTCTCCTATCGATCCAACCACTGTATCACCAAAGCAGGCTTCTTAAAGAAATTAACTTCTCCATTAGCATACTTCAACTTCAGGAATCGCTGTCGTCTTTTCACAATATTAAACTGTGCTCTTTGTTTTTGTAGTTCTGCAGAGAAGTCTGGAAATAGAGATATCTCGGCCCTTAAAATTGAGGAGCTTTAACAGAAAAGGGTTTTCCCCCGGGTTGCAAAGTCCATGCTGACACCCTATGGGCTCTCACCACCCAGAACATTGGGGAGAAGGCGTGATTGCCAAATTTAGAAAGCAAACAATTTCTCAGTGAACTTCACAGGGTTTTTCCCCTCTGCCCTTTCAGGTATACCAATGGCATGGACATTATTCCCTCTCAGCCTGTTTTCTAGATCATCCAATTGGACCGAGTATTGGGTTGTAAGATGAATATTAACCACTTGCCTACTGTGCACCTACACTCCCTTCCTGCCCAGACAAAATTTTAAATTCCGGCACTGCGTCGCTTTAACTGACAATTGCGCGGTCGTGCGATGTGGCTCCCAAACAAAATTTACGTCCTTTTTTTCCCCACAAATAGAGCTTTCTTTTGGTGGTATTTGATCGCATGTGCGTTTTTTTTTGCGCTATAAACAAAAAAAGAGCGACAATTTTGAAATAAGACACAATGGGCCAGATTCACGTACATCGGCGCATTTTTTGACTAGCGTAGCGCATCTCCTTTAAGTTAGACTGCCGCAATGTAGCGGCGCAATCACCTTATTCTTGTTTGATTTGCACAGAAATTAGCGCCGGTGCAACGTAATTTCAGAGGCGTAAGGCGGAGTAATTCAAATTGGGAAGGACGTGGGCGTGTTACATTGAAATGAGCCGTGACCCCATGCAAATGAAGGGCTGGCCGACTCGCGCATGCGCACATGAAGCAGACCATGGTCAGCACCTCTGTGCGCATGCTCACAACTCGGAAACGGCGCAATCAGTGAAATTGGAAGTGGACCCGGGCAACTTAGTGAACTACGCAGACAGCATAAATAGACAGACACAAACGCACTTCCTTTGCAAAAGTACATCCCTTTGTATCCCTTCCTATACAGCAAGGTGCTTTTGTTCTGTTGTTTGTTGCGTTGTGACTTGTCTTTGTTATATTTGTTGACTGTTTGATCTAGTGTTTTCTAGAATATACTTGAAAGTGTTTTTTGGTGACTGCTTGTGAGACTTTTTGGTTGATAGATTTTGGTTTGTTTGTTTTGTTGCTTGATTTTTCCTGCTTGTTTTTGTAAGTGATTTTTGTTGATTGTTTGGGAGAGAGTTGTTGTATGAGTATGACTGAGAGGAAGAGGAAGTTGAGTTTTACTTTGGGGGAGAAACAAATTCTTGCCCGGGCCATTACCCAATATGGGCGTTTCCTCCACGGCCCGGAGAGTGCCAACACCACCCCGGCCAGGAGGCGGGAGATTTTGCTGCACATTACTGACCAGGTGAATTCAGCAGGGGGGAGACCCGGACACGTGAGGGGATCGAAAAGAAAATCAATGACCTCCAGCGTTTGGTCCAAAAGAAGCTGGCCAAAATGGCAACCCATGCGAGGGGCACAGGAGGGGGCCCACCATGCCCTGGTCAGGTGTGTAGCATGTGGGGGGGGTGAAAGGGAATATGTGGCAAGTGTGTGGATCCTCCAACCGGTGAATGTTTTGTGTCATCCACAGATGTGCAGGAGGGTGCTGGGCCATCTGGGCTGACCGCACCATCCCCAGGACAGCAGCCTGATGAGGACCCCCCGACAAGGCCGGAGTCCTCGGAGGAGGTTGAAGAGGAGGAGGTTGAGGAGGAGGAGGATGTCATGTCAGCTAGTGGCTTGCTGTTTTTGGAGGAGTCTTCCTCTCTGGATGGCAGCAGCCAGCCCTCCATAAGGGCTAGCCCCTCCCACTCCTCCCCCAACAGGGCTCCCCTCCCAAGGGGCTCCCCTTCTCCCTGGCCACAAGCCTCAGCTGGAGGCAGGAAGTCATCCCAGAAGACCAGGGGGGTGGCCGAGGTTCTGCCCGCCAATCTGAGAAGGGACCAGGCCCTTCAGACCCACCATCTGGGACAGGTCAGCCAGACTTTGGTGCGGATGGAGTAGAGCCTGTCCTCCATAAAGGATACGCTTGGGGACCTGGACTGCCACTCCCGGGCTCTTACAAACTGCCTAAACGTACTTCAGACTACAACAGCAGACGTTGGGCAGGATGTGAGGGCCCTCACCGAGGCTATCCAGGCCAACAAGGCAACACTATGTGCTGGCCTGAACAGAATTGCCGTGGCCTTGGAGGGCAGGCCGCCAGGTGGGCAGAGACCAGGGGCTGCTCCTCCTTCCCCGGATTACCCCCCCTCCCCATGAGTCTCCCCTGAGGAGCTGGGGCCATGGGCGCCCCAGGCGTTTTTTTTTTGCCTTTTTTTTGCTGGAATTTGTTTTTTTTGCTGGACAATTTTTTTTGTGTGTTGTAAATGTTTTTGGAATGTGGGGGTGATATTACTGCCGGAAAAGGGGTGTCACCCTCAGTTTTGGTGGAGAAGGGTTCCCCAGGACCAGGGAGAAGTGATCCCCAGGTCAGTGTGAATGGTGTATGAATGTACAGTGACATAATTGGAGCCGTGGCGTTGCTCCTCACAAGTCCAGCATGTGCTAATCCAATTAGATGAGGATGTGATGTGTCTGTGCTAGGGACCACAGTGGTGTGCATGCATGCATTCTCATTGTGCCATGATTAATGTGTGTGTTTAACGTGCAAAGATGCCTAATGTGAGCTGTCTCCTGGCTGCTCTTCCCTCAGAAGACGGGGTAGCCTCGGTTAGGGGGGGATTGTCTGGTTCAGGGGTCAGGTCATCACGTAAGTCAATCTGCAGGCCCTTTCTCAGTGCGAAGTTGTGCAGCAGGCAACATGCACCGATGATCTGGCACACAAAGTTTGGGGAATACAACAGGGTCCCCCCAGACTTATCCAGGCATCGGAAACGTGACTTCAGGAGGCCAAAGGTGCGCTCCACCACTGCACGTGTTTGGGCGTGGGCTTCATTTTATCTTTCCTCTCCTGGTGTTTGGGGGTTCCGGATAGGAGTCATGAGATGGGGTCCCAGTGCATATGCAGAGTCACCTGTAAGGGAAAAGACAGGAGGATTTTAGTCATGCATGTGCCCCTTGTGATGTGTGCATCATGGGGGGGACAGTCATGCCTGCCACCCATGTCACTCACCAACCAGCCAGGTGTCCCCATACACGTTCTGTTCGAATTCCATTCGGATGGGGCTCTGATTGTAGATGTAGCTGTCATGGCTGGATCCGGGGTGTTTGGCACGGACATGCCATATGAGGCCTTGGGCATCGACTATCACTTGTACGTTGATGGAATGCCAATGCTTCCGATTGTGGTATATGTGCTCTGTCTCATGGGGGGGCTGGAGTGCCACATGTGTGCAATCAATGGCCTCCACGGTGAGTGGGAATCTGGCAATTCTGTAGAAATCTGTCATTGCCTTCATCCGAAGGTCCTCAGTGGTGGGTTTGATGATTTGGTTGGCCATGCGTCTGAGGATTGCAGGGACAACCTGGTGCACACATCTGCTCATGGAGGATTGTGACATCCCAGCCACCACTCCACTTGTTCTTTGAAAAGAGCCACTGGCAAGGAAATGTAGTGTTGCCATGACCTTGACCAGTGGCTGCACTGCATGTGAGTGGTGTGTTGGGCTGGTGATGTCCTCCTGCAAGGTTGTGGTTAATTCCAGGATGGCATGTGGGGTGAATCTAAAGATGCGATACGCCTCAGAATCACTCATGCCAAAGAGGTCTATGCGGGTGCGGTATATCCTCTCCCGTGGTCTCCTCCGTGCCCTCCTCCGTGCCCTCCTCCTTCTTTGCTCCTCTAAAGTCAGTAGTATAGCTATGAGCAAGGATGTCCCTGGCATGTTGGCATACAGATTGTTGTGCAACAAGTGTGACTGCTCAGCTCCTCACTAACAGTGTTGCTTTCTCTGACATGTAGACGGATTGTCTAATTTTATACCACCTTTTATATGGTCTAATTTTAGACAGGTCGTGCAGCTGTTGCGCACAGCGTGTAGCCTGCGCTGCAACAACGTTCTTTTGTGGATCCCCATAACTCCCTCATTAGCATATTTGAATAGAAAATCAATGAAGTGTCTAGCGCAGTTTTGCGCGGACGGATGCGCCTGTCTATCGAAATTACGCCGGTCAAAAAAAAGTAGATTTCTTGCGTAACTCGTTTTGGGGATGCGGCACATCGAAACGCATAAGCAAATTTAGACTTACGCCGCGCATCTCCTGTAACGCCGGCGTAATCGCTCTGTGAATCTGGCCCAATATTTTTTGCTTTCTGCTATAATAAATATCCCATTTAAAAAAAAAAAAAAAAAACATGTTTTATCTCAGTTTAAGCAGATACGTATTCTTCTACATATTTTTGGTAAAAAAAAAAAATCGCAATAACCATATAGTGACTGGTTTGCGCAAAAGTTATATTGCCTACAAAATAGGGGACATAATTATGATTTATTTTTTATTTATTTTACTAGGAATGGCGGCGATTTTTTTTCAGGACTGGGACATTATAGCGGACACATCGGACACTTTTGACAAATTTTTGGGACCATTTACATTTATACAGTGAACAATGCTATAAATATGCATTGATAACTATATAAATGTAACTGGCAGGGAAGGGGTTAACCACTAGGGGCGGGGGTTAAATGTATATCCTAGGTGTGTTCTAACTGTAGGGGGAGGGGGGGTGACTGGGGGAGGTGACCGATTGTGTCCCTATGTACAAGGGACACAATCAGTCTCCTCTCTCCCTGACAGGGACGTGCAGCTCTGTGTTTACACACAGAGCTCCACGTCCCAGCTCAATTGTCGGCAATCACGTGTATCCGGCGGCCATCGCGGCTGCCGGGCACACGCACGGGCTTCTCAGTGACCCCGCCGGCAGTGCGTGCGCGCCCCTAGCCGATTTAAATTACATGACATCATATGATGTGCAGTCAGAAACAGAGAGTTACCCGCCTGCCTTCATTTGACGGCGGGCGGGTATCAAGTGGATAAAGCTAAGATCTTGCTGTAACACTGAAATATATTTCATCAAGCTAACCCGCAGATGTTCTTTCTCTGAGTTTTTGCATGTCTTGTCTTATAAAGGTAACTTTGGTTTTGCCGCCTTA
The DNA here is from genome assembly GCA_029574335.1 of Rana kukunoris. Taxonomy (NCBI): domain Eukaryota; kingdom Metazoa; phylum Chordata; class Amphibia; order Anura; family Ranidae; genus Rana; species Rana kukunoris. The sequence goes on from CM056059.1 coordinate 245,597,269, forward strand.
AGTTCATCAGCAAGGGCAGCAATAGATGCATTTCCAGATGTAACTGCTGAGAGAATATCTCTAAGGCCGCGTACACACGATCAAATCTGTCTGCTGGAAACGGTCTGCCAGACCGTTTCAGCAGACAGATTTGATCGTGTGTATGGGCAAACAGACGGATTTGGCCACCCGACAGATTTGAAAGCATGCTTTCAAATTTGTCGTCTGGAAACCCGTCTGCCCGACATGTCTGCTGGTTAGTATGCTAACCAGCAGACATATCTGCTCGCACACGCATCGAATGGTTTTGACGCATGCGCGGAAGTGTTTTACTTTCTGGTGCGGTGACGTGGCGGTGTCAACGTCACCGACACGTCAGCGCGCTGTCTGCCGGCTGGGATTTTGGTTTGATCGTGTGTACACGATCAAACCAATACATCCCAGCAGACAGATTTGTTCAAATCGGTCTGTCCGACCGATTTGAACAAATCCATTTGCTCGTGTGTACGGGGCCTAAGAGTGTGCTCTGAATCCATCATCTTACTAGGCCCTGATGGCTGTGCATAGGCATCTGTAGGAGTACTCACTGCGTCCCATTCTAGCCTGGATCCATTGCCATCCTCCAGGGGAACCTTATCATTGGCCTCTGAAGCACCTCCAGAAGAATCCACTGGGGTTACAGGAGATGAAAGGTCTTTTGACAGAGCTTTAAAGACTAACTTTTGTGCCGCAGCTTTATATTGTTCTTTGGGTGTCTGCTGTTGGCTGGCGCCATCTTGCACCTCCAAGTCTGAGGAGCGGAGCTCCCAGAGCCAATTCAACATCCTTGCCATCTGTGAAGGACCCCTCAATAGATGGAGCAGGTTACCAGGTATCCCCTTTGATGGTGGAATGGAGATAAGCTGTCCGGTAATATTGTTGCCCTCAGGATCATATATCGGATAGTCAGCGGAGGATAAGCAAGACACATCCGGTTACATAAGCTGCTCAGACACGCCCCCAATTTTTTGCAATTTTAGTGGCTGCAGCTTCTTTAGCTTTCTCTTTCACAGACTGCACTTGCTGAAAAAGACAACTAGCATCTTTCATGTGAGCTGTGGCATTTGACGCTTCCTGTCCCTCTTTCCTTCTTGTCATATATTAAAAAAAAAGGGGAAACAAAGGGACACAAATTAATTTCTCTCCTTTTTTTCCTCCTCCTCTTCTTTCCACTTTCCTCTCTTTCTTTTATTCCTCCCCTCTTACCTTTTCAAAGTTTTTTTTTTTTTTTAACATTTCAAGTTTATTAAAGAAAATTAAGTTGAATTACAGAAAGTTGTAGCAGATGCAACTGCTAAAAAAAACAAAAAACAAGTAGCGCAGGAAACATAAGTGCATACAAATAGAGGGGAACCCATAGCATACCAGCTCCAAAACAAAAACTAGCAAAATATCTCTACGTGACTGGTCATAAAATTAGCAATGAAACACACAAAGACAATCATACTGGACATGTGCATTTTGTTTCGTTACGAAATCGAATTCGACGAATTTTTCATTATTCGAAATGACAAAATTAACAGATTTGAACAAATTCGAAAAAATGCGAACTAAATTCGAATCAAATTCGAAAAACAAATTTGAATCGAATTTGAAAAAATTGAAATCGATTTTCTAAAAACTACAATAAAATAGAATATAAAACAATGAAGCAATAGAATCAAAAGGAATAGAATAGAAGCTAATAGAATGTAATAATATAGAACATGACAGTCTTCCGAAATTCGAATAGTATACAGTAAATTTGAATTCTAGAATAGATTGGAAAATAATTAAAATTTATGGAAACTAAAATATAAAATAATAGAAAAACAATAGAACAGAATAGAATGAATTATAATATTATATTTTATTCTATTCTCTTGTTTTTCTTTTCCATTGCATTCTAATCTTTTTTATTCAAATTTGAATTCATTTTATGCAAAATTCAAATTTTGTATTTAAAGAAATCAAATTTGGATAGAAAATATTATAAAAGATTTGTTTCATATTAGAATTTTAAAAAAAAATGACCGAATTTAAAAAAAGTCGATCAAATTTGAAAAATGTAATTAGATTAGAAAAAAAATCTACTGCATTTGAAAAAATTCTACCGCATTTGAAAAAAAAATCTACTAAATTAAGAAAAAAACTACCATATTAGATTTTTTTTTACATATAACCATTTTCCAAAATTCGAATTTCATATAGAATGGAATCGAATTGGAATAGAAAAGATTAGAATAGAATAGAAAAATGTATCAGTGAGTCAATGAGTTGAGGCAAACGGATTAGCTACAGGAGCTCACAACGGCACACGTCTCCTAGGAGTAGGAGCGTGCGTGCTATAGCTCCAGGCAGATGTAGGCTAGCAGGCAGTCAGGGTACCCCTGCCCAGCCAAGCTCCAGCACACCCCCCCTTACCCACAGACGTCCCCATCTACCTCCCTGGCAGCCAACCACCCCCTCTCTGGGGTTTATCTCAGCCAGTTGGTGGCCCGGCTTGGGCCCTGTGTCAGGCCATCGGCCAGCTTGGTACACCCCCCCAGCAGTAACTACTCCCTTCACACCATCCCCTCACAAATCATCAGATTTGATCCAGGGTCTCAACCGATCGCCTCTGAGGGATCAGGAAGGAATTTTTATCCCTGCCCAGCATATTGGCTTAGCTGAACCAGGGTTTTTTTGCCTTCCTCAGGACCAAAAAAAAAAAGGAGAGAGGATTCAAGGAATTTACTCCCCACCGCCACCTGACCACCCCCCCCCCCCGGTGATGGGTCACTATGGCCATTCGGCAATATTCTGCAGAAATCATCTGGGGCCTGAGGCAATTCGCCACAAAGCTACCATTCGTCACCAAAAAGGCCCTGAGATTTGAGCAACTTTTGAGGATCGATCGACGATCATCAGTCAAAAAATTGAGCTACCCACCCCAACCAAAGCACATATCCTGTGCTTTGATCAATACAAGATCGGCAGTAAGACACCGATTAGAAATCCACGATTTCATTCTACAGAACAACTTAGACTGTCTCTTTATTACAGAAAGCTGGCTCACAGCCGACTGTAACACCATTCTTGGAGAACTGGTGCCAGAACACTACCGTATTATAACAGAAAACAGAATAGGGCAAAGAGGAGGAGGACTGGCGGTGATCCATAAGACGCATCTTGTGATCTTTAAACCAGCCCTTCAGCACTCGCTTCCATTTATGGAAACCCTTATTCTGCAACTGCAAACAAACCCCCAGGAGACCGTCCGTATTCTGCTCTGCTATAGGCCACCCGGGCCTAAATCGCAGTTTTTACCCTCATGGACGGAGTTCATCTCCACTTACACCCTAATCAGCAAACACCTCTTGCGGCTCGGGGACTTCAATCTCTGGGCCAACTCCTCACAAGACCCCGTTTCCGATGCCTGTATCGACCATCTGGAAGGATTAGGCCTTCAGCAACTAGTACGTGGGCCCACACATGCTTCAGGTCACACACTCGATCTTATCTTCAGACAAAATCTGAAAATAAGTATTTTGGAAAATGAACCATTGCCATGGACAGATCACCATGCAATTAAATTAATAATTTCCAATTCTGCCCTATTGATAAAAACACCCAAGCCGGTGACAACACACTGGTCTAGATCTCAGAAGAAGCTTCATTCGGAACTCTTCAAATCTACCTTGGAAAATAAAATTAAAACAATTCAACCAGGTCAAACGGCCGCAGACACACTGGATGCCAAAAATGCAGCCCTACTACAGTCAGCCGACTTAGTAGCACCAGATTGCAAAGTCCTTACCCGGAAAAATAAGGCAGGCTGGTTCAACAACCAGCTATTGCTACTGAAGCAAGAGCGTAGAAGGGCAGAAGCCGCCTGGAAAAGAAATGCTTCCGAGGCGAACCTCGCCATCCTCAAAGTAGCAATAAGAAAATACCACATAGAAATCTTCAAAGCCAAGAAAAACTATTTTTCCATGGCTATCAACAGCGCCTTAAACCGCCCCCGGGAACTCTTCAAGCTCGTCTCACAGACCATGAATCCAGACTGTCTTGAAGCCCCCAACTCAGACACCCAAGAATTTTGCAATGAATTGTCGGATTTCTTCATCAATAAAATTGAGAGAATCCGGGAAAGCATTCCGCAAAACAATACCCCTGAGCTACCACACAGCACCCGGAGGAACATTCTACAACCAACAAAGTTCACTCTGGAACCCATCTCCATCGATGCCACAGAAAATATCATCGGCGCTTTGCGTAACAGCACATCGCCTAATGATATCATCCCCACTAAGCTGCTAAAGGAATGTGCCGATATCCTGGCGCCTCCCATTACGCAGCTTATAAACCAGTCATTTAAGGAAGGCATAGTGCCCTCCCTGCTGAAAGAGGGCACAATCCAGCCCATCTTGAAAAAACCTACCCTGGATCCCAAGGACCCAAATCACCGCCGTCCCATAACAATGCTAAACGTTTTCTCCAAGGTAATGGAGAAAGTGGTGGTACAACAGCTGCAACAGCATCTAGATACCCACAACCTACTTGATCCACTGCAATCGGGATTCCGTCCCGGACACGTGGCGGAAACAGCACTGCTCAAAATATGGGACGACGTTCTGGAGGCCGCAGACGAAGGAGAATCTTGTCTCCTGGTTCTGCTGGACCTAATTGCAGCCTTTGACACGGTAGATCACAAACTGCTACTGACTCGGCTGGCTGAGGTAGCCGGAGTCACAGAGGGTGATTTACCATGGTTTTCCTCCTTTTTGGGAAGCCGATCTCAAACGGTGAAGTTGGGACCGTTTACTTCTGGAAAACGCACTGTGTCATGTGGAGTCCCCCAAGGCTCACCTCTGTCACCGGTGCTCTTCAACATCTATCTTCGCCCTCTCTTTGAAGTCATCAGTAGTCAACAACTACTTTATCACTCATATGCAGACAACACGCAACTGTATTTTCGCATCTGCAATAGAAAGGATCATCATCTCAGCTTAGAGAATTGTCTCTCTTCAATAGAAAAGTGGATGACTAGGAGTTATCTTAAACTCAACAATTCCAAAACAGAACTTCTTCTGTTTCATGCAAGTCGCAAGAGTCAACTGGCAACAACCTGGACACCTCCACCCATTCTGGGCCAGATCATCACCCCTAGCGCCAAAGTCAAAAGTCTCTGGATCATTTTTGACACCCACATGACAATGGACGCACAAATAGGGTCAGTAGTCAGCGGATCTCACCATCTGCTGCGCCTACTACGCAGGCTTATTCCATTCATTCCTTAAGAAGATGTACCAGTCGTGGTGAGAACAATTGTGAACTCCAGACTGGACTATGCAAATGCCCTCTACCTCGGACTCCCAAAGTACCAAATCGCTCGTCTGCAAGTCGTACAAAATACGGCCGCCAGATTTGTGACTGGGAAAAAACCCTGGGAATCAATCTTACCGTCGCTGAGATCCCTTTCACTGGTTGCCAGTAAAAGACAGAATTGCTTTTAAAGCTCTCTGTCTGACTCATAAATGCATCCATGGTAAAGCCCCGCAATATCTTTGCGATAAAATAGAAGCCCACAATCCCAATCGCGTTCTGCGATCCAGCGACCAAAATTTGATCAAAGTACCCAAAGCCAGATTCAAGTCCAAAGGAGAAAGAAGGTTTGCGGTCCAGGGTCCCAGACTTTGGAACGCTTTACCAACCAGCATTCGGTTGGAGGAAAACCACCTGACCTTCAGAAGACAGATTAAAACTCTGCTCTTTTGATGTCAAGAAAGACTGAAACAACAAGCGCCCAGAGGGGATTTGGTTCGCATGTGCCGCGCTATATAAGTTTCTCATTCATTCATTCATTTATTTATAAACTAGAAAAACAATAGAACAGAATAGAATCAATTATAATATATATTATATTTTATTCTATTCTCTTGTTTTTCTTTTCTGTTCTAATCTTTTCTATTCAAATTTGAATTCATTTTATACTAAATTCGAATTTCTTATTGAATGAAATCGAATTTGAATAGAAAAGATTATAAAAGATTTGTTTCATATTAGAATTTGATATATTTTTTTTACCGAATTGCTAAAAAGTCGATCAAATTTGAAAAATGTAATTAGATTCGAAAAAAAATTTACTGGATTCGAAAAAATTCTACCGCATTTGAAAAAAATCTACTAAAATTAGAAAAAACTAGCACATTCGATTGTTTTTTTTTACATATAACCATTTTCCAAAATTCGAATTTCATATAGAATGACATCGAATTGGAATTGAAAAAAATTAGAATAGAAAATAATAGAAAAGTTAATAAACTAGAAAAACAATAGAACAGAATAGAAACAATTATATATATATATATATATATATATATATATATATATATATATATATATATTATATTATATTTTATTCTATTCTCTTGCTTTTCTATTCCATTCTAATCTTTTCTATTCGAATTTGAATTCATTTTATACAAAATTCGAATTTCTTATTGAATGAAATCGAATTTGAATAGAAAAGATTATAAAAGATTAGTTTCATATTAGAATTTGAAAACATTTTGCCCGATTTCCTAAAAAGTCGATCAATTTTGAAAAATGTAATTTGATTAGAAAAAAATCGACTGCATTCGAATAAATTCTACCACATTTGAAAAAAATCTACTAAATTAGAAAAACTATCACATTTGTGTTTTTTTTTACATACAACCATTTTCCAAAATTCGAAAACCTAACTAAACAAATTTATAATAAATAACAAATCGAAACGAAACAAAACAAATTTGTTCATCCTGCACATGTCTAAATCATACCCCCGTTCCTATGATCTTGGAAGAAAATCTATCATAGGAGTATAAATACCAACATATGTTTGTTAGCTCAGGATTGTCATCAGCAACTGCTAATGCACCTCACGTTTCCCATCCAAGAAAGAAAAAGAAAAAGGATAGTAAAGTCAAGAGAAGCATTGACACGGAAACAGGTAAGAAGAAAGTATGGCATATTGGCAATCATATACTAAGGAAGTGACCATATGGATCCCAGTAAGTTTTAGAAACGAAAGAGTCAACAAACTATTTTCCATGAGGAGTCTAAGTAACCCGGGGAGACAGGACATCAGTATAAGCTTGTGAGAATTTAAAAGCAAACCAAGGCCGCCATGTTTCATGAAACCTCTCAATTGCATCATTGGCCTGAGCCAGGTTTCCTCCATTTCACAAATATCCCCAATCTTATGGAGCCAGTCTGCAATAGATGGAACCCTCTGTGACTTCCAGTGTAGAGGAATAAGGGACTTGGCCCCGTTCAAAAGGTGGCTTAAGAGCGAGCATTTGTATTTCTTAAAGGAGAGATTCGTAATGTGCAATAGACAACATGCAGCATCTAAGGTGAGAGTGGTCTCAGTGATGTGTTTTATCAACGTAATGACCCCAGCCCAGAACAGGACAATCAAAGGGCATTGCCACCATATATGGAACAATGAGCCTCGATCATTCAGACACCTCCAACACTCAGCTGGTATCTGAGGGTTCCATCCATGCATTTTAGCCGGGGTGTTGTAACAACACGTTAACAATTTATAAGCGTTCTCCTGCAATTTTGTACTAATTGAACATTTGTGGGTGAAAATGCACGCATGCCACCATTGCTTACTTGAACCGACCGTTCGATTCTGACAATTGCAGTCATCCATATGCCAAAGAGGTGGCCCTAGGGAACTGTACACCCCTCTGGCACACAGTTTCCAACTCTGAGAGGTCTGAAAAAATGTCCCTTATTTAAATGGCCCCCTAGGTAGCTACGCAGTTGTAGGTATGCCCAAAAGTGCATATGTGAGAGACTCTTTACTTCCTTTAAAGTGGTCCACGACTTCAGCCTTTTCCCGACCAAAAAAAACCCGCCAACAGAATTTCCAAAGATTGAGAAGATCTGAAGGTCGGGTTACAAAAATCTGGAACAAAATCAGGATTGTCCATAATCGGAGTTAGTGGGCTGAGAGAAGAAGTGATAATTGAATGTTTGGCTATTCCATGAAACATTTCCAATGTATTGCCTGTCAGCGGGTGCCTGCGCAAGTCAAGGGGATAGCTCTTCCACGGAATCCAAGGGGAGAATTTCAAAGGGATTGAAGTCAAGTCTGCTTCAAGAGAAACCCAGTCCTTTGCCTTACCATGACAGTGCCAATCTAAAATTCTGGTTATGTGTGAGGCCTGGTAATACTTTCTAAAGTCAGGTAAACCCATACCTCCCATGTCTTTAGGTTTTGTCAGCAGGAGAAACTCAAGTCGTGGCCTCTGTCGGTTCCATAAGAACCTCAGCAAGATAGACCCCTGATTCACAAAAAATCTGGCAGGAATTTTAATTGGTAGCGTATGAAACAAAAAGAGCAGCTTGGGAAGGATAGTCATCTTGATTATGGCCGCACGGCCAAACCAAGAGAAGTATCCGGCTTGCCATTTAAGTAGATCTTTCTCAATCTTTTTGACATGGAGTGAGAAGTTACGGTCGAATGTGGTATGAGTGGGGGTGAGCCAGACTCCTAAATATTTCAAAGCCCCGGGGGTCCCACTTAAAAGCCGAGTTCACTTTAGTTTGAGCTAGGGTCCGCTCTAACAGCGAAACATTCAGGGCCTCAGATTTCAAATTAGTTATTCGCAGAATGGAAATGTGACGGTCGTCGAACATATCTCCACCATCCATTCCCTTCTTCTCCCATAAAAGAAATCACCCAATATTCCCCGACTAGGAATATCCCTGGAATCGCTGAATAATCCACACATGAGCCATGGCTTAATGCTGAATATAACAGGACACACTTTATTGAAAGTACACAGCACACTTTATACAGGATTTGGAACATCCCGCCCCCAACAACCGCTTTCCTATTGGTCCATTGTAACGTATGCAGTCTTCACTCTGGTCCTCTAAAACCATGCAAATGAGGACTTGAAAATGTCTCCGCAGAGATTGGTCCCAATGCTTAAATAGCCTGAATATGTGTGGCCAGAAGCCTGTGATGTGTTTTTCAGACAAAAGCCCCAGGGGGTCAATCAATGTACACAATAGCCAGCCACAGAACAATGGAGCCGTCTGGAGAATTGAGACAGGGCAGAAGTCATTCACATATGATAATAGAGAGGCTTTAGATAGGGTTATCACACAATGGACAATGAGTATTTCTTCTGAGTCTATTGACCTGACTGAGGTTCAGAATTAAATCTTCTGTAATACATGAATTAGGATTCCAGTATTTCAGGGTCCATGACATTACTCCCCCTGGGAAATAGTTCAACATCCGCAGTGGGACCCAAACGGGTCACTTGAGGATGTTGGGCAAGTAGTCTTAAGGTTCCAGGACTGTCTGCCAGGATAACCCATCCGCCTTCCTGGTTTGAGGCCCTGGCCCATAATCGGACGGCAAGAGGCTCGCATTCAGTCCTCTCCAAAAGCCCCTGTCCCGGCTAGGCCTGTCACACATCTCCCCTTTTGGCAGGGGACTAACCCAGTAGGAGACACCAGATGGGTTGTCTCTGAATTCAGTCAGTAGTTCCAGTCCCCCAATGCCGGTATCCGTACAGTACCCCAAATCACTTTCTCCAAACCGAGCATTACTCACCCCGCCATCCTCTGCCTCTCTCAGGGAACACGTCTGCCGCTGGGGAGAGGCCTGGACTGGCCCTTCTCCCTGGAGTCCTTTCAGCCGCTGGAGAGATGACAGGGTGGCTGGGCTCAGTCCATCATGCTGTTGGGGGTCTGGGCCAACTGGCCACCATTTATGGGGTATACCAGTGGAGACTGAAGTCCCATCCACTGGTATCCACTCAAGCTGTAGTGGGGTGCAGCCGCCAGTAGCAGCCTGTCCTGCTGCCAGTGGTTCCGCTGGGAGTAAGAGCTTTACCACCTCAGCTGGTTGCTGGGGAGGGGGGCCAACCGCCCCGGCTCCCTGAAACTCCACAGTTGGTCCCGGTGCTGGGCAGAGATGGCTGGCAATCTGCCCTGTTGCCAGCACTTCGGCTGGGGATGCATAATCCATAACATCCTCTGAACAGTCCATACATTCTGTAATCTGTGGCTGGGGAGTGATCACCATCTTCTCACCCTGAACCTCCAAAACTGCCACAGGGGTGGGGCAGAGGTCTTGAACGCTCTGTCCAGTGACCAGCGCTTCAGCTGGGGAAGTTCCTTGTAACTCCACAAATACTGCTCTTGGGGCTGGGCAGAGCACAGTGAAGTGTGGCCCTGATACCAGCTCTTCTGCTGGAGGCCCATCAGGTTGTTCTTCCTCAGCAGAGAAGTCTATCAGATCCCCTGTCTCTGCAAGTGGTGTCTGGGGATAGAGGTTCACCATCTCCTGTCTTTCATTTGGTGCTGCTTCTTTAGGCGTTGTCACCGATCGTCGTATTTCTGCAATTCTCAGCTCATATTGCCGCTCTCGTTCTTTCTCATCAAAAGCTTTAAAAGCTCTAAACAGAATCTTCCTTGTGTCTGCTGTGCTGTACTCACTGTTTGGAGAATGTGCGGCTGCTTGTTGGACTGCTGCCAGTTTTAACTGTAGCTCTGCGTTTCTTATTTGTTTAGCCTCCTCCGCTACTAGGGTCATCACTTTCAGCACCACATCCGCCGTTGGGTTCGGACCAAACCATGCTAATTTCTCTCTTATTAGCTTGTTAGCTGGAGATTCCTCCTCCTGAATCACTGGTGTCCCCATCTTCTGTACTGCTGGCGTTGCTGCAACCGAGTTCTCCTGGTCTAGCTCCATTTATTCTGCTATGATGACACGCTCGGTTTTGTTGCTAGCAATCCTTCCACAAACTTCCAGTAGTCCTTTCCGTGTATTTCTTTTAAGCAGGGTGTATCAGTCTTCCATTCACTGTTCCCAGTGTCTGCTTGGAATCCTGGTGTAAAGGAAAGTAGAAGGGAAAATCCCGCTGCTGCCAACCAGTTGTGACGGTCGTCGAACATATCTCCGCCATCCATTCCCTTCTTCTCCCATAAAAGAAATCACCCAATATTCCCCGACTAGGAATATCCCTGGAATCGCTGAATAATCCACACATGAGCAATGGCTTAATGCTGAATGTAACAGGACACACTTTATTGAAAGTACACAGCACACTTTATACAGGATTTGGAACATCCCGCCCCCAACAACCGCTTTCCTATTGGTCCATTGTAACGTATGCAGTCTTCACTCTGGTCCTCTAAAACCATGCAAATGAGGACTTGAAAATGTCTCCGCAGAGATTGGTCCCAATGCTTGAATAGCCTGAATATGTGTGGCCAGAAGCCTGTGATGTGTTTTTCAGACAAAAGCCCCAGGGGGTCAATCAATGTACACAATAGCCAGCCACAGAACAATGGAGCCGTCTGGAGAATTGAGACAGGGCAGAAGTCATTCACACCTGATAATAGAAAGGCTTTAGATAGGGTTATCATACAATGGACAATGAGTATTTCTTCTGAGTCTATTGACCTGACTGAGGTTCAGAATTAAATCTTCTGTAATACATGAATTAGGATTTCAGTATTTCAGGGTCCATGACAGGAAACACAACCATATGTGCTGAATTCCTCCATCAGAGAAGGTATAGAAGCGAGCGGTTTAGTCAAGAAGAACAGCAAGTCGTCCGCGTAGGCGGCAACTTTATATTCCTTTTACTGGATCCTAAAGCCCGAGATGTCTCTGTTAGCATTAACCAATCTGATAAACGGTTCCAAAGTCAAGATGAACAGGAGTGGCGAAAGCGGGCATCCCTGTCTGGTACCATTTTTAATAAATATCCTATCAGAGAGCGTGCCATTTATCTTGAGTCTGGCCGACGGGTTCTGATAAAGGGCCAAAATTCTAGCCATCATATGAGGGCCAAGACCAATTCTCTCTCAGACCACCAACATGAAGTCCCAAGCCACCCCATCAAAGGCCTTCTCCGCATCCGTAGACAGGAGAAGGCCCTCGATGTGCCGCGGATGTGCCGCATGGGTCAGCAACAAAGCCTTGATAACATTGTCCTTAGCCTCACGACCTGGCATGAAACCTACCTGCTCTGGGCCAATCAGGCCCGAGGGCAGTGGACTCAATCTAGAGACCAAGATCTTCGCAAAAATCTTTACATCAAGATTGAGCAGCGAGATAGGGCGATAGCTAGCACAATCAGTGTTATCCTTACCCGGTTTCGGTATAACCGCCACAAAGGCAGAGAGATAGTCAGGAGTGACCGACCTAGCCTCCGACAAGGAGCCCAATGCTGCAGTGAGTGGATCGGTCAAAATATCAACAAAGGTCTTGTAGTAAATGGATGTGTATCCATCCGGGCCCGGGCTCTTGCCCATTTTCAGATTCTTGAATGCAAATTTAATCTCTGCAGCTTCAATTGGGGCCTCCAAACGGGCTCATCTGACAGCTTGGGCATACCACTCCTATCCAGGTAGTCCCGGATTAACTGCTGTCTGCCCCCCACCAAATCTCTCTGCCCCTGTCGCACCGGTAGGTCATACAGTTTTGAATAAAAATCATGAAAGTGGCGCACAATTGCATCAGTAGAGACATCTAGTTTACCGTCACCGGGTCTTATGCCTGATATGAGGTTTTTAGTTATTTGCTCTCTCAGGGCCCCTGCAAGCAACTTCCCTGGTTTATTGCCAAACTCATAATAAACCTTTCTTTTGAAGAACATGAATCTTTTTGATTTATGATCAAAGATCTGCTGGAGGGCCTTTCTGGCATCTAAATGCTCCGGTGCTGCAAAAGCAGAGAGCGACTGTTTATGTTGTGTTTCCAAATGATTAATACAAGCCGACAGTGTTTTGATGTGTTTCTCCCTGTCTCTTTTACGCTGTGCTCCCATTCTTTCTTTTTTTTTTCAAAAATATTTTATTGATATTTTGCAAAGGGAAACATAGGTACAGATATATATTGCTCATGGTAAATGAACAGTGAACAACAATACATAAGGCGATATCCAAAGAAAGGGAGCAATAGTACAAAAGGCAGTACCTACGTGAGGCTCTAGGCCACCGTAACAAGGTCCCAGCTCTCCTTGAGATGAGAACCGAAGAGAGAGTTGAAAGAGAATTGAGAAAAGAGGAAGGCAGAGGAGAAGAGAGAAGGAAAGAAGGGGGATGAGGCGGGTAAGAAAGAGAGAGGGCGATAAGGAAGAAAAAGAAACGTTGTACCAAAATCCTGTTGAAAATACCACACAAGGAAAAGCCTAAGGCTGGATCATACAGCATAAAAAGAAAGACACATCGACACTTTGAAAGTAGCAAAAATAATGGACACAAGTACTATCTAGAGGTAAATGAGCATTAGAACAGTAGAACAGTATAGCTTTTGCTGAAACAAGGGCAGGGGAATGGTCCTCCCAGCTAGTTATAAGTAAAGAAGTTGAAAGATTTGGATAGTAGGGATTGTCTTTCAGAGGCAGGTAGGCTATAGTCGATAAAGGCCGCCCATTTCTGGTCGAACTTAGGTTCAGATTGTGAGGCGTTGGCGAGTAAGTCAAGATTTTCTTTGAAGAGTAGAGATTTCAGTTCTTTTATCGTAGTTGCGAGGGAAGGTGGAGCAGAAGATATCCAATGAAGCATAATGGATCTACGGGCCACAAGTAGAGCAAGGAGTATCCACTGACGAGTGCCTTTAGGCAGTGAACCAAAGGCCGAAGAATGAGGCTCCGTGCGGGGGGGGCATCCAAACAGAAGTAGACCAGGTTCTGAATCCAGAGATAAATGAGTCACATCAAATATGAAACGTATAATCACTGAACAGAAGGTGATGACAGTGGGGCAAGACCAGAAACGATGCACTAGAGTTGGTTTGTTAGTCAGGCACCATGGACAAACTGGGCCTATGTCGGGTGACCGAGTTGTGGAGAAGGGGTAATACGCCCTGTGCATTATTTTAAACTGAGTTTCCCTCCAGGTTACACTTTGAGTGACAGTTCTGCAGAGCCTATAGCCTCGTATAATATCATCTACTTCTAGATGACCTGGCAGGTCTTTAGGCTATGAGGACACAGAAGTGTACTGGAGAGGCTTCATAAATTTTGCGTGTAGAGGGGTATAGATGTCCGAAATGGATAGCTTGTTGTTAGCTAGCAGCGTGTCAATAAAAGATGGTTTTAGCCTGACGGATTTTAATGGACAGGTCTTGCCAATGAAGTCTACAAGTTGCATGAATGGAAAAAAATGGTTAGGGGGAAGCGAGAATTCCTGTGACAGTTGGGAAAATGATTTGAAAAAACCTGAAGAGTCCCTGAATTTTTTTCTGATCTCGCGCCACGCCACTACAGTGTCGCGAAAAAGTAAATTTTGTTTAATGGTAACTGGTAGTTTTTGGATCCAGCAATGTAGTAGAGCCGCCAAGTCTATGGGGTTGGCCATCGATGATTCCAGGGCATAGTTAGAATATCTGGAAGACCCCAGTATCCAGTCCAAACCCACTCTCAGGAGGCAAGCCAAATTATATATCCTAATATTCGGTAGACCCACACCACCCACGTCCCTCGGGAGATAAAGCTTTGTCAGCGCAATTCTCGGCCTAGTATTTTTCCATAAAAATTTTGTGATAGCCTTATTCAGAGTTTGCACATCCTTATGTTTCAATAGCAGAGGTAACGTTTGTAAAGGGTATAGTAGATGGGCAAAACTCACCATCTTGAAAACTGCACATCTCCCGAAAAACGACAGCGGCAGAGCCACCCAGGTCTCTAGTTCACTTACTATTTTGTCGATCAAAGGAGGATAGTTTAGGTGGTAAACACAGGATGGTTCCTTGCCAATCTTCAACCCCAAGTAGGTGATGTGAGACTCCGAGATCCTAAAGGAGGAAGGGGGAGGCTGGAGTGTGGATTGCATGTGCCTAAGGGTAATATCTCGGTTTTGGAAACATTTATTTTTAGCCCTGAGCATTTGCGGAACGTGTCAAAGATCGATTGGATGACGGGAATGTCAGTGTGTGGAGAGGAAGAAAATATGAGTATATCGTCAGCAAATAGAGCCACTCTCATGTCCTCACGGCCAAAAGGTAGACCATGTAAGAGGGGGGACGAAGAAAGAAGACGTGAGAGGGGCTCTATAGCAAGATTTAAGAGTAGGGGGGAGAGGGGGCAGCCCTGTCTTGTGCCCCTATGTAAGCGGAAGGGCGGGGATTGGATGCCTGCTGCAGTGATTGTGGCTGAAGGGGCGGAATACATACTATGTATAAAGTTAGTGAAGGGGCCAGTCAACCCAAATCGAGGCATGACCAGGGAGAGCCAGTGAAAACTAACGTTATCAAAGGCCTTTTCGGCGTCAAGGGTAACTATTACTGTGGCATCAGAAGAGTGGGTTTTAGCATATTCGAGGGCTAATAGAACCTTACGGATGTTGGCTGCCGCCGATCTCCCCTTGGTGAAGCCCTATTGTGCGCTATGGATAAGGGATGGCATGATTTCTCCTAGCCTATTGGCCACTATTTTAGAGAGTATCTTGGAATCTACATTTAAAAGGGAGATGGGACGAAACGAACCCGGATCTAGGGGGTCTTTTCCTTTTTTAGCAATAAGCTTAATGTTCGCCAGATGACCCGTGGGGAGATAGGGACCGCCATCCCAGATGTGATTATAAATGGAGTGCAATGTGGGAGCAATGTCAGGTAGAAGCAACTTGTAAAATTCAGGCGTGTAGCCATCCGGGCCCGGGGCTTTTCCATTAGATAGACCGCCAATCGCTTGATTAATTTCCTCTAAAGTTATGGGAGCGTTCAAGTGTGTCAGTTTAGTTGGGTCGATCAGTGGCAGGGTGACTTTGTCTTACCAGTCGCCAGCAAGGTCGACGTCTATAGGTTCATTGCCGTAGAGTTTAACGTAAAAATTTTGCAATGTTTTATTAACGTCCTCAGGAGTTGAGGATAGGGAACCATCAGGGTTGCACAGTGTGCGTATATGTGTAGGAGTGAAAGCGCCCCTGGTGAGTCTTGCAAGGAGCTTCCCAGCCTTATTGCCAAATTTAAAATAAGACAATTGTAGTGCGGACAACTTCGTCTGTTCTACCTTCTCCGCCCAGGCATCAAAATGAGCTTTCGCGGCAATCCATGCTTTAAGGTTTTCGTCTGAGCGGGTGGTATTAAGAAGCAGCTGTGACGCCCTTACCCTGTCGCTAGCTTCCAGATATTGTTTCTGGGCATTTTTTTTGTATGCTGAAGTAAGCGAAATGATCTTCCCCCTCAGACAGGACTTACCCGCCTCCCAGAATAAGTTTGGGTCATTTAAGTGTTGCATATTATTTTGTGAGTATTCCTCCCATGCATCCCGTAGTGTTGTTTTGATGTTATCAATTTGAGATAGAAAGGCTGGGAACCTCCACTGTCTGACAGATGAGTGTGGCTGACCGTAATTAAGCGATATAGATATAGGAGAGTGATCGGAGATCACCAGATCATGAATGGCCGTTTGGGAGATCCGCGATAACAACGCATGGGTGCATAGAAAGTAGTCTAATCTGGCGAAGGAGTTGTGAACGGGGGAGAAGAAAGTGTATTCCGTGTCTACCGGATGTTGTAATCGCCACGCGTCAAGTAAGTTAAGGGCCTGGGACATACGGGAGAAAGGGGTCTCGCGAATCGATCGTGGACCCGTCGAACGGGATCCCGATTTTGACCTATCTTCTCTATCACACATTGTCGAGTTGAAGTCTCCCCCCACAAGGTGGGGGATAGACTCATCAAGAGACAAAAAGGGTGCTAGTCGTGTGAAATATACGTGGTCTGGGGAATTAGGGGCATAGATGTTTGAAATCCTGAGTTCGCCCTGTGGAAATTTCATGTGAATGGATACCCGTCTACCCTCATCGTCGCTGTCGACAGCGAGAAGATCATATGCAAGGTTTTTATGTAGTAGAATGATTGTGCCTGCCTTGCGATTGAACGACGCTGAGCCCAGTACTTTCCCCACCCAAAGCTTGCGCATACGGAAGAAGTCTTTTTCCTCTAGATGTGTCTCCTGCAGCAGGACAATATCGGCCTTGAGCCTTTTAAGATGTCGAAGTATTTTAGTGCGTTTGGCAGGGGAACGACGTCCCTTGACATTCCAAGAGACTACGCGGACCTGAGACATAATGTGTGTTCGGGAGGATCAATAGTATGATATTGTGGATAATGTTTACCTGCTGACAGGTGTTTGTGAGTGATGCGGAGTACGACACTGGACCTCTGGGAATTGTCGGTGTGCTGGTAGAACCATCCTCTCTGTAAAGAAAAAAAGAAGAGAAGGGGAGAAAAAAAAGAATGAGAACAAATTGGTAAATAAAGAACAAGAAAAAAACATCACGTATGACTTCTCTTTTTTCCACATGTATTTCCTCCACCGGACGTGCCGCTGTACCGCGAAGACAAAGATCATAGAGCCCGGCACCGTCACCAAGGTGAGACCACACCGACCAAGAAGTTGGACCCAGGGGTCTTGGTCAATGCACCAGCGGGTACGGAGGGCCGCGTGAGGGGAATACATGACATCCTCTTAAACGAAAAAGAAAAACAAAACTATGATATATGCACTTAAGGGTACAGATACAATAACAATGCTCGCCAGGTGTGAAGAGGAGGCTCCCTGGCTGTTCGGAGCAAATTGCAGTTAGACAACTGGCGTCATAGAGAAAATAGAACATCTACTTGTATCAAGGTGGCAGTAGTTCCTAGTAAACTGAACACAGTCGGTAAAGAACAGTAGAGGCAGTGGGCCGGCTTCCAGGGGGGGTAAATAGGCAAACAGGAGCCCAGGAACGGCCGGCATAGCTGCAAAAAGAAAAATATAAAGCGCCATGACCGACATGGCAGGGACGTTTAAGCCTCATCCAGATTCATGGTATTCGAATGGCGACGTAGATTTTAGTCTCTTAGGGGGTTCTTTGCGTGGACTCCTTTGGTCTCTCGGTCCTTGCTTCACACGGTCCGCATAAGTGGCATCAGACGATCTCTCAGCATTCAGGGACTGAAGGAAGGCTTTAGCCTTATCCGGTGACTGAATCGTCAGTTGTTCCCCATCCGGGGATTGTAGACGCAGGATGGCAGGGTAGGCCAAGGTAAAGCGCATACCTCTCTTATAAAGTTTGGCGCAAATCGGTTGGAATTCTTTGCGCTTACGGGAGACTTCCGCCGAGTAATCCGCAAACAGCAGAAGCTTGTGTCCCGCTAGTTCTACCGAACGAGATTTGCGGAATGCTTGTAAAATATCTGTGCGGTCAGCATAATTTAAGTACCGTGCTATCACTGGTCTGGGGCGAGGGCGATCTTCGGATAAGGTACCTATACGATGGGCCCTCTCCACTACGCATCTGTGGCCTAGGCCCAACAGTTCTGGCAGAGCGGTCGAGCAAATGTCCATCAAGGAGCCCTGTTTGTGGGTTTCTGGGAGACCAATAATACGCAAATTATTTTCTCCTGGACCGATTCTCGAGGTCCTCCATGCGGTCGTGTAGATGCTGATGATCCTGCATGAGGCGTTCCAGAGCCCCCTCCGCGCTGTGTTGGTCGTCTTCCAACGAGGAGATACGCTGTTCAGCTGTAGACAGCCTTTGGGAGTGTTCTCCTATCTCCCTACGCAGTTGCTGGATCCCCTCTGCCACTGCTCTCTCAACCGCAGCTGTGATAGTGGGAGAGAGCAGCGCAGCCACTGCCTTAGCGATCCGTTCGTGGGTATCATCACATAGGCTAGAGGCTTGTATGGCAGTGTCCATGGCTTCCATCGGGGGGGCAATCCCCTGTGAGCCGCCCGGTGTAGGATGTTGCATGTGATCGCAGGACGGGGGAGCGCCACATGTCACCTCTGGGGCCGCCATGATTGGCGGAGCCGCGTCTCCGGCCGGAGGATCCGTAACTCCCGATCCCCGCTGTGTTCGGGTCTGTGTGAGGTATCGCTCCATGCGCTGGGACCCGTGCAGCTTGCAGGGACGGAGGATGGCACAAGCGGAGCCGGCGCCGGGGTTTTGTATGCCGATTAGCGGTGCGGTAACAGCGGAGCCTCCGGAGCTTGCGTCTCCTACATGTGGCGCCGGAACCGGAAGTGTGCTCTCATTCTAATGAGTTCAACCCTAATTGAGCACTTGTGAGCTTCCCACACCATCAAAGGGTCAGAACCAGGGACATTGTTGTGTTGAAAAAATTCCTTTAAGGAAGCAGTCAACGTCTCAAGTAACGTCGGATCTGTCAGTAATGAAGCATTGAGCCTCCACATTGGAGATTTCCGCTCGGACGACACTGAGTTCAGGGAAATGGAAACGTCAATCAGTTGTAGAGATTGTAACAGACACTTGATTTTTTTGAGAATCTTGTATGTAATACACGATTTCCCATTGGAAGTATCGGTCAGGGGATTCAGGGGGACATTAAAGTCCCAGCCCCCCAAAATTAAGCAACTTGATACAAAGCCCAACAGACCTCGAATCATCCTTTGACAATAGGAGACGTGAGATCTGTTAGGGAAGTATACATTTGCCAACGTAATAGGGGCATCATTGTAAAGTCCTTTTAGAAAAATGTACCTACCCTTGGGGTCAATCATTTTTTCTCTAAGCTGGAATGGAGCCTCTTTGCTGATTAAGATTGAGACCCCCTTAGATTTAGACTCATCATTAGTAGCATGATAGTCCTCAGGAAATAATGAATCTGTCAACTTAGGAACGTGATGGGTCCTAAAATGTGTTTCCTGTAGAAACACAAAGTGTGGCCTACCTTTTTTAAGTTCTCTTAACAAAGTGGACCTCCGTTCAGAAACATTCAGACCCCTCACATTGTGAGATATCAGGAAGGGGCTACGCCTCAACGATGAGTACGCCATCCGGTGGACCCAGAAGGAAGAGGCCGCACCTTAGCTGTAAGACAGAGCTCGGAAACAAACAAAAATAAAATAATATCAATATACCGTTACAGCACTCCTATCAGGAAAAAAAAGGGATTATGCCAAATAGTAAAGAAAAGACTAGCAAAGATGCAGGAGAAGAGATAAGAGCAAAGACAGTAAGACAACAAGTCAAGGGAGGAAAGTGTATCCCCTTTTTGGCAGATAATACTACCTCAAAGGAAGGTAGATTAGTGTACTTAATACTGAAAGGTTCAGGTATCAAGACACTTGGCAGAGGTAGAATGGAGGCAACACACAAACGAATGGGTCAAGCAACTGCCACCCTCAGTATTCACCAAAAGCCTCAATTCCCAGAGCCAAAAAATCATCAAATAATACCGGAGCGAAGAAAAATAACCAGAATTTAGAAATTTCAAAACAAAGAGCTATAACTATGGTCTCAGCACACACAGCCTTCTAACTAAAAGCATACGATTGTAAGAACCTAATAAGTATACCCAACTGATAAATGCATAAAATTGAATTGAATTGAATCCCCCAGATCAACTCTTGGATTAATAACAACCAGTGCCCTCCCAAACATTTATAGGGAACCCCATGCCCTCCCTCCATCAGTCACGTGCAGCAAAGACATTCCCAACTCAGATAATTTTCCGAGAGAGCAGGAAAACAATAATGAAAGAAGATCCATCAAGATCAAGTTCAGAAGCTCTGTGTGAGTCAGAGGCTGGGAGCAAGGGATCGGAGTGTGAAGGGAGGGGAGGGGAGGGGAGAACATGTCAGAGCCCAAAATTCACAAATTTCGGGTAAGTCAAAGTGCTCCATGGAGCTCTCAAACAGGATACTTGCTGGCAAGACATAGTGAGGGTGAATAAAGGGAGGAGAGTAGGGATGAGCTCCGCGTTCGATTCGAATTGTCTGTTCGTACGTTTGACAAAATTCGAACAAAACAGGTCGTTTGCGCCAAATTCGAGTGACGCGCAACGGCCCATAATTCACTGCGGAATTGCGAGCTGATGATTGGCCAAACATGCACTATGACCCTGCATGCTTGGCCAATCACAGCGTGCAAAAAACGGAGAGCCATAATTGGCCAATGCCAGGGTGGCTTTGGCCAATTAGGGCTCAGGTCTTTAGCACACGCCCCACACTATATAAGGCCACCTGCTGGGCGGCCTTGTGTAGTGTGTTCCAGCACTGAACAGAGATCAATCAGAGAGACAGAGAGATAGTCTTTTTATATAGCTAGATAGAGCAGGCAGGCTAGTCAGTTTAGCTTAATTTACAGTGTGTAGAGGATATATATATATATATATATATATATATATATATACACACAAACACACACACACATCCCAAGGAGTTGTACATATATTTATACACTGTATAGCTTAGCTGGATCAGTTATTCCTAATTTACTGGCAGGCAGGTGATTGTGCTATTTAAAGACTTTATCACAGGTATAGAAACCCAGCAGGTACAATATTTAAAGGAATTTTTCATTTTTTTTATTTTTTATTTAAGCATCATTAAAATCACTGCTCCTGGAGCAGTGATTTTAATTAGGGTTGTCCCGATACCACTTTTTTAGGACCGAGTACAAGTACCGATACTTTTTTTCAAGTAGTCGCCGATACCGAATACCGATACTTTTTTTAAATGTGTCCCCAAAGGCAGCCATGTCCCCCCACATATTGCAGCCATGATGTCCCCCCACATATTGCAGCCATGATGTCCCCCCACATTATGCAGCCATGATGTCCCCCCACATTATGCAGCCATGATGTCCCCCCACATATTGCAGCCATGATGTCCCCCCACATATTGCAGCCATGATGTCCCCCCACATATTGCAGCCATGATGTCCCCCACATATTACAGCCATGATGTCCCCCACATACAGCCATGATGTCCCCCTACCTGATGATGATGCCACCGTATATACAAAGCTGCCGCCGCAAACATTCCACGCACCTTTTGTTTTTCAATAGCTGTTTTCCCTATCGCGCGCCCTGTGTAAAGGACACTCCCTCTTGCTCGTGATTGGACAAATCCGTCCAATCGCTAGCAATCGCGGTGGGGTCGGCGGGGTGACGGCAGCAGGGGGGCGCAAACTATTCTATTTGGGTATCGGGGGTATTTGCGGGAGTACAAGTACTCCCGCAAATACTCGGAATCGGTCCCGATACCGATACTGGTATCGGTATCGGGACAACCCTAATTTTAATGATACTTAAATAAAAATAAAAATTCCTTTAAATATTGTACCTGCTGGGTGTCTATAGTTTGCCTGTGAAAACGTCTTTGAGAACCCGGGTCTTGCCCGAGGGAACATGTATCAATGGAAAAAAGTTTTAAAAATGGTTGTTTTTTCAGGAGTCCTGCTCCTGAAAAAATGACTGTTTTTAAAACTTTTTTCCATTTATACATGTTCCCTCAGGCAAGACCTGAGTCCTCAGGAGCTGACTGTGAGTCCTCGCTAATGTCGCTCACACGCTGGGTCGGCACTATCTTAGATTTCCCCGTTATGCGGCGGGCCTCCGGCTGTGTCTTAAAGATGTAGGCCATGAGATTAGCCGATCCTTTTCTCAGGCGGGAGTGCTGGGAGCCGAACATCCGTGTTCCAGGCATTTGGTGCTTTCTGGTCGGGTATTGAGCTCTAGAAGGCCGGGTGTGCTGTGGAGCTCTCTCAATGTGTGACCATTCGCCATGCGTGCCGAGCCACACCCCAGTTTTTTTTTTAATTTTCAAAGTTTTATGGTTTTATTTTCACTTTTTTGTGTTGTTTCCTTTTTCCCTTACCCTTTTGTAATTACCTGTTATTTAATATTGTTTAATACTACACAGTTCTGCTTCTTTGCAGTTTTGTTCTTACCAGCTCTCAAATTGCTGACTACCCACGTGGAAGAAAAATATATTTTAAATATATTTAAAAAAAACATTCTAAATATATTTTTCCCAAATATATTGCAATATATTTGAAATGCTACAATTTTGGCCAGATTCAATATATTTCAAAAATATATTTCAATATATTTGTGAATATATTATTGAATATATTGGGAAATGCATTGTGAAATATGTTGCAAATATACTCATAAATATATGTTAAATGTACTTCTGAATGCATTTAGCAATATATTTATGCAGCCATAAATATATTGCAACATGCATTTTGGAATGCATTGTGAATATATTCAGACATATATTGCTAAATGCATTCAGAAGTACATTTAACATATATTTCTGAATACATTCACAATGCATTCCAAAATGCACTTTGCAATATATTTATGGCTGCATAAATATATTGCTAAATGCATTTAACATATATTTATGAATATATTTGCAACATATTTCACAATGCATTACCCAATATATTCACAAATATATTGAAATATATTTTTGAAATATATTGAATCTGGCCAAAATTGTAGCATTTCAAATATATGGCAATATATTTGGGAAAAAATATATTAAGAATGTTTTTTAAAATATATTTTAAATATAAATGTACTGAATGTAAAATAAAAAAAAATACATTCCTATTACATTTTGAAATGCTGTGCATTTATATATTGTATTTTATATATTGTAGGCCTATAAAACCAGCAAATATTTGGAAATAAAAACGATAACACAGTACAATACACACAACTTTATTATCATGTAAATATACAAACACTACAACACAGAGAATAGAAAGTGGTGTTAACTGTGGTAAATAACATACAAGTTTATTTGTGGTATTCTGATGGTTCCCGATGTTTCCCTTCAGGTGATATTTCAACACCGGAATTGTTCTCGTAAGAGCGTCACTGATCACACCGTTTGAAGTCCCAGGAAACTTTGCCAAAGTGGCAGCTTTAAAAAGTAAATGGAAAATATTAGACTTATTAGATTTTCCCTGTGAATCAAAAGCCATATAAGACCCTTTTCACACTGTAGCGCTGCTAAAGCTCCGGCGGTTTTTGCAACACTTTTTAGGCGTTTTTTTTTTTTTTTTTAAAGGGAAAAAGTACAGTTTTTAATGCGCTTTTAAAGTGCTTTGGAAGTGCTGCCCATTAATTTCAATAGGCAGGTGTGTTTTAGGAGCGCTATTTATAGTGCTCCCAACCCGCCCCAGATGCTGCTTGCAGGACTCTTTCTAAAGTTCCGCAAGCGCATCGCCCCAGTGTGAAAGTACTCATTGCACTAAAAGGGATGCAGTTTCATGAGCTTTTTAGAGGCTATTTCTAGTGCTAAAACACCTGAATACTGGCTCAGTGTGAAAGGGGTCTAATAGATGCAGCTGAGTAAATAAAACAAACAAAATTAAGCATGTAAAAAAAAAATATTGTAGACTTTTAAAAAATCTGTATAAAAATCAACATCTTGCCTACAACTTGCCTTTTTAGTTCAGACTACTACCAGACTGAGCAAGATATCTTATTTTGACACAACAGTCAAATTGGCTTACAGTCTACATGTCAAAGCTGATGTTTTCATAGGGTCTAACTGTACTTGCTTCTCTCCATCTGTCAGCCGCTTGGAGGCACCTCCTTAAAGGTTACTTTTTATTGAAGTGGTTGTAAAGGTACAAGGGTTTTTACCTTCATGTATTCAATGCATGAAGGTAAAAAAAACTTTTGTGTGCAGCCCCCCTATACTTACATGAGCCCTCTCTCAATCCAGTGATGTCCACGAGAGCCTTGTCTCTCCAGGGACTTGCACTGCTGATTGGCTTTCTGTAGCGGTGGGAGCTATTGGCTCACGGTGCTGTCAATCACAGCCAGTGAGCTAATTAGGAGATGGGGTCAAGGCAAGGCTCAGTGTGTGATTGGACACACAGAGCTCTGGTTCAGGAGCACCGGCATGGGACCTGAGAAGAGAAGGATCTGAGCTGCTCTGTACAAAAACCCTTACACAGAGCAGGTAAATAGGAGTAGGATATGTTTGATATTTAAAAAAAAAGACAACCATTTAATGTTTCGATACCAAAATAAAACCTACCTGTTTAGGCCTTGAGTACGACACTTGACAAGGAGATGAGCTCAAGTCTTCAGATGGGACAAAAGGTGATGCACACGATACACCCACACAGGATGAACTTCCACCATCATTCTTCAGTGCTATTAGCTGCGCTCTTGTTGTTTTCAAAAGATCCATTACACCAGGCAACTCTATGGAAAAGCATAACAACTTTTTAAGTAACATAATGGCCTATTTTCTCACTATATCCATTCATTTCATTTGTTAGAAATTGATGACTTGTGGAAAAATGTACTTAAATGATTAGAGGGTTTCCTCCAGTCTGCTGCTGACCCCCCCAAGAGGGTTTCTCCCAAGGTAAAAGTAAGGATGTTCCACAAAACAAAAATCCTACTTGTGCATATAGTATGTAGTTACCTCAGTGCACTCACTGATACTATAATGAATGTAGTACAGTAAACTTCCAGTTACTCAACGATCCCCATTGGTACTGTTATTTCTGGTTGCTTGAGATCTAATAGTAACTCTCAAGCATCCACCTCCCATGGCACCCTGACCCCCTCCCACTTAGCAGCTAAAGGGGGTAGGGATTGGGGGCAGGGTTTTACCACCCCCAAATTCACATGTGAATGAGCCTTAAAAGTGCTATTGCCAAATGCAACTTAGGGCTCATTCACAAGTGCGGTATGCAATGCTCCAATGCGCCTCTGAGAAATTCTGCAAGGTGGTGAGGAGGCAAAATGTTTACACCAAAAATTGCAGTGAAAGGCACACAATTGCAGCGCGGTAGTACGGCAATTATAGGTTTTAGTCAGGTGTGAGGAGGCAACATTGGAGGAGACTGTGCCCTGTGATCTTTGACTTCTCCCATGTTGTTCAGGTAGATCTCCAACTCTCTAAGGTTGCCTACCTCTGCCTTAAAACACTGTAGAATGAAAGGGAAAATGATTGGTCAAACAGAAAATAAAGATAAAAATAACAAAGGCAGCAGAACTGGTGGAATAACACACAATAAATAGATAACAAAAATAAAAGACTGTGCCAATAAAAAAGATTCAATGAAAATTAAAATTGAAAAAATGTCACCAATACCAATTCCATTGAAAGATTGGCATCCAGGGGCTGATATGCCAAAAACGGTGCACAATAATTAACCAAAACAAAAAAATCAGAGTGCAAGGAAAAATTTGTATATAAATTCACAAAATGAATGTCAAATTATATGTATAAACAATGAGAGGTTAATACTCCAAATCGGTGATCCCAAAATTGTATGCCAACAGCACACAATTGGCAAACCAAACCTCAAAAATTCTTAATGATATCACCACAAAACTCAAACGCTGATGACCAAATGAATAATGAAGGATGATGCAGATATGATGATCAGATACAGTGCCAGTTTAATGCAGTGATATAAACCGCAATTAAGTTGTCCGCTTACCAAAGGCAAGTTGTCTCAGTTGTTGGTTTTCTTCTTCCAAGTGCTTATTCTGGTTTTATATTCACCAGCTGTCAGTTAGTCTTGGTCAGGTGCTTTGACAGCGGCTGGCGGCCCATCTGTCAGAATCCGCCAAAAAAAAAAAAATTATCTTTCCACCTCCACACCCCCCATCCACTCCCCCCCACCCCACACACACACACACACCCCCCCCCATCTTTCAAACCCCCCGCCCACACACACACCCCAGACACCGCTAACCTCCTTCTGCACAATTTATTTGATGGTAGCTGAATGTAAACAGCAGGCAGTGGGGGAACCATAGCCAGACTGCCATTGGCTGTTTCAAATTTTAAAATTAGGCTGACTATTGTGCCCCCTTCCCACTGCCTGCTGTCAATCAGCAGAGGAAGACCTGAAGAAGAATGTTCTCCTTCAAATCCTCTCCTTTGCTGATTGACAGCAGGCTATTGATTTCCCTGCTATCTGCTCTTTTTTCCTGCATTCTGACAGTGGCCAGTGGCTGTTAGAATACAAAAAAAGGCCTAGATGTCAACTGATATCAGGCTACTTCTGGGGCAGCTGGATGTAAACATAATATCATTACCTCATATTGTTATCGGCCTGAAAGGTGGCCCATAATTGGTATCTGTATGGAAAAATCCATATCTAATGGCACCTAGTAGCAGGGCAGATAATAATATGCAAAAGGGGAGGGAGACATAAACATTGGTAGCACTATGCACTGACATTATGGGGTATATTTACTAAAGGCAAATCCGCTTTGCACTACAAGCGCACTTGGAAGTGCAGTCACTATAAATCTGAAGGGGACAAAAAAAAACATTTTTGCCTGTATATGATTGGATGATAAAATCAGCAGGGCTTCCCCTCATTTCAGATCTACCCCTCAGATCTACAGCGACTGCATGTCCAAGTGCACTTGTAGTGCAAAATGGATTTTCCTTTAGTAAATCAACTCCTATGCTGCATGGCGAGTGGATATAGAATAGAAGCCATATAATATTGTATGCAGCAATGTACACTGAAAGTAAGTTACACAGTTACTGGATATAACATGGAAGCCATACATATTATATACAGCAATGTGCACTGACAGTATGTTACACAGTTACTGGATATAACATGGAAGCCATACATATTATATGCAGCAATGTACACTGACAGTATGTTACACAGTTACTGGATATAACATGGAAGCCATACATATTATATACAGCAATGTGCACTGACAGTATGTTACACAGTTACTGGATATAACATGGAAGCCATATAATATTGTATGCAGCAATGTACACTGAAAGTAAGTTACACAGTTACTGGATATAACATGGAAGCCATACATATTATATACAGCAATGTACACTGACAGTATGTTACACAGTTACTGGATATAACATGGAAGCCATACATATTATATGCAGCAATGTACACTGACAGTATGTTACACAGTTACTGGATATAACATGGATGCCATACATATTATATGCAGCAGGGTGACATGCTGTGGAAGAGGAGCTCTATAATATTACATTACTGTGCACATGCTGTATGGTAACTGGGAAGGTGAATGTACACAGAATGAGAACTATTCAGCAGGAAATAGACAAATACAACTTAACTCATACACCAAACTTTCACAATTCTAATATTATTACATAGAAGGCTCACCTTTCATCCAGGAGAATACATCCAGGGGAATACAGAGAGCGTCTCCACCATGCTGCCATGCTTTCCTTTTCAGACTAGGCCTTACCAGGAACAGGAAGTGAGAGGTGAAAGTTCACCCCTCTGGTTCCCACTGCTCACTTCCTGTCACACACCTCCTGTATTGTTTCCTGTATTATCATTGCAGTCTCATTTAAAGAGTTTTCCCCAGGGCTGAATTCACATATTATAAGATCGAAGGCACAGAATTCAAACCCACATCCCAATAAAAAGAATGAGATAAAAGAAATGAGAAAAATATTTATACATGTAAGTAAGTGATGGGAGATGCATTCTATATATATATTTTGTATCTTCATTCTGGTACATGTGTGTGTGTATATATATATATATCAGATATACTCTATGTGTATGTGTGTGTGTGTGTGTGTGTATATATATATATATATATATATATATATATATATATACTAAGGTGACCAGATTTTTTAAAAAAAATCCAGGGACACATTTTTTTTACTAGTAATGGCGGCAATCAGCGTCTCTCTGCCCATCGCTGCAGCCGCCCACCACACAGCCTGCCAAGTCTTACACTCCGGGTCCCCGCTACTGCTTGGTGGGGAGCGGAGGAAGATAAGCAGGCAGGCAGCTGGCCGGGACTTGAGCCAAGGCAGAAGAACATGGAAGCGGAGCTGAATGGGAATGCACCTGAAACTGAAGAAATATTCCCTCTGCTCCGACCAACACATGATCATCAGAAAGGGGCACAGGTAATGGAAAAAATCCCCCCCCCCCCCCCAAGCTAGTAGGAGCGACAGAGTAGGGGGGTGTAATTCAGAATTATTACTTTTTTAATTCTGCACTGACTGTCTTTGAAATTGCCCCAGCCCCTGTTCAAATCCAATGGGGACAAAACTGGGGACAGACTTGGTCTAGGGACAGTGTCCTTAATCCAGGGACTGTCCCCTGAAACCGGGGATGTCTGGTCACCCTATATATATACACACACACACACACAGTATATCTGAGATATATATATATATATATATATGTATATGTGTATATATATATATATATGTGTGTGTATATATATATATATATATATATATATATATATATATACTGTATTTGCTGGCGTATAAGACTACCTTTTATACTTAAAAAAACTGGGCAAAAAGCAGGGGTCATCTTATACACCGGGTCAGCTGCTCGGATGCCTGCTGGATGTGCGGTAATATCGCATGTAGCTTCGGCTACATACAGTATATACCGCTGAGCCAATCCCGGTGAGCGATGTATTCAAATGAATACAGAGCCTGCTCAGATTGGGGTAACAACCTCTGCCAATCCGAGTGCCTACATACTGTACAGTAGCCTGCTCGGATTGGCTTTGAGAGTCAGAGATGCACGGGCTGATGATGTTACAACCTCTGCCAATCCAAGCAGGCTTTGTATTCATTAATAGAATACATCGCTCGCCGTGATTGGCTCCAGTCCCAGTAAGAATGAAGAAGTATATGGCTCCAGAAGGAAGAAATATGAAGTATCGGAACGGGGGTCGTCTTATACGGTGAGTACAGGCAAAAAAAACGTTAAAAAACTGTAAATTTAGGTGGTCGTCTTATACGCCTGGTCGCCTTATACGCCAGCAAATATGGTATATATATATATACACACACACACAGTATATATATATATATATATATATATATATACACACACACATACACACACATACACACACACACAGTATATATATATATATATATATATATATATATACACACACGCACAAGAATGCAGCTCTCATCACTTACATATTTATCTTCCAGCACAGCCTAGCATTGGCAGTGCAGCTTGGGCAGGGATATGACATTTAAAGCGGAGTTCCACCCAAAAGTGGAAGCTCCACTTATTTGCCTCTTCCCCCCCCCCCCACCTACTTTGCCAATGCTTTTCTGCATGTGTGTTTTTGATGCATTCCAGGGTATGTTTGGTGTGTTTTTAAAGCATTCCAGTGCATTTCCCCTCTTTTTTTTCTTAACCTTAGATAAGGACATGTGTGTTCCAGTGTGTTCAGGTGCATTCTAGTGCGTTTTTGATGTGCTTTACAGTGTTCCATTACAGTCCAGTGCAGGAAAAATGCAGCATGCTCTACTTTTTGTTCTGGAACTGCAAGCACTAGTGTGAATTATGCCATTGAAAACCATATAACTTACTTTCCATGCAGACAAAAAAAAAACGCACTGGGCTGCATGTGGTGTGAATTGTCCCTATATATAGGCAATGGAGGCAGCAGCACCCGAGAGCCAATGGAAACATTGGCTGGGATACCAACATCGCCGGATTCCAGGACAGGTAAGTGTCCTAATATTAAGTCAGCAGCTGCAGTATGTGTACAGTATGGGGGGTTATTTACTAAAAGCAAATCCACTTTGCACTACAAGCGCAAACTACAAGTGCAAAGTGCATTTGAAATTGCACTGAAAGTGCACTTGTAAGTGCAGGCGCTGTAAATCTGAGGGGTAGAACTGAAATGAGGGGAAGCTCTGCTGATTTTATCATCCAATCATGTGCAAGCTAAAATGCTGTTTTTTTTATTTTCCATGCCCCCCTCAGATCTACAGCGACTGCACTTCCAAGTGCACTTTCCTTGCAATTTCAAGTGCACTTTGAATTTGTAGTTTGAACTTGTAGTGCAACGTGGATTTGCCTTTAGTAAATAACCCCCTTTGTGTAGCTGCTGAGTTTTAATTTTGTGCTGGGGGGAACTTTTTGCTGCTGGAATTACCCTTCGGCAGGTACGAAGTCCAAACAATGGACTGGACTTAGTATAAAAAGAATATACAGTATATATACAATATATATTATATTGCCAAAAGTTTTGGGACGCCCGCCTTTACACGCACATGAGTTTTAATAGCATGCCAGTCTATAACAGCTTCAATTCCTCTGAGAAGGCTGTCTTATGGGAATGTTTGACCATTCTTCCAGAAGCACATTTTTGAGTTCAGGCACTGATGTTGGATGAGAAGGCCTGGCTCACAGTCTCCACACAAATTCATCCCAAAGGTGTTCTATCAGGTTGAGGTCAGGACTCTGTTCAGGCCAGTCAAGTTTCTCCACCCCAACCCACTCATCCATGTCTTTATAGACCTTGCTTTGTGCACTGGTCCAAATCATTTGGTGGATTATGGTGTGTGTGTGTGGGGGGGGGATTATGGTGTGGGGCTGTTTTTCAGGGGTTGGGTTTGGCTCCTTAGTTCCAGTGAAGGGAACTCTTAAGGCGTCAGCATACCAAGACATTTTGGGAAAATGTTATGCCCCCAACTTTGTGCGAACAGTTTGGGGATGGCCCCTTCCTGTTCCAACATGACTGCCCACCAGTGCACAAAGCAAGGTCCATAAAGACACTGATGAGCGAGTTTGGTAATAATAGTGCAACTTCTGATTCATGGATTAAACAGAACATTGAAGATTTATATCCAGAGTTTCTCTCTGTACTCTGTAAGCAGACACGACCCTTGGACTGTGGAGGTGGATGTCTGTGAAGGTTCTCATTCATTCAGGTCAATCAATAAATCAATATAACTGGACTTGCTGGTCCGCCGACAAGCGTTCTCAATTCGGAATGACTTATACAAAAATTCTTTGGGAATGGAAAGTGGATGCGAGAGGTTTATCTGCTTTGTATTGAATGGATTATGTGCTTAAAATCTTATAAAAAAATATATTTTATTTGAATCTTTTATTTTTTTTTAATTTATTTTAAAAGAGTAAAACAAGCCATTTTAAAATGGTAGTGGGTCTCTTATAAATGTATTCAGAATGTTATCTATGACATAGTTACAAAAATATCAGACAAAATATATGTTGAAATGTCTTTATTAGACATTAAATATTTTCAGAAAAACATATTTTAAAAATATATTTTCTAATATATAGCTTTGTAAAATATATTTAAATTATATTTTTGGAATGCATTTACAAGTATATTTAAAGATATATGTTTGAATGCATTTTTTTATATGTTCAAAAATATCTGGACAATATATTTTCAAACATATATTTTCACATATATGCCTTTGGAAAATATATTAAAATTATATTTTTGGAACACATTTACAAATATATGTAAAAATATATGTTGAAAAAAATCTGAAGAATATATTTAAAAAATATATTTTTCAATATATGTCTTTGGAAAATGCATTTAAATTATATTTTGGAATGCCTTTACAAGTATATTTAAAAATATATGTTTAAATGCATTTTTTTAGATGCTCAAAAATATATGTCAAATATATTGAAAAAAATATATTTTAAAATATATGCCTTTGGAAAATATATTTGAATTTACATTTTTGGAATAGATGTAAAAATATATTCGCGTAGGCCAATATATTGTAAATATATTTAAAATATATAATTTTTTTAAATAAATATATTGGAAATATATTTTTCTTCCATATGGGTAATACCAATAGTCACCAGTCATTCCAGCAGAGACTCCACGAGCCCCACCGAGCACCATCAAGCTCCACTGGCCACAGTTTAACAGCACAGCCAAAACACAAAGAGAGCGCCAGCGTCACACCTCGAGCCTCGCCGATGTCTCCAAAGGCTCACTGGAATGTTCCCAAATCCAGTCGAGCTCTAGCTTAGGACCATGAACATTCCTAGCTCCACAGTCCTGGGCACAGTCAGCAGAGAGACATGGGGAACAGAAAGCAGCCAGTCGCTGTACAGCACCAGAGAACAGAGAGTATATCCAAGGATGTGCGTCAAAGCCTCACTGGGCCACCACCCAGAGATAACAGTAAGCGGTAATGGATAGAGGGAGGCAAGGGAAGGCAGTTATGAGGGAAGTAGATGATATGCAAATGGCATGCATCCAAATACAACAGGCGTAGTTCTTGGGAGATCAATCAGGATAATCAGCAGAGTGGAAGAGCCAGAGTTTGCCACTTTCACTCATATCACCATCTCAAGATTTCTGCTCAGGTAGACCACTAGGGGCTCCTCCCTGTCTCTGATTTGGTTCATTACAGCACCCGTCCCACATCAGAAGTGTCTGTCTGCACCACAAACTCCTTTGTGAAATCTGGGGTCACAAGCACAGGTTATGCACAAAAAGCCTACTTCAACATTTTAAATGCCTTCTCTGCCTCAGGATTCCACTTAATCATGACCTCCCCTCTACCCTTCATCAGATCTATCTGTGGGGCTGCAATGGTGGCAAAATTGGGTATACAACACCTGTAGTATCCTGTGATCCCCTGTGTTCCCCAGAAATCCCCCAAAATGCTTTTTATTTAGAGGTCGGTGCCACTTTTCAACCGCCTCAATCTTATTGATCTGAGGCTTCATCAGCCCTGTTGCCAAGGTATTTGGCCTCCTTCAAGCCTATGGCACACTTTTTGGGGTTGGCAGTGAGTCCTGCTTTCCTAAAGGAATCTACTACTGCTTGCACCCAGGGCAAATGACATTCACAATCTGGGCTGCGGATGCTATCATCCAAATAGGCGGCTGTGTATTGGTGATGTGATCTCAATTACTTCTCCAGCATTCTCTGGAATGAAGCAGGAGCACCAAGCAAAACAAAAGGCATCAGCTTATATTGGAATGACCCCTCAGGGGTAGAAAAGGCTGTCTTCTGTTAGGGGTATCTGCCAAAAACCCTTAGACAGATCCAAAGTAGTTATGTACCGGGCAATTCACAATCTGTCAACAAACTTGTCGACCCGAGGCATTGGTTACACATTGAATTTGGACACACTGTTCGACTTCCTAAAATCATAACAAAACCTTACAAAACCATCTGGCTTCAGAACCAACACTATGGGACTTGACCAGTCACTGTGGGACTCCTCTTTGATGTCCAACTCTGACATGTTTTTTATTTAATTTGCAACTGTTTCTCTCCTAGCCTCAGATGTTCTATAGGATGTTACATTTACGTGGACACCTGGTTTCGGAATTATTTCATGCTGGATAACACGGTAGGTGAGAGAAAAAGTCTCTATTCTTACTCTGAAACTCTTTAACGTCCTTCTGTTGGGCCGCTGGCAAGGTATCAGTTATAGGTACCTCAGTTGTCACAAGGGCCATGTCCTTTTGGGGGCTTGGCACTGCTATTAAATTCTTTGTCTTTCCAAGGTTTAAATAAATTAACATGATATATTTGCTCTGGCTTCCTTTTCCCTGTTTGGTAAACTTTGTAGTTTACCTCCCCTACTCTCTCCATAATTTAATTTATTAGGAACCTTGCCACTTTGCTAGGAATTTATTCTCAACTGTGGAGACTAGTACCAGCACTCTATCACCAGGGTTGAACATTCTGGTCTTTGCAAGGTGATTATAAACCCTTCTCTGGGCCTCCTGGGCTTGCTCCATATGTTCCTGTACAAGTGGCATGACAGCAGCAATCTTATCTTGCATCAGTTAGATGTGCTCAATGACGCTTCTATAAGGCAATGTCTCTCCCTCCCACTTTTCTTTTGCAACATCTAGCAATCCCCTGGGATGTCTACCATACAGTAGTTCAGTAGTTAGATCTCTCCACAAGACCATCAGTTTGGGGGTGGTAGACAGAAGTACGGAGATGAACAACTTGCACAATTCTTTAACCACTTTAACCACTTCCCTACTGCCGTACGACTATATGCGGCCGCAGGGTGGTTCTAAATCTCCAGGCTGCCGTGTTTTCATGGCAGCCCCTTTCTTTGTTCCCAGCGCGCGCTCCAGAGCACGCTGCGGGGAACTTGTGTACTGGCCGTGTCCCTTGGACACAGTCGATCACAGATCGCCGCGAACGGCCAATCAGAGTGGCCGTTTGCGATGCAATCTGATGGGCCAATGAGAGATGATCTCATATGGAAACATATGAGATCATTTCTCATTCCTGGCTCTCACAATGACAGCGTCATGTCACTGGAGAGAGCAGACCGATCTGTGTTCCTTATACATAGGGACACAGATCGGTCACCCCCCCAGTCACCCCCCCTCCCCCCACAGTTAGAACACAATGCAGGATACACATTAACCCCTTCCTCACCCCCTAGTGTTAACCCCTTCCCTGCCAGTCACATTTATACAGTAATTAGTGCATATTTATAGCACTGATTGCAGTATAAATGTGAATGGTGCCAAAAATGTGTCAAAAGTGTCCGATGTGTCCGCCATGATGTCGCAGTCGCAATAAAAATCGCAGATCGCCGCCATTACTAGTAAAAAAATAAATAATAAAAAATAATAATTCTGTCCCTTATTTTGTAGGCGCTATAACTTTTGCGCAAACCAGTCGCTTATTGCCATTTTTTTTTTTTTACCAAAAATATGTAGAAGAATACGTATCGCGGGGGCGTGGTCTGCCAGCAATGGAGATGGCTGCTTAGAATCTGAGCTCTTCTGCCAGGGAGGGAACCGGAGCGATAGGAGCCCGAATCCTTTGTCAAATTCCTCCACTGCTGCT
This sequence comes from Rana kukunoris, assembly GCA_029574335.1. Taxonomy (NCBI): domain Eukaryota; kingdom Metazoa; phylum Chordata; class Amphibia; order Anura; family Ranidae; genus Rana; species Rana kukunoris. Next base: position 245,632,667 of record CM056059.1, read on the forward strand.
TACTGAGACCCAGCTGACCCGGTGGAGACATGACAGGCAAAAGAAAAACGGATCGCCACCCGCAGAAGCTGACCGCCTTCTTTCACTACAATGCACAGGTCAGTCAGCCGCAAAATGGCGCCGACGGCGGCGAGGCGTCCGGATCAAACTCGGACATTACAGGGCCCCTTTTGAATGCACAGACCCCCTGTTGCCCTACCTCACCCCCTACACCCAAAACGGATGAAAACCCATTCACAGGGAGCCCCGCGAAAGCGCGGTTGCGCACCGATCGTGACGCGCCGCGCGCACCTCCACAAATCGAGGCCCCGGCTTGCGGCCTACTCCCGGCGAACCAGGCCTTGCACTCCTCCATGGCCTCTTTTCCTACATCGGGCCAACCAGTGGTGGATACCACATTAAAAGACATGCTTCTCTCCCTCCAGACCTCCCTGATGACAGATCTATCATCCAGTTTTTTCTAAAATCACTACAGAGCTGCATGTGGTGGAAGACAGGGTCACACACCTGGAAAACAGCATGGGAGAATGTACTAACACTGTAAATGAATTGGTGGATTCCTATGAGGACTTGCAGTCTGAGCAGAAATGGGTGAGAGCCAAGCTGGCCGATTTAGAGGACCGTTCCAGGAGGAATAACCTGAAACTTAGGGGGGTCCCGGAGACCATACCACCGGCTGACCTTCCAAAATATGCCAAAGAACTTCTGCATGTGCTACTCCCTGATGCCTCACCCAGGGACCTTATAATCGATAGGATACACCGTATAGCCAAGCCCTCTCACTTAGCTGCTTCAGTCCCGAGAGACATACTCATGAGGATTCATTTCTTTCATGTGAAAGAACAACTGCTGATGGCTGCTAGAGGGGGACCACCGCTACAACATCCATTCGAGGGGGTGCTACTCTTCCCTGACCTTTCAAAGTATACACTACAACTCCGACGACAGCTTAACCCAATCACCAAGGGCCTTTACAACCATAAAGTCCAGTACAAATGGCGCTACCCAGCCACTCTCCTCGTCACACAAAATGGCTCAACCCACGTAATCCAAGATCTGCAGAAGGGATTGCGCTTGCTACACACATGGGGAATTATTCCGGATTCACCTCAAGATTCGGTGGAGCCAAAAGCTCAAAGGGGGCGAAGACAGGCTCGCCGTGACCGTGACCCCGCCACCCAAGAAGATGAACCGGAGCAGATGACATGAAGGCCTCCTTCAATATATCTACATGACAGATACTCTCCCTGGCATCCAGCTTTCTACTTGTTTTGCTTACTTGTTTTTTTTTTCTTCCCTCTTTTCAACGTTTTGGTTCGAGTCAGCAGCACTGTGACACTTGTTACCCCGAATAGGCGGTTTAACGGGATACTTGGTCCCGATACTCCGCTCTCTGACACTCTAGGTGGCACATCCACCACACCCGACACCTGGTGTACTGTCAGTTTCTCTTATTTGTTTAGCGTACCATCGTCTTATCTAATCCTCCAGAGTTCTTAGTAAAGGTGCAGGGCTCTGCACGACAAACAACACCACCACCGTGTATATACCACTAAAGTACTCCAGTTTTTCTTGCTTTTATATGTTATAACTAACAGTGCTCTTTTTTTACAGCTACAGTATATCAGAACAGTGAGCCGTTCGCATATTTTCTGCCCTTGCTGGAGACACCTCAGTGTTTATTTTGTTTTTGGTTTCTTGTTACCTTTACGGTGCCCAGCTCACCCTCCACGTCTAACTGTAAGTGCATTTTTACTATACACTTTCCTCAGTGACTATCGACAATGGCGATTAAGCTTCTATCCCTTAACGCTAATGGTTTGAACCACCCTGCTAAGAGACAATTATTATGGAAGACTGCACTAGACTTGCAATGCGATGTGCTCTGTGTTCAGGAAACGCATTTTGCCTCCACGAACGCACCTGTATGTACCAATAGAAAATTCCCTCACACCTTCTCTGCTAATTTCACCTCCAAAAAGAGGGGGGTGTTTCTGGCAGTGAAGGACACTGTGCGGTTCCTTTTGAAAAATGTGGTTACCGACCCAGATGGGCGTTATATTATCCTAGTCTGCACATTGAATGGTAATGAGTACACGTTGATTAATGTATATGCTCCGAACACCGGACAGATCAGATTCCTCCGCAGGGTGACAAAATTGGCACAACCTATCAAACAGGGGCAACTCATAATATGTGGGGACTTTAATTTAGTCCCGGACGTCCTTATGGACTCCACTACCCCCTCTAAACGGAGAGAGTCCCCCTTGAAACATTTTGCGGCGTCCCATGATCTGTTCGATGTTTGGAGATGCCAACACAGCTCCGAGCGTGACTACACATACTTCTCGCCCTTGCACAAAACCTATTCGCGCATTGATCTCTTTCTTACAGACAAATGGCTTTTACAAACTATCAGCGCTTCAGAAATCCACACCACGACTTGGTCGGATCATGCCCCCATCACGATCACCGTTTCAAATTTGAACAACACAAGACCGACCTTTATATGGCGGGCTAACAACTACATCTTGCAACATCCCTCATTCTCCCCTGAGATTGCGGATACACTTAAAGACTTCTTTGACAATAACACGGGATCTGTATCCGACCCAGGCGTGTTATGGAACGCGCATAAGTCTTACATTCGAGGCGTTTTACTTAAGTTGAGTTCCATACACAAAAAGAACAAATCTTTAAGAATAGATGCTCTTGTATCTCAATTAGACACCCTAGAAAGGCTTAACAAACCCAACCCTGACCCAACTAGATCCGCAAAAATCCTCTCTCTGAGGCAAGAACTCAGACTCCTCCTCCTACAATCATTCGAGCGTACACAGAGGAGACTGAAAGCCTCCTCCTACTCCACATCTAATAAGGCAGGCAAGGTTCTGGCCCAACGCATTAAAGGAAGGAGAGTCAAACAAAAGATTGATCACCTCATCCATCCACACACGAAAGACAGACTTACGAATCCCCAGACAATTGCAGACGCGTTCAGCACGTACTACAGCGACTTGTACAACTTGCACAACGATCAGGACACGCACCAACCTACCGCGACTGAAATCGAAGAATTCCTCAACCATGTGACCCTCCCCTCCCTGACTGAGACACTACTTTCCAATTTAAACAAACCATTCACCACCCCAGAAGTACTGGCAGCAATCAACTCTTTACCCTTAGGCAAATCCCCTGGACCGGACGGCCTCACAGGGGAATACTATAAAGAATTTTCCCAACATTTAGCTCCCACGCTGACCACAATGTTCAACACAGCAGCCGCTTCCTCCACATTTCCAAAAGAATCCCTACAGGCACTTTTTATAACTCTACCTAAACCAGGAAAGGACCCAACTGCCCCACAGAACTTTCGCCCAATCTCACTTTTAAATCTAGACCTAAAAATATACGCAAAAATGGTTGCATCTAGACTTCTTGACATCATGCCCTCATTGATTCACAAGGATCAATCAGGCTTCACAATTGGTAGGCAGGCGTCTGACGCCACAAGGAGGGTAATCGTTATTCTCCATTACGCTGAAACGAGTGGAACGCCTTCTCTGCTCCTGGCTCTGGATGCAGAGAAGGCGTTCGACAGAGTACACTGGGGCTACCTGCGACAGGCCCTTCAAAAATTCGGATTTAAGGGACATATACTGAACGCCATACTGGCCCTATACTCGAATCCCTCGGCGAAGGTGTTCTCCACCAATATGCTCTCCCAATCGTTCGACATAACAAACGGCACCAGGCAGGGATGCCCGCTCTCACCACTTATTTTTAACTTACTAATTGAACCCCTTGCAGAGCACATCAGAAGTCATCCACATATATCGGGACTAGAGATAGGTACCAACAGACATAAGATTAGCCTGTTCGCAGATGATGTCATCCTTATACTGACCAATCCCACGACATCACTAATCGAAGCCCAAAAAACACTCCTTTGGTTCGGCAAAGTATCATACTACAAGGTCAATGCCACCAAGTCCTATATACTAAATATAGGATTGGATGCTACTACCAAGAACCTATTACAGCTTCAACTTCCGTACACATGGGCGGAACATGAGATATCTTATCTAGGGATCCGCATACTTTCTATCTGAACTCCAAACAGCGACCAACAAATTAGCTAAACTAGAACTTTCTTGGTCCGGACGGCTCGCGGCGTTCAAAATGATGCATCTCCCCCAATTGCTATATCTATTTTGTACGCTTCCAATCCCTATTCCCACATCCTACTTTCACTCCCTACAAACGATCCTGAACAAACTGTTGTGGCAAGACAAAAAAACGAGATGCGCTGGACACCTCCTAATCAAACACAAACTAGCAGGGGGAGCAGGATCTATAAACTTCAGGGACTATTATTGGGCCACGATACTCACCCAACTCAGAGACTGGTTCCAAACACGCCCTAATACCCTATGGGGTCAGTTAGAATCTACTTTGGTCAAACGCAACAACCTTAGTGACTGGTTACTAGGAATCCCTCACGGCAATCCTGTCTCCAACTCTCTCCCTCCTACCATGAGAGCCTCGGCTCAAGCATGGAAAGTTATGGTGCAACAGGGTGAAACCCACCCACAACCGCACAAACCTCCCCTTCCACTGACTGTTCTAGACCATTGCACCGAAGACCTTAGATCATCAGATTGGAAACCCTATGGTATCTCCTACCTACAGGACATTATTCAAGACGACACTATACTCCCGTTCTCCCAGTTACAAACAAAGTTTGAACTAAGGGACAAGGAACTCTTCACCTACATTAGAATTAAACATTGCCTTTCCCGCATATCCAAACCATGTTACGCCATTCCCCCTAAAGTATGGACATTTCTGACCGACCGTTCTTCTAAAAAGAAAGGTATCTCCCTTTTCTATGCCATATTTCGACAAAAATTAATATTCGTCAAAGCCAAACCGCACAATCAATGGGATATCGACATTGGACAGACCCTTCTAGACCTACAATGTCAGGACGCACTCAGGTCCGTCTATAGAGCCACTAGAAACGTAGCACTATGGGAACTGACTCTGAAAATCTCACTCCGCTGGTACCTCACACCCGCCAAGATAGCAAAATTTGGCAAAGGTAGCCCAGACACCTGTTGGAGGTGTACCAAAATGACAGGAGATCTAATACATATCCTTTGGTCCTGCCCGCTTATCACCCAATTTTGGACAAATATCTTCCACATGCTGTCAAACATTGCTGGTAGTAACATCTCTCCAACGCCAACATTAGCACTACTCAACATGGACTTGGGTATGTTTCCTGTGAACATGCAACTGGTAGTCACAAATATTCTCCTGGCAGCCAGGCTGAGTATCACTAGACTTTGGAAATCTACCCAACCTCCAACGCTAGAAGCTGTTATTGACCTAGTCAACCTACATTACAACCATGAGCTGACACTGGCCTCAAGCAGGGGAATGTAGGGTAAAGTTCATGAGAAATGGCTCACCTGGTCCCGTTGGGAAAATGCAGCCATGTTTCTGTAAATCCGTCGGCTGCGGCGGAATCATCCTATCTTTACCCTTTTAAGGGCTTTCACTATATGAATCGCTTGTATGACCAACTGTTTAGTAGCACTGTTTTCGGTTTTTGAACTTATATGTATTTAACCTCATTTTGTATCCAACATTCATGCACAATGAGATGGTGCTGCGTCGCCCAATTGTTAGTTACCCATTCTTGTCGAGAAACTGGAATTTATTTTCTATGTATAATCTTTTCTTTAAAACTAATAAAAAAGATTGATTAATAAGAATACGTATCGCCCTAAACGGAATTTTTTTTTTTAAATTGGGCTATTTTTTTTAGCAACAAGTAAAAAATATTGTTTTTTTTTTCAAAATTGTCGTCGTTTTTTGTTTATAGCGCAAAAAATAAAAACCGCAGAGGTGACCAAATACCACCAAAAGAAAGCTCTATTTGTGGGGAAAAAAGGACGCCAATTTTGTTTGGGAGCCATATCGCACGACCGTGCAATTGTCAGTGCCGCAAGCTGAAATTTCACCTGGTCAGGAAGGGGGTTTACATGCCCAGTAAGGAAGTGGTTAATGACTATGGACATAAATAGTGTGCCTTGATCTGTTAATACTTCTTTTGGAATACCCACAGGACTAAATACCTAGACAAGCTCTTTAGCAATAGTTTTAGCTGAGGTATTATACAAGGGAATGGCTTCAGGATATTGTGTGGCATAGTCCATTATTACCAGTATGTGCTGATGGTCCCAGGCAGACTTTACTACCAGTCCCACCAATAGATATGTGCATTATTTTTCGTCCGAATGCATTTTTGTCTGAATTTCAGGTATTTTCGTAATCGTCTTAACAAACCATAACGAAAGCACAGAAAATGAAAAACTAAAGATCCGACATAAACATTTTGTTTCATAATTTTGTTTTCGTCCAAAAAATTTGTTTATTTATTTAGTTTTTCGTTAAAAAAAAATGCATTCGTCCGAAAATCCAAATTAAGGTTGAATCTGTCTCTATGTCGAATCTTCATGTCTCTCAATGTCGAATCTGTCATTGAAGGCTTATGGTGTCTGTCGAATGTTCTAAAAAAAAAAAAAAAATTCGACAGAATCTTAAAAAAAATAAAAATTGTCTCCATGTCTCTCTCTATGTTGAATCTTCATGTCTCTCTATGTTGAATCATTTCTCTTTACAGTATGTCAAATCTTTTTCTCTCTATGTAGAATAATATTGAACTAATAGAGTTAAGGTTAGGCACATTCGACCGCAACAAAAACAAAAATAAAGCATTTATTTCAGTGTGCACATGTCTACCCACCAATGCCAATTCTTTCAAAAGGATCTTCTATTATCAGTAACGTTACCAGTGGCCTGTGAAAATAGGGTGATGGTGCAGAATACTAACACTCTGGGCATGACACACAATATTTTTTGACAGCTGCATGTAACCCAGGCCAAAAGAATCTCTGGATTATTCTCTCCTTAGTTTTCTCTATAGCCAGGTGTCCACCTATTATATGGCCATGGGCTAAATCTAATACCATTCAACGATATGGTTTGGGAATCACTGGTCGCTCTACCTCACAGGCCAGTAGAAGGAGGTGTGAGCCCCGAGCGCAAAGCCTGTGTAAATCCCCACACTATGTTTGAATGCCCGCCCTGCTGTGCTGTGGTGACATCACTGCTGCTTCTGCTTTCCAGACTGATCAGCGTAGAACTTTTCTGGTGGACACTGTAGAGAAGCCTGGGACAACATACAACATTTTTTTTAACTCTACGGCCGAGGGAAACGTTACCAGAGCCTGCAGAGCAAGGATACCGCCACCCCTGACGGACACCTTTACCCAGTGAACCTGTAAGGCCCCATACACACAAGCAAATACATCTGATCAAATTGGTCGAACAGACCGATTTGAACAGATCTGTCTGCTGGGATGTATTGGTTTGATCGTCTAAACACGATCAAACCAAAATCCCTGCCGGCAGACAGCGCGCTGACGTGGCGGTGACGTAGCGGTGATGTTGACACCGCCACGTCACCGCACCAGGAAGTAAAACACTTCTGCGCATTCGTCAAATCCATTCGACGCATGTGCGAGCAGATATGTCTGCTGGTTAGCGTACTAATCAGCAGACATATCGGTCCGACGGGTTCCCAGCCGACAGATTTCAAAGCATGCTTTCAAATCTGTCAGCTGGCCAAATCCGTCTGTTTGCCCATACACACGATCGAATCTGTCTGCTGAAACGGTCCGCCAGACGGGTTTCAGCAGACAGATTTGATCGTGTGTACGCGGCCTAAGTGTACACACTACACTGACATTTCAAACAGTAGGATTATATTGGTTGGTGCCTCCCCCTCCTTTTCTGGTACTTCTTGCTGTCAGGTAATGGACACCCTCTGAGGATGGCTGCCTCCTTTTAGCTTATTTTATAACTGACTAACTTAAATGTGCTATCAGAGCTACTTTTACAACTTCTATATAGGCACCACATCACTTGGAGCACCAGAATCCCCTCCTTTCTATGAAGTTTTATTTAGAAGGTTGCATAAAAAAAATAAAACAAACAAAACAGAAAATAAATCCTTGCCATGCATTAACTGAACATATCAGGTTCCTAACCTATGGTTGAAGAATTTCTCCCAGTCACCCACAGAATTAAGATAATGTAAACCTTTTATTTCTCTCACAAAGAAAACTTCAGATTAGTATCTCTCTCAGGTATAGCTTCATGAGTTCCAGGCCAAGAGCAATTATATACTCCTGTCCTGCTTTGCTTCAGTTTTGCTAAATTTATACCACCTGTTGGTGGACACAAGTGGACTGAAAAATCTGGTCCCGAACCATGTCAATCACCTTTCCTTTCATAATGTCACAATATATACTATATATGTTCTGCCCATATTATTTATAGCAAATATGTGCAATGTTAGTTTGATGTTGCTGCCATCTAGTGGTCAGAGTTAGTTATTATGTTGCTTACAGGAAGCTGTATTTTCCTCAGAAAGGCAGTAACCTTTAACCTGGAACTGTATTTCCTCCATTTCATGCCTGCTTCTGGATCTGGGCAGACTCATGCTGAGAGGCTCTTAATACATTCCTGGACTAGTGATGGAATTGTCTGTAAGTACCCTTACTGATGGACTGAGTCTGCTGTGTAATGTACACATATGTTTTGTTTATGTTTATGTTGTAGTTTTACAAAGTTATTCAGAAAAAAGTATACATACAGATCTGATGTCTCACGTTTCTTGACTACTGAATTATTGTTAAGCTGTCTGACTAGTGTTATACAACAGCTCTATAACGCGAAGCAGAACAGTAAAAAGACAACCACGTGGCAGTCTGGAATAAACTGAGATGCCATTACTGCAGCATGAGTCTAAGATCAGGAACAACGTACCAGGCTGATGACACGCTACTGCCGACACAGCAAGGCAGGGATAACATTCCCAGTGCCGAGCAAGACATTGCACAATTGCATGTGTCCAGATCTTCACGGGCTAGCAAGATGTCCTCGGCAAGTTCCTCAGCAGTTAGAGCTTGTGCCAAGGCAGAAGCTGCCCGCGTCCAGCTACAGTACGCAGAATAAGAAGCCATGATGATGCAGGAGTTAGCAGCAAAGAAAGCAAAGGAAGCTGCCATGATGCAGGAGGTAGAAGCCAAGGAAGCTGCCATGATGCAGGAGGGAGCAGCAAAGAAAGTTGCCATGATGCAGGAGGTAGCAACACAGAAAGCTGCCATAGCACAAGAAGAATCAACATTGCTCATCCTGCAGCGACAGACTGCTGCTGCAGCTGCTGAAGCAAAGACCGGTGCCTACATGGGAACAAGTTGGCAAGGAAGTGAAAAATCATAGAAAGTCTCAGAGGTTCCAGAAAAACCTCTATCCTCTGCAGATCGTACAAGTGAGTACATCCAGAACCTTATTGATACACAGACAAAGGAACAGTTTCTTAAACCTGAAGCAAAGGAATTCAAGCCAAGATCAAGATACCCCCTGAGCAGGCCCAATCAACCACATCAGGTCAGCGGCTGCCAACAAACCAAGAAAGAAGCACCAGAAACCCCTGAGAACAAAAAAACAAGTGTTCCCATCACCTCAACCTATAGATTAAATGCGTGAACAACAATGTGCAGTGGATGTCACCAAATATATCATCTGCAAAGAAATGGTTAGCTCAGGCTTTCTCCAATTTGATGACTGTCCTGAAAACTATTGGGCATGGAAATCTTCCTTTTTGAATCCCACTGAAGGTCTGAACTTATCACCAGCAGATATGCTTAATTTAATGATAAAATGGCTTGGAGTCAGCAGAGCATGCTAAGAGGATGAGAAGAGCAAACCTGTTCAACCCTGCAGCAGGACTCAACATGACCTGGAAAAGACTAGAAAAAACATATGGATCCCCAGTGGCAATAGAAGAAGCACTGTTGAAAGTCTTTCCCAAGGTGGGCTACAGAGACAGCGTGCGGCTACAAGAACTAAGTGATCTTCTACTAGAGATAGAATATGCCAAAGAGGATGACTACTTGCCAGGACTTTCATATCTTGATACAGCTAGAGGCACTAATCCCATAGTAGAGAAACTGCCCTCAAATCTGCATGGCAAGTGGATGTCTGTGGGAGGTAAATTCAAAGAAGGTTATGGAGTTGCTTTTCCCCCTTTTTTGTGTTTTCTAGGTTTGTCTGACAGCAAGCAAAATTCCAAAGTGATCCCAGTTTCGCCTTCACTACCAGCAGGAATCAATCACACAGGCCGGAGAAACCTCACAGACCTCACGGTAGGACCTCTATATCCACACACAAAACAGCTGTACCTTCAGAAGTCACAGACTACCAAAGCACCCACAAGGTACACACCATAGAAAACCCTGATAGACTTTGCCCAATACACAAAAAAACACATCCACTAAAGAAATGCAAAGGCTTTAGAAGCAAAGAGGGATGAGCCAAACACCCGCCCGTTCGGTTCGCACCAGAATCTTCGAAAGGACCGAACATTCGCGCAAACATTTAGAACCCCATTGAAGTCTATGGAACTCGAATGTTTGAATTCAAAAGTGCTCATTTTAAAGCCCAATATGCAAGTTATTGTCAGACAATGTCTTTGAGAACCCGGGTCTTGCCCCAGGGAAGATGTATCAATGAAAAAAGTTACTGCACATATACGTCGGCAGAATGGCACGGCTGGGCACATCAACGTATATTTACATTGATTTTAGTACCCAGCCGTTGGTCACGGGCGCGCGCCCACGGCGCGCACCCGTAACCCGGTCCGAAGCTCCAGGACCGGGACCGCGGGACTCGCAGACCCGATCACCGCTGCAGTGCGGCGATCCGTCCCTGGAGCTGAAGAACGGGGAGAGCCGTGTGTAAACACGGCTTCCCCGTGCTTCTCTGTGGCCGCAGCATCGATCGCGTCATCCCTGTAATAGGGGGATGCGATCGATGACGTCACACCTACAGCCACACCCCCCTACAGTTGTAAACACACACAGGGAACATTAAAAGTCACAGCGCCCCCTGTGGTTAACTCCCAAACTGGAACTGTCATTTCCACAGCAAACAATGCAATTTAAATGCATATTTTGCTGTGAAAATGACAATTGTCCCAAAAATGTGCCAAAATTGTCTGAAGTGTCTGCCACAATGTTGCAGTCATGAAAACAAATCGCTGATCGCCGCTATTAGTAGTAAAAAAATAAAAATTTATAAAAAAGCAATAAGACTATCCCTTATTTTGTAAACGCTATAAATTTAGCGAAAACCAACCGATAAACGATTATTGTGATTTTTTTTACCAAAAATATGTGAAAGAATACGTATCGGCCTAAACTGAGGAAAAAAATAAGTTTTTTTATATATTTTTGGGGGATATTTATTATAGCAAAAAGTAAAAAAATATTGCATTTTTTTAAAATTGTCGCTCTATTTTTGTTTATAGCGCAAAAAATAAAAACCGCAGAGGTGATCAAATACCACCAAAAGAAAGCTCTATTTGTGGGGAAAAAAGGACGCCAATTTTGTTTGGGAGCCATGTCGCACGACCGTGCAATTGTCAGTTAAAACTACGCAGTGCCGAATCGCAAAAAGGGGCAAGGTCCTTTACCTGCATTTTGGTCCGGGTCTTAAGTGGTTAAAGTGAAAAAAAAAAAATACAAAATTCCTTTAAATATTGTACCTGCTGGGTGTCTATAGTATGCCTGTGAGGTGGCATGTGTTTAGAACTGTCCCTGCACAAAATTAGATTACTATAAGACAAAAGTAATTTAATACTGCTTGCGGCTTTAATGTAATGTTTGGTCCCTGCAATATAGATGAAAATCACTTAGAAAAATAGCATGGATTTCCCCTCCCCCACTCCCCCCAGGTCATTACAAGCCCCTTTGGCCCTATATAATTTGAACAGCAGTATACAGGCGGTGCAAACAAGACATGGACTATAGGTGTTTTGTTTAGTCGAATCTGAACCATGTCATACTTTGCTGCTGCATATTGCACAATTTCTTAAAGAGACCCTCAACAAACTACATGACACTTGTGCCTGATGAGGCCATTGGTGTTCCAGTGGTGGCACGTGAGGCTGGCCATACAGGCTTGACCCCCCAAAGCGCACGTGCTGTGCGGCAACAATATGTTGATTATTTTAGGGGTAGGGGTGGGCCATTCCAATGCCAGATCTTGGCTGAATAAATTATTTTTTTGGGAAAGAAAAATTCTAGAAAAAAGGGGGGTTGCCATCCGGGGGGGGCCCCTTTGAACAAATTCTGTGAAGAACTCCTGTTCTCTGAAGGCCTCCATTATTTCTGCAAGTCAAAATTAAGCAAAAAAAGCTAATGTCAGTCAAGCCTCTACTACTATGCTTTCTCCCCATATCTAACCCACAAACTCATCCACTGATCATAAAGTCCAAAATCAAGTTACGTATCGTTGTTCTACATGATCGTTTCTTCCGCATTTTTCCACAGACTGAACAACATTTTCACTTACACGGTATCCCTTTATACACTGCGCATGCGAGAAGCTCCGCACGTTTCCCCGCCCCTAACGATCATTCTAGTACTTTCCCCGCCCCTTTTCGTTCAATGCAATACACCATGGAGGACGTACAGCAAGCTGCAACCTCAAGCCAGGAGCGAGGCCAGAGCGGTAGCAAACACCAGATACAGGAGCAGTAGGTACAAGGCCACAAATACGGTGTTTGGGGAAATGGTGGCAATCCTAAGGAGGGAGGATTATGATGGAAAACATGGCCCTTACAAGAACCCTAACAAACTGAAGGCCCAGATCATGGACAATGTGCAGATGAGTCTCCATCATAAATTCGGGGTGCGCAGGTCAAGGGAACAGCTCCGGAAAAGGTGGTCTGACCTTAAATTAAGAGAGCCAGAGCAAATGGAGAGTATTAAAAAAGTCATCAGAAGAAGTAAGTGATTTTTATGTGTACTCTGATTATTTTTTTATTGTTGTGTGGCATGTACTTTTTCTTTCAGTTGTATATATACAGTTCATGAATAGATGTCTCAAGGTTCATGTTTGTGGGCATAATAATTGGTCGTATGAGTCGTCGTTCATTCTATTTATGATCTATTTATGTGAGCCTAATTTTTTATTAAAATGTAGATTTGTTCTGAACTAGATTTAAATAATTCAACTTAAGCCACTATACAGTAAAAGGAGAGTATGCTCAGCAGTTGGTTACATATATCGACTCAGTAGCACAAGTGTTGGCCACAAGAACAACCTAGTTAGGGTGTCACACAGAGGTGATTCAGTGGATACTTAGTGTTTTTCCATGTAGGAAACTTGGCCAAAGATAGAGAAATGTAGCAGCTTTGGTAATGGATACAATCCTGTGTTCAGCTTAGAATGATTGTAAAAACAGACAATTGTACCACACTTTATAAAAAGAATGATTCATATTCCTCTTTCATGTCTCTAATATTTTTGATTCATGTATCCATTTTTACAATCTCATAGGGCGCAATCAAGCTTTAAGACTGGAGCAGAGAAACCCCACACAGACCCAAGCCCCACCCCCGCGGGATGTGCAGGAAGTGGAAACTGCCACCACATCAGGTCAGTGTCATACAGCATATAAGGAAAAAGGGGATGTTGTGCTATGGGGAAACTAAGACAGGGTGTCCCCAATAGACAACCAAGGGGCTACCAAGGCAGAGATGGGCAGTAATATAGATAAAATTATTTATTTGATCATATAAAGATACAAAATCTACAAAGAATTCGGGATAGGAGAATTTTTACAAAAAATTGAAGATACAAGATGTATATTATAGGGGTTAACACGTATACCTACTTACAGCAGCCGGCCGATGCTGCACGCATGAACCTGGTTCATGTAACATGCAACAGAATGACACGTATAGGACACTAACATGTGACAAACATAAAGACACATATGACTAGGGCGATCCGGACGCCAAATGGATCACTACTGCTGGAAATTCCATACGGTAATTACCGTGGAGACAGCTTTCAAAATTGAATATATATAGTGTGTGGAGTGTCCAGCAGAAGTACCCCTGCGGGAGAGGAATGTGGTTGCAACCAGAGATATTAAATAATATAAGTGTGTCTATATCCAGTTAGGTGATCGTTATAAATCATTAATATACTCATAAGTTGATGCTGGTCAATAGGAACACTGTATAAACGATTCTATGTAAGTTGCAAACGCATAAGAGGGAACTGCACGTCTTTGAGTAATTTTTCCAGGGTGAATGTCACTGGCTATAACATTGATGTAGTTCACCAACAGCCGTATTGGTACACAGTCTGGTTGACACTATCATGTAGGTAAGATGATTAATTTAGAGTGTCCCACAAACGTTCGGGTATCAACAAACCTCAGCAGCTATCAGTGCGATAAAAGGAACAGTCTTACCGGGCTCCAGAGAGAGGGGTCAAATAGTAGACGGTAATAGTGACAATCCCCAGCGGAATCGGAACGTCTCGGAAGGGACTTCCACGCCGAAAAAAGGATTCAACGCCAGAGCGGCTGCACAGCTTTACTGAAAACTCTGACATGTACTGTCACTCATCAGGACTTAGTACCTCATTGGAGATCTCCAAATAAAATTGAGCTCCACGAACGTGTATCCGGCTAGACTATTCGCCGCACACGCTATTTGATCCTGACAGATCTGATGACATCAGTAGCGACCAGCAGCACTCTCATTACTAATGAGCTCGGAACTAACTATTACCGTCTACTATTTGACCCCTCTCTCTGGAGCCCGGTAAGACTGTTCCTTTTATCGCACTGATAGCTGCTGAGGTTTGTTGATACCCGAACGTTTGTGGGACACTCTAAATTAATCATCTTACCTACATGATAGTGTCAACCAGACTGTGTACCAATACGGCTGTTGGTGAACTACATCAATGTTATAGCCAGTGACATTCACCCTGGAAAAATTACTCAAAGACGTGCAGTTCCCTCTCATGCGTTTGCAACTTACATAGAATCGTTTATACAGTGTTCCTATTGACCAGCGTCAACTTATGAGTATATTAATGATTTATAACGATCACCTAACTGGATATAGACACACTTATATTATTTAATATCTCTGGTTGCAACCACATTCCTCTCCCGCAGGGGTACTTCTGCTGGACACTCCATACACTATATATATTTAATTTTGAAAGCTGTCTCCACGGTAATTACCGTATGGAATTTCCAGCAGTAGTGATCCATTTGGCGTCCGGATCGCCCTAGTCATATGTGTCTTTATGTTTGTCACATGTTAGTGTCCTATACGTGTCATTCTGTTGCATGTTACATGAACCAGGTTCATGCGTGCAGCATCGGCCGGCTGCTGTAAGTAGGTATACGTGTTAACCCCTATAATATACATCTTGTATCTTCAATTTTTTGTAAAAATTCTCCTATCCCGAATTCTTTGTAGATTTTGTATCTTTATATGATCAAATAAATAATTTTATCTATATTACTGCCCATCTCTGCCTTGGTAGCTCATTGGTTGTCTATTGGGGACACCCTGTCTTAGTTTCCCCATAGCACAACATCCCCTTTTTCCTTATATGCATTGTTGTGGCTACGGCATTTGACCCCTAAATAAGAGGAGTGACAGCTTATAGACCTTTTGGGATAGATACATGCAAGCTTGCGGAGGTAGTAAGTTCATCTTTAGTTTTTGTTTATATGCAGTGTCATACAGCACAGCTTCAGGTAATAGTTGTAGGCCTGCATAATAGTAATACATGGTTTGTTTCCAAATTTCACGAGGTATTCGTGCTGTTGGTGGTGGATTTGGACACATACAGCGCCCAGGTGTTAATTGGAGAGGTGTTGACCTGCAGAGCTAAAATTGAGGCCATCCACATCTGTTTGGGGCAGATGAAAAAAAAAAAAAAAAAAACTGTGGAACGAAAACTAAAGGATTTAATTGGATGTTCTGGGGAGGGTTTAAAAAAGTTGTCTTTGTTTTTCTATGAATGTTTTATTTTTATTTTTTTTTAAAGTGTAATCTCTAGTTTTCTGGCTAAAACGCACGAACAATGACAAATGCTAAAAAGTTGGTCATTGTTCATGCGTTTTAACCAGATATTTTTTTTTAATTTTGGTATTCTCAAAGAAAATACACAAAAAAAAAATCTATCTAAGAAAAAAAAAGATATCTCTTAAAAAGCAAAAAAATAAATAAAATTGATGTTGACAAATATTTCTAGCCAAAAATATATTTATTGTTAATAATAAAACAAAAATAATTTTTATTAAGATATTTTTGGATAAAAAAAAATAAAAAAAATAATGACACATTAGAAATGTCAAACAATAAATATTTTTGAATACTCAACAATATGTGGCTTATTATTATATCAATGCTGCCTAAAAGAACAAATCTATATTTGTGGTGTTTACATTGACAATAATGGGCCAGATTCAGGTAGAGTTAGGCTGGAGTATCAGTGATACTCCAGCCTAACTGTCACTTTAAGCTGGCGTTTCTGTTTTCTGTAACCAGAAAACAAGAAACGCCGGGTTGGAGTACTGATGCGATCGGCGCAATTGAATTTCGCCATCGCATCGCAACTTTAATTTAAAAATGGCGCCGGGGGCGTTCCCGCTGATTTACACCGAAAAAATATGTTAATCAGCGGGAATCGGCAATTCACGATCGTATTCGGGCGCGACGCAGTGACTTTCCGACGTTTCCGTAAGAGATACGCGGCGTAAAGATAAAGCAGCGCCCTGTTGGAATATCCTATGTTAAGTATAGCCGTCGTCATCGCGTCAAAAAAAATAATAATCGCGTCGCTTGCGTAAAACGTCCATGAATGGGGATTTGACGTCATTGACGTTCACTGACAGAATTTGGAGCATGCGCACTGGGATGCATTGACAGTCGACGCATGCACAGTACGTTCGCCGCGGGATCGCGCTTAGTTTAAATAATACACGCCCCGTACCCACCCATTTTGAATTCCCCCGGCTCATTTGCGATGCGCCGCATGGGTTAAACGGGAACGTGCGGGAACATCACAGCTTTCATTTGAATTGCTGTAGTGTTCCCGCGCGTATAGACACTCCCCCTTGCTCGGGATTGGATGGGTGATCGTGATCTGTCCAATCCCGAGCAAGGGGGGGTGTCTATACGCACGGGCAAAACAGCTATTCAAATGAATGCTTTGATGATCTCTGTGCGGCGGCGGCAGCTAGGTATGGACATGGCTAGAGGGACATGGCTGGAGGGACATGGCTGGAGGGACATGGCTGCATATGTGGGGGACATGGCTGGAGGGACATGGCTGGAGGGACATGGCTGCATATGTGGGGGACATGGCTGGAGGGACATGGCTGCATATGTGGGGGACATGGCTGGAGGGACATGGCTGCATATGTGGGGGACATGGCTGGAGGGACAAGGCTGGAGGGACATGGCTGCATATGTGGGGGACTTGGCTGGAGGGACATGGCTGCATATGTGGGGGACATGGCTGCATATGTGGGGGACATGGTTGGAGGGACATGGCTGGAGGGACATGGCTGCATATGTGGGGGACATGGCTGCATATGTGGGGGACATGGCTGGAGGGACATGGCTGCATATGTGGGGGACATGGCTGGAGAGACATGGCTGCATATGTGGGGGACATGGCTGGAGGGACAAGGCTGGAGGGACATGGCTGCATATGTGGGGGACATGGCTGGAGGGACATGGCTGCCTATGTGGGGGACATGGCTGCATATGTGGGGGACATGGCTGGAGGGACATGGCTGCATATGTGGGGGACATGGCTGCATATGTGGGGGACATGGCTGGAGGGACATGGCTGCATATGTGGGGGACATGGCTGGAGGGACATGGCTGCATATGTGGGGGACATGTCTGCATATGTGGGGGACATGGCTGGAGGGACATGGCTGGAGGGACATGGCTGCATTTGTGGGGGACATGGCTGCATTTGTGGGGGACATGGCTGCATATGTGGGGTGACATGGCTGCATATGTGGGGTGACATTGCTGCCGTAATTTCAAATCTCTGCCATCGCATCTTTACGGCGATTCTGAAAGGCAGTTACGCCTAAATTTTACCAAGATACGACCGGCGTAAGTCTCTTACGCCATCATATGTTGGTTGTATATTTACACTGTATATTTTCACCTGTCGGATCTAAGGGAGATCTATGCGGAACATGATTCGATGAATCAGCCGCATAGATCCACCCGTCGGATCTCAGAGATACGACAGCGTATCAGTAGATACACCGTTGTATCTCTATATGAATCTACCCCTCTGTATACAATCTTGTTCCAAAGTAATATTGTGTTCCTTCACCACAAAGAATATAAACATCTTCACCCTAAGTGCTCAAGATAATGTAAGCTGGGGTAGCGGGTACAAAAGCTCCCTGGGATGAGCAGGCACAGACACCAAGTCCATAAGATAAGTGAACAACAGTGGGATGTTTATTGGTGCTATACAAAGTCTATTTACAGGTGCTGTACAGTGTGCAGAAAACAAACAGAACAAAAATAGTTAAACAAAAACCTAGCCGTGTCTCGGCTCTAACTACACGGTATATATGCAGGACCTAACTATCAAACTAAACAAGCCTACCGCTTAGCTCGAACACAAACTTCTCACCAGTTTTTCAGCACCTTTCTTGCTCTCACAGATCCACACTATCTGTTTCCCAGGACAGAGCCCAGTCTGTCTGCTCAGATGAGCTTAAATTGGCCTGGGGGAGAGGGCCAACACCTGACCTGGATCAGGGATCAGCGATCCCTTAATGCAGGGGTCTTCAAGCTATGGCCCTCCAGCTGTTCAGGAACTACAATTCCCATGATGCTTAGTCATGTCTGTGAATGTCAGAGTTTTGCAATGCCTCATGGGATGTGTAGTTCCACAACAGCTGGAGGGCCGTAGTTTGAGGATCCCTACCTTAATGTGTAAGAGAGGAGCCTGGGAGAGGTATAAACCCTGAACTGGACTTTCCCAGGCTCTCTCTGGGATGCTCTGCTACACACCCTCCCCCCTTGTTTCAACCCCAGGCTTGGAACACCTGTAGCCCAACAGGAGTGAACACAGGACAGGGCATCTACATTCCCCATCTCATCCCCTGGCCTGTGTTTTACTGTAAAGGAATAATCCTGTAGAGCCAAAAACCACCGGTTCACCCATCTATTCGTCTCCTTTTGGGCCATCCATTTCAGGGGAGCATGGTCAGTTATCAACTCGAACTACCGCCCTAACAAGTAGTATCTTAGCGCATCCACGTCCCACTTTATGGCTAAGCATTCCTTTTCAATGACTGCATACTTTTTCTCATGATCATTGAGCTTTCTGCTTAGGTACACTACAGGGTGTTCTTCCCCATTGTGTACCTGTGATAACACTGCCCCGATACCTACGTCAGAGGCATCTGTCTGTACCAAAAAGTGTTTAGCGAAATCGGGGGAGTATAGCACTGGCTGTGCACAAAGAGCTTTTTTCAGGGCTTGGAAAGATTCTTCCCCTACTGGGGACCATTTCACCATTACGGAGTCTTTCCCTTTCGTAAGGTCTGTCAGTGGGGCAGCTAAAGTTGAAAAATTTGGGATAAATCTTCTATAATACCCCGCAATGCCAAGAAAGGCCCTGACCTGCTTCTTGTTTGCCGGACGTGGCCACTCCTGGATGGCTTCTATTTTATTCACCTGGGGCTTTATGACTCCACGGCCAATAGTGTAGCCCAAATACTTGGCTTCCTCTAGACCAGGAGTCTCCAAACTACGGCCCTCCAGGTGTTCAGGAACTACAATTACCATCATGCCTAGTCATGTCTATGAATGTCAGAGTTTTACAATGCCTCATGGGAAGTGTAGTTCCATAGCAGCTGGAGGGCCGTAGTTTGGAGATCCCTGCTCTAGACCAATGGCACATTTTTGGGGATTTGCCGTAAACCCTTCTTTGAAGAGGGAATCGAGGACCGCTTAGACACGGGGCAAGTGAGAGTCCCAGTCAGTGCTATGCACCACTATGTCATCCAGATAGGCTGCAGCATACTGTCGGTGAGGTATTAGGGTCTTATAAGTTCATCTACTCTGGGCATTGGGTATGTGTCAAACTTTGTCACTGCATTAAGCTTCCTGAAGTCATTACAGAACCTCCAGGTGCCATCAGGTTTTGGGACTAACACAATGGGGCTAGACCAGTCACTATTGGATTCCTCAATGACATCTAGCTGCAACATTCTTTTAACTTCATCACTGATGTCCTTTCTCCTTGCTTCAGGAATTCGGTATGGTTTGAGCTTGACACGGACCCCAGGTTCAGTAACAATATCATGCTGAACCGCCAAAGTCGTGCCAGGCAACTCTGAACATTTCTCTCTATTCCTTATTAGGAACTCTCTAGCTTCCTGTTTTTGGGAATATGACAGGGTGTTTGGAATCGTGACCTCAGGGATCAGAGGGGATTCAGTACCCCTAGGCGTTACCGGGAGGGACCTCACAGTTAACACCAGTCTATCCTTCCAGGGCTTTAACAGGTTCACCTGGTAAATCTGTTCGGGCTTCCTTTTACCTGGTTGATACACCTTATAATTGACTTCCCCAACTCTTTCAATTACTTCAAAGGGGCCCTGCCACTTAGCCAGGAACTTGCTCTCAACAGTGGGAACTAAAACGAGGACCCTGTCACCCGGTGAGAAAACACGGAGTTGGGCCCCCCAGTTGTATATTATCTGTTGGGCTGCTTGAGCCTGTAGTAAATGTTCTTTCACCACCGGTATTACTGCTGCAATCCTGTCCTGCATTTGAGCGATATGCTCAATTACACTTTTGTTAGGTGTTTGTTCCCCCTCCCAAGTTTCCTTGGCTATGTCCAAGAGTCCCCGAGGGTGTCTCCCATAAAGCAACTCAAATGGAGAGTACCCTGTAGAGGACTGGGGAACCTCCCTGATATCAAACATCAGGTACGGTATAAGGAAGTCCCAGTCTTTCCCATCTTTGTCAACAACCTGTTTTAACATGCCCTTTAACGTCTTATTAAAACGTTCCACCAAGCCATCCGTTTGCGGATGATACACAGAGGTTCGCAACTGCGTCACCTTAAATAACTTGCACAGCTCCTTAGTTATCCGTGACATAAATGGGGTACCCTGGTCTGTAAGGATTTCTTTAGGGATGCCAACCCGACTGAACACCATAAACAGCTCTTTGGCAATGTTTTTAGCAGACGCGGTGCGTAAGGGAACGGCCTCAGGGTAACGGGTAGCGTAATCCATAATCACGAGGATATGCTGATGACCACGGGCGGATTTGGGGAGCGGACCCACAAGGTCCATGGCAATCCTCTCGAAGGGCACTTCAATAATGGGCAAGGGCACTAAAGGACTTCGGAAGTGGGGCTGGGGGGCTGACATCTGACACACAGGACAGGATTGACAATAATTCTCAATATTTTTCTGTATCCCAGGCCAGTAAAACCTGCGCAACACTCTTTCAGTGGTTTTCTCAACCCCTAAATGGCCTCCTAGCAAGTGCCCATGGGCAAGTTCCAACACCACCCTTCTGTAAGGCTTAGGGACCACCAACTGTTCAATAACTTCATCATTCTTTTTACATACACGATACAGTAAATCATCATTGCTGCTGAAATAAGGAAAACAGGGCCTATCCCCTGGTTCGACAGCATCCTCCAGCTCTCCTGCTATAACCGAGAAAGGAAAACTCGGAGAGCCCGGAGATGAGCTCGGAGAGCCCGGAGATGTGTTTCCCCACATTTGGCGCTGCAGCGCATGAAACAGCAGCAAACATAGTCTGCCTTCTAATAGACAGATCACACTGCATTGGTTCATCACACAATGGACAGTTTGCTGCAACATGTCCCAGCTCTCGGCAACGAAAACACCTGATGTTTCCCCAAGTTGGTTTGCTGACAGGCAGTGGTTTCCCTTGCTTGGGATGCCAAACTTCAGTCCTGGCACCAAAAATCCTCCCCCTACTTCATTGCCATGCTTACCACCCACTTCCCCTGGAACAGTCTTACCGGTTTCCTGGGGAGACCGTGGCTTTGGGTGGAAAGTCCGTGCGGCTGTTGGGGTGGTGACCAAGTTCTCTTCAGCAAAGTACCTTTCAACGAGCTCCACCAGGTTATCTGCCGACTAGGGGTCCCCTTGACTCACCCACTTCTGTAGGGGAATTAGCAGTGACCTCAGGAATTGGTCCATGACCACACGCTCCACTATTTGTGGCGTAGACAGGGACTCTGGCTGTAGCCATTTTCTCACCAGGTGGATTAGGTCGAACATCTGCGATCTTGGGGGCCTCTCAATTTGGAAGAACCAGCTGTGGACCCGTTGGGCTCGAACGGCCAAGGTGACGCCGAGTCTCGCCAGAATTTCCTGCTTGACCTTTTGATAGTCTCCCGCTTCTGCTGACTCCAGATCATAGTAGACCTTCTGCGCTTCACCAGAAAGTAAGGGGGCAATCAGTCCTGCCCACTTGGTTTTAGGCCAACCCTTCCTCTCAGCGGTCCATTAAAACGTTAGCAGGAAGGCCTCTGGATCATCATCCGTAGTCATTTTAGACAGAAAGCAAGCCACATGGATGGCTGAAGGCTTGTCTCTAATATCCTTGATTTCCGCAGGTGCCCACTGTGCTAGCGTTTCGGCAACCTTAGTCAGGGTTTTGCTATCCGCTTCTGCAGCAGTGGCAAGCTGTTCAAACAGCCTCTGCGATTGCTTCTGTACAGCACTAATCTGCCTCTGCAATTGCTCCTGTGCGATAGCGTTGGCTTGCTGCAGCGCAGCATTAGTTTGCTGTTGTGCAGCGTTTGCTTGCTGTTGTGCTTGCTGTAGCACAGCATTAGTTTGCTGTTGTGCAGCATTTGCTTGCCGTTGTGCAGCATTGAATAACACCATTTGTTTGAGGATTTCTTCCATGTTGTCACTTTAGGTACTGGCCTTTTAAATAGTAACTTACTACTGCTGATCGCAGCCTCCACCATATGTAAGCTGGGGAATAGGTAGCGGGTACAAAAGCTCCCTGAGCAGGCACAGACACCAAGTCCATAAGATAAGTGAACAACAGTGGGATGTTTATTGGTGCTATACAAAGTCTATTTACAGGTGCTGTACAGTTTGCAGAAAACAAACAGAACAAAAATAGTTAAACAAAAACCTAGCCGTGTCTCGGCTCTAACTACACGGTATATATGCAGAGCCTAACTATCAAACTAAACAAGCCTACAGCTTGTTAGCTCAAACACAAACTTCTCACCAGTTTTTCAGCAGCATCCTTGCTCTCACAGATCCACACTATCTGTTTCCCAGGGGAGAGGGCCAACACCTGAACTGGATCAGGGATCAGCGATCCCTGAATGTGTAAGAGAGGAGCCTGGGAGAGGTATAAACCCCAAACTGGACTTTCCCAGGCTCTCTCTGGGACGCTCTGCTACAATAAGTATTGCGCTTACCACAGGTGTATGACTTCTTTCCTGAAAAAGATTCAATAGGATTTGCTGGATCTGGGATGGTTGCCTCATGTCCGAAGTGCAGATATGAACAGAAAACAAGACGTGCCCATAGCTTATTTGTTTTATTATTATTTGTTTTATTAAAAATATATAACACCTAAAAAAATATAGTCCAAATGGCCTCATACTTAAGAAGTGCTTCCCGGCACTGGGGCTGCAGACGTGTCAGATAACTTCCCATCCGTGGCGCGTACTCCCTCCACCCCTGGTGCCTCCTGATGACGTAAGACATACGAAACGTACGTCGGCGGCGATACCTGGTCACGTGTATACAGTACCTGTCACCGAGAATGTGTTTCCAGCACGACAGCATCGCACTGATTCTCGGCGACAGGGTGCCGACATCTCGCATTCGCTGGAATAGACAAAGCACATTCCAGCGAGCGCGTCATAGAAACGCCGGGGATCCGACTTGGATTCCCGCCAAATCTACATGCAGCGTTTAGTATGTATCATGAGGGGGAAATCCGGCATGGGTTCCCACCCAGGGGACATACCAGGCCCTTAGGTCTGCTATTAAAGGGGGCTCCCAGATTCCGATAAGCCGCCCGCAGACCCCGACAACCAACGGCCAGGGTTGTCGGGAAGAGGCCTTGTCCTTATCAACATGGGGACAGGGTGCTCTGGGGTGGGGGGGCCACAGTGAGCCCTCCTGCCCCAGAGCACCTGACCCCCCCATGTTGAGGGCATGCTGCCTGGTATGGCTCAGGAGGGGGGCTCTCGCCCCCACTCCTTTCCTGACCGGCCGGACGGCATGCTTTGGAAAGGGGTCTGGTATGGTATGGATTGTGGGGGAACCCCCACGCCATTTTTTTCGGCGTAGGGGGGGTTCTCCTTACAATCCATAGCAGACCTAAGGGCCTGGTATGTCCCCTGGGGGGGAACCCATGCCGGATTTTTATTTAAATATACCAAACGTACGTCGGCGGCGATACCTGGTCACGCGTATACAGTACCTGTCACCGAGAATGTGTTTCCAGGACGACAGCATCGCACTGATTCTCGGCGACAGGGTGCCAACATCTTGCACTCGCTGGAATAGACAAAGCACATTCCAGCGAGCGCATCATATAAGCGACTGGGATCCGACTTGGATTCCTGCCAAATCTACATGCGGCGTTTAGTATGTATCATGAGGGGGAAATCCGCGCCAGATTTTTTATTTAAAATGTTTTTGTTTTTTTTTAAATCCGGCGTGGAGTTCCCCCTCATGATACATACTAAACGGCGCATGTAGATTTGGCGGGAATCCAAGTCGGATCCCTGTCGCTTCTATAACGGCTTTGTCTCCGCGATGGAGCTCGTAGGTGGTCAATCTCATGGTCACCTACTGTACCCACGCTAGTTCCGGCGCTTGTTGGAGGCACCAGAGGAGAAACACAATTGCAAGACTTTCTCCAAGACAGAGGATGTACATGGGTCTTTAATCCTCCACACTCCTCACACATGGTTGGTGTCTGGAAGAGACTTTTAGGTATTACTGTACCAGGCGAATCTTGGACGCTATGTTTCTACAAGCCAAACCTGCCCACTTGACCCATGAGACTTTAAGTACCTTTATGGCAGAGGTTGCAGCTATTATGAATGCCAGGCCTATAGTTCCTGTGTCCTCAGACCCAGATACACCCATGGTCCTTACCCCAGCAATGTTGTTGACTCAAAAGGTGAACTCTTTGTCTGCTCCATTTGGAACCATAAGTACAACACAAGTTCATGCGAAACAATGGAAGCAAGTACAATGCTTGGCAGACAACTTTTGGAAAAGATGAAAGAGAGAGTATCTGTCGAGTCTGCAACGCCATAGGAAATGGACTGAGGATCGCCCAAATGTAAAAGTGGGTGATGTTTTTCTGTTGAAGGACAGCCAAAACGGCAGTAACCAGTGGCCTGCAGGACTTATTGTCAATGCTCTACCGAGCAGGGATGGCAAGGTTAGAAAGGTGGAGGTCAAGATTGTAAAAAATGAGACCGCCAGAGTTTATCTCAGACCTATAACTGACATTATATTTGTTTTTGTAACTGACATTATAGTTTTGATCTCAGATTAGCTAGGATTGCATTTCCCTGTTGTATGTTTTTCCTGCATAGCAGTAGTTATTTAGGTAGTGACATAATAAATTATGCCAGACAGGGAGTGTTCTGCCCATATTATGTATAGCAAATATGCGCAAATGTTAGTTTGATGTTGCTGCCATCTAGTGGTCAGGGTTAGTTATTATTTTGCTTACAGGAAGCTGTATTTTCCTCAGAAAGGCAGTAACCTTTAACCCCTTAACCTGGAACTGTATTTCCTCCATTTCATGCCTGCTTCTGGATCTGGGCAGACTCATGCTGAGAGGCTCTTAACACATTCCTGGACTAGTGATGGAATTGTCTGTAAGTACTCTTACTGATAGACTGAGGGTGCTGTGTAATGTTTAATGTACTGACACATATGTTTTATTTATGCTTATGTTGTAGTTTTACAAAGTTATTCAGAAAAAAACAATACATACAGATCTGATGTCTCACGTTTCTTGACTTCTGAATTATTGTTAAGCTGGCTGACTAGTGTTATACAACAGTTCAATAACACGAAGCAGAACTATATATATATATATATATATATATATAGTAATTTCAACGTTTTGGTAATAGTAACTCACTACACGTGCAGCGTCGTGGCCTACACAATAACCGCAACGTGAGGTTTGAATGAGGCGATTTCAAGCCTCACATCCATTGTGGGTTAGGAGAGGTGCCTTTAACAAGGCCTGCTTTTGTGAGCTCTTCTTCTTTAACATCGGTGCCCTTCCTAATCTGCCGCTGAGGTGAGGCTTGAAACCGTCTCATTCTACACTCATAGCTGGCTTATTTTAGAAGTGACGTCCCTCCTAATGTGATGCAGAGGTAAGGATTGAAATCGCCTCATAAAGCGATGTTGCTTTCTTATGGTGCAGCAGCTAGGAAACCTTTTCTTCAGGCCACACAAGCCACTTTAGAAGTGCACAGCAATTGTTTTTGTAGTATACACTATAGGATTTTGAAAGACCTGGGATACCTGTTGGAGCCCCAAGGAAAGTAGTAATGCAGCATGCTATGCACGCCATGGTGAATAGTAAGTGTGGTAAAATTGTGTTAACAGTGGAAGGGGCTTGAAGGGGTGTGATTAAATAAAACAAAGGCATTCTAGTACCCATAAAATACAGTATGCTGCACATGTTTGGTGCAAAACTGACACCATATACTCCTGTGGGCTCCAGTTCGGACTGGTTTTCCAGGCTCTGATATTAAGCCTACAAGCTATACAGATTCGCTGGGTATCAATCCTGGTTTAGACATTGGGACCTTTTGTGGAGTATTTCTTGTCGCCCTATATAAATCGTTTTTTAACTTTATACTTTTATGCACCAGCCCAAAGTTTTCTACATGTATATATTTTGATGTTTTAAAATTACCTGTCAACAGCCTACCAGGTGGGCAAGGTAACATCACTATATATGCCACATTACTACTGTTTGTACGGTTTGTTTTAAACACTCCTGCTGAGACTTATTGGACTCACCGTTATACTCCTGAGGAAGCGTTTTTTCAACGCGAAACATGTTGAGTAATCCCAATCAGTCCGCATATTCAATGCAGCTCTAAGGATCTATAAGTTTGTGTTATATTATTTCTGGTGCTGTATGATTTCTATTTTAGTAATATACATGCACTAGTACGAACTTGTATGAAACTTCTCCTATGTATGCACTGTGAATAATATGCCGTTATTATAAGTATCATGTTCACAAAGTATTGTTTATTATTTCTTGTTCTGTACATTTTTTATTTTTATGAATAAACATACCCATAGTATTTTTACTATATCTACCTGTACCATCTAAAGTCCACCATTATTATACCAAATGTGCCATGTTACCAATTTACATGGGGGGCAGTATCTGGGGTCCCTTTTGTTCCAGATTCCAATAAGCCCCCGCCCGCAGACCCCCACAACCACTGAGCAAGGGTTGTGGGGATGAGGCACTTGTCCCCATCAAAATGGGGACATCCTTCCCATGTTGAGGGCATGTGGTCTGGTACGGTTCAGGAGGGGGGGCACTTCCACCCCCCCTCTTTTTCTGTGGCCTGCCAGGTTGGGTGCTCGGTTAAGTGTCTGGTATGGATTTTTGGGGGAACCCCATAACATATTTTTTTTTATTTTGGTGTGGGGTTCCCCTTAAAATACACACCAGACCTGAAGAATCTGGATTTGAATTTGGGGGGAACCCCGCGCCATTTGTTTTAACTGGAGCAGGGTTCCCCTTAAGTGTGGGTTAATCCCTCCCCCTCATACCTCATAGGACCCTTCTCCCATAAATCTTTGCTCTGAGCCAGAGGTCGTGTTCCTTTTTTGTCCTCCTCCTAGGACCAAGATATAGTCTAACCTTTTCATTAAGTTTTCTGTAATCCAGGCCTGCTGGAGCGCACGGCGATATGTTGGTGGTTAGCGGTGATCCTCTCTGCAGTCCAGCAATCCTAGCTATTAGCAGGTGGACATGGGCGATATGATGCAATACCAGGGGCGGACTGACAACTCATGGGGCCCCCGGGCAATAGAAGATTATGGGGCCACCAGGCTTACAGATGGCCACCAAGCCAGGTGGCAGTACAGAGGCGGGGCAGCTAAAATCTCAGGATTTTCACACCAAAAGCATGTAGGTTTTGGACATATCAGGGACAGATGTAAAAAAAAACAAAAAAACTCAGATTTTTACATACTGTCCCTGGTTTTAATGAGCCTGGCAACCCTGATGGGGCCCCCTAGTGGCATGGGGCCCTCGGGCAGTGCCCAAGTTCCTCAATGGTCAGTCCGCCCCTGTGCAATACCATGAATAGCTTACTAACCTGGCCATTGACAGGCAAGCGGCAATATGACCAAATATCCCAGCTATTAGCGGGAGGCTTTGTAAACGCCTGATCGTGCAGTGGGTCGAGCGAACAGCTCCCCAGTCCCAGGTTCTGGTCCGGATCGTGCCATGGTGGTGGTAAAGTACAAACATATTTGTTTTCTATGGCAGCCGTATTTCTGTGTTTTGTTTGTCTCCTTATTTTCTAACAAACTCCAGTGAGTGGCCATGGCGCCTGGAGCGCAGCTGCGTTTCAGCTCGCTGCTTCAGGAAGTCGCCAGGACCTGTCTGCGCATCTGCAAGTCACGAACGAAGAATTCTTGCTTGGTTCGTGCAGGCGCAGTTTCGCCAAAATGGTGGCGGCAGTTGCACATGCGACTGGTCGCCACCGTGTCGCAATGTTTTTTCAAGCGCAGGTGCGCTGTGGGGCGGTGACATCTTTATCGGTGGCATATTTAAATAGCTGTCAAAGCAGCTATTCTTTGGGTTGACTTGCAGGCTTATGCAGCGGTTTGCCTATGCACTGGTCTCTGGTTTACAAGGTAAATTGTTTGCTGCAGGCTCCCTAGGTGCTGGCTGTGTTTGTTTTGTTTTCTCTCATGCCTGTTGTCACTCCTGTTTCTCATAAGGCTTTAATAGTTCATTTCAGTTTTAAACTGCCTTGCCATGGATATGTCACCGCCCATTTGTGGCCAACCCTTGAACTGCAGATAGGATTTAGTTCCTTTCTGCCTGTGATGTTTGGGTTCACTCATTCAGGAGCTCTTTTCCCTTTCTTTTTTCATACAGCACTTCTAGGTCTGAACACCAAAGCATGGCAAAGACTGTCCTAGGTCTCAACGTCATCACTTCTCTTCAAGCTCCAGACATCATAGATCTCCCTTTAGATCTAGATATCACAGAGAGGAGTCTAAAACCACTCCAGCTGCTCTGTGAGGAAAGCCTGTTGGTTATGCGAGGCCCAGGTTCCTGAAGGTAAATCACTCTGCGAGCGATGCTTTTCTAAAGTCGCAAAAGAGAGGGTGGAGAGCAACAAGTGAAAGCACTGGTCAGAAAGGTGGTCCATGAATCCCTGAGTAAAGTGGATTCTGGTCATACCCACATCCCTGCTGGCATCACTATGTTAGTCCCTATTAGGGATGATCTTGAGGCCCCAGGCCCTTTACAGCCGAGCCATTCCTCAATTGAAGTCTCAGACAGTGGGGTGGAGGTAGATGACCCTGGTGCAGGTTTTGAATTTGACCCAGTACCACAACTGGTCAAAGCTGTCAAAGAAACTTTGAGATGAGAAGAGCCAGTGGGGGCACCCTCCAAACAGAGGAAATATTTTAAACGCCTCCAAAAAAAAAAAAAAAAAGAACGCCCTAATTTCTGCTTTTTTGGTGAACTTGGCGCAATAATTACTAATGATTGGGGCGGTGTTGAAAGGAGGTATTGCCTGTTAACAAAGGTGTCAAAAATGTACCCATTTAAAAGAAAGGATGTAAAACACCTGGAGGCGGCTCCTCTCATTGATGCAGCCCTAATGAGGATGGCGAGGCATGTCACACTCCCATTGGTGGATACTGTTTCTTTTAGAGATGGCCTGGAGAGGAAAATTCAATTCTACAATGAATGAATTAATTTAAAAATGTATATAGTGCAGAACAAATGCAAACTGAATCACCTCAGGGCGGGTATGAGATGCAAACCAGCTCTAGCTCTCACAGCTCTTTCTAAAGCGATGGAAGTCTGGGCGGACGACATAGATGCTTCTCTGAGGAGCATCTCAGAAGAACTGGCCAGGAGCCCATCTATTCATGGGCTAAGGTTGGCGCTGGCTTTTTTGGGTGAGGCTTCCCTAAACACAATTCACCTGGTGGCTCGGATCATGCTATCATCTGTCACGCCTAAGCTTACTTATCGGCTGCGCCCATGGGTAGCTGACCCTGCCTTCAAGCAGGCATGGTGCAGGATTCCCTTTGAAGGTTCGTCCCTCTTTGGGAACAAATTGGACAGTGCCATCACCCGTGCCAAAGGGGGCAAGTTGGGGGTTTCTTCCCCAGGATCGCTTTCTGCTAAACCAGAAGAGAACACAGCCCAGGCAATGTTCAGATTGAGCATTGGATGCTTGCTACTATAGGCCCGGCCATGAGTTCAAGAAGACCTGGAAGGAAAAATTAGCCTTCAGGCCAGAATTTTCAAAAGGGGCATCTTCCGGTGGACAAGAAACCTCTAAGTCTTTATGATATTGCGCCTGCCCAGACAGAGTGAGTCGGCATCCTTGCCTCTCTCGGAAAAGAAAAAACAAATTCTTCTGTCCTATGCAGACTCTCTTGTGGTTCAGGGTGCTGCAATTCCAGTTCCAGCCGACGAAAGGTTTCAATGGGTCTACTCGCCCTTCTTCATGGTGTTGAAGAAAAATGTCTCCTGGAGGCCAGTTATAGACCTAACCCACTTGAATTATTTTATCAAGAAGAAGTTCAAGATGGAGATACTACTCATGATCAGTCAAGCAATCCAAATAGGCAATTGGCTTGTGTCTATAGACCTGAAGAACTCCTATTTCCATGTTCCAATAGTGTCAAAATTCCAGAAATACCTTTGCCTTGCTGTCAATCAAATCCATCTGCAGTTCACCTGTCTCCCCTTTGGGCTTACGACATTGCCTTGTGTGTTTTCAAAACTCTTGTTGGCTGTGGTGGCTCTGATCACGACCAGAGGTATCCGTCTGTATCACTATCTAGATGACCAGCTTTTGCTATCTTGAGACAGGGACACAGATCCCAGGTCATCTCCACCCTACTCGAGTTTGCTTGGCTTCTGAATCTGGAAAAGAGCCATCTGGATCCTACGCAGTCACTGGTATTCCTCGGGGAACACGTCAACGCTATCAAGAGCACCATCTCGTTACCCCTGGAAAAATCCCAGTGATCCGGGACAGAGTTCGGCTTGCAGTGTCGTCCTCTCATCTCGGAGCCTCTCAAATGCCTAAAGATCATTGGCACCATGGTGGCAACAACACCCATGATAAAGTGGGCTCAGTGGAAAATATGGCCCTTCCAGAAGGATTTCCTTCAGCGGTGGAACCCAGGGCCTCGGAATCACTCTATCCAAATAATCTCATCCATCTTCATGGCTACAACAGAGGAACCTCCTCAATTGTCACTCCATCGCACCTGTGTCTTGGGTCACCATCACTACAGATGCCAGCAACAGGGGCTGAAAGAAGCAGCCCAAGCCATATGGAATTTTCCCTCACAGGATAGTTTCCAATGTTCTGGAACTCCGGGCAGCGTTCTGCGCTCTGTAGGCCTTTCAACAGTCCTCCTAAGACTGGACAACACAATGGCAGTCACATACATCAAGAGACAGGGGGGTACTCAGTCTCCCCCTGTCGAAGGAAGTAAAGCCCATCATGATCTGGGCCCAGACAAACCTGACCAACCTGACAGCTGTCTACCTCCCTGGAGTCCAGAACGTACAGGCAGATTTTCTGTTGAGAATTTCTCTGGACAACGAGTGGGCTTCCCCCTGAAGTCTTCAGATGGGTCCTGTCCCTGGGGGTCATTCCAAAAGTAGACCTGATTCACCTTCCTGTGCAACTTCAGACTAGAGAGATACCACACAAGGTCTCCATATCCCCAGGCTTTCGGGTATATGCTATGACAGACCATTTGCCTATGCCTTTCCCCCGGATCCTGTCATTCTCCAGTTTCTGTCAAGGCTCAGGATAGAGGAAGCAGAGATAGTGGCAATAGTCCTGTACTGGTCAAACAGGCCATGGTTTCCACTGCTAATGCAACTCAGCTTCCGGGACCCAGTTCCTCTACCCTTCAGACCAGATCTCCTATCACAAGGGGCAATTCTACATGCATGCCCGGCCCATCTACATCTGATGATCTGGCTCTTGAGAGGGGAAGGTTGGAGGCATAGGCTGTCCAAGTAGGGCCATCTCCACATTATTTAATGCCACTAGAGCAGGCACCAACACGGTCTACCAGAGGATTTGGAAAAGGTTTGCAGACTACACCACTTCCACTGCAGGTTCTTGCAATAACCCAAAGATACATGATATCCTGGGTTTCCTACAATCAAGCTTGGATCTCATTGTCAGTCAGCTCGCTGCGAGTCCAAGTCTCTGCAATCTCTGCCTTTATGTGTGTTTCCTGGGCTAGACAACCTCTTACTAAGTAGTTTTTAGATGAGCAATAAAGCTCAGACCTCATAAAAAGCCAAGATTCTCTAATTGGGATCTTCCCCTTGTCCTATATTTTTTCTCAGGTAGAGAGTTGGAACATGAAGATCAGTCCTCCTCTATCAAATGACTCTCTAAAAGTTGCCTTCTTGGTGGCTATAACATCGGTCAAGAGGGTCTCTAAAATCGTCTCTCTGGGATGCAAGAAGACATTTTTAACCCTAAAAGTTCCTATGTTGGGTTTAAAATCCAAAGTGGCATCTGTGTTTCATGACAATCTGGAGACTGCCCTTCCAACGTTCAGATCTACCGAGGATTCCAGTGTTCATCCCTTAGATATTGGAAAAGCTTGGAGTTAGTATCTTGAAGCTACAGCTTCTTTGTGTCAGACCGACCACCTGTTTGTTCTTCTTTTATGGGAAGAATAAAGGGAATGCGTGCCTCTTCCAGATATATTGCAGCATGGATTGTTCAGGCCATTTAGTGGGCCTTCAAAGCCCAGGGCTTGGTACCTCCAAAAACGGTGACTGCTCACTCAACTAGAAGTGTGTCTTAATCATGGGTGGCATCGCATCACGTGGCTCCAGAAGTTATTTGCAAGGCGGCCTCGTGGTCTTCAAGTAACACGCTCAAGGCACACTACTGCGTAGAGCCAGCCTTGTTAATTTTGGTTTAAATATCTTGTCTGTTGATGGTGCCAATTAAACCTCCTTTGCTTTTGTCCAGCACTTTGCCCACCCGGGTGTGGATGGCTAGTTATTTCCCACACATAGGCTGCTATGGAGTCTGTCAGGAAAACGGAAAATTTATATCAAATACTTACCGTAATTTTCCTTTCCTGATGGACTCCGTGGCAGCAGGAGTTCCCTCCCAGTGGCTGGAGTAGGCTAAATTATGGAACACAGAGCAAAGATTTATGGGAGAAGGGTCCTGTCAGGGACTCACCTCCTACATGCAGTCTTCCTACTCCATGTCTGCAGACCGCCGCCGCACGTCCCGCACACGTGCACATGCTCCAACCACGCGCACGTGCAGTTTAACCAGCGTGGTACCAAAAATACACTTTAAAAACCCATTGCTGTTTGAAGCACATTGCTGCCTGATCTGCAGTTGTGACTGGATCCATACCTGAGACCTGTTTGTTTGAGCACCTGTCTGAAATCCTGATTGAACTCTGAACCTGCCTTGTCTGATCATCCGTACCTCTCCAACCCTGACCCGGCTTCTATTTGATCATCCGCCTGCTTGACCTTTCTGTTGCCAGATCCACCTGCCTGTTTAACCGACTACTCTTCAGTCATCTGCCTGCATGTTTCCTGCTTACTTGTTATGACTCGGCTTGTCTGACCCTGCTGTTCCAGTACACCAAACTACCTACCAGCTTGTGCCGCTGTATTCGCAGATTCCGTGCGGGTCGCTGACCCATCCTCCGCTTCAGCGTCTCAGCATCTTCTCATCAGAGGTATTCGTCCACCTGTGTCTACTCATCACCACCTCGGCACTCCTACCCCTCTGCTCCGAGTCCGCTGTTCCCACTTCAGTGGCTCATGAACCAGAGCCATAAGAGGGGCTACCCTGCATCAGACTCTGGTAACCAGGTACGTAACAGTATCAGGCAGCCATGACAGAGTCTGCAGGAGTAGCTCCGGCTATGGAGCAGATGTGTAAACACCTAGCATCCCTTACCCAAGCTGTCAAAAATCTGCAAGATGGCTACCTGAAGTTGGAGGGGCAGGTTCAGAACTTATCAGTTTCTGGGGACGCAACTTCAGCATCTGCCGCAAGACCATCTTCATCTGTTTCCGGTCCGTCAGTTGTGATGTTGCCGCCTGAACTGAGGGTTCCCATGCCCGAATGATTCTCAGGGGATCAAACTAAGTTCCGGGACTTTCGCAACACCTGTCAGTTGTACTTCGATTTGCAACCCCAAATCTTTTCATTGGAAGCTATTAAAGTGGGATTTGTCATCTCCCTGCTCCAAGGGGAACCCCAAAATTGGGCACATCGGTTGCTGGAAGAGAACGGTGCCCAGACACAGACATTGCCAGTCTTCTTCCAGGCTATGGCGCAGCTCTATGATGACCCCCAAAGGACTGCCACAGCTGAAGCTGCTTTACTTGCTCTCCAACAGGGACGTAGAGCAGTGAAGGACTACATTACTGATTTCCGCTGCTGGAGTGCGGACACCCAGTGGAACAGCACAGCCTTGCTCCACCAATTTCGTTTAGGTCTGTCAGAAGCCCTCTGTTTTTTTGGCTGATGGCTCACACATTAAGTTCAGTCAAGTGATCCAGGAAACCTTACCCTTACCTGCCGTTACTTCCTCCAATCATAAGGAACTGTTAATTTTGGATGTAATTTCGTCCCCTTTGTTTCCAGCGATCCCAGGTATACCTTGGCTCCAGGCACATAATCCACAGATCGACTGGATATCTAAAAATATCTTGTTTCCATCTCATTACTGTCAGAAACACTGTCTACCCAGATGCCCTAACCCATCTTCTGCCCTGCTGTGTTTAAATGCCGATCTGAGTCTGCTCCAATCCGTTCCGAAACCTTACCATGGATTCCTAGATGTTTTCAGTAAGAAAGGGGCTGATTCCCTTCCGTCTCATCGGCCATATGATTGTCCGATCGAACTCTCTGAAAAGGAACAAGATGCGTTAAAAGTTTACCTTGATGAAAATCTGGATAAAGTATTTATCCGCCCGTCCACTTCACCAGCAGGTGCCGGAATATTCTTTGTCACAAAGAAAGACCAAACTCTCCGTCCCTGTGTTGACTACCGGGAACTCAACAACGGCACAGTGAAAAATCGCTATCCTCTACCTCCAATACCTGAACTTTTCCAAAAATTAAGATTTGCCGTTATTTTCACTAAATTAGACCTGAGGAGAGCGTATAACTTGATACGCATCAAAGACGGACATGAATGGAAAACCACATTTCGTAACCGTTATGGCCTCTACGAGTATCTGGTCATGCCCTTCGGGCTATGCAACACGCCCGCTACGTTTCAACATTTCGTTAATGACGTGTTCAGAGATTTCTTGGACATTTTCGTCATCATTTATTTGGACAACATATTGATCTTCTCCCATTCCCTAGAAGAGCACCAAGGGCATGTTTGTAAAGTCCTGGATCGTCTCCGCCAGCACAGTTTGTATGCAAAAGCAGAAAAGTGCGAGTTTGAGCGACAAACTATCCAATTTTTAGGCCTAGTAATTTCTCCAACAGGGATTGAGATGGATCAAAAGAAAGTATCTGCAATCTTAGACTGGCCAATACCCTTAGATAAAAAAGGGGTACAACGCTTTATAGGGTTCGCAAATTTTTATAGAAAATGTATTAGAGGTTTTTCTGCTATTGTGGCCCCGTTTACACAACACCCTGAAGTTCAGAAGGCCTTTGACACTCTGAAAAGACTCTTTACATCAGCTCCAATCCTCAGACACCCCAATCCAGCGTTACCTTTTCTCCTTGAGGTAGATGCCTCCAAAGTTGCTGTAGGAGCCGTCCTCTCTCAACGTTTAGGGGACAAGGATCTGATATATCCAGTGGGGTTCTTCTATTGAAAAGTTTCCCCCACAGAAAAGAACTACGACGTGGGAGATCGGGAACTATTGGCTATTAAAACCGCCCTTGAGGAATGGAGGTACTTACTGGAGGGCGCCGCTCACCCTGTACTGATCTACACGGATCACAAGAATTTGAAATACTTAGTCTGCCAACGCCTGAAGCCTTGACAAGCCCGTTAGGCTCTTTTCTTTTCCCGTTTTTGTTTTCACATTACTTACCGACCAGGATCTAAAAATATTAAACCGGACGCATTATCCCGAATGCACGACAATCCAAAGGATACATCTACTCCTGATACCATCCTTTCGGATGGCAATTTCCTGCTCTTACATACCGACCTACTCTCCATGATCAGAGAAGCATCTTCCGACTTCCAAACCCTCTAATCTTTTGCTAACTTCCAGAGACGGTCTATTTTGGAGAGGAAGCCAGGTTTTTGTACCAGAAAACATCAGAGTAGAAGTCTTGAAACTTCACCATGATCACCCACTAGCAGGCCACTTTGGAGTTCGTAAAACTCTCGAATTGGTACGACGCACATTTTGGTGGCCCAATTTGGAGGACTTTTGCAAGTCGTATTTCAATTCCTGTCCTATCTGCAACCGAAATAAGACACCCAAAAAACAAGCCTGAGGTCTACTAAAACCATAACCAGTACCCAACCGACCATGGGAAATGATTGCAATGGACTTTATTGTAGAACTTCCTCGCTCCGAGGGATGTACGGCAATTTTTGTTGTTGTGGATCGTTATACCAAGATGGCTCATTTCCTTCCTTTAAGAAACACTCCTGCTGCGGAAACTGCCCGCGTGTTTATTAAAGAAATTATCAGATTACATGGGGTACCTTCCAATATCGTCTCTGATAGGGTGGTTCAGTTTACCTCTCGATTCTGGAGAGCCCTCTGTGAAACACTACAAATTCAGCTTTCTTTGTCTTCAGCCTACCATCCACAGTCTAATGGGCACACTGAAAGGACAAATCAAACATTAGAGCAATATATCAGATGTTTCACAACCTTCTCCCAAGACTATTAGGTCTCCCTGCTACCCCTGGCAGAATTTGCATATAACAATGCCAATCACTCAGCTACTGGGCAATCTCCTTTTTTCGCCAATTATGGTTTTAATTTAACATTTTTACCAGATTTCTTTTCAGGCCTCGTACACACGATCGGACATATCCGATGAAAACGGTCCGCGGACCATTTCCATCGGATATGTCCGATCGGGAGTTTGATCCGATGGCGTGTACACACCATCGGATCAAATTCCCCGCCGCCGGACGGCGCGGTGACGCGGCGGTGACGTTGAGGCCGCCACGTCACCGCCACGTCACCACCACGTCACCGCACCAGGAAGTTAAACACTTCCGCGCATGCGCCGAATCCATTCGGCGGCGGCGCGGCGGTGGTGGGGGACGACATGTCTGCTGGTAAGTGTACTAACCAGCAGACATGTCGGGCGGACAGATTCCACCGGATGGATTTCAAAGCATGCTTTGAAATCTGTCGGGTGGAGAAATCTGTCCGCTAGCCCATACACACGAGCGGAGATGTCTGCTGAAACGGTCTATCGGACCGTTTTCAGCGGACATATCCCCTCGTGTGTACGAGGCCTCAGAGTCACCAGTTCCAGCTGTACAGAGTACTATGGACTTTCTCAGATGCAATAACCAGCTTTTGCATGACACAGTAACCAAGGCTCAAGCTGACAGCAAAAAATACTTCGACAAGAAAAGGGATCTAAAACCGGACGATCAGGTATGGCTGTCTACAAATAACCTCAGATTACCTTTCCCGTCTAAAAAGTTGGCACCTAAGGTTTTGGGTCCTTTTCCAGTCAAGAAAAATATTAATTTTGCCTCTTATGAACAGTTTTTGCCTGATTCCTTGAAAATACATCCTGTGTTTGACGTCTCTCTACTCAAGCCTGCAGTTGCCGATCCTTTTCCCAACAGAGGGTCCAGACCTCCTGAACCTGTTCAAGTTGACGGCTGGGAAGAATACGTGGTGGAAGCTATATTGAACTGTAGAAAGCGACAAGGCCAGAATCAATTTCTAGTCAAATGGAAGGTGTACGGTCCAGAAGATAATTATTGGAAGCCTGAAGGTAACATACATGCCAAGAAATTGTTACATGCTTTTTTCTCGCTCACCTTGATAATGAAGCCCGACTGGGCATCCGGAGGCTGCCCCTTGGGGGGGTGTAGTGGAGTACAATATTAAACTCCACGATCTCCGCTGGTAACCAGGGTAAATCCACAGTCAGCATTAAAAAGTAAGGCAATGTCCCAAACCCCCCCCCAGTAACCGGACGAAACACAGCTCTGAGAGTCAACTGCCTTTTTATTCACAGGCTTCTATATTTATAGAATTCCCCATGCAAGGGGTTTCCAAACAGCCAAATAGATTTAACAGGGGTAATACAGGGAGGACCAGATGAGGAACTTAACATTTTGGATAATTCTCCCATCAGGCATTGCTGCACGAGGGAAAAGTCGGTTGATAGCTGGGGTCTGGGGTTATGTGTTGTGGGAGTTCGGTTTAAAACTGCCGAACACCGATTGGGCAACATAAAACAAAGTACTTGAATGCTAGTGGCTTACGGCTGCCAGCATACCAATTACTATGCCCACATAAGACCCAGCAGAATACATAGCATATAATACAGACAACCTTTTGACATGTAACGTCCAGCGTTCCAGAAGTGGCTAGGTGTCAGGACCGGGTTTTTAACCTGGGACCTCAGCTGTGTCTGGCAGTGAGCCTTCTCACTGAGCTATCTGGGATGCTGGACATCTCCCTGTCTGTTCTGCTGGACAAACTCATCTGATCCATTGGACCTTGCTGCCTTGTGTCTTAATTTGTCTTGAACCTTGAACCCCTTGCTCCTCCCACAAACTTCCTGATATAAGCCATGTCTCTGCGCTTCCTCCTTGCCAGAATATTGTGCTATCTCCAGCCTGTATCTCGCTCCTGTCTTCTCTGCTGCCATCCATATTTGCTACTGCTCGTTATCGACCCTTGGCTTGTTATCGACTACGCTTCTGCCTGATCCCAACCTACAGATACTCATTACCGACCTTTTGGCTTGTTTACCGACCACTCTTCTGTTTGATCCTTACCTGCTTATCTGCTATCGTACCCTGGCTTTCTCACCTCCTGGTGGGGCGATCCTGAGGACCGCGACCTGGTGCTAACACGCAGCAAAATCCATCTCCAACTTCAGGAGCTCTGGTGAACACCGATTAGCGCTTAGATTCCGCACCTCAAGTGACCCCGTGTCATCAGCCAGGGTGACCTGCTCTGCTGCTATAGCGAAAAATAGATTTGTGGCGCACCTAGTCTAGAATTAAAATTAAGATTGAAATTAAAATGACCATAAGTAAATATAAGTCCATATGATAACAATATACTCCGGACAGTCCAGTTAAATGAATGAGGGGACTTAGCGGCAGCACCTGAAGCAGAAGCGAGCCTCTGGAAGAGTCAAAAATACAAGAGAGAGAGATGCGCCAAGCTAAGTGCAGTATGTCGTTTTTAATCAATAGTAAGTTAGTACAATAAAATAACTACTCACAAACATGGAGTACTACAGGCATTAGTGTGGCTATGAGGCCGGGATCATCATAGGAAGTTCCTCTGAATAAAGTTTCCTCGTCCAAGGCTTGTGCGCCGCAAGTGTGGTACAGTGGACGCAGGAGACCAGGAAGAGCCGTCTGATGCGTCGTGCGTTCCACCGTGGAGCGCGGCGTGAGGCGCGGCATATCGTCGTTGTCCCGGAAGTGACGTGAGGGGCCCGGCCAGCCAATCGGATTACGTGTTTCACAGCGTCAGCTGTTTCGTCAGATCCATCAGCTGACGCTGTTTGTCCAGCTGACGCTGTGAAACGCGTAATCCGATTGGCTGGCCGGGCCCCTCGCGTCACTTCCGGGTGAGTAGTTATTTTATTGTACTAACTTACTATTGATTAAAAACGACATACTGCACTTAGCTTGGCGCATCTCTCTCTTGTATTTCTGCTGCTATAGCTACTGGCCTCTGAGCCTGACCCCAGACCGTGACACTAGGTTTGCCACAATGCTCCCCCAGAACCAAGCCGGCATACACAGTCTGATCCCAACGGATCGGCTTGGGGGTGTACTTATACAGATCACTTTTCAAGTTCAGTTTGTCTAGATAACCCGTCGGCGTTACCGTTTTGCTTCCCTGGTCGGTAGTGGATTGTAAAGTCAAACGGCTGCAGCTCCAAACTCCAGCGCAGCAGCCGGGCATTGTCCCCCGCCACACGGTTTAGCCACACCAATGGGTTGTGATCTGTGAGTAGCGAAAAAGGTTGTCCATACAAATACGGCTGCAACTTTTTGAGGGCCCACACCACGGCCAGGCATTCCTTCTCAATGGCGGCATAGCTTACTTCTCGTGGCAATAACTTTCAGCTCAGGTAAGCTACGGGGTGTTCTCCACCATCGGCTCCCACTTGGCTCAGCACTGCTCCCAATCCAAACATTGAAGCGTCCGTGTGGACAAGAAATCTTTTAGTTGGATCAGGAGCAGCAAGTACAGGGGCATTAGTTAGAGCAGTCTTTAG
Source organism: Rana kukunoris (assembly GCA_029574335.1). Taxonomy (NCBI): domain Eukaryota; kingdom Metazoa; phylum Chordata; class Amphibia; order Anura; family Ranidae; genus Rana; species Rana kukunoris. Next base: position 245,673,404 of record CM056059.1, read on the forward strand.
TTGTTGGAATGCCGGATCACACTCTGGGGCCCAGACAACCTGTCGGGGCAGGTTCTTGCGTGTCAAGTCAGTTAAGGGTTAGGCCAGGGCACTATAATTGGGTACGAATTTTCTATAGTACCCCGCGGTACCTAGAAATGCTAGCACTTGGGTTTTCGTCCTGGGGGTGGGCCATTTAGCTACGGCTTCAACTTTAGCTGGTTCGGGTCTCTGTCGCCCGCTCCCCACCCGGTGGCCCAAGTACTGCACTTCGGCCATCCCTATATGACACTTGCTGGGTTTCAGTGTTAACCCTGCCTCTCCAATACGATCTAGAATGGCCCCTATGTGTTGTAGATGCTTGTCAGGGATCCAGGCCTGTCTTCCAAACCTCGCACATGCGCAATAGAGCGGCGCTCCGGCGTGTACCCGTGCGGGAAAGGCGCGCGCATGCGCGGTCTGGCGACGCAGCATGCACATGGGCGCGCACACGGGCGCACACCTTCTGGGAACCAATCAGAGGCCTGACCAGGCTATTTAAACCAGCCCCTGTCTTATGGCAGGTTGCTGGTTTGTCTTCAGCTTGTGCTTGGACTCTCTGCCGATTACCTGAACCTTTGACCAGGATTTCCATACGACTCTCCTCTCGCCCTGAAGTTGACCTTCCGTACGACTCTCCTCTCGCCCTGAAGTTGACCTTGGCTCTTGTTCCTGGATACGCTGTCTTCTATAATCCCTGACTTCTGGCTTGACTTTGGACTTGTTGACCTCTCCAACCCCTGAACCTCGGCTTGCTCTCTGGACCTGTTCTCAGTCTGATCCGCTTGCACCTGCCCGGTACCCCTCCAGTTACCTGCTCCACAGTTCTTCAGTACAGCTTCTGCTACCTGCCTTGCACCTGTCTTGTGGCTCCTCGGCTGCCTGCTCTGCTCACCGCCCTCAGGAGGAGCTTCAGTTCCAGTCTGCACCAGGATCCCGGCTACCAACCCGGACCTCACTGGCGCTGGTGCCTCCCGGGGCTCACCTCCCCTGTCCCAACTCCAGGGGACGGTCGGAGCTGGGTCGCAACGGTGGGCCACCCTCGGCATCTCGGCTTCGGTGAGTACACAGCCTGATAGTACAAACCAACCAGATGTCCGAAGCCGACAGGGTGCGCTCTCCCTTCGAGACCCTGTGCCAGCAGGTCTCCGCCCTGACCGAGGCTGTCCAAAAGCTTCAGGAAGAATACGTGCAAATTGATGGTCGCCTCCAACAATTGGGCAACCTGCCTGGGGCCGTACCTCCATCCGTGGCTCCATCCCCTGGGGTCGCTACGTCTCAAGCCTCTCCCGCTCCGACTGTGGTTATGACTCAACCCGAACCCCGGGTCCCCATCCCGGGGCGATTTGCGGGCGACCGAAGAAGATATCGGGCCTTCAAGAACGCCTGCTCCTTGTATTTGGCTCTTCAACCTAGGACTTTTTGTTCTGAACCCGTAAAAGTAGGGTTTGTGATCTCCCTTTTGGCCGAAGAGCCGCAAGCCTGGGCGCACAGTTTGATGGAGCAAAGGAGCCCCATCCTGGACTCAATTGATTTCCTCTTTGAGCACATGGCTAAATTATACGACGACCCACAGCGCACAGCCACGGCTGAAGCCGTTCTCCATAACCTGGCTCAAGGAAGAAGACCCGTGGAGGACTACATGGCCGAGTTCCGTAAATGGTCGGCCGACACGGGCTGGAATGAAGCCGCCCTGAAGTACCAGTTCCTCCTGGGGCTCACTGAAGGCCTCAAGGATGAGCTGGCAAGGACTGAAACACCGGCCACGCTGGAAGATCTGATCCAAGCCGCTACCCGCTACCCAGTGCCTACGAGAACGGCGCTCTGAGCGCTTTCAAAACGCACGTCCCACCTGGACACCCCCAAGGCCCTCTCCAGCTCTTCCGCCTCCAGCGGCTTCTCCAGTCTCCATGTTTCCTGACCCTGAGCCGATGCAGCTTGGACTTGTCCGGGCACCTCTCACCTCCGAGGAAAGACAGCGTAGGCGCCAAGCCAATCTATGCCTGTACTGCGGAGCGGCTGGCCACTTCCTCCGCGGTTGCCCCATAAGACCTAGTAAGTCGAAGCCGCCACCTGCCTACAATTTCCATGTTGCTAACTTCCCTCAGACTCATGTTGTGCTTTTTATTTCTCTACAGCTACCAGCAGGGGCAACCCGGCTCCCAGCCATTGTTGATTCAGGGGCATGCAGCTGCTTCCTAGATTCCACCTTGGCTCAGAAACTTCATGTGCCACTTCGCATTAAAGATCATCAGTTACAGATCCACCTGGCCGACGGCTCGCTGCCCCGATCCGGACTTAATACTCACGAGACTCAACCCATCTGTGCCACCACGGACTCAGGGCACCGAGAGTTCCTATGTCTGGATCTTATTCCGTCTCCTCTATTCCCCATCATCTTGGGCCTCCCTTGGTTACAGGCGCATCAACCCTGCATTGATTGGCTAAAGAAAGAAGTCAGTTTCACATCTTCATACTGCACCCAGAGTTGCTTTCCACCTTCAGTCACCGTCTGTTCCGCTATCACAACCCCACCAGAAAACCTTCTGCACGTCCCCTCCGTCTATCTTGAATTCAAGGATGTATTTGATAAACAGCAAGCCGACTCTCTCCCACCTCATCGGCCATACGATTGCCCTATTGACTTACTACCTGGATCCGAGGTCCCTTTCGGGCGTATATTCCCATTATCCGAGACCGAATTAAAGGCCCTCAAGGCCTACATTGATGAAAATTTAAAAAAAAACTTCATCCGCCGGTCTTCCTCTCCAGCCGGGGCAGGTATCTTCTTCGTGGAGAAGAAAGACGGCTCGTTGAGGCCTTGCATTGACTACCGTGAACTCAACAAAATTACCGTCAAAAACAGGTACCCGCTGCCTCTGATTCCAGAACTTTTTCAGCGCTTCCGGTCCGCTCAAGTTTTTTCCAAGCTAGATTTGAGGGGCGCCTATAACCTCATTCGAGTCAGGTCCGGAGACGAATGGAAAACGGCCTTTAGGTCTCGATTTGGACATTTCGAGTACTTGGTGATGCCCTTTGGGCTTTGCAATGCCCCAGCCACCTTCCAACATCTTGTCAATGACATCTTTCGTGAATTTCTAGATGATTTTTTGGTGGTCTACTTGGATGATATTCTCATCTTTTCAGCCTCCCTTGAATTACACCGGTGCCATGTCAAAGTGGTTCTTGCCATACTAAGAAAGCATAAACTTTACCTGAAAGCAGAAAAATGTGAATTTGAGAAGGCCTCAGTACAATTTCTAGGATTTATTATCTCCACCAGTGGGGTCGCCATGGACCCGCAAAAAGTAGAGGCCATCCAAGCGTGGCCAGCTCCGGTCGACAAGAAGGCGGTGCAGCGGTTTGTTGGTTTTGCCAATTTCTATAGGCGATTTATCGTTGGATTCTCCTCCATCGTGGCACCCATTACTAAACTTACCCGACAAGGCGGTCGCTTCCACTGGTCACCAGAAGCTCAGGAAGCCTTTGAAAAGCTTAAATCCGCCTTTTCCTCTGCTCCGGTCCTACGACATCCGGATCCAACTCTACCCTTTACCCTGGAGGTAGACGCTTCTGAGACGGCCACCGGGGCCATCCTATCACAGAGACAAGGGGTGAAGGCTCTGCTACATCCTGTGGCCTACGCCTCTCGGAAGCTAACTGCCCCCGAGAGAAACTACGATGTAGGGGACAGAGAGCTGCTTGCCATTAAGGTGGCCCTAGAAGAATGGAGATACCTACTGGAGGGGGCGGCTCATCCCATCATGATCTTCACAGATCACAAGAATCTCGAATACTTACGTTCAGCAAAACGCTTAAGACCCAGGCAAGCTCGGTGGGCGCTTTTCTTTTCAAGGTTCAATTTCCATATTTCTTATCGACCCGGCTCAAAGAATGGAAAAGCGGATGCCCTTTCCAGGATGTTCCTCGAAACCCCTTGCACTGCAGAACCCAGTACCATCCTGTCACCTCAGAATTTTCTTTTACTTTCCCAAGTGGACTTGTTAAACTCTCTCAAAACGGCTTCCAGACAGTGTTCCGATCCGGAAATTGAGGCACTGGATAAACACGATGACTTACTATGGTCAAGGGGGAACATTTTTGTACCAACGGAAGCCAGACGATTGATCTTGAGTACCTTCCATGACCACAAGTTAGCAGGACATTTTGGGGCACGGAAAACGGGTGAACTGATTTCTCGGTCTTTCAGGTGGCCCAGGTGGAGACAGGACTGTAAAATCTATGTTGCTTCATGCATTCGTTGCCAACGAAACAAGGGTCCCAATACTAAGTCCTGGGGATTGCTCAAACCCTTACCTATTCCGGAACGTCCATGGGCAGAAATTTCCATGGACTTCATTGTGGACTTGCCTCCATCTGGAGGCTTTACTTCAATCCTGGTCGTGGTTGACCGACTCTCTAAAATGTCCCATTTTGTGCCCATGGTAGGAACTCCCTCTGCGGCAGAAACAGCCAGGACTTTTTTCAAGGAAGTTGTTAAGCTCCATGGGGTTCCCAGAAGTATCGTCTCTGACAGGGGCAGCCAATTTACATCCAGATTCTGGAAAGAACTTTGTAAGGCCTTGGAAATCAAGAGCTGCCTCTCCTCGGCCTATCACCCCCAGAGCAACGGCCAAACAGAGAGAACGAACCAAACTTTGGAGCAATACCTGCAATGCTTTTGTTCCTCCTCTCAAGACGATTGGTCGTCCCTGCTACCATACGCAGAGTTCTCCTACAACAACTCGGTACATTCCACCACCAATCAGACCCCCTTCTGGTCCAACTTTGGATTTCACCCATCCTTCCTCCCGGATGATTTACCAGAAATACCTGTCCCAGCTGTTCAGGAACATCTAACAGCTGTCCAGTCAAATTTTCTGAAGCTTTAGGGGATGATGCGACAGGCCCAAGAGGATTATAAAAAAATGTATGATAGAGGAAGAAAAGAGTGCCCAGCCTTTAAAATCGGGGAGGAAGTCTGGCTTTCCGCCACTAACCTAAAATTACCTGTGCCTTCTCGCAAACTTGGCCCGAGGTTCATTGGCCCATCAAGATCAGACGGAAAATCAATGCCGTGGCCTTTGAACTTGCCCTACCAGACTCTTACAGGATCCACCCTGTTTTTCACTTCTCCCTCCTTAAACCCGTTGTGCCAGACCCTTTTGGCGGAAGAGGGGAACCCCCACCTCCACCAGTGGAGATTGAGGGTGAACTTGAATTCGAAGTGGAGGCCATCGTGAGTTGTAGGAAGAGGGGTAGGCAACTCGAGTACCTGGTCAAATGGAAGGGGTACCCACCGGAGGACAATTCCTGGGAACCTTCTAAGAATCTACATGCCCCACGCCTAATCCGTGCCTTTCACCAGGAACATCCGGAGCTGATGGCCAGTTTGGGCGTCCGGAGTCTGCCCCTTGGGGGGGGGCACTGTCAGGGATCCAGGCCTGTCTTCCGATCCTCGCACATGGGCAATAGAGCGGCGCTCCGGCGTGTACCCGTGCGGGAAAGGCGCGCACACGCGCGCATGCGCGGTCTGGCGACACAGCGTGCACATGGGCGTGCACACGGGCGCTCACCTTCCGGGAAACAATCAGAGGCCTGACCAGGCTATTTAAACCAGCCCCTGTCTTATGGCAGGTTGCTGGTTTGTCTTCAGCTTGTGCTTGGACTCTCTGCCGATTACCTGAACCTTTGACCCAGATTTCCATACGACTCTCCTCTCGCCCTGAAGTTGACCTTCTGTACGACTCTCCTCTCGCCCTGAAGTTGACCTTGGCTCTTGTTCCTGGATACGCTGTCTTCTATAATCCCTGACTTCTGGCTTGACTTTGTACTTGTTGACCTCTCCAACCCCTGAACCTCGACTTTCTCTCTGGACCTGTTCTCAGTCTGATCCGCTTGCACCTGCCCGGTACCCCTCCAGTTACCTGCTCCACAGTTCTTCAGTACAGCTTCTGCTACCTGCCTTGCACCTGTCTTGTGGCTCCTCGGCTGCCTGCTCTGCTCACCGCCATCAGGAGGAGCTTCAGTTCCAGTCTGCACCAGGATCCCGGCTACCAACCCGGACCTCACTGGCGCTGGTGCCTCCTGGGTCTCACCTCCCCTGTCCCAACTCCAGGGGACGGTCGGCGCCGGGTCGCAACGGTGGGCCACCCTCGGCATCTCGGCTTCGGTGAGTACACAGCCTGATAATGCTCTGCCCAGGTCTGGCTAAATATGGCGATGTCGTCTAAATAGGCACATGCGTATTCCTGGAATCCGTCCAATAACCGATCGACCATCCGCTGAAAAGTTTCCGGAGCGTTCTTCATCCCGAATGGCATGACCCGAAATTGATACAGGCCAAACGGGGTGACAAACGCTGACTTGGGGATGGCCTCCTCAGCCAGTGGAATCTGCCAGTATCCCTTACATAAGTCTATGGTAGTGAGATACTGGCCCCGTGCCATCTTATCCAGCAGCTCGTCCATCCGGGGGCATCGGATAGGCATCAGACACCGTTTTGTCATTTAGCATCCGGTAGTCGACACAGAAACGTGTCGTGCCGTCCTTCTTTGGTACCAGCACTACTGGCGATGCCCAGGGGCTATCGGAAGGTTCAATAACCCCCAGCTGCAACATCTCATCAATCTCAGTCTTCATATGCGTCCTGACTGCTTCAGGGACACAATATGGGGTTTGCCGCATGGGTAGCTGTCCCGGGGTTTCGACTCGGTGAGTGGCCAGCGGAGTGTACCCAGGTAAATTGGAGAAGGTAGCTATCTTAGCTACAATCAGCTCTTGTACCTGGGCACGTTCCTGAGGGCTTAGCCTCTCCCCCAGCTGAACCATCGGTCCCTCCTGTTCTAAGAGGTCAGGTAGTGGCAGAATCTCCTGATCCTCCGAGGCGGAAGCGCATATGGTGGCCACATCCTCTATCCTCTCATGGTATGGTTTGAGCATATTCACATGGAGCATGCGTCTCTCCCCTACCCCTGAGCAGGGGCCAATCACATAGGTGGTGTCACATCTCTGTTCCACCACCTGGTATGGGCCTTGCCAGATGGTCTGCAGCTTGTCTGTGTGGACCGGTTTTAAAATCAAAACCTTTTGTCCCACCTGAAAGCTGCGGTCTCTGGCTCCCCTATCGTACTGGGTGGTCCCGTGGGTCGAGGATAACTCTTGGTTAGGGGCCCATGATGTCTCCTCGCATCAAAATGCTGATCCGCTAATCTAGCCTCTACGGTTAGGGTGAGAGGTTTCCTGTCTCGCACCCATTCTTGTGCCTCTGGGGACAAACCGTTGAAGAATTGCTCCAACAGCATTAACTGTCTCAATTCCTCCATAGTAGTGGCTTGGCTGGCTTGTATCCACCCTTGGGAAGCTTGGTCCAGCTTGTGTGCCCATTCAGCATGTGAATCCTTCTCTGGTTTGCGCAGGTTTCTAAACTTGCGCCGGTATGCCTCTGGAGTAATGGCGTATCTCTCTAATATCGCTCGCTTCACTTTATCATAATCCTTGCTGTCCTCACTGGGTACAGCGCGATATGCCTCTGCTGCCCGACCTGCCAGCTTGCCTGCTAGCAATGGGACCCATACTGTCTGTTCCAAGTCATGTAAATCACACAGTCTCTCAAAATCCTGTAAATACCAATCAATCTCATCCTTCTCCTCGCAAAACATTTTAAAGGCATGATAGGGAATTTGGGGTTTTACCTGGTTGTAGAGTGACCCAGTAGTGGATTCTGCTCGAGACTGTGTATACTGCGGACTGTGTGCCATCACGTGCTCCTGCACATTCGCCATTACCATGTGCAGCATGGCATCTGATATAGGCTGTGGCAAAAATTCCAGCCTGGTCCTCATTTCTCTCTGGTAGAGGGTTTCTTCCATGGCTGCTGGTGGTGTAGCGCTGCGGGCTCTGTCTCCCTCCATCAGCTCGGCAGTTAGTACAGCTTTGGATTTGTTGCTGGCTACCTTACCCCTGGCTTCTAGCAGTTCCTTTAATGTCTGCCGCTTTAGCGTAGAATAATCCTTCTCCATTTACATCGGTAGTTCACATTGCACGAATTGCGCTTATCGGCTGTAAGGTTGGATCCCGTCGCTTGCCACCAATTGTAGCGGAGTACAATATTAAACTCCACGATCTCCGCTGGTAACCAGGGTAAATCCACAGTCAGCGTTAAAAAGTAAGGCAATGTCCCAAATCCCCCCCCCCCAGTAACCGGACGAAACACAGCTCTGAGAGTCAACTGACTTTTTATTCACAGGCTTCTATATTTATAGAGTTCCCCATGCAAGGGGTTTCCAAACAGCCAAATAGATTTAACAGGGGTAATACAGGGAGGACCAGATGGGGAACTTAACATTTTGGATAATTCTCCCATCAGGCATTGCTGCACGAGGGAAAAGTCGGTTGATAGCTGGGGTCTGGGGTTATGTGTTGTGGGAGTTTGGTTTAAAACTGCCGAACACCAATTGGGCATCATAAAACAAAGTACTTGAATGCTAGTGGCTTACGGCTGCCAGCATACCAATTACTATGCCCACATAAGACCCAGCAGAATACATAGCATATAATACAGACAACCTTTTGACATGTAACGTCCAGCGTTCCAGAAGTGGCTAGGTTTGCCACAGGGGGCAATGTCAGGGACTCACCTCCTCCATGCAGTCTTCCTCCTCCATGTCTGCAGACTGCCACTGCGCGTCCCGCGCTCGTGCTCCAACAGTGCGCGCGTGCATGGGGGTGCAAGTGTGTGGGCGGGGGCGCGTGCGGGATCGCGCGCGTGCACGTTAACTAGCGTGGCACCAAAAAGACACTTTAAAAACCCATTGCTGTTTGCAGTACATTGCTGCCTGATCTGCAGTTTTGACTGGATCCATACCTGAGACCTGTTTGTTTGAGCACCTGTCTGAAATCCTGATTGAACTCTGAACCTGGCTTGTCTGACCATCCGTACCTCTCCAACCCTGACCCGGCTTCTGTTTGACCATCCGCCTGCTTGACCTTTCTGTTGCCAGATCCACCTGCCTGTTTAACCTGACTACTCTTCAGCCATCTGCCTGCATGTTTCCTGCTTACTTGTTATGACCCCGCTTGCCTGACCCTGCTGTTCCAGTACACCAAACTACCTTACCAGCTTGTGCCACTGTAGTTGCAGCTTCCGTGCGGATCGCTGACCCATCCTCCGCTTCAGCGTCTCAGCATCTTCTCATCAGAGGTATTCGTCCACCTGTGTCTACTCATTACCACCTTGGCACTCCTACCCCTCTGTGCTCCGAGTCCGCTGTTCCCACTTCAGTGGCTCGTGAACCAGAGCCGTAAGAGAGGCTACCCTGCATCAGACTCTGGTAACCAGGTACGTAACAGGTCCTATGAGGTATGAGGAGGCGGGATTAACCCACAGATAGGCTGCCATGGAGTCCATCAGGAAAGGAAAATTACAGTAAGTATTTGATATAAATTTTCCGTTTCTTTTCCTTTAGAAATTACATTTTGTGCAGGGACAGTTCTAAACACAGGAAACATCCACTACTTTACAGGCATACTATAAACACACCCCAGGCATGAATTTTGTTAATATCGAATATTCGTGATATTTTATAAAAAAAATAAAAAATGCGAAATTTCGCTAGTGCGAATGCGAAATTGATTGCGAAATTGATTGCGAAATTTGAAAAAATATGAATATTCGAAATAGCGAATATTCGCCGCGATATTCGAGTTATTCGCGAATACTCGAACCAGACATCCCCCTTTTCCAGGGAGAGTCCCCGGATTGAGGACACTGTCCCCAGACTTGTACCTGGATTGGATTTGAAGGTGGGGCAATTTCAAAGACAATGCAGAATAAAAAAAAAAATCTGACTTGCACACCCCCGCTCTGCTGCTCCTACTAGCTTAGGCGGGTGGATTTTTTCCATGATCTGTGCCCCTTTCTGATGATCATGTGCTGGTCAGAGCAGAGGGAATATTTCTTGGCCGTAAACTTATTCTGCATACCCACGCCAGAACATTTTCAGCCAACTTTCAACAAATCATGTGTTTTTTCAGCCTTTGGGAAAATTCTGCTATTGTTTTGTGATTTTTAGCATTGGTTCAGAGTGTGCGTGTTTGTATTTTGGATTTTAGTCCGATGGACTTGTGTACACACAATCAGATGATCCTCCATCGGACATTTATTGTCGAAAAGTTTGAGAGCATTCACAGAGAACATTTGTATGTTGAAAAAACAGAAAAAAATTGTCTGATTAAGCATACAGATGGTCGGATTGTCCAATAAAACACGTCCGTCAGACCGTTGTTGTCAAAAAGTCTGATTGTGTGTATGGGCCTTGTAAGATTGCGGAAACAGACTCCAACGTTAGGTGTGTTTTTAAGGGCCTGGTAGCCCACTTTTATTTTAAAAGCACAAAAGTTCACATATACATTAGCAGCCCTCGCAGGGGGTTCCACCATTAGTGCATCTTAAAAACTCAAGAGTTTAGCCTCTTGCCATCCGGGGGTCTCAGGCCTTTAGCCTAGGCCTAAATTATGTTCCTCAAAACAAACAGAGTTTCCCAGAGATAAGCTCAAACCTCGCTTTTCTCCTGATCAGTGACTTGCTGCTCAATCACACGACATCTGCCTCCTGCAGAAATGCACACACTAGCTGCACCTATGCATGTCTCTGAGTCCTCTCAGAGGGTTGGGAGCTCACCTAGCTCCCAGGACCAGTCTTCCTGTCTGTGGGTGGGGCTCTGAGCCATAGCCAGGTCAGAACTAAATAGCTGAGCAGTGCACACAGCTGTGCAATTAAAGTGTCTTCCTCTCCAAAACATGGCGAAAACCAGCCATCCTTCAGCTGGGACAGAGTCAAACCACCACAGCCTTTATTATGTATGATGTTTGCATCCTGCTGATCAGGTAAAAAGTCTGAATTTCCAAACAAGCAAAGTTTGGTTTGCACCACCCTTTTCAGACTGAACCATAAATTCATCCATATACCTTTTTGTTTTCTTTAATTTTCTTAACTGTTTTTTGCTCTAAATTATGCCTTCTGAAAAGTTGCAAGTCAACAGTGATTGATTATAGAAGAACAAAATTATTCATTAGAAATATTTAAGTTTAAGCATTTCTACAATTAATTTAGGATATTATCCTATGAATTACTTTCTTCAAGGATCATGTTCAAAGAAAACTTACCACTGTTTACTGTGAAACATCTTCACCAGTATAAAGTAAAAAAAAAATATTGTTGGCATCTGCATCATTAATCTTCATAAAAGACACAGGGATTGAGCTAATGACAGTAGACCGTTTCCTCCTTTGGGAATGCAGTTCATACAGTCAACAACTGTTTCTGTCACTAAAGAAAAACATATAACCTTTAAAAGGTACTATCTATTGTTGTTTTCCAATATCCAGACAAGGAAATAATATTATAGGGGAACTACTCCTGTTGACTGCAGGTTATTTGCAACAGTCAATGACTGTATGAATATCAACAAATGAGCAATGAACTCCACATCCACTGTGTCATCTTATAGTCTTTAAAGAAAATGCAGGGGCTACAAATGCCTGTCTCCTTTTGAAAATACTAGCTGCTGGGCTGCCAGGCAGATACTTTGGAATTCAGTTCTTTCTGGCTTACTGACTGAGAGCCAGTCCAAAATTGAGGAATTATGGTACTTTGCTGACTTTAATTTGTTGCGTGCTTGTTCTGGGTCTGAAACTCAAAAGTATTACAATGAGACAAAACCTTAACAATTAACGTGTTTTAGCAAGTGGCTAGCCAAGGCAGCCACTGCAATGGCACGTGTATTTTAACCACCTAAGGACCAAGGGTGTTTTTCAGATTTCCTGTTTACGAGACTAAAACATTTTTTTTGCTAGAAAATTACTTAAAACCCCCAAACATTATATATTTTTTTTCTAACACCCTAGAGAATAAAATGGCAGTCATTGCAATACTTTTTGTTACACCATATTTGCGCAGCGGTCTTACAAGCGCACCTTTTTTGGAAAAAAATCACTTTTTTGAATTAAAAAAATAAGACAACAATAAATTTGGCCCAATTTTTTTACATATTGTGAAAGATAATGTTACGCTGAGTAAAATGATACCCAACATGTCACGCTTAAAAATTGCGCCCGCTCGTGGCATGGCGTAAAACTTTTACCCTTAAAAATCCCAATAGGCGACGTTTAAAAAATTCTATAGGTTGCATTTTTTGAGATACAGAGGAGGTCTAGGGCTAAAATTATTGCTCTCGCTCTAACGATCACGGCGATACCTCACTTGTGTGGTTTGACTGCCGTTTTCATATGCAGGCGCTACTCGCGTATGCGTTCGCTTCTGTGCGCAAGCTCGTTGGGACGGGGCGCTTTAAAAACATTTTGGGGGGTTTCGGATTTATTTTTATTTATTTTATCATTTTTAACACTGAAATAAATAATAAATTATCACTTTTATTACTATTACAAGGAATGTAAACATCCCTTGTAATAGAAAAAAGCATGACAGGTCCTCTTAAATATGAGATCTGGGGTCAAAAAGACCTCAGATCTCATATTTAGGCTTAAATGAAAAAGAAAAAAAAAAAAAAAAAAAAAGGTAAACTAAAGAAATTGTCTCTTTAACCACTTAAGGACCGCCGCATGTACATTTACGTCGGCAGAATGGCACCGTACATGCGGCGGTCCGCGCGGCTGCAGGAGCGATCCGACAAGTGGGGGCCGCTATCCGTTTTCACCCGCCCCCTCCGGATCGCTCCCAGCCAATGCGCGCGCCCGCCCGCCCTGTCACTTCCTCCTCCTGTGTAAACACAGGAAGGAGGAAGCGACGTGATCTCTCCCTCGGCGTTTGTTTCAAGCGCCGCTGAGGAGAGATCACAACACAACAAGTAAGTCTGCACCAACAGCACACTTACACACAGACACAAACACATTTAACCCCCGCGATCGCCCCCCCCCTCCCCCCTGTCACAGTGTCACTGAATGCAGTAATCATACATGTATGATTACTGTATTTAGTGTCAGTGTGACAGTCAGTCAGTGTTAGTGTCAGGGTAGCCCCCCCCACCCCCCCCCAATAAAGTTTTAACCCCTTGATCACTGCCCTAGTTAACCCTTTCACTCCCTATTGCCAGCATCACTAAGCGATCATTTTTCTGATCGCTGTATTAGTGTCGCTGTTCCCGCTAGGTAGCTAATTTTTTTTTTAATGCGATTTTTTTTTTTACTAAAGACATGTGGCTAAATACATTTTGGCCTAAATGTTTGACTAAAATTTAGTTTATTGTTTTTTTATTATAACAAAAAGTAGAAAATATTGATTTTTTTTCAAAAATGTCGTTCTATTTTTGTATATAGCGCAAAAAATAAAAATCGCAGAGGTGATCAAATACCACCAAAAGAAAGCTCTATTTGTGGGAAAAAAAGGACGCGAATTTTGTTTGGGAGCCACGTCGCACGACCGCGCAATTGTCTGTTAAAGCGACGCAGTGCCGAATCGCAAAAACCCCTTGGGTCATTTGCCAGCGTATTGGTCCGGGTCTTAAGTGGTTAAGACGCTGGGCAGGACTGACGTTTTGACGTCACTTCTGCCCAGCAGAGCTATGGAGACGGATGAGGGAAATTTTTCCCTCAGTCGCATCCCCGGACAGCAGACGAGCAGACCCGATCGCCTCCGCCGCTACCGATGGCAACAGTAAGTGGCAGAGGGCGCGGGAGAGCGGTGGGAGGGGGGGGGCCTTCTCCCACCACCGATAATGGCTATCCCGCGGCGAATCCGCCGTGGAGACCGCCGTTATCGTTGACAGAACCGCCCACTGTAAAGATGAATATCTCGGTTGTGGCAGCAGCTGCTGCCCTTACCGAGATATCCATCTTTAAATAAAAGGACATATATTTACAGTGGGCGGTCGTTAAGTGGTTAAAGCAAGTCTGTAGCTGGGTGAAAAATAATTAACTTGCCTACAGGAAACTTACTTTGCACTGAATTCTATTTCAAAGTATATGAGCCCTTTCTATACACAAGTCTTTAACCACTTGTCCACCGCCCACCGTCAAATCCATTGACGTGATGTCTTTAAATAGGGAATGCGCGCGATTGCGTGCGCGCATCCCTGTACTGACGGTGGTGGCGTGTCACCGAGACACCGCTCGTCACCGACAGGGGTGAACAGCGGCGCGGATGCGCTGCTCACCACGTGATCGGCCGTGTTGAATACACGGCTGATCACAAATTGAATCCACGGCTGTGCACGGCAGCCGCGATCGTGAGCGCGCCGCGTGTGCCCGTCGGCGGCAGCGTGTTCCCGGGAACACTGCTCGTCGCCGACAATGGTACACAGCCATTGGTCATGGCTGTGTACCACGTGATCAGCTGTGATCCATTCACAGCCTGATCACTAAGTGTAAACACAGAGCTGTAACTAACTGTTACCAGCTCTTCTCTCCTCACACATTGTTTCCAGTGTGAGGAGAGAAGAGCTACTATCAGTGAGTTACAGTTCTGTGTTTCTGTAGTGTCTGCACAAACACCACACCACCCTTTGCCCCCCCCCCCCCAATTGTTAACAGTCACCCCTAAAGTGCACCTGTCACACAAAGAGACTGCCATCAGCGGTGCAACCGCCATCCATCAGTGACCGTGCCCTGTCACCGTCGCCCATCAGTGACCTGCCCTGTGACCCGTCACCCATCAGTGACCTGCCCTGTGACCCGTCACCCATCAGTGACCTGCCCTGTGACCCGTCACCCATCAGTGACATGCACTTTCACCCGTCACCCATCAGTGACCTGCACTTTCACCCGTCACCCATCAGTGACCTGTCCTGTCACCCGTCAACCATCAGTGACCTGCCCTGTCACCCATCTGTGACCATCAGCAGTGCATCTGTCACCCATCACCCGTCACCCATCAGTGACCGTGCTCTATCTCCCATCACCCGTCACCCATCAGCGGTGCACCCGTCAAACATCAGTGACCTGCCTTATCACCTGTCACCCATCAGTGACCATCACCCGTCACCGTCCGTGGCCTGTCACCCATCTGTGACCATCACCATCACCGTCTGTGGCCTGTCACCCATCAGTGACCATCGCCTGTCACCCATCCGTGACCATCACCCGCCACCGTCCGTGGCCTGTCACCCATCAGGGACCATCGTCCATCACACCATCACCCATCAGTGAACGTCACCTGCCACCCATCGCACAACCCATCAGTGAACATCACTTGCCACCCACCTGTCACCCATCGTATACAGCTACCCGCCACACAGCCAAAATGTCCAAAAGATTGTATAGTACCCAAGAGGCGTTGCAGATCCTCTCAATGACCGATGAGAGCACCGGGGAGCTCTCATCAGATTCCATTTCTGATTTTGAATCGGAATTTGAACCGATTGAATACAGCAACGATTCGGATGAAGAATGGGTCCCTCCTAAAAGGGCACGGCACTCTGAAAACCAGGCAGCCGCCAGCAACCAGGAAGATATTCCTAGGCCCAGTACCAGCGCCACCAGCAATAGGCCCAGTACCAGCGCTGACGACAGCAAAAGGCCCCGGGAACAAAGACCCAGTACCAGCGCCACCAGCAATAGGCCCAGTACCAGCGCTGACGCCAGCAAAAGGCCCCGGGAACAAAGGCCCAGTACCAGCGCCACCAGCAATAGGCCCGGTACCAGTGCTGATGCCAGCAAAAGGCCCCAGGAACAAAGCCCCAGTACCAGCGATGCCGCCAGCGAAACCCCTCATGAACAAATGCCCAGGCCCAGTGCTGCCAGATCACTCCTAAGTACCAGCACAAGAAATTCAACCCCCCCAACTACTGGAGTGTCACGTCCCCCAGGAGCCAGGGCCACTACATTCATGCCAGATGGTCTTGCCAACCCAAAATGGCTGCCTTCCGACTCTGGATCACCCATTATTCCCCCTTTCACAGCACAGCCAGGTGTGCAGGCCAACACCCAAAAATTTTCAGAAGTTGATTACCTTCATCTCTTTTTGCCCGACACTTTTTTGCAGTTAATTATTGACCAGACAAATTTGTATGCCCAGCAGTATATTGCCAACAACCCCCAATCATCTTATGCCCGTCCATTTGAGTGGAGAGATGTAAATTTGGAGGAGTTCAAATTGTTTATTGGCCTCACCATAAACATGGGGCTTAACAAAAAAAATCAAGGACATTCTTATTGGTCCACCAAACCCATCTACCATCAGCCCATGTATTCTGCCAAAATGTCCAGGTCCCGATATGAAATGATAATGCGATTCTTTCATTTCAATGACAATACCAAGTGCCCTCCCCGTAATCATCCAGATTACGATAAATTGTACAAGATTCGCCCTCTGATCAATTTCCTTTCCCATCAATTTGCAGAAATCTATGTCCCCGAGAAACATATATGTGTGGATGAGTCCCTGGTACCCTTTTGTGGCCGTCTAGGAATAAAGCAGTACATTCCTAGTAAAAAGGCTAAATATGGTGTAAAATTTTACAAACTTTGTGAGAGAGCCACGGGATATCTGTATGCGTTTCGCATTTATGAAGGAAGAGATTCCCAGCTCCAGCCCCCTGAGTGCCCGGCCTACATAGGCACAGCTGGAAAAATTGTATGGGACCTGGCTTACCCACTCCTGAGAAAAGGATATCATCTTTACCTTGATAATTTTTACACCAGCCTGCCCCTTTTCCGACACTTATATGTTGAAAAAACCCTGGCCTGCGGAACCTCCAGAAAAAATAGGAAGGGCTTCCCACAATCCATTGTCAACAACAAGCTGCGAAGGGGGCAAAGAGCAGCAGTGAGGTGCAACAAACTGCTGGCCTTGAGGTGGAAGGATAACAGAGACGTGCACATGATGTCCACCATTCATAATGACACTGCAGTTGTTGTTCAACAAAGACGAGGTCCCATTGAAAAGCCGACATGTGTCCAAGATTATAATCTGTAAATGGGGGGGGGTGGATTTCAATGATCAAATGATTCAGCCCTATTTATCAATAAGGAGATCCCGATTCTGGTACAAGAAGGTAGCAATTTATCTCATCCATTTGGCCATTTATAATTCTTATGTAGTCTACTCCAAATCCACTTAAAACCCTGCCCGCTTGCTACACTTCACAGAAGAAATAGTCACGTCCCTCATCTATCCACAAGGACCCCCCACAGAGACCCTTTGCTCTGATGCCGTTAGCCGACTTCATGGACGCCACTACCCGCAGAACATCCCACCATCCGAAGGAGGCCGAAGACGGCAAAAAAGATGTCGCGTGTGCAGCAAAAGAGGATTTAGAAAAGATTCCAGCTACCATTGTCCCCGGTGTCCCTCCCAACCTGGCCTTTGCATTGGAGAATGCTTTGAAACTTATCACGAATCCCCAAAATATTAGCCCATATTTTTAACCATTTCGCCCATCTGACCATTTTCTGACCATTTTCATGCTACTGCCTTCCACGTGAACTGACCCTGGCCTGCTTTTTCACTATGCCTCTGCCTACTGTTTGGACTGCTTCCATGTAAACTGACCCTGGCCTGTGTTTTGACTATGCCTCTGCCTACCGTTTGGACTGCTTCCATGTAAATCGACCCTGGCCTGTTTTATGGACTATGCTTTTGCCTACTGCTTGGACTGCTTCCACGTAAACTGACCCTGGCCTGTTTTTTGACTATGCCTCTGCCTACCGTTTGGACTGCTTCCACGTGAACTAACCCTGGCCTGTTTTATGGACTATGCTTTTGCCTACCACTTGGACTGATCTGTTGCCCTACTATTGTAGTACACAGGGGTCTCACATATGTGAGGGGCTCCAGAATAGTTTTCCCGGATGGAGAAAAATGAGTCTTTTGAGCGGTTATTTTTTTTCCAGAAGTTTTTGAAAAATGTGGAAAAAAATGAAAACGCATTTTATTTACACAAAGTTGTCCATTTATAAGATATTTCCAACACATAGCGTGTACATAGCAAAAATTACAGCCCAAAATACATTCTGCTACTTGTTCTGAGTATGGGGATACCAAATGTGTGGGACTTTTACACAGCTTGGCCACATACAGATGCCCAACATCCAAGTAGCACCATCAGGCGTTCTAGGAGCATACATTACATATATAATTTCCTGGCAACCTATCGTTTTTGAAGGCTCTTCATATTTCTAACACATAGCATGTACATACCAAGAATTACAATCCAAAATAAATTCTATTGCGGAAAGGGTAAAAAAAAAGTATTACCTGTGCTTTTAGTAGTGTCCACAGAAGAGAGCACTGGTCCAGGCAGCAGTCAGGGATGTGCTTAGCGACAGCTATAGTAATTCTCCAGGCAGCATATTTGCATAGTCCAGGTAGCAGTGGTGTGGCTCGTTCATGTCACAGGCAAAGATGATGGCAGGCATGATGGCAGTAAGTCAGCAGCAGGCTGAGGGCTGCAATCGGGTAAGACCTGTGCACAGGGGCACAGGGGTAGAGGCTTCGACCCACCCGAATCTCTATGAAGCCTCCGGACTCCAGACCCTAATCCGGAAATTACAAAACACGGAGAAAACAAAAAAAATGTATGCCTCATAGATTATACGTTGGGGTGTCTGCTTTCCAAAATGGGGTCATTTTGTGGGTAATTCCATTGTCTTGGTGCTCCAGGGCCTTCAAAAGTGTAATAGGTGGTTGAGAAATGAGATGTGCAATTTATGCTCGTAGATCGCCTGATAGTGCTACTTCAATGTTGGGCCTATTTATGTGGCCAGGCTGTGTAAAAGTCCCACACATTTGGTATCCCCATACTCAGGAGGAGTAGCAGAATGTATTTTGGGTTGTAATTTTTGCTATGTACACGCTATGTGTTCGAAATATCTTATAAATGGACAACTTTGTGCAAATAAAATGCGTTTTAATTTTTTTTCCACATTTTCCCAAAACTTCTGGAAAAAAAATAACCGCTCAAAAGACTCATTATGCCTCATAGATTATACGTTGGGGTGTCTGCTTTCCAAAATGGGGTCATTTTGTGGGTAATTCCATTGTCTTGGTGCTCCAGGGCCTTCAAAAGTGTAATAGGTGGTTGAGAAATGAGATGTGCAATTTATGCTCGTAGATCGCCTGATAGTGCTACTTCAATGTTGGGCCTATTTATGTGGCCAGGCTGTGTAAAAGTCCCACACATTTGGTATCCCCATACTCAGGAGGAGTAGCAGGATGTTTTTTGGGGTGTAATTTTTGCTATGCATTTGCTATGTGTTCGAAATATCTTATAAATGGACAACTTTGTGCAAATAAAATGCGTTTTAATTTTTTTTCCACATTTTCCCAAAACTTCAAGTGTGATCAGAATGATCAATTTTAAGGGATTGGCACCATAGTTTGTAGACTCTATAACTTTCACAAAGACCAAATAATACACACCAATTTGGATTATTTTTACCAAAGACACGTAGCAGTATAAATTTTGGCCAAAATTTATGAAGAAAAATTACTAATTTGCTAAATTTTATGACAGAAACAAAGAAAACAGCAATTTTTCACAAACTTTTCCGCCTTTTTTTATTTATAGCGCAAAAAATAAAAATCCCACAAGTGATTAAATACCACCAAAAGTGAATTTTATTTGGGTACAGTGTTGCATGACTGAGTAATTGTAATTCAAAGTGTGAGAGCACCGAAAGCTGAAAATTGGTCTGGGTAAGGAGGTTTAAGTGCACTGTATTGAAGTGGTTAAAGCCTCGGCCAGAGCCAAAAGGAGAGGAACCCTTATTGCCTTTCACCGATCTACCCCGTTCCTAATCCAGTCAGAAATTAAAGACCCTGAGGGGCGTTATCTAATACTCACAGGTCATATCATGGATAATGCGGTAACAATAGTATCAACCAACCTCATTTCTATCACACTTATTACAAGTTGTAAATGGCCATAAAATGGGCACAGTCATCATCTGTGATGACTCCAACCAAGTCCTCCTCCCATTTCTCGACAAGTCACCCTATATTCCTTCTCGTAAGTCAAGCAACCAACCATTTTCGAAACTACTCTCTCAATAAAATTTAGTAGACTCTTGGAGAGAATGTAAGTCATCCAAAAGATTACCTACTATTCACACCAACATAAGATATTCACCCGTATAGACCACATTTTTCTAACTACAGCTATGATACCTGAAGTACTTGCATCCAGCATAATCCCCATCCCCTGGTCGGACCACAACGCAGTTTTCACCACTTTTTCCTCTACAATCGCTAAAGCTCACTACTCAACATGGTATCTCCCTGACATCATACTCAAGAACCCTTCCTATAGCCAAATAATTGAACAAGGTATAAAGGATGATCTAGAATATAACACTAATCCTGACATATCTCCGCTTACCTTATGAGAAGCGCACAACCCTGCGATGCGTGGAATGATCCAAAGACAAATGGCACTGGTCAAAAGAGAATGTAATATTCTTGCACGTAAATTAGAAACCAATTTTAATAATGCCTTTACCTCTTTCCAAAGCAATCCTACCCCTACATGAAAAGCACAATTGGAAAACAACAGATTGGAATAATATGATTTATTCCTAACAGAATCAGCAGATAAGACACTACGCAGATCAAAACACACGTTTTACATGAAATCAAACACACCTAAAACCCTCCTGGCAAAATCACTGAAATACATTGACAGACAATCCAACCCAATACGACTTAAACTATCAAACAACACCTACACAAGTAACCCCCTTAAAATCGTTCAAAAATTCTGTAAATATTTAACATCATTGTATTCAGAATCAAAATAATTTAATCAGACCGATGCTGATAACTTCTTCTCTAAAATAAATCTTACTAAACTAACACACACACAAAAAATCTTGCTTTAACCCGGACCAAAATGCAGGTAAAGGACCTTGCCCCTTTTTGCGATTCGGCACTGCGTCGCTTTAACTGACAATTGGGCGGTCGTGCGACATGGCTCCCAAACAAAATTGGCGTCCTTTTTTCCCCACAAATAGAGCTTTCTTTTGGTGTTATTTGATCACCTCTGCGGTTTTTATTTTTTGCGCTATAAACAAAAATAGAGCGACAATTTAAAAAAAATGCAATATTTTTTACTTTTTGCTATAATAAAAATCCCCCAAAAATATATAAAAAAACATTTTTTTTCCTCAGTTTAGGCCGATACGTATTCTTCTACGTATTTTTGGTAAAAAAAAATCGCAATAAGCGTTTATCGGTTGGTTTTCGCAAAATTTATAGCGTTTACAAAATAAGGAATAGTTTTATTGCATTTTTATTAATTATTTTTTTTTTACTACTAATAGAGGCGATCAGCGATTTTTTTTTTTTGTGACTGCGACAATATGGCGGACACTTCGGACAATTTTGACACATTTTTGGGACAATTGTCATTTTCACAGCAAAAAATGCATTTAAATTTGCATTGTTTACTGTGGAAATGACAGTTGCAGTTTGGGAGTTAACCACAGGTGGCGCTGTAGGGGATGTGTGCCTATGTGTTTTGTTTACTACTGTAGGGGGGTGTGGCTGTAGGTGTGACGTCATCGATCGCGTCCCCCTATTACAGGGATGACGCGATCGATGCTACAGCCACAGAGAAGCATGGGGAAGCCGTGTGTACACACGGCTCTCCCCGTTCTTCCGCTCCAGGGACGGATCGCCGCACTGCAGCGGCGATCGGGTCCGCGAATCCCGCGGTCCCGGAGCTTCGGACCGGGTCGCGGGCGCGCGCCCGCGACCCACGGCTGGGTACTAAAATCAACGTATATATACGTTGATGTGCCCAGCCGTGCCATTCTGCCGACGTAAATGTGCAGTAGGCGGTCCTTAAGTGGTTAAGAACACATAACAGCAGAAGTCTTGAAAACCATAAAATAACTGAAAATAACGAAGAGGCCTGGTCCTGGTCCTGGTTTCTCAGCCCTATACTACAGAACATTTTCTAAAACCCTTTCTTCTATTTTAGTGGACGCATTCAATACCCTAATAGATGGCTATTACTTTAGACGTGAATCATTACTATCAATTATTTGCATGATCCCCAAACCCCAATCAGATAACACATCCTGCATGAACTTCCGTCCCATCTCCCTCTTAAATCAGGACATAAAAATGTTAGCAAAAAATTATAGCTACCCGCCTCAACAAGATAATTGGCAAAATTATACACAACGACCAAGTTGGATTTATGCCAAAGAGGCAAGCAAGCGATAATGTACTTTGCACTACCCTTTTGGCATATATAGCCAAAAAAGGATGCATTCCTACATGCTTCCTGTCGCTAGACATTAGAAAAGCCTTTAATCAGGAACCTGACCATACCTACACTACACTCTCCAAAAATGGGGATTCGGTCCCCACTTCACTAGTTGGATATCAGCTCTCTATAAAAAAAAACAAGCTTATGTAAAATACGCAGGCTATAAATCTGAATATTTTAATATAGAGAGAGGCACACATCAGGGCTGCCCACTTTCCCCCTTACTATGTGCCCTTTTAATAGAACCCTTAGCCCAATACCTTAGACTAGATCCAACTATTACTGGAATAGAACTAGGTGGAATCCAAGTCTCAGGCCCAAACCTAATACCCATTCTTAACAAATTTACTACCATATCAGAATTTGAGATAAACCCCAAGAAATATATTGTATTAACCATATCACTTTCAATAATATAATTAACATCAGCTAAAATAACACTGCCCTTCACATGGGCCATGGAGTCAATCCAATTTTAGGGATTCACCTTACAGCCTCTTTAACAGACCTACTGTATACTCAGCTAGCTACCCTAACATTCTAAAACACATCACAAATGTTGTTAAAATGACAATACTACCCAAACTGCTATACCTATTTAGAGTATTACCGCTAACAGACCCCAGAAAATAATATCAAAATTTATATGGGGATCTTCAAAACGACGTATACCTCTCAAAACACTATACTTACCTAAAAACTTAGGAGGTCTAGGAGTACCTAATTTTGCCACTTACTATAGAGCAGCTCACATAGCTAGTTTAGGCAAATATCATGCCTCTCAGGAAATACCATTATGGGTTTCGATAGATGCTTGCAAATGTTTTATCGATTTCCAATATATTATGGCTTCATTCCAAATACCGCCTTGGCCTAAGTACTCCTATAACTAAACATTACCTATCCATCTGGGATAGATATACATTTAAACACAATTTGTAATCTCCACACAATCCTCTACTCTCCTTCCTCAAAAACCCAGCCTTTTACCCAGCTTGGATATATCCTTTATCTTTTAAAGCATGGTCTACCTTGGATTTACGGAAATTTCACAATTTTGTTAACACATCATCCTTTATCCCCTTCCCATCTCTCTGCAAAGCATATGGTATCCCACAATCGTATATGTTTTAAAAAAAATACTTACAAATTAAAAAAATTCTTCACACCTAATACCACTTCAGACATGCCTCTGAACCATTTCACTAGTTTTGAATCTGCTTGCAAAAAGACCCACACACTAGAGGAGCAATCTCCTCTCTTTATTCTCAATTACTATAAAATGCTGAAATGGATAAACCTACGTGCGGAAATGGGAGGAGGACTTGGAATATGCCCTGAATGAGGCAGAATGGTTAAAAATGTGGTCCACAATTAAATCTTCCTCCCCTAATGTAATAGCTATGGAAACCAACTATAAAGTACTAACTAAATGGTACTTAGTACCAGCCAAAATTGCTAAATTTACCCCTCACTATCCTGGTCATTGTTTCTGCGGCTGCACAGAAGAAGGTACATACAAACATTTGGTGGTCCTGTCCGACAGTACAAACATTTTAGAAAGAAATATATACATATGCCTCCAAAACGTTTAACCACTTAAGGACCACCTACTGCACATATACGTCGGCAGAATGGCACAGCTGGGCACATCAACGTATATATACATTGATTTTAGTACCCAGCCGTGGGTCACGGGCGCGCGCCCGCGGCGCGCTCCCGTGACCCGGTCCGAAGCTCCGGGACCGTGGGACTCGCGGACCCGATCGCCGCTGCAGTGCGGTGATCCGTCCCTGGAGCTGAAGAACGGGGAGAGCCGTGTGTAAACACGGCTTCCCCGTGCTTCTCTGTGGCCGCAGCATCGATCGCGTCATCCCTGTTATAGGGGGACGCGATCAATGATGTCACACCTACAGCCACACCCCCCTACAGTAGTAAACACACACACAGGGAACACTCAAAGTTACAGCGCCCCCTGTGGTTAACTCCCAAACTGCAACTGTCATTTCCACAGTAAACAATGCAATTTAAATGCATTTTTTGCTGTGAAAATGACAATTGTCCCAAAAATATGTCAAAATTGTCTGAAGTGTCCGCCATAATGTCGCAGTCACGAAAAAAAATCGCTGATCGCCGCTATTAGTAGTAAAAAAAAATAATTAATAAAAATACAATAAAACTATACCTTATTTTGTAAACGCTATAAATTTTGCGAAAACCAACCGATAAACGCTTATTGCGATTTTTTTTTTACCAAAAATATGTAGAAGAATACGTATCGGCATAAACTGAGGAAAAAAATTTTTTTTTATATATTTTTGGGGGACATTTATTATAGCAAAAAGTAAAAAATATTGCACTTTTTTTAAAATTGTCGCTCTATTTTTGTCTATAGCGCAAAAAATAAAAACCGCAGAGGTGATCAAATACCACCAAAAGAAAGCTCTATTTGTGGGTAAAAAAGGACGCCAATTTTGTTTGGGAGCCACGTCGCACAACCGCGCAATTGTCAGTTAAAACGACGCAGTGCCGAATCGCAAAAAGGGGCAAGGTCCTTTACCTGCATTTTGGTCCGGGTCTTAAGTGGTTAACATAACCCTCCAACCCAATCCTTCTACGACATTACTTAATCTCAAAACCAGATAGTCGGACTCATGCCCAATTTAAACTTTTTATTTTTTTGCTCACAGCAGCAAAACAAACTGTGGCGAGAGACTGGAAAACCCCCTTTTTGGCCGAGACAAAACAAAGAATGAACAATGTTATGATACACGCCAAAATGGTGGCTATTGAAAAAAACTAGATTCCTAAATTCCATAAATTATGGCAACCTTGGATAGAACATTTCTTTTGATTTAATGACTCTGTTTTAATGCCACGGTAGATGATTTGAAGTTATACTGATCATACGGGTCTGACTGTGATTTCTGGATCAACCCGGTGGACCCCTCCCCACTACTTCTTTACTCTTTAATCTTCACTTTTCTTTTCTACTCTGTCTCTTCTTATACTGTACCTTATGATTTTGAAGTTCCATAGGTTACAAATATAGTATCCGTTTTGAAAGGCAATCTATTAACCCAAGTTTGCTCAGGAAATCTTTACTCAATTACTCCTAGCTATTAGAATCATTTACTGTTTGGATATCTACAACTCCTTAGGAAAACATAATTGTTAATTAATTGCTTTAACTTTTCACACTTCCTTGTATCCTAATCAACACTATATTTGTAACCACATATGAATATTATATAATAATTCTGAATTGTATAATGTACAGTACTTAATTCATTGTACTTAACTCTTTGTATTTAATAAAATATTTTTGACAAGGAAAATAATTAACTAAGCATGACCTTTTAAAAGTTTTTTTTCACCTGTCTCCCCATTTATTTATTTTTTCCCTCTTTTAGATCTATGACTTCTTATCTTCATATCAAATACACTTCTTGTGCCGCGTACACACGATCAGTTTGTCTGATGGACCGTTTTCATCAGACATACCGATTGTGTTTTGGCCCCATCGGTTTTGTATCCATCGGTTAAAAAACTAGGAACTTGTTAAAATTATCTGATGGTTAACTAACCGATAGAAAAAAAAAATATATCGTCTGTAGACAAGTCTATCAGTTAAAAATCCAAGCATGCTCAGACTAAATTAGGGGATGGGAGCGCTCGTTCTGGTAAAACTAGCGTTCGTTATAGAGATGGCACATTCTACATTTTTAAAATGAGTGCCTCATTTATTGTGGTGCATTTTTTTTCTTTGTTCTATTGCTAGAATAAAGACGTTGTTTTGCTGATGGTATTTAGAGAGAGTTCTCCCATACTGGCTTCTTTTAATTTTTGCTTGTGATCTCATGAATAATGTTTTTTATTATTTTTAAAAAAAGCCAGATCTCCAAAATAATTTTTTGTACTCCACATCTCCTTTTTTTATATATTTCCATTTTTTTTTTATCAAGTTATCACAACAACATTATCCCCCCTCCCCCCTCAAGGAGGTTGTGTACTTTGGTAATTACACATTGTATTTATGAAATGTTTTATGTTATATGTTATATGTTTTATGTTAATATTCTGGACTAAACAAAATTAAAGATGAAGGGCAACAATTAAGCAATCAGCCAAATATATGCAGACTTTGGACCCCAAAGGCAGATTTCACCATGATAAATAACAAAATCAATAACATGAGGAGTCCCTCTAATTGGTATCACAATCTGGTCCCCAAATCCCAGATATCAGAAGCAGCAGCAGATGTCATACATGTCCCCAAGCTGTGGTACTACAACAACAACCTCTGTTTTCTGGCAGATCAGCTTGAAGCCAGGGAATCACTTTCTGGTCTTCCTTGTAGCCTTCCTTCCACGGCTCCCTGCAGCATTCCTTTCACGGCTCCCTCCACAGCCCCTTGCAGGCTGTGGCGCTGGTGGTGAGAATGTGGCAGCAGGAGGAGGAGGAGAAGACTGGGCCAGGTCATTGAGGTGTGTGGTCTAAGTTAGCAGGCCCCTTCTTCCCCTCTGAATCACAGAAACAAAAAGATCCTCTGCCAGTGGCCGTTATCCCTCCTGCATTCTTTGCAGCTGGTCTGCGAGGTAGGAGCTGTAGCCCTCTACATGGTTAAGGGAGGCTTTCATAATTGCAGCTGCCTCCCTAATGACATGCAGAGACTCCTCTTCCGGCTGGGACATGTGCTTCGGTCTTTTTGGTCGCATCTGGAGGGGAGGCACCTGTGATTTAGTGCTGCCACTGGGCCTGGGCACCTGCTGACTGCCACTTGGCCCAGCCTCCTCCTATCTGCCACTCACCCCTTCCTCCTCCTGTCTGCCACATTTCAGAGCCTCCTCCTCCTCTTGGCTGAGCTCTTCCTGTGTATAAAGAAAGCAACACCGTTAGTGAGGAGCAGAGCAGTCACACGTGTTGCCCAACAATCTGTATGCCAACATGCCAGGGACATCCTCGCTCATAGCTAGGACATCACCAGCCCAACACACCGCTCACATGCAGTGCAGCCACTGGTCAAGGTCATGGCAACACTCCATTTCCTTGCCAGTGGCTCTTTTCAAAGAACAAGTGGAGTGGTGGCTGGGATGTCACAATCCTCCGTGAGCAGATGTGTGCACCAGGATGTCCCCGCAATCCTCAGACGCATTGGCCAACCAAATCATCAAACCAACCACTGAGGACCTGCGGCTGAAGGCAATGACAGATTTCTACAGAATTGCCAGATTCCCACGCACCGTGGGGGCCATTGATTGCACACATGTGGCACTCCAGCCCCCCCATGAGACAGAGCACATATACCGCAATCGGAAGCATTGGCATTCCATCAACGTACAGGTGATAGTCGATGCCCAAGGCCTCATATGGCACGTCCGTGCCAAACACCCCGGATCCAGCCATGACAGCTACATCTACAATCAGAGCCCCATCCCAATGGAATTCGAACAGAAAGTGTATGGGGACAGCTGGCTGGTTGGTGAGTGACATGGGTGGCAGGCATGACTGTCCCCCCCATGATGCACACATTACAAGGGGCACATGTATGACTAACATCCTCCTGTGTTTTTCCTTACAGGTGACTCTGCATATGCACTGGGACCCCATCTCATGACTCCTATCCGGAACCCCCAAACCCCAGGAGAGGAAAGATACAAAGAAGCCCACGCCCAAACACGTGCAGTGGTGGAGCGAACCTTTGGCCTCCTGAAGTCACGTTTCCGATGCCTGGTTAAGTCTGGGGGGACCCTGTTGTATTCCCCCAACTTCGTGTGCCAGATCATTGGTGCATGTTGCATTCTGCACAACTTCGCAGTGAGAAAGGGCCTGCAGATTGACCTACGTGATGACCTGACCCCTGAACCAGACAA
The DNA here is from genome assembly GCA_029574335.1 of Rana kukunoris. Lineage (NCBI taxonomy): Eukaryota > Metazoa > Chordata > Amphibia > Anura > Ranidae > Rana > Rana kukunoris. The sequence goes on from CM056059.1 coordinate 245,701,524, forward strand.
TCCCCCCCCTAACCGAGGTTACCCCGTCTTCTGAGGGAAGAGCAGCCAGGAGACAGCTCACATTAGGCATCTTTGCACGTTAAACACACACATTAATCATGGCACAATGAGAATGCATGCATGCACACCACTGTGGTCCCTAGCACAGACACATCACATCCTCACCTAATTGGATTAGCACAAGCCCACCATGCTGGGCTTGTGAGCAGCAACGCCACGCCACGGCTCCAATTATGTCACTGTACATTCATACACCATTCACACGGACCTGGGAATCACTTCTCCCTGGTCCTTGGGAACCCTTCTCCACCAAAACTGAGGGTGACACCCCTTTACCGGCAGGAATATCACCCCACATTCCAAAAACATTCACATCACAAAAAAAAAAAAAACGTCCAGCAAAAAATAAAAGAAAGGGGAAAAACAAATTAATGCCGTTGGCGTGAGCCACGCCTGGGGCGCCCATGGCCAATGGCCCCGGCTCCTCAGGGGAGACTCATGGGGAGGGGGGGTAATCCGGGGAAGGAGGAGCAGCCCCTGGTCTCTGCCCACCTTGCGGCCTGCCCTCCAAGGCCACGGCAATTCTGGTCAGGCCAGCACCTAGTGTTGCCGTGTTGTCCTGGATAGCCTGGGTGAGGGCCCTCACATCCTGTCCAACGTCTGCTGTTGTAGTCTGCAGTGCATTTAGGCAGTTTGTAAGAGCCTGGGAGTGGCAGTCCAGGTCCCCAAGCATATCCTTTATGGAGGACAGGCTCTCCTCCATCCGCCCCAAGGTCTGGCTGACCTGTCCCAGATGGCGGGTCTGAAGGGCCTGGTCCCTTCTCAGATTGGCGGGAAGAAGCTCGGCCACCCCCTGGTCTTCTGAGACGACTTCCTGCCTCCAGCTGAGGCTTGTGGCCGGGGAGAAGGGGAGGCCCTTGGGAGAGGAGCCCTGTTGGGGGAGGAGTGGGAGGGGCTAGCCCTTATGGAGGGCTGGCTGCTGCCAGCCAGAGAGGAAGACTCCTCCAAAAATAACAATCCACTGGCTGACATGACATCCTCCTCCTCCTCCTCCTCAAACTCCTCCTCCTCAACCTCCTCCTCTTCAACCTCCTCCGAAGACTCCGGCCTTGTCGGGGGGTCCTCATCAGGCTGGGATGGTGCGGTCAGCCCAGATGGCCCAGCACCCTCCTGCTCATCTGTGGATGACACAAAACTTTCACAGGTTGGAGGATCCACACACTTGCCACATATTCCCTTTCACCCCCTCCCCCACACATGCTACACACCTGATAGCGAAAAAAAAACCTTACCTGGCATCACGCCTTCATGACTTGAGTCATAGCCGGGCAGGCCTTCCACCTGTTGTCTATGAAAGGTCTGGGCCACCGCACGCTCCTCCGCTGTCAGCCTAACAGGGCATGGTGGGCCCCCTCCTGTGCCCCTGGCATGGGCTAACATTTTGGCCACCTTCTTTCTGACCAGACGCCGGAGGTCATTGATCTTCTTTTCAATCCCTGACCGTGTCCGGGTCCCCCCCCCCGATGCATTCACGTCGTCAGTAATGTTCTGCAAGATATCACGCCTCCTGTCCGGGGTGGTGTTGGCACTCTCCGGGCCGTGGAGGAAACGCCCATATTGGGAAATGGCCCGGGCAAGAATTTGTTTCTCCCCCAAAGTAAAATTTAACTTCCTCTTTCTCTCCATCATACTCATACAAAAACTCTCTCCCAAACAATCAGCAAAAATCACTCACAAAAACAAGCAGGAAAAATCACTCACAAAAACAAGCAGGAAAAATCACTCACAAAAACAAGCAGGAAAAATCAAGCAAGAAAACAAACAAACAAAAAGCTATCAACCAAAAACTCTCACAAGCAGTCACCAAAAATCACTTACAAATATCTTCTAACAAACACTAGATCACACAGTCCACAAATATCACAAAGACAAACCACAACGCAACTAACAACAGAACAAAAGCACCTTGCTGTATAGGGAGGGATACAAAGGGATGTACTTTTGCAAAGGAAGTGCGTTTCTGCATAGTTCACGATTTTGCCCTAGTCCATTTCCAATTTCACTGATTGCGCTGTTCCCGAGTTGTGAGCATGCGCACAGAGGTGCTGACATGGTCTGCTTCAAGCGCGCATGCGCGAGCCGGCCGGCCCTTCATTTGCATGGGGTCACAGCTCATTTCAATGTAACACGCCCACGTCCTTCCAAATTTGTATTACTCCGCCTTGCGCCTCAGAAATAACGTTGCGCAGGCGAAAATTTCTGCGTAAAACCGACGAGAATAGGGTGATTGTGCCGCTACATTGCGCCAGTCTAACGTAAAGGCGGTGCGCTACGCCGGTCCAATAATGCACAGATGTACCTGAATCTGGCCCCCTGTGTTTACATCTAAATAAATAAGTGGCATTATTATGCAAAAGTAATGAGAGCATTCATCAAGGCACCATTCATGTGTATATATCCTGCCCCTCTGCATTGATGAGATGATACACTGCTTAATTACCTCTGTCCAACAATCACAATCATTGCCTGATCTGATACACAGTAAAATAATAGCAGATGGAGAGCAAAATTGCTTGGGGGCCCCAAGATTAAATTGGTCTAGACTCCAATCAACATAAACCCCCCATCCCTGCCTTGATATCATTACTCAAGTATATATAGGTCTCTGCTGGCCCCATTTTCATTTTTACCTTTGTTTCAGTCGGTCGTCACTTCCGCTCGTCCTTACCCTGCGTAACCAACTAAGTCACGTTGTTCTCCTTATATATCCAGTGCATGCGTTAAAAGGCCCTCTTCGCCCGCTCATGACGGACCTTTTCCTCTATTCCTTGCCCCTTCTCAGTGTGAAACGACAATATGGCGGTGTCACATGGTATACCCTGTACTGACGAGGAAAGCCCGGAGGTGGGAATGTCCCGATCCAGGCCCAGGCGATACAAAGCCATGAATATGTCACTTGAAGAGATGGTGGAGATGGTGGACATACTGCGGAGGAAAGATTACGATGGGGATCATGGCCCATACCACACCCCTAATCTGAGCAAGGCCCAAATAATGGACGAAGAGTAATTACCATAAATTTGGGGTCAGGAGGTCCAAGGAGCAGCTCTGTAAAAAGATGGTCTGACCTGAAATTGCAGGAGTCAGAGCAGTATAGGAAGATCAAGAAAACTATTGACAAAAGTACAATTTTTTCATATGATATTTTTTCATGTTTTTATCCATGTGCTTGTTTGGCCTGGTTTTACTTTTGAACATGGCAACTTTCAGGTTAGTGGCCAAAGTGTAGTATTTTTACATTCGTAGTAAACATTGTTCCCCCAACATCTGATCTTTTCCACAGATCCAAAAAACAAGTTTGAAACAGACTAGGCTAGGTGTGTTTGGGCCTAGGATAGCATGCTGGAGGGAAGGGAAATATGCATGTAGGCCAATAAAGGAGCATTCAAAGCTTACAGCATATTACAATCATGGTAATTAGGGAATGATGCAAGAAAACAAGACATTATCATACATTAAAGACAAAAATTGTGATGTTAAAGGAGAAAACTTACCTCAATATAGTCCTTCTGCATCACTTGTATGATGGCAGAACATGTCTCTGGGATGATGATCCCAAGCGCCTGGGGGCAGACGCCTGTCGAGAACTTGAGGTCCTGCAGGCTTCTCCCAGTCGCCAGGTACCTCAACGTGGCAATGAGCCTCTGCTCAGTCGTGATGGCTTGGCGCATCACAGTGTCCTGCCTCGTGATATAGGGGGACAGAATATCCAAAAGATGGTGAAAAACGGGGTCCATCGTACGGAGTAAGTTCCTGAAATCATCAGGGTTATTCTCCTGGGTTTCCCTAAGCAGAGGCATATGATATAATTGGTCACGCTGGCGCAACCAATTCTTGGCCCATAAACTCCTCCTCGCCCTGTTCATGGCCACAGATCGGAAACATTATGAACTGCAGAAGACAGCCCATATGCAGAACGAACTCGAGAATGAGAACGCACTTCCAACATGGCTTAAAACCGGTCGGCTGGTCAGAACGCACTTAAAACAGAACAGCAAGGCCTGTAAAGAACGAACCAAAAAACAGAAAACGAGCAGACAGGATTGCACTCCGAAACAGATACGACCTGACTGCAAGCACTGAAAGACAGATACGAACCCACAAGCACAAACTGAACTTGAGAAAACGATCTGCAAAGAATGCAGACTGAAAAGCGTTAATCGGCTCTAACCAAACTTTTACTAACACACAGTAAGGTCTCGTACACACGAGCGGATATGTCCTCTGAAAACGGTCCGATGGACCGTTTCAGCAGACATCTCCGATCGTGTGTATGGGCTAGCGGACAGATTTGTCCACTCGACAGATTTCAAAGCATGCTTTGAAATCTATCGGGTGGGAATGTGTCCGCCCGACATGTCTGCTGGTTAGTACACTTACCAGCAGACATGTCGTCCCGCACCGCCGCCGCGCCGCCGCCGAATGGATTCGGCGCATGCGCGGAAGTGTTTTACTTCCTGGTGCGGTTACGTGGCGGCGTCAACGTCACCGCCACGTCACCGACACGTCAGCGCGCCGTCTGCTGGCGGGGATTTTGGTTTGCTCGTGTGTACACGCGAGCAAACCAAAATCCCAGCAGACAGATTTGTTCAAATCTGTCGGACGGAAAGATTTGAACAAATCTGTCCGCTCGCGTGTATGGGGCCTAACACGGAATCAGCAAAAGCAGCCCCAAGGGTGGCGCTATTGGATTTGAACTTCCCCTTTATAGTGCTGTCATATGTGGTTCACGTGATCACGTTCAGACACAATCGTTTTTATAACTGATGGTGTGTAGGCACGACTGATCATCAGTCAGCTTCATTGGATAACTGATGGAAAAATCCATCAGATCGTTTTCATTGGATGGATCGATCGTGTGTACAGGGCATTAGTGTTCCTGTAGAGCTTCACGCGGTAACCCTACGCATTTGGACCTTTCATGGTCTCTTCAGAGGATTAGTTTCTAATGAAAAGGATAGATTTACAAATTATTATGTTTAATAATACATCATTTATATAATTAATATATTTTAATATAACAGAGTAGTATATCTACCACTTTCCGATAAGAAACCCATGTCCTATGGCCAGAAAAGTCGCTGTTTCTCTAAAAGCATACCAGGCCTCGATGATCCCAGAACGTCCACACATTTCCCTCCCGTCCTCCATGGATAAGCCCCCGTCTTCAAGTCACTTGCAAGAATTCACCCCTTTTTTGGACTGGGGAGTGGAACACGGGGGATGGAAGTGCACCCACAATTTTCTATATTTCAAAGTTTAAAAAATGTGTAATACTTCATTTAATTGAATTAGTTTGAAACCAAGAATAAGTTTCATATGTAAGTAATTAATTTAATAATATTCACTAGAACCAATCATGTAGAAGGTATCAATTCAATATCTATGTCTTTGGACCAGTCCACGCATACAAATCCAACAACTTAAACAATATTCCTATCTTGTTTTTGTAATATTTTTTATTTTATTTTTATTTTTCGTATTTTTGATTGTTTTTATTTGTATTTCTTATTTATATTAAATTGTGTATGTGTGTGTGTGACTGATCGTGCAAAAAAATGTTGGTTAACCACTTGAAGACCGCAGCACAACGATATAAGGTACGCCGGCAAAATGGCATGGCTTGGCACAAGGGCGTACATGTAGGTCCCCTTTAAGAGCCCAGCCCAGCTCATAGAGTGTTATGTCCACCTAGAATAAAAAAAAGGGGGAGGGATTATCGATCTGGTGTCCACATAAACATCTGCAATCCAATGGGTGAAAGTTCATCTTTAAGAAATCTAGATGTCATCTGGTATGGGTGAGTTCTATAAGTAGATGAATAAACCAGATGGCAGTCTCTGGTGGACAGGATAACAAATTCCACACAAAGGAACTTCTAAAAATGGGCATGAGGTGGCGATCTATCCACAGAAAATAGCTGTCAAAGTCAGACAAGGATAGAAGACGAGAACATAGTCAGCTCCCAGATAGGGATGAGCTTCGTGTTCGATGCGAACACATGTTCGCATCGAACATTGGCCGTTCGATCGTTCGTCGAAAACGAACAAATTGGGTCGTTCGCGCCAAATTCGAATGACCCATAATTCACTGCGGCGTTGTGCGCTGATGATTGGCCAAGCATGCACCATGACCCCGCATGCTTGGCCAATCACAGCGCCCAAAAAACTAAGAGACCTAATTGGCCAAAGCCTGGGTGCTTTGGCCAATTAGGGCTCAGGGCTTTAGCACACGCCCCACACTATAAAAGGCCGCCTCCCGGGCGGCCTCGTGTAGTGTGTTCCGGCTTGCTTAGAGAAGTGAGACAGACAGACAGAGAGAGAGAGAGAGATAGATAGATAGAGACACAGGGGCTGATTTACTATTGCCACTGCGCTGCGCCGGTACGTGCCTTAATTAGTGCGCTGGATAAAGCCTTAATTAGGCGCATGAACCGGCGTAGCACAGCAGCGCAATGCAATTGATAAGTAAAGCCGCCGCCGAACTCCCTGTTAAAGTCTATGGGGGAAATCTTAATTGTTAATTTTAAAGGCTAATCTGCAAGTTTTGTCCTAAAAAGTGTTTTGGGACCTCAGTCCTGCCCCAGGGGACATGTACCAATGTTTTTTTTTTTTTTTTTAAAACAGCCGTTTTTTCGGGAGCAGTGATTTTAATAATGCTAAAAGTGCAACAATAAAAGTGTAAAATTTCTTTAAATGTTGTACCATGGGGGGCTCTAATGTCAGCATGTGAAAAAGCGCATGTTTCCCGTGGTTAGAAATGTTCCTGCACAAAATGACTTTCTGAAAAGAAAAAAAGCCATTTAAAACTGACTCGCGGCAATAATGACCCTTTAGGTCTGGTATAGATATTATGGGGAACCCCCCCGTCAATGTTTTTAAAAAAATGATGTGGGGTTCCCCTCAAATATCCATAACCAGACCCTTCAGGTCTGGTGTGGAATTTAAGGGGAACTCCACCCCAATTTTTTTTTTAAAAATGGCGTGGAGTCCCCCCTAAAATCCACACCAGACCCCTTATCCGAGCACGTTGACCTGGCCGGCCGCAGAAAAGAGGGGGGGACAGAGTGCGCCCCCCCTCTCTTGAACAGCACCAGGCCACATGCCCTCAAATTCCCCTTAAATTCCACACCAGACCTGAAGGGTCTGGTTATGGATATTTGGGGGCAACCCCACGTCATTTTTTAAAGAAAATTGACAGCGGGGTTCCCCTTAATATCCATACCAGACCTAAAGGGTCTGCTTATTGAATTTGGGGGGACCCCCACGCTTTTTTAAAATTTGTTTTATGACTTAATCTCTCACAATTGCCGGGAGCCGACAATTCATTATTGCCGCGAGTCAGTTTTAAACAACTTTTTTTCTTCAGAATGTCACTTTGTGCAGAGACATTTCTAACCACGGGAAAAGTGCGCTTTTTCACATGCTGACATTCCCCCCCCCCCCCCCCCATGGTACGAAATTTAAAAGAATGTTTCAAATGACGTGGCCCTTCAGGCCCTTCAGGTCTGATATGAATATTAAGGGGAACCCCGCCGTCATTTTTTGGAAAAAAATGACTTGGGGTCCCCCCCAAATATCCATAACCAGACCCTTCAGGTCTGGTGTGAATTTTAAGGGGAACTCCACCCCAAATTTAAAAAAAAAATGGTGTGGAGTCCCCCCCAAAATCCACACCAGACCCCTTATCCGAGCACGTTAACCTGGCCAGCCGCAGAAAAGAGGGGGGGACAGAGTGCGGCCCCCCCCTCTCCTGAACCGCACCAGGCCACATGCCCTCAACATTGGGAGGGTGTTTTGGGGTGCCCCCCAAAACACCTTGTCCCCATGTTGATGAGGACAAGGGTCTCTTCCCCACAACCCTTGCCCGGTGGTTGTGGGGGTCTGCGGGCAGGAGGCTTATCGAAATCTGGAAGACCCCTTAAACAAAGGGGCCCCCCAGATCCCGGCCCCCCCTGTGTGAAATGGTAATTAGGTACATTGTACCTCTACCATTTCACCAAAAAAAAAGTGTCAAGTGTAAAAAACGACAAGAGCCAGTCCTTTATTAGCTTCTTTCTTCTTCTTTTCTTTTTGCCTTCGGGGTTTCTTCTTCCTTCTTCTTCTTCCTCTGCTTCTGTCTTGGGTCTTCTATTCCCGCATCTTGACCGCAATGTTCTTCCATCTTCTTCTCCTTCCGCTGTCCTTCTCGTCTGCATCTTCTTCTTCTTGTTCTTCTTCGCCGGAGCCGCCACTTCCAATTGAAATCTCCGCTGTCTGCCTGACCACACCCCCCTCTGATGCCACGGGCAAGCTCTAAGGAAAGTCCCCGTGTGGTGCCTGTGCGTTAGAGGGGGGCGTGGTCACATGTCAGAAAGCGGCCAATTCAATTGGAAGCGGCGACTCCGGCAAAGAAGAAGCCGCGCACAAGCTTCCAATTGAATTGCCCGCCCTCTGACATGTGACCACGCCCCCCTCTGACGCACATGCAGCAGACTCCTAAGAGCTTGCCCGTGGCGTCAGAGGGGGGCGGGGTCCGGCAGACAGCGGGGATTTCAATTGGAAGCGGTGGCTCCAGCGAAGTAGAACCAGAAGAAGATGCAGACGAGAAGGACAGCGGAAGGAGAAGAAGATGGAAGAACATTCCGGTCAAGATGCGGGAATAGAAGACCCAAGACAGAAGCAGAGGAAGAAGAAGGAGGAAGAAACGCGAAGGAAAGAAGAAAAGAAGAAGAAAGAAGCTGTCAAAAAACAGCTTTTGTCTTTTTTAACCCCTTACATTATTTTTTTGGGTGAAATGGTAGGGGTACAATGTACCCCATTACCATTTCACACAGGGGGGGGGGGGCCGGGATCTGGGTGGCCCCTTTGTTAAAGGGGTCTTCCCGATTTCGATAAGCCTCCTGCCCGCAGACCCCCACAACCACCGGGCAAGGGTTGTGGGGAAGAGACCCTTGTCTCCATCAACATGGGGACAAGGTGTTTTGGCGGGCACCCCAAAACACCCTCCCAATGTTGAGGGCATGTGGTGCGGCTCAGGAGAGGGGGGGCCGCGCTCTGTCCCCCCCTCTTTTCTGTGGCCGGCCAGGTCAACGTGCTCAGATAAGGGGTCTGGTGTGGATTTTAAGGGGGACTCCACGCCATTTTTTTTTTAATTTGGGGTGGAGTTCCCCTTAAATTCCACACCAGACCTGAAGGGTCTGGTTATGGATATTTGGGGGGAACCCCACGTCATTTTTTTTTATTAAATTGACGGCGGGGTTTCCCTTAATATCCATACCAGACCTAAAGGGTCTGGTTATTGAATTTGGGGGGACCCCCACGCTTTTTTTGGTGTTTTTTATGAATGAATTCTCCTGCAATTGCCAGGAGCTGACAATTCATTATTGCCGCGAGTCAGTTTTAAACGGCTTTTTTCCTTCAGAATGTCACTTTTTTTTTTTTGTTTCATAAAGTTTTATTCGGTGCTTATGAAGACATTAACAAAATAACACAATAATACAGCATAAAAGAAATGAGAAATCGACATAGGATTACATTGTTAACTTTTCAACTGATGTCGTATATTACGTACAATTGGTATGGAACTATCATTAAACATATAGGAAACCTTGAAAGGGGTGAATAAAAGTGTACAGATTAAGATCAAAATATTTCAACGGTTAACAGTTTATCTTATCAGAGATCTTGTATCTCATTATTGCTCTTTATTATTATTATATTATTTATTTTATTTTTATTTAATAATAAGAGGCACTCCTCAACCTGTAGGCATGATATTGGAACTAGTTTTACCTTAGCGGTTGTGGAGTGTAGGGAGGGGTGAAGGGGGGGGGGGAGGGGATGGAGAGGAGCTATGTGGGGAAAGGAGGGGGAGAGAGAGAAAGAAAGAGAAAAAAAAAAAAAAAAAAATTATATATATATTGTAATAGAAAACGTGAAATCATTCAGTTATTAATTTGACTATGTATTTTATTTTTCCAGTATAGGTAGTAGACCTTGTTGGGTGTATCTTGGTTTCTTATTGCATATGGGTTGTATATTCCAGAGACTCTTTGAAAATCATCCAGTCGTGCCAGATCGCTGCGAATGACATTATTTTTTCTTGGGATATGCTAATGAGTTCTTCTATTTTTTCAATGTAGTTAATTCTCCTAAACCATTCCGTTTTAGAAGGGGTAACGTTCGTGCGCCAGTGGGAAGGGACGCATTGTCGTGCTGCATTAATCATGATCATTGGTAGTGATTTTAAGTAGCGTTTTTTCGGCAGGTAGTTAAAGTGGAGAAGATATTGTGCTGGGTCGAATTCGAGAGTTTCAGATGTAATTGCTGTAGTGGTTTCGTGAACTACTTTCCAGAAATTGTAAATTAGGGGGCAGGACCACCATATATGGAGCATCGTTCCCTCCTCCTGTTTACATCGCCAGCATCTGTCAGAGCTTTGAGGTGAGAATTTGTGGATTACTGAGGGAGTTCTGTACCATCTAGTAATTATTTTGAAGCTGCATTCCTGTGTGGCCACATTTAGAGAACCTTTATGTGCATATGTGTAGATTCTTTCCCAATTCTCATCAGTTAGAGGGGTGTCTATATCCCTCTCCCACTTCTGGCAGGAGGAGCTGGAGAAGTCTGTTTTATCCTCAAACAATGAATTGTACAGGACTGATATGATATGTCTGTGCGGGGTTACTTTCGTGCATAGGTCTTCTAGTTTAGTAAGTGGTCTTGTCCATGAGGGTGCAGTCTTGGAATAGGTCAGAAATTGTCTTATTTGAATGTATGTCCAGTGTGGGATTTGGAAAGGTTTCATGTCATTGTTCAAGTCTTCCCTAGACAGCATTTTTCCATTTTTAAAAAAGTGTTTGACTAGGATTTTCTCGTGTGGCCAATGGTGAGATAGAAAATCTTTCTCTAGACCTGGAGGAAAATCCGGGTTGTTTCTAAGTGTCGATAAAGGGCTGAGCCAAGGTGTTGTGTTGGTGGGTTTAAAGGTACTGCGGAATACTTTTAAGGTGGGGCCTATTAGGGGGTGTGAATGAGCATCTCTTGAATGATATTTAGGGTGAATCCAAGGTAGAGTGCTGAGATTTTGTGTGCATTGTCTGTGTTCTAGTGATACCCAATCTTTGACTGTTGTATGTATGTTCCAATCTACAATCCGGGCCATAAGTGTTGCTTGGTGATATTTTTTTAGATCGGGTAGTGCTATACCCCCCTTGTTTTTTGGTAAGCATAATCTAGCTAGTTTGATCCTAGGGGGTTTGCCCCTCCAGACAAATGTGGAGCAGGCCTTTCGGAAGGATGCAAAGAAGGAGGCGGGTAGGGAGATGGGTATTGTTTGCATAACATATAAGTACCTAGGCAAGATTGTCATTTTAATTAGGGAAGCTCTCCCAAACCAAGATATGTTTAGGGAATTCCATCTCTTTAGATCTTCGTGGGTTTCTTTTAGTATTGGTGTGAAGTTAAGTTTAAAAAGATCTTTCAAATTGGAGGGAATTTCAATTCCTAAGTAGGTTATGCTTTGTGTGGCCCACGTGAACGGGAAGTTCTTTTTACATAGATCTACAGCCTTTGCCGTTAGTGTGATGTTGAGAGCATTTGATTTCGAGTGGTTAATCTTTAAATTAGATAGTGAATTAAAGTTTTCTAAGTCTTTTAAGAGGTTGGGTATGGAGATGTGGGATTCCGACAGAAAGAGTAGCATATCGTCCGCAAAGGCGGCTATTTTGTAGGTTTTCTTTTGGACCTCGATTCCTTTTATATTTTGATTGGCTCTGATTCTATTTAGAAGGGGTTCCAAGGTGAGGACGAAGAGCAATGGGGACAGGGGGCAGCCCTGTCTCGTACCATTACGTAGTGAGAAGGCGTTTGATAGATGGCCGTTTACTCGTACTCTTGCGGTTGGGTTCATGTATAGTGCTTTGATGTAAGTCCTCATTTGGGGTAAGATGCCTATGTGTTCTAGAACTGCCTCCATATAATCCCAGGCCACTCTATCAAACGCCTTCTCGGCGTCGAGGGACAGAAAAAAGCCTTGTTTTTTATTGGAAATTAACCAGTGACTGAGATTTAGTGCTTTGGTTGTATTATCCCGTCCCTCCCTACCAGGGATAAAACCCACTTGGTCAGGGTTAATGAAGGTATTAAGTAAGGGTAGCAATCTATTGGCTAAAATTTTGGCGTATATCTTGACATCTACATTGATTAATGAGATGGGTCTATAGTTCGTGACTTGTGTTGTATCTTTACCTTCTTTGGGTATAACTGTAATGTGGGCTTCTAGTAATTGTTTGGGAGGTTGATGGTTGGAGTTTAGAGTTTGGAAGGTTTTCAGGAATCTCGGTTTCAAGATGTCGATGAAGGTTTTGTAGTACTGCAGGGGTAGGCCATCTGGACCAGGCGCTTTACCTACTTTCATTTATTTAATTGCCTTATCGAATTCTGGTCCTGAAATAGGGGCTTCTAGTTCTAGTGCTTTGTCATTAGATAGTTTGGGTGGGCTGTATTTTTTTAAGAAGTCATGAATTAGTTGAGATCTTTTATCTGAGTTCTGGGGGCATTTTGGGTTTGATGGTAGGTTGTATAGCGAATGATAATATGCTTCAAATTGTTTGGCTATCTCCTCGTTAGTGGAATGAGTTTTCCCTTGATTGTCCCTGATTTGGTGCACGGTTGAGGCTATTCTTTTATTCTGTACAGCTTTGGCCAGTAATTTCCCGCTCTTGTTACCCTGTTCATAGTAGATCTTGTGTCTCAATATGTATTGTCTTTTCGTTTTCAGATTTAGTTCCTCCATCAGAAGTGCTCTGGTTTTGGTTAATTCATCAAAGGTTGAGGTCGCAATATTTTTTTTGTGCGTTGTCTCTAATTTGTGGATCCGGTCTATCAGGGATTTAATTTTTGATTGGCGGATTTTTTTTATTCTAGCTAGTCTGTTGATGAATTCACCCCTGATAACACATTTATGTGCTTCCCATTGAGTCATCAGGGATGTTTCATCATTTTCGTTTCTTGCAAAATAGTCTAACAGCTTCTCTTTCAGTTCTAGCACGTCTATAGGGTCTTTAAGGACTGTGGAGTTGAGTCTCCAGGTCTTGGTCACTGTTTTTTTATCGGGGAAAGACAATGTTGCTGTTATAGGGTGATGGTCAGATAATGTCATAGGTTCGATTGTTGCAGCTTTCAGGAGGGTTAGGTCAGGTTGGGAAATAAAAAGGTAGTCAATTCTAGAATATTTTTGATGAATGGTAGAGAAGTATGTGTAATCTTTGGTTTGAGGAAACAGAGTTCTCCAGGTATCATGCAGCGTTAAGTCTTTAAGTTGGATCTTAATTTGTTTCAATGCTCTGTATGGAAGGCTCGATGCTCCATTCGAGGTGTCTATAATGGGGTCCAAAGGGGTGTTGAAATCACCCCCCAAGACTAGAATGCCAGTGGTAAAGGTGGTCAGTAGTTCTTTAATTTTGCGAAAGAAAGCTACTTGGCCCGAATTTGGGGCATATATGTTGGCGATTGTGATTGGATGATTTTCCAGTTTGCCTTTTACAAATATGTATCTCCCGCTGGGGTCTAGCATGGTGTCGTGTATCTGGAACGGGGTCTGATTGGAAATCAGTATAGAGACACCCTTTGTTTTCCCTTCTGTGTTAGAAGCGTGTAAGGCTATCGGATATCTCTTATCTTGGAATTTCGGGACTTTTTCTGATTTGAAGTGGGTCTCTTGAATTCAAACAATATTTGCTTTATGTTTGTGGAATTCATTGAGGAATTTGGTTCTTTTTTCTGGTATATTGAGACCTTTGGCATTTACAGAAAGTATTTTAATAGATAGTGATGAGGTAAGGTGGATGTTAGAAGCCATTCTTTTTTCTTTTTTTTTTTTCTTCTTGGAATATGCCTAATTACAGAAAAAAGAAAAAAAAAAAAAAAAAAAAAAAAAGGGGAAAGGAGGGGGAAAAACCAAAAAAAAAGGGGGGGGGGTAGAGGAGAGATATTAAGGGTGGTGTAGGGGAGCGGGGTAGGAGGGGAATACCGGGAGTAGGCTTAGACCTGCTGGCCTACCCAGTTGAAACGAATTCCGGATGGTTCAGAGGGCAGTTGAGGAATGCCCTCTGTTTGGGTACGTGGCTTTAGTCGTTACCGACGTATGTATAGATTCTGGTTGTTGGAATTTAAACAATCAGATGAAGAAAAGAGAAGAACCAAGCTCTGAACGTAAACCTGGTCCCTTCTTTCTCACTTGCCTTTCCTTCCTATCTGTTTGTGAGTCTGGCACTTCGGAGCAGTTGTTACAATAGAAATCAGATAACCTAATGTTACAGGAGCGTCTTTATCTTGGTGAATACAGGGATCCGTTTGTTAGTTTGGGAGTGGTTAGAAGCCAGGCCCAAGCCTCGGATCTTGTGTTACAAGATCCGAGTCTGTATGTGTTCAAGACATGAGACCAGTACTGCGCTTGGATGTCTTGAAAAGATCTTAGTACTATAGGCCCTGTAGGACTGACCAAAGAGGAAATAGGAGAACTCACTTAAGTAATTTATATATGTGACCTCTATAGGGATTTGTTACATTGCTATTCTGCATGGAAACCGTCTTCCTATGGTGTTAAAAGCACACAACATGTAAATACATGAACCATTATAATATCTTAATACATGAAACATGGACAATAAACCAAAACTATTTAACTTGTCGAGCTAGATATTCTCTAGGATCCTTCAGCATAACTACCGGGCATGGCCGAGATCAATGGAGTAACAATTAATTCAATGGGTGTCTAATGCATGTCCCTTCTGGGAGGGGGATGAAAATTGAAAACTGCCATGTCTCCGCTAGCCGTGCGATAAGACCCCTAATGATTAGGCATATACATATTATGCAGCATAAGCACAATACAGAACAGGGTGTAGTGTACATCTTTTTCAATTAACTTCTGAGCTAAAGATTCAAACAGGAGTCAAAGGTTATATGGGTTCTGATTAAAAGGTCTCAGGTCTAAATAATTGTATTAACTGATATAACAAAGAATAAAAACGGTTTTAGTGTCTTGCTCTTTTCCTCATGCAATACCCTAGATGTTCTATGTCGACCGATAGGACCGTGAGGTTTCTTTGGGGTATTATAGCGGGACATATAGCCCTTTGATGGCCGTGAGTTCCCAGTATGCAAGTCAAACACCCCCTCCCTGGGATCTGATCCAGAAGGTGAGTGGGTAGCGATACCCCATATCTAACAATTGT
This sequence comes from Rana kukunoris, assembly GCA_029574335.1. Lineage (NCBI taxonomy): Eukaryota > Metazoa > Chordata > Amphibia > Anura > Ranidae > Rana > Rana kukunoris. Next base: position 245,716,804 of record CM056059.1, read on the forward strand.
CCTCCTGGACGTAGGAAAACGGAGTAAAGGAGATGGTACTTACACGGGATGAGGTTGTAACGGTTGAGGTGGACAAACCTTTATCATGTAAGACTGTCCAGTAGATCAGCGGGTGTTTAGAGCATCTTGAGGATACATCAATTCTCGATTGAGGTGATTGGTATCTCTGCAAAGGACAGACTGAAAGGAGTAAGGGCAGGGGTGTTGAGAAAAAACAAAAGCAGAGCAGTAAGAGCAAACACAAAAACAAAAATAAAAATAAAGGGGAGTCACATAGGTATGTAGAGGTGGTCTTGAACCTGTGTGAAACCTTTATCTTCCTTTAGGAGTGCTTCAGGGCTAGCCAGGGGGATCCGTTGTAGATCTAGGAAGATCAGCTCCATGTTAGAACCATATGAAGAAAAGAAAAAAGAGGGGCATGTGGGGGGCTGAACCAAAAGATGTAGAAGCATATTTAGGTGTCCATGTGATCTTGGTAGTCAAGGCGATCTCTACGTCTGGGTGGTGAGTTTCCTGGATTTCCTTGGGCTTCATTTCCCCTGTTGTTGCGGGGGGATGGTGATCTGCGACGTCTGTCTCTCTGTCTTTGAGCTCTGGGAGTCAGATTGTTGGAAATTGATATCCACGGTTCATTCAGCATAAATGAACTATACCAGTCAGGGACCTCCGTCCTGGGGATATTCATTGCTTCACAGAAGGAGCGGAGGTCGTCAGGTGTGCGTAGCAGTGCTGTATGGCCTCGGTGAGTGGCTGATAGACAAAAAGGGAATTTCCACCTGTACGGAATTCCCCTTGATCTCAATTGTTCTGTGATCGGACGTAATGCTCTGCGTTGTTGCAGTGTAATGTTCGAGAGGTCCTGATAGAGTTTAATCTCAGTACCGTTGAAGATCACTCTATTTCTCTCTCTCGCTTTCCTTAAGATGGCTTCTTTCAGTGGGAAATTAACCAGGCAACAGATTATGTCTCTAGGGGGATCATTTTCTCTCCCTCTGGGCCTGAGGGCTCTGTGAATTCTCTCGAACTCGATCGGTGTGTCAGGCGGTCTTTCCAGTATATCATTGAATATAGCTTCCGCAGTGCGTTCTACAGGGATTTGTTCAGGCATTTCAGGGACCCCCCTTATTCTAATATTATGTCTCCTCCCCCTATTGTCAAGGTCTTCTAAATGGCGGTGTATTTCAATGATATGGGTGAGGTGCATGTCAGCGTTCTTCTGCACTTGTTTTATAGCATCCGCATGGCGTGCAGCAGTTTGTTCCATCACCCCTGTCCTAGCTGCTATGCCCTGGATGTCAGCACGGAGCTCACTAATGGCAGCAGACAGGGATGATTTTATGTCCAGGGCCACAGCCTGCAGGTTGGCTTGCAAGTCTGCCAGGCTGAACGGCTGTGCCATCATTAGTGGTGGTGTCTGGTGGGGTAGCAGAGGTGCCTGGATGGGTAGGGCATGAGAGGGGATGTTGGGGTCATTCGTGTGGGTCCCGGATTTGTTTACAGCGCTAATCGCGCTACTCGCGGCGTCCGCGATGGTGCTGGAGCCGCCGGGCGGGACGAGAGGTTTAGGCGAGGCCGCGGCTTTGAGGCCTACCGCCTGCGCCGCGCGGAACATCTCCGGAATCAGTGGTTGTGCTGACTGACCTGGCTCCATCGTCTCCCGGGGTGTGGAGGAGGTAGGATGACCCTTCCCTGTGTCTTTTCGGGCGCTTATGGGTCCTGTGTGGCTGAAGTTCTGCTCGTCAGTGTCAGAGAAGGGGAATCAAGCAGCCATCTCGGTCCGGTGCTTGGCCACGCCCCCCAGAATGTCACTTTTCACATGCTGACATTACACCCAGGGCCGCCATCAGGGGGGTACAGGCAGTACACCTGTAAGGGGCCCGGGGTCCGGAGGTGCCCAGATGCCTGGAGGCCCCCAGGGCCCCAGATGGTAACCCCCCTCTTTTTTTTTTTTATATATATATTTTTTAATATTTTCTTTTTATTCTTTTTTATTAAAGGGACAATTTTTTGTATTTATTTTTTTAGCAGTCCGGAGGTCCCCAGGGCCCCGGGTGGCAACCTCCTATTTTTTTTTTTATTAAAGGGCCAATGTTTTTTTTTAGGGGTCTGGAGGTCCCCAGTGGCCCGGAGATCCCCAGGGTTCCAGATGACAACCCCCCTTCTTTTTTTTTTTTAAATACAAAAAATTATATATTTTTATATTTTTTTAGTTATTTTTTTAACATATATATTTATATATAATATTATTATTATTAAAGGGCCCAGAGGGCCCCAGATGACAACCTTTTTGCTTATAAAAATGTTTTAAACATTTTATATTTTCTTTATTTTTTTGTAGATATAGATATATTTTTAGTAAAAGGCTCAGAGGTCCCGAGGTTTTTTTTTCTTTTTTTTAAAGTGTATTTTGTGCGTGAAGTCGAGAGAGAGGAGCTGGACTGCAGGAGTTGGGAGTAGGCAGACCCTCCCCCGGAGGCAATCGCCATCCTTCTCCATGCCCCCGGTGGCAATGGCGGGTGTGAGGGGGGGCCACCCACTCACCCCGCCCTACCTGCTCCACTTGGGAGCCTGACTGGGGCCCAACGGGACAGAGGGACTCCCCCTATGAGGGAGTGAGGGGGTCTAGCCCACCCAGCCTGCCCCGTAGGTCCTTTGCCTCTCTTTATTTTAGGAGACCTCATGGCCAAACTGCGTGTGTGTTAAACCAATTTTGTGTGCGTGCAAGTGTGGTGTTTTTTTTTTGGGGGGGGGTGGGCATACTAAGCACAGGCGTACCTTGCATAGCACACCCACCGGGAGCCGGGCTGAGACCACCAAACTCAATTCACATGTAGCAGAGACCGGGATCCGAACCCTTGGCTGCAGAGGTGAACGGCTTGTCAGCGCAGTGCCAATCACGTTGAGCCACCACAGCTCCCACCTCATGTTATTTTTGTTTAGATATTTTTTTAGTTATTTTTTATTAAAGGGCCCAGAGCTCCCAAGGCAACCCCCTTGTTTTTTTGTTTTTTTTTTATATATATATATATATTTTTTTTCATTAAAGGGCCCAGAGGTTTATTTTTATTAAAGGGCCCAGAGGTCCCCAGGGCCCCCGGATGGCTACCACCCTTTTTTTAATATTTATTTTTCTATATTTATTTTTTTGTAAAGGAACCCCCAGCTTATAAAATTGCGGCAATTTCAGGCGGCAGCACCCCCCCCCCCGTTCTCTGCTCCAGGGGGCCCATGCCTGAAGCTGTGTAAGGGGCCCCATAATTCCTGATGGCGGCCCTGATTACCCCCCCCCCATGGTACGAAATTTAAAGGAATTTTTCACTTTTATTGTTGCACTTTAACCACTTCCATACCGCGCCTATTCTGGCACTTCTCTCCTTCATGTAACAATTATATTTTCTGCCTTGAAAATTACTCAGGACCCCCAAACATTATATATATTTTATTAACAAACACCCTAGGGAATAAAGTGGCGGCCATTTTTTCTAACAAATTTCCAACGGTATTTGCGCAAAAAAATTTCTAACGCTTTTTTTTTTGGCTTACAAAAAAAAACCTGTTTCATAAATGAAACAATAAGAAAGCAGTAAAGCTAGCCCAATTTTTAGGAATAAGGTGAAAGATGATGTTACACCGAGTAAATAGATACCTAACTTGTCACGCTTTCATATTGCGCACACTCATGGAATGGCGCTAAAGTTTGTTATTAAAAATCTCCATAGGTGACGCTTGACTTTTTTTTCAGGTTACCAGCTTTGAGTTACAGAGGAGGTCTAGTGCTAAAATTATTGCTCTCACTCTAACGCATGCTATGATACCTCACATGTGGGGTTTGAAGGGTGTTTACATATGTGGGTGGGACTTGCATGCGTGTTCGCTTCTGAGTGCGAGCTACTAGGGACAGGGGCATTTAAATGTATTTTTTTTTTAACCACTTAAGACCCGGACCAAAATGCAGGTAAAGGACTTTGCCCCTTTTTGCGATTCGGCACTGCGTCGTTTTAACTGACAATTGCGCGGTCGTGCAACGTGGCTCCCAAACAAAATTGGCGTCCTTTTTTCCCCACAAATAGAGCTTTCTTTTGGTGGTATTTGATCACCTCTGCGGTTTTTATTTTTTGCGCTATAAACCAAAATAGAGCGACAATTTAAAAAAAAAATCAATATTTTTTACTTTTTGCTATAATAAATATCCCCCAAAAATATATAAAAAAACATTTTTTTTCCTCAGTTTAGGCCGATACGTATTCTTCTACGTATTTTTGGTAAAAAAAATCGCAATAAGCGTTTATCGGTTGGTTTTCAAAAAATTTATAGCGTTTACAAATAAGGGATAGTTTTATTGCATTTTTATTAATTATTTTTTTTTTACTACTAATAGCGGCGATAAGGCGATTTTTTTCGTGACTGCGACAATATGGCGAACACTTCGGACAATTTTGACACATTTTTGGGACAATTGTCATTTTCACAGCAAAAAAATGCATTTAAAATGCATTGTTTACTGTGGAAATGACAGTTGCAGTTTGGGAGTTAACCACAGGTGGCGCTGTAGGGGATGTGTGACCTAATGTGTGTGTTTACAACTGTAGGGGGGTGTGGCTGTAGGTGTGACGTCATCGATCGCGTCCCCCTATTACAGGGATGACGCGATCGATGCTACGGCCACATAGAAGCACGGGGAAGCCGTGTGTACACACGGCTCTCCCCGTTCTTCCGCTCCAGGGACGGATCGCCGCACTTCAGCGGCGATCGGGTCCGCGAATCCCGCGGTCCCGGTCCTGGAGCTTCGGACCGGGTCGCGGGCGCGCGCACGCGACCCACGGCTGGGTACTAAAATCAACGTATATATACGTTGATGTGCCCAGCCATGTCATTCTGCCGACGTAAATGTGCAGTAGGCAGTCCTTAAGTGGTTAACTTAATATTTTTCTTTTTGCACTTGTTTGTCCCTTTTTTTGTATTATTTTTCACTTTTCTTCCTATTACAAGGAATGTAAACATCCCTTGTAATAGGACTAGTGTGTGACAGGTCCTCTTTATGGAGAGAGGCGGAATAAGACCCCACATCTGTCCTCCAGGCTGGAAAGCATGGAATTGGAAAAAAAAAAAACACTGATCTCATGCTTTCAGCTGCGATCATGTTCTTTCAGCTGCGATCATGTTCGTTCAGCACAGTGGTGTAGTGTATAGCATGTTCACCTAGCAGCAAAAGGGTTGCTGGTTCGAATCCCACCTGTGACACCATCTGCCTGGAGTTTGCATGTTCTCCCTGTGCCTGTGTGGGTTTCCTCCCACAATCTAAAAACATACTTGTAACGGTCGCCACTGTTTACGACCTTCCATCCAACCACGACAAGCTTATCTGACACACTGCGACAATCTTGCATACACGATCCATATCCTTTCCCAGAATAAGACGAGACCCAGCTCCGTACTTGCTTCCAAAGATATGTGACCCTTTATTGGTATTTTCTCAGCTTCTTATACAGTTTCAAGCATAATACAGTTAAACACAGGACAATGCAATCTCCACCCCCCTATTCACTCACTGAGGCTAATGCCGCGTACACACGGTCGTTTTTTGTGATGAAAAAAAACAACGTTTTCAGTGAAGTAAAAAACGACGTTTTTGAAACGTCACTTTTCAAAGACAATTTTGCATACACACCATAGTTTTTTCACAAAAAGCGAGGTTACGTTCACCACTCTTTTCCATTGAAGCTCGCTTCATAACTAACTTCTGGGCATGCGCGGGTTGAAAAACGTAGTTTTGAACGACGTTTTTGCTACACACGGTGACTTTTGTGAAACAAAAAACGACGTTTTGAAAAACGACACAAAAAATTCAAGCATGTTGGAATTTTTTTTTGGTCGTTTTTTTGAAGACAAAAAACGACGTTTTGCCCACACACGATTAATTTAAATGACGTTTTAAAAAACTTCTTTTTTTTCATCGCAAAAAACGACCGTGTGTACGTGGCATAATTATCTAATAGACAGGTCGGCACCGATACTGACAGATCTGTCACATTCCAAACTACAATTACACAATTCCTTGACCTCAATCGCATTACCTAGACAGACGTGTACTGTCTCTGACACCTGAGCATTAATACATTCCGGTATCAATAGAATTCAATTAACCTTTAGAATAACACAATAGGGTAAACAGAGAGCTTCACACAATGAAAGAGTCTTTCTTGCAATCAACACCTTTTCAACAGAATGTGTCTGTCACATTGAAGAGCCAACCTCACTTAACATTTCAATAGTCGGTTACACAGAAACATGTGTCACTGTCTGGTTAACCTGGTCTCAAGTCCACATGAACCACTTTTGTAATATTCCAGTCCTGCAATATGAATTATTATTAATGTCCCATCTCATGTAATATATGAATTATGATTCTTTGTCACCCTATGGCCCTAGTGGACATAAGGTGACCCTAGACATAGGAGGATCTCAGTCTGTCACGGTTTATGCCGTTACATCTCTCCCCTTTCGGTGGGAGACGGGCACAGGTGGGAACCCCAAACGGGTTGACTCCGAAGTCCGTCAGTAGTTCCAGTCCTCCAATGCTGGTATCCATACTGTACCCCAAATAAATGGCTCCAAACTGAGCATTACTCACCCCGCCAACCTCTGCCTCTCTCAGAGAACACGCCTGCTGCTGGGGAGAAGGCAGGGTGGCTGGGCTCAGTCCATCATGCTGTTGGGGGTCTGGGCCAACTGCCCCCCCTTCCTGGGGTATACCAGTGGAGACTGAAGTCCCATCCACTACCCCAGAAACCCCCTCTTCTGTTAGTGAGGAGCAGAGGCCTGGGGCACTCTGCTCTGTTGCCAGCTCTTCCGCTGGGTTGCTGTGAGTGGAGACCACAGTCCCATCCACTACCACAGGGTCCCCCTCTTCCGTTAGTGGAGAGCAGAGGTCCGTGACCCTCTGTTCGGTTGCCAGCTCTTCCGCTGGGTTGCTGTGAGTGGAGACCACAGTCCCATCCACTACCACAGGGTCCCCCTCTTCCGTTAGTGGAGAGCAGAGGTCCGTGACCCTCTGTTCGGTTGCCAGCTCTTCCGCTGGGTTGCTGTGAGTGGAGACCACAGTCCCATCCACTACCACAGGGTCCCCCTCTTCTGTTAGTGCGGAGCAGAGGCCTATGACACTCTGTTCTGTTGCCAGTGATTCAGCTGGGGGTAAAAGCTTTTACCACCTCAGCTTGTTGTTGGACAGAGGGGCCAACCGCCCCGGCTCTCTGGAACTCCACACCATCCGCTTTGGCTTTAGGGATGGCAATCTCCATATTTTCCACTGCCGATTCATCAGCCAGGAGTTCACAGTTGCCATATGAACTTTCCTCATAGTCCCAGGCAACGGGAGCCCCACCCTGCTGCTGAGCTGAGTCTAGCAGCTGTTTGTAGGCGACCTCCAGCTCCCATTCTTGAATGGCCAGAAATTCTAAATCTTCCTGTGACCAGTGGCCTCCCAAGATATTCAATTTCTCCTCTCTGTGCTCCATTATGTCCTCCAAGTGCCACTCCCGATCATCCCCAAAGTCTGGATCACTGGACATCCTCCAATACAATAATCCCAGGCCATCATAGTCATGGCCTTCTGTGGGGCTGTCATCTGCTGGCCACGGGCACTCTTGGGCTACATACCACTGGAGGGCTCTGTAGCTTTCATCCAGCTGCTTCTCTCCCCGGATCAGCCTGCTTAACTCAGCTGTCCTTCCTGCTTCGGTTGTTTCCCCAACAACAGCATTCGTACGTCATACTGCGGCCAGTACCTTGCATAGATGGAGGGCAGGACCTTTCCTTGGTTTTGCTGCTAGCGAGCTAACGCTTCCTTCCAGAGTTGGCACCGAATCACATCCGACCATCCCAACAGGACCTCCTCTGATACTGGTCCTCTATGCTGTATCCGCATATCTTGTAACCTTCTTTGGAATTCCTCTTCCATGGAGACTGGTATCTGCACCTCTCCTCTTTCTTTAGTTGGTGCTGCTGTGACTTCAGCTGCTGCAGCACTTCTTCTCTGTAGCAAGGTGGCATTCAGAGCCGCAATAACTCGGTCCCTGATCTCCGGTGGAGGGTTAGGACCATAATGTGCCAGTCTTAGGTTAACAGCCCGATCAAAACTTTCTTCCTCGGGTGTCCTGTCCGTTACGGCGGGCCTTTTAGCTCTATCCATTTCGACCAGTTCTGCGATAATGTCCCTTTTCTTACGGTTGCTGGCCGGTCTGCCCCGGCTCTCCAGTAAGTCCATGAGGGAAGAGAGCTTCATCCGTTCATACACCGTCTCCATTGTCATGTGCCCTTGTAGCTGTCCTTCTGATGATGGAATCATCCCACTGCTGTGCCACCAAATGTAACGGTCGCCACCGTTTACGACCTTCCATCCAACCACAACAAGCTTATCTGACACACTGCGACAATCTTGCATACACGATCCATATCCTTTCCCAGAATAAGACGAGACTCAGCTCCGTACTTACTTCCAAAGATATGTGACCCTTTATTGGTATTTTCTCAGCTTCTTATACAGTTTCAAGCATAATACAGTTAATCACATGACAATGCAATCTCCACCCCCCTATTCACTCACTGAGGCTAATTATCTAGCAGACAGGTCGGCACCGATACTGACAGATCTGTCACATTCCAAACTACAATTACACAATGCCTTGACCTCAATCACATTACCTAGACAGACGTGTACTGTTTCTGACACCTGAGCATTAATACATTCCGGTATCAATAGAATTCAATTAACCTTTAGAATAACACAATAGGGTAAACAGAGAGCTTCACACAATGAAAGAGTCTTCCTTGCAATCAACACCTTTTCAACAGAATGTGTCTTTCACATTGAAAAGCCAACCTCTCTTAACATTTCAATAGTCGGTTACACAGAGAGATGTGTCACTGTCTTGTTAACCTCGTCTCAAGTCCACATGAACCACTTTTGTAATATTCCAGTCCTGCAATATGAATTATTATTAATGTCCCATCTCATGTAATATATGAATTATGATTCTTTGTCACCCTATGGCCCTAGTGGACATAAGGTGACCCTAGACATAGGAGGATCTCAGTCTGTCACGGTTCATTCCGTTACAATGCTGTAAATTGGATCCTGTCTAAATAAGCCCTAATATGCAGTAGGATATTTAGGTTTTGTGCTGCCCTAGGCCTGACCAAATTTCGGCACCCCCTAATAGAAAAATTACCCACCCTTCCTGTCAAGGCCACACCCTGTTTTTTATGACCCACCCAGGAATTTTCAGGGGACACACACAAGTTCTGTGGGGGGGGCACAGGAGTCCCTTAATTTGCCTAGTTTTTCTATCACTTCCTGTTTGGCCTTCACTTCCTGCCCCATAGCCAATCTCCCCAAACGGACAGGGATAATACAAAATAAACTGACAGGGCTTCTAACCCTTCCCCCCCAACTCTATCCAAAATGAAAGAAAACAAAAAAAAGAAGTGTTGATTATAGTTCCAGTTTAACCCCAAATTTCACATAATTTTATTGAGAGGCTTAAGAAAATATAACCATGCCAATAGGCCAGGATCCAGCATTGCTAATATGTATGAATGTGTGTTAGGAACCCCCACAAACACCACCCAATGTTAAATCAACAATTTTCTTGTTTGTTTTGGGGATGCCTGCACCCCTGATAGGGTAAAGACATCTCACAAATGTTGTCACTTTCTACTTAATTCATTCACTTCCTGCCAAACAGGAAGTGAGGGAAAAACCTGAGTAATGTTTTGTTGGGGACACACAGATCAATCTAAATAGTTTCCCATTTTGGAAATTGCATTTTGCTGTGTACACCCCAAATTAGTAGGGATCTTGGACTTTGGGGTCCATTTACTAAAGGCAAATCCACTTTGCACTACAAGTGGACAAGCAAGGAAGAAAAATAAAAACTTGGCGGGATTGGAAGTTAAAACCATCAGTGCTTCCTTTCTGATTTTCTACGCTTTGACTACGCTTCTACTGCAGAGTGGCTTTGCCTTTACTAAACCCCAAAGTAACTAATCATTTGGGGTGTACACAGCAGTGCAATTTGCTTAATGGGGACACTAGTTAGATTGACCTGTGTCCCGAAGAAAAGACCATTGGTAGGGTTTTAACCTCACTTCCTGTTCAGCTGTGTGACAGGAAGTGAAGCCAATTTTAAGAAAAGGGACACAAAGCCTAACCTAAAAACACTAGCAGGGGTTCTAACACTCACTTGGCTTCCCCCAAACACCCACAATTAGAATAGGATTGTCTTGTGCTAGTTTCAAGCACAGCGCTGTAAATCAGCACTTCAAGCCTGTCCACCAATACCTTGAAGGAAGAGGTTGTGTCTTTGAAGCAGCTCCTGTGAAGAACCAGACCCTGGAGGAGAGGGGAGGCTATGGCCTCATCAAGCCCAGGCCAGGGGCTTGTTCCTGGGCAAGGGGAGTTCACCTCCCGCCCGGTACCTCCGAGGACCGTGGATCTCCCGAGTTTTGGGGATTTAAATAAAGAAGAGAAGCAATTTTTGTCAGTCCAGTCCAAGCTGGCAGATTGGACTTTTCCCCAGCAAGGGGAGGATGATCAGCGAATGCTGAGAAGACGCAGCAAAACCAAAGGTTTGATTCAGAAGGCGGCACAAGCTCTCCATTCCAGGATTACAGTGCTGGCCAGTTTAAGGAACAGAAGAGATCGGGCTAGTAGCTCAAAAAGATTCAAATTCAAGGAAGCAATAGACCTGTTGAAAGAGCAGAATGGCCAGTTATGGGGTCTTGTTATGTGTCTCTGTTCCAGAGGGACTGCAGAGAAGGCTTTCCTCCTTCCAATCAGGAGGGAGCTCCAACGTGCCTCTGAGGAGAGCAAGCAGGCAGCAAGGAGAGGCAAGTCAGCATTAGTAGCTGAGGGGGCTGGGGGTTCTCTGTTAGTGGAACCTCAGACCTCAGGGACTATCCCGGAGAGTACCGCTGAGGTCGCCCAGGCACCTGCCGGACCCCAACCTGTGAAGAAAGGGGGTACAACATCAAGTGGGAGGTTGTCCCACGAAGCAGGAGGTACTTGCGTGAGTGAGAGAGGTCTCAACCCCGTGGTGAGTCTTCCTCGTCTTCCGCCTGGTCTTTTGGTCACCGTGAAGAGTGTGTCTGGTTCCCAGCAAGATCAGGGTGATAAGCCTGCTCCTGGAAGTGGGGGTGCTTTGGCCTCTGTGAACCCAGCAAGTAGCCTACAGCAGGGTTAGCCGGCCGTTGTGGTGGCGACCGCTGCGGGTTTACAGGGTGAGGGGCAGGCATCTACCGCGGATCCAGTTGAGATGGACTGTATGACATCTAGTATGGAAGAAGCTGTGGCTAGGATAGCAATGGCTGCAGAGGGAGAGGGCACGCCACGCCATGTGGAGCCTCCTGCTTCTGGACGACCAATCAGCAGTGACTTGGAGGGCATTTCCGCTGTGCGGGAATCTCCCGTGATTGGGACGGAGCCGCAACCGGAAGTGACGTCAGCACGTGACCCGGAACCGGAAGTGACGTCAGCGGGTGAACCGGAAATGGCTGTGGTGACACCCGGAGCTCCATTTCCCGGCCAGGTCTGGTCCTCAGCTTTGGAACAGAATACCCAGGGACTTGTGAGTACTTCCCCATCTGCGGGTCTCCCTTCTGAACAGGCTCCAGTTTGGGGGGATCACCCTGCGGGACATTTAGATGATGAATGTTTGGCAATGGATTTTATTAGAAAGTTAGATGGTTCCCAGTCTGCAGCTGTGACAGAAGTCCATGTAGGTTCCTATGGAGCCTGTGAAGAGATGGGGGACTCTGGTTTTAATATGGATGATACTCAATTGGCTCAGGTACAGGAAGTTGTGTTGGGGTCGGGCCCCCTTTCGGGTCCTTCAGTAGTGAGGGGGAGGGCAGCGAGTCATGAGGAGACTGCCCAGGTTGCGTCAATGGAGGTCCTGAGGGGGGTTGGTCCATTTGATGCACCCCAACCTGCGGGAGTTATCACAACCTCTCAGGAAGAGAGCTTGCTCAATGCTTTGAGGGAGGGCAGGTCTTATGCCCAAGTGGCTGGGTTAAGTGCTCCCTTGGATCATATTAACAGCAAGTTCGGTGCCCGCAATTTCAGGGTTCCCCCTGCGCAAGAGCAGCGGGGTGAGGGGGCATGGTCCAGGGGAGGTGGTGGTACAGAACGCAGGAGGAGGAATGTGGTGCAACTAAAGTTTATTGGTGAAGGTCAGTGCCCGTCCCGAGGAGGGGTCATCGATATGGTCCTCTCTCTGGGAGTAAGGGCGTCTGACCTCTTTGCGGTTATCCATCCGGGAGGTTCAGTAGAGTTTGATTTTAGTTTTATGTCAGTCATCGTTATGGAAATGTTTTTGTTGAATTATGAACTAGTTAAAAGACAGGACCCATGGTCCAAGTTCTGTTTGACCCCCCTGTCTAGGCAGGAGGAGGTCAAAAATGTAACCATTCTGGTACGCAATGAATCCCTTCCTCCGGAAGACATTGCAACCTGGTTGACCCGTCATGGCCAGCTCCAGTGCCCCCTTTGGAAGAAGGTGGATGAAAGGGGGATCTGGACAGGGGCCTGGGGGGTTAAGATTAAGTTGAAGAGGCAGGGAAATAGCATGGCTCATATCCCTGGGAGTGCTTTCATTGGGAGAGACAGAATTTTGTTTTTTTATCCTGAACAGCCTAAAAGGTGTTTTAAGTGCGGGTCCCCCACTCACTTGAGCGCTGAATGCACTGTTGTGAAGTGCACGCGCTGTGGTGGGAGGGGTCACCTGGCAGACAGGTGTGCCTATATTAGATGTAATCTTTGTAACGAGTTAGGTCACCCTTTCAGTCGATGTCCGCAGGCTTATAGGGGTAATGTGCAAGAGGAATCTGGGGTGTCGGAGGGTTTCACCTCGGACACTGATTCTGAGATGGAGGGGGGTGGGGGGGGCAGGCCGCGGGTGCTTCTAGATCTGGTGGTCGGGCTGCCCCTATGCCCCAGAGGCAAGGTTCTGTCAGGAGGAGGACGGGGGTTGGTGCAGCTGCCCCTTATCCTCCAGGTCAGAGTGGAGTGGACATTGATTCTGAGGTAGAGGGGGGTGAGGAGCCTCAAAGGCAGGGTCTCATCAGGAGGGGGGCGGGGGTTAGTGCAGTAGCCCCTGACCCTCCGGGTCAGAGTGGAGTGTCAGGAGGTGGTGGGGTTTTCCTTGGGGGGCCTCCTGAGTTTTTGCTGGACTCCTCTGCCTTAGACACCGATTCTGAAGTAGAGGGGAGTGAGGAGGGTTTGGTGGTTCCCCCTGGGGGGGGGGGTGTTGGGGCCAGTCTGTGCTATCCTTCCCCCCCCCCCTTCCTCTTCCTGTTGCCCCCTCCTCTCATTCTTGTTCTGTTCCCCTCCCGCTTTCTTCCCGTTTTGCCCCGCTCCCCCCCCCCCCGGGTGGATTCTCATGCGTTGGGTGGTGCAGTAACCCAGGAGGATATGGAGGTGGCCCTTGGGTCACAGAAAAGACCTCAGGCCGGGTCAAGTGAAGAGCCCTCAGAGGGTATGAGTGGGGTGGGCCCAGCAGCCGGTGATACTGGTTGGGTAGTGCTTAGGAAGAATAAGAAGAAAAAGAAAAAAAGTAAAAAAGGTGTTAATGAGTGATGCGGGAGTGGGTTCTGTGCCCTGTTCTAAGCAGGATGAGGGTGCGGGTGCCGCAGAGTAATTTGTTATTTTACTAGTCGGTTAATATAGCGGGATTTTGTTCGATGTTTATGATGTATAGATATGTGGTCTGTTGATGGATTTGGCTAGCTATGACCTGGTGCAGTGGCCAGATGGGGCAGAGGCTGTAGGTTTCTGCAGTTGATGCCAATAGGCTTGCGCAGGTAGTTGGCTAATCCGCGTAAAATATGCCATATATAGTATTTTGTTATTCTTTCTTTTGTTTCTTATGGACCTTAATTATGGGTATGCACCAATAGTGACCCAAAGTGCAATGAGCCGGATAATGGAGGGTGATAAAAGTTTGCCCAACCTGATAGAGGTTAGCACTGGTGAATTGGTTGCGTGTTATTAGTCTGTGTTTTCAAGGTTTGTAAATTCAATGTTGGTTTTATAGGAGTATTATAGTTGTTTAAATGATTATCTTGTATATGTAAATGTTTGTAAGCAGTGTGAGATTTTCTTGATGTTTCCCCGTTATTTGTAAATTTGGTACCTAATGTCGTGTCTGAATAAACAAAAAATTTCCACCAATACACCACTCCCCCCAAACAGGCCCTGCAGGTTTTCCTTCATCTTGCACATGTGCTTTAAAAAGACCGTCTGGACATCAATTCTAGGAAACAATACTTACTGCTTTGTCTTTCCTTTTCTGGTGACTAAACATGGCAGCAAACATTTCATGCATACACACCAGGAAAGAGCTTAGAGACAAATCACACTTGATGGGTTAGGCCCAAACTATTTCAGCTGCAGCTGTTGAAATCCATAGCATGAAAAAAAATATCACAAAACAAACTTCAAAATTTGAAAGTAATTTTATTGGTCCACAAAACAAGGAAAGCAAAACAAAATATTAAAAATAAACACACACAAAAACAAAAACAAAAAACATAAAAACAAAAAATAGACCAAGGTTTATTTCACACAGTAATTGGAATATGAATCATGCTTTTGAAATAACAGGATAGACCCACAGGATTAAAACATTAGTCATTAACATCTTGAGAAACATTTTGCAAAATTATGCAGCAGACAAAACATCAAAGTGAAAATCATTATATCAAACAATTGCCCCCCCCCCCAAAAAAAAAAAAAACTTGCTCCAAAACATCTCTGTTTCGCTCCGCCATTCCTTCCAGCCAGCAAGTCTGCCCCCTCTCAGGGCAGCTGACATGTGCTCTATCCACGCTTTTTATAACATGTGTGCTAATGAACCAATTGGAAACACATGAAGAAATGTCAGCCTCTAGTTTGTGTGCACTTGTAACTGCTTACACCTGTTAAGGATGTCCTTAAATTACTAAGCCAAAAAACAAGCTTTCTGAGCATGCTCAGAAAGATGCATGTCATTTTCAGGCACAAACACCCTGCTTAATTTTCTAAGTGTTCGAGCATGCCCAGTTCACTCGAGATGCATTACCAGAATCAAATCTGCAATGGCGGATGAAAGCATGAGAGCTGTTTTTTTATTTTTTTCCCCCTGAACTGATGCTTTACAACCTGAAGGGGAGGTCTTATTGAATTTTTACGTAACAAACATAAACTAGAAAATGCATTTCCTGAGGAAAATACGTGGGAATGCTGAATAGCTGAATTGCTAAGCCCGCACAAATCCCATTCACCATAACCACTATACTATCTTTAGGACATACAAGCAGTGTTCCTTCAGTACTTATAAAGCCTCTCTTTAATCATTAAAGGTGTTGTAAAGGTAAAATCATTTTCCCTAAATAACTTCCTTTACCTTAGTGCAGTCCTCCTTTACTTACCTCATCCTTTGATTTTGCTTTTAAATGTCCTTATTTCTTCTGAGAAATCCTCACTTCCTGTTCTTCTGTCTGTAACTCCACACAGTAGTGCAAGGCTTTTTCCCTGGTGTGGAGAAAGCCTCTTGAGGGGGAGGGGGTGAGCAGGACGCCCACTAACACACAGCTCCTTTCTCTATCTGCAAAGTACAGAGCGTCCTGACTTCCTGGTCGCCCCTCCCCCCTCAAGAGGTTTTCTCCCCTCCCCCGGGTGAGTGAGAGGGATAATTGCACTGAGGTAAAGGAAGCTATTTAGGGAAAGAATTACCATTACAAACGCTTTTTATCTACACACAAAATAAGTGAAATAACCCTTCAAACAAACCTTAATAAATCCACAACCGTACATGCGATCGATACAGCGACTTCACCGTATAAAAGACAAGATCCTTGTGAACGCATCGATATGAAATTTATGTTGATAAACTTAAAAATGTGGCCATGTCAGCGATTTAGAAAAGAGTATCTTTGTGTGTCTTACTAACAAATTTTAAAAGCGCGTTATAATGAAGGCCTATGGGGAAAAATTTGGAACTCTTGTCCTTTAGAAGCTCCAGCAACGAAAAGTAAAATGCGCATCACAAAACTGATCACATTGCCTGAAAGCAGACAAAAATACCTTCCATTTGATATATAAATTGTGTATGACAAGTAGATCTTGTGGGCGTGAGAGCAATTTGTTCCCCCTTTTTTATAGATAATACGATTCTTTTCAAAACTCACACTCTAAAGGTCACATGACTCACTCTGAGCCATGTCCATAGGAAGACTGTTTAATCGATAAAATTTTCTGAAAAAATCACTAAACGTAAATTGCTTTTTCACAAAAACTATAAAAGATTTCGATCTGAAAAGTCATAGCCGGATAGCTGAATATTTTGTGACCGTGGTAACGTTTGTTTGGTGTCTGTCAGTGAAAGTATGAAGGAGGAGATACATTTTGAACGGCATGAGTTTTGAAGCAGGGAAAAGCATGTTCTCATTGACTTCAATGTTAAAAAAAAGCGACTAAAAGCTTAATATTTTAAAAAGTATAAATAGCACAAAAAAACTTGAAGTCCCATCGTTAGCTAAATGAGATGAACATTTTAAAAGTTGAATGGTCTCAATCGCTGAAAGTATGGCGAAGTTACGCAGAGCCAAAAAACGTACGGAATAAAATTAAGACATAAGAATAATAAAAAACGAATAACAATACTGGGAATGCTTATTAAAGCATTCCCACTAATAATAATAATTAAAAAGCCCCTGTCCCTAGTAGCTCGCAGTCAGAAGTGAACACGCACCATTTTTTTTTCAGGTTACCAGTTTAGATTTACAGATGAGGTCTAGTGCTAAAAGTATTTCTCTCGCTCTTACGCACGCTATGATACCTCACATATGCGGTTTGAACGATGTTTCCATATGTGGGCGGGCCTTAAATGTGTAAGTCCCGCCCACATATTTAACCCCCGTTCAAACCCCACATGTGAGGTATCATAGTGTACGTTAGAGAGAGAGCAATACTTTTAGCACTAGACCTCATCTGTAACTCTAAACTGGTAACCTGAAAAAAATTGTTGCCTATGGGTATTTTCAAGTACTGAATTTTGGCGCCATTCCATGAGTGTGTGCAATATTAAAGCGTGACATGTTAGGTATCTATTTACTCGGTGTAACATCATCTTTCACATTATGGCCATAAATTGGGCTAACTTTAGTGTTTTCTTAATTTGTAACCACTTGAGCCCCAGACCATATTACTGGTCACTGACCAGGCCAGTTTTTGCATTTCGGCACTGCGTCATTTTAACTGACAATTGCGCGGTTGTGCGACGTGTACCCCAAACAAAATTGGCGTCCTCCTTTTTTCCCCCACACAATTGTATTATTTTTTTGGTGGTATTTGATTACCTCTGCGTTTTTTCTTATTTTTGCTCGAACCAAAAATATAGCAACAATTTTGTATATAAAAAGACAACTTTTTTACTGTTTGCTATAATAAATCTCCCCAAAAATATATCTAAAAAAACTTTTTGCCCTCAGTCTAGGCCGATACGTATTCTTCGACATATTTTTGGTTCCAAAAAATCGCAAAAAGCGTTTGATTGGTTTGGGCAAAAGTTATAAATAGGGGTTTGTTTTATGTTTTTTTTAGGAATGTATTTTTGTTTTACTAGTAATGGTGGCGATCATTGATTTTTATGGCTACTGCGACATTGTGGCGGACACATTTTTGTGAGCTTTGTCATTTTTCTAGCGACCAATGGTAAACAAATGCATTGCTTACTATAAAAATGTCACTGGCAGGGAAGGGGTTAACACTAGGGGCGAGGAAGGGGTTGATTATGTTACCTGGGTGTGTTCTAACTGTAAAGGGGGTGGGACTGACTAGGGGAAATGACAGATCGCTGTTCATACATTGTATGGACAGACGAGCAGGCATTCCCCCCCCTGACAGGACCGAGATAAAGGGGAACTCCACACCAAATGTAAAAAAAAAACGGCGTGGGGATCCCCCTCCAGGTGCACAACAGGCTCTTAGATTTGGTCTGGAACATAAGGGGTTAAACCCACGCCAAAAACGGCGTGGGGTTCCCCCTCAGATCCAGACCAAACCCTTATCCCAGGCACGCAGTCTGGCCGGACAGGAATGGGGGTGGGGACGAGCGAGCGCCCCCCCCCCTCCTGAGTTGTACCAGACCGCATGCCCTCGACATGGGGGAGTGTGTGCTTTGGGGGAGGGGGGCACTGCCCCCCTCCCCCAAAGCACTCTTGTCCCCATGTCGATAGGGACAAGAGCCTCTTCCCGACAACCCTGGCCGTTGGTTGTCGGGGTATGCGGGCGGGGGGCTTATCAGAATCTGAGAGCCCCCCTAATAAGGGGGCCCCCAGATTCTGGCCCCCCACCCTATGTGAGTGAGTTTGGGGTACATCGTACCCCTACCCATTCACCGGGTGGAAAAGTGTAAACACAAATAAACCACACAGAATAAAATAATTTATTAGTCAGCTCCGGGGGTCTTCTGCCGGGACCCCCTACCACCAGCCCATTGGGCCCCGGGCTTCGCCGTTTTCTGCCGGGGGGACGACACCCACCAATGCTCTCCGCCATGTTCGGCCGGGCCCCCACCCCAAATGAAGCTCTTTTATATCCGGGGGGCGGCCAAAAACAGCGGAGAACAACGGGGGGCGGAGCCCCTCCTCGGTCTTCTAGCCGTTCTCTGCCGGGGGGCTCCAGCCCCGCACCGGTCTTCGGGGGGGGGGAAACACCCACCGATGCTCTCCGCCATGTTCGGCCGGGCCCCCACCCTAAAATTAAGCTCTTTTACATCCGGGGGGGGGCGGCCGAAAACGGCGGAGAACAACGGGGGGCGGAGCCCCTCCTTGGTCTTCGCCGCCGCCTTCTGCGGGGGGCTCCTGCCTCCCGCTGGTTGATGGCTGTCTTCCGCCGGGGGGGTACACCTACCCCCCCCGGTTTTCGCCGCCGACTTCCGCCGGGGGGAAAGACACCGCACCGGTTTTCGCCGCCGCCTTCCGCCGGGGGGGGGGGAAACACCCACTGATGCTCTCCGCCATGTTCGGCCAAGCCCCCACCCCAGCACGCTCTCTATTTGCTCGACGGCCCGCCTGGATGAATGGCTGGTTGCCATTCCCGACGGGCGGGTCGCCGATTTCGACGGCCGGCAGAGAACCTCGACGGGCGGAACGATGTGTTCTGCCCGTCGAGGTTCTCTGCCGTGTGTACACGGCCTGACTCCTGCTTGTGCACCATGAGTCATGGCGCACAGGCTTGGTAAATCAGCCCCACAGTGTCTTTTTAGATAGATAGATAGATAGATAGACAGACAGACAGACAGACAGACAGATAGATAGATCAGGGAGGCTAGTAGTCAGTATAGTTAAATGTACAGTTTGTAGAGAATATATTGACATCCCTAGGAGTTGTCAATATATTTATAAACAGTATAGCTTAGCTAGTAGTGTTGAGCAGAATATGCCATATTCGATTTTGCGATATATCTCGAATATATAGTCGAATATTCGAGATATATTCGCTAAATACGAATATTCGTGATATTTTTTGGAAATGAAAATATTGCGAATTTTCGCTATTGCGAATGCGAATCGCGAATTGCGAATGCGAAATTTCGAGAAATGCGGAAAGCAGCACTCTGATTGGCTCAGAATATTCGTGATATATTACAATATAAAATAATTGCGAATATTCGAGAAATGCGGAAGGAGCACTCTGATTGGCTCAGAATATTCGTGATATATTACAATACACAATAATTGCGAATATTCGAGAAATGCGGAAGGAGCACTCTGATTGGCTCAGAATATTCGTGATATATTACAATATAAAATAATTGCGAATATTCGAGAAATGCGGAATGGAGCACTCTGATTGGCACAGAATATTCGTGATATATTACAATATAAAATAATTGCGAATATTCGAGAAATGCGGAAGGAGCACTCTGATTGGCTCAGAATATTCGTGATATATTACAATACACAATAATTGCGAATATTCGAGAAATGCGGAAGGAGCACTCTGATTGGCTCAGAATATTCGTGATATATTACAATATAAAATAATTGCGAATATTCGAGAAATGCGGAATGGAGCACTCTGATTGGCTCAGAATATTCGTGATATATTACAATATAAAATAATTGCGAATATTCGAGAAATGCGGAATGGAGCACTCTGATTGGCTCAGAATATTCGTGATATATTACAATATAAAATAATTGCGAATATTCGAGAAATGCGGAATGGAGCACTCTGATTGGCTCAGAATATTCGTGATATATTACAATATAAAATAATCGCGCGATATCGCTATTGCCGAATAATCGCATTGCGATTTTTCGGCAATATAAAATGAGCGCTGCAGCTACTCGGCCCAAGGTCTCTAATCATACCAGCAATGCTTTTAGACGTCGATGGGGATCTCTAGGATGTGATCTGTTCTAAAAAAAAAAATTGAAAAAATTTGAATATTCGAAATAGCGAATATTCGCCGCAATATTCGTGTTATTCGCGAATACTCGAATATGCAATATTCGTAGCGAATATTCGCAATGCGAATATTCGTGAGCAACACTATTAGCTAGTTCTGCTATTAGTATCTGTCAGGCAGGAGATTGTGCTTGATGCTCTAACGTGTTAGTGTACACGTGTTAGTTAATTGCACATAGACGCATTAACTGTTACTGCACGCATGCTATTTGCACAGAAAGGCAGTTGCTGTTAATGCAAGTGGGCTATTGAATTGCACAGAAACGCAGTCGCTCTGACTGTGCGTGTGCTGTTTAATACCACTTAGCGCATTTGGTGTCACTGCACGTGTGCTGTTACTTACCACCTTAGCGCATTTGGTGTCATCGCACGTGTGCTGTTACATATCACCTGAGCGCATTTGGTGTCACCGCACGTGTCGTGTTACATACCACCTTAGCGCATTTGGTGTCACCGCACGTGTGCTGTTACATATCACCTGAGCGCATTTGGTGTCACCGCACGTGTGCTGTTACATACCACCTGAGCGCATTTGGTGTCACCGCACGTGTGCTGTTACATATCACCTGAGCGCATTTGGTGTCACCACACGTGTGCTGTTACATACCACCTGAGCGCATTTGGTGTCACCGCACGTGTGCTGTTACATATCACCTGAGCGCATTTGGTGTCACCGCATGTGTGCTGTTACATACCACCTGAGCGCATTTGGTGTCACCACACGTGTGCTGTTATAGAGAAAATACTAATAAATGGTCATATCTTTGGAAGCAAGAACGGAGCTCTGTCTCGTCTTATTCTGGGAAAGGATATGGATCGTGTATGCAATATTGTCGGAGTGTGTCAGATAAGCTTGTCGTGGTTGGATGGAAGGTTGTAAGCGGTGGTGACCGTTACATTGGTGGCAGCAGTGGGATGATTCCATCACCAGAAGGACGGCTACAAGGACACAGGACAATGGAGACGGTGTATGAACGGATGAAGCTCTCTTCCCTTATGGACTTACTGGAGAGCCGGGGCAGACCGGCCAGCAACCGTAAGAAAAGGGACATTATCGCAGAACTGGTCGAAATGGATAGAGCTAAAAGGCCCGCTGTAACGGACAGGACACCCGAGGAAGAACGTTTTGATCGGGCTGTTAACCTAAGACTGGCACATTATGGTCCTAACCCTCCACCTGAGATCAGGGACCGAGTTATTGCGGCTCTGAATGCCACCTTGCTACAGCGAAGAAGTGCTGCAGCAGCTGAAGTCACAGCAGCACCAGCTAAAGGGAGAGGAGAGGTGCAGATACCAGTCTCCATGGAAGAGGAATTCCAAAGAAGGTTACAAGAGATGCGGATACAGCATAGAGGACCAGTATCAGAGGAGGTCCTGTTGGGATGGTCGGATGTGATTCGGTGCCAACTCTGGAAGGAAGCGTTAGCTCTGGAGCAGCAACACCAAGGAAAGGTCCTGCCCTCCATCTATGCAAGGTACTGGCCGCAGTATGACGTACGAATGCTGTTGTTGGGGGAACAACCGAAGCAGGAGTGGATAGCAGAGTTAAGCAGGCTGATCTGGGCAGAGATGCAGCTGGATGAGAACTACAGAGCCCTCCGGTGGTATGTAGCCCAAGAGTGCCCGTGGTCAGCGGATGACAGCCCCACAGAAGGCTATGACTACGATGGCCTGGGATTGTTGTATTGGAGGATGTCCAGTGATCCCGACTTTGGGGATGATCGGGAGTGGCGCTTGGAGGATATAATGGAGCACAGAGAGGAAAAATTAAATATCTCGGGAGGCCACTGGTCACAGGAAGATTTGGAATGTCTGGCCATTCGGGAATGGGAGCTGGAGATCGCCTACAGACAGCTGCTAGACTCGGCTCAGCAGCAGGGTGGGGCTCCCATTGCCTGGGACTATGAGGAAAGTTCAGATGACAACTGTGAACTCCTGGCTGATGAATCGGCAGTGGAAAATATGGAGATTTTCATCCCTAAAGCCGAAGCAGATGGTGTGGAGTTCCAGGGAGCCGGGGCGGTTGGCCCCCCTCTCCAGCAACAAGCTGAGGTGGAAAAGCTTTTACCCCCAGCTGAATCACTGGCAACAGAGCAGGGTACCCCAAGCCTCTGCTCCCAACTAGCAGAAGAGGGGGACCCTGTGGTAGTGGATGGGACTGTGGTCTCCACTCACAGCAACACAGCGGAAGAGCTGGCAACAGAGCAGAGTGTCATAGGCCTCTGCTCCTCACTAACAGAAGAGGGGGTTCCTGGGGTAGTGGACGGGACTTCAGTCTCCACTGGCACAACCCCAGAAAATGGTACAGGACTGGGAAAGGAGGATGTCGGCTTTGCTTTGCAAGCACCGGGGGGTTTTCACCAAGCACCAGTGGATGGGACTTCAGTCTCCACTGGTACACCCCAGGAAGGGGGGGCAGTTGGCCCAGACCCCCAACCGCATGATGGACTAAGCCCAGCCACCCTGCCTTCTCCCCAGCGGCAGGCGTGTTATCTGAGAGAGGCAGAGGTTGGCGGGGTGTGTAATGCTCAGTTTGGAGCCATTTATTTGGGGTACAGTATGGAGACCAGCATTGGAGGACTGGACCTACTGACGGACTTCGGAGTCAACCCGTTTGGGGTTACCACCTGTGTCCGTCTCCCACCGAAAGGGGAGAGATGTAACGGAATGGCCCATGACAGACTGAGATATTCCTATGTCTAGGGTCACCTTATGTCCACTAGGGCCATAGGGTGACAAAGAATCATAATTCATATATTACAGAAGACATTAATAAGGGACATTAATAATAATTCATGTTTGCAGGATGTCTTCAAATATCAAAAGCTGTTAGCTATGCAATCTGGGCACACATGCTTTTGAAAGGTGTTAATTCAGGTCAGCCAACCAGTGAGTCATACCTTTGTATAATAGGCTATTGAAATATCTGAAGGTGTGGATTGCACCCACTCTCACAAGCCTCTGCCATTGTGTGATAAAGCTGTATAGATAACTTATTCAACTAGATGTCTGTGTTATTATTCAAGGTTAATTGAACCCTATTGAAGATGCGGTGCCGACCGGTCTACATTGTTAGCTTACCTGAATGCCTTTTAGAGTGTGATTGAAGCCCCCCATGGTGTGAAGGGGGGTGGAGATTGCATTGTCCTGTGATAAACTGCTTGAGACTGTATAAGAAGCTGAGAAAATACTAATAAATGGTCATATCTTTGGAAGCAAGAACGGAGCTCTGTCTCGTCTTATTCTGGGAAAGGATATGGATCGTGTATGCAATATTGTCGGAGTGTGTCAGATAAGCTTGTCGTGGTTGGATGGAAGGTTGTAAGCGGTGGTGACCGTTACATACAACCTGAGCGCATTTGGTGTCACTGCACCTGAGCTGTTATATACCACCTGAGCGCAGTTAGTGTCACTGTACGTGTGCTTTTATATACCACCTGAGCGCAGTTAGTGTCACTGTACGTGTGCTGTTACATACCACCTGAGCGCAGTTAGTGTCACCGCACCTGTGCTGTTATATACCACCTGAGCGCAGTTAGTTTTACCGCACCTGTGCTGTTATATACCACCTGAGCGCAGTTAGTGTCACTGGACGTGTGCTGTTATATACCACCTGTGCGCAGTTAGTGTCACTGTACGTGTGCTTTTATATACCACCTGAGCGCAGTTAGCGTCACTGTATGTGTGCTGTTACATACCACCTGAGCGCAGTTAGTGTCACCGCACCTGTGCTGTTATATACCACCTAAGCGCAGTTAGTGTCACCGCAACTCTGCTGTTATATACCACCTGAGCGCAGTTAGTGTCACTGGATGTGTGCTGTTATATACCACCTGAGCGCAGTTAGTGTCACTGTACGTGTGCTGTTATATACCACCTGAGCACAGTTAGTGTCACCGCACCTTTGCTGTTATATACCACCTGAGCGCAGTTAGTGTCACTGTACGTGTGCTGTTACATACCACCTGAGCGCAGTTAGTGTCACCGCACCTGTGCTGTTATATACCACCTGAGCGCAGTTAGTGTCACTGGACATGTGCTGTTATATACCACCTGAGCGCAGTTAGTGTCACTGTACGTGTGTTGTTATATACCACCTGAGCGCAGTTATTGTCACTGGACGTGTGCTGTTATATACCACCTGAGCGCAGTTAGTGTCACTGTACCTGTGCTGTTACATACCACCTGAGCGCAGTTAGTGTCACCGCACCTGTGCTGTTATATACCACCTGAGCGCAGTTAGTGTCACTGGACGTGTGCTGTTATATACCACCTGAGCGCAGTTAGTGTCACTGTACGTGTGCTGTTATATACCACCTGAGCGCAGTTAGTGTCACTGTACGTGTGCTGTTATATACCACCTGAGCGCAGTTAGTGTCACTGTACGTGTGCTGTTATATACCACCTGAGCGCAGTTAGTGTCACTGGACGTGTGCTGTTATATACCACCTGAGCGCAGTTAGTGTCACTGTACATGTGCTGTTACATACTACCTGAGCGCAGTTAGTGTCACCGCACCTGTGCTGTTATATACCACCTGAGCGCAGTTAGTGTCACTGGACATGTGCTGTTATATACCACCTGAGCGCAGTTAGTGTCACTGGACGTAGCTGTTATATACCACCTAAGCGCAGTTAGTGTGACTGTACGTGTGCTGTTATATACCACCTGTGCGCAGTTAGTGTCACTGTACGTGTGCTGTTATATACCACCTGAGCGCAGTTAGTGTCACCGCACATGTGCTGTTATATACCACCTGAGCGCAGTTAGTGTCACTGGACGTAGCTGTTATATACCACCTAAGCGCAGTTAGTGTGACTGTACGTGTGCTGTTATATACCACCTGTGCGCAGTTAGTGTCACTGGACGTGTGCTGTTATATACCACCTGAGCGCAGTTAGTGTCACTGGACGTGTGCTGTTATATACCACCTGAGCGCAGTTAGTGTCACTGTACGTGTGCTGTTATATACCACCTGAGCGCAGTTAGTGTCACTGGACGTGTGCTGTTATATACCACCTGAGCGCAGTTAGTGTCACTGTACGTGTGCTGTTACATACCACCTGAGCGCAGTTAGTGTCACTGCACCTGTGCTGTTATATACCACCTGAGCGCAGTTAGTGTCACTGTACGTGTGCTGTTATATACCACCTGAGCGCAGTTAGTGTCACTGGACGTGTGCTGTTATATACCACCTGAGCGCAGTTAGTGTCACTGTACGTGTGCTGTTACATACTACCTGAGCGCAGTTAGTGTCACCGCACCTGTGCTGTTATATACCACCTGAGCGCAGTTAGTGTCACTGGACATGTGCTGTTATATACCACCTGAGCGCAGTTAGTGTCACTGTATGTGTGCTGTTATATACCACCTGAGCGCAGTTAGTGTCACCGCACCTGTGCTGTTATATACTACCTGAGCATAGTTAGTGTCACTGGACGTGGCTGTTATATACCACCTAAGCGCAGTTAGTGTCACTGGACGTGTGCTGTTATATACCACCTGAGCGCAGTTAGTGTCACTGGTCGTATGCAGTTATATACCACCTGAGCGCAGTTAGTGTCACTTTACGTGTGCTGTTATATACCACGTGAGCACAGTAATTGTCACTGTACGTGTGCTGTTACAAACCACCTGAGCGCAGTTAGTGTCACCGCACCTGTGCTGTTATATACCACCTGAGCGCAGTTAGTGTCACTGGACGTGTGCTGTTATATACCACCTGAGCACAGTTAGTGTCACTGGACGTGTGCTGTTATATACCACCTGAGCGCAGTTAGTGTCACTGGACGTGTGCTGTTAAATACCACCTGAGCGCAGTTAGTGTCACTGTACGTGTGCTGTTATATACCACCTGAGCGCAGTTAGTGTCACCGCACCTGTGCTGTTATATACCACCTGAGCGCAGTTAGTGTCACTGTACGCGTGCTTTTACATACCACCTGAGTGTAGTTAATGTCACCGCACCTGTGCTGTTATATACCACCTGAGCGCAGTTAGTGTCACTGGACGTGTGCTGTTATATACCACCTGTGCGCAGTTAGTGTGACTGTATGTGTGCTGTTATATACCACCTGTGCGCAGTTAGTGTCACTGGACATGGGCTGTTATATACCACCTGAGCGCAGTTAGTGTCACTGTACGTGTGCTGTTATATACCACCTGAGCGCAGTTAGTGTCACTGGACGTGGCTGTTATATACCACCTAAGCGCAGTTAGTGTGACTGTACGTGTGCTGTTATATACCACCTGTGCGCAGTTAGTGTCACTGGATGTGTGCTGTTATATACCACCTGAGCACAGTTAGTGTCACTGTAGTGTGCTGTTACATACCACCTGAGCGCAGATAGTGTCACCGCACCTGTGCTGTTATATACCACCAGAGCGCAGTTAGTGTCACTGGTCGTATGCTGTTATATACCACCTGAGCGCAGTTAGTGTCACTTTACGTGTGCTGTTATATACCACGTGAGCACAGTTAGTGTCACTGTACGTGTGCTGTTACAAACCACCTGAGCGCAGTTAGTGTCACCGCACCTGTGCTGTTATATACCACCTGAGCGCAGTTAGTGTCACTGGACGTGTGCTGTTATATACCACCTGAGCACAGTTAGTGTCACTGGACGTGTGCTGTTATATACCACCTGAGCGCAGTTAGTGTCACTGGACGTGTGCTGTTAAATACCACCTGAGCGCAGTTAGTGTCACTGTACGTGTGCTGTTATATACCACCTGAGCGCAGTTAGTGTCACCGCACCTGTGCTGTTATATACCACCTGAGCGCAGTTAGTGTCACTGTACGCGTGCTGTTACATACCACCTGAGCGTAGTTAATGTCACCGCACCTGTGCTGTTATATACCACCTGAGCGCAGTTAGTGTCACTGGACGTGTGCTGTTACATACCACCTGTGCGCAGTTAGTGTGACTGTATGTGTGCTGTTATATACCACCTGTGCGCAGTTAGTGTCACTGGACATGGGCTGTTATATACCACCTGAGCGCAGTTAGTGTCACTGTACGTGTGCTGTTATATACCACCTGAGTGCAGTTAGTGTCACTGTATGTGTGCTGTTACATACCACCTGAGCGCAGTTAGTGTCACCGCACCTGTGCTGTTATATACCACCTGAGCGCAGTTAGTGTCACTGGACGTGTGCTGTTATATACCACCTGAGCGCAGTTAGTGTCACTGTACGTGTGCTGTTATATACCAACTGAGCGCAGTTAGTGTCACCGCACCTTTGCTGTTATATACCACCTGAGCGCAGTTAGTGTCACTGTACGTGTGCTGTTATATACCACTTGAGCGCAGTTAGTGTCACCGCACCTGTGCTGTTATATACCACCTGAGCACAGTTATTGTCCCTGTACGTGTGTTGTTACAAACCACCTGAGCACAGTTAGTGTCACCGCACCTGTGCTGTTATATACCACCTGAGCGCAGTTAGTGTCACTGGACGTGTGCTGTTATATACCACCTGAGCGCAGTTAGTGTCACTGTACCTGTGCTGTTATATACCAACTGAGCGCAGTTAGTGTCACCGCACCTTTGCTGTTATATACCACCTGAGCGCAGTTAGTGTCACTGTACGTGTGCTGTTACATACCACCTGAGCGCAGTTAGTGTCACTGGATATATGCTGTTATATACCATCTGAGCGCAGTTAGTGTCACCGCACCTGTGCTGTTATATACCACCTGAGCGCAGTTAGTGTCACTGGACGTGTGCTGTTATATACCACCTGAGCGCAGTTAGTGTCACTGTACATGTGCTGTTATATACCACCTGAGCGCAGTTAGTGTCACCGCACCTTTGCTGTTATATACCACCTGAGTGCAGTTAGTGTCACTGTATGTGTGCTGTTACATACCACCTGAGCGCCCTTAGTGTCACTGTACGTGTGCTGTTACATACCACCTGAGCGCAGTTAGTGTCACTGGACATGTGCTGTTATATACCACCTGAGCACAGTTAGTGTCACTGGACATGGGCTGTTATATACCACCTGAGCGCAGTTAGTGTCACTGGACGTGTGCTGTTATATACCACCTGAGCGCAGTTAGTGTCACTGTACGTGGGCTGTTATATACCACCTGAGCGCAGTTAGTGTCACCGCACCTGTGCTGTTATATACCACCTGAGCGCAGTTAGTGTTTCTGTACGTGTGCTGTTATATACCAACTGAGCGCAGTTAGTGTCACCGCACCTTTGCTGTTATATACCACCTGAGCGCAGTTAGTGTCACTGTACGTGTGCTGTTATATACCACTTGAGCGCAGTTAGTGTCACCGCACCTGTGCTGTTATATACCACCTGAGCACAGTTATTGTCCCTGTACGTGTGTTGTTACAAACCACCTGAGCACAGTTAGTGTCACCGCACCTGTGCTGTTATATACCACCTGAGCGCAGTTAGTGTCACTGGACGTGTGCTGTTATATACCACCTGAGCGCAGTTAGTGTCACTGTACCTGTGCTGTTATATACCAACTGAGCGCAGTTAGTGTCACCGCACCTTTGCTGTTATATACCACCTGAGCGCAGTTAGTGTCACTGTACGTGTGCTGTTACATACCACCTGAGCGCAGTTAGTGTCACTGGATATATGCTGTTATATACCATCTGAGCGCAGTTAGTGTCACCGCACCTGTGCTGTTATATACCACCTGAGCGCAGTTAGTGTCACTGGACGTGTGCTGTTATATACCACCTGAGCGCAGTTAGTGTCACTGTACATGTGCTGTTATATACCACCTGAGCGCAGTTAGTGTCACCGCACCTTTGCTGTTATATACCACCTGAGTGCAGTTAGTGTCACTGTATGTGTGCTGTTACATACCACCTGAGCGCCCTTAGTGTCACTGTACGTGTGCTGTTACATACCACCTGAGCGCAGTTAGTGTCACTGGACATGTGCTGTTATATACCACCTGAGCACAGTTAGTGTCACTGGACATGGGCTGTTATATACCACCTGAGCGCAGTTAGTGTCACTGGACGTGTGCTGTTATATACCACCTGAGCGCAGTTAGTGTCACTGTACGTGGGCTGTTATATACCACCTGAGCGCAGTTAGTGTCACCGCACCTGTGCTGTTATATACCACCTGAGCGCAGTTAGTGTTTCTGTACGTGTGCTGTTACATATCACCTGAGCGCAGTTAGTGTTACCGCACCTGTGCTGTTATATACCACCTGAGCGCAGTTAGTGTCACTGGACGTGTGCTGTTATATACCACCTGAGCGCAGTTAGTGTCACTGTACATGTGCTGTTATATACCACCTGAGCGCAGTTAGTGTCACCACACCTTTGCTGTTATATACCACCTGAGCGCAGTTAGTGTCACTGTACGTGTGCTGTTACATACCACCCGAGTGCAGTTAGTGTCACCGCACCTGTGCTGTTATATACCACCTGAGCGCAGTTAGTGTCACTGTACGTGTGCTGTTATATACCACCTGAACGCATAAATATGTCGGGAAGGACAACAAAGAGAGGCAGAGAGTCACGAGGGCAAGCAGGCTCTGCATGTAGAGGTAACGCTGGTAGTGTATGTGGTGCATCCTCTTCAGCACGTGGCTGTGGCCGCTCGTCCTTCTTTTTGGGAGCTGGCCGTGTTGAACCTCAACATGCAGAGAAATTAGTAGAGTGGATGACCAAGCCGTCCTCATCCTCCTCATCCTCTCTCACACAGACTGATCAAAGTTTATCTGGCAAAGCAGCTGCCAAGTCGTCCTCTTCCCTCTGCACAATGGCTTCACACAATACTTCCCTAGTACCACCATGTCCTCCTGAGGAGTCCCCCGAACTGTTTCAACACAGTGTTGGGTACATGCTGCAGGAAGACTCTGATGATGGAACACTAATAGAGGAAGGCATTGATGTCAGCCCAGGGAGAGGGGGTGTCCGAGAGGGACAGCAATTTGTCAGTGATGATGTTCCCCCAGCTGGAGCATACTGCCAGGTTGTTGACAGTGATGAGGAGGGAGGGGATGATGAGGTCACTGACTCTACCTGGGTGCCTGATAGGAGGGAGGAGGAGGAGGAGGAGGACGAGGCACAGGCACATCTCCAAAGAGACAGGATGCCCTCCAGGGGTCAGCTTAAGGTCACACCCACTGCATTACAGCGCACATCTACGGCGCTTGTGCATGGCGCTGCTGTGTCTGACCGGTACAGCAAAAGTTCTTTGGTGTGGGCCTTTTTTGAAACATGTCCACGAGATCGTACCTTTGCTATTTGCAACTTATGTCGCAAGCGTATCTCGCGTGGCCAAAACATCAACCGCCTGGGTACCACATGCTTGTCCAGACATATGTCGACCTGCCATGCAGCTCGTTGGCAAGCACACCAAAAAGACCCACACCAAAGACAAAAGTGTACCCCCTTGCCCTTCTGGGACCTCCAACCCCAGTAGACCCCCAGTCCTCTCTGAAGCCTGCAGTGAAGGTGTAGAAATAGGTGTGTCACAAGCTAATAGTAGCGGTCAATCTACTGATAGTATCAGGCAAATTTCCCTGCCCCAGCTGCTGCAGCGCCGAAAGAAGTACAATCCCAGCCATCCACATGCCCAGCAGTTGAATGCTAGCTTAGCGAAATTGATAGCACTTCAACTGCTACCTTTTCAGTTGGTAGATTCTGCCCCCTTCCGTGAGTTTATGCAATGTGCAGTACCTCAGTGGCAAGTACCAAAACGCCACTTTTTCTCACGGAAGGCTATTCCGGCTCTCTACCGGCATGTGGAAGGCAATGTCCATGCCTCGCTGGACAGGGCGGTCAGTGGTAAGGTGCATATTACTGCTGACTCATGGTCCAGCAGGCATGGACAGGGATGTTACCTGTCTTTTACGATGCATTGGGTGACTCTGCTGGCAGCTGGGAAGGACGCAGGGCAAGGTCCAGTAGTTTTGGAGGTTCAAAACTACTGCTTGTGACACACCTCTTTCCTCCACCCCCTCCTCTTCTTCTTCCTATGTGGCCTCTTCCTGTGGGGATGTTTTCTCGGATCCAGCCGTGCTCCGTAGGCGTACGAGGGGATACGCAGGAAAGCAGGCCAAGAGATGCCATGCGGTGCTAGAGCTGGTGTGCTTGGGAGACAGGAGCCACACTGGGGAAGAGGTTTTGTCAGCTCTGCAGGGTCAGGCTGAGAGGTGGTTGACGCCACGCCAGCTGAAGCCTGGAATGGTGGTCAGCAATAATGGCACCAACCTCCTCTCTGCGCTGCGACAGGGAAAACTCACCCACGTGCCCTGTTTTGCGCATGTCCTCAATTTGGTGGTGCAGCGGTTCTTGGGCAGGTACCCGGGCTTGCAGGATGTCCTGAAGCAGGCCAGGAAAGTCTGTGTGCATTTTGGAAGGTCATATAATGCCACTGCTCGGCTGACTGACCTCCAAAGGGAATACAACCTGCCCAAGAACCGCCTAATTTGTAACATGCCCACCAGATGGAACTCAACGTTGGCCATGCTGCAGCGGCTGCACATGCAGCAACGAGCCATCAATGAGTACCTGTGCAAATATGGCAGCAGAACTGGGTCAGGGGAGCTAGTTTTTTTTTCCCCACGCCAGTGGGCCTTGATCAGGGATGCATGCACTGTCCTGTCACCATTTGAGGAGGCCACGTGGATGGTGAGCAGTGACAGTGCATGCATCGGTGAGACTGTCCCTCTTATTCACATGTTGGAGCACACGCTACGTGGAATAATGGACAGGGCCCTTGAGGCAGAACAGAGGGAGGAAGAGGAGGACTTCCTTACCTCTCAAGGCCCCCTTTACCCAGACAGTGGTCCTGATTGTCCACCTAGCACACAGGAGGAGAAGGAGGAGGAGGAGGAGGAGGAGGATTGTATCAGCAGCATGGAGGTGGAGCCTAGCACTCAGCAGCAGCAGTCTTCAAGGGATCATTTACAGTCCCAAGGAGCACGTGGAGTTTTACGTGGCTGGGATGAGGTGCCTGTGGATCCTGTCGTCCTCAGTGACCCAGAGGACTGTGCCCCGAATGCCTCTGCAAACCTACGCTGCATGGCCTCCCTGATCCTGCAAAGCATGCGTAAGGATCCTCGTGTAGTGCTATTAAGGAGAGGGATCATTACTGGCTGGCGACTCTCCTTGATCCACGTTACAAGAGTAAGGTTGCAGACCTTATGTTGCCATCGCAGAGGGAGCAGAAGATGAAACTTCTGCGGGAGGCCTTGCAGAAGGGTCTGTGCAATGCGTTCCCAGAACCGGGGGGATTACCAAAACCTGGCTCTGGACAACGTCATGCTGAGGCTTCGGTGAGTCACAGAAGGGGCGGTGGAGAAGGTGGTCGTCTGACCGATGCGTTCAGGCAGTTTTTTAGTCAGCAGCCCCAAGTTTTGACCGGTTCCAGCAACCATCGCCAGCGTCTGCTTTACATGGTCCGGGAATACCTAGGGGCAAGATCCGACTTGGACACCTTCCCCACCGAAAATCCTCTGGCTTACTGGGTCTTGAGGATGGATCACTGGCCAGAGCTTGCCCAGTACACAATTGAGCTACTGGCTTGCCCTGCATCCAGTGTTCTTTCAGAATGGACATTCAGTGCCTCTCCACCGGCTCTGTTGATCGACTGACCTTCATCAAAATGAATCAGGCTTGGATCAACTCCAGCTTCCAAGCACCTGATGCTGATATTAATGAATAATATCTTTTTGTTGAAATGTCGTATCCCTTTTAGACTGCTGATGCTGAGTAACTGTCCTCTTATGCTGCTGCTGGAATATCCTTCTCCTCCTCACTTTTCTTGCTGATAGCTAGTAAGAAATGTTGTGTTTCTGGGCTCCGCCACCAGTGCCTAAGGCACAATTTTTCAGCCCCCTGTTTAACAGGGGCGCCTAATAATTTTTGATGCAATACTTTGCATGTGGCTCCTTGTTACGCTCCAATTGGAGTTATTGTGAGGGGTTGCAGTGTTGTGTTGTGCCCAAGGCTCAATTTTTCTGCCCCTGTTTAACAGGGGCGCCTAATAACAATTTTTGGCGTTGATATGGGGGTGGCAGGTGGGCGAAGCAAAGCTTCAGCATCCAACAGGCCCAACTTCACAAAAATGTCTTGCCCTTCCAAAAGTGTGGTGGCTGTATATGTAGTTCCATTATGAGGGATTGAAAGTTTATAGGGAAATCCCCACCTGTAGCGTATGTGTGTAGCAGCTAACTCCTTCATCTTGCGGCGCCTATCCAGGGTCGCTGGGAAATGTCTGGTTATATTTGCACTGGGGTGCCATCCAGGGTGATAGACTGGGAGTTGCAAGTAGCCTCGAGGATCTCCTTTTTAATAAGAAAGTCTTTTAGGCAGAGTACAATGTCTCTAGGGGGTTTGTCAGAAATTGGCTTTGGGCGCAAAGCACATTGAATGTGGGCACAAGTAAATGCATCAACCTCATGATCTGGTAGCAGTGATTGGAACAGCTTGCAAATGGCAGGGATCAGGTCAGTGTTAGGTCCAGGGATCTCTCTAACCCTGAGATTATTCCTGTGATTATGACTGTCGAGATCTTTGACCTGCGATTGCAGCTGTGTGACTGTCGCAGCTGGGGTTTCATATTCTCTGGAGAGATCATTGTGAGTAGGGATGAGCTTTGAGTTCGAGTCGAACTCATGTTCGACTCGAACATTGCCTGTTCGCCGAACAGCGAACTATTTGGGGCATTCGCGGCAAGTTCGACCCTGTTAAAGTCCATGGGACTCAATCGTTTGAAACCTAAAGTGCTAATTATAAAGGCTATTATGCAAGTTATTGTAATAAAAAGTGTTTGGGGACCTGGATCCTGCCCCCAGGGGACATGTATCGATGCAAAAAAAGATTTAAAAACTGCAGTTTTTTTGGCAGCAGTGATTTTAATAATTTCTTTAAGTGAAACAATAAAAGTGAAATATTCCTTTAAATTTCGTACCTGGGGGGGGGGGGGGTGTATAGTATACCTGTAAAGTAGCGCTTGTTTTCCATGCTTAGAACTGTCCCTGCACAAAGTGCCATTTCTGAAGGAAAAAAAGTAATTTAAAATCACTTGCGGCTATAATGATTTGTCGGCTCCCGGCAATACAGAGAAAATTTGGGGTGGAGTTCCCCTTAAAATCCATACCAGACCTAAAGGGTCTGGAGTGGATACTTGGGGGGAACCCCACATAATTGTATTTTAATTTGACACAGGGTCCCCCTTAATATCCATACCAGACCCTAAGGTGAGTGATTTTAAATGACTCTTTTCCTTCAGAAATTACATTTTGTGCAGGGACAGTTCTAAGCACAGGAAACAAGCGCTACTTTACAGGCATACTATAAACCCCCCTAGGTACAAAATTTGAAGTAATTTTTCAATTTTATTGTTTCAATTTAAGCATTATTAAAATAAAAAAATTACTGCTCCTGAAAAAAATGCAGTTTTTTTTTGCATTGATACATGTCCCCTGGGGCAGGACCCGGGTCCCCAAACACTTTTTAGGACAATAACTTGCATATTAACCTTTAAAATTAGTACTTTAGATTTCAAACGTTCGAGTCCCATCGACTTTAACAGGGTTCTAAAGTTCACACAAACTTTTGGTCTGTTCGCAGGTTCTGGTGTGAACCGAACCCAGGGGTGTTTGGCTCATCCCTAATTGTGAGCAATGCTGAGCTTGTCATTTTGGGTTCCAGACGGTCAGTACGTGTCCCCAAAGCAGAAATCTCCTGAGTCAGGATGTTTGTGCTTTCATAAAGCTCAGGAAGAAGGGGAGGAATTGCGCTAAACGTGAGACAATGCCTGGTGATGGCACAATATGTTGTCAAAACAAAAGTGGTTTGAAATACAAAACCTAAATTGATATTAGTAAAGTCCACAAAATAAAATTATATATGTGCAAAAAAAAACTATAAGTCAAACGTGAACAGGAAGGGTTAAGTTCTCTGTAATGGTCAGAGCTTTTTTATTTTTGTATATAAGGTACGCGCAATTTTCTTTCCATTCACCATTTCATAAAGCTCAGTTTGGAATTTAGTGGCTATCTTGCTATAGACAGATTCCAGGATTCTATCTAGATTCTCTTTCATGAGGGGGAAAGAGTACACACTGTCAGAGGTGGAGCGGAGTCAGCCTGTGTGTGCTGTGAGGAGGGAGAGGCAGGGCTGCTCACGCCATTTTGGGACATGCCAAATCTCTCCTGTGATTGCAGCATGTAGTTGGTTAAAGACCACTGCTTACACCTCATGCAGAGCATGATCCTGGGGGTGTTAGGAATGAATGTGCCCCAGGAATTAGGCTAAATGGAATGAGTAGTGCAGAGCTACTCAAACATGCAACCGATCCTGCGGAAGTCACACATTGAGATGCTGAATTCTATTCATTGTAACGTCTATATCAGAAAGATCAGGAAGACTAGCTTTGAACCTATCTATAGCAAAGAATTTTAGGTCTGTTTGTTGAATAGATTCAGATACGCCTCTAACTTTAAGTTGGTCCTTCTCAATCTGATCTTTTTTATCAGCAAGTTTCATTTTGACCCAATCCATCTCCTCGTCTGTATCCTCTGGCATCGACCAGATAATTTCCCCCCTTTTGGTTTCAATATGCTCTACTCTGGATTCAACTTCATTCAATTCTTTGTTAATTCTTTGCATGCCAACATATCTGCTTTTTAGGAGCTCCTTAAATACATTAACATGTATTTCATAACTGTGTCAAGCACTGATTAGTGGAAGGGAACTCCTCAATGGAGTCATGGAGCTCCCTTGTGTCTTCCCCAGAGTCACAATTATTGCTCACTTTGTGCCTCCTGCTGCAATCATTCACCTTGAATATGGCTTTTTCAGGACTGCC
Organism: Rana kukunoris; assembly: GCA_029574335.1. NCBI lineage: Eukaryota > Metazoa > Chordata > Amphibia > Anura > Ranidae > Rana > Rana kukunoris. The sequence goes on from CM056059.1 coordinate 245,753,132, forward strand.
AGACAGAGCACTAGAAGGACAAGGGTTTATGTGTGGGAATCCTCTATCATGGATATGTTTGTCCTGCTGTGGAGCCTTGTGAGAGGATAGGAATGCTGGAGTGGAGGATGCTGCAGCACCGTCTTGCTTCTTCTCTGTCCACCATTGGATGAAGAAAACAGTCAGCTTTTGGGTCTTTCTTTCTTTTTCAGGGCATATTCCCTTGGATGTAGCCTGCCAAATCGCAGTGCAATCAAGCTAAAATTAGTGCCTGAGTAGTCGGCACAGGCAGTTGTTTCCCCTGTGAAAACAGAGCTGCAGTTCTAAGCCATCATCTCCCTTGACACCAGGCTCTTCCCCCTTTTTATGTGTTTTTATTAGTATAATTGTCTCTTTATTTGTAGGCATGATGTAATAACTCTGTTTCCATTGACATAACACATACAGTGTATATATGCATATATCCCTTTGTGCTGGGAGCGATCCACCCAGCACCCTCTCAGCATAGAGACCGTGGTCTCACCGAGAGCTCTGGGCACTGTACTAATGATCAGGACCCAAATCTCCAAATTCCAGGTCACCTGATCACTGTGGGAGCTGCTGATTGGCTACCACAGTGATTAGTCACTGTGAAGCCCAGCACTGTGTTTTCTCTTTCTGTAAATGGAGAGGAAAGATACAATGGCCCAGATTCACAGAGCGATTACGCCTGCGCAACAGGAGATGCGCGTGCGTAAGTCGAAATGTGCGTGTGCGTTTCGTTGCGCGGCATCCCCAGAACGAGATACGCAAAAAATCGTAATTTCGTTAGACTGGCGCATCCTTCCGCGCAAAAGTGCGCTAGACACACCATTGATTTGCTAGTCAAATATGCTAATGAGGGACTTACGGGGATCCACAAAACAACGTTGGGGCAGCGCAGGCGACGCAGTGTGCGCAACAGCAAAATGTCCTGTCTAAAATTAGAGCATATACTGTAAAAGCTGGTCTAAAAAGAGAAAAAAGTCTACTTGTTAGATAAAGCAACACTGTTAGTGAGCAGCTCAGCAGTCACACGTGTTGCACAACAATCTGTATGCCAACATGCCAGGGGCATCGTCGCACATAGCTATACTACTGACTTTAGATGAACAAAGAAGGATGAGGGCACGGAGGATGGCACGGGAGAGGATATACCGCACCCGCATAGACCTGTTTGGCATGAGTGATTCTGAGGTGTTTCGCATCTTCAGATTCGCCCCTCATGCCATCCTGGAATTAACCACAACCCTGCAGGAGGACATCACCAGCCCAACACACCGCTCACATGCAGTGCAGCCACTGGTCAAGGTCATGGCAACACTCCATTTCCTTGCCAGTGGCTCTTTTCAAAGAACAAGTGGAGTGGTGGCTGGGATGTCACAATCCTCCATGAGCAGATGTGTGCACCAGGTTGTCCCTGCAATTCTCAGACGCATGGCCAACCAAATCATCAAACCCACCACTGAGGAGCTGCGGCTGAAGGCAATGACAGATTTCTACAGAATTGCCAGATTCCCACGCACTGTGGGGGCCATTGATTGCACACATGTGGCACTACAGCCCCCCCAGGAGACAGAGCACATGTACCGCAATAGGAAGCATTGGCATTCCATCAATGTACAGGTGATAGTCGATGCCCAAGGCCTCATATGGCACGTCCGTGCCAAACACCCAGGGTCCAGCCATGACAGCTACATATACAATCAATGCCACATCCGAATGGAATTCGATCAGAACGTGTATGGGGACACCTGGCTGGTTGGTGAGTGACATGGGTGGCAGGCATGACTATCCCCTCCCATGATGCACACATCACAAGGGGCACATGCATGACTAACATCCTCCTGTCTTTTCCCTTACAGGTGACTCTGCATATCCACTGGGACCCCATTTAATGACTCCTATCCGGAACCCCCAAACCCCAGGAGAGGAAAGATACAATCAAGCACATGCCCAAACACGAGCAGTGGTGGAGCGCACCTTTGGCCTCCTAAAGTCACGTTTCCGATGCCTGGATAAGTCTGGGGGTACCCTCTTGTATTCCCCAAACTTTGTGTGCCAGATCATCGGTGCATGTTGCATGCTGCACAACTTCGCAGAAAGAAAGGGCCTGCAGATTGACCTACGTGATGACCTGACCCCTGAACCAGACAATCCCCCCCCTAACCGAGGCTACCCCGTCTTCTGAGGGAAGAGCAGCCAGGAGACAGCTCACATTGGGCATGAGAATGCATGCATGCACACCACTGTGGTCCCTAGCACACACACCCCACATCCACATCAAATTGGATTGGCACCAGTCCACCATGCAGGACTTGTGAGCAGCAACGCCACGCCAAGGCTCCAATTATGTCACTGTACATTCATACACCATTCACACGGACCTGGGGATCACTTCTCCCTGGTCCTGGGGAACCCTTCTCCACCAAAATAGAGGGTGACACCCCTTTTCCGGCAGGAATGTCACCCCCACATTCACACAGCATTCACAACCCAAAAAAAAAAAATGACCTGCAAAAGCAAAAAATTTCCAGCAAAAAAAAAAACTAAAAAAAAAAAAACGGGGAAAAACAAATTATTGCCCTCTGCATGAGCCACGCCTGGGGCGCCCCCGGCCACGGCCCCGGCCCCGGCTTCTCAGGGGAGACTCATGGAGAAGGGGTAAAACCGGGGAAGGAGGAGCAGCCCCTGATCTCTGCCCACCTGGCGGCCTGCCCTCCAAGGCCACGGCTATTCTGTCCAGGGCAGCACCAAGTGTTGCCGTGTTGGCCTGGATAGCCAGGGTAAGGGCCCTCACATCCTGCCCAACGCCTGCTGATGTCGTCTGCAGTTCATTTAGGCAGGTTGTGAAAGCCCGGGAGTGGGAGTCCAGGTTCCCCAGCGTATCCTTGATGGAGGACAGGCTCTCCTCCATCCGCACCAATGTCTGGCTGACCTGTCCCAGATGGCGGGTCTGGAGGAACTGGTCCCTTCTCAGAGTGGCGGGCAGGAGATCGGCCACCCCCCTGGTGGTCTGGGATGACATCCTGCCTCCAGCTGATGCTTGTGGCCGGGGAGAAGGGGAGGCCCTTGTGAGGGGAGCCATGTTGGTGGAGGAGGGGGGGGGGCTCCCCCTTAGGGAGGCCTGCCTGCTGCCAGCCAGAGGGGAAGAGTCCTCAAAACCCAAACGCCCAGTGCCTGACATGGACTCCTCCTCCTCATGATTCTCCTCCTCCTCATGATTCTCCTGCTCCTCTTGAACCTCCTCCGCGGACTCCGGCCTTGTTGGGGGGGCCTCATTAGGCTGCTGTCCTGGGGTTGGTGCGGTCAGGCCAGATGGCCCTGCACCCTCCTGCACATCTGTGGATGACACAAAATATTCACAGGTTGGAGGATCCACACACTTGCCACATATTCCCTTTCACCCCCTCCCCCACACATGCTACACACCTGATATTAAAAAAAAAAAAAACTTACCTGGCACCACGGGCTCCGGACTTGAGTCAAAGCCGGGCAGGCCCGCAACTTCATGCCGATGAAAGGTCAGGGCCACCGCACGCTCCTCCGCTGTCAGGCTAATACGGCATGGTGGGCACCCTCCTGTGCCCCTGGCATGGGCATGCATTCTGGCCAGCTTCTTTTTGACCAGACGCCGGAGGTCATTGATTTTTTTGTCAATCCCAGACCGGGTCCGTGTCTCCCCCTGCCCCACTGAATTCACCTGGTCAGTGATCCTATCCAAAATCTCCCTCCTCCTGGCCGGGGTGGTGTTGGCACTCTGTGGGCCGTGGAGGTAACGCCCATACTCGCTAATGGCCCGGGCAAGAATCTGTTTTTCCACAACTGTAAAATTCAGCTTTCGTTTTCTCTCAGTCATCCTTCCAAAAAAAAACAGTCCCAGTCAACAAAATTCACGCACACAAACAAGCACAACCAATCAAAAAAAAACACACACACAGAGAGAAAACTACTCAGCAAGAAACAGTCACCAAAAAACAAAACAAAAATACAGCAGGAAAAGAAACAAACACAAATATATCAATCAAACAGTCTCTCAAACACTTATCAAAAACCACTTTCAAAAATCTACTAACAAACACTTGATCACACAGAACACTAATCTGACAACTACAAAACACACCGCAACGAACAACAGGACAAAAGCACTTGGTTAAATGGGAAGGGACAAAGGGATGTACTTTTGCAAAGGAAGTGTGTTTGCGTGTGTCTATTTATGCTGTCTGCGTAGTTCACAACGTTGCCCTAGTCCATTTCCAATTTCACTGATTGCGCCGCTCCCGAGTTGTGAGCATGCGCACAGCGGAGCTGACATGGTCTCCTTCAAGCGCGCATGCGCGAGCCGGCAGGCCCTTCATTTGCATGGGGTCACGGCTCATTTCAATGTAACACGCCCACGTCCTTCCCAATTTGTATTACTCCTCCTTACGCCTCTGAAAAAACGTTACGCATGCGCAATTTTCTGCGCAAAAGCTACGAGAATAGGGTGATTACGCGACAAAATTGCGCAAGTCTAACGTAAAGGCGGTGCGCTACGCCGGTCCAATAATGCGCAGATGTACCTGAATCTGGGCCAATGTATATTTCTCTTTCCTTGCAGTGAGATGGAAAACAATAAAATATAAATAAAGAAAATATAAATAAATAAAGAATAAAGAAAAAACAACCAGATCAATGTTTGATCTAGGTCAGTGCCAGGGTTTGTGTTTGGGTCAAGATCAGGATCAATGGTCAAGATCAGGGTCAAAGTTCGGGGTATATTTTGGGAAGGATTTTTTTTATAAATTAGCATTAGTGTCAGTGGACCAGATTCACGTACATCGGCGCATTTATGGACCGGCGTAGTGCAACTCCTTTAAGTTAGAACGGCTTAATTTCGAGGCGCAAGTTTCGTATCCTCGTAGTATTTTCGTCCAAATTTGCACCGGTGCAATGTAAATTCCGAGGCGTAAGGCGGTGTAATTCAAAGTGGGAAGGACGTGGGCGTGTTCCATTGAAATGAGCCGTGACCCCATGAAAATGAAGGGCCAGCCAGACTGGGCATGTGCACATGAAGCAGACTATGGTCAGCACCTCTCTGAGCATGCTCAGAACTTGGCACAGCGCAATCAGTTAGATAGGAACTAGGCCAGTCAGAATTATTGAGCTATGCACAGTGCTTAAATAGACCGAGAGGAATGCCCTTCCATTGCAAAAGTACATCCAATTTTTTTCCCTTTCTACAGCAAGGTTTTGTTCTGTTGTTTGTTAGTGTTTGTTGGTTTGTGACGTGTCTTTGAGATTTTTGGAGAGTGATTTGGAGAGTGTTTTTTGCTGATTTTATTTTTTATTTTTTGCTGTGTTTTTTTATTTTTATTTTGCTGTTTTTTTTTGCTGGGCATTTTTTTTTTGCTGGGCATTTTTTTTTTTTTGCTGGGCATTTTTTTTTTTTTTTCTGTTTGTGAATGATTTTTGAATGTGGGGGTGACATTCCTGCCACCACTCCACTTGTACGCTGAAAAGAGCCACTGGCAAGGAAATGGAGTGTTGCCAGGACCTTGCCCAGTGGCTGCACTGCATGTGAGCGGTGTGTTCGGCTGGTGATGTCCTCCTGCAGGGTTGTGGTTAATTCCAGGATGGCATAAGGGGTGAATCTGAAGATGCGATACACCTCAGAATCACTCATGCCAAAGTTGTCTATGCGTGTGCGGTATATCCTCTCCCGTGCCCTCCTCCATGCCCTCCTCTGTGCCCTCCTACCTTCTGTGCTCATCTAAAGTCAGTAGTATAGCTATGAGCAAGGATGCCCTGGCATGTTGGCAGGGCCGCGATCAGGAATTATGGGGCCCCTTACACAGCTTCAGGCATGGGCCCCCTGGAGCAGAGAACTGGGGGGGGTGCTGCCGCCTGAAATTAAAAAGCGGGGGGGGGGGGGCTGCTGCAAATTGAGAAGCGGGGGGGGCCTTTACAAAAAAAAGAAGAAATAAAGAAAAATAGATATAAAAAAGAGGGGGTTGCCATCTGGGGCCCTTGGGAACTCCGGACCCCTTATAGGTGTAATGCCTGTACCCCCTGATGGCAGCCCTGCATGTTGGCATATAGATTGTTGTCCTGCAAGTGTGGGTGCTCAGCTCGTCCCTAACGGTGTTGCTTTAGCTGACATGTAGACGGATTGTTTAATTTTAAACCTGCTTTTATATGGTCTAATTTTAGACTTTCCGTGCAGCTGATAAGCACATCGTGTAGACTGCACCGCACAAACTTACTTTTGTGGATCGGCGTATCTCCCTCATTTGCATATTTGCATAGGAAATCAATGGTGTGGACGGAGTAAATGTGCACCTAGGATGTGCAGGCGTAGGCAAGTTAGGCCGGTCGGGAGTAGCCTATTTTGGTGCGTATCTAGTTCTGTGGGTACGGTGCAAAAAATATTCCGGAGCAAATTTAGACTTAGATGGCACATCTCGAGGATACTCCGGCGTAAGTGCTTTGTGAATCTGGCCCAGTGTGTTTAAGGTAGGACTACAGGTACATACAACAACTAACATACACATATATGGTAACTTTGCGATCGTCATGAGCAGGCAAATTTATGTTGGATTGGTGGTAGGTAGAGTTGAGCGGACACCTGGTTGTCGGGACCCGAACTTGACCCGAACTTGACCCTGGACCCGAACCCCATTGAAGTCAATGGGGACCCAAACTTTTGACTACTAAAATGTTTTTAAAAAACAAATGGAAAGGACTAGAGGGCTGAAAATGGTAGCAAAATGTCGGGAAGAGCATGGCAAGTACTCTGCAATCAAATGTGGATAGGGAAATAACTTAAAAATACATAAAAATAAACTTGAATTTGCCATTACATAGCCAAACTCCAAACCCGAACTTTCAGCAATTATTATACTTTACAGTTCGGGTTCGCTCAACACTAGTGGTGGGTTATGGAAGCAACAAGAAATATACAGCTGAATTCAAAAAAAGTATTGTTTTAATATTTTGGGCCAGTGTCCCTTTGAAAATAAAACAGGAGATATCCATAACCATTAACTACCAAATGAAAGCCCACTTTGTCCTGAAAAAAATAGGCATAATCCACCTGGATGCACAAAGTAGCTGTGATAATATGTACGGTTTTACTAACATACAGTATGTCAAAATTGCTAAATTGTGCTTAGGCAATTAGATTTGTAATCCATGTTCTCCCTATAGATCACCTCTATATCACTATATGGGTGTTCCAGGCATCACCGATACAGGCTTTCTGTAAAAGACTGTTTAGTTAGAGCTGATCTTTCTTGACCTAACAACAAACTTTGTTATTATTTATTATGATAATATAGTGAAAGTCTCCTGTCATGGACCTTGGAATGCTAAAGTGTTTCTACTTGAAATCTGTTACACAGCGGGGGGGGTTTCTGCCATGTCTTAAGGCTAACTCCCTCTCCAGACAGCTCCATTGTTCTGTGTCGGGCTATTGTGTACATTGATTGCCCCTTGGGGCTTCTGTCTCAATACACATAGTCTTTCTATTCCATCTACCGGGTCAATCTCTGCTGAGTCATTTTGAAGTCCTCATTTGCATGGAAAAGGACCTGAAGGGGGACTGCATGGACTTTGCAATTGACCAATAGGAAAGCGGTTGTTGGGGGAGAGATGTTCCAAATTCTGTATAATAGTGTACTTTGTGGCTTCCAATAAAAGAGTCAGGCCCCGTACACACGGCCGAGGTTCTCGCTGAAAATCAGCGAGAACCTCGCTGGAATGCACATTCCAGCGAGGACCTCGGCCGTGTGTACGGTCTCGGCGAGCTTCCCGTCGGGAAGCTCGTCGAGCCGAAAAAGAGAGCACGCTCTCTATTTTCTCGACGGCCCGCCTGGAAGAATGGCTGGTTGCCATTCCCGACGGGCGGGTCGCCGAATCCGACGGCCGGGAGAGAACCTCGACGGGCGGAACGATGTGTTCTGCCCGTCGAGGTTCTCTGCCGTGTGTACGGCACCTCATGTTTGAACTTACATAGAGCCTGCCTGGTGTTTGTTCTAATGGATCTCGAACGACACATAGCTGTAGTTCGGATCCCGGAGCCTTGGATGACTGAACCATCAGACGTTGCGATCTGCAGTCTGACTCAATAGCAGCAGAGGAGTGTCAGGAGAGCGGAGGGTCTCGTCACAGCTCCACTTTTAGAAATGTTGATAATACCAAGAAATTCCTAATTTCACGCGTTTAGAATTTTCAAATAAATTAATGTTATTTACTTGACTAAGTGCCTATGTGGCTTTAAATATATTCAGGAAACCACTTAGAAGGTTGGTGATAGAATTGCAACCCAATGGAGAATTTTTTTGGAGGCAGAAATGCTTCCATGAATTTTCATGTAACTGATCATATCTGAAACCCCTGTTAGTGTGATATAGTATCCTATACCAAGGGGATACCCAAGGGGTTAAATAATGATTAGGCTTTGTTTCTATGTATTTAAATTAATTTTCCACAGTATATTTTGTATGACTATCAGTGTTTATCATTAGGTGATGTTATTAATAAAGTGCTTTATGTAATTTTTTCTAAATTATCCCAATGTTTTGGATTGATTCAACTATGAACCTGCATTTAACATCCTTTGCCTTTAAGATATACAGAAATTATTAGGGTTTTAAATGTGTTTCTAGTGATCATACATAAAACTGATTAGCACTGCCGAATTCCATCATAGTCTTCCTTACAATTCAATGGGGTAAAATTCAGAAAGATGAATGTATCAGTAATTATGGAAATATAGTAGCAATAATCTAATAGAAACAGTAATAATGAGAAGAATACTACACTCTATCAGCTACATGAACAATAAGCGGCAAGGAGAATACTGGCTACGTTTTACTAGTAACATGCGGATTTCTATATCTCTGCCATCTGCTCCCTTCAGGGTGCTTTCCTGCGTGGTGTGACACAAAATACAATTACAGAACCTGCCAGATGCTCCCGTGTGTTTTACAGTGAGCGATACTGTAAAGTTGTAGCACCACTCACTGCCTGGTTTCCTTTGCATTTGTTTCTAATTGTATAGCAAAAATTGTCTTTTTTTTTGTATAGCTCAAAACTGGTAACTAAGCAGAGTCTTCTTGGAGATGCTTAGCAACAGGAAAAGGTTAATGTTCTGAGCAAGGGTTATTGAAGCAGAATATGTTTGTAAACGTTCCAAAATGTTAGCAACATTCTTAATTTCTGCTAATAGCCTTTTATATAGCATTTAAGATGGCAGGAAAATAGGTTTTATTATCAGGTAACAATAAATGCATAAACAGATAAAATATAAATAAAAATAAAAATTCTGTATGATACTGTGGTCTCATTCAGGTGTATGTTTTGTATTATTTTCCTACATTCTTATATTCCTAAAGTCCTAAAGATGTATGATTATTAATAATGTAAATACAAAATGGATATTTAAAGAGATTGTCAGAATATTTTTAGTTAGAAACATGTTTTTAAAAACGAAAACACGCTAAACACAGGGGGTCAGATTCATATACATTTGCGGCGGCGTAACGTTAGGCATTTACACTACGCCGCCGCAACTTACTAGAGCAAGTGCTTAATTCACAAAGCACTTACCTGTAAAGTTGCGGCGGCGTAGCGAAAATCCCCCGGCGCAAGCCCGCGTAATTCTAATGAGCCGGGTAGGGGGCGTAGACCATTTAAATTAGGCGCGTTCCCGTGCCGAACGTACTGCGCATGCGCCGTCCCAAAAACTTCCTGACGTGCATTGCGCAAAATGACCTCACAAGGACGTCATTGTTTTCAACGTTTACGTAAATGGCGTCCAGCCCCATTCACAGATGACTCTACAGATAAGCCGTGTAACTTCTACCTGAATCTGGCCAAGGGACACTTCATAATGCTAATATAATAGATATTGGTCATGGAAAAAAACGGACATTACTTAGAATAAATGTAGCAGTGAGAATATGGAAATACACTAGTCACACTTTGGTGTCCGTTTTCATAAATATATTCACTGCTTCATTCTCCGGCATTCACAGAGGAGATCTCCTCTGTGTGCCAGTTTATGAAGCAGTGTAGATCGCTTCACCTTTGGAGGAGTGAAGTGATCTACAAACGCTTCCAACAATGGAGAATGGCCCCTGATACTGGATTCTCGTGAGACTTCATGAGATTACAGTACCAGAAATTCACAGAAACACTGAGGGCCAGATTCTCGTAGATGCGCGCCTAATTATGCAGGCGTTGCGCATCTCAGATGCACTACGCCGACGTAACATGGAGTGGCAAGTACCGTATTCCCTAAGTAAATGCGCTCCAAGATGCGCCTGCGTCGCGTAAAATCATGGGCGTAATCCGGCGCAACTCCAAAGTAGGAGGAAAGTGGGCGTGTTGCATTATAATGAAGCGTGACCCCATGCAAATGCAGGCCGGGACGAACGGAGCATGCGCCGTGACATGGATGACCCGCGCCATGACGTGGTTGACCCGCGCCGTGACGTAGATGCCTTCTGCGCATGCGCAAAGCCTCCCTACGATGCGCCGGCGCAGGGTATATAATGCGCCCACACATGCGCCCGTGCAGCGCAAACGTCTCCCATTTTTTTGATAGTGACGGCCAAAGTTTGTGCTGGACAAGATGACAACCGCGGTTAAGGAGAGGAGGAAGAAGAATTTCTCCCCAGAGGAGAGGGCCATTGTCGTGAGGGCCATGGAGAAGTATGACTCGCGGCTCCATGGTGCTGACAGTGCCCGGACCAGCAAGTCCCGGAGGGACCAAATACTTATGAGGGTCGCGTGCCAGGTCAATGCCCTCTCTCATGAGGTCCGGACACCGCAGGACATTCAGAAGAAAATGAATGACCTGCGGCGTCATGTGAAGGGCAAGCTGTCTGCCATAGCTCGGCATGCCAGGGGCACTGGAGGGGGCCCACCCTGCCCTGTCCGCCTGACTGAGGAGGAGAAGGTGGTTGCCCGCTGCCTGCAGACGGAGCAGGTAGAGGGAGTTGGGGGCTATGAGTCCCAGAAGCCAGCCGTGAGGACAGGTAAGTGTGTTTTATATTCTATCTGTTGTGTACATGTATGGGGGTGGAAGGGAACATGTGCCAAGTGTGTGGGTCCATCAACATGGGCATCTTTTGTGTCATCCACAGATGTGCAGGAGGGAGCGGGGCCATCTGTTGATGCCAGGGCCCATCAGGATCCATCCCCTGAAGATACAGTCCCTCTGGCTGCCCCCCTGGAACAGGACTTTAAGGGAAGTGGGCACACCTCAACGGAGGAGGTGGTTGAGGAGGGTGTCATAGTCCAGGACCAGGACCTATATGTTGTTGTGGAGGAGGATGGTGGGTTGGCCGGACCAGCCCAGGCTATCCCTCTACCTGTAGCGAACCCCTCAGTGTCCCCCTCCAACCTCTCCAGTCCCTCTCTTCCCCCCCCCTCATCTCTGGCCCCTCAACATCCTCCCCTTATGCCCGGTCCCCTGCCACTCCCCGCAAGGCGACGTGCAAGACCAGGGGTGTATCCAAGGTCCTGCCGGAACAGCTGGTCAGACAGCAGGACCAGCAAAATCAGCACCTGGCCGAGGTCGTGGAGGAGATGAGGCGCCTGGCCGACAGCCTGGCATCCTCGGGACATATTACAGATGCCATCCAGGATCTTGCTGTCAACAGCGCAGCAACACTGACCAGCCTGGGGGAGCTGCAGGAAAACACCTCCGAACTTGTGGGGGAGGTTCATGCCCTGCGCCTTGCTGTCGAGGCGCAGACTGCTATGCAGACCCGCATAGCGGTTGCCCTGGAGGGCAGCCAGGGAGGGACGTGGGGATGCTCCTCCTCAACCTGCTTCCCCCCCCCCCATCTGTGGCTGCCCCCAGGCAAGTGAGGGGCAGGACCCGTGGCACCAGGCGGACCCCCCGCCAGGCCCATTAATTTTCTTTTTGGTTAATATTATGCTCTGGTTAAGAGCTTTTTTTGTTTATTATTATGCTCTGGTTAAGAGCTTTTTTTGTTTATTTTTATGCTCTGGTTAAGAGCTTTTTTTGTTTATTTTTATGCTCTGGTTAAGAGCTTTTTTTGTTTATTTTTGGATACTGCACACGGTGCAGTGTGAATGGTGTGTGAATGTGAGGGGGTGGCACTCCTGCCAGTAAGGGGTGTCACCCTCGGCCGTGGTGGTGAAGTTAACCCCACGGCTGTATGAATGATGTGTGAAAGGTGTATGAATGGACAGCAACATCATTGGGGCCTTGACGTGGCGTTGCTGCTCCCAAGTCCTACATGCTGGACTTGGGCTAATCCAATGTGATGTGGATGTGGGGTGTGTTTGCTAGGGACATCAGTGGTGTACACGCGTGCATTGTCTGTGTGCCATGCTATATGTGTGTGTTTAACGGTCAAAGATTCGTAACACGAGGACCCTCCTGACTGCTCTTCCATCAGATGACGGGGTCTCCTCTGGCGGGGGGGGGGCTGTGTGGTTGGGGGGTCAGGTCATCACGTAGGGCAATGTGCAGGCCCTTTCTCATGGCAAAGTTGTGCAGAATACAACATGCACCAATGATCTGACCCACAAAGGTAGGGGAATACAATAGGGCCCCCCCAGACTTATCCAGGCATCGGAAACGGGACTTCAGGAGGCCAAATGTGCGCTCCACCACTGCACGGGTTTTGATGTGTGCTTCATTGTATCTTCTCTCTCCTCTGGTTTGGGGGTTCCGGAAAGGAGTCATGAGATGGGGTCCCAGTGCATATGCAGAGTCACCTGTAAGGGAAAAGACAGGAGCATGGTAGTCATGCATGTGCCACTTCTGTTGTGCATCATGGGAGGGGATAGTCATGGCTGCCACCCATGTCACTCACCAACCAGCCAGCTGTCCCCATACATGTCCTGCTCAAAATCTTCGGGGATGTTGCTTTGACGGTAGATGTAGCTGTCATGGCTGGACCCGGGGTCTTTGGCACGGACGTGCCATATGAGGTATTTGGCATCGGCTATCACCTGTACGTTGATGGAATGCCAATGCTTCCGATTGCGGTATATGTGCTCTGTGACACTGGGGGGCTGTAGGGCCACATGTGTGCAATCAATGGCCCCGATGGTGCGTGGGAATCCGTCAATTCTGTAGAAATCTGTCATTGCCTTCTGCCGCAGGTGCTCAGTGGTGGGTCTGATGAACTGGTTGGACATGCGTCTGAGGATTGCGGGGACAACCTGGTGCACACATCTGCTTATGCTGGTTTGTGACATCCCAGCCACCACTCCACTTGTACGCTGGAATGATCCACTGGCCAGGAAATGGAGTGTTGCCAGTACCTTCACCAGTGGCTGCAGTGCATGTGAGCGGTATGTCTGGCTGGTGATGTCATCCTGCAGGGCTGTGGTTATTTCCAGGATGGCAGCAGGGGTGAATCTGAAGATGCGATACACCTCCTCATCACCCATGCCAAAGAGGCTCATGCGCGCTCGGTAGATCCTCTCACGTGCCCCCCTCCTCCTCCTCCTCCTTCTATGCTCCTCTTCCTCTGCATACCTTAGTAGTGATAAGACCATGGCTGGCCCTGGCATGTTGGCATACGAATGTGTTGTCCAGTAAGTTGTGATTGCTCAGCTCGTCCGTTACGGTGCTGCTGTAGTTGCTCTCCAGCTGACTTGCACACGGCCTTGAGCAAAGTTACCCGTGCTTTTATGAGGGGTATGTTTACTCAAGGCTTTCGAGTTACGCGCACCACGAGTAGCCAACGCCGGACGCGCGTAGTTTCGGGAATACGCGCATCTCCCTCATTTGCATATTTGCATGCTAATTCAATGGGAATTGAATATTTTTGATGCGTAACTATGCGCCTACGCCGCGCTAGCTTAATGCATTTTCGCCGCCCAGACGGAAAAAAAAATCGCGCGTATGTGGTTCTGTGTTTACCGCGCATCGATACGCAGGCGCACAGTTACTATTACGCCGCGCATATACATTTACGCAGGCGTAGCGCCGCTGAGAATCTGGCCCTGAGATGTCAGTTTATTAAGCAGTGATAAATTATCACTGCTCAGTACACTGACAGACGGCTTGGTTAATGTTAATAAAATAACGAGTCCCACTTCATAATATATATTTTGATTTTGAAAACAGCCAGCATACAGATTGCTCAGGGGTGTGCTGAGCTTTTAATAGTAACCTGACCATAGTTCTTGGCTCCACCCCAGCAGATAGGAAGTCTGAGTACCAGGAATCAGGAGGGCTCCACGGGGGAGGCAGTGCAGCAAGAGGCTGCTAGCTGTGTGCACCAGTGTGGTCGTACAAGACAGTGAAACAGTCTGTACAAGACAGACAAGGGCCTGGAGTGTAAGGCCAGAGCAGCAGTGCTGCAAGTAAGAGCCAACTAGGCTGAATATCATTTTGTTGATGAAAAGGAGTGCTGAAACCCCTGCAAGGGAAACTTTTGAAATTATTTTAATAAAAATGGGCAAACAAAGCCTTTAAAAAGAAGAACCAGTGAGTGGTGGTGTCCTTCACAGTATACGCACACATTATATATACCTACATATACACATTTTATATATATATATATATATTTGTATATGTGTGTGTGTATATATGTGTGTGTGTGTGTGTATATATATATATATATATATATATATATATACACACACACATAAATATGACAGGGGGACATGGTTACTTTCTTGGGGGGTCTGAACGAGGTAAGAGGAAGTTAAAAATCTTACTCCTTCCCCCTCAGATCTCCCCCAGATTCTCTCTTCACTACGTGATTCTCCACCTCTGAGCTGGTGAATCGGGGAGTCTGAATTTTGAGACAGATCACCCAATGTTCGGTGTTTGTAGCAAATTCAAAATCTGCTGAACACTGTTTAAAAGTCTATAGGAGAGTAACATGAAAAATCAAAAATGTTAATTCTAAATGCTTATATGCAAGGTATTGTCAAAAAGTGTATTTGGAGCCTGCACGGCCACATTTAAAGTTACTAGTTGCTCCACCCTCTGGGAACTATCCACCAAAATCACGCAGAGATGGTACTTAACCCCTGACAGATTGTCCAAATTCAGTAAAACACAGAGTGATCGGTGCTGGAGAAACTGTGGGCACCGAGGGACACTACTTCATACTTTATGGAGTTGTCCTAATTTATCTCAATACTGGACTTCAGTATTCCACGTGATCTCCGAAGCCTCTCACTCTACAATCACTCCCCAACCTGGTCTAGCGCTCCTGTCGCTCGATCTGGACCAAGTTCCATTCCACGCCAGACATACTGTCCTACATATTCTGTTGTCCGCTAGACTCAACATTACAAGGAACTGGAAAAATCCTGTGCCCCCCACTATAGGGGCTGCCATACAGACTACACAATTACACTGTACATATGAGAAAGTGCTAGCACTCAAAGATAAGCACAAAGAGGATACGGCAAAACACTGGTACCTATGGACATCCTGGTACGACAGAAATTGCATGAGTCCACTTGCCTTGCCATAAGACTTTTTGGCCCAATTTTCAGGAACTTGAGGGGGGGCCCACCTCGGGGTTCGGGACACAGTGGTGAACCCAGTTGGGGGTGTCTGGAGTCGGAGGTGAACCTCCCCAGGGCCAAGCATTTTTAAATGTGCCCTACCCTTTGCTCTATCGCTACATAGTAGCAGCTTCCGAGATTGGAATCCTGATATAGATAATAGTCTAGTTACACCTTGTTGAAATGTCATGATGTTGTTTGACCACCATACTTGTGCTCGCTCTTGTGATATCCTGAATCATTACTTGCTATGATGTTATGCCTGATGCAGTGCTCCGACTACATTGACTTATATTGCATCGATTCTCACTACATTGACTTATATTGCATTGATCCACACTGTATTGCATTATTTTGCATTGTTCTGTTAAAAAACAAAACCTTAATAAAAATCTATTGATTAAAAAAAAAGTGTATTTGGTATATACAGTACAGACCAAATGTTTGGACACACCTTCTCATTCAAAGAGTTTTCTTTATTTTCATGACTATGAAAATTTAGATTCACACTGAAGGCATCAAAACTATGAATTAACACATGTGGAATTATATACATAACAAAAAAGTGTGAAACAACTGAAAATATGTCATATTCTAGGTTCTTCAAAGTAGCCACCTTTTTTTTTGATTACTGCTTTGCACACTCTTGGCATTCTCTTGATGAGCTTCAAGAGGAAGTCACCTGAAATGGTCTTCCAACAGTCTTGAAGGAGTTCCCAGAGATGCTTAGCACTTGTTGGCCCTTTTGCCTTCACTCTGCGGTCCAGCTCACCCCAAACCATCTCGATTGGGTTCAGGTCCTGTTACTGTGGAGGCCAGGTCATCTGGCGCAGCACCCCATCACTCTCCTTCTTGGTCAAATAGCCCTTACACAGCCTGGAGGTGTGTTTGGGGTCATTGTCCTGTTGAAAAATAAATGATGGTCCAACTAAACGCAAACCGGATGGAATAGCATGTTGCTGCAAGATGCTGTGGTAGCCATGCTGGTTCAGTTTGCCTTCAATTTTAAATAAATCCCCAACAGTGTCACCAGCAAAGCACCCCCACACCATCACACCTCCTCCTCCATGCTTCACGGTGGGAACCAGGCATGTAGAGTCCATCCGTTCACCTTTTCTGCGTCGCACAAAGACACGGTGGTTGGAACCAAAGATCTAAAATTTGGACTCATCAGACCAAAGCACAGATTTCCACTGGTCTAATGTCCATTCCTTGTGTTCTTTAGCACAGACAAATCTCTTCTGCTTGTTGCATTTCTTTAGCAGTGGTTTCCTAGCAGATATTCTACCATGAAGGCCTGATTCACACAGTCTCCTCTTAAAAGTTGTTCTAGAGATGTGTCTGCTGCAAAAGGCGGCTACTTTGAACAACCTAGAATATGACATATATTTTCAGTTGTTGCATACTTTTTTGTTATGTATATAATTCCACATGTGTTAATTCATAGTTTTGATGCCTCCAGTGTGACTCTACAATTTTCATAGTCATGAAAATAAAGAAAACTCTTGGAATGAGAAGGTGTGTCCAAACCTTTGGTTTGTACTATATATATATATATATATATATATATATATATAGTCTAGTGTGTGTGTGTGTGTGTGTGTGTGTATATACAGTATATATATATATATATATATAGTAAGGGGTTAGCTCGGTAGCGGGGTTGTGTGACCCCCTGGATGGGTTCACTACACACTGAACTATACAGAGAGGCAGCCGAAGACAGTTGAAAACAGAGTTCGGTTTATTCTTCCATATTGCTGGAAACAAGTGCAAGCATCCAAACAGCATAAACAAAACAAAACATAAAATAAACCCTGGCCACTTGAGGCTTCTACCTTCTCCACACAGGAACCTATCTATGGACTCTGGCTCAGCTTACTGCTGGGCAGACACTGCTGGTCATACAGCAGAGAAACAATAGTCTTTTTGATTTTTTTTATTACACAGAAAAATCAACAACCACCTCACCTCTTCAGAAGTCTTTCTCATGGCTCTCCTTAACTCAAAAGCCTCAGGATACAGCAATCAGTAGTCATCCTCTGGATGACTTATAGAGGCCTTAATTGCCTCCTACTGAACAGCTTAAGTTTTCCTAAACAAGGCAGAAATGTACAAGGCTGTCTAAACAAGGCAGAAATGTATCTCCCGTCTGTGACAACACCCACAGATATACCTGACTTCCTGTCACATACCCCCCCTCTTGTTTCAACCCTAGGGTTGGGACACAGGTTGCCAGGCACGCATGCACTCGGGACAACCCATCTGCATTCCCCATTTTAACACCGGGGCGATGCGTTGCCACAAAACTAAATTCCTGGAGGCCAGGAACCACCTATTTATTCTCCTATTGGTCTCTTTGTTCTGTGCCATCCCCTTCAATGGGGCATGACCCGTCACCAGTTCAAACTGTCTACCCACAAGGTAGTACCAGAGAAAATCCAAAGCTCATTTCACCTCCAAACACTCTTTATCAATGGTGGCATAATTCTCCTCATGGGCATTCAACTTTCAGCTGAGGTACATAACAGGGTGTTCCTCCCCCTTGATAATCTGGGACAGTACAGCTCCTAACACCACATTTGACGCATCTGTCTGTACCACAAAGTCACATGAAAAATCAGGCGAATTTAAAACTGGCTGACTACATAAGGCCTGTTTTAAAGCCTGAAAAGCTGTTTCTGCTTCGGGGGTCCATTTGGTCATGACAGACTCCTTCCCTTTGGTCAAATTGGTCAGGGGAGTAGCCTGTGAGGCAAAATGGGGGATAAAGCGGCGATAATACCCCGCAATCCCCAAAAATGCACAAACCTGTTTCTTGTTGGTGGGACGTGGCCAATCCTGAATAGCCTCAACTTTATTTATTTGGGGCTTGATTAGACCTCTTCCAATGGTATACACCAGATACTTTGCCTCTTCTAGCCCAAGGGTACATTTTTTTGGATTGGCTGTAAACCTGGCTTTCCAGATGGAATGCAACACAGCCTGAACTTTTGGTAAGTGTGAGTCTGTTGTTAAGCTGCAAGGCTCCGCTTCAAACCTGCATTTGTCTGTTGTTGATTTGCATTTGCTATAGCCAGCTGTTTCAGTATCTCCTCCATTTTGGGTTTACTTTAACTGCCTGCATTCTCCACCATGTGTAAGGTGTTAGCTCGGTAGCGGGGGTGTGTGACCCCCTGAATGGGTTCACTACACACTGAACTATACAGAGAGGCAGCCGAAGGCGGTTGAAAACAAAGAGTTTTTTGTGGCACAGCCTACTGCTGGGCAGACACTACTGGTCGTACAGCAGAGAAACAATAGTCTTTTTGATTTTTTTAAAACACAGAAAAATCAACAACCACCTCACCTCTTCAGAAGTCTTTCTCACTGCTCTCCTTAACTCAAAAAGCCTCAGGATGCAGCAATCAGTAGTCATCCTCTGGATGACTTTTAGAGGCCTTAATTGCCTCATACTGAACAGCTGAATTTTTCCAACACCCTAAACCTTTCTGGCTACCTCTGTAGCCAACACCTGATAGTAATTGGTGTATTGTCCAAACAAGGCAGAAATGTATCTCCCGTCTGTGACAACACCCACAGATTTACCTGACTTCCTATCATAATATACACACACAACCTGCATCCAGTGTAGCCTATATCTACAGTGCATTCCTGGTGTACTTTTTCTACAGAATACAGTGCACCTGTAGTGCAGTTGCTACTATTTTTCTGGTGGTTTACACTAGGGTTGTCCCGATACCAGTATCGGTATCGGGACCGATACCGAGTATTTTCGGGGGTGCTTGTACTCCCGCAAATACCCCCGATACCTAAATAGAATACTTCCCAAACCCCCCCGCTGCTGCCGCCGCATCGTGCCGCCGAATCGAAAGCCGCCGCATCGAAAGCCGCCGCATGGGTTAAACGGCGTGCGGGAACATCACAGCTTTCATTTGAATAGCTGTAGTGTTCCCGCGCATATAGACACTCCCCCTTGCTTGGGATTGGATGGGTGATCGTGATCTGTCCAATCCCGAGCAAGGGGGGGTGTCTATACGTGTGGGCAAAACAGCCATTCAAATGAATGCTGTGATTTTCTCCATGCTGCGGCGCGGCGGCTTTTGGCGGCAAAGGTATGGGGGAAATGGCTGGAGGGACATGGCTGAAGGGACATGGCTGCATATAAGAGGGACATGGCTAGAGGGACATGGCTGAAGGGACATGGCTGCATATGTGAGGGACATGGCTAGAGGGACATGGCTGAAGGGACATGGCTGCATATGTGAGGGACATGGCTAGAGGGACATGGCTGAAGGGACATGGTTGCATATGTGAGGGACATGGCTAGAGGGACATAGCTGAAGGGACATGGCTGCATATGTGAGGGACATAGCTAGAGGGACATGGCTGAAGGGACATGGCTAGAGGGACATGGCTGCATATGTGAGGGACATGGCTAGAGGGACATGGCTGAAGGGACATGGCTGCATATGTGTGGGACATGGCTAGAGGGACATGGCTGAAAGGACATGGCTGCCTATGTGAGGGACATGGCTAGAGGTATTCGGTATCGGCGTCTACTTGAAAAAAAAAGAATTGGTACTTGTACTCGGTCCTAAAAAAGTGGTATCGGGACAACCCTAGTTTACACAGTACACAATACAGTGCAACTATAGTACAGTTAGTACTATGTTGTCTCTCATAATTAACATAAACAACAGCCAGGACAGGCAGATGCACCCGGAGCTCTACTCCTGACCATTTCTGTCTACACCCGCATATAGGTTGCCAACGTTCGAATACCAGCTAACCATCTGGCGGAATACTAGCTTGATACATCTCGGTGGAAATACACCTGATTCTGATGCTGCAGGAGTTGTTCTGATACATAAGTTTGCTTGCCAAGGAAAAAGGAGGTGTCCCACAGATCCAGTCTTTATCATTTTTGGTGTGACTGGTGATTTACCGCCGTATGGTGAATTGGGTCCACTCTGGAGGGTAAGAGTATTTATTTCTCCCCCTGCCCATTGGTGAAGGCACTCCCGGGTGACATCTTCAGTAGCACACCATACTTACAGAGATCGTATATAAGTAGTGTGGACATTGTGGACAAGACCCCTTCCATTTTGTCATTCATCTGATGAACTGTTTATGCTCACTAGCTTTGATTATCTGTGCACATGAGGACTATTTGTTCCACTTTCCATAGTGGTTTAGGGCAGTTTCACTGATTTATATTGGTTAATAATATCCATTTTTCATTTATTTATTTTTTCAGTTTTGTGTGGATACAATTCTTACACAGAGTTAACGACTCATGTGGAGTCATATTTTATTATATTGTTCTTCTGTGTGTATACACATTTTATATATATATATATATATATATATATATATATATATATATATATATATATATACATAAACGTGGCAAGTGTGCCGTCACTGGGTGAGCGTCAGGCATGTGTTAGTCTGAAACAGGTTGATGTCAACCCCCGGGGCTGGTTTGTTGCGTTTGCAGACTGAGAGTGTAGGTGTTCGAAAGCGAGTCGGGTGGCGTCGGAGCAGTGTCTGACTGCCAGAGCTGACACTTGACTGTAAAGCTTCACTAGGTCGTAGGGAACCGTAGAAGGCCTGGTAAATGGCTGCTTGGGTGACTATGCTGGGCAAGGCCCTAAATGGGGAACGAGTAAGGATTTCAGACATGTCCCTAAAGAGGGCATTCTTGAAAGGTAGGCGCTTGCTACTGACTACAGGTTGGTGCTTCTGTATGCCCTGTAGGAGGGACTTGACTGCATGGGCTCGAGAATACTGACAGTTTACTGGGGTCCTGCAGGGACAGGAAATGCTGGACGCCATCTAGATATGGCGTGATAGTATTGTGAGAAAGGGTCAGCTGTGTGTGGCAATACGATATGAAGGCTAGGACGTGTCTGACGTTGCCTATTGCTGCTCCGAGGCAAGTGCCCAAAAATTAGCGGTTAGTATTCCGAGCAGTGCGATAGGCTTTCAGTGTATTTCGTGCCAAGGAGTGGTTAATAAGCTGGGTTGAGTTGGTGAGATGCTACTTCAGTCCATCGTCAGCAATGACCAGGGTAGGACAGGGATGGTTATTGGGTTGGCTCCAGGCTCTTGCTGGAAAAACAAAGTAAGGTTGTAATGGGACAGAGCATCAGCTGCGATTTTGCATTTGCCTGGAACATGTCTACAGAAGATATTAAACTGGTGATGAAGTGACAGCTGCGCGAGCCTACGCAGGAAGGACGTGATGGGGAGAGGCTTGATCTACCCTAATTGATGAAGTCGGCTGTGGCCTGATTGTCTGTGGTGAAGAACACTGTCTGTCCAGTTCAAGTGTGGCCCCAGACCTGGGCAGCTGCCACAATGGGGTACAGCATGAGGCGTGATGAAGACTGGGTGAAGCAGAAATTTAAGAGAATTTCTGGGGGCCAAGGTTTGGAGAACCAGTGGCGGACGAAAAATGCTTGCAAAAGCCTGTGGTGGCTCGGCTGACACTGCCGGGATGAAGATTGAAATGCTGTTCTATTAGGTGGGGAAGCTGTCCCACATAGCTAAGTCTGCTACTGATGCTTGGTCTAGTTTGAGAACTTGGACTGGATCTTGCATTGGTGTGAGAAAATCAAGACAATACACAGGTGCTCAACAAGACGATATACGTGCACTCGCAGACCAACGTGCACTCGCAGACCAATGTGCACTCGCAGACCAATGTGCACTCGCTGACCAATGTGCACTCGCTGACCAACGTGCACTCGCTGGTGCTGGATGGAAACCTGAACTAACTGCAGGGAAAAATACAGGGAAAAGATGAGTGGCCCGCGTGCCACTAAAGATGAATGGCCAACTAGGTGCCACTGTGTGTTTGTGTGGCTGATTGTTTGTCACTGAGGTGTGTTTGCAAGTTTAGTTTGTATTCGGGTTTGCACGTGGTGCGCTCTGCAAAGTGTTTTATACTACTGCAGACAAAATGATGTGGTTTCAAGGGTGTCAGTGAGTGTCAGGTTGCTGGGATGATATTGTGTGGTTGCAGGGGCCTCGAGTATGAAGGTTTGTTTTGAGATGGCATTGCGTAGTTGCAAGGGCGTCAGTCTGGTTTGCTGAGACGATGTTGTGTGGTTGCAAAGGTCTCGATGATTATGAGGTTTGTCTTGAGATGGCATTGCGTGGTAGCAAGGGTCTCAGTCTAGTTTGCTGAGACGATATTGCACGGTTGCAAAGGTCTCGATGATTATGAGGTTGTTTTGAGATGGCCTTGTGTGGTTGCATGGGTCTCAACAAGTGAGGGGTTGCTGAGACGATGTTGCGTTTGCAATGGTCTCAAGTAAGTGTCAGTTTGCTAAGACGACTTTGTATGGCTGCAAAGGTCTGAACAGGTGTTAGGTTGCTGAAACGAGATTGTGTGGTTGCAAAGGTCTAGACGAGTGTGAGGTAGCTGAGATGATATTCCATTTGCAAGGGTCTCTAATAAGTGTCAAGTTGCTGAGACAATATTCCTTTTTTTTATTTTTTATGAAAACGACTGTGAATGAAACGCTGGTAAACATTAGTTACCACGTCTGGCAGTGTTTACAAGCCGTTACAGGCATTGGTGTTTCGAATGCCTCTCAACATCCGACTGAACCCATTTTTTTTCCCAGGAAGGTTTCTAACTCAACTGCCTAGAAACGACTATAATGATCCTGTGTAGATGTACTGATAAGATTGGGGGCGGCTGAAAAAACACCTAACTGTTCCTAAACGTCCGTTTACCAACAGCAGTGTACATGAGGCCTAAGACAATTTGCCTGGCTGCAAGGATTTCCTTCACATATTACAGCCATGATGTCCTCCACATATTACAGCCATGATGTCCCCCACATATTACAGCCACGATGTCCGCCACATACAGCCATGATGTCCCCCATATACAGCCATGATGCCCCCCTACCTGATGATGATGCCACCGTATATACAAAGCTGCCGCCGCAAACATTCCACGCACCTTTCGTTTTTCAATAGCTGTTTTCCCTATCGCGCGCCCTGTGTAAAGGACACTCCCTCTTGCTCGGGATTGGAAAGATCCGTCCAATCGCTAGCAAGGGGGAGTGTCCTTTACACAGGGCACGCGATAGGGAAAACAGCTATTGAAAAACGAAAGGCTCGTGTAATGTTCGCGGTGGCGGCTTTGTATATATGGCGGCGGGGTCGGCGGGGGCGACGGCAGTGCGGGGGGGTGCAAAGTATTCTATTTGGGTATCGGGGGTATTTGCGGGAGTACAAGTACTCCCGCAAATACTCGGAATCGGTCCTGATACCGATACTGGTATCGGTATCGGGACAACCCTAGTTTTTATATATATTTTTTATTTTATCTTGCGTTTTGTAAAGATCATGTGTTGCAAGGGTCTTAACAAGGGTGTCAGGCTGCTGGGATGATTTTGAGTGGTTGCAAGGATCTCAATCTGAATGAGTGTGGGGCTGCTGAGACGATATTGCGTTTGCAAGGGTCTTAACAAAGATGTCAGGCTGCTGAGACGATTTTGCATGGTTGCAATGGTCTCAACAGGTGTCAGGTTGCCGAGGGGCTGAGATTGCGTGGTGCCAAGTTTCTTTTGTTTTTTATTTTGCGGTTTTTTTTTTCGCGTTTTTATATATATTTTTTATTTTATTTTGCCTTTTGTAAAGGTCATGTGTTGCAAGGGTCTTAACAAGGGTGTCAGGCTGCTGAGATGATTTGCATGGTTGCAAGGTCTCAATCAATAAGAATTGGGTTACTGAGAAAGGATAGAAACACCTGTTTTTTTTGTACCTTAAGCAAGCAGTATAAGGTAGAAGGACAACGCCTTCTTGTTCGAGGGGGGGAGGGTTTGGGATGATAATGCAAAGGGTGATTTTACAGGGGGTGGTCCAACTGCCCCGCCCTCTAGGGAGGAGGGGCCTACTGGCCTGATGTAGCAAGGGGAAGGTACCCACAGATATTAAGGTAATTAGAAGTACGGAGGATGAACCATAGCCCAAGAGAGAGGTGACAAGATATGTCCTGGGGAACATCTCTCTTTTATCTCTGTTTAAATGATTTGATTTTGTATTCTGTGGGTATTCACTTTTTCTTTTTTTTTACTGTTTATATTTCTGAATGTTGTAATGACTTTACGGTCAGATGGATGACCCTTTATATGTATATCACCTTGTCTGTTTGGAAAACAATAAAGGAAAATTTGAAGAAGGACAACGCCTGTTTGAATTGTAGGTTCCATAGGGGCCACTAATGAACGATATGGGAGACAATGAATGGTAGCAAATTGATAGGACATAAAGAATGTAATAACAAATTTTACTTGCGACAGTGGGCCATGCGAGTGAGTTTGCGGCGGACTGTGGCTGGAGTGAAACATGTAGGAAAGGTGTAGCGTGATGCCATGCATGGGGCAAAACAACAAGGTTTGGTGTAGAAAATAGAACACCAGGAGTGCGTACGAATATTTTATAAGCTCCGGTGTGGGAACCGAACATATGATGCGGGTGACACCATGAGTGGCCACAAATTTTGACATGACAAACAAGCTAACGAATCCTACCTGGGACAGTGAACATGCAACTGGGTTTGCTTGGACTGGAGTGGATGTGCAACACATCCGAAGAGTGTGGCGTGGTGTGGTGTGGCGCCATGCATGACGCACAGGCAATAACTTTGGTAAATAAATGAGAGAGAAGAACCGTGTACAAACAATTCGTAAGTTCCGCTGAGGAAACTAAAATGCACGGCATGGCGGAAACATAGAATGGCAATGGTGGAAAGTATGCAATGTATCTGATACAAAACGGTTATAAAGAGAAATGACTGATACAAAAACGGTTGTAAAATGCATGACACAAATCTGATACGAATCGGAAGTAAGGAGTGTTGAACAAATCTGCTGTGAATTGGTTGTAGAGTGTATGCTACTCCTTGCTGTGAAACCGAACACCTACCAGCCACCCATCCCCCCAGGCTAAACAAGTGCAGACAAGGCAGCAGGTGAGTTCAATTACCACCTCAATCTGCCAAAGAACCCATAGAAAGAATATATGCTAATCTCCAAATGAATGAGACAGCAAGCATGGACTCTGAATATACAAATAAATAGTTTGTTTTGGCAGGAGGAAGTTACAAATGTACCAAGCTTGTAACTAAGATGTTAGAACATGAGCAATAATAACTCAGAGGCAGATTTTTACAAAAGAAATGCAGGATAGGAAGCATAACAAATTGCAAGATTGCACATGATACAAAAGGTTTGAATACAACCTGCGACAGTAAGCGGGAACCGCCGTCAAAGACCATGAACGGAGAAGCCGCAATGCACTTGCGATGTTGAATGCGATTGAATGCGCAGACTCACGGACATGAGGTGAGCTGGGAAGAGTCGGCCCAGTGACGTGTAGTACTGCACACTGAACCGACAAAGAGCATGTGTGAGTGGGCTGCTTAAATACCCTCCGGGCTCCTCCCATAAACTCAGGCCACCATACTGGCCTTCTTATTTATCACGTTTATTTATTTATCACGTTTATAGCGCTGTACCTTTTTTGTATTTTTGACCATTGACCTTGACCTGGGCTGATGGGCAGGAGTAGATCGCCTGTATCCAATTCATCATGCATTCCTTCAAGCCTATACAGCGAAGAGTTTCAAACAGGAAAGGCCAGCTCACCCTGTCAAATGCCTTTTCGGCGTCAGTCGAGAGGAGCAACATTGGGGCCTTGCGTGTCCACGCCGCGTGAATCATATTGATTGCTTTGGTCGTGTTGTCACGCGCCTCTCTTGTAGGAACAAAACCGACCTGGTCAGAGTGGACTAGTTGTGGTATCAAGTCGATCAAATGCATGGAGAGGACTTTCGGGAATAACTTGAGATCCACGTTCAGCAGCGAGATCGGCCTATAATTTTGGCACCGTAGAGGATCCTTTCCCTCTTTCGGATCACAGCGATGTGAGCTCTTGATGCATCCCCCGGGTATGGCGTCCCCTCTCCTGTAGCATTATACACAGAGAGAAAATGAGGGAGCAACAAGTCTCCAAAAGTTCTATAATAGAGAAGAGAGTAGCCTTCTGGGCCAGGCGCCTTACCTAGTTGCATGGGCGACATCGCCATGGTCACCTTCCTTTGCTGAGATAAGTTTCTCAAGATTGGCCAGTTCCACCTCCGAAAGCTGAAGGAGGCCAGATCTCCTTAAATAGTCTCTGATCTTCTGTCTCTCCGTTGATAGTCCCACCTCCAAAGTCAGGTGTGGGAGGTTATACAAAGAAGTATAATATTCTTGGAATAACTCTGCAATACCTTCCGTGGTGTGAACTCTATTTTGTGTGTCCCTTAACAGTTCCCGCGCCAGCATCCTCCCACATTTGTTGCTGTGTTCGTAGAAGGAACAGCGGCATTTAGAGATCACCGCTTTGGCTCTGAACAGGGCTAGGGAGCGGAGCTCATTCCGCAGGGCCGTTAGATCTAGAAGGGTCTGGGAGGCCAAAGACTGTTAATGAGCCAATTCTAGAGTTCTAATTTTATCCAAAATGTCCACAATTTATTTTGCACGTTCCTTCTTGATACGAGATCCTATTTTAATCAAGAGGCCCCAAATGTAACATTTATGGGCCTCCCACATCATAGTCGGGGCGACTTTCCAAGCTCACATTCGTGGCAAAATACTGTCTCAATTCTCTGGAAACCTCCTTTACCACCTCAGGTATCTGGATCAACGAGTCATTAAGCTTCCATGACCACTGTTTCTCCATCGGACGGAATAGGTCAATGTCCACAAAAACCGGGAGTGGTCTGAGAAGGTTATAGAACCGATTGAGGCCGATGAAACCCTTGACAGAAGCGCCTGAGACCGTTCCAGTCTTAAAACCTCAGTGACACTAAAAAATAAAGAATACAGAAATATATAAACAAGACAAAAAATGAATCTTATGGTCAAGGGCCAACACTCAAAAAAATTAAATCTAGTAAAAAAAACAATAACAATCAAAAATAAAAGTATTGGTTCTTATGGTATTCCTCAAAGGCATTTAAGGGAGAAGTCATGAGCCTGAAAATGCCCCCCCCCCCCAGAAATGCCCATTAATGATTTATAGTGAATCAAAAGCACACTACCCAATTTTGAATGCGGGGAGGGAAGAGATGAGAAAAAAAAAAAGGGGGAGAGAAAATGAGACACAGTCATAAATCTATAACCAGGGAAGGTGTTCTACCAACCACAGGGGATCAGCGAGAGATGAGAAACCAGAGGCAGGTTGCACCTTCAGGGGGAGTTAGAATTCCAATGTCTTCTTTGTTTAAGCTTATGCCAGACAGGGTTAAGAGGGATAGCCAGGGTCACTTGGAGCAGCATTGGCAGTTAGCTGTTGATGTTAAAGATAAATCTTGTGAGATGATGCCCAGTTGTAGATGTAGTCATTCACCTTCTTAAAAAAAAAACAAGCAAAGCTGTGTGTTTTATTCCGAAATTGTAACAGTAGATGGAAAGGAAATGACCACCAGTTTGTTTTCCCAGATTTTTGGGCTAGTGCCGCCAAGAGGAGTTTCAGTTACCTCCGGTGTTGGATGGTTGTGGGAGTCCGCAAATATTTGAATCGGGTTCACCTGTACTGAAAGGTTTTCAGAGTTCCTGGCCTTCCTTGTGACTTCCTCCTTAACAGAAGTGTGGTTTAACCCCCTTAGCGGTGTTCCTGAGCGTGACTCGGGGTGTTTTTTTCATGCTATTATCGGTAACCCCGAGTCACGCTCGGGATACTGTGCAGAGCCTGCAGCGGCGCGGCTTACCTTCTGCAGGCATAGTTACTTACTTGTCCCTGGATCCAGCAATGCATCCCCACTGTGTGAGCGAGCGGCGTCCTCATTCGATTCACACAGTCATTACGACGCACGGGGGTGGAGAACGGCGCCAAATTCAAAAAAGTACATAAACACATTACATACAGTATACTGTAATCTTACAGATTACAGAACTGTATGTAAAAAATACACACCCCCTTTGTCCCTAGTGGTCTGCCCAGTGTTCTGCATGCACTTTTATCAAATAAAAACTGTTCTTTCTGCCTGCAAACTGTAGATTGCCCATAGCAACCAAAAGTGTCCCTTTATGTCAAAAGCGCAAGATGTCTACTAGACTCTTGTTTGGACAGATTTAAGTGAGTTATTCCTAAGAATTGCAGGCCTACAGTGTAAAACGCTAAATTTTCACGCAAAATAATTGTACCGCTTTCAGCACCTAAAACCATAAAGAATCATACCGCCAGGGAGGTTAACCACAATGTCCCTGGGGAGGCCATGCTGCCAAGGGGGTTGAAGGGCTTTATGAGCTCTGTCTAGTTCTAATTAGGGATGAGCCGAACACCCCCGGGTTCGGTTTGCACCAGAACGTTCGAACAGACCGCAGGTTCGCGCAAACATTTCGAACCCCATTGAAGTCTATGGGACCCGAACGTTCGAATTCAAAAACGGTAATTTTAAAGACCAAAATTCAATTAAATGTTGGAAAACGTCGTTCAGAACCCGGGTCTTGCCCCACGGAAACATGTATCAATGGAATTTTTTTTTTTTTTTAAACGGCCATTTTTTGTGGGGCAGCCATTTTAATGATGCTTAAAGTGAAAAAAAAATAATAATTCCTTTAAATATCACACCTGCTGGGTGTCTATAGTAGTGGCACGTGTTTAGAAATGTCCCTGCACAACATGAAAGGACCAAAAAAGAAAAGTAATTCATGCTACTTGCGCAAGTTCTGTGTGGCAACATTATGTCGAATATTTTAGCAGTGGTGGGGGGCCATTATTGTTGTGTGAAAGACATTTTTTAGAAAAAAGGGCACCCCTCAAACATACTGTAATTGGAGCGCAACAAGGAGCCACGTGCAAAGTATTGCATCAACAATTGTTATTAGGCGCCCCTGTTAAACAGGGGCAGAAAAATTCTGCATTGGGCACAACACAACACTTGCAACCCCTCCCAATAACTCCAATTGGAGCGCAACAAGGAGCCACGTACAAATTATTGCATCAAAAATTGTTATTAGCCGTCCCTGTTAAACAGGGGCAGAAAAATTGTGCCTTGGGCACAACACAACACTTGCAACCCCTCCCAATAACTCCAATTGGAGGGCAACAAGGAGCCACGTGCAAAGTATTGCAACAAAAATTGTTATTAGGCGCCCCTGTTAAACAGGGGCTGAAAAATTGTGCCTTGGGCACAACACAACACTTGCAACCCCTCCCAATAACTCCAATTGGAGCGCAACAAGGAGCCACGTGCAAATTATTGCATCAAAAATTGTTATTAGGCGCCCCTGTTAAACAGGGGCAGAAAAATTGTCCCTTGGGCACAACACAACACTTGCAACCCCTCCCAATAACTCCAATTGGAGGGCAACAAGGAGCCACGTGCAAAGTATTGCAACAAAAATTGTTATTAGGCGCCCCTGTTAAACAGGGGCTGAAAAATTGTGCCTTAGGCACTGGTGGCGGAGCCCAGAAACACAACATTTCTTACTAGCTATCAGCAAGAAAAGTGAGGAGGAGAAGGATATTCCATCAGCAGCATAAGAGGACAGTCACTCAGCATCAGCAGTCTAAAAGGGATCCGACATTTCAACAAAAAATATATTATTCATTAATATCAGCATCAGGTGCTTGGTAGCTGGTGTTGATCCAAGCCTGATTCATTTTGATGAAGGTCAGTCGATCAACAGAGCTGGTGGAGAGGCGCACCCTGTGATCAGTGACAAAGCCTCCAGCAGCACTGAATGTCCGTTCTGAAAGAACACTGGATGTGTAATAATATTCCTTCTATTTGCTGCTCTAGCGCAGCCATTCCTATAGCAGACGGCTGCGCTCCGTATTTCACAAACCTCCGTGTCACTTCCGGTGCGCGGACCTTGCGTTCCAGCTTGGAACGCGGAAGTGCGCCGAGCGCACATTCCCAATTAACCGCGAGTGCCGGCTATTTAAACATCCAGAGATGACGGCAGGGTGTTCTGTTATTGCGTACAGACACCCTCCGTCCTGTAGCAGCACTAACCTGCACCCTGGCAGAGTTCCCTACCACGTCCCCTCCGTGGGATCACCACCGTGTCCCAGACTGGACCTATAAAGGCTGCATATCATCCAGGCATCTCGCTCTCCCCTGATCCCCTTACAGATATGTGCTGAACCGCAAGTATATGTGTCCTGATGGACTTCTTACTTTCCTTACTAAGCTAATGTGCAGTAACATTAGCCAATAGTTATTTCATTTACTTAAGCTCCGTTGAATCTCTCCTATTACAGATCCTACACATAGCGGAGACTTATTTATTTTGTGTGAACCTGAACTCACCACTAATAATCAGAGCTCCTACCAGTATAGGCTAGGGTCTCATACACCACAGGTCTTGTACTCAGAGGGCATGA
Source organism: Rana kukunoris (assembly GCA_029574335.1). NCBI lineage: Eukaryota > Metazoa > Chordata > Amphibia > Anura > Ranidae > Rana > Rana kukunoris. The sequence goes on from CM056059.1 coordinate 245,784,041, forward strand.
TGAATTAACCCCAAACTTTCTGTGATACTGTGAACTAGTGGGTCTATCTGAGTTACCTCTGCAGCCACACAGGGAATCTACTTACATATCATAAGAAGTGCGGTGGGATATTACAGGATGCAGGGCAAGCCAGTAGCTTAATTGCGTACTGGGCAAGCTCTGGCCTGTGATCCATCCTCAAGACCCAGTAAGCCAGAGGATTTTCGGTGGGGAAGGTGTCCAAGTCGGATCTTGCCCCTAGGTATTCCCGGACCATGTAAAGCAGACGCTGGCGATGGTTGCTGGAACCGGTTAGACCTTGGGGCTGCGGACTAAAAAACTGCCTGAACGCATCGGTCAGACAACCACCTTCTCCACCGCCCCTCCTGTGACTCACCGAAGCCTCAGCAAGACGTTGTCCAGAGCCAGGTTTTGGTAATCCCCCCGGTTCTGGGAACGCATTGCACAGACCCTTCTGCAAGGCCTCCCGCAGAAGTTTCATCTTCTCCTCCCTCTGCGATGGCAACATAAGGTCCGCAACCATAGGCCGTGTACACACGACCGAGGTTCTCGCTGGAAACCAGCGAGAACCTCGCTGGAAGCTGCATTCCAGCGAGGACCTCGGCCGTGTGTACACTCTCGGCGAGCTTCCCGTCGGGAAGCCCGTCGAGCAGAAATAGAGAGCACGCTCTCTATTTGCTCGACGGCCCGCCTGGAAGAATGGCTGGTTGCCATTCCCGACGGGAGGGTCGCCGATTTCGACGGCCGGCAGGGAACCTCGACGGGCGGAACGATGTGTTCTGCCCGTCGAGGTTCTCTGCCGTGTGTACGCGGCCTTACTCTTGTAACGTGCATCAAGGAGAGTCGCCAGCCAGTAATGATCCCTCTCCTTAATAGCACGTACACGAGGATCCTTACGCAGGCTTTGCAGAATCAGGGAGGCCATGCAGCGTAGGTTTGCTGAGGCATTCGGGCCACAGTCCTCTGGGTCACTGAAGACGACAGGATCCACAGGCACCTCATCCCAGCCACGTAAAACTCCACGTGCTCCTTGGGACTGTAAATGATCCCTTGAAGACTGCTGCTGCTGAGTGCTAGGCTCCACCTCCATGCTGCTGATACAATCCTCCTCCTCCTCCTCCTCCTCCTCCTCCTCCTCCTCCTCATCCTCTTCCTGTGTGCTAGGTGGGCAAGCAGGACCACTGTCTGGGTAAAGGGGGCCTTGAGAGGTAAGGAAGTCCTCCTCTTCCTCCCTCTGTTCTGCCTCAAGGGCTCTGTCCATTATTCCACGTAGCGTGTGCTCCAACATGTGAATAAGAGGGACAGTCTCACTGATGCATGCACTGTCACTGCTCACCATCCTCGTGGCCTCCTCAAATGGTGACAGGACAGTGCATGCATCCCTGATCAAGGCCCACTGGCGTGGTGAAAAAAAACCTAGCTGCCCTGACCCAGTTCTGCTGCCATATTGGCACAGGTACTCATTGATGGCCCGCTGCTGCGTGTGCAGCCGCTGCAGCATGGCCAACGTTGAGTTCCATCTGGTGGGCATGTCACAAATTAGGCGGTTCTTGGGCAGGTTGTATTCCCTTTGGAGGTCAGTCAGCCGAGCAGTGGCATTATATGACCTCCGAAAATGCACACAGACTTTCCTGGCCTGCTTCAGGACATCCTGCAAGCCCGGGTACCTGCCCAAGAACCGCTGCACCACCAAATTGAGGACATGCGCAAAACAGGGCACGTGGGTGAGTTTTCCCTGTCGCAGGGCAGAGAGGAGGTTGGTGCCATTATCGCTGACCACCATTCCAGGCTTCAGCTGGCGTGGCGTCAACCACCTCTCAGCCTGACCCTGCAGAGCTGAGAAAATCTCTTCCCCAGTGTGGCTCCTGTCTCCCAAGCACACCAGCTCTAGCACCGCATGGCATCTCTTGGCCTGCATTCCTGCGTATCCCCTCGTACGCCTACGGAGCACGGCTGGTTCGGAGAAAACATCCCCACAGGAAGAGGCCACAGAGGAAGAAGAAGAGGAGGGGGTGGAGGAAAGAGGTGTGTCACAAGCAGTAGTATTTTTTTGGAGGCGTGGTGGCAGAACAACCTCCAAAACTACTGGACCTTTCTCTGCGTCCTTCCCAGCTGCCAGCAGAGTCACCCAATGCGCTGTAAAAGACAGGTAACGTCCCTGTCCATGCCTGCTGGACCATGAGTCAGTGGTAATATGCACCTTACCACTGACCGCCCTGTCCAGCGAGGCATGGACATTGCCTTCCACATGCTGGTAGAGAGCCGGAATAGCCTTCCGTGAGAAAAAGTGGCGTTTTTGTACTTGCCACTGAGGTACTGCACATTGCACAAACTCACGGAAGGGGGCAGAATCTACCAACTGAAAAGGTAGCAGTTGAAGTGCTAGCAATTTCGCTAAGCTAGCATTCAACTGCTGGGCATGTGGATGGCTGGGATTGTACTTCTTTCGGCGCTGAAGCAGCTGGGGCAGGGAAATTTGCCTGGTACTATCAGTAGATTGACCGCTACTACTAGCTTGTGACACACCTATTACTACACCTTCACTGCAGGCTTCAGAAAGGACTGGTGGTCTACTGGGGTTGGAGGTCCCAGAAGGGCAAGGGGAGGTACACTTCTGTCTTTGGTGTGGGTCTTTCTGGTGTGCTTGCCAACGAGCTGCATGGCAGGTCGACATATGTCTGGACAAGCATGTGGTACCCAGGCGGTTGATGTTTTGGCCACGCGAGATACGCTTGCGACATAAGTTGCAAATAGCAAAGGTACGATCTTGTGGACATGTTTCAAAAAAGGCCCACACCAAAAAACTTTTGCTGTACCGGTCAGACACAGCAGCGCCATGCACAAGCGCCGTAGATGTGCGCTGTAATGCAGTGGGTGTGACCTTAAGCTGACCCCTGGAGGGCATCCTGCCTCTTTGGAGATGTGCCTGTGCCTCGTCGTCCTCCTCCTCCTCCTCCTCCTCTCTCCTATCAGGCACCCAGGTAGAGTCAGTGACCTCATCATCCCCTCCCTCCTCATCACTGTCAACAACCTGGCAGTATGCTCCAGCTGGGGGAACATCATCACTGACAAATTGCTGTCCCTCTCGGCCACCCCCTCTCCCTGGGCTCACATCAATGCCTTCCTCTATCAGTGTTCCGTCATCGGAGTCTTCAAAACGCTGCACATCTTCCTGCAGCATGTACCCCACACTGTGTTGAAACAGTTCGGGGGACTCCTCAGGAGGACTTGGTGGTACTAGGGAAGTATTGTGTGAAGCCATTGTGCAGAGGGAAGAGGACGCCTTGGCAGCTGCTTTGCCAGATAAACTTTGATCTGTCTGTGTGAGAGAGGATGAGGAGGATGAGGACGGCTTGGTCATCCACTCTACTAATTCCTCTGCATGTTGAGGTTCAACACGGCCAGCTCCCGAAAAGAAGGACGAGCGGTCACGGCCACGGCCACGGGCTGAAGAGGATGCACCACATCCACTACCAGCGTTACCTCTACATGCAGAGCCTGCTTGCCCTCCTGACTCTCTGCCTCTTTTTGTTGTCCTTCCAGACATATTGAAGTGCTAAGGTGGTATGTAACAGCACAAGCGGAGTGACACCAAATGCGCTCAGGTGATATATAACAGCACACGTACAGTGGCACTACCTGCGCTCAGGTGGTATATAGCAGCACACGTACAGTGGCACTATCTGTGCTCAGGTGGTATATAGCAGCACACGTACAGTGGCACTAACTGCGCTCAGGTGGTATATAGGAGCACACGTACAGTGGCACTATCTGTGCTCAGGTGGTATATAGCAGCACACGTACAGTGGCACTAACTGCGCTCAGGTGGTATATAGCAGCACACATACAGTGGCACTAACTGCGCACAGGTGGTATATAGGAGCACACGTACAGTGGCACTATCTGCGCTCAGGTGGTATATAGCAGCACACGTACAGTGGCACTATCTGTGCTCAGGTGGTATATAGTAGCACACGTACAGTGGCACTATCTGTGCTCAGGTGGTATATAGCAGCACACGTACAGTGGCACTATCTGTGCTCAGGTAGTATATAGCAGCACACGTACAGTGGCACTAATTGCGCTCAGGTGGTATATAGGAGCACACGTACAGTGGCACTATCTGTGCTCAGGTGGTATATAGCAGCACACGTACAGTGGCACTAACTGCGCTCAGGTGGTATATAGGAGCACACGTACAGTGGCACTATCTGTGCTCAGGTGGTATATAGCAGCACACCTACAGTGGCACTATCTGTGCTCAGGTGGTATATAGGAGCACACGTACAGTGGCACTATCTGTGCTCAGGTGGTATATAGCAGCACACGTACAGTGGCACTATCTGTGCTCAGATGGTATATAGCAGCACACGTACAGTGGCACTATCTGTGCTCAGGTGGTATATAGCAGAACACGTACAGTGGCACTATCTGTGCTCAGGTGGTATATAGCAGCACACGTACAGTGGCACTATCTGTGCTCAGGTGGTATATAGCAGCACACGTACAGTGGCACTAACTGCGCTCAGGTGGTATATAGCAGCACACGTACAGTGGCACTATCTGCGCTCAGGTGGTATATAGCAGCACACGTACAGTGGCACTATCTGTGCTCAGGTGGTATATAGCAGCACACGTACAGTGGCACTAACTGCGCTCAGGTGGTATATAGGAGCACACGTACAGTGGCACTATCTGCGCTCAGGTGGTATATAGCAGCACACGTACAGTGGCACTATCTGTGCTCAGGTGGTATATAGCAGCACACGTACAGTGGCACTAACGGCGCTCAGGTGGTATATAGGAGCACACGTACAGTGGCACTATCTGTGCTCAGGTGGTATATAGCAGCACACGTACAGTGGCACTATCTGTGCTCAGGTGGTATATAGCAGCACACGTACAGTGGCACTATCTGTGCTCAGGTGGTATATAGCAGCACACGTACAGTGGCACTATCTGTGCTCAGGTGGTATATAGCAGCACACGTACAGTGGCACTATCTGCGCTCAGGTGGTATATACCAGCACACGTACAGTGGCACTAACTGCGCTCAGGTGGTATATACCAGCACACGTACGGTGACGCCAAATGCGCTCAGGTGGTATGTCACAGCACACGTACAGTGACCCAAATGCGCTCAGGTGGTATGTCACAGCACACGTACGGTGACCCCAAATGCTCTCAGGTGGTATGTCACAGCACATGTACGGTGACCCTAAATGCGCTCAGGTGGTATGTCACAGCACACATACGGTGACCCCAAATGCGCTCAGGTGGTATGTCACAGCACACGTACGGTGACCCCAAATGCTCTCAGGTGGTATGTCACAGCACACGTACGGTGACCCCAAATGCGCTCAGGTGGTATGTCACAGCACACGTACGGTGACCCCAAATGCGCTCAGGTGGTATGTCACAGCACACGTACGGTGACCCCAAATGCGCTCAGGTGGTATGTCACAGCACACGTACGGTGACCCCAAATTCGCTCAGGTGGTATTAAACAGCACACGCACAGTCAGAGCGACTGCGTTTCTGTGCAATTCAATAGCCCACTTGCATTAACAGCAACTGCCTTTCTGTGCAAATAAATAGCACACGTGCAGTAACAGTTAATGTGTCTATGTGCAATGAACTAACACGTGTACACTAACACGTTAGAGCATCAAGCACAATCTCCTGCCTGACAGATACTAATAGCAGAACTAGCTAAGCTATACAGTTTATAAATATATTGACAACTCCTAGGGATGTCAATATATTCTCTACAAACTGTACATTTAACTATACTAACTAGTAGCCTCCCTGATCTATCTATCTATCTATCTACCTGAAAAGACACTGGGCCAGATTCTCATATATTTTCGGCGGCGTAGCGTAAGCCATTTACACTACGCCGCTGCTGCGTACTAGAGCAAGTGCTTTATTCTCAAAGCACTTGCTCCGTAGTTTTCGCCGGCGTCTCGTAAATCGCCAAGCGTAAACCCGCGCAATTCAAATGTGGCGGCTTGTATTTAAATTAAGCGCGCCCCCGCGTCGAACGAACTGCGCATGCACCGGCCGGGGAAAAAGCCCAGTGCGCATGCTCCAGCTCACGTCGGGAAGCGTCATTGAAACCGACGTCAAAACGACGTGAGCGTCATTTACGCAAGTCCCTATTCGCGAACGCCATACTTAACATGGCGTCCGACGGCACCCGATGGCATCCGACGGAACTTCGTAAGGTTACTCCACATAGAAGCTGGGGTAACCTTACGAGTCCGTAAACGACGTACGCGACGACGGGGCGGCGTAAAAGCGTTCGGGAATCGCCGTACTAGCCTCATTTGCATATGCAAATGAAAAAACAACGTGAAGGCCACCTAGTGGCCGGAGTTGTCATTACACCTACGATTCGAAAGTGTAATGCTTTTACACTTGTCGGATGTAGAAGCGTATCTATGCAAAAGTGATGCTAAGCATCACTCGCATAGATACGAGGACAAAAAAAAGGCGATACGACGGGGTATCTGAGATACTCCATCGTAACGCCTCTGAGAATCTGGCCCACTGTGGGCCAGATTCAGATAGAATTGCCTATCTTTAGGCGGGCGTAGCGTATTTCAGATACACTACACCGATGTAACTCAGAGAGGCAACTACAGTATTCATAAAGCACTTGCACCTAACTTTGCGCCGGCGTAACTTAATTCCTTCGGCGTAAGCCGGTGCAAGTGGAAGTGGGTGTGACCTTATGCAAATGAATGGTCTAGTGATTTACACCCGGCGTATCTTCAACGGAGCATGCTCAGTACGTTTGTTCTCTTGTGAGCATGCTCACAACTATGCCGGCCCAACTTACAGAGATACGCCGGTCCAACTTACGCCCAGTCGATGAAAAAGTACATCCAGTTTTATTCCTCCCCCAGGGAAGGTACTTTTGCTGTGAGATGGCTGCTCGCGTTGCCCACACGCAGAGGAGGAAAAAAAACTTTAACACCCAGGAGATGTCAGCCCTCATAACAGCAATGGAGACTTATGACCAGGGCCGCCATCAGGGGGGTACAGGCAGTACACCTGTAAGGGGCCCGGGGGTCCCCAGGGGCCCGGATGGGAACCCCCCTTTTTTATTTTATTTTTATTTAAAAAAATATATATATATATTTTTATTTATATTTTTTTGATGGACAAGAAGGCCTGGCTTGCAGTCTCTGCTCTAATTCATTTCTAAGGTGTTCTGTCGAGTTGAGGTCAGGACTCTGTGCAGGCCAGTCAAGTTCCTCCACCCCAAACTTGCTCATCCGTGTCTTTATGGACCTTGCTTTGTGCACTGGTGAGCAGTCATGTTGGAACAGGAAGGGGCCGTCCCCAAACTGTTTCTACAAAGTTGGGAGCATGAAATTGTCCAAAATGTCTTGGTATGCTGACACCTTAAGAGTTCCCTTCACTGGAACTAAGGGGCCAAGTCCAACCCCTGAAAACAACCCTGCACCATAACCCCCCTTTCATCAAATGATTTGGACCAGTAAAGACATAAATGAGTGAGTTTGGGGTGGGGGAACTGGACTGGACTGCACAGAGTCCTGACCTCAACACCTTTGGGATGAATTAGAGCGGAGATTGTGAGCCGGGCCTTCTTGTCCAACATCAGTTCCTGACCTCACAAATACACTTCTGGAAGAATGGCCAAACATTCCCATAGACACACTCCTAAACCTTGTGGACGGCCTTCCCAGAAGAGTTGAAGATTTTATAGCTGCAAAGGGTGAGCCAACCCAATATTGAACCCTACAGGCTAAAGGATCGCACACACGATCGAATATTCCGATGGACGTGTTTTGTCGTATAATCAAACCGTCTGTACGCTCCATCAGACAAAAGAGCAGAAAAACTACGTAGTTTTGTGAATGTTGGCTGAAAAAGTTCTGCCGTCTGTATGCAGAACAAGTTCACGGCCAGTGCCTTTCGGACAAAAAAATATATATATATATATAATAATTATTATTATCATTTTTATTATTAAAGGGCCCAGAGGTCCCGGATGGAAAGCCCCCCTTATTTGGTAATTTCTTTTTATATAAAAAAGGGAGGTTGCCATCTGGGGCCCTGGTGGCCTCCGGACCCCTAAAAAAAAAAAAAAAAAGGTTTCTTTTTTTTTTAAGGGGGTTCCCATTCGGGCCCCTGGGGACCCCCGGGCCCCTTATAGGTGTACTGCCTGTACCCCCCTGATGGCGGCCCTGGTGGCGGGGGACCCATTAGTAGTGCTAGGACCACGGCTGCCATGTCTTGTCCTGTAACGGTGCTGCTGAAGCTGCTCTCCAGCTGACTTGAGCAAGTCTGGTGCAAAGTTACCCCTGCTTTATGAGGGGTAACTTTAGGCTGGCCAAACAGCTTAGGCACACCGCGCGTAGCCTGTGCCGAACGGGCCTATGTTCGGGAATCGGCGTATCTCCCTCATTTGCATATTTGCATAGGAAATCAATGGGTTTGCCAGATGCGCCCGGCATAAATATGCACCTAGGGCCAGATTCTCGTAGATGCGCGCCTAATTATGCAGGCGTTGCGCATCTCAGATGCACTACACCGACGTAACACGGAGTGGCAAGTACCGTATTCCCTAAGTAAATGCGCTCCAATATGCGCCTGCGTCGCGTAAAAACATTGGCGTAATCCGGCGCAACTCCAAAGTAGGAGGGAAGTGGGCGTGTTGCATTGTAATGAAGCGTGACCCCATGCAAATGCAGGCTGGGACGAACGGAGCATGCGCCGTGACGTGGATGACCCGCGCCGTGACGTGGATGACCCGCGCCATGACGTGGATGACTCGCGCTGTGACGTGGATGCCTTCTGCGCATGCGCAAAGCCTCCCTACGATGCGCCGGCGCAGGGTATATAATGCGCCCACACATGCGCCCGTGCAGCGCAAACGTCTCCCATTTTTTGGATAGTGACTGACAAAGTGCTGGACAAGATGACGACAAGTGCTGTTAAGGAGAGGAGGAAGAAGAATTTCTCCCCAGAGGAGAGGGCCATTGTCGTGAGGGCCATGGAGAAGTACGACTCGCGGCTCCATGGTGCTGACAGTGCCCGGACCAGCAAGTCCCGGAGGGACCAAATACTTATGAAAGTGGCTTGCCAGGTCAATGCCCTCTCTCATGAGGTCCGGACACCGCAGGACATTCAGAAGAAAATGAATGACCTGCGGCGTCATGTGAAGGGCAAGCTGGCTTCCATAGCCCAGCATGCCAGGGGCACTGGAGGGGGCCCACCCTGCCCTGTCCGCCTGACTGAGGAGAAGGTGGTTGCCCACTGCCTGCAGACGGAGCAGGTTGAGGGATGTGGGGGCTATGAGTCCCAGAAGCCAGCCGTGAGGACAGGTAAGTGTGTTTTATATTCTATCTGTTGTGTACATGTATGGGGGTGGAAGGGAACATGTACCAAGTGTGTGGGTCCACCAACATGGGCATCTTTTGTGTCATCCACAGATGTGCAGGAGGGAGCGGGGCCATCTGTTGATGCCAGGGCCCATCAGGATCCAGTCCCTCTGGCTGCCCCCCTGGAACAGGACTTGGAGGGAAGTGGGCACACCTCAACGGAGGAGGTGGTTGAGGAGGGTGTGGTAGACCAGGACATGATTGTTGTTGTGGAGGAGGATGATGGGTTGCCCGGACCAGCCCAGGCTATCCCTCCACCTTTAGCGAACCCCTCAGTGTCCCCCTCCAACCTCTCCAGTCCCTCTCTTCCCCCCCCCTCATCTCCGGACCCTCAACATCCTCCCCTTATGCCAGGTCCCCTGCCACTCCCCGCAAGGCAACGTGCAAGACCAGGGGTGTATCCAAGGTCCTGCCGGAACAGCTGGTCAGACAGCAGGACCAGCAAAATCAGCACCTGGCCGAGGTCGTGGAGGAGATGAAGCGCCTGGCCGACAGCCTGGCATCCTCGGGACACATTACGGATGCCATCCAGGATCTTGCTGTCAACAGCGCAGCAACGTTGACCAGCCTGGGGGAGCTGCAGGCAAACACCTCCGAACTTGTGGGGGAGGTTCATGCCCTGCGCCTTGCTGTCGAGGAGCAGACTGCTGTGCAGACCCGCATAGCAGTTGCCCTGGAGGGCATGCAGGCAGCCAGGGGGGGACGTGGGGATGCTCCTCCTCAACCTGCCCCCCCCCCCCATCTGTGGCTGCCCCCAGGCAAGTGAGGGGCAGGACCCGTGGCACCAGGCGGAGCCCCCGCCAGGCCCATTAATTCTATTTTTGTTTAATATTATGCTCTGGTTAAGAGCTTTTTTGTTTTTTGTTTATTATGCTCTGGTTAAGAGCTTTTTTGTTTTTTGTTTATTATGCTCTGGTTAAGAGCTTTTTTGTTTTTTGTTTATTATGCTCTGGTTAAGAGCTTTTTTGTTTTTTGTTTATTATGCTATGGTTAAGAGCTTTTTTTGTTTTTTTGATACTGCACACGGTGCAGTGTGAATGGTGTGTGAATGTGAGGGGGTGGCACTCCTGCCAGTAAGGGGTGTCACCCTCGGCCGTGGTGGTGAAGTTAACCCCACGGCTGTATGAATGACGTGTGAAAGGTGTATGAATGGACAGCAACATCATTGGGGCCTTGACGTGGCGTTGCTGCTCCCAAGTCCTACATGATGGACTTGGGCTAATCCAATGTGATGTGGATGTGGGGTGTGTGATCTAGGGACCACAGTGGTGTACACGCGTGCAGTGTCTGTGTGCCATGATGAATGTGTGTGTTTAACGGTCAAAGATTCGTAACACGAGGACCCTCCTGACTGCTCTTCCATCAGCAGACGAGGTCTCCTCTGGCAGGGGGGGGCTGTGTGGTTGGGGGGTCAGGTCATCACGTAGGGCAATCTGCAGGCCCTTTCTCATGGCAAAGTTGTGCAGTATGCAACATGCACCGATGATCTGACCCACAAAGTTGGGGGGATACAATAGGGCCCCCCCAGACTTATCCAGGCATCGGAAACAGGACTTCAGGAGGCCAAATGTGCGCTCCACCACTGCACGGGTTTTGATGTGTGCTTCATTGTATCTTCTCTCTCCTCTGGTTTGGGGGTTCCGGAAAGGAGTCATGAGATGGGGTCCCAGTGTATATGCAGAGTCACCTGGAAGGGAAAAGACAGGAGGATGTTAGTCATGCATGTGTCCCTTGTGATGTGTGCATCATGGGAGGGGATAGTCATGGCTGCCACCCATGTCACTCACCAACCAGCCAGCTGTCCCCATACATGTCCTGCTCAAAATCTTCGGGGATGTTGCTTTGACGGTAGATGTAGCTGTCATGGCTGGACCCGGGGTCTTTGGCACGGACGTGCCATATGAGGTATTTGGCATCGGCTATCACCTGTACGTTGATGGAATGCCAATGCTTCCGATTGCGGTATATGTGCTCTGTGACACTGGGGGACTGTAGGGCCACATGTGTGCAATCAATGGCCCCGATGGTGCGTGGGAATCCGTCAATTCTGTAGAAATCTGTCATTGCCTTCTGCCGCAGGTGCTCAGTGGTGGGTCTGATGAACTGGTTGGACATGCATCTGAGGATTGCTGGGACAACCTGGTGCAGACATCTGCTTATGCTGGTTTGTGACATTTCCAGCCACCACTCCACTTGTACGCTGGAATGAACCACTGGCCAGGAAATGGAGTGTTGCCAGTACCTTCACCAGTGGCTGCAGTGCATGTGAGCGGTATGTCTGGCTGGTGATGTCATCCTGCAGGGCTGTGGTTATTTCCAGGATGGCATCAGGGCTGAATCTGAAGATGCGATACACCTCCTCATCACCCATGCCAAAGAGCCTCATGCGCGCTCGGTAGATCCTCTCACGTGCCCCCCTCCTCCTACTCCTCCTTCTATGCTCCTCTTCCTCTGCATACCTTAGTAGTGATAAGACCATGGCTGGCCCTGGCATGTTGGCATACGAATGTGTTGTCCAGTAAGTGTGATTGCTCAGCTCGTCCGTTACGGTGCTGCTGTAGTTGCTCTCCAGCTGACTTGCACACGGCCTTGAGCAAAGTTACCCGTGCTTTTATGAGGGGTATGTTTACTCAAGGCTTTCGAGTTACGCGCACCACGAGTAGCCAACGCCGGACGCGCGTAGTTTCGGGAATACGCGCATTTCCCTCATTTGCATATTTGCATGCTAATTCAATGGGAACTGAATATTTTTGATGCGTAACTATGCGCCTACGCCGCGCTAGCTTAATGCATTTTCGCCACCCAGACGGAAAAAATTTTCGCGCGTATGTGGTTCTGTGTTTACCGCGCATCGATACGCAGGCGCACATTTACTATTACGCCGCGCATATACATTTATGCAGGCGTAGCGCCGCTGAGAATCTGGCCCCTAGGATGTGCAGACGTAGGCAAGTTACGCCGGTCGGGAATAGCCTATTTTGGTGCGTATCTAGTTCTGTGGGTACGGTGCATAGATACTCCGGCGCAAATTTAGACTTAGGCGGCACATCTCGAGATACTCCGGCATAAGTCCTATCTGAATCTGGCCCTGTGTCTCTATCTATCTATCTCTCTCTCTCTCTGTGTCTGTCTGACTTCTCTCTCTGAAAGCAAGCCGGAACACACTACACGAGGCCGCCCGGGAGGCCGCCTTTTATAGTGTGGGGCGTGTGCTAAAGCCCTGAGCCCTAATTGGCCAAAGCATCCCGGCTTTGGCCAATTAGGTCTCTTCGTTTTTTAGGCGCTGTGATTGGCCAAGCATGCGGGGTCATGGTGCATGCTTGGCCAATCATCAGCGCGCAACGCCGCAGTAAATTATGGGCCGTTGCGCGTCATTCGAATTTGGTGCGAACGACCCGATTTGTTCGTTTTCGACGAACAATCGAACGGTCGATGTTCGATGCGAACATGTGTTCGCATCGAACGCGAAGCTCATCCCTAGTTCTAATCTGTGATCAGGGATAGCTGGGATGAGGTCCTAAATGAGAGACTTGACTGACCCTTGGACATCCAGTATCAATTCAGGAAGGCCTCTGATATGGAAATTATAACACCTGCTTCTGTTTGAGGTCATCCATTTTAGACAGGGAAATTGATCCTAAAGTGTTTTCATACATACATTGTTTTGATTAGCCCACTGGACCGTTTGGTCTACAGTCTGTACAATGGCTTCCCAGACTCTGTAGATACATTTTAATTGAGTTAGTGATTTGTGCTGCTTTTTTGCTAAAACGTTGGCCAGCATTTCAGACAATTTAACCAGGATCTTAGTTTGTGGGATGACCCTGGGGTATGGGAGAAGCCTGATGCAAAACAGTGAGGCCTGCCAGGCTGTCAATCAGTGGGGTGCCTAGCAGCCCATCAAATATTCTGCCCAGGAAAAATTTGGTGGATGCAGGGGATAAGCATCTTGAGGTGCAGGCATAGGATCCACAATGGATTTGGCTGCTATCTTGGAATGTCTCAGGGCCTGCTCTCCAAAGCTTAGCTTACCTGACCCCATGCCCAGGTTGCTGAGTTGCTTGTTCTCATATACAGCAGCGACCTAGTATACAGTATCTTGGTCTTTTACACATCAGCACTGTAGTATCACTTGGTGACATGGTGAGTCCCATAAGTTCAGTCCAAGCCAGTGCAGTGACTAGCACAACTAGCACCCGGAGCCAATAAGAATTAGAACACCTGCCCATGTTTCCCCCATTCACTGCCCAACCCGGAGTTCAGATTTAACTACTACCCAAATTCAAACCTTGCTAGACAATTTTCAAGGAAACATATGGTTTCCAAGTATAAAACTTTTTTGGGCCAAATATTCAACATGAGCATTACTAAAAAGAATGAATCGCTGTCATATTGGTCAACAGACCCAATTCATCATATGCCCGTGTTCTCTGCTGCCATGGTCAGGGGTATAAGAATATAATGTTATTTATGCACTTTAACGATACACTCAGTCGTCCGCAGGATGATGACCAGTCACCGTGGTTATACAGCTGCCGGTCAGCTGTCCTGCGCAAATTGCCATAGCTGTACAGCGGCTCGCACAGGTGCGATAGCAGGTGAGAGTGTCCATGGGTCAGATGGACTAAATGTCAGCAGGCGACCCACGATCGCCTGTTACAGAGGCAGAACAGGAAACTTCCTTCGTAAACAAGACAATTCCTCGTTCTGCGCCCACGCTACGCCGGCGTATGTAAGCTACGTCGGCGTAGGCTGCCCAGTTTTTAGACGTATGTTGGTTTGTGGGTCTGGCGCACAGAAACGCAAGCGCACATTTGCACTTACGTCGGCGTAAGTGCTTTGTGAATCTGGGCCATAGTCTATAAGTGATGTTTTCTTTTTAAATTCTCACCAGATGTTTTAACCACTTCCCCACCGCACCATAGTAAAATGATGTCGGCGGGGACCTTTCCTCCTTCAGACTGGACGTCATATGACGTCCTTGCTTTTTCCGGCCGCTAAGGGGCGCGCGCAGGATCACGGCAGGACCATGGATCTGTGTGTGTAAACACACAGATCCATGTCCTGTCAGCGGTGAGGAGACTGATGTGTGTTCCCAGTACAGAGGAACACACATCGATCTCCTCCCCTTGTGAGTCCCCTCCCCCTACAGTTAAGGCCTTGTACACACGGCTGAATATATCCGCTGTGAACGGTCCCCGGACCGTTTACAGCGTATATTTACGCCGGGGTGTTTTGATCCGATGGCTGTACACACCATCGGATCAAATTCCCCGCCGGCGGACAGCGTGGTGACGCGGCGGTGACGTTGACGCCGCCACGTCACCGCACCAGGAAGTAAACACTTCCGCGCGCATGCGTCGGATCCATTCACAGGATACGACGCATGTGCGGCAAGATATGTCCGCTGGTTTGCCGTACTAACCAGCGGACATATCTGACGGCCAGCTATCCGGCGGAATTATTTCAAAGCATGCTTTGAAATTTTTCCGCCGGATGAATCCGGCAAAAAGCGTCCGTTTGCCCCTACAGACGAGGGGATTTTTCGGCTGAAATGGTCCGTCGGACCATGTTCAGCGGAAATATCCCCTCGTGTGTACAAGGCCTTAGGGAACATATTTAATCCCTTCAGCGCCCCCTAATGTTAACCCCTTCCCTGCCAGTCACATTTACACAGTAATCAGTGCAGTTTTATAGCACAAATCGCCATGTAAATGTGAATGGCCCCAAAAATGTGTCAAAAGTGTCCGATGTGTGCGCCGCAATGTCATAGTCACAATAAAAATCGCAGATCACCGCCATTACTAGTAAAAAAAAAAATGCCAGAATTGTATTTCCTACTTTGTAGACACTAGAACTTTTGCGCAAACAGATCAAATACGCTTATTGCGATTTTTAACCAAAAATATGTAGAAGAATACGTATCGGTCTAAACTGAGGAAAAAAAAGTAAAAAAATTATGATATTTATTAAATCAAAAAGTAAAAAATATTGTGTTTTTTTTTCAAAATTGACGCTTTCTTTTAGCGCAAAAAATAAAAACCACAGAGGTGATCAAATACCACCAAAAGAAAGCTCTATTTGTGGGGGAAAAGGGTGTAAATTTTGATTGGGAGCCACGTCGCACGATCGCGCAATTGTCATTCAAAGTGGGACAGCGCTGAAAACTAAAAAATGGTCTGGGCAGGAAGGGGGTGAAAATGCTCTGTATGGAAGTGGTTAAATCAACTCTGTGTTCAATTGTAAATACCAGAAGTGCTATTAGCTTATTTCAAAGCTTGTAGCCTGGAGTAAATTCAGCTGATAGAGCTTTCTACAGCATATCTAAAAAAATATTAAAATCTGTTATTTTAGCTCCTATATCTAAAATTTCAAAAGTGTGTTACCTTATCTTTTAAACTTTATTTAATAGGAACATTGTTTTAGTTGTTTAGTTATCCACATTTCTTGTAATTAAAATCCTTCATCATACCAATTGTCACCTTTTATTTATGACAACAACTGTTACTTTTAATTACATTATTTAAAGTAATAGTAACGTTTTTTTTGTTGTTTTTTTTTATAGATAAAATAAAAATGTATTATATTTACATACTCTGTGCGATAGTATTGCACAGAGCAGCCCCCTACCTCCTTTTCTGGAGTCCCCCGCTGGTACTTATTACTCATTCTCACCTCTGGGTGCTCCCTCATCAAGAGCAGTGCTGAAGGGGTACCTGTGTGGGCACACTCCCAATCTCGGCTCTGTGTGTCCTTAGACACACACACAAAATTTGTATGCCCCACCCCCTCTCTCACTCCTTACAGGAGTTTGACTGACAGCACCAGGAGCCTATGGCTCCCACTGCTCTCAAATGGACGAGCACTGCTGCAGCTTGGAACATCGCTGGATTGTGAGAGGAGTCAGGAAAGTGTTTGGGGGGGACACGTAGTGATTTTTTTTTTGTTACCTTAATGCAGAGAATGCATTAGGGTAAAAAAAAACACCCAGACTTTAGAACCACTTTATAGAATCACTAAAGGAAAAAAAATGTTTTGCCTAAAATGACTGTTTACAGGGTATAGAGACATAATACTTAACTGATTCCTTTTAAAAATGATTAAAAACAGATAAAAATCAATCATATAATGTGCCTGCAGTTTAGTTTCATTTTAAAAAAATGGTTTCATGTTTCTGTGAAGTAAAGAGACACACAGAACAAAAACATACAAATAGGGGCTGATTTAACAAGCCTGTGCGCCATGACTCACGGCGCACAAGCAGGAGTAAATGTGTTTTTGACATTTACAAAAGAGATACACTGCCAGTGCAGTGTATTTCCTCATTTACTAAACTACCTAATGCGCCCAGGAGAGGGCGCACGGCACGCCAGTACAGAGCTGGCATACGACACTTCCGGATTCCCAGTCTATCTGTAGGTTGTGGGCCTGTAGCCAGGGTAGGCCCAGGATGACGGGATAGAAGGGCGAAGAGATTGCGTCTAAACGCAGCAGCTCTCGGTGGTTGGTGGAGGAGGTGGTCAACATTGGTGGGGTCACCTTGGTTACCAGTCCAGATTTAATGTGAGACCCATCAGCCAAGAATACAGTGAGCCCCTGTTCTCTGGTGTGTAGAGGAATGTGTTGCTGAGCTGCGAAGGACTGGTCAATGAAACAGCTACACGCTCCAGAATCGATAATAGCAGTCACTGATACGGTTCTTCCCGGCAGCTGGAAGGAAACAGGCAGAGCGATATGCGCTGAGCTGGCAGACAAGGCAGGCCGGGGTAACTGGTTGGGTGAAGAAAGGGAAAGACATTTACGCAGCTTGGCAGGACAGGTACGTACAAAGTGACCGGCAGCTCCACAGTACAGACAGAGGTTATTTATTCGTCGGCGTTGGCGTTCTTCTGGAGTCAATGAAGAACGGGTCAGGCCCAATTGCATGGGTTCAAGCATCTCTGGAGTAGGGAAAGCAGAGTTTCCAGGAGCCAGGTTAGGAGAATCAGGGATCTTGGGTAATATCCAGGTTGGACGTGAGTGCTGTATGGTTTTTTCAGACCTGCGTTCTCGTAGGCGGCGGTCAATCTGGATGGACGTAGTGATTAGGGTTTCCAGAGAGCTTGGCACCCTGACCCGAGCGAGCTCATCTTTCAGATTTTCAGAGAGACCCAAATGAAACTGGTGACACAGGGCTGCATCATTCCAGCTGGTGTCTGCACTCCAGCGTCTAAAGTCACTGACATAGTCTTCGGCCGCTCTATGGCCTTGCTGTAGTGCATGAAGAGTGGCTTCAGCGGTGGTGGTACGATGTGGGTCGTCATAAATCAGTGCCATGGCACCAAAGAACGTTTGCATGGTGTCTAGTTGTGCGTTTTTCTCTTCTAACAGCCGGTGGGCCCAAGACTGCGGTTCCCCTTGTAGGAGAGAAATAATAAATCTCACTTTGGTGGCTTCCAGGAAAAAAGTCTGTGGCTGAAGAGCAAAGTAGAGCTGGCAGGCATTGCGGAAGGCTCTAAATTTACTCCGATCACCGGAAAACCTCTCAGGCGTAGGTACTTGGTGCTCAGGGGGTGACACCATTACTGTATGGTTGGCTGAAGTCCCAGTTTGGGTGGTGGAGGAGGCAGGATCGGATGCAGGAGCTGTGGTTGCTGGAGTGGACAGGGACTGTACCTGCTCTTCCAGAGGCACGTATGCCTCCTGCAGCGATTTAACCGCTTTTGTAAGAGCAGCGAGGTGCTGACATATTTCATCCACTGGAGAGGATCCTCTTGCAGGCTCAGACATGGCTGTTTGGTACTGTTACGTACCTGGGATGTGAGCCTGACGTGCAGAGGAAGGCCTCTCGTACAACTCCGGCTCGCGGACTACTGGCAGTGAAACAGTAGCCACAGGAGCACGGTGGGGTATGAGTGCCTGTAAACAGTTCAGTAGTCCCTGTAGTAGCGGTGATCAGCAGGTAGATGAGCTGACACGATGCTTGACTGGTGGCAGGCTGGGATGAACCACGGAGCAGTACCAGATGCAGGCTTGCAGGGCTGGGAGCTGTAGCAGGCTGGATGAGCGGGATGCAGGGTCAGACAGGCCGGGTCGGTAATAATCAGGCAGATCAGGCAAAGACGTTAGGCAGAAGAGAGGTCAGGTCACAAGCCAAGTAGTACTGGAAGATCATCAGACAGAATCAGCAGGCAGGATCAGAGTCTAAGGGAAACCGGGATCAGAACATGCAGCAGGTATTCACAGGTAACAACAAGCTGGATCAGAGTCAGAGGTCACACAGGAAACAGGAAATGACACGGAAGCTGCAGACCAAACAGCAAGGAACCTCTGTAAGAGCCTTGCTTAAATAGCCTGCCTGACTCCATTATTAGTGACAGGTGTGTGTCTTAAAGTGCTAGTACGCATGCGTGCATGCCGGGCGCTTGCATGGAAAGTCTGTCTTCCCTGACACGCCCTATGCCAATATAAGTCGGTGCCCACCGCTCTGTTGGCATTTCAGCGCCGGACCTCGTCGTGTCAACATCCAATTGAAGAACACAGCGGAGAGAAGCCCTGGCCCCAGCGGAAGAGCCAGGCAGAAGCGGAGGCCACCGAAGAAGCCCGCAAGTGTCACCTTGCGGCGGAAGACAGCGAAAGAAGCCCTGGCCCCAGGAGGAGCCAGGCAGAAGCCGACGAAGGCAGCAGCGAAGACTGGGCTGGGTTGTCGCCCCTCCCCGGCAGAAGACGGCTTTAGAAGACCGAGGAGGAGCGACGCCCCCCGTTGTTCTCCGCCGTTTTCGGCCGCCCCCCCCGGATGTAAAAGAGCTTAATTTGGGGTGGGGGCCCGGCCCAACATGGCGGAGAGCATCGGTGGGTGTGGCCCCCCCTGGCAGAAAACTGCTAGAAGTCCGGGGGGGGGGTAGGTGCACCCCCTCGGCGGAAGACAGCCATCAGCCCGCGGGAGGCAGGAGCCCCCCGCAGAAGACGGCTCTAGAAGACCGAGGAGGAGTGACACCCCCCGTTTCTTTGGCGTGGGTTTAACCCCTTATGTTCCAGACCAAATCTAAGAGCCTGTTGTGCACCTGGAGGGGGACCCCCATGCCGTGGAGTTCCTCTTTATCCTGGTCCTGTCAGGGGGGGAATGCCTGCTCGTCTGTCCATACAATGTATGAACAGCGATCTGTCATTTCCCCTAGTCAGTCCCACCCCCTTTACAGTTAAAACACACCCAGGTAACATAATCAACCCCTTCCTCGCCCCTAGTGTTAACCCCTTCCCTGCCAGTGACATTTTTATAGTAAGCAATGCATTTGTATACCATTGGTCGCTAGAAAAATGCCAAAGCTCCCAAAAATGTGTCCGCCATAATGTCGCAGTAGCCATAAAAATCACTGATCGCCACCATTACTAGTAAAACAAAAATATATTCCGAAAAAAAACATAAAAAGAACCCCTATTTATAACTTTTGCCCAAACCAATCAAACGCTTATTGCGATTTTTTAGAACCAAAAATATGTTGAATATTACGTATCGGCCTAAACTGAGGGAAAAAAGTTTATCTATATATATTTTTGGGGAGATTTATTATAGCAAACAGTAAAAAAGTTGTATTTTTATTTTCAAAATTGTCGCTATATTTTTGGTTCGAGCAAAAATAAGAAAAAAAAATCAAATACGACCAAAAAAAAAAAACATTTTGTTGGTGAAAAAAGAGGACGCCAATTTTGTTTGGGAGCCATGTCGCACAAACGCGCAATTGTCAGTTAAAAAGACGCAGTGCCGAAACGCAAAAACTGGCCTGGTCAGTGACCAGTAATATGGTCTGGGGCTCAAGTGGTTAAAAATTAGGAAAACACTTAAGTTAGCCCAATTTATGGCCATAATGTGAAAGATGATGTTACACCGAGTAAATAGATACCCAACATGTCACGATTTAATATTGCACACACTCATGGAATGGCGCCAAACTTCAGTACTTGAAAATACCCATAGGCAATTTTTTTTTTCAGGTTACCAGTTTAGAGTTACAGAGGAGGTCTAGTGCTAAAAGTATTTCTCTCGCTCTAACGTACGCTATGATACCTCACATGTGGGGTTTGAACGGTGTTTACATATGTGGGTGAGACTTACACATTTAAGGCCCGCCCACATATGTAAACATCGTTCAAACCACACATGTGAGGTATCATAGCGTGCGTAAGTGCGAGATCTGTAAATCTAAACTGCTAACCTGAAAAAAAAATGGTGCGTGTTCGCTTCTGACTGCGAGCTACTAGGGACAGGGGTGTTTTAATTATTATTATTTATGTTTGTTACGTAAAAATTCAATAAGACCTCCCCTTCAGGTTGTAAAGCATCAGTTCAGGGGGAAACAAATAAAAAAACAGCTCTCATGCTTTCATCCGCCATTGCAGATTTGATTCTGGTAATGCATCTCGAGTGAACTGGGCATGCTCGAACACTTAGAAAATTAAGCAGGGTGTTTGTGCCTGAAAATGACATGCATCTTTCTGAGCATGCTCAGAAAGCTTGTTTTTTGGCTTAGTAATTTAAGGACATCCTTAACAGGTGTAAGCAGTTACAAGTGCACACAAACTAGAGGCTGACATTTCTGCATGTGTTTCCAATTGGTTCATTAGCACACATGTTATAAAAAGCGTGGATAGAGCACATGTCAGCTGCCCTGAGAGGGGGCAGACTTGCTGGCTGGAAGGAATGGCGGGGGGGGCAATTGTTTGATATAAAGATTTTCACTTTGATGTTTTGTCTGCTGCATAATTTTGCAAAATGTTTCTCAAGATGTTAATGACTAATGTTTTAATCCTGTGGGTCTATCCTGTTATTTCAAAAGCATGAACCATATTCAAATTACTGTGTGAACTAAACCTAGGTCTTTTTTTTGTGTGTTTTTTTATAAAAAAATATTTTGTCTTGCTTTCCTTGTTTAGTGGACCAATAAAATTACTTTAAAATGTTAAAGTTTGTTTTGTGATATTTTTTTTCTGCTACAGATTTTAACAGCTGCAGCTGAAATAGTTTGGGCCTAAACCATCAAGTGTGATTTGTCTCTAAGCTCTTTCCTGGTGCGTATGCATGAAATGTTTGCCATGTTTAGTCACCAGAAAAGGAAGGACAAAGCGGTAAGTATTGTTTCCTAGAATTGATGTCCAGACTGACTTTTTAAAGCACATGTGCAAGATGAAGGAAAACCTGCAAACAAGGCCTGTTTGGGGGGGGGGGGTGGTGTATTGGTGGACAGCCTTGAAGTGCTGATTTACAGCGCTGTGCTTGGAACTAGCACAAGACAATCCTATTCTAATTGTGGGTGTTTGAAGGAAGCCAAGTGAGTGTTAGAACCCCTGCTAGTGTTTTTAGGTTGGGCTTTGTGTCCCTTTTCTTAAAATTGGCTTCACTTCCTGTCACACAGCTGAACAGGAAGTGAGGTTAAAACCCTACCAATGGTCTTTTCTTCGGGACACAGGTCAATCTAACTAGTGTCCCCATTAAGCAATTTGCACTGCTGTGTACACCCCAAATGATTAGTTACTTTGGGGTTTAGTAAAGGCAAAGCAGTAGAAGCGTAGTCAATGAAAATCAGAAGGGAAGCACTGATGGTTTTAACATCCAATCCCGCCAAGTTTTTATTTTTCTTCCTTGCTTGTCCACTTGTAGTGCAAAGTGGATTTGCCTTTAGTAAATGGACCCCAAAGTCCAAGATCCCTACTAATTTGGGGTGTACACAGCAAAATGCAATTTCCAAAATAGGAAACTATTTAGATTGATCTGTGTGTCCCCAACAAGACATTACTCAGGTTTTTCCCTCACTTCCTGTTTGGCTATGTGGCAGGAAGTGAATGAATTAAGTAGAAAGTGACATTTGTGAGGTGTCTTTACCCTATCAGGGGTGCAGGCATCCCCAAAACAAACAAAAAATTGTTTAGTTAACATTGGTTGGTGTTTGTGGGGGTTCCTAACACACATTCATACATATTAGCAACGCTGGATCCAGGCCTATTGGCATGGTTATATTTTCTTAAAGGGGTAATTCCCCCAAAAACCTTTTTTTAACATTTATTCAGGCTCGTTATGTCAAGGGGAATCATTTTTTTTTTTTTTAGAAATGAAGCAGTACTTACCGTTTTACAGATGCATCGTCTCCGTCGCTTCCGGGTATGATCGTCTGGTCTGGGCGTGCCTATTTGATTGACAGGCTTCCGACGGTCGCATACATCGCGTCACGAGTAGCCGAAAGAAGCCGAGCGACGGTGCGGCTCTATACTGCGCCTGCGCACCGTCGTTCGGCTACTTTCGGAAAATCGTGGCGCGATGTATGCGACCGTCGGAAGCCTGTCAATCAAACAGGCACGCCTATAGTCGGAGCCCATACCCGGAAGCGTCGGAGACGATGCATCTGTAAAACGGTAAGTACGGCTTCATTTCTAAAAAAAAAAAAAATGATTCCCCTTGACATAACGAGCCTGAATAAATGTTAAAAAAAAGGTTTTTGGGGGAACTACCCCTTTAAGCCTCTCAATAAAATTATCTGAAATTTGGGGTTAAACTGGAACTATAATCCACACTTCTTCTTTTTGTTTTCTTTCATTTTGGATAGAGTTGGGGGGGAGGGTTATAAGCCCTGTCAGTTTATTTTGTATTATCCCTGTCCATTTTGGGAGATTGGCCCTCACTTCCTGCCCCATAGCCAAACAGGAAGTGATAGAAAAACTAGGCAAATTAAGGGACTCCTGTGCCCCCCACAGAACTTGTGTGTGTCCCCTGAAAATTCCTGGGCGGGTCATAAAAAACAGGGTGTGGCCTTGACAGGAAGGGTGGGTCATTTTTCTGTTAGGGGGTGCCAAAATTTGGTCAGGCCTAGGGCAGCACAAAACCTAAATATCCTACTGCATATTAGGGCTTATTTAGACAGGATCCAATATACAGCATGTTTTTAGATTGTGGGAGGAAGCCCACACAGGCAAAGGGAGAAGATGCAAACTCCAGGCAGATGGTGTCACGGGCGGGATTCGAAACAGCAACCCTTTTGCTGCTAGGTGAACATGCAATACACTACACCACTGTGCTGAACGAACATGATCGCAGCTGAAAGCATGAGATCAGTGTTTTGTTTTGATTTTCCAATTCCATGCTTTCCAGCCTGGAGGACAGATGTGGGGTCTTATTGACCCTGCCTCTCTCCATAAAGAGGACCTGTCACACACTAGTCCTATTACAAGGGATGTTTACATTACTTGTAATAGGAAGAAAAGTGAAAAATAATACAAAAAAAGGGACAAACAAGTGCAAAAAGAAAAATATTAAGTTAAAAAAAATAAAAAAATAAAACTAAATTTAAATGCCCCTGTCCTTTAGAAGCTCACACTCAGAAGCGAACACGCATGCAAGTCCCACCCACATATGTAAACACCCTTCAAACCCCACATGTGAGGTATCATAGCGTGCGTTAGAGTGAGAGCAATAATTTTAGCACTAGACCTCCTCTGTAACTTAAAACTGGTAACCTAAAAAAAAAGTCAAGCGTCGCCTATGGAGATTTGTAATAACGAAGTTTAGCGACATTCCATGAATGTGCGCAATATGAAAGTGTGACAAGTTAGGTATCTATTTACTCGGTGTAACATCATCTTTCACATTATCCCTAAAAATTGGGCTAGCTTTACTGCTTTGTTATTTTGTCCTTCATGAAACAACTTTTTTTTTAAGCCAAAAAAAAAGGCGTTTGAAAAATTTTGCCGCAAATACCGTTGGAAATTTGTAAGAAAAAATGCCCGCCACTTTATTCCCTAGGGTGATTGTTAATAAAATATATCTAATGTTTGGGGGTCCTGAGTAATTTTCAAGGAAGAAAATATAATTGTTACATGAAGGAGAGAAGTGCCAGAATAGGCGCGGTATGGAAGTGGTTAAAGTGCAACAATAAAAGTGAAATATTCCTTTAAATTTCGTACCATGGGGGGGGGTGTAATCAGGGCCACCATCAGGAATTATGGGGCCCCTTACACAGCTTCGGGCATGGGCCCCCTGGAGCAGAGAACCGAGAGGGGGTGCTGCCGCAATTTAATAAGCGGGGGGTTCCTTTACAAAAAAATAAATATAGAAAAATAAATATTAAAAAAAGGGTGGTAGACCTGGGGACCTCTGGGCCCTTTAATAAAAATAAACCTCTGGGCCCTTTAATGAAATATATATATATATATATACAGAGCTTTTTTTCTCAGAAAATAGGTGCAGGAACTCAACCACGACCCCGTTCAGATTTCACAAACAGTAGAAGGGTCTTAAAGGGGCATTAAATACCAGAATTGCACTAATACAGAGTGCAGAGTTCAGAGGGGTTACACACAGAGTGAAGAGCTGGCACTTGTAAACACAGAAACCAGACTTCTGTGTTTACAAGTGATTGTGGTGAGCAGGCACCAAAGGGTCTGAGCCAAAGGTGGTGGAACTGAGTTCCACCAAGTTCCCCCAGAAAAAAAGCCCTGTATATATATATATATATATATATAAAAAATATATATATAAAAAAAAAAATATATAGCTAAAAAAAAAAACAAGGGGGTTGCCTGGGGACCTCTGGGCCCTTTAATAAAAAATAACTAAAAAAATATTTAAAAAATAACATGGGGTGGGAGCTGTGGTGGCTCAACGTGATTGGCACTGCGCTGACAAGCCGTTCACCTCTGCAGCCAAGGGTTCGGATCCCGGTCTCGGCTACATGTGAATTGAGTTTGGTGGTCTCAGCCCGGCTCCCGGTGGGTGTGCTATGCAAGGTACGCCTGTGCTTAGTATGCCCACCCCCCCTCACTCCCTCATAGGGGGAGTCCCTCTGCCCCATTGGGGTCCTGTTGAGCCCCAGTCGGGCTCCCAAGTGGAGCAGGTAGGGCGGGGTGAGTGGGAGGCCCCCCCTTACACCCGCCATTGCCACCGGGGGCATGGAGAAGGATGGCAATTGCCTCCGGGGGGAGGGTCTGCCTACTCCCAACTCCTGCAGTCCGGCTCCTCTCTCTCGAGTTCACGCACAAAATACACTTTAAAAAAGATAAAAAATATAAATAATAACCTGGGGACCTCTGAGCCTTTTAATAACAATATATGTATATTTTAAAAAAAAATTAAGAAAATAGAAAACGTTTAAAACATTTTTATAATTTAATAATATTAATATTATAATAATAATTTATATATCATTTTTTTTATAAAAAAAGGGGGGTTGTCATCTGGAGCCCTGGGGATCTCTGGGCCACTGCCCTGGGGATCTCTGGGCCACTGGGGACCTCCAGACCCCTAAAAAAAAAACATTGGCCCTTTAATAAAAAAAATATCTATATATTAAAAAATATCTTTAAAAAAAAAAAATGAAAAAATGGGGAGTTGCCACCCAGGGCCCTAGGGGCCTCTGGGCCCCTCCGGACTGCTAAAAAAATACAAAAAATTGGCCCTTTAATAAAAAATAAAAAAATATATAAAAAAATATATAAAAAAAATAAAAAAAGAGGGGGTTACCTTCTGGGGCCCTGGGGGCCTCCAGGCATCTGGGCACCTCCGGACCCCCAGGCCCCTTACAGGTGTACTGCCTGTACCCCCCTGATGGCGGCCCTGGGTGTAATGTCAGCATGTGAAAAGTGACATTCTGAAGGAAAAAAGCCGTTTAAACTGACTCGCGGCAATAATGAATTGTCGGCTCCCGGCAATTGCAGGAGAATTCATTCATAAAAAACACCAAAAAAAAAAGCGTGGGGATCCCCCCAAATTCAATAACCAGACCCTTTAGGTCTGGTATGGATATTAAGGGGAACCCCGCCGTCAATTTTCTAAAAAAAATGACGTGGGGTTCCCCCCAAATATCCATAACCAGACCCTTCAGGTCTGGTGTGGAATTTAAGGGGAACTCCACCCCAAATTTAAAAAAAAATGGCGTGGAGTCCCCCCTAAAATCCACACCAGACCCCTTATCCGAGCACGTTGACCTGGCCGGCCGCAGAAAAGAGGGGGTGACAGAGCGCGCCCCCCCTCTCCTGAACCGCACCAGACCACATGCTCTCAAAATTGGGAGGGTGTTTTGGGGTGCCCCCCAAAACACCTTGTCCCCATGTTGATGAGGACAAGGGTCTCTTCCCCACAACCCTTGCCCGGTGGTTGTGGGGGTCTGCGGGCAGGAGGCTTATCGAAATCTGGAAGACCCCTTTAACAAAGGGGCCCCCCAGATCCCGCCCCCCCCTGTGTGAAATGGTAATGGGGTACATTTTCTACAATTTCACCAAAAAAAAGTGTCAAGTGTAAAAAATGACAAGAGGCAGTTTTGACAACTCCTTTCTTATCTTCTTTCTTCTTCTTTTCTTCTTTCCTTCGGGTTTCTTCCTCCATCTTACTTCTTCTTCTATTCCCGCATCTTGACCGGCGTCTTGTTCCATCTTCTTCTCCTTCCGCTGTCCTTCTCGTCCGCATCTTCTTGTTCTTCTTCGCCAGAGGCGCTGCTTCCAATTGAATTGCCCGCTGTGTGCCGGACCACGCCCCCTCTGACGCCACGGGCAATCTCTTAGGAAAGTCCCCGTGTGGTGCTTGTGCGTCTGAGGGGGGCGTGGTCACATGTCAGAGGGCGGGCAATTCAATTGGAAGCTTGTGCGCGGCTTCTTCTTTGCCGGAGGCGCCACTTCCAATTGAATTGCCCGCCGTCTGACGCTCATGTGACCACGCCCCCCTCTGACGCACATGCACTACAAGGGGACTTTCTTAAGAGTTTGCCCGTGGTGTCAGAGGGGGGCGTGGTCCGGCACACAGCGGGCAATTCAATTGGAAGCGGCGCCTCCGGCGAAGAAGAACAAGAAGAAGAAGATGCGGACGAGAAGGACAGCGGAAGGAGAGGAAGATGGAACAAGACGCCGGTCAAGATGCGGCACTACAAGACCCAAAACAGAAGCAGAGGAAGAAGAAGATGGAGGAAGAAACCCGAAGGAAAGAAGAAAAGAAAAAGAAAGAAGATAATAAAGGAGTTGTCAAAAACCGGCTCTTGTCTTTTTTTACCCTTGACACTTTTTTTTTGGTGAAATGGTAGAGGTACAATGTACCCCATTATCATTTCACACAGGGGGGGCCGGGATCTGGGGGGCCCCTTTGTTAAAGGGGTCTTCCAGATTTCGATAAGCCTCCTGCCTACAGACCCCCACAACCACCAGGCAAGGGTTGTGGGGAAGAGACCCTTGTCCTCATCAACATGGGGACAAGGTGTTTTGGGGGGCACCCCAAAACACCCTCCCAATGTTGAGGGCATGTGGCCTGGTGCGGTTCAGAAGAGGGGGGCCGCGCTCTGTCCCCCCCCTCTTTTCTGCGGCCGGCCAGGTCAACGTGCTCGGATAAGGGGTCTGGTGTGGATTTTAGGGGGGACTCCACGCCATTTTTTTTAATTTTGGGTGGAGTTCCCCTTAAATTCCACACCAGACCTGAAGGGGGGTAGCGGACAAATTTCAAAGCATGCTTTGAAATTTGTCCGATGGACAAACCTGTCCGCTTGCCCGTACACACGATCGGATTTGTCTGCTGAAACGGTCCATCGTGTGTACGCGGCCTCACAGGGAGTTCGGCGGCGGCTCTACTTATCAATTGCCTTGCGCTACTGTGCTACGCCGGTTCATGCGCCTAATTAGGGCTTCATCCAGCGCACTAATTAAGGCATGTACCGGCGCAGCGCAGTGGCAATAGTAAATCAGCCCCATAGTAATCACACCTCTTTGATCATGGACCACAGTGAAAAGCTAGCATAAGTTTTTTTTATAAGGAGCCAGACCAGCAGGAAGTGTGGAGATCAGAGAAGTATTACAGCTACTTCAAAGCAAAAATGAACAATGAGGACATGAAACCAGGACTGCAGTAAGGTAAAGGAAGCAATTTAGCTTACATTTTTTTTTCCTTTAGTGACCCTTTAAGCTTTCAACAACTAATGAAGAGAGCATCAATAAGGTAGCAAAACAGAAATAGAAGTACAATTACCTTCTTAAGAGTTATATTATACAGTATATCACAGACATGTAGATTTGGTTAAACTAATCATGTGCAAAGTTACATATACGTTTTAAGTCTCTATTGCACTATATGTCTATGTGCTTGAACATTAAATCAGAAACATTGGGCCAGATTCAGAGAGCGATTACGCCGGCGTAACAGGAGATGCGCGGCGTAAGTCTAATTGTGCGCGTGCGTTTCGATGCACGGCATCCCCAAAACGAGATACGCGAGAAATCTACTTTTTTTTGTCCAGCGTAATTTCGTTAGAAAGGCGCATCCGTCCGCGCAAAACTGCGCTAGGCACACCATTGATTTGCTATTCAAATATGCTAATGAGGGAGTTACGGGGATCCACAAAAGAACGTTGGTGCAGCGCCAGCTAAATGTTCTGTCTAAAATTAGACCATATAAAAGCTGGTCTAAAATTACAAAATTCGTCTACATGTCAGATAAAACAACAATGTTAGTAGGCATGTGCAAAAGTGAAAAATTCGTTTCGTTTCGTTTCGTTTCAATTCGTCATTTAATAAATTTCGTTAAGTTAGGTTCGTTACATGTGTTGAATTCGTTTTCGGAATTCGTTCGTTTTCGACCGAATTTCGAAAAATACAGTCGAAATTGAAAATATTTCGACCGTTTTTCGAATTCGTTCGTTTTCGACCGAATTTCGAAAAAAATCGGTCGAAATCGAAAATATTTCAACCAGATTAGAAAACAAATAGTCTCTTTTCTAATAGAATTTTTTTCGAATTAAATTCGAATTTTTTTTTTTTTTTTTTCGAATTCCGATCGAATTTAGTCCGCGGGTATTCGATTCGGAATTCGAAAAAAAAAATTCGATTTCGACTTTTTTTTTTTTTTTTTTTTCGAAATTCGGTCGAAAATGAACGAATTCGGAAAACGGTCGAAATTTTTCGTTATTATAGCAATTCGGAAATTCGTATGCATCCGAATGTCCGAATAATGGAAAATTCGTCCGAATTTCGATTCGGAACGAAACGAAATGCACATGCCTAAATGTTAGTGAGGAGCTGAGCAGTCACACATGTTGCCCAACAAACTGTATGCCAACATGCCAGTGTCATCCATGCTCAGAGCTATACTACTGACTTTAGATGAGCAAAGAAGGAGGAGGGCACTGAGGAGGGCACAGGAATTTTTTTTTTCTGTTTTTTTTTTGGCTTATATAAACTTTTCAATTTAATCTAATCTAATACAATATTCTTAGCTGATACAAGCCCCTCAATCTTCACTCTTCACTCTTCACGGGAGAGGATATATCACACACGCCTAGACAGCTATGGCATGGGTGATTCTGAGGTGTCTTGCATCTTCAGATTCACCCCTCATATGCCATCATGGAATTAACCACAACCCTGCAGGAGGACATCACCAGCCCAACACATGACACTACCCATGACACCCATGACAGCTACATATACAATCAGAGCCCCATCCCCACAGATTTAGAACAGAACATGTATGGGGACAGCTGGCTGGTTGGTGAGTGACATGGGTGGCAGGCATGACTGTCCCCCCCCCATGATGCACACATCACAAGGGGCACATGCACTACTAACATCCTCCTGTCTTTTCCCTTCAAGGTGACGCTGCATATGCACTGGGACCCCATCTCATGACCCCATCTCATGCCAGCTCACATTATGCATCTTTGCACATTAAACACACACATCAATCAAGGCACAATGAGAATGCATGCATGCACACCACTGTGGTCCCTAGCACACACACCCCACATCCTCATCACATTGGATTGGCACCAGTCCACCATGCAGGACTTGTGAGCAGCAATGCCACGCCAAGGCTCCAATTATGTCACTGTACATTCATACACCATTCACACGGACCTGGGGATCACTTCTCCCTGGTCCTGGGGAACCCTTCTCCACCAAAATTGAGGGTGACACCCCTTTTCTCGCAGGAATGTCACCCCCACATTCCCAAATCATACACAAACAGAACCAAAAAAAAAAATTGACCAGCAAAAATAAAAAATGGCCATCAAAAATATAATTTAAACAAAATAACAACAAAGAAAACACATAAAAGACAAAAATCACTCTCAAAGACACGTCACAAACAAACAAACAAACAAACAAACGCTAATAAACAACAGAACAAAAGCACCTTGCTGTATAGGGAGGGATACAAAGGGATGTACTTTTGCAAAGGAAGTGCGTTTGTGTCTGTCTATTTATGCTGTTTGCGTAGTTCACTAATTTGCCCTAGTCCACTTCCAATTTTACTGATTGCGCCGTTCCCGAGTTGTGAGCATGCGCACAGAGGTGCTGACCATGGTCTGCTTCAAGCGCGCATGCGCGAGCCGGCCGGCCCTTCATTTGCATGGGGTCACGGCTCATTTCAATGTAACACGCCCACATCCTTCCCAATTTGTATTACTCCTCCTTGCGCCTCTGAAATAACGTTGCGCAGGCGCAAATTTCTACGTAAAAGCGACGAGAATAGGGTGATTGCGCCGCTACATTGCGCCGGTCTAACGTAAAGGCGGTGCGCTACGCCGGTCCAATAATGCGCAGATGTACCTGAATCTGGCCCATTGTATTGTCGAGTGTGTAATTCATAAATAGATAAGATTATATTAAACATCAATACATTGCCAGGTAGAACCATACATTTAATTTTATGAAGCAAATCAAAAATAGGTTTCCTGTGTCTGATATAAAAAAATGTTTAATTAGAATTTAAAAATGCAGTGTGTAATGCTTTCTGTCATAAAAGTACTGGAAAGGTCAGTTTTCTAAAACTAAGATACCTCAGTCCTATTAGCAGAAAAAAATGAAAAGATCTTCCAGGTGACGCACTAATTTTTTTTCCGATCATTTCTTAGGTTGACCATCATAATACCAAAGAGGTCTAGATAGAGGCATAAAGGATTTTCTTTTAATGAGCTGTTATGGCTTCTCATATAGAATTCATCTTTTTCTCCACTCCTGAAATGGATGTTAGACAGTGGATTAAATGGAGTCTGTCTGATAAAGAGAAATCAGGGAAGTAGAGTGTGCCTGTCAGCTCTACTTGATAACTGAATAAACTCAGCTGGCCTGTGACAAAAGTGTCAGTCTCCCTCTCTACCAGAAGAAAGCTTAATTGTGCTGTCCATGAAGGTGCCATTTCATGCTGGATCTTTGTCATGATGAGTACAGTGAATTATAGTCAGTTTTGTATTCAAAAGCACTCTTAAAGAAATGGAAACAGAAGATGACATTTCCAATATTTTTCATATTCCCTCAGCAGGTAATTAGTCATTCACTCAAACTGGAATTCAGCTCTCATGGATCAAAATGTCTTAATGTAAAACTTATTTAACATATGTCAGTTCTTGCCAGTAGATCTACAACATTTGTTTATTCAGTGGATCTTTCAACGGCCTCCTTGTCCTCCAAAATACATATTTTACCTCATACTTTGCGGAGCTCAATAAGTAAAGTTTGGTTGTTTGGCACAATCTTTGTTAGACACAGGGGTTGCCATTTTCAATATGCCACTACTGTATAAACCTCTGCTTTCATAGGGCTTCCACTGAAAAAAAAAAATATTTATAAAGAAAAAATGTATCTGACTCTTAATTAGCTAACGTGTAACAAACAAGTTTTATTACAAAAAAATGAAAATTATAAGGATACAAAACACAAGTTAAAACAGTGTTATACCTATTAAACCCCATAAAAACTCCTAAAATGATCATGAAAAAATATATAAATACATTCTAAAAGATAAACCAACATATCAAACAGCTTTCATCAAACATAGTATATGTATAATAAGAATGTAATTATCATGTAACAGTGGTAGCGGTATTATCTCAAGAAGGCAACAGTTCCATAAATAACTATTATGAGTGAATTAATTAATCCTAGAATACATAGGACACCTGTGTAATAGTCTTTCCACAAGAATTATAATAACATATGACCCTGTATTCCAGAAAGGCTCAGAGAAGACTTCTTATATGGCTGGACATAGGCACATCAGGTAGGTAGTTGAAACCAGCCAACTCAATGACATAGCCAATCTGTAGAATCTCTAGTGCTGTTATCTAAGAAACTTGAATACTGTAAACAGAAAAAGGCTGAAGGTGGCTGAAAGAGATTTTACTGGTCAATATGACAGGGTCAACCTAAGGTGCCCAGAAGGAGGGAGACACAAAGTAGAAATAAGGCCAGCAGGATACCAGCATTTCAGGAAATGTACCTTAAAAACATTAATTAGTTGCAATAACAAAAAATATCCTAGAACAAAATGTTAGCTGTATCACCCAGGAAAAAGGACATAAATACAGACTAATAATATACAACTAGGGATGAGTGTTCATCGAAATTCGAACAAAGCGGGTCGTTCGCGCCAAATTCGAGTGACGCGACACGGCCCATAGTTCACTGCGGCATTGCACGCTGATAATTGGCCAAGCATGCACTATGACCCGCATGCTTGGCCAATCACAGCGCACAAAAAAACAGAGAGCCATAATTGGCCAAAGTCAGGGTAGCTTTGGCCAATTAAGGCTCAGGGCTTTAGCACACGCCCCACAATATAAAAGGCCGCCTGCAGGGTGGCCTCGTGTAGAGTGTTCCGGGCTTGTTCCAGATCAGACAGAGAGAGAGAAAGAGAGAGATTGTCTTTTTTTCTAGATAGATAGAGCAGGCAGGCTAGTCAGTAGGGATGAGCTTCGTGTTCGAGTCAAACGTATGTCAATTAATGGTACAGTGTGTAGAGGATATATATACATCCCAGGTGTTGTACATATATTTATACACTGTAAAGCTTAGCTAGATCAGTTCTTCCTAATTTACTGGCAGGTAGTTGATTGTGCTAGCTGCAGTATTCTCACGTGGTGTATTGCCTGTGTTCTCTGCAGTGTGCATCATAAAGCTACACAGGCATACTATCATAGACACCCAGCAGGTACAATATTTAAAGGAATTTTTCATTTTTTTTATTTATTTAAGCATCATGAAAAAAAAGCATCATGAAAAAAAAATGCTTTTAATATTGTACCTGCTGGGTGTATATAGTATGCCTGTGAAAACATCTTTGAAAACACGGGTCTTGCCCCAGGAAACATGTATCAATGGAATCTTTTTTTTTTTAAATGGTCGTTTTTTTCTGGAGCAGTGTTTTTAATGATGCTGCATCATTAAAATCACTGCTGCAGAAAAAAAACAACGTTTTAAAAACTTTTTTCCATTGATACATGTTCCCTGGGGCAAGACATGGGTTCTCGAAGACGTTTTCCGACAAAAACTTGCATAAAATGAGCACTTTTGAATTCAAACGTTCGAGTCCCATTGACGTCAATGGGGTTCTAAATGTTTGTGCAAACGTGCGGTCCGTTCGAAGGTTCTGCTCATTACTTTGCAAGGCTCTGCATCTGCCGATGCAGAAAGGTCTGTGCAAAGCGTTCCCAGAGACTGGGGGGTTACCAAATCCTGTTCCTGGACAACGTGTCAGTGAGTCACAGAAGGAGCAGTGGAGAATAGGGTTGTCCCGATACCGATACCAGTATCGGTATCGGGACCGATACCGAGTATTTGCGGGAGTACTTGTACTCCCGCAAATACCCCCGATACCAGAATAGAATACTCGCCCCCCCCCCCCCGCCGCCAACGCCGCCGCCATCACCGCCGCCGCCGCTCCTGCTAACCGCCGCGCACCATCGCCGCATTCCCGCCACTTATTTAATACAGGCGGGGAAGATAACAGCTTTCATTTGAATAGCTGTATCGTTTCCCGCGGTGCCGCACATAGACACTCCCCCTTGCTCGTGATTGGACAGATCGCGAGCAAGGGGGAGTGTCTATACACGGCGCGGCAGGAAACGATACAGCTATTCAAATGAAAGCTGTTATCTTCCCCGCCTGTATTAACTAAGCGGCGGCAGCGGCAATGCAGGATGCAGGTATGTGGGAACTGGCTGCATATATGGGGCTGACATAGCTGCATATATGGGGGTGACATAGCTGGATATATGGGGGTGACATAGCTGCATATATGGGGGTGACATAGCTGCATATATGGGGGTGACATGGCTGCATTTATGGGGGTGACATATATGCAGCTATGTCACCCCCATATATGCAGCTATGTCACCCCCATATATGCAGCCATGTCACCCCCATATATGCAGCCATGTCACCCCCATATATGCAGCCATGTCACCCCCATATATGCAGCCATGTCACCCCCATATATGCAGCCATATCACCCCCATATATGCAGCTATGGGGGTGACATAGCTGCATATATGGGGGTGACATAGCTGCATATATGGGGGTGACATAGCTGCATATATGGGGGTGACATGGCTGCATATATGGGGGTGACATGGCTGCATATATGGGGGTGACATAGCTGCATATATGGGGGTGACATGGCTGCATATATGGGGGATATGGAGGTGACATAGCTGCATATATGGGGGATATGGAGGTGACATGGCTGCATATATGTGGATAACATGGCTGCATATGTGTGGGAACATGGCTGCATATGTGTGGGGACATGGCTTCATTTGTGGGGGGACATGGCTGCATTTGTGGACACGGCTGCATTTGTGGACACATTTAAAAAAAAAAAAAGTATCGCTATTCGGTATCGGCGACTACTTGAAAAAAAGTATCGGTACTTGTACTCGGTCCTAAAAAAGTGGTATCGGGACAACCCTAGTGGAGAAGGTGGCCTTCTGACTGATGTGCTCAGACACATTTTTAGTCCGCAGCCCCAAGGTATGACCGGTTCCAGCAACCAACGCCAGCATCTATTTTACATGATGCTGGAATACCTAGGGGCAGGAGCAGACTTGGACACCTTTCCCACCGGCTCATCCCTATATACAACTCAATAAAAAGAGAATATATGCTGATTATCAAAAATTAATAACAAAAATATACTCAAGCAAACGTCTCCTCACAATGGAAAAAATGCAAACTGGAGAGTGAATGATGAGGCGCAAACTATATGAGCTATGCATTTAAGCCACACATCTGGGGGGGGGGGGGGGGGGGTCTCAGGCTGGGACTGTGATGGCTGTAATTTGATAGAGCTCTACTTCCCCTGCTTGTGTGTCTCCATAGTGGCTAAAGGGGCATGTTTTTTTCCTCCTCAATACTGCACGCAGCATCAGGACACTACACAGATATGCCCAAGCAGCAGAACACCCGATGCGGTCCACATAAACTAATTGCAAAAAAAAAAAAAAAAGACATGCACTTGGCCTTTACTGATCCATCCTTGCACATGTCCCACATGCTTACTGGTCTCAGTACCAGTAACTTTTTGTGCAAATTACTGGCAGAGCTGCTCCCGCAAGGAAAGGAGCATGAACTTATTATAGACAGGGGCCTCATATCCTTAAACCAGATTTCTCACCTAATACAATGCCCCACAATTAGTTTAATGCAAAGGAACAAACAATGAAAGCAGCTACAGATAATCCTCCCATGTCAGCTAAGTTCTCTGGTCTATCACTATTTATGTATTTTTCTGCAGCGACAATACAAAATAAGAAAAAAAATGAATTTCCCTGAAAGAATATAATAATCTAAACATGTTATATTCTATTTATCCAAGTGCTTACTGCCATATGATAATCCCTAGCTTTTAAGCTTATATCCAAGTTGGAGACTGTAAATGGTTAATACTTAATTTTGACAGGTCTCCTTACTCAACACTGCTTAAAAAAAGTTAATTCTTGTCATCAAGGCTCTGAACTCATTTCATGTTATAAATGTATTTTTGTATGTGAGGTCCCCAGAACCGGACACATTATGGGATTGCAGGCACCAGACAAATCACAAGCAAACATGTATAGAATAGATTAAAAACAACCAACACTCATGTACTAGATTAAAATTGGCCATTACTCAGAAAAAAACCATACTCAGTCCAGCCACTCAGACTCTAGCTGACTCAGCATTTATCTTTAATCATTTCCTTAGATCTCCCAACCCACAGGAGGGTTGTCAACGGTAATTTTCCTGTCAACACACCCCCAAACCGCGGCCGACTCTGCTGCAAGTCCAAATTAAATATATCCAATCCTAAGTCTGATAGGTGTATTCCATCGTGTCTATATAAACCATGCAATCCTCCTTCAAGCTTGTGATTACAAAATTAGATTCCTAAATCTGGAACGAATGCCAATGAATGCGAAAAAGTAGAAGGATACAGGCCCAAATTCTCTGAATAAATTGTAGCGGCTGCTCTTTTCTGTGGCCAAAAAATATAAGAATGGTCCAAGATCCATACTGTACGATGATTACCTGTCACTGTGAATAAACAATATATTTGAAAAATCCCGCCTTAAGCAAATATAAGATCGTAAAGCTTTGACTGGGAATTTTTTTTCATCCTGACTCTTTTTAAAAGTGATCTCTGCGGTGGATTCACCACAAGATCATTTTTATCTCCCCCTCCTGTTGCTCTTCGGTGCCCTCTGCCCCTTAGCGGAGCCGTTTCCTAGACTGACATGGAGATGAGTAAGGAGAAGATGACCCCCACACGTCCCCATATCATTGAACCTCAAAACATTGCTTACGCCCAATGCTGTTTTTTTTTTATTATTATTATTATTGCATTTTAGTGTAAATATGAGGTCTAAAGGTCTTATTGACCACAGATCTCATATTTAGGAGATCTTGTCATGCTTTTTTCTATTACAAGGGATGTTTACATTCCTTGTAATAGGACTTAAAGTGACCCAGTATTTAACAGTGTCAAAATAAAAAATTCAAAGTAAAATAAATATATATTTTTTTAAAAGCGCCTGTCCCGACAAGCTCGCACACAGAAGCGAACACATACGTGAGTCCGCATATGAAAGCCCCATACACACGAGCAAATGAATCTGATCAAATCGGTCTGACAGACCGATTTGGTCAGATTTGTCTGCTGTCTTTGTCTGCTGGCTGTTTTGGTTTGATCGCTGTACAGACGATGGTCAGGTTGAGGACTGCTAGAGCAGGTGTTGGGGGAACACTAATTGTGGTCACGTCAGCAATCAACTGGAAGACATCAGTCCAATAGTTGTTGAGACTTGGGCAATTCCAAAAAACATGCAGTAGGTCCCCTTTGGCGAGTTTACATCGCCAACAAGTGTCGAAATAATTTGTGCTAAAGGATGCCAATTTTGAGGGAGTGAGATACCACCTAAGGGAGATTTTCTGGGTTAATTCCCAGAGGGCTGAGGATTTGGTGGCCTTGTAGGTAGATTTAAAGGCATAGTGCCATTGTTGTTCTGTGAATGTGCTTGAGAGGTCAGATTCCCATTTAAGGTGGGGGGTCAGCTTGGAGAAAGTGGATTTGTCGTGAAGGGCGTTGTAGAAGTGAGAGATGCCCCTGATTTTAGAGGCAGGGTCAGTGAGATAGTACCATGTTTTGTGAGGGATACCGTAAAGAGGGTGAGGTATGGCTCGTAAGGAGTGGCGTATTCTGAGATAGGTGAAACTGTCAAACTCCGAGAGATTATACTCGGTTTGCAGTTGCACAAAGGATTTGGGACGGCCTTCGTGCAGTAGATCCTGGAGATGATGGATCCCTTTAAGGGACCACTTTAGCAGTGGTAAGTCTGGTGAGAGGAAGTGTAGGGATTCAAAAGGGATTGGAGGGTGGAATGTGACAGGGTTAGAGGCATGTAGGGAGACCAGTCTTTCCCACGCTTGAGCTGTCGCTTTAACCGATGGTGGCATGGATGGCGAAACCTGGGTGCCTAAGGGGATGCTTAATAGCCAATTCTTAAGAGTGGGTGTGGTGAGCGAGTGGTTTTCTACTTGGGCCCATGTCGGGTTTTTTAGTGGCTGGAACCACCCTGGTATTTGGGCTAGTATGGCTGCTGTGTGATAGTCTCTGAAGTCTATCGACCCTGTACCTCCTATCAGCTTATGTTTAACTAGTATTGAGTGGGAGCATCTTGGTTTCTTTTCGTGCCATAGATATTAGTTGTACATTGTTTGGAGGGATTTGAAAAAAGAGGCAGGTAGAGGGATGGGGAGGGTTCTAAACAGATATAAAATTTGGGGCAGGCAGGTCATTTTAAAAGCTGCAAACCTCCCTGACCATGAAAGTTTGTGTTTCGCTATAGATTGCGAGGTCTTTTTGATGTTTTGTAGAAGTGGCAGGAAGTTACAGGGGTATAGATTTTTGAGAGTCCTCGGTAATTGAGTGCCTAGGTACGAAATGTCTTTCTGTGCCCATGCAAATGGGTATTGAAGCTGCAGGAGATTTCTAGTTGTGGCGTTGATGTTAATGTCCAATATGAACGATTTAGTCGTGTTAACTTTGTAGAAGGATACCGAGCTGAACCATTGTAACAGTTTTTGTACTTCTGCCAGGGAGGAGGTGGGGTTCGTAAGGATTAGGATGACATCATCCGCAAATAAGCTTATTTTATGGGAGTGAGAGCCAACTTGAAGGCCTGAAATGTTGATGTTGGAGCGGACATGTTCGGCCAGGGGTTCCATGAGCATGTTGAAAATGAGAGGGGACAGAGGACATCCCTGGCGTGTGCCATTCGATATGGAGAAAGGGCAGGAAAGCATTCCCTCAGTGAATACTTGGGCCGAAGGGTTGGTATACAGCGCTAAAATGGCTTTTAGGATTAGGCCTTTGAAGCCAAATTTTTGGAGGACAGCTTCAAGGTATGTCCAGTGAACCCTGTCGAACGCCTTCTCTGCATCCAAAGATAGGAGCAGAGAAGGCGTTCCGGTGGATTCCGCATGGTAAATTAGGTTAAGCATCCTCCTAGTGGCATCGGATGCCTGCCTGCCTTTTGTAAATCCTGTTTGGTCTTTATGTATAAGTTCTGGCATAATGTCCATTAATCGTGTGGCTATAGTCTTAGCATATAGTTTGAGGTCAAGATTGAGTAGGGAAATTGGGTGGAAGTTTTGAGGAACGTTTGGGTCTTTCCCTGGCTTCGGTAAGGTTATTATCAATGCTTTTAAGTATTCATTCGGGAAAGAGGAGGAGGAAGCAGCATTGTTAAACACATTAGTAAGATAAGGTGCTAGTTCAGAGGAGAATTGTTTATAGTATTCTCCTGTCAGGCCCTCTGGGCCAGGGGCTTTACCACTAGGCAGGGAAGCTATTACTCTACTAACTTCCTGAGTAGTGAAGGGGCATTAAGCTTTTCTAAGTTTTGTACATTCAAGGAGGGGAGGTTGACAGCCTGGAGAAAGTGGTCAATGTCTGTACGTGTGGGTTGTGGAGTATTGGGGTCTAGTTTAAGATTATATAGGTCGCCATAATAGGTGCTGAAAGCATCGGCTATGTCCTGTGGGTTTGACAAGGAAAGGTTGGTGTGGGGGTGGAAAAGTTGGTGGATCGTAGTTTTGGTCTGTCTGCCTTTTATGCGTTGCGCTAACTTTTTCCCTGCTGAGGTGGAGTAGGATGACGCCTTGAGTTTCCTCTGAAGGAACTCGTAGGAGTGAAGAAGCAGGGTTTTCAATTCCTGCCGAAGGGAAATCAGAAGTTTCATCTGGGAGTCTGTAGGGTGAGTCTTGTGGGATGTTTCTAATGTCGCTATCTGAGCCATTAAGTCGTCTATACGTTGTGTCCTCTCTCTTTTATGGCGTGAGCTCAGTGATATTAACCGCCCCCCTCATGTACGCTTTGTGAGTACTCCACACCACTGCAGGGTCAGACACAGAGCCATTGTTTATTTTAAAGAATTCAGTAATCTGTTCACGGATCGCTGGCGCATGTTTGCTATTTTGGAGTAAGTAGTTGTTAGCTCGCCAGAGGAAAGTGTTTCGCTGCATGTGAGAGTCTTTGATCAATATTGAAATAGGGGCGTGGTCTGACCATGTCATGGTGTGGATTTTAGACATGCAAACCTTTTGTAAAAGCCATTTGTCAGACAAAAACAAGTCTATTCTAGAATATGTGCGGTGTCTAGAGGAGAAACATGTGAAGTCCTTCTCAGAACCATGTTGGCAGCGCCAGATATCAAATAAATCATGTTTGGAGAGAAAAGTCTTTTTTTTTCTTTTTTTTTTTTTTCTTTTTTCTTTAGTGTCATAAAATTTTCTTTTTGCTCTATTTGCCTATATGTTAATAAGTGTCCATGATGTGTGATATCTCTTACTTGTGCCTTGTCGTTTTGGATCCAATTTCCCCCAACCTCTTTTTTCCCCGGAGGGAAGTAGTCGTTATTTTTTAAGAAGATAAGGGGGCAGTTGAAATTTTTATCAATTTCTTTCTGTGTATAATCCCACACCTTGAGTGCATTCTTTGTAATTGTATGTGTATCTGTGCTCAGTGCTCTAAATTGTGGGGGATTCCATATTACTTTTTCTAATTCCGCCTTAGCGAGAGTGCTCTCTAATCTAACCCATCTTTTTTCTAAGTTTACGCTAGCCCACTCCACTACTCTCGACAGGTTTATTGCATCATAATATTTTTTAAGATCCGGGATAGCCAATCCCCCCTTATTTTTGGTCTGTCTGAGGATCTGAAATGAAATCCTATGTTTCTTATTTCCCCATATGTAATTCATAATTAATTTTTGGAGAATACGGAGCAATTGTTTTGGGAGCTTGATAGGGATCATCTGGAACTTATATAGGATCTTTGGAATCAACACCATTTTACAGAAATGTATTCGTCCGAACCATGAGATTGGTCTATTTTTTATTCTAGTTATTTCCTTTTTGATTTCTTCTATCAGGGGGATATAGTTGATTTCATAGATTCTCTTTTCCGTACTCGCTAAGTAGATTCCTAGGTATTTAAGCTCTTTTACCCATGGGAATTTATATTCTGATCTAAGGATCTGGATATCCTCCTTGGGTGTACTGGTATTTAATATTTCCGTTTTAGTAATATTTAATTTAAAATTTGAGATTTCCCCATATTGACTACATACATTTAATAGTTTTGGGATAGAAGTTTTGGGGTTGGTCAGATAAAAGAGCACGTCATCTGCGAATGCAGCCAGTTTAATTCAGTTTATTTCAGGGCATTTACGGATTCTAGATAACAGAGGTTCAAGGGACAACACAAATAACAATGGAGACAGGGGGCACCCCTGTCTCCTACCATTTTCCATCGTAAAATATTGAGACAGATCTCCATTTATTTTTATCCGCGCCGTTGGAGCTTTATATAAGGTTCCAATCCATCCCATCATCCTGCGTCCGAATCCCATGTTTTCCAAGGTCTGTAACATGAATCCCCAGTCTACCCTGTCAAACGCTTTCTCGGCATCGATCGACAGGAGCAGACTGGGGACCCCACTCCTCCTCATCTCTTGAATCAGGAGGAGGGTCCTTACCCCGTTGTCTCTTCCCTCTCGACCCTGAATAAAACCTGTCTGGTCGGGGTGTATCAACCCCGCCATCTCGCGTTTTATTCTCTCGGCCAGTATCCTTGCGAACAGTTTTAAATCTGCATTTAGCAGGGATATTGGCCGATAGCTCGAACAGATCCTCGTATCCTTGCCCTCCTTTGGAATAACGGTTATTGTTGCCTCGGCTGCTTCTCTACTCAGGATATAGTCCTTTCCTAGACCGTTAAAATATTGGCATAGTCGGGGTATGAGGATATCTTTGCATTTTTTATAATAAAGAGCGGTAAAGCCATCAGGGCCGGGGCTTCCTGATGCTGTACCAGATAGCGCTAGCTGTACTTCATTTTCTGTGATCGGCCTATCCATAGTTAATCCATCTATTGGGTTTACTGATGGGAGTCTCGCCCCCTGCAGGAAATCCAAGATTTTGTTTTTTTTCTCCAGTTTTTCTGTTTAACTGCGTATAGATTTTCATAGTAAACTCGGAAGGTTTCAGCTATATCTTTTGTTTTGTACACCTCCTTTCCTTGTTCCTTTTAAATTTGTTCTATATAGTTTCTTCCCCTCTTTTTCTGAACCAACCTTGCCAGATGTTTACTAGTTTTATTGCCACCCATATATCTTTCTCTTGCAATAATCTGTAGATCTCTTTTGGATTCCTGAAATAGAAGATATTTGAGTTGGTTGCGTTTGATCACTAATTCTTGGTATAGATCTTGTTGCTGAGCCCCTCTTTTATGTTTTTGTTCTAACCTGGCTATCTCCTTGATTATTTTC
This sequence comes from Rana kukunoris, assembly GCA_029574335.1. NCBI lineage: Eukaryota > Metazoa > Chordata > Amphibia > Anura > Ranidae > Rana > Rana kukunoris. The sequence continues at coordinate 245,826,537 of CM056059.1, forward strand.
TCCTTTTGGAGCCGTTTCTCTTTTTTTTTCTTGCACCCTCTGATATCAGCGTAATTTCGAGGAGAGAAAAGTCTTAAGAGGCGATCTCCGCCTCTTTGCTGCAGAGGTGGAGTCCAAAAGAGTGTCTGGGACCAGGTTGAAGTCTCCGCATATGATCAGCTGCCCCTTTGAATAGACTTAACGGTGTCAAGCACCTTGTGGAGGAACTTCATTTGGCGCACATTTGGGGTATAAATATTTACAAGATTGTAGGAGACTCGTGGCCATCAGGGTCTACAAATGAGGTTGATAAGTGGAAATCCACTGTGTCCTTAATTGCGATCATCACACCTCTAGATTTGGCGGAGTGTGGGGCGTGGAACACGTGTGGGAATTGACAGTGAGAGCAGAGATGCAGATCCTGCGGTATCATATGAGTTTCTTGAATGCATAGAATATCACTGTGGAGAGACACAGCAGTCTTCCACAGTGAGTGGCGTTTGGCAGGATTATTTAGGCCATTTGCATTGAGCGATAGGATTGTGAGCGGCATCTTGTGTGTGACAAGGTAGGGTGTATTGGTAGATAGCACTTACAGTTTATTAGTGGTGGGTGTTCTGGTGGAGTCCGGGGAGTTGGAACAGTGCCGACGGTTGTGCGGTCTAGAAGCCTAGGATCGAGTGTAGCAATGGCTGTGGTTAGAGGGGTTCTGCAGATTTAGCTATAACAAAGAAAGGAAAAAAAATAAAAAAGTCAATAAACAGATGGAGGAGGTGATAACCTTTCTAAATCCTTCAGACAGGGGTAATTGAACAGTTAGTAATCCGGGAGAACAGGTGAATCAAAGGTGTCAGGTGTCAGGGTCCAGGGGAGCTGCTGTGATGTTGTTTTGAGCGCCTCTGGTGGTAGTGCAAGTGTCTCTCAGGTGTGGTTGGAGTCCAGGTCTTTGCGAGTAGTTGATGCTCTTCTCTCAGGTCGAGCAGCCTGTGGTGGTTCTACCAGTATCCCCCAAGTGTGGAGAAGACATAGGCCTTTAGGTAGGTCATTGATCATGCGGGTCTGACCATTTCTCACAATGAGGAGAGTGGCCGGATACCTCCATTTGTACTGTATTTTGTGGTTTTGGAGACCTTTAGTCACTGGGCTCAGCTGCCTGCGGAGTTGGAGGGTGTATTTGGAGAGGTCTGGGTAAAACTGTATGCCAGCAAAGGGTGCAGGTAAGGGTGATTTGGCTTTGACCCCCATCAGCAATTTCTCCTTAATGTGGTAAAAGTGGATCCTCATCAGGATATCTCTTGGCACTGAGGCTGCCAGGTGAGATGGTTTGGCTATTCTGTGGATCCTTTCAATAACCACCTCCTGCGAGGACGCCTCGGGTACTACAAGGTGTATCAATTCCATAGCATAGCGTGACAGGTCCCCAGGTGCAATATTTTCAGACACCCCCCTCAATTTAACGTTGTTTCTGCGTGATCTGTCCTCTAAATCAGCCAGCTTGGTGTGCATCCACAGTTGTTCCTCCTTGAGATCTCCATAGTAATCAATGACCTCATTCACTTTAGCTGTGCAGTCTGTGAGACCATCTTCCACAGTGATTACTCTAGCATCTAGGGCCTGCACGTCTGAGGTGAGTTTTGTGAATAGAGAGGTTAGGTCAGTCATGAGGGAGGTCTGTAGGGAAAATAACATGTCCTTGAGGGTAGTGTCTAGCACTGGTTGGCCCGCTGTGGGGAAGGACGCCATGGATGAGTTCAGGGCCTTGCTGGAGAGAAGGGGGCCTAAAGCCTGGGCCTCGATCTGCTGCCGCGGCGGCAGCGCGTCCAGTCTCATTCTGGACTTAGCAGGGCTGGAGGGGAGCATATCACCCTCCTGTATGTCAGGGAGCTGGTCTGAGGTACCTGTAAGGTGGTGATCCTCCGCTCGTTCGTCCGGGAGGTCCGTGTAAGCGTCGCGCTGCGCGGCCTGGCTGGCGCCATATTGCATGGTGCTGTGTCTCTCCGCTGGTTTGTAGGCAAATTCTGTGAGCTTGAGGGGCTGATGCTCCGTGTTTCTTTTCCTGGAGGAGCTCATCGTTGCCTCCGGTGTCTGCGGGTTGTGGATGGACAAGGATGGGGTTGAATGTGCGGCAATTCTGTGTTTTAATGTCCCCTGGCTGACGAGCTGCAAACTCAAGCGTCCATCTCCTTCTCCGGCCGGACACGCCCCCCTTCCAGAACCTTCTTAATCACACGACCCTGACTGACCAATTAGAATTAGCCCCATTCATGGGCGTCCGCTGAAATTTTTTCAGGGGGGGGCATCAGCAGCGACAATACACAGTCGCATTTTACCCTTTCTTCGACTGCTAGCGCTAGGCAAGAGTAATGTACATACACACATCGCCATCAACACCAGGGCACCACCATGTCACCAGCAACACCAGGGCACCACCATATAACAAGGAACACCAGGGCACCACCATGTCACCAGCAACACCAGATCACCAACATGTCACCAGCAACACCAGGGCACCACCATGTCACCAGCAACACCAGTGCACCACCATGTCACCAGCAACACCAGATCACCACCATGTCACCAGCAACACCAGGGCACCACCATGTCACCAGCAACACCAGGGCACCACCTTGTCACCAGTAACACCAGGGCACCACCATGTCACCAGTAACACCAGATCACCACCATGTCACCAGCAACACCAGGGCACCACCATGTCACCAGCAACACCAGGGCACCACCATGTCACCAGCAACACCAGGGCACCACCATGTCACCAGCAACACCAGATCACCACCATGTCACCAGCAACACCAGGGCACCACCATGTCACCAGCAACACCAGGGCATCACCATGTCACCAGCAACACCAGGGCACCACCTTGTCACCAGCAACACCAGATCACCACCATGTCACCAGCAACACCAGGGCACCACCATGTCACCAGCAACATCAGATCACTATCACTACCATGTCAGCAGCAACACCAGGGTACCACCATGTCACCACCAACACCAGATCACCACCATGTCACCAGCAACACCAGGGCACCACCATGTCACCAGCAACACCAGGGCACCACCATGTCACCAGCAACACCAGATCAACACCAGGGCACCAGCAACCAGTAGCTCACTTGTTATACCCAGAGACATCTATTATCAAGTAATGTTAGACTGCATGTAACAGGATACAGAGCATGCCTGTCACCTCTCTGTGCTGTGCAGAGTGCAGTCTTGTCAGCCTCACCTGGTGCCATATGTTTTCGTGCTGACATCTCCCTGACCACTCCTCTCAGCATCTTTCTCTCCTTCATATAATCTCCCCCGGCCATCTCAAAAACAGCCAAAAACTCTGCCTCCCACCGCCCGACTCGTACAGCATTCTCATCTGCTCTGCCCGCCAGGCCCAAAATTCCCGCTCATACAGACCCCGCCTCCGCTTCTGCAAGTTTCCTCATGTCGCCTCTGAATGGTGCAGGAGTCAGGACCCCACTCTCTGGCGGAGCGGCTCCTTCTGCCTGCCCCAAAGTCACTCGCGCTGATCACCCCCCCGTGCTGATTTTCATTCGCGGGGGGTGTCGGCCTGACACCCCCTGCAGTTCTTAAATTCCAGGGGGGGGCAACCGACCCCGTTGCCCTATGGAGTGGACGCCCATGGCCCCATTAGAAAACATATATTAATGTCTAAAATGCAGACGCTGCCATCCCATGAGATAAAGGGGGGCCTAAAAAATACTTCCCCCTTTTTTCCTACATTCTAAATGAGGTCTAACTAAATATCTATATAGGAGAATCAGGACCTCCCTTCTCATGATGATCCCTCTAGTGATGCATATTAGAATTCTATTTACTTTTCCACTGTCTGACCATACTGTTTGTTTATTTTACAATAATCTGAAATAAGTAATCCCACTGGTTTTGGGCAACACTATACCCCATCAATGGAATATGTTTCTTTAGGTGCTTTATTTTACATTTAGAAACATTGGATTGCAGTTTCTACTGCGGTGACCAATTTTCTGGAAATGCCAAATTAAACCCACCTCCAAGGATATCAATCCTATTGCACACCTTATGCCGCGTACACACGATCGTTTTTCGACACGAAAAAAAAGTTGTTTTTCAGCATGTCCAAAAAAACAAAGGGCCAGATTCAGGTACATCTGCGCATTATTGGACCGGCGTAGCGCACCGCCTTTACGTTAGACTTGCGCAATGTAGCCGCGTAATCACCCTATTCTCGTAGCTTTTACGCAGAAAATTGAGCATGCGTAACGTTATTTCAGAGGCGTAAGGCGGAGTAATACAAATTGGGAAGGACGTGGGCGTGTTACATTGAAATGAGCCGTGACCCCATGCAAATGAAGGGCCGGCCGGCTCGCGCATGCGCGCTTGAAGGAGACCATGGTCAGCACCTCTGTGCGCATGCTCACAACTCGGGAACAGCGCAATCAGTGAATTTGGAAGTAGACCCGGGCAACTTTGCTGAACTACGCAGACAGCATAAATAGCCAGACACAAACGCACTTCCATTGCAAAAGTACATCCCTTTGTATCCCTCCCTATACATCAAGGTGCTATTGTTCTGTTGTTTGTTAGCGTTTATTTGTTTGTTTGTGACGTGTCGTTGAGATATTTGGGGACTGTTTTGCAGAGTGACGTGTCGTTGAGATATTTGGGGACTGTTTTGCAGAGTGATTTTTGTCTTTTATGTGTTTTCTTTGTTGTTTTTTTTTTTAATTATATTTTTGCTGGGCTTTTTTTTTTTGGTTCTGTTTGTGTATGATTTGGGAATGTGGGGGTGACATTCCTGCCGGAAAAGGAGTGTCACCCTCAATTTTGGTGGAAAAAGGTTCCCCAGGACCAGGGAGAAGTGATCCCCAGATCCGTGTGAATGGTGTATGAATGTACAGTGACATAATTGGAGCCTTGGTGTGGCGTTGCTGCTCACAAGTCCTGCATGGTGGGCTTGTGCCAATCCAATGTGATGAGGATGTGGGGTGTGTGTGCTAGGGACCACAGTGGTGTGCATGCATGCATTCTCATTGTGCCATGATTAATGTGTGTGTTTAACGTGCAAAGATGCATACAGTATGTGAGCTGGCATGAGATGGGGTCATGAGATGGAGTCCCAGTGCATATGCAGAGTCACCTTGAAGGGAAAAGACAGGAGGATGTTAGTAGTGCATGTGCCCCTTGTGATGTGTGCATCATTGGGGAGGACAGTCATGCCTGCCACCCATGTTACTCACCAACCAGCCAGCTGTCCCCATACATGTTCTGTTCAAAATCTGTGGGGATGGGGCTATGATTGTATATGTAGCTGTCATGGGTGTCATGGGTAGTGTCATGTGTTGGGCTGGTGATGTCCTCCTGCAGGATTGTGGTTAATTCCATGATGGCATGAGGGGTGAATCTGAAGATGCGAGACACCTCAGAATCACTCATGCCATAGATGTCTATGCGTGTGTGATATATCCTCTCCCGTGAAGAGTGAAGAGTGAGGGGCTTGTATCAGATAAGAATATTGTATTAGATTAGATTAAATTGTAAAGTTTATATAAGCAAATAAAAAGTAAAAAAAAACAAAACATCTCCCGTGCCCTCCTCAGTGCCCTCCTCAGTGCCCTCCTCAGTGCCCTCCTCCTTCTTTGCTCATCTAAAGTCAGTAGTATAGCTATGAGCATGGATGCCACTGGCATGTTGGCATACAGTTTGTTGGGCAACAAGTGTGACTGCTGAGCTCCTCACTAACAGTGTTGCTTTATCTGACATGTAGACGATTTTTCTCTTTTTAGACCAGCTTTTATATGGTCTATTTTTAGACAGGACATTTTGCTGTTGCGCACACTGCGTAGCCTGCGCTGCCCCAACGTTCTTTTGTGGATCCCCGTAAGTCCCTCATTAGCATATTTGACTAGCAAATTAATGGTCTGTCTAGCGCAGTTTTGCGCGGACGGATGCGCCTGTCTAATGAAATTACGCTGGACAAAAAAAAGTAGATTTCTTGCGTATCTCGTTTTGAGGATGCCGTGCATCAAAACGCACGCACACATTTAGACTTACACACGCGCATCTCCTGTTGCGCAGGCGTAATCGCTCTGTGAATCTGGCCCAAAGTTTTTCCAACTTCATCATTAAAAACGACGTTGCCCACACACCATCGTTTTTTAAAAATGATGAACAAAGCGCGGTGACGTACAACACGTACAACGGCACTCTAAATTCGCCTTTGGGCTGCTTTTAGCTGATTCCTTGTTAGCACAAGACCATTCACGCTTTTCTGTCTGTTACAGCGTGATGAATGTGCTCCATTATGAACGGTAGTTTTACCAGAACGCTCCCGTCTCATAACTTGCTTCTGAGCATACACGGGTTTAAAACGTTGTTTTAGCCCACACACGATCACTTTTTACAACCCGAAAAGCTACATTTTTAAAAACGACGTGAAAAAATGCAGCATGTTCGATTTTTTTTATTTTGTAATTTTTTAGAAGATGAAAAACGATGTAAAGACCACACACGATCATTTTAAATGACATTTTTAAAAATGATGTTTTTTTAATGCCGAAAAATTATCGTGTGTACGCAGCATTAGTGTCATCAGCAAAAATATATACGGTACCTTACCCACCAACCCTTTAAAGCTTGTATTTCTGCAATTTCCTGTGCCCTGCCCATTGACAAGTGTTGCTAGGATATAAAGTAAAGCCTCGTACACACGATCGGTCAAAACCGATGAAAACGGACTGAAGGTCTGTTTTATCAGTCCAAACCGATCATGTGTAGGCCCCATCGGTCAGTTATTCTTCGGTCAAAAAAAAGAGAACTTGCTTTAACCACTTAAGCCCCGCACCAATATGCAGCTAAAGGACCAAAGGTGTTTTTACAATTTGGCACTGCACTGCTTTAACTGGTAATTGCGTGGTCATGCAATGTTGTACCGAAACAAAATGTGCGTCCTTTTTTTTCCCATAAATAGAGCTTTCTTTTGATGGTATTTGATTTCCTCTGCGATTTTTATTTTTTGCCATATAAACAGAAGACCGAAAATTTTGAAAAAAAATGATATTTTATACTTTTTGTTATAAGAAAAATCGAATAAACTACATTTTAGTCAAACATTTAGATACAAAAGACAAAGGTGCGCAACAATGTAACATATGTAAAAAATATTTGTGTTATATTTCCACAGCAACCTGGAAATAGTGGAAAAAATATATAAGTATAAATAAGAAAAGTGCAACGTCCCAAATAGGATTCCAATTATTAAGTGTTAAAAAACTTATTTCGTGAAAGCCTTTAAAAACACAGTTCATAGGGAATTTCCAATGTAGTGTTGCAGAGAATTCCAATGGTGTCGCTTAGCTGTTCTTATGTAGGGAAGTAATAGATGGCCGCTTACCGCAATGTTGGACCCTTCCAGGGGTCAATAAGGCATTCAGTAACACTTATCCACGGCTGGGTCCTGGAAATCACTCCACTGCTGACAGCTCAAGATTAATTCGAACAGCTGAAGAGATTTTCCACTCCAAAGGGATAACTCACTCCAAATTGTGGCTCAGGTTTTCAGCTTGTTTAGGATATCGTAGAAGATAGAGAAAAAAAGGAACTCCATAGTGTAACAGGTTTAAAAGAAACTGACAGTTTTATTAAGTGTCGGACGTCACACACCTCGTTCTTATTTATGCGATCACGCAGGAGAGTGACACCGGAACAAGCAAATGCCGGCAGAGATCTGCTCTACCCTGCAGCCAACTTGGTTTTGTATTAGAGCGAGATCTCTACACTAGAAGCGCGGGACATCACTCATAGCAAAACCATCAATGGGAATCAGTGCATCTTGTTATTAGAAAACAAATTACTGTAAACAACAACATAATGCTACCTGGGAAGGTATATAGTTTAAGAAAAAATATCTGTTATTTTAAAAAACAAAAAAAATAATAAAAATAGAAATGGACATATAAAACGTTACTGAATATGCAACCTGATATCACATTATAACAAACACAGGATGCCACATTTACTATGGGACAAACCCAAAAGGTGGATGGGGGAGGGAGTAAGCATATAATGCTACATGTGACTACATGTTAAAGGGGAAGAATGAGAGGAGGAAAAGGTACTAATGGGGCTCAACTGTTATCTATGTAACAGTTGACGTCCCATTCTATGTTGAAACCTAAGGGGCTGTAACAGGCCATGTCAAAGATCCAGCGTGTTTCTCTGCGGGATATTTGCCGTACTAAGTCGCTCCCCCTCCAGTGTGGAGTATATTTTTCAATCCCAATGACTTTGAGTCCGGAGGGGTCGCGGTTATGGTGTTGGTCAAAATGTAATGAAACACTGTGTTCAGTAAATCCGCTACGTATGCGAGAGAGGTGTTCCCCTATCCTTATCTTCAGGGCCCTACATGTTCTCCCAACGTATTGGAGCCCGCAGGGGCACCCCAAAAGGTAGATCACCCCCACTGTGTCACAAGTAATAAATTCCGAAATGGAGTATGTTCTCGAGGTTACATGTGAGGTGAATGCAGATGTTCTGGTTGTCTTACAAGAGGCACAAACCTTACACCTCTTGCACGGATAAAAACCTTTCAGATTCCCAAACATTACCACTTTTGGAGGGGGGTCGACTACACTGGGTGCCAGCAGGTCCTTTAGATTTTTATTTCTCCTGAACAAAACTTTTGGGGTGTCAGGAAGCTGGGGGCCCATGATCTTATCGCTTTTCAGAACTGACCAGTGTTTCTTCATTATTTTTCTGACCCACCAATGTTGCAATGAAAAGGTGGTCAAAAAAGCCCACTCAAAAGAATCTCTATTCGTCTCTATTTTGCTAGCTTTAGGGACTAGCATGTCTGCTCTATCCATGGCGGCCACTTCCTTAATGTCCTTCTCTAAGATCTCTGTCACGTACCCTTTTTCCTCAAACCGTTGCTTGAGAATTTGGACTTGGGAGTGGAAGTCTTCTGTTTTAGAACAATTCCTCCTAATTCTCTGAAACTGGCCTTTTGGAATAGCTTTAAGCCAGTTGGGGTGATGACCACTATCCCTTGGAATGTAACCATTTCGGTCCGTGGTTTTAAAGAAAGCCTTAGTAAGGAGGGAATTGTGTTCTCTAAAGATTACTAAATCAAGAAAATTAACAGACACTGGGCTGGACTCATGTGTAAATTTAATACCCCAGTTGTTATCATTAAGGCTAGACATGAAGTCCACCAAGGAAGGTGTGTCCCCCTTCCACAGAAAGAAGGCATCGTCAATGTAGCGCCGCCAAAAAAGGAGGCGGGGCTCCCCTCGGGAGAAGAGGCAATCATTTTCCCACAGGGCCATGAAGAGTCCAGCGAGGCTGGGGGCAAATTTAGCCCCCATAGCAACGCCAGTACATTGCAAATAGAAAGATCCGCCATAGTAGAAATAATTATGTTCCATGGCGAAATTAAGTAATTTCATCACAAACTCTAAGGTTGAAGGTTTGAGAGTAGGATCTTTCCTTAGGAAATGTTCGGCTGCAAGATACCCCAAATGATGGGGGATTATAGTATATAGGGAGGAAACATCCGCTGTAACCAGCAAGACGTCCTCCTCAATATTGAGCACTGATATTTCCTTGATAATCTGCATTGAGTCTCTTAGAAACGCCGGTGTCTTGGCTACCGCGGGTTGCAAGAAATGGTCCACATATTTCCCTACTCTTGAAGTAAGGGAATCTATGCCGCTTACGATAGGGCGACCGGGAGGGTGGGTAGAATTTTTATGTATCTTGGGAATGTAATACATAATAGGTGTTTTTGGTGCCAATGGGATCAGAAAATCTTTTTCTTTTTCATTTAGAATTCCCTTTTTATGACCTTCCTTTACCAAACCCAAGAGTATTTTTTGATATTTACCCAAAGGGTCATTCCCAAGAATAGTGTACGTATTAGTCAAACATTTAGGCCAAAATGTATTCAGCCACGTGTCTTTAGTAAAAAAAAAAAGGCAATAAGCGTATATTTATTGGTTTTCGCAAAAGTTATAGCGTCTACAAACTAGGGTACATTTTCTGGAATTTACACAGCTTTTAATTTATGACTGCCTATCTCATTTCAGGCCATAAAATGCCAAAATAGCACAAAACCCCCCAAATGACCCCATTTTGGAAAGTAGACACCCCAAGGAAATTGCTGAGAGGCATGTTGAGTCCATTGAATATTTGTATTTGTCCCAAGTGATTGAATAATGACAACAAAAATAAATATTTTTTTTTTTTTACAAAAAGTTGTCACTAAATAATATATTGCTCACACATGCCATGGTTATATGTGGAATTGCACCCCAAAATACATTCTGCTGCTTCTCCTGAGTACGGGGATACCACATGTTTGGTACTTTTTGGGAGTCTAGCCACGTACGGGACCCCAAAAACTAAGCACCGCCTTCAGCATTTCTAAGGGCACACATTTTGGATTTCACTCCTCACTACTTATCACAGTTCCGAAGGCCATAAAATGCCAAAACAGCATAAAACCCACCAAATTACCCCATTTTGGAAAGTAGACATCCAAAGCTATTTGCTGAGTGAGTATTTTACAGCTCTCATTTGTTTTTGAAAATTAAGAAAGACATTTTTTTTTTTCTTTTTTACATTTTCAAAACTTTCTTACAAAAAGTGAGATCTGCAAAATACTCACCATACCTCTCAGTAAATAGCTTGGAGTGTCTACTTTCCAAAATGGGGTCATTTGGGGGGGGGTTGTGCCATTTGGGCATTATATGGCCTTCGAAACTGTGATAGGTAGTGAGGAGTGAAATCAAAAATGTACACCCTTAGAAAGCCTGAAGGCGGTGATTGGTTTTTGGGGTCCCGTACGTGGCTAGGCTACCAACAAGTCTCACACATGTGGTATCCTCATACTCAGGAGAAGCAGAAGAGTGTATTTTGGGGTGTAACTCCATATATGCCCATGGCATGTTTGTTAAAGGAAGTTAATCTGCACTAAACCCTCTGTGAGCAGGTATAAGTGAGGACAGAGTGCTGATTCCAGCAGTCTGTTCACCACATTAACCCTAAAGTGACTAATCAAAGACACAAAATAAACAAAATAAAAGACCAGGTGCTGCAATTAGAAATTAGTTTGAATAGAAAACTAAAGAATGATGTGAAAAAATATATATAATAATGCGCTACCCATTAATCAAAATGTCTCAATCTGCTGTGCGGATGGCATGTTTGAGAAATATATCATTTAGTGACAACTTTGCGCAAAAAAATAAATAAAAATAAATATATATATTTTTCCCGCAACTTGTGTCAAAATATAAAATATTCCATGGACTCGACATGCCTCTCAGCAAATAGCTTGGGGTGTCTACTTTCCAAAATGGGGTCATTTGGGGGGGGGTTGAATTGTCCTGGCATTTTATGCACAACATTTAGAAGCTTATGTCGCACATCACCCACGCTTCTAACCACTTGAAGACAAACCCCTTTCTGACACTGTTTTTTACATAAAAACATTTTTTTTTGCAAGAAAGTTAAGTTGAACCCCCAAACATTATATATTTTTTTAAAGCAAAGGCCCTACAGATTAAAATGGTGGGTGTTGCATTTTTTTCCACACAGTATTTGCGATTTTTCAAACGTATTTTTTTTATTTTACAGCACTAAAACACACTATATTGCCCAAATTATTGATGAAATAAAAAAGATGATCTTAGGCCGAGTACATGGATACCAAACACGACATACTTTAAAAACTGCGTACAAACGTGCAGTGGCGACAAACTACATACATTTTTAAAAGCCTTTAAAAGCCTTTACAGGTTACCATATTAGATTTACAAAGCCTTTAAAAGCCTTTACAGGTTACCATATTAGATTTATATTAGGTCTACTGCTAAAATGACTGCCCTCGATCTTCCCTTCACGGTGATACCTCACATGCATGGGACAATCGTTGTGTACATATGACTCCAGACCGACGCTTGCGTTCGCCTTTGCGCAAGTGCAGGGGGGGACAGGGATGCTTTTTTTTTATATATATATTTATTTCGCTTTTTTTATTTTATTTGTAAAATGTTCCTTCCATTTTATCTATTTTTTACTATTTTTATTGTTATCTCAGGGAATGTAAATATCCCTTATGATAGCAATAGTTAGTGACAGGTACTCTTTTTTTTTTTAAATGGGGTATTAGACCCTAGATCTTTCCTCTGCCCTCAAAGCATCTGACCACACCAAGATCGGTGTGATAAAATCCTTTCCCAATTTCCCAATGGCGCTGTTTATATTCAAGGGGGGGGGGACATTCCCTCCCACTGAATGTAAAAGCAGTCTAGAGGCTAATTAGCTACTAGGACTGCTTTTACATAAAAGCTGACCGCTGGCTGAAAGGAATGATACCAAGAAGATACCTAAACCTGCAGGCATCATTCTGGTATAACCATTCAAAGTCCAGCAACATATCAGTACATTGATGGTTCTTGTTGGACATGTATTGTAATCTTTTTTTTAATGCAGCCTGTTGGCTGAACGAAAAAAAGATTAATCGGTGGGTATGCCCACCATTAAAATACCTCCCTTCATCCACCCACTTCTAATGATGGGTACGCTAGTATAAATCTGATCAGATCAGGTATCGATCCATTCTGATACTATACCACTAAAGGGGGGTGTATGCTTTGCGCATGAGTGTAAGCATTACTGGCACTAACCTGGGGCGACGCAGGGGGACGTAGACCATAACTGATGCTAAAATGTAATTGATATCACCCGCCGGGTGATCAGGGGGTTAAACCTTTATTGGGTTATATACGGCGGGTATAGCCTGAGGCTATAAAAAGCAAACTAACTAACCAGCGTCAACCTTAACACTTATACGGTGATCACTGGTAAAAGGGTTAACTAGGGGGCAATCAGGGGGTTAAAACCTTTGTTAGGTAATATATGGGGGTACCTAACGCTTTATAAAAACCTGGCGGCGAACCTAAATAACTAACTGGCTAACCAGCCTCACCAGTGACACTTATACGGTGATCACTGGTGAAAGGGTTAACTCTAGAGGCAATCAGGGATTAAAAACTTTATTTAAAAAATATATGGAAGTACCTAATGCTATAAAAACCTGGCGGGTGAACCTCAAAAAATAACTAGCTACCTAGCGGCACCAGCGACACTAAAACAGCGATCAGACAAAACGATCGCTTAGTGACGCTGGCTATAGGGGGTGAAATGGTTAACTCTAGGGGCAATCAGGGGTTAAAACCTCTATTAGAAAATTTATGGGGATACCTAACGCTATAAAATCCTGGCGGGCGAACCTCAAAAAATTACCCGCTACCTAGCGGCACCAGCGACACTAATACAGCGATCAGAAAAAACGATCGCTTAGTGACGCTGGCAATAGGTGATGAAAGGGTTAACTCTAGGCGCAATCAGGGGTTAAAAACTTTATTTAAAAAATTTATGGGGGTACCTAACACTATAAAAACCTGACGGGCGAACCTCAAAAAATAACTAGCTACCTAGCGGCACCAGCGACACTAATACAGTGATCAGAAAAACAATTGCTCAGTGATGCTGGCAATAGGGGGTGAAAGGGTTAACTCTAGGGGCAATCAGGGGTTAAAAACTTTATTTAAAAAATGTATGGGGGTACCTAACACTATAAAAACCTGACGGGCGAACCTCAAAAAATAACTAGCTACCTAGCGGCACCAGCGACACTAATACAGCGATCAGAAAAACGATCGCTTAGTGACGCTGGCAATAGGGTGTGAAAGAGTTAAATAGGGGGGTGATCAAGGGGTTAAAACCTTTATTGGGGGGGTTGGGGGCTACCCTGGACCTAAAGGGGCCTAACACTAACTGCCTGACACTTTTACCTGTCACACTGACACTAAATGCAGTGATCAGTAAATAAATGATCACTGCTATTAGTGACACTGTGACAGGGGGCTGGGGAGGTGATCGGGGGGTGACTGGGGGGGGGGGGGGGGATTTGCGTGCCTATGTGTACAGTGTGTCAGTGTAATGTTGTGCGACCTACTGTGTGATGTCTCCTCTCCACTCGCCGGGCGAAAATACCTGCGGGAGGAGAGATGACATCACTTCCTCTGCCTGTGTTTACATTACACAGGCAGAGGAGGGCGGAGGAGGAAGCCGATTTGCTGGGAGCGATCATGAGGGGGTGGCTAGAAACGAATAGCCGCCCCCTCATCCCAGATCGCTCCCACAGCAATACCGACCACCGCAAGCACCGGGGGGGGTACCGATCGGACCCCTCAACCGTGGGAATGCAGGCACGTACAGGTACGTGGGTTTGCCTGTACGTGCCATTCTGCCGATGTATATGTGCTTGCGGTGGTCGTTAAGCGGTTAAAATTGAACCGATAGGTCATAAACGATCGTTAGTAGGCACGACCATCGGTTAAAAATCAATGCATGCTCAGACTAAATGAGGGGACGGGAGTGATCGTTCTTTTTAATCTCGCATTCGTTTTTTGAGATGGCACATTCTACATTTTTTTAATTAGTGTCTCGTTTATTGCAGCGCATTTTTTTCTTTGTTCTATTGCTAGAATAAACACATTCTTTTGCTGATGCTATTTAGACAGAGTTCTCCCATACTGATTTCTTTTTTGCTTTTTTGCTTGTGATCTCATGTTTTTTATGTTTTTTTAGAAAGCCAGATCTCCAAAAAAAAAATTTGAACTCCACATATTTTTTTTTTTTGAGAAATGTATTTTTTGGCAAGTTATCACACCAATGTTTTTGTCCCCCCCCCCCCCCCGCCTCAAGGAGGTTGTGTCCTTTGTTAATTACACATTGTATTTTGGAAATGTTTGATGGCTATTCCCCAGAAAAACACAATAGACAAGGTTTTAATGTAAATTAAATTACCATTTATTCTGGCAAACCAAAAAGAAAAAAAGAAGGGCAACACTTAACCAATTCACAAAATACATGCAGACTTTTTGGACACCAAAGGCACATTCCACCATGATCAAGAACAAAATCAACAACCTCAGGAGTCACAATGTGCTCCCCAAATCCCAGAAATCAGAAGCAGCAGCAGATGACATACATGACCCCAAGCTGTGGTACTACAACAACCTCAGTTTGGGACCAAATCATCTAGAAGCCAGGGAATCACTTTCTGGTCTTCCTTACAGCCCTCCCTCCAGGCTTCTCTGCAGCATTCCTTCCACGGCCCTGTCCATGGCCCCTTGCAGGTGGTGAGAATGTGGCATCAGGAGAAGGAGTAGAAGAAGCCGGGGCCCAGTCCCACAATTGTGTGGTCCTAGTCAGCAGGTCCCTTCTCCCCCACTGTATCACAGATGCCATCAGGTCTTGGGCCAGGCCCCTTTATTCCTCCCCAAAAGCTTGCAGCTCATTGGCAAGATATGAGCTGAAGCTCTCCACTGGGTTCAGGGGGCTCTCATGATCACCTCTGCCTCCCTGATGACCTGCAGGGTCTCCTCCTCCAGCTGGCTCTAGCGCCTCTTTTTTGTTGGTGGGCGCATCTGCAGGGGAGGCACCTGTGAATACAGTGCTGCCGCTGGGCATGGACACCTGCTGACTGCCACTCGGCCGAGCCTCCTCCTAGCTGCCACTCACCCCTTCCTCCTGGCTGACATCTTCCGGAGCTGCCGCCTCCTGGCTGGTCTCTTCCTGTGTAGAAAAAAGGGGCATGTTTTAGTTTTTTGCAAAATCAATCACACACATTTTCAAGCTCTTGACTGTTTGTTTATTTATTTTTATTTTTTTTATTGCACATACTCTCATTCTGACCCCTGCCATTCTTTCTGCCCAAGACTTTTGTTTGTGTTTCCAAGCTTTCCTTTTTGGTTACAAAATCATCTCGTTAAACCAACAATAATTTGCAGGCAAGAAATATGTTGTAAACTACTATACCTCACTGAAGATCAGCATATCTGCCTCCTCAATGTCAGCCAGCCCCTGGGCACAATCTGCAGGGGTGGGGGGAACCGTGGAAGGGACGCTTGAAGAAAGGGTGGAAGGAAGACTGGAAAGTGATTCCCGGGCCTCCATTTGATCATCCAAAAAGCTGAGGTGCTTGTAGTACCACAGCTTGGGCTCCTTTACATCACTTGCTGCTGCTCCTGACCTCTGAGATTTACGCACTTTGAGGTAGCTCTTTCTGTATGTGTTCCTGAGGTTGTTGATTTTGTCCTTGATCATGGTGGATGTGACCTCCGGAATCCAAGTCTCCATGTATTCTGCAAATTGGTCAAGTGTTGCCGTTCTCACATTTTTGTTCTGATGTCTGATGTTCTGATGTCTTCTTGACATCCCACAGGCAGGTGAGTTCCCTGTACTCGTCAATAAACTTGATCAGCAAGTCTGGGGTATTTAGTTTTTGCGTCTTTTTATTTTCTTTCTAGAATAGCAAAACAAAAACATATAAACACTAGGATCAGCTTTTACATTGTCAGAATCTGTGCACAATTGTTTGACCTTCAAACACAGTGTCTCCTGCTGCCACTAAAATTCTGCCCAGCTCTGCCATATTGTTGTGGAAAATTATGATATACCTGCAGACCCTGTGTTTACATTTCACTAAATAGGTGGCATAAAAACATGCAAAAGTAATGACAGCATTTATAAAGGCACCATTCATGTGTATAAATCATATCCCTCAGCATTGATGAGATGATACAATGCTTAATTACCTCTGTCCAACAATCACAATTGTTGCCTGATCTGATACACAATAAAATAAAGAGGTTTTGCAGTCTCACATATATATTTTGGAGAAGTTTCCGAGCAGATGGAGATCAAAATTGCATGGGGGGCCCCAAGATAAAAAATTGCTCAAGAGTGCAATCAGCATATAAACCCCCCATCCCATGACTCAAGTCTATAGGCCTCTGCTGGTCCCATTTTAAAATTTACCCTTGTTGCTGTCGTTCGTCACCTCCAGTCGTGCAGACTCCGTGTAACAAACATAGTCACGTCGTTCTCCTTATATAGCCCACGCATGCGTGAAACGCTGCCCTATTTGCCCACCCATGACGGACCTTTTCCTCTATTCCACGCCTCTAATCATTGTGAAACGACAATATGCCGCTGTCACAGGTGCGTGGTATACCCTGTCCCAAGGAAAGCCCGGAGGCTGGAACGTCACGATCCAGGCTCAGGCGCTACAAAGCGACAAATATGTCACTTAAAGAGATGGTGGAGATGGTGGACATACTGCGGAGGAAAGATTATGATGGAGATCATGGCCCATACCACACCCCTAATCGGAGGAAGACCAAAATAATGGACAAAGTGGCGAGGAGACTTTATGACATATTTGGGGTCAGGAGGTCCAAGGAGCAGCTCCGAAAAAGGTGGTCCGACTTGAAATTGTGGGAGCCAAAGCAGTATAGGAAGATCAAGAGAATTATTGAGAAAAGTAGTTAATTTTTATGTGCTTTTAGCAATTGTCTTTATAATTTGTGGACATGTTTTTCTCCATGTGCTTCTTTGGCCTCGTTGTACTTTTGAACATGACAAATTTCTGTTTATAAG
Organism: Rana kukunoris; assembly: GCA_029574335.1. Taxonomy (NCBI): domain Eukaryota; kingdom Metazoa; phylum Chordata; class Amphibia; order Anura; family Ranidae; genus Rana; species Rana kukunoris. Next base: position 245,844,042 of record CM056059.1, read on the forward strand.
TTGGCAAAGTGTAGTATTTTGCGTTTGTAGTAAACATTGTTTCTCCAAGCCCGGAGAAGCCCGGAGAGTGGCGCCCCGCGGTGGAAGACAGCGACAAGAAGCCCTGGCCAGAGCAGAGGAGCCAGGCAGAGGAGGCCATCGAGAGCCCCCCCCCGGCAGAAAACATTGAAGCCCGCGGCCCTCCCCCATAAGCAATGGAGCTTCATGGTGAAGGGGGCCCCGGCAGAAAACGTCGAAGCCCGCAGCCCTCCCCATAAGCAAAGGAGCTTCATGGTGAAGGGGGCCCCGGTGGAAGACAGCGGAGAGAAGCCCTGGCCCCAGCGGAGGAGCCAGGCAGAAGGCATCGGAGAAGCCCGTGGGTGGCGCCCCATGGCGGAAGACAGCGGAGAGAAGCCCGGGGGGGGCTGGAGCACCCCAGCAGAAGATAGCTAGAAGCCCCGGGGGGGCGATACCCCCGGTCTTCTCCGCCATTTTCCGCCGGGCCCCCCTCCGAATGTAAAAGAGCTTAACGGGGTAGGGGGCCCCGGTGGAAGATGGCAGAGAATATTGGAGGTGTCGCCCCCCCTGGCAGAAGACTGCTAGAAACCCAGGGGGGTGACACCCTTGGTCTTTTCCGCTGAGCCCCCCAAAATGTAAAGAGCTTAATGGGGTGGGGGCGACAGCGGAGAAGACCGGGGGTGTCGCCCCCCTGGCGGAAGACAGCCAGAAGCCTGGGGAGGTCTGGAGCACCCCCCCAGCAGAAGACAGCTAGAAGCCCAGGGGGGCGACACCCCCAGTCTTTTCCGCCGGGCCCTCCCGATTATAAAAGAGCTTAATGGGGTGGGGCGACGGCGGAGAGGACCGGGGGTGTCGCCCCCCCCCCCAGGGTCAAAAACGGCTAGACGCTCGGGGGTGGTAGGCATACCCCCCGGCAGAAAACAGCGAAGTGCAGGTGTCGCCTCCAGTGGAAGACAGCTAGAAGCCCGGGGGGGCGGTGGGGCCCCCCGCCAGAAGACCCCCATCTGACTAATAAATTAATTTTAAAATGTGTGTGGTGTATTTTTTTACTTTAATTTTTCCCCCAGGTGAATGGGTAGCAGTCTATTTTGTTTTTGGTTTTTTATTGTTGTGCTACAGGTGAATGGGTACGATGTACCCCATACTCATTCACATAGGGTGGGGGGCCAAAATCTGGGGCCACCTTATTAAAGGGGGCTCTCAGATTCTGATAAGCCCCCTGCCCGCATACCCCGACAACCAACGGCCAGGGTTGTCGGGAAGAGGTTCTTGTCCCTATCGACATGGGGACAAGAGTGCTTTGGGGGGGCAGTGCCCCCCTCCCCCAAAGCACACACTCCCCCATGTCGAGGGCATGCGGTCTGGTACGGCACAGGAGGGGGGGCGCTCGCTCGTCCCCACCCCCATTCCTGTCCGGCCAAACTGCTTGCCTGGGATAAGGGTTTGGTCTGGATTTGGGGGGGAACCCCACGCCGTTTTTTGGCATAGGTTTAACCCCTTACGTTCCAGACCAAATCTAAGAGCCTGTTATGCACCTGGAGGGGGACCCCTTTATCCCGGTCTTGTCAGGGGGGAATGCCTGCTCGTCTGTTCATACAATGTATGAACAGCGATCTGTCATTTCCCCTAGTCAGTCCCACCCCCTTTACAGTTAGAACACACCCAGGGAACATAATTAACCCTTTCCTCGCCCTAGTGTTAACCCCTTCCCTGCCAGTGACATTTTTATAGTAAGCAATGCATTTTTATACCATTGGTCGCTATAAAAATGCCAAAGGTCCCAAAAATGTGTCCGCCATAATGTCGCAGTACCGATAAAAATCACTGATCGCCGCCATTACTAGTAAAAAAAAATATATTCATGAAAAACCTATAAAACTAACCCCTATTTTGTAGACGCTATAAATTTTGCGCAAACCAATCAAACGCTTATTGTGATTTTTCGGAACCAAAAATATGTCGAAGAATACGTATCGGCCTAAACTGAGGAAAAAAAAGTTTATTTATATAAATTTTTGGGGAGATTTATTATAGCAAACAGTAAAAAAGTTTCATTTTTATTTAAAAAATTGTCGCTCTATTTTTGTTTATAGCAAAAATAAGAAAAAAACGCAGAGGTGATCAAATACCACCAAAAAAACAAAACAATTTGTGCGGAAAAAAAGGACGCCAATTTTGTTTGGGAGCCACGTCGCACAACCGCGCAATTAAACGACGCAGTGCCGAATTGCAAAAACTGGCCCGGTCAGTGACCAGTAATATGGTCTGGGGCTCAAATGGGTTAAAATTAACAAAACACTAAAGTTAGCCTAATTTTTGGCCATAATGTGAAAGATGATGTTACACCGAGTAAATAGATACCTAACATGTCACGCTTTAATATTGCACACACTCATGGAATGGCGCCAAACTTCAGTACTTGAAAATACCCATAGGCAACACTTTTTTTTCAGGTTACCAGTTTAGAGTTACAGAGGAGGTCTAGTGCTAAAAGTATTGCTCTCGCTTACATATGTGGGCGGGACTTACACATTTAAGTCCCGCCCACATATGTAAACACCGTTCAAAGCACACATGTGAGGTATCATAGCGTGCGTTAGAGCGAGAGCAATACTTTTAGCATTAGACCTCCTCTGTAACTCTGAACTGGTAACCTGAAAAAAAAATGTGATTGTTCGCTTCTGACTGCGAGCTACTAGGGACAGGGGTGTTTTAAATATTATTATATATGTTTGTTACATAAAAATTCAATAAGACCTCCCCTTCAGGTTGGAAAGCATGAGTTCAGGGGAAAAAAAAACAAAACAAAAACAGCTCTCATGCTTTCTTCCGCCATTGCAGCTTTAATTATGTTTATGCATCTCGGGTGAGCTGGGCATGCTCAGACACTTAGAAAATTTAAGCTTACTTTTTGTGCCTCAAAATGACTTGCATGTTTCTGAGCATGCTCAGAAAGCGTGGTTTTTGGGTTAGTAATTTAAGGACATCCTTAATAGGTGTAAGCAGTTACAAGTGCACACAAACTAGAGACTGACATTTCTTCATGTGTTTCCAATTGGTTCATTAGCACGCATGTTATAAAAAGCGTGGATAGAGCACATGTCAGCTGCCCTGAGAGGGGGCAGACTGGCTGGCCAGAATGTCGGTGCGGAACAGAGATGTTTTTGAGCAAGGTTATTTATTGGGGGGCAATTGTTTTATTTAATTATGTCTACTTTGATGTTTTTGTCTGCTGCATAATTTAGCAAAATGTTTCTCAAGACGTTAATGACTAATGTTTTAATCCTGTGCGTCTATCCTGTTATTTCAAAAGCGTAAACCATATTACGCTTACTGTCTGAAATCGTTTATTTTTGTTTGTGTGTGTTTATTTTTTTTTTGTTTTGCTTTCCTTGTTTTGTGGACCAATAAAATTACTTTCAAATTTTGAAGTTTGTTTTGTGATATTTTTTCATGCTACGGATTTTGACAGCTGCAGCTGAAATAGTTTGGGCCTAAACAATCAGGTGTGATTTGTCTCTAAGCTTCTTTCCTGGTGTGTATGCATGAAAAATGTTTGCTGCCATGTTTAGTCATCAGAAAAGGAAAGACAAAGCGGTAAGTATTGTTTCCTCTTTACTGTAAGTACCCCCCGCCAGGACATGTTTGGTGGATTTCTCTTATCAAGAATTGATGTCCAGACTGTTTTTTTAAAGCACATGTGCAAGATGAAGGAAAACCTGCAAAAATGGCCTGTTGGCGGGGGGGGGGGTGTTGTATTGGTGGACAGGCTTGAAGTGCTGATTTACAGCACTGTGCTTGAATCTAGCACAAGACAATCCTAATCTAATTGTGGGTGTTTGAGGGAAGCCAAGTGAGTGTTAGAACCCCTGCTTGTGTTTTTAGGTTGGGCTTTGTGTCCCTTTTCTTAGAATTGGCTTCACTTCCTGTCACACAGCTGAACAGGAAGTGAGGTTAAAACCCTACCAATGGTCTTTTCTTGGGGACACAGGTCAATCTAACTAGTGTCCCCATTAAACAAATTGCACTGCTGTGTACACCCCAAATGATTAGTTAGTTTGGGGTTTAGTAAAGGCAAAGCCGCTCTGCAGTAGAAGCGTAGTCAATGAAAATCAGAAGGGAAGCACTGGTTTTAACATCCAATCGCGCCAATTTTTTTCTTTTTCCTTGCTTGTCCACTTGTAGTGCAAAGTGGATTTGCCTTTAGTAAATGGACCCCAAAGTCCAAGATCCCTACTAATTTGGGGTGTACACAGCAAAATGCAATTTTTCATAATGGGAAAATATTTAGATTGATCTGTGTGTCCCCAACAAAAGACATTAGTCAGGTTTTGTGGCAGGAAGTGAATGAATTTGAAGTAGAAAGTGACAACATTTGTAAGGTGTCTTTACCCTATCAGGGGTGCAGGCATCCCCAAATAAAACAAGATTTTTTTTTAACATTGGGTGGTGTTTGTGGGGTCCCTAACACACATTCATACATATTAGCAATGCTGTATCCTGGCCTATTGACATGGTTATATTTTCTTAGGCCTCTCAATAAAATTATCAGAAATTTGGGGTTAAACTGGAACTATAATCAACACTTCTTTATTTTTTTTTGTTTTCTTTCATTTTGGATAGAGTTGGGGGGAAGGGTTATAAGCCTTGTTAGTTTATTTTGTATTATCCCTGTCCGTTTGGGGAGATTGGCCTTCACTTCCTGCCCCATAGCCAAACAGGAAGTGAGAGAAAATCTATGCAAATTAAGTGAATCCTGTGCCCCCCCCCCCACAGAACTTGTGTATGTCCCCTGAAAATTCCTGGGCGGGTCATAAAAAAACAGGGTGTGGCCTTGACAGGAAGGGTGGGTCATTTTTCTATTAGGAGGTGCAGAAATTTGGTCAGGCCTAGGGCAGCACAAAACCTAAATATCCTACTGCATATTAGGGCTTATTTAGACAGGATCCGATTTACAGCATGTTTTTAGATTGTGGGAGGAAGCCCACGCAGGCACAGGGAGAACATGCAAGCTCCAGGCAGATGGTGTCACGGGCGGGATTCAAACCAGCAACCCTTTTGCTGCTAGGTGAACGTGCTATGCACTACACCACTGTGCTGAACGAACATGATCGCAGCTAAAAGCATGAGATCAGTGTTTTTTTTTTTCCAATTCCATGCTTTCCAGCCTGGAGGACAGATGTGGGGTCCTATTGACCCCGCCTCTCTCCATAAAGAGGACCTGTCACACACTAGTCCTATTACAATGGATGTTTACATTCCTTGTAATAGGAAGAAAAGTGCAAAATAAAACAAAAAAAGGGACAAAAAAGTGCAAAAATAAAAATATTATGTTAAAAAAACAGATAAAAATCTAAATTAAAATGCCCCTGTCCCTAGTAGCTCGCACTCAGAAGCGAACATGCATGCAAGTCCCACCCACATATGTAAACACCGTTCAAACCACACGTGAGGTATTGACGCGTGCGTTAGAGTGAGAGCAATAATTTTAGCAATAGACATCCTCTGTAACTCAAAACTGGTAACCTGAAAAAAAAATCAAGCGTCACCTATGGAGATTTTTAATACCGAAGTTTAGCGCCATTCCATAAGTGTGCGCAATATGAAAGCGTGACAAGTTAGGTATCTATTTACTCAGTGTAACATCATCTTTCACATTATCCCTAAAAATTGGGCTAACTTTACTGCTTTGTTATTTTTTAATTCATTAAACAGTTTTTTTTAAACCAGTTAAGAACCGCCGCATGTACATTTACGTCGGCAGAATGGCATCGACAGGCACATCAACGTATATATACGTTGGTGCCTTGAGGGGGTTCGGGGGTCCGATCGGACCCCCCGTACATATGGCGGTCCGTTTTGCTGGCCGAGCGATCTGGGATGAGGGGGCGACTATTCGTTTTTGTCCGCCCCCTCCGGATCGCTCTCAGCCAATCCGCGCGCCCCCCCCGCCCTGTCACTTCCTCCTCCTGTATAAACACTGGAAGGAGGAAGCGATGTGATCTCTCCTTCAGCGTTTTTTTCAACCACCGCTGAGGAGAGATCACATCAAACAGTAAGTCTGCACTAACACTACACTTACACACACTACAGTTAAGTTAAAGCGACGCAGTGCCGAATCGCAAAAAGGGGCAAGGTCATTTAGCAGCATTTTGGTCCGGGTCTTAAATGGTTAAGCAAAAATACCGTTGGAAATTTTTACTAAAAAATGCCCGCCACTTTATTCCCTAGGGTGTCTGCTAATAAAATATATATAATGTTTGGGGGACCTGAGTAATTTTCAAGGAAGAAAATATAATTGTTACATGAAGTAGAGAAGTGCCAGAATATGCGCGGTATGGAAGTGGTTAACCACTTAAGGACCCCCGCACGCCTATGTACGTCCACAACATGGCTCGTACAGGCACAAGGCACAGGCACAAGGCCGTATATATACGGCCTCGTCTTTGTGCGGTTCGGGGGTCCCATCGGGACCCCCTCTGCGGCGTGCGGCGGTCCCCCTGGCTCTGGGAGCGATCGCTGACGAGCGGGCGGATGTCCGTGTTTTTGGCCCCCCCGCGATCGCTCCCAGCCAATGGGAGCGCTTCCCCTTCGTGTCAGTTCCTCCTCCTGTGTTTACACAGGAAGGAGGAAATTATGTCACCTCTCATCGCAGCGCTGTTTCCCACCGCTGCTGATGAGAGAAGACATCCACAGTAAGTGTGCACCAACACAACACTGACACACACACACATAGGCACATTAACCCCTTGTGATCACCCCACCCCCCTGTCACAGTGTCACTGAATGCAGTGATCTAATCACTGCATTTAGTGTCAGTGTGACAGCCAGTGTAAAAGTCAGTTAGTTTTAGGTTCAGGATAGCCCCCCCACCCCCCCTAATAAAGTTTTAACCCCCTGATCACTGCCCTAGTTAACCCTTTCACTCCCTATTGCCAGCATCACTAAGCGATCATTTTTCTGATCGCTGTATTAGTGTCGCTGTTCCCGCTAGGTAGCTATTTTTTTTATTGCGATTTTTTTTTTACTAAAGACATGTGGCTGAATTAATTTTGGCCTAAATGTTTTACTAAAATTTAGTTTATTTGATTTTTTTTATAACAAAAAGTAAAAAAATAGTGATTTTTTTCAAAATTGTCGCTCTATTTTAGTTTATAGCGCAAAAAATAAAAATCGCAGAGGCGATCAAATACCACCAAAAGAAAGCTCTATTTGTGGGAAGAAAAGGACGCAAATTTTGTTTGGGAGCCACGCCGCGCAATTGTCTGTTAAAGCGACGTAGCGCCGAATTGTAAAAACACCTTGGGTCATTTAGCAGCATATGTGTCCGGGTCTTAAGTGGTTAAAGTACAACAATAAAAGTGAAATATTCCTTTAAATTTCGTATTTTGGGGGGGTGTAAAGTCAGCATGTGAATAATGAATTGTCGGCTCCCGGCAATTGTGAGAAGATTCATTCATAAAAAAAAAGTGTGGGGGCCCCCCAAATTCCATTAGAAGGCCCTTCAGGTCTGATATGGATATTAAGGGAACCCCGCCGTCATTTTTTTTTTTAAATGACGTGGGGTTCCCCCCAAATATCCATAACAGACCCTTCAGGTCTGGTGTGGATTTTAAGGGGAACTCCACCCCAAATTTAAAAAAAATGACGTGGAGTCCCCCCAAAATCCACACCAGACCCTTATCCGAACACGTTGATCTGGCCGGCCGCAGAAAAGAGGGGGGACAGAGTGCAGCCCCCCTCTCCTGAACCCCACCAGGCCACATGCCCTCAACATTGGGAGGGTGTTTTGGGGTGCCCCCCAAAGCACCTTGTCCTCATGTTGATGAGGACAAGGGCCTCATCCCCACAACCCTGGCCGGTGGTTGTGGGGGTCTGCGGGCAGGAGGCTTATCGAAATCTGGAAGACCCCTTTAACAAGGGGGCCCCCAGATCCCGCCCCCCCCTGTGTGAAATGGTAATGGGGTACATTGTACCTCTACCATTTCACGAAAAAAGAGTGTCAAGTGTAAAAAAAGACAAGAGCTGGTTTTTGACAAGTCCTTTATTAATATCTTCTTTCTTCCTCCATCTTCTTCTTCTTCCTCTGCTTCTTTCTTGGGTCTTGTAGTGCCGCATCTTGACCGGCGTCTTCTTCCATCTTCTTCTCCTTTCGCTGGCCTTCTTGTCCGCATCTTCTTCTTCTTCGCCGGAGGCATCGCTTCCTCCGGCGAAGAAGAAGCCGCACACAAGCTTCCAATTGAATTCCCCACCATCTGACGCTCTTGTGACCACGCCCCCCTCTGACGCATATGCACCACACAGGGACTTTCCTAAGAGCTTGCCCGTGGCGTCAGAGGGGGGCGTGGTCCGGCACACGGCGGGAATTTGAATTGGAAGCGGCGCCTCCGGCGAAGAAGAAGATGCAGACGAGAAGGCCAGCGGAAGGAGAAGAAGATGGAAGAAGATGCCGGTCAAGATGCGGCACTACAAGACCCAAGAAAGAAGCAGAGGAAGAAGAAGATGGAGAAAGAAACCCGAAGGAAAGAAGAAAAGAAGAAGATGGAAGAAGAAAGAAGATATTAATAAAAGACTTGTCAAAAACCGGCTCTTGTCTTTTTTTACACTTGACACTTTTTTTTCGTGAAATGGTAGAAATACAATGTACCCCATTACCATTTCACACAGGGGGGGCGGGATCTGGGGGCCCCTTTGTTAAAGGGGTCTTCCAGATTTCGATAAGCCTCCTGCCCGCAGACCCCCACAACTACCGGGCAAGGGTTGTGGGGATGAGGCTCTTGTCCTCATTAACATGGGGACAAGGTGCTTTGGGGGGCACCCCAAAGCACCCTCCCAATGTTGAGGGCATGTGGCCTGGTGCGGTTCAGGAGAGGGGGGCCACACTCTGTCCTCTCCTCTTTTCTGCAGCCGGCCAGGTCAACGTGCTCGGATAAGGGTCTGGTGTGGATTTTGGGACTCCACGCCATTTTTTTTAAATTTGGGGTGGAGTTCCCCTTAAAATCCACACCAGACCTGAAGGGCCTGGTATGGATATTTGGAGGGAACCCCACGTCATTTAAAAAAAAAAATGACGGCGGGGTTCCCCTTAATATCCATATCAGACCTGAAGGGCCTTCTAATGGAATTTGGGGGACCCCCAAGTTTTTTTTTTTTGGTTTTATGAATGAATCTTCTCACAATTGCCAGAAGCCGAGAATTCATTATTGCCGCAAGTCAGTTTTAAACGTCTTTTTTTCTTCAGAATGTCACTTTGTGCAGGGACAGTTCTAACCACAGGAAACGTGTGATTTTTCACATGCTGACATTACACCCCCCCCCCCATGGTACGAATATTTCACTTTTATTGTTGCACTTTAATCATTATTAAAATTACTGCTCCTGAAAAAACGGCAGTTTTTAAAAATAAAAAAAAGCATTAATACATGTCCCCTGGGGCAGGACTGAGGTCCCCAAACACTTTTTAGGACAAAACTTGCAGATTAGCCTTTAAAATGAACACTTTAGATTTCCCCCATAGACTTTAACAGGGAGTTTGGCGGCGGCTTTACTTATCAATTGCATTGCACTGCTGCTGCGTCTGGTTCATGCGCCTAATTAAGGCTTCATCCAGCGCACTAATTAAGGCATGAACTGGCGCAGCGCAGTGACAATAGTAAATCAGCCCCAGTGTGTCAACATGTGCTATCTGCCATCACAGGATATTGATTGTCTGTGATTTGTGGGTGCAACCCCTTCCTCGCTACTCAAGTAGGTGGGAGGAAGGGTTTTCACCCCCCAAAAAACACATCCATTGATCACCCATGATGGCAGATAGCACATGTTGACATTTGGCATGGGATCAGCATAGAAATCCCCATTTTGCCACTCAAAATGTGTGCATCTTCAAATTCTGGCTTGTTTCGGGGTGACATCACCCCTTCACATGTGTTTCTAATAAGGTTGAACTTTGTAAGTTCCATTGTTTGTAGATATTTGTTTATTTAAAAAAAAATGTTTTGTACAACATAAAAAAATAATAGAAATTTATTTTTTTACCTGAATAATTAAAAAACGCACAAGTTGTGCACAGAAAAAAAAGGGGGATACCTGAAAATTCAAAAAATGCACAAGTTGTGCACAGAATAAACTCCCCCCCCCAAAAAAAAAAAAAAAAGGTTTGAGTGGCCTCTTCTTTCTATGCTCAATACCAGTTTGTAGATTTAAAAAAGCGAGTGAGTACTGTGAAATTGTGGTTATTTACTAAAACAGAGAAATACATTTGGCACTAGAAGTGCACTAGAGAGGCAGGAGAGCGGATTACAGACTCCCAAACCCCCGTCAGTGCCAGGTGATCTTCCGGCCGTTTCCTGAGGCAGAGAAGGGCGGAAGTGACAGCATGAGGTAAAGGCTGTGTTTTGGGAAGAGAGGCAGGAGAGCAGATTACAGACTCCCAAACCCCCTGTCAGTGCCAGGTGATCTTCTGGCCGTTTCCTGAGGCAGAGAAGGGCGGAAGTGACAGCATGAGGTAAAGGCTGTGTTTTGGGAAGAGAGGCAGGAGAGCAGATTACAGACTCCCAAACCCCCTGTCAGTGCCAGGTGATCTTCTGGCCGTTTCCTGAGGCAGAAAAGGGCGGAAGTGACAGCATGAGGTAAAGGCTGTGTTTTCTATGGCCGTGGTCACTCTGCATTTTCTACGGCCGTGGTCACTCTGCATTTTCTATGGCCATGGTCACTCTGCATTTCATGGGCACTGGAAAATATTTTAGTACACCATTTGGTACAGAATATAATTTTTTTTGTTTTTCCTCCTCTAAAATCTAGGTGCGTCTTATGGTGCGAAAATTCGGTAAATGATTTTAGGAAGGATACAGTATATTTGTGGCAGCTAGGGAAAAGTAACGTACCGCAACAACAAACAAACCCTGTACCGAACCAGGAAAACACTAATATTAGAAGGGCTCCTACAGCAGCCCCAGAGATCGAACAGAGACAAAATGTGAGATTTTTACCTAATCCCCAACAACAACAGGGCATAGGTAATAAAACATCTGTAAGAGGAGGAAACAATGGACCAATAAGGTCAGGGTATGATGATAATAATTCAACGTATAATAATGAATATTATCCGGTGACCACTTATAACAGGTACGATCAGTTGTCAGGACAGGAATGTTCAAACATTACGTACCCAACACAATCACCGCACCGACACCTTTTTTAGGGAGAGGTATGAGGGGGCATCCCCGTGGATGAGCTCGAGGAAACCGACCATGGAGGGGACGACCACAACAACATCACAATCCCAGTCATACCTGAGAGTGGTGGAACCCCCCAACAGGGGAAACCTCATACAGCCCAATAAGGTACAACAGACCCCACATGTAGAGGATGCCGAGCAGGGCAAAAGGTCAAACAAAAAGAGGCCAAGGCGGGCCGATTAGGTGGTATCTATAATTTATCATCAGCCACTCTAACGCAAAAGGAAACTAACATTTTAAATGCGGGGCTCAAATGTTCTTCCACTAAGGCACTAAACAAATTTGGAGTATATATAGATACACACAAGTATATAAGGAAGATAAACATTAAAAAATACTTCCTGGAACTCAATCTAGCTTTAACCGCAAGGGCCGAAAAGACATCCGATGGAGTGGAGTTAAATATTATCGCCATAAGGACAGGATTGGTTCTTTGTTAGCCTCCAAGTTAACCCAGAGATTCCGGGCTCGCGCTGCTCCTAAAATTAGAGTCGAGGGCCAAACATTATCAGCAGATCCCGGGAGGATAATGAAGACCTTTTTAGGGGTTTTACTCCAAACTCTACAGTTCGTCTATTCAAAGTGGGGGCCCGGGGATCTCTGATTTTCTCAGGGACCTCCCTATTCTAGTCCTCTCATCCCACCATAGGGATATTATGGAATCAGACTTTTCTATAGAGGAGGTCATTAAGGGCCTGAAATTGGGTTCAGCACCCAGACCAGATGGTCTATCAGCACCTTATTATAAGGCATTTTCAGAACTTTTAGCGCCTCATATGGCTAAGTTTTATAATGCCAAAATTAAAGGGGCTCCTCTAGATCCTCACCTTAACACTGCTTATATTACAGTGATCCCTAAACCCAATAAGAACCCGGAAGAGGTGGAGAATTACAGGCCTATATCCCTGATCAATAAAGATTTAAAGATTTTAACAAAAATCTTGGCCAACCGCTTAGCTTCCTTTATAGGTAAATACGTTTACAAGGACCAGGTGGGATTTATTCCGGGCCGTCAGGGACCAGATCAAATAAGGAGGGCCATTGAAATTGTTTCAATTTTGCAGTCAAACTGGGAGGGTGGTCCCAAACAACATGGTATGCTTCTGTCTCTTGATTTGCACAAGGCATTTGACTCAATAGAATGGCCCTACTTATTCTCCCTGCTGGAACACTGGGGATTTGGCAATACATTTTTAGGTATCCTTCACGCCCTCTACTCTACTCTGAGGGCAATGATCCGACTCCATGGCCATTATTCTTCTCCATTCCCTATCGCAAGGGGGACCAGACAGGGGTGTCCCCTCTCCCCTTTAATATTTGCCATTGCCATAAATGTGGTTTATTTGCTGATGATATGCTTCTCTTCAAAACATCCCCCATTACTTCCCTTCCAGCCCTATGCCAAACACTTAAAGACTTCTCTCATGTCTCTGGCCTGAGAGTTAATTATGCGAAATCCCACGCTCTTAATGTCTCTCTGCACCCTAACATAGTGTCAGCTTTGAAGGATAACTTTGCCTTCACCTGGAAAGACTCCTACATAGAATACCTGGGTATTAACGTCCTCCCTAAAATAGAACAGTTGTACTCGTAAACTTCCCCCCCATTTATAAGAAGCTTGAGACGGATCTTAAGAATTGGACGAAAGGCGACCTATCATGGCTAGGTAGAATCCACTCGGTTAAAATGACCCTTCTCCCGCGCCTTTTGTATTTGTTCAGAGCGATCCCTATTAAAATTAGGAAAGATCACCTCCAATCCCTTCAAAAGAAGATTGTTCAATTTGTTTGGGGAAGATCAGGCCACAGGCTACCTCGTGGTTCACTTTTTAGACTCAAAAAAGCAGGGGGACTGGGCTTGCCTAGATTGTTTTGGTATTTCCAGGCTGCACGCATTGCTCAGCTTTCAACGGTCTACTCTAAATTTGAGAAACCGGACTGGATACAGATAGAAAGACAGGCAGTCCCGTCATATACTCTGGATTTCTTATTATGGATCCCGAATAGAGATAGGCCTCCAATTTTTTCCCCTACCCTTTCACATTCCCTATCCCTCTGGGACAGATTGAAAACCCTCCCATCCCTGACTTCGGATTGTAGACCCCTTGCCCACACAGGAAAAGATATTAACGCTTTTAAGTAGGGATGCACCGAAATGGAAATTTCAGAACCGAAACAAAACCGAAATTAAAAAAAAAATTCAGTCCGAAACTGAAACCGAAAATGTATTTTCTTTAATTTTTCCCCTATTTCAATTTTTTTTTTCAAATTTTATGTATTACATGAGACATTTTAATCAGCTTCATTGATTTAAAATAACAAAAATAGAAAAGCTCCAAGTCAATATAATAAAATCCAAACCTTTATTTAAAAATTGGACACAAATAGTATATAATATAATATATTTACATAGCACATCAGGGCATGGGGCACATCAGGACATCAGGGCACATAGCACATCAGGGCATGGGGCACATAGCACATCAGGGCATGGGGCACATCAGGGCACATAGCACATCATGGCATGGGGCACATCAGGGCACATAGCACATCAGGGCATGGGGCACATAGCACATCAGGGCACATAGTACGTCAGGGCATGGGGCACATTAGGGCACATAGCACATCATGGCATGGGGCACATCAGGGCACATAGCACATCAGGGCATGGGGCACATCAGGGCATGGGGCACATAGCACATCATGACATGGGGCACATCAGGGCACATAGCACATCAGGGCATGGGGCACATAGCACATCAGGGCACATAGTACATCAGGGCATGGGGCACATCAGGGCACATAGCACATCATGGCATGGGGCACATCAGGGCACATAGCACATCAGGGCATGGGGCACATAGCACATCATGGCATGGGGCACATAGCACATCAGGGCATGGGGCACATAGCACATCAGGGCACATAGCACATCAAGGCATTGGGGAAATCAGGGCAGGGCACACAGGACATGGGGCACATAGCACATCAGGGCACATCAGGACATGGGACACATCAGGGCATGGGGCACGATACAACATATACTGCACTGCAGTCAGATGGCTGCATAACATTCAACAGTAGTTTAGTTTCTTACTTTTGAAAGATGTCGGCGCTGGCTCCACCTCCTCTTGGAACTTGCACGGCACACACAGAAGCTCTCCTCGTGCTTGTCTCCTCCCATGTCCCTCCTCCCATGTAACCAGGCCAGGCAGCTCGCTCGCTCTCCTCCGCTCCTCCTCCCATCCCCTCCCGCCTTTGGCCATGACCATGACACACGTCACGCTGCTAGGAGGGGGCAGGGCGGCTGTAAACATAGGAGGACCCAGAGGGAAGTGTCGTGGACGCAGTGCAGCAACAGGAAGTGAGCCGTACAAACGGCAACTAAGTCCGGCTCTGGAGGTGGGTCATTATCGGCCATGTTTTATGTTGTTTCGGCATGTCCCCATAATCGCGATTTTCGGACGATATTTATCGGCACCGATATATCGGTGCACCCCTACTTTTAAGTGGTGGCTGGATAAGGGGCTGTACCGGATAGGACACTTTTTTCTCACTTCAGGTCCTGTGACATTGAAACATTGTGAAAAACAACTTAAGCTCCCAACTTCAGAACTATTCAGATTTGGTCAGATACAACATTTTCTTCACAAAATCTGGAAAGGGAAACCCCTCCCTCTGCGCTTCACGGCTTACGAGCTGTGGTGTCGGGGGATGGAAGACCAAAGGGGTGGAATCTCTGTCAAATATCATTCTCTCGCCCAACAAGACGGCAAGGCCACCTTTATGTCAGCCTGGGAAACTGACTTCCAAATTCAATGGGATCTACAATCTTGGTCTTCTGCAGTTCACAGAGCGTATAAGGGTGTCCAAAATGTCGCCCTGATGGAAGCGAACCTTAAAGTTCTCACGAGATGATACCTGACTCCCTCTAAGCTGTCTGTCATGTACCCCTCGGCAAGCCCTCTGTGTTTTAGGGGGTGTGAATTGAGGGGCTCTATGGCGCACATCTGGTGGGAATGCCCCAGAATTAGGTCCTTCTGGAAGAAAATATTTAATTTAATTTTTGTTGTGACAGGGTTGCGAGTCCCAATTTTCCCGGAAGTCGCCCTTCTGAATGCTCTTGTTCCCAAAGCTAGCAAATCTGCACGGACTTTAATTCATTTTATTTTATTAGGAGCCAAATAAACACTTGCCAAATCTTGGAAGAGACCTAAAGTCTCGTTTATGGCTGTCAAACGCAAAATTTCTTGGATAATGTCCCAAGAAAAACTGTCTAGCGTCTTGAATAACTCCTTGGACAAATTTGAGAACACTTGGGAACCTTGGGCTCAACATATGGGCGTTTCATTCCGACCAGGCGCATCTTCCTGATTTAATGATCTTACACCTAGTTTTCATTACATCAACTGACTCGGACTGGTAGACTGGCTCTTACTTACTTCTTCTCTCCCTTTTCCTGTACCCTCCTCCCCTTTTTTTTTTATCTCTTCTTGGACTCTTTCCTTCTTTTTCCTTATTACATTTAAAAAGCTTCTTTTCTTACACTATAGTTTAAGATAGGTTTAACTCAAAGTAAATAGGATTTGGATTTCAAATGTCAGCTTGAGTTAAACTCATCCAGGTGTCTTTGGTACCAAATTACAGTTTTGCTTACTACGATTTTCTATGTCGAATAACTAGTTATGCTGATTGACAACCTACTGGTTGGGAGACGGTTCTTGCTGTCGTCCTTTTAAACAGTCGTGGTGGTGGTGCTCCGGCACAGTGTGTACCCAGATGGGGTGCCGGTACACACCCACCCAATGTTCATCTGCTTCTTTATATAGGATGTGATAGCCAACACCAGATTTTCTAAACCATTTTGCTAATTGACATGGTATCAAAGTGACACACGAATACTTGATGTTCAATCTTCTAGATTGTTTGCTATTGTTATTGTCTAACTTGTTATCTGTTTCACACCTAATGTGATATTCTTTTTGTTCCTTTACCTTTAAAATTTAATAAAACTTTTGAAAGTAAATACTTCCTGACAAATAACTTTGGCAGTAGAAGTAACAAATATTCAGAGGTTGTGTGTGTGGACAGTGGTTTAAAAAATAGATCATCTTTTAGTGAAGTTTCAGGACTGAGGGTTAACATGGCTAAATCGACAGCATTGAACATTACAGTTCCCCCGGACCTTCTCAATCAGCTCTCTAATAATTTAGAATTTCGCTGGGCTCCTGGTGCTATCCCATACCTAGGCATTAAACTAACGTCAGACGTCAATGGCCTTTTTAAAGCCAACTATCCCTCTATGATACTGAAATGTAGAGGTGACTTGGACGCGTGGTCGAGATGTGGTCTGTCCTGGTTAGGTACTGTAGGGTCCACGCAGTGAAAATGACTCTTCCCCCTCGTTTGTTGTACTTATTCCACTCCCTCCCTGTGCCAGTTGCGAAACGCTTCCTCAGTACACTGCAATCACAAATAGTTCGCTTTGTGTGGGGTAATAAGGGGTATAGGTGTCCCTCAGGAATTCTTTTACACCTGAAATCGCAGGGCGGTCTGGGTCTCCCAAACCTATGGGTCTATTATCAGGCAGCTCAACTTACACAAATCTCGACGGCCTTTTATGGGGGGCCAAAGCCTGACTGGCTTTCTATGGAAAGAATGGCTACCCCTTTGCATACCATTGATTACCTTCTCTGTTGTGACCCCGAGATCAGGCCTACAATATTGTCCCCCACTCTCTCGCACTCTGTAGCCTTAAGCACAAAGCTCTTTGGATTTCCTGCTCTGACATCCTCCCTCAGACCCCTGGCTCATTTATTTCACAATGCAGCTTTCCCCCCGGGTTTGAACATTGAGGCCTTTCGGTGGTGGACCGATAAGGGGCTCTACCGCATTGGACATTTTCTCTCCCTGGCGGGTCCGATTTCCCTGTCCCATTGTAGGAAGAAACTGGAGATGCCCGATTCGGAGCTCTTCAGATTTGCCCAAATCTCCCATTTTATACGCTCTATTTGGACCGATAACAAGGTTCCCCTCACGATAACGCCCTATGAGCATTGGTGCTCTTCTGCAGAGGATCAGAGGGGAGGCATTTCCTTGATCTACACAGCTCTCGCTTCTAAAGTGGACAAGCCGACTTATGCCCGGGCCTGGGAAGAGGACGTGGACGGTCCATGGGATACCGAGGTCTGGTTCCGAGCTGCACAGAGGTCGTTTAAAGGTATTCTTAACATTTCTCTCATAGAGGCTAGCTTAAAAGTTTTGGTAAGATGGTACTATGTTCCTTCCAGGTTGGCAAGGATATTTCCAGGGACCTCGCCAGTGTGCTTTAGGGGGTGTGAACTGGAGGGCTCCATGCTCCACATTTGGTGGTCGTGCCCCCCATTGCCAAAGCCTGGAAGAAGCCTAGGGTCCCCTTCCGGGGGTTCAGGAGGAAAGTATCCTGGATAATGATGCAAGAACAAATTGTTGCTAAACTCCATGACAAAACTGAGAAATTCCTGGCGATTTGGGAACCCTGGGCTGATTTCTGTAATCTATCTCTGAGGCCGGGTGTGCGGCTCGGACACTTGACCGCTGGTGCTGCCCCCTAGCGGAGGTAGCGCGTTTCTCTCCTTTACTCTCCTACACTTTTCTTTCCTTCTTTCTGTCGCCCCCCTTGGCTCCTCTACTGCAGGTTGTGTTACCATATATGACCTCCCCCTGTCATACCATACATGGCTGCGTTTAAGCTATTTGAGTGATTACCTTCCTCTCTCATTTTTACAATTATGATTAGGCTTATAGCCGGGTGTGGGAGGGTGGCGATTACATCCCCTGAGAGGCAGTTTGACCCCATGGGGGCCTCTCGGGGGGGTGGGATCGCTGCGCCCTGACCGCTGGGAAGTTCCCCCGATATGTCTTTAGGGGGACTCATTGCCCCAGGGCTGGTCAAACAGCCTTGCTTGAGGATGGGGTAGGTTGATTTTCTTTCCCCTTTTTTTTTTGGATACTCCTTAGTGTCATTGGGGGAAGGATTTAGAGGTTCTCGCTTCAGGACTTGGAATGTAATGTCATTGTCACTATTGTTGCCTCAATGTTTATGACATTTTCTTTTGAATGCTTGTTATCTTTTTAGAAAAATCTCTCAATAAAAACTATTGAAATTAAAAAATAGATCATTATTTAATCCCCCGAACCTTCTAATCACCATGTAGAGGTGTTCAAGCAACTAGTGTTAAAAGATCTGGATGCCCTACAGGTGAAAAAAAGCCTTAATCCTAAACATAGTTAAGAAGGGATCCAAGCCTTGGAAAAACGTAAAGACATTGTAGTGCGACCAGCGGATAAAGGAGCAGGGGTAGTGGTGATGGATAAGACATATTACCACACCCAACTCCAGGAGATGCTGAAGGATGAAAACACATATTTACATTTGGTGGGTGACCCGATCAAATGATACAGAACAGATTTGCACAATCTTGTAGACTTCGGGTATTACATGAGAGTATTGACCCAAAAAGAAAAACAATTTCTATGTCCTAGCTTCAGCAGGACACCAACAATTTACATGGTCCCAAAAATGCTTAAGCATCTCACATCACCACCAGCTAGGCCAATAGTTAACGACATTGAATCGGTAACATCAAGGGTAGGCCAATACCTGGATCATTTCCTACAAAGCAGTGTGATCACCACACAGGCTTACTTAAAAGATACCACAAGCTTTCTACAAAAACTGAAAGAAGTTAACATCCCACCAGATACTATTATGTTTTTGGTCACAGCAGATGTCTCATCGCTCTACACCAACATACAGTACATCATGAAGATGCGTTCTTAGCCCTTAATTGGGCTTTAAGTAAGAGGGGTGAGCTACCATACATACAAAATACATTTTTAAAAATGGCTTTGGAGTTTTGCTTAACGCATACCTACTTTTGGTATGGGGGCCACTTTTACAGTCAGAAAATAGGCGTGGCGATGAGTGCTAAATTTGCACCCAGGTGTAGGTGTTGGGGGTGGTGGCGCTGTCACTAATTATGTTGTATGACTGACCCAAGGAGTGTGGGTAGATTTATTGGGACAACATTCCCTAAAGTGTTAATTAACAAAAATGAACAAGAAATATATGTGATATATGTGCAGTATAAGTGCTGAAAGTTGCTGACAATGGGGGTTAAAGGAAACGCACATAAACATAAAAGCAAAAATATATGTCAAATAAACATCAGGTAAGTGCTACCATAAATGATATAGCAATAAATGTGTCAGAAATATATTTTGTTAGATATCCACAGGTGCTAGGTGTGTACTAGAAGGCCAAGTACAAAACATGTAGTGGAAAAGTGCTCATATGAAAAAAAAATATTTTAAAACAGCTAACAGAAATTAGTCCATCAATTATAATTAGGTGAGTCCGAGTGATGTGACATTCAAGGTGCACCTATATAAATAGGTGGTACATCAGGTGTATCAGGTGGTACATCAGGTGGGTATCGCAGTGGATCCGGTGCTCCCCCTTATGGGTCCCCACTCACCAGATGCAGTCGCCCCTGCAGGGGTATGAGGCGTGTCAGATCACAACTTATATTCCACCCTGTCGTGGCTCCTTTTCCTGGGTTCCAAAGATTCCTGGTAGGTCTCCTTAGTGTGAGTAGTTGTTTAAACTGTTCCTCCAAGGCAAAAAAGAAAGAGAAGGGCTCCCATAGTGTAGTATAAATTGATAAAAGGGGATTTTATTGACACTGCTGAGCGATAACTCAGACACATGTACAAGGTTAAAAATCGGTCAGCAATGATAAGGTTAAAAAATCATACCACCATGCTAGGCTGAAATAAGTATAATCAGCGTATAAAAATATAAAAAAGACAAATAAAACAAGAAAAGAAGAGGGAGTATTGCCCTATGGTTTAGCAGTCATAGGTACTCCACAATACAGGCACTATTAGGTTCCGAATTTGGATCAATCCAGCATGTGAACGGCGTGCGTTCCAAGCTGTCACGCTGGTGATCCCGGAAGTGCGTATAGGTGTGCGTGTGTCCGCTTTACGCACGTTTCGTAATCATAACGTCTTCGGAAGCGGGTACACGCATACCATGGCTTTCAGAATAAATAGGCACCGTCACCATGGCAATTTCAAACGCTCAGTGGAGCTTATCCAATCAAAAAGGCGCCGGCTCGACATCCAATCAGAGGCCGCGGACGTCGCCACCCGGAAGTAGACACACTCGCCGCGGGCCAATCAGCGTGTTGCAGCGGGTTGGATATCCGGCCTAGACAGGTGCATAAGCACCAACGAATATGTAATCTATCAGAGAATCTGAGTGGCGGGATCAGTGTCCAATCGGATAAGTGAAAGTAAAAAACGCCTACAAAGAGCAAAAATAGCTGCTATTGGCTAGTCGGGCCGTAGACGGCGAATTGATGTCCAGGCATAAAATAGGGCTTATGCGTTTGGTATACATAAGTTCATATGGTATTAGGTTTCCGGAGCCCTTAAGACCCAAATATTTATATTAGTTGCCATGTTAACGGCCCCATTACACAGAAGCCATTCCAAAAAGTATAACATTTTACTAATTAATAATATTAATCAAAAAGGGTCAAAGGTTTTAGCAGATCAGCAGGCTATTATATTAGCCATAATAACCAGTGGAAAAATGGGGTAACTTAAACTAATATTAAGAACTTGTCCATAGATGAGATAAATCCTAAACTTCCGATCATAAGGGAGTGTGGTTCTAATGGAATGTAAATGATAAATGTTGGGTATGGGGGGTGGTGTCTCCAGGGGTTAGGCTACCCATCATATGACCACAAAAACATATATATAATGTGCAGGGATTGGCTATTCTGTATAGGCACAAATCAATCGGTCGTCAATGTGCAGCATCACGGAAACGGTGATTCCTACAGTGCATAAAAAATGGGTAGATTGTGGGTAGAAATTACAAACCCCCTCGAATTAAGGGCCCACAAAGAGGGGAGGTAATGTGTTACTACTAAGGTAGACTGGGTCAGGCTAGAGATGAAAGACCGAGTGAGAGAGAGTCTACTCTCATTACCAACTAAATGTTACAAATGGGTATAGGCATGCCCCTCTTGAAAGTATAAGTAGAGACGCGAGGAGAGGCAGCGGGGGGATAGGTTTTGCACTCTAGTCATAATATGATGTAAGATGTACAGAGGTAATGGCATATGTGGGTAGAAGATATAGCATACATGAGGTGGAAGTTAGAGTACGTTGGTGAGCATTTTAGGGGTTAGCTAAGAAGCAGTTAAGATCTATATCTGCGTTCAGTCCGTGCGGCTTTAAAGATCCCAGACGGTAGATCCAGCTTGTTTCATTCTGGGAAATGGCGGTGGTTTTATTACCCCCCCTCCAGTTATCCTTAATCAGGTCTATGCCATAAAAGATAAGTTCCGTTGGATCCTGTTGGTGGAATCTCTTAAAGTGACGGTAAAGGTTGTGTTTAGTAGATCCCTTTTTAATCCTGTTGATGTGCTCCCGAATTCTCACGTTTAAGGGTCTTGTAGTGCGACCTACATACTGTAGGTGACAAGGACATTCAATGACATAAGTCACATGGGTGGAATGACATGTGATGAGTTCTTTGATTTTGTATTCCTTGAAGTCCACCCTCCACTTAAAATTAATTTTTCTCCTAGGCTGCTTTTTGCTCACTCTACAAGCCAAACATTTTTGGCATTTAAAGAACCCCTTCAGTTCAGGGTAAAGGCTGATAGATTTTGGGGGGTCGATCACATTATGTACAAGATGGTGGCGTAAAGAAGGGGCTCGTCTGTATATGAAGGTAGGTTTGTTCTTTAGAATTTTATTCAAAGTATGATCTTCTTGTAAGATGGGCCAGTATTTGTTGACTATATGTTCAAACTCCTTATATTGTGAGTTAAACCCAGTTATAAGGGCTACATCTGATGTGATGGATTTCTTCTTGGCTTTGGGTTCAAGCATGATGTTTCTGTCCATATTTAGGACTTCTTCTTTTAGTTTCAGCAAATTGCTTTCTTTATACCCTTTCTGTTTGAACCTGTCTACAATGATGTCAGCTTGAATAATGTAGTCATCAATCGAGTTGCAATTCCTCCGCAGTCGCATAAGTTGGCCTTTGGGGATGTTTGCCTTCCACTTGGGATGATGGCAGCTGGTAGACGGGATATACCCGTTACGATCCGTGGATTTGAAGAACGTTTTTGTATGCAGTTTAGATCCCACTTTAAAGATTTGAAGATCCAGGTAATCTATGTTCTGCATATCACACTTTCCTGTAAAGGTGAGACCATATTTATTGGTATTGAGGTTGTGTAGGAATTCTTGGAAGGTGTCCCTACTTCCATCCCAGAGTATGACGAGATCATCAATGTATCTACGATACAATTTGATCTGGGGGATGTTTCGTGTGTACACATATTCCTCTTCCCAACAGTCCATCAACAGGTTGGCGACACTGGGGGCATAGCGTGCCCCCATAGCAACGCCCCTGTTTTGGACGTAATAGTTGTTCTTATACCAGAAATAGTTACAGCTCATTGCCATATGTAATCCTTCAACAATGTAGTTGATTTGTTCTTGTTTCAGCGTCGTGTTTTGATGAAGGGCTTTTTCTACCCCAAAAAGGCCATCTGTTTGCGAAATGCTAGTATACAGTGAGTTGACGTCAATTGTGGCGAGTAATAGATTGTCTGCGCCTTCCACATGTTTAAGTTCATTGATTAGCTGTACACTGTCACGGAGGTACGACCTCCCCTTTTTTACAACAGGTTTAAGGAACGTATCCAAATATTCTCCCAACCTAGAGAATACAGAGTTGATCCCACTGATGATGGGTCTCCCTGGAGGTTTAATCAGTGTCTTATGTATCTTCGGTGTGTAATATATTACCGGTGTTTTGGTAGAATTTGACACCAAATACTCAGCTTCCGTGGGGTTCAGTATGCCCATCAGTTTCCCCTTCTTTACATATTTAATAAGCTTTTTGTTAAATTTGGCTTTCGGGTTGCCCTTTAGCTTTGTGTAAGTGTTGGGGACTTTGAGTAGGTTTTCCATTTCCTCCTCATAGTCCGTCTTGTTAAGGATGACAAGCCCCCCCCCCTTATCTGCTGGCCTGATGATGACTTCATTCTTCTTCCCAATAGCTTTGATAGTTTCCCAGATGTTTTTATTTTTATTTTTGAATTTTCTCTGTACTTTCCTTAAATCCCTTTCCACCATCTTTTTAAAGGCTCCTATACACTGGTTGCCTGGGACATTGGGGTTAAATACAGAGTTATTTCTAAGTTATGTCTGGGTGTATTGGGAAGGTTGTCTGCTACGTTCTTCTGTATTGTTTGCAAAATATTTGCGCAGATTGAGTTTCCTAAGGAATTTTTGGAGGTCTATGTATGCTTCGAATTGGTCTAAGGCTTTCTCAGGGGCATATTTTAAGCCCAGGTCTAAGATCTGTAGTTCTTCTTTAGTGAGTTGGATATTACTCAGGTTA
Source organism: Rana kukunoris (assembly GCA_029574335.1). NCBI lineage: Eukaryota > Metazoa > Chordata > Amphibia > Anura > Ranidae > Rana > Rana kukunoris. The sequence goes on from CM056059.1 coordinate 245,867,759, forward strand.
AATATGCCCTTTCCTAATGTTGTCTGGGACGCTTTCTTCGTCCCTCCCCTGCACCCTCTGGTACGTTTTCTCTTTGTGTGGGTTCCTCCTCTCTCTCCCTGTTGTATACGCGGTTGTCCCATTGGCTGGGATGAAGTCCTTGTTCCTGCTGGCATTGGTTCCTTGGGTGCTCTTCTCTTCCCATGGGTCTTCCATGGGTATCCTGCCGGTTGCCATTCGTTCCTCTCCATCCACCGTGTCCTTGTCCATTCCGCGGTCTCCATCTTCCTGGTGGTCTGTTGTTGCGGCCCCCCCTGTGAAAACCCCTATTATCCCTTGTGTTTCTTCCTTGTGGGGGATAGTGGTCATAGGTGTAATACTCCCTGTTAGGAGATGATCTGTTCCTACTCGCTGACCTCCATCTGGGTTGATTAGGACTTCTGTAATTGTCCTCGTCTTGATATCTCACCCTTCTGTTTTCAGGTCTGCCCTGTTGCCATCTGGGGGTGGAGTTGGCACCAGTAGCAAAATCCCCAGTCAGGCCGGGTGTGACAGGGGAACCAACTGATCTAAGTGTAGGTGCTCCATAATTGGTGGTTATCAGTGATTCACTATCTTCCATGATGGTATCATCAAGTTCATCATTAGATCCATCCATGGTTGCCTGCCACTTATAGACTTGCAAGTTCTTATAGTCTAAGACATCTCTCTTGAATTTCTTTTGTTTCTTGGTTTGGATATTGAGGTCATACTTTTTTATATGTTCCTGTAGTTCTTTTGTTTTGTCTTTGTAGTCTTGTTGGCTAGCAAATGGTGTCAATGATTGTTGTATTTCTGCAATATGTGTTTCTATTGCTTTAAGTTTGAAATTCCTTCTTTTAACGATCTGACAAAACAAAAGAACTACAGGAACATATAAAAAAGTATGACCTCAATATCCAAACCAAGAAACAAAAGAAATTCAAGAGAGATGTCTTAGACTATAAGAACTTGCAAGTCTATAAGTGGCAGGCAACCATGGATGGATCTAATGATGAACTTGATGATACCATCATGGAAGATAGTGAATCACTGATAACCACCAATTATGGAGCACCTACACTTAGATCAGTTGGTTTCCCTGTCACACCCGGTCTGACTGGGGATTTTGCTACTGGTGCCAACTCCACCCCCAGATGGCAACAGGGCAGACCTGAAAACAGAAGGGTGAGATATCAAGACGAGGACAATTACAGAAGTCCTAATCAACCCAGATGGAGGTCAGCGAGTAGGAACAGATCATCTCCTAACAGGGAGTATTACACCTATGACCACTATCCCCCACAAGGAAGAAACACAAGGGATAATAGGGGTTTTCACAGGGGGGGCCGCAACAACAGACCACCAGGAAGATGGAGACCGCGGAATGGACAAGGACACGGTGGATGGAGAGGAACGAATGGCAACCGGCAGGATACCCATGGAAGACCCATGGGAAGAGAAGAGCACCCAAGGAACCAATGCCAGCAGGAACAAGGACTTCATCCCAGCCAATGGGACAACCGCGTATACAACAGGGAGAGAGAGGAGGAACCCACACAAAGAGAAAACGTACCAGAGGGTGCAGGGGAGGGACGAAGAAAGCGTCCCAGACAACATTAGGAAAGGGCATATTTAACCTGAGTAATATCCAACTCACTAAAGAAGAACTACAGATCTTAGACCTGGGCTTAAAATATGCCCCTGAGAAAGCCTTAGACCAATTCGAAGCATACATAGACCTCCAAAAATTCCTTAGGAAACTCAATCTGCGCAAATATTTTGCAAACAATACAGAAGAACGTAGCAGACAACCTTCCCAATACACCCAGACATAACTTAGAAATAACTCTGTATTTAACCCCAATGTCCCAGGCAACCAGTGTATAGGAGCCTTTAAAAAGATGGTGGAAAGGGATTTAAGGAAAGTACAGAGAAAATTCAAAAATAAAAATAAAAACATCTGGGAAACTATCAAAGCTATTGGGAAGAAGAATGAAGTCATCATCAGGCCAGCAGATAAGGGGGGGGGGCTTGTCATCCTTAACAAGACGGACTATGAGGAGGAAATGGAAAACCTACTCAAAGTCCCCAACACTTACACAAAGCTAAAGGGCAACCCGAAAGCCAAATTTAACAAAAAGCTTATTAAATATGTAAAGAAGGGGAAACTGATGGGCATACTGAACCCCACGGAAGCTGAGTATTTGGTGTCAAATTCTACCAAAACACTGGTAATATATTACACACCGAAGATACATAAGACACTGATTAAACCTCCAGGGAGACCCATCATCAGTGGGATCAACTCTGTATTCTCTAGGTTGGGAGAATATTTGGATACGTTCCTTAAACCTGTTGTAAAAAAGGGGAGGTCGTACCTCCGTGACAGTGTACAGCTAATCAATGAACTTAAACATGTGGAAGGCGCAGACAATCTATTACTCGCCACAATTGACGTCAACTCACTGTATACTAGCATTTCGCAAACAGATGGCCTTTTTGGGGTAGAAAAAGCCCTTCATCAAAACACGACGCTGAAACAAGAACAAATCAACTACATTGTTGAAGGATTACATATGGCAATGAGCTGTAACTATTTCTGGTATAAGAACAACTATTACGTCCAAAACAGGGGCGTTGCTATGGGGGCACGCTATGCCCCCAGTGTCGCCAACCTGTTGATGGACTGTTGGGAAGAGGAATATGTGTACACACGAAACATCCCCCAGATCAAATTGTATCGTAGATACATTGATGATCTCGTCATACTCTGGGATGGAAGTAGGGACACCTTCCAAGAATTCCTACACAACCTCAATACCAATAAATATGGTCTCACCTTTACAGGAAAGTGTGATATGCAGAACATAGATTACCTGGATCTTCAAATATTTAAAGTGGGATCTAAACTGCATACAAAAACGTTCTTCAAATCCACGGATCGTAACGGGTATATCCCGTCTACCAGCTGCCATCATCCCAAGTGGAAGGCAAACATCCCCAAAGGCCAACTTATGCGACTGCGGAGGAATTGCAACTCGATTGATGACTACATTATTCAAGCTGACATCATTGTAGACAGGTTCAAACAGAAAGGGTATAAAGAAAGCAATTTGCTGAAACTAAAAGAAGAAGTCCTAAATATGGACAGAAACATCATGCTTGAACCCAAAGCCAAGAAGAAATCCATCACATCAGATGTAGCCCTTATAACTGGGTTTAACTCACAATATAAGGAGTTTGAACATATAGTCAACAAATACTGGCCCATCTTACAAGAAGATCATACTTTGAATAAAATTCTAAAGAACAAACCTACCTTCATATACAGACGAGCCCCTTCTTTACGCCACCATCTTGTACATAATGTGATCGACCCCCCAAAATCTATCAGCCTTTGCCCTGAACTGAAGGGGTTCTTTAAATGCCAAAAATGTTTGGCTTGTAGAGTGAGCAAAAAGCAGCCTAGGAGAAAAATTAATTTTAAGTGGAGGGTGGACTTCAAGGAATACAAAATCAAAGAACTCATCACATGTCATTCCACCCATGTGACTTATGTCATTGAATGTCCTTGTCACCTACAGTATGTAGGTCGCACTACAAGACCCTTAAACGTGAGAATTCGGGAGCACATCAACAGGATTAAAAAGGGATCTACTAAACACAACCTTTACCGTCACTTTAAGAGATTCCACCAACAGGATCCAACGGAACTTATCTTTTATGGCATAGACCTGATTAAGGATAACTGGAGGGGGGGTAATAAAACCACCGCCATTTCCCAGAATGAAACAAGCTGGATCTACCGTCTGGGATCTTTAAAGCCGCACGGACTGAACGCAGATATAGATCTTAACTGCTTCTTAGCTAACCCCTAAAATGCTCACCAACGTACTCTAACTTCCACCTCATGTATGCTATATCTTCTACCCACATATGCCATTACCTCTGTACATCTTACATCATATTATGACTAGAGTGCAAAACCTATCCCCCCGCTGCCTCTCCTCGCGTCTCTACTTATACTTTCAAGAGGGGCATGCCTATACCCATTTGTAACATTTAGTTGGTAATGAGAGTAGACTCTCTCTCACTCGGTCTTTCATCTCTAGCCTGACCCAGTCTACCTTAGTAGTAACACATTACCTCCCCTCTTTGTGGGCCCTTAATTCGAGGGGGTTTGTAATTTCTACCCACAATCTACCCATTTTTTATGCACTGTAGGAATCACCGTTTCCGTGATGCTGCACATTGACGACCGATTGATTTGTGCCTATACAGAATAGCCAATCCCTGCACATTATATATATGTTTTTGTGGTCATATGATGGGTAGCCTAACCCCTGGAGACACCACCCCCCATACCCAACATTTATCATTTACATTCCATTAGAACCACACTCCCTTATGATCGGAAGTTTAGGATTTATCTCATCTATGGACAAGTTCTTAATATTAGTTTAAGTTACCCCATTTTCCACTGGTTATTATGGCTAATATAATAGCCTGCTGATCTGCTAAAACCTTTGACCCTTTTTGATTAATATTATTAATTAGTAAAATGTTATACTTTTTGGAATGGCTTCTGTGTAATGGGGCCGTTAACATGGCAACTAATATAAATATTTGGGTCTTAAGGGCTCCGGAAACCTAATACCATATGAACTTATGTATACCAAACGCATAAGCCCTATTTTATGCCTGGACATCAATTCGCCGTCTACGGCCCGACTAGCCAATAGCAGCTATTTTTGCTCTTTGTAGGCGTTTTTTACTTTCACTTATCCGATTGGACACTGATCCCGCCACTCAGATTCTCTGATAGATTACATATTCGTTGGTGCTTATGCACCTGTCTAGGCCGGATATCCAACCCGCTGCAACACGCTGATTGGCCCGCGGCGAGTGTGTCTACTTCCGGGTGGCGACGTCCGCGGCCTCTGATTGGATGTCGAGCCGGCGCCTTTTTGATTGGATAAGCTCCACTGAGCGTTTGAAATTGCCATGGTGACGGTGCCTATTTATTCTGAAAGCCGTGGTATGCGTGTACCCGCTTCCGAAGACGTTATGATTACGAAACGTGCGTAAAGCGGACACACGCACACCTATATGCACTTCCGGGATCACCAGCGTGACAGCTTGGAACGCACGCCGTTCACATGCTGGATTGATCCAAATTCGGAACCTAATAGTGCCTGTATTGTGGAGTACCTATGACTGCTAAACCATAGGGCAATACTCCCTCTTCTTTTCTTGTTTTATTTGTCTTTTTTATATTTTTATACGCTGATTATACTTATTTCAGCCTAGCATGGTGGTATGATTTTTTAACCTTATCATTGCTGACCGATTTTTAACCTTGTACATGTGTCTGAGTTATCGCTCAGCAGTGTCAATAAAATCCCCTTTTATCAATTTATACTACACAATGGGAGCCCTTCTCTTTCTTTTTTGCCTTGGAGGAACAGTTTAAACAACTACTCACACTAAGGAGACCTACCAGGAATCTTTGGAACCCAGGAAAAGGAGCCACGACAGGGTGGAATATAAGTTGAGATCTGACACGCCTCATACCCCTGCAGGGGCGACTGCATCTGGTGAGTGGGGACCCATAAGGGGGAGCACCGGATCCACTGCGATACCCACCTGATGTACCACCTGATACACCTGATGTACCACCTATTTATATAGGTGCACCTTGAATGTCACATCACTCGGACTCACCTAATTATAATTGATGGACTAATTTCTGTTAGCTGTTTTAAAATATTTTTTTTCATATGAGCACTTTTCCACTACATGTTTTGTACTTGGCCTTCTAGTACACACCTAGCACCTGTGGATATCTAACAAAATATATTTCTGACACATTTATTGCTATATCATTTATGGTAGCACTTACCTGATGTTTATTTGACATATATTTTTGCTTTTATGTTTATGTGCGTTTCCTTTAACCCCCATTGTCAGCAACTTTCAGCACTTATACTGCACATATATCACATATATTTCTTGTTCATTTTTGTTAATTAACACTTTAGGGAATGTTGTCCCAATAAATCTACCCACACTCCTTGGGTCAGTCATACAACATAATTAGTGACAGCGCCACCACCCCCAACACCTACACCTATACTATTATACTCCCCTAGGGGAGTCATATTTAGGGGGGGCTGCAGCCACAATTTCTTTCCTTGAACCCAGATTAGGCTATCCTGAGCGCAGCTTTCTCTCCTTATTTAAATTTGCACCCAGCCTCGCCAATTTATTCATGAGCGAGTGGGATGACAAGTGGTTCTTTAAGAATAGACGGAAGGAATTGTTTTTTTTTTACCAGCGCAAGGGTCTGAAGAATCGTTACAACACTACTCAGATTGGTTGAATACCAATAAAAATAACATTAAATTAGAATTTAAGTGGGACCAACAACAGATCAATTACCTTGACGTTACGATAATGAAAGGTCTAACTAATTACCATACCAAGGCATACTTTAAGGTCTCAGATCAGAATAGCTATATTCCTATACAAAGCGGCGACCACCCAAGGTGGCTTCGTAACATACCGAAAGGCCAATTCATGCGCATCAGGCGTAATTGTACCGAGGATATTGACTATCTGAATCAAGCAAACTTGATAAAAGAATGCTTTGTAGAAAAGGGCTATAGCGCACCGCAATTAGACCTGCTAATTGAAGAGGTAGGAAGTACTTCACAAGAACGTTTATTGGAACCAAGGATACGACCCCCCAGCCAACAGCATGAATGGGGTTTTATATCAGGTTATCACAAACAATATAAGGATATTGAGACCATCTTTAAGAAACACTGGGGCATATTAACAATGGACAAAGTATTGAACCCACAGTTACCAAAAGTTCCACCGGTTATATACAGAAAAACCCCATCGTTTGGGGATCAGATTGTCAAAAAGGTACTGGACCCACCGAAAAAGATCAAGATGTTTTGGGAGAGACCAGGCTTCACAGCCGGTAGATGATATAAAGCATGCCGACAAGTTTCCATCCATCTGAGAGGCCTTACCCAGTTCTCTTCCACAGCCAATGGCAAACATTTTGAAATCAAAGAGTGCATAACATGTATATCAAAACATGTGGTATATGCCTTGGAGTGCCCATGTGGGCTGATGTATATTTGCCTCACCAAAAGAAAGTTATCCAAGAGAGTGGCAGAACACATATATAATATCACCACTGGATATGAGGATCATAGTGTATCTTTGCATTTCTTGGAGAAACACGATAAAAACCCAATAGGTTTAAAATTTTGGGAAAAAGACAAAATAGACCCCAATTGGAGAGGGTGTAACATGGTAAGAGAAATATCAAAACGCAAGACGGAATGGATATTTCTTACCAATACCCTTAGCCCCAATGGTCTTAACATAGACCTGGACCTAAATTGCTTCATAAGCAATCACTGGTGTATTTAGGTCCAGGACGTTATAGGGAGGATATATAGGGCCAGATTCACGAACACTTGCGCTGGAGTATTTGGATATGCGCCGCGTAACTGTGCTGATGCGCCGACGTTTCTATGTGCCCGTACCCACCAAACTAGATGCGCCCAATAACGGCTCATTTGCGACCGGCGGAACGTTCCGACGCCAGAGTATCGTCAGCGTTTATTTTCGCTGGGCGCATCAGTCGCGCCCATTGATTTCCCCTGCAAATATGCAAATGAGGGAGATTTCCCAATTCACGAACGGATTAGCACCATACGCTGGCTACATGCGCCGCGCGTATCTGATCCGTCCAGCGCAAAGTTATTTCTACAAAAGGCTGCTTTATCTTTACTCCAGACGGTCACAGGTCAGCAGGAGAGCAGCTACAGCAGCGTTACCGACGATAGGAGCTTGCTGAGCACCCCCACTTGCAAGGACAACACCTCTGTGTGCCAACATGCCAGGGGCACTCGTGGTCCTAGAACTACTGATGGGTCCCCTGGAACCAAGAAGGCGGGCACGTGAGAGGATATACCGCACTCGTATGAACCTCTTTGGCATGGGGGATGAGGAGGTGTATCGCCTCTTCAGATTCAGCCCTGATGCAATACTTGAACTAACCACAACCCTGCAGGATGACATCACCAGCAAGACACACCGATCACAAGCAGTGCAGCCACTGGTGAAGGTCCTGGCAACACTCCATTTCCTTGCAAGTGGATCATTCCAGCGTACAAGTGGAGTGGTGGCTGGGATGTCACAATCCTCCATAAGCAGATGTGTGCACCAGGTTGTCCCTGCAATCCTCAGACGCATGTCCAACCAGTTCATCAGACCCACCACTGAGGAGCTGCGGCAGAAGGCAATGACAGATTTCTACAACATTGCCAGATTCCCACGCACTGTGGGGGCCATTGATTGCACACATGTGGCCCTACAGCCCCCAGTGCCACAGAGCACATATACCGCAATCGGAAGCATTGGCATTCCATCAACGTACAGGTGATAGCCGATGCCCAACGCCTCATATGGCACGTCCGTGCCAAACACCCCGGGTCCAGCCATGACAGTTTCATATACCGTCAGAGCCCCATCCCAGCAGAATTTAACCAGAACATGTATGGGGACAGCTGGCTGGTTGGTGAGTGACATGGGAGTCAGGCATGACTATCCCCTCCCGTCATGCACAACAGAAATCGCACATGCATGACTAACATTCTCCTGTCTTTTACCTTACAGGTGACTCTGCATATGCATTGGGACCCCATCTAATGACTCCTTTCCGGAACCCCCAAACCAGAGGAGAGAAAAAATACAATGAAGCACACATCAAAACCCGTGCAGTGGTTGAGCAAACATTTGGGCTCCTGAAGTCCCGTTTCCGCTGCCTGGATAAGTCCGGGGGGGCCCTATTGTATTCCCCTACCTTTGTGTGTCAGATCATCGGTGCATGTTGCATACTACATAATTTTGCTATGAAAAAAGGCCTGCATATTGACATACGTGATGACCTGACCCCCGACCCACACAGTCCCCCCCTGCCAGAGGACACCCAGTCTGCTGATGGAAGAGCAGTCAGGAGGGTCCTCGCCGTAGGCATCTTTGGACACTAACCCAAAACATTAATTACACAGACAGTGCACGCGTGTACACCACTGATGTCCCTAGATCACACACACCACATGCACATCGCATTGGATTAGCCCAAGTCCAGCATGTAGGAGTTGGGAGCAGTAACGCCAGCGTCAAGGCCCCAATGATGTCACTGTCCATTCACACACCTTTCACACGTCATTCATACAGCCGTGGGGTTCACTTCACCACCACGGCCGAGGGTGACACCCCTTACTTTCAGGAGTGCCACCCTCTCACATTCACACACCATTCACACTGTCCCCTGCACTCCTGACCGTGTGCAGTACAAAAATAAATTAGAAAGATCATATCCTGATCAATACAACAAAAATAATCTCATAACCTGAGAAAAAAAATAAATAAACTCATGACCTGAGTATGTCAAAAATAATAATATAAAACCAGCAACAAAAAAAAGGCCTCATCGGGGATGCCGGGGGCTTCTTCTGGGGGCCCCTCTCTGGCTCCGCAGCTGCCTGGATGGAGTGGGTGGGGGTGGGGGGGCATCTGGAGGTGGCTGATCCCCAGGTGGGCCACTCCTGGCAGGTGTGGCCTGCGTGCCCTCCAAGGCCCTGGCTATCCGTCCAAGGTATGTGTTCGTCTGGGCCTGCATCCGGAGCTGACGGGTCATCTGGTAATGCTGGGCCCGCCGACTCAGCCTCCCCTGCTCACGGATGGCAGCACTGTTCCCATGGATGGCAGCAGTGTTGGCCTGGACGGCTGCAGTAAGGTGCTGGATATCCCCCTGCACCTCCCCCAAAGTGGTGACCACTGCAGCGCAGTTAGAGCTGACATCCTGCACTGCGTTGCTGAGGTTGGCAACGGAGCCCAGGCTGTCAGACACTTTCTGCAAGTGGTCCGCTATGGCCCCCATTTGTTCTGTCTGTCTGGCGTGATCCCTCGCCAACTGGTCCTGGACACCATCAGACACCCCCCTGGTCTTCTGGGTCGCCTTCCTGGGGCCCGAAGATGGATGTCCTCGGGTGGAAGGTGTCGCCCTTGAGGGGCTTCCAAGGATGGGGGAGGGGACGACAGACGGGCCAGGAGAAGGGGAGGAGACAGACAACACCAAAGAAAAGTCCTGCTCTGCCACAGCAGGATCTTCCACAACCACCTCGGCAGGTGTGGTGTGGCCACTCTCCTCCTCCACAACCTCTTCACCACCCAGTGGCTCGGGCACATGATGGCGTGGGGGGGATGGGGTGGAATGCAGGCTGACAGATGATGGCCCAGCTCCATCATCTGTGGATGACACAAAGCAGACACATGTTGGTGGTCCCACACACTTGGCACATGTCCCCCCCCCACCCCCCCAAATGCAAAACATCAAATAGGGGATTATAAAACACTTACCTGTCCTTGTGCCTTCCTCCACGGAGTCATAGCCTGCGACCCCCTCCACCTGCTCCCTCTCCAGGCAGCGAGCAACCACCTCCTCCTCTGCGGTCAGGGTGACAGGACATGGGGGACCACCACCTGTGCCCCTCTCATGCCTCCTGATGGAGGCCACCTTGTCCCTCACCTTGCGCCGCAGGTCATTTATTTTCTTTTGTATGTCCCCAGCAGTCCGGGTGGAGTAGCCCAGGACATTGACCCTGGCAGCAATCGACTCCAGGATGCCCTGCTTCCTCTCCCGGCTGGTCTTGCGGCTTTTTTTGCCATGGAGAAATTCATTCTCCGTCTCCATAGCCGAGATAATGACAGAGACCTCCTGGGTATTAAAATTGAGGTTCCTCCTCTCTCTGGGGGTAGCGGGAGCAGCCATTACAGAGCAAAAGTATCTTCCCTGGGGTGGGGGGAAACGGAACTACTTTTGCGCCGGAATGGCGTTTCCGCCAGCGCTTTTAAGCGCCCAGCGGAACGCATTGCGCTGACGTTTCCCAGGAAGTGGTGCCGACGGAAGTTGTGAGCATGCGCACAAGGGGGCGAGGGGAGCCGCACTCACTGCGCATGCTCCGTGGATGATGCGCTGAACGTAAGCCTCTGCGCCGGCCTCCGCCCATCATTTACATATGATCACACCCACTTCCACTTGCGTCGGGTTACGCCAGCGCATTATCGTTACTCTGGCGCAAGTTTACGCGCAACTGCTATGTGAATTACAGGAATTGCGCTGAAAGGGTCTTCAGAGTAACGTAAATGAGAAGCGTTACTCCAGAGGAAAGATACTCTCATCTACCTGAATCTGGCCCATATTGTATAAGTTCATGTTTTAAATTTTAATTAATTTTACAGTTCTTTATTTATATTTCACACTCCGTATAAGATCAAGCATTATTACAGTGGAGTAACATAAGGGTTAATTATGTGCTGGCAGAGAGAATTAGTGTAATTATTAGTTTTTTAGCTTTTAAGGCGAGAATGGTCACAAGATGAGCATACTACTATTTTGTTTTAACATTCAAAGCTTGTATTAAGAAATGAAAAGAAACAAGAATGCACAGTGCGCACAACGCAGATGCAACTGCTACAAAAAAAAAGGAAACATTTCTCACAAAAAACTGTATAATGAGATACATGCGATTAATGGTAATGAAATCATTACAATCCCCTGATACAACATATAAGAATGTCTATGTTGACCCACAGAGATCCAGAGTGATATGCATGAACACAGCCAAGTAATGCAGCAAAACCCACACATCTAATTTAATCATAACATCTAAAACCCTTTTAGGGAAAAAGTGTGTGAGAACTCACTTTGAGCCTAATATATTGGAATATAGTTCCATCATCGTCTGCCATTTCAGTAATAACCAAGATTAAAAAAGAGAGAAAGGAAAGAAAAAAAAGAAGAGAAATAAAGACAAAAAGGGAGAAGATCAGTAATGTCCCCAGGGTAATGTACTGTCTAAAAAGAAAATTGCTGTCAATAACCACTTCAGAAAGTCTGAAGTGCTCTTATTGTTGTGTAATCCTGTGAAAATTTGAAAATAAACCACGGTTGCCAGGTTTTATGAAACCTCTCCACAGCTCCCCCATCTTGTGCCAGGGTGTCCTCCGTTTCACCAATGTCCTCAACTTTGGCCAGCCATTCTGCCATGGAGGGAACCCTAACTGAGTTCCAGTACAGAGGGATCAGTGACCTGGCAGCATTCAAGAGGTGTTTTGTAACGGTGTTTTTATATCTCTTGAGCGAAAAGTTGTTCACATGTAATAAGCAACAAGCTGCATTCAGGATCAGCTTAGTTTCAGTGATTTTTTTTGATAGTTTTCCCAACTTCAGACCATCCCACTTGTGGAGTTTGTCAGGGGTATGGTACCAATATGTCAACAATTTATAGCCGGTCTCTTGCAGTCTGGTGCTAATTGAGCATTTATGCGCTAAAACACAAGCATACCTCCATTTCTCATCTGTTAACTCCTCGTTCAAATCCTCCGACCACCTCCTTCTTTAAATACTCGCCTCTGTGATCTTGGGGCGCTGCAGCCACGAGTAAGCCAAATATGTGGCCCTATCCAATGTAGATCTACTGTGACATGCCAATTCCAGGTCAGTTAGTGATCTACCTAAGATTTGAGGGTGTCCGAGTTTACCCAAATAACTACGCAACTGGAAGTAAGCCCACAGTTTCAAGTGCGGTAAGTAATTTTCAGCTTTGAGGGATGTCCAGTCTCTCAGTTTGCCCTCTGAAAAGCAGTCACCTGCCAGCAAAGGAGCATCCCGAGACCCGGAATGGAACATTGCATTTTGTAACCCTGGTACAAAATCAGGACTGTCTCCTAAAGGAGTTAGGGGGCTGAGCACTCTGGTGACATCGGACCGTTTAGCAATAGTGCTAAAAATCTCTAAAGTAGCACCCGTGATAGGATGTCTGTGGAGGGTGGCAGGAAGACTCTTCCACGGCACCCATGGTGTGTACATGAGTGGGATAGAACACAGGCCCGCTTCCAGAGCAACCCAATCCTTCCCACGCCCATGACAGTGGCAGTAAATTATTCTATCCAAGTGGGACGCATGATAATTTTTGAAGCTTGGAAAACCAATACCTCCCAGATCTTTAGGTTTTGTCATAGTGTCCAATTTAATTCTAGCTTTTTTGTGCTGCCAAAGGAATTTCAGAACAGTGGAATTCAAAGCCCTGAAGAACTTCAAAGGGACCCGGGCTGGTAAAATGCGCATCAGATACAAAAATTTGGGTAGAATCACCATTTTAATGATTGCCTCACGGCCAAACCAGGAAAAGGTACCCTCATTCCACCTTCTAAAATCCTGTTCACAGCTGCGAAGAAGCGGAGGGTATTTTTTTTTCAAATATGGAATGAAGGTGCGGTGTCAGCCATGTCCCTAGGTATTTAAGAGCAGCCGGTTCCCATCTAAATGAGGCGTTGGCTTTAATCGTAGAAAGCAGCGTCTCTGGCAATGAAATGTTTAAAGCCTCAGATTTAGAGTAATTTATCTTTAGGTTAGATGAATAACCAAAATGGGCAAATTCCTTCAACAAATTGGGCAAAGTTATCACTGGGTCTGTCAAAAAAATAAAAAAAAAAAGTCATCGGCGTAGGCCGCTGTCTTGAACTCCCTGTCCTGAATCAGAAAACCGCGAATTGCAGAGTTATTTTGTATCATCCTGATAAAAGGTTCCAAAGAAAGAATAAATAATAAGGGCGAAAGGGGGCAACCCTGTCTAGTCCCATTCGAGATATGCACCCTCTCTGACAGGATTCCATTAATTTTTAAGTAGGCCGAAGGATTCTGATAAAGGGCAGAAATCCATGTCAACATATGAGGTCCTAAGCCTACCCATCTACATACCGCCATCATGAAATCCCACGCCACCTGATCGAAGGCCTTCTTCCGCGTCGGCGGACAGGAGAAAGCCCTCGATCTTCCGCATCCTCGCCGCATGGATCAAGAGGAGAGCCTTGGTAAAGTTATCCTTGGCCTCCCTGCCCGGGACAAAGCCCACCTGTTCCAGCCTAATCAGGTTCGGCAGGAGGGGGCCTAAACGCAGAGCTAGAATTTTTGCAAACAATTTAACGTCCAAATTTAGCAGGGAAATGGGCCGATAGCTAGCACAATCTTCAGGATCCTTACCCGATTTCACTATCACCGCAATGTGTGCCGTCAGAAAGCCCGGAGTCACCGTTCTCGCAGTGGACAGGGAGTTCAAGGCGGCCCCCAATGGACCAGTCAAAATGTCAATAAACATCTTGTAGTATACAGCCGAATAGCCATCTGGCCCAGGGCTCTTGCCCGCTTTAAGTTGTTTGATCACCTGCCTAAGTTCAGAAGGGGAAATCGGCGCTTCCATCAAGTCAGTGTCAGAATCTACCAGTTTTGGGAGGCCACTCCTCGTCAAGTAATCCCCCATCATGTGAGGCTGTTTATGTTGTTGGGGCAGGTTATAAAGCTTTGAATAAAAGCTATGAAAATGTTCTGCAATCCGTTCCGAAGATACCTCAACTGTTTTTAATTCCAGGGATGTTGTTGGCAGAGGTCTGTTCCCTCAATGCTCTGGCCAGGAATTTACCTTGAGCATGATCAGAAATCAAGTCTGAGTGCCTATATGTGCCCCAGAGACCCTAGATAAGTCTCTCTGTGACACCAACAAACAGTCCAGTCTTGCAAATCTTACATGGGGAGCAGAGAAATGGGTGTAATCCCTCCTTTCCAGGTTAAGGAAGCACCAAGAGTCCACTAACTGTAAGGACTGCAACAGGGATTTGATCTTTTTAAGAATTTTGTATGTGATGCATGTCTTACCATTGGAGGTATCAAGTAGAGGGTTCAGGGACACATTAACGTCTCCGCCCAGTACCAGGCACCCTGTCGCGAACCCCTGAAGCTCCCTGACAATGTGCTGGCAAAACTTTATATGGGCTCTGTTGGGGAAGTAGACATTCGCTAAGGTTATTTGTGTACCACTGTAGGTACCTTTCAAAAAAACAAATCTGCCCTCACATAGCTGTTCCAACAAGACAAAGTTGGCATCTTTGCTAACCAAAATAGAAACACCTTTAGACCTGGAATTGTCATTCATTGCATGAAACGCCCTAGGGAAATAGGGGTTTGTAAGCTTATGTATGTAATGCATTTTGAAATGAGTCTCTTGTAGGAATACAAAGTGTGGCCTACCTTTTTTAAGCTCCCTCAAGAGGGTGGCACGGCGTTCAGGGATGTTTAAACCTCTAATGTTGTGCGGGATCACGGAGGTGCAATGCCCCAGGGAGGAATATGCCATGGAGATCGGTTAGAAGGAGGTGCTCGTCTGATCCAACTGTGGAGACAAAACTGTATCACTCAGTTTACTGTCAGTACCTTAGAACCCAGGCAGCAGTTCAGCCAAGTTGCCAACACAAACCCTTCAGGGGATCAGGGAAAAAGGAAAGAAAGGGGAAAGGAATAAGCAAAAGGAAAGAACAGGTAGGAAGTTAGAATAAGAAGACAAGAGAGTGCAGTGAAAATCGTCCTCTTCCCATGGCGACTAAACGTCCCCCCAAGAGGCCCTAACCAACATAGTGCAAAAATCCCCCCAACGAAGAGGCGGAGAGTACTATGCGGGGTCGCCGGGAGGCGAAACAACCAGCTGGCAGCACTCCCGAAAAATTTTCAAAATATAAAAATTAACTCAAGTATATCGAGGATCTATCCAAACAATATACACACAACCGTAAGAACAGAGCAAATTCTTATCACAATCTGGTACACCCGACCAAGGTGTAAACTATAGCTCCGAACAGGTTAGTTGTACAACCTGAACTAAAGACAATACATGTGAGCCCCCTAGTGACCAGTGTACACATCACTTCTCATTAAATGCAATGCCTGAACAGTTTCAATTGGAAAATTAGCATACCCTGTGAAGGTAAAAATGTTAGTTAAACACGAGCAACTAAACAAAAATAAAAACCAAAAAGAAAAGGCAGATCAAGGGCAATGTTCCACTTGCAACTCAGAAAATACTAGTTACAAAACAAAAAAAGTCAGGCTACTATGATCCACCTCAAACCGTAGACACCCAGAGCGAAGATATTTAACAAGTAATGGGGACCAGTTCACAGGACTGCAAGATGGACCACAGCCTGTCCAGAGGGTGTAGAAGAAGACAGGAGCTCTTCCAAGTTCTGCAGCTTGCGTGCAATAAGAATTCATGCAAAACAAAACAAAAAAAAAGGAAACATTTTTTGAATGGAGCTCAGCCACAAACAATCTGAGCAAAAAAAGGCCCTCCAATAGATGATCAGTCACCCTCCATGGGCCTAGAAGCTCCAGCTTGTTGCCTCGGGGTATCCATCTTTGAACCTCCAGCTCGACCATACTTAGGCCTCTTTGATAACCTCTTGTCTGGAGTCGAAAGGGGAGAAGCAGGAGGTCTTCTTCCCAGGGGGGTGTGGAGGAATTCCGCTTACCACTCTGGCAGGGCTATCAGCTCCATGTCTAGTGCCTCACAAAAGTCTGGCAGATCAGCTGGCGTACGGAGGACATGCTGGTGCCCACCAAGTGTGACCATCAGGGCAAA
Source organism: Rana kukunoris (assembly GCA_029574335.1). Classification (NCBI taxonomy): domain Eukaryota; kingdom Metazoa; phylum Chordata; class Amphibia; order Anura; family Ranidae; genus Rana; species Rana kukunoris. Next base: position 245,884,321 of record CM056059.1, read on the forward strand.
AGGGAAGCGCCACGTGTATTGAAGCTCCCTCTCTCTCAATTTTTCCAGCAAGGACACAGAGCCCGCCTGTTTTTTAAAGTGATCTGTGATAAGTCTTAAAATACCATTATCATAGCGCCATTAAAGATGATCTGATCATTCTCCCTGGCCTTGCGCATTATGTCCTCTTTAAGGGCAAAGCTCCGCAGGCAGCAAATTATGTCTCTTGGTGGGCCAGAGTCAGAACCTCTTGGTCTGAGAGCACGATGGGCCCTGACAAAATCAATTTCCATGTCTTCCTGTTTTTCTAAAAGGCTGTTGAAGACCCTCTTAAGTGCGGGTACAATTTGCTCATGATCCACACTTTCAGGAATCCCCCTCACTCTTATATTGCACCTTCTTCCTATTGTCTAAGTCCTCAATGTTTCTATTCATCTCAATAACGTGCTGTGAGTGGGCCACTGTAGACATCTCTTATCTGCATATAGCCTTGTCTCTGTGCTTGCCAGCATGCTCCGCTGCCGCCATTTTCTCATTAATCACCAACATGCTCGTTTTCAGGTCAGTGATCGCTGCCGAGAAAGCGGCCTTGATGTCAGCAGCAATCACTGACATGTCCGCAAATGTTAGGTGCTGATCAGATCTAGGGTTACCCCTGCCGGAGTCATCCATAGCTGGCTGGGCGTCCTCACTGCAATCCTCCTCACTCAGCGGCGGCACCATCTTGGATCTCATCCAGCCGCTGTATACCGTCTGCTTGGATGTGAAGATATCCACAGGGTGCGAGAGTGGGGGGTCGAGTACAGTCTTCTGCCTGGCATCTGAGTGCTGGGGTTGGGTGTAGGGCTGCTAACGGATGCGTGTACAGAGGAGCTCCCCAATGTTCTACCATCTCCGTCGCCCGCCAAGCCACGCCCCTACTATTTTGTTTTACATAGTTACATAGTTACATAGTTACATAGTTAGTCAGGTTGAAAAAAGACACAAGTCCATCCAGTTCAACCATAAAAAAAATAAATAAACAAACAAAATAAAACACAGTACATCCCATACACCCAACTCCATACCCACAGTTGATCGAGAGGAAGGCAAAAAACCCCAGCAGAGCATGATCCAATTTGCTACCAGAGGGGAAAAAATTCCTTCCTGATCCCCCGAGACGCAATCGGATTTACCCCGGGTCAACTTTACCTACAAAACGTAGTACTCAGTTATATTATGTGCATTTAGGAAAGAATCCAGGCCCTTCTTTTTTTTTCACATCAGCTTAATACCTATCATTTTGAGACCCGCTCATGTTTGAGGCTCCATTGTCTCTGTTCGCGGTTTTTGCATCATCTGTGAATCTTTACGGTATTTGTTTCCCAATATTCGTTTTTTTTCTTCTCTCGAGGATAAACTATTTTAAGAATAGGTTCATACCAAAATTCTTCTAAAATGAGACAGACATATCGTATTAGAGACAAACCCTAAAATTTCCCTCCCTACAGCCTACATACGTGGCCAGCTCCCCACCCTTTATGATATCACCTAAATACACAGGGCCAGATTCAGGTACATCTGCGCATTATTGGACCGTCGTAGCCCACCGCCTTTACGTTAGACTTGCGAAATGTAGCCACGCAATCACCCTATTCTCGTCGCTTTTACGCAAAAAATTGCGCATGCATAACGTTATTTCAGAGGCGTAAGGCGGAGTAATACAAATTGGGAAGGACGTGGGCGTGTTACATTGAAATGAGCCGTGGCACCATGCAAATGAAGGGCCGGCCGGCTCGCGCATGCATGCTTGAAGCAGACCATGGTCAGCACCTCTGTGCGCATGCTCACAACTCGGGAACGGCGCAATCAGTGAAATTGGAAGTGGACTAGGGCAACTTAGTGAACTACGCAGACAGCATAAATAGACAGACACTAACACAATTCCTTTGCAAAAGTACATCCCTTTGTATCCATTCCTATACAGCAAGGTGCTTTTGTTCTGTTGTTTATTAGCGTTTGTTTGTTTGTTTGTCTGTGACATTGTGACATGTCTTTGAGATATTTGGGGACTGTTTTGCAGAGTGATTTTTGTCTTTTATGTGTCTTCTTTGATGTTATTTTGTTTAAATTATATTTTTGCTGGGCATTTTTTATTTTTGCTCGTAATTTTTTATTTTTTTTGGTTCTGTTTGTGTATGATTTTTGAATGTGGGGGTGACATTCCTGCGGGAAAAGGGGTGTCACCCTCATTTGTGGTGGAGAAGTGAAACCCAGGTCTGTGTGAATGGTGTATGAATGTACAGTGACATAATTGGAGCCTTGGCGTGGCGTTGCTGCTCACAAGTCCTGCATGGTGGGCTTGTGCCAATCCAATGTGATGAGGATGTGATGTGTCTGTGCTAGGGAACACAGTGGTGTGCATGCATGCATTCTCATTGTGCCATGATTAAAGTGTGTGTTTAACGTGAAAAGATGCATAATGTGAGCTGGCATGAGATGGGGTCATGAGATGGGGTCCCAGTGCATATGCAGAGTCACCTTGAAGGGAAAAGACAGGAGGATGTTAGTCGTGCATCTGCCCCTTGTGATGTGTGCATCATGGGGGGGGGACAGTCATGCCTGCCACCCATGTCACTCACCAACCAGCCAGCTGTCCCCATACATGTTCTGTTCAAAATCTGTGGGGATGGGGCTCTGATTGTATATGTAGCTGTCATGGGTGTCATGGGTAGTGTCATGTGTTGGGCTGGTGATGTCCTCCTGCAGGGTTGTGGTTAATTCCATGATGGCATGAGGGGTGAATCTGAAGATGCGATACACCTCAGAATCACTCATGCCATAGATGTCTATGCATGTGTGATATATCAAGTGAAGAGTGAGGGGCTTGTATCAGATAAGAATATTGTATTAGATTAGATTAAATGGTAAGGTTTATATAAGCAAAAAAAAGTTTAAAAAAATAAAAAAATCCAGTGCCCTCCTCAGTGCCCTCCTGCTTATTTGCTCATCTAAAGTCAGTAGTATAGCTATGCGCGACGATGCCCCTGGCATGTTGGCATACAGATTGTTGTGCAACACGTGTGACTGCTGAGCTCCTCACTAACAGTGTTGCTTTATCTGACATGTAGACGATTTTTCTTTTTTTAGACCAGCTTTTATATGGTCTAATTTTAGACAGGACATTTTGATGTTGCGCACACCGCGTAGCCTGCTCTGCCCCAACGTTCTTTTGTGGATCCCCGTAAGTCCCTCATTAGCATATTTGACTAGCAAATCAATGGTTTGTCTAGCGCAGTTTTGCGCGGACGGATGCGCCTGTCTAACGAAATTACGCTGGACAAAGAAAATTAGATTTCTTGCGTATCTCGTTTTGGGGATGCCGTGCATCGAAACGCACGCGCACAATTAGACTTACGCCGCGCATCTCCTGTTACGCCGGCGTAATCGCTCTGTGAATCTGGCCCACAGTGTCTTTTTTAATCCAGTTCCCTCCTATTTCTTTTTCCCCAGGTGGAAAATACGGGTTTTCCTTTAAATTAATAAATGGTGAATTATATTTACTATTTGTGAGTTCCTGAGTCCTGTCCCATATTTTCAAAGTGCTTCTTGTCAAACCATAGATATTGTGTTTCAGTGATCGGTGTTGTGCCGGTATCCATAAAATGTTTCCTAATTGTGTCATCTCTTGAGCTTTTTCAATTTGTACCCATCTTTTCCCGTGATTATCTCTAACCCATTCCACCGCCCTAGAGAGTACTGCTGCCTTATAATAGTTTTTAACATCCGGGACCGCCAACCCGCCCTCTTGTTTATCTTGTTTTTAAGGTGCCAAGGGAGATTCTGTGTTTTCTGTTTTTCCATACATAGTTCATTACTACGGAGTTTAAGGTGTTTAAATATTGGGGTGGCAACCTAATTGGTAAGAGTTGGAATTTGTATAGTATTTTTGGGAGATAGATCATTTTTAGGGTGTTAATACGTCCCATCCATGAGATGGGCTTATTTATAATTCTTTTTAGTTCACTTTTAATTTCGTTTAACAATGGTAAAAAATGAATATTATAAATCCTCTTGATCATATTAGCTAATTTTATCCCCAGGTAGTTTAAATGTTTTCTCCATGGAAAAGCACATATTTCTTTGACCCGTCCCATTTCGATTCTATTTGGATTAATATATAGAATTTCGGATTTGGTCACATTAATCCTGAAATTAGATATTGCCCCATATTTTTGCAAAGTCTGTAACAATTTGGGGATGCTCTTTACCGGGTCTGCTATGTAGAAAAGAACATCGTCTGCAAAAGCTGACAACGTGTGTTCTTCTCCACCCACTAAAATTCCCCTAATATCGGGGTCTTTACGTATCGAGGCTAATAGGGGTTCAAGGGATAGAATAAAAAGGAGGGGGGACAATGGGCAACCCTGTCTGGTCCCATTCCTCATCTCAAAAGGTTCCGATAGGGCACCGTTAACCTTAATCCTTGCCGTGGGCTGGTGGTAAAGTGTTTTAATCCATTTTGTGAACCTGTTTCCCAGACCTACCGCTTCAAGTGTGGCCAGCATGAGTCCCCAGTCTACCCTGTCAAATGCTTTCTCCGCATCAACTGAGAGGAATAGACTGGGGGCTCCATCTCTCTCTATAGCCTGCATCAAGAGCAATGCCCTAATAACATTGTCTTTACCCTCCCTATTGGAGACAAACCCTACTTGGTCCGGATGAATTAAGCCCTGCATTACTCCTTTTAGTCGTTCCGCTAGCACTTTGGAAAATAGCTTTATGTCTATGTTTAAAAGAGATATGGGTCTATACCCAGAGCAAAGTGAGCCATCTTTGCCCTCCTTTAACCACTTTGCAACCGCCCTATGCCGAAAGTACGGCTCTAGGGCGGTTGCTGTATTCTAACTGGCCGTTAATTAACGGCCTGTCAGAATCGCGCTCCCGCGCACCTCCTGAGGCGCGCACACGGGAACATCCGTGACCGCCGGGTCCAGAGGACCCGGCGGGTCACGGATCACGGTAAATCGCCGCTGATAGCGGCGGTTTACCACGTGATCGCGCCGTCCAATGACGGCGCGATCAGATGTAAACAGACCGGCGTCATTTGATGACGCCGGTTCCTCCCTCCTCTCTCTGTACCGATCGGTACAGTGTGAGAGGAGAAGGGAGGGAGCGGATGGCAGCGCCAGTGCTGCGGGCTGGATCTGTGACAAATGCAGTCACAGATCCATCCATCCCTCCCTCCCTGCTCAGCCATCCCTGCTGCATATACTCTGCAATACTCACCTGGGCATACTCTGCAATACTCAGGCATACTCTGGCAATACTCTGGGCATACTCTGCAATACTCAGGCATACTCTGGGCATACTCTGCAATACTCAGGCATACTCTGCAATACTCAGGCATACTCTGGACATACTCTGCAATACTCAGGCATACTCTGGCAATACTCTGGGCATACTCTGGGCATACTCTGGCAATACTCTGGGCATACTCTGGCAATACTCTGGGCATACTCTGGCAATACTCTGGGCATACTCTGCAATACTCTGGGCATACTCTGCAATACTCTGGGCATACTCTGCAATACTCTGGGCATACTCTGCAATACTCTGGGCATACTCTGCAATACTCTGGGCATACTCTGCAATACTCTGGGCATACTCTGCAATACTCTGGGCATACTCTGCAATACTCTGGGCATACTCCGCAATACTCTGGGCATACTCCGCAATACTCTGGGCATACTCTGCAATACCCTGGGCATACTCTGCAATACCCTGGGCATACTCTGCAATACCCTGGGCATACTCTGCAATACCCTGGGCATACTCTGCAATACCCTGGGCATACTCTGCATACTCCGCAATACTCTGGCAATACTCTGGGCATACTCTGCAATACTCTGGGCATACTCTGCAATACTCTGGGCATACTCTGCATACTCCGCAATACTCTGGCAATACTCTGGGCATACTCTGCAATACTCTGGGCATACTCTGCAATACTCTGGGCATACTCTGCAATACTCTGGGCATACTCCGCAATACCCTGGGCATACTCTGCATACTCCGCAATACTCTGGCAATACTCTGGGCATACTCTGCAATACTCTGGGCATACTCCGCAATACTCTGGGCATACTCCGGGCATACTCCGGGCATACTCTGGGCATACTCCGGGCATACTCTGGGCATACTCTGGGCAATACTCTGGGCAATACTCTGGGCAATACTCTGGGCATACTCCGCAATACTCTGGGCATACTTAGCAATACTCTGGGCATACAGCAGCCCCTGTCCCCGCGAGCTCGCATGCAGAAGCGAACGCATACGCAAGTCCCGCCCACATATAAAAACGGTGTTCAAACCACATGTGAGGTATCTTTATATCATGTTTTGGGGTTTTATGTATTTTTCTAGCAAATAAATGATGATTTTTACATGTAGGAGAGAAATGTCAGAATTGGCCTGGGTGCTCCCTGCATGTTGGGCCTCTGTATGTGGCCGCACTGTGTAAAAGTCTCACACATGGGGTATCGCCATACTCGGGAGGAATAGCAGAATGTGTTTTGGGGTGTAATTTGTGGTATGCATATGCTGTGTGTGAAAAATAACCTAATAATATGAAAATTTGATGAAAAAAAAATAAATCTTGATTTTGCAAAGAATTGTGGGAAAAAATTACAACTTTAAAAAACTCACCAGGCCTCTTTCTAAATACCTTGGAATGTCTTCTTTCCAAAAAGGGGTCATTTGGGGGGTATTTGTACTTTTCTGGCATGTTAGGGTCTCAAGAAATGAGAGAGGCTGTCAGTACTTCAGGTGTGATGAAATTGATCAATTTTCAGGATTTGGTACCATAGCTTGTAGACCCCATAACTTTCACCCAGACTAAATAATATCCAACATTTTTTATTTTTTTTACCAAAGATATGTAGCAGTATACATTTTAGGCCAAATTTATGAAGAAAAATTACTTTTTTGCAAAATTTTATAATAGAAATGAAGAAAAATTATTATTTTTTGCAAAATTTTGTTCTTTTTTCATTTATAGCAAAAAAAATAAAAACCGCAGAGGTGATGAAACACCACCAAAAGAAAGCTCTATTTGTGGGAAAAAAAGGACAAAAATTTCATTTGGTTATAGTGTTGTATGACTGAGTTATTGTCATTCAAAATGTGAGAGCACCGAAAGCTGAAAATTGGTCTGGTTATTAAGGGTGTTTAAGTGCCCAGTGGTCAAGTGGTTAAGATGATTGCAACCACCGCCGCTGAGGCCTCTTTGCTCAATTCATAGTTTGTCCCCAGGTCGTTGAAATAAGCACATAATCTAGGTACTAGTATTTCGCCCAATTTTTTATAATACAATACCGTAAACCCATCTGGACCTTGGCTCTTATCTACCACCATATTTCTAAGGGCATTTTTAATCTCCTCTCCCGTTATAGGTCTATCCAGTTTTAAGCTTTCTCCTTCATCAACCTTTGTTAGTCCCGCCCTGTCCAGGTAGGCCTTGATCCTGTCTTCCCTCATGCCTGACTGTATTTCTGGGGTCTGAATATTATACAGTTCTCCATAGTATTTTTTAAACACTTCTGCTATGTCTGCGGTTGCATACGCCATTTCACCATTCTGCTTTTTAACTTTTTCAATGTAATTTCTGGCTTTCTTTTTTTGTACCATTTTTGCCAAGTGTTTACCCCATATATACATTTCTCTTGTGATGTTATTTAATTTTTTTCTAGCTTCTTGTTCCATCATCTCTTTTAGTTTGTTTCTCTTTGTTATTAAGTTAAGGTATGTCTCTTTCTGTCCCTTTTCTTTGTGATTTTGCTCTAAATGGGCTATTTCTTTGACCAGTACATTCCTCTGCCTATTTCTCTCCTTTTTTCTTTGTGCCCCCTCCGATATCAGGATTCCCCTGATATATGCCTTGTGTGATTCCCACAGTGCTGCCCTAGTAACTCCTTCTGTATCATTAACCTCAAAAAATTGTTTTAACTCCTCCTCAATCCTTCCTCCTCCCACCTCGTCCTGGATTAGGTAGTTGTTAAGGCGCCATAGCCCCTGACCCTTATCTTTATGTGTTATACCAACTTTCACAGTGATCGGGGCGTGGTCTGATATGGTCATAATTCCATTTCTATTTCGGTGATATAGTCTAACAACCTATGATCTACTAAAGCGTAATCGATTCTTGAGTAACTTCCGTGGGGGGGTGAGAAGAACGTGTAATCTCATTTATTTGGATGGAAGGCCCGCCAGGCATCTATCACTTGGGCCTTAACCATTTTCCGTTGAGTCTTTGTAAGTGTACACTGTTCGTCTCCCTCCCCAAAGAAGTACTGTCCTCCTTCGGGTTCATTACGAAATGTAAGTCCCCCATCAATATAATGAACCCTTCCGCAAAAATTTTAAGTTTCTCCAATATTCCACCTAGGTATTTTTATGGGGTATACATTTGGAGCGTAGCCAGAGTATACGTGGTATCACCGATATCTCCTTTCAAAAATAGATATCTGCCCTCTGAGTCCGTAGCCCTCGCTTTGAGGGCGAAATCTACTGTTCTAGAGAACCCAATAGCCACACCTCTGGCCCGGTTTGTTATAGCATCACCATAATAAAAGGTAGGATATGTAGGAGAATACAACTTTACGTTAGTGTTCAGTGATAGGTGTGATTCCTGTATAAAGGCGACATCTGCTCCATACTGTTTAATTTCCTCAAGAATCTGTAGTCTTTTCCCTTTGGAATTTAGACCTTTTACGTTATAAGATAGGAAGTTTACTACCACCATTTACCTCTGTTATATTCTAATTTTTTTAAGGAGTCCCAAGGAGCCACTTTCCTTTCCCCCCACTTCCCCTCCCCCTCACCCCCCTTTCCATCCCCCTCCCCCCTTCAGGGCCCTTCTACGGCCTCTGAACCGTGGAGGTCATCGTGCCCCATTTCCCACCGGTTCTCCTTTTGAGGTGTTTCTAACCTACTCACTACCCCGCCTGGGCCCTCTCCCTCCCCAGGGGTGGGCCTGATCTTTCCCAGGCGGGGTTGTGTCCCCTGACCTAGGGGGCCCTTGATCTTCCCTCCCTCTCCCGCTCTCCCCCTCCCTCCCGCGCAGTCATCTTCCAGCCTGCAGTCGTTTATTCCACCCACCCCGGAATTTCTATGCTTTGCAGTTCTAATTTACTACAGAAAGCGGGCAGATCTTCCGGGAAATATTAATTTTGCGGAAATCCCATCTCTCTGAGCATTCAGTCATGCGGGGAATCCCCACTGGTATTTGATGTTGTGCTCCCTTAGTTGTGCTAGAAGGGGTTTGAGATGTCTCCTCCTAGCTAAGGTCTCCCAGACCAGGTCTGGGAAAATTTGTAACTCTGTGCCTTCGTATACCAGGGGTGGCTTTTTCCTCAATTTTGTCCAAATCTCCTCCTTCTCCTCGTAGTGCCTGAACCTAATTATAATATCTCTTGGTCTTTCGCTCATGTTTTCTTTGAATCTACCTAGACGATGTATTCTCTCTATTTTGAGAGGCTTTCCTGCCCTATTTTCTAAAAGGGGGGAGAACAGATTGTTTACAATAAGTCTTAAATCTTCCCCTCTTTCTTCCTTTACTGATCAAATTCTTATATTTTGTCGCCTGTTCCGGTTTTCTTGGTCTTCTAGGAGATATTGTAGATTCAACTTTAGAGCAGAGTTTTGATTTTTCAGTTGGTTTAGATCTGCCTCCTGTTTTTCCATTTTTCTTTCAATCTCTTCTACTCTGGGCAACATATGCTTTATTTCATCCCTCAGGCTACCAATTTCCTCCTTGATGGCATTTTCCATTCTTTTTAGCATTCTATCAAGGGCCTCCATCGTTAATATTTGTGGATCAGCTTTTGGGTCTTCTGCCTGGCTTTGTTCCTGGTCTCCTTCTATAGACACATCTATGGCTTGTAGGTTTACTCCCCCTCCTGCTTTTTTCGTAGTTCCTGCTTTCCCGGTTTTTTTTTTCATTTACAGGACTGTGAGAGCTCCCCTCCTGTGACATATAATGTCTTATTGAGCTGGCGTTGGGGTTCTCCCTTGGAGGTTTCGGGACCATACCCCTTGTTATCTTGCTCATTTTGTGTCTGATTTTAAGCCTGATTTGCTTCCCCAGTTTCAGTAGAGGGTATGTTTTTTTTTCCCCAAAAAGCTTGACGAGCCACAAAGATTATTGGCGGTTATTTACTAACCTCCCCCTTAATGTTCTGGGAAAATGCCTTATTGTGTTAGCTCGCTTGGAGGCACCTTTGCTCCTCGCTACCTTTGTCCCCTATTTCTATATTCCTGGTGAATAGTGAGAGATCGCCCAATATTGTGTTTATCCCATGGGAGATCTAATACAATGAGATGGGGGAGTGTGGGGGTGGGAGTCCTCCTCTGATCCGTATCCTGTATTTACACCCCGACCTCCCTCCAATCCCACTTTGAAGGCGACGCTATGGGTTAACCCTTATTCCTGACATAAACTGGGATATCCCTATCCCGGGGTTCCCCTCTAATGTGGATCCACTCTCGGGGTTCGTTCAGAGGGCTTCTAATCAACTCCCTCTCCACATCTGCTGGGTTTCAGTGGCACCCTTTATAAGGACTCGTATTTTTATTTTATATGTCCCTAATATATAGGTGATGGTGGCCTGGGGAATTTACAAGCTGAAGAGTGTCTCTCCCAATTTCCCCCAACGGGGATTTTACTCCTTAGGCCTATATTCCAACCATTATTTGCAGCCCATATTTCAAAGTTTAGTAGCAGTGTGTTGTAGTGTGTATTAGTTTATATCTCTGATGCATAGGAGGTATTGGCCTTTAGGACAGGACACAACACAGAAAGTCTCTTCTTCCCCATAGTACTAGACAAAATCTTTCATTTTAAACCACTAGACCAGTGTACCACCCAATCTTTTCAGCGTTCACTGCAGTATAATATTGTATGCACTAGATCATGCCCCTGGGCCCTGGTATATATGCAGACAATGTTTTGTGGTAGGAGCAGCTACAGGGTGTCTCCTCTTCTTGATACCATTCAGAAATGTGTGTGCTAAGGTTACAAGATAGCCCTCCTGCTTGGTACATTTCACAGGTATACACTCTTATCATACATTTCCACCCAGTTGGCAGCGATATGGTATAATATGCAATGACTTATACCCCTAGTGCATGGAGAGCAAATGACCTTTAAGTCATAAACCCTGCACAGAATACCTCTTCCTTCTTGGTATTGCAGGGACATTTTTGTACTGAGCATATATTTCAACCCGTTCCTTGACAATATCTGTCGTATGACGGTCACAGTTCATGCATTCAATGTGTCCTTACCCCACTTCCTTACTTTGACCTCCTTGTTGATCATGATGTAACATTCATCTAACAACATTATAGGAATGGTCTTACCCGGATTTGTAGCTTCTTAGCCCTAGGTCAGGAGTACAACAACCAGGTTTGATAGTCTGATCTGCGCTGAGCAACAGCTGACTGCCTCTGTGAGTTTCACCAGCGCGTCTGCCTGCGTTTCCCCGCAGCAGCGAGCCGGGTGCATGGGGGAGGGGAGGGAGGGGAAGACGGAGATCCGGATCCTGGAGCCGGCAGATGTCCTCTACGAGACCCGCATTTGGGACACTGGCAGCCTCTCACCCCACCGTGTCACTACCATCGCGGGCTTCGTTCCTGGCTTCCGCGGTCCAGTCTGAGCTCTCCCCAGGTCCGTGGCGCGTTTTTCTAATCTTTCCTCATAGCTGAGCTCCTCCATCAGTTTAGTTGCCCTTCTCTGCACTTTCTCCAGTTCTCCGATATCCTTTTTGAGAACTGGTGCCCAAAACTGGACTGCATATTCCAGATGAGGTCTTACCAATGATTTGCACAGGGGCAAAATTATATCTCTCTCTCTGGAGTCCATACTTCTCTTAATACAAGAAAGGACTTTGCTCGCTTTGGAAACCGCAGCTTGGCATTGCATGCCATTATTGAGCTTATGATCAACTAAAACCTCCAGATCCTTCTCCACTACAGATCCCCACAGTTGAACTCCCCCTAGCATGTATGATGCATGCATATTCTTAGCCCCCAAGTGCATAACTTTTCATTTATCAACATTAAACCTCATCTGCCACATAGTCGCCCAATTAGACAGAGCATTGAGGTCGGCTTGTAAATTGGAGACATCCTGCAAGGACGTTATTCCACTGCATAGCTTAGTGTCATCTGCAAAGACATAAATGTTACTTTGGATCTCAGACCCAATATCATTTATAAATATATTGAAAAGTAAGGGACCCAACACTGAACCTTGGGGTACACCACTGATAACCTTGGACCATTCAGAGTAAAAATCATTAACCACAACTCTCTGAATCCTGTCTTTCAGCCAGTTTTCTATCCATTTACAAACTGATATATCTAATCCTGTAGACCTTACCTTACACATGGGGAACTGTATCGAACACTTTTGCAAAATCCAAGTATACCACGTCCACTGCCACGCCTCTGTCCAGGGTTTTACTTACCGCTTCATAAAAGGAAATCAGGTTTGTCTGACAACTTCTGTCTTTCATGAATCCATGCTGTCTGCTGCTTAAATAGTTTGTTTCCAGCAAGAACTCATCCATGTGGTCTTTTATTAAATGTTCCAGTATCTATAGAAGTTAAACTAACAGGTCTATAGTTACTTGGTAAAGACTTTGTTCCCTTTTTAAATATAGGCACCACATTGGCTCTACGCCAATCCAGTGGTACTATTCCTGTCATTAATGAGTCCCTAAATATTAGATACAGTGGCTTTGAAATTTCAGAGCTCAATTCTTTTAGGATCCGTGGGTGGATGCCATCTGGTCCAGGTGCTTTATCCACCTTTATTCTGTCTAAATATTTCTGGACCATATCACTTTTGAGCCATTGTGGATTTGGGGCTGTGTCACTCCCACCCCCATTATGGACATGAGCTCCCCCATACTCCATTGTATACACAGAGCTGAAGAAAGCATTTAATAAATTTGCCTTCTCTATGTCCTCAGTCACCCACTCTAGATTATTTTGTAAAGGGCCTACATGCTCAGACTTGACCTTTTTACTATTAATATATTTAAAGAATTTTTGGGGGTTTGTCCTACTATCTTTTGCAATCTGTCGTTCATTTTGAATTTTTGCATCCTTGATTTCCTTTTTACATATTCTATTATATTCTTTGTAACATTTAAACAACACTAGTGTTCCTTCATTTTTATATTTTTTAAAAGCTATTTTCTTATTGTTTATAGCTTTTTTTACTTTGACCGTGAGCCACATAGGTTTTATCTTTAGCCTTTTAAACGTATTGCCCATGGGAATATACTTTGCAGTCAGGTTCCAAAGAGTCTTTTTAAAGAATTCCCATTTCTGTTCTGTGTTCATCTGTGCCAATTATCCCTCCCAGTCCAAGCCCTGGATAGCAGTCCTAATGCTTTGAAAATTTGCTCTCTTGAAATTAAGTGTTTTTATCTTTCCTGTATGTATTTCTTGCTTATAGTTAATATTAAATGAAATCATGTTATGATCACTGCTACCCAGGCGTTCCTTTATCTGAACATTAGTAATAAGCTCTGCATAGTTTGAGATTACCAAGTCCAACAGAGCATCATTCCTGGTTGGGGCCTCAATAAACTGGACCATAAAATTGTCCTGCAATAGGTTTTTAAATTTTTGTCCTTTAACTGTCCCAGAAATTCCATTATTCCAGTCAATTTCTGGGTAGTTAAAATCCCCCATTATTATCACCGTCCCAGCCTTTGCAGCCCTTTCCATCTGTGCAAGGAGCTGAGTCTCCACCTCCTCATTAACATTGGGTGGTCTATAACAAACTCCAATGATTAACCTTGAACTACGCACATCTGTATGCAGTTCCACCCATAATGCTTCAACTTCATCACACTCTCCATCAACCAGGTCCTCTTTCACGCTTGCTTTGAGGTCACTTCTCACATAGAGACAGACGCCTCCACCTTTCCTTTTTACCCTGTCTTTCCGAAAGAGAGCATAGCCAGGAATATTAATAGCCCAGTCATGTGAGGATTGAAGCCAAGTTTCAGTAATACCGATTACATCATAGGTCTCCTCATGCACCAGAGCTTCCAACTCACCTGTTTTGCTTGGAAGGCTTCTGGCATTGGTGAACAAACACTTAAATGTATTGTTACATTTTTCGCTGGTGTTTTTCATATGATTCATATAATTTTTAGTAGTGCAAATGGCACTATAATTTCCAATGGCTGTTTGCAACATGGGAACTTTCTTGTCACCTGCCATAACCCCACCTCCATCTATCCCCATTCCACTCTCCATTAATGTCTGACCCCTAACTGACCTGTGTGCCCGATGTAATTCTAGTTCACCCCCCTCCCCTCAAGTCAATTTTAAATACTCCTCCAGCATTCCCCTAAACATCTCCCCCAGCACAGCAGACCCCCTTCCATTCAAGTGAAAACCATCTTTAGCATATAGGTTGCACCCCAATGAAAAGTCATCCCAGTGCTCTAGAAACCCAATTCCCTCCTTCCTACACCAGGTCTTTAGCCATGCATTCAGCTCTCTAATCTCCCCCAGCCTTTCCTGTGTTGCGCATGGCACAAGCAATATTTCAGAGAATATCACCTTGGAGGTCCTTCCCTTCATCTTGCAGCCTAGTTCTTTAAATTGATTCTTAAGGAGCCTCCACCTTCCATGTATACTGTCATTGGTTCCAACATGGACCAAGACAGCTGGGTCATACCCAGCCCCTCCCAGTAATTTATCCACCCGGTCCACCACATGCCGAACCCTGGCACCAGGGAGACAGCAAACCATTCGGTTGAGGCATCCTGGCGACAAATTATTCTATCAGTCCTTCTGACTATAGAATCTCCTATTACCACCAACTGTCTAGGCCTACCTGCACTCCCCTCACCACTTCTACTAGATGGGTTGCTCTCCCGGCTGTTAGGGGTAGCAGTAACATCTAGTGCTGCCACCTCTGTGTTAGCCACCTCCACATCTTCACCCAACTTTGCAAATTTGTTTTGATGCACAAATACAGGATTGGCCTTCCTTGTCTGCAAGCCCCTTCCACTCCCTCTAACTACATTAACCCATCTTCCTATCTGATAATCCTGACTTGCCCCTCTACCCTCGACATTAACCCTACTGATCACCTGCTCAGCAAGCAGAGGACGTCTTTCAAGGTTGTCCTTTCTGCCCAGTGTTGCAACTTGCTCCTCCAGATCTCTAATGCGAGCTTCCAGAAGGGCAACCTGCTCACATCTGTCACAGAGGTATCCATCCTGGAGCTGTTGCACCAATTTTGCATACATGTGACACACTGGGGCTGATTTACTAATGACTCTGCGCTGCGCCGGTACATGCCTTAATAGGTGCGCTGGATGAAGCCCTAATTAGGCGCATGAACCGGCGGCAGCAGCAGCGCGATGTGATTGATAAGTAAAGCCGCCACCAAACTCCCTGTATAAGTCTATGGGGGGAAATCTTAATTGTGAATTTTAAAGGCTAATCTGCAAGTTTTGTCCTAAAAAGTGTTTGGGGACCTCAGTCCTGCCCCAGGGGACATGTACCAATGCTTTTTTTATTTTTTAAAACGGCCGTTTTTTCGGGAGCAGTGATTTTAATAATGCTAAAAGTGCAACAATAAAAGTGTAATTTTCCTTTAAATTTCGTACTATGGGGGGCTCTAATGTCAGCATGTGAAAAAGCGCATGTTTCCCGTGGTTAGAACTGTCTCTGCACAAAATGTCATTTTTCAAAGTAAAAAAGCCATTTAAAACTGACTCGCGGCTATAATGAATTGTCGGCTCCCGGCAATTGCAGGAGAATTCATTCATTAAAAAAAGGGAAAAAAAAGCGTGGGGGTCCCCCCAAATTCAATAACCAGACCCTTTAGGTCTGGTATGGATATTAAGGGGAACCCCGCCATCAATTTTAAAAAAAAATGACGTGGGGTTCCCCCCAAATATCCATAACCAGACCCTTTGGGTCTGGTGTGGAATTTAAGGGGAACTCCACCCCAAATTTTAAAAAAAATGGCGTGGAGTCCCCCCTAAAATCCACACCAGACCCCTTATCCGAGCACGTTGACCTGGCCGGCCGCAGAAAAGAGGGGGGGACAGAGCGCGGCCCCCCCCCCTCTCCTGAACCGCACCAGGCCACATGCCCTCAACATTGGGAGGGTGTTTTGGGGTGCCCCCCAAAACACCTTGTCCCCATGTTGATGAGGACAAGGGTCTCTTCCCCACAACCCTTGCCCGGTGGTTGTGGGGGTCTGCGGGCAAGAGGCTTATCGAAATCTGGAAGACCCCTTTAACAAAGGGGCCCCCCAGATCCCGGCCCCCCCCCTGTGTGAAATGGTAATGGGGTACCTTGTACCTCTACCATTTCACGAGTAAAAAAAATGTAAAGGGTTAAAAACGACAAGAGCCGGTTTTTGACAAGTCCTTTATTATCTTCTTTCTTCTTTCCTTCGGGTTTCTTCTTCCCCCTCCTTCTTCTTCCTCTGCTTCTGTCTTGGGTCTTCTATTCCCGCATCTTGCCCGGCGTGTTCTTCCATCTTCTTCTCCTTCCGCTGTCCTTCTCGTCCGCATCTTCTTCTCCTTCTTCTTCTTCGCCGGAGCGGCCGCTTTCAATTGAAATCCCCGCTGTCTGCCGGACCACGCCCCCCCTCTGACGCCACGGGCAAGCTCTTAGGAGTGTGCTGCAAGTGCGTCAGAGGGGGGCGTGGTCACAAGTGAGAGGGCGGGCAATTCAATTAGTGCGCGGCTTTTTCTTTGCCAGAGTCGCCGCTTCCAATTGAATTGCCCGCTTTCTGGAACATGTGACCACGCCCCCCTCTGACGCACAGGCACCACACGGGGACTTTCCTAAGAGCTTGCCCGTGGCGTCAGAGGGGGGCGTGGTCCGGCAGACAGCGGGGATTTCAATTGGAAGCGGCCGCTCCGGCGAAGAAGAAGAAGGAGAAGAAGATGCGGACGAGAAGGACAGCGGAAGAAGATGGAAGAACACGCCGGGCAAGATGCGGGAATAGAAGACCCAAGACAGAAGCAGAGGAAGAAGAAGATGGAGGAGGAAGAAACCCGAAGGAAAGAAGAAAGAAGATAATAAAGGACTTGTCAAAAACCGGCTCTTGTCGTTTTTAACCCTTTACATTTTTTTTACTCGTGAAATGGTAGAGGTACAAGGTACCCCATTACCATTTCACACAGGGGGGGGGCCGGGATCTGGGGGGCCCCTTTGTTAAAGGGGTCTTCCAGATTTCGATAAGCCTCCCGCCCGCAGACCCCCACAACCACCGGGCAAGGGTTGTGGGGAAGAGACCCTTGTCCTCATCAACATGGGGACAAGGTGTTTTGGGGGGCACCCCAAAACACCCTCCCAATGTTGAGGGCATGTGGCCTGGTGCGGTTCAGGAGAGGGGGGGGCCGCGCTCTGTCCCCCCCTCTTTTCTGCGGCCGGCCAGGTCAACGTGCTCGGATAAGGGGTCTGGTGTGGATTTTAGGGGGGACTCCACGCCATTTTTTTTTTAATTTGGGGTGGAGTTCCCCTTAAATTCCACACCAGACCTGAAGGGTCTGGTTATGGATATTTGGGGGGAACCCCACGTCTTTTTTTTTTTTAATTGACGGCGGGGTTCCCCTTAATATCCATATCAGACCTGAAGGGCCTGTAATGGAATTTGGGGGGACCCCCACGTCATTTGAATAATTATTTTAAAATTCGTACCATGGGGGGGGGGGGGAATGTCAGCAGGTGAATAAAGCGCACTTTTCCTGTGGTTAGAAATATGTCTTTGCACAAAATGACATTCTGAAAAAAAAAAAAAAAAAAAGCCATTTAAAACTGACTCGCGGCAATAATGAATTGTCGGCTCCCGGCAATTGCAGGAGAATTCATTCATTAAAAAAACGAAAAAATAAAGCGTGGGGGTCCCCCCAAATTCAATAACCAGACCCTTTAGGTCTGGTATGGATATTAAGGGGAACCCCGCCGTCAATTAAAAAAAAATTACGTGGGGTTCCCCCCAAATATCCATAGCCAGACCCTTCGGGTCTGGTGTGGAATTTAAGGGGAACTCCACCCCAAATGTAAAAAAAAATGGCGTGGAGTCCCCCCTAAAATCCACACCAGACCCCTTATCCGAGCACGTTGACCTGGCCGGCCGCAGAAAAGAGGGGGGGACAGAGCGCGGCCCCCCCCCTCTCCTGAACCGCACCAGGCCACATGCCCTCAACATTGGGAGGGTGTTTTGGGGTGCCCCCCAAAACACCTTGTCCCCATGTTGATGAGGACAAGGGTCTCTTCCCCACAACCCTTGCCCGGTGGTTGTGGGGGTCTGCGGGCAGGAGGCTTATCGAAATCTGGAAGACCCCTTTAACAAAGGGGCCCCCCAGATCCCGGCCCCCCCCTGTGTGAAATGGTAATGGGGTACCTTGTACCTCTACCATTTCACGAGAAAAAAAATGTAAAGGGTTAAAAACGACAAGAGCCGGTTTTTGACAAGTCCTTTATTATCTTCTTTCTTCTTTCCTTCGGGTTTCTTCTTCCTCCTTCTTCTTCTTCCTCTGCTTCTGTCTTGGGTCTTCTATTCCCGCATCTTGCCCGGCGTGTTCTTCCATCTTCTTCCGCTGTCCTTCTCGTCCGCATCTTCTTCTTGTTCTTCTTCGCCGGAGCGGCCGCTTCCAATTGAAATCCCCGCTGTCTGCCGGACCACGCCCCCCCTCTGACGCCACGGGCAAGCTCTTAGGAAAGTCCCCGTGTGGTGCCTGTGCGTCAGAGGGGGGCGTGGTCACATGTTCCAGAAAGCGGGCAATTCAATTGGAAGCGGCGACTCTGGCAAAGAAAAAGCCGCGCACAAGCTTCAAATTGAATTGCCCGCCCTCTGACATGTGACCACGCCCCCCTCTGACGCACTGGCAGCACACTCCTAAGAGCTTGCCCGTGGCGTCAGAGGGGGGGGGCGTGGTCCGGCAGACAGCGGGGATTTCAATTGGAAGCGGCGCCTCCGGCGAAGAAGAAGAAGGAGAAGAAGATGCGGACGAGAAGGACAGCGGAAGAAGATGGAAGAACACGCCGGGCAAGATGCGGGAATAGAAGACCCAAGACAGAAGCAGAGGAAGAAGAAGAAGGAGGAAGAAGAAACCCGAAGGAAAGAAGAAAGAAGATAATAAAGGACTTGTCAAAAACCGGCTCTTGTCGTTTTTAACCCTTTACATTTTTTTTTCTCGTGAAATGGTAGAGGTACAAGGTACCCCATTACCATTTCACACAGGGGGGGGGCCGGGATCTGGGGGGCCCCTTTGTTAAAGGGGTCTTCCAGATTTCGATAAGCCTCCTGCCCGCAGACCCCCACAACCACCGGGCAAGGGTTGTGGGGAAGAGACCCTTGTCCTCATCAACATGGGGACAAGGTGTTTTGGGGGGCACCCCAAAACACCCTCCCAATGTTGAGGGCATGTGGCCTGGTGCGGTTCAGGAGAGGGGGGGGCGCGCTCTGTCCCCCCCTCTTTTCTGCGGCCGGCCAGGTCAACGTGCTCGGATAAGGGGTCTGGTGTGGATTTTAGGGGGGACTCCACGCCATTTTTTTTTTAATTTGGGGTGGAGTTCCCCTTAAATTCCACACCAGACCCGAAGGGTCTGGTTATGGATATTTGGGGGGAACCCCACGTCATTTTTTTTTTAAATTGACGGCGGGGTTCCCCTTAATATCCATACCAGACCTAAAGGGTCTGGTTATTGAATTTGGGGGGACCCCCACGCTTTTTTATTGGTGTTTTTAATGAATGAATTCTCCTGCAATTGCCGGGAGCTGACAATTCATTATTGCCGCGAGTCAGTTTTAAATGGCTTTTTTCCTTCAGAATGTCATTTTTCACATGCTGACATTACACCCAGGGCCGCCATCAGGGGGGTACAGGCAGTACACCTGCAGGGCCGCCATTAGGGGGGTACAGGGATTACACCGCCCGGGGGTCCCCAGGGGCCCCCAGGGGCCCGGATGGGAACCACCCTAAAACAAAAAAAACATTTTTTTTTATTTTTATTTTTTTAAGGGCTCCGAAGGTCCCCAGGGGCCCGGAGGCCACTAAGGGCCCCAGATGGCAAGCCCTTTTTTTAAATAAAATATATATATTTAAAAAAATATATATATATTTTTTTATATATTTGTTTGTTTGTTTTTTATGAAAGGGCCCAGAGGTCCCCAGGGCCCTGGAAGGCAACCCCCTTGTTTTTTTAATTTTTTTCGATAAATGTTATATTTAAAAAATATATATATATGTATTTTCTCTCTTTTTTATTTTTATTTTATAAAGAGCACAGAGGTCCCCAGGGCCCCGGATGGCTACCCCCCTTTTTTTATATATATTTTTCTTTATTTCTTATTTCTGTCAAAATTTTTGTAAAGGGCCCCCCCGCTCCTCAATTTGCGGCACCACCCCCCCCCCGCTTCTCAATTTCATGCGGCAGCACCCCCCCCCCCCGGTTCTCTGCTCCAGGGGGCCCATGCCTGAAGCTGTGTAAGGGGCCCCAAAATTCCTGATGGCGGCCCTGTACACCTGTAAGGGGCCCGGGGGTCCGGAGGTGCCCAGATGCCTGGAGGCCCCCCAGCGCCCCAGATGGTAACCCCCCTCTTTTTTTTTTTGTATATATATTTGTTAGTTGGTTTTTGTAGGATTTTTTATTAAAGGGCCAATTTTTGGAATTTAATATTTTTTAGCAGTCTGGAGGTCCCCAGGGGCCCAGAGGCCCCCAGGGCCCCGGGTGGCAACCCCCCATATTTTTTGTTATTAAAGGGCCAATGTTTTGTTTTAGGGGTCTGGAGGTCCCCAGTGGCCCGGAGATCCCCAGGGCTCCAGATGACAACCCCCCACCTTTAAAAAAAAAAACAAAAAAAAAAAAATTATATATTTTTTGGTTATTTTTTTAACATATATATATATAATATAATTATGAAAGCTCCCAGAGGGCCCCAGATGACAACCTTTTTGCTTCTAAAAATGTTATAAACATTTTCCCCAGGTTTGTTATTTTTTACTTTAATTTCTTTTTTAAAGTGTATTTTGTGCGTGAAGTCGAGAGAGAGGAGCTGGACTTGCAATCGCCATCCTTCTCCATGCCCCCGGTGGCAATGGTGGGTGTGAGGGGGGCCTCCCACTCACCCCACCTGCTACACTTGGGAGCCCGATGGGACAGAGGGACTCCCCCTATGAGGGAGTGTAGCCCACCCAGCCAGCCCTGTAGGTCCTTCGCCTCCCTTTATTTTAGGAGACCTCATGGCCAAAGTGCGTGCAAGTGTGGTGTTTTTTTTTGGGGGGGGGGTGGGCGTACTAAGCACAGGCGTACCTTGCATAGCACACCCATCCGGGAGCCGGGCTGACACCACCAAACTCAATTCACATGTAGCCGAGACCGGGATCCGAACCCTTGGCTGCAGAGGTGAACGGCTTGTCAGCGCAGTGCCATTCACGTTGAGCCACCGCAGCTCCCACCCAATGTTATTTTTTTTTTAGATTTTTGGTAGTTATTTTTTATTAAAGGGCCCAGAGCTCCCAAGGCAACCCCCTTTTTTATTATTTTATATATATAGATATATATATATAGATATTGTAATTTATTTTTCATTAAAGAGCCCAGAGGTTTATTTTTATTAAAGGGCCCAGTGGTCCCCAGGGCCCCCGGATGGCTACCACCCTTTTTAATATATATTTTTCTATATGTATTTTTTAGTAAAGGAACCCCCCGCTTATCAAATTGCGGCAGCCCCCCCCCCCTTCTTAATATCAGGCGGCACCCCCCCCCCCCTATTCTCTGCTCCAGGGGGCCCATGCCTGAAGCTGTGTAAGGGGCCCCATAATTCCTGATGGCGGCCCTAATTGCCTCCCCCCCCCCCATGGTACGAAATTTCAAGGAATTTTTCACTTTTATTGTTGCACTTTAACCACTTCCATACCGCGCCTATTCTGGCACTTCTCTCCTTCATGTAACAATTATATTTTCTTCCTTGAAACTTACTCAGGACCCCCAAACATTATATATATTTTATTAACAAACACCCTAGGGAATAAAGTGGCGGCCATTTTTTCGGACACATTTCCAACAGTATTTGTGCCAAAAATTTGCAAACGTTTTTTTTTTTTTTTTGGCTTTCAAAAAAAAAACCTGTTTCATGAATGACAAAATAAGAAAGCAGTAAAGCTAGCCCAATTTTTAGGGATAAGGTAAAAGATGATGTTACACCGAGTAAATAGATACCTAACTTGTCACGCTTTCATATTGCGCACACTCATGGAATGGCGCTAAACTTCGTTATTAAAAATCTCCATAGGCAACGCTTGACTTTTTTTCTCAGGTTACCACTTTTGAGTTACAGAGGAGGTCTAGTGCTAAAATTATTGCTCTCACTCTAACGCACGCTATGATACCTCACATGTGGGGTTTGAAGGATGTTTACATATGTGGGTGGGACTTGCATGCGTGTTCGCTTCTGAGTGCGAGCTACTAGGGACAGGAGCATTTAAATTCCTTTTTATTTTATTTTTTAACTTAATATTTTAATTTTTGCACTTGTTTGTCCCTTTTTTTGTATTATTTTTCACTTTTCTTCCTATTACAAGGAATGTAAACATCCCTTGTAATAGGACTAGTGTGTGACAGGTCCTCTTTATAGAGAAAGGCGGGGTCAATTAGACCCCACATCTGTCCTCCAGGCTGGAAAGCATGGAATTGGTAAAAAAAAAAACATCTCATGCTTTCAGCTGCGATCATGTTCGTTCAGCACAGTAGTGTAGTGTGTAGCATGTTCACCTAGCAGCAAAAGGGTTGCTGGTTCGAATCCCGCCCGTGACACTATCTGCCTGGAGTTTGCATGTTCTCCCTGTGCGGGTTTCCTCCCACAATCTAAAAACATGCTGTAAATTGGATCCTGTCTAAATAAGCCCTAATATGCAGTAGGATATTTAGGTTTTGTGCTGCCCTAGGCCTGACCAAATTTTGGCACCCCCCTAATAGAAAAATGACCCACCCTTCCTGTCAAGGCCACACCCTGTTTTTTTATGACCCACCCAGGAATTTTCAGGGGACACACACAAGTTCTGTGGGGGGGGGGGGGGCACAGGAGACCCTTAATTTGCCTAGTTTTTCGATCACTTCCTGTTTGGCTATGGGGCAGGAAGTGAAGGCCAATCTCCCCAAACGGACAGGGATAATACAAAATAAACTGACAGAGCTTCTAACCCCCCCCCCCCCAACTCTATCCAAAATGAAAGAAATCCAAAAAATAAAAGTGATGATTATTGTTCCAGTTTAACCCCAAATTTCAGATCATTTTATTGAGAGGCTTAAGAAAATATAACCATGCCAATAGGCCAGGATCCAGCGTTGCTAATATGTATGAATGTGTGTTAGGGACCCCCACAAACACCACCCAATGTTAAATCAACTATTTTCTTGTTTGTTTTGGGGATGCCTGCACCCCTGATAGGGTAAAGACACCTCACAAATGTTGTCACTTTCTACTTAATTCATTCACTTCCTGCCACACAGCCAAACAGGAAGTGAGGGAAACACCTGAGTAATGTTTTGTTGGGGACACACAGATCAATATAAATAGTTTCCCATTTTGGAAATTGCATTTTGCTGTGTACACCCCAAATTAGTAGGATCTTGGACTTTGGGGTCCATTTACTAAAGGCAAATCCACTTTGCACTACAAGTGGACAAGCAAGGAAGAAAAATAAAAACTTGGCGGGATTGGAAGTAAAAACCATCAGTGCTTCCCTTCTGATTTTCATTGCCTACGCTTCTACTGCAGAGCGGCTTTGCCTTTACTAAACCCCAAAATAACTAATCATTTGGGGTGTACACTGCAGTGCAATTTGCTTAATGGTGACACTAGTTAGATTGACCTGTGTCCCGAAGAAAAGACCATTGGTAGGGTTTTAACCTCACTTCCTGTTCAGCTGTGTGACAGGAAGTGAAGCCAATTTTAGGAAAAGGGACACAAAGCCCAGCCTAAAAACACTAGCAGGGGTTCTAACACTCAATTGGCTTCCCTCAAACAACCCACAATTAGAATAGGATTGTCTTGTGCTAGTTTCAAGCACAGCGCTGTAAATCAGCACTTCAAGCCTGTCCACCAATACACCACCCCCCCCCCCTCCAACAGGCCCTGTTTGCAGCTTTTCCTACATCTTGCACATGTGCTTTAAAAAGTCAGTCTGGACATCAGTTCTAGGAAACAATACTTACCGCTTTGTCCTTCCTTTTCTGGTGACTAAACATTTCATGCATACACACCAGGAAAGAGCTTAGAGACAAATCACACTTGATGGTTTAGGCCCAAACTAGTTCAGCTGCAGCGGTTGAAATCCATAGCAGGAAAAAAATATCACAAAACAAACTTCAAAATTTGAAAGTAATTTTATTGGTCCACAAAACAAGGAAAGCAAAACAAAAAATTACAAATAAACACACCAAAAATATATAAAAACACCTAAAAACAAAAAAGACCAACGTTTATTTCACAGTCATTGGAAAATAAATCATGCTTTTGAAATAACAGGATAGACCCACAGGATTAAAACATTAGTCATTAACATCTTGAGAAACATTTAGCAAAATTATGTAGCAGAGAAAACATCAAAAAATACAAAACTTGCTCCAAAACATCTCTGTTTCACTCCACCATTACTTCCAGCCAGCAAATCTGCCCCCTCTGAGGGGCAGCTGACACGTGCAGTATCCACGCTTTTTATAACATGTGTGCTAATGAACCAATTGGAAACACATGAAGAAATGTCAGCCTCTAGTTTGTGTGCACTTGTAACTGCTTACACCTGTTAAGGATGTCCTTAAATTACTAAGCCAAAAAAAAAGCTTTCTGAGCATGCTCAGAAAGATGCAAGTCATTTTCAGGATGAAACTTCCAACTTCTTTTACTAAGTGTTCGAGCATGCCCAGTTCACTCGAAATGCAGTACCAGAATCAAATCTGCAATGGCGGATGAAAGCATTAGAGGTGTTTAATTTTTTTTTGGTCCCCCTGAAGTGATGCTTTACAAGCTGAACGGGAGGTCTTATAGAATTTTTACGTAACAAACCTAAATAGTAATAATTTAAACGCCCCTGTCCCTAGTAGCTCGCAGTCAGAAGCGAACAAGCAGCATTTTTATTGTTTCCGGTTACCAGTTTAGATTTACAGATGAGGTCTAGTGCTAAAAATATTCCTCTTGCTGTTACGCACGCTATGATACCTCACATGTGTGGTTTGAAGAATGTTTCCATATGTGGGCGGGCCTTAAATGTGTAAGCCCCGCCCACATATTGAACCCCCGTTCAAACCCCACATGTGAGGTATCATAGCGTACGTTAGAGCGAGAGCAATACTTTTAGCACTAGACCTCCTCTGTAAATCTAAACTGGTAACCTGAAACACATAAAAAAGCGTTGCCTATGGGTATTTTCAAGTACTGAAGTTTGGCGCCATTCCATGAGTGTGTGCAATATTAAAGTGTAACATGTTGGGTATCTATTTACTCGGTGTAACATCATCTTTCACATTATGGCCATAAATTGGGCTAACTTTAGTGTATTCTTAATTTGTAACCACTTGAGCCCCAGAGCATATTACTGGTCACTGACGGGGCCATTTTTTGCATTTCAACACTGCGTCATTTTGACTGACAATTGCGTGGTTGTGCGACGTGGCCCCCAAACAAATTGGGCGTCCTCATCCTCCCCCCCCCACCCACCGATGCTCTCCGCCATGTCCAGCCAGGCCCCCACCCCAAAATAAGCTCTTTCAGATCCGGGAGGGCCGGCCGAAAAAAGCAGAGAACAACGGGGGCGGAGCCCCTCGGTCTTCCAGACGTTTTCTGCCGGGGGGGCTCCAGCCCCGCACCGGTCTTCGCCGCCGCCTTCCGCCGGGGGGGGACACCCACCGATGCTCTCGGCCATGTTCGGCCAGGCCCCCTACCCCAAATCAAGCTCTTTTACATCCGGGGGGGGCCGGCGGAAATGGCGGAGAACAACTGGGGCGTCGCCACTCCTCGGTCCTGTGGACGTGTGTGTGAGGCTCTCTGGACTTCCAGAGAGCCATGGAAGCTATCAGCCCAGGGGGAGGCTCTATTTCCCGGGCGGTGAGGGAAGCTATGCCTGTAGAGGGGCTGGATACCATTTCAAGGACAGTGGAGAGTTTGAGACCATCAGATGAGGATCTCAGGTATCTGGAGTCCCAGATTGCTCTCTCTGCATGGCAGGAGCAGCAGCCAGGTGAAAGTGATTTTGAAGCTACTGGCCGTCGGATGGAGGTCTATGCAGTCTTGGATAGGCTTATGGACTTTTTGGTGGTAGTGCATGAAGACCTGGCACGCTTAAGAACAGCCAGAGATCGGGTGGGCAAAAAGAAGCGGAAGGGCTATCGCCTGAGTGTTCAGACATTGAAAACGACCCTGAGTGAGTATATCATTTATTGGAACCGGCTGTTGGATCAGTCTACTATGGACACTGATGAGATGGATGAGTTGGAGGAACGCCTGATGGAAGTTTGCGATAAGGGAAGCCAGGCTGCTCGCCGTAGCTCCCAGGCTGAGGTGCCAATTTCCCCTTTGCCACCAGGGGGCGCCCAGCCTGGAGGCCTGGTCGGATCCCCCGCGGTCACCGCGGGACCGGAAGTGGCGGGTCCCGGGGTTGCTGTGGACGAGGAGGAAGTCATGGAGGTTGGAGGAACGCAGGACGAAGTCGCGGCGGGTATTGCCGCGAATGTGTGTGCCGCGAGTCGCGAGGCTACTGCTGCGGTGGATGCCGCGGGTCGCGGGACTGCCGCTGCGGGTGTGGAGCCGGAGGGTATTGCCGCGAAAGTGAACACCGCGGGTTGCGGGGTTACCGCTAAAGGTGTGGAGCCGGAAGTAGCGGATCCCGGGACAGCTGCGGGTGAGGAGATGGGACTTGTGGAGGCTGTTGCTGTGAAGGATGGAGCAATGAAGGATGGAGCAATGAAGGACGGTTCCGCGGGTGTGAGTGCCATGGATCGTGGGATTTCTGCTGAGGACACTGTGAGGGGTGAGATACCTACCATCGTCTCATCCCGGGTTTTGGGGGTGGCCACTGTTGCGGGGACTGTTGGGTCATCTTTTTCTGTGGACTTGCTGCCGGGTGGTGGGGTGCCTCTTGTGGTTTCCCCCTCCGGCCCTTCAGTTTCTGTGTCCGTGGCGATGACCCCCCAGCGCATGGAGTGGGGTGATTGCGAGCAGGGTAGTATAACTAGCCCATGTCTTGCGATGGACCACATACGGCTGCTGGAGGGTGAGCCAACCAAAGCGGACCAGAGTACTGATTTTCATGACATTGGGGTACCCTCTGGGGTTTTGGAGCATACGGGTCAGCCCCAAGTGGGTCTTCTGGGCGGTGTGGGGACCCCTCCGGCGGCAATTATTTCTGCTGGGGGTGTTTCCGGTGCTTGCGCACCTGCTGTGCCCGGGGCCCCTGGGAAAGACTTAAGTATAGCTGTTGATAATGTTGATTCTAGCAATGTTGTTGTTTCTGATCTCCCCCCGCCTCCTCCCCAAATCAGTGGGTCCCAGGAGGCTGGGGTTATGTCGGCCCTAAAAGTGGGGTTGTCTTTTGCAGATGTCACTGGTGGTAGGGTACAGCTTGGGCGTTTTTATAGTGCCCATGGTACGATGGCTTTTAGGGGCTCAGTGCCAGCTGCCACTAGGGTGGGGGGAGTGGAGCGTAAGCGCCATAACGTTGTGCAGCTGCGCTGGTTGGAAGAGTTTGGTCGTCCTCCGGGGAGAGACGAGGTGGTGGATATGGTGTTGGCCCTTGGGTTTAAGGCATCAGACATCTTTGCTGTTATCCACCCCTCGGGTTCCCTGGAGTATGATGTAAGTTTTGGTACCCCCGTCTTAATGGAGAGTTTTATCTCCAGACGGGAGGTGGTGAAGAATCAATCCTCGTGGAAATCCTTTAGAGCAGTCCCCCTGTCTAGACAGGAAGAAATAAAAAGGGTGTCAGTCCTGGTTAGAAATGAATCTATTCCCGCAGAGGATATCACAACTTGGTTGGGGCGGTACGGCCAGGTGATGGCCCCGCCAGGGAAAGTTTTGGATGCCAAGGGGATCTGGACTGGTGCCTGGTCTGTCTCAGTAAGGCTTAGACGCATCGGGTTATCAGTGACACATGTGCCTGCGTCAGGTTATATTGGGAGGGATAGGATCCTTGCATTCTATCCGGGGCAACCTAAGCTCTGTTTTAGATGCAACAGTCCTTTGCATTTCAGTAGGGACTGTAGGGAACCCTTTTGTTCAAAGTGTAATGAAGCTGGGCACTTGGCCAGCGGGTGCAATAAATTTCAGTGCAATCTGTGCGGTGTTATGGGGCACGTTTTTAGCCAGTGCCCCTCGGCCTTTCGGGCACCTGTTGGGGGGGTGTCTCCCCCTGCGGGGCCTGGGGGGTCTGGGGAGTCTGTGCTTCCGGTTGTTTCGTCGGCCGGGCCTCCTGCCCCGCTCCAGCTGGCTGGCGCAGTGACTCTTGAGAGCCAGTCTTTTGTGATGGGTTCCGGGAGTCCGGGGCCGTCGTCAGGAAGATTGGGTCATAAGTCGGGTGGCTCGAGAGTTTCCCCTTTAAAATCTGGGGGGAGGGGTAAGGCCCCTTTGGCGCAATCTGTGGTATCTCGTGGCAAGGCTAAGATGCCTAGGATGGTGTTGCATCCCCTCTCTCGGGATTCGCAGCCCATTCCTACTTGGTCTGGGTCCTCTGTTCCTGTGTCTGGTGGTGGGGGGGGATCGAGAGGCGGGTCGTTTCTCTGATTCTGATACCCCTAGTACGAGACCTGTTCGTAAGGGCAGAAGGGGTAAGGTTCCTAGGGATCCCCAGCCAGTTGTAGACTTGCCTTCTCAGCCAGGTAAGGAGAGTAAAGGCAATGTTTGGGTGGCGGTGGGAAAGGGGAGGTGTAAAAGCAGTCCTGGGGTGATCCCCAGTTCTGGGTCAGGTCCTGGTCCGGGTGTTTCCTCTCCAGAAGGTGGAGTTGGGGCGACAAGTAGTGCCCAGACTCCCCTGGTATAGCCCTGCAGAACAGGTTTTCCACCCTGGATCCTGTGGTGGATTCTGGTGGGGGTATGGTTGCAGGGGATTGTGCTGATGGTAGTAAATGAGTAATTTTATTAAAAAAAAAAAAAATGCAGTAATGTGGTAACATGTGTATGTACAATTGCGTAGTTGCGTAGATTTTTAAAGTTTTGGGGAGGGTTAGGGTTATGATTTTGTTATATTTGTTTATGCATAATGTTTTAAGGGTTGGGGTTACTTGGGAAGTGGAAATGATTAAAGAGTATAATAATGCAAGTTATTGGGGTAGGTATTGGTGCGAATTTTAGTGATGTGCAGATGGTATATGTATAGTACGGTGGGGTAATGTTTGTACGCAAAGAAAATGTTTGGTACTTGGGAAGTGGTAATGATTGAAGAGTATAAAAAGCAAGTTATTGGGGCAGGTATTGGTGCTAATTCTTAGTGATGTATAGATGGTATATGTATAGCATGGTGGGATAATATTTGTATGTAAAGAAAATGTATTGTGGCAGAGGGTTGTTTTGGTTTAATTGTTTTTTCTGTATACATTTTTGGTCGTAGAATTTCCAATAAAAAATTACCCCTCCTCGGTCTTCGCCTTCCGCCGGGGGGGTACACCTACCCCCCCCGGTCTTCGCCGCCGCCTTCCGCCGGGGGGGTACACCTACCCCCCCCCGGTCTTCGCCACCGCCTTCCGCCGGGGGGGTACACCTACCCCCCCCCCGGTCTTCGCCGCCGCCTTCCGCCGGGGAGAGAGACACCCACCGATGCTCTCCGCCATGTTCGGCCAGGCCCCCTACCTCAAATCAAGCTCTTTTACATCCGGGGGGGCCGGCGGAAATGGCGGAGAACAACGGGGGCGTCGCCACTCCTCGGTCTTGAGGGCGTGTGTGTGAGGCTCTCTGGACTTCCAGAGAGCCATGGAAGCTATCAGCCCAGGGGGAGGCTCTACTTCCCGGGCGGTGAGAGAAGCTATGCCTGTGGAGGGATCGGATACCATTTCAAGGACAGTGGAGAGTTTGAGACCATCAGATGAGGATCTCAGGTATCTGGAGTCCCAGATTGCTCTCTCTGCATGGCAGGAGCAGCAGCCAGGTGAAAGTGATTTTGAAGCTACAGGCCGTCGGATGGAAGTCTATGCAGTCTTGGAAAGGCTTATGGACTTTTTGGTGGTAGTGCATGAAGACCTGGCACGCTTAAGAACAGCCAGAGATCGGGTGGGCAAAAAGAAGCGGAAGGGCTATCGCCTGAGTGTTCAGACATTGAAAACGACCCTGAGTGAGTATATCACTTATTGGAACCGGCTGTTGGATCAGTCTACTATGGACACTGATGAGATGGATGAGTTGGAAGAACGCCTGATGGAGGTTTGTGATAAGGGAAGCCAGGCTGCTCGCCGTAGCTCCCAGGCTGAGGTGCCAATTTCCCCTTTGCCATCAGGGGGCGCCCAGCCTGGAGGCCTGGTCGGATCCCCCGCGATCACCGCGGGACCGGAAGTGGCAGGTCCCGGGGCTGCTGCGGACGAGGAGGAAGTCATGGAGGTTGGAGGAACGCAGGATGAAGTCGCGGCGGGTATTGCCGCGAATGTGTGTGCCGCGAGTCGCGAGGCTACTGCTGCGGTGGATGCCGCGGGTCGCGGGACTGCCGCTGCGGGTGTGGAGCCGGAGGGTATGGCCGCGAAAGTGAATACCGCGGGTTGCGGGGTTACCGCTGAAGGTGTGGAGCCGGAAGTAGCGGATCCCGGGACAGCTGCGGGTGAGGAGATGGGACTTGTGGAGGCTGTTGCTGAGAAGGATGGAGCAATGAAGGACGGTTCCGCGGGTGTGAGTGCCATGGATCGTGGGATTTCTGCCGAGGACACTGTGAGGGGTGAGATACCTACTATTGTCTCATCCCGGGCTTTGGGGGTGGCCACTGTTGCGGAGACTGTTGGGTCATCTTTTCCTGTGGACCTGCTGCCGGGTGGTGGGGTGCCTCTTGTGGTTTCCCCCTCCGGCCCTTCAGTTTCTGAGTCCGTGGCGATGACCCCCCAGCGCATGGAGTGGGGTGATTGCGAGCAGGGTAGTATAACTAGCCCATGTCTTGCGATGGACCACATACGGCTGCTGGAGGGTGAGCCAACTAAAGCGGACCAGAGTACTGGTTTTCATGACATTGGGGTACCCTCTGGGGTTTTGGAGCATACGGGTCAGCCCCAAGTGGGTCCTCTGGGCGGTGCGGGGACCCCTCCGGCAGCAATTATTTCTGCTGGGGGTGTTTCCGGTGCTTGTGCACCTGCTGTGCCCGGGGCCCCTGGGAAAGACTTAAGTATAGCTGTTGATAATGTTGATTCTAGCAATGTTGTTGTTTCTGATCTCCCCCCGCCTCCTCCCCAAATCAGTGGGTCCCAGGAGGCCGGGGTTATGTCGGCCCTAAAAGTGGGGTTGTCTTTTGCAGATGTCACTGGTGGCAGGGTACAGCTTGGGCGTTTTTATAGTGCCCACGGTACGATGGCTTTTAGGGGCTCAGTGCCAGCTGCCACTAGGGTGGGGGGAGTGGAGCGTAAGCGCCATAATGTTGTGCAGCTGCGCTGGTTGGAAGAGTTTGGTCGTCCTCCGGGGAGAGACGAGGTGGTGGATATGGTGTTGGACCTTGGGTTTAAGGCATCAGACATCTTTGCTGTTATCCACCCCTCGGGCTCCCTGGAGTATGATGTAAGTTTTGGTACCCCCGTCTTAATGGAGAGTTTTATCTCCAGACGGGAGGTGGTGAAGAATCAGTCCTCGTGGAAATCCTTTAGAGCAGTCCCCCTGTCTAGACAGGAAGAAATAAAAAGGGTGTCAGTCCTGGTTAGAAATGAATCTATTCCCGCAGAAGATATCACAACATGGTTGGGGCGGTACGGCCAGGTGATGGCCCCGCCAGGGAAAGTTTTGGATGCCAAGGGGATCTGGACTGGTGCCTGGTCTGTCTCAGTAAGGCTTAGACGCATTGGGTTATCAGTGACACATGTGCCTGCGTCAGGTTATATTGGGAGGGATAGGATCCTTGCATTCTATCCAGGGCAACCCAAGCTCTGTTTTAGATGCAACAGTCCTTTGCATTTCAGTAGGGACTGTAGGGAACCCTTTTGCACAAAGTGTAATGAAGCTGGGCACTTGGCCAGCGGGTGCAATAAATTTCAATGCAATCTGTGCGGTGTTATGGGGCACGTTTTTAGCCAGTGCCCCTCGGCCTTTCGGGCACCTGTTGGGGGGATGTCTCCCCCTGCGGGGCCTGGGGGGTCTAGGGAGTCTGTGCTTCCGGTTGTTTCGTCGGCCGGGCCTCCTGCCCCGCTCCAGCTGGCTGGCGCAGTGACTCTTGAGGGTCAGTCTTTTGTGATGGGTTCCGGGAGTCCGGGGCCATCGTCAGGAAGATTGGGTCATAAGTCGGGCGGCTCGAGAGTTTCCCCTTTAAAATCTGGGGGGAGGGGTAAGGCCCCTTTGGTGCAATCTGTGGTATCTCGTGGCAAGGCTAAGATGCCTAGGGTGGTGTTGCATCCCCCTTCTCGGGATTCGCAGCCCATTCCTACTTGGTCTGGGTCCTCTGTCCCTGTGTCTGGTGGTGGGGGGGATCAAGAGGCGGGTCGTTTCTCTGATTCTGATACCCCTAGTACGAGACCTGTTCGTAAGGGCAGAAGGGGTAAGGTTCCTAGAGATCCCCAGCCAGTTGTAGACTTGCCTTCTCAGCCAGGTAAGGAGAGTAAAAGCAATGTTTGGGTGGCGGTGGGAAAGGGGCGGTGTGAAAGCAGTCCTGGGGTGATCCCCAGTTCTGGGTCAGGTCCTGGTCCGGGTGTTTCCTCTCCAGAAGGTGGAGTTGGGGCGACAAGTAGTGCCCAGACTCCCCCTGGTATAGCCCTGCAGAACAGGTTTTCCACCTTGGATCCTGTGGAGGATTCTGGTGGGGGTATGGTTGCAGGGGATTGTGCTGATGGAAGTAAATGAGTAATTTTATTAAAAAAAAAAAAAAAAATGCAGTAATGTGGTAACATGTGTATGAGCAATGTTGGGTGGCGGTGGGAAAGGGGCGGTGTAAAAGCAGTCCTGGGGTGATCCCCAGTTCTGGGTCAGGTCCTGGTCCGGGTGTTTCCTCTCCAGAAGGTGGAGTTGGGGCGACAAGTAGTGCCCAGACTCCCCCTGGTATAGCCCTGCAGAACAGGTTTTCCACCTTGGATCCTGTGGAGGATTCTGGTGGGGGTATGGTTGCAGGGGATTGTGCTGATGGAAGTAAATGAGTAATTTTATTAAAAAAAAAAAAAAAAAAAATGCAGTAATGTGGTAACATGTGTATGAGCAATGTTGGGTGGCGGTGGGAAAGGGGCGGTGTAAAAGCAGTCCTGGGGTGATCCCCAGTTCTGGGTCAGGTCCTGGTCCGGGTGTTTCCTCTCCAGAAGGTGGAGTTGGGGCGACAAGTAGTGCCCAGACTCCCCCTGGTATAGCCCTGCAGAACAGGTTTTCCACCTTGGATCCTGTGGTGGATTCTGGTGGGGGTATGGTTGCAGGGGATTGTGCTGATGGAAGTAAATGAGTAATTTTACTAAAAAAAAAAAAAAAAAATGCAGTAATGTGGTAACATGTGTATGTACAATTGCGTAGTTGCGTAGATTTTAAAGTTTTGGGGAAGGTTAGGGTTATGATTTTGTTTTATTTGTTTATGCATAATAGAAGTATGTATGTTTTAGGGGTTGGGGTTACTTGGGAAGTGGAAATGATTAAAGAGTATAATAATGCAAGTTATTGGAGCAGGTATTGGTGCGATTTTAGTGATGTGCAGATGGTATATGTATAGTATGGTGGGATAGTGTTTGTACGTAAAGAAAATGTTTAGTGGTAGAGGGTTGCTTTGGTACTTGGGAAGTGGTAATGACTAAAGAGTATAAAAATGCAAGTGAGTGGGGCAGGTATTGGTGCTAATTCTTAGTGATGTATAGATGGTATATGTATAGCATGGTGGGATAATATTTGTATGTAAAGAAAATGTATTGGGGCAGAGGGTCGTTTTGGTTTAATTGTTTTTGTTTTTTCTGTATACATTTTTGGTCGTAGAATTTTCAATAAAAAATTGCCACTCCTCGGTCTTCTAGCCGTTTTCTGCCGGGGGGGGGAAACACCCACCCATGCTCTCCGCCATGCTCGACTGTGCCCCCACCCCAAAATGAAGCTCTTTTACATCCGGGGGGGGCCGGCCGAAAACAGCGGAGAACAACGGGGGTGTCGCCCCACCTCGGGCTCCTCCGCTTCTGCCTGGCTCCTCCCGAGGCCAGGGCTTCTTTCGCCGTCTTCCGCCGGAGGGCGCCACTCTCCGGGCTTCTCGTCGTTGTCTTCCGCCGCGGGGGCCAGGCCTTCTTCTTTGCCGCCCCCTTCGAATTTTTCAGCCTGGACGGGGGTCGCACATCCCATCCAGGACTTGGACGTGGCGGGCTTCTCGTCGCTCTCTTCTGCCGCTGCCCCCTTCACCACGAAGCTCCGTGCTTGTTTGATGAGGGCAGCGGGCTTCCGACGTCTTCTACCGGAGCGAGGGTCGTACATCCCACTCCGGATTTCGTTGCCGGCTTCTGCCTGGCTCCAGGAGTAGCCAGGTCTTGTCGTCGCTGTCTTCCGCCGCGGGGTGACACTCGCGGGCTTCTTCTTCCATTCGATGTTGACACGGCGAGGTCCGGCGCTGAAATGCCTTCTGAGCGGCGGGCAAGGACTTATATTGGCATAGGGCGTGGGCGTGGTTATGCCAACATGTGACCTTAACCCATGTGACAGTGATGTGATGTGACATCACTGTCACATGGGTTATGGTCACATGTTGGCATAACCACGCCCACCCTATGCCAATATAAGTCCTTGCCCGCCGCTCAGAAGGCATTTCAGCGCCGGACCTCGCCGTGTCAACATCGAATGGAAGAAGAAGCCCGCGAGTGTCACCCCGCGGCGGAAGACAGCGACGACAAGACCTGGCTACTCCGGAGCCAGGCAGAAGCCGGCGACGAAATCCGGAGTGGGATGTACGACCCTCGCTCCGGTAGAAGACGTCGGAAGCCCGCTCCCCTCATCAAACAAGCACGGAGCTTCGTGGTGAAGGGGCAGCGGCAGAAGAGAGCGACGAGAAGCCCGCCACGTCCAAGCTGGATGGGATGTGCGACCCCCGTCCAGGCCACCCCCTGGCCCCCGCGGCGGAAGACAACGACGAGAAGCCCGGAGAGTGGCGCCCTCCGGCGGAAGACGGCAAAAGAAGCCCTGGCGGGAGGAGCCAGGCAGAAGCCGGCGAAGAAATCCGGGGTGGGATGTACGACCCTCGCCCCGGTAGAAGACGACGGAAGCCCGCTGCCCTCATCAAACAAGCACGGAGCTTCGTGGTGATGAGGGCAGAAAACAGCGACGAGAAGCCCGCCACGTCCAAGTGGATATGTGCGACCCCCGTCCATCTGGGGGGGCGGCAGAAGACCCCACACCGGTGAATGGGTAGGGGTACGATGTACCCCATACTCATTCACATAGGGTGGGGGCCCGAAATCTGGGGGCCACCTTATTAAAGGGGGCTCCCAGATCTGATTGGCTCCCGCCCGCATACCCCGACAACCAATGGCTAGGGTTGTCGGAAGAGGCTCTTGTCCCGATCGACATGGGGACAAGAGTGCTTTGGGGTGGGGGGGCAGCGCCCCCCTACCCCAAAGCACACACTCCCCCATGTCGAGGGCATGTGGTCTGGTACGGCTCAGGAGGGGGGGGGGCGCTCGCTGTCCCCACCCCCATTCCTGTCCGGCCAGGGGAAGCCGCGCCCCACACCGGTTTCACGTTCCGGACCAAGCCGAAGAGCCTATTGTGCCCCTGGGGGGGAAGCCGCGCCGGTTTCAAATTTGAAATTTGGCGCGGAGTTCCCCTTTAGTGTCGGCGCAGCCCGAGAACAGCTCGGAGCTTGCCGTGCGCCGCTCCAGGCAGTGCAAACACTGCTACGCCGCTTGGTATTTACCAAGATTTTCCCGGCGTACTGAAGAGGCGCACGCAAAGCCCCGATTTATCCCTCTGCGCATGCCCAGTATGCAAATGAACCTTCCGAGGTTCTAGCGTACTTTGCAAGCGCACAGGGATCGGGTACCAAAAGTCACTTTCCCTTTCAAATCGGCCCGCCACACACGTTCAAACACATGTCACTACACTTCCCCTGCATCACCCCCCTCCCTCCCCTCATAAACTCCCGCCCGAATCCCCGATGTTTACATTACTAAATGCCGCACGCCAGCTCTGTACTGGCGTGCTGTGCGCCCTCTCCTGGGCGCATTAGGCACTTTAGTAAATGAGGAAACACGCTGCACTGGCAGCGTGTTTCTTTTGTAAATCTCAAAAACAGGTTTACTCCTGCTTGTGCACCATGAGTCTTGGCGCACAGGCTTGGTAAATCAGCCCCATTGTGCACTGAGCAAAACCTTCAACCCTGCTAGCACACATTTCCCAGTTACAATATAATTACTTGTAGGAAGTTTAAGATGTTACTTACAGTTTAGAAGACTCCTGTCTTAACTCCTGTTTTCAACTCCTGTTTTTTAACTCTTCCCACTTGTGTTTAGAAAGCACCATCAACTGGGAGCCAGCTCCTTATGGGAGCTTGACAGAGACTTTATACTCACCTGTTCACAATAAAACACTCCCCTTGATTAGCAGAGAAAAAATAAATAAATAACCTGTTCACCAGATCACAATTAAACACTCCCCTTAGCAGAGAGAAATAAAAACCTGTTTAAAAAGTGTCAGAGAAAAGAGAGAAACAAATGACACTTGCAAGCAGAAACGGTTAAAAGCAAACTTCTGTTTTTTAACTCTTTCCACTTGTGTTTAAAAATCACACTTCTGTTTAGAAAATCACATGTAAGCCAGCACCATCAACTGGGAGCGTTTTAATGATTCATCAAATAATTTTTATTCTTGTTGTTGATTAGACTGCACTAAATGGAGGCAGCTGTAGCCATCAACAAATAATAATAATAATAAAGTTCAAAATATATAGAGCAGGCAGGTTTGATTTTAGTTTTCACTTTAGTGCCAGTGTCAGCTGTATACCAAACTCTGCGGGAACGGAATTAATTATTGCATCTCATTATATTCTATTATTGCGTTTCCTTCTCAATTGCATTTTGCCTTTGTAGTATTAGTATGTGTTGCCTGTTTAGGTACAGGTGTCAGCAAGGAAGGTCTGCCTCTGTAGTGTGTGCGGAGTGATATGGATGCTGGTATAGGGAGCACAAAACAAAAATCAGCAGTTAAGGGCAGACCGATCTGTAATAGTGATGGGCCACATTGGTAAGGTGGATGAAACACGCCCCTATCACAGCTGATTATAGGCAGGGGGCGGATCTTATCGGGAGGTTCCATGCCTAATAAGCAGAGGGGCTTTACCGAATGAGAAGGGGTGGGGTTAACTCACCCAGATAAACAGCTCTCAATAGGCGAATGGGAGGAGCCAAACGGCCCCATCCACCTATATATACGATAGGTCGCATAGTGTAGCCACGCCCTCTGAAGACGTGAGAAAATCACGAAATGCGTCAGGGTGTGGCTACCCGACGCATCGTACACACAGTGTAAAGTGTAAGCTGCACCCGGGACTTACCAGCTGAAGAAGTGCTCAGACGCCCAACTAACTGAGTGAGCTGCTGTCTTTACATCTGATGTGCATTCAACTTTTAAACACCTTGTTGCGGGGGATTGCTTTTTATAATAAATACAGGTTTACACTATGTTTTTGCCTCTCTGCTTAACTTCCATGATCGCTTATGCTGCATGCATGCACCCATTCCATTGAATTAACACGCACAGGGTGGAGATTATCTGATGCTGTGCTGAGCTGGGGCTAGCAGGAGAGTGACTGGTGATCCCTGATTAACCTCCCTGGCGGTATCCCCGAGCGTGACTCGGGGTGTTTTTTTTTGCAGAGATCGGTATCCCCGAGTCACGCTCGGGGTAGCCATGCAGAGCCTGCAGCGCGCGCTGTCTTACCTTCTTCCTGGATCCAGCGATGCATCCCCGCTGTGTGAGCGAGCGGGTGCTCGCTCGATTCACACAGCGTCCCCGTGTGCCGCCGATCTCCGTTCCCTGCGACGTTACGACGCACGGGAGCGGAGAACGGCGCCAAATTTAAAAAGGTAAACAAACACTTTACATACAGTACAATGTAATCTTATAGATTACAGTACTGTATGTAAAAAATACACCCCCCCCCTTGTCCCTAGTGGTCTGTCCTGTGCCCTACATGTCCTTTTATATAATAAAAACTGTTCTTTCTGCCTGGAAACTGTAGATTGCCCATAACAACCAAAAGTGTCCCTTTATGTCAAAAATGGTTTTAGATCAGCTAGAAAACAGCGATAATAAATTATAATTACTTTCAGAATTGAGCGATAGCGATTTGTGGGGAAATTTGTCATAAAAAAAATAAATAATGACAGCGACAATTCTGCAACTGAGCAAATTTCAGTGTTTTTGAGTTGATTACATTATTGAATATTTTTTATTATGATTTGTTATAATTATTTATAGTTTTTTATTATATAAAAAATTATGATTTTGTTTTTCAAACTTTATCATACCCGGGATGTCTTGTTTGGACAGATTTAAGCAAGTTATTCCTAAGAATTGCAGGCCTACAGTATAAAACGCCAAACTTCCATGCAAATAATTGTACCGCTTTTGGTACGTAATTCCAGACAGAATCATACCGCCAGGGAGGTTAAGAGGAGAGCTTAAGGTGTTCAGTTTATATTCCGCCAGGTGTATGGCTGTCTGGAAAAGGCGGAACCGGCTGGCGAGTATCCCAAAGGCATTCTCGACTACCCTCCGGGCTCTGGCCAGCCTAAAATTAAAAAACCCTCCTCTCCTGGGTTAGGGCTCTCTGGGGAAAAGGCTGCATGAGATGAGGTCCAAGCCCGAATGCTTCATCCGCGAGAAAAACAAACGGAAGTCCCTCCAAACTGTCTTCTTCCCGTGTCAGTGCCAGACCACCAGACTGTAAACGATTGGCAAACTCTGTCTGCACGAACATTCCCCCATCAGACAGCCGGCCGTTCTTCCCCATGTCCACATACCAAAATTTGTACTGTGCAGACACCATCGGCATCAACACAATACTATTAAAACCTTGTAATAGTACGACCCAGAATGGGGTGGCGGCACTATGCGGACGTGTTTCCCGTCTATTGCCCCTCCACAGTTCGGGAAGTCCCACCGCTGGGCAAATTGGGAAGCCACAGTCTGCCATTCCTGTGGCGTGGAAGGAAACTGTGGGGACAAACAAAAAAATACAATTAGTACTTTGGCACATAAACATTGCAATCACAATACAAAACACATCCTTGTCCAATATCAGTATAACATTTATTATTGGAGTGAGTATTTCATGGCAAAAAAATATAGGCCCACTTATCAGACTCACCCCTCTGATGGGCCATTAAAACTTTTTAGGGGGGTTCTAGCTGAGTTTAGGCCCAGAAAAGAAAAACAGGTAGCATTCTGCCTAAATTTAATGAGAAAAAATACATTGGGACACATTTTTAGGGGGGGCAGAAGTACAATGGAGCAGACAAAAATCAGGTTGTAAAAAGACTAGGCTAGGTGTGTTTGGGCCTAGGATAGCATGCTGGACAGATTAGTGAAGGGAAAGATGCATGTAGGCCAAAAAAAGAGCATGGAAAGCTTACAACATGCATGGGGACAAAAGGGGACATTCCCAGCATATTATAATCATGGTAATTAGGGAAAAATGCAAGAAATACAAGACATTACCATACATTAAAGACATAGATTGTGATGTTAAAGGAGGAAACTTACCTTAATATACTCCTCCTGCATCACTTGTATGATGGCAGAACACGTCTCCGGTATGATGATCCCAAGCGCCTGGGGAGAGATGCCTGTCAAGAACTTGAGGTCCTGCAGGCTACTCCCAGTCGCCAGGTACCGCAACGTTGCAATAAGCCTCTGCTCGATTGTGATGGCTTGGCGCATCACAGTGTCCTGCCTTGTGATATAGGGGGACAGAAGATTCAATAGACGGTGGAAAATGGGGTCTGTCATACGGAGAAAGTTCCTAAAGTCCTCAGGATTATTCTCTTGGATTTCCCTAAGCAGAGGCATATGAGAGAATCGGTCATGCTGGCGCAACCAATTCTTGGCTTAGGAACTCCTCCTCGTCCTGTTCCTGGCCAAAGATCTTGAGTGAGTATGAACTGCAGAAGCCAGCCCATACGCAGCACAAACTCTAGCATAACACGCTGCTCCATCATGGCTTCAAACAGGTCGGCTGGTCAGAACGCACTTAAAACAGAAAGCACCCCAAATCCAGCAATACCTGTAAAGAACGCACTGAAAAACAGAAACAGGACGGGACTGCAAAGCGGAAACGAACCGACAGCCAACACTGAATGCCAAATATGATCCCACAAGCACACACTGAACCTGAGAATACGATCTGTAAAGCACGGAGACTGAAAAGCACGAATCGCCTCTAACCAAGCTTTCACTAACACGCAAGAACACGGAATTAGCAAAAGCAGACTCAAGGGTGGCGCCGAAGGCTTTGGCCTTACCCTTTATAGTGACGTCATACGTGGTTTACGTGTCCGCGTTCTGACACGATAATTTTTTTAACCGATGGTGTGTAGGCACATCAGACCATCAGTCAGCTTTATCGTTTAACCAATGAAAGATTCACAAAGGACTTACGATGGCGTATCTCCACGTATGCCGTCGTAAGTCCAAATGTGAGCCGTCGTATCTATGCGCCTGATTCTTAGAATCGGTTACGCATAGATTTGGCCAAGATACGAGCGGCGTAAGTCTCCTACGCCGTCGTATCTTGGGTGTATATTTACTCTGGCCACAAGGGGCGCTTCCGTAGATTTACGCGTCGAATATGTAAATTAAACAGATACGCCGATTTACGAACGTACTTGCGCCCGCTACCCTGTCTACGTTAGGCTTACGTCTGGCGTAAAGTTACCCCTGCTATAGCAGGTGCAGGTAATGCAAAGTATGGATGCCAGAACAAGCGTATCTTTTTGTTTGCGTAAGTCGTACGGGAATGGGGCTGTGTGTAGGTTACGTTCACGTCACAGGCACTGAGCCAATGTAACTTAGGGGAAAAATTTGATGTTATACTGAGCATGCGTGCGCATGCACGGTACAAACAGCGCTTCATTTACATGGGGTCACGGCTCATTTCCACAAAACGCGCCCACCTCTTACACATTTGAATTAGGCGGGCTTACGCCGGCCAATTTACGCTACGCCACCGCAACTTACGGAGCAAGTGCTTTGTGAATAATGCACTTGCCTGTCAAATTAGCGGAGGCGTAGCGTAAATAGGAAACGCTACGCCTGCACAAAGATACACGCTCCTACCTGAATCTGGCCCATTGTTGCCAGAACATGAGATGAGGGAAAATCTCAAGAAGTCATAGAGACAAATGTCAGACGTGATATTTCTTTTCACTATGAAATTTCCTTTTAATTCATATTGTGTTCCTGGGACAGATATTAAATAAAACAAGACTTCATAAGAGATCTAACCCTTTTACTCCCTATCCAAAATGATCCTTTGCTTGGAGTGCACACATCATGGCACAATGTGGAGGCTTTCATTGCTCCCACCTTCTGAATCTGTGAGTTGTCTTGCTGTGTCTTATCCCATACCACCGAATTGCTGAGGCAGAAAATACATAAATTCTTTTTACTGGTTTTAGATCAACGTCTCAAAAAGTATTAAATCCAAAGGCCTAGATTCACAAAGCGATTACGCCTGTGTAAATGTTGTTAGACTGGAGTAATTTCGACTTACGGGCGTTTTTACGCTAGTCGAAATCCTCAAACCATGAAAAGACACCTGCGGGCTTCATTTCGACTGTATTACGTGTTAGTACGCCTTCAGATCTACGCTGCCAGAAAATTGCGGCCACTGGGCGGACTTCCTGTTGTTTTTCGCCGTCAGGGTATGCTAATAAGCTTTTGCCTGCAATCCACAAAATTTCGCACTTTCAACGCAATCTCTTACGGCACCTTTAGTCATCTTTTTTTTCCGTTTCACTATACCAGCTTTTTGCTGGTCTAATATTAGACAGCCCATGTTAAGTATGGCCGTCGTTCCCGCGTCGAATTTCAACGTTTTCCGATGTCTTTTAATATTTTTAACGTAAGTCGTCCGGGAATAGGAATGTTCGTAAACGCCGCTACTCAAACAACGAATGACGTCACGACGTGATTTCGCGCAATGCACGGCGGGAAATTCCTGAACAGAGCATGCGCAGTTCGATCGTCGCGGGGACGCGCTTAATTTAAATGCTTCACGCCCCCTAATCACGTATTTCGATTGCGCGGCGGAAAAAAAATACGACACAATAGCGTACGCGCAAAAAAACTACCTGAATTCGGTGTAGAGTCTGGTGAAATACGGCAGCGTACCGTATTTCGATTACGCAGCGGAATATTACGTCTTTGTGAATCTGCCCCAAAGTATCAGTATCACAGCCAGACAACTAACAAATTCAGAATAAAACATCAGCTATTGCAGTCTAAATATTTCTCTCGCAATCTCTGTAATCTTATCACATTTCTGTATGGCTGGAGTACCCACTAGTAAACTGCTGTTGAAAGCTTTGTTAGTTTTGCAATTTGCCTATTTAACCAAGTTAGCTACACTACATGACACTTTAAAAGTACTTTTGTTTTTCAGAATTTGACTGGACATATTTTGATTTTAATTAAATATTGTCATAATAAAATGATTCCTATTATTTTTCTTTATTTTTTTATTTATTTACTATTATGACTATTTTGTGAATTTACACTTTTAATTACAGTAACAGTCCTAGCCTTTTGCCATAGACTTATTTTTTTCATTCTTGCTTGATTGCACAGACAGAATTATACTTCCCAAATGAATAACAGATTGTGTATCTCTGTGGTGACAGAACATCCAGTAGCTATCATGGAGTTCTGAAGTTTAAAAATCCTCATTCTTGGATCATCTCTGCGGAGATTAGCTTTGTTGTGTAGTCATCCACTGTGATCTGACATATGGCTTGTATTCTTATTAGCACTTTAAGGTCCAGCACACAAAGACAACTGTCTAAATAGATAAAATAAAATAAAAACAGTGTGGAACATTAATGTATCATTATTATTTTATCCTAGTTTAACCACATTGATGATAATACTTTTAAGAAATAAAACATATTTCAATGAAGTAACTATAGTCTGCATTTTCTTATTTTATTTTTTACTGCTCTTTTGCTATAGCATGCTTTCTGATAATAAAAATCATAAAAATATACTGCACTCGTCCAATATATAGTAACAAAAGTGGCAGCCAACACAACAAAAGGAAAAAAATTGTGTAAAGCATGTGCAAATACAGTGCAGCGCCAAACAGTAACAAGCACTTAACCATATGCAGGTAAGGCTATAGAAATAGATACGTTATATGCAGTTAATCCAAACACACACACAACATGTGGGACTGCAAAAAAACTGGTACTAAAGTCCACAGTGTAAACCAATAGTGATGATCGTGAGAACACAGTGTAAAGTGGGTATACAATGTCCATCCAAAATGTGGTAAGGCCATCAGAGTGTGTATGAGAGATGGTAACTGTTTTCTTCCCAATATCATCGTATCTGGAATCCCATTCAAGGATATTGCCAACCAACAAGCTAAGAAAAGATTGAATACTCTTACCGGCTGTGATGGACCCAGGAGCACCGTATGGTGATGGGTCAGATGTGCATGATTTTATAGAGAAATGGGAAACAGAAATAAATAAGAAATTTGAAGATCAACAACTTGAAAGAATAATAGCATCCGTACATAACACTGCAACAGACATAA
Organism: Rana kukunoris; assembly: GCA_029574335.1. Lineage (NCBI taxonomy): Eukaryota > Metazoa > Chordata > Amphibia > Anura > Ranidae > Rana > Rana kukunoris. The sequence goes on from CM056059.1 coordinate 245,928,261, forward strand.
ACACAATTGAAATGAACTACAAATGTATCTCAAGATGGCATAAGACACCTGAAATGATAAACAAGTTTAATAAAGATAACTCTCCACTGTGTTGGAGAGAATGCGGACAAATTGGAACAACCATACACATATGGTGGGATTGTCCCAAAATAAAAGAATATTGGCGAGAAATCCAGGAAGTCGCAAAATAAATAACTGGGGAGGAATTAGATAATAGCATTTATGCTTGTGTGTTCCATGATGTTAAAGGTCCCAAGAACAGATACAAGGAAACATTGCTCCCTCAGTTAATAAATGCGGCTAAGGGGCTAATCCAAAAAAACTGGCTAAATAATAACAAACCAGATATAAACGAAACGTTTGCGCAGACTAATAATTATAACAGACTGGAGTATCTTAGTAGCTGCGATGAAGGCCAACACGATGGGAGGACTGTAAGTTGGAGGAATATGCAAAGAAAATGTTTAAAGAACGAGAGACCTAGGAACAAACCATGGGAAGGGAAAGTGGGGAGGGCGGGTGGGAGGGTGGGAGAGGAGTAGGTGGATGGTAGAAGAGGTAAAGAGGGGAAAGGAGAGGAATAGCGGGCAAAAGTGAGGAAGTGTAGAGTCACAAGGAGATACTTATACTAGTTACGGGAAGGAAAATATATATATATATACATATATATTTTTAAACAATTGAAATAAAGTTAAAAGAAACAAATAAATATAGTATTTATTCAAAAATGATGCAAAACCAAAGTAGAGATAATGGCTCTTCTGTACATGTGCAATATGTGTAATATTTCTATGCCATTTTTTTCTATTATTTTCTTTTCTATTCTTTTGTATTCTTTTCGATTCTATGGCCGCATACACACGATCAAATCTATCTGCTGGAAACGGTCTGACAGACTGTTTCAGCAGACAGATTCGATCGTGTGCACGGGCGGACAGACAGATTTTGCCAGCAGACAGATTTTAAAGCATGCTTTAAAATTTGTCTGCTGGGAATCCGTCCGTCCGACATGTCTGCTGGTTAGTACGCTAACCAGCAGACATATCTGCTCGCACATGCGTCGAATGGATTCGACGCATGCGCGGAAGTGTTTTACTTCCTGGTGCGGTGACATAGCGGCGTCAACATCATCGCCACCTCACCGAGCTGTCTGCCGGCGGGGATTTTGGTTTGATCGTGTGTACAGCGATCAAACCAAAACAGCCCAGCAGACAAAGCCTTATATAGTGTGGGGCGTGTGCTAAAGCCCTGAGCCATAATTGGCTATAGCCACCCAGGCTTTGGCCAATTATGGCTCTTAGTTTTTTGTTCGCTGTGATTGGCCAAGCATGCGGGACATACAGCATGCTTGGCCAATCATCAGCGCGCAGAGCCGCAGTGAATTATGGGCCGTTTTGCGTCACTCGAAATTTGGCACGAACGACCACTTTTGTTCAAATTTCGTTGAACGTACGAACAGACAATGTTCGAGTCAAACATACGTTCATATCGAACGCAAAGCTCATCCCTATTGCCAACTGCTGCTGCTTTCACAATTGTGCAGACCGACAAGGAGGGCAGTGGTGAGACTGGGTGGAAGATGATGTGGAGGACGATGAGGTCCTCGACCCCACATGGAATCAACATCATGCAGGTGACCTGTGTAGTTCGGAGGAAGAGGCAGTGGTCGCACAGAGCCACCAGCACAGCAGAAGAGGGAGCAGGGTGCAAAAGCGGAGTGTCCTTCCCCTAGACAGTACGCATCGTATACAAGAAAAGTAGTGAAGTCCCTGGCCTTCTTTCACTATCTCGGCGCTCAACAGCTGATAGGTAATTAAAATAGCTTAATTTCACTAATCACCTCACGGCATCAGGAAGTAACCTAGTGACACTGTGCGCTCCATCTGCGCTCCATCTGATTCACACACAGAGAGAAGTAACGCTGAGAGTGTCTGCGGTGGACGCAGTAAACTCTATTGAAGTCAGCTTTGTGAGTGTGTGTAATAGGATGGACGGGCGTCCATTTAATGATTATTTAAAGTAATTCCAATCATTTGGGACTGTATATACTATACACTGTGGCAAGAGAGTTTTTAATAAATGAAAAGAGACGGGATTACACTATTGTGAGCCTTTTTATTTTTTATGAACCCGGACAAGTGTGGATATTTACAGCACCATTTGTGGAGATCAAACGGAGCGTGATCCTGGAGCTGATTAAAGACACCTGCATGAAGTGCCTACTATACTCAGCTTTCTGGTGAGTACATACCCGAAAGGGGGCTTGTGATATATGGTGGATGCTATTTTGGAGTGAAGAAAAAACTCCTGTACCTACATTGATCACAGGGTGATTCGCTTTGCTTGTCTTCCTTACTTCTTATGAACTGTTCGTAGGAAATGATCCATCAGTCGGATGAGAGTGATGATTTAGCGCTGCTTTTCGTGATTTACAAGACTGGAATGGACTTGATGTTTACTATCTTTGATTTATAGTACGCATCGTATGCATCCGAATTTCTGAATTACAAAATTAACGAAAATTAACAAAAATGAATTTGAATCGAATTTGAATCGAATATGAATAGAATTTGAATAAAATTTGAATCAAATTCGAAAACAAATTCGAATCGAATTTGAAAAAATAGAAATCCATTTTCTAAAAACTACAATAAAATATAATACAAAATAAAGACAGTCTTCCGAAATTCGAATAGTATAAGATTGAATTCTAGAATAGATTGGAAAATAATTAAAATTTATGGAAACTAAAATATAAAAGAATAGAAAAACAATAGAACAGGATAGAATCAATTATAATATATATTATATTTTATTCTATTCTCTTGTTTTTCTTTTCTATTTCATTCTAATCTTTTCTATTCGAATTTGAATTCATTTTATACGAAATTCGAATATCTTATTGAATGTAATCGAATTTGAATAGAAAAGATTATAAAAGATTAGTTTCATATTAGAATTAGAATTTTTTTTGACTGAATTCCTAAAAAGTCGATCAAATTTGAAAAATTTAATTAGATTAGAAAAAATCGACTGCATTCGAAAAAATTCTACCGCATTTGAAAAAAATCGACCAAATTAGAAAAAACTACTGCATTTAATTTTTTTTTACTAAATTAGAAAAAACTACCACATTCTATTTTTTTTTAACATATAACCATTTTCCAAAATTCGAATTTCATATAGAATGAAATAGAATTGGAATAGAAAAGATTAGAATAGAATAGAAAATAATAGAAAAGTTAATAAACTAGAAAAACAATAGAACAGAATAGAATCAATTACAGTATAATATATATTATATGTTATTTTATTCTCTTGTTTTTCTTTTCTATTCCATTCTAATCTTTTCTATTTGAATTTGAATTCATTTTATATGAAATTCGAATTTCTTATTGAATGAAATCTAATTTGAATAGAAAATATTACAAAAGATTAGTTTCATATTAGAATTTGAAAACATTTTGACCGAATTCCTAAAAAGTAGATCAAATTTGAAAAAATTCTGCCGCAATTGAAAAAAAATCTACTGAATTTGATTTTCTTTTACATATAACCATTTTCCAAAATTAGAATTTCCAAAACAATTGAACAGAATAGAATAAAATATAATATTTTATTCGCTTTTGTTCTATTGTTTTTCAAGTCTATTCTTTTATATTATTTTCTATTCAAATCTTTTCTATTCTAGTTCAAATTCATTCTATATGAAATTTGAACTTATAAAGCCATCTTCCAAAATTTGAATTTCGTATAGAATAAATTAGGCCGCGTACACACGACCAAATAAATCTGTTTAAATCGGTCTGACAGACCGATTTGATCTGATTTGTCTGCTGGGCTGTTTTGGTTTGGTCGCTGTACACACGATCAAACCAAAATCCCCGCCGGCAGACAGCTCGGTGAGATGGCGATGACGTTGACGCCGCTATGTCACGGCACCAGGAAGTAAAACACTTCCGCGCATGCGTCGAATCCATTCAACGCATGTGCGAGCAGATATGTCTGCTGGTTAGCGTACTAACCAGCAGACATGTCGGACGGACGGATTCCCAGCAGACAGATTTTAAAGCATGCTTTAAAATCTGTCTGCTGGCAAAATCTGTCTGTCCGCCCGTGCACACGATCGAATCTGTCTGCTGAAACAGTCTGTCAGCCATTATCTCTACTTTGGTTTTGCATCATTTTTTAATAAATACTATATTTATTTGTTTCTTTTAACTTTATTTCAATTATTTAAAAATATATATGTATATATATATATATATATATTTCCCTTCCCGTAACTAGTATTAGTATCTCCTTGTGACTCTACTCTTCCTCACTTTTGCCCGCTATTCCTCTCCTTTCCCCTCTTTACCTCTTCTACCATCCACCTACTCCCCTCCCACCCTCCCACCCGCCCTCCCCACTTTCCCTTCCCATGGTTTGTTCCTAGGTCTCTCGTTCTTTAAACATTTTCTTTGCATATTCCTCCATCTTACAGTCTTACAGTGAGGTGAAAGACTGATGGACATCGGCTGCAGGTGCCAACTCCGATCTTTCAGCACAAGACTGGTTGGGACAATGTGAAGGAACTAGAGGCACTGTCAGCAACCCAATCTACTATCGCCTGTTCTGCTCCTGGTCTCAACATTCGTAGAGCCGGATTAGGCCCGACCAAATACCCTTGCAGGCTCTGTCGCCTACTCACACCTGAGGAAGGTGTTTCAGTTGTGCGTGTAGCTGGCACAGATCGACCACGTCCTCTCCCTGCAACAGGAGAACCACGACCAGGGCCACGTCCCTTATTTGACGTTCTCCTCATATTTCTCAAATGTAGGATCTTGCCCTAAATAGATGTGTTTTTGAATAGCACAATAGAAGAACAGTATCTAAAGGGCGTAACTCACACGTACAGATATGCAGGAAACGCACCAAAAAAATTATTTGCCTTAATTTTTTTTTTTTTGAGTAGCACAATAAAAAAACAGTATCTAAAGTGTGTATCTCACATGCAAAGATATACAGGAAACACTGCAAACACTGGAGAAAAAACTGCAAAATATATATTTTTGCCCTAAATGGGTGTTCTTTCAATAGCACAATAGAAGAACACTAGCTAAAAGCCCAGATTCACAGAGAGTGGGCGCACATTTACGCCGGCGTAGTGCACACACAGTACGCTATGCCGGCGCAGCGCGGAGAAGCATGCACTGTATTTAGCAAGCTATTGCTTACCAAGATACGCCAGTGTATCGTATTTTCGAAGGCGCAGGCCAGCGTAAGTGGAAGTGGGCGTGACCCCATGCAAATGATAGTCCGAGCATGGTGCAGTGTTTTACGCCCGGTGTATCACGAACTGCGCATGCGCCGTGACGTAGCTGTGATGTGGACGCATGAAACATCACCCTTATGCGCATGCTCACAACAACGCCGGCATAACTGCCTAAGCTATGCCCAATGCGCCGGCATGTGTTCTCTGGGGCAGACCTTTGCATGTCTATTGCTGGGTTGCGCCTCATCTACGGGGAATAACTTTACGCCGAATGTACAACTTACGCAATCATTGCATAGCATGCATCGGGCTCACGTACGTTCGTGAATCGCCGTATTTCCCTCATTTGCATATTTGAATGCCTAATCAATGGGAGAAGTAACATGCGTCCAAACCATAATTGCGCCCACGCTATGCCAGCTTAAGCAAGATACGTCGGAATAGGATGGCCTGTTTTTAGACGTATGTTGGTTTTGTGGGTCTGGCGCACACATATGCCGGGCGCACATTTGAACTATGTCGGCGTAAAGTGATTTACGTTGGCGTAAGTGCTTTGTGAATCCAGGCCAAGGTGTTCAACTCACACATACAGATATGGAGGAAACACTGAAAACACTGGAGGAAACACTGCAAAATATAATTGTTTGCCCTAAATGGGTGTTTTTTGAATAGAACAATAGAAGAACAGTAGCTAAAGTGTTTATCTCACACGTACAGATATGGAGGGAACACTGCACTTTTTTTTTTCCTAAATGGATGTTTTTTGAATAGCACAATAGAAGAAAATGGTGTATCTCACAGTAACATATGCAGTGCTGGTATAATTTGATTTCTGAAGCGAGAGCGACTCCTATTTCTCTCCCTAAAAGCAAAAGCAGGCAGGAACCTTTCCCTAAAGCATATAAAGGGTGTATCTCACATTAACATATGCAGTGCTGGTATAATTTGATTTCTGAAGCAAGAGTGACTCCTATTTCTCTCCCTAAAGACAAAAGCAGTCAGGAACCTTTCCCTAAAGCATATAAAGGGTGTATCTCACAGAAACATATGCAGTGCTGGTATAATTTGATTTCTGAAGCGAGAGTGACTCCTATTTCTCTCCCTAAAAGCAAAAGCAGGCAGGAACCTTTCCCTAAAGCATATAAAGGGTGTATCTCACAGAAACATATGCAGTGCTGGTATAATTTGATTTAGGAAGCAGGACTGACTATTTCTCTCGCTAAAAGTAAAAGCAGGCAGGAACTTTTCCCTAAAGTAACTATCAAAAGCAGAGTCACTTGATGTGCTATTTAGATCGCTGAGTAATGTGATTTCTGAAGCAGGACAGTCTAACTCCTATCTAATTTTCTCCCTCAGAAGAGCAGCGGCAGCAGCCTTTCCCTACCCTATCTAAAGCAGAGTGACGAGCTGTGCTATGTGCCTCTAGCTTATATAGAGGCTGGGTCACATGTTGGGTCACATGCTGCACTGGCCAATCACAGCCATGCAATTAGTAGGCATGGCTGTGATGGCTTCTAGGTCATACGAGTAAAACAAATGGTGATTGGCTGCCCTGCAGTGCGCCATTACATTGCCGAACACCGAACCCGAACTTACAGTAAATTGTTCGGGTCAGGGTACAAAAAATCCAAAAGTCCGGTAAGAACCCGAACTTTATAGTTCAGGTTCGCTCAGCCCCCCTCCCAATACTCCCCTCACATATATGCGTATACTGTACATCTCAGAGATATACCCCTTTGTCTCTCTCCCCTCGCCCAATTTTTGAGAGAGTGTCCTAACCCACATTGGTCCCTCACTGTCAAACTGGGCATTTAACGCATGTATAATTTGAAGATATCTATAGAACGTATACTTGGGTACCTTGTATTCCTCTCTTAGACCAGGGAATGTTTTTAAAGTCCTTCACTCATATAACTGAGCCAATTGAACTATCCCTTTTGCTGCCCATTCTTTAACTTGTTGCCGACCGCCCGCCGTCATATTACTGCAGGAAGTCGACTCTGCTGGGCGAGAGCCCGTAGCTATACGTCCGCTCTAAAGCGGCCACTAGGAGTCCCGTGCGTGTGCCCGGCCGGTACGATCGCCGCTGGGCACACGCGATCGCTCGGTACCGAGCGAAGGCGAGGAAGCTATGTGTGTAAACACACAGCTCCTGGTCCTGTCAGCGGGGGAAACGGTGATCTTCTGTTCATACAATGTATGGACAGAAGATCAGTGATTTACCCTAGTGAGTCCACCCCCCCATACAGTTAGAACACACCCAGGAACACACTTAACCCCTTCCCCCTAGTGATAACCCCATTCACCGCCAATGGCATTTTTATAGTAATACAATGCATTTTTATTGCATTAATCGCTAAAAAAATGCCAATGGTCCCAAACATGTGTCAAAAGTGTCCGAAGTGCCCGCCATAATGTCGCAGTACTGAAAAAAATGCTGATCGCCGCCATTACTAGTAAAAAAAAAATATTAATAAAAATGCCATAAAACTACCTCCTATTTTGTAAACGCTATAACTTTTGCGCAAACCAAACGCTTTTTGCGATTTTTTTTTTACGAAAAATATGTAGAAGAATACGTATCGGCCAAAACTGAGGAAAAAAAAATGTTTTTTTTTATATATTTTTGGGGGATATTTATTATAGCAAAAAGTAAAAAATATTGCATTTTTTTCAAAATTGTCGCTCTATTTTTGTTTATAGCACAAAAAATAAAAACCGCAGAGATGATCAAATACCACCAAAAGAAAGCTTTATTTGTGGGAAAAAAGGACGCCAATTTTGTTTGAGAGCCACGTCGCACGACCGCGCAATTAAGTTAAAGCGATGCAGTGCCGAATCACAAAAAGTGCTCTGGTCATTGGGCAGCAATATGTTCCGGGGGTTAAGTGGTTAATTACCCCAACTGTCTCCAGCTCCTGGAAATTCCTGTTATTACACAGGGGTGCATATTCTGTCACGCCTGTCTGTCCACTGAGTGACCTTACTGCTTTCCATATCTTGATAACCATCTTAACCGTGGGGGTTTTATTGATAAATGAATTGGCCTCCAACGCCTCTACCACAGTTTTATGGGTTGCCCCTAGGATCATTAAGCCTTCATTTGCTTCTCCTCCTGGCTCTGTTCTTACTCCTATATGCTGCAATTGTGCTGCCAAAAAAATAGCAGCGCGGATGTGGTACTGCCATTTCCCCCTCCCTTGTTGGCAGCTGCAGGGTTTGCAACCTGATTCGGCTTGTCCTCCTTTCCATATTAGTTCTCTAAATAAAGTATCTACCGTATTTATCGACATATACCGCACACTCGGGTACATTTGGCCAGGCTCGGCTCCCCTCGCGGTCACGTCCTGTGCATCCTGTACGTTCTTTACGCGAGAGGCGCCGAGCATGCCTGAGCGTTCCCGAGTGTACTGTGCTCGGTATATGTCGGCGGAGTGGTTCAAACACAGCGCGGGAAGCATGGATTGGCTCAGAGACAGCGTGGGAGGACACCACCGAGGCTGCAGACGGACCGGACAAGGCCACCGATGGACGCCGGGCAAGACACCGACGAAACCGCAAGTTTTTTTTTCTTGCATTTTTCTAGGTTGGGGGTGCGCGCAATACGCGCGTGCGTGCAATACCCCAATAAATACGGTATTTTCCTAAACCATTTTTTGTGTATCCATATTGGCGCATTGTGCAATACATATATTAACTGTGGCATCCACAACATTTTAATCAAATTGCATCTCTCTGCCACTGACTACGGGAGGTGCCGCCAGATTTGAATATTATTTTTAAATTCGGTTAAAAGAGAAACTATGTTATTCCCTATATATTTATTAAAGGGGTTGTAAAGGTAAATGTTTTTTCACCTTAATGCATTCTAAGCATTAAGGTGAAAAAACATCCGATGGTACCGCCCCCCCCCCCCCCCCGAGCCCCGTATTACTTACCTGACCATTCGAAATTCCCGGGCGCGTCCACGTCATCCTCTTCGGTTCCCAGCCTGGCCGTTGATTGGCTAGGCTGGGCGGATTGATAGCAGCGCAGCTATTGGCTGGGGCTGCTGTCAATCACAGCGGATGACGCGGCGCGCCGGGGGGCGGGCCAAGTGACTATGGCCGCCGCTGTATCACGGGAGCGCGCTCGCAAAAGCTTTCCACCGTGCAAGCTCGCTCGCATTAAGGTGGAATGCTTTTGCGAGCAGGACCTGAGACAGCCACCGAGGGACCCCAGAAGACAGGGTTAGAGGACACTCTGTGCAAAACGAGCTGCACAGTGGAGGTAAGGATAACATGTTTGTTATTTAAAAAAAAAAAACTTTTGACTTTAGTGTTCCTTTAAGGTAACTTGTTATGTCTATTCCTAGGTATTTAATTGTCCCCACTATCTCCAACTGTGGAATCTCTACCAAGATCTGGCTCCTCATTGGGTCCACCAGCAGTAATGCTGATTTCTCCCAATTTATGACTAATCCTGAGATTCTTCCAAATTCTCTAAAGATTGTCATTGCCTGCTTAAGGGAGTGATCTGTGTCAAGGTGAAAAGCAAGGGTGACAATGGACACCCCTGCCTTGTACCCCTCTCTAGCTGTACCCTTGCTTTTGGTCCAAACCCAAAGGCCTCCAAAACATGCCAGATATACCCCAATTCCAAGCTATCAAAAGCTTTAACCACGTCCAAGGACAATACTGCTCTTGTCCCACTGTTCTCTGTTTATGTAGTAATGTTCTTACTTGTTGATCTACCAGGAATAAATCCAGTTTGATCCTGATGTATAAGTCTTGCAACTATTTTATTTAACCAGCCATTATTTTAGCCAAAATTTTGACATCTGCACAGAGAAGGGAAATAGGTCTATATGATGTAGTCTCTAATGGGTTCTTCCCCTCCTTGTGCAATACTATTATTGTAGCTTCAGTCATGAACTTCCCCTCTTCTATCGCCCAATTCAATACTTTACTAAGTTCTGGAAGTAGCACTTTCCTGTAATACTTATAGGTCTCTACCGAGAGCCCGTCTGGTCCGGAGGACTTCTGGTTGGCCATCTTAGTGACTGCTAGCTGTACCTCTTCAAGGGTTATCGGGGCCCCCATTTGCTCTTTCCCTGTCCCCGTGAGAATTGCCAATTCTAAGTTCTCAAAAAAACATTCCAATTCCCCCCTTCCCGCTACCACTTGTGACCTATATAGTGTGTCGTAATATTCTCTAAATGTGTTTGTAATTATTAACACCTGTGTGGATATATCTCCAGTGCTTGTTTTAGCCCTGGTTCATACTGGGCACGATTTAATTCGATTTGAGATGCGATTCCACATGTGAAATCGCATCTCAAATCGGCGGCATTTTCCGGCAATTTCCGGCAATGACACCGTCCTAATCGGTGCGACGCCGCATCTGCGGCACTGCACCATTTCAAAAAGTAGTTCCTGTACTACTTTTTGCGATTTCAGGACGCGATTTACATGGACATCTGTGCATCTGCACAGATGTCTCCTAAAACGCATCCGAAATCGGGACTGCCAGCGGGAGTGAAATCGTGCGAGTTCAACTGAACTCGCACAATTTCACTCCCGCAGCCCAGTGTGAACCAGGGCTTAATCACGGGTACAGCGGAGGGAGAGAAATTAGTTCTTACTAAGTGGGACAATATTCGCCCTACACTTTCCCCCTCCCCAAATGCCACTTGTTTTTGAAACATTCTCTTATTTTCTGATTTTCTTATCATTTCAATTTTGTTTTCCTGTTGCTTATTTAGCCATGTTCTTTGTTTCTCCGGTGTTGGATTTTCAATGTATTCCTTTTCTGTATTCTCTAGTTCCTTCCTGATCCTACTTTCCCATTCCCTTGAAACCTTTTTGATTTTCGCCACTTGTTGAATACATAGACCCCTTAAGAATGCTTTCAAAGCGTCCTACATCAGACACGGTTTCTTCATTAACCACTTTCCAACCGCGGTCGAGCTACTGTGACACAACGTCCCTGGGATGTCGTCCTTCACTTCTGCGATTGCGCGTCCCCTGGGACGCGCTCGCGGAAGTATCCGTGCTCGCCGGGTCTAGAAGACCTGGCGCATCACGATCACAGTAAATTGCCGCTGATAGCGGCCGTTTACCACGTGATCGTGCCGTCGAATGACGGCGCGATCACTTGTAAACAAACCGGCGTCATTTGATGACGCCGGTTCCTCCCTCTCCTCTCTGTACCGTTCGGTACAGTGTGCGAGGAGAGGGGGGGCGGGGTGTCAGCAGCAGCGCTGTGGCTGGATCTGTGACAAATGCAGTCACAGATCCAGCCATCCCTCCATCCATCCCAGCTCTGCAATACCCCAGTACCCTGCAATACCCCAGTACCCTGCAATACCCCAGTACCCTGCAATACCCCAGTACCCAGCAATACCCAGTACTCAACAATACCCCAATACTTAACAATACCCCAATACTTAACAATACCCCAATACTCAGCAATATCCCAATACTCAGCAATACCCCAGTACTCAGCAATACCCCAATACTCAGCAATACCCCAGTACTCAGCAATACCCCAGTACTCGGCAATACCCCAATACTCGGCAATATGTATGTGGCCACGCTGTGTAAAAGTCTCACACATGGGGTATCGCCATACTCAGGAGGAATAGCAGAATGTGCTTTGGGGTGTAATTTGTGGTATGCATATGCTGTGTGTGAGAAATAACCTGCTAATATGACAGAAACAAGTTTTTTTTAATTTTTTACAGAATTTTCTGTCGTTTTTCTTTTATAGCGCAAAAAAATAAAAAACCCAGAAGTGATCAAATACCACCAAAAGAAAGCTCTATTTGTGTGAAAAAAAAGGACAAAAATTTCAAATGGGTACAATGTTGTATGATTGTGAGAGCACCGAAAGCTGAAAATTGGTCTGGCTAGGAAGGGGGTTTAAGTGCCCAGTGGTCAAGTGGTTAAACTCATTACACTGCCCGGTCATGCTATACTGTACCCAAATTAAATTTTTATAATTTTTTTCCCACAAATAGAGCTTTCTTTTGGTGGTATTTGATCACCTCTGCGATTTTTATTTTTTGCGCAACAACTAAAAAAAAAAAAAAAAAAACATATTTTTTTGTAAATAAGTACGTTTTCTTCTTCAATTATGGGCACTGATATGGCGGCACTGATGGGCACTAATGAGGTGGCACTGATGGACACTGATGAGGTAACACTGATGGGCACTGATAGGCGGCGCTGGTATGCTGCACTGATGGGCACTCATAGGCAGCAGTGATAGGCACTCATGGGCGACACTGATGGGCCCTCATAGGCGCACTGGGCACTCTTTGGCGGCACTGATGGGCACTTTTTGGCGGCACTGATGGGCACTCTTTGGCAGCACTGATGGGTGGCACTGATGGGCACTTATGGGTGGCACAGATGGGCACTAATAGGTGGGCACTGGGCATAGATGGGCACTAAGAGTTGGCACTGATGGACACTGGGTGGCACTGATGGACACTGGGTGACACTGAGGGGTGGCACTGATGGCATTGCAGGGCATCATTACAGTCCCATGTTGCCAGTCAGTGCCCATTTGTGGGCACTGATTGGCATCGATTGTATTCATTTTTTTAATCTATTTGTGCTCTATTGCACACCGGGGGGCACTCCCTGGTGGTCCAGTGTTGGCATCCGAGGGGGGATGCACTTATAAACCATCAGCGCAAACCCCCCTGTCAGGCGATCTGCCGATCGGCTCTCCTCTACTCGCGTCTGTCAGATGCAAGTGAGGAACAGCTGATCAACGGCTCTTCCTCTTTACATCGTGATCAGTCGTGATTGGACACGGCTTATCACATGGTAAAGAGAATCCGCCGGAGGCTCTTTACCGAGATCGGAGATGCAGGGTGTCAGACTGACATCCTGCATCACCGATCGGCGCGCGCCGGCATGAAATCCTGCAGGACGTCAATAGATGTCCAGTCAGGATTTCACAACCACTTCCCGGACATCAATTGACCTTTGACCGGGCAGGAAGTGGTCAATTCAAACCACAGCGGACTTCTTTTCCATACCCTGACAGGCCTACTCCCCTCTATGTTTATGGTTATTGTTACCAATGAATGATCTGATACCCCTCTGGGCTGGTATATTATTTCCCTAATTATTTGAGAAGCTTCCACATTACCCAGGACTAATGCCGCGTACACACGGTCGTTTTTTGCGATGAAAAAAAACGACGTTTTCAATCATGAAAAAAAACGACATTTTTCAAACTTCATTTTTCAAAACGACGTTGCATACACACCATCGTTTTCCAAAAAGCTCTAGCAAAGCGTGGTGACGTACACCACGTTCGACGGCACTCTTTTCCATTGAAGCTCCCTCTCATAACTTGCTTCTGAGCATGCGCGGGTTTAAAAACGTTGTTTTCAACGTCGTTTTGCCCACACACCATCACTTTTTATGACACAAAAAACAACGTTTTGAAAAACGACACAAAAAATTCAAGCATGTTGGAATTTTTTTTGGTCGTTTTTTTTTAAGATAAAAAACAACGTTTTGCCCACACACGATCAATTTAAATGACGTTTTAAAAAACGTTGTTTTTTTTCATCGCAAAAAACGACCGTGTGTATTAGTCTATCCTGGACAGTGTGGATTAGGAACTGGAGCAGCAAGAATATTGCAACTCCTCTGGATTTCTCACTCTCCATATATCAAACAACCCTGCATCCTGTAGAAACTGATATTATCGACTCTCTGAGAAATTCTGTGTACTTTCCCTTGGAAATCTATCCCATTTATTATTTATTACCTCATTAAAACCCCCCATAGCTATAACGGGAATCCCGATTTTATCGATCATAAAATCCATTAACTTATACATAACTTCTCATTTAAATGGCGGGGGGATATACAGGGAGTGCAGAATTATTAGGCAAATGAGTATTTTGACCACATCATCCTCTTTATGCATGTTGTCTTACTCCAAGCTGTATAGGCTCGAAAGCCTACTACCAATTAAGCATATTAGGTGATGTACATCTCTGTAATGAGAAGGGGTGTGGTCTAATGACATTAACACCCTATATCAGGTGTGCATAATTATTAGGCAACTTCCTTTCCTTTGGCAAAATGGGTCAAAAGAAGGACTTGACAGGCTCAGAAAAGTCAAAAATAGTGAGATATCTTGCAGAGGGATGCAGCACTCTTAAAGTTGCAAAGCTTCTGAAGCGTGATCATCGAACAATCAAGCGTTTCATTCAAAATAGTCAACAGGGTCGCACAAAGCGTGTGGAAAAACCAAGGCGCAAAATAACTGCCCATGAACTGAGAAAAGTCAAGCGTGCAGCTGCCAAGATGCCACTTGCCACCAGTTTGGTCATATTTCAGAGCTGCAACATCACTGGAGTGCCCAAAAGCACAAGGTGTGCAATACTCAGAGACATGGCCAAGGTAAGAAAGGCTGAAAGACGACCACCACTGAACAAGACACACAAGCTGAAACGTCAAGACCGGGCCAAGAAATATCTCAAGACTGATTTTTCTAAGGTTTTATGGACTGATGAAATGAGAGCGAGTCTTGATTAGTGTTGCTCACGAATATTCGCATTGCGAATATTCGCTACGAATATTGCATATTCGAGTATTCGCGAATAACGCGAATATCGCGGCGAATATTCGCTATTTCGAATATTCGAATGTTTTAAATTTTTTTTTAGAACAGATCACATCCTAGAGATCCCCATCGACGTCTAAAAGCATTGCTGGTATGATTAGAGACCTTGGGCCGAGTAGCTGCAGCGCTCATTTTATATTGCCGAAAAATCGCAATGCGATTATTCGGTAATAGCGATATCGCGCGATTATTTTATATTGTAATATATCACGAATATTCTGAGCCAATCAGAGTGCTCCATTCCGCATTTCTCGAAATTTCGCAATTATTTTATATTGTAATATATCACGAATATTCTGAGCCAATCAGAGTGCTCCTTCCGCATTTGCCGAATATTCGCAATTTTTGTGTATTGTAATATATCACGAATATTCTGAGCCAATCAGAGTGCTCCTTCCGCATTTGCCGAATATTCGCAATTATTGTGTATTGTAATATATCACGAATATTCTGAGCCAATCAGAGTGCTCCTTCCGCATTTCTCGAATATTCGCAATTATTGTGTATTGTAATATATCACGAATATTCTGAGCCAATCAGAGTGCTCCTTCCGCATTTCTCGAATATTCGCAATTATTTTGTATTGTAATATATCACGAATATTCTGAGCCAATCAGAGTGCTCCTTCCGCATTTCTCGAATATTCACAATTATTTTGTATTGTAATATATCACGAATATTCTGAGCCAATCAGAGTGCTCCATTCCGCATTTCTCGAATATTCGCAATTATTTTATATTGTAATATATCACGAATATTCTGAGCCAATCAGAGTGCTCCATTCCGCATTTTTTGAATATTCGCATTCGCAATTCGCAATTCGCAATTCGCATTCGCAAAAATTCGCGAAAATTCGCAATCATTTAATTTCCAAAAAATATCACGAATATTCGTATTTAGCGAATATATGTCGAATATTCGACTATATATTCGAGATATATCGCGAATTCGAATATGGCATATTCTGCTCAACACTAGTCTTGATGGGCCAGATGGATGGGCCCGTGGCTGGATTGGTAAAGGGCAGAGAGCTCCAGTCCGACTCAGACGCCAGCAAGGTGGAGGTGGAGTACTGGTTTGGGCTGGTATCATCAAAGATGAGCTTGTGGGGCCTTTTCGGGTTGAGGATGGAGTCGAGCTCAACTCCCAGTCCTACTGCCAGTTTCTGGAAGACCCCTTCTTCAAGCAGTGGTACAGGAAGAAGTCTGCATCCTTTAAGAAAAACATGATTTTCATGCAGGACAATGCTTCATCACACGCGTCCAAGTACTCCACAGCGTGGCTGGCAAGAAAGGGTATAAAAGAAGAAAAACTAATGACATGGCCTCCTTGTTCACCTGATCTGAACCCCATTGAGAACCTGTGGTCCATCATCAAATGTGAGATTTACAAGGAGGGAAAACAGTACACCTCTCTGAACATTGTCTGGGAGGCTGTGGTTGCTGCTGCACGCAATGTTGATGGTGAACAGATCAAAACACTGACAGAATCCATGGATGGCAGGCTTTTGAGTGTCCTTGCAAAGAAAGGTGGCTATATTGGTCACTGATTTGTTTTTGTTTTGTTTTTGAATGTCAGAAATGTATATTTGTGAATGTTGAGATGTTATATTGGTTTCACTGGTAAAAATAAATAATTGAAATGGGTATATATTTGTTTTTTGTTAAGTTGCCTAATAATTATGCACAGTAATAGTCACCTGCACACACAGATATCCCCCTAAAATAGCTAAAACTAAAAACAAACCAAAAACTACTTCCAAAAATATTCAGCTTTGATATTAATGAGTTTTTTGGGTTCATTGAGAACATGATTGTTGTTCAATAATAAAATTAATCCTCAAAAATACAACTTGCCTAATAATTTTGCACTCCCTGTATATATATTTTCAAGCACATATTCCCTATTCGCTATTACACAATAAAGAAAAACATACCGCCCACCTTTATCAATACTCACCTGCTTACAGGTGAACACCACTCCCCTTTTTACGAAAACCGCCACCCCTCTTGAATAAGAGGTGTGGACCGAATGATATTGGTGTTGGAATTTCCTGTTATGAACTTGTTTCCTAATATCCTTAGTGTAGTGTTTCTCCTGTAAGCAGATCAGTACCACCCTGTGCGCTTCCAGCATGTCATACACTACTGCTCTTTTGGCTGGAGTACCCATCCTGCGGACATTCCAAGATCCTATTTCAATGTTGTATCCTGCATTACATCAAATCCTTATACATTCCCGTAAACCAGGATATTCATATACCATCTAATAACATAACCAAGAAACATGAAGACCAACAAAAAAAAACAATTCTCTTTTTACATTTCCTAGTGCATACATACTCCTAGTCCACTTTTTATCTTTAAGAAGCGCTATATTACCCGCAATATAATTACTTTTAACGAAAATTTGACCTGTTTGCATATATATATATATATATATATATATATATATGTTTTACCCTTAGTGTATTCAAACCCTTGTGAATCCCCTGAGATACCACGCTATAATGACTCGCCCACCTCCCTCCCTTTTACTCCCTTCCCTCCACCCCACCCCTCACTACACCTTCCTAGGTAATCCCAGGGGCTTGCTTTGTGATCGGCCCATCCACCACCACTCTTCCTTCTACTTTCACTCCCCATTTCCCCTTCCTCCCCCACCCCCCTCATTCTTTCCCCAATCTTCTCTCAAACCATATCTCATTTCAATGCACTCTCCACCCATATTCTCCCCTTACACAGTGTGTATCCCCCAACAACACATCTTACTCCTTCCCCTTTTAACTTCCCCTATATTCCTTCATGATCTAAATGTCCCTTTATTCCAGATCCTTGCCTCTAATATGAGAAACAACAGCTTTACATAGCTTTAGGTGCACACTGTACAGAGGACACAGACAGTACAACACGTGAAAGTACTTGCAGAATGATCCCCTGCCTGTGGTATTAATATGAGCAGATCCTTGCCTGTAATATGAGAAATACCAGGTTTACGTAGCTTTAGGTGCACACTGTACAGAGGACACAGATAATACACCACGTGAAAGTACTTGCAGAATGATCCCCTGCCTGTGGTATTAATATGAGCAGATCCTTGCCTATAATATGAGAAATACCAGGTTTACGTAGCTTTAGGTGCACACTGTACAGAGGACACAGATAATAAACCATGTTAAAGTACTTGCAGAATGACCCCCTGCCTGTGGTATTAATATGAGCAGATCCTTGCCTCTAAGGCCCTGTACACACGATCTGTCCAAACTGATGAAAACGGACTGAAGTTCATTTTCATCGGTTCACAGACTGATGGTCTGATGGTCTGATGTGCGTACACACCATCAGTTCAAAAACCGATCATCAGAATGCGGTGACGTAAAACACATCGACGTGCTGAAAAAACGAAGTTCAATGCTTCCAAGCATGCGTCGACTTGATTCTGAGAATGCACAGGTTTTTAAACCGATGCTTTTGCGTACTAACAATCACTTTGGACCGATGGTCGGGCCTCCATCAGTCCGATTTTAAAGCAAGTCTTAAAACTTTGGACTGAAGGACAATAAACTAATGGGCCATACACATGGTCGGTCTGGACCAATGAAACTGGACTTAAGTCCATTTTCATCAGTTTGGACTGATCGTGTGTACGTGGCCTAATATGAGAAACACCAGCTTTACGTAGCTTTAGGTGCACATTGTACAGGAGACACAGATGGTACACCATGTGAAAGTACTTGCAGAATGATCCCCTGCCTGTGGTATTAATATGAGCAGATCCCTGCCTCTAATATGAGAAACACCAGCTTTATGTAGCTTTAGGTGCACACTGTGCAGAGGACACAGACAGTACACCATGTGAAAGTACTTACAGAATGATCCCCTGTCTGTGGTATTAATATGAACAGATCCCTGCCTCTAATATGAGAAACACCAGCTTTATGTAGCTTTAGGTGCACACTGTACAGAGGACACAGACAGTACACCAGTGGCTTTGGCCAATTATGGCTCTCCGTTTTTTGCAAGCTGTGATTAGCCAAGCATGCGGGCCATAGTGCATGCTTGGCCAATCATCAGCCAGCAATGCACTGCAATGCCGCAGTGGGTTATGGGCCATGACACGCCACTCAAATTTGGCGCAAACGGCCAATAACGTTCATTAGTCGACGAACAGTCGAACAAACGATGTTCGAGTCGAACATGGGTTTGACTCGAACACGAAGCTCATCCCTAATGTGGAGATTGCAAACCTTTGGTTATTTTAAATGTATCTCAAATGGTAATGTTTGGTTATTTTATTTTCAATTATTTTATGGTCAGAAGAGATAGACCATATTAGATTAGGTAAGGATGTTGGGTTGCTATCAATTGTTTCAATTGCTACCCAAAGAGGGATTTCATGTTTTGTATGATATTTGGGGGTATTTGCTATTTGTGTGGCATGGAAATGGAGAGTAGACCATTGTTTTACATAATTAGTAATTTTTCGTAATAGTGGGGGATAGTTAGCAGAGAATATGTCGGTGAGATCAGGAGTGCGAGTAATACCTAGATAAGTGAGGTGTGTAGATGACCAAGTAAAAGGGAGGGATGTTTTTGCTTGCTGTAATGTATCTGGAGATGAAGAAATATTTAGAGCTGTAGATTTTTGTGAATTTATTTTTAAACCTGATATTCTGGCAAATTGGTCTAATTTGTTGATAAGATCAGGGGCAGTAATATGTGGGGAAGTAAAAAAAAATTAAGATGTCATCAGCAAATAAGCAAAGCTTATGTTAATGACCTGCTAATTCTATACCTTTGATTGAGGGATACCTCTATTGATATCAAACGTGTCAGATTTGTATCCTGTGTATTTAGCATAAGCTTTGGGTTTATTATATAATGATGAAACCCAGCTTAGAAAGTGGGGGCCAAAACCCAATTTTTGTAGAGTGAAATGTAAATATGACCATAATACCGTGTCAAAAGCTTTTTTGATGTCTAGTGATACAAGGCATGTAGGTATTTGTCTAGTTTTAGCTGCTTCGAACAATAGGACTGTTCTACGGACATTATCTGAAGCTTGGCGCAAAGGGAAAAAACCTACTTGATCTTTGTTGATTAGGGAACCAATTATATTATTCAGCTGAAATGCCATAACTTTCGCTAGTAGTTTTATGTCTAAATTTAATAAAGATATTGACCTATAATTTGCACAGGCTGAGTCATCTGACTGAGGTTTAGGGATCATTGTTATTATTGCTGTAAGGGTTTCTGATCTAAAAGATTGATTGTTAAGAAGGGAGTTGAATGCTTCTGTCAGCATGGGAGTCAATTCATGGGAGAATTTTTTGTAGCAGAGGGCTGAGAACCCGTCAGGTCCTGGACATTTGTTTGGTTTGAGGGATTTGATTGCCAGTTCAATTTCACTAGGGGTAATGGGATTTTCAAGACTGTCGTATTGTGTCTGAGATAGAGTTGGGAGATTTAATTGTGAGAAAAATTAATCTGTGTTGGATTGGTCAAAAGATCCTTCTTTTTTATAAAGAGAGGTGAGATGTTTATGGAAGGTATGTAATATTTTTACAGGATTACTTGTGTATCTATCTTGAGATATTTTTAGTCTAATTGGTTTAAAATGGTTATTGTGGCCCAGATTCACAAAGCACTTACGCCGATG
The DNA here is from genome assembly GCA_029574335.1 of Rana kukunoris. Taxonomy (NCBI): domain Eukaryota; kingdom Metazoa; phylum Chordata; class Amphibia; order Anura; family Ranidae; genus Rana; species Rana kukunoris. The sequence continues at coordinate 245,948,815 of CM056059.1, forward strand.
TATAGCAGACCCATGGGGCAGACCCACAAACCAATATGCGAAAAAATAGAGATTTTTTTGGAAAAAAAAAACACTTTTTTTAGTTTCTAGTCTATAATTTTGCAAAATAAGTAATTTTTCTTCATAAATTTGGGCCAAAATGTATACTGCTACATATCTTTAGTAGAAAAAAAAAGTGTATATTATTTGGTCTCTGTGAAAGTTATAGAGTCTACAAGCTATGGTGCAAATCATTGAAACATTATCACATCTGATCACACCTAAAGCACCGACGGTCTATGTCATTTCTTGAGACCCTAACACGCCAGGAAAGTACAAAACCCCCCCCAAATTACCCCTTTTTGCAAAGCAGACATTCCAGGGTATTTAGTAAGAGGCATGGTGAGTTTTTTGAACGTGTAATTTTTTCACACAATTCTTGGGGAAAAACATATTTTTTCCACAAAATTGTCATAATAGCAAGCTATTTTTCTTACACAGCACATGCATACTTGCAATGACACCTCAAAATACATTCTGCTACTCCTCCTGAGTATGGCAATACCACATGTGTGAGACTTTTAAACAGCCTGGCCACATACAGAGGCCCAAAATTGAAGTAGCACCGTCAGGCATTCTACAAGCATAAATTACACATCTCAATTCTCAACCAGGTACTGGTTTCAGATACTCTGGTGAGGTGGTGGGTACCCTGGTGGCAGGTACTCTGGTGAGGTGGCAGGTACTCTGGTGGTGGGTACTCTGGTGGCAGGTGGTGAGGTAGCGGGTACTCTGGTGGCAGGTACTCTGGTGAGGTGGCAGGTACTCTGGTGGTGGGTACTCTGGTGGCAGGTGGTGAGGTGGCAGGTATTCTGGTGAAAGGTACTCTGGTGACAGGTGGTGAGGTGGCGGGTACTCTGGGGAGGTGGCCGGTGCTCTGGTGGCGGGTGGTGAGGTGGCAGGTACTCTGGTGAGGTGGCAGGTACTCTGGTGAGGTGGAAGGTACTCTGGTGATGTGGAAGGTAGTCTGGTGGCAGGTGGTGAGGTGGCAGGTACTCTGGTGGCAGGTGGTGAGGTGGCAGGTACTCTAGTGTGGTAGCGGTTACTCTGGTGGTGGGTACTCTGGTGGCAGGTACTCTGGTGGTGGGTGGTGAGGTGGCAGTTACTCTGGTGGCAGGTCCTCCTGATGGCAGGTGGTGAGGTGGCGGGTACTCCGGGGGGATGGCAGGTACTCTGGTGACAGGTGGTGAGGTGGCAGGTACTCTGGTGAGGTGGCAGGTACTCTGGTGAGGTGGAAGGTACTCTGGTGATGTGGAAGGTAGTCTGGTGGCAGGTGTTGAGGTGGCAGGTACTCTGGTGGCAGGTGGTGAGGTGGCGGTGGGGAGGTGGCGGGTACTTTGGTGACAGGTGGTGAGGTGGTAGGTACTCTAGTAAGGTGGAAGGTACTCTGGTGAGGTGGAAGGTACTCTGGTGGCAGGTGGTGAGGTGGCAGGTACTGTGGTGGTAAGTGGTGAAGTGACAGGTACTCTGGTGGTAGGTGGTGTAGTGGTGGGTACTCTGGTGGCAGGCGGTGAGGTGGCGGGTACTCTGGTGGCAAGTGGTGAGGTGGCGGGTACTCTGGTGAGGTGGCAGGTACTATGGTGGCAGGTGGTGGGTACTCTGGTGGTGTATACGCTGGTGGCGGGTACTCTGGTGGGGGGAAATCTGGTGGGGGGTACTCTGGTGAGGTGGCGGGTACTCTGGTGAGGTGGCAGGTACTCTGGTGGTGGGTACACTGGTGGTGGGTACTCTGGTGGCGGGTACTCTGGTGAGGTGGCGGGTTCTCTGGTGGTGGGTACTCTGGTGAGGTGGAGGGTACTCTGGTGGCGGGTATTCTGCTGAGGTGGCGGGTACTCTGGTGGTGGGTACTCTGGTGAGTTGGCGGGTACTAGATGGAAGGTACTCTTTATTTAGGGGGGGCAATCTGGGCACAATAGTGAATTGCAGATATGTAACTTATTATTATCTATTAGCTGATCTCTTCCTCACACTGGATCAGCGTGTAAAGAGGAGAAGAGCAACAGTAAGTTACACACACACTCACAGTGTTGTGTTTACATTTAGTGACCGGCTGTGATTGGACACAGCCGGTCACGTGGTAAAGAGCCAATTTCATTGGCTCTTTACTCTGATCGGGGCTGGGCTGTATTTAAAGAAAAAAGCCTCAGCCCCGATCACCACTCTCCGGGGGCACGCCCGGTAGTTGTGCAAGCCGCTGCGCCCGCCGCCCACCGCTGCTACATTACGCCGATCGGGGATCCCGAGGGACACACCGGATCCCCGATTGCCATGGGGGCACGTGCAGGCTCCATGCACGCCGCTGCTCAGCTCTGCATAATGGGAGCCGGTCAGCGGCACAAGAAGCTCCGTCGCCTGCCGCCGCCGCTCCGCCACCGCTCGATTACCCCCATCGGGGAACAGCTGTGTCCAAAGGGACACACCGAATTCCTGATCGACCCCAGGGGCCCACAGCAGCAGCGGAAAGCCGAGGACGTCATATGACGTCCACCCAGGATGGGAGATCCCATCTGTGGATGTCATATAAGCATGGCTGGGTATTGAAGTGGTAAATTAATATTGTAGGAGGAGTCTTTGGAAAGATTTGGATTGAGAATTAGACGTAGCCGGAGTTGGGGATTTATCAAGGTAAGGATGTAGTGTTTGGTTTTAATCTCAAAATATCAAGAGTGTACCTTGTTTGTGAGTGTCTATTACTTGAAGTAAATGGAAGAGAAATGATGTCGGTCTCTTATTTGGAGTGTAGTAAGAGACTAATTGGGATGTCACATAGATGACCCGTGAGTATAAGGTAAATTCCTTCTGGATGCTTTATTTCTGCTAAGGGGGAAAAAGGTGTGGATCAATGGAAAGCTCTTATTACACCTCGGTGTTCGGATTTGGCCGAGGCAGTAAAAACCTGGGGGTAACTTGAACCAAAGTATTTAGGTGTTGAAGAATCAGTAAAGTGTGTCTCTTGGAGACACACTATAGGGCTGATTTACTATTGAAGCTGCGCTGGTTCATGCCTTAATTAGTGCGCTGGATGAAGCCTTAATTAGGCGCATGAACTGGCCGCAGCAGCAGCGCAATGCAATTGATAAGTAAAGCCGCCGCCGAACTCCCTGTTAAAGTCTATTGGGGAAATCTTAAGTGTTTATTTTAAAGGCTAATCTGCAAGTTTTGTCCTAAAAAGTGTTTGGTAACCTCAGTCCTGCCCCAGGGGACATGTACCAATGTTTTTTTTTTTTTTTTAAACAGCCGTTTTTTCGGGAGCAGTGATTTTAATAATGCTTAAAGTGCAACAATAAAAGTGAAATATTCCTTTAAATTTCGTACCATGGGGGGCTGTAATGTCAGCATGTAAAAAAGCACACTTTTCCCGTGGTTAGAACTGTCCCTGCACAAAATGACATTCTCAAAAGAAAAAAAAACGTTTAAAACTGACTCGAGGCTATAATGAATTGTTGGCTCCCGGCAATTGCAGGAGAATTCATTCATAATAAACACCAAAAAAAAAAGCGTGGGGGTCCCCCAAAATTCCATTAGAAGGCACTTTAGGTCTGGTATGGATATTAAGGGGAACCCCGTCGTCATTTAAAAAAAAAATGACGTGAGGTTCCCCCCAAATATCCATAACCAGACCCTTCAGGTCTGGTGTGGATTTTAAGGGGAACTCCACCCCAAATTAAAAAAAAAATGTCATGGAGTTCCCCCTAAAATCCACACCAGACCCCTTATCCGAGCACGTTGACCTGGCCGGCCGCAGAAAAGAGGGGGGGACAGAGCGCTCCCCCCCTCTCCTGAACCGCACCAGGCCACATGCCCTCAACATTGGGAGGGTGCTTTGGGGTGCTCCCCAAAGCACCTTGTCTCCATGTTGACGAGGACAAGGGTCTCTTCCCCACAACCCTTGCCCGGTGGTTGTGGGGGTCTGCGGGCAGGAGGCTTATCGAAATCTGGAAGACCCCTTTAACAAAGGGGCCCCCCAGGACCCGACCCCCCCGTGTGAAATGGTAATGGGGTACATCCTAGGGGGCCGGCGGAAAATGGAGGAGAACAATGGGGGGTGTCGCCCCTCCTCAGTCTTCTAGCCGTCTTCTGCCGGGAGGGCTCCAGTCCCGCACCGGGCTTCTAGCCGTTTTCCGCCGGGGGGGCAACACCCACCGATGCTCTCCGCCATGTTCGGCTGGGCCCCCAACCCAAATTAATCTCTTTTACATCCGGGGGGGGCGGCGGAAAATGGCGGAGAACAATGGGGGGTGCCGCCCCTCCTCGGTCTTCTAGCCGTCTTCTACTGGGGGGGCTCCAGCCCCGCACCGGGCTTCTAGACATTTTCCGCCGGAGGGGGCGACACCCACCGATGCTCTCCGCCATATTCGGCCGGGCACCCACCCCAAATTAAGCTCTTTGTGCATCCGGGGGGGGGCGATGGAAAATGGCAGAGAACAACGGAAGTGTCGCCCCTCCTTGGCCTTCTAGCTGTCTTCTGCTGGGGGGGCTCCAGCCCCGCACCGGGCAACGTCGTTTTCTGCCGGGGAGGGGAGACAACCCACCCCGGTCTTCGCCGCCGCCTTTGTCGGCTTCTGCCTGGCTCCTCCGCTGGGGCCAGGGCTTCTCTCCGCTGTCTTCCGCCGCGGGGTGACACTCACGGGCTTCTCCGCTGCCCTCCGCTTCTGCCTGGCTCCTCCTTTGGGGCCAGGGCTTCTCTCCGCTGTATTCTTCCATTCGATGTTGAAACAATGAGGTCTGGCGCTGAAATGCCGACAGAGCGGTGGGCAATGACTTATATTGGCATAGGGCGTGGGCATGGTGATGCACCATGTGACCTCAACCCATGTGACATCACTGGGCATGATGGGAATGTGATGCCACATGGGTTAAGGTCACATGGTGGCATCACCACTCCCACGCCCTATGCCAATATAAGTCGTTGCCATCCGCTCTGTCGGCATTTCAGCGCCGGACCTCGTCGTGTCAACATCGAATGGAAGAAGAAGCCCTGGCCCCAGCGGAGGAGCCAGGCAGAAGCGGAGGGCACCGGAGAAGCCCGCAAGTGTCACCCCGTGGTGGAAGACAGCGGAGAGAAGCCCTGGCCCCAGCGGAGGCGCCAGGCAGAAGTGGCCATCGAGAGCCCCCACCCCCGGCAGAAAACGACGGGTGAAGGGGTTCGCGGCGGAAGGCGGCGGCGAAGACAGGGGTGGGATGTTCGACCCCTACCCCGGCAGAAAACTACGAAGCCCGTGGCCCTCCCCCATAAGCATGGGAGCTTTGTGGTGAAGGGGGTTGCGGCGGAAGACAGCAGCGACGAAGACCGGGGTGGGTTGGCGGAAGACCCCCGGAGCTGACTAATAAATTATTTTATTCTGTGTGGTGTCTTATTTTTACACTTTTACCACCAGGTGAATGGGTAGGGGTACGATGTACCCCATACTCATTCACATAGGGTGGGGGTTTGGAATCTGGGGGCTGCCTTATTAAAGGGGGCTTCCAGATTCTGATTGGCTCCCGCCCGCATACCCCGACAACCAATGGCAAGGGTTGTCGGGAAGAGGCTCTTGTCCCTCCCTATCGACATAGGGACAAGAGTGCTTTGGGGTGGGGGGGCAGAGCCCCCTCTCTCAAAGCACACACTCCCCCATGTCGAGGGCATGCGGTCTGGTACGGCTCTGGAGGGGGGGCGGTCGCTCGTCCCCACCCCCATTCCTGTCCGGCCACACTGCGTGCCTGGGATGAGGGCTTGGTCTGGATCTGGGGGGAACCCCACGCCGTTTTTGGCGTGGGTTTAACCCCTCACGTTCCAGACCAAGCCGAAGAGCCTACTGTACCCCTGGAGGGGGACCCGCGCCAGTTTCAAGTTTGAAATTTGGCGCAGAGTTCCCCTTCATGGTCAGCGCAGGCTGAAAACCGTTTGGAGATTCCGGTGCGCCGCGTCACGCACAGAAATCTCAGCTACGCCGCCTGAAATTTACTAAAAATGTATTGGCGTACTGACGTGGCGCACGGGAAGCCCCGAAATTTCCCTCTGCGCATACCCAGTATGGGGATCGGTTCTCAAAAGTCACTTTCACTTTCAATTCGGCCCGCCACACACATTCAAACACATGTCACTACACTTCCCCTGCATCACCCCCTCCCTCCCCTAATTAACTCCGCCCGAATTTACATTACTAAATGCCGTACGCCAGGTCTGTACTGGCGTGCCATGCGCCCTCTTCTGGGCGCATTAGGCATTTTAGTAAATGGAGAAATACACTGCACTGGCAGCGTATCTCTTTTGTAAATGTCAAAAACACTTTTACTCCTGCTTGTGCACCATGAGTCATGGCGCACAGGCTTGGTAAATGACCCCCTCTGTGAGCTTTAGATGAATACAACGACCTGAACACTTTTGTTCGCTTTTGGGGAATGTTTAGACCTTGTACATTCAATGTAAGTACATTTAATGGAGCCAAATATAAATCTTAAAGTGGAGTTCCACCCAGGAAAAAAATTTTTGGCCAAAAATCCAAAAAAAAAAATGTAAAAAAAAATGTGAAAAAAAACCTATACTCACCCGAAATACCTGTTGCTATGCGGAAGTCCGAAATCTGCCTCTTCCGCAGCCGCGGTCTGTTTTCTTCTTCTTCTCCTAGTGAATGGGGCGCGCTTGCTTTCTGGGATCTCAGAGAGCAGCCGCCCATTCACAAGCCGGCATGAGACTCCCGCAGGCGAAGCCGTAAGGCTTCACTGCCTGTTTCTCCTAGTGTGAATGGCGGTGCGGGACCTGCATCAATTGTGGGACCGGCATCGGGGGGGGGGCATCAGTGCGGGCAAGTAGGACAGGTAAGTGTCCTTATTAAAAGTCAGCAGCTACACTGTTAGTAGCTGCTGACTTTAAAAAAAAAAAATGCGGGTGACATCCCGCTTTAAGTACCGTATTTTTCGGCGTATAAGACGACCTTTTGGATGCAAAAAAATGCATCCAAAGTCGAGCGTCATCTTATACGCTGGGTCTGACTCCGGTCAGGCTGCGGGCACGATCTTCCTACCTTATTTCTGGATTCCAGGCTGCGGGCATCCATAAATCAAAAGCCGTGCCTCCTCCTCAGATTATTCCATGATAGGCAGAACACAAATTTTCCCAGCAGGGCCTCTGTTCTGTGTTACGCCTATCACGGATGCCTTCTCATCCTCGGATGAGACGATATCCATGATAGGCGGAACACTGAACACAGGCCCTGCTGGGAAAATTTGTGTTCTGCCTATCATGGAACAGTCTGAGGAGAAGCGCGGCTTTTGATTTATGGATGCCCGCAGCCTGGAAGCCAGAAATAAGGTAGGAAGATTGTCTTGGCCGGCACAGTGGGGGCAAGTGATGGCACAGTGGGGGCAAGTGATGGCACAGTGGGGGCAATTGATGGCACAGTGGGGCAAGTGATGGCACAGTGGGGGCAAGTGATGGCACAGTGGGGGCAAGTGATGGCACAGTGGGGGCAAGTAATGTAATGGCACAGTGGGGCATGTAATGGCACAGTGGGGCATGTAATGTAATGGCACAGTGGGGCATGTAATGTAATGGCACAGTGGGGCATGTAATGTAATGGCACAGTGAGATTTGAAAAAAAGCCTGTTTCTGTCAGCGGTTGTTCCTGTCAGCGGTTGTTCTTGCTACCCCTCAGCTTCCAGAAAGATTAGTAGGAAGGGGGTAGTCTTATATGGTGAGTATATCCCAAAACCAAAATTTTTCCTGGAAAAATAGGGGGTCGTCTTATATGCCCAGTCGTCTTATACGCCGGCAAATATGGTAGGTTATAATTACAGTAAACATATTAGATATAGCTTGTACCATTGGACTTACCCCGGAGAAGGACAGAGAGAAAGAAATAGAAACAGAATATGAAAGAAGAAGAAGGAAATAGGAAGTATATATATATATAGTCAACTTGTAGTAGTTTAAATATGTGATAAAAAAATAAAATTTTGGCGTACCAGGTGTGCCTGTCTAGCAGACCTGGAGGCACAATGTCTGTCTGGGGAGCCCCCTCACCACAACTAAAGTGGAGAAGAGTCCCAAGACAGAAAAATAGGGGATGCAGTGAACGCTTCCCAAGTTCTTTCATAGCAACAATCTAAAAATATAACAGTTAAACTTGGACAACTTTTGGTAATATAGTTAGATATAAATTGATATGAGAGCAAAATATAGATAATTCTCTATTTAATGACTAAAATAATTAAATAAAAAGTAGGTACTAAAAGTTAGGGTATACGTTTGAAGTCAGATTAGTGAGAGTATTCATTGAAATTATTCAATTAAGTAGATGGAGCATTTGGAGCAGAAGACATATTTGTGGAAAAAGCGCAAATATAATATATGTAAAAATTCAGTGATGACATCAAAAAGTAGAAAATGAATTATAAAAAAAAAATATTATAAATAAATAAATAAAAAGACACAAAATAAAAATGATTGGTAATGACACCAAAATGTATGAATGAAAAACCACAACCTGAAAGTATGCATGTACCAAAAACAAAGTAGGTAGGTATCAACCTATGGGTGACCCAAAAGGGATGAATGTGCAATCAATCATAAGGTCTAGCATATATTGGCATATCCATATATAAAATATAAAGGCTAAGTCCCAAGTGAGATAAAGTGAAAAGTGAGTCCAGAATCTTCTTAAATTTTCTTAAAGCGGTTGTAAACCGCATATACATTTTTTTTTCGTGAACCTGCAAGGCAAAAGGCATAATCAGCTAGTATGCACCGCATACTAGCTGATTATGAAATACTTACCTCGGAACGAGGTGAAGAACACATACCTTGTAAACGCCCAACGAGATGTCATCTTGCTCCGGCGTGTCTTCAGGGTATCGCCGCTCCAGCGCTGTGATTGGCTGGAGCGGCGATGACGTCACTTCCGCAGGAGATTTCAAAGCGGCAGTGGGTCGGCGGCAGCCGGTCCTTTCGCCATGGATATCCCCTGCGCATGCGCCGCTGAAATCAGTGGCGCATTGCGAGGGGAATATCTCCTATACCTACAGGTAAGCCTTATGATAGGCTTACCTGTAGGTAAAAGTCAAAACGTGGGTTTACAACCACTTTAACACAAATGATGTGACCTCAGAGGATAAACTTCCTTTCACCAAGTGGACACCCGAGTGAGAGAGATGTAGTCTCCTTACCGGATATTATGACCACAAACAGGCTGTCCAATCAGGCACAGGGTGTTTAAAGTCTCCCAAAAAGACTAATAGCTGGAACCGTTTCAGATGTGCTGAATCAAGCGCTGATAAGGATCTCAGGCATATAAACAAAAACAAGAAACAAGCCCATAGTGTAAACTGCGACAGGGAACTCCGTCCTGCAGAATCCTGTGATGTGTATAATACACATCACAGGATTCTGCAGGACGGAGTTCCAGGCCAGGTTTGTCTTCGTCATCCTCTGATGGGGTGAAGGGAAGGGTGAAGGGGAGGGTGGAGTCAAGGCTGCAAAGTGATTCTCTGACTTCAAATTGGTCATTCAGAAAATGCAGTTTCTTGAAATACCACAGCTTGGGCACATGCACTTTGTCTGCTGCTGCTCCTGATGTCAGTGATTTGAGGATTTTAATGTACTCCCTCCTATACATATTCCTCAAGTTATTTATTTTATTATTCACCATGTCAAAGTTTTCTAATTTGTCCATTGTTGCCCTCCTTGCGTCACGTTTATGGTACAAATCAAGCTTTAACCACTTCCTGAAGGCCGTACGACTTTGTACAGCCGCAGGGTGGCTCTACTTCTCTGGGACGCCGTCTTTTTAGGTAATCAGCTCCTCCAAGCCACTCGGGGGCGCACGAGCACCGGCGGCGGCGTGCATGTGCCCGCCGCCTTACTGAGATGCCAATACGCGTGCCTGGTGGCCGCGATGTCCGCCAGGCACTCACAATCAGCAGGTTACAGAGACAAGGACATGGATCTCTGTGTGTAAACACAGAGATCCATGTCCTGTCAGAGAGAGAGAGAAAACCGATCTGTGTCCCTTGTACATAGGGACACATATCGGTCACCTCCCCCAGTCACCCCCCTCTCCCCACAGTTAGAATACAATGCAGGGTACACATTTAACCCCTCCCTCACCTCCTAGTGTTAACCCCTTCAATGCCAGTCACATGTATACAGGAATTAGTGCATATTTATAGCACTGATCGCTGTATGAATGTGAATGGCGCCAAAAATGTGTCAAAAGTGTCCGATGTGTCCGCCATAATGTCGCAGTCCCAATAAAAATTGCAGATCGCCGCCATTACTAGTAAAAAAATAAATAATAATAATTATGTCCCCTATTTTGTACGCGCTATGACTTTTGCGCAAACTAGTCGCTTGTTGTGATTTTTTTTTTCAAAAATATGCATAAGAATGCGTATCGGTCTAAACTGAGAAAAAAAACGTTTTTTTTCAAAAAATTGGGCTATTTATTATAGCAACAAGTAAAAAATATTGTTTTTTTTTTTAAAATTGTCGCTCTTTTTTTGTTTATAGCGCAAAAAATAAGAAACGCGGGGGGTGTGTCCAACCGCGAGCAGGGATAGACGTGAATCTGAGCAGCTCCGTCAGGCCTGTGTGTAAGCTACTGCCATCCTCAGTCAGCTTACTCCAATCTGACCACCAAATCCCCCATCCTGACTCCAAGAGACCCCAAGCACAAGCACCCACCTGAATTAGGCCACAAGAGCCGATATCTCCGGTGCAGCCCGAGCTGAAGTAGGCTGCATTCGCTGGGTCCCGCCGCCATCTTGGGGCCTACGAGTCCTCCGGGACCACCGGGCTCGAGTTCTACGATCGCGGAACACACGGAGACCCCGATCGGTCGCATCCAAGGCTGACCCTCCTTTCTGAAGCCCCGTGCCGAACATACACCCAGCAATTCGAGCCGTGTACGGCTCCGTCCCTCCGGATCCCGGCGCCATCTTGAGGCCTACGAGGCCTCCGCACAAGCCGCCCTCGAGTGCCGCATCCGTGGCCTGGACAACGGCCATTCTCGGGTCCAGCCACTGCTACTCTCCCGGACCGGGAGGAAGACATAGAGAGCCCGCCAGGAGGAGAGGGTTTGCAGCAGCGAATAGAGCTCCGTGTCCTGAGGTGAGTGGCGGCCATCTTGGCACACCTAAAGCCCTTCACCATCGCCAGTACCCCTGAGGCCCATCAATCAGTGCCTTGCCCGTAGGATAGGTGTCCCGGGACACAGTGCACTAGGATCCCCTGCATAGGGGTGACTCCGGTCCCTAGCTAACGGCCATCTTACTGCTCCCATTGGGACAAGTGGACTTGCACAACCCAGCGGCCATCTTGCTTCACCCGGCCAATTACATCTACTACAGGCTCCATAGGCCCCATTGCACCTGGACCCTCCAGTATTTAGTTAGTGACCCCTCTCACAAGCCAGGGGGCACCCCTCACTTCCGGATACTAAGGCCTATCTTTCTTTCACTCTAAACTGGTATCTACGCACGCAAATCCTGGTACCATTACCATATAGCGAACTCCAAAGTGCGGCCTCCTCGCATATGACTATGGACATGTGAAATGTAAACTTTGCACACCCGACCGGACAACGAGCGACTACCGGGTGCCATCGCCACCGCCAACAGCGTGACAAAATCTAACCCATTTCTCCTGAGCTCCACAACCACGATGACTCGCAAACGGTCGCAGGATCGCGGCCCCAAAAAGCTGGAAACGTTCTCTTTTCAACCTCGCCGGAAGCCTCAAGATGGCGCCGCCAGAGGGTCAGCAAGGCACCCACTGGAGTTCACAGGCCCCCCTGGCATCCATGCGCAGACTTCACTAGGTACGTTTCAGCACTCCCTTCCGCCTGATTCCTCTCCTGCTACCCCGGGAACGCAGAGTCCGGCAAAATCCAAAATGAGAATGGATCTTCCTGGTCAGGCCCCGACCGCAATGAGCACTGGTCTACATAACGAGTCTGCCATATCATCTCTGCAGTCTTCTATAGCACAATTCCCAACCACAGGGCAACCAGTGCTGGACACAACTATGAAAGACATGTTGGTAACTTTGCAGTCTTCCCTCATGTCTAACTTGTCATCACTGATAAATACGTTCTCACTGGAAATGAAACATATGGACAACAGGGTGCAACATATCAAAACAAAAATGGAGGAATGCACTGAAACGGTTTAATGAGTTAATAGATGCTTATACTGAGCAAAGGGATGACACTATGTGGATCAAAGCGAAACTTGCGGACCTAGAGGACCGCTCCAGACGCAATAACCTTAAAATCCGCGGGGTCCCTGAATCGGTCCAACCCAAAGAACTGCTTAGTTTTGCCAGCACAATGTTTTCCAGCATGAGCTTTCCCCAATTGAACTGACTATCGACCGAATCCACAGACTCCCTAAACCCCGCCATCTTGATGCAGATACTCCCCGTGATGTCCTTCTGAGAGTTCATTTTTTCCAAGCTAAAGAGCAGATCCTCATGAAGGCAAGAGAGCTCTCTCCACTCCCAGCGCCTTACTCAGATATTCAGCTATACGCAGACATGTCCCGTTATAAACTTGAATTGAGGAGGCAACTGAAGACCATCACAAAAGCTCTGAATAATCACAAGATCACTTACAAATGGCGCCACCCAGCGACCATCTTGGTCACCCACAATGGCATCCCCTACACTGTCTCCACTCTGGAAGGGGGCATGAAACTTCTGCACTCCTGGGGAATTCTCCCGGACCCTCCAATCAACCGCCCAGATCCTGCTGGAGTCCCTAACCTGTTCACCTTCGGCCCAGGAGGAGAAAGTTCCAGGAAACAGCGCCCAGCAACGCACCACTAAGCGAATATACCTGTCCGGTCTGGTCATGCGCTACTACTCTACCTTGCTTGCTGAACTCCCCCCCACTTTGGTCAGCTGCTCCGAAGAGCTACCCGCCGCTGACACACCTGTTTCGTTCCTGTTCTATCTTTTTGTTTTTTTTTGTTTTCCTATAGATTTTCTTCACCCCATTTCTCCTGGACGCACACAGTCTGACGCACTGCTACAGGTCCAACCCCATCTGCTGAACTCCTATCACCTGGCTCCCTCGGTCCAAATACGTGTACATCGGCTATTGTGAGTACCTCTGGATATTGTTACCCATCTTCTCTTTATATCTATTTTTGCTCTTCCCTTGTTACACCATCTCTCTACCAACCATGGGGATCAAAATTCTATCCCTCAATGCCAAAGGGTTGAATCACCCGGCAAAACGTACATCCTTATGGAAGTCAGCGATAGCCCATAACTGTGACGTGTTATGCGTCCAAGAGACGCACTTTGCTATACAAGCTCCCCCTAAGTGTCAACATAGACTATTTCCGCATGTATTCCAGGCTTCATACTCCAAAAAACAGCGTGGCGTCATGATCGCTATCAGGGACTCTGTTCTGTTCCAACTCCAGCAATGCATCTTGGACCCGGAGGGTCGGTACATTTTTTTGATCTGTACAATCAACAATGTGCCTTATACCCTGGTCTCTCTGTATGCACCAAACTACGGACAATTAGCCTTTATTAGGAAGACTTTGAGAGCAGTCAGGAAGATCCAAACGGGTCATTTACTGGTATGTGGGGACTTTAATATGGTCCCGAATAACAAGATAGACTCCACAGCGGGATCCAAGAGACGCACATCTGCTCTAGACTCTTTCATATCTGCCAATGATTTGTATGATGTATGGAGGTGTTGTCATGCGAGCGAGCGGGACTACACATTCCTCTCGTCGCGTCACAACACCTACTCACGAATAGACTTGTTTTTAACTGATAAGAGGTTACTACAAAAAATTTCCCAGTCAGAAATTCACACCGCCACCTGGTCAGATCATGCCCCTGTTAGTGTCACTATTTCTGACGAATCATCCCATCCCACCTCTTACATCTGGAGAGCTAATAATTACCTCCTCGACACCCCCTGCTACTCTACACCCATTCAACAACGCCTAGAAGAATTCTTTCTACTCAACCAATATTCAGTGTCTGACCCGCTGGTGGTGTGGAATGCCCACAAGGCAGTGATCAGGGGGGTATTCCTCCAAATGGGAGCTAGGGCTAAACAGAGGAGGACTCAGAGACTTGACAAACTCATGACCGACATAGCCTCCGCAGAGAACCGTAATAAGACCAGTCCCTCGCCACACCTGCAGGCTGAGATTTTTTCTTTAAGACAGGAACTACGTTCCCTTCTGCTCGAAAAACATGTAAAAATGTTCAGATTACTCAAAGCCACCTCCTACATGACAGGGAACAAAGCTAGTAAAGCGATGTCCCTGCGGATCAAGGGCTACAGGAACAAAACAAAAATCCCATTTCTATATCACCCGCACACTAATGAAAAAATCCTTAAACCCCATGCGATAGCAAATGCCTTTAGTAAATATTATGAGGGTCTGTATAACCTCAGGGATGATCCCTCTATCACCCAACCTTCCCCTGCCATGATAAAAAACATTCCTAGATGGTATACACCTCCCAATCGGTATCTCCTACACAACTCTCCACATTAAATGACCCTTTCACGATTAGTAAAATCGTGACGGCTATCGATAAACTTCCTTCCTCCAAATCCCCTGGACCAGATGGCTTCACGGGAGAATACTATAAACGATTTAAGCAGATCCTAGCCCCTGCCCTATGTCAAACGTTCAATCTGGCAGCCAAGGCTGCCTCCTTTCCAGCCGAAATGCTTGAAGCAATGGTGGTGACTCTACCTAAACCGGGTAAGGCACCCGATTCCCCGAAAAATTTCCGACCAATATCATTGCTCAATACTGACCTGAAAATGTATGCCAAGCTAATAGCCAACAGACTTGAGGAAATTCTCCCGTCTCTTATTTCTCCAGACCAATCGGGTTTTACCAAGGGGCGCCTAGCCTCGGACGCCACTAGGAGAATGATTAACGTTATATATCACGTTGAGTGTACTAAAATGCCTTCTCTGCTTCTGTCTCTGGATGCAGAGAAGGCATTTGACAGGGTCCATTGGGGTTATATCTCCGCAGTATTGAGCAAGTTTGGTCTCACAGGTGGTATACATGACGCTATCATGGCTCTGTATTCTAAGCCCTCGGCTCGAGTGTTTTCGGCGGATACCCTCTCGGGGCCCTTTCAAATCTCCAACGGCACGAGACAAGGGTGCCCGTTGTCACCCTTGATATTTAACTTGGTTATGGAACCCCTCGCGGAAAGTATAAGGTCTAATGACAAAATATCTGGTATATCTATAGCGGGTGTAGAACACAAAATCAGCCTATTCGCGGATGACGTGATTCTCATGGTCGCCGACCCGGAACGCTCCCTACCCGAAATACAAAGGATGCTGGTCTGGTTTAGCGATGTGTCATTTTACAAAGCTAATGAGACAAAATCATACGTCCTCAATTTAGGAATAGACAGACCCACTAGTGAGCGGCTCAAACTGCGTTTTCCGTACGTTTGGGCGGAAAACAGCATAACCTATTTGGGGATCCAACTGACTACCTCTAAGAAAGCACTGTTCTCCTCTAACTATCTACCGGGTCACACTAAACTGCAGACTGATCTCACCAGGCTGGCGTCCTTTGAGTTTTCTTGGCTGGGCCGCTTAGCGGCATTTAAAATGTGTCATCTCCCTCAAATGTTATATTTATTTCGGACCATCCATATTCCTATACCCCTGAGCTATTTTAACTCGTTGCAATCCATCCTATCAAAATTTATATGGCAAGGGAGGAAGGCCAGATGCAACCAAGATCGATTGGTAAAACACCGCTTAGCAGGAGGTATGGTATATGTTAACTTTCATGACTACTACCTGGCGTCCATTCTTACACAGACAAGGGAATGGTTTCTGCCATCCCCCCCTCCTACACTGTGGGGAAAAATAGAAGAATCCTCAATACCACGTCGTAACCTCTCTACTTGGCTACTCGCTGTCAACCTAGGTGCTAAATTGCCCCCCCGCCTTTCACCGACTATACTAGCGACAGTTAGGGCTTGGAACCGCTTTAAGCGGATGTCCGCAATTCACCCCGTACAAGCAATAGTCCCCATCCCTATAGAAGCTCTACATCACTTAATAATTTCAACATCTCACTCCTCTTGGAAAAGCAAGGGCGTTACCCACTTATCTGATCTGCTAATGTCCAACAGGATCAAAACATTTTCTGAACTACAAACCGACTACCACATACAAAACTCTGACTTCTTCCTCTACCTACGCACTAAGCACTGCCTAGCCTCCCTGACACCATGCACTTACACGATACCTCAACAAGCATGGATCTACTTTAGATCTCCTATGGCCAATCGGAAGGGTATTTCCCTGTTTTACCAGTTACTCCGCTCTAAAACTACATTCACCAGTTCAACTGCACTGACCAGATGGGAAAAAGACCTAGGACAGCAATTCACGCTGGAACAATGGGAAAAGGCCTGTCAATCTACCTACAGGGCCACGTGTTGCTCGACACTTTGGGAGCTTGCCTTTAAAATTACCTAACGCTGGTATCTGACCCCTGATAGGTTGTCCAAATTTAAGCAGTCACTTGAGAATACATGTTGGCGGAAGTGTGGGAAAAAGGGTGACTTACTACACATTTTATGGGACTGCCCCAAGATTACCTCCTTCTGGCGACTGGTGTTTCAACTGATTTCTGACGTTACGAAATTAAGGGTTGATATGCAGCCGTCCTTGGCATTGCTATCCCTGACTATAGAACATTTCCCTAACCCGACAAAATATGTCATGGTTCACATACTCTTGGCCGCACGTCTCAGTATAGGAAATGGAACGACCCAGACCCCCCCCACTCTCTACGACGTGATCCGCACCACCCATACGCACTTTACGCATGAAACAATTCTTTCACTGCGTCACCGTGACAAATCACGGAACCTACAGAACTGGCAACAGTGGACGGACTGGACTGACTCCCCGGGTCTTGCCAGGTCTTTTGACTCTTCTCTTTGAATACTTCCAGACATTTTGTTGTTGGCTCACATGATAGCACATTTATGGACATCCAGGATTGATCCTATGGGGGAGGGAGGACGCCCTCTTGCGGGCACAGATTAGCACCCCTTGGGGGTGCTCGGGGGCGGGCGTCCTCTTCATCTCTCCTGTTGGGACCGAGAGCTTATCTGTCCGTCCTGGACTACCACGACATCTTGGGTTCTGTACCTGTCCCCTCGTTGGACCGATGTTAATTGTTAATTGTTAATTTTTAATTATTCATTGATTACTACGTTATCTGATCGGCTGTGTGTGTCGAATACCTCCTGTTACGACTATTGACAGACTGTTCCACCATCCTGTCTTTTTGTTATACTTAATATCTCAAGTATTGTGACGAACGTTATTCTTATGTTCTTATGTACCTCTGTACTTCTGTAAGTAAACCTTATAAACTTTCAATAAAAATCTATTGAGGAAAAAAAAAAAAATAAGAAACGCAGAGGTGATCAAATACCACCAAAAGAAAGCTCTATTTGTGGGGAAAAAAGGATGTCAATTTTGTTTGGGAGCAACTTCTCACGACCGCACAAATGTCAGTTAAAGCGTCGCAGTGCCGGAAACTGAAATTTCACCTGGTCAGGAGGGGGGTATATGTGCCCAGTAAGCAAGTGGTTAACGCCCACAAATTTCTCATCTCCCTGTTCTTGTCAATGAACGCTGACATGATTACTGGGTCCTTAAAGTGGTGCATATTTGCTGCAAGATAAAAGGTAAGACAAAAACACTAGGTCAGCCTAAACTGTCCTAATCTTATCCCAATATAGGCCTCAATCATGAAGCAGTATCAGCCACTGATGCCTCAAGTTTCAATTTTACTTTTGTTTAGTACGTTCGTAGCTTCCGGTCCTCCTCCCTCTGCACACAGAACGTAGTTACGACACATGCAGTGTTATCATTATATACACTGCGCATGTGTGAAACTCCACCCGCGTCGCCTGCCACTGACGTTCTTTATAGTAAATTCTCTGCCCCTTCTCTTTTAGCACGCAGTGGGAGACAACATGGCGGAGACACAGCATGTGGCTGTTATTTTAAATAATGACGAGGAAAGCCCAGAGACGGAAACCTCCGGATCCAGGAGAAGATACAAGGCCAGTAATATTTCCTTTGCAGAAAAGGCGAAGATGGTGGACATCTTGCAGAGTAGAGATTATGATGGGAAACATGGTCCATACAAGAACCTTAATCTCAGAAAGGCCAAAATAATTTCACTCGTGAAATAAGACTGCCTGCTTACTACAAATAAAGACTGCTTTGCATCAGTCTCATGAAGCATAGGGACGTCCAGTCTCCCTGAAACCAATCCGTATGTATACAAGGTACAGCTCAGCAATGGGTCCGGAACAAGCACATGTACGATAGAAAGAGAAAGACTCTCATAGTGTATTATGTATGTCAAAGATGGATTTAATAAGTATTGCACTTACAATTGTTCGATGAAAAAAGGCATGTAACAATCAGATCGTAACCTCTCCAATCTGATACCTCTCGCTACTCGCATGGAAAACACCGCCTACGTTCAGGACGGAACTAGATGACGTCACGGCGCCCTACGATCGTTTCGTCACAACAGGACTTCAACGGGGGATTAGCCGGATGTTTTGGACTCAGCGCGTATGGTGTTTAAATAGCCGCGGACTCCATTTTAAAAGAGGGAAAGCCAAGAAGAGCTCTCATATTAGCTGAGGGCTAATCATACGCGGTTTGAGGTAGCGAGAGAAGTTGGAAAATACTATGGAAAATCAATCAATTAACATAAAATTTTAGATTAGAGTTAAAATTGATAGCAAGAACGTGGAGAAGTTTACCATTGGTAGGAAGGTATCGGAGTGTAAAAAAAACAATTGCTTTACATAAATACATGAATAAATAATAATTATATTAAAATTGTTACATATCTTTAATAGTTTAAAAATGTTTAAATCTTTAAAAACTGGTTTCCGATTTGGATATCAGAAATTAAAACGGTAAAAAATATAAAAATTGAATTAGGAATTATTTAAAAAACAGTTGATATCCCAATCAACGTTGAGGCCGAATGGAGTAAAAGATTTCATACAGAAGATCCAACGAGTTTCAAGTCTAGATATGGCTCGGACCATATTGGTACCACGCCAATGTGGACGAATGTTATCTATGGCGAAGAAGCTAGTACCTTTGATTTGTCTATCATGATATTTATCATAATGCCTAGAGAGGTTATGTTTTGGAAAACCACTCTTAATCCTGCTTACATGTTCGCTCGAACGAATATGTAGCTCTCTTTTTGTGCGGCCTATATATTGCTTTGAGCATGGGCACTGTATCATGTAAACTACGTACTTAGTTGGGCAGGTGATAAATGATTCAATCTCAAAAGTTTTGGCAGTAACTGAGGATTGAAAAGTAGTACATTTACGGTCCTTAAACAAATTTATCTTACAGATACAGCGCAACGTACGGCACGACTGCTTTGAGAATACTGTTCTGGGCTCCCTTTCTTACGTTGGCGTAGCGCATATGAGATGCGCTACATCGGCCAAAAAATACGCCGCTGTACCTGAATCTGGCCCATAATGTTTGGTGGTTCTAAGTAATTTTCAAGCAAAAAATATGGATTTAAACTTGTAAACACCAAATCTCAAAAATATTTTTTTAACTTTTTTCACTGTTTGTTATTTATAATTTTTTTGGTGAAAATAAAAATATAGTTTCACTCATCCCTTTTCACAGGTTAAACAGCATTGCCCAAATTCAATTGCCAATGGCACCCTTAATTAAATGCATTTGAAAAGCTGCAGAGAAAAGAGAAAAAGTCCTCATCATCATTAGCTACCCTTGAATGCCTGCTGACAGTACTTAATGGGTGATACAATTGCACAGACAGCTTAAGTCTTCATCTCTCTGCTGGTTCTCATAATGGGCACATTTATATAAATACCAGGAAGACTATATTTTTCTTTCAAATGTCATACATTTAAAAGCATTAAAATGAAACTCCACATTTGCTTATGAAAACAGCGATATTTTCTTAGTCAATGTATTACATTGAAAGAGTTTTAACAAACATTATTACAAATTTCGTACTGCTTTTGCGCTGCAGATACTGAAACATGTTATCCTACAGTAGTAACTTCCTAAAACTGAAGGAAGTAGGTTTGATAAATGAGAATGGTAGTGGAGGGTGGGCCCTCCACATATGGGAGAGCGGCAGACCAAATATTAAATAACTAAAAAAAGAAGCAGTTTAACATATTTTGGCAGTTTTATACCTATTGGTGATTGGCCAAGTCCTGGCATGGGCAGTCAACTATAAAATAGGTAAAATACATCATTAGTAGTGCAGTTGGCATGGATTTGAAGAAAGAAGCACATCTGCTTGTTCTGTCATGTCATCGGACATGTCTCCTCGTGTGCCTTAGTGTCCACTACACCAATACCAAGAGTTAATAATCCGCTCTAGGGTAAGTATAAAAAGGCTGCTGCCTCTCAGTAGTAAAGAATAAGTAAATGGGGCTTGTCGGGTATCCTAGAATAGGTAAGTCTCAAAAGTAGACAGACTTTCTAAAATGATGACTGGCAATATATCTAAATTGCCTTAATCAAAGGTACCCTGTTGATGGGGTGTATAGAAGTATGGTATTGGGGAGATTTGTGGTTTAAAAAAGAAAGTGGACTTTATAGGCACTAATCATGAACGTAATATAAGTGTTTTATTGATACAATACCAAAGGGATTCTGGCATTGCACTCAAAATTACAGTATAAAGTTATAAAAATACATTTAAAAAGACATATATGATTGATCACACAATAAAAATAGTGAACAAAGAAAATAAATAGTCGTTATAAAGGAATGATCCGGTGTAGAGATCAATACAAATTGATAACTACTGTAGATATAGATATACATAAACATAAACTCTACATGTTTCGCATTTGTTGCTTCCTCAGGAGTTATGATTTTTCTAGAGAGAAAGGAAGGGACCATCATTAGTATACAGACATACATTTATATAAACATTCGTGCTTAACATTAAATTATATCCTTTGTGCGTCAAAGCGCTATAAAGAGGATGCATAAAAGACCGAAGTTGCCATGGTGTCATAGAGGGGAGGGCGTTTACCTACTAATTGGAATTCAGGCTTCAACACTAGGGGATCACCCCCTCTTTTTTATTGATTTAGCTGCTCAAGCATAATAACCAAAGCAGTTGTTCAGCCCTTTCCACCAACATTCTGCCGTGCACACATTTGGGTATGTATTCTGAACAAAAACATTTGTTTTTCTCTTGTCTTTCTTTCATACCCATACCTGAATAACAGAAAACCTGTTGTTCAATACCATTATACATTTCCCTATTTTTTGTCATATTGTATATATATTTTTTCCTCACCAGAATAAGCCACACTGCTTTAACTTTATTCGGATCGTTTTTCAATCATCTTGAATCTCCCAAGTTCCAGACAATATTCATCTATACTGTTAAAAATCCTTTCTATGATACCCAACAGCGGGAACGGTAGGCAGCCATTCGATATAAATACTCTACTATCACACTCAGTGTTCATCACACATAGATTATCCTATCTCTGTTGGGCATTCACTATATCTACTTCCACCCCTAACATAGCTCACCTAAATATTACCATTCCACACTGGTTATAATGTGCGAACATACTATCCTAAATGTTCTCACAAAAAAACTAATATACATAGGGGTATCCTTTCCTAACAATTCTTTTTCCTGGTGTATCCCTGCATGCCCTCTTGGACCCCTATGGTTACGCCCTCCCCTCTATGACACCATGGCAACTTCGGTCTTTTATGCATCCTCTTTATAGCGCTTTGACGCACAAAGGATATAATTTAATGTTAAGCACGAATGTTTATATAAATGTATGTCTGTATACTAATGATGGTCCCTTCCTTTCTCTCTAGAAAAATCATAACTCCTGAGGAAGCAACAAATGCGAAACATGTAGAGTTTATGTTTATGTATATCTATATCTACAGTAGTTATCAATTTGTATTGATCTCTACACCGGATCATTCCTTTATAACGACTATTTATTTTCTTTGTTCACTATTTTTATTGTGTGATCAATCATATATGTCTTTTTAAATGTATTTTTATAACTTTATACTGTAATTTTGAGTGCAATGCCAGAATCCCTTTGGTATTGTATCAATAAAACACTTATATTACGTTCATGATTAGTGCCTATAAAGTCCACTTTCTTTTTTAAACCACAAATCTCTCTAGTTACTCTAGGACGCGGCACTGTAATACTCCAGGTCACCCATAGTCCATCCTATGGTTTGTGTACCTTGAACCCCGTTTTCAAGTATGGTATTGGAGTGTCTATAACTTGACCACCAACATAGGTGAAGTGTAAAAAGAAATATCAGATTTGTAATTAGCAGAAAAAAAAATAGATCTCCTCGAATCTGTGTAGTGCACCTATTAGTCAGGATCCTGTGCAGGCTAGGATTCCCAATATATTTCACTCCTATATCTGTGCTGCCGCTTTCTGAAATAAAGACCCAAGTGAGCTTGGTCTAATGGGTGCTGGGTGAAATGTGTGAAAAATAATAACACTGATATTAAATTGTGAAAATATGATGACCCCTAGATAACAAATAAGAGTCGGTTCGCACTGGGGCGACACGACTTCCAGCACGACTTTCAGAAGCAACTTCAACACGACTTGAGCATGAACCACAGGGCGATCTGGGGCGATTTACAACACGACTTGAAGTCCTTTTCAGGTCAGGAGACATTCCAGTGGCCAATAAAACAACAATCAGCTCTGGGAGAGGGAGGGGTTTGCCTGAGAAATGTATGTTATCTTGCTTGAAAGTAGCTTCAATTAAAACAGTGATCAGACTTGGAAGCGACTTCCATTGAAATCAATGGGTACAAATCGCCTAGAAGTCTGATTGAAGTAGTACAGGAACCTCTTCTGAAGTCGGAGCGACATGAGTAGTGTGTATTAACACCGCACCCATTCACTTACATTGCTTTTCTGGACAGCGCGACTTGGGACGACTTGAGACGACTTCAAGTCGGATCCCAAGTCGCCCCAGTGTGAACCGACTCAACATCATATGAACAGAATAATAATAATAATAATAATAATAATAATAATAATAATAATTTAAAATAATTTGATTTGTAACCTTGAGCTGGTGAGTTACAAATAATTACCGTAGGTATACTAGCCACAATAATAGCTTGTGACACTACTGTAGTGCTGTGGTGATATCAAAAATACCAGGTTCACCAGGTGCGTATTAATGTTCAGAAATTTGGCTTATATAAATCAGCAGATGTGGCTTGCACAATTGCAGGTCATCCCAGATCCACTGGTGCTAGTCCACTCCTAAGCAGAGACAAAGCAAACTGTACATATAAAATTGGTGACGAGGTGATGTGTTTCAAAGTTGTCCTATAGGTTGGTGACTTTCCCCACTCACCAGATGTAGCTACCCCAGTGGGGTAATAGGCAATTAGTGGTGGGATCTTGGAATCCTTCTCCTCGCTGCCCAGTCTTCAGCCAGTTATATTCCTCTTTGAGGTCCCTGGTGGATGGAATGCTCTGATCCTGTAGAGTTGGATGTTGGATGTAACTACCCCAGCGGGGTGATGAGCAGGTGGTGGAGTCGTGTAGCCCACACCAGTGGCTGGAGGCTGGATATCGAGGAGGGGGCTACACGACTCCACCACCTGCCCATCACCCCACTGGAGTAGTTACATCCAACTCTACAGGATCAGAGCATTCCATCCACCAGGGAGCCTGACACAAACGCTGGAGGCAAAAACCAATAAGCCAAATAAGGATTAAATTGTCCGTAATTGAACTTTTTTTCTTGCCAAAATAAAAAACAACAATATTCAGATTTTCACAACCTGGAACCTGGAATTATATGGCTACTGTGTCAATCTGCACACCTAAAAATTCTAAACAGGTGGTCGGATGCACAGATTTTTCAGGAGCCAAAAGGTACCCAGAATAAGCAACAAATTATTTGAAATTCCTTGAATAGGTAGAGACAATCCAAAATGTCTAGTTTACCAACAATAAATCATCTAGATAGTGTAGACAACTAAAAGAACCAGATCGATAACACACAACCCATTCTAGAAATGTTTAAAAGAGCTCAAAATAATGACAAGAAAGAAAACAACCCATCGGGAGGCATTTGTCAAAGAAGTATTCACCCTGAAAAACAAAACCTAAAGAATTAAACGCTGATGGATGTATGGGCAAAAAAAAAAAAAAAAAAAAACGTTTTTATATCAGCTTTATGGCCGTACACACGATCCGAATATCGGACGAAAACGATCGTCCGAGGAAGAATCGTACGATTTTCGGTCGTGTGTACACCATTTTTTGAGAGCCGATCACGACCGTTCATCCGATATTATTTTTCCTCGTACGATGTCAGATCGTACGATTTTCATTTAGTCAGTATGGTTGTCGTCCGAAAATACAATACAAATACATTACAACACATGACATCACTTCTGATTATTTTTTTCTGTCGTACGAGAATTTTCGTGACTTTAATAACTTATTTTATTTTACTTGCGACTATTAAGCAAAAAAAGTCATACGATCCGCCGTCCGATATTCGGATCGTGTGTACGGCCATTAGCCAAAAGTGAAGAATTGCAAACTTCCTGAATTTAAAATAATGCATCATCAAAAGATGAGTAAGAAACTAAACACATACTAGGATCACTTTAGTTGTTAAGGGAAAAACCTGTGTGGGTGTCTCACGAACAGCCATTAATATAAGGCTCTTACCTTCCTCTGAGTGAGGAGCTTCAGGCAGGCATGTCTGCTCTACTCAGCTCCACCCACTTCCCCACGCAGGAACCCTTTTCAAAGTTGCTGCAACTTAAGGTGCAATGTTTTGAACGGTTCCAGTGCTGAAAATAGGGTGAAACTTGTCATGAGATTTTGAACTGTCAAATTGCATGATAAATTGAATTGGTGTGAATAAAGGCTAAAGGTAGAGACTGTCAGGCTGGCATTATTTGTGTACATACACAAAAATGCAGAAAGCATTTTCAGCGTACAATGGTGGAGCGGTACAGCTTGTGGGGTTGAAGAAAGATGAGTCACTGTTATGATGACATTTTAAATTTAGATTGAGCTGTTAAGATCTTTCAACATAAGACTTTTAACAAAAAAGGAACGAAACAAGTAAGGAAATAAGACTATAAAATATTTGTATTCAAAATTTAACATTCACCTTACTAAAAATCAAAAATGCATTTTTAATACTGGCCATATTTGATACATTTAAATATGCACAATTCCTCAATACGTTATCTTTACACCACATGTTCAATAAGGAAATAGCAAAGAAAAATATGTACTGGTACTACTGAGAGCAACCCTGTTCTTCGCTCATAAACATATCATTCTTATGTGGATTCAGCCCTCCCCTCCCTCACTTCCTCAGTGGCTGTGTGCAATTAACCAGGTCATACCTTATAAAAATGCTGCTGTATTTGAAGGAATTCAAAACGACTCAGGCAAACACTTGTTTTATAAATGTTTTATTTTGTTCTGAAGTTTATTGCACTTTTTATTTCTTTTAATTGCAAAGGACATTTATATGAATACTGTATGCTACATTGTAACACCGATGCTCTGTCCTTGTACCTTTATTTGTACCTTTATTTTTGCAATAAACAGAGCTTAAAAAAATATGTATTGTACATTGCTTATTGAATTCCAATAAGCCAGATTCACATACACTTAATATTGCGCTGCGTAATCGAAATACTCTACGCTGCCGTATTTCACCAGGCTCTACACCGAATCCTGGTAGATTTTTGCCCGTACGCTACGGCGGCATAGTCTATTTCTCGCCGCGTAATCGAAATACTCGATTGGGGGGGCGTGAAGCATTTAAATTAAGCGCGTCCCCGCGGCGATCGAACTGCGCATGCCCCGTTCAGAAATTTCCCGCCGTGCATTGCACGAAATCACGTCGTTACGTCATTCGTTGTTTGAGTAGCGTCATTTTCGAACATTCCTATTCCCGGACGACTTACGTAAAAAATAATAAAAGGTGTCGGAAAACGTAGAAATTCGACGCGGGAACGACGGCCATACTTAACATGGGCTGTCTAATATTAGACCAGCAAAAAGCTGGTATAGTGTTACGTAAAAAAAAGATGACTAAAGGTGCCGTAAGAGATTGCGATTGAAGATCGTAATTTCTGGGATCGCCGGCAAAAGCTCATTAGCATACCCCGACGCGGAAAACGACGGGAAGTCCACCCAGTGGCCGCAATTTTATTACAGAGTAGATCCGAAGGCGTACGAACACGTAATCCAGTCGAATTGAAGCCCGCAGCCGTCTATTCATGGTTTGAGGTTTTCGACTAGCTAAAAAACGCGCGTAATTTAAAATTACTCCAGTCTAACACCAGTTAGACAGGCGTAATGGCTCTGTGAATCTGGCCCTTTGTTTCTTATTATAATGTAGATATACCATTGATTTGATCAGAATTCAGGAGCCATTAGTACTATACATTCCTAAATGATAACATACTTTTTCTGACAACTGCATGTTGTTGATTTCTCACAAGCCTCTTTAAGATGCTTTGGTCATCATACTGCATTTTAACCTTCCAGATCAGTGATAAGGACATGCTCCCTTGCCGACATATCTACCTCATTTGATTGACATTGTGTGTGCTTGTCAGCAGCATTGTAAAGAAAATTAAATTACATTTTATGCAAGTGTTGCAAAATAAATCCAATGCATATGTTTAATTGAGTTATTAAAGATGATAACTTCTCTGATGTTTTAAAATTTACTTTAAAGGGATTATAGAATAGTTACTAAAACTCTAAATATTTATAAAGTGCAGTATTAGGTTAAGTTTATGCTTATTTTCTCAGAATCTCATAGCACCAACATGTTTTACTCTATACACTGTTCACAGTATAAACTAACTATAAGTGGGATTTTTTTTTTTATATATACTTAAGGTATTTCTAGGATTGTAGGGCTTCCTTAGGCACACTGAAACGGTGGACATGGCTCAAAGGGACATTATTAATAGAAGTCTAGACTCTGTTCACATAGGATACATATCCTGTAGTACAACACACCTTATTTACAGTGCAACAAGTAACTAACTAAAAATAAAATAAAAAAAAAAACAGGAATAATCCAGTACAACCCAATAGAGAGGTATAGTAAGATATAATAATGCAGGATAGTCTATTATTATTATATATATGATGGTGCCAAGGTGAGGACAGATCCATCAAGGGTCTCATCATGGCTCCACCAATCAGACCAATGAAGGTCAATGAAAAATTGGTATACAGCTCATCCCGAGCTCCGCGTTCGATTCGAACGTATGTCGACTCGAACATTGCCTGTTCGTACGTTCGACAAAATTGGAACAAAATGGGTTGTTCGCGCCATATTTGAGTGACGCGCAACGGCCCATAATTCACTGCGGCATTGCGCGCTGATGATTGGCCAAGCATGCTGTATGTCCCGCATGCTTGGCCAATCACAGCACACAAAAAACGAAGAGCCAAAATTGGCCAAAGCCTAGATGGCTTTGGCCAATTATGGCTCAGGGCTTTAGCACATGCCCCACACTATAAAAGGCTGCCTGCAAGGTGGCCGCGTGTAGTGTGTTGTGACGTTGTTAATGAGAGAAGTCCTATAGAGAGACATAGAGAGACAGTGTCTTTTCTACCAGATAGATAGATAGAGCAGGCAGGCTTGTAAGTTTAGTTAAATTTACAGTGTGTAGAGGATATATATACATCCCAGGAGTTGTACATATATTTATACACTGTATAGCTTAGCTAGATCAGCTATTCCTATTTGTCAGGCAGTAGATTGTGCTAGCTGCAGTGTTCTAACGTGTTGTATTGCCTGTGTGCTGTTTAGTTTACACCTAAATGTACTCGGTGTTACTGCACTTGTCCTGTTTATTTGCAACTAAACGCAGTTGTTGTTACTGCACGTGTGCTGTTTAATAGCACCTAAAAGTACTTGCTGTTACTGCACGTGTAGGGGCAGATTCAGAAAGACTTACGCTGGAGTATATCGATATGCGCCGCATAAGTGTAAAGATGCGCCGTAGTATCTCTGCGCCGTACCCACCAAACTAGATACGCCAGAAAACGGGCTTCCTCCGACCGACTTAACTTTCCTAAGCCAGCGTATCGTATGCACATTTTTTCGCTTGGCACATCTGTTGCCACCTGCCAGAGGCTACCCCGTCTGCTGAGGGAAGAGCAGTCAGGAGGGTCCTCGCGGTAGGCATCTTTGGACAATAAACAAATACATTGATCACACGGACAATGCACGCATGCACACCACTGAGGTCCCTAGATCACACACACCACATCCACATCACATTGGATTCGCCCAAGTCCAACATGCAGGACTTGGGAGCAGCAACGCCGTGCCAAGGCTCCAATGATGTCGCTGTCCATTCATACTACATTCACATGGGGATAACTTCTCCCCAACTACCGAGGGTGACACCCCTTACTGGCAGGAGTGCCACCCCCACATTCACACAACATTCACACAGTAGCCTGCACTACTGACCGTGTGCAGTTTGTATAAAAAGAAAAGCTCATAACCTGAGCATAATAAAAACAAAAAGCTCATAACCTGAGCATAATAAAAACAAAAAGCTCATAACCTGAGCATAATTACAAAATTAAGAAAAAAAAGAGCAACCAAAAAAAGCCATCATTTGGCCTGACGGGGGCTCCTTCTAGTGGGCCCTCTCTGGCTCCTCAGCTGCTTGGAGGGAGTGGGTGGGGGTGGGGGGGCATCTGGAGGTGGCTGATCCCCGGGTGGGCCACTCCTGGCAGGTGTGGCCTGCATGTCCTCCAAGGCCACGGATATCCGGCTGAGGAAGGAGTTGGTCTGGGCCTGCATCCTCAGCTGCCGGGTCACCTGATATTGGTGGGCCCGCTGCCTCTGCCTCCCCTGGTCCCGGATTGCAGCTGTGTTGGCCTGCACGGCAGCAGTAAGGTGCCGAACATCAGCCTGCACCTCCCCCAGGCTGGTCACCACTGCAGCACAGTTGCAGCTGACGTCCTGCACTGCCTCTGTCATGTGTCCCATGGAGGCCAGGCTGCCAGCCACACTGTCCAGGTGGCCAGCTATCTCCCCCATCTGCTGGGTCTGCCTGGCCTGGTCCCTCGCCATTTGGTCATGGACCACGTCAGACACCCCCCTGGTCTTCCGGGTCGCCTTCCTGGGGCCAGGAGATGGTAGTCCCGGGGGGATGGAGTCGCCCTTGAGGGGCTTCCTATGATGGGGGAGGAGATCTGAGAGGGCCCTGCTGAAGGGTAGGACTCCTCCAAAAATAAAAGAAACTCCTGCTCAGAGACGACCGGCTCCTCCTCAACCACCTCAGCAGGTGAGGTGTGGGCACTCCCCTCCACCTCGCTGTCTTCAGTGCCCAGGGGGTCGGGCTCAGGATGCAGTTGGGGGGATGGGGTGGAATGCCCACCGGCAGATGATGGTCCAGCTCCATCATCTGTGGATGACACAAAGCATACACATGTTGGTGGTCCCACAGGAAGTGGTGCAGACGGAAGTTGTGAGCATGCGCACAGGGAAGCGAGTAGAGCCCGACGTCACTGCACATGCTCCGTGGATGATGCACTGTACGTAAGTCTCTGGGCTGGGCTCTGCCCATCATTTACATATGGCCACACCCACTTCCACTTACGTCAGGTTGCGCCATCGCATTTCCGTTACGCCGGCGCAAAGAAAGGAGCAAGTGCTTGGTGAATACTGTACTTGACTCACTAGTTCGCATCGGCGTAACGTATATGCGCTGCGCTACGCCGGAAAAAATATGCACCCATCTACATGAATCTGGCCCGTACTGTTTAATAGCACCTAAACGTACTTGCTGTTACTGCATGTGTGCTGTTTAATAGCACCTAAACGCAGTTGCTGTTACTGCACGTGTGCTGTTTAATAGCACCTAAACGTACTTTCTGTTACTGCACATGTGCTGTTTAATAGCACTTAAACGCAGTTGCTGTTACTGCACGTGTATTGTTTAATAGCACCTAAACGCAGTTGCTGTTACTGCACGTGTGCTGTTTATAGCACCTAAACGTACGTACTGTTACTGCACGTGTGCTGTTTAATAGCACCTAAACACAGTTGCTGTTACTGCACGTGTGCTGTTTAATAGCACCTAAACGTACTTGCTGTTACTGCATGTGTACTGTTTAATAGCACCTAAACGTACTTGCTGTTACTGCACTTGTGGTGTTTAATAGCACCTAAACGCAGTTGCTGTTACTGCACATGTGCTGTTTAACAGCACCTAAACGTACTTGATGTTACTGTACGTGTGCTGTTTAATAGCACCTAAACGTACTTGCTGTTACTGCACGTGTGGTGTTTAATATCAATATTTCTATTGAGAGAATTTTCAAGTTTAACAGACAGGGCAAAAGGCTGATGCAACAGCAACCAACATCTAAGAGCAGCAAAGCGCTGCTAAGATGTGCAACACATATAAAAAAAATTAACAAAATAAGGTGAAACAAACAAAATACAAGTAAAGTAGACAAAACAACAACAAACCGTCTTTTGGAGTCAACAGATATTAAAAGAGCTATTTACTCTAAGCATCACAATATTACCAGAAACATCAGTAGAGCTTAACTTTCCCATACCAGTCAAACCATAACTTCCACAAAGGGCGCACTCTATGAAGAGAACTTTGCGCAGAGGCAAACAGTGTTTCGTATGCGGCATGAGTGTGGGTGGTTGCGATCACTTCTTGGTGAGAAGGTTTTTTTTGTTGCCTCTAGTGTCGGGCAAGCACTAATCTTACGCTTAGCAAAACATGTGTAAGTATTGTTCTGGTTTCAACGGGGAATAATTTAATGCCCAGGGACAAAAGTGCTCAACAACATTTAAAATTTGTGAAAGCATTTGGGAGATCTCCAACCAGTATTTGGACACCAATGGGCAAGACCATAAAATATGGTAAAGAGTGCCTACTGTATCTCCCCGCATTCTCTCCAACAGCAGGCTGAAGCCTGCGGGGAAAATTTAGCAATTTTGTACGAAGTCAGATACCACTTCAGCAAAATCTTCTGGGTGAGTTCCCACAGATTCATACACTTGGTAACCGCATAGGTCGCACGAGGGCCCTACGCCACTGATCCCGGGAATACACAGTCCCCAACTCCCTCTCCCAAGCTAGCATAGCAGAAGATTTAGAAAACTTGTCTTTGTTGCTGAGCAGCAAGTAAAACAGTGAGATACCTTTGGTTTTGACTGTAATGCTAGAAAAATACAGAGTCACCTGCCACGGAAGAGATATGGGGGCTGATTTACTATTGTCACTGCGCTGTGCCGGTTCATGCCTTAATTAGTGCGCTGGATGAAGCCTTAATTAGGCGCATGAACCGGGCGCAGCAGCAGCGCAATACAATTGATAAGTAAAGCTGCCACCGAACTCCCTGTAGAAGTCTATGGGGGAAATCAAAAGTGCTAATTTTAAAGGCTAATCTGCAAGTTTTGTCCTAAAAAGTGTTTGGGGACCTCAGACCTGCCGCAGGGGACATGTATCAATGCTTTTTTTATTTTTAAAAACTGCCGTTTTTTCGGGAGCAGTGATTTTAATAATGCTAAAAGTGCAACAATAAAAGTGAAATATTCCTTTAAATTTCGTACCTGGGGGGGTGTAATGTCAGCATGTGAAAAAGCGCACGTTTCCCGTGGTTAGAACTGTCCCTGCACAAAATGACATTCTGAAGGAAAAAAGCCGTTTAAAACTGATTCGCGGCTATAATGAATTGTCGGCTCCCGGCAATTGTGAGCGATTCATTTTATAAAACAAAAAAAAAATTCATTAGAAGGCCCTTCAGGTCTGATATGGATATTAAGGGGAACCCCGCTGTCAATTTAAAAAAAAAAATGACGTGGGGTTCCCGACAAATATCCATACCAGGCCCTTCAGGTCTGGCGTGGAATTTAAGGGGAACTCCACGCCAAATAAAAAAAAAATGGCCTGGAGTCCCCCCCAAAATCCACACCAGACCCTTATCCGAGCACGTTGACCTGGCCGGCCGCAGAAAAGAGGGGGGACAGAGCACGGCCCCCCTCTCCTGAACCGCACCAGGCCACATTCCCTCAACATTGGGAGGGTGCTTTGGGGTCCCCCCAAAGCACCTTGTCCCCATGTTGATGAGGACAAGAGCCTCCTCCCCACAACCCTTGCCCGGTGGTTGTGGGGGTCTGCGGGCAGGAGGCTTATCGAAATCTGGAAGACCCCTTTAACAAAGGTGCCCCCCAGATCCAGCCCCCCCTATGTGAAATGGTAATGGGGTACATTGTACCTCTACCATTTCACCAAAAAAAAGTGAAAAGTGTTAAAAAAGACAAGAGCCGGTTTTTGACAAGTCCTTTATTAATATCTTCTTTCCGCTTCTTCTTCCATCTTCTTCTTTTCTTCTTTCCTTCGGATTTCTTCCTCCATGTTCTTCTTCCTCTGCTTCTTTCTTGGGTCTTCTAGTCCCGCATCTTGACCGGCGTCTTCTTCCACCTTCTTCTCCTTCCGCCGAAGTTCTCGTCCGCATCTTCTTCTTCCCCGGCGCCCTGTACACACAATCAGACATGTCTGATGAAACTGGTCTGCAGACCAGTTTCATCGGACCAGTTTGATGGTGTGTACCGCCCATCAGACCGTAGTCCGTCAGACCAAAGTTTTAAAACATGCTGTAACGGTCACCACCGCTTACGACCTTCCATTCAACCACGACAAGCTTATCTGACACACTCCGACAATATTGCATACACGATCCATATCAATTCCCATAAACAAGACGAGACTCAAGCTCTGCACTTGCTTTCAAAGATATGACAATTTATTGGTATTTTCTCAGCTTCTTATACAGTCTAAAGCATAATGCAGTTTATCACAGGACAATGCAATCTCCACCCCCCTATTCACTCACTGAGGATAATTGTTTAATTGGTAGCTAGACATGACAGCACCGTATCATCAATAGGGTTCAATTAACCTTGAATAATACACAGACATCTAGTTGAATAAGTTATCTAGACAGCTTTATCACACAATGGCAGAGTCTTGTGAGAGTGGGTGCAATCAACACCTTCAACGGAATGTCTTTACAGTGAATAGCCAACACCTTAAGATATTTCAATAGCATATTATACAAAGGTATGACTCACTCTGGTCTTGTAGACCTGAATTAACACCTTTCCAAATCATGTGTGCCCAGATTAAATAGCTAACAGCTTTTGATATTTGAAGACATCCTGCAAACATGAATTATTATTAATGTCCCTTATTAATGTCTTCTGTAATATATGAATTATGATTCTTTGTCACCCTATGGCCCTAGTGGACATAAGGTGACCCTAGACATAGGAATATCTCAGTCTGTCACGGGCCATGCCGTTACATCTCTCCCCCTTCGGTGGGAGACGGACACAGGTGGTAACCCCAAACAGGTTGACTCCGAAGTCCGTCAGTAGTTCCAGTCCTCCAATGCTGGTATCCATACTGTACCCCAAATAAATGGCTCCAAACTGAGCATTACTCACCCCGCCAACCTCTGCCTCTCTCAGAGAACACGCCTGCCACTGGGGAGAAGGCAGGGTGGCTGGGCTCAGTCCATCATGCTGTTGGGGGTCTGGGCCAACTGCCCCCCCTTCCTGGGGTATACCAGTGGAGACTGAAGTCTCATTCACTACCACAGGGTCCCCCTCTTCCGTTAGTGAAGAGCAGAGGTCCGTGACCCTCTGTTCTGTTGCCAGCTCTTCCACTGGGTTGCTGTGAGTGGAGACCACAGTCCCATCCACTACCACAGGGTCCCCCACTTCCGTTAGTGAAATGCAGAGGTCCGTGACCCTCTGTTCTGTTGCCAGCTCTTCCGCTGGGTTGCTGTGAGTGGAGACCACAGTCCCATCCACTACCACAGGGTCCCCCTCTTCTGTTAGTGAGGAGCAGAGGCCTATGACACTCTGCTCTGTTTACAGCTCTTCTGCTGGGTTGCTGTGAGTGGAGTCACCTGTACACACAATCAGACATGTCTGATGAAACTGGTCTGCAGACCAGTTTCATCGGACCAGTTTGATGGTGTGTACGGCCCATCAGACCGTAGTCCGTTAGACCAAAGTTTTAAAACATGCTGTAACGGTCACCACCGCTTACGACCTTCCATCTAACCACGACAAGCTTATCTGACACACTCCGACAATATTGCATACACAATCCATATCAATTCCCATAAACAAGACGAGACTCAAGCTCTGCACTTGCTTTCAAAGATATGACAATTTATTGGTATTTTCTCAGCTTCTTATACAGTCTCAAGCATAATGCAGTTTATCACAGGACAATGCAATCTCCACCCCCCTATTCACTCACTGAGGATAATTCTTTAATTGGAAGCTAGACATGACGGCACCATATCATCAATAGGGTTCAATTAACCTTGAATAATACACAGACATCTAGTTGAATAAGTTATCTAGACAGCTTTATCACACAATGGCAGAGTCTTGTGAGAGTGGGTGCAATCAACACCTTCAACGGAATGTCTTTACAGTGAATAGCCAACACCTTAAGATATTTCAATAGCATATTATACAAAGGTATGACTCACTCTGGTCTTGTAGACCTGAATTAACACCTTTCCAAATTATGTGTGCCCAGATTGAATAGCTAACAGCTTTTGATATTTGAAGACATCCTGCAAACATGAATTATTATTAATGTCCCTTATTAATGTCTTCTGTAATATATGAATTATGATTCTTTGTCACCCGATGGCCCTAGTGGACATAAGGTGACCCTAGACATAGGAATATCTCAGTCTGTCACGGGCCATTCCGTTACATCTCTCCCCCTTCGGTGGGAGATGGACACAGGTGGTAACCCCAAACGGGTTGACTCCGAAGTCCGTCAGTAGTTCCAGTCCTCCAATGCTGGTATCCATACTGTACCCCAAATAAATGGCTCCAAACTGAGCATTACTCACCCCGCCAACCTCTGCCTCTCTCAGAGAACACGCCTGCCGCTGGGGAGAAGGCAGGGTGGCTGGGCTCAGTCCATCATGCTGTTGGGGGTCTGGGCCAACTGCCCCCCCTTCCTGGGGTATACCAGTGGAGACTGAAGTCCCATTCACTACCACAGGGTCCCCCTCTTCCGTTAGTGAGGAGCAGAGGTCCGTGACCCTCTGTTCTGTTGCCAGGTCTTCCACTGGGTTGCTGTGAGTGGAGACCACAGTCCCATCCACTACCACAGGGTCCCCCACTTCCATTAGTGAAGAGCAGAGGTCCGTGACCCTCTGTTCTGTTGCCAGCTCTTCCGCTGGGTTGCTGTGAGTGGAGACCACAGTCCCATCCACTACCACAGGGTCCCCCTCTTCTGTTAGTGAGGAGCAGAGGCCTATGACACTCTGCTCTGTTGCCAGCTCTTCTGCTGGGTTGCTGTGAGTGGAAACCACAGTCCCATCCACCACCACAGGGTCCCCCTCTTCCGTTAGTGGAGAGCAGAGGTCCGTGACCCTCTGTTCTGTTGCCAGCTTTTCCGCTGGGTTGCTGTGAGTGGAGACCACAGTCCCATCCACTACCACAGGGTCCCCCTCTTCCGTTAGTGAAGAGCAGAGGTACGTGACCCTCTGTTCTGTTGCCAGTGATTCAGCTGGGGGTAAAAGCTTTACCACCTCAGCTTGTTGTTGGAGAGAGGGGCCAACCGCCCCGGCTCTCTGGAACTCCACACCATCCGATTTGGCTTTAGGGAAGGCAATCTCCATATTTTCCACTGCCGATTCATCAGCCAGGAGTTCACAGTTGTCATATGAACTTTCCTCATAGTCCCAGGCAATGGGAGCCCCACCCTGCTGCTGAGCGGAGTCTAGCAGCTATCTGTAGGCGACCTCCAGCTCCCATTCCCGAATGGACAGAAATTCCAAATCTTCCTGTGACCAGTGGCCTCCCGAGATATTCAATTTCTCCTCTCTGTGCTCCATTATGTCCTCCAAGCGCCACTCCCGATCATCCCCGAAGTCTGGATCACTGGACATCCTCCAATACAATAATCCCAGGCCATCATAGTCATGGCCTTCTGTGGGGATGTCATCTGCTGGCCACGGGCACTCTTGGGCTACATACCACTGGAGAGCTCTGTAGCTTTCATCCAGCTGCATCTCTGCCCGGATCAGCCTGCTCAACTCGGCTGTCCACTCCTGCTTCGGTTGTTTCCCCAACAACAGCATTCGCACGTCATACTGCGGCCATACCTTGCATAGATGGAGGGCAGGACCTTTCCTTGGTTTTGCTGCTCCCGAGCTAACGCTTCCTTCCAGAGTTGGCACCGAATCACATCCGACTATCCCAACAGGAC
Source organism: Rana kukunoris (assembly GCA_029574335.1). Lineage (NCBI taxonomy): Eukaryota > Metazoa > Chordata > Amphibia > Anura > Ranidae > Rana > Rana kukunoris. The sequence goes on from CM056059.1 coordinate 245,985,271, forward strand.
CTCCTCTGATACTGGTCCTCTATGCTGTATCCGCATCTCTTGTAACCTTCTTTGGAATTCCTCTTCCATGGAGACTGGTATCTGCACCTCTCCTCTCCCTTTAGCTGGTGCTGCTGTGACTTCAGCTGCTGCAGCACTTCTTCGCTGTAGCAAGGTGGCATTCAGAGCTGCAATAACTAGGTCCCTGATCTCCGGTGGAGGGTTAGGACCATAATGTGCCAGTCTTAGGTTAACAGCCCGATCAAAACTTTCTTCCTCGGGTGTCCTGTCTGTTACAGTGGGCCTTTTAGCTCTATCCATTTGGACCAGTTCTGCGATAATGTCCCTTTTCTTACGGTTGCTGGCCGGTCTGCCCCGGCTCTCCAGTAAGTCCATGAGGGAAGAGAGCTTCATCCGTTCATACACCGTCTCCATTGTCATGTGTCCTTGTAGCCGTCCTTCTGAAGATGGAATCATCCCACTGCTGTGCCACCAAATGTAAAGGTCACCACCGCTTACAACCTTCCATCCATCCATGACAAGCTTATCTGACACACTCTGACAATCTTGCATACGCGATCCATATCCATTCCCATAAACAAGACGAGACTCAAGCTCTGCACTTGCTTTCAAAGATATGACAATTTATTGGTATTTTCTCAGCTTCTTATACAGTCTCAAGCATAATGCAGTTTATCACAGGACAATGCAATCTCCACCCCCCTATTCACTCACTGAGGATAATTCTTTAATTGGTAGCTAGACATGACGGCACCGTATCATCAATAGGGTTCAATTAACCTTGAATAATACACAGACATCTAGTTGAATAAGTTATCTAGACAGCTTTATCACACAATGGCAGAGTCTTGTGAGAGTGGGTGCAATCAACACCTTCAACGGAATGTCTTTACAGTGAATAGCCAACACCTTAAGATATTTCAATAGCATATTATACAAAGGTATGACTCACTCTGGTCTTGTAGACCTGAATTAACACCTTTCCAAATCATGTGTGCCCAGATTGAATAGCTAACAGCTTTTGATATTTGAAGACATCCTGCAAACATGAATTATTATTAATGTCCCTTATTAATGTCTTCTGTAATATATGAATTATGATTCTTTGTCACCCTATGGCCCTAGTGGACATAAGGTGACCCTAGACATAGGAATATCTCAGTCTGTCACGGGCCATTCCGTTACACATGCTTTAAAACCTGTCTGATGGAACCTGTCCATCGGACAGGTTCGATGGTTAGTACACAAAAGCATCGGACCAAAAACCCGCGCATGCTCAGAATCAAGTCGACGCATGCTTGGAAGCATTGAACTTTGTTTTTTCATCACGTCGTTGTTTTCTACGACACCACATTCTGGTCTGATCGGATTTTGGTCCGATGGTGTGTACGCATATCAGACCATCAGTTCAGAGTTGTCTGATGAAAACGGTCCGTCAGACAAGTCTCATCACACATGTCTGATCGTGTGCACAGGGCCTGAGAAGGATTTCATATGCTCTCCATCATACAATTGAATTAAGCGGCTTATACCTTGTCTCTCCCATTCTTTAGATCTCTCAATTTCTTTTAATTACCTTAAATTTTGATTGCACCAGAGAGGGGCAAAAATTGTTATTCCCTTGTAGCCCATCAGTACTTTTGTTGTTTGCCACACTTTACGGATGAGTTTTATAGTCAGACATCTATGGATAAACGAATCAGCCTCAAGTGCCTCCATTATTGTCCTATGCGGTGCCCCTGTAAGCATCAATCTGCAGGAATTCCCCCCTCCCTCCACTCCACAGTTCGCAAGATGTTGTAGCTGCAAAGCTAAAACATATGTTTTTGGGTGTGGGACTACCATACCCCCCTCTTTAGCTTGAACTGCATGGTCTGGAGACATATCCTGGCTTGTCCCTTCTTACAAATTAGCTCTCTGAAGAGGGATTCTATTCTTTTGAACCATTTTGGGTCTATCCAGATTGGGGAGTTATGGAGGATATAGAGTAAGTGGGGCAACCATAGCATCTTTATTAGATTACATTGCCCCGCTATGGATAATGGGAGTCTACACCAGATGTTTCTTTTGTGTTCCCATTTAGACAAAAGGGGATTAAGTTGTTTTGGACGGAACTATTGGTGTCCCTCATGATCCATATCCCAAGATATTTTTATTTTTTTTTCTCATTCAAGTTTAACTTTATTTTCTGAATAAAGTCAGTACAATTTAAAGAACATATCAGGAAATCAATACATTTTGTTACATATCCTTAAATATTGAGACATGAATCGTTTGCTGAAGTCATCACTACGTCATTTCTCAACCATACCTAAATAACATTCTATCTGCGATGAAAGGAAAACAGGTTCAACAAGGGAGTCAATTCTGACCCTAAGCCATATAGTCTAACCGGGGTAGCTCCCTACCCTCCCCAAATCCTGCAGTTCCTATCAATCCGTCTAGGGTCCCTAGTCTACAGCAGTTGGGATAAATCAAAACCTTATTGGTCCAACATATATAGGAATGAGATGGGAAGGGCACCCTCCACCCCCACTGACACCCCCAATGGGATCACTCTGTGCCCGGGGAGGTAGAGTAATTCCCCCAAACCATCCCGCCCCCTTAGCAAGTTATTATAAATATTACAGTTTTGTGAAGTCCACTTCGTACCTCCATTTCATAAACTTAAAACTTCTCAAGTACCTTTGGACCGATTAAATGAACCTAATACTAAAAGAATAAATAACAAGTTCGATGAGAGGAGAGGGAGAGGGAGGGAGAAAAAGAGAGGAGAATCCCTCTTCAACTTCCTCCACCCCTATGATAGAGGCGTAACATGTATATATATGGAGAACGTTTCCCAAACACAGATTATACATAAAACCTGAACACAAGCACAGCATAAAACCAGAACATAGAGAAGAAAAGTAGAAGAGAAGAAAAAGAGGAATGTGAGAAAGATAGAAAGAGAGGGAACGAAAAAGAGGGTAGGGGTGAGAGGGTAGAGAGACAGAGATCCTACCTGCCAGGTGTGTACATCAGCCTACAGTAAGTTATGTTATCACCCCTTTATGGGGTGTGAGATCCCTAAGTATTTTATCCATGGTTCCCAGATTGCGTTAAACTGAGTAAGTCTATCCAACATTGAGCCAATTCTCCTTTCCTGTTCCATTATCCAGGTGATCTTTCTTTTCATACTTAAGATTGAGACTGCTTGTTTCTTCCAGGCTGCAGCTATAGTGATTCTAGCTCCTGTTAGGATAAACCATATCAGCCTTCTGGTAACCTTTGATACTTGTGGTATGAATCCATTCAGTAAGGCAATCGCCGGGGACTGATGTATATTACATCCCGTAATCCGTCTAATTATATGGAACACTTTACTCCAAAAAACTCGTATTCTTGGGCATTCCCACCAGGTGTGAATCATGGAGCCCACACCTTGGCATCCTCTGAAGCATAGAGGTGAGGATGAAGGATATATGAATGCCAGTCTTAGAGGAACTAGATACCATCTAGTAAATATTTTGACATTCGCCTCTATGAGTGACATGTTGATGATACCCTTTATAGATCTATGGAAGTTTTCTCCCCAATCTTCCAAATCCCACTCATCCTGAACTTCCTTCTCCCAAGCTAGCATATAGGGTAATTTATTGACATTGTTCGCAAGGGATTTGTAAATTACAGAAATACCACCCTTCCTTACTGGGACCTGTTCACATTTTCGTTCATAGGGCGTAAAATGACCAGTTACAGCCTTGTCAGTCCAGAGTTTCTGTACAAAACTGTAGATTTGAGAAAATCTTGATTTCTCTGAAGGAGGAAGATCAAGATTGTCCCTAAAATATTGTTCTGATAGAGGACCTGAGTGGGAGAAGAATCGCCCAATGCGGTATACTCCCTTATCTCGCCACCACTGGAAGCATTCAACGTTCACATTGGATGCAAAGGACGGGACCTGAAATATATCAGTTAATGGTAGACTCTTAGAGACTAAAGAGGGATTGCTTCTGAGGGAGTCCCACAGAACCAACGCCTGTGACAGTGCCGGAGACATAAAAGAATGTCTGCGTTTGGGGATAGACCACACAAGATTTTCCAATGAGCATGTGGGGGACGCCTGTTCTTCCAGACTAACCCAATCAGGTTGGTCCTGTTTGAGGTATATATCTGACAGTTGTGCCAGTCTAGCTGCCTGGTAGTACCACAGCAAATTTGGGAGTCCCAAACCTCCCTGATTAGGGAGATTAAAGAGGCTACGCGATGATACATGGGGGCTCTTTTTGTTCCATACAAATTTGGTGATCTTACCCTGAAAAGCCTTCAAGTGATTCCTTTTTATCGGTATGGGGAGAGAACGAAAGAGGTATAGAAGTCTAGGAAGAAGAGTCATCTTGACAGAGTTTATCCTGCCAATCCAGCCTATATTCTGTGTATCCCAATCACCTACATCAGATTCAAGTTTTTTATACATAGGAGGGTAGTTGGCTGTATATAGATCCTCAAATTTCGAAGATAAATTAATACCCAAGTATTTGATAAATGAGCCATTCCAACCAAATTCATATTTTTTTTGTAGTAAGGAAACTACATCTACAGGAAGCGAGACATTGAGGGCCCTAGATTTGGACATATTGACTTTAAGGCCAGAGGCCCTGGAGAATTTGTCAAGTACAGAGTAGATTTCGGACATAGAGGAAATCGGGGAAGTAACAAATAGTAGCAGGTCATCCGCAAATAATGCACATTTGTGGTCCTTACGGGTACATTGAACTCCTTTGATATGCACGTTATTCCGAATCGCTATTGCCAAAGATTCTATAACAATTGCGAATATCAAAGGAGACAATGGGCATCCCTGGCGGGATCCCCTTTTAATTTTAATAGATTCTGAAAATAGTCCCTGCAGTCTTATTTTAGCCTCAGGAGAAGAGTAGAGTGCAGATAATATGCCCAACACTCTTGAGCCAAACCCCCAACGTCTCATAACTTCAAACATATATGGCCAGGAGACCGAATCAAAGGCCTTTTGAAGGTCCAATGATAAGAGCATCCCTTCTTGTTTTTGATCTCCTATCCAACCGGATTGCAATATGGAGATTATGTCTACCGCTCTCCTTACTTGGTCAGGGCCTTGTCTACCAGGAATGAAACCCACCTGATCCTTATGTATATACTGATCAATGAAGGATGCTAGTCTATTGGCTATTATTTTGGTTAGGATTTTAAGGTCATTGTTAATCAACGATATTGGTCTATAGTTTTCCACTTGACTGGTATCCTTGTCAGGTTTAGGGATCACAGATATATATGCCGAATTCAGCTGAATATCTATAGGATTACCCTTCGTTAAATGGTTAAAAAAACGAGTAAGGTATGGAGATAGAAGAGCCGAGAAAGTCTTGTAGTAAGGAGCAGAGAAACCATCTGGTCCTGGAGCTTTATCTGTTTTTAACATTTTGATCACTTCCAAAACTTCCTCAATCGAGATGGGAGCTTCCATTTTCTCTCTATGCACTTCCGCCAGCGAGGGAAGGTCCAAACTATCTAGGAATTCTCCCACGCTATTAGAATTGGAGAGTGTTTCAAAGTCGTAAAGTTTTGAATAGAAGTTTTGGAAGGAATCCATCACCTTCTGAGGGTTCAAGGTAAATAAGCCATTGGCTTGTTTAATCTTAGGGAGGACTCTCGGTCTTAGTCTAGGGGATAGTTTATGCGCCAACATTGGACCAATTTTATCTTTTAGTCTATAAAATCAACAATAACTGGTTGAGGGTCCAATGAGATACTCTTTGATTAGAACTGTTTTTTCTTAGAGATAACAGAACTATGGAATGATCCGACCATGGGACGTCCATAATGGAGGACTTCTGGGCCGAGGGGACATGGTGATTGGAAAGTGATATATGGTCTATACGTGAATACGACTGGTAGGGGTTAGAGAAGTGAGTAAAATCTTTAGCAGTTGGGTTCAATTCTCTCCATATGTCGGTCAATCTATATTGGTGAAGCACGCAAGCGACTTGGGTACTGGTTTTAGTAGGTCTTATTAATTTAGCCTTTGCTGGGCCGGATTTATCCAGTCCAGAGTCAAAAGCCAGATTGAAATCTCCCCCCATAACTATGACTCCCTCTACCAAAGGCTGGAGAGATTCAAGCATTTGGCAGAAGAACCCCTTCTGTCCCCGGTTGGGAGCATAGTATGATATAAAAGTGTACGTATTTCCTTCCAAAGTGCCCTTTACCAGAATGAATCTACCCTCTGGGTCCGCGTATTCCTTAATTAAGTTAAATTTGCAGTGTTTGGAGAATAAAATTGCCACTCCTTTAGTCTTATTTTCGGCCTTTGACAGGTAGAATAATGGGAAATGAGCATGTAAGAACGAGGGAGTATACCGCTTTGGGAAGTGGGTCTCTTGTAGAAATACCACATCAGCATGAAGGGATTTGTAGACTTGTAGCGCCTTTCGTCTTTTAACTGGAGAATTCAGCCCCTGCGTGTTGTGTGAAACAACACGAAGGGGAGCAGGAGGATTAGCCATACCAGCCATGGGATATAAAATTGGCAAAGCTAATTCTCATGCGTTCCCAAACAATATCCGTATCATGAGACACATTAAACAACTTAGGTACATTATCCGGTTTGCAAAATAATGACTGTAGACACTTAAACGTAGGAGCTCTCATTGGCAGGTAGGTCGGGGGGGGAAGAGTGAACAGAAGAGAAAGAAATGATAGAGAAGAAAGAAAATAGACAAAGACATTTTATCCATATGTAAAGTAACGTAAGGTCAAAAAATGACCCAGAATGAGGGGAGGGTGTATTTCCCCTCCCCCCCATTCAAACACGTGACCATATAATAGCCCAGAAAATAAGGGGCTATGTTCCCACTCCTCGGGGGGACGGAACGTCGATCCAAAGGGGTAGGCTGAGGCCCAATGCCTCACAACCGGCTGCCAGCGACAGCTCAACAAACTGTAATGTAAATCACTGTTATGAATAATTCAACCCAGTATGACATATTCAAGGAGACAATAAACTATTTTAACTTTCCTAAGAAAAAACAACAAACACAAAAAAAAAATAGAAATATACATATATATACATATACACATATGTATATAAACATTTCCTGGGAAAGTATTAACATGTAGCTTTGGTGAGATCTATTTTCCCGGGTATGGAAAAATAGGGGAAAAAGAGACCATCCCATTAAAGAAAGGGGAAAAGACATCCACAAACATGTTCCTTCTCTTCAGGTTGCAAAGTTATCTTTAACCTTCCTGTGATTGACTCTGCTCCAAGCAGAGGAAGTCGGGCTGATAGGGGTTTGTCTTTTGGCAGAGCCCTGCTGGATAGGAGTAGTGTCCATTTCTGGCTCGCAGGAAATAATCTTCAAGTCCAATAATAGTCTCTCACCTTCCTGAAAATTCTGTACTACATACTGCCTGCCATTAAATGAAAATTTCAAAGCAAAGAGGAAGGCCCATTTGTATCTTATGTCCTTTTTCATAAGGGCAGACAATAAGGGCTTCATAGCTCTTCTTCTCTGTTTTGTGTATGGCGATATATCAGAAAATATTTGAATTATGGCGCCTTGGTACTGTAGTTGTTCGTGTTTGCGAGACTGTTTCATCACTTCCTCCTTAATGGAATAGAAATGTGGTTTAACCGCCACATCCCTTGGTAAACTGTCCTTTCTTAAAGGACCCAGGGCCCTATGTGCTCGGTCCAATTCCAGTTTGTGAGTTGGTATAGATGGGATCAGGATTTTGATAATGTCCTGTATAGCTGTATGCACGTCTGAGATTCTGGTAATTCTCTGACCCTGAAATTATCTCTTCTTGATCTGTTCTCTAATTCGTCGATCCATGCCTGAGCAGCTTCCAGCTGTTCCTGCATGAATTGCAAATGTTCTGAGTTCTGATCAGTCCGTGCTGTATTAACCTCCAGTTTGTGTTCAATATTTTCTATTCTGCTTCCCAGGCTCTGAAAATCAGCCCTAATCTCTCCTGTGATTCTTTCTGCATTTTGTGCCAGTCCTTTATCTAGAATTTCAGAAATTCTGGTGAATAATTCAGAGACATTGAAGGTTACCTCATGAGCCTGTTCAGCCTTTGTATTCATATGTGCAGGACTTTGTGAGGTAATTACCTTAGGAGTTAAATGACCAGCCTCCATGAGATTTTTAATTTCAAATGATGCAGGAGGGGAGAGAATAGGGCAAGTGTCAGAATTTGGTGTCTGAGGTACTATAGAAGGACTTATAGGAGATATAGCTTGTCTGTCAGTCAATGAGGTCTCAACTGTACCCAATGTACTTGTCTGAGGTACAGCGGCCATCTTAAGTAAATTGTTCTTAGCCAGCCTTTTATTAAGTTTCTTGCTCTTTTTGTAATATTTGCCCGGCATGAACTGGGTCCACAGTATGTCAGCTAATCACTACTATTGTTTCTCTGCTCTTAACGGGTATATAGAACCTGTAATTCTCATCAGAAAAACGAAACAGCGCGGGCACCCCGTCCCCAGCTTTCATTCTTTACAAGGCTCCTGTGTATAATTCCCCTGAATAAGGAATAGTTTACCCGGTATCTTCCGATTCACCCTTGAATCCGCAGTCCTCGGATATCTTTTTGTCGTTTGTATCCGGGTTGAAACTCTATATATTTGCGTTTGACAGCCGGTGGTGAGCGGAGCTCCGGTCCTAAGCTGCCATCCTAGGAGCTCCCACGCATGCGCCTCATCCCAAGATATTTCATCATGACTATTACTTTTAACTGAGGAATTCCATGAGGTATCTGGACACCAAGAGGGTCAATTGGCAATAGTGCTGACTTTTCCCAATTGATGACGAACCCTGAGCATATCCCAAACTCACCCACCGTTTTGATCACTTTTTTTAACAAGGTTTCGACGTCTCCCAAAAAAAGGAGGACATCGTCCGCAAACAGTGCGAGCTTATCCTCCATAGTCTGTCTGCGGATCCCCTGTATATCTTCTGTTTTTCTAATTTTAATGGCTAATGGTTCCATCCCTAGAGCAAACAGCAGGGGGGAAAGGGGACAGCCTTGTCGCGTTCCTCTCTCTAATTGAAAAATTTCTGAAAATTGATTTTAATTTTTGCTCTTGGCTGGTTGTACAACAGCTTCACCCAGCTAATGAGCCTGGGGCCAAACCCTAATTTCTCTAAGACCTTCCATAAGTAGTCCCATTCTAGACTGTCAAAAGCCTTGGCCGCATCCAGGGCTAAAACAGCTCTGGAGCCCGCCCCCTCTGTTGGAATTTGCATTTTCAGGAACACTCTCCTAATGTTGATACTAGTTGACCTGTTGGAGATAAAGCCAGATTGGTCAGGATGTATAAGCTCTTGGATATATCGATTGAGAAGAGTTGCTAACACTTTGGTCAGGATCTTGGCGACAGTGCATAGAAGTGAGATGGGGCCATACGAGGAGGCCTCAGTTGGGTCCTTCCCCTCCTTGTGTAGGACTATGATGGTAGCTTCTGTCATAGAAGTGGGGAGTTTTCTGTTAGTCAGTGCCCAATTTAATGTCTTTAGGAGTTCTGGTAGCAAAATATCCATGTATCTTTTGTAGATCTCTATGGGCATCCCATCTGAGCCTGGTGACTTTTGGGTTGACATCCCCACCACTGCCTGTTTTAATTCACCTAGAGCAGGGGTCTCCAAACTTTTTAAACAAAGGGCCAGTTTACTGTGCTTCAGACTTTAGGAGGGCCAGACAGTGGCCATTGGAAGTAGAAAAGGTCCCAGCGTCTGTCGGAAAAAACAAGGCCCCATCTTTGGTGTCAGTGGGGGCGTTGTGCCCCATCATTGGTGTTAGTGGAAGGGATTGTACTTCTACCAAAATGCCATTGGAAGGAATTGTGTACCATCATTGGTTTTACTGGAATAAATTGTGTCCCATCAATGGTATCACTGGGCCCTATTGTTGGCGTTGTTGGGAGAAATTGTGCCCCATCATTTGTGTCATAGAGAGGAATTGTGTAATATTGTTGGTATCATTGTGCCCCATCATTGGGAGAAATGATGCCCCATCACTGGTGTCATTGGGAGGAATTGTGTCCTATGTTTGGAATCATTGGCAGAAATTGTACCCCATCATTGGGCAAAATTTTGCCCAATCATTGGTGTCTTTGTGAGGAATTGTGACCGTTCATTGTTGTCAGCGGGGGGAACTTTGCCCCATTTTGTGTATCAGTGGATGAAATAGTACCTCAAGGGCCAGATGAAAGCAAGCAAAGGGCCGCATCTGGCCCCCGGGCCGCAGTTTGGAGACCACTGACCTAGAGTAATTGGTGCCTCCATGTCCATATTATCTTTCTCCGAAAGGGTCGAGAAAGACATTCCCTGGAAAAAATTTCCAGTCCTTCAGTCCCCTCCCTCCTCTTGGAACTATAAAGGGATACAAAAAATTCTCTGAACGTGTTTAATATATCAGTTTTATTGGAGGAGATTTTTTAACCTGACTGCTGCAACGGTGGAGGGGGGGGGGATTAGTTCTAATAAGCAGGGATAATAAACGCCCCACTCGCTCTCCCTCTCCAAACTGATTCTGTTTCTGAAATATTTGTTTTCGCTCTGTTCTTTTTAATGTAGTCATTTTATATATGTGTTGTTTATCTAACCACTCCTTTAATCTGTGAGGGGTTGGGGCTTCAATGTATCTCTTTTCTCTTGGTCAGTGCTTATTCATGGCCATGAATAAGCACTGACCAAGTGTGAAACGCTTCGGCTGTATATGATTCTTGCTGTGTATTTGCAGTGTTTTCTCATGTTTCTTCAATAAAGACAACTCAAGACTTCTTTGGTGTGCGGCCGTCCATCCGTTTCCTGCTATTTTCCATTGCCTAGTGCATTGCCAGCACCCATATTTACCTGGGCCTATCCGTGGTTGCATTCGGGACCTCCCTGGAGCGGTGAACCCCATTTTGCTTTGTATCTCTTCTCTGCCTGTAGTGACTCATTCCTTGTCTCGCTCTCTTCCTCCATGTTCTTCCTCTTTACCCCTGCCATCTGTTGAATCAGGAGGCCTCTGAGGTAGGCTTTTAGGGAGTCCCATACCACCCCCGGTGATGCAGATCCCACGTTTATCTGCAGAAATTCTTTAAGAGCCAACATCAGGCCGCGTACACACGTCCGAGAACCTCGTCGGGCTAAACCCATCGTTCCGCCCGACGAGGTTCCCGATGAGCGGTCGTAAAAGCTCGTCGAGCCAAATTTCCTCATTGAACAACGAGGAAAAAGAGAGCATGCTCTCTATTTTGGCTCGACAAGCTTCCCGACGGGACGCTCGTCGGAAGTGTACACACGACCGGGAACCTCGGCAGAATATGTCTCCCAGCGAGCTTCTCGCTGGATTCTTCCGAGAAGCTCGGTCGTGTGTACGGGGCTTCACCGTACTGTATTCGCTCATTAGCTCAAGCCAATGAGGGCTAATTTTCCATTCTCTTGGGTACCATTTACCCCCAACTTTTATTGTCAACTCGAGCGGCGAGTGATCTGAGACTCCTCTTGGGCCATATTCTATCTTTGTTACTAACGTTACTGCCACCTCATTGCCCAACGCCATGTCTATTCTGGATAAAGTGTGGTGAGTCTTCGAAAAACAGGAGTATTGACGTTCCTGCGGGTAGCGAGTTCGCCAGATATCACATAACCCCACTTCGTCCAAAAATAGAGCTAATCGGTCCTCTCCTCTTGTTTTAGGTCTGTTTCCCCGCGGGCATCTATCCATCGTCAACATTATTAATTCACTATCCATGATACATGGTCTGGAACTGTTTTCATTTTATTGTCATTGTCTAGCACCCCCTATCAACACATTTTACTTTGTCTAGTAGCTTGTCTACATTATTTGGGAAGCAGCTTTATAGTTTTTATATATATTTGTTTTATCTTTTTATTAGTTACTCTCAAATACTAATTTTATTCCCATTTTTTCTGGATATTGTTTATGCATTTCTATTATGAGATTTTTTGTCTTGAAAAATACTGTTTATCAAACCTTTTATTTAGTGTCTGTAAAATCTCAGGGACCACTGACTGGCTTAAAATTACTTCTCCTCCTCCTGCTGTTTTCTTGATAGGGTACTCATATTCTGTAAGCAGCTTACCTATGACACAGCAGCCCCTTAAACCATAGTCACTGCTGAGATCTCAGCAACGTGCTTTGCTTTGAGCTTTGTCATGGCATATGGAATCAAATTACCATCATGTTACTTATGCTGTGTTGTTTAGTCACTTTACACTAATACTACATGATGTTGCTTCTTTTGTTTCCTCTGTATTATAATATTTGCCTTCACTTAATACATGGCTCACGTGCCCCTTTTTTCTTTTTTTCATCTATGAAATGAAAGGAAAATAACTAACAGGAGTGACAGTAAAGGTGTCTTTTCTTTATAAAATAGCATGATTTATCTGAAATATAATGTTTCTACAACTAGCATTCACTGATGAGAGGGGCATACAAATCTTTATCATATTCAGTCAAACTGAAAAAATCCTGTAGTACGTATGGAGGCTGTGATTGTTTATCTCTTTCTGAAAATGCCAGTTCTCCTGTCATGAAAATAAAATGGCTTCAGTATTTTTTGAGCTCCTGATCAAGAAACGATAGGTTATATAGGTTAGGCCTTCATTCTAACTTTTTGGAAAAAGCACTGGCACATCAGAATTTAAAGTGGAGTTTCCATCCCATTTTTTTTTCATTATTGTGCTTATTAGACCTAAAATAGAATAAAAAAATAATAATAATTTTTTACTCACCTGGTAATGCCTGTTGCTATGCGGTCCCACAAAATCTGCCTTTGGAATCATGTAGGTTTCTGACATCATCTCCCTCGGCTCCTCAGCACGCTAATGCTCCTGGGAAATGTGTCATAATTTCCCAGGATGCAGTGTGCTCCCCCATTATAACTTACAATCCAAGACTTCCAGCAAGTAAGTGCTTGTGGGCTTCACAATGCCCACAAGCAAAATGACAACGGTGTGGACATAGTTTTATAAACTATCTTTTTTGAATAACTATGCGAAACGGCGGCGGATTGTAAAAAATTAAGTGACCGGATTTATATTATAAAAACATATGATGAAAGGACATACATTTAAAAAACGCTAATTGTGGTTGGAACCCCGCTTTAAGAAGGTGCTTATTTAAGACCACTCTAATGCCGCGTACACACGGTCGTTTTTTGCGATGAAAAAAAACGACGTTTTTTGTGAAGTAAAAAACAACGTTTTTGAAATGTCACTTTCAAAGACGATGTTGCATACACAACATCGTTTTTTTCACAAAAAACTAGGTTACGTTCACCACACTTTTCCATTGAAGCTCGCTTCATAACTAGCTTCTGGGCATGCGCGGGTTGAAAAACGTCGTTTTAAACGACGTTTTTGCTACACACAGTGACTTTTTGTGAAACAAAAAACGACTTTCTGAAAAACGACACAAAAAATTCAAGCATGTTGGAATTTTTTTTTGGTCGTTTTTTTTAAGACAAAAAACGACGTTTTGCCCACACACGATCAATTTAAATGACGTTTTAAAAAACGACGTTTTTTTTCATCGCAAAAAACGACCGTGTGCACGCGGCATAAGTTCTTGACAGGTAAATAATAATTTTTTATTGGATTATGTATTTTCTCCTCCTAGGTAATGCTCCTTCTGAGATAAATTATATTGATAAATGAGGAAAGGGTTGAGCCCACATTCCTTGGTTGGTGTAGTAGTGTAAACACAAGTGCCAGCAGGCAGTGGCATAGCGTGGGTTGTCAGCGCCCGGGGCAAGGCAAGAAATTTGCGGCCCCCTAACATATGGACTTTTTTAGAACTCCCTGAGTCCCTTCCCTTCCTACAATAGTACTGACCAGCCAAATTCCTACAATGACCACTACACTAACCTACATGATTCCTAGACTGATCACTACACTTACTTAACTATCCACCGCACTGACCTACCCGATTACAGTGCTGACCACTACACTGACTAACCTGATTCCTATACTGACCACTACACTGACCTACCTGTCCACTACATTAACCACTACACAAACTGTCCACTACAATAGACACTACACTGACCACACTACACTAAACTGATCACTACACTGACCACTGTCCACTAAAATACACACTTCACCACACACTACACTACACTGACCACTGCAACACACACTACACTGACCACTGCAACACATACTACACAGACCAGTGTAGCGTAGTGTGTGTTGCAGTGGTCAGTGTAGTGTAGTCTGCGTTGAAATGGTCAGTGTAGTGTAGTCTGTGTTGCAGTGGTCAGTATAGTGTGTGTGTGTGTGTTGCAGTGGTCAGTGTAGTGTAGTCTGTGTTGCAGTGATCAGTGTAGTCTAGTGTGTGTTGCAGTGGTCAGTGTAGTGTAGTCTGTGTTGCAGTGGTCAGTGTAGTGTAGTCTGTGTTGCAGTGGTCAGTGTAGTGTAGTCTGTGTTGCAGCAGTGGTCAGTGTAGTGTAGTGTGTGTTGCAGTGGTCAGTAGAGTGAAGTCTGTATTGCAGTGGTCAGTATAGTGTGTTGCAGTGGTCAGTGTAGTGTAGTCTGTGTTGCAGTGGTCAGTGTAGTATCTGTATTGCAGTGGACAGTATAATATAGTCTGTGTTGCAGTGGTCAGTGTAGTGTCTGTATTGCAGTGGTCAGTGTAGTGTAGTCTGTGTTGCAGGGGACAGTTTAGTGTCTGTATTGCAGTGGTCAGTGTAGTCTGTGTTGCAGTGGTCAGTGTAGTGTAGTGTGTGTTGCAGTGGTCAGTGTAGTGCAGTGTGTGTTGCAGTGCTCAGTGTAGTGTGTGTTGCAGTGGTCAGTGTAGTGTGTGTTGCAGTGGTCAGTGCAGTGTAGTCTGTGTTGCAGTGGTCTGTGTAGTGTAGTCTGTGTTGCAGTGGTCAGTGTAGTCTGTGTTGCAGTGGTCAGTGTAGTCTGTGTTGCAGTGGTCAGTGTAGTGTAGTCTGTGTTGCAGCAGTTTTCAGTGTAGTGTAGTGTGTGTTGTAGTGGTCAGTATAGTGTAGTCTGTGTTGCAGAGGTCAGTATAGTGTGTTGCAGTGGTCAGTGTAGTGTAGTCTGTGTTGCAGTTGTCAGTGTAGTGTCTGTGCTGCAGTGGTCAGTGCAGTGTAGTCTGTGTTGCAGTGGTCAGTGTAGTGTCTGTGTTGCAGTGGTCAGTGTAGTGTCTGTGTTGCAGTGGTCAGTGTAGTGTCGGTGTTGCAGTGGTCAGTGTAGTGTCGGTGTTGCAGTGGTCAGTGTAGTGTGTGTTGCAGTGGTCAGTGTAGTGTAGCGTGTGTTGCAGTGGTCAGTGTAGTGTCTGTTGCAGTGGTCAGTGTAGTGTAGTGTAGTGTCTGTGTTGCAGTGATCAGTGTAGTGTAGTGTGTGTTGCAGTGGTCAGTGTAGTGTGTGTTGCAGTGGTCAGTGTAGTGTAGTGTCTGTGTTGCAGTGATCGGCGTAGTGTAGTGTGTGTTGCAGTGGTCAGTGTAGTGTGTGTTGCAGTGGTCAGGGTAGTGTAGTGTCTGTGTTGCAGTGATCGGTGTAGTGTAGTGTGTGTTGCAGTGGTCAGTGTAGTGTGTGTTGCAGTGGTCAGTGTAGTGTAGTGTCTGTGTTGCAGTGATCGGTGTAGTGTAGTGTGTGTTGCAGTGGTCAGTGTAGTGTGTGTTGCAGTGGTAAGTGTAGTGTAGTCTGTGTTGCAGTGATCAGTGTAGTGTAGTGTCTGTGTTGCAGTGATCAGTGTAGTGTGTGTTGCAGTGGTCAGTGTAGTGTAGTGTCTGTGTTGCAGTGATCGGTATAGTGTGTGTTGCAGTGGTCAGTGTAGTGTGTGTTGCAGTGGTCAGTGTAGTGTAGTGTCTGTGTTGCAGTGATCAGTGTAGTGTGTGTTGCAGTGGTCAGTGTAGTGTGTGTTGCAGTGGTCAGTGTAGTGTAGTCTGTGTTGCAGTGGTCAGTGTAGTGTAGTCTGTGTTGCAGTGATCAGTGTAGTGTGTGTTGCAGTGATCAGTGTAGTCTGTGTTGCAGTGGTCAGTGTAGTGTAGTCTGTGTTGCAGTGGTCAGTGTAGTGTAGTCTGTGTTGCAGTGGTCTTAGTGTAGTCTGTGTTGCAGTGGTCAGTGTAGCGTAGTCTGTGTTGCAGTGGTCAGTGTAGTGTAGTCTGTGTTGCAGTGGTCAGTGTAGTGTAGTCTGTGTTGCAGTGGTCAGTGTAGTGTAGTCTGTGTTGCAGTGGTCAGTGTAGTGTAGTCTGTGTTGCAGTGGTCAGTGTAGTGTAGTCTGTGTTGCAGTGATCAGTGTAGTGTGTGTTACAGTGATCAGTGTAGTGTGTGTTGCAGTGGTCAGTGTAGTGTAGTCTGTGTTGCAGTGGTCAGTGTAGTGTAGTCTGTGTTGCAGTGGTCTTAGTGTAGTCTGTGTTGCAGTGGTCAGTGTAGTGTAGTCTGTGTTGCAGTGGTCAGTGTAGTGTAGTCTGTGTTGCAGTGGTCAGTGTAGCGTAGTCTGTGTTGCAGTGGTCAGTGTAGTGTAGTGTTTGCGGCGGCGGACATCGTCGCTGTGGGGCAGGCTAAAAGAAGCGGGGATCCTGGAGGACTCGGAGGACTCAGTCACATGAATGAATGAATGAATGAATGAAAAACTTATATAGCGCGGCACATGCGAACCAAATCGCCTCTGGGCGCTAGTTGTATCCGTCTCTCTTGACATCAAAAGAGCTGAGTTTTAATCTGTCTTCTGAAGGTCAGGTGGTTTTCCTCCAACCGAATGCTGGTTGGTAAAGCGTTCCAAAGTCTGGGACCCTGGAGAGCAAACCTTCTTTCTCCTTTGGACTTGAATCTGGCTTTGGGTACTTTGACCAAATTTTGGTCACTGGATCGCAGAGCGCGATTGGGGTTGTGGGGTTCTATTTTATCGCAAAGATATTGAGGGGCTTTTCCATGGATGCATGTATGGGTCAGACAGAGCGCTTTAAAAGCAATTCTGTCTTTTACCGGCAACCAGTGAAGGGATCTCAGCGACGGTGAGATTGATTCCCAGGGTTTTTTCCCAGTCACCAGTCTGGCGGCCGTATTTTGTACGACTTGCAGACGAACGATTTGGTACTTTGGGAGTCCGAGGTAGAGAGCATTTGCATAGTCCAGTCTGGAGTTCACAATTGTTCCCACCACGACTGGCACATCTTCTTTGGGAATAAATGGGATCAGTCTACGGAGTAGGCGCAGCAGATGGTGAGATCCGCTGACTACTGACCCTATTTGTGCGTCCATAGTCATGTGGGAGTCAAAAATGATCCCAAGACTTTTGACTTTGGCGCTAGGGGAGATGATCTGGCCCAGAATGGGCGGAGGTGTCCAGGTTGTTGTGAGTTGACTCTTGCGACTGGCCTGAAACAGAAGAAGTTCTGTTTTAGAATTGTTGAGTTTGAGATAACTCCTAGTCATCCACTTTTCTATTGAAGAGAGACAATTCTCTAAGCTGAGATGACGCGCCTTTCTATTGCAGATGCGAATATACAGTTGCGTATCGTCTGCATATGAGTGATAAAGTAGTTGTTGACTACTGATGACTTCAAAGAGAGGTCGAAGATAGATGTTGAAGAGCACCGGTGATAGAGGTGAGCCTTGGGGGACTCCACATGACACCGTGCGTTTTCCAGAAATGAACGGTCCCAATTTCACCGTTTGAGATCGGTTTCCCAAAAAAGAGGAAAACCATGGTAAATCACTCTCTGTGACTCCGGCTACCTCAGTCAGCCGAGTCAGTAGCAGTTTGTGATCTACGGTGTCAAAGGCTGCGCTTAGGTCCAGCAGAACCAGGAGACAAGATTCTCCTTCGTCTGCGGCCTCCAGAACGTCGTCCCATATTTTGAGCAGTGCTGTTTCCGTCCCGTGTCCGGGACGGAATCCCGATTGCAGTGGATCGAGTAAGTTGTGGGTATCTAGATGCTGTTGCAGCTGTTGTACCACCACTTTCTCCATTACCTTAGAGAAAACGTTTAGCATTGTTATGGGACGGCGGTGATTTGGGTCCTTGGGATCCAGGGTAGGTTTCTTCAAGATGGGCTGGATTGTGCCCTCTTTCAGCAGGGAGGGCACTATGCCTTCCTTAAATGACTGGTTTATAAGCTGCGTAATGGGAGGCGCCAGGATATCAGCACATTCCTTTAGCAGCTTAGTGGGGATGATATCATTAGGCAAAGTGCTGTTACGCAATGCGCCGATGATATTTTCTGTGTCCTCGATGGAAATGGGTTCCAAAGTGAACTTTGTTGGTTGTAGTGTATTCCTCTGGGTACTGTGTGGTAGCTCAGGGGCATTGTTTTGCGAAATGCTTTCCCGGATTCCCTCAATTTTATTGATGAAGAAATCCGACAATTCATTGCAAAATTCTTGGGTGTCTGTGTTGGGGGCTTCAAGACAGTGTGGATTCATGGTCTGTGAGACCAGCTTGAAGAGATCCCGGGGGCGGTTTAAAGCGCTGTTAATAGCCATGGAAAAATAGTTTTTCTTGGCTTTGAAGATTTCTATGTGGTATCTTCTAGTTGCTGCTTTGTAGAAGGCGAGGTTCGTCTCGGAAGCGTTTCTTTTCCAGGCGGCTTCTGCCCTTCTACACTCTTGCTTCAGTAGCGATAGCTGGTTGTTGAACCAGCCTGCCTTGTTTTTCTGGGTAAGGACTTTGTGTTCTGGCGCTACTAAGTCGGCTGACTGTAGTAGGGCTGCATTTATGGCATCCAGAATATCTGCGGCCGTTTGTCTTGGTTGCATTGTTTTAATTTTATTTTCCAAGGTAGATTTGAAGAGTTCCGAATGGAGCTTCTTCTGAGATCTAGACCAGTGTGTTGTCACACATGTAATGGAGAAGGAGGATGCCACCCTCGGCTGCCCTAAATTCCCCCCAGCCTGGGCTCCCACTCTCTGCACGCTGCATGGTCACATTTCCTGGCATTGGCAATGCTGGCATCATCGTCTTCACTTACTCTGCACGGTTCAGTCACTCACTGCGGACACTGCAGTGAGTGACTGAACAGTGCAGAGTGAGTGAAGACGATGATGCCGCAGCCGAAAAAAAAAGTGTTCAGTCACTGAACTTCAGTGTTACCGGCCGCGGCGCTGGAGCCTAAGGCGCGCCGCACCGCAACTGTTTTTTTTTATAGCTGCTCACAGTCTCCTTAAAGGGGTGTTCCACCCAAATGTAATGTTTATTAAAAGTCAGCAGCTACAAAAAGTGTAGCTGCTGGCTTTTAATAAACATTCACTTACCTTCTCCACGTTCCAGCGACGCGCCGACCGGGGCTCCGCTCCTCTCCCCCCCCTCCCCGGCCGGCATCCTCATTTCGACTGTGAGCACCCAGCCGTGGCAGCCTTCGGCTTCACGGCCGGGCACCCACTGCGCATACGCGAGCCGCACTGTGCATGCTGTCCCACTTCCTGCTTCCGCTGAGGGGCTGGTAAGGCGATTAGGTTTAATCGCCTTACTGCAGCCCCTCCCATAGGCGATCGTCTAGGACACTGACAGGTCCTAGACGATCGCCTGTCCAATCAGCGCCGCGCCGCTCGCACATGCACAGTGCGGCACCGCCGCTGATTGGACAGGCGATCGTCTAGGACCTGTCAGTGTCCTAGACGATCGCCTACGGGAGGGGCTGCAGTAAGGCGATTAAACCTAATCGCCTTACCAGCCCCTCAGCGGAAGCAGGAAGTGGGACAGGAAGTCCCACTCCTACTGAAGCCCCCACTCCCCCCCCAAAAAAATTACATGCCAAATGTGGCATGTAAGGGGGAGGAGAGTGGATTAAGCGGAAGTTCCATCTTTGGGTGGAACTCCGCTTTAACTAATCTCCCGCCTGTCACTGCGCCCCTTCAAATGTTGCGCCTGGGCCAACGGTCCCCCTGCCCTCCCCACGCTACGCCACTGCCAGCAGGTATGCACACATAGGAGTAAACAGTGTATTCTGTAATGCATGTCAATGGGCACAATTACACTGCAGCTGTGATTTCCTGTTACTACTGTACAATGGGCAAATTTCACATTGTGTGGCTGTATGCCTTAATATGAGGTCATGTGCACATTTTCTAATGTTCTATGATGGGTTCCAGTATTTGAGATACACATTTCAAGTAATCTTTTGTGCACATTTATCAGTAGAATGGTTTTAAACCATAATACATTGCATTGTTTTTGAACTGTCTCAATTCCGAGCGTGTGTACGTGGCATTAGGCTAGCCATACATTATACAATTTTCTTATGCAATTTTCCTTTAGATTTACCAAAACAATATGATATGAGGTCAAACCTAAATACTTTCAATTTGTATGTAATCGGGAAGTCCCTTGCACAACCTAGTTGAAGATAAATCTAAAGGAAATTGAATAATACCGCGTACACACAATCACTTTTTGTGATGTAAAAAAACGTTGTTTTATCTCACGAAACAAAACAAAGTTTTTCAAACGTTGCCTACACACCATCGTTTTCTGAAAATGCTCTTGCAAAGCGTGGTTACGTACACCACGTTCGACGGCACTCTGTTTCATTCAAGCTCGCGTCATAACTTGCTTCTGAGCATGCGCGGGTTTAAAAATGTTGTTTTAACCACTTAAGGACCGCCGCATGTACATTTACGTCGGCACAATGGCACCGACAGGCACATCAACGTATATATACGTTGGTGCCTTGAGGTGGGTCGGGGGTCCGATCGGGACCCCCCCCCGGTACATGCGGCAGTCCGCGCGGCTGTAGGAGCGATCCGACAATAGGGGGCGGCTATTTGTTTTTGTCCGCCCCCTCGCGATCGCTCCCAGCCAATGCGCGCGCCCGCCCTGTCACTTCCTCCTTCTGTGTAAACACAGGAAGGAGGAAGCGATGTGATCTCTCCCTCGGCGTTTTTTTCAACCACCGCTAAGGAGAGATCACAACACAAGTAAGTCTGCACTAACCCTACACTGACACACACTACATATAAGCACATTTAACCCCCCATTGTACCCCCCCCCCTGTCACAGTGTCACTGAATGCAGTAATCATACATGTATGATTACTGTATTTAGTGTCAGTGTGACAGGCAGTTAGTGTTAGGTCCTGGGTAGCCCCCGTACCCCCCCAATAAAGTTTTAACCCCTTGATCACCGCCCTAGTTAACCCTTTCACTCCCTATTGCCAGCATCACTAAGCGATCATTTTTCTGATCGCTGTATTAGTGTTGCTGTTCCCGCTAGGTAGCTATTTTTTTTTTTTATTGCGATTTTTTTTTTACTAAAGACTAAACATTTTGCTTAAATGTTTGACTAAAATTTAGTTTATTGATTTTTCTTATAACAAAAAGTAAAAGATATAGATTTTTTTTCAAAAAATGTCGCTCTATTTTTGTATATAGTGCAAAAATTTTAAATCGCAGAGGCAATCAAATACCACCAAAAGAAAGCTCTATTTGTGGGAAGAAAAGGACGCAAATTTTGTTTGGGAGCCTCGTCGCACGACACCGCAATTGTCTGTTAAAGCGACGCAGTGCCGAATTCGCAAAAACCCCTTGGGTCATTTGGCAGCATATTGGTCCAGGTCTTAAGTGGTTAAACGTCATTTTAACCCACATGCGATCATTTTTTATGACACAAAAAACAACATTTTGAAGGTTTTCTGAAGACTTAAAACAAAGTTTTTCCCACACACGATCATTTTAACCACTTAAGGACCGGACCAATATGCTGCTAAATGACCCAAGGGGTTTTTACAATTCGGCACTGCGTCGCTTCAACAGACAATTGCGCGGTCGTGCGACGTGGCTCCCAAACAAAATTTGCGTCCTTTTCTTCCCACAAATAGATCTTTCTTTTGGTGGTATTTGATCGCCTCTGCGATTTTTATTTTTTGTGCTATATACAAAAATAGAGCGACATTTTTGAAAAAAAACAATATTTTTTACTTTTTGTTTTAAGAAAAATCAAATAAACTAAATTTAGTCAAACATTTAGGCCAAAATGTATTCAGCCACATGTCTTTAGTAAAAAAAAATCGCAAAAAAAAAATAGCTACCTAGCGGGAACAGCGACACTAATACAGCGATCAGAAAAATGATCGCTTAGTGACACTGGCAATAGGGAGTGAAAGGGTTAACTAGGGCGGTGATCAAGGGGTTAAAACTTTATTGGGGGGTACGGGGGCTACCCTGGACCTAACACTAACTGCCTGTCACACTGACACTAAATGCAGTGATCAGTACATATATGATCACTGCATTCAGTGACACTGTGACAGGGGGGTGGGTGATCGCAAGGGGTTAATGTACTTGCGTGTCCTGGTGTCAGTGTAGTGTTGTGCAGACTCACTGTGCGATGTGATCTCTCCTCAGTGGCGGTTGAAAAAACACAGAGAGCAGAGATCACATCACTTCCCTCTTCCCGTGTTTACACAGGCAGAGCAAGTGACACGCAGGGCGAGCGCGCTGATTGGCTGGGAGCGATCCGGAGGGGGTGGAGAAAAACTAAAAGCCGCCCCCTCATCCCGGATCGCTTGGACAGCCACGGGAACCGTCGCATGTACCGGGGGGTACCGATCGGACCCCCGACCCACGTCTAGGCAGGCACGTACAGGTACATTGATGTGCCTGTCCGTGCCATTCTGCCGACGTATATGTACAGTGTCCCATCATTGGTATAATTGGCAGGAATAGTGTCCCATCATTTGTGTCAGTGGGAGAAATAGTGCCCCATAATTGGTATCATTGGGAGGAATAGTGTCCCATCATTTGTGTCAGTGGAAGAAATAGTGCCCCATAATTGGTATCATTGGGAGGAATAGTGTCCCATCATTTGTGTCAGTGGGAGAAATAGTGCCGCATAATTTGTGTCAGTGGGAGAAATAGTGCCATATCATTGGTATCATTGGGAGGAATATTGTCCTATCATTTGTGTCAGCAGGAGAAATAGTGCTGCATCATTGGTATCAGTGGGAGGAATAGTGTCCCATCATTGGTATCATTGCCAGGAATAGTGTCCCATCATTTGTGTCAGTGGGAGAAATAGTGCCCCATCATTGGTATCATTGGCAGGAACAGTGTCCCATAATTTGTGTCAGTGGGAGAAATAGTGCCCCATCATTGGTATCATTGGGAGGAATAGTATCCCATAATTTGTGTCAGTGGGAGAAATAATGCCCCATCATTGGTATCATTGGGAGGAACAGTGTCCCATAATTTGTGTCAGTGGGAGAAATATGGCCGAATCATTGGTATCATTGGCAGGAATAGTATCCCATAATTTGTGTCAGTGGGAGAAATAATGCCCCATCATTGGTATCATTGGGAGGAATAGTGTCCCATCATTAGTGTCAGTGGGAGAAATAGTGCCACATCATTGGTATCAGTGGGAGGAATAGTGTCCCATCATTGGTATCATTGGCAGGAATAGTGTCCCATCATTTGTGTCAGTGGGAGAAATAGTGCCCCATAATTGGTATCATTGGAAGGAATAGTGTCCCATCATTTGTGTCAGTGGGAGAAATAGTGCCGCATCATTGGTATTAGTGGGAGGAATAGTGTCCCATCATTGGGGAAGGTTCCTGCTTGTCGAGTATTTTTGTAATGTATTTTATGTTATTTTAAGTTATTTCCCTATCCCTATTGATTACAGAGTACTTGCCATGCTCTTACCAACATGGTGCTGCCTTTTGCAGCCCTCTAGCCCTTTCCCTTAGTTATTTAGAGACATTTTAGTAGTCAAAAATGTGGGTCCCCATTGACTTCAATGGGGTTCGGGTTCGGCTCCCGAACCCGGACTTTTTTCCAAAGTTCGTCCAAACCCGCTGAACCCGAACATCCAGGTGTTCGCTCAGCTCTACTTAAGACGGCATGGAGCACCCGGTGGCATACGTCAGCCGCAAGTTATTACCTTGGGAGGTCAGCTACGCCACCGTGGAAAAAGAATGCCTGGCTCTAGTATGGGCCTTAAAGAAGCTCCAACCATACCTTCATGGCCATGCCTTTACCCTACTCACTGACCACAATCCTCTCATCTGGCTCAACCGAGTCTCTGGAGACAATCCCCGGTTGCTGCGCTGGAGTCTATCGTTGCAGCCCTACAATTTTACACTGCAATACCGCCCGGGTAAGCAGAACAGCAATGCGGATGGGCTTTCTCGCCAAACCAACTTGGAAGTATAATTTTGACTTGGACATCCCCTAGCCAACCCGGCAGGGTATGCTGACTAGGGATGAGCTCTGTGTCCGATACGAACGTATGTTCGACTCGAACATTGTCTGTTCGTACGTTCGACGAAATTCGAACAAAACGGGTCGATTGCGCCAAATTCGAGTGACGCGCAACGGCCCATAATTCACTGTGGCATTGCGCGCTGATGATTGGCCAAACATGCACTATGACCCTGCATACTTGGCCAATCACAGCGTGCAAAAAACGGAGAGCCATATTTGGCCAAAGCCAGGGTGGCTTTGGCCAATTATGTCTCAGGGCTTTAGCACACGCCCCACACTATATAAGGCCGCCTACTGGGCGGCCTCGTGTACAGTAGTGTGTTGTGGTTGTTAATGAAAGCAGTCAGAGAGACAGAGAGATAGTCTTTTTATATAGCTAGATAGAGCAGGCAGGCAGGCTAGTCAGTTTAGCTTAATTTACAGTGTGTAGAGGATATATATACATCCCTAGGAGTTGTACATATATTTATACTCTGTGGGCCAGATTCAGCAACACTTGCGCTGGAGTATTTCGATATGCGCCGCGTAACTGTGAAGATGCGCCGTCGTTTCTATGTGCCCGTACCCACCAAACTAGATGCGCCCAATAACGGGCCATTTGCGACCGGCGGAACGTTCCGACGCCAGAGTATCGTCAGCGCTTAATTTCGCTTGGCACATCAGTCGCGCCTATTGATTTCCCCTGCGAATAGGCAAATGATGGATTTTTCCCAATTCACGAACGGATTAGCACCATACGCTGGCTACATGCGCCACGCGTATCTCGTCCGTCCGGCGCAAAGTTATTTCTACAAAAGGCTGCTTTATCTTTACTCCAGATGGCCACAGGTCAGCAGGAGAGCAGCTACAGCAGCGTTACCGACGATAAGAGCTAGCTGAGCACCCCCACTTGCAGGACAACACCTCTGTCCCTGCTTGTCTGTCAAATTTTACAGCCATGGAGGAAGACATCATGGGCCAGATTCACGTATTCCAGAGCATCTTTGCTCTGGAGTAACGCTTCTGATTTGCGTTGCGCTGCCGAATTTTTAGGAGCAAGTGCTGTCATTCACGAAGCACTTGCTCCTAAAGTTGCGGCAGCGCATCGCAAATGAACCGGCGGAATTCAAATGTCGCGGGTACGGGGCGTGTAGTATGCTAACTACGCGCGATCCCGCCGCCGACGTACTGCGCATGCGTCGAGTGTCAAAACATCCCCGTGCGCATGCTCCAAAATCTGTGAATGAACGTCAATGACGTCACATTCCCATTCATGACCGTTTTACGCAAGCGACGTTTTTTTTTTTTTTTTTCCGACGCGATGACGACGCCTATACCTAACATAGGATACTCCAACCCCATGTAGGTATATCTATGCGCCGCGTATCCCGTCCGGAAACGTCGTAACGTCACTGCGTCGCGCCGGATTTCGATCGTGAATTGCCGATTTCCGCTCATTAACATATTTTTTGAGCGTAAATCGGCGGGAACGCCCCCGGCGCCATTTTTAAGTTGAAGTAACGATGCGATGGCGAAACTCAGTTACGCTCATCGCATCGGAACTTCAACCCGGCGTTTCTTGTTTTCTGGTTACAGAAAACAGAAACGCCGGCTCAAAGCCACTGTTACGCTGGCGGATCACTCGATCCGCCAGCGTAACCTTTCATGAATCTGGCCCATAGGGCCAGATTCACGTATTCCAGAGCATCTTTGCTCTGGAGTAACGCTTCTGATTTGCGTTGCGCTGCCGAATTTTTAGGAGCAAGTGCTGTCATTCACGAAGCACTTGCTCCTAAAGTTGCGGCAGCGCATCGCAAATGAGCCGGCGGAATTCAAATGTCGCGGGTACGGGGCGTGTAGTATGCTAACTACGCGCGATCCCGCCGCCGACGTACTGCGCATGCGTCGAGTGTCAAAACATCCCCGTGCGCATGCTCCAAAATCTGTGAATGAACGTCAATGACGTCACATTCCCATTCATGACCGTTTTACGCAAGCGACGTTTTTTTTTTTTTTCCCGACGCGATGACGACGCCTATACCTAACATAGGATACTCCAACCCCATGTAGGTATATCTATGCGCCGCGTATCCCGTCCGGAAACGTCGTAACGTCACTGCGTCGCGCCGGATTTCGATCGTGAATTGCCGATTTCCGCTCATTAACATATTTTTTGAGCGTAAATCGGCGGGAACGCCCCCGGCGCCATTTTTAAGTTGAAGTAACGATGCGATGGCGAAACTCAGTTACGCTCATCGCATCGGAACTTCAACCCGGCGTTTCTTGTTTTCTGGTTACAGAAAACAGAAACGCCGGCTCAAAGCCACTGTTACGCTGGCGGATCACTCGATCCGCCAGCGTAACCTTTCATGAATCTGGCCCCATAGGTCTCCATAGCCGAGATGACGGCTGACAGCTCCTGGCCTTTAAAGTTCAGCTTTCTCCAGTGTTTGCGGGGAACGGGAGCAGCCATCTCAGAACAAAAGTAACATCACTGCGGGGAGGGGGAGCAGGATATACTTTAGTGCCGGAATGGGGCTTCTACGGGCGCATTTAAACGCCCAACGGAAGGCATTGCGCTGACGTTTACCGTGAAGTGGTGCCGACGGAAGTTGTGAGCATGCGCACAAAGGGGGCGAGTGGAGCCTCACTCACTGCGCATGCTCCGTGGTTGATGCGCTGAACGTAAGCCTCTGCCCTGGGCTCCGCCCATCATTTACATATGATCACACCCACTTCCCCTTGCGTCGGGTTACGCCAGCGCATTATCGTTACTCTGGCGCAAGTTTACGCGCAACTGCTATGTGAATAACAGTACTTGCGCTGAAAGGGTCGTCAGAGTAACGTAAATGAGAAGCGTTACTCTGGAGCAAAGATGCTCTCATCTACCTGAATCTGGCCCTGTATAGCTTAGCTAGATCAGCTATTCCTAATTAACTGGCAGGCAGGTGATTGTGCTATTTAACCACTTAACCCCCATACCATATTGCTGCCCAATGACCAGAGCACTTTTTGCGATTCGGCACTGCGTCGCTTTAACTGACAATTGCGCGGTCGTGCAAAGTGGCTCCCAAACAAAATTGGCGTCCTTTTTTCCCCACAAATAGAGCTTTCTTTTGGTGGTATTTGATCATCTCTGTGTTTTTTTTTTGCTACAAAAAAAAATAGAGCGACTATTTTGAAAAAAATTCAATATTTTTAACTTTTTGCTGTAATAAATATCCCTCAAAAATATACAAAAAAACAATTTTTTTTCCTCAGTTTAGGCCAATACATATTCTTCTACATATTTTTCATTAAAAAAAAAATCGCAATAAGCGTTTATTGATTGGTTTGCGCAAAAGTTATAGCGTTTACAAAATAGGGGTTGTTTTATGGCATTTTTTTTTTTTTTTTACTAGTAATTAGGGATGAGCCGAACACCCCCGGGTTCGGTTCGCACCAGAACGTTCGAACAGACCGCGGGTTCGCACGAACTTTTCGAACCCCATTGAAGTCTATGGGACCCGAACGTTCGAATTCAAAATCGGTCATTTTAAAGACCAAAATTCAATTAAATGTTGGAAAACATCGTTCAGAACCCGGGTCTTGCCCCAGGGAACATGTATCAATGGAATTTTTTTTTTAAAAACGCCCGTTTTTTGCGGAGCAGCCATTTTAATGATGCTAAAAAAATCCTTTAAATATCACACCTGCTGGGTGTCTATAGTAGTGGCACGTGTTTAGAAATGTCCCTGCACAACATGAAAGGACCAAAAAAATAAGTAATTAATGCTAATTGCGCAAGTTCTGTGTGGCAACATTATGTCGAATATTTTAGCGGTGGTGGGGGGCCATTATTGTTGTGTGAAAGAAATTTTTTAGAAAAAAGGGCACCCCTCAAACATACTGTAATTGGAGCGCAACAAGGAGCCACGTGCAAAGTATTGCATCAAAAATTGTTATTAAGCGCCCCTGTTAAACAGGGGCTGAAAAATTGTGCCTTGGGCACAACACAACACTTGCAACCCCTCCCAATAACTCCAATTGGAGCGCAACAAGGAGCCACGTTCAAATTATTGCATCAAAAATTGTTATTAGGCGCCCCTGTTAAACAGGGGCTGAAAAATTGGGCCTTGGGCACAACACAACACTTGCAACCCCTCCCAATAACTCCAATTGGAGCGCAACAAGGAGCCACGTGCAAATTATTGCATCAAAAATTGTTATTAGGCGCCCCTGTTAAACAGGGGCAGAAAAATTGTGCCTTGGGCACAACACAACACTTGCAACCCCTCCCAATAACTCCAATTGGAGCGCAACAAGAAGCCACATGCAAATTATTGCATCAAAAATTGTTATTAAGCGCCCCTGTTAAACAGGGGCTGGAAAATTGTGCCTTGGGCACAACACAACACTTGCAATCCCTCTCAATAACTGCAATTGGAGCGCAACAAGGAGACACGTGCAAAGTATTGCAACAAAAATTGTTATTAGGCGCCCCTGTTAAACAGGGGCTGAAAAATTGTGCCTTAGGCACTGGTGGCGGAGCCCAGAAACACAACATTTCTTAGTAGCTATCAGCAAGAAAAGTGAGGAGGAGAAGGATATTCCATCAGCAGCATAAGAGGACAGTCACTCAGCATCAGCATTCTAAAAGGGATCCGACATTTCAACAAAAAATATATTATTCATTAATATCAGCATCAGGTGCTTGGTAGCTGGTGTTGATCCAAGCCTGATTCATTTTGATGAAGGTCAGTCGATCAACAGAGCTGGTGGAGAGGCGCACCCTGTGATCAGTGACAAAGCCTCCAGCAGCACTGAATGTCCGTTCTGAAAGAACACTGGATGCAGGGCAAGCCAGTAGCTCAATTGCGTACTGGGCAAGCTCTGGCCAGTGATCCATCCTCAAGACCCAGTAAGCCAGAGGATTTTCGGTGGGGAAGGTGTCCAAGTCGGATCTTGCCCCTAGGTATTCCCGGACCATGTAAAGCAGACGCTGGCGATGGTTGCTGGAACCGGTCAGACCTTGGGGCTGCGGACTAAAAAACTGCCTGAACGCATCGGTCAGACGACCACCTTCTCTACTGCCCCTCCTGTGACTCACCGAAGCCTCAGCAAGACGTTGTCCAGAGCCAGGTTTTGGTAATCCCCCCGGTTCTGGGAACGCATTGCACAGACCCTTCTGCAAGGCCTCCCGCAGAAGTTTCATCTTCTGCTCCCTCTGCGATGGCAACATAAGGTCCGCAACCTTACTCTTGTAATGTGGATCAAGGAGAGTCGCCAGCCAGTAATGATCCCTCTCCTTAATAGCACGTACACGAGGATCCTTACGCAGGCTTTGCAGAATCAGGGAGGCCATGCAGCGTAGGTTTGCTGAGGCATTCGGGCCACAGTCCTCTGGGTCACTGAGGACGACATGATCCACAGGCACCTCATCCCAGCCACGTAAAACGCCACGTGCTCCTTGGGACTGTAAATGATCCCTTAAAGACTGCTGCTGCTGAGTGCTAGGCTCCACCTCCATGCTGCTGATACAATCCTCCTCCTCTTCCTCTTCCTGTGTGCTGGGTGGGCAAGCAGGACCACTGTCTGGGTAAAGGGGGCCTTAAGAGGTAAGGAAGTCCTACTCTTCCTCCCTCTGTTCTGCCTCAAGGGCCCTGTCCATTATTCCACGTAGCGTGTGCTCCAACATGTGAATAAGAGGAACAGTCTCACTGATGCATGCACTGTCACTGCTCACCATCCTCGTGGCCTCCTCAAATGGTGACAGGACAGTGCATGCATCCCTGATCAAGGCCCACTGGCGTGTTAGGTGGTTCTTGGGCAGGTTGTATTCCCTTTGGAGGTCAGTCAGCCGAGTAGTGGCATTATATGACCTCCGAAAATGCACACAGACTTTCCTGGCCTGCTTCAGGACATCCTGCAAGCCCGGGTACCTGCCCAAGAACCGCTGCACCACCAAATTGAGGACATGCGCAAAACAGAGCACATGGGTGAGTTTTCCCTGTCGCAGGGCAGAGAGGAGGTTGGTGCCATTATCGCTGACCATTATTCCAGGCTTTAGCTGGCGTGGCGTCAACTACCTCTCAGCCTGACCCTGCAGAGCTGAGAAAATCTCTTCCCCAGTGTGGCTCCTGTCTCCCAAGCACACCAGCTCTAGCACCGCATGGCATCTCTTGGCCTGCATTCCTGCGTATCCCCTCGTACGCCTACGGAGCACGGCTGGTTCGGAGAAAACATCCCCACAGGAAGAGGCCACAGAGGAAGAAGAAGAGGAGGGGGTGGAGGAAAGAGGTGTGTCACAAGCAGTAGTATTTTTTTGGAGGCGTGGTGGCGGAACAACCTCCAAAACTACTGGACCTTGCCCTGCGTCCTTCCCAGCTGCCAGCAGAGTCACCCAATGCGCTGTAAAAGACAGGTAACGTCCCTGTCCATGCCTGCTGGACCATGAGTCAGCGGTAATATGCACCTTACCACTGACCGCCCTGTCCAGCGAGGCATGGACATTGCCTTCCACATGCTGGTAGAGAGCCGGAATAGCCTTCCGTGAGAAAAAGTGGCGTTTTGGTACTTGCCACTGAGGTACTGCACATTGCACAAACTCACGGAAGGGGGCAGAATCTACCAACTGAAAAGGTAGCAGTTGAAGTGCTACCAATTTCGCTAAGCTAGCATTCAACTGCTGGGCATGTGGATGGCTGGGATTGTACTTCTTTCGGCGCTGCAGCAGCTGGGGCAGGGAAATTTGCCTGGTACTATCAGTAGATTGACCGCTACTACTAGCTTGTGACACACCTATATCTACACCTTCACTGCAGGCTTCAGAAAGGACTGGGGGTCTACTGGGGTTGGAGGTCCCAGAAGGGCAAGGGGGGGTACGCTTCTGTCTTTGGTGTGGGTCTTTCTGGTGTGCTTGCCAACGAGCTGCATGGCAGGTCGACATATGTCTGGACAAGCATGTGGTACCCAGGCGGTTGATGTTTTGGCCACGCGAGATACGCTTGTGACATAAGTTGCAAATAGCAAAGGTACGATCTTGTGGACATGTTTCAAAAAAGGCCCACACCAAAGAACTTTTGCTGTACCGGTCAGACACAGCAGCGCCATGCACAAGCGCCGTAGATGTGCGCTGTAATGCAGTGGGTGTGACCTTAAGCTGACCCCTGGAGGGCATCCTGCCTCTTTGGAGATGTGCCTGTGCCTCGTCGTCCTCCTCCCCCTCCTCCTCCTCCTCCTCTCTCCTATCAGGCACCCAGGTAGAGTCAGTGACCTCATCATCCCCTCCCTCCTCATCACTGTCAACAACCTGGCAGTATGCTCCAGCTGGGGGAACATCATCACTGACAAATTGCTGTCCCTCTCGGCCACCCCCTCTCCCTGGGCTCACATCAATGCCTTCCTCTATCAGTGTTCCGTCATCGGAGTCTTCAAAACGCTGCGCATCATCCTGCAGCATGTACCCCACACTGTGTTGAAACAGTTCAGGGGACTCCTCAGGAGGACATGGTGGTACTAGGGAAGTATTGTGTGAAGCCATTGTGCAGAGGGAAGAGGACGCCTTGGCAGCTGCTTTGCCAGATAAACTTTGATCTGTCTGTGTGAGAGAGGATGAGGAGGATGAGGACGGCTTGGTCATCCACTCTACTAATTCCTCTGCATGTTGAGGTTCAACACGGCCAGCTCCCGAAAAGAAGGACGAGCGGCCACGGGCTGAAGAGGATGCACCACATCCACTACCAGCGTTACCTCTACATGCAGAGCCTGCTTGCCCTCCTGACTCTCTGCCTCTCTTTGTTCTCCTTCCAGACATATTGAAGTGCTCAGGTGGTATGTAACAGCACAAGCGGAGTGACACCAAATGCGCTCAGGTGATATATAACAGCACACGTACAGTGGCACTACCTGCGCTCAGGTGGTATATAGCAGCACACGTACAGTGGCACTAAGTGTGCTCAGGTGGTATATAGGAGCACACGTACAGTGGCACTATCTGTGCTCAGGTGGTATATAGCAGCACACGTACAGTGGCACTATCTGTGCTCAGGTGGTATATAGCAGCACACGTACAGTGGCACTATCTGTGCTCAGGTGGTATATAGCAGCACACATACAGTGGCACTATCTGTGCTCAGGTGGTATATAGCAGCACACGTACAGTGGCACTATCTGTGCTCAGGTGGTATATAGGAGCACACGTACAGTGGCACTATCTGTGCTCAGGTGGTATATAGCAGCACACGTACAGTGGCACTATCTGTGCTCAGGTGGCATATAGCAGCACACGTACAGTGGCACTATCTGTGCTCAGGTGGTATATAGCAGCACACGTACAGTGGCACTAACTGCGCTCAGGTGGTATATAAGAGCACACGTACAGTGGCACTATCTGTGCTCAGGTGGTATATAGGAGCACACGTACAGTGGCACTATCTGTGCTCAGGTGGTATATAGCAGCACACGCACAGTGGCACTATCTGTGCTCAGGTGGTATATAGGAGCACACGTACAGTGGCACTATCTGTGCTCAGGTGGTATATAGCAGCACACGTACAGTGGCACTATCTGTGCTCAGGTGGTATATAGGAGCACACGTACAGTGGCACTATCTGTGCTCAGGTGGTATATAGCAGCACACGTACAGTGGCACTATCTGTGCTCAGGTGGTATATAGCAGCACACGTACAGTGGCACTATCTGTGCTCAGGTGGTATATAGCAGCACACGTACAGTGGCACTATCTGTGCTCAGGTGGTATATAGCAGCACACGTACAGTGGCACTAACTGCGCTCAGGTGGTATATAAGAGCACACGTACAGTGGCACTATTTGTGCTCAGGTGGTATATAGGAGCACACGTACAGTGGCACTATCTGTGCTCAGGTGGTATATAGCAGCACACGTACAGTGGCACTATCTGTGCTCAGGTGGTATATAGCAGCACACGTACAGTGGCACTATCTGTGCTCAGGTGGTATATAGCAGCACACGTACAGTGGCACTATCTGTGCTCAGGTGGTATATAGCAGCACACGTACAGTGGCACTATCTGTGCTCAGGTGGTATATAGGAGCACACGTACAGTGGCACTATCTGTGCTCAGGTGGTATATAGCAGCACACGTACAGTGGCACTATCTGTGCTCAGGTGGTATATAGCAGCACACGCACAGTGGCACTTTCTGAGCTCAGGTGGTATATAGGAGCACACGTACAGTGGCACTAACTGCGCTCAGGTGGTATATAGGAACACACGTACAGTGGCACTATCTGTGCTCAGGTGGTATATACCAGCACACGTACAGTGGCACTAACTGTGCTCAGGTGGTATATAGGAGCACACGTACAGTGGCACTATGTGTGCTCAGGTGGTATATAGGAGCACACGTACAGTGGCACTATCTGTGCTCAGGTGGTATATACCAGCACACGTACAGTGGCACTAACTGCGCTCAGGTGGTATATACCAGCACACGTACGGTGACCCCAAATGCGCTCAGGTGGTATGTCACAGCACACGTACGGTGACCCCAAATGCTCTCAGGTGGTATGTCACAGCACACGTACGGTGACCCCAAATGCGCTCAGGTGGTGTGTCACAGCACACATACGGTGACCCCAAATGCGCTCAGGTGGTATTAAACAGTACACGTACGGTGACCCCAAATGCGCTCAGGTGGTATTAAACAGCACACGCACAGCGTTTCTGTGCAATTCAATAGCCCACTTGCATTAACAGCAACTGCCTTTCTGTGCAAATAAATAGCACACGTGCAGTAACAGTTAATGCGTCTATGTGCAATGAACTAACACGTGTACACTAACACGTTAGAGCACATAGGCGTGCCCACGGGGTGTGCCGGGTGTGCCCAGGCACACCCTAATCATCCCTGCTGTGCTCTTTAACATACACAATGTCAGTGTATGTAACAGTCACTCAGTCGCAAATACAGCTGTGTACTGCGAGTAGGAGCCAGTGGGAGGAATGAGCAGGGAGGGAGTGAACTAGCCCCCACCTCCTCCACCTACTCCTGATCACTGGTTGCTATAGCCGCTTGGCGTCTGGCAACCAGTGACGTCACTGCCCACGTTGCAAGCAGAGGAGGATTTTCACCTCTTCCTCAGCGCTAGTGCTGCTGGGGAGTCACGCTGGTTCTCTCACCTCCGCTCCAGTGACTGGCTGCTGCTTGGCTGTGAGGTGTTTCTGTTCCCACAGCTGCGAGGCATCTCTCCCTCTCACTTCCTCCCCCCTCCTGCCCATCTCACACTAACTCACGGACTGAAGTCCCCCCCCCCCTCCTCCTTGGCCCGGATGTCAGGAGGGGGAGGAGAATGGACACACTGCAATCAACAGGAGGACGGGACATGCTGATCTGAGGTTGGTACACAATATTAATGCTTGGCACTTGCAGGAGAAGGAGACACAGAGACAGGGGGCAAGTTGTCAAAGTAGAATACTAGCAATGATTTTGGGGGGTAAGAGCATGCTGTATGTGCTAGTGGGGCACTTTAGGAGGGAAGAGAAATAATTTTTTATTCAACCCCCTCTTCCAGCACAATTTCTCTCCCCTCCCAAAGTGTGCCCCTAGCACATACAGCATGCTCTTATCCCCCAAAATCACTGGCAGTATTCTTTTTTGACAACTTGCCCCCAGGCAATAGAAGATCATGGGGCCCCCTGTGTCCCCCACCCACACCTACACAAAGCCCTACCTACCTAAATCATGGGGCACACAGAAAGGCACATAGCAGGAACACAGGGTATGGGGCACACAGTAGGGTACAACACAAGGCACACGGGAAAGCACATCGTGGGGCAAAGGGCACATCAGGGGGTACACAGCAGGGCACTGAGAACATCGAAGGGCATGGGGCACATCACAGGACACATCAGGTGGTACACAGCAGGGCACAGGACACATCACAGGGCATGGGCACACAGTAGGTCACATCACAGGGCACACAGTAGGGAACATCAAGGGTCACAGGGCACATTAGGCGGTACACAGCAGGGCACAGGGCATGTGGTACACAGTAGGGCACATCAGGGAGTACACAGCACATCACAGGGCACACAGTAGGTCACATCAGGTGGTACACAGCAGGGCATTGAGCACATAGCAAAGCAAAGGACACATCACTGGGCATGTGGCACACAGTATGGCACATCTGGGGGGTACACAGTAGGGCACATCACAGGACAAGGTTGGAGGAGAAGGGAGGAACGAGACACTATCACCAAGGGAACTCCTGCGGTCCTGTTGGGGCTGAGCTCCCTACACCTGTACTGTTTCCCACGCCCCCCGCCCCCACAATGGCCAGCCATCATGGTACCTCCAGACAGGGACGTACCTAGAGCATTTGGCACCCAGGGCAGATTCTATATCTGGCACCCCCACCCCCACTTTAAAATGTAAACACACCCCATTGTGCCCCCTGCACTCCCCAATATCTCATTGTCACTATTTTGTACCCCCTCTTCACAACTGAACCCCTTTACATTACACAGCACCCTACACCTCTGGACCCCTTTACATTACACAGCACTCTGGACCCCTTTACAATACACAGCACTCTGCACCTCGGGACCCCTTTACATTACACAGCACCCTGCATCTCTGGACCCCTTTACATTACACAGCACCTCTGGACCCCTTTACATTACACAGCACCCTGCACCTCTGGACCCCTTTACATTACACAGCACCCTGCATCTCTGGACCCCTTTACATTACACAGCACCCTGCACCTCTGGACCCCTTTACATTACACAGCACCCTACACCTCTGGACCCCTTTACATTACACAGCCCCCTGGACCTCTGGACCCCTTTACATTACACAGCACCCTGCACCTCTGGACCCCTTTACATTACACAGCACCCTGCACCTCTGGACCCCTTTACATTACACAGCACCCTGCACCTCTGGATCTGGACCCCTTTACATTACAGAGCCCCCTGCACCTCTGGACCCCTTTAGATTACACAGCACCCTGCACCTCTGGACCCCTTGACATTACACAGCACCCTGCACCTCTGGGCCCCTTTACATTACACAGCACCGTGCACCTCTGGGCCCCTTGACATTACACAGCACCCTGCACCTCTGAGCCCCTTTACATTACACAGCACCCAGCACCTCTGGGCCCCTTTACATTACACAGCACCCTGCACTTCTGGACCCCTACACATTACATAAACCCCCAGCTTTGGACCCCCTGCATGTTGCACAGTCACCTCTCCCCCCTGCATGTTACACAGTCACCACCCCCCCAGGTTTGGACCCCCCACATGCTACACAGTCACCTTTCCCCCCTACACAGTCACCTCTCCCCCCCTGCACAGTCACCTCTCCCCCCTGCACAGTCACCCCTCCCCCCTGCACAGTCACCTCTCCCCCCTGCATGTTACACAGTCATCATCCCCCCAGGTTTGGACCCCCCACATGCTACACAGTCACCTTTCCCCCCTGCACAGTCACCTCTCCCCCTGCACAGTCACCTCTCCCCCCCTGCACAGTCACCTCTCCCCCCCCTGCACAGTCACCTCTCCCCCCCTGCACAGTCACCTCCCCCCCGCACAGTCACCTCTCCCCCCCTGCACAGTGACCCCCCCCTGCTGCACAGTCACCTCTCCCCCTCGCTGCACATTCACCTCTCCCCCACCCGCATGCTACAGAGTAACCCACCGCCCCTAGCATTTTGCACAGTCACCAACCCTTTCCCTCCCCTTCCTACCTTACTCACATACAGGGAGCGACACAGCAGTGCTGAACAGAGGGCGGGAAATACTGAAGTTAACTTTTCATAATAACAATGATTGGTTGCTAGGACTACCTTTCAGCCCTTTCATTTGAATGGGTTGAAACCATGCCAGTCTGCACCAAGAGCTGTGCATGCGCTACTTTACAAAACGCACAGGAACTGGATCGCATGGTACTGCTGATCATACATTCTGGTGCAGGCAAAAAACACTGCATTTTCTACCTGCATTTGGGTAGTCATTGACCCCTTGGCACCGGCCACACACAAATATGCAGCTTCTCTGTGCCTGGGCCTTGGCACAGAGAGGTCACATATTTGAATGAATTGCGATCAGTAGTCAGCAAAAAAATGTCAATATCATCTTTTTGTGGGGGTGGGGGGGGGGGGTGAACGTGTTTTTGAGCTTTGGTTTGAGGTGCACACCCTAATGCAATAGGCTGCGCACGCCTATGTTAGAGCATCAAGCACAATCTCCTGCCTGACAGATACTAATAGCAGAACTAGCTAAGCTATACAGTTTATAAATATATTGACAACTCCTAGGGATGTCAATATATTCTCTACAAACTGTACATTTAACTATACTAACTAGTAGCCTCCCTGATCTATCTATCTATCTATCTATCTATCTATCTATCTATCTATCTATCTGAAAAGACACTGTGGGGTAGATTCACATAGATCAGCGGATCTTTTGATCCGCGTGATCTATCTTTTTTACGATCCGCCTGCGCCAGTTTTTGAGGCAAGTGCTGTATTCAGAAAGCACTTGCCCCGTAAGTAGCCCTGGCGGATCGTAAATCCCCCGGCGGAATGCAAATTCCGCGGCTAGGGGGAGTTTACTATTTAAATAATGCGCGTCCCCGCGCCGATCGTACTGCGCATGCGCCGCCGGCTAAATTTCCCAGCGTGCATTGCTTCAAATGACTTCGCAAGGACGTCATTGTTTTCGTCGTTAACGCAATTAACGTATGGCCGTATTCCCGAACGACTTACGTAAACGACGTAAAAAATTCAAAACTCGACGCGGGAACGACGGCCATACTTAACATAGGATACGCCGCACTTACCCCGCATATAGCAGGGGTAAAGATCCGCCCGAAAAAGCCGAACGCAAACGACGTTAAAAAAACAGATTTGTTCGTTTTCGACGAACAATCAAACGGCCGATGTTCGATGCGAACATGTGTTTGCATCGAACGTGAAGCTCATCCCTACTAGTAATGGCGGCGATCAGCATTTTTTTTCAGTACTGCGACATTATGGCGGACACTTTGGACACTTTTGACACATTTTTGGCGATCAATGCTATAAAAATGCATTGGATTACTATAAAAATGCCATTGGCAGTGAAAGGGTTAACACTAGGGGGCAGGGAAGGGGTTAAGTGTGTTCCTGGGTGTGTTCTAACTGTATGGGGGGGTGGCCTCACTAGGGGAAATCACTGAGCTTCTGTTCATACATTGTATGAACAGAAGATCAGCGTTTCCCCCGCTGACAGGACCGGGAGCTGTGTGTTTACCGGTCCTTGCTCTGTAACGAGCGATAGCGTGTGCCCGGCGGTGATCGTGCCCGGCACAGGACTCAAAGGGCGAGCGGGGGGTGCGCGCGCCGGCCACCGGCGGCACGCACGCGCCCCCTAGTGGCCGCAAAAGAGCCGACGTATAGCTACGGGCTCTCGGCCAGGATAGCCGACCTGCCGCCGTAGAATGACGGTGGCTGGTCGGCAAGCAGTTAAAGACATTATCACAGGTATATACACCCATCAGGTACAATATTTAAAGGAATTTTTAATTTTTTAATTTTTTATTTAAGCATCAATAAAATCACTGCTCCTGGAGCAGTGATTTTAATAATGTTTAAATTTAAAAAAAAATGAAAAAATGCCTTTAAATATTGTGCCTGCTGGGTGTCTATAGTTTGCCTGTGAAAACGTCTTTGAGAACCCGGGTCTTGCCCGACGGAACATGTATCAATGGAAAAAAGTTTTAAAAGTGGTCTTTTTTTCAGGAGTCCTGCTGTTTTTTTTAACTTTTTTCCATTGATACATGTTCCCTGGGGCAAGACCCGGGTTCTCAAAGACGTTTTCCAACAATAACTTGAATATTGGTCTTTAAAATGATCATTTTTGAATTCGAACGTTCCAGTCCCATAGACTTCAATGGGGTTCTAAATGTTCGCGCGAACGGTCAGTCTGTTCGAAGGTTCTGGTGCGAACCGAACGGGGGGGTGTTTGGCTCATCCCTAATGCTGACCCATGGAACTAAGGAGGGTATTGTGAAGAAAATAGAGACTTTATTCTGTATTTTCTCATAGGTTATGTTTGTTTTTTTAAGAACCCCTGGACCGATCTGGGTGAAATTTGGATATGTTGGTCCCCCAGATCACGGCTATCAGGGGATATGTAATGGCAGGGATACCTTGTGTGGAAAAAGAGTGTTCAAACTTTTAGGAAAATTGGGGTGCTCTCTGCCTGGAGATAATTGGTTTATTCCTTAACTGATCTCAATATCTCCCAGGCAGAGCCTGCTGTGGTAATATCGTCTGTGGTGTCATGTAAATGAACTTTGGTTCATTGCGTTCATTGTGTGAATTTCTATTGTTTAGCAGGTGAGAAGAGCTTACCTCTGAGTCACCTCTTCTGGGCAAATGACCAGTTACTAACTCATGGGGATTATATCGGTGACAGCCGTCTGTCTCCTAAAAGAGGTCTATTGAAGGGAGGGCTCGTTAGTAAAGCCATTGTATGATGTTGTGGGAGGAGTGTGTCATCGTCTGATGACTTCAAGTATTCCTTTTTCTGTATATAAGTAACCTGCCCTCTCAATAAAGGGTATGGGACTGTAGTCATAACCAATTTACAACTAATATAATATTACTATGGATAAATAAATAAATAATACTACAAAATTATACCTGTGGTATGAAATGGCCGTGGCCTTTATTTATAGGTATAAATGAATTGTAATATGTAAAAAACAATTCATAAATCAAAATTAAATAGTACATTTAAATATATTAGCTAATTTTATTAGCATATAACCATATATAAATATATATATACTATAATAACCAAAGTAGCTTAGCTATTTAAGCTCTAGCTAAATAAAAATAAATATATAATCCCCTTATAATAAGGGATTAAAACCTCCTAAAAAAGGCCACGACAAGGAGGGAGGGTGGGATGCGCTTCTCCAAGTCTTCTCCGTTCTTCTGCCACAGATGACGCATCCTCATGGGACTGTAGTCATAACCTTTTAAGAACTAATATACTATTTTAATAGATAAATAAATAAATAATACTACAAAATATACCTGTGGTATGAAATGGCCGTGGCCTTTATTTATAGGTGTAAATAAATTGATTATATCAAACAATTCTTAAATCAAAATTAAATAATCAATTTAAGTATATTAAATCAATTTTATTAACATATAACCATATATATATCTTATAATAATACAATTAGCTTAGACATTTAAGCTCAAGCTAAAACAATCATGAAATATACCATCCCCTTACAAGAAGGGATTAAAACCTCATAAAAAAGGCCACGACAGGGAGGGAGGGTGGGATGTGCTTCTACAAAACTTCTCCAATCTTCTGCCCACTGCTGACACATCCTCTATCTTTTTATAGGGTTAGAGGACCGTTGTTTGGGGCAACTGTCAACAAAAGCTCAAACAATCATAGGTAAGTATTTATTTTTATTTTTTATTAACCACTTCCCGACCGCCCACCGCAGGTATACGTCGGCACTTTGAAGATGGATATCTCAGTAACGGCAGCAGCTGCTGCCACAACCGAGATATCCCTCTCTTCTGTGGGCGATCGGGTAAACGATAATGGCGGTCTCCGCAGCGGAATCGCCGCGAGATCGCCGTTATCGGTGGCGGGCGAGCGTCCCCCCCCCTCCCGCTGCGCTCCCGTGCCCTCCGCCGCTTACCGGAGCCGTCAGTAGCGGCGGAGGCGATCGGGTGCGCTCGTCTGTTCAGCGGGGATGCGAGTGAGGGAAAAAATTTCCCTCGTCCATCCCCGTAGCTCTGCTGGGCGGAAGTGACGTCAAACGTCAGTTCCAAACAGCGTCTTAAAGAGACATTTTTTAAAAAAATTTTTTTTTTTGCTTTTTAGCCTAAATATGAGATCTGAGGTCTTTTTGACCCCAGATCTCATATTTAAGAGGACCTGTCATGCTTTTTTCTATTACAAGGGATGTTTACATTCCTTGTAATAGGAATAAAAGTGATAATTTTTTTATTTTTTTTTATTTTAGTGTTAAAAATTGGTAAAATAAATACAAATAAATACGAAAACAAAAAAAATTTTTTTTTTAAATCGCCCCTTTACGACGAGCTCGCACGCAGAAGCGAACGCATACGTGAGTAGCGCCCGCATATGAAAACGGTGTTCAAACCACACAAGTGAGGTATCGCCGCGATCGTTAGAGCGAGAGCAATAATTTTAGCCCTAGACCTCCTCTGTATCTCAAAAAATGCAACCTGTAGAATTTTTTAAACATCGCCTATCGAGATTTTTAAGGGTAAAAGTTTGACGCCATGCCACGAGCGGGCGCAATTTTTAAGCGTGACATGTTGGGTATCATTTTACTCGGCGTAACATTATCTTTCACAATATGTAAAAAAAATGGGCCAAATTTATTGTTGTCTTATTTTTTAATTTAAAAAAGTGAATTTTTTCCAAAAAAAGTGCGCTTGTAAGACCGCTGCGCAAATACGGTGTAACAAAAAGTATTGCAATGACTGCCATTTTATTCTCTAGAGTGTTAGAAAAAAAAAATATATAATGTTTGGGGGTTTTAAGTAATTTTATAGCAAAAAAAAATGTTTTAGTCTCGTAAACACCGAATCTGAAAAACAGGCCCGGGGCTAAAGTGGTTAATTAAACTTTAATTTTAT
Source organism: Rana kukunoris (assembly GCA_029574335.1). Lineage (NCBI taxonomy): Eukaryota > Metazoa > Chordata > Amphibia > Anura > Ranidae > Rana > Rana kukunoris. The sequence continues at coordinate 246,027,110 of CM056059.1, forward strand.
TTTCTGGTATGACACAGTCCCATAGGTGGTGGGGGCGGGGACATTTCATGCCCCGCCCTTCACCTTCATGGGACTGTAGTCATAACCTTTTAAGAACTAATATAATATTTTAATAGATAAATAAATAAATAAATAATACTACAAAATATACCTGTGGTATGAAATGGCCGTGGCCTTTATTTATAGGTGTAAATAAATTGATTATATCAAACAATTCTTAAATCAAAATTAAATAATCAATTTAAGTATATTAAATCAATTTTATTAACATATAACCATATATATATCTTATAATAATAAAATTAGCTTAGCCATTTAAGCTCAAGCTAAAACAATCATGAAATATACCATCCACACGCCAGGCCCAATTTTAAGGAGCCTGGCACCCCACCAAGGCGACAGCCAATTCAACACAGGTTTGTAAATCTAAATTGAAGATGTCAAGAGCAATGTCAGATAAATGCACATTGTCTGGTCTATAAAAACCAGGAAAACCACCTTCTAAGTTAAAGAATGTAAATAAAGAAAAAACTGCGCTAATATTAGTAGAAAAAAAGGCTGCCACATACAAACAAACAAAGTCAACAGAATATGGAAACAAAAAATGTAGCGCTAATAGTAAATAGTAGCAAATATGAAAATCACATTTGTATAAAGTGAATACATTGGAGCCACTAACACTGAGCATGAAGTGGCCCAAAAGGAGTGCTCAAACTGTGCAAAGTTCCAAAGTCTATATGTAGACGAGTGGGTAATCATCCAATAAAGGGAAGACCAGCGAATTTCTATAGGTCACAATCTCATCATGATCAGAAGAAAACGTAAATGCTTTTACCAGATGGGTTGGACTCAGGTACTATACAGTAGTGAGTCAGACAGGCACTGTGGTATTTTGAACCGGGACCACTGGAAACCGGAAGGCAGGATCACAGTAGATAACTGGAACTAGAGCTGGAAATCCACATCAAAAACCAGGTGTAACTTGAATGGTGTGGAACGTCAGGTTGTAGATTCCAGGTGAGATCCTTGAGCCACTAATCAAAGGTTGGAAGCCTAGAGTATGGCTGGGGCTCAGCAAGGCCGCAAGGTAGATGATATGTGAAAAGAGGAAGAACACGAAGCTCCAATAGTGCAGATGAGTAAAACCAATCAAGGTTTATTGATAAAAGTCATAAAAACAAAAATATGACATACATTAAAAAGTGATCACGAATTAGCAATATGGGGTGCTAGATAGTGAAAACCCACCGCGTTTCGGCTGAATAAGCCCTCAACAGGGGCAACACTTGAAGGCTTATTCAGCCGAAACGCGTTGGGTTTTCGCTATCTAGCACCCCATATTGCTAATTCGTGATCACTTTTTAATGTATGTCATATTTTTGTTTTTATGACTTTTATCAATAAACCTTGATTGGTTTTACTCATCTGCACTATTGGAGCTTTGTGTTCTTCCTCTTTTCACATATCATCTACCTTGCGGCCTTGCTGAGCCCCAGCCATACTCTAGGCTTCCAACCTTTGATTAGTGGCTCAAGGATCTCACCTGGAATCTACAACCTGACGTTCCACACCATTCAAGTTACACCTGGTTTTTGATGTGGATTTCCATCTCTAGTTCCAGTTATCTACTGTGATCCTGCCTTCCGGTTTCCAGTGGTCCCGGTTCCCAAATACCACAGTGCCTGTCTGACTCACTACTGTATAGTACTTGAGTCCAACCCATCTGGTAAGCGCATTTACGTTTTCTTCTGATCATGATGAGATTGTAACCTATAGAAATTCGCTGGTCTTCCCTTTATTGGATGATTACCCACACGTCTACATATAGACTTTGGAACTTTGCACAGTTTGAGCACTCCTTTTGGGCCACTTCATGCTCAGTGTTAGTGGCTCCAATGTACTCACTTTATACAAATGTGATTTTCATATTTGCTACTATTTATTATTAGCGCTACATTTTTTGTTTCCACCTTCTAAGTTCACATGTCTAAAAGACATACCATGAACCAAAGGCATGAATTTATCCAATGACCTAGTAAGTCTCCTGTGAATTCTTTCTAAATACTTACGCTCACAGGGCAGAGCAACCAATCTAGTTGAGGAATAATTTCAGAAAAGACCAAAATAGTATTAGGCAAAACAGCATGTAAACTTAACATATCAAGCTTAATTTGAGAAATCAACTATAACGTCTTGCGTATTCCAAGATCATTACCATATAAGTGGAAAATGATGATCTGTGGTATGGGCCAACAAACATGTAAATGAGATAGCACAGAACGTAAATTGCTCCAAACCATACAACATAGCCCATACCAATATAAGTAAAATTCCGATGAGGTAAACCTAAGTTATCGCCATAGACTCTCCATTCAGCTCTCTTCTGAGCCCAAAAAATATAAGAGTGTCCTATTATCCAGACGTTATATCAGGCATCTAAAATCGAAATTGAAAATTAGGTCTAACATACGATCTATAACAATTCGATCACCAACCACCAATTTCAGATTCATTAAGACCAAACATAGCTGCCGTAGTGGCTGCACCGATACGAAAAGAGTGAGATGAAAACCGCAGGTGTCCCAACTGTAATGCTTTGAGGCATCTACGTAGAACGGCCTGGAACTGATAAATAGTCACCGGAGCACCCGTGACATGAATCAAAAATTGCCTATGAAAAACAGGTCTCACTCCCAAAAAACATCTAAGTAAAGAGAAAACGCAATAGCGAGCGCCAGGATTAGCCAGCAAAGTAATCCACCGACCATGACCCATACGATCATTCTAACTCTTATGAAGCAGAATTTGAATAGAATCAGATCTAACAAAAACATCCCGAAAGAAGAGACCAGAGTCATCAGAAACCTTACGTGGCAACAATTCCGAAAGGCCCCAAAAAAACATAAACAAAACAACAAAGAAAGTAAGAGGGATTCATACGGAGAAAAACAGACATCCTTAGAAACGTCACAAAGACGACCCAAAAGGTCAACAGAAATCGGTAATCTATCATCAGCGACCAAATGTTTCCTTCTATAACCCTGCAAGGCATGCTTGACTGAGAAAAAGGAAATACAGGACCTGATACCTTGCAGATGCATAAAGAAGGAAACACCGGAAAAAGTTTTAACAATGAGAATGTGAATAACCACAAGACATTCGAAAATTTAGAAAGGACAGAACTAAACCTTCCGAAAACGGGGGTTGATCACATCCCAAATAAAGCAAGTAAGAACACCACAATTTCCACAAAGCTGTATACGACGCCCACATGGAGGGTGCCAAAGAACACCTAATGGCAGCAAAAACAGGATTCACCAAAGGTCCCATAAGTGTGGAGGGCATAATAGGCCAATAGGATCCGCATCCGGCACCAATCGTCAAAATTCTTGAATCCGAGAGCGGGATCATGCATCAGCAATAAGATTATCTTTTCCAGGAATGTATTTTGCTTTAAGCCAAACATTAAGGTTTAAACATTTAAACACCAACAATCTAAGTACAGCAAGAACAGGAAGATATTTAGACGATAAGCAATTAAGAGCAAAAACTACACCACTATTATCCGAATAAAGTAAAATACGACGATTCCTAAAATTAACACCCCACAATTCCAAAGGCCACTAAAACAGGAAAAACTATCCAACAAAACAATATTAGAAGTCAAACCCGCATCCTTTCAAGTTTCAGGCCACGAATCAGCAGACCAATGACCGTCCCAATAAGCACCATATCCACACGATCCAGCAGCATCTGTATGCAGAAGAAGAGCAGAGGCCGAACAAAAAGGAGTATACCACAAACAATTACCATTAAACGTAGCCAAAATTGTACGCCAAACTTTAAGGTCTTCTTTAATTCAAGATGTAATTCTCACAAAATGGAAAGGAGAAGAAATTCCAGAACTGACCCGATACAATCTCTTAGAGAAGACATGACCCATTGGCAAAACCCTGGACACAAAAGCCAATAAACCAAGAAGAGATTGCAACACTTTCAACCTAACTTTATGTTTGGAAAGAATAAAGTCCAATAAAATCCTAATTTTAACAATCTTTTCATCAGGAAGATGGAATTCCATTGAAACCGTATCTATCTGAATACACAGAAAGTCAAAACAAGACGTAGGGTAAACAGATTTTTTATCGGCCAACAGAACACCAAACTCCCGACAGACAATCCGAAATTCAGTAAATAAATATAAACAATCAGATGTACCAGCTTCACCAATAAACAGAAAATCATCCAGATGCAATGCAATGAGTTATTAGAACCAGCACCAAAACCAACAACCCATTCAATAAACGTTAAAAAGAGTTCAAAATAACAACAAGAAAGTGAACATCTTATCAGCAGACCCCTATCGAAGTAATATTCATTTTGAAAACAGAAACCCAAAGAGTTAAAAGCGGATGGATGAATAGGAAGTAACCGAAACGCGGATTGAATATCAGCTTTAGCAAGTAAAGCAGAGGCACCAACACTCCTAATTTTTAACAAAGTGTCATCAAAAGAAGAATATTGAACAGAACACAGCGAGGGGTCAATATCATCGTTCAAAGAAAATCTAAACGGGAATAAGAGATGGTGTATCAATCTAAAAGAGTTTGAAAATTAACAAAAGGAGGAGTAGAAAAGTGACCTTCAATTCTACCAGCTCACAATTCTTTATTCAATTTCTCACGAACAGCCAAATTAGAAGAAACAGAATGCAAATTAGGAAAGACACGACAACCAATTTCAGAAAAAGAAGGTTATCGAAAACCAAACAAGAAACCAACACGCAGGACGATTGCCCTCTGACATTCTGGATACATGTGAAGCCAAGGTAGCATGTTTAGAATGTTCACCGGCGTTGTGGCTTTTAATAAAAAGCTCCTTCGAAGGAGCATAAGCGTTCTTAAAACAACGAGAAGCAGGGTGAGAACCAGCGCAATGACTACACTCATGTTTGTATTTACAGCTGTTAGGCCGCTTACACATGCCATCATTGAAATTAAAATACACACACCTCTCCTATACATATTACTGGCATTGGAAACATTAACTTTAACCAACGGCTTCTGAGGTAATAAAAGATTGAGCCACAGACCTATATCTTTTGAACCCCACTTCAAAGATTTGTGCACAGACAACTTCTGTCGAAATGCTTCGTCATAATAAAACCATGAAAAATGTTTTTTTGATATGTTGGAATAAGCCAGAACACAAATCAGGGCGCTGTTCACCCAGCACGCTGGCATAAATGCAAAATGCCTACAGCCAGTTGTTAAAAGAGCGTGGCGGCAATTTTCGTTTTTTATCATCTTTACGATCACCATCCTTCTTAACCACCTTAAGCTCATGGTTGGACGGAAGCCAGAATTTAAACTTAGTCTCCTTTCCAAAAAAATTCTTTCACTGCACTAGATAAATGATACCCCAGAGGACACAAATTGCACGTCAAAACTTCCCTTAAGCAAGATTCTGGGACCAAAGGAGGAATCAAAACATCATGAGCAGCAGGAATAACCGTTGCAGTGGCAACTGAGGTAGAGACAGGGCTAATATGAACCTCAGACAAAGGATCCAGCCACACAGAAGCAGGGGTTGATTAACAGAATTAAAAGAATTAACAAACATGGACATAAATTTGAAAAAAAAAAAAAAAAAGTAATTCCCTGACTGGAGAAGAATTATTAAACTCACCAGCAGGAGCTGTAACCAACTCAGTCGAGGCATTCGCAGGCAGCGGATTTGGAGAAACGACAAAATCAGGAGATGCATGGTCATGATCAGGCGCCATGGTAACGGGAACCGTCAACAAAGAAGGAGCTGTATCAATAAAACTGGAAGCATTTAATTGATGATCAGAAAACATTAGAAGGTATTGCAATATTTCATTTCATTTCATTGCAATACCTATAGATTTACAAAGACGCTTCCTCCCAGACATCTGTTTACTACCAGTCGCCATGACAACAGGATTGGCTGGCTGTGATGGACCTACAAAATTAATCTGAGGCATTCCAGCTGAAGTAACAGCACTAGAAGGGGTTAAAAAAAGAGGCAGAACAATTAGAAACCCTAAGTAAATCATTATTACAATTATCAATACAATTTAAATTAAATAACTTGTCTTCTTTCCCCTAGAGACCTGACCAGGCGGAGATTCGAACCTGAGAGGACACTTAAGCTGCCTCTGTGTTGATCTGCCTTGATGTACTGTGCACGCGCCAGCGATTCCAGCCGAAGTAGAAGGCCGAACGACATCGCGGATGAAGGAAGGGCCTGAAGCCGATTACACAGGCGGAGATGACAACATCTGACAGCAAGAGACAGAGGAACCGCCACTCACTGCACCGGAGGAGAGTCCACTATAGGACACCAGAGGTCCAAGGGGGAGAAAGTATATCAGGGGGGATAACAGGGTGAGAAAGGGAGGAAGAAGGACATTTTTTTTTTTTGTTCAATAAATTTTTATTGGTATAAGAAACAAAGAGAAAGTATCCACATACAGCGTTGCATTAGTGAATGGAGGAACATCAAACAAACCGTCATCAACAGAGTATCACAACCAATTATAAATTATAAAATAAGCACTTGGATTGATGGACCATTCGCAAATCTAAGCAGCCCAATCTAAAGAGCCTCATGGTAATGAAACCACCTCCGAATACACTGTTGTGTACCTTCAACTTACAAGGAGGCCCACTCAAAATTTTCACCGAGCCCAAAGATAAATCAGCTCCACCTTAACACTTTTTAGAGAGATAAGGTACATAGATACCCCAAAAAAAAAAAGAAAATAAATAATAAAAAAAAACCAAAGCACCACAACAAAAACAAGAAAAAGAGAGAAAAAGGAGGGAGAGGAAGTGGGAAACAGAAGCGGGGAGAGGGAAAGAAGAAGGAGAGGGAAGAGGAAAAGACAGGAAGGGGTAGGGGTGTAGCCAGCGCTCACAGAGGGGACACAGCATGTATAAAAACGAACCTCATACTAAAGAGCTAGACAGATTGGGCCATAACCTCTGCGTATGTAGAGGAGAATTTAAAGGTGAACCAGCAGGACCATATCTTATGCGCCAATTCGGATTTATTACGTAGCTCCAAGGTGCTACTTTCCATATGGTAAATGCTGTCCACCTCCAAGAGCCACTGCTTCATGGTGGGGACCCTCTGTTGCTTCCACAGCCGGGGGATGAGAGCCTTGGCCGCATTAAGGAGATGGGGGGTAATAGATTTAGCATACCGTCCTATTGGTTCACCCGAGCAATGAAACAATACCACCCATGGATCTTCAATGACCCTGACCCCCTGTATCTTTTCAATCAAACACAACACCTGAGACCAATATGGTTTGATTAGGGGACAAAGCCACCATATATGAGCATGTGAGCCCCGTTCACCACATCCCCTCCAACAGTGCTCCGATGTAGATGGAAAAAATCTGTGCAGAACTTCAGGCGTGTAATGCCACCTCATTAGTAGTTTGTAGTTCATTTCAGCTGTTTTTGAAGAAATGGCCGAGACATGAGCCAATTGCAGCAATGAGGGCACTTGAGATTCAGGCAATTGACTTTGGAGATCCTGTTCCCATTTGGAGAGGAACGAGTGTTGGGCAACGGGTGGGAGGGCCAGCAAGGATTTGTAGAAACTAGAAAGAGGCCTTTCAGGTGGTTGCGGACCCTGCAGTAAACTTTCAACTAGGGTCAGTTCCAATTCCGACCTCAGCGGGTGGGGTAGGGATTTCACAAACTGTGCTAACTGGTGGTGTTTCCACTGATCCATGAAGGAGGCTGTAGTTGACGGAATCATTGCTGACAAGGGGAGAACCCCAGAATCAGAGGTCACTTGGTGGAGCAACAAAGGCGCAGATGAAAATCGATTCTCAAAGGTAGAGTCAATATTCCCGGGCGGGAAAAAATCATGACCAGCAATGGGCATTAACGGTGAGTTGTAGGGCCAGTGTTGCATTTTGCATAGCGAATCCCATATAGCAAACGATGATTTAGAGAGGGGGGATATAGACTGGGACTTTTTACGAAACTTGGGAGGTATCCATATGGAAGAAAACAGATCTGCCCCATATAAGTCCATTTCCAATTGCACCCATAGCTTTGTGTCCTTATGATATTTCCAATCCGACACCCTAGATAACACAGTAGCAAGAAAATACTTTCGAAGGTCTGGGAGCGCAAGGCCCCCAGATCGCTTTGGCCTAATCAGCCAGGTATACGCGATCCTAGGGCGTCTGCGATTCCATACATATCGTCTAATCAAAGATTGAGCTACCTTAAAGAAACCAAGGGGGACCCCATATGGCACCATCTGGAACAGAAAAAGCAGTCTGGGCAAGATATTCATTTTCACAATGTTAATACGACCCAACCATGAATGAGCCAACTGGGTCCACTTTTGCAAGTCAGTCCTAATAGAATTCAACAGTGGGATGTAATTGCAACGAAATAGGGAGTTCAAATTAGAGGTCAAAAATATACCCAAGTATTTTAGTGATTGGGGCTTCCATGTGAATGGGAAGGCAGGTTTCAGTTGGGCTACTAGTCTAAGGGGGACAGAAATGTTTAGTATTTCCGATTTAGAAAGATTAATTTTGAAATTGGAGATGGCGCCGAATCTAGCAAATGCCGACATGAGTGAGGGGAGAGTGAGGAGGGGCTGTTGGATATAGAAGAGAATATCATCTGCATAGGCCGCGTATTTGTGTTCATAAGGGCCTACCGTGATACCATGGATATCAGGGTCAGAACGTATGGAGGAGAGGAAAGGCTCCAAGGAGAGGGCAAAGAGGATCGGGGACAAGGGACACCCCTGACGAGTGCCATTATGTAGGGCGAAGGAGTCGCTCAGGGTACCATTAATCCTTAGTTGAGCAGTCGGCGTGCAATAAAGAGCCGAGATTCTGGCTAGCATATTCGGACCCAACCCCAAACATCCCAGAGTAGCCATCAGGTACTCCCAGTCCACCCTATCAAATGCTTTCTCTGCGTCAGTGGACAGCAGGAGGGTGGGCTGGGAGCACCGTCTCGCAAAGGAAATCAAAGAGATCGTCCTGAGGGAATTGTCCCTCGCCTCCCTGCCAGGTATAAACCCAGTCTGGTCGCTAGACACCCATTGAGGGACAAAGGGCATCAGTCTTAACGCCACTGCCTTGGCGTATACTTTAGCATCAATATTTAACAGACTAATCGGGCGATAGCTACTACAAAGACTGGGATCCTTATCAGGTTTGGGCAGTATTGTGATATGAGCATGCAAAGTCTCCGGGCGAAACCCACCTCCCGACGGAACCGAGTTAGCATATGAAGTGAAAAATGGAAGGAGAGTGTCAGCAAACTCTCGGTAGTAGTTAACGGAGAACCCGTCAGGGCCAGGTGCCTTACCGGCAGCCATGGATTTAAGTGCTACTCCAAGTTCCGCGGTGGTGAAGTCCCCCTCCAGAGCTTCCAAAGCCGCAGCTGGAAGCTTTGGCATGTTAGCTTGTTCCAAATAGCTTTGTATAAGAGTAGATTTGCACTCCCCATCCTGCAGCTGTCGACCTACATTATAGAGTTGCTGATAAAAAGAGCGAAACTCTCTTGCGATGTCTTTAGTGTCATACAGTAGGGAGTCAGAGGAAGATTTAATTTTGGCTATGTAAGAGGCGGCCTTCTTCTGCTTTAGGGAACGGGCCAGGAGACGGCTAGGTCTATTACCCCACTCATAGAATTGCTGGGACACTAGACGGAGCTTTGCAGTGGTCTCCACATAAAATAGAGCTTTCAGCTCCTCCCTTTTTTGCGTTAACACATGAAAGACAGATGGTGAGCTAGAGAGTTTATGATTTTTCTCCAACTCACCGATCTCCTTAAGAAGTCTCAACTTGGAATGGTTCCTCTCCCTCTTCTTCCTAGCACCCACCTCCATGAACTTACCACGAATAAAGGCCTTGTGGGCCTCCCACAGGACTCCCGGGGATGTGACAGAGGAGCCATTTTCCCTAAAATACATGGAGAGCAGTTCGCCAATCTCCCGTTTAGTTACGTCATCGGTTAGAAGGGAATTGTTAAGCCTCCAGTTAGTGGATTTTAATGGCAGGGAGGGGACACGCAAGGTTAGGCTAACGGGAGAGTGGTCCGAGACTGTAGATATGCCTATGTTGGAGTTAGAGACCAGCTCCAGGAAATGGTGATTTATAAAGAAATAGTCTATCCTAGAGTGAGAGCTATGAAGATGTGAATAGTGGGTGTAATCTTTTTCACATGGGTGCATTATACGCCAAACATCTAGGAGCTGGGCCTCGTGTAGTTTTTTACGTATGTGGGTTAGACGTTTATGGGAAACACAGGATCTGCCCAGGGAGGTATCCAGTGTGGGTTCCAAAGGCACATTAAAATCACCCGCTAGCAGGACACACCCCTGAGCAAAGTCACCTAGTTTAGTCAAAGTGGACACCAGGAAGCTCACCTGCCCATGGTTGGGAGCATAAAAGTTAGCCAAAGTGCATTTCAACTTGCCCAGAGTACCCCTCAGGAACAGATAACGACCACAGGGGTCCGCCAAGGACTCCTCCAAAACAAAAGAGGTTCCCCTGCGGAACCCGATGGCCACTCCCTTCGCCTTAGAAACATCAGATAGGCTATAATGCCAGATGGGAAAATGGTGGTCAAATAATTTCACTGACGTGGTGTGTGTCAAATGCGTTTCCTGAAGGTAGACAATGTCCCCCTGCATGCGTTTAAGTTCCCTATATAGAGTGTGCCGCTTACCTGGAGCGTGAAGACCTCTCACATTAAGGGATAGAAGATTTACAGTGGCCATGGCTTCCGGAGGGGACCCACAACACAACGAACCCCCGTGAGGCTGGCGGGAAGAAGGGAGTAGGGAGAGAAATGAGAGGAAAACACAGAGAGAGAAAAGGAGGGGAAAAAATAAATAAAAATAGAAGTGCACAAATAATAACTAAAAACCATCAAATGGAGGGAGCCCTTAGCTGCACGCAAGTCCTTGCCGTGCAACACCCGGAGCAGCGCGGGGTCCAACCCCCAACCGCGACCCGCCCCCGAGAGGGTGATCGCAGCCGAGAACCAGACCCCCCACCGACCCGAGCAGGGGGGCCGGGACGCACCCGAAACCAAACCACGCATGTCAGCCATAGGCATACGTAGTCTGCGGGGTCCGGCGCCAGCACAATGAGAAAAAAAAAAAAAGAACAACATTAACATTGGACAACCATAACACATCTAATGCACACTCAGTAACTATTGATGCAGCACATGATATTCCATCAACTCAAACCCAGACCCACCCCGCATGAACCAAAGAGACTCAAAGGAAGGGTTAGGTAAAGTCAAGGCAGTCATTGTAAGCTACAAGCCCCATTGGATCCTCGCCATAGAACAGCCGACAATGGGTAAATGCCAGGTGACAAGTCAAAAAAAAAATAAAAAATCAAGGGCAATCAAAAATACAAAAAGTGACAGCCATAAAAATAAAATAAAAATAGAAGTAAAACCGTCAAAAGTTAGGAATTATAGAAACAGGCAAACTCAACATACTGCCGTGGAAACAGACTGCAAGGTCATACTTGCTTGACTCGGGAGAGCAACTGAATCAGGTGTGGAGACAGGCGGAACACTCAGTCGGCTTTAGGAGTAGACGCTGGGGTGGTAGACCGGCGCTTGCGGGAAACTTTCTGCCATTGCACGTCAGGTGCCTGCACAACAGCCGGGACGCCATCTTGCCAGCCGGGAAGCTCCGGGGGTTCAATGTTGAGGTCCATGCAGAACACCTCAAGGTCCTCCGGGAAGCGGAGGACTGCTGTCTTCCCATCTCTGGTAGCAAGCAAGGCTGCAGGGAACCCCCATCTGTACGGAACAGAGGCTGCTCGGAGCTTCTCAGTGAGTGGCTTGAGAGCTCTCCTGCGTTCTAGGGTTTCCCGGGCCAGATCTGGGAAGAACGATAAGACAGCGCCATCAAAGTCCAGTGAGGCAGCTTCCCTGGCCTTCCGCATAATGAGCTCCTTTTCCTCAAAGTAGTGGACTCGACAGATCACATCTCTCGGGATATCCGACGACAAGTTGCGTGGACGCAGAGCTCGATGCACCCTATCCAGAATCAGGGGGTGATCCGCAGCATTGCCCAGAAGCCGGTTAAAAATCCCGCGAATGGAGGCCAGCAGATCTTCATCTCTCGTTGCCTCCGGGAGCCCCCTTACGCGAATATTATTCCTCCTATTCCTGTTCTCCTGGTCTTCGATTTTATAAAGCGCCATTCTATGAGCTATAGCAAGGGACCGTGTGGTGGTCTGCAGATCCCTGATAGCCGTGGCGTGCCTGTCTAGGCGATGTTCTGTTTCCTCCACACGAAGCAGGACCTGGCCCAAATCAGAGCGCACCCCCGAGAGTTCCTTCTTGATTGCCTTTTCCAAGCCCTGAAGCATAGATGCGAGGTCAGACTTAGTCGGGAGGCCGCTTACCAGGTCCGCTACGTCCGAGTGTCTGCCCGCACTCCACTCACCTTCCGATCCACACGAGGAGGCTGGGGACGTACAGCGATGCTCTGGCCTATGTCGGGAGGCGGGGTTCACACTCAGCCCACGTGGAGAGCGGCCTAGGCTGTCCGTCTCCGTGAATTCCTCCGGCTCCGCGGCGAGAAAACGCCTAATGGTGCCCGTAGATGTCCCCTTTTTGGTTTGCAGCTTTCCCGACTTCCTAACCATGCTGGCCATGAGGTTAGAACCAAGCTAGGTTATCCAAAAAACGAATATTTCAGGTGCTGGCACCGGAGCTCAAGAAGGATGCGTCTTCACCGTCTCATGTCCAGGCCACGCCCCTCAGGAAGAAGGACATGGCACCGCAGGACCGGAAAAAAACAGGTCCACGACCAGCAGAAGAGGGAGAAGGAGAAAACAGGGGAGAAGAGCCAGGAAGAGAGAGCCATTTCATGCCCCGCCCTTCACCTTCATTCTTTTTATAGGGCTAGAGGACCGTTGTTAACGGCAATTGACAACAAAGACTTCACCAATCATAGGTAAGTAAGAAACTGTTATATATATATTTTTTTAAAACTTAATTAATCTCTAGGTATGACCCAATCCCATAGGTGGTGTGGGCGGGTACATTTCATGCCCTTCCCTTCACTTTCATGGGACTGTAGTCATAACCAATTTACAACTAATATAATATTACTATGGATAAATAAATAAATAATACTACAAAATTATACCTGTGGTATGAAATGGCCTTTATTTATAGGTATAAATAAATTGTAATATGTAAAAAACAATTCATAAATCAAAATTAAATAGTACATTTAAATATATTAGCTAATTTTATTAGCATATAACCATATATAAATATATATACTATATACTATATATACTATAATAACCAAAGTAGCTTAGCTATTTAAGCTCTAGCTAAATAAAAATAAATATATCATCCCACACGCCAGGCCCTAATTTAAAGATCATGGCACCCCACCATGGCGACAGCCAATTTAACACAGGTATTGTCCAGAGCAATATCGGATAAATGCACATTGTCTGTTCTATAAAAACCAGGCAACCCACCTTCCAAGTTCACATGCCTAAAAGACATACCATGAATAAAAGGCATGAATTTATCCAATGACCTATTAAGTCGCTTACAGATTTTGTCTAAATATTTATGCTCAGGACAAAGTAACCAATCCAAGCGAGGGATAACTTCAGAAAAAAACAAAATAGCATCAGGTAAAACAGAATGTAAACATAACAAATCGAGTTTAATCTGTGAAATCAGTTCTAATATTTTGCGTTTGCCAAGATCATTACCAGATAGGTGAAAAATGACGATCTGTGGTACGGGCCAACTAATATGTAATTGAGTCAGAACAGAACGTAAACTGCTCCAAAGCATACCACATAGGCCATACCAGTAAACATTAAAAGTATGATGAGGTAAACCCAAGTTACTGCCATACACTCTCCATTCAGCTCTCTTCTGAGCCCAGAAGACATAAGAATGTCCTATTATCCATATATTATAAAGGTTATCTAAAATTTAAATTGAAAATTAGGTCTAACATATGATCTATAACAATTAGAACGCCAACCACCATTTTTTTTAATCACAGATTCATTGAGACCAACCATAGCTGCTGTAGTGGCTGCTCCTATACGAAAAAAGTGAGATGAGAGACGCAGGTGTCCTAACCGTAACGCTTTTAGGCATCTACGCAGAACAGCCTGGAACTGATAAATAGTCACCGGGGCCCCCATGACATGTATCAAAAAGTGTTTATGTAAAACAGGTCTCACTACCAGAAATTGTCTAAGTAAAGAACAAATACAATAGCGAGCGCGGGGATCAGCCGGCAAGGTGATCCACCGATGGAAAGGAGAAGAAATACCGGAGATAGCCCTATACAATCTTTTAGAAAAAAAAACGACCCATCGGCAAAACCCTGGAAGCAAACGCCAACAAGCCAAGAAGAGATTGCAACACTTTCAACCTAACCTTACGTTTGGAAAGCACGAAATCCAACAAAATCCTAATCTTTACAATCTTTTCTTCAGGAAGACAGAACTCCATGGCAATCGTATCTATCTGAATACCTAGAAAGTCAAGACAAGACGTTGGGAAAACAGACTTTTCCTCGGCCAAAGGAACACCAAAATCTCGACATGTAATCCTAAACTCGGTAAATAAATATAAACAATCAGATGAACCAGCTTTTCCAATAAATAGAAAATCATCCAGATAGTGTAATAAGTTATTAGAACCTGCGCGACAACCAACAACCCATTCAATAAATGTTGAAAAAAGTTCAAAATAATAACATGAAAGAGAACATCCCATCGGGAGACACTTATCAAAGTAATATTCACCTTGAAAACAGAATCCCAAAGAGTTAAATGCAGAAGGATGAATAGGAAGTAACCTAAAAGCGGATTGAATATCAGCCTTAGCGAGCAAAGCAGAAGCACCAACACTCCTAATTTTGGCCAAAGCATCATCAAACGAAGAATATTGAACAGAACACAATGAGGGATCAATATCATCATTCAACGAAAACCCAAATGGGAATGAAAGATGGTGTATCAACCTAAAAGTGTTCGGTTCTTTCTTAGGGAAAATCCGGAAAAGGAGGGGAAGAAAAGGGGCCTTCAATCCTACCCGCGTCCAATTCTTTGTTCAATTTTTCACGAACAACAGACTCATTCGAAGAAATAGAAGGCACATTAGGAAAAACCTGACAACCGACTCCAGAAAAAGAAGGTAAGGGAAAACCAAACAGGAAACCATCATGCAGGATGATTGCCCTCTGACTTTCTGGATACATGTGAAGCCAAGGTAGCATGCTTAGAATGTTCATCGGTGTTGTGGCTTTTAAGAAAAAGCTCTTTAGCAGGAGCAGAAGCGATAGAAGCCGATTTTTTAAAACAACGTGAAGCAGGGTGAGAACCAGTGCAATGACTACACTCGTGTTTGTATTTACAGCTGTTAGGCCATTTGCACACGCCATCATTAAAATGAAAAGACACCCCTCTCCTGTACGTATTACCGACACCGGAAACATTAACCTTAACCAAAGGCTTCTGAGGCAGTAAAAGATTGAGCCACAGACTCACGTCTTTCGACCCCCACTTTAAAGATTTGTGCACCGACAACTTCTGGCGAAATGCTTCATCATAGTAGAACCATGAAAAGCCTTGAAAATTTTTATATGCTTCTAAAATAATTTCAACATGTTGGAACAAGCCAGAACACAAATCCGAGCACCGTTCACCTAGCACGCTAGCGTAAATGCAAAAGGCTTGCAGCCAGTTGTTAAAAGAGCGTGGCGCCAATTTATTCTTGTCATCACCCTTTTGATCCCCATCCTTCTTAACCACTTTAAGCTCATGATTGGATGGAAGCTAAGTTAGGATTTCAACATAGTCCCCCCTCCAAATTTTTTCTTTAATCGCACCTGATAAATGAAATCCTAGAGGAGACAAATCGCATGTCATAACTTCCCTTAAGCAAGATTCCGGGACTAAAGGATGAACTAAACATCAGGCGCAGAAGGAACCACAGTTGCCGTGGCAACTGAGGTAGAGACAGGGCTACTATGAGCCTTCCGACAAAGGATCCAGCCATACAGAAGCAGTAGTTGACTGCATTTGGTTAACAGTAGTAAATGAATTTTCAAACATAAACATACATTTAGAAAAAGAAGATAGTAATTCCCCGACCTGAGAAGAACTATTAAACTCACCAGCAGGCGCTGTAACCACTCCAGGTGAGGCATTCGCAGACCCTGCTGGTAGTAGATTCGGAGAAAAGACAAAGGGGATTCATCTTGCCCAGGCACTATTGCAATAGGATCCATTGGCAAAGGAGCAGCTATAACAATAAAACTGGGAGGATTAAATTGATGATCAAAAAGAACAAAATACACCAAAAATTAAAAAAGGCAAGACAATACCTTTAGTTTTGTAAAGACACTTCTTCCCAGCCATCTGTATATCACCAGTTGCCATGACAACATGGTTGGACGATGGAACAGTAGAATTCACCTGAAGCAAACCTTTAACAGCACTAAAAAGAGGACAATAAAGACAGAGGCAGAACAATTATAAAACCTAAATAAACTACTATTATCAATATAAGAATATTAAATCAAATTCACTTATTCTTCTTCTGTCCTTTAATGACAGGACCAGACAGGGATTCGAACCGGCGGGGACGCTTAAGCTGCCTCTGCGTAGCCCTGCTCTGACGTATTGTGCACGCGCCAGCGATCCCAACCGAAGAGGAAGGCCGAACGACATCTTGTGCGACGGAAGGGGCTGTCACTGATGACTCAAGCGGAGCTGACGACATCTGATGACCGGAGACAGCGGAAACGCCAGTAGCTGTTTGCGGAAGCCTGACACTGCACCCTGGAGGTTCGGGGGGGGGGGGGAGCACTCCAGGGGGGATGACGAAAGGAGAAAGGGAGGAAGAGGTACTCGGTACTGCAGGACCGAGCCCAATATTAGCAGAAGAGGGAGAAGGAGTAAACCCAGGAGAAGAGCCAGGGAGCGAGGGGCACTGCCGCATCCAGAGATCACCATCCGTAGCAGCGGCCTGGTCCATCATCTGGCGAAGTAAGTGCTCCATAACGGGTAAGTACAAAAGGTGTACAGATAATGCGCTTCTCCAAGTCTTCTCCGTTCTTCTGCCACAGATGACACATCCTCATTCTTTTTATAGGGCTAGAGGACCGTTGTTAGGGGCAACTGACAACAAAGACTTCACCAATCATAGGTAAGTAAGAAACTGTTATATATATATATTTTTTTTTAAACTTAATTAATTTCTAGGTATGACCCAATCCCATAGGTGGTGTGGGCGGGTACATTTCATGCCCCGCCCTTCACCTTCATTCTATGCCTGGTACACCCTTCATGAAGTCTTGGCTCATGCTTGGGGGAAAATTCTAACCATTAGGAAAAATGCTCCTGGAAACTGCATTCATCTCCACTATCCCTCTACCTCCTATGGTAGCGATAATCACTTATGCTCAGTGATTGGGAGATGGAAAGAAGGCCGCAGTACCATAACTACTGCAGGTCTTAACTTAATACTCTGCAATACCCAGCAATACCATTCAATAACTGGCAATACCTGGCAATACTGCAATACCCTGCCCATACCTGGCAATACCCGGCAATACGACAATACCCCGCAATACTCTGCAATACCCTGCAATACCCTTCAATACCCTTTAATACTCTGCAATACCTGGCAATACCCTGCAATACCCTGCAATACCGAGCAATACTCTGCAATACCTGGCAATACTCTGCAATTCCCGGAAATACCCGGAAATACCCAGAAATACCTGGCAATACCCTGCATCCCTCTGCAATACCCGGCAATACCCTGAAATACCCTGCAATACTGGGCAATACCCGGCAATACCCTGAAATACCCTGCAATACTGGGCAATACCCTGCAATACTGGGCAATACCCTGCAATACCTGGCAATACTCTGCAATACTCTGCAATACTCTGCAATACTCTGAAATACCCTGCAATACCCAGCCATGCTCAGCCATAACCAGCCATACTCTGCCATACCCAGCCATGCTCGGCCATGACCAGCCATGCTCGGCCATACCCAGCCATGCTCAGCCATAACCAGACATATTCTGCCATACCCTGCCATGCTTGGACATACACAGCCATACTCGGCAATGCTCAGCCATACTCGGCCATGCTTAACTTTGTGTAAAAAAAAGCATTTTAACCACTTCCCACCCGCCAGCTGTCATATGACATCCTTGAATTTGTGCAGGGATATCTGAATGATGTGAGAAGAAAATGTAGCGCTAAGTGAAATAGAGAAATTAATTTTCTGATTTAAAACGAATGTTAAATCACTGTAGTAAAATAGTGATAAAGTGACAAAAACAACAATAAAGGTGAAGTGAATGAAAAAAAAACAAGTGTTATAAAGAAACACAACCAAAAACAACAATGTAAAGTCCATCAAAAACTGGTGAAAGAAGGGATGGTGGAATGACCACGTAGATCCTCACAGGCAAACAGTAATTTCTTAAATTCAATGAAGATGTAAATGCGCTTACCAGAAGGAGTGGATCTGTCTTTTAGCTACAACAGATCAAGCAGGCATGAACACTCTCAGGGCACAAACTGCTCGGCTTCCTCAAACTGGATCAATGTGTGGGATGAATGTTCAGTGGAGGGCCATGGATGCACGATGTCCTGGAATGATGTCCCAAATAATCCAAGGTGTCCAACCCCAAATGAATGGGGGGGTTGGGAAAAGACGGAGATAGAAGGATCCAAACAAATGTGGGGGAGAGAAAGAAAAATATCAAGGTTTTATTGTAATGAAACCACAGGTTACATAAAAAGTGATCACAAGAAATAAAAGGGGCAATATGAGAATGGCATCATTCAGATATCAGATTTTTCAGTCCGCGATTCCCTACACCATAAGAATGTTCATAGCGGCTGTTCCAGTGTTTGATCGTTCTTACGGGAGGCGAGAGGGGACTCCCCCCCTCCCGCCACCCTCCGGTGCTTCTACCGACTCACAACTACAATCGAAGCAAGGATCTTTTTTTTTTTTTATTTCAGACTTCCCAGCCTAGAGGTGAGATGTGGGGTCTTATTGAAAAAAAAAAATGCAAACATTTTTGGGAACAAATGACATCTTCAAAAAACTCACCATGCCTTTTTCTAAATACCTTGGGATGGCTTCTTTCCAAAAAGGGGACATTTGTGGGGTATTTGTACTTTTCTGGCATGTTAGGGTCTCAAGAAATGAGATAGGCCGTCAGTACTTCAGGTGTGATACATTTTCAGATATTGGCACCATAGCTTGTGGACTCTATAACTTTCACAAAGACCAAATAATATACACCAATTTGTACTTATTTTTTACCAAAGATATGTAGCAGTATAAATTTTGTGCAAAATTTTATAACAGAAACAAAGAAAATTTCATTTTTTTTTACAGAATTTTCAATATTTTTTTCTTTTATAGCGCAAAACATAAAAAAAAACAACAGAAAAAAAAACACAACACTGATTAAATACCACCAAAAGAAAGTTCTATTTGTGTGAAAAAAAGGACAAAAATGTCATATGGGCAAAATGTGAGAGCACCGAAAGATGAAAATTGGTCTGGTTAGGAAGGGGGTTTAAGTGCCCAGTGGTCAAGTGGTTAATATTGTTTTTTTTTTTATTGTTTTGGTTTTTGAAAATTTATAATCCAGATCTGCATTTTTTTTAAATTTCTAGTGATCAACATGATTTGATTTTTAATTCTGTTGTGTCAAGTTACCACAATAACTCTTGGTGGGCGCAGGAATGGGCCCTGCTGTGAAATATTAGATCAAGAATTGTAATTACATGCCCCTGTGGAACAGGGGCAGAAAAATTTGCCTTAGGCACTGGTGCTGGTGCCACAACACTGCAATCCCTCACGGATACTCTAGTTGGAGCGCAGGGAATGAGCCAGCTGCAAAGAATTGCATCAAAAATTTAAATTACATGCCCCTGTTAAACAGGGACAGAACAATTGGGCCTTAGACACTGGTGCTGGTGCCACAACACTGCAACCCCTCACAAATACTCTTGTTGGAGTGCAGGAATGAGCCCGCTGCAAAGTATTGCATCAAAAAATGTAATTACATGCCTCTGTTAAACAGGGGCAGAAAAATTGGGCCCAGAACCAAAAATGTTCTTACAAGCTATCAGCCTGATCATTGAGGAGGAAAAAAAATAGTCACTCAGCATAACAGGAGAGTCGTTCAACATCAGCATAGACAGTCTTGAAGGGATCTGTCATTTATAAAAAAAAAAAAAATTCAGTTACATCAGCATTAGGTGCTTGGTAGTATGTTTTATTTTTAAGAAGGTCAGTGGATCGACCGGGTCAGAGGAGAGGCGCACCCTGTGATTAATTACAAAGCCTCCAGCAGCACTGAATGGGCGTTCCGAAAGAACGCTGGATGCAGGACAGGCCAGTAGCTCAATTGCATACTGTGCAAGCTCTGGCCAGTGATCCATCCTCCAGTAAGCCAGAGGATTTTCAGTGGGAAAGGTGTCCAAGTTTGATCTTGCCCCTAGGTATTCCCGCACCATGTAAAACAGACACTGGCGATGGTTGCTGGAACCGGTCATACCTTTGGGCTGTGGACTAAAAAAATTGTCTGAACGCATTGATCAGACGGCCACCTTCCACCTTCTCCACCGCTCCTTCTGTGACCAAAGCCTCAGCAACAATTGTCCTGGACTAGGATTTTGTAACCTCACAGTCTCTGGGAACGCGTTGCACAGACCTTTCTGCAAGGCCTCCCGAACATGTTTTATCTTCTGCTCCCTTTGCTATGGCAAGATAAGGTCTGCAACCTTACCCTTGTAACGTGGACCAAGGAGGGTTGCCAGACAGTAATGATTCCTCTCCTTGATAGCACGAATACAAGGATCCTTCCGCAGGCTTTTCAGGATCAGAAAGACCATACAGCGTAGGTTTGCTGAGGCATTGGGTGCGGAGTCCTCTGGGTCACTGAGGGCGACAGGATCCGCAGCCACCTTGTCCCAGCCACGTACAAGTCCATGGGTTTTTTGGGACTGTAAGTGATCCCTTGAAGACTGCTGCTGATGCTAAGTGCTAGGCTCCACCTCTATGCTGACACAATCCTCCTCCTCCTCCTCGTCCTCTTCATGTGTGATAGGCGGGCAAGCAAGAACACTGTCTAGATAAAGGGGCCTTGAGAGGTAAGGAACTCCTTCTCTCCCTCCCTCTGTTCTACCCCAAGGACCTTGTCTATGCAGCATGTGCTCCAACAGGTGGATAAGAGGGACAGTGTCACTGATGCATGCACTGTCACTGTCACCATCCTCATGGCCTCCACAAATGGTGACAGGATAGTGCATACATCCCTGATCATGGCCCACTGGAGTGGGGAAAAAACAAGCTCCCCAGACCCTGTCCTGCTGCCATATTGAAACAGATACTCATCGATGGCCCTCTACTGCGTGTGCAGCCGCTGTAGTATGGCCAACGTAGAGTTCCACCTGGTGTGCATGTCACAGAGTAGGCGGTTCTTGGGCAGGTTGTATTCCTTTTGGAGGTCTTCCAGCCGAGCACTGGCATTATATGACCGTCGGAAATGCACACAGAGTTTCCTGGCCTGCTTCAAAACATCCTGTAAGCCTGGGTACCTGCCCACGAACCACTGCACCACCAAGTTGTGAACATGAGCAAAACAGGGCACAAGGGTCAGTTGTCCCTGTCGCAGGGCGGATAATAGGTTGGTGCCATTATTGCAAACCACCATTCCTGGCTTAAGCTGGCATGGCATCAACCACCTCTGAGCCTGCCCCTGCAGAACTGTCAGAACCTCTGCCCCAGTGTGGCTCCTGTCCCCCAAGCACACCAGCTCAAGCACTGCATGCATCTCTTCGCCTATGTACCTGCTTAACACCTTGAACGTCTATGGAGCACTGCTGGTTCTGAGGACACATCAGCACAGGAAGAGTCCACAGAGTAAGAAGAAGAGGTGGGGGTGGAGGACAGAGGTGTGTCACAACCAGTAGTATCATTTAGGAGGCGTGGTGTTGGAACAACCTCCAACACTACTGTACCTTGTCCTGCATCCTTCCCAGCTGCCAGCAGAGTCACCCAGTGTGACGTGAAAGATAGGCAACGTCCCTGTTCATGCCTGCTGGACCATGAGTAAGCGGTAATATTCACCCTACCACTGACCGCCCTGTCCAGCGAGGCATGGACATTGCCTTCCACATGGCGGTAGAGAGCCGGAATCGCCTTCCGTGAGAAAAAGTGGCGTTTGGGAACTTGCCACTGAGGTACCGCACATTCCAGAAACTCACGGAAGTGGGCAGAATCTACCAACTGAAAAGGCAGCAGTTGAAGTGCTAGCGTTTAGCTAAGCTAGCATTCAACCACTGGGCATGTGGATGGCTGGGAGAGAACTTATTTTGGTGCTGCACAGCAGGGGCAGGAAAATTTGTCTGGTACAATCTGACGTTGGTGTACCGATAATAGATTGAATAAAAGGGGGGTTAGAGCTGCCCCATAACACCCGGACACGGTGTGAGCCAATAGTCCACAAATAAAGTAGAATACTCCTCTGCTGAGATTGAGATATTGAAAAGAAAGAGTCTATAACATTTTTAACTCAGGAATATGTCTGCTCGGAACGGAATATGACAGTCACCAGCGTGATTCACAGCACACTTCACTCTTCGGTGAGAGCCCACCACCAGTTATGTCAAGCAGCTTACCAGATGGGCTACACTGACAGCAGTCGGCTATAGCCCAGCCGCGGCCTTTGGGGAGAGATCTCACTCCCTGGATGGAAATCTGAAACGTTGACTCCAGCACACCAAACAGACACCACCGCGCGGTCATAACAAATGGCAAACATAGTGTAATTCCGCGAGATTTTAATTTAAAAACACAAAGATAAAAATGTACTCACATTTGGAAGGAGTAAAACAAGCATCTAAAAAGTTGTTGCTGGCCGGCGAACACATAGGTGGAGCCCTTCCTCCTGAACGCGATGACATCACCGCACGTCCTCCCAGACGCGTTTCGTCATTGGACGTTGTCAATGGGATAGGGCGTTGCGGTGCGTCATCCATTATATAGTCTCAGACCTCGCCGTGAGGTGTGAGCAAAGTACTGTGGACGCCATCTTGGTCGAGGGCAAATTGCCAATTCTCGGCCACGAGTTCAATATCTGAAACTATTGGAGTCAGTATCTTGGGGTAAAGACATAAAAAATAAATTCGATTGTATGGCGAACAGGCACTGACGCTCATACTGGGAATGTAAGAAAAAAAGAGAAAAAACTTTTACAATTATAAGGACTGCCGGATAAAACGTCCAGAAAAGGCTATCAATGAAATACACCTCAACGTGACTTACACCTCTCCAGGGTGACATCTAGTGGAATGTTTAGGAACTTTACTTCCGGAGAGACAGTGCTGGTGTCCAATTGGATTTTAATTAGATAGTGTGTGAATAGTAATAGCGCGCTGGACAATCGATAGCTGCCGATCCCAGGGGCTTTACATAATCCTAGCCGATCTTATGTATAAAAATACATCTGATTAAATACAATACTAATCCAGTGCTAACATTAATCAGAGTCCTTGTTTAAGTGAGAAACGTTTTCTTAAGTAGAATTATATGTTAAAGCTTGTAGATATATATGAACAAATTGCCACAAGCTCATAGTGCATCATTAGGAGATAGATTCAAGTGAATATAGATTCAAGTGAATATACGTGAATACATTTATTCCTGTGTAGTGTGAAGTAACAAACTTCACGTGAATAAATTAAAAGTTAAAAATGTTTATAATAAAGTGAAGTGCAAAAAATGTATGGGCTCGTATTGAATGGGCCCATTGATATAAAAATATATAATATCAACCACTTAAGACCCGGACCAAAATGCAGGTAAATGACCAGGCCCCTTTTTGCGATTCGGCACTGCGGCGCTTTAACTGACAATTGCGCAGTCGTGCGACGTGGCTCCCAAACAAAATTTGGGTCCTTTTCTTCCCACAAATTGAGCTTTCTTTTGGTGGTATTTGATCGCCTCTGCGATTTTTATTTTTTGCGCTATATACAAAAATAGAGCGACATTTTTGAAAAAAAAAACAATATTTTTTTACTTTTTGTTATAAGAAAAATCAAATAAACTAAATTTTAGTCAAACATTTAGGCCAAAATGTATTTAGCCACATGTGTTTAGTAAAAAAAAAAATCGCAATAAAAAAAATAGCTACCTAGCGGGAACAGCGACACTAATAAAGCAATCAGAAAAATGATCGCTTAGTGACGCTGGCAATAGGGAGTGAAAGGGTTAACTAGGGCAGTGATCAAGGGGTTAAAACTTTATTAGGGGGGGTATGGGGGCTACCCTGGACCTAACACTAACTGACTGTCACACTGACACTAAATACAGTAATGATACATGTATGATTACTGCATTCAGTGACACTGTGACAGGGGGGTGATCGCAAGGGGTTAATGTGCCTATGTGTAGTGTGTGTCAGTGTAGTATTGTGCAGACTTACTGTGCGATGTGATCTCTCCCCAGCGGCGGTTAAAAAAACGCTGAGAGGAGAGATCACATCACTTCCCTCTTCCTGTGTTTACACAGGAGTAGGAAGTGCAGAGCAGGGGAGCGCCCGCATTGGCCTGGGAGCGATCCGGAGGGGGCAGACAAAAACGAATAGCCGCCCCCTCGTCCCGGATCGCTCGTACAGCCACGGGGACCGCCGCATGTACCGGGGGGGGTCCCGATCGGACACCCGACCCACGTCAAGGCAGCAACGTATATATATACGTTGATGTGCCTGCCTGTGCCATTCTGCCGACGTATATGTACATGCGGCAGTCCATAAGCGGTTAAACCCTCCTAGCTGGTCCCCCCTGGCGTCAACCGTAGGGATTGCCACACGTCACAGTGAGTTTACATAAGGTATTTTATCAAAGTAATCATAATTATCCTCAAACCTACAGGGTCGGCAGACTCAGAGTACAAAACTCATTTAGGCATTATTAATGAACGCGTTGACATCTGTTTCAATATTAAGCCCGTATGGGGCATAGGATTTCAAACGATATATCCAACTCATCTCCATTTTCGAGTTGGTCCTCACTAAATGGCCCCCCTCCAGTTGGGTTTAAATTTATCTATTCCCAAAACAGAGTGTTTGATGGATTTTTATCGTGCTTGAGGAGATAATGTTTAGAGACAGAATGATTCTTAAAGCCAGTCAGTATGTTGGTTATATGCTCATTGATACAGACTTGTAGGGCCTGTTTGGTGCGTCCCACATATTGCAGGCCACATGGGCACTGCAACAAGTAAACAACCCCTGTAGAAGCACATGCTTTTGCAGAGTTTTATAGTGTGCTCCTGTCCAGTGACTGTGGAGGTAAACGTGGTGGTGCGTCTCTGTGAACATAAGTTCAAAGAGCACACCCTGCATCTTCTACACTTGTAGTATCCTGTTAATTGTTCAAAGAATCCAATGCCTACTGTAGGGGGATTTAGAACACTATTCGCTACCTGAGATCTCAGTGGTTGCGCCCCTCTAAAGATGATTCTTGGTTTCTCAGGGAGAACGTCCTTTAGTACATTATCATTCAGCGGCAGATGCCAGTGTTTACTGATAAGATCCTTTATGTTCTTATGCTGGACTGAATATGTTGTAATGAAAGGTACACCTAATGGGAATTGTTCCCCTTGTGTTGGAACCTTATCCACCAAAAGGTTTTCTCTGTTGGTGCTCAATACCTCGTCCCTAGCCACCCTCAAAGATTCTACCGGGTAACCCTTATCTAAAAATCTATTCGTCAGGACCTGAGCCTGTCTCAGAAAATCTCCAGTATCACTACAGTTCCTCCTGAGTCTTAAATATTGACTCCTGGGCACTCCAGTGATCCAGGGTCTATGCTGGCAACTATCAGTTGGTATAAATATATTTCTGTCAGTCTCCTTAAAGTAGGTAGAAGTCACAAACCTGTCACCCACTATTCTGATGCTCAAATCCAAATAGTGTATTTCTGTCTGGCTTGCCTCGAACTTGAGGACTATTCCCCTATCATTACGATTTAGGGAGGACATGAAAGATACTAAACTCTGATGGTCCCCGGCCCATAGGAGAAGGATGTCATCAATGTACCTCGCCCAAAGAGTCATCTGGGGCATGACTCCGGACATGATGATTTCTTCCTCCCACTTGGCCATAAAAGGTTGGCCAAGCTTGGGGCATACTTCGCCCCCCATGGCCACTCCCGTGTCTTGCCTATAGAACCTTCCCTCAAACCAAAAATAGTATGAGGTGGCGGCAAATTTAAGTAGAGACATGATGAACTCTATTTGTTTTCCCTGTAGCCCTGATTTGAGTTCCAAGTAATACTGAACCGCCTCAAACCCCAAATGGTGGGGGATAATGGTGTAAAGGGATGTTACATCAACTGTAACCATCCACATGTCACATGTAGGTCAATAGTTGGACAGCAAGTTGATGATATGTTTAGAATCCCTTATATATGAGGGAATCTGTTTCACAAGTGGCTGTAGGTAGAAGTCAATATATCTGCCCACCCGGGACGTAAAGTAATTGAATCAATCCCACTGACAATGGGACGTCCCGGGGGGCAGATAGGATCCTTGTGTAGTTTAGGTAAATAATAAATCTTTGGTGGGCCTTTGGTACCAGATGTAGTCTCTCCTTTGGGGTTAGGATGCCTTCATACAGGCCTTTATCAACCAGCAATTTCAGATCTTTAGTGTATTGGGCTCAGGGGTCACCTGGTAGCATTGTATAAGTGTTGGTGTCATCAACTATATTGTGCATCTCTCGTAGGTAGTCTGCCTTATCCAAGACTACAATCCCCCCCCCTTTGTCAGCTGGCCTTATAACTAATTCCTTATTTTTACACAAGGTGTCAAGACCCTCTTGCAAGGTTTTATTTAGTATGGCCTTTTTAACCTCCATTGTTTCTAAGTCCCTAATAAGCACATCCCTGAAAACTTTCAAGGAGGGTGCTAGAGCCCCTGGAGGGTTAAAAAGGGATGCGTTCGACAGCCCAGAGTGGACATATTGATTCGTAACACCGTTTTTAAGTGTGTGACACACCCATCATGTATCCCTTTATATTCAATTTTCTCACAAATTTATGGATGTCCATAAATGTATGGAATTTATCGAGATTTGTTGGGGGGACGAATTTAAGGCCTTTATCAAGAATTAGTTTCTCTGAGTCACTCAAAACCTTGGTACTTAAATTGAAAATCCCCCTTCCTGCTACATCCTTGCTCTTTTTATTGCTCTGTTCCGCCTTCCCCCTCTAGTCCCTCTTCTCTTTCTCCTTGCCTCTTTAGCCCTTGGGCGGCTTTGTGAAAACCCCAGCTATTTGACCCATTGTGTGCTGGGGGGCCTGAAGAGATGGGAGGTCTAGTATAGGATTGATATACTTGGGGAAGGGTGGTTCTTTGTGAAGAATAGTGGGGTTCCTCAGGAAAAGGAAAAATTTCCGGCCCCTCTCTGTCGCTGAGTGGAAAGAAAGCATTGGACACTGGGATATTATAGTTCCAATCAGAAGCTCCCTCCACCCTATACAGGTAGGGGGATTGTACCTCTGTATCACCCCCCTAATTCTGTCTCCACCCATTAGGGTAGTCGACATATGATTCCTTCCCTCTATGGGTCCCCTGTGACCACCCCCTACTCCGTGGGGGATAGCCTCTTGTTTTTGGGGGTGGTCCCTGATTATTGATTTGGCTTCTATTTGCCACTCGATAACCAATTTATGATAAGCAAAATTTTTCCTGTTAATACAGAGTCGGTGTGCTGCCCTTAGGCTGGCCCCTAGAGGGCATCCTGCCTCATTGGAGATGTGCCTCCTCCTCTCTCCTATCAGGCACCCACGTGGAGTCAGTGGAGTCAGTGACCTCATCATCCTCTCCCTTCTCATCACTGTAAAAAACCTGGCAGTATGCTGCATCCTTGGGAACATGACTGTCAGATTGCTGTCCTTCTTGGGCACCCCCTCTCTCTGGGCTCACGTTACTGCCTTCCTGTAGCTGTGTACCATCACCAGAGCCTTCCAAACGCTGCACATCCTCCTGCAGCTTGTACCCAATACTGTGGTCAAACAGTTCAAGGGACTCCTTAGGAGGACATGGTGGGGCTAAGGAAGGAATAACTGATGCCACTGAGCAGAGGGAGGAGGCCGCATTGGCAGATGCCTGGGTTAGAGAAGATGAGGAGGATGAGGATGGCTTGGTCATCCACTCTACCAAGTCTTCGGCATGTTGCGGCTCAACGCGGCCAGCTGCTGAAAAAAAGGATGAGCGTGTTCCACGGCCACGTGCTGATGAGGATGCATCATGTCCACGACCAGCACTGTTGCCTCTAGACGCAGAGCCTGTTTGTCCTCTTTTATCCGCTCGTGACTCTCTGCCTCTCTCTGTTGACCTTCCAGACATACTAATGGCCTGCAGGGAGATGTAGCTGCACAAATACTGATAATACCTGCTGATTCCTGCCTGTGGTATTAATATTATCAGATCCCTGCCTGTAGGAATTAATATTAGAAACATCAGCAAATCTATTGACGTAGCTTTAGGTGCACACTGTGCAGAGGACACAGAGAGTACACCATGTGAAAATATTTGCAGAATGATCCCCTACCTGTGGTATTAATATGAGCAGATGTCTGCTAGTAGGAATTAATATGAGAACACCATATTTACATAGCTTTAAGTGCACACTGTGCAGAGGACACAGACAGTACACCATGTGAAATTACTTGCAGAATGATCCCCTGTCTGTGGTAATAATATGAGCAGATCTCTGCCTGTAGGAATTAATATGAGAAACATGAGCAAATCTATTGAAATAGCTTCAGGTGCACACTGTGCAGAGGACACAGACAGTACATCATGTGAAAATACTTGCAGAATGATCCCCTGCCTGTGGTATTAATATGAGCAGATCTCTGCCTGTAGGAATTAATATGAGAACACCAGCTTTACATAGCTTTAGGTGCACACTGTGTAGAGGACACAGACAGTACACACACCATGTAGCTTTAGTTGCACACTGTGCAGAGGACACAGACAGTACACCACTTGAAATTACTTGCAGAATGATCCCCTGCCTGTGGTATTAATATGAGCAGATCCCTGCCTGTAGGGATTAATACGAGAACACCATCTTTACATAGCTTTAGGTGCACACTGTGCAGAGGACACAGACAGTACACACACCACATACCTTTAGGTGCACACTGTGCAGAGGACACAGACAGTACACCACGTAAAAATACTTGCAGAGTGATCCCCCTGACTGTGGTATTAATATGAGCAGATCCCTGCCTGTAGGAATTAATATGAGAAATACCAACAAATCTATTGACATAGCTTTAGGTGCACACTGTGCAGAGGACACAGACAGTACACCATGTGAAAATACTTGCAGAATGATCCTCTGCCTGTGGTATTAATATGAGAAAGTCTCTGCCTGTAGGAATTAATATGAGAACACCAGTGTGACGGTAGTAGAACATATCCCCGTCATCCATTCCCTTCTTCTGGTTTAAAAGAAAATCACCCAATATTCCACGAGTAGGAATATCCCTGGAATCGCAGAATAATCCACACATGAGCCAAGGCTTAATGCTGGATGTAAACAGGACACACTTTATTGAAAGTACACAGCACACTTTTATACAGGATTTGGAACATCCCGCCCCCAAGAACTGCTTTCTTATTGTTCCTTTTTAGAGTCCTGGCAGTTCCCCATCAGGTCCACCATAATAATGCAAATGAGGACTTGAAAATGACACAGCAGAGATTGGTCAGAACGGTTTGAATAGAAAGACTTATGTGTATTGAGACACAAGCCCCAGGGGGGCAATCAATGTACACAATAGCCAGCCACAGAACAATGGAACCGTCTGGAGAGTTGAGACAGGGCAGAAGACATCCACACCCGACAATCAAAAGGCTCCAAACAGGGCCATCACACAATGGACAATGAGTATATCCTCTGAGTCTATTGACCCAGCGGGGGCCCAAAACAAAATCTCCTGTAATATCTCAAGACATCCTGGAATATGAACTATCCTTAATGTCCCATCTTCTGTAATACATGAATTATGATTTCACTTAGAAACACTTCAGTATTTCATGGTCCATGACAACCAGCTTTACATAGCTTTAGGTGCACAATGTGCAGAGGACACAGACAGTACACACACCACGTAGCTTTAGGTGCACACTGTGCAGAGGACACAGACAGTACACCACGTGAAAATACTTGCAGAATGATCCCCTGCCTGTGGTATTAATATGAGCAGATCTCTGTCTGTAGGAATTAATATGAGAAACACAGCAAATCTATTAACGTAGATTTAGGTGCACACTTTGCAGAGGACACAGACAGTACACCGCGTGAAAATACTTGCAGAATGATCCCCTGCTTGTGGCATTAATATGAGCAGATCTCTGCCTGTAGGAATTAATATGAGAACACCAGCTTTACATAGCTTTAGGTGCACACTGTGCAGAGGACACAGACAGTACACCACGTAAAAATAGTGCAGCTAGCACAATCACCTGCCTGCCTGTCAGCATATTAGGAAGAACAGATCTAGCTAATCTCAATACAGTGTATAAATATATATATACAACACCTGGGATGCATATATATCCTCTACACACTGTGGGGTAGATTCACATAGATCAGCGGATCTTTTGATCCGCGTGATCTATCTTTTTTACGATCCGCCTGCGCCAGTTCTTGAGGCAAGTGCTGTATTCAGAAAGCACTTGCCTCGTAAGTAGCCCTGGCGGATCGTAAATCCCCCGGCGGAATGCAAATTCCGCGGCTAGGGGGAGTTTACTATTTAAATCACGGGCGTCCCCGCGCCGATCGTACTGCGCATGCGCCGCCGGGTAAATTTCCCAGCGTGCATTGCTTTAAATGACGTCGCAAGGACGTCATTGTTTTCGTCGTTAACGCTATTAACGTATGGCCGTATTCCCAAACGACTTACGTAAACAACGTAAAAAATTCAAAACTCGACGCGGGAACGACGGCCATACTTAACATAGGATCCGCCGCACTTACCCCGCATATAGCAGGGGTAACGATCCGCCGGAAAAAGCCGAACGCAAACGACGTAAAAAAAAAAACGACGGCCGGGCATTCGATTCTGAATCGGCGGTTCTCCTCATTTGCATATTCGTCGCGTATAATAACTGAAGCGCCACCTAGCGGACGGCGGGAGATTGCAGCCTAAGATCCGACAGTGTAACTCACTTACACCTTTCAGGTCTAAGGGAGATCTATGCGGAACCTGATTCGAGCAATCAGCCGCATAGATCCGAGCGTCGGATCACACAGATACGACGGTGTATCAGTAGATACACCGTCGGATCTCTACATGAATCTACCCCTGTAACTCTAACTGACTAGCCTGCCTGCTCTATCTAACTCCAAAAAATGACACACTCTCTCTCTCTCTCTCTCTCTCTCTCTGTCTCTCTCTGTAAACCACCAGAACATACTACACAAGGCCGACTTTCAGTATGGAGCGTGTACTAACTAACCCCCTGAGCCATAATTGGCCAAAGCCACCCCGGCTTTGGCCAATTATGGCTCTCCGTTTTTTTGCAAGCTGTGATTGGCCAAGCATGCGAGTCATAGTGCATTCTTAGCCAATAATTAGCCAGCAATGCACTGCAATGTCGCAGTGAATTATGGGTCGTGACGCGCCACTCGAATTTGGCGTTAACCTCCCATAACGTTTGTAATTCGACGAACGGTCGAACATACAATGTTCAAGTCGAACATGGTTTGACTCGAACAATAAGCTCATCCCTACTAGTGAGTGTGCAGAAAATACCAGTTAGTAATGGTGGTAGTTTAGCATTTCCTTTGGCCCAGACACTTTGGTGCAGGTGTACATCAACTGCTTAGAGACTGAGCGGACTTGTGCCTCTGCTGTGTAGATATTCTGCTGGCAGTCTCGTACTCCTGCTGAATATTAGATCCAAGCCCCTCTGGCTTGGCCTACCTGAAATAGCTGTACCCTGGACCTGTCCCTCAGACGCATGCTTGTTCTGGGGCGATTCTGGATCCTCCCCTGCCCCAAAACATGCTTGGATATGTAGTTCAGAAGCCTAATCACTATATTACATGGTTGTTGTTTTGGACTACTTCTTCCAAAGTTCCTAACGTCCTGCATGTAAGCTTATGTGCTCTCCTGGCTTTAGTTCTCCTGCTGTTAACCGGAGGGAGGACAGTGCAACATGTCTTCGTATCACAGAAAGAAAGATATAATATGGCACTCTCGAGCTTCAGATTACTGTAGTCCAAAGCATGACTACATTATAACTAGTGATCAGCGGAATACGCCATATTCGATTTCGCGATATTTCGCGAATATTTCGAAGAACATTAGCGAATATTCGTTAATATCGAATATTCGTGATATTTAAAAAAAAATAAAAATTGCGAATTTTCGCCAATGCGAATTTTCGCTAATGCGAATTTTCGCTAATGCGAAATTTCGCGTTTTTTTTTTTTTTTTATATAAAATATCACGAATATTCGATATTTACGAATATTCGCTATATTTTATAAAAAAAAAAAAATGCGAAATGTCGCTATTGCGAAATTTCACTATTGCGAAATTCGCGGATGCGAAATTTCGCGAATGCGAATTTTATTGCGAAATTTGAAAAATACGAATATTCGAAATAGCGAATATTCGCCGCGATATTCGAGATATTCACGAATACTCGAATATGCAATATTCGTAGCGAATATTCGCAATGCGAATATTCGTGAGCAACACTAATTATAACCATGAAAGGGAGATTTAGAGATTTGTAAAGTTTTACAGGTCAACACAACTACAAGGCCAATGAGGTATGTCTCTACCAATCATGGAGTGTTTTCTGCAGTGTTAGGCAGAAGGATACCACAAGCCCCACACCACAGGCAGCATTTTATAATACCATGTATAAGGCAGACTGTGCTGTGGTATAAACACTAGGGTGTCCAGTGGAGTGCAGATAACAGTATGTTATCTCTGCAATCAAAAGGGCCACTTAGTTTCATGTATGTATTCAAAATTGTATTACTAGGTAATGACATTCATGCATCATTTATAATTATACACAATAACCTTTATCACAAATATAAATAATTAATACTATTTACCTGACTGGTAGTGAAAATCAAATCATTTTTGGCAAAAACTGAAAGTCTTTTGGTGTACTTAAGTACAGGGTTAACAAAATAGCTTTGAAATGCAATAACAATGTGCCCTACAGGCATTTAATTATGAGAGATGAAGTTAACAAACGTGTAAAGCAAGATTTTGATAGTGTAAGCATATAGATTTTATACAATATATAAGATCATTTCAAAAAATCTATACTTTGGGTTAAACCATTTAAGGTGATTGGCAGGAGTCTTATTGCTTCTACAGTGTACACGATGACCTCTAGCATGTAGCTTTTCATGTGGGTCTTCTGTGCATTATTACTAACTACTGTAGCAACTCTTTAAAGGACACACCAAGTCTAATAGTGCATTTAAGCAAAAGGATTGCTAGATTAGCACTATACATTTTAGAACAGTTAGAACATTTTTTTTTCAATAACAGTTTTATTAAGATTTTTTTTTAACAGATATGCATGTAAGACATTACATATGTACAGCAAGCAATAAGGTAGCAACCTAATCAGGATCACTATCTTTCCTATCACGTAATATCCTACAGAGAAAGACAGTGTGTTCTGAGCTTATTCTTTTTAGAACCAAGTAAGTGCATGAAGTGGATTAGTCGTTGAGTGCAATTACATACAATTATACAATTAAGAGTCACAAGAGGACTCACAAGGGAAATAGAAAAAAAAACGAGAGAGAGAGGGGGGAGAAATAGAAAGAAAAAGGGGAGAAAAGGGATGAGAAGTCATTAATCTGGTGCAGTTACTGGTTTAAGGTGGGTCCTCCCTGCGGTGCCACAGTTACCAGACCTTATCATGGGCCTCCTTGCGTTCTAGCCGTCATCCTCTCCATCAGTTCCACTTCTTAAATCCTGGCAAATAGAGCCTTGGAGGTGGGGGGGGGTGCGTTTCCATTACAATGCCACCAGACAACGCACTGCTGTAAGAACATTCCGGACTTCCGGTTCCGGCGCCACATCAGACAGCGGTAGTCAGACGCTGCTCCCGCCGCCATCCTCCTATCCTCTGCTACAGAGCCCGGCCAGAGCTTCGGGGGAACCCCCATCCGACCCCACTACATAGCGGCACACATGGACCGCTTTTTGGAGCGATCGGACGCTCGAGCAGTGATATCAACACCCCCCGCGGGAGACGCGGCTCCAGACGCAGCCAAAATGGCGGCTGCTCCATGCTCGGGTGAGTCCTCACAGCCGCACGCTGCCCAGGTCACACAAACGGTGGATCCTACCTCACCAGCGGGCATTGCTCATGAGGTAGTCGCCCTGCTAGGACCAACTCTGACTGCCACAGTTGATGCCGCGGTGCACAGGGGGCTAGAACGGCTCCACCTAGAAGTGCAGGCACAAGCCCAGAGGATCACACAGGCGGAAGACAGGATTTCTTCCTTAGAATATGACTCCACTGCCCAGTCAGCAATTCTAGCCCGCATTACCGCTGAAAACAGAGAACTATGGAGCAAATTAGATGATCTTGAATGTCGTTCCAGAAGGAACAATTTGCGCATAATCGGACTGCCAGAGTCGGTGACCAGTGCCCAGCTTACAAATATATGCGCTAAAGTCATCCCTGAACAACTGGGGCTTCGCATACCTTGCACTGTTGAGCGTGCTCATCGCATCGGCCAGTATGTGGAACATCGCACTAAGCCCAGACATGTCATCGTTAAATATCTGAACTATGCTGACAAAAGCGCCATAATGCAGGCATTCCGCCGCACGCGCTCCCTCTCGCTGGATGGGACAAAATTATTGCTTTTTGCAGACTATTCGGTCGAGGTGATGAAACAACGTAAAGCGTTCTCCAATATCTGCTCAACTTTACACCGTGATCGAGTGAAATTCTCCCTGGCATACCCGGCCATCCTGCGCATCCAAACTCAGTCAGGGGAACACCTTACTTTTACTTCGCCTGAAGAAGCAGACCGGTACCTTGCATCGGCCGGCTCAGAAATGGAACACACCAACTCTGCAGATGACCCCTCTTCACCTCCGGCTACTTCTCCTGCATCCCGCAAATAACCCGGCAGCCCGATTAAACAACCGTACAAGCGGAGCCGCTTTACTCAACGGGCGGATCTTTCGGACACTCGCTGACGGGGAATCTCAGAGACTGTCTTTTGGCGGAGCCCCACGGGTGATGGGTAGTATGCTCATCACTCTTTTTCCCACCTTGGGATGACCCTCTGTATGCACAGTAACTTTTCATAGACAAGCTCTTCTGCTCCTCTATGCATTGCCTAACATCTAACCCCCGCCCGGTATGCAATCACCCCTTTACCCTTCCTTGTCCCCCTCTACCCTTATTCCCCTCCCCCTACCCTTCCTCCTTCGAAGCTCATGCCACGTTTTTGAAAAGGGGGCTGGCATATGGCGGGCGCTCTACCATGCGCTCTACCCTCATGTGGAAAAAAGTGAGGTCCTTGCTGTCTGATAGGTGCTTCATGCACCAGACCTTTGTTTTATTGTTTTTCTGTTATGTTAGTTTAATGTTTGCACTGTTTGTGATTACTTGCTTTATGCACATACCCTCAGGAAGCAGGCAATATTTGGGTGACCCTCGGTCTGATGATGCGGTGCCTGTGGTGAAACTTCATTCCACGCTTCGAGCGCAATACTTCCCTCCAGTCCGGACATGGCCTCCTCAGCCGATGGGAATCACCTAAAGATTGTCTCGTGGAACGTTAAGGGTCTTCGTTCTCCAAGTAAGTGCATGTCCAGTCTCCGGACAGATGTGGCCCTGCTTCAGGAGACCCATCTCTCTGCAGACGATTTGACCCGTTTACGCAAATTGTGGGTGGGAACTGTATATGGCTCACCAGCCGTAGGGCGCAAAGCTGGAGTGGCCATTCTCCTACGCAAACACCTGAAACACACTGTTAAGGATGTGAAGACTGACATGACTGGACGTAAGATCACGCTTCACCTGGCCTTAGCTGACAGAGATATAGCTATCACTAATATCTATGCTCCCAACTCGCCAAACGCCTCATTTTTTCAAGACATGGTGGCCTGGATATTGGCTGCCCCGGATACCCTACATCTAGTGGGTGGGGACTTTAATTCAGTTATGTACACGACAATCGACCGAGTAGGGGACACAATGCGTAACCCGATCAGACCTCTCACACCGTCCTTGACCCCGACGCTCCTAACACAAGCCATAGATTCTATGCAATTCATTGATGCATGGCGCTTGGCACACCCGACTGACCGGGACTACACTTTCTATTCCCCCCCCACAACTCCTTTTCTCGCATCGACTATTTTTTTGCCTCCCCTGCGCTTCTCCCGCTGCTATGCGTCGCGGAAATCACAGACGCCAGAATCTCAGACCACAGCCCTATTGCAATACAGTTGATAACTACCCAAACTTCTTCTCCCTCACACATATGGCGCTTCCCCTCATACTTGGCGGACAATGAGGACTTCCGCCAAATGCTCAATGGAGCGTGGTCGGAATATGCCTCTGCTAACGCACCACACCTCACGGACCCAAACCTGTTTTGGGAGGCTGGAAAAGCCTTCCTGAGAGGAAAAATTATTTCTTACGCCACGCAATTTAAGAAGAATGCCAAGCAACATTACATGCGAGCGAGCGCAGCTCTACGCTCCGCTCACGAGTCACTTACACTTAATCGCATGCCTGACAACATACGCACTTGGAGAGCAGCCAAACGAGAATTTGACCTCTGGGCTGAACAACAAGAACTGGCTAAGAGCTCCTATTCTACTGTACACTTTCATAGGTTTGGTAGCAAGGCGGGCAAACTACTGGCGAAGCTCTGCGCGGGACCACGACGTCCCACGTATATCTCTGCCCTGAAAAACCCGGATGGCACTCTAGTTACCTCGCCTACTGAAATTAGTAAATTACTGGCTGATTATTATACCTCCCTATACTCGGCGGACCCGAATGACCAACCTGCAGCCGAAGCCCTTCTGTCTAGGATCCGCCTGCCTAAACTCCAGGAGGATCGTTTAGCTGCCCTTAACGCACCCATCACTGTTGAGGATATCCAACAGACAATCAATTCCCTGGCGTCTGCTAAAGCCCCAGGCCCGGACGGCTACAAAGCCGAATTCTATAAGCTAGCTAAAGATTTTATTCCTGATACCCTTGCACTTGTCTATGCGAACATGTGGGAGGGGGGCCCCTATCTCCCTACGTGAACACATGCCCATATTAGGCTAATCGCCAAAAAGGGTAAGGACCCCTCACTTCCAGGATCTTATCGCCCTATTTCGTTAATTAACGTGGATGTCAAAATACTATCCAAGATAATTGCATCTCGCTTAGCCCATCTGCTCCCCTCTATAGTACACCCGGCGCAGTCAGGATTTGTCCAAGGCCGCTCAGCCACCCTAAACATACGCAAAGTTCTTCTGGCGCTAGAATATGCTAGACTGAACCCGGAACAAGACGTTGCCATATTGTCACTTGATGCCGAGAAGGCTTTTGACAACATCAGTTGGTCATGGCTGTTTAGGGTGATGGCGGATTTTGTTTTTTCGGGGCCAATTATGCGTTTTTTACGGCGTATGTATGACTCTCCAACTGCACTCCCGACTTCATCTCTGACACGATCCCCCTGACGAAAGGGACTAGACAGGGCTGCCCCCTTTCCCCTTTACTTTTTAATCTCGCGATAGAACCTTTATCCAGAATACTCAATTCGGCTGATGGGATCAGTGGCATCCCGATAGGTACCCACACCCTCCGTGCTGCTCTATTTGCGGACGACATATTGTTATTCTCCACCCAACCCCTCACTGACTTTGACAGGCTCCGACAGCTCTTTCATACCTTCCAATTATGTTCAGGCTTTCGAATTAACTTTAACAAAAGCGAAGTTCTATCACTTCGTCCCAGACTTGCGGCCAAATGGCGCCACCAATCTCCCTTTGCCATAGCAGCACATCATATTACGTATTTAGTATTCACATTGGCCGAGAACCTTCCACTTTATATACACTTAACTTCCCACCGTTGATAACAAAAATTGTAAAGGAGTTGGAAGCCTGGGCGGCCCTTCCCCTCTCGCTCTTTGGGAGATGTCACCTTTTTAAAATGGTGTCGTTTGCGCGCCTGCTCTATCCTATGCAGACCATACCACTCTTATTGAAGCACTCTGATGTGACAAAAATCCATACGGCATTGTCTGCCTTTCTATGGTCTCGCAAGAAACCGCGCATTTCCCTGCAAAAGCTATGTCTCCCAGAGTCTGAGGGCGGAGCGGGCCTGCCCAATATACGTTTTTATAATCTTGCCTGCTTACTCAGGCAGGGCCTGGACTGGTTAGCTGGCAAATCCAAGTACTCCAATACTCTCCTGGAGGGTGCCTCAGCCTTTCCGTATGCTCTTCCAGCTATTCTTCACTCGAACCCTAACAAACTGCCAATGTGCCTCAGGTCGAGTGTACTCCTTAGGGATACAATTATTGCCTGGAGAGAGATACGGAAACTGTTGGGGTTACCCTCCAGTATTTCTTCTCACCTGCCAATTCTGGGTAATCCCATGTTTCTACCGTCCACTATACACAAAGCATTTGAACAATGGAACGATAAGGGCCTTACCAACATCACCTCAGTGTACCTCGCTACCCCTGGCAAGTTTAAATCCTTCCAAACCTTGTCAAGGGAATTCTCCTTACCAGCTACACATGTCTTCTTCTATCATCAGTTGGTCAGCTATTTACGTTCATGCCACCTACCTGGGACAGACCCCCTACAAAAGTCCTTTATTGATAGTGTGTTACATAGGGATGATTACTCCATTTCCAGCCTGTATTCCCACCTCATCGAACATCAGACTGCTAAATATCGTTTTAAACCTTTCCAGAAATGGTCCCAAATATTCGAGGATGCAGACCACCCAGAAAAAATCCTTGAGGGATACAGACGAGTTCGCGAACTCACCATATGCGAAACATGGCGTGAGACGCAATTCAAAATCATTCACAGAGCTTACTACCCCTTTCGTATTAACAAGGCGGAACCAGCACAAGAACACTGCCCCTGGTGCTCTGCTCCGCGCCCAACACTGCTCCACTGCCTCTGGCAGTGCAAACCTATCGTTACCTACTGGGACTCTGTGCTGTCCTTTATCCACAAGATCGCTAAACTACTGATCCCCAGGCACCACCTGATATGTTTATTCGGCTGTGATCCACCCTCACACACACCACAATCAAAGAGCTCGCTTCACGTCTCCCCCTGGGCACATATCTGCCTTCTGGTGGCCCGTAGGACTATAATGTCTCACTGGATTAGCCCAACGCCACCAAATCTAGTAGTAGTAAAAAAAGCCCTCTTATCGCTTTTCTATCTGGAAAGGTTGGACACCATTGTGTTGAACTTTCGTTCCACCTCACATTTTTTTACGAGATGGCGTAACTTCATGGAACACTCGTTCACCCACGATGATCTGCAAAGACTCGTGCAACCGTTCCGCTATACAGATTGGTATCTCAAACGGGACCTAACAAACTCCTTGGGCATCCTTAAAGTCTCCAACCTGTCTGACCCCTCTACGTTCCTGCCACCCTGAGCCATGACAACGCATTCTAGAGACCCCTTGACGTTCCTGATATGTGCATGCCCTTATCTGTTAGTTTCACCTATCGCAACGTTCACAGTCAGTTTATCATCCGGGGTTCCTAATGGTGTATTGTATTTCTTTTTTTGTGTTTCTAATACTCCGATTGTTGCTTCCGCCCCTGTAAGTACTAGGACTTGTTCTGACACATCTTCTTGCTGCTGTAATTTTGTTATACAAGTAATCACAGTGCCACTAGTTTGAATGTGTTTTTCCTCCCCCTTTTTTTTTCTATTTTATTTTATTTTGTACATGCTTCTATATGCATTTGAGCATACCTTGTTTTATTCCACTGTACTGTGAAAATTCCAATAAAAATTTCTTTAAAAAAAAAAAAAAGAACATTCCGGGTCAGTTTCTTGTAGGGAGCAGGAATCTTCAGTGGGGATAGGCCTAGTAGGCAACATTTTGAAATCAGAGGATTCGACCTATCGAGAAGCCGAGCCAGCAACTGCTGGACCAAGTTCCAGAAAGGAGCTATCAATGGGCAGCTTCAGTAGATATGGAGGAGCCCTAGCTCCCTGGAAATACTAGCAGTGGTCGAACTAGTAGGATATATGGCATTGAGGACATCAGGGGTCATATACAGTACCAAAAATAAAGGATTTTGTATGTGTTCTCCTTGTAAAGTGTGCAAAGCGAGCTCTTTGCCGCCTGAGACCAGATCACCCTCCATTGCTCAATGGGGATCTCTTCCCCAAGGGCCTTATCCCATTTAACCATATAGGCATGTTTGACCATAGTATCCACGGGCCACATGCTCAGTAATTTATATATATCCGAGATTAAGCCCTTCTGTGTGGAGCCCGCCAATATCAGCCTTTCAAAAGGTGTTGGGGTGGTTGGTGCTATAGTCAAGGCGTAATGGCATATCTGGAGATACCCATAGAAATCCTGGCATAGAAGATCATACTTGGCCTGCAGCTTAGAAAAAGTGCACAGTTTGTGGGTCAGGGGGTTCACCAGGTTTCCTAAGTGAAAATGGCTCAGTGTAGTCCATGGCGAGGACATTCGATGGGTGAGGCTATCTGGCACCTTGGGGTTGCAAGCAAAGGAGGTCAAGAGTGAGCTGTCAGAGGTCAACTTATGTTGGCGCATCAGTTTGCGCCATTAATTGATTGATTTTTGAGCTTAGTTAGGTGCCAAATACCCACTGGGGAGTGAGCGTCTAAGCGCCGCTGGTGAGATGTTACCTTGAATTAATTCATGCCGGAGCTGGGTCATAGGGCCCAACATGCGTTCGGGGTCTACCTCTGCGTTTGCACTCCACAGCAAGTTGTTTGGGTGTACCGGGGCAAGCCATAGCTTTTTCCGTCCATTCATAATAAGAACGCAAGGTAAACCAAGAAGCTATGGCCTTTAGCTGGGCTGCCTGATAATATTTAACTAGGTCGGGAAAGGCCAGGTCCCCATTCGAGCACGCCGACAGTAGTCCTGAGCGGGGGATCCTATGCCGTTTGTAATTCCAAGTATATTGGAGCAGGTCAGTCTGGAGTTTTCTCAGGTGGGCATAGGGCACCGGAATGGGCAGGGTCTGGAACAGGTACAGTATTTTTGGGAGAATCATCATCTTTATGGACGCCACCCTCCCCAGTAGGGAGATGTGTGGTTTCTTCCACAGTAGGAGAAGGGCCCTGATAAAGTGGAATAGGGCGGGGGGAATTCTCTTGGTAAAGGGTAAAGGGTGGTTAATGTTGGGGTGATATGGATCCCCAAATATTTCAGGGAGACGACCTTCCAGCTATATGGGAAGTTGGTCTGTAGGTGAGCTACCTCCCTGTCGGGAATATTAACCGGGAGCGCTTCTGATTTGGACGTGTTTATTTTGTAACTCGATAGAGGCCTAAATTGATCCAGTTCCGCATTTAGGAAGGGCCATCCCAGACGATCAAAGGCCTTCTCGGCATCTAGACTAAGTAGTAGGGATTTCCGGCCCTCCCTGTTCGCCACCTCTACCAGGTCAATTATTTTTCCCCGCCAGGCGGAGAGGGACAAAGACCACCTGGTCTTTATGAATAAGGGAGGGGAGGACATAGTTCAGACTAATGGAGAGTAATTTAGTGAAAGAGGGCAATTGGCCTGTAGTTGGCACAGAGGGAGGGGTCCTTATCTGGCTTAGGAATTACCGTAATAAAGGAGCGTTGCATATCCCCAGGGACAGGGGTGTCATGAAGAAAGGCATTAAACAGTTTAAACATGTGAGGGAGTAAGAGGGGGAGAAATGCTTTGTAGTATTCATAAGGGAAATCATCTGGTCCTGGGGCTTTGTGTGAGGGTAGGGATTTAAAGGAGTTGTAAAGGATTTTTTTTATTTTTTTGCTGAAATTACTGTTTACATGGTAAAGAGACATAATAGTTAACTGATTCCTTTTAAAAATGATTAAAAATAGATAAAAATCAATCATATAATGTGCCTGCACTTTCAGATTCTTTTTTGCTGTTGTTTCCTGTCTCTCTGATGTACAGAGCCAGAGCACCAATAGAGGGCAGTGATGGTTTGTAAAACGAAACTGGATTGGTGCTGAGGGTTTTACACACACCTCCTTGATTAGTGACCACAGTGAGAAATCTCCCAGTACTGTGGTTATCAGAAAACAGACAACCAGGAAGTGTTCAGAACAGAGAGGAATTACATCAAAGCAAAAACGAACAATGAGGACATGAAAACAGCACTGCATTAAGGTAAAGGAAGCTATTTAGCTAAAAAAAAAATCCTTTAGTGACCCTTTAATGGTCTGCTCCAGCTCTTCTACTGTGATAGGTGCATTTAAGGGGACCAAGTCTGAAGATTGGAGTCGGGAGATTCCACTCTGCTCTAAG
Source organism: Rana kukunoris (assembly GCA_029574335.1). Lineage (NCBI taxonomy): Eukaryota > Metazoa > Chordata > Amphibia > Anura > Ranidae > Rana > Rana kukunoris. The sequence goes on from CM056059.1 coordinate 246,069,816, forward strand.
TAATGACTGATGCACTGGGTAAGGTCAGGAGAGGGAGGGTTACTGGGGATGTCAGGGTTATTGTAGAGATTCATGTAAAAGTCTCAAAGGAATGGGCTATCTCTCTAGGATGGGACACCAGGCATCCCAAGCCATTCCTAATCTGGCGCGGTGTCGTGGCTTGGGCGCTGTCCCGCAACTTCTTGGCAAGGAGGAAATGGGCCTTGTTACCCTTGTTATAGTACAGTTGTCCAAGTCTGAGTAAGGCTTTCTCCACCTTTCCCAGTGCTAGAACACTAAGAGTAGCTCTTAGGGAGGATATAATTTTAAGGAGTGTCAAGGTAGGGGAACTCTGTAATTGGCGCTCCAGGACCTTAAAGGGTCACTAAATAATTGTTTTTTTTGCTGAAATTACTATTTACAGGGTATAGAGGCATAATAGTTAACTGATTCCTTTTAAAAATGATTAAAAATAGATAAAAATCAATCATATAATGTGCCTGCAGTTTAGTTTCATTTTTAAACTGGTTTTATGTTTCTGTGAAGTAAAGAGACACACAGAACAAAAACAAACAAATACAGGGCAGTGTTTTGTTTTTAAAATAAATCTGGTTCTGAGGAGTTTTAGACACACAGTAATGACAGCTTGGACCACAGTGAAAAGCTGCCATGAGACTTTTCATAAGGAGCCAGACAAGCAGGAAGTGTGGAGATCACAGAAGAATTACAGCAACTTCAAAGCAAAAAATGAACAATGAGGACATGAAACCAGGAGTAAGGTAAAGGAAGCTATTTAGCTAAAAAAAATCCTTTAGAGATTTCTTTAAGTTCCCGTTCCGTTTGCAATTTCACTGCTTGTGCATTTTTTTTTCATGGCCAATGACAGAGCTAGGCATCTACCCCTCAGCACCGCCTTATGGGCTTCCCACAGTGTGAAAGGGGTCATATCCGGGGGGGTTGTTTTCCTCAAAGTAGTATTTTAAGGTGGACTCCAGCTTGGATTTCGAGGGGAGGTGCTGAAGGAGAAAACATGTTCAGACACCAGTTATAACGTCTGCTGATGGGGGAGCCAAGATCTAAGTCAATAGGACTGGGGCATGGTCAGACAATGAAATCGGATGAATCTGTGCTGCGTGAGTCAATCGCAGGGCTGAGCTATTGACAAAGAAGTAATCTATGCAGGAATGTGTACGGTGAGGGGCTAAGTAGAAGGTGTATTGTCGGTCACCAGGGTGGAGAACCCGCCAGGCATCAAAAAGAGCTGGTGGAATAGCTTTGAGTCTCTGAGCACTCGGCCTGCGGATGCCCTGGGGTTCACCATGTGGCGGTCCGAGGTGGCTGATTGGGTTAAGTTAAAGTCCCCCCAATCACCAGTATCCTGTGGTCTATTTGAAAGAGACGATCGTACACCATAGACAGGAACCCAAGCTGCCAAACATTCAGGGCGTAAACCGCGCAGAAAGGGACCTCTTGGTCCTGCGAGAGGCCTCGTAGGATGGGATAGTGGCCATGTGGGTCACTGTAGTGGTGGGAGCTGGTAAATGGAGTAATGAGTATAGCTACTCTGGCACGTTTATGGGGACCTGACGAGAGGTAAATCTGGGAGTAGTACTGAGAGGCAAACGCAGTGCCAGATTCCCTTTTCTATTGGAGTTTAGTCCGTGGACATTTAAAGATAATATCCTAGCCATGGGGGAATATGAGGGTGGTAGGGATTGTACTTATCTGATGTTGATGGAGAAGTTCCGGACACCAAAGATCTGAAGAGGGAATCCCACGGGAGGAGAACCAGAAAAGTTCTGTGATTCCTGCACTGGGCCAGACGATGGCTAAGGAAGAGAATAGAATACGAAAGACTAGAAAAAATGTCAGGCTAGGAGCAGATAACAGTTCAGGTATGCTGATTATGTAAACAGTTCATGAACAAGAGCATATACCATGAGCAGGTCTAAGCAGAGCAGGTCAGCTGGGGCTTGTGGTTCACCGCTGCAGATGAAGGTAGAATTTGGCTGGACCTTGTAGTTCACCACTGCAGATGGATGTTGGCTGGTGCTTGTAGTTTACCGCTGCAGATGGATGTTGGCTGGTGCTTGTAGTTCACCACTGCAGATAAAAGGTACTACAGTAGAATCAGGCAAAGCGTAGTCTAGGCAAGCTGGGTCATACACAGGTAGATCAGAGTCCAAACGGTACCGAATCAGAAGCTAGCAAGCAAGGTCAAACAAGCCGGGTCATACATGAAATACAGAGAGCAGATATCAGTTGATTCATACATTGGCACACAAAGGTAAGTCTATAAAGAAGGTCGAAGTAAAAAGAACTTCACAAACACTAGAGACACAGGCCAATAATTATACACACAAAATAAACACAGACACATTTTTTTCCACGCTTTGAAAAAGGAACACACAAACACGACAAACACGATAAATGCACAAGAATATAAAATAGGCAGTACCCTAATGAGGAGTAATTTTGTTATGATCTATATGGGGGGAGGGAGAGGGGAGAAGCACTGCTCCATCCCTTTCCCTTTGTCCCCCACTTTTTTTTCCCTATGTTTTTGTTTTTTTGTATCTGTTCTGTTTGTATTTATAAATGTTATGTATTTTGTCCCCGGTGGAGGATGTAAAGAAATATACAGAAAATAAAAAATAAAGAATTATGAAAAAAAAAAAACCTCTATCAAGAGCACTGATTGTATGACGATACAAGTGATTTAATGGTGAGCTGGCCAATTACTGTTTCCCAGGAAAAGGTTGTGTCAGATGAGTTGTTCTGGGTCCTAAAGGGATCCTAGTACTGACAAAACAAGGGAAAGGAGAAAATTTGTTTTAGGAAACATTGGTAATATACTATTAACATTAATTCAAGACTTTTGAGGGCCAACTGGCCTAGGTCAGGATGGCTTCCTTTGAGTTCCACTAATGCGACACCCAAAGGGAGAGTCAGAGGGACACAGGGGAACCCTAGGATGGTCAAGCTAAACAACAGGACAATGTGCAACTATAGTCTAATACTCTTAGATGAGGATGGGGAGGGGGGTGGGGTATGGAATGTCTCTCTCTAGAGTCTTGTCCGAGACTTGCCCATAGTGCTAACCAAAAATAAAGCTAGGGCATTGGGAGGGGGGGCTGGTTCAGGGGTAATAGCCAGGGCAGAGTCACTGGCAAAAGTAATGAGGCAGAACGCCGGCTGAACGTGCACCCGCAGAACAAAAGTCACTTCAGGTCTTGCGATGTTGCGAGCACTGGCTTTTCTTGGTTCCCTCCAAGCCTCTGGAGCATTTAATTGGAGAGACCATCTGCCAAACTGTGGGAGGTGGGGGTGGTGTGGCCACAAGGTCCCAGTCTGGGAGCTAGGGAACTCGGAGTTCTAGAACATTGCAGAATGCTGCTAAGTCTTCCGGGTATCTCAGCATAGCCGTTTTGCCCTGATGTTTATCTGTTAGGCTGAACCGGTATCTCCAGCGGTAGGGGATATTTTCTTCCTGTAGAGTGTGCAGTAATGGTTGAAGCAGTCTGCATTTTTGCAGGGTGATTCAAGATAGATCTGGGTAAAGCTAGATTGGAACATCATCTAAAGTCTCTTAGCAAGACAAGCCTGTTGATTAATCTCCTCTTTCAGGGGAGCTTAGCCTACATATTATGTCTCAGGGTTTGAAGGTGGACCCCTTGGGGCGCAGGGCCCATGAGCTCTTTCCATTTCTATAGGCTTAGCAGGAGGTTCACCTATCAGGTTGTTGAATAGGGCCTGTAAAGTGGAGTGTACGTCCTCAGGGCCCTCCGGCTCCAGGACCCCCCGTACGAGAATGTTGTTTCTACAGCCGATATTTCCAGGTCTTCCATGTAGCGCTGCGTGTCTCTAAGTAAGGAGCTGTGTTCCGTACCTTGAATTTGGGTACTGTGGACCGCTAGTTTTGTTTCCTGGATTTCCTCCTCCACCATTTCCACTCTATTTGCCAAATGCTTCCAGACTGGAGGGCTTGAAACACTGAGCGGAAGGTGAATTTCACATCTGCTATTAATTCTTTAAAGTCATCCTTGGTAGGCATCACTTGCAGGTAGGAGTGCCATTGGGGAGGCATGGGTGGAAATGAAGCTGGTTCCAGTGGTTGCAGAAGGGGGGGTAGGGGGGTGATTGAAGTTGGGCCTATTGAGGGACCCCCAGAGCTGAACAAATGGATGACTGGTCCTAGGGTTCACTCTAGGCTGGCTGGAGGGGACTCTCAGAGGGTCCAGGAAACATAGAGGGGGAAGGGGGGGGCAGTCATCTATGCATAGATGGCAGCAGGGGGAGCCTGGAGCTTAAGAAGACAGGGTTTCCTGGATCTGGACTGGCACTGCATCTTGGGGGAGAATGGCACCTTGTCAGCTCTCCCCCAGGCAGCTTGGTTTCCCACAGGCCCCAACGCTGAAAATGTGTGCTGATGTGGGTGGGCCAGGCCTGGCAGGGCTGGAAAGTCCTCTGAGTCCCCTCAGAGGGATGGGGAGCATGGATCCATCCCATGGATGTAGGGATCTGAGGCAATCCTCAGACGCATGTCCCACCACATCATCAGACCCACCACTGAGGACCTGCGGCTGAAGGCAATGACAGATTTCTACAGAATTGCCAGATTCCCACGCACCGTGGGGCCCATTGATTGCACACATGTGGCCCTACAGCCCCCCAGTGCACAGAGCACATATACCGCAATCGGAAGCATTGGCATTCCATCAACATACAGGTGATAGCTGATGCCCAACGCCTCATATGGCACGTCCGTGCCAAACACTCCGGGTCCAGCCATGACAGCTACATCTACAATCAGAGCCCCATTCCAATGGAATTCGAACAGAACCTGTATGGGGACAGCTGGCTGGTTGGTGAGTGACATGGGTGGCAGGCATGACTGCCCCCCCCATAATGCACACATCACAAGGGGCACATGCATGACTAACATCCTACTGTCTTTTCCCTTACAGGTGACTCTGCATATGCACTGGGACCCCATCTAATGACTCGTTTCCGGAACCCCCAAACCAGAGGAGAGAGAAGATACAATGCGGCACATATCAAAACTCGTGCAGTGGTGGAGCAAACATTTGGGCTTCTGAAGTCCCGTTTCCGATGCCTGGATAAGTCTGGGGGGCCCTATTGTATTTCCCTACCTTCGTGTGTCAGATCATCGGTGCATGTTGCATTCTGCACAACTTTGCCATGAGAAAGGGCCTGCAGATTGACATACGTGATGACCTGACCCCCCAACCAGACAGCCCCCCCCTGCCAGAGGAGCCCCAGTCAGCTGATGAAAGAGCAGTCAGGAGGGTCCTCGCCGTAGGCATCTTTGGACAATAAACCAAAACATTGATCACACGGACAATGCACGCATGCACACCACTGAGGTCCCTAGATCACACACACCACATCCACATCTCATTGGATTAGCCCAAGTCCAACATGCAGGACTTGGGAGCAGCAACGCCGCGTCAAGGCCCCAATGGTGTTGCTGTCCATTCATACACCATTCACACGTCATTCACACAGCCGTGGGGATAACTTCTCCCCAACGGCCGAGGGTGACACCCCTTACTGGCAGGAGTGCCACCCCTACTGACCGTGTGCAGTTTAAATTTAAAAAAAAGCTCATAACTTGAGCAACAGAAAATAAAAAGCTCATAACCTGAGCAACAGAAAATAAAAAGCTCATAACCTGAGCAACAGAAGAAAAAAAAACACCCCAAAAAGCCCTCATCTGGGCTGACAGGGGCTCTTTCTTGTGGGCCCTCTCTGGCTCCTCAGCTGCCTGGAGGGAGTGGGTGGGGGTGGGGGGGCATCTGGAGGTGGCTGATCCCCGGGTGGGCCACTCCTGGCAGGTGTGGCCTGCATGCCCTCCAAGGCCATGGCTATCCGGCCGAGGTAGGAATTGGTGTGGGCCTGCATCCTCAGCTGCCGGGTGACTTGATAATGATGGGCCCGCTGCCTCTGCCTCCCCTGGTCCCGGATGGCAGCAGTGTTGGCCTGGACGGCTGCAGTGAGGTGCCTAAGATCAGCCTGTACCTCCCCCAGGCTGGTCACCACTGCAGCGCAGTTGCAGCTGACATCCTGCACTGCGTTGGTCATCTGGGACACGGAGCCCAGGCTGTCAGCTACCCGGTCCAGGTGCCCAGCTATCTCCCCCACCTGCTGGGTCTGCCTGGCCTGGTCCCTCGCCATCTGGTCATGGACCACATCAGACACCCCCCTGGTCTTCCGGGTCGCCTTCCTGGGGCCAGGAGATGGTAGTCCCCGGGGGGGATGGAGTCGCCCTTAAAGGGCTTCCTAGGATGGGGGAGGGGATTTGAGAGGGCCCTGCTGAAGGGGAGGACTCCTCCAAAAATAGAACAAACTCCTGCTCGGGAACAACAGGCTCCTCCTCAACCACCTCAGCAGGTGAGGTGTGGGCACTCCCCTCCACCTTGGCGTCTTCACCACCCAGGGGGTCGGGCTCAGGATGCAGTTGTGGGGCTGGGGTGGACTGGCCGCTGGCAGATGATGGCCCAGCTCCGTCATCTGTGGATGACACAAAGCAGACACATGTTGGTGGTCCCACACACTTGGCACATGTACCCCCCCCCCACATGCAACACACCAAATAGGGGATAAAAAACACTTACCTGTCCTGGAGCCTTCCTCAATGGAATCATATCCCGGTACCCCCTCCAACTGCTCCCTCTCCAGGCAGCGGGCGATCACCTCCTCCTCCGTGGTCAGGCTGACCGCACATGGGGGTCCACCCCCCGTGCCCCTCTCATGCCTCCTGATAGTGGCCACCTTGCCCCGGACTTTGCGCCTCAAATCGTTTGGAATAGCCCAAAATGTTGACCCTGCCAGCAATGCTCTCCAGGATGGCCTGCTTCCTATCCCGGGTTGTCTTGCTGCTTTTCCTGCCATGGAGGAAATCATTGTAGGTCTCCATCGCCGAGATGACTACAGACAGCTCCTGGGAATTAAAGTTGAGGTTTCTCCTTTCTTTGCGGGCAACGGGAGCAGCCATCGCACAGCAAAAGTTACTTCCCTGGGGTGGGGGGAACCGGATATACTTTTGCGCCTGAAAGGCGCATCTGCGGCCGCTTTTATACACGCAACGCAACACATTGCGCTGCCGTTTGCCATGAAGTGGTGCCCACGAAAGTTGTGAGCATGCGCACAGGGGAGCGAGTGGAGCCCTCCCTCACTGCGCATGCTCCGTGGATGATGCGCTGAACGTAAGTCTCTGAGCTGGGCTCCGCCCATCATTTACATATGGTCACACCCACTTACACTTACGTCGGGTTGCGCCATCGCATTTTCGTTACTCCGTCGCAAAGTAACGAACAAGTGCTTGGTGAATACTGTACTTGACTCACTAGTTCGTGTCAGCGTAACGTATATGCGCTGCGCTACGCCGGAGAAAATATGCACACATCTACCTGAATCTGGCCCTAAGAATCTATGGGCCAGATTCACAAAGCACTTACTCCGGAGTATCACGAGTTAGGCACGCATAAGTCTAAAAATGCACACGCTTATCTATGCACCGTATCCCCAAAACGATATACGCCTGAAATCCTCATTTTTTAGACCAACGTAATTTGGATAGACCGGCGCAACGTGCGTGCAAAACTGCACTAGACACACCATTGATTTGCTAGGCAAATATGCAAATGAGAGAGATACGCCGATCCACAAAAGTAAGTTTGTGCGGTGCAGTCTACACGATGTGCTTATCAGCTCCACGGCCGGTCTAAAATTAGACCATATAAAAGCAGGTTTAAAATTAGACAATCCGTCTACATGTCAGCAAAAGCAACACCGTTAGGGACGAGCTGAGCAGCCACACTTGCAGGACAACAAACTATATGCCAACATGCCAGGGGCATCCTTGCTCATAGCTATACTACTGACTTTAGATGAGCGCAGAAGGAGGAGGGCACGGAGGAGGGCACGGGAGAGGTTCTTTGTCAGGTATATCCGTGGGGTGAGCCCAATGGTAATAGGCCCCCCTTTTGGCTGGAATTAGGGTGCAATTGGAGAGATACTCTGTGTTAATAGGAGGGTAGATGTTGGTTCCTCAGCTTCCAGTAATTTTAGTGAAATTGAGTAAAGGTGGATTAATTAGGTCAGGAGCCTGTGCAGGCCAGTAGGCCCAAAGATTGATGAAGTAAAATGATCCTATGCTGCTATAAGGATGCCAGTTGTGACGGATGCACCCTAAACCATATAAAACAAAGAAAAAAATGTGTCTCTAGAGTCTAATAGGTAGGAATCCCTACTAGTGTGGTTGATTACTCTAGTAACCACACTAGTAGGGATTCCTACCTATTAGACTCTAGAGACACATTTTTTTCTTTGGTAACAGCAAAAAGGGGGGCCTGTTACCATTGGGCTCACCCCACGGATATACCCGACAAAGGTATTAATTTAGCAGCGCCATTTCCCTTTCTCCTATCCATATTTATATTAGGTCCCCACATAGGGATCCTACTGGGAGGCAACAGCTACTTTATTCACCATAGCGCGGACACCCCTGTTCTTACACGGGAGAAGATCTGCCGACCGCCACTGGGCAAGGTACTGGCAACACTCCATTTCCTTGCCAGTGGTCCTTTTCACCCTAATGGGTAAATATATATTTTATATACATTTTATATATACACACCGACACGACACAAACCTCCAAACAGCAAGAGTCAACGGAATAAAAGCACCTTGGGCCAGATTCAGAGAGCGATTACGCCGGCGTAACAGGAGATGCGCGGCGTAAATCTAATTGTGCGCGTGCGTTTCGATGCACGGCATCCCCAAAACGAGATACGCAAGAAATCTACTTTTTTTTGTCCAGCGTAATTTCGTTAGACAGGCGCATCCGTCTGCGCAAAACTGCGCTAGGCACACCATTGATTTGCTATTCAAATATGCTAATGAGGGAGTTACCGGGATCCACAAAAGAACGTTGGTGCAGCGCACGCTACGCGCTGTGCGCAACAGCTAAATGTCCTGTCTAAAATTAGACCATATAAAAGCTGGTCTAAAATTACAAAATTCGTCTACATGTCAGATAAAGCAACAATGTTAGTGAGGAGCTGAGCAGTCACACATGTTGCCCAACAAACTGTATGCCAACATGCCAGTGTCATCCATGCTCATAGCTATACTACTGACTTTAGATGAGCAAAGAAGGAGGAGGGCACTGAGGAGGGCACTAAGGAGGGCACAGGATTTTTTTTTTGGCTTATATCAACTTTTCAATTTAATCGAATCTAATACAATATTCTTAGCTGATACAAGCCCCTCAATCTTCACTCTTCACTCTTCACGGGAGAGGATATATCACACACGCCTAGACATCTATGGCATGGGTGATTCTGAGGTGTCTCGCATCTTCAGATTCACCCCTCATGGCATCATGGAATTAACCACAACCCTGCAGGAGGACATCACCAGCCCAACACATGACACTACCCATGACACCCATGACAGCTACATATACAATCAGAGCCCCATCCCCACAGATTGCGAACAGAACATGTATGGGGACAGCTGGCTGGTTGGTGAGTGACATGGGTGGCAGGCATGACTGCCCCCCCCATGATGCACACATCACAAGGGGCACATGCACTACTAACATCCTCCTGTCTTTTCCCTTCAAGGTGACTCTGCATATGCACTGGGACCCCATCTCATGACCCCATCTCATGCCAGCTCACATTATGCATCTTTGCACGTTAAACACACACATTAATCATGGCACAATGAGAATGCATGCATGCACACCACTGTGGTCCCTAGCACACACACACCACATACTCATCAAATTGGATTGGCACCAGTCCACCATGCAGGACTTGAGAGCAGCAACGCTACTCCAAGGCTCCAATTATGTCACTGTACATTCATACACCATTCACACGGACCTGGGGATCACTTCTCCCTGGTCCTGGGGAACCCTTCTCCACCAAAATTGAGGGTGACACCCCTTTTCCGGCAGGAATGTCACCCCCACATTCAAACAGCATTCACACCCCCAAAAAAAACAAAAAATGCCCAGCAAATCAAAAATTTCCCAGCAACAAAAAAAAGGCAAAAAAAAGGCAAAACAAGGCAAAAAAATAAATAAAAAAAATAGGCAAAAAATAAATTAAAAAAAGGCCAAAAAAAAGGGGAAAAACAAATTAATGCCGTTGACGTGAGCCACGCCTTGGGCGCCCATGGCCACGGCTCCTCAGGGGAGACTCATGGGGGAGGGGGTAAACCGGGGAAGAAGGAGCAGCCCCTGGTCTCTGCCCACCTGGCGGCCTGCCCTCCAAGGCCACGGCAATTTTGTCTAGCCCAGCACTAATTGATGCCGTATTGGCCTGGATAGCCTGGGTGAGGGCCCTCACATCCTGCCCAACGCCTGCTGTTGTAGTCTGCAGGTGGTTTAGGCAGGTTGTAAGAGCCCGGGAGTGGCAGTCCAGGTCCCCAAGCGTCTCCTTTATGGAGGACAGGCTCTCCTCCATTCGCCCCAAAGTCTTGCTGACCTCTCCCAGATGGCGGGTCTGACGGAACTGGTCCTTTCTCAGAGTGGCGGGCAGGAGATCGGCCAGCCCCCTGGTCTTCTGGGTCGCCTTCCTGCCTCCAGCTGAGGCTTGGGGCCGGGGAGAAGGGGAGCCCCTTGGGAGGAGAGCCCTGTTGGGGGAGGAGTGGGGGGGCTACCCCTTATGGAGGGCTGGCAGCCAGAGGGGAAGAGTCCTCCAAAAACAAAAATCCAGTGCCTGACATGGACTCCTCCTCCTCCACTTTAACCTCCTCCTCTTCAACCTCCTCCTCCTCAACCTCCTCCGAGGACTCCAGCCTTGTCGGGGGGTCCTCATCAGGCTGGGATGGTGCGGTCAGCCCAGATGGCCCAGCACCCTCCTGCTCATCTGTGGATGACACAAAACATTCACAGGTTGGAGGATCCACACACTTGCCACATATTCCCTTTCACCCCCTCCCCCACACATGCTACACACCTGATAGGGCCAAAAAACCTTACCTGGCATCACGCCTTCATGACTTGAGTCATAGCCGGGCAGGCCCTCCACTTCTTGCCTATGAAAGGTCTGGGCCACCGCACGCTCCTCCGCTGTCAGCCTAACAGGGCATGGTGGGCCCCCTCCTGTGCCCCTGGCATGGGCTAGCATTTTGGCCAGCTTCTTTTTGACCAGACGCCGGAGGTCATTGATTTTTTTTTCAATCCCCGACCGTGTCCGGGTCTCCTCTCCCCCCACCCCCCCGATGCATTCACCTGGTCAGTAATCCTGTCCAAAATCTCTCTCCTCCTGGCCGGGGGGGTGTTGGCACTCTCCGGGCTGTGGAGGAAACGCCCATATTCGGAAATGGCCCGGGCAAGAATTTGTTTCTCCCCCAAAGTAAAATTTAACTTCCTCTTCCTCTCAGTCATACTCATACAAAAACTCACTCCCAAGCAGTCAGCAAAAATCAGTCAGAAAAAGAAGCAGGAAAAATCAGTCACAAAAACAAACAGGAAAAATCAAACAAGAAAACAAACGAACCAAAAAATAACAACCAAAAACTCTCACAAGCAGTCACCAGAAATCACTTACAAATATCTTCTACCAAACACAAGATCACACAGTCCACAAATATCACAAAGACAAAACACAACACAACTAACAACAGAACAAAATCACCTTGCTGTATAGGGAGGGATACAAAGGGATGTACTTTTGCAAAGGAAGTGCGTTTGTGTCTGTCTATTTATGCTGTCTGCGTAGTTCAGAACGTTGCCCTAGTCCACTTCCAATTTCACTGATTGCGCTGTTCCCGAGTTGTGAGCATGCGCACAGAGGTGCTGACATGGTCTGCTTCAAGCGCGCATGCGCAAGCCGGCCGGCCCTTCATTTGCATGGGGTCACGGCTCATTTCAATGTAACACGCCATGTCCTTCCCAATTTGTATTACTCCGCCTTGCGCCTCAGAAATAACGTTGTGCAGGCGCTAATTTCTGCGTAAAAGCGACGAGAATAGGGTGATTGCGCCGCTACATTGCGCCAGTCTAACGTAAAGGCGGTGCGCTACGCCGGTCCAATAATGCGCAGATGTACCTGAATCTGGCCCCATGCTTCAGGAAGGGAAAAAAATTGGATGTACTTTTGCAATGGAAGGGCATTTCTCTCGGTCTATTTAAGCACTGTGCATAGCTCACTAAGTCTGACGGGCCTAGTTCCTATCTAACTGATTGCGCCGTGCCGAGTTCTGAGCATGCTCAGAGAGGTGCTGACCATAGTCTGCTTCATGTGCACATGCCCAGTCTGGCCGGTCCTTTATTTGCATGGGGTCACGGCTCATTTCAATGGAACACGCCCACGTCCTTCCCACTTTGAATTACACCGCCTTACGCCTCGGAATTTACATTGCACCGGTGCAAATTTGGCCGAAAATACTACGAGGATACGGTACTTGCACCTCGAAATTAAGCCGGTCTAACTTAAAGGAGTTGCACTACGCCGGTCCAAAAATGCGCCGATGTACGTGAATCTGGCCCTATGTTTCTATAATTACTGTATGTTAACCACTTACTTACTGGGCACATAAACCCCCTTCGTGCCCAGGCAAAATTTCAGCTTCCGGCACTGCGTTGCTTTAACTGACATTTGCGCGGTCGTGCGACATGGTTCCCAAACAAAATTGACGTCCTTTTTTTTCCCACAAATAGAGCTTTATTTTGGTGGTATTTGATCACCTCTGCGGTTTTTATTTTTTGCGCTATAAACAAAATAAGAGCGACAATTTAAAAATATATATATATATATATATATTCTACTTGTTGGTATAATAAATATCCAATTTTTTTTAAAAAAAATACTTTTTTTTTCTCAGTCTAGGCTGATACGTATTTTTCGACATATTTAAAAAAAAAAATCACAATAAGCGACTGGTTTGCGCAAAAGTTATAGTGCCTACAAAATGGGGAACAGAATTATGATTTTTTTTATTATTTTTTTTTTACTAGTAATGCCGGTGATCTGTGATTTTTATTGAGACTGCGATATTGCGGAGGACATATCGGACACTTTTGACACAAATTTGGGACCATTCACATTTATACAGCGATCAGTGCTATAAAAGTGCACTAATTACTGTATAAATGTGACTGTGAGGGAAGGGGTTAACACTAGGCGGTGAGGAAGGGGTTAAATGTGTATCCTGGGTGTGTTCTAACTGTGTGGGGGGAGGGGGGGTGACTGGGGGAGGTGACCGATGCTGTGTCCCTATGTACAAGGGACACAGATCGGTCTCCTCTCCTCTGACAGCACGTGGAGCTCTGTGTTTACACACAGAGCTCCACGTCCCTGCTGTCACCTGCTTGTGTTTCCACCGATCGCGTGTACCCGACGGACATCGTGGCCGCCAGGTACACGCATCGGCTCTTCAGCGATGCGCCGGGACAGTGTTTACCCGCCGCGCGTCATTTAAAGCGTGGGTAATGCACTTAAAATGAAGTCCAAAGACTTGGCACTTGAGAGCCGCGCTGTTGACGTCTTTTGTCAATAGCGCGGGTCTCAAGTGGTTAAGGATCATTTTATAAACATAACCAATAAAGTAAATTGAGGCAGCTCTGGTCTTATCCGTTTCTGTCCTTTCTCACTCATTCACAGCGCAGACACCACCCCCCTCCTTTTTTCCAAGTTTTATTGTCAAAGCTTAATTAAACAAGCTGAAGTTAGAAGCAACTGGCTGCACCAGATTTTGCATGCTCCAGTCTTAGTAAATCAACCCTAGTGTGCTTCTGATCTTACATTGAAGGGCTTTGAAAACAAATACTTTTCTTTATAAATTTAGGCCAAAGTGTATTCTGCTACACTTAGGGCCAGATTCAGGTAGAGTCACTCTGGAGTATCAGTGATACTCCAGCCTAACTCTCACTTTGAGCCGGCGTTTCTGTTTTCAGTAAGCAGAAAACAAGAAACGCCGGGTTGGAGTTCCTATACGAGCGGCATAATTGTATTTCGCTGTCGTATCGGAATTGCAATTTTAAAAATGGCGCTCGGGGCGTTCCCGCTGATTAACGCAGAGAATATGTTAATCAGCGAGAATCGGCAATTCACGATCGTATTCGGGCCCGACGCAGTGACTTTCCGACGTTTCCGTAAGCGATACGCGGCGTAAAGAAAAACCAGCCCCCTAGTGGAGTATCCTATGTTAAGTATGGCTGTCGTCATCGCGTCAAATTTAAAAATGTTCGAGTCGTTTGCGTAAAACGTCCGTGAATGGGGATTGACGTCATTGACGTTCACTGACAGAATTTGGAGCATGCGCACTGACAGTCGACGCATGCGCAGTACGTTCGCCGCGGGATCGCGCCTATTTTAAATACTACACGCCCCCTACCCGCCAAATTTAAATTCCGCCGGCTCATTTTCGCTACGCCACCGCAACTTTAGGAGCAAGTGCCTTGTGAATACAGTACTTGCTCCTAAAGTTTCGGCGGAGTAACGTAAATGAGAAAAGTTACTCCAAAATAAAGATTCGCCCATCTACCTGAATCTGGCCCTTATTTGGTAAAAATAACTTAAATCAGTGAATATTATTTAGTATATATAGACATTACTAAAGTAGACATTATGAGGTATTTAGCAAGAAGCATGACAAGTTTTTTTGAAGTTGTAAGTTGTAAGTTTTTTACTTTTTTTCTTTTTAGTTCTCTTTTTAATTTTCTTTTTTTAAATCCTGTCATGAGTAGCTTTGTGTCACCATACTACTGTACTACTTCAGGATTTTTTTACATTATTATTGCTTATACCAGCTTGCTTATTGTTAGCATGCTGTGATTGGCTAGACCAAACCACGTGGTACAATGTGCTGGGATTGGCCCAGGTACCATTTGATAACTGTGGACATCACAAAAATAAGCAAAACAATCATAAATGGAGGTCATTCATGGCTGTTTTGTTTACATTGTAATCATGTGATTGCTATGACTGGCTAGGTACTGAGTCTCATGATCCACTGTGTTCACAGGAAACAACGGTCATTTAAGCGGGTCTGCAATGGTTGAGTCATACAAAAACAATACTTAATACAAATGAAATAGTGCACATAACCACATTTCAATCAATTTGCACATATAAGCCACAGCTGTAGCAAAGTGGACTGGGGGCACACACTGGGACCCACAGATTAGGCCAGAAAGCAGGTAGCAGAAGATTACCTGAACAACTAAAGGATTACTGTTATGAATTGTAATCAATGGGCCAGATTCAGGAACAGTTAGGCTGGCGGATCCAGTGATCCACCAGCCTAACTGTGACTTTGAGCCGGCGTTTTTGTTTTCTGTAACCAGAAAACAAGAAACGCCGGGTTGAAGCTCCGATGCGATCAGCGTAACTGAGTTTCGCCATCGCATCGTTACTTCAACTTAAAAATGGCGCCGGGGGCGTTCCCGCCGATTTCCGCTCAAAAAATATGTTAATGAGCGGAAATCGGCAATTCACGAGCGAATTCCGGGCGCGACGCAACGACGGTACGACGTTTCCGGACGGGATACGCGGCGCGAAGATATACCTACATGGGGTTGGAGTATCCTATGTTAGGTATAGGCGTCGTCATCGCGTCGGGAAAAAAAAAATCACGTCGCTTGCGTAAAAAGTTCATGAATGGGAATGTGACGTCATTGACGTTCATTCACAGAATTTGGAGCATGCGCACGGGGATGTTTTAACACTCGACGCATGCGCAGTACGTTCGCGGCGGGATCGCGCTTCGTTTAAATACTACACGCCCCGTACCCGCCCAATTTGAATTCCGCCGGCTCATTTGCAATGCGCTGCCGCAACTTTAGGAGCAAGTGCTTCTTGAATAACAGCACTTGCTCCTAAAATTTCTGCAGCGTAACGCAAATGAGAAGCGTTACTCTGGAGCAAAGATGCTCCCATCTACCTGAATCTGGCCCAATGTCAGCAACCATTAACTATATTGCCAAATGATACAGTATATTAACCCTTACATGTTTGTAAATAAAGTAGACACTATCCACAGTGGAAGTTACTCTAGCTGGGAGGCATGTGTTCAATATTAGACTTTCACAGTATAGAATCTAATACTACATTGCAAAAATAAGCTTGCTGAATCCAGCATAAACTTCAAACTATTTTATAAATAAAGATGAGATTTCTATGTTAAATGTCCAAGGTTCAGGCCAAAAGATGAGAAGATGTAAACATACAAAGCCCAAAATATAGAGAAGTGTGGGAAATATATATATAGGGCCAGATTCAGATACACTTAATTTTGCGCTGCGTAATCAAAATTTTACCAGGCTCTACATCGAATTCTGGTAGATTTTTGCCCGTACGCTACGGCGGCGTAGTCTATTTCTTGCCACGTAATCGAAATACGCGGTTAAGGGGCGTGAAGCATTTAAATTAAGCGCGTCACCGCGGCGATCGAACTGCGCATGCTCCGTTCAGAAATTTCCCGCCGTGCATTGTGCAAAATCACGTTGTTACGTCATTTTGTTTTTGAGTAGCGTCATTTATGAACATTCCTATTCCCGGACGACTTACGTTAAAAATAATAAAAGACGTCGGAAAACGTAGAAATTCAACGCGGGAACGACGGCCATACTTAACATGGGCTGTCTAATATTAGAGCAGCAAAAAGCTGGTATAGTGTTACGCAAAAAAAAGATGACTAAAGATGCCGTAAGAGATTGCGATTGAAGATCGTAATTTCGGGGATCGCCGGCAAAAGCTCATTAGCATACCCCGACGCGGAAAACGACGGGAAGTCCACCCAGTGGCCGCAATTTTATTGCAGCGTAGATTCGAAGGCGTACGAACACGTAATCCAGTCGAATTGAAGCCCGCAGCCGTCTATTCATGGTTTGAGGTTTCCGACTTGCTAAAAAACACGCGTAATTTGAAATTACTCCAGTCTAACACCAGTTAGACAGGAGTTACGGCTCTCTGAATCTGGCCCATAGTGCCCTGCTACTTTTTTTTTTTTCGATTATAATTATTTTTTATTTTAAAACAAATCAGACCAACACATATATATATATATATATATAAAATAAATAAAAAAATAATACATAACAGAACATTATTACAAAACAACACAACAGTCACGTTCCATTTTATTATTATACATCCCCATTTACCTTGTTGTCAAAATCAAACATATATCTCCTTCTTACGTATATCTTCCCTTTCCAAACATCACTGAGAGAGGAAGAAGAAGAAAGGGAAAAAAAAAAAACCCACCCTACTTCCCTCTCCTCCGACCCTTCTCCATATTCCTGTGGTTTCTCATTAAATCCCACATATACCCAATCCAAGTTCCCGGGCTCCTTCTATACTGTTCAGCCTTATCCTCCTTAGCCTTCACCCCTGTATTCCATATAGGACTTCCAGGGAGTCCAAGTTCTTAAATATTTTCCCCTTTTATATTGTGTTGTCAGAACTAAATCTTTTAATTTGCTTATTTCCTTAACCTGACATATCCACATCTCCACTGTTGGTGGAACTGTTGACTTCCACCTCTTCGTTATACAGGCCTTAGCGGCATCTAATAGATGGCATATAATCATTTCACTTTAGGCTTTTTCTGGTATTTGGTTTAAATGCAGAAGATAGAATTCCGTATTTTCCAGAATCTCATGATCTGAGAAAAACTGTAGAGCTCTTTTAATCTCTGCCCAAAAACTCCTTAGCATTGGGCACTCCCAGAATATGTGTAGCATCGTTCCTTTGCTTCCCTGGCACCTCCAGCATTTATCTGATACCTCTGCAAAAAGTTTGCTTAGCCTTTCTGGTGTCCTATATCATCTCGTGAAGATCTTATAGTTTGTCTCTTGTATTCTCACACATATTGATGTTTCGTGTGTTCGCCTGTATATGCATTGTCGCTGTTCCGGACTGAAGGACTTCTCCAATTCCCTTTCCCATTCTTGAACGCACCTCAGAGGGCAACCTCCTGATCGCACTAATAACTCATAGCTTATTAAAAGACTATGTAGCAATGTTCCTTGTTCATTACATATTTTCTCAAATTTTATAAGTGGTCTTTCAAAGCTCTCTGGATTTGGCAAAGTGTTCAGGAAGTGAACTATCTGAAGTGCATTCCAGAATTTCAAACAAAATTCATTTCCTATTTCCATCAGTTCCGCTATGGTTACCTATCTTCCCATGTGGATATACCTTGCTACTTGTGTACACTCTCTTTTTCTCAACTGCCGGAATGCTCCGTCTTCGTATCCCGATGGGAAGAGGGGGTTACCTATCACTGGGTATAGTGGGGAGGTCCTGGGCTCGATGCCCATCATAGGTAGTGCTGCTGCACAGATCCTCACCGTGTTACCCACTATTGGATTTTTAATTAATTTCTTTAGGGAGTGAGGCAAATCACCATGGTGCTCTTTATAGAGGTGTTTTAAATTGTGCCTGTTCGATTTGTACCCATAGCTTTGTATCTGAATGCCTATTCCAGTCTATTAGCCTGTTCAGATGTGTTGAGTAGTAATATTTCCTTATATCTGGGACATCCAGTCCTCCCTGCTGTTTAGTGCTCATTAGTTGTTTCCTATGTATCCGGGGGTTCTTATGTGCCCATATGAACTCAAAGATCATTCTCTGACACTGTTTAAAATACTTTGATGGAATATGCATTGGTAATGTTTGTAATAAATCCAAAATTTTCGGGAGTATGTACATCTTGATAATATTGCAGCGTCCTAGCCAGCTATGAAAACCCTGGTTCCACTTATCCAATAAGATCTTTACTTTCTGTAAGAGGGGTGGGAAGTTCAGCTCAAAGATCTTCTCCATCTTCCCTTCTAGTTGTATACCAAGGTATGTCAGAGCATTATCAGTCCATTTAAACTTGAATTTTTGTTTTAGATAATTTATCGCTGTATGGGGGACGTTTACCCCCATCGCTTCCGATTTATTAAAATTGATACGTAGGTTCGATAAAGATCCGTATCTCTCAAATTCCTTAATTAATTCTGGAATTGTGATCAACGGATTTGTAAGAGTGAACAACATATCGTCTGCATAAGCTGTCATTTTACAGTGGTTCTTTCCTATTTGTATGCCTGAAATACTAGAATTTACATGTAGCGTGCACAGAAAAGGCTCTAGTGACAGGGCAAATAGAAGTGGAGACAGAGGGCAGCCCTGTCTTGTCCCATTTGAGATCGTGAGGGGCTCAGACAGAATTCCCTTGGCCCATAACTGGGCTGTTAAGCCTGAATACATGGAGAATATCCACTGTATTATTTTGTTCCCAAAGCCGCCGTATTTTAGGACTGCCCTCATGTAACTCCACCTCACCCTGTCAAAGGCCTTCTCTGCATCCGTATTGAGAAATAAGCATTGCGTCTGTGTTGTGTTCACTAACTGCACCAGGTCAATAGCCTTGATTGTGTTGTCTCGTGCTTCCCTTGTAGGGACAAATCCCACCTGGTCCAGGTTTATTAAGTCTGGGATATGTTGTTGTATCCTATTTGCTAAGACCTTAGCAAAAATCTTCACATCCGAATTTAATAACGAAATTGGTCGGTAGCTTCCACAGAGGGCTGGGTCTTTCCCCTCTTTTGGTATCACCGAGATATACGCTAGCAGGGTATCTTTGGCTAAACTGGCCGATGTCCCTAAGGCATTAAATAGTTTAACCATATATCCTGATATCAAGGGAAACAGAATTTTATAATATTGACCTGTAAAACCATCTGGTGCCGGGGCTTTCCCCCTTTTCATTGTGCTTACTGCTACTTTAATTTCCTCCTCGGTTATAATGTCATCTAATTTCTGTCTATCCTCTTCTGATAGTCTTGATATTGCAGATTCTGTTAGATACAAATAAATTTGTTCTCTAGTCGGGGGCTTGCTCTGTATATTATAAAGAGAGTGATAGTATTCCTGGAACTCCTTTGCTATATCATTTGGTTTTGTAACCCTCTGTTTCTTGGGTGAGTTAATATGTGGAATATAGTTACTCAGCTTCTGTTCTCGTAGTAATCTCGCCAGTCTTTTCCCACACTTATTCCCTGACTCGTATTCAGCCTTTTTACATCTCTGCATTGCTTTTACTTTATAGTACAGGAGGTCTGTGATTTCAGTTATTTTACTAGCTAGTTCTTTCTCTACATTTGTTGACCATGTTTGCTTATGTTTACCTTCCAAGATGGCTAGCTCCTTTAATAGCCTATTGAACTTTTCAGTACGTTTCCTTTTGATCCTAGATCCATGTTTAATTAACACATCTCTAATAACAGCCTTGTGTGCTTCCCATATAATTCTGGGGTCGCACTCTGGTGTGTCATTAGAATTTAAATAAAACCTCAGTTCTTTAATTACATCTTCTAGGACCTCCTTATCTTCCAACAGGCTTTTGTTTAATCTCCACTGGTTTGGTCTGAACTGTCTTAAATCTTTTAACTCATATACCAGGAAGATCGGGGCATGGTCCGACCATGCATAATATGATTTCTCACACTGAAAGATGTGGATGACTTTCCCAATGAGGTGTCCTCTTTGGGATCTAAGGGAATATTCAAGTCCCCTCCCATAATCAAATGTCCTTCTGTGAATTTTAATACGCGTTTAATTGTTTTGTCTAGGAAGGTTCCTTGATGTTCATTTGGAGCATATACTGTGGCGAATGTTACCCCTATTCCTCCTATTTTACCCTTCACAAATAGATATCTCCCTTTCGGATCTCTCATGGAGTCTACATATGTCCATTGGGTTCTCCCTGCTATCAGAATAGACACCACCCTTGACTTTGCCTCTTGATTTGTCGCATGGTATGCTATTGGGTATATCCTATTCTTTAAGATCGGAGTTTTGTCTTCTCTGAAGTGTGTTTCCTGTATATACGCAACATCAATACCTAATTGTTGTAGGTCATGCAGGAGGATCCTCCTTTTTTCGGGTAAGTTCAACCTGCCCTGCTACTTTCATAGTTGGTGCTGCTTTAAATTCAGAGGGTGGTCAGAGATTAAGTTACCTCTGACAATGTTAATTTGGCCAAATTTGGGCCTCTGTTCCAGCCATGGCTGTACTGTGGGTGACCACTATTGCTGCCTGGGGTACCTGTACCACCCCAGGCCAAGGGTGGCAGCAGTCGAGTCACGGCGTGTTGGGTGTTTTTCCTCAGCAGCCAATCAGTGAGGGTTGGTCGCTTCGCTGTGCATGCTGGGGGAAAGTACTTAAGGGACAGACGTCATTGGTTCGCGGTCGTCGATCGCTGGTCTGTCGTCCCACCACCCCCTGTGTGTGGCCCTCATGGCTGGGGGTGAGTGTTCAAGTGTTCCTGGCTCCAGGACCACATTGGTCCGGGACTATGATCTACCTTGTGGGCCCAGTGGTCAGACTGGGTCTGCAGTTGCAAAGTGGTCCTGTGCTGTCCGTTCTGAGGGAGGAAGCCACTAGGGGTGCGCATTTTCACTGGCCTTACGAATCGATTCAATTACGATTATCATGTCAACGATTCGATTCGATCCAATTCCGTGATGCATCACGATGCATCACGATTACAGCGCAAGTGCGCATGGTTTTCATCAAAAAAATATTCAAGCAGTCAGGAGGAGAACTCAGTTTGTGTTATTCTATCTGTTCTTTAAAAAAAAAAAAAAAAAACAGGAGCTCCAGGCTCTCTCCCAAAATACAGAGGAGATGATCAGAGACTGCGGAAATGCTGCAGGAGATGGTCAGTGACTGCAGACATGCTACAGGAGATGGTCAGAGACTGCGGGCATGCTACAGGATATGGTCAGTGACTACAGACATGCTACAGGAGATGGGCAGTGACTGCGGACATGCTACAGGAGATGTAGAATTCAGAATTCAAAAGAGAAAAGAGAAGGAGAGTATAAGTGGCCAAGGGTTTTTTAACTTGAGCACTAAGGTATTGACTGTGGCTGAACAGTCTGTATTAGATAAAGGCCTTAAGTTTGCCCCACCAAAGAAATTAAACACATTTGGTACATTCATAGACATTCAGAAGTTCATACGTAAAATTAATATTCAGCGATACATGATTTCCAACCGTGCAGCCACCTCAGGAACCGTTCATTCTGGATCATCAAACCCATCACTGTTTAATCCTCCGGTACCAGTGGCCCCTGCTGTAAAAATCTTTAAAGAACTAGTTCTTAAAGATGTATCTCAACTTAGAGAAAAACGTTCTTTATCCCAGCCTTTGTCCAGTCCTGGGCTTAGGTCCTTGTGTGAACACAAGGACCTAATTATCCATCCGGCGGACAAGGGTGGAGGTATTGCCATACTAGACAAAATACAGTATGAAAAGGAGATGTATTGAATTCTTAATGAACCTGTTACTTATAAAGAGATTCCCAGCAATCCTACTCCAGTATATAAAAAACAACTCCAAACCCTTGTCACTAAGGGTTTTGACCTCAAAATTCTTAATAAGAAAGAAAGAATATTTTTAGTTCCCAAAGTACCCAGAATTCCTACTATTTATTATTTGCCCAAAATTCACAAACACCCTACCCAACCCCCCGGGCGGCCTATCGTCAGTGGCATAGACTCTGTCATTTCACGTATAGGCCGGTATATAGAACATTACTAACAGCCTCTAGTCAGACAAACACCTTCGTACATCAAGGACACAGGTGACACCATACGTTTACTGGAGGGTCTAGACATACAGGGTAGTTACATCATGGCCACAGCCGATGTGGTCTCGCTGTACACCTTGTGAGGGGTTAGCTCGGTGGCGGGTGTGTGTGCGTGGGTTCACTACACACTGAACTATACAGAGAGGCAGCCGAGGGTGGTTGAAAACAAAGCTTACGGTTTATTCTTCCATATGGCTGAAAACAAGTGCAAGGATCCAAACAGCATAAACAAAACAAAACATAAAATTAACCCTGGCCACTTGGGGCGTCTACCTTCACAACACAGAAACCTACCTATGGAGTCTGCCACAGACTACTGCTGGGCAGACACTGCTGGTCGTACAGCAGAAAAACAATAGTCTTTTTGATTTTTATCACACAGAAAATTCAACACCACCTCACCTTCAGAAATCTTTCTCAGCTCACTGCTCTCCTATACTCAAAAAGCCTCAGGATGCAGCAATCAGTAGTAATCTTCTGGATAACTTATAGAGGCCTTAATTGCCTAATTCTAAACATCTGAAGCTATCCAAGGTCCTTAAACCTTTCTGGCTACCTCTGTAGCTGACACCTGACAGTAATTGGTAAATTGTCTAAACAAGGCAGAAATGTATCTCCCATCTGTGACAACACCCACAGATTTACCTGACTTCCTGTCACATACCCCCCCTCGTGTTTCAACCCTAGGGTTGGGACACAGGTTGCCAGACACGCATGCACTCGGGACAACCCATCTGCATTCCCCATTTTAACACCGGGGGGATGCGTTACCACAAAACTGAATTCCTGAAGGGCCAGGAACCACATATTTATTCTCCTATTGGTCTCCTTGTTTTGTGCCATCCACTTCAATGAGGCATGATCTGTCACCAGTTCAAACTGTCTACCAACGAGGTAGTACCGGAGAGAATCCAAAACACATTTCACTGCCAAACACTCTTTCTCAATGGTGGCATAATTCTCCTCATGGGCCTTCAACTTTCGGCTGAGGCACAGAACAGGGTATTTCTCCCCCTTGATAACCCCAGGACAGTACAGCTCCTAACCCCACATTTGACACATCTGTCTGAACCACAAAATCCTGTGAAAAATCAGGCGAATTTAAAACTGGTTGACTACATAAGGCCTGTTTTAAAGCCTGAAAAGCTGTTTCTGCTTCAGGAGTCAATTTGGTCATGACAGTCACCTTCCCTTTGGTCAAATTGGTCAGGGGAGAAGCCTGTGAGGCAAAATGGGGATAAAGCGGCGGTAATAACCCGCGATCCCCAAAAATGCACAAACCTGTTTCTTGTTGGTGGGACGTGGCCAATCCTGAATAGCCTCAACTTTGTTTATTTGGGGCTTGATTAGACCTCTTCCAATGGTATACCCCAGATACTTCGCCTCTTCTAGCCCAAGGGTACATTTTTTTTTGGATTGGCTGTAAACCCGGCTTTCCAGATGGAATCCAACACAGCCTGAACTTTTGGTAAGTGCGAGTCCCAATCCTCACTGTGGATGACAACATCATCGAGGTATGCAGCAGCATAGGCTCGATGAGGCCGAAGGGTCTTATCCATGGTGCATTGAAATTTGGTGGGAGCATTCTGTAACCCAAAAGGCATCCTCCGATATTGGAAAGATCTGTCTGGAGTTACAATTACCAATAACCCTTTAGTCAGGTCTAACGTCATCATGTCCCGGGCCGTGCCTAGGCGATCAATCAGTTCATCTATGTGGGGCATAGGATAGGTGTCAAACTTAGTGATTTTTTTCAGGCGGCGAAAGTCATTACAAAACCGCCAACTTCCATCTGGTTTGGGCACTAAGACAATGGGACTGGACCAATCACTATTTGACTCTTCTATCACGCCCAGCTCAAGCATTTTTTTTTACTTCCTGGTGAATTGCCTCTCGCCGGGCTTCTGGAATTCTATAAGGCTTTAACTTGACCTTATCCCCTGGTGTGGTGATAATGTCATGTTTAACCCCGGAGACCCAACCTGGCAAGTCTGAAAACTTCGCTCTATTACAGAGCACAAATTCTTTAGCCTCCTGTTGCTGAGTTTTAGACAGAGTCTCTGCTATCCCAACTTCAGGGACAGCCAGGTTAAACGGAGCAGAAAATTGGGTAGTTGTAGTGACCATGGACTCTCTATCCTTCCATGGTTTCAACAAGTTCACGTGATATATCTGCTCAGGTTTTCGTCTTCCCGGTTGGCTAATTTATAATTCACCACCCCTATTTTCTCCAAAACTTCATAGGGACCCTGTCATTTGGCTAGGAATTTACTTTCGACCGTGGGGACCAATACCAACACCCTATCACCAGGTGCAAAGGAACAGACCTGGGCCCCACGATTGTAAATCCTTTGTTGAGCCAACTGGACTTGAGCTAAATGTGCCTTCTCTATCAGTATCACTTGGGCAATTCTATCTTGCATTTGTGCCACATGTTCAATCACACTTTGATGAGGGGAACTCTCACTCTCCCATGTTTCCCTGGCAATGTCCAGTAGGCCCCGGGGGTGCCTCCCATACAGTAGCTCAAAACGGAGAGAACCCTGTGAACGATTGGGGAACCTCTCTTATGGCAAACATCAGATAAGGGAGCAGATAATTCCAATTCTTTCTGTCTTTATCCACCACTTTCCTCAACATTTGTTTTAAGGTTTTATTAAACCGTTCCACTAACCCGTCTGTTTGAGGGTGATATACTGATGTACGTAATTGGGTCACTTTCAGGAGTTTACAAAGTTCTCGGATCACCCTAGACATAAACGGGGTGCCCTGATCAGTTAGGATTTCCTTAGGAAGACCCACACGGCTGAAAACCTGAAATAACTCTTTGGCAATGGTTTTTTCAGAGGTGTTTCGGAGAGAGGAATCGCTTCTGGGTAACAGGTGGCATAGTCCATTATTACCAAGATGTGCTGGTGCCCTCTAGTGGAATTCAGTAAGGGGCCAACCAAGTCCATGGTGATCCTCTCGAAAGGGACCTTAATAACGGGCAGGGGTACCAACGGACTGCGGAAATGTGGCATGGGTGCAGTAATCTGACACACTGAACAGAAAGAGCAGTACACTTCCACTTCCTTAGTGATCCCAGGACAATAAAACCTCTGGGTGATTCTCTCCCGGGTTTTTCTGCTCCCAAATGTCCCCCAAAAATGTGCCCATGGGCCAGTTCCAAAACCATCTTGCGGTACGGTTTAGGCACTACCAGTTGCTCAATGGTGTCCTTTATCCTCTGTGACACTCGATATAACAGGTCCCTTTCAATAATGAAGTAAGGGAGGGCAACCCTCTCGTCAGGGTTAACTAACTCCCCATCTATCTTCACTACATTCTCCCGGGCTCTTAGCAATGTGGGGTCCCTCAATTGCTCAGTGATTACATTTTCTCTGTGCACCTTGAGGTCATCAAACCCTATCGGCCGCTGTTCCTCTTCTGAGGTAGCAGGCTCCTCCCTAGGGACTGGTGTTTCCCCTGCTAAGACTGAGAACGGAAACTTAGGAGAATCCTCACAGTTTCAGGCTCAGAAGAACCACCTACTGGGGAATCTGAGCAATCCCAGAGTTCCCAGAACTTTGGAAAATCCCTTCCCACAATGACGTCACGTGGCAGTTTGGGAACTAAACCCACTTGGTGACACAAGTTACCGAGGGAGGTTTCAAAGGAAACCGTAGTCACCGGATATTCTCTAGTGTCCCCATGTACACAAACTACAGCCATTTTCCTAGGATGTAAGGTTTTTCCCACCACTAGATCACTTTTCACTAAGGTGACCAGGCTACCTGAATCAACAATACCACAACATCTTTATCTAAGCACATTCTACATAAAGGTTTCTCATTCCCTTTTACTGCAGTGCATGTGGTTGCAAAAAGGGACTGTCGTCTCTCTGTCAGAAAGTCACACTGCATGGGTTCATCACCCGCTGGGCAAACCGCTGCTACATGTCTCTCTTCCCAGCAACGGTAACAAATCAACCTTCTGGTCTTCTCCTGTGGGGTGGGTCTTCCAGGCCTCTCCCGATAATACCTCTAGTTGCTCTTTTTGGTCCCTCTCTCTACCCCATCCCTTGATGCAGTCTTACCTACAGGTGGGGAGGGTCTGCTCTTGGGGTGGAAAGTCTGTGCGTCTCTGGGGGAAGAGAACAAATTCTCTGTTGTTAGGTACCTTTCGACCAGGTCTACTAGTTTGTCTGTGTTTTCCGGACCACCATGGCTTACCCATTTCTGCAGGGTGTTAGGAAGAGACCTAAGAAATTTGTCCATGACTACTCGCTCCAAAATTTTGGGTCCGGACAGAGTTTCTGGCTGCAGCTATTTCCTAGCCAAATGGATGAAGTCATACATCTGCAACCGAGGTGGCTTCCTCAGCTGATAACTCCAATTGTGGACCGGCTGAGCACGGACATCCAGGGTTAAACCAAAACGTGCCAATATTTCCTCTTTTAACCGATCATAGTTTTTTACATCTGCAAGCTCCAAATCAAAATATGCCTTTTGGGCTTCTCCAGATAATAGGGGGGGCACTAGTCCAGCCCACTGTTCTTTAGGCCAACTCTCTTTTTCCGCTGTTCTCTCAATCATGGTCAGAAACATCTCAGGGTCATGATCTGCAGTCATCTTTGGCAATAAGTGGCTTACCCGAAAAGTCGGTATGTTACTGGCCTGACTCCCAGCCTCGGTCTGCTGTCTCTGAAACTGTTTCACGATGGCCTCCATTTGCTGCTGGTATCTCTGTTCCAAGCCTGCAATGCTCTCTTGGTGAGCCTGTTGTTGAGCTTCAAGGCTCTCTTGGTGAGCCTGTTGTTGAGCTGCAAGGCTCTCTTGGTGAGCCTGTTGTTGAGCTGCAATGCTCTTTTGGTGAGCCTGTTGTTGAGCTGCAAGGCTCCGCTGCAAACCTGCATTTGTCTGCTGTTGATTTGCATTTGCTATAGCCAGCTGTCTCAGTATCTCCTCCATTTTGGGTTTACTTTAACTGCCCTCATTCTCCACCATGTGTAAGGGGTTAGCTTGGTAGCGGGTGTGTGTGACCCCTGGGTGGGTTCGCTACACACTGAACTATACAGAGAGACAGCCGAAGAATGGTTGAAAACAACGGTTAGGGTTTATTCCTCCATCTTGCTGAAAACAAGTGCAAGCATCCAAACAGCATAAACAAAACAAAACATAAAATAAACCCTGGCCACTTAGGGTGTCTACCTTCACAACACAGGAACCTACCTATAGACTCTGGCACAGCCTACTGCTGGGCAGACACTGCTGGTCATACAGCAGAAAAACAATAGTCTTTTTGATTTTTATCACACAGAAAAATCAACAACCACCTCACCTTCAGAAGTCTTTCCCAGCTCACTGCTCTCCTTAACTCAAAAAGCCTCAGGATGCAGCAATCTGTAGTAATCCTCTGGATTACTTATAGAGGCCTTAATTGCCTCATTCTGAACAGCTGAAGCTTTCCAACGCCCTAAACCTTTATGGCTATTTCTGCAGCCGACACCTGATAGTAATTGGTGAATTGTCTAAACAAGGCAGAAATGTATCTCCCGTCCGTGACAACACCCAGAGATTTACCTGACTTCCTGTCACTATATATATATATATATATATATATATATATATATGAGACTGTATATATAGTTAATACACTGCAGATCACTGAATCACCTGCCTGCCTGAAAGTGTATTTAAAAACATACACCAGGAATGGCCTGCAGTCAGGCTTGGTCTAGACTGGAATGCAGTGGATATATATGTGTAGGAGACTGTATATATATTTAATGCACTGCAGATCAGTGAATCACCTGACTGACATTATATTAGAAAAAGTACACCAGGAACAGCCTGCAGTCAGATCTAGCTACACTGGATACAGTGGATATAGATATATACGAGACTGTATATATATATATTTTAACTCAGGGGTGGCAAACTCAAATTCATCGGGGGCCGCATTAGCAGTATGGTTGCCCTCAAAGGGCCGGTTGTATCTGTAGGACTATGTGTCCACTATTATCATAAATAATTGTCACTGCATTTGTTTATTACTTGTTTTATGGAGCGCAGGGTTCAGGAGTTTGCACGTCCAGACACGCCCCCTAAAAAGAGGGGGAATTTATCTCTTCTCAGACTTTTCAAGATATTTCAGTGTATATACCACTTTTTAGCAGTTTAAAAGCAGATTTTTTTTTTTTTTTAAGCACAATGTGGTAAAATATTGGATATTCACTAGAATTGGTGTAATACATAGTAATTCATAGTTAGCACAGTTATCACTTTCTTTTTCCCGTATTTACTATCCCACTCACTTGGTGGGCAATATTTAGCTGCAGCAAACACTTACAGATTTGACACAATAATATATATATATATATATATATATATATATATATATATATATATATATATATATATATATATATATTTGTGACACATTTTTCACATTAAAAGCAGATTATCTTTAAACAATATACCACATACAGTATTTAAGTACTATTTAGGCGATATCATGCTCTTAACATTATTTCCATCCAATACTCCAGGTTCTAGCAAGAGTAATGGTCTGGGTGGTATCTGTTGTCTGTGAGCTATTGTAAATTTGATTTTGGGAGTCTTTTTATCCCAGTGCTATTGTGAATTCCACACAATTTTTCTTTTATACAAATTAGCAAGATTTTGCTATTTTGAGAGTACTTACTGTATTCGCGCAAACACATATTCATGCTATAGTAAATGACCATTCCATATGTCTAATATGTAGAGGGTCTTCTAATCAGATTCCTTCCTCCTATTGCTTACAGTATGTTTATCGGCCTTGCAATTCTAAAAAAACTCTGCATAATACATTGAGGGTTCTGGGATAGTTTGAATAGCATTTTTAAAATGGTGGACATCAAAAAAGTTAAGTCTGCTAGGTGGATGTGTCATAGCATGTCTCCTAGGGAGTTAGGGCTGGCAGATATATTCCCTATGGGTAACAGTGGCAGCTCATCCAGAGACCTCTTCAGGAGGAATTCAGTAGAGACCAGGAAGGCAGGATTGAGACAGAGGTACTCACTGTGTGGGCTCGCTGGGACTGACCCTTCATGACCAACACTGACCAGAGTCTATGGCCTGGATTCACATACCTCGGCTCATAATTATGCTGCCGTAGCGTATCTTCTTTACGCTACGCCGGCGCAACACAGACAGGGAAGCATGGAATTCACAAAGCAAATGCTCCCAATGTTGCGCCGGCATAGCATATAGTCGTAGGCGTAAGGCAGCATAAGTCAAAGTAGGTAGAAGTGGGCATGATACATTTAAATGAAGCGTGACCCCATGCAAATGATGGGCTGAGCTTCAGACAAGTACTAAAATGAACTGCGCATGCATCGTAACTGGGACGCATCCCAGTGCACATGCTCACAATCATGTGGAAACAACGTGGCTAAGATACGTTGAATCACTGCCTAAGACGTGAACGCAACCTACGACCAGCCCTATTCATGTACTACATAAAATTTGACGGCGTTCGTTCCCTGGTCCATAGCTTTGCATGAGCTGTGCCTTTATTATGGGGAATAACTTTACGCCGTGCGTAAACCTTATGCAAATCGCTTAAAACATGCAAGGGCGTATCTCCTTCATTTGCATATTTGCATCGAAAATCAATGGGAATGCCAAATACGTCCAGCGTAACTATGCGCCCACTATACACCGGCATAGGCAAGTTACGTTGGTTGGGTGAAGCCTATTTTTCCACGTATCTAGCTTTGTGGGTCGGCACATAGATACGACGGCGCACATTTGTACTTACAACGGCGTATCTGGAGATACGTTGGCGTAAGTGCTTTGTGAATCCAGGCCATAGTCTGCAATGTCCTCCTCTATCTCTGCGACTGCACCATGCGGTACTGCATCTGCAATCTTGGAGGCCTCAATGATTGGTGGCGGGAGACCAGCTGGCAGGAGAGGTCTGTCCTTGATGTCCCCCCAGGCATAAAAACACTCAAGCCCTCCAGAATCTCTGAGATGCTGTGGGGCTGTGCAGTATAGTGGCTACAGCAGGGCTCATACAGCCGAAGAGGTACAGAGCTCCCTGATACGGCTGCCATCCAGTGAGCTGCCGTGTATGTGCCTTGCAAATGTTATTTAAAGGAATTTTGCATTTTAATTAAGCTCTTAGGTATTATTAATAGCACTGCTTCTCCCAGAATGTTAAACTTTTTTGTTTTAGCACACATTTTAAGGGGCAGTGCCCAGGTCCCCCTGCCATTTATTTGATAATTAGTTGTCTATTATCCTGTAAAGTGGCATTACTGTTTTGTAAAAATTGTCTTTTATTGACTTGAATGGGTTTTGGATTCAGCAGCCAACTTTTCTTAAGTTCAGAAAATGACCCCGAATCTGAAACCCTGGCATTTGGCTCATCGCTACCAATCAATACAAATATGCTTTTATGTAATTTATAAAGTGTTTGTAAATGTAGTGTCCATTTACACCCATTGGTACATAGGCGTGAATGGACTGTTCAATCAAGTCCTTAAAAACTGAAAGTCAGACCTGATCAGAACAGTTGTATGAAAGGGGCTAAACATTAAAATATGAAGCAAATCACAATTGTAACAAGTATAAATGCACCAAGTTTTAAAGAATGATAAATATATAGAAACTGTGGAAACTGCACATTAGCAACATATTTTTGAACACCTTATAATACTTTTTTCGTGACATGGTTTAATACACAAACCTCTTCAAGTGAACATTTGCACTTGGAAAACGTGGTTGTAAAGCCTCAATGTTTTTTACCTTAATGTGTTCTATGCATTAAGATGAAAAACCTTTCTGTGCTGCAGCTTCCCCCATACCAATCCAGCGGTCTGCACAAGTGCAGCTTTTCTGGCCGCAGTCTCTCTCCTCATTGAACAGATTGATAGCTGCGAGAGCCTATGGCTCCCACTGTTGTCAATAAAATCCAGTGACATGGGAGCAGGGGGCAAGCTAAGTCTCGCTGTCTGTGTCAATGGACACACAGCGGGACTCGGGAGCGAGCTTGCACAGGTGCCCCCATTGAAAGCGGCTTTCTGTGGTGACACCTGATGAAGAGGAGGGGCTTGGAGTGTTGGCGGGGGACCCAAGAAGAAGAGGATCAGGGCTGTTCTGCGCAAAACTATTGCACAGAGCAGATAAGCATAGTCGTGTTTGTTATTTTTATATATAAAAAAAAAAAAGGGTTTACAAGCCCTTTAATTAAAATTTTCTGTCAAGGTAAACTCTGGGGGAAAAAAGTCATAAGGCCATCTATGAGAATTGTCTGTTTTTAGTTAGATCCTTGCTGGTACATCAGACAGTGATCTTATCCCTGCTAGATAAACAGGAATGTAAGCCCTGTCTGATTTCCCAAATATGTGAAGATTTCCACATCCAGAATTTCACATGGCTCTTATGTAGCCATAGTCATTGTATTGGTATCAAACTGTATTAAATGTTATGCATGCACTAAAACTCATATATTATATATGTATATATATATATATATATATATATATATATATATATATATGTATATATATATATATATATATATATATATATATATATTTAAAGAGTCATGCCCATTCTCAATAATTAATATTGTTAATGCTTTTTTCTAGAGGTACCAGAAGAATTAAAATCAGAATGTTGCTTTTGTTTTTGTTTTTATCTCTTTGAAATCATATTTAATTAATCATAGTTCACTTTAAACAAATTAGAAGGTAAGAGGTTTTTTAAAAGTATTATTATATTTTATCATCTAAGGTGTAGAAGAAGTCAGCAGAAATAATGCAAGGTATTGAGGAAAAAAAATGACAAAACATCAATCAAAATAGCCAAGATCTTCTGACCTCAGCTGGCTTTGAGATTATGACTTTCATAACTTTGAAGCTATGAAGAAGATACTCAATATGACAGGTGCTGTGCTTGAAAGAAACACAACCATTTTAGAAATAACAATGACTATGTTTTGATCCATGAAATTATCTCAGCAGATTTCAAAGATTCATGTTTCAGGGGCATGAATCAATACAGAGCCATGTTCTCTGCTTGGCATATAACTGGTTTGCAAACTTTTATGCCTTAAATGAGGACTAGCAGGGTTAATATGTTAGTACATCTATTTTTCCACTTCAACTTTGTATTGATTAAGTACATATTAAACCAGTTTAACCACTTCAAGATCAGACTGTTTCATTCCTTTTCAATCCAGGCTATTTTTCAGTTTTCTGTGCTGTCACACTTTAATGACAATTAATCAGGCACGCAACACTGTGCCAAATGCATTTTATAAAAATGTTTAGACAAACTTCCGGTTCCGGCGCCGTATGGAGTAGCTGACTGTCACATCAGCTCCCGCAGACAAGCTCCAAAAATCAGCCTACAAACTCTGCAGACCCACTACTAACCTCCGCCAGCACCATCTGCCACCCCCCCTAGGTGAGGATGGACAGATTTCTTGAAAAAAGTGGACGGGGCAGCCACAAATCGGGGCCCTGGCTTCGCCCTGCACAGATCCGGCCGCAGAAACGGCGCCCGCGATGGAGGTGAGCACTGCATCAGCCCCTCCAACCTCCCCTCAGACTGTCCTACCCTCCCCACCTCCACCACAAACAGGGGACATGCACAATATAGAGCTAATAGCCCAGGCAGTGGCCGCTCTATTATCCCCCATGATAGCCTCATCAGTTGAAAAGGCCATCAATACAGGGATGCAGAAGCTCCAGGCTCAACTGGGAGAGCATGCATCCAGGCTGAACGAAGCTGAGCATCGCATTACCAACATTGAAGAAGATCTTTATCAGGCCCAATCCACGGAACTAGCACAAGTTAAGACGAATAAATACATTCTCGACAAGCTGGATGATTTGGAGAACAGATCCAGGAGGAGTAACCTGCGTTTTGTGGGCATCCCTGAATCGCTACAACCCTCAGCGTTCTCGGATCTCTGCTCGCACCACATCCCTGAGGCTTTGGGCCTCCCGGGGCCCCTGCACAGTTGAGTGCGCCCATCGTTTGGGCCTTTTCAACTCAGACTGCAAATCACCTCGCCCTGTGATTGCCAAATACCTCAATTATTCAGAGAAGGCTCTCATCCTGCAGAAGTTTAGACAGTCCAGATCCCTTCAGATAGACGGCATGAACATCCTGGTCTTTGCGGACTACTCCGTTAACGTCTCCAAGAAGAGAAAAGCGTTCCAACAGATCTGCTCAGAGATCCACCGTATGCAGGTTAAGTTCACTTTGGCTTTCCCGGCCGTCCTCCGGCTCAGTGCACCCAACAGGGAACAACTCTCTTTCCACGACCCATCTGCAGCGGAGGCTTTCCTGAGATCGCACCGTTTGGGCCCCCACCTTAACCCATCTCCCAGATCGGCACCCACCAATTGGGCCTTGGAACACGGAAGCCCGCGTAAAGAGTCTCCAAAAAGATTCAGAGCCTCTGGATCAGACCAACAACGGATCTCCTCTTCTTGACTCTCTCTCGATGGCTCCGCTCCTCTGCTGTTAATATGCATCAACTTCAGCCCACACTGGCCTCCCCAGGTCACTTGTCTCTCCTACTCTGCCTCCCCCTCTCCCTCGCCCGTGAGGGCTCCCGGTAGGCTCAAAGTTATTTCATAAAACTGGTAGTTGTTTAAAGTTTTATGCATGTATGCAATGTTACG
This sequence comes from Rana kukunoris, assembly GCA_029574335.1. Lineage (NCBI taxonomy): Eukaryota > Metazoa > Chordata > Amphibia > Anura > Ranidae > Rana > Rana kukunoris. The sequence continues at coordinate 246,104,105 of CM056059.1, forward strand.
TATCATTTACGTTTGAACTGTTTGCGGTGTTCTTTCCGTTTTCCCACAGGGATCCCTGCTTGGCTCTTTCCCCCCACGCTACTCCTGCTGCCTATGCCCCCCTTTAAGTACGGCGGGTAAAATGCAGCATAGTGAGTCCTGTGTTGGGAGTTGGCCTATTCAGTGACTTCATGCGCAAAAAAATTTCCCTGTGTTTGTTTTTTGCTATGTTCACCTCGCTCCCTCTACACTGATGATTCCCTGTCCAACCAGAAGACCTGGTTTACGGCCAAACAGTCCTTTGACACTTGGGCAGCGACCCTCGAGCAGACCCAGAAGGGACATCTGGATGCCTCCCTACATAAATTCGGCAACAAGGCAGATAGGCTTCTCTCCAGACTGAGCAAAGGCCCCAATCACCCAACACATATCACATCCCTGAGAGACACGTCGGGTTTGGTGCACAACAACCCAAAAGGTATTAATGATACTATGCGCCAGTTCAATTCTTCCCTCTAGGCCCCTGATCCTATAGACAAACCGACGGCCCTCGACTTTCTCCAAAAAATTACCCTGGATCAGATCTCTCCCTCACAACTCGAAGCCCTAAATGCCCCTATCTCCACTCTGGAGGTCCACACCATCATCAAAAACCTTGCCACCTCTAAACCCCCAGGCCTGGATGGTTTAACGGGGGAATTCTACAAATCCTTCCACTCGACCATCACCCTCGCCCTTCATGATGTCTACCAGCACATCTGGTCAGGCGCCACCTACCTACCCACAGGCAACCAGGCTATTATTAAACTTCCATAACGTCAGCTTCGAATGGCTCTCCATGGTCATGTCCAAAATAGGCTTCCTTGGCCCCTTTGCCCACCTTGTCAAGACCATGTACACTGCTCCGGCCGCAAAATTAGTAACCGCGGGCTTCCTCTCAGATGAATTCCGTCTTCACAAAGGCACAAGACAGGGCTGCCCACTATCCCTGCTCCTTTTTAATATTGCCCTAGAACCCTTATCCCGTTATCTGACCAAGATAGCCCCTCTCCATGGTATCCAGACCGGGGACCATGACCTACGTACCTCCCTCTTTGCCGACAACGTCCTTATCTTCACATCCAACCCCTCCCAGGACACGTCCACGATAAAATAAACTTTTGACGAATTCAGAAAATGCTCGGGACTTCGCATCAATTACAGCAAAAGTGAAATTCTCCCCATAGGCTCCCTCTCTGTCCCCTCCTGGTCCCAAAAATCCTTATTTACTGTCGCAAAATCTCACATCACGTATCTGGGAATTAAAATAGGTAAATTGCCCTCCTCCTTATACCATCTCAACTATCCCCCCTGTTCACAAAAATTTCCCAGGAATTGGACAACTGAATGGACCTGCCTCTCTCGCTACTGGGTAGATGCCACCTAGTGAAGATGGTCAGCTTTGCCCGCCTATTGTACCCACTACAGACCATTCACTTACTTTCACGCCACATAGACATCAAAGCTCTAAACTCGGCCATATCTAAATTTCTTTGGCGAGGCAAACGGGCACGCAAACTCCATCTTCCCAGGCGCGAGGGGGGCATTGCCTTACCTAACATCAGAACATATAACTTGGCCTGTCTGTTGAGAACGAGTCTAGACTAGGTGACTTAATCCTCAACTATACTCAAACTACCCCTTGGAATCAGCAATGGTCTGCCCCTTCTCCTTAACGGCCCTTCTCCATTGTCACTGGAAATCTATCCCCCACCCCTCTAACACAATCTCCTTCGTGACACGGTCATCGCCTGGAGAGAGGTCAGAAAAGCCCTCAATCTCCCATCCTTTATCTTACGCTGAAATAGGTATAGGAATCCGCGCTTAGGAAATAGATTACGGCTGCTGCCTCCCTAGGAGTCTCCTAGGAGACCAAACATGTGGAAAACTGTTATAGGAATGATGGCGCTGCCAACCCAATAAGGGTGAAAATTACTTGTGGGTGCCTAGATGGTAAGATGGAACAAGTGTAGGGTAACCTGTGAAGGGCTCAATCCAATGGAAATGGATTCCCTCAAGGCCCGCTTAAACCCAAAAAAATGTGTGAGGTTACCTTGTTGCTGGTGCTAAATACACTAATTTCCAAATATATGGGTGCTTGTGGACCTCCACCACTGGGTGGCGTCCCCTGTGCATAGTGGTGATACAAAATAAAAAAAATAAAAAAAAATAAAGTGTTAAATGTAAGACAGGACTCTGTGCAGGTCACTGATACAAAGGACCCTATTGAGCCTTCAAATAGAGTGTGCTACAAGTGAGTATAGCTGGCTGCTATAAGTGAAGAGCCCTAAGATGATAGGTTCTCTAGGGCATAAAAATAAGTGGTAAAAATAAAAATAAAAATATGATCAGTGTAGCCTGATAAGTAATGGGTGTACAAGTGAATGTCAGAGGTGATCTCAGTGTCCGTATTGTACACTGTAGGTGTCAGTCCTGGTAATGATGACCAGGATAATAGTGCAGGTCAGTTAATATGAATGAGGAGATGCCAGGCAGCGGCAACTACTGTATAGTAGATTTCCTGCAGATGCCCCCCTGTATAAATTGCAAGTGGCAAGTCTTATTGAGAAGGCAAACCCAACAAAACAAAATAGAACCAAGACAAAACCAAAATAGGACAACATCGAGGAAGCACAGAAAAACAGAACACAAAAAGCCACCAGGAGGTGCCTGTCACATCCAGCTACAACTAAATAAAATAGCTTAAAAGTCCTGCTGGTATAAATATAGGCAATGAATTTCAATCTCCAACTAAACTAATGGCGCGTACACACGATCACTTTTGAAAAAAAACAACGTTTTAAAAAACGTCATTTAAAATGATCGTGTGTGGGCAAAACTTTGTTTTATGTCTTCAAAAAAACTACCAAAAAAAAATTCCAACATGCTTGAATTTTTTGTGTCGTTTTTCAAAATGTAATTTTTTGTGTCATAAAAAGTGGCCGTGTGTGGGCAAAACGACGTTTAAAACAACGTTTTTAAACTCGCGCATGCTTAGAAGCAAGTTATGAGATGGGAGCTTTAATGGAACAGAGTGCCGTCGAAAGTGTCTTACGTAACCGCGCTTTGCAAGAGCATTGTGGAAAAACGATGGTGTGTATGCAATGTCGTTTTTGAAAATGAAGTTTGAAAAACGTCGTTTTGTTTCGTCAGATAAAATGACGTTTTTTTTCATCACAAAAAGTGATCGTGTGTACGCGGCATTAGAGTTCAGATCAGTAACATTAGTACTGCTGTGTGGTGACTTATGTGCCAAATCTTCTAATGGAAATACTTCTCTGTGACTTTTGTGCTCACCCCCACTTGGGTCCCCACTCACCAAATGTTGTCACCCTCAGAGGGCAGTAGGCGGTAGGTGGTGGTACCTTTGATTCCTCCTGTGTTATGGTTCCCTCCGTCAGCGTCACAGCTGCTCCCGGATGAGTGAGGAGCACTTAGAGATGGTATGCAGTGAATCCTTCCCGGTGTAACTCAGAAAAATGAAAATTAAGTATCCACATAGCGTGATATGTTTCAGATTCTGGATCTTATTTATTGCAAGAAGTAAACAAATAAAAAGATAAAAAGAAATATATATATATGGCCAGTTGTGCTGCAGTTTCCCAGAGGCACCTGGGTAAACTGGCGCTAAAAAGTAAGTAAAAGTAAAAATAAAATAAAAAGTTTCTTAAAAACAAAAAGCCAATACAAGCAAAGTCCTTGCTGACCGCCAGCCCCAAGTGAGGTATACGAGGCAAAAATGCTGGTACCGTTTAGATGTGTGATCCGTCCGTGCCAGTGTTATCTCCTAGCAGCTCGTAACCGGGTCCTTTGGTGTGCAGATCAGCTGGCAGACAAGAGCGTGTGTGCGGGCTTGCGTAATGGTCACCTGACACATTTCGTCATGTGACTTTCTCAAAGGTGACGTCTTCCGCTACCTCCCAATCCCGGGAAACCCAAGCTTCCTCCCTGGCCTGGAAAACCAACCTTACCTCATCTGGCAGGGTAAGGGACTCAAGGACTTTTTTTTCATTATGTGACCCACAGTCGGGTCGCCCCATTGGTTTTAGAGCCCTGGCAGACAAGTTCTCACTCCCTCCATCACACATTTTCCAATATGGTCAGTGCATCAGTTTTCTGAAAAACACCTGCAGGGATGATAGCAAACGGTACAGGAGTTTGTTTATTGACACCCTTCTCGCCTGGGGTTCATACAAGATCTCGGACATCTACCTCACTCTCCGTCTGCAAAATACCCCCCCTAACATCCTAGTCTGCTGCTAATTGGTCAAAAGACTCCCCCGACTCCGAGCTGGTGGAGAAACTTCTACATGGCCTCAACACCATTCACAGACTCATCCCCAATGAGATCTGGAGAGAGACTCAAATCAAAATCCTACACCGGGCCCACATTCCTTTCAGCCGAGTCCATGCCACCCCAGAATTCCCCCTTTGCCACCAACCCAAATCCAATTTGGCTCACCGTTTTTGGTCTTGCTCATACATCGCCACTTTTTGGGACCAAGTCATCCAATATGTTTTCGATGTCACCCTGTTGCGTTTACCCAAGGACCCTTTACTACTCATCTTCGGCCACTGGGACCCCCAACTGCTCCCCTGGTCGCCCCTAAACACACATCCCGGCAAAGACTGGACCCTGATCTGCCTCCTGCTCGCCAGGAGAGCCATTCTACAGAACTGGATATCCAACGCTAGCCCAACCACCTCTCAAGTCAAAAAGGAGTTGTTGAAATTACTCTACAAGGAAAAGCTCAACACTGACCTAACCCATGAACGGAGCAAAACGCGTTTCTACCACCTATGGAAACCTTACATGATGTATACACTCACCCCCATGGAGATGGTGAACTTCGAGAGGATGTCTTTTCTATACCATGACCCCTCGCGGTGCTAATGTTCCCCACCCCCCTTTGTTTATTTTTATTTTTTATTTTTATTCGACTCTTCTTCCCTTTTCTTCCCTATATTACGGATGTACCTTTCGAGGCCCCCCCCATGCCATACGGGGGCACTGGGCCTCCCCTCCCCCTGGACTGGGAGCATCATCACTCCTATACTTTCTTGTGTACTTACTACTTTTTTGTGATTGCCCTCAACTTATCATGTTTTCTATGTATAACACCTTTGAACATTTTCATATGTTCTGCTTTGTACTCTGTATGTAACTTCTTCAATAAAAACATATTTAAAAAAAAAAAATGTTTAGACACAGCTTATATTTGGTGGTATTTATTCCCCACTGTGTTAAAAAAAAAGTTGTCTTAGTTTCTGTTAAAACTTTTTAAATAAATAACCTTTCTTCATAACTTTTGCTCTAGTAACAATATGTAGTAAAAAAACAAATTATATATATATATATATATATATATATATGGTGTTGATCAGAGACAATGGTTGGTTGCTCTTATGACACTGCAGGGGAGATTGAGTAAAACTGGTGCATGCAAAATCTGGTGCTATATTAATGTAGGGCAGGCGCTGCTTTAAATTTAAAGGGGGTCTGAGTGTTAATTAACTCAGACAGATGTAATTATGGGCAATTTAGCCTCTGTTCCAGCCATAGCTGTGCTGGGAGTAATCACCATTGTTCGCCCGGGGGTGTTATTACCATCCCAGGCAAGGGGTGGCAGCAGCAGAGTCAGGGTGTATTGGGTGTTCCCCTCGGCAGCCAATCAATGGGGGTGGTCGTTCCACTGTGCATGCTGAGGAGGGGTACTTAAGGGACAGACGCCATTGAACTGGGGTCGTTGGTCTGTCGTCCCACGCGCCTCGTGGGCCCACCTGGTCGGGGGTGCAAGCTCCTGAATCCTGGCTCCCGGCCACGTTGGTCCGGGGTTGTGATTTATCTAAGTAGGCTCAGTGGTCAGACTGGGTCTGCGCTTCCAAGGTGATCCTGTGCTGTCTGTCCTGCGGGAGGAAGCCACTTGATGAAGGAAGCCAGGGGAGGACCTATCCTGGAGAGGACCATGCAAGAGGCTGGTATCTTGGGAGAAGCCCTGGAAACCTTATCAAAGGATGCACCATACACTGAGAGGCTTGATGGGGCTGAATCCTGTGTTAGGGGTTTCTGGACCCAGAGTGTCTCCTCATAAGGGAAGGTCTGTGGCAGAGACTGTACTTTATTTTGTGTGCCATTCCAGCTGCTAGGCCAGTGAGAGGGACCTATGCGGGTGAGAAATACCCACTCTGGCTAGAGTGGCGACGAGAACTGTTTGCTGAAAACAGGAGTGTTTCCTAATTGAGATTGTGCACCTTGTAACGGAATGACCGGGGACACCCAGAGACTGTTGAGGGATGGGGGATACTCCTGTGCCAGCGTCACTAAGGACTCTTGGGTCTAGGGTCACCCTGTGCTCATTTTGGGCATAGGGTGGCTGATAAATCATAATTCATGTATTGCAGAAGATGGGACAGATTACAGGTGATTTCATGTTGACCCACAACCGGTCAATAAGAATGAATCTTTCAATACTTAACCCAGGCTGTTGAGATGCTAAGTGAGACGGGCTTCTGAAAGACCCTTCATTGTGTATAGATGTGCTGTGACTCTTAAGGTCAGACGTCTCTCTTCAGGTGTATTGAATTAGCATGTCAATTATGTTTAGTAAAGGAATGTGTTTTGTGTAACAGGTGAGGGGAACTTGTCAAGCTGTAGTAATTACCTCCTCTAATTGCGGAGACGGGACGTCTGGGGGATGACTAATAATTACCTCAACTGAATGTCATTATCTAAAAGAATGTGATTGAAGTTCATTGTGTGATGTTAGGGGGTGGAGAGGTTAATTGTCCCTGTGATTAACTGTGACATGTTTGTAACTGTATAAGAACCCGCAGAGTGTACCATTAAAGCATTCATACATTTGAAACCAGAAAGAACAGAGCGTATGTCTCGTCTCTCTGAGGAAATTCTTATGGATCGGGTCCTGTCGGCTGGCTTGTCGGATAAGCTGTCATAGTTGGGGCGATGGAATGAATATCGTGAATGGTGGTGAAAGTTACACACCTGAACCTACCTACCTATTTACCCTTCTACCCCTCCACTAATTTCTTCTTTTCTAACCAAGTTATGCAAATAAATCTAAGAAAAAGAAGTGTAAAGTGTGGACATTGAACTTTTTCAACTCTCTTCTACTACCCTGGACAGCGAGAAAATAGAGGTAACATGCCACCCAAAATATTCAGCAGCTCCTGCGGGGGTAGAGCTAGAGTAACTATTCAGCATCTATCTTCAGATTGTTAAATCAGGCTCAGTTCACACTAGCCTAACTCCAAAGTTGTGTGACTTTCAGTGCAACTCTGGAGTCCTACTATAATGTAATTTTTGACAATGAGGCATTTAAGTCATATCAAAGTTGAGCCAAAGTAATGCAGGAACCTTTTCTAAAGTCAGACAGACTTGTGTAGTATCATTTAAGACAACGTTCATAGGGAAATATTGAATTTCATATGTCACCCAACTTGGGGTCTCAAAAGCTTGATCCTAAGTCGAATAAGTGTGAACCGAGCCTAAAACGTAGAAGCTGATTGGTAACTACGCACAGCTGCACCGGATTCTGTGTACAGCAGTTTTAGTAAATTCCCTGTTTTATATCAGTGTAGCCAGATGTTGTCTCAGCCATAGCAGTGCAATCAATGTCACCATAGAGAGAGCATTACAGTATCACCATAATGACACTGTACTGCTCATGAAAGGTGTGTGTGTGTGTGGTGGGGTGTCACAGTGATCACATGGTACAGGGCTCATTGGTTGATAGGTTCATTGGTTCATAGGCTCTGTACTCCAATCTGTGTTCAGCTGTGTCTGAGGGGCACAGGGATCACTGGATTCCGTGGTGTGCACTCTAGGAGCTATGCATGAGTGGCTGATGCGGAGAACGTACTGCCACATCCACCCACATCAGCAAAGTTCCCATCTGGCCTTTTACATACATGACCCAGGCAGGAAGTAGTTTATTCAACTTTTATGTTGTTGTAATTCGTGAACTGAAGTTGGCAACACATAATTTGGTTATACAAGCTCTGTACAAGGTCATTTAAGTTTACCAACAATTAGTAGTAGTACTACACAAGACAATCAATTCAAATTACATTTAATCAAACAGGTTCACTTACTAGGAAACTGCTGATAAATCTAAAGAAGATTGTATTGAAATGGGGCTTGCTTAACTGTTTTTGCATTACCCAACAGTATTTGATACTGCTGTAAATATTTATATACAGGTCAACTAGGCAGACATTGCAGTGTTACACCTAACATACAGAAGGTTTGATTTTTTAGCTTGCATATTGTATGGATTTGATAAAAAGTTAAATGCCGGGGGGATGTGGCTTAGGCATGGCCGAGTAAAGAGGCCAAGACCCGGATCTCCTCACAGACTGTCGCTTCTTTAGCATTTTCCGGGGATTCTCGTGGAATCAAAGGTACCCACCAAGATATCCCAACACCAGAAAGCCTCCTTGCAGCCACAGGGATCCACTAACCCATAATTCATTATTGGGAGTACCTAAATATTGGGAGTACCTGAGTGTTGTCTGTGTTGCAGTGGTGGGGATCGTTAGTACCCGTGTATTGTGTGTACCTGTGTATTGTTTGTACTCATGTATTGTGAGTGCACATGGGCAGTGAGTGCACATGGGTCTGCATGTGCATGTGGGTCTGCGGGTGCATGTAAGTCTGTGGGTGCACGTGGTCTGCAAGTGCACATGGGTCTGCGGGTGCACATGGACTGCGGGTGCACATGGGTCTGCCAGTGCATGGGTTCCTAACTGTAAGAGCGGCAAGGATGTGGAATTTCCTTCCACAGACGGTGGTCTTGGCAGGGGGTTTCAATAGTTAAAAAAAAAAAACTATTGGATAAGCACCTGAATGACCACAATATACAGGGATATACAAGGAAATACTGACATATAATCTTACACATAGGATGGACTTGATGGACCTCACCTATGTAACCCCAGGCAGGGCTCTATAAACACCTCACATGGTGGGGCCTCCAAGATCGAGGAAGAAACACAGCTCCCGCGGCCCATCCATCCCAGAAGCCTGCAGTGTCTTCCATCGCATCCCAGGTGCTGGTAAGCAACACAGCACACTCTGGCTTCCCTAGCTCTTCTGTCTCACAAAAACAGGGCTCAGACACTTTGGAGGTCCTTGGGGACCGAGACTTAAAAACAACATATCTGATCTCTCCCCATGCCGGATGACCTGGAGAGATTTGCCAGCAGAGTGGAGAAGGCATTTAGGCAGGACATTCAGCAATTAAAAATGGATACCACTCATCTGGGCAACAGACTTGAAACTTTGGAGAAGAGGCTCGATGACACAATTCCAAGCTCCCAGCTCTGCTCAAGATCAACAGATTGAAGCCCTCATATGCCAGCTGGATGACTATGAGAACTGTAGTCGTTGCTCTACATTCTACACGCTCTACGCTCTATGTGCTAACATTCGCATCAGGGGATTGCCTACAGCAACTGCTGCTAAGAACATTGTCCCTAACCTGCAGGGCATATTCAGGGAGATTTTGTGTCCCTTCTCCAACTGAATTAGTTGAGATTGACAGGGTACACAGAGGGCTCAGAACCCCTCACAGGATGCTGTGAATCCCAGAGACATCATATGCAAGTTACATAAATGCCTGAGACTACCCTCAGGTCATCCAAATGCACAACCAAGATTTGGCCATTGTATGGGGCAACATGAGCAAAAGTGTCACCGGGGCATGATCAGAGATGGTGATCTGGTCAATAGTGGAGTCTGTAGAACATCCAAAGTGCCCTGTGAATAGTAGGTCTATTCTGGTTTATAATCCCTTTCAAACGCATGCAAGGCCCTCGTGCCATCAACCAAGATATGGCTTTTAGGGACTTTAACAAATGTTTTAAACAAGCACAACTGTGTCCAAGAGTTCATGGATGTGTCTATACTGTATAGGGGTCTTGGCTAATATTAAAGTCCCCTCCCAAAATCTTTCTAATTTCCCCTGAAGTCAGCCAGACTATCGAGGACTGAGTCAAAAAACGAGAGCTGATGTGAATTTGGGGCTCACAGAGTGGTCCATGATAGTGTCCTTCAGGACTGCAAAACACCCTTGAAGGTCTGTACAATGGTAAGCAGTGGTGGTATGTCCATAAGGGGTGCATGGGCACTGCCCCCTTACTCCTGACATCGTTCTATCATCATAGATAGATTCATGCATTGCATAAATCTATCCATGGTCACCGCTGACACCCCCTATTCAGGTATCCGCCCCATTTCCGGTGCCAGGCACCTGAATTACAGCAGCGGGGGTGGTTTTTGGAAGCACCTGACCAGGTACCCAGGTTTACAAGATCAGGCCAGAAAAGTCTGTGGTCACTTCCGCCGGTCATACAATGCCAGTTCTCGTGAAACTGACATTCAAAGGAAATGCCACCTGCCCATCAAGGGCAGGGACAAGTCTGTTCTCTGACGCAAGGGTGTGAGGCGCAGCCCTGCCCATTGAGCCGGATGACGTCACGTGCCAGTAATGCATTACTGGCACAAGGATCTCCCCAGAAGAGTCATAAAAAAGTTTTTTTTTGCATTGATACATGTCCTCTGGGGCAGGACACGGGTCCCCAAACACGTTTTATGGCAATAACTTGCATATAAGCCTTTAATTGAGCACTGTGGCCCAGATTCACAGAGCGATTATGCCTGCGCAACAGGAGATGGGCGTGCGTAAGTCGAAATGTGCGCGTGCGTTTCGATGCACGGCATCCCCAGAACGAGATACGCAAAAAATCTACTTTTTTTTGTCCCGCGTAATTTCGTTAGACTGGCGCATCCGTCCGCGCAAAAGTGCGCTAGACAGACCATTGATTTGCTAGTCAAATATGCTAATGAGGGACTTACGGGGATCCACAAAAGAACGTTGGGGCAGCGCAGGTGACGCAGTGTGCGTAACAGCAAAATGTCCTGTCTAAAATTAGACCATATAAAAGCTGGTCTAAAAAGAGAAAAAAAGTCTACTTGTTAGATAAAGCAACACTGTTAGTGAGGAGCTCAGCAGTCACACGTGTTGCACAACAATCTGTATGCCAACATGCCAGGGGCATCGTCGCACATAGCTATACTACTGACTTTAGATGAACAAAGAAGGATGAGGGCACGGAGGATGGCACGGAGGATGGCACAGGAGAGGATATACCGCACCTGCATAGACCTGTTTGGCATGAGTGATTCTGAGGTGTTTCGCATCTTCAGATTCACCCTTCATGTCATCCTGGAATTAACCACAACCCTGCAGGAGGACATCACCAGCCCAACACACCGCTCACATGCAGTGCAGCCACTGGTCAAGGTCATGGCAACACTCCATGTCCTTGCCAGTGGCTCTTTTCAGCGTACAAGTGGAGTGGTGGCTGGGATGTCACAATCCTCCATGAGCAGATGTGTGCACCAGGTTGTCCCTGCAATCCTCAGACGCATGGCCAACCAAATCATCAAACCCACCACTGAGGAGCTGCGACTGAAGGCAATGACAGATTTCTACAGAATTGCCAGATTCCCACGCACTGTGGGGGCCATTGATTGCACACATGTGGCACTCCAGCCCCCCCAGGAGACAGAGCACATGTACCGCAATCGGAAGCATTGGCATTCCATCAATGTACAGGTGATAGTCGATGCCCAAGGCCTCATATGGCACGTCCGTGCCAAACACCCAGGGTCCAGCCATGACAGCTACATATACAATCAATGCCACATCCGAATGGAATTCGATCAGAATGTGTATGGGGACACCTGGCTGGTTGGTGAGTGACATGGGAGTCAGGCATGACTATCCCCTCCCATGATGCACACATCACAAGGGCCACATGCATGACTAACATCCTCCTGTCTTTTCCCTTACAGGTGACTCTGCATATCCACTGGGACCCCATCTCATGACTCCTATCCGGAACCCCCAAACCCCAGGAGAGGAAAGATACAATCAAGCACATGCCCAAACACGAGCAGTGGTGGAGCGCACCTTTGGCCTACTAAAGTCACGTTTCCGATGCCTGGATAAGTCTGGGGGTACCCTCTTGTATTCCCCAAACTTCGTGTGCCAGATCATCTGTGCATGTTGCATGCTGCACAACTTCGCAGAAAGAAAGGGCCTGCAGATTGGCCTACATGATGACCTGACCCCTGAACCAGACAATCCCCCCCTAACTGAGGTTACCCCGTCTTCTGAGGGTAGAGCAGCCAGGAGACAACTCACATTAGGCATCTTTGCACGTTAAACACACACATTAATCATGGCACAATGAGAATGCATGCATGCACAACACTGTGGTCCCTAGCACACACACCCCACATCCACATCAAATTTGATTGGCACCAGTCCACCATGCAGGACTTGTGAGCATCAACGCCATGCCAAGGCTCCAATTATGTCACTGTACATTCATACACCATTCACACGGACCTGGGGATCACTTCTCCCTGGTCCTGGGGAACCCTTCTCCACCAAAATTGAGGGTGACACCCCTTTTCTGGCAGGAATGTCACCCCCACATTCAAACAGCATTCACAACCCCAAAAAAATACCTGCAAAAGCAAAAATTTTCCAGCAAAAAAAATAAAAAAATTAAAAAAGGGGAAAAAAAATTAATGCCCTTTGCGTGAGCCACGCCTGGGGCCCCCCCGGCCACGGCCCCGGCTTCTCAGGGGAGACTCATGGGGGAGGGGTAAAACCGGGGAAGGAGGAGCACTCCCTGATCTCTGCCCACCTGCCCTCCAAGGCCACGGCTATTCTGTCCAGGGCAGCACCAAGTGTTGCCCTGTTGGCCTGGATAGCCTGGGTAAGGGCCCTCACATCCTGCCCAACGCCTGCTGATGTCGTCTGCAGTTCGTTTAGGCAGGTTGTGAAAGCCCGGGAGTGGGAGTCCAGGTTCCCCAGCGTATCCTTGATGGAGGACAGCCTCTCCTCCATCCGCACCAATGTCTGGCTGACCTGTCCCAGATGGCGGGTCTGGAGGAACTGGTCCCTTCTCAGAGTGGCGGGCAGGAGATCGGCCAACCCCCTGGTGTTCTGGGATGAAATCCTGCCTCCAGCTGATGCTTGTGGCCGGGGAGAAGGGGAGGCCCTTGTGAGGGGAGCCATGTTGGGGGAGGAGGGGGGGGGCTCCCCCTTAGGGAGGGCTGCCTGCTGCCAGCCAGAGGGGAAGAGTCCTCAAAAACCAAACGTCCAGTGCCTGACATGGACTCTTCCTGCTCATGATTCTCCTCCTCCCCATGATTCTCCTCCTCCTCTTGTACCTCCTCCGCGGACTCCGGCCTTGTTGGGGGGGCCTTATTAGGCTGCTGTCCTGGGGTTGGTGCGGTCAGGCCAGATGGCCCTGCACCCTCCTGCACATCTGTGGATGACACAAAACATTCACAGGTTGGAGGATCCACACACTTGCCACATATTCCCTTTCACCCCCTCCCCCACACATGCTACACACCTGATATTAAAAAAAAAACTTACCTGGCACCACGGGCTCCGGACTTGAGTCAAAGCCGGGCAGGCCCTCAACTTCATGCCGATGAAAGGTCAGGGCCACCGCACGCTCCTCCGCTGTCAGCCTAATACGGCATGGTGGGCCCCCTCCTGTGCCCCTAGCATGGGCATGCATTCTGGCCAGCTTCTGTTTGACCAGACGCCGGAGGTCATTGATTTTTTTGTCAATCCCAGACCGGGTCCGTGTCTCCCCCTGCCCCGCTGAATTGACCTGCTCAGTGATCATATCCAAAATCTCCCTCCTCCTGGCCGGGGTGGTGTTCGCACTGTCCGAGCCGTGGAGGAAACGCCCATACTCGCTAATGGCCCGGGCAAGAATTTGTTTTTCCCCAACTGTAAAATTGAGCTTTCGCTTTCACTCTGTCATACTTCCCAAAAAAATCGCTCCCAGTCAACAAAATTCACTCACAAAAACAAGCACAACCAAGCAAGCAAGAACACACACAAAGACAAAACTAACACCCAAAAAATCACAATAGCACTCAGCAAGAAACAGTCACAAAAACAAACAGCAAAAAACTGCAAGAAAACCAACAAACAAACAGATATCAATCAAACAAACAGTCACAAAAACACTTATCAAAAAACACTTTCAAAGATCTACTAACAAACACTTGATCACACAGAACACTAATCTGACATCTACAAAACACACCGCAACGAACAACAGGACAAAAGCACTTGGTTAAATGGGAAGGGACAAAGGGATGTACTTTTGCAATGCAAGTGCGTTTGTGTGTGTCTATTTATGCTGTTTGCGTAGTTCACAACGTTGCCCTAGTCCATTGCCAATTTCACTGATTGCGCCGCTCCCGAGTTGTGAGCATGCGCACAGCGGAGCTGACATGGTCTGCTTCAAGCGCGCATGCGCGAGCCGGCCGGCCCTTCATTTGCATGGGGTCACGGCTCATTTCAATGTAACACGCCCACGTCCTTCCCAATTTGTATTACTCCTCCTTACGCCTCTGAAAAAACGTTACGTATGCGCAATTTTCTGCGCAAAAGCTACGAGAATAGGGTGATTACGCGGCAAAATTGCGCAAGTCTAACGTAAAGGCGGTGCGCTACGCCGGTCCAATAATGCGCAGATGTACCTGAATCTGGGCCTTTTTATTTTTCATGGTTGTGTCCCACAAACTTAAATAATATTCGCACAAATTGTTTGTCTGTTCGCAAGTTCTGATGTGAACCAAACCAGGGGGTGTTCGTTTTAAACTATGTTGTTTTTCGGGTTGAAAAAAATTATTGTGTGTGGGCTAAAACGATGTTTTAAACCCACGCATGCTCAGAAGCAAGTTATGAGACGGGAGCGCTCGTTCTGGTAAAACTACTGTTTACAATGGAGTAAGCACATTCATCACGCTGTAACAGACAGAAAAGCGCAAATCGTCTTTTACTAAGAAGGAATCAGCTAAAGCAGCCCAAAGGGGAATAGAACTTCCCCTTTAGAGTGCCGTTGTACGACACCGCACTTTGTTCATAATTTTTTTTAAATGATGGTGTGTGGGCAACGTCGTTTTTAATGATGAAGTTGTAAAAACCTTGTTTTTTGGACATGCTGAAAAACGTTGTTTTTTTTTTCTCATGCTAAAAATTGATCGGCATCAGTTTCAGTGCCACACCATGGTTTCTGTTGGTGAAAAGTTCCATTCCAAGCTGGTTGGACACGACAGATCTTGGGCCAGATTTAGATACATTTTTGTATCTTTCCCGCGGTGTAGCGTATCTCATTTACACTACGCCGCCGTAACTGAGAGCGGCAGGTCCTGTATTCAGAAAGAACTTGCACTCTAAGTTAGTAGTGTAAACGGGCTGGCGTAACCTACTCGATTCTTTCAACGTGAATGTAACTTACGCACAGCCCTATTCGCGAACAACTTACGCAAACGACTTAAACAACGGAAAATTTGACGCTGTCCCGACGTCCATACTTAACATTGGCTACGCCTCCTATAGCAGGGGTAACTTTACGCCAAAAAAAGCCTTACGTAAACAACGCAAATAGATACGACGGGCACAACTACGTTTCTGAATCGGCGTATCTACCTAATTTGCATATTCGACACGTAAATCTACGGAAGCGCCACCTATCGGCCAGCATAAATATGCAACTAAGATACGACAGCGTAAGAGACTTACGCCACTCATATCTTAGCAAAATTCCGGCGTATCTTGCTTTCTGAATACAGAAAAAAGATACGCCGGCGCATCCTAGAACTTATGCGGCGAATCAACAGATACGCCAACGTAAATTCTTTCTGAATCCAGCCCCTTGCCTTTAGGTCTCCAGCACCAAGATGAATGCTGTACTGTGATTATCCCCAGAAGCTCCTGGGCAGGGCGGGGGCCAGCGCCACTCACCCTTGCATCAGAGAACTGCCTTGTTCATGTCCTGAGCCACCCTGATTAGCGGTGTCTTTGATGTCAGGGTTCCAGTACCTTCCAGTGCCCACAGCTTATTGTCTCTCCCTGAGGATTACCTCCCTAACAAGCAGATACATCTGACAGTAGGGATGAGCCGAACACCCCCCGGTTCGGTTCGCATCAGAACCTTCGAAGGTACCCGTCCCTGGCGGGTACGCGGGGGAAACGCTGATTTTCTGTTCATACAATGTATGAACAGAAGATCAGTGATTTCCCTCAGTCAGTCCACCCCCCCATACAGTTAGAACACACCCAGGAACACACTTAACCCCTTCCCCGCCCCCTAGTGTTAACCCCTTCACTGACAATGGCATTTTTATAGTAATCCAGTGTATTTTTATAGCATTGATCGCTAAAAAAGTGCCAATGGTCCCAAAAATTTGTCAAAAGTGTCCGAAGTGTCCGCCATAAGGTCGCAGTACTGAAAAAAATGCTGATCGCCGCCATTACTAGTAAAAAAATAAAATAATAAAAATGCCATAAAACTACCCCCTATTTTGTAAACGCTATAACTTTTGCGCAAACCAATCAATAAATGCTAATTGTGATTTTTTTTTTACGAAAAATATGTAGAAGAATACGTATCGGACTAAACCGAGGAAAAAAAAGTATTTTTTATATATTTTTGGGGGATATTTATTACAGAAACAAGTAAAAAATATTGAATTTTTTTTCAAAATAGTCGCTCTATTTTTGTTTATAGCGCAAAAAATAAAAACCGCAGAGGTGATCAAATACCATCCAAAGAAAGCTCTATTTGTGGAAAAAAAAGGACGCCAATTTTGTTTGGGAGCCACGTCGCAGGACCGCACAATTGTCAGTTAAAGCGACGCACTGCCGAATCACAAGTGCTCTGGTCATATGGTCCGGGGCTAAAGTGGTTAAAACTGCTTGCGGCTTTAATGTAATGTCTGAAAAATGGCATGCCCCCCCCCCCCCCCCCAGGCCAATACCAACCACTTTGGGTCTTGTATGGATATTAAGGGGAACCCTGCACCCAAATTTAAGAAAAGGAAAAGTGTGGGGCCCCCAGGCCCTATATACTCTGAACAGTAGTAAACAGGACAGGTACTGAAGGTTGGTTGTTAAGTCGAATCTGTTTGTAATTTTGAATTGGTACATTTTTAGTGTAGCTCCAGCCAAAAAATGTATTTTAAAGCTTTTTGGAAAACATAGGGAAGGGTTATCACCCCTGTAACATTTGTTTTGCTGTCTGTGCACCTGTTCAAAAGATTTAACCTCACTTTATGTCCCAATGACAAATGTTTTTTTGAAAATGTGTTTTTTTTAGTGAAACAAGGATTGATGATAAAGCATCAGTGGAGAGGAGAGAATTTACCTTCCTAGGGGTAGATTTCCTCTCACTTCCTGTTGTCTCCTTCTGTTTGCAAGTAGGAGTCATTTGTAAGTTGGATGTTTGAAAGAAGGGGCCTGCCGTATATACGCTACATAAATTTGGGCCTTAGATGTTGGTGTTGCCACAACACTGTAAGTCCTCACAGTTACTCTTGGTGTGCGCAGGAATGGGCCCTGCTGTTACATATTAGATCAAGATTTGTAATTACATGCCCCTGTTGAACAGGGGCAGAAAAATGGGGCTTTTGTTGGTGGTGGTGGTGATAGTGCCACAACACTGTAAGCCCTCACAGTTAGTCTTGGTGGGCGCTGGAACGTCCTGCTGTGAACTATTTTATTAAGAATTGTAATTACATGCCATTGTTGAACAGTGGTAGAAAAATTGGGCTTTTGGTGGTGGTGGTGCTGGTGCTACAACACTGTAAGTCCACTGTTGAACAGGGGCAGAAAAATTGGGCCTTAGGCACTGGTTCCACAACACAGCAACCCCTCACAGATACTCTAGTTGAAGTGCAAAAATTAGCCTTGCTGCAAAGTATTGCATCAAAATTGTAATTACACGCCCCTGTTAAACAGGGGCAGTAACATTAGGCCTTTGGCACTAGTGCTGGTGCCTCAACACTGCAACCCCTCACAGATACTCTAGTTGGAGTGCAGGAATGAGCCCTGCTGCAAAGTATTGCATCAAAAATTGTAATTACAGGGGGGCGTGGTCAACCACCGAGCTGCATGGACGCCTGATCTCCCAGCTCCTTCACTGACCGGAGAAACACACAGCTGCAACGCTAATCCACACTACAGAGATGCACCAATCTAATCAGCATACACTGGGGAACCCGGACAGGTCCTCCCGCAAACGAAAAGATTACTGCCAGCTGCGGAAACTAACGGACTTCTTCTCACCACCTCACAGATCTCAAGCCCAAGATGGCACCGCGAGGAGAGAAGACATACACTGACCTGTCTGGGGATAAGGATTCATACCAGAAACGATCGTCCCTGCTAATCTTTATGCTTATTCTAGGAAAATTATTTCTCTGCTCCTGCCCGACCTCCCCCCGTGGAGACGGTCATAGACTGCATTCATCGCCTACCAAAACCTCCCCACCTACCGCCTGAAGTGCCCCGCGACACTCTCATGAGAATTCACTTTAACCACACCAAAGACATGCTCATGACCAAATCCAGTCGTCTAGGTCAACTACCTGCGCCATATGCAAAGCTGCAACTATTTGCGGACATTTCCTAATACACCCGCCAGCAGAGAAGGCAGCTCCAGACTATTACAAAGCCATTGAGCAACCATAAGATTCCCTATCAATGGGGGTTTCCAACCAAGCTTATTGTCACCAAGAACGGAGTGAAACATAACATTCATTCAGTGGAGGAGGGCATTCAGCTCCTCAAGAAATGGCACATCAGGGGGCGTGGCTACCACGCTGCTGAATGGCTGCGTGATCACACCGCTCCGCTCCAGCCACAAGAACCGAGCTTTCTAATATCGACATAGCCGCGGATTTTTGACCAGCGCTGGTGTCTTAAGGTCCTTGGACCCCGCCGGAATGACTGTAAGCGGAAAGAGACAGCGTAACCGAAGAAGCTGGACGATTTCTATCTGCCGAGGAGCAGAGGCCTAGGCCAAGATGGCGCTCGCACGGCAGCTTCACCATCAGCCTCATCGCACGGATCCCGCTCCTCTACATCCAGCCCCCTGAGGACCTGAACGGCTTGACTTGCGGGACTCCGGGTCTGAATACACCCATGTCTCACAGCCCAGCTAAGTCTCGGCCATGTCTTGAAGCATCTGCTGCCCAGGTAAGCCCGGGGCAAGACTCACTCAATGACACGAGGGAGCTGGTAGATCCCTTCACCTCATTCCCCACCTCAGGCATGGCTGTGTCAGATACTGTGCTAAAGGACATGTTAGTGTCCCTCCGCAGCTCCATGCACACTGACATGCTACAATGCATGAAGAACTTTAAAGCTGACATTGGAGAACTGGGAGACAGAGTAGCCCACGTTGAAGTAAAAATGGGGGAGTTCGCAGCCTCACATAATACCCTGATAGACGCCCATTCTGAGCACTCGGAAGAGATTGAATGGCTAAGGGCAAAGGTCGCGGACTTAGAATACCGTTCAAGGAGGAATAATGTGAAAATTAGGGGGGTGCCTGAGTCTGTTCTCCCGAATCAGCTCCAGCAATATGCTAGGGACCTGTTGCAACAGTTCCTCCCCTCCACCCCGTACTCTGAACTACAAGTTGACCGGATCCCCAGGCTGCCCAAGCCGTCACACTTGCCTGAGCATTTTTCTGTTCCGTTGGCTTCCCATCTCACATGTTCCGAGTGGTCTGGAGCTAATACTCCAAGTTTGAGTTCCCCTCCATGATTCTAGGCAGTGATGCTGCCCCTGGTTGCTTTATTTTGAAGTTTCTTTGCTCATCGTGTTTTTTTCTTGTTTTTACTTTTTTTACTTTTCTTTTGTACGTATTGCCTCTATTTTCCTTCCTGTGTACTCCTCTCCCCACTCACCCCCTGGATCTGACTCACCTGTGGACTATGCCGATCTGCCTACTTTGTGATGACTGGATGATCACCAGAAACTTAACGTGGTTCCTAGCTCTTCTCAGGATGTTGAGGTATAATCAATATACATTCTATTTTTTTTCAAAAATGGCTCTTAATGTAGTTTCGTTCAATGTTAATGGTCTCAACCATCCCGCTAAAGGGCTTCAGTCTGGAGAGAGGCCACTTCCTTAAAAGCAGATGTTCTGCGTCTGCAGGAGATGCACTTTTCGGCGGATGCCCCACCTAAATTCCAACATAATTGCTTTCCACATATTTTTGTAGCTTCAGCCCATGCTAAGCGTAAAGGAGTCCTCATTGCCATTAGAGACTCTGTTGCCCTTAAGGTGCTGCAGGTTCATTCGGACCCTAAGGGGAGGTTCATTATTCTTATTGGGGAACTTAACAACAAACTCTTCACTATTGCTAACCTCTACGCCCCCAACTCCCATCAGCTGTGTTTCCTGAAACGCATCTACTCTAAAATAGCTTCACTTTGTCAAGGCTCCCTAATTATCTGTGGTGACCACAATTTGACTGTTGACCATTCCTTGGATTCCTCTACTACCACCCGCCGACCTCCACCGCAACTTCAACATCTACTCAACTCAGAGGACCTGTTTGATGCCTGGAGGTGCTGCCACGCTACTGAGCGTGATTACACATTTCATTCCTCCAGACACAATTCTTATTCAAGGATTGACTTTATTTTTGTTGATAAGATGCTACTGCAGTCTGTGTCCTCTACCTCCATTCATACTATAACATGGTCGGACCACGCACCTGTTTCGCTTACCATTTTAGGGGGCCATGCTACTATCCCACCGACTGTGTGGAGGGCAAACTCTAGGATCTTTCAAATGCCTGCACATGCTTCTGTTGTTAGTGATGCCTTATCTTTATTCTTTGCTGAGAATGTGGGCTCTTTATCAGACCCTATTACTTTATGGTGTGCCCATAAGGCATTTGTCAGGGGGATTATTTTGCAGATTAGTGCGAGGGAGACGAGGCGGAGGACACAACGGCTTACGTGTCTTCTTGACAATTTAAAAAAAATCTGGAACTTCAAAACAAATCCTCCCTACTGCCTTGCTAGCCCAGGAGCTCGCTAAATGTAGTTTCGATCTCAGACTCCTTCTTATAGAAAATTACGATAAGCACTTTCGAAATTTGAAACTAGCCCACTACTCCTCGGGTAACAGGGCTGGGAAATTCCTGGCCCGCAGACTTAAATCTGCGAGAATCAAGTCCAGAATCCCGTATCTGCTCCACCCAGTGGATAACTGCAAAATTGTTAATCCCAAGGAGATTGCAGACTCCTTTGCGCAATATTATTCCAGTTTATATAATCTGAAGCATGGCTCGGTCACGCCTCAACCCATTTGAGACTTCCTCGCAAAACTTAAACTTCCATCGCTTTCCCCCTCCCAATTAGAGGCTCTGAATGCCCCTATAACGGGCCCGGAGATCGAACGACTTATTCAGCGACTTCCTAAAGGCAAATCCCTGGGCCTGACGGCCTTCCTCATGAATACTATCAAAGCTTTCACAAGCTGTTAATTCCTACTCTTACACAGGTATCCCTGGGAGCCGTGTCCTCTGCCGCATTTCCCTCAGAGATGTTGAAGGCCTATGTGGTCACTATCCCCAAGCCAGGCAAAGACCCTGTCACCCCAGCTAATTTCCGCCCGATATCTCTACTCAATTCGGATGTTAAGTTATATGCAAAACTTCTAGCCCATAGGCTGCTACCCATCCTTCCGTCCCTTGTTGGACCTGACCAGTCTGGCTTCACCATTGAAAGGCAGGCGTCGGATGCCACGGGGTGGGTGCTGGGGATAATCCAGCACGCGAGGAAACATCGAACGACTTCTCTGCTCCTATCTTTGGATGCGGAGAAGGCGTTCGATAGAATACATTGGGGCTATATGCATCAGACGCTTCTGAGATTTGGATTTGGGGGGCCTATTCTCTCGGCCATTCTAGCTCTTTATTCATCCCCTTGTGCTCAAGTGTATACCTCTGGCCTTCTATCGAATACCTTCACAATCTCCAATGGTACCTGCCAGGGCTGCCCCTTATTGCCCTCAATTTTTAATTTGCTTATAGAGCCCCTGGCGGAGAGGATAAGGTCCCATCCAGGCATTGAGGACTTCCATGTCCGTGACACGACCCATTCGGTAAACCTTTTCGCAGATGACATAATCCTTTTCTTAACCTCCCCCGCCATCTCCCTCCGTAACGCCCATGATACTTTGTCAGAATTTAGTCAATTATCCTATTATAAAGTGAATTTTACCACATCTATAATTCTAGACCTTGAGATTCCTTCCACTCTAAAGAAACATCTCCAAGAGATGTTTCCCTATGCTTGGAGCCCCTCCACTATCACCTATTTAGGATTGAAAATCTCAGCAGACCAGAAACACCTGGCAACCGTTAATTATCTTCCATTGATCGACAAACTTTCCAAAGAATCTGCCAGATTAGCCAATGTCGAGTTGTCCTGGTCGGGCCGATTGGCGGCATTTAAAATGCTGCTACTCCCACAGATCCTTTACGTATTCAGAACTCTCCCAATCCCTGTTCCCTCTATACACTTCAAGGCTCTAAACACTCTGCTCTCTAAATTCATCTGGCAAAGGAAAAGGCCAAGATGTTCTAAAACTTATTTAATTAAGCATAGACTGGCTGGGGGCATGGGTCTGGTCGATATTCAAGACTATTTCCGTGCCTCTATTCTGGTACAACTTAGGCCCTGGAACTCTGTTGCTATATGGAAAGTCATAGAGCAAGATCTATGCCCTACCGCCAATCTCACCGATTTTCTTCTTACGGACGTGTGGAAACATTTTCCAACCCGGACTCTTCCCCTCTCCCTACGAGCCTCTATTGAGGTGTAGAGGGAGCTTTACGCTAGAACAGTCCCTTCCCCTTCCCTTATTGAACTGCCCGTTCCCATAACTACTTTAACTCAAGCAATCCCTGACTTGTCCCTTCTCAGCTGGCAAACTAAGGGAATCCAACTGGTTTCCGATTTGTTCCACAAAAATGCGCTCCTTCTCTTCAGGTCTTTGCTATCTAAATTTGCCCTGACCCCCTCATATCACTTCACTTACACTCGCATTGCCCCCTTTCTACGATCTATTAAAACTCATCAAATAGTTCTACCGAAGGAAATATGGCGCTTTTACACGGATACATCCGTTCCATGTAGGGGAATTGCCTTTTTCTATAACCTTTTTCAGGACAAGCTAAGTTTTATAAAATACCCCCCTTTTCTGAAATGGGAAAGTGACTTAGGTGAATCCTTTACGGGAGATCAGTGGCGTAAGGCCCTCAGTTCCCTGTACAAAGCCTCCAACTGTATCAACCACTGGGAGTTATCCCAGAAGATTACTCTCAGATGGTACCTAACTCTGTATCAACTCTCCAAATTTAGCACTGACAACTCCCCTCTCTGTTGGAGAAAGTGTGGAATGATAGGTAATTTTCTTCATGTGTTCTGGGCCTGTAAACACCTCACTAGCTTCTGGAACTCAATCTTTTCGCAAATTTCTAGGATCACTGGGATCTTGACACGCCCCAGCCCCAGTCTGGCGATACTACAGTTAGGAATTGAAATCTTCCCACCTAACTTTAGAGTGGTAGTGACCCACATCCTGTTAGCTGCTAGATCATTGAAAACTCAGCATTGGAAGGCAGACAGAGCCCCTAATGTTTCAGAGGTCCTGAAAATTGTTCAAACTAACTATGTTCATGAATCCCTGCTAGCGGAAAGACGTGGTAATAGAGCTAAATTCGACTCCACCTGGTCCATTTGGACCTTATGGTATAAACCTGTCCCCTAACTTGAGAACTTGAGTACCAACTCTCTGTTTTGATATGTTTATGACAACTGTATATACCTCCTACTGCCATGCAATACCTCAATCAGCGTGAGTTCAGAGCAGCATCCCCTTCCCCCATTCCCCCTTGTCTTTATCTTCTTTGTTCTACCCTCCCCTGCTAAACGTTCCCTTCTTTTTTCTTTCCCTTCTTCCCCCCTCTTTCCCTCCTCCCACTTTGTTTTCCTCTGTTTTCCTCTACTCTCCTAGATATTACTTCCTCATTTACCTCATGGCCAAGGTTCCAAGGTTAGTGCCTGCTCGTTGGACTTTTTTTTTTTTCCAAAGTGTTTATTGAATTTTTTAACAGGGATAAAGAGTACAATAATGCACATTGGTGAGCGTTGGGAGCATGTGCGGACGCAGCCGCCATATTGTTCTTGTAACATATTGAAATACAAACAAGGAGTCCAGATGCTGCAGAACTGTAGCTATTAGTGGTAACAAACAAAATAAACAGAAACATGCACAAAGAAATGAAATGTCACGGGTGGGGTCTCTTGTCCGGGAGGCCATGAGAAGTGTCAGTCACACCCACCCTGGAACAGTCGATCGTGGGAGATGCTTCGTTAGAGGGCGAAGTGTTCGCTTTAGTCTCCCCATTGTCACGGGGGAAACGGCTTGGTGCAGGATATAGGAGACCAACTGACTTCTCATTTAGATACTTACGCCAGTCTCGTTAATAATCGTTTGAGTGGTAAGGTGGTGGTGCCTGACATTAGACAGCAGACCTTGGAAGCAATCAAGATACTGTAGAGGGAGGGAATAGGGGTCATGGCCCCAGGTGGGAGGGGAATAGCACTGGGGGGAGAAAATAGGGAAAGGGACAGGCCGCCACAGCTCGGTAGGGCAGTGGGAAGTGAAGGCATCTGGCCAGGGTCGTCAGGGTCTGATAGTCTTGTATTCGTCAGTCGTAGTGAAATGGACCCAGGCTGCCCAAGTTTCGGTAAACTTAGCAGGATTATCATTGGCCTGGTGGATTAGCTCTTCCATCTCCATTGTTTTTTGGAGACGCTGGAACCAGTCGGTTAGGGATGGGGGGTGCGGAGAGAGCCACTTAAGTGGGATGCACATTCAAGCAGCATTTATCATGTGCATGGACAGGGACCCGCAGTAGCCTCTCGGGAGCGTCTGGGAAAAGTGGAGAAGAAATTGGGCAGGCGTGTAGTCTAAGTTGTCAGTCGTCACGTGTGTAATAAGTCTATGGACCTCTGTCCAATAGGGTTGGATTTTAGGGCAGGTCCACCAGACGTGCAGGAAAGAGCCCATCTCCAAGTGGCATCTCCAGCAGACCCCAGGGAGTGCGGGATTAATTCTGTGCAGTTTGAGCGGGGTTCTATACCACCTGGAGATGAGCTTGTAGGCGTTCTCTTGCGTTTGAACATTGACTGAGCCTTTGTGGGCGAACCTATAGACTGTTTCCCATTACCCCTCTGTAAGATCGAGTGTGAGGTCGCGTTCCCACTGTTGGTTAGCCCAGTGGATTTTGGAGGAATGTGTGGAAAATAATAGACCATAAATAATGGAGATTTGGTGTCTCTGTGGTTCCCTCTTGGAACAGAGGCTCTCGAAAGGGGAGTAAGGCCTGGACCAGTGGGAGGTTGGTGCCGTCTTGACTAAGAAGCGTCGGATTTGTAAGTAGGGCCAGAATGGGAATTCGTCCCTGCCGATGTTGGCGGCTAGTTCCGATTGGAGCATGAGTCTACCTGAGAGAAAGAATTGGCCCGCCAGTACTGACTCGTGGGGCCAGCTGTCGGACAGGAAAGCGGGGTGCATGCCTGGCGGGAAGTCAGGGTTCAGTCTGAGGGGCGTCATGGGGCCGTGTCGGTCCGACAGTTTGTATTTGTTACAGGCCTCCCAGAAGGCTCGCAGGGAGGGGAATATGAGGGGGTGTTCTTTACAGCCTCGGGGAATGTTGCCTTGTGAGACCCAGGGCAATTGGGAGATCGGAATGGGAGAGAACTCCTGCTCCAGTCTCACCCAGTTCTTTCGTTCCCCGTTGGCGACCCAGTCATATATTCTTGTAAGACCACAGGCCAGGTTGTACCTGCGGAGGTCCGGTAACCCTAGGCCTCCCTTCAACTTAGGGACCGTGAGCCTGTCATAGCTTAAACGCGGACGGGCATCGTGCCATACGAATCTTACACAGGTCGATCTGTAGGATGATAGGAAGGCCGGTGGGAGCTTGATAGGGATCGTTTGCATGATGTATAGTAGCCGGGGGAGAACGTTCATTTTGATCACCGCAATCCTCCCGAGCCACGATAGGTTTTTCGAGGACCAACCCCTGAGATCTCGTAGGATCGTCTGGAGTAGAGGGGCATAGTTAAGGGAATACAGGTCTGTGAGGGAGGCGGGAAGTTGGATCCCCAGATATGTGATGGCTCTTGCATTCCATTTAAAAGGGAAGTTGGTCTGGCATAGGTTGCACAGGGGTTGGGGCAGTGAAACGTTCAGGGCGGATGATTTGGTGAAATTGATTTGGAAGTTTGACAATGCCTTAAAGTCCGCAAAGTCTTTCAGTAAATTAGGAACAGTTGTGAGGGGGTCTCTGAGGAATAGGAGAATATCATCAGCGAACGCGGCAAGTTTGTACGTGCGGTCTTTAACGTCAATACCCTTGATCGTTGGGTTAGATCGGAGTCGTCTCAAAAATGGTTCTAGGGTGAGGACAAATATCGGGGGGAGAGGGGGCACCCTTGGTGGGTTCCGTTCGTTATGGAGAAGGCGTCTGACAGGTGGTTATTCACTCTGACCCTTGCTGTGGGGCCAGAGTATAGTGCGGAGATATAGTTCAACATGAGCGGTGGGAGGTTTGTGGCTTTGAGGGTCGCTTGCATGAAGTCCAATGCCACCCTGTCAAACGCCTTCTCTGCGTCGAGTGACAGAAAAAAACCGGGGGATCCACTGGAGGACAGCCAGTGATGAACATTTAGGGCTGTGAGGGTATTGTCGCGCGCTTCCCTCCCAGGGATGAATCCGGCCTGGTCAGGGTCTATTAGTGTGGGCAGGTACGGAAGGAGCCTATTCGCGATCGTCTTGGCAAACCATTTAAGGTCCACGTTGAGCAGGGAGATGGGTCTGTAGTTGGATACAACGTTAGGGTCCTTGTCGGGTTTGGGGAGTACCACAATATGTGCGGCCAGGAGGTCTCGGGGGGGGCAGTGGTGTTGGCGAAGGAGTTGTAGGTCGAAATGAAGAAGGGTGTGAGAAGTTTGGCGTAAGTCTTATAGTACCCAGCAGTCAGACCGTCAGGTCCCGGGCTTTTGCCGGACTTTAGTTGTTTAAGGGCCAGACCCACTTCTGCGGTGTTGAGGGGCCTATCGAGTTCCTTCCTAGCCGTCTCTGATAGTTTGGTGGGGCTGTATTGGTTTAAAAACTCGTCAATTAGCCCCTGTCTGGTGAGTCGTGCCATCGGGGTGGTCGGGGACGGCAGGTAATATAAGTCGGTGTAGTATTGGACGAATAGCCTAGCGATGTCTGGGGTAGAGTGTAGTTTGACGCCTTTGCCGTCCGTCAATGAGTGGACTGTCGCCTTGGCCCTCCTAGCTTGTAAGGCGTTTGCTAGTAGTTTGCTTACTTTGTTGCCGTGTTCGTAGAACGTTTTCTTGGCCAGGGTATAGGAGCGTCTAATCTTTTTACCAATGATCTCCAGGAGCTCGGCTCTTGCTTGGCTTAAGTCTTGTAACGTCGCGAGGGCCTGTGAGTGTTTGTGTGCTGACTCTAACTGTTTAATCCTCCCCAGGAGATCATCGTATTGTGCACGTCGTTCTTTGTTGCGTTTGGCAGCCGCAGCTATCATGAGGCCTCTGACCACGCATTTGTGGGCCTCCCAATTGACAACGGGAGCAGTATCCTCTGGCCTGTTTTCTCGGAAGAATGCCTCGAGATTTGCTTCAAGGTCATTGGTCAGTATCGGGTCCGTAAGCAGGGATGGGTCCAACCTCCATACTGTAACATCCCTGCTACGCAACTACAGTATACAGTTGGTTTTTAAACTATAGAGGTCTCTCAGATACAACCACCACTTCTCACTCAGAGTAATCAGAGAGATTGGGGTTAATTCATCACAACCTCTAGTGAATAACCAACTGAGAGACTGCAGTAGCTTATTCCCCTATAACCAACTACCTCAGGGGAAAACAGGGTTGTATCTCTGATACACACAAGGTAGTACTACAAATCTACAAGCACAGACTATAGTATGTGGTACTTGCAGTTAGGAGAGTAAAGCCTGGTATGCTGGTGGTCCCGGAGGGGGTGTAGAGCGAACTGTGGTGTCCACTGAGGTTCAGAGCGGGTACAGCAAGGTGGCGTGAAAGGGGTTCTCAGGACAGCAGGCGTCCTTTCGCAATAGGGGAAGCAAGAGATAAATCCGGGTCACAAGCCGTGGTCAGGTGTTGGAGAAGTCACAGGTATCCGAAGTCCAAGCCGGGTCAAGGGTTCAGGCAAACAGCAGTCCAGAAAGCAAAGCCAAGGGTCAAAAGCCGGGGTCAGTCAAGGAGCTTAATATATAAGCAGTTTGCTTTAGCACAGACAGGGAGATCAAACCAAAATGAACTGACACTGCTCTCTAAGTGAGGTAGGGCTTTATAGGCTGGCTAACTGGTTAAGCTGTGTCAGCTGTAGCAAGAATCTCAGGTGTGGAAGGTAATGAAATCCAGCTAAGGTGAACATTCCATTCAGCACCACCATAGCTGGAAAGCAACATGAATTTCTAATTCAACAGTGGCTGAGAGGTAAGGGTTTGGGCTGGTAACAAAGAGGTCCCAGGTTCAATTCCACCCTAAGCCACCTGGAGCACGGCCACGCCTGGCCGTCTGCCTGACACGATGGGGATCGTGACACATACCCACGTACGGGGACGACACATGGGGAGAGACAATGTTGCCGAGATCGGGTTGTGGTCCGACAGTAACATGGGCTCTATAGTCGCCGAGGTTAACATGGGGAGATCTTCCTGGCTTAGGAAAAGGTAGTCGAGTCGGGAGTAGTGGTCATGGGGGGCTGAATAGAATGTGTAGTCCTTTCCCATAGGGTGCAGGGCACGCCATGTGTCATGCAAGAGAAGTTCTTGGAGGATCAGCTTGATCCTCCTCAGAGCAGAGTACTGGGTTGATGAGGTGCCCGTAGATGTGTCTAGTGTGGGGTTGAGGGGGACATTAAAGTCGCCCCCCAGCACCAGGGTCCCTGCCTTAAATGGTGTCAGCAAGGTCGACACGGACCTAAAAAAGGAAACCTGGCGCGTGTTCGGTGCGTATACATTAGCAAGCGTGATAGTGTGGTTCAGATACGAGCCTTTTAGAAATAGGTACCTGCCCTCCGGGTCCGACAACTTCCCTGTCAGCTTGAAAGGACAGTGTCTAGCTATCAATATAGAGACCCCTTTTGTTTTGGATTGCACGTTTGCGGCGTGGTGGGCTTCAGGGTAGTGAAAGTTGTGTAGTTTGGGCATTGCATCTGCCTTAAAGTGTGTTTCCTGTACGAACGCGATATCTGCCTTGGCGCGGTGTAGGGTCAGAAGGAGTTGCGACCGCTTTTCAGGGAGATTAAGCCCCCGTGCATTCAGGGAAATCACCTTTAAGGCAGGGTTGCGAGCTCCTGTATATGGATCTGTCATTGTAAGTGTCAGAACAATCACAAGTCAGGGTATAGTGTGGGAGTGATTAACCGAGCTGTGGCGGGAGGGGGGGGGTATCAGGGGTCCGGGTTACGCAAAAACGGTGGTGGGGGCAAAGGGCGAATCTCAACCTAAAGTGCAGCACCGCAAATGCGCGGCGCAAGAAGGGGGGGGGGCGTATCACCCAGGCAGAACGGGACGGTATAGGGAGAGGTGCCTAGTGCGCCTCTTTTACGGGAGAGGAGGGGGGAAAGGAACCGATTAGGTGGAGGGGGACACAGTCCCACCGCCTGGTTTAGGGGGGGTAATCGGTAGGGTGCGGCCGTGTGGGGCACCCGTGTCGCTAACGGGACACGGGTACCGTCGCACGCCTCCGCTTGTGGGTTGACCAGGGCCTTTGCCAGAGCACTGTCGTGTGACAAAAGGGAAATCTAGTTACATATATGTGCCACCCCAGAGTGTATATCTGGTAGGTTTGATCATGGGCGAAACCTCTGCGGAGTCAAGAGCTGTGGTGGGTACCATGGTTCAACCGCCAGATCAGCCGGCTTGTGTGTGAGCAGGGCTTTAGGGTTCCCCTATGGGGGGGAGACTCCCGACCCCCCACCCCTCGGCGAGCACCCATCCCCAGGGCTGTCAGTATGCATAGTCCCACAACAATAAAACCGTGCAACAATAATACCTAGGCAAGCAGTACAACAACGACCCCCCAACAGGCACAGCTGTTCAGCAGTGCATACGAGTCCCAACATGTGTAGTAGGTAGAACAGGGGGGGGTACCACAGTTTGCATACTCAACCTAGGGGCAGAGGATTCCACCCGCGTGGGACCTGCCTGTCCCGTGAGCGGCAGCGGCCTCGCAGCTCTTGGTGCCTACGGGCGGGCCAGATTAGTTGAACGCCCTTGGTGGTGAGCAGTCTAATGTCCTTAGCGACGGAGTCCTCCAGGGCCCTCTGCTTTCGGGCATTCAGCGGTGAGACAAGTCTGTCTGCAGACGGGGGACCGAACACGGTGGATGGGCTTGTGGACCAGAAAGAACGGGCCAGGTGCAGGCCTCTGGCTGTGCCTCTCGCGAAACGGAGATGGGCGCAGGGTGGGAGAATGGGAGTCCCCCCAGGAGTGGTCCCCCCGCAGCGAGGGGAGGATCGGGAAAATCGCCCTGTGTTGTCTGGGCGGGCGCTTACCTCGCTCCCCGAGGGTCCCTGTGCCGACAGCCAGGGCAAGCCGCACCTCACGATGGCATCTCCCCGGAAGTGGCGTAATCGTCGGGCGACGGAAACGGAGAGGGTCTCCACGGTCCGGATCCGGAAGTGGCGGGTCTCGCGAAGGATCCTGGGTGATGTAGTTCCGTGAGCGGGAAGAGGAGGAGTCCGAGAGTCCCAGTGAGCCTCCGGGGGGGGAGGCGGAGGTGGTCTCCTGCGCCGGAAGAATGTGCTGGATCTAGGTCCCGTTTCTGGTGCACTGTGGCATCTCGCGTCTGAAGGCCCCAGTCAGACGGGGTAGTAAAAGAGTCGGGCCGCTGCTTCCGGGATGTGGGATTAACGTGGAGGTACCCAAAACAGCTAAACATGGGAATAAAAAAGTCAAACATACCAACTGCTAACAGTTCTGACGGGGAGCAAGTGGGTCATTCAGTAATCCATCCTGGCCCTACGAGCCCCAGGCGAGGAGAGCAAGTCCCGGTCACGTCCGGGGCCCGAGGCTGCGGCTGTGGAGCGGGAGCCCGAAGGGGAGCGTCTCCTGCGGTGCCTAGTGGGTTGAGTCTCCATGACTTCAGCTCCGGGACCGCTCCAACGGCCCACAGAGCGGCGATAGATGGCATACCACTCCGGAACAGCTACGGGCGGTATGCCCAGTGCCTCGAAAAAGTGTGGGAGGTCCTCGGGGACCTTCAGATGTGCAGTGCGGCCCTGGCGGGTGGCTGCCAGGCAGAAGGGGAACTTCCACTTGTACTGTATGTTCTCAGCTCGCAGAGCATCCAGTATGGGTTTGAGGTCCCGGCGGTGTTTCAAGGTTATGCCCGAGAGGTCCTGGTATAGCTGGATCGGGGCGCCTGCATGTTGGAGGCGCTGTCCCCTGGCTAGCCTCAGAATCTCCTCTTTCATACCAAAGTCAGGGAGGCAGCAGACGATGTCCCTGGGCGGGTCAGCATCCCTTCCCCTAGGGCGCAGCGCCCTGTGGATCCTATCCATGACGATCACCGCATCTGGAGGCCGCCGGAGAATTGTGTTAAAGACTTGTGTGACCTCTTGTTTGATCTGGTCCCCTTCAATGGCTTCCGGGAGGCCCCTTACGCGAATGTTATGGCGCCTTCCCCGGTTCTCGAGGTCCTCCAGGTGCCGGTTAATTTCTCTCATCTGCAGGGTATGGTCATCAATCTTCTTGGTGGTGCGCTGGAGGACCCAGCTGTGGTCTTCTTGGGCTTTCTCCGTCGCCGCGACCCTGCCATCTAGGGCTTTAAAATCCAAGCGCAGGTCTGCAATGGCCGCCGCAAGAGCATCTTTGATGTCGGTCGCCATTGCCCTCAGGTCCAAAATGGTGATCGGAGGCGCTGCCGGTGTGGGGACCGGTGTATGGTCAGGATTACCCTGTGACACTGGAGGGAGAGCTGGAGGGGTCGCAGATAGGACGATGTCTTGTGTCCGAGGGGACGAGGTATGTGAGCGGCCTCGGTTAGTTCCTTGGCGGAACTAACCGAAGCCGCCATTTGTCCACGGCCGGTCCGGAACATCTCCGGGATTTGTTGCCCCATGGCGTCGGGTTGTTCCCTGGGGGACCGGGAACGGGAAGCCGAGGATTGCCTCGATGAGGTACCCATCTTCAGAAGCAGGAACGGAGGTCAAAGGCACCGCTAATGATAGCAAATACTCTGAGGTGGCAGGAGCTAAGCACTCAGGCAGCCATCTCTTAGCTCGGCTCGGCCACGCCCCCTGCTCGTTGGACTTAACCCACAAACTTTCACCCCGCAAGTTTTCAGTAGTCTTGACATACTGCTGACCTTGGTGCCTTTGCTGCACCGATCATCGTTTCTGTTCTACATAAGTTACTGTTGACTTTTTCTTTTTATCCCCCCCACCTGGATCCCAGAGAGCACCAACACTCTGAGACTGCCTACTCCCTGGACAGCGGGCTTACCTCCCACCTGCTACTTCCCTGAATTGACTTGAACACCTTGAACGAACTGTGAGTACCTATCTCTACGCACTTATTACACTACCTTTACCAAGATTCCTCACCTTGAATGCAAAGGGCCTAAACCACCCTGTTAAGAGGGCGTCGATGTGGAAAACTGTGCACACGTCCCAATGTGACGTTCTATGTGTACAAGAAACGCACTTTAAATCCACCGCAGAACCGATTTGCACTAATAAACAATTCCCGAATATATTCAAAGCTTCTGGTCCTGAAAAGAAAAATGGTGTCTTAATCGCCATCAAAAACACCATAACGTTCACCCTTCACAACAGCATGGCGGACGTTAATGGCAGATATTTAGCTTTGGACTGCTCCATGAACAATGTCAGATATACCGTTGTGACTGTCCCTAACAGAAGACAAATCAGCTTCCTGTCCAAACTAATGAAAAAAATCATCCGCTTCAAACAAGGCCACCTCATACTCTGCGGAGACTTCAATATAGTCCCTGAAAACTCGATTGATGCCTCGCCTTGCTCGAGCAGAATTGCCTCACCCATGGGCTCCTTCATAAGATCTCACGATCTTTACGATGTTTGGAGGTGTCATCATACAACCGAAAGAGACTACTCTTACTTCTCTCCTTGCCATAACTCCTACACAAGGATTGACTATTTTTTGGTAGACAAATGGTCCCTTCCCAAAGTCTCTGCGTCTGACATCTCCTCCATTACGTGGTCCAACCACGCACCTGTCACCATGTCTCTAAATTACTCCTCTTCCTCCTCACGGACAAAGGTTCGGAGAGCTATCACTTTCCAATTCACTCTGAATATATCAGAGAATGCCTAACCAAATTTTTCTCCCTTAATGCAGGTTCTGTGGACGATAATTTTGTACTGTGGAACGCCCATAAGGCGTTCGTTCGGGGGATCTTTATTCAACTGGGGGCTAGAGAGAGGAGGATGAAATCACAGCGTCTAGACACTCTTACCTCAGATATTGGAAACTCAAAATCAATTAAATCCCAGTAGTATCACCAAACATAAACTAGATCTCTTAGGACAAGAATTAAGAGCCCACTTGCTGGATTCCTTTGAGAGAGCCCACACCCACTTTAGAGCCCACCATTATTCTACGGGTAACAAAGCCGGTAAAGCTATGGCCAATAGGATCAAAGGCCACCTCTCCAAAACCAAAATTACCCACCTGTTTCACCCCTCCTCAAACCAAAAACTAATTGACCCCTTGGACATTGCTGATGCCTTTAATGATTATTACAATACCCTATACAACTTGAAAGATAATCAGTCCGTTCTCCAACCATCCCCTCGAGACAGCATCATTCCTCCAGGAAATCAATCTCCCAAAATTGTCTGAGGATCAATTGGAGACACTTAATGCCCCATTTACCCATCTGGAAATCCAACACACGATCTCAGGGCTGCCCTCCAATAAATCCCCGGGCCCCGATGACCTAACTAGTGAGTACTACAAAACATTTGGCTCCATCTTGTTAGGGTTTGTAATGACGCTGCCTTATCCTCCTCTCTTCTCCCTGAAATGCTATCTGCTCTGATTGTTACGCTACCAAAGCCAGGCAAAGAACCCACCTGTGCCCAAAATTTCCGACCCATTTCTCTCCTAAATGTATATGCTAAAATCTATGCCAAACTCATAGCCAACCGTCTGGTAGATCTAATACCCATGCTCATACATAGGGACCAGTCTGGTTTTACTAAAGGCAGACAAACCTTTGATGCGACCCATAGGATCATTAACATCATCCATGCTGCAGAGTCTCCTCCAACGCCTTCTCTGCTCCTCTCACTGGATGCAGAGAAGGCGTTCGACCGGGTCCATTGGGGATATATGCAAGCAACACTCGCTAAATTTGAATTTCAGGGCCCCATTCTCTCCGCTATAATGGCATTATATTCTTCCCCCTCAGCTCGATTGTACACCTCGGAAATGCTCTTGAAGCCTTTTTTTAATTACAAATGGCACACGCCAAGGATGCCCCCTATCTCCACTAATTTTTAACCTTATTATGGAACCTCTAGCAGAACACATTAGAAACCACAGCATGATAACAGGGTTTACAATTGGCACCTTAAACCACAAAATCAACTTATTTGCAGATGACGTGATAATAATGATGTAAGATCCCCTCTCTTGCCTGGCTTCGGTACAATTGTTGTTACAGAGGTTTAGTAACATATCTTACTACAAAGTAAATGAAAAATAAATCCTACATCTTATGCCCTGTACACACGATCACTTTTTGTGATGAAAAAAAATGTCAATTTTTAAAATGTCATTTAAAATGATCGTGTGTGGGCAAAATGTCATTTTATGTCTTCTGAAAAACGACCCAAAAAAAATTCGAACATGCTTGAATTTTTTATGTCATTTTTTAAAATGTAATTTTTTGTGTCATAAAAAATGATCGTGTGTGGGCAAAAATGACGTTTTAAACCCGCACATGCCCAGAAGCAAGTTAGGAGACGGGAGGTAAAACTACCATTCATAATGGAGTAAGCACAATTATCACGCTGTAACAGACAAAAAAGCAGGAATCGTCTTTTACTAACAAGTAACCAGCTAAAAGCAGCCTCAAGGCAAATAGAACTTCCCCTTTAGAGTGTCGTCATTTTGTTCATCATTTTCCAAAAATGATGGTGTGTAGGCAACATCATTTTAAATGATGAAGTTGGAAAAATTTCTTTTTTTTTCATGAAGAAAAATGAATTTTTTTTTCATCACAAAAAGTGATCGTGTGTACGGGCATAATGCCGCGTACACACGGTCGTTTTTTGCGATGAAAAAAAACGACGTTTTTTAAAACGTCATTTATATTGATCGTGTGTGGGCAAAACGTCGTTTTTTGTCTTCAAAAAAACGACCAAAAAAAAATTCCAACATGCTTGAATTTTTTGTGTCGTTTTTCAAAACGTCGTTTTTTGTTTCACAAAAAGTCACCGTGTGTAGCAAAAACGTCTTTTAAAACGACGTTTTTCAACCCGCGCATGCCCAGAAGCTAGTTATGAAGCGAGCTTCAATGGAAAAGAGTGGTGAACGTAACCTTGCTTTTTGTGAAAAAACGATGGTGTGTATGCAAAATTGTCTTTGAAAAGTGACGTTTCAAAAACGTCGTTTTTTACTTCACAGAAAACGTCGTTTTTTTTCATCGCAAAAAACGACCGTGTGTACGTGGCATTAGACTTAGGTTTGGATGCAATCACCAGCAACATACTTATAAACAAATTCCCCTACCCATGGGCAGATTCGGGAATTTTATAAATAGGTATCACCCTAACTAAGTCCACAAAGGCTTTATTTCCCCGCAATTATGTTGAATTGAAAAAAATGCTTATCCGTGAAACTACGAAAATCTCCAAACACGAGTTCTCCTGGGAGGGCCGACTTGCGGCTTTTAAAATTATGGTTTTGCCCAGGTTACTTTATATGTTCGGAACGCTCCCAATACCACTTTCACAATCTTACCTTACAGCCCTACAATCTATCTTGGGACGCTACATAAGGCAAAGTAAAAAACACTGATGTAATCTGGCCAAGACTATCAAATATAGATCTGTAGTAGTGTTGAGCAGAATACGCCATATTCGCTTTCGCAATATTTCGCGAATATATTGGAGAATATTCGAGAAATATTCGAAAATTTTGAATATTCGTGATATTTCATCCAAAATAACATTGCGAAATTTCGCTAACGCTAAATTTCGCAAATGCGAAATTTATTGCGAAATTCTCGATCGCGAAAATAGGCGATCATTTCCTGGAAGTTTGCCATTGCCAGTGTGAGTGACTGTGTATTCGGATTGCTGCTAGTAGTGCTGCCCTGCGAATCTACTGCTGCCCTGCGAAGCTAACATGGTGTGGAGTAATTTTTCTTCCAGTGAGGAAAACCTGCTGATTACTGTAAGTAATTTCAACACTTGTTATTTCATTATCTCTAACATCTTTAGACTAGTTAAAAAGTTAGGATGCAGGATCAGATATTAGTATTTCCCAAACAGTGTGTCTCCAGCGGTTACTAAACTACAACTCCCAGCATGCCCAGGGTTGCCACCTTTTGTTCATTTCAAAACCGAACTCTTCAGCGTCGCACAGCAATATTTTGTCTTAGTTTGCATAGATGTCGCTATTAAATAACATTTCTAACCATATGCACTTAATCACAAAAGTTCCTCTTTACATCAGAGTCCACAGACTTCCCCTTTTACATCAGGATCCACAGAGTTCCCCTTTTAGATCAGTGTCCACAGAGTTCTCCCTTTATATCACAGTCCACAGAGTTCTCCCTGTACATTATAGTCCACAGAGTTCTCCCTTTACATCAGTGTCCACAGAGTTCTCCCTTTACATCATAGTCCACAGAGTTCTCCCTTTACATCAGAGTCCACAGAGTTCTCCCTTTACATCAGTGTCCACAGAGGTCTCCCTTTACATCACAGTCCACAGAGTTCTCCCTTTACATTAGAATACACAGAGTTCCCCTTTTACATTAGAGTCCACAGAGTTCTCCCTTTACATCATAGTCCACAGAGTTCCCCTTTTAGATCAGTGTCCACAGAGTTCTCCCTTTATATCACAGTCCACAGAGTTCTCCCTGTACATTATAGTCCACAGAGTTCTCCCTTTACATCAGTGTCCACAGAGTTCTCCCTTTACAGTGCCTGTCGCCGAGAATGTGTTTTTAACACGCCAGCATCGCGCTGAATCTCGGCGACAGGCTGCCGATATCTCGCACTCGCTGGAATAGTAAAAGCACATTCCAGCGAGTGCGTCATAGAAGCGACGGGGATCCGATGCGGATTCCCGCCAATTCTACACGTGGGCAGAGTTTGTTATGAATCCTGAAGGAGAAATCCCCGCCGGATTTTTAAAGAAAAATCCGGCATGGGTTCCCCCCTCAGGAGCATAACGGGCCCTTAGGTCTGTTATGGGTTGTAAGGAGACCCCCTACGCCGAAAAAACGGCGTGGGGGTCCCCCCACAATCCATAACAGACCCGTATCCAAAGCACGCCGGCCGGCCGGTCAGGAAGGGAGTGGGGGCGAGCGAGCGCCCCCCCCCCCTCCTGAGCCGTACCGGGCAGCATGCCCTCAACATGGGGGGGTTAGGTGCTCTGGGGCAGGGGGCGCACTGCGGCCCCCCACCCCAGAGCACCCTGTCCCCATGTTGATGAGGACAGGGCCCCTTCCCGACAACCCTGGCCGTTGGTTGTCGGGGTATGCGGGCGGGAGGCTTATCGGAATCTGGAAGCCCCCTTTAATAAGGGGGCCCCCAGATACCGGCCCCCCACCCTAAGTGAATGAGTATGGGGTACATTGTACCCCTACCCATTCACCTGCAAATAAAAAGTGTAAACACAAATAAAACACAGGGTATTGAAATATTTTATTAGTTGGCCGCCGGGGGGGGGGGGTGTGTATGATCGCTTTTATAAAAGCGCCCCCCTCCGGCGGGCTTCTGTGGGGGGTGGGTGCCGCCGTCTGGTTCTCTTCCGCCGCCGGGGGGGCGCTTTGATAAAAGCGCCCACCACCCGGCGGGCTTCTTTCGACGTCTTCGGCGGCTGGGGGGTCTTCTCCCACTCTCCGGGGTCTTCTCCTGCTCTCCGGGGTCTTCTCCTGCTCTCCGGGGTCTTCTCCGCTCTCCGGGGGTCTTCTTCTTCTTCAGGACTTTGTGTGTTAGCTCAATTACTAGCGGCGGCGAGCCCCCTCCTCTGTGACGTCGTCTTCTTCTTCTTCTTCTCCAGATGTTGACGCGATGCTTCCTTCCGCTGTTATGCCGGGCGCGCGGCTCGCAGCGAGTTATATAGGCCTGTCTTGTGACGTCGCAGTCCCATCATGCTCCGGTAGGTAGCACGTGGTACCTACCGGAGCATGATGGGACTGCGACGTCACAAGACAGGCCTATATAACTCGCTGCGAGCCGCGCGCGCCCGGCATAACAGCGGAAGGAAGCGTCGTGTCAACATCTGGAGAAGAAGAAGAAGACGACGTCACAGAGGAGGGGGCTCGCCGCCGCTAGTAATTGAGCTAACACACAAAGTTAGCGGCGGCGAGTCCTGAAGAAGAAGACCCCCGGAGAGCGGAGAAGACCCCCGGAGAGCAGGAGAAGACCCCGGAGAGCAGGAGAAGACCCCGGAGAGTGGGAGAAGACCCCCCAGCCGCCGAAGACGTCGAAAGAAGCCCGCCGGGTGGTGGGCGCTTTTATCAAAGCCCCCCCCCGGCGGCGGAAGAGAACCAGACGGCGGCACCCACCCCCCACAGAAGCCCGCCGGAGGGGGGCGCTTTTATAAAAGCGATCATACACACCCCCCCCCGGCGGCCAACTAATAAAATATTTCAATACCCTGTGTGTTTTATTTGTGTTTACACTTTTTATTTGCAGGTGAATGGGTAGGGGTACAATGTACCCCATACTCATTCACTTAGGGTGGGGGGCCGGTATCTGGGGGCCCCCTTATTAAAGGGGGTTTCCAGATTCCGATAAGCCTCCCGCCCGCATACCCCGACAACCAACGGCCAGGGTTGTCGGGAAGGGGCCCTGTCCTCATCAACATGGGGACAGGGTGCTCTGGGGTGGGGGGCCGCAGTGCGCCCCCTGCCCCAGAGCACCTAACCCCCCCATGTTGAGGGCATGCTGCCCGGTACGGCTCAGGAGGGGGGGCGCTCGCTCGCCCACACTCCCTTCCTGACCGGCCGGCCGGCGTGCTTTGGATACGGGTCTGTTATGGATTGTGGGGGAACCCCCACGCCGTTTTTTCAGCGTAGGGGGTCTCCTTACAACCCATAACAGACCTAAGGGCCAGTTATGCTCCTGAGGGGGGAACCCATGCCGGATTTTTCTTTAAAAATCCGGCGGGGATTTCTCCTTCAGGATTCATAACAAACTCTGCCCACGTGTAGAATTGGCGGGAATCCGCGTCGGATCCCCGTCGCTTCTATGGCGGCTTTGTCTCCATCGCGGCAAGCCAGCTCGGCGCTGGCTCCCGCGATGGGGCTCGTAGGTGGTCAATCTCGCCGAGAAAGGGAGCGAGATTGACACAATATCCCAGTCACCTACTGTACATCATAGTCCACAGAGTTCTCCCTTTACATCAGAGTCCACAGAGTTCTCCCTTTACATCAGTGTCCACAGAGTTCTCCCTTTACATTAGAATACACAGAGTTCCCCTTTTACATTAGAGTCCACAGAGTTCTCCCTTGTACATTAGAGTCCACAGAGTTCTCCCTTTACATCAGTGTCCACAGAGTTCTCCCTTTACATCAGAGTCCACAGAGTTCTCCCTTTACATCAGAGTCCACAGAGTTCTCCCTTTACATCAGAGTCCACAGAGTTCTCCCTGTACATCATAGTCCACAGAGTTCTCCCTTTACATCAGAGTCCACAGAGTTCTCCCTGTACATCATAGTCCACAGAGTTCTCCCTTTACATCAGAGTCCACACAGTTCTCCCTTTACATCACAGTCCACAGAGTTCTCCCTTTACATGACAGTTCACAGAGTTCTCCCTGTACATCATAGTCCACACAGTTCTCCCTTTACATCACAGTCCACAGAGTTCTCCCTTTACATTAGAATACACAGAGTTCCCCTTTTACATTAGAGTCCACAGAGTTCTTCCTTGTACATTAGAGTCCACAGAGTTCTCCCTTTACATCAGTGTCCACAGAGTTCTCCCTTTACATCATAGTCCACAGAGTTCTCCCTTTACATCAGAGTCCACAGAGTTCTCCCTTTACATCACAGTCCACAGAGTTCTCCCTTTACATCATAGTCCACAGAGTTCTCCCTTTACATCACAGTCCACAGAGTTCTCCCTTTACATCATAGTCCACAGAGTTCTCCCTTTACATTAGAATACACAGAGTTCCCCTTTTACATTAGAGTCCACAGAGTTCTCCCTTGTACATTAGAGTCCACAGAGTTCTCCCTTTACATCAGTGTCCACAGAGTTCTCCCTTTACATCAGTGTCCACAGAGTTCTCCCTTTACATCATAGTCCACAGAGTTCTCCCTTTACATCAGAGTCCACAGAGTTCTCCCTTTACATCACAGTCCACAGAGTTCTCCCTTTACATCATAGTCCACAGAGTTCTCCCTTAACATCAGTGTCCACAGAGTTCTCCCTTTACATCACAGTCCACAGAGTTCTCCCTTTACATTAGAATACACAGAGTTCCCCTTTTACATTAGAGTCCACAGAGTTCTCCCTTGTACATTAGAGTCCACAGAGTTCTCCCTTTACATCAGTGTCCACAGAGTTCTCCCTTTACATCACAGTCCACAGAGTTCTCCCTGTACATTATAGTCCACAGAGTTCTCCCTTTACATCAGTGTCCACAGAGTTCTCCCTTTATATCACAGTCCACAGAGTTCTCCCTGTACATTATAGTCCACAGAGTTCTCCCTTTACATCAGTGTCCACAGAGTTCTCCCTTTACATCATAGTCCACAGAGTTCTCCCTTTACATCAGAGTCCACAGAGTTCTCCCTTTACATCAGTGTCCACAGAGTTCTCCCTTTACATTAGAATACACAGAGTTCCCCTTTTACATTAGAGTCCACAGAGTTCTCCCTTGTACATTAGAGTCCACAGAGTTCTCCCTTTACATCAGTGTCCACAGAGTTCTCCCTTTACATCAGAGTCCACAGAGTTCTCCCTTTACATCAGAGTCCACAGAGTTCTCCCTTTACATCAGAGTCCACAGAGTTCTCCCTGTACATCATAGTCCACAGAGTTCTCCCTTTACATCAGAGTCCACAGAGTTCTCCCTGTACATCATAGTCCACAGAGTTCTCCCTTTACATCAGAGTCCACACAGTTCTCCCTTTACATCACAGTCCACAGAGTTCTCCCTTTACATCACAGTTCACAGAGTTCTCCCTGTACATCATAGTCCACACAGTTCTCCCTTTACATTAGAATACACAGAGTTCCCCTTTTACATTAGAGTCCACAGAGTTCTCCCTTGTACATTAGAGTCCACAGAGTTCTCCCTTTACATCAGTGTCCACAGAGTTCTCCCTTTACATCACAGTCCACAGAGTTCTCCCTTTACATCAGAGTCCACAGAGTTCTCCCTTTACATCACAGTCCACAGAGTTCTCCCTTTTCATCCAAAAGTAAAAAGAAACAAACATATTATTGTTCATATGTAAAGATAGGGATGAAAAAAAATAATCTATTGTACAGGGCCAGTGTAAGGGTCAAAAAATAATTATAGCGGATCAGATAAATAGCAACACATTTCTCCCCTATACGTGTATCCTGTGATGTTACTCATATATACATAATTATGCAAATGATAATGGTTGCTATATTTATTCAAAAAAGGTGGCGACCGAAATGAAAACATATAAAATCTGTCATGTTACCACTATCATGGATATATGACGTAAATGTATGGTATTCAACAATTGGAAGCATTCTCGCCTTATTAATCACTAAGGGTTTAAACAAAAGTATTATAATATACTTTATTCTTCATCTTGCAGAGGTTCCTGCAACATGGTTACGACCTAATGAGGTGCCAGCAGGAAAAGCAGAAACTCGTCCAGTCCGTAATGGAGGAATTAGAGGAGTTTAATGGCGGGTCACATGACCACATGGCCATTCTCAAAAAATGGTCGGACCTGAAGAGGCGCCACATGGACCGGGTCACAAAGATCCGCGATGAATTTCATCCAGGTAAGTTATTGGTGACAGTAAGGTCATATGTAATTAACCTTAGGGCAGATGTTGTTAACCCAGACGCCATGTTGTGGTAACATATATCACCACCACCCAAGGTATTCATAGTACTGTTGAAATAAGACATGGGACAGCAGACAGGAACACTTATTAACTATAATTAAACTAAATAAACAAGACACACCATTAATGGACTAATACTGGCCGAGGGTGTTTTATTAATGGGTTTCAGGCATATATCTTAAATAAATAATTTAATAACTTAATAAACAGCCTAGTCACTACTCGTCACCACGGCTCGGACTGTACATAAATATATTCCAACTTAAAAATGTATCCAACAACAACTAAACTAAACAGATTTTTCCCCCTCAGTATAATTTTTTTTTTTTTTTAAACAAAGGTGACCATCCCACATAATTAGCAGCCACGACAAAAAGAAAAGAAAAAAGGGGTGGTGGTTGGTGAACACCACAGTCCTGTCTACCGAGGCGACTGAGAGCAAGGCTGACGGAACCCTACTTATATACCCCTAACTAACACAGTATTTTTCCAGAAACAACTGGTACCAGGCCCACAGGCCTAAAAAGAGTGGGAAAAGCATGTGTAGGCCGCGTGATCACCTTGTGCTCACCAATAAACCGGGAAAAATACATTTTCCAGCTAACTAGGCCACGTGGGGACCAGCTTACACCGAAAGAGTCCTATTAGGTTCCTAAAAGGGGAACTTTAAACAGTCACTACTAATTTTATGAAGTAAGTCCTGCTGCTTTCCCATGAGAAAAGGGGGAATTGGTGTGGTGGGTTAAAGGGAAAGGGGTGGTATTTTATAACTGAATTACCACTAAATTCCTGTGCTAGGCCTGATGTTATCATTGTAATCCCTTGTACTCCATCAGGCCCTTTTTTTAACATGAGATCATCACAATAATACAAAGGAAACACAAACAGCTCATTTTACCATAATGGGAGTCCAGCTCACACTCAGTCACCTGTAGTGCCAGGAAGACCCTTTAATGTAACATTATCCCATTGGTTAACTGTCTATATAAATACATTTGTAATGATTTACAGCAGAGTACACAGAATTTGCATACGTTATTAGAAATCATTTTTACATATATGAACATTGTGTTATTATAGGAGCTCCTCTACCATCTGTGCGCCCCAAGCGCACAAGGCGACAGGCCGAGGAGGAGGAGGAGGAGGAGGAGGAGGAAGAAGAGGAGGAGAGGGATGAGGAGCAGCCAGGGCCCTCCCATTTACCACCCCCAGCTCCTGAGGACCTGCAACTTCCCCCAACCCAACCTCCTTGTCAATGCGAGGATTTAGAAGAGGAGCAGGAGCCTGTGACGACCATCTGCCAGGAGGGTAAATATGTGCACAAAGATTAATAACATTTCAACAATAAGATGTAGATATAAAAATGGACAGTATTTAATCCTATTTTTTTTCTTATATCCTAACAGTTTTGAAAAAACTTGAGGAGAAATCCCGTTTCATTGAGAGGTGCAATCAAAAAGTCCTCTCTAAGGAAAGAAAAATAAAAAAATTGGCGCTAGAGATTGAGCAGGTTGTGGTAGAGCAGAGAAAAGCTTTAGAGGAGATGGCTGATCTTCACAAGCAGATGAAAAATGCTATGTAAATACTTTATTTTTTTGGTTATTAAACCTGTTATTCTCTTTAAATGTTTCCTTTCTTATTGAGATTGTTAGGTTTTTCAATGCATCTAACTTCACATATAACACATCAACATCAACATCAACACATCTAACTTCATAATAACCTAAAAACATTTCATTCTATTATTTTATTTAGCACAAACCTAATAAAAAATAAAATACACAGACACAGACACTACTAACACAAACTAAACTGTTCAAAAATTAATATAACAAAAGCTACAATATATATATAGATATAGAGAGAGAGACAGAAAGAGAGAGAGAGGGAGAGAGAGAGAGAGAGAGTGTTGATATGCTCTTGCAGACAGGCTATTGGTTGCAGTAAAAAGGCCACAAACCAGTGTTTAACATAAAGTTCAGTGTTTTAGTCACACTTGCTGTTACAATGCTGTCTGGTAGCTTGTAGCGGAGGCTGTTTGTGGATCCGCTGTGACAGAGAGGTCAAGAAGCAATACTCAGCATGAAGGCAGCAGCAGTAGTATTCAAATATAAACTAATAATCACACACACAACATTTACAAGCAGTAGTTGTAATAGTACTAGATAGCATCTAAACAGTTGGGCAAGACTTGACACCAGCAGTAGTGGTAATAGTAGTATATAGTGGCAAAGAACTTGTCACATAGGTATCTGAGCAGCAGTATAGTAGTAACAGTACACAATAAAGTGTTTTTTCACTCGTAGTTGTGGAAGAGGTGGCAGCAGGACAGCAGCAGCATTGATAATTGTAGCATATAGTGGCAAAGAACTTGTCACATAGGTAAGTGAGCACTGGCAGCAGCAGCAGTGTAGTAGTAACAGTACACAATTAAGTGTTTTTTTCACTCGTGGTCGTGGAAGAGGTGGCAGC
This sequence comes from Rana kukunoris, assembly GCA_029574335.1. Taxonomy (NCBI): domain Eukaryota; kingdom Metazoa; phylum Chordata; class Amphibia; order Anura; family Ranidae; genus Rana; species Rana kukunoris. The sequence goes on from CM056059.1 coordinate 246,148,883, forward strand.
AGGACAGCAGCAGCATTGATAATTGCAGCATATAGTGCCAAAGAAGTTGTCACATGGGTAAGTGAGCACTGGCAGCAGCAGCAGCATAGTAGTACCAGTACACAATTAAGTGTTTTTTTCACTTGTGGTCGTGGAAGAGGTAGCAGCAGCACAGCAGCAGCAGCATTGATAATTGTAGCATATAGTGCCAAAGAAGTTGTCACATAGGTAAGTGAGCACTGGCAGCAGCAGCAGCATAGTAGTAACAGTACACAATTAAGTGTTTTTTTCACTCGTGGTCGTGGAAGAGGTGGCAGCAGGACAGCAGCAGCATTGATAATTGTAGCATATAGTGCCAAAGAACTTGACACATAAGTATCTGAGCACTGGCAGCAGCAGCAGCATAGTAGTACCAGTACACAATTAAGTGTTTTTTTCACTCGTGGTCGTGGAAGAGGTGGCAGCAGGACAGCAGCAGCATTGATAATTGCAGCATATAGTGCCAAAGAAGTTGTCACATAGGTAAGTGAGCACTGGCAGCAGCAGCAGCATAGTAGTACCAGTACACAATTAAGTGTTTTTTTCACTCGTGGTCGTGGAAGAGGTGGCAGCAGCACAGCAGCAGCAGCATTGATAATTGTAGCATATAATGCCAAAGAACTTGTCACATAGGTAAGTGAGCACTGGCAGCAGCAGCAGCATAGTAGTAACAGTACACAATTAAGTGTTTTTTTCACTCGTGGTCGTGGAAGAGGTGGCAGCAGGACAGCAGCAGCATTGATAATTGTAGCATATAGTGCCAAAGAACTTGACATATAAGTATCTGAGCACTGGAAGCAGCAGCAGCATAGTAGTACCAGTACACAATTAAGTGTTTTTTTCACTCGTGGTCGTGGAAGAGGTGGCAGCAGCACAGCAGCAGCAGCATTGATAATTGTAGCATATAGTGCCAAAGAACTTGACATATAAGTATCTGAGCACTGGCAGCAGCAGCAGCATAGTAGTAACAGTACACAATTAAGTGTTTTTTTCACTCGTGGTCGTGGAAGAGGTGGCAGCAGGACAGCAGCAGCATTGATAATTGTAGCATATAGTGCCAAAGAACTTGACATATAAGTATCTGAGCACTGGCAGCAGCAGCAGCATAGTAGTACCAGTACACAATTAAGTGTTTTTTTCACTCGTGGTCATGGAAGAGGTGGCAGCAGCACAGCAGCAGCAGCATTGATAATTGTAGCATATAGTGCCAAAGAACTTGTCACATAGGTAAGTGAGCACTGGCAGCAGCAGCAGTGTAGTAGTAACAGTACACAATTAAGTGTTTTTTTCACTCGTGGTCGTGGAAGAGGTGGCAGCAGCACAGCAGCAGCAGCATTGATAATTGTAGCATATAGTGCCAAAGAACTTGTCACATAGGTAAGTGAGCACTGGCAGCAGCAGCAGCATAGTAGTAACAGTACACAATTAAGTGTTTTTTTCACTCGTGGTCGTGGAAGAGGTGGCAGCAGCACAGCAGCAGCAGCATTGATAATTGTAGCATATAGTGCCAAAGAACTTGTCACATAGGTAAGTGAGCACTGGCAGCAGCAGCAGCATAGTAGTAACAGTACACAATTAAGTGTTTTTTTCACTCGTGGTCGTGGAAGAGGTGGCAGCAGCACAGCAGCAGCATTGATAATTGTAGCATATAGTTCCAAAGAACTTGTCACATAGGTAAGTGAGCACTGGCAGCAGCAGCAGCATAGTAGTACAGTACACAATTAAGTGTTTTTTTCACTCGTGGTCGTGGAAGAGGTGGCAGCAGCACAGCAGCAGCAGCATTGATAATTGTAGCATATAGTGCCAAAGAACTTGTCACATAGGTAAGTGAGCACTGGCAGCAGCAGCAGCATAGTAGTACCAGTACACAATTAAGTGTTTTTTTCACTCGTGGTCGTGGAAGAGGTGGCAGCAGGACAGCAGCAGCATTGATAATTGCAGCATATAGTGCCAAAGAAGTTGACACATAAGTATCTGAGCACTGGCAGCAGCAGCAGCATAGTAGTACCAGTAAACAATTAAGTGTTTTTTTCACTCGTGGTCAAGAGGTGGCAGCAGCAGCAGCAGCATTGATAATTGCAGCATATAGTGCCAAAGAAGTTGTCACATAGGTAAGTGAGCACTGGCAGCAGCAGCAGCATAGTAGTACCAGTACACAATTAAGTGTTTTTTTCACTCGTGGTCGTGGAAGAGGTGGCAGCAGCACAGCAGCAGCAGCATTGATAATTGTAGCATATAGTGCCAAAGAAGTTGTCACATAGGTAAGTGAGCACTGGCAGCAGCAGCAGCATAGTAGTAACAGTACACAATTAAGTGTTTTTTTCACTCGTGGTCGTGGAAGAGGTGGCAGCAGGACAGCAGCAGCATTGATAATTGTAGCATATAGTGCCAAAGAACTTGACACATAAGTATCTGAGCACTGGCAGCAGCAGCAGCATAGTAGTACCAGTACACAATTAAGTGTTTTTTTCACTCGTGGTCGTGGAAGAGGTGGCAGCAGGACAGCAGCAGCATTGATAATTGCAGCATATAGTGCCAAAGAAGTTGTCACATAGGTAAGTGAGCACTGGCAGCAGCAGCAGCATAGTAGTACCAGTACACAATTAAGTGTTTTTTTCACTTGTGGTCGTGGAAGAGGTGGCAGCAGGACAGCAGCAGCATTGATAATTGCAGCATATAGTGCCAAAGAAGTTGTCACATAGGTAAGTGAGCACTGGCAGCAGCAGCAGCATAGTAGTACCAGTACACAATTATGTGTTTTTTTCACTCGTGGTCGTGGAAGAGGTGGCAGCAGCACAGCAGCAGCATTGATAATTGTAGCATATAGTGCCAAAGAACTTGACACATAAGTATCTGAGCAGCAGAAGTAGTAGTAACAGTACACAATATAGTGTTTCATCACTCATGGAAGAGGTGGCAGCAGCACCAGCAGTAGTAAGAAAGTGGCAAATCTCACAGACAAAAGGTGACAGCACCAGTATGAGTAATATATCGGTACATAATCACTCAGCCTTTTGGCATTAGCAGTAGGAGCCCATATAGTGCCAAAATTACAAAAGCTTGAAATTGCATTAGCATGGTGATTACATTTGAAAAGCAGAATGACACAGGCCTTAAGTAGCTGTGGCACCGGGTGGAGTTTTTGGGTTGTGTTTTGCACGCCACAGGCTTTTCAAAAAAAAAAATATCCAACTTCTTCCCAGCAGCAGCATAAGGAAAGGGGGATGCACTGTGATGTAAGGGAGAGGGGGAACTCCACTTCTGATGGTGGGGTAGGATGGTGGGGTGGCCTTTGACATCTAATGTAAGGGGAGGGGATGCGCTGGACATATAATATTACAGATATAACCGGCCCTTTTGAGGGCAACCATAATGCTGATGCGGACCACGATGAAATTGAGTTTGACACCCCTGGTATAAAGAGATAGGAGAGGTATTGCTAACTGACAAGGGACCATTCAGCGCCCTGAACCGACGGCGGGTGCCAGAAAGTCACCGCCGATCCAGGACTCATTCATTTTGATGAATGTGAGTCTGTCCATGGAGTCTGTGGACAGACGGGTCCTCTTGTCCGTGACCACCCCACCTGCCGCGCTGAATGTCCGCTCAGATAGTACGCTGGAGGGGGGGCAAGACAATAACTCCAGCGCATACTGAGCGAGCTCGCGGCAGGTGTCCAATCTGGCAACCCAATACTCCATGGGGTCGTCAGTGCTCATACTGTCAGAAGCACTGACGGACCCCATGTAGTCTGCCACCATGTGGGCCAGCCGCTGGTGGTGACTGCTGCTGCTGCTGCTGCTGCTGGTACTGGGTCGCTCAGTTTGCATGAACATCCTCATCTCACCCATTAGGTCCCCTGCTCGGCTGCTGATGTTGCTGCTGGGTGCAGCCACCTGCTGGGTGAGATGAGGGGGGACAACTGGAGGCCGGGGAGTTGCCTGCTCCAACCGGCTGACTAGGCATGCCTGCAGTTCCTCTATCCGGGGCTGCCTCCGTCTGGCTGGGAGGAACTGCTCCAGTTTCCCCTTAAATCTGGGATCTACAAGGGTGGCCAGCCAAAACTCATCCCTCTCCTTGATGGCTTTAACCCGGGGGTCCCTCCTGAGGCATCTCAGCATGTGGGCAGCCATGGGGAAGAGCACAGCCCGCTGTGACTCCTCATGGCTGCCTGGGTCCATGACGTCCGCTTCCTCGTCATGGAGGCGCTGCTGTTCGCGGTCAGTCATGCCAAACCCCCGGACTATCGGTGCCCCCAACACCGGCTCTCCCTCCTGACCAGGCCCTGACTCCAGGACGCCACCAGTCACCTCCTGATCATCATCATGATCCTCCTCCTCGTCCTGGGCCTGGTCTTGATGGAGCAGTGTTGCCTCCTCCTGCTCCACCAAGGCACTCTCCACAGCTTCGAGCAGGCGATCTAGTGCCCTGTCCAGCAGGAACACTATAGGGAGCACGTCGTTGAGGCCGACATGCTCCCTGCTCACCATCTTGGTCGCCTGCTCAAAAGGGGCCAACACATGGCAGACCTGGTGTATCTGCCCCCACTCCAGACTGGTGATGTACGGGAGTGTGTGTTGTGATGGCCCGCCAGTGCCTTGCTCCAGCAGGTACTCCTTCACCGCCCTTCGCTGCTCCCACAACCTCTCCAGCATGTAGAGGCTGGAGTTCCACCGCGTCACACTGTCCACAATCAGCCTGTGAAGGGGCAGGCTGTTGTCCCGCTGCAACTTTGACAGGGACGCGGTAGCGGTTGGGGAGCGCCTGAAGTGGCTGGCAATCCTGCGAACCCTTAGCACAATGTCACTCAACCCGGGATAGGTGCGCAGGAACTTCTGCACCACTAGGTTGAGGACATGTGCCAGACAGGGCACGTGTGTCAGACTGCCAGCCTGGAGGGCGGAGAGGAGGTTGCTGCCATTGTCACAGACAACCATACCTGCTTGGAGCCTTCGGGGTGTCAGCCACGACTGGACCTGAGCCTTAAGTGCGCTCAGCACTTCTCGTCCAGTGTGTCTCCGTTCCCCTAAACTAACAAGCTGGAGCACGGCCTGACAGCGCACGTGCCCCACACTTGAATAGCTACGGGGGCGCTTGCTGGGAGGCTCAGCAGCTGCGGAGACAGTGGCTTGAGGGAGACCAGCAGTTCTCCCCTGGACACCCCGGGGCGGCACCACAAAATCAGATGCCGCCAATCCCTCCCCGGCGCCTCGGAGGGAAACCCAATGGGCCGTGAAGCTTATGTAGCGCCCCTGCCCATGCCTGCTGGTCCAGCCATCCATTGTCAGATGCACCCTGTTGCTGACAGCATGATCCAGCGACAGGGTTACATTCTGCACAATGTGCTGGTGTAGGGCAGGGACACCAGTCCTGGCAAAGAAATGGCGGCTGGGGACACGCCATTGGGGTTGGGCCTGCTCCAACATCTGCCTGAAGGGGTTGCAGTCCACTATGTTAAAGGGAAGCAGATGTTGGGCAATAACCCTTGCCAGGAGCCCATTGAGGGAACGCACACATCGGTCTGCAGGGGGGAAGGGAGTGTTGCGTTCAAAGGCGTCAGAAAGAGACGCCTGGCGCCGGACGGCAGTGCGGGACACCGAAGAGGAGGGTGATGATGTGGAGGTCTGGCTGCCGGTACCAGTACCTCTACTAGAGGGAGCGGGGGGGCATGACCTGCTGGTAGCCGGTGAAGCTGTGGCAGGGGCTGCTGTACCCTGCACACTTGTGGTGGTGGCGCTGCTACCACCACCACGCTTCATCTGGTCATGCTCCTGCCAGTGGTTAATCCTCAGGTGCTGGTTGAGTGCCGTGGTACCCACCCGAGCCAAGCACTTCCCTCTCTTCACCTTGGCACGACAGAGCTGGCAGATGGCTACTGTCGGGTTATCTGCTACCAAGGTGAAGTTGGCCCAGACAGGTGACTTCAGCGCCGCCCTCCTGTCAGATGGGGTGATGCTGACTTCCACCTGCTGGGACTCGGTGCGCACAGGTGGAGCTGCCTGCTGCTGCTGCTGCTGCTGACACCTCCTGCTGCCATCACCAGTGGAGACCCTGACGCTGGTCTCCCTGGTGACCTGGCGCACCGTTTCCCCAGGGTGCCTACCTTCCTCGTCGTCACTGATGCTGTGAACCGACGAGGCAGGTGGCACCCATGTTGGGTCACCCTCCTCTTCGCCCCCAGATATGTCAGACCCAGGGCTGACATATGGTGGTCTGAAGGAGACATCTGACATGGAGCCGCTAGCCTGGCTCCGATGTCCCCTCACAGACGCATGGGTCTGACTAGGTGCTGGTGTTTCCTGCAGAAAATCACCAGCACCACCATGAAGGGAGGTCTCTGGGCTACTGACAGCCGGTACCCCATCCTCCTCCTCCTCGATTAACCCTTCAAAAAGGTCCTGACCATCAGCACATAAATCTATGTCTGCATGATCGAGGGCCTCCCCCAAGATATCCATCTCACCTTCATCCTCAAACAGCATGAGGCTGGACTCTTGGGGGCTGGGGCTGGGTACTAAAGGCACCGGTGTACTGATGGTGGTGGTGCTACTTGGTGTGGCTACTGGTGATGACTCAGTGGCACTGCTGTGCCCCATGTACTCCACCACTGCTGGAGCCTGTGAAGGCAATATCGGGCGGCTGCCCGATGTGAAAAACTCCCGGATGAGGCGGACTCCCCTTCCACCCGATCCTCTACCAGTAGTAGGGGCGCGAGAGGTACCCCGTGCTGGCAGCGACCCAGCACTGGGAGTAACTCCCCTACCCCTGCTGCCACGACCACGGCCACGGATGCTGCTCATGCTGATATGGGGGGGTGGGTAAACTTTATTGGGGGGGGGGTAAATGTGATAAAAGAAAAAACTGGCACGCAGACAAACACCTAGTAGCTATGCCACTAAACAACACTTAAACTAAAGGTAAATTTTTTTAAATGTTTTTTTTTTTTTAAACTAACTGACTGACAGACAACAGACAAAAACTGACTGGGCAACGAATAAAAGCAATAAACAAACTAATATAGATAGAACAGTGACTCTGCTAACACAGCAGAGCCAGAGATCTGAATAAACTAAAAATAACTTTTTTTTTTTTTTTTATAAAACAGATAACTAAATAAACACAGTAAACAAAGCTAGCTAGCTTACAGAGGTGTACAAGTACACTCAAACCTATCTATCTAACACTAAATGAAACTGGAACACAAACACACAAATAGTAGCTTTAAAAAAAGCTGTTTGGTATCTTCTTGCTTTTAAAAAAGCAGTTTAGAAATATAAGCACTAGCAGCTGCTAATACTCGAACTGAACACTGAACAGGAGCACAGAACTGAAAGGCACTGCAATGCTGATGCAATATAACACAGAGCACAGAAACACTTCTCCCTCTATATCCACCTTGTGAATCTGCAATGAGCACATGCTGGGACCTAGTTTATATAATGGTCATGAGGCAGGTTCCTATTGGTTGATGTGGAGGTTGCTAACCTCTGACACCTGTGGAAATGGAACTCTGATTGGCTCTGATGTCAATGAAGGGCGGAGAAAATAATCGCGCAATATTCCTATTGCCGAATATTCGCATTGCGAATTTTCGGCAGCATAAAAGGATCGCATGCGCTACTCGGCCCAGGGTCTCTCTAATCATACCACCATTGCTTTTACAAGTCGATGGAGATCACTAGCATGTGATCTGTGTTAAAAAAAAAATTAGAAAAATCCGAATATTCGACATTGCGAATATTCAGCGCGATATTCGAGATATTGCGCGATTACTCGAATATGCAATATTCGAGCCGAATATTCGCAATGCGAATATTCGTGAGCAACACTAATCTGTAGGGGGCATGGGTTACGTTGACATTAAAGACTACTACCTAGCCACTGTTCTCGCACAACTCCGAGAATGGATGTTAGTAACTCCCACCACGCTTTGGACTGATATAGAATCCAACATGATTCCAGGCTCCAATCTGTCCCGATGGTTATTTAGCACAACTGTCAAAAACCCACAACTTGATATTGTCGGATGTGGAAAAATCCCTGGCTTCGGTACATCAGACCTTACAAATGTTTGGTCAAATGTCTTATTATAAGGTCAACGAACACAAATCCTATATTTTGGGCTTAAACATAAGTAATGGACTACAGAAAAAGATAGCCAATTCCTTTCCATATACTTGGGACAGGGTGGGGATGAAATATTTAGGTATCACCCTTACACCAACAACCACCACCCTGGTCAGGGCTAACTATACACCCTTTCTGGACAGGCTTAGGAGCAAACTTCAGGAGCTGGCAAAAACTGAGTTATCTTGGTCAGGTAGGTTGGCGGCCTTTAAGATGGTAGTACTGCCGCAAATGATCTACATATTTAGAACGCTCCCTATCCCAGTGCCGAAATCCTTTTTCTACGCCGCACAATCACTTCTCAACAAATATTTATGGCAAGGTCGGAAAGCTCGTTGTGCATTCTCCAAACTAGTCAAGTCTAGGCGGGCGGGAGGGGTGGGCATGGTGGTGCTGAGGGACTACTACATAGCAACTCTCCTAGCCCAAATTAAAGCATGGTTTCTAAACTCGGGGCATAAGAGATGGTCGGAGTTGGAGAGTTATCAGATACCAGGTCATGATCTATATACTTTCCTCTGAATGTCTCGTAGCGTCAATCTGCAACGGGACACGTTCTCCCCGATGATCCTGGCGTCGCTCCAGGGGTGGGATGTACTTACCTCTCTTAGTTTTCACCAACAAGTGTGCTCGAAGGTACCTGTCCCGATCCAGTGTCTGACTAGCGCAATCCCTAATATGAATTTGGACGAATGGGTGGCCAAAGGGATAAGAGATGTAACCGATATATTGGTAGGCCCGGCCCTAAAATCATTTTGTGCTCTTCAATTGGAATTTGGCTTATCGGCTAAGGATGTTTACTACTATTTACAGATTAGTCACTTTTTGCGAACTCATCCGATAAAGACCATCTCTTTGCCATGGCAGGTCACCTTGTTCTACACCAGCCCTACGGTCAAGACTAGGGGTATCTCCATGTTCTACATGTTACTTAAAGAGGTCTTTACTAAATCTTCAGCAGTACTTGAGTGGGAAAGGGAGTGGGGCAAAGAATATTCCCCTGAACAGTGGCAGAAGGCTTTCAACATAACATATACGGCTACAAATTGTGTGAACTTGTGGGAACTTAACCAGAAAATATTATTAAGATGGTACTTGACCCCCTCTAGAATAGCAACATTTGCCCCGCAGGCCCCGAACTGTTGCTGGAAGTTATGTGGGAATTTAGGAACTTTGTTCCATATTTTCTGGGTTTGTCCTTTAGTGGCTAAATACTGGAAGGATGTCTTTCAAGTTATACTCAATGTCCTGGGTTTACCACTACTAATGGAGCCTGGTATGGCATTGCTTTCGTTGGGTATTGAGTCTCTTCCCCCTGATAAAAGAACAATAGCTACACACATTCTCCTAAGTGCGAGACTAGTACTCGCCCGCCACTGGAAACAAGTAAATCCCCCTCCCATACTGGAGGTGATCACGACCACTCACACCCATGCCACATATGAACTACTATTCGCCTCCGCGCAAAATTCCTTACATAAAATACGCCCCCTGTGGCAATTCTGGTTTGACTGGTACGAGAGGTACAAATTTCCTTGAATTCAAATTTCGTAGATTACAGAATTTTGACTCTTCGATGCGTTGGTTGTTGCCTCCATTGGTGTGGTTGACGGCGGACGGAGGGTTGTGCTTGTTTGGTTATTTTACTTTTGAACTTTGTTTCTACTGTTTTATGGTATTTTAATTTCCTTTCTTTTGTTTTATCACTCTTATATGTTTTCTTGGCTCACTTAATCTATTAAAAGTATTTAATCGCCTCACTTTAGAATACATTGCTAAATACTGAACATATATGTTGCTGTTGCATCAGCTATGGGCCTCGAGCCTTGTTATTTGCCACTTGAAATTTTTTCTATAAAAACGTATTGAAAGTAAAAAAACAAAACACAACTTTGCTTATATTCCCCTACCATTCAGGCCTCTGTTAAAGCTTGGAAGCTACTAAAACGTTCCAAATGGTCGATTCTACCAGCCAAACCCATCCCCATACCTAGAGACGCTGACACTGTTAACCCCTGATCTAAACATCCCAAAATGGTTGACTAGAAAAATAACACACACCCATGAACTACGCCCCCTAGTGACTAACTCATCATTTCTACAACTCCAAAAAACTCTTCAAGATCCCACTTCAGACTACTTTACTTACTATAGGCTACAACATTGCCTCTTAGCTACTCCTTCTATGGAAGGTTCTTTACCCATGAACATATGGCGATACTCATTTTCTGAGACACACTCAATCAAGGGCACCTCCTTACTTTACTCGACCCTACAGGAAAAGAACTCCTTCCGCAAGTCCAAGCCTCTCACCGACTGGGAATCCGACTTACAGACCCAATTTTCTTTTCTTTTTTTTTTGTAGAATTTAATTTTTATTTTCTAGTTCCTGAATTGTCAGCAGCCTGTTTAACTTCATGACCTCTCTTAATTGTATATTGTCTTGAATTATCCATTTGCCAAACTTTTTTTTCTCACCTGTGGGAAAAATTTCGTATCAGTTAAAGGTATAAATGGTGAGTTATAATCCCATGTTTCTTTTTTGTGCACTTGATCCCATATTTTTAATGCATATCTCGTGATGTAGTGAGCTTCAGGACTAATTTCTCTATAGTGTGCCAGTACCCATATTCATTTCCCCAGTGCTATTTTACTCATTTTAATTTCCATATTTACCCACCTTTTTTCTATATTATTTTTTGCCCAATCTATTATTTTTTTTTTTCTCAATAGATTTTTATTGAAAGTTTATAATGTTTACATACAGAGGTACAGAAGTACAGAAGTACATAACGTTTGTCTCAATGCATGAGATATTAAATAAAATAGAAATACAGGATGGTGAAACAAACCATCAATAGTTGTAACAGGAGTTATTCGACACACACAGCTGAACAGATAATGTAACAATCAGTGAACAATTAACAATTAACAGTTAACATCGGTCCAACGAAGGGACAGGTACAGAGCCCAAGTTGTCGTGTTAATCCAGGGCGGTCAAAAAGGTCACGGTTCCGACAAGAGAGAGGTAGAGGACGCCCTCCCCCGAGCACCCCCAAGGGGTGCTAAACTGTGCCCGCAAGAGGACGTCCCCCCCCCCCAGAGGGTCAATCGTGGATGTCCACATATGTGCTATCACGTGAGCCTACAACAAAATGTCTAGGAGCAGTCAAAGAGAGGAGTCAAGGGATCTGGCAAGGCCCGGGGAACCAGTCCAGTCCGTCCACTGTTGCCAGTTCTGTAGATTCCGAGATTTGTCACGGTGACGCAGTGAAATAATTGTTTCATGCGTAAAGTGCGTATGGGTGGTGTGGATCACGTCATGGAGAGTGGGGGGGTCTGGGTCGTTCCATTTCCTAGTAATACTGAGACGTGCGGCCAAGAGTATGTGAACTATGACATACTTCGTCGGGTTAGGGAAATGTTCTATAGTCAGGGATAGCAATGCCAAGGATGGCTGCATGTCAACCTTTAATTTTGTAACGTCAGAGATCAATTGAAACACAAGTCGCCAGAAGGAGGTAATCTCGGGGCAGTCCCATAGAATGTGTAGCAAGTCGCCCTTGTTCCCACATTTCCGCCAACATGTGTTCTCAAGTGACGGGTTAAATTTGGACAACCTATCGGGGGTCAGATACCAACGGTAGGTAATTTTAAAGGCAAGCTCCCACAGTGTGGAGCAACACGTGGCCCTATAGGTAGATTGACAGGCCTTTTCCCATTGTTCTAGTGTGAATTGCTGTCCTAGTTCTTTCTCCCACCTGGTTAGTGCAGTTGAACTGGTGAAAGTAGATTTAGAGCGGAGTAACTGGTAAAACAGGGAAATACTCTTCCGATGTGCCACAGGAGATCTAAAGTAGATCCATGCTTGTTGAGGTATCGTGTAAGTCCAAGGTGACAGGGAGGCTAGGCAGTGCTTAGTGCGTAGGTAGAGGAAGAAGTCAGAGTTTGGTATTTGGTAGTCGGTTTGTAGTTCAGAGAATGTTTTGATCCTGTCGGACATTAGCAGATCAGATAAGTGGGAAACGCCCTTGCTTTTCCAAGAAGAGTGAGATGTTGAGATCATCAAGTGCTGGAGAACTTCTATAGGGATGGGGACTGTAGCTTGTACGGGGTGATTTGCGGACAGCCGCCTAAAGCGGTTCCAAGTCCTTACTGTCGCTAGTATAGTCGGTGATAGGCGGGGGGGAATTTAGTGCCTAGGTTGACAGCGAGCAGCCAGGCAGAGAGGCTGCAGTGTGGAATCGAGGATTCTTCTATTTTTCTCCACAGGGTGTGAGGGGGAGATGGCAGAAACCATTCCCTAGTCTGTGTAAGAATGGACGCCAGGTAGTAATCCTGAACATTAACATACCCCATCCCGCCTGCTAAGCGGTGTTTTACCAATCGATCTTGGTTGCATCTGGCCTTCCTTCCCTGCCATATAAATTTTGATAGGATGGATTGCAACGAGTTAAAATAGCTCATGGGTATAGGAAAAGGGATAGTCCGATATAAATACAACATTTGAGGGAGATGACACATCTTGAATGCCGCTAAGCGGCCTAGCCAGGAAAACTCAAAGGACGCCAGCCTGGTGAGATCAGTCTGAAGTTTAGTGCGAGCCGGTAGATAGTTAGAGGAGAACAGTGCTTTCGTAGAGGTAGTCAGTTGGATCCCCAAATAGGTTATGCTGTGTTCCGCCCAAACGTACGGAAAACGTAGTTTGAGCCGCTCCCTAGTGGGTCTGTCTATTCCTAAATTTAGTACGTATGATTTAGTCTCATTGGCTTTGTAAAACGACACATCGCTAAACCAGGCCAGCGTCCTTTGTATTTCGGGTAGGGAGCGTTCCGGATCGGCGACCATGAGAATCACGTCATCCGCGAATAGGCTGATTTTGTGTTCTACGCCCGCTATAGGTATACCAGAGATCATGTCATTAGATCTTATACTTTCCGCGAGGGGTTCCATAACCAAGTTAAATATCAAGGGTGACAACGGGCACCCTTGTCTCGTGCCGTTGGAGATTTGAAAGGGCCCGAGAGGGTATCCGCCGAGAACACTCGAGCTGAGGGTTTAGAATACAGAGCCATGATAGCATCATGTATACCACCTGTGAGACCAAATTTGGTCAATACAGCGGAGATATATCCCCAGTGGACCCTGTCAAATGCCTTCTCTGCATCCAGAGACAGAAGCAGAGAAGGCATTTTGGTACACTCAACGTGATGTATAACATTAATCATTCTCCTAGTGGCGTCCGAGGCTTGGCGCCCCTTGGTGAAACCCGATTGGTCTGGAGAAATAAGAGATGGGAGAATTTCTTCAAGTCTGTTGGCTATGAGCTTGGCATAAATTTTTAGGTCGGTATTGAGTAACGATATTGGTCGGAAATTTTTCGGGGCATCGGGTGTCTTACCCGGTTTTGGCAAAGTCACCACCATTGCTTCAAGCATTTCGGCTGGGAAGGAGGCAGCCTTGGCTGCCAAATTGAACGTTTGGCACAGAGCAGGGGCTAGGATCTGCTTAAATCGTTTATAGTATTCTCCCGTGAAGCCATCTGGCCCAGGGGATTTGGAGGGAGGAAGTTTATCAATAGCTGTCACGATTTCACTAATATTGAAGTCTCCGCATACCAGTAAATGACCCGTTTGGATCTTCCTGACTGCCTTCAAAGTCTTCCTAATAAAGGCTAATTGCCCATAGTTTGGTGCATACAGAGAGACCAAAGTGTAAGGCACATTGTTGATTGTACAGATCAAAAAAATGTACCGACCTTCCGGGTCCAAGATGCATTACTGGAGTTGGAACAGAACAGAGTCCCTGATAGCGATCATTACTCCACGCTGTTTTTTGGAGTATGAAGCCTGGAATATATGCGGAAATAGTCTATGTTGACACTTAGGGGGAGCTTGTATGGCAAAGTGTGTCTCTTGGACGCATAACACGTCACAGTTATGGGCTATCGCTGACTTCCATAAGGATGAACGTTTCGCTGGGTGATTTAACCCTTTGGCATTGAGGGATAAAATTTTGATCCCCATGGTTCGTGGAGAGATGGTGTAACAAGGGAAGAGCAAAAAGAGATATAAAGAGAAGATGGATAACAATATACGGAGGTACTCACAAGCCGATGTACTCGAATGTGGACCGAGGGAGCCTGGAGGTAGGAGTTCGGCAGATGAGGTTGGACCTTTAGCAGTGTCAGTCTCAAGGTAATATCTGGTTACTAGGAAGGTAGAAAAAAAAAAAACAAGATGAAGCCGGATGGCCAAGTACAGTCAGACTGTGTGTGTCCAGGAGAAATGGGGTGAAGAAAATCTCAAGGAAAAAACAAAAAAACAAAACGCAAGATTGAACAGGTACGAAACAGGTGTGTCAGCGACTGGTAGCTCTTCGGAGCAGCTGACCAAAAGTGGAAGGGAGTTTAGCAAGCAAGGTAGAGTAGTAGCGCATGACCAGACCGGACAGGTATAGTCGCTTAGTGGCGCGTTGCCGGGCGCTGTTTCCGGGAATTTTCTCCTCCTGGGCCGAAGGTGAACAGGTTAGGGACTCCAGCAGGATCTGGGCGGTTGAGTGGAGGTTCTGGGAGGATTCCCCAGGAGTGCAGAAGCTTCATGCCCCCTTCTAGAGTGGAGACAGTGTAAGGGATGCCATTGTGGGTGACCAAGATGGTCGCAGGGTGGCGCCATTTGTAAGTAATCTTGTGATTATTCAGAGCTTTTGTGATGGGCTTCAATTGCCTCCTCAGTTCAAGTGTATAACGGGACAGGTCTGCGTACAGCTGGATATCTGAGTAAGGCGCTGGGAGTGGAGAAAGCTCTCTTGCCTTCATGAGGATCTGCTCTTTAGTTTGGAAAAAATGAACTCTCAGAAGGACATCACGGGGAGTATCTGCATCAAGATGTCGGGGTTTAGGGACCTGTGGATTCGGTCGATAGTCAGTTCAATTGGGGAAAGCTCGGGGAGCATGCTGGAAAACATTGTGCTGGCAAAACTAAGCAGCTCTTTGGGTTGGACCGACTCAGGGACCCCGCGAATTTTAAGGTTATTGCGTCTGGAGCGGTCCTCTAGATCCGCAAGTTTCGCTTTGATCCACATAGTGTCATCCTTCTGCTCGGTATAAGCATCTATTAACTCATTAACCGTTTCAGTACATTCCTCCATTTTGGTTTCGATATGTTGCACCCTGTTGTCCATATGCTTCATTTCTAGCGAGAACGTATTCATCAGTGATGACAGGTTAGACATGAGGGAAGACTGCAAAGTCACCAACATGTCTTTCATAGTTGTGTCCAGCACTGGTTGTCCTGTGGTTGGAAATTGTGCTATGGAAGACTGTAGAGATGATATGGCAGATTCGTTATGCAGACCAGTGCTCATTGCGGTCGGGGCCTGATCAGGGAGATCCATTCTCATTTTAGATTTTGCCGGACTCTGCGTTCCCGGCGTAGCAGGAGAGGAATCAAGTGGAAGGGAGTGCTGAAACGTAGCTAGTGATGTCTGCGTATGGGTGCCAGGGGGCCCTGTGAACTCCAGTGGGTGCCTCGCTGACCCTCTAGCGGCGCCATCTTGAGGCTTCCGGCGAGGTTGAAAGGAGAAAATTTCCAGCTTCTTGGGGCCGCGATCCTGTGGCCGCTTGCGAGTCATCGTGGTTGTGGAGCTCAGGAGATATGGATTAGATTTCGTCACGCTGTTAACGGTGGTGATGGCACCTGGTAGTCGCTCGTTGTCTGGTCGGGTGTGCGAAGTTTACATCTCACGTGTCCATAGTCATACACGAGGAGGCCGCACTATATGATGATGGTACCAGGATTTTCGTGTGTAAGTACGGCCTCGTACACACGATCGGACATATCCGATGAAAACGGTCCGTGGACCATTTCCATCGGATATGTCCGATCGGGAGTTTGATCCGATGGCGTGTACACACCATCGGATCAAATTCCCCGCCGCTGGACGGCGCGGTGACGTGGCGGTGACGCGGCGGTGACGTTGACGCCGCCACGTCACCGCCACGTCACCGCACCAGGAAGTTAAACACTTCCGCGCATGTGCCAAATCCATTCGGCGTGGCGGCGGTGGGGGACGACATATCTGCTGGTAAGTGTACTAACCAGCAGACATGTCGGGTGGACAGATTCCCACCGGATAGATTTCAAAGCATGCTTTGAAATCTGTCGGGTGGAGAAATCTGTCCGCTAGCCCATACACACGAGCGGAGATGTCTGCTGAAACGGTCCATCAGACCGTTTTCAGCGGACATATCCCCTCGTGTGTACGAGGCCTACCAGTGGCCGGTTTAGAGGAAAATCTAGGCCGTAATATCCGGAAGTGAGGGGTGTCCCCTGGCTTGTGAGAGGGGCCACTAAATAAATACCGGAGGTTCCAGGTGCAAGGGGGCCTATGGTAGGTGTAACTGGCCGGGTGAAGCAAGATGGCCGCCAGGCTGTGCAAGTTCTCTTATCCTGATGGGAACAGTAAGATGGCCATGAGCCAGGGACCGGAGTCACCCCTATGTAGGTGATCCTAGCGTTCTGTGTCCCGGGTCACCGATCCTACGGGCGGGGAGCTGAGTGATGGCGAGGGTGAAGGGCTTTAGGTGTGCCAAGATGGCCACCACTCACCTCAGGTCACGGAGCGCTATTGCCTGCAGAAAACCCTCTTCTCCTGGCGTGCTCTCTATGTCTTCCTCCCGGTCCGGGAGAGTATCGGTGGCTGGACCCGAGAACGGCCGTTGTCCGGGCCACGGATGCGGCACTCGAGGGCGGCTCGTGCGGAGGCCTCGTAGGCCTCGAGATGGCGCCGGGATCCTGAGGGGATGGAGCCGTCCACGGCTCGAATTGCAGGGTGGATGGTCGGCACAGGGCTTCAGAGCGGAGGGTCAGCCGTGGGTGTGACTGGATGGGGCCTCCGTGCGTTCCGCAGACGCAGAACTCGAGCCCGGTGATCCCGGAGGACTCGTAGGCCCCAAGATGGCGGCGGGACCCAGCGAGTGTAGCCTGCTTCAGCCCGGACTGCACCGGAGATATTCGGTTTTGTGGCCCAATTCAGGTGGGTGCTCGTGCTTGGGGTCTCCTAGAGTCAGGATGGGGGATTTGGTGGTCAGATTGGTGTTAGCTGACTGAGGATGGCAGTAGATTTCACACAGGCCTGACGGAGCTTCACAGAATCGCGTCTATCCCCGCTCGCGGCCGGCCTAAAATCCCCCAATCTATTATTTGTGATATTATATTCACTTGGTGATATTTTCTTATTTCACGTGCCCTAGCCCACCTTGTGACTTGACTTTATTCAATAGACTAAATTGAATACGTGTTTTTTTCCCTCCCCAAATACATTTTAGAAATATTGATTGTAATTTTTTGAAATATACTTGTGAAATTGGGATTGGGAGCATCTGCATCTTATAAACCATCTTAGGTAAAAGCTATTTATTCTTCCGCTCCAGGATATATGCCCTGGTGCGATTCTATTTAGTTTAGTTTTGACCTCGTTTAACAAGGGAATACAATTAATCTTGAATAAAGTTTCTTTGGATATTGCCAGCCTGATGCCCACATATTTTATTTCCTTTTTCCAGCCAAAAGGGAATTCGTCCTCTAGGCCCCCTCTTTCTTTTTTAGAGATGTTTATACCCAGTATTTTGGATTTGGCTGGATTTATCTTAAAGTTGGAAAACATACCGTACTCTTTGATCGTTTTCATGAGGTTAGGCAGGGTTAGCCTAGGATTTGTTACGTAGAACAGTATATCATCCGCATAAGCGGCAAGTTTGTGTTCTTCCCCTTTTGATGTTATCCCACTGATATCCGCCCTGCGCCTTATCCCCCTTAACAGAGGTTCTAGTGCAAGAGTGAATAGTAGTGGTGATAGGGGACATCCCTGTCGGGTGCCATTTTTCATTTCAAAGGGATCTGATATGGTCCCCTTTACTTTAATTCTCGCTGTAGGTCTATTGTACAGTGGTCTTATCCATCGTCTCATTCTGGGTCCTACCTCAATTGCCTCCAATGTATGCTGCATAAAGCCCCAGTCTACCCTGTAAAAGGCCTTTTCGGCATCGATTGACAGGAATAGACCCGGGGCTCCACTTTTTCTAATTTCCTCTATAGCCAGGAGGGATCTGATTCCGTTGTCCCTACCTTCTCTCCCTTTAATAAATCCCTTAATAAATACTCGGTCCGAGTGGACGACATCCTTCATAATTTTTTCCAACCTGTTAGCGAGGATTTTTGAGAATAGTTTTAAGTTGATATTAGGGAGCGAGATTGGTCTATAACTAGAACAAAGGGAGTTATCCTTACCCTCTTTAGGGATTACTGTAATTAAGGCTTCTAGCGCTTCTTTCCTCATCTCCCACTTCTCTCCGATCCCATTGAAATAGGAGTATAATATTGGGGTTAATATGTCTGAATTTTTTTTATAATACAAAGTAGTCAAACAGTCTAAACCGGGGGTTTTCCCATTAGGGAGTTCTTGAATAGTTTAACTTATTTCCTCTTCTGTTATGACAGTTTCAAGATTATTAATTTTATCTTCTGGAATTTTACTTAAGTTCAGCTCCCTCAGATATGTTTTTTTTATTTTTTCCTCTTTTTGTTTTATCTCTTCCTCTGTGTTATTCTTATTAATCGCATAGAGTTTTTCGTAATATGCCTGAAAGTTGTTTACAATATCTGATGTCTTAAATTTTATTTCTCCGGTATTTGTCTGTATTCTCTCTATATAGTTGGCTGTTTTTTTTATTTTTAGTACGTTTGCCAAGTATTTCCCCGTCTTATTACCCCATTGGTACTTTTCTTTCTTGATCAAACTTAAAGCTGTTCGGCATTCCTGTTCAATTAGATCTCTCATTTTTTCTCTTCTAATATTAAGATTCAGTAGCGCCACTCTCTCACCCGTCTTTTTATGGAGTTGTTCTAGTTCAAAGAATTCTTTAATTAGACTTATTTTTTTCTCCTTATTTTTTCTAGCTCCCTCTTTAAACAGAATACCCCTGATGAAAAACCTTCTAAGTTTCCCAAACTGTTGCCTCTGACATTCCTTCTGTGCTATTTTCTATAAAAAAAACTGTTCTAATTCCTTCCTTAGTTTCTTCTCTATCTCTTTATCTAATAAGAGTCCTTCGTTCAGCCTCCAGTTATTTTTCCTGTTTTCTCTCTCGCCTATTTTTAGCTGGAGTATGATTGGTGCATGTTCAGAAAAGGTTGTAATTCCAATCTTTGTATCCTCCACCGAATCCAGTAACCTATGTTCTACCATAAAATAATCAATTCTTGTGTACGTCCCAAGCACAGGGGATCGGTATGTGTAGTCTCTTTGTCTTAAATGTTGGGATATCCATACGTCTACTAGTTGGTGTTGATACATCTTCCTTTTTAATTTATTCCTCTGACCCACTCCCATGCCCTGACGTACTGTCTAAACTAGGATCGATACATAAGTTAAAATCTCCCCCCATAATCGCCCCTCCAGTCCTAAAATTCATAAACTCCTCTATAATTTTCCGTAATGTAGGATGAGGATGTTTTCTTGAAACAAAATGCGTCGGGAACAAATTGACCCTACTGCCTGTTCCATGTTTATGCCCATGTTGTTTATCCAAATGTGAGTGTAATACATTTTTTTGTGCCTAGTACATTTTTAAACCAGATTTACGCTATGTGCATTTTTATTTATTTTTTCTTGTATCGGGCCTCCTGAGTCATCTTTAAAACTGGATGACTCCTGTGGATGTGGTTATCATTTCATCTGGTCTCATATCTGGTCTGATGTCTCTACTCTACCTCAACATTGAAGCTTATCTAGAAGTCATCCCTGATGTTACACTAAGCGTGGTATGACCTAATAGGTGTAAACTTATTTTGGTCAACTTCATCTGGTAAGCCTTTCACTAATATCACCGGTGGTAGATCATCTGGATTATTCTACATTCAGTCACATCTTCATTGATTTGTCTGGACTCATTTGTATACAAACATAGACACTTTTCTCTGAGCACTATTGGTGGCTATTTTGTGTTAATCAATCATCACAAATATTTAATTTCTTTAAGCGCTACACATTGTTTTTTCGATTCTCCAATTTGCACCCTTAATCAAATGAGATTCCTGTAGAAGGATAACATCTGCTTGTAAGAAACATAGTTCTCGTATTATATTTACCTTTTTGATGGGCGCATTCATTCCGCGTACATTATATGATATGATTTTTATTTTAGACATCCTATTTAGTGAGGTAACTTTCTCTAACTAAATTTTTTTAAATTATTTTCTTAGAGGTCATCCCACTTCGCCCCTCCCCAACACCTACCCCTCCCCCATCCCTCTCTTGTCTTGGGGACTATTGGTCTCCCATAGGCCACCCCCCTAACCTCCCTCCCCCCTATCTTGGGGGTAATTGGCCTCCCATAGGCCTATAGATCCGTGGCCCTCCTCCATCTGGCCCTCTGGTTCTCCCCCCTCGAGGTTGGACTCTGAAAGGGCTTTGTTTGGAAGCTTTTGTCCCCCCGTCTTGGGGGCTTCCCTATACCCCCATCTATCACCTTTTCTTCAATAAACAAGTATGACCATGCCTAAGCCCCACTTCTCCCTTTATCTCTTTCTCTGTTCTCTTCGGTTCCCCCTATATAAATGTATCATCCCAACTTCCCCCATCCCATCCTCTTAATTTTTTTCTCTTCTCTACTCCACATGAATGTCCCACTTCTACTTATATAATCAATTATTATTTGTTGTTTTTTTTTTCTTGGGATCCATTGCCAGATCAGCTGTTCTTCGCTAAGCCTCCTCAGGTGTCTTTCCCACCAGCCTGGAATTTCTATCTCTGGGATATTCAGCTTTTTACATAAATTCAGCGTATCTTCGGGGAATCTTAGAGTAGCGGAGCATCCTTCTTTTCTTCCTACTAAACAAGCTGGAAAACCTCAAAAGTATTAAATCTCCTGCCGCCTCAGTTGCTCCAGTAATGGTTTTAGTAATCTTTTCCTGGCTAAAGTCTCTGCTGCAAGATCTGGGAAAATCTGTAACGTAGACTCTTCAAACTTAGCAGGTCCCTTAGATTTCAAGTATGAACAAATCTGCTCTTTGTCTTGAAAATTATGGAATTGCATAATTACATCTCTAGGTAGTTCCTCCGCCACTCCTGCTGGCTTTCTTATTCGATGGATTCTTTCTAGTTTTATTTTTTCGGTTAATGTTTTATCTGGCCGAATATTTTATCTATTTTTTCCTGAAGATCTTCTACTTGTTCATCTGGTAATCCCCTAATCTTCAGGTTTTTCCTCCTTTTGCGATTTTCCCGATCTTCCAACCTGTATTTCAGGTACATTTGTTCTTTTTGTATCTCTTTCATGTGATCCTTTAGTTTCTTTACTTCTGCTGCCTGAGAGTCAATTTTTTCTTTTGTTTCTTCCACTCTCCTCAGGATATGGTTCATGTCTTTGTGTATTAATTCCATTTCTCCTTTAATTGAGGATTCCGTTTTGTGCATCACTGCTTCCATTCTGGCGAACATTTTTGCTATGTCTCCTTTAGTAGGGGATTGATCTTCTATCGTTCCGTTTTCTTCAAAGTCTTCGTCTTCTTCATCTACTGTTGTAGAGGGCCTTGCCCTATCTATAACTTCTGATTGTCTTCTAAACCCAGAAGTGTGTTGTCTGTAACTTTTTTCTTCGTTGATGCCATTTTATCCGGGCTGTCTTTAGCTGTATTTTTTATCATGTATTTTTGAATTGTACTCAGGCTAGCGCTAATTTTTGGTGGATTTGCTGTAGCGCCTCTTGTCGGCGTTCCCCTCATCCTTGTTCAGCCTCCTTTTTCTCCCTGAGCGCCGATCCGGCAAATATTCGATTTCCAGATCGCTGAAAGTTTTGTAATTTAAATATTGAGTTTTGAGGAACCGTGTCCTACTCCAGCATATTATCAGCTCTCATATTTTCCTGGACTCAGTAGAACTTCAATTGATTCCCTGGTTTTAACAGTCCAATATATTTAAAATTAGTATAGAGGAGATGGTGCTTCCCAGAAAAAAAAATGAGGCACTCTTCTAAATTAATTTAGAATGTGTGGGTATCGCGTCAAGTATTTCAGATGTTATTTTGGTCACCTGTAAGATATATGTGATCTATGAATGTGGTCTATACATTTTTAAAACCTTCTGCGATTTCTATATAACCACTTGTTTGTTTTAATGCCAGATAGCACAGGGATATCTTGTTGAGATTAAATTTGGCAGTATACCAGTATACCTGGTGGCTTCTGGAAGAAGAAGCCACCAGGAGGAAATAAGAGATAGAAAAGAGGACCTGGAAATAGATAGTAGCGGACTGGGAGGAGAGACGGAAAAAGGAGAGGGATGAAGGAAAGAAGAAAGGAAAAAAAAAAGAAGAAAAGGAAGGGAAAGAGGAAAGGGAAAAGGGAGGAGGAAAAAAAGAAAGGAGGGAAAGAGAGGGGGGAAAAAAACAAAAAGAGAGAGAGGGAAAAGTAGACAGAAGAGAGACCGAGGAATGAATACCTAGAAAGAAAAAGCTGACCATTGGAGGGGTAAAGGGGACGCGAGGAGGGGAAGGGGAGTGAGGGTGGATACGGGTGGGTATTGCTCCTGCTCCGTGTGTCAACACAGAGTCCAACCTCAAGCGGGTTCAAAGGGCCACGGGGAGGCCAGTTTTCCCTCAAAGGAATGGTAGGGTGGGGGGGGACAGGAGGGAAAGGGAGGGGGTGGGGTGAGGAGAGGGGATGGGAGGGAAGGAAGATGGTGGGTGAGGGAGGGGGCGGGTTTAGGGAGGGATGGGAATGGAGAACTTCAGGATATGTTAAAATCATTAGAAGAGACCTTTAAAAAAAATACCAGATTTAAATATAATCTCATACAATGTTAGAGGGTTAAATGCTCCCATCAAATGTGCAAATATTATGAAATAATTGAGCTTGCTGAAGGCGGATGTGGTTATGTTGCAGGAGACACATTTCTCTGCAGGCGTAAACCGTAAAAATATCACTCAGTCCTATCCCCTTTGGTATTATGGAGACTCACCCGTTAGCCAAGCTAAGTGGGTAGCCATAGGGTTTGCCAAGGAGATAAGATTAATTTTAGAAGAAAGAATGTCAGACCCAGAGGGGAGATATTTGTTCCTGAGAGGGAAAATAAATGGAGTCAAAGTCTCATTGGCAAACATATATGGCCCAAATAAAAACAGATTTCATGGAGTTTAAAAGGGGAGGAGCTATAATAGCAGGAGATTTTAATTTCTGTATAGATCCGGAAATAGATAGTACGTCTCGTGTACAGGGGACCGGAAGGGCCTGGAGAAAAAAAACTAAAAAAGAAAATACAGCAATATCAGCTAGTAGATGTATGGAGGATACAACATAATAAGCAACAGGATTATACATTCCGCTCCCCTGTACACGAGACATACTCTAGGATAGATTTTTTTCTGATCGAACATAGATTATTGGAAACTGTAAGCAGTACCAAAATAGGAATTGTGACCTTCTCTGATCATGCGCCAGTAACATTACAATTAAAAATAGGTGAGACACAACATAAAAAAATTAACTGGAGGCTTAACCACTTAAGACCCGGACCAATATGCTGCCAAATGACCCAAGGGGTTTTTGCGATTCGGCACTGCGTTGCTTAAACAGACAATTGCTCGGTCGTGCGACGTGGCTCCCAAACAAAATTGGCGTCCTTTTCTTCCCACAAATAGAGCTTTCTTTTGGTGGTATTTGATCGCCTCTGCGATTTTTTTTTTTGCGCTATATACAAAAATAGAGCGAAATTTTTGAAAAAAAAAAACAATATTTTTAACTTTTTGTTATAAGAAAAATCAATAAACTAAATTTTAGTCATACATTTAGGCCAACATGTATTTAGCCACATGTCTTTAGTAAAAAAAAATCGCAATAAAAAAAAAATTAGCTACCTAGCGGGAACAGCGACACTAATACAGCGATCAGAAAAATAATCGCTTAGTGATGCTGGCAATAGGGAGTGAAAGTGTTAACTAGGGCAGTGATCATGGGGTTAAAACTTTATTAGGGGGGTACGGGGGCTACCCTGGACCTAACACTAACTGACTGTCACACTGCCTGTCACACTGACACTAAATACAGTAATCATACATGTATGATTACTGCATTCAGTGACACTGTGACAGGGGGAGGGGGGGGCGATCGCGGGGGTTAAATGTGTTTATGTGTCTGTGTGTAAGTGTACTGTTGGTGCAGGACTTACTTGTGTTGTGATCTCTCCTCAGCGGTGGTTGAAAAAAACGCCGATGGAGAGATCACATCGCTTCCTCCTTCCTGTGTTTACACAGGAGGAGGAAGTGACAGGGTGGGCGGGCGCGCGCATTTGCTGGGAGTGATCCAGAGGGGGCGGACAAAAATGAATAGCCGCCCCCTCTTGTCGGATCGCTCCTGCAGCCGCGCGGACCGCCGCATGTACGTTGATGTGCCTGTCGGTGCCATTCTGCCGATGTAAATGTACATGCGGCGGTCCTTAAGTGGTTAATGAAGAGCTCCTACAAGATAAAGCAAAAGAAACGAGAATAATAATGGATAATAAATGGATAATAAAATTTGTTTTCAACCATCCTATACTGCCTTTTTGTACAGTTCAGCGTGTAGTGAACCCATCCAGGGGGTCACACACACCCACTACCGAGTTAATCCCTCACACATGGTGGAGTCCTGCAGGCAGTTAAAGTAAACCCAAAATGGAGGAGATGCTAAAACAGCTGGTTATAGCAAATGCAAATCAACAGCAGATGAATGCAGGTTTGCAGCGGAGCTATGCAGCTTCACCAAGAGAGCCTTGCAGCTCAACAACAGGTTCACCAAGAGAGCCTTGCAGCTCACCAACAGAGCATTGCAGCTCAACAACAGGCTCACCAACAGAGCATTGCAGCTCAACAACAGGCTCACCAACAGAGCATTGCAGCTCAACAACAGGTTAACCAAGAGAGCATTGCAGGCTTGGAACAGAGACACCAGCAGCAAATGGAGGCCATCGTGAAACAGCTTCAGAGACAGCAGACCGAGGCTGGGAGTCAGGCCAGTAACATATCGACTTTTCGGGTAAGCCACTTATTGCCAAAGATGACTGCAAATGATGACCCTGAGATGTTAAAAGAGGAAATATTGGCACGTTTTGGTGTAACCCTGGATGTCCGTGCTCAGCGGGTCCATAATTGGAGTTATCAGCTGAGGAAACCACCTTGGTCGCAGATGTATGACCTCATCCATTTGGCTAGAAAATGGATGCAGCCAGAAACTCTGTCCAGACCAAAAATTTTGGAGCGAGTAGTCATGGACAAATTTCTTAGGTCTCTTCCTAACACCCTGCAGAAGTGGGTGAGCCATGGTGGTCCGGAAACCGCAGACAAACTAGTAGACCTGGTTGAAAGATACCTAGCAACTGAGAATTTATCCTCTTCACCCAGAGACGCACAGACTTTTCACCCCAAGACCAGACCATCTCCACCTGTAGGTAAGACGGCATCAAGGGATGGGGGTGGAGAGAAAGACCAAAGAGCACTGCTAATGATTGGCGAGAGCGGCCTAGAAGACCCATCCCACAGGAGAGGACCAGAAGGTTGTTTCCGCTGCCAGGGAGAGGGACATGTAGCAGCCGTTTGCCCAGCAGTTGATGAACCCATGCAGTGTGACTTTCTGACAGAGAGACGACAGTCCTTCTTTACAACCACATGCACTGCAGTAAAGGGGAATGAGAAACCTATTGTAACGGTTACCACCGCTTACAACCTTCCATCCATCCACGACAAGCTTATCCGACACACCAACAACCAGGCAGACATGATCCATTTCCCAGAATAAACGAGACAGCGCTCCGTTCTCTAGTTTCCAAAATGTATGAATAACTTTATTGGTTCTTAGCTTGCTTATATCCAGTACAACATAATGCAGTTAATCACAGGACAATGTAATCTCCACCCCCCTATTCACTCACTGAGGATAATTCTTTAATTGGTAGCTAGACATGACGGCACCGTATTATCAATAGGGTTCAATTAACCTTGAATAGTAACACAGACATCTAGTTGAATAAGTTCTCTATACAGCTTTGTCACACAATGGCAGTGAGAGTGGGTGTCTTTACATTGAATAGCCAACACCTTAGGATATTTCAATAGCCTATTATACAAAAGGTATGACTCACTGGCTGACCTGGTCATGTCATCATGACTCCTTGTGATATCTCAGTCCTGCAATATGAAGTATTTTTAATGTCCCATCTCATGTAATATGAATTATGATTCACTGTTAGCCACCCTATACCCAAAAGGGCACAGGGTGGATTTCGACCCAAGAGTTTTTGGTGCTGCTGGCACAAGAGTATCTCTCATCCTTCCAACGTCTCTGGGTGTCACGGGCCATTCTGTTACACCTATGTAGAATGTGCTTAGATGGTAAATATGTTGTGGTATTGTTGGATTCAGGTAGCCTGGTCACCTTAGTGAAAAGTGATCTAGTGGTGGAAAAACCTTACATCCTAGGAAAATGGCTGTAGTTTGTGTACATGGGGACACTCGAGAATATCTGATGACTACAGTTTCCTTTGAAACGTCCCTCGATAACTTGTGTCACCAAGTGGGTTTAGTTCCCCAACTGCCACATGATGCCATTGTGGGAAGGGATTTCCCAAAGTTCTGGGAGCTCTGGGATTGCCCAGATTCCCCAGTAAGTGGTTCTTCTGAGCCTGAAACCGCTACTCCAGAAACCTCTAACTGTGAGGATTCTCCTGAGTTTCCGTTCTCAGTCTTAGCAGGGGAAACAGCAGTCCCTAGGGAGGTGCACAGAGAAAATGTCATCACTGAGCAATTGAGGGACCCCACATTGCTAAGAGCCCGGGAGAATGTAGTAAAGATAGATGGGGAGTTAGTTACTCCTGATGAGAGGGTTGCCCGCCCTTACTTCATTATTGAAAGGGACCTGTTATATCGAGTGTCACAGAGGATAGAGGACACCATTGAGCAACTGGTAGTGCCTAAAGCGTACCGCAAGATGGTTTTGGAACTGGCCCATGGGCACATTCTTGGGGGACATTTGGGAGAAGAAAAAACCCGGGAGAGAATCACCCAGAGGTTTTATTGGCCTGGGATCACTAAGGAAGTGGAAATGTACTGCTCTTGCTGTCCAGTTTCCAAAACACCTCTGCTAAAACCATTGCCAAAGAGTTATTTCAGGTTTTCAGCCGTGTGGGTCTTCCTAAGGAAGTCTTAACTGACCAGGGCACCCCGTTTATGTCTAGGGTGACCCGAGAACTTTGTAAACTCCTGAAAGTGACCCAATTACGTACATCAGTATATCACCCTCAAACAGACGGGTTAGTGGAAAGATTTAATAAAACAAATGTTGAGGAAGATGGTGGATAAAGACGGAAAGAACTGGGATTATCTGCTCCCTTATCTGATGTTTGCAATAAGAGAGGTTCCCCAGTCGTCCACAGGGTTCTCTCCGTTTGAGCTACTATATGGGAGGCAACCCCGGGGCCTGCTGGACATTGCCCGGGAAACGTGGGAAAGTGAGAGTTCCCCTCATCGAAGTGTGATTGAACATGTGGCACAAATGCAAGATAGAATTGCCCAAGGGATGCCGATTGTGAAGGCACATTTAGCCCAAGCCCAGTTGGCTCAATAGAGGATTTACAATCGTGGGGCCCAGGTCCATTCCTTTGCACCTGGTGATAGGGTGTTGGTGTTTGTCCCCACAGTCAAAAGTAAATTCCTAGCCAAATGGCAGGGTCCTTATGAAGTGTTGGAGAAAATGGGGGTGGTGAATTATAAAATTAGCCAACCGGGAAGACGAAAACCTGAGCAGATATATCACGTGAACTTGTTGAAACCATGGAAGGATAGAGAGTCCTTGGTTGCTGAGACTACCCGATTTTATGCTCCATTTAACCTGGCTGTCCCTGAAGTTGGGATAGCGGAGACTCTGTCCAAAACTCAGCGAAAGGAGGCTAAATAATTTGTGCTCCGTAATAGAGAGAAGTTTTCAGATTTGCCAGGTTGGGTCTCCAGGGTTCAACATGATATTATCACCACACCAGGGGAGAAGGTCAATTTGAAGCCTTATAGAATTCCAGAAGCCCGGCGAGAGGCAATTCGCCAGGAAGTAAAAAAAATGCTTGAGCTGGGGATGATAGAAGAGTCAAATAGTGATTGGTCCAGTCCCATTGTCTTAGTGCCCAAACCAGATGGAAGTTGGCGGTTTTGTAATGACTTTCGCTGCCTGAATAAAATCACTAAGTTTGACACCTATCCTATGCCCCGCATAGATGAACTGATTGATCGCCTAGGCACGGCCCGGTACATGACGACGTTAGACCTGACCAAGGGTTATTGGCAAATTCCTCTCTCGGAGTCAGCCAGGAAAAAAACAGCCTTTGTAACTCCAGACGGATCTTTCCAATATCGGAGGATGCCTTTTGGGTTACAGAATGCTCCCGCCACATTTCAACGCACCATGGATAAGACCCTTCGACCTCATCGAGCCTATGCTGCTGCATACCTCGATGACGTGGTCATCCACATTGAGGATTGGGAATCACACTTGCCAAAAGTTCAGGCTGTGTTGGATTCGATCTGGAAAGCCGGGTTTACAGCCAATCCGAAAAATTTTACCCTTGGGCTAGAAGAGGCGAAGTTGAGGCTATTCAGGATTGGCCACGTCCCACCAACAAGAAACAGGTTTGTGCATTTTTGGGAAATGCTGGAAATTATCACTGTTTTATTCCCCATTTTGCCTCACAGGCTGCTCCCCTGACCAATTTGACCAAAGGGAAGGAGTCTGTCATGACCAAATGGACTCCCAAAGCAGCAGAAGCTTTTCAGGCTTTAAAACAGGCCTTATGTAGTCAGCCAGTTTTAAAATTGCCTGATTTTTCACGAGACTTTGTGGTTCAGACAAATGCGTCAAATGTGGGGTTAGGAGCTGTACTGTCCCAGGTTATCAACGGGGAGGAACACCCTGTTATGTACCTTAGCCGAAAGTTGAAGGCCCATGAAGAGAATTATGCCACCATTGAGAAGGAGTGTTTGGCAGTGAAATGGGCTTTGGATTCTCTCCGGTACTACCTCCTGGGTAGACAGTTTAAACTGGTGACAGATCATGCCCCATTAAAGTGGATGGCACAGTACAAGGAGACCAATAGGAGAATAAATAGGTGGTTCCTGGCCCTTCAGGAATTTAGTTTGGTCGTAACGCATCGCCCCGGTGTTAAAATGGGGAATGCAGATGGTTTGTCCCGAGTGCATGCGTGCCTGGCAACCTGTGTCCCAACCCTAGGGCTGAAACAAGAGGGGGGTATGTGACAGGAAGTCAGGTAAATCTGTGGGTGTGTTGTCACAGACGGGAGATATATTTCTACCTTGTTTAGACAATACACCAATTACTATTAGGCGTCGACTGCAGAGATGGCCAGAGAGGTTTGGAGCATTAGAAGGCTTCAGCTGTTCAAAATGAAGCAATTAAAGCCCCTATAAAGATAGCCTAAGGATGACGACTGATTGCTGCATCCTGAGGCTTTGTGAGTGAAGGAGCAGTCACAAACTCTACTGAAGAGGTGAGGTACTGATGGATATTTCTGTGTGAGAAATATCAAAGAGACTTTTTTGTTGTTTTCTGCTGTAGGACCAGCAGTGTCTGCCCAGCAGTAGGCTGTGCCAGACTCCATAGGTAGGTTTCTGTGTTGGGAAGGTAGACACCCCAAGTGGCAAGGGTTTATTTTATGTTTTGTTTTGTTTATGCTGTTTTGATGCTTGCACGTGTATCCAGCAATATGGAAAATTAAACCATATCATTTGTTTTCAACCATCCTCTACTTCCTTTTTGTACAGCTCAGCGTGTAGTGAACCCATCCAGGGGGTCACACACACCCGCTACCGAGTTAATCCCTTACAATATATATATATATATATATATATATATATATATATATATCATATATATATATATATATTTGTGAACTGTGTTTTTTTTTTTTAGCTCTGCGAGACAAGTGCTTAAACTGTAGTAGTAAAGGTCTTTATTTGCGATCAAACAAAACAAAAACAATGCTTTCTTCAGCACAAGGAAAAGCACCAAAACAAAAGTCCTGCTTGTCTCCAGCATAAATTAAAGAGTCTGTCTTCAGCACAGCAAACAAACAAAAGAAAGGCACATAAGGTTTGTAGTAGTAGTCCAGTCCTTCCCAGCAGTGCACAGCCTCTGCAGACACACCTTTACCTCAACACTCCTCCACCCTCTGTCAGCACTTCCTCTCCTTTTATCTGACTTCCTGGAAGTTGTTAAACCCTTGAGTGCCTGAAGCCAGGGGTCAGAAGCGGAGGCTCTCTTCCGTCCCGAATGTCGCTTCAGAGCCTCAGAAATTCCAGGCCCCCAAATACTATTAAGAAATACAGAGAGGTCTGTAAGCCCGTCCTCTCTGGATCGACTCTTAACTTCCTGGAATCTCTCACCCCCTACGGGTGACCTCCTGAACCAGTGTTTTTAAAGTGACCAGACTCCAAAAATTGGTGCTATGTAGCGTCCATCCAGGACCCAACCCTGGCATCCTGTACAATATATATATATATATATATATATATATATATATATATATATATATATATATATATATATATACACACATATACACACACACATACATATATAAATAGTTTGTTGTTTGACCTGTCAGAAGCTATAAGAATGTGAAAAAAAAAAAAAATTAGCGCTGAAACATAAAATGTAGTCCTAAAGGGATTGTTGTGTCTATGTATTGTGTTAATTGCAGCCCACAGTAATATAGCACACAGTTAATACAGGGGATATTTTGATAACCAAAATATAATTTTTTTCTTAAATAGTTTAATCTGTATTTTATAGATTGAAGATACATTAAGTGTTTTGGTTTAGGTATCTGACAAATATAGATACATTAGGACATTAACCCGCTGTTTATTCTTTAGATTCTAGTTTTGTAGTATTTTACAATCTATATTCCACCATCACACGGACAGAGACATACAAAGCAGTCTGTACCTAATTAGTGCTAAAATAACACACTGATCCAACAGTTTGAAAAGGGCAGCCATGAATGTAAAATATCATTATATGACACAATTAAAAAGTCATAATAACTTTAAGGACATTTAATGAAAAATATGAACACATTTGCCTTACTTAGCAATTAAACAGGTGAGTGCACAGCATCATGACTTAAATGCCTAATGATATCCATAAACAGTTTTTGCATCCATTATACAATTAATTATATCGTGAAGTATAACATTATTGCTGTTTAGCTAATTCACCCTAAAAAAAAGGCAATCAGGCAGTTGCAAATCCCCTTGTCATTGGTGATAAAATATACTTTGCAAGTTTAGTCCCTCCTCCAAAAATCCCTTTTAAATTCGATACACGTCAAATTGAATTAGTCTTTTAGATTAGCATTACTGTACATACATTGAAAACATCATGATCATGAATCTAAATGACAAGCAAAGACCTACAGCTTAAATGCACAGCCCTTGGTTAGAACATCCTTTCATATATTTTTAATAAAACTGCTGATACAAATTCAAAATCAGCTTCATAAATCAAACATGATTTAATGTACGAAACTCCAAGGCTTCCCCTAGACCAGCTGTGCAAGTCCCTGTCTTAGAAAGGCACAAGCTTTGCAGTTCAGTGCTTGAGGTTTTATGAAAGGTTTATTGGATTTCAAAGTCCCTTAAGGGGAAACCCTTTAAATGTCTTTGCAATTATAAGACTAATAACACTTTCAGTTTCTGGACGGTGCCGTGACTTGACAAAGATAAGGAACTTCAAGTTGCTCAGTCAATACAAAGCTATTAATCTCTGTCACCTCCTTGTCAGTGTGGCTCAGGAAAACAATGTCGTTCCATGACCTAGGGGGAAGTTATGTAGTGATTTTATTCAGCGTGTCAAGATTCATCAAACTAGATTTTGTCACTCCTCTCAGCTCCCTTGAAACACTCCTAGTACTTTATCTTGACAATGCTGGCATCCTTCACATAGTTTGTTGCCGGGCCCTCCTTCTAAATATTATTTAGCATTTATTCATGTATATGAAGCCCTAAGGGGACTGCTAAGGTTTCCATGCAACAAAAGAGATGGCTTATGAAACTAATTTTCCTTTCGTCAAGGTGAATTAATGGAGATTGCTGCATAACCAGATTTAACTTCTGTAAATAAAGAAAGGTTAATTTCTAGACCCGAAATATGCAGTTGAATTAAAATTGTACTCCCCCGAGAAATCAAGTTTCAGCGCTAGTTTAGTTTGACATTGTACTTCTTTACAATAATATACATGTCACACTAGTTATAGATAGACCGTTGTCTCACCTAGGATGACAGGCTAAAAGATATCCGCCTGTGCTTAAACTCATTACTGCGTCAAAAACAATGCTGGATTTGATTGGTGCTTACAGTGTACATGTAGTAAAACATTTGTTCCCTTTTTTCCAAAGAGAAGGGGATGACCAGCAAATATCTTCACAAAACAATGAAATGGTCATTAGGGATGAATTAACCAATGCTAGAGTCAGAGTGATTGGTCAGTGTATGGAAGCAGATCTGATTTTTGTTCCTCTTCTAATTGTACCAGTTTGCCAGTTTGCAAACATTTGCATTGATTGTGACATTAGCTCCCCCCCCCCCCCCATCACATGCCATCTCTATAATTATGTCCATGAAACAGCTTTTTCAATATCAGCAGAAGCTAAATGGCAAGACTGGATCACATGGGCACTTTCCATTAAAAACATTGGCACATAGGAGCAAGCTGCCATTTCATTTGAGAAGACAGCTGTTGGGTGGCAACTTTGTACAGTTTAGCTTCAGATATATTGTTGGAAAGGTGAAAAAAAACGTATACTTTGCTACTTAGATAAAAATGACAATCTGTAACACAGTTTCTAATTTTTTGGCAGCAAATCTGATGAAAATCTCAGAAAATGTAGAAAATGGAAATTAATGCATTTGGGTGGCAAAAATACAAATGAAATTTATACACTGGGGGGAGAACCTCTGGGGGAATCTAGGATGGAAAAGGACCTGGGGATCCTAGAGGATGATAGGCTCAGCAATGGCATGCAATGTCAAGCTGCTGCTAACAAAGCAAACAGAATATTGGCTTGCATTAAAAAGGGGGTTAACTCCAGAGATAAAATGATAATTCTCCCTCTCTACAAGACTCTGGTCTGGCCGCACCTAGAGTATGCTGTCCAGTTCTGGGCACCAGTCCTCAGGAAGGATGTACTGGAAATAGAGAGAGTACAAAGAAGGGCAACAAAGCTAATAAAGGGTCTGGAGAATATTAGTTATGAGGAAAGGTTGCAAAAACTGAACTTATTCTCTCTGGAGAAGAGATGCTTGAGATGGGATATGATTTGAATTTACCAATACCATTCTGGTGACTCCACAATAGGGCTAAAACTTTTTCACGGAAGGGAGTTTAACAAGACACTTTGACCACTCATGAAAATTAGAAGAAAAGTGGTTTAACCTTAAACTACATAGAGACAGTGGCGGTTGGTGCTCAAAATTTTTGGGGGGCGCAAACAAACGAAAAAAAAAAAAAACGATTTCAGCCTCACTGTGCCCAAATGCAGCTACTGTGCCCATCAAATGCAGCCACTGTGCCCATCAAAAGCAGCCACTGTGCCCATCAAATGCAGCCACTGTGCCTATCAATTGTCACCACTGTGCCCATCAATTGTCACCACTGTGCCATGCCATCAATTGTTACCACTGTGCCATCATTTGTCGCCACTGTGACATCAATTGTCGCCACTGTGCCATGCCATAAAATTCAGCCACTGTGCCATGCCATCAAACGCAGCCACTGTACCATCATTTATCGCCACTGTGCCCATTAATTGTCACTACTGTGCCATGCCATGCCATCAAATGCAGCCACTGTGCCATCAATTGTTGCCACCGTGCCCATCAATTGTCACCACTGTGCCCATCAATTGTCACCACTGTGCCATGCCAAACGCAGCCACTGTGCCATCAATTGTTACCACTGTGCCATCAATTGTCACTACCATGCCCATCAATTGTCACAACCATTCCTATCAATTGTCATCACTGTGCCCATAAATTAGCGCCAACGTGCATATCAATTAGCGCCACTATGCCCTGTTAAATGCTGCCACTGTGCCCTGTTAAATGCCCCCCCCCCCACCCGGCACTTAACTTTCTGGGGTCAGCCATCCTGCTTCCACCGTCCCTCGATGTCTCCCCCCCCCCCCCTCGATAATGCTTCAGCCAATCAGGTTACCGGTAACCAGAACCAGTGAACCTTATTGGCTGAGACTCCTGTCAGTGTTAGTCAGTGAAAGCACCCCCCGTGTGTCCCCTGGATAACTATTTGGAAGCCGATTACAGCCTGAGGCCTGTAATCGCAAAGCCTATCAGAGCCGCTGGCTCTGATAGGCACTTCCAAAGCCAACCAGCTGCCGTTATTCAGATGGCCGGCGCTCACCAGGGGGCCGGCCATCTGAATAGTGGGCAGCAGCGACAATACATGGATTCATGCAATGCATGAATTCATGTATTGTATTCAGTGGTGGTGCAGGGGCGAGAGGGGGCATAGAGGGTTCTTTACTGTAAAAGCGGCAAAGATGTGAAAATCCCTTCCACAGTTGGTGGTGTCAGCGGGGGGCATCAATAGTTCCAAGAAACTATTAGATAAGCCCCTAAGGCCCCTTTCACACTGGGGAGTTTTTCAGGCAGTTTAGCGCTAAAAATAGCGCCTAAATATTGCCTGAAAAACTCCTAAATGAAGTGGGATATACCATTTTTTCAATATCTTTTTATTAATATATATCCATATTACAAAAACATATACAACAGTACAATACAACAATTTCTCAGTATCTATACATTATCCTATTCATCTGACTTAGGACCGTATTTTATATTTTAGGGACTAATATCCATCGCATTCCTCTTTATTATTTCCCTAATCAGACTCTAGTGCTGTCATGGACGTGGTCGACCACCAGGTGGCGCTAGTGGCACTACGGCGCACACGGGGGCGCCGGGAGCGCGCATTCGTGGCACATCGGCGCGCACGCACATGCACACGGGCAGTCCAGGCTATTTAATGGGGCTCATCCTACAGCCTCTTGCTGCCCGATCGTCAGCGTTCCTGTTGCCCACCTGAGACACGTTACCTGTTTGACTTCTGTTCCCGTGATTCCGGCTTGTCTCTGACCCTTCTGATCTCCACCTGCCCTGACCTCCGGCCTGTCTGACGCTGCCTCTGCCTTACCCCTTTAACTGATTGCTGCCCGACTGCTGCCGACCCGGCATGGACTACGACTTCGCTGTTGTTCTATCCACGAACATGATCCATCTGCCTGTATCCGACCCGGCCTGCCTGACCCTGCCTGCATCCGTACTACAGTACACCTTCCTCCTGCCGACGGCTCCAGTCATCCGCACTAGCTCCTGTTACCTGTCAGCACCGGTACTACAGCACACCTTCCTCCTGCTAACTACACCAGCGATCTGCCACCCAGCGCTACAGAACACCTCCCTCCTGCCGCCTGTTCCAGTCAGCTGCAACAAGCGCCTGAACCCAGTCTACCTGCTGATCCGGGTCACCTGTATCCAGCTCCCGCTGTCTACGGACCTGCTGTTCCAGCTTCTCTGACACCTTCCTGAGACTACAGGAGACCTCCGCAGTTCCTGCACAGCTTCCCCGCCAGGCGCTACTGCGACTCTGAACTCCAGCGCTTCCTGTCCACACTACCAGGGGTTCCAGAGTCAGAGGAGCAAGAGTGGCCACTCCCGCACGCCAGGCTCTCCTCGGTACCAGGTACGTGACAAGTGCTGCATACACAGAGGCGTATCTAGTGAAAATAGCGCCTATGGCAAGCACTGAAACTGCGCCCCTGTCAAAACATTTAAAACCCATCTTTCAGATAACCTTAACAAAAAAAACAGCTGACAAACCTACAAGTCAAACTCTTTAATCTTCCAATTAAATGAATGTCTGCAAGGTAGACAGACAGAATAGTGTAATGATTCTGTAAACAAACGAGTAAATACCTAATAAATTTCTTCATCTATATCACCTCCGGCATTCTAGTTTCTGTTCTCTCATTCACTTCCTGGTTTGCGGCGCTCGTTCATG
This sequence comes from Rana kukunoris, assembly GCA_029574335.1. NCBI lineage: Eukaryota > Metazoa > Chordata > Amphibia > Anura > Ranidae > Rana > Rana kukunoris. Next base: position 246,185,198 of record CM056059.1, read on the forward strand.
TAAGAACTACATTTCCCAGTATGCATTGTGGCACGCCCAGTAATTCACACCTCCTTGAACTCTCTAACACGTAGAGAGCATCCTGCCGCACAGATGTAGTTCCCAGGAGGGGGCGAGCACATCACTGACCACCACAGTAAAGCCTCCCTTTACGGTGGTGCGTAACAATCAGACAAGCAGGAAGTGAACAGAACAGAGAAGAAATAGAGCAACTTCTGAGCAAAAACCAACAATGAGGAAGTGAAAAGAGGAATGTCTGCAGGTAAAGGATGCTTATTATGAAAAAATAAAATAAAAATTCCTTTACAAATTATGGATTGGCACTACATACAAATTACAACAGCACCTTCCTTGTCTATGATCTGCTCAAAGTCAGTTTTTCCCTTCTCGTCTTTCAGGACAGCCACAATAGAGAGAGATAGGCTCCTCCTCTTCCTTTAGGAAACACTGCACAGCCTTTAAGAACTCTCCTCCCCCTGCCAGACCTCAGTTCTTAGTGTTTCCTCCGGTGGGGAGACACTGCAGAGGAACCTAGGCCGGTGCAGTCAGGGGACTGTGGCTGTTCTTTCTCCTACCAAGGGAGCAGGGGCCTCCTAAGGAAAAAATCTTTTTTTGGCGGGTACTCACCGCCAGACGCACCCCAATCCTGGTCGAGCGTGGCAGATGGCTTGAGGGGGGACCCCTATCGTGTCCACAGGACCATGGCGGGGGAGGCCTCCAGGACGCCCTGTTTTTTTACAGGCCGCATACTTTTTTCCAAATTCGCGGGCTGAGTGGCGGGTGACGTCATCAACGGCGCGTCGGAAGCCTCCCCTTTGATCCGCGACTTCCGGTTCCGGGCCGCGGCGCTGATAGAGGCCCAGCGTGTTTGCTGGAGGAGTCTGAAGCTTGCTGGGGCAAGTTGACACAGCGCAACCACCCCAGGATGTCGGCGACTTCTCCGGAAGGGGGCACGACCAAGGACGCTTCCTCCAGCCAGCCTAAGGTAAGAGTTCCCTGGGGAGGGGTCCCTAATCCTTAGGCCTGGTCTTTCCCCCCCACTATTCCCCCTTGGTGGTTGGGGGGGGGAACCATAGGGGAACCTAGCAGGAGGGTCTGTTTTTAGAGTTTCCCCAGGGTTGTAACCCATATGTTTTTTTGTGTTTTAAAAAAAAAAAAAAAAATGTTTTTCTTTCTTTGGATGTTAATGTGTGGGGCCCCTTGTTCCTATGTCTTTCAGAAGAGCCTGGAAAAGACAGGGAAGACTCACGGTTCGAAAAAGAAATGTGCCTCCTGTAGGGACATTCTTCCTGAGTCTTGGTCCAAAGTGTTGTGTAAGGAATGCATTCACTCCTTGGTCAGGGAGAGGGATGAAGAACAGGAAGGTAGCCTAGCAGCCTCTGTTAAGGAGCTTTCCTCCACTTTCGCTTCCTTCAAATCTTTGTTTGAAAGGCTGCAACCTCCCACTGTCCCCACACAGGTTACAACCCAATCAGTTGAACGGGGTCTGGCTCCTGTCACACCTGATCATACAGCAACGACAGTTGATCTTGCAGGCCCTTCCCAGGCAGTAATCTCAGGGGAGAGTGTGGCCTCGGGTTCTCAGGCAGAGTCAGATGATGAGAACCAGGATGGGGATTCCAGGAAGCCCTCGAGATATAAACTGTCCCTTGATGAGGTTGAGGATTTGTTAGGGGCCATTTACACGACTCTGGGCATTCAGGCCGAAAGTAAACCTCTTAGCCTTCATGACCAAATGTACAAAGGTCTGGGGGAACAGAAGAGAAGGGTTTTTCCTGTACATGACCTTCTAACTGATACTATCAAAAAGGAGTGGCAGGACCCCGAAAGGAAGACCTTTTTTTCCCAGTCCCTTAAAAGGAGGTTCCCATTTTCTGAAGATCCTGCATCCATTTGGAACAAAGTGCCTAAATTGGATGCGGCGTTCTCCCAAGTATCCAGAAATACTGTCTTGGCTTTCGAGGATATGGGAACTCTTCCTGATGCAATGGACAAGAGAATGGATTCCCTCTTGAAAAAAACATGGGACTCTGTTATTGGGAACCTCAAGCCAGAATTAGCTGTCACAGTGGTGGCCCGTAACTTAGAACATTGGCTCTCTAAAATCCAGGAGCACATTGAGGCCGGGACGGATAAGGAGACCATTTTATCCTCCTTCCCTACAATGTTACGAGGCATCGCTTACATTGCGGACGCATCGGCTGAATCCGTCCGCATGTCAGCCAGGTCGGCAGCTCTGGCCAACTCTGCCAGGAGAGCCCTCTGGCTCAAAACTTGGCCAGGGGACCTAGCTTCCAAATCTAAGCTGTGTGGGATACCTCTTACAGGGGATCTCCTGTTTGCCCCGGGTCTTGAGTCAGTCTTGGATCGTACAGCTGACAGAAAGAAGTCCTTTCCCCAGAGACGTAAGGCTCCAGTAAAGGGGAGGGGGTTTCGTCCCCAAAGGCACTCGGGGGTCCCAAAGCCAGAAGTTCAGAAGAGAATCTGAACGCCTAGGGGAAGGGGCAGAGGAGCGATTTTTCGCCCTCCTGACCAGCCCGCAAAAAAACAGTGACTCCCAGGTCAGGGTGGGGGGAAGATTGGGGGCCTTCCTCCCACAGTGGGAATCAATTTCCCCCAACAGGTATGTCCTGGCGATAGTAAGGGGGGGGTACTTCCTAGAGTTCTCTTCCCCCCCCCCCAAAGATATCTGGTCACTCAACTTCCCAGAGACAGGGAAAAATCAGAGGCCCTGACTGGAGCCTTAAAAGAGCTAAAGAACCAGGACGTGGTCCTCAGGGTTCCAGCGACAGAGGAAGGGAAGGGATTTTACTCACACATTTTTGTGGTGAGGAAACCCTCAGGGAAGTACAGGTTAATCCTAAACTTGAAACCCCTAAACAGGTCCATCGCATACAAAAAGTTCCGTATGGAATCAATCTTCACGGTCAGGGCCCTCCTTCCACAGAATTGCTTTATGGTCTCCCTGGACCTCAGGGACGCGTACCTGCACGTACCCATCGCAGAGGGGTCTCAGAGGTATCTACGCCTAGCGATAGACCTAGGAGGGGAGGTGATGCATCTTCAGTTCCAGGCTTTGCCATTCGATCTATCCTCCTCACCCCGCGTGTTCACCAAGGTCCTGGCAGAACCCATAGCTTTTCTGCGTCTTCAGGGAGTAGGCATCATAGCCTACCTGGACGACCTGCTCCTTTTTGCGGCTTCTCCAGAACAACTATCCAGAGATCTGGAATTAACCAAGAGGACTCTATCGGGTCTAGGGTGGCTGTTAAACTTAGAAAAATCCAGCATGTCACCGTCTCAACAAATTTCTTACTTAGGGTACCTTTTGGACTCCACCCTCCTAAGGGTCTTTCTCCCCAGGGAGAAGGCCCTGAAATTAGACAGAGCGGTGGCCACCCTACAGGGCAGTCGGCGAGTGTCGATCAGGTCTCTGATGTCGACCCTGGGCCTGCTTACGTCCACCCTTCCGGCTGTCCAATGGGCAGGCCTTCACTTTCGGCCCCTGCAAGCTTTCCTCCTGAAAATCTGGGATCACGATCTGGAGCGGCTAGATACCCTAGTACAGGTCCCAACCCAGGTAAAGAGGTCCCTCTGGTGGTGGAGGAAGATTTCCAATTTATCGCAGGGTCGGCTATGGCATATTCCGGTTCCTCAGGTGGTAACCACGGACACAAGCGGCAGAGGTTGGGGGGCTCACTTAGGGTCCCTTCCAGCGCAGGGCGTATGGAAAGATGCCGAGTTGGGGAAGTCCTCCAATTGGAAGGAGCTGATGGCGGTCGGTCTAGCCCTCAGGTTCTTCCAGGAAGAGCTTCAGGGTCACCACGTCCAGGTGCGGTCGGACAATGCTTCGGCTGTGGCCTATCTGAACAAGCAGGGCGGCACGAGAAGTGTAGTCCTGTCGGCCATTACATCAGGGATTCTTCACTGGGCCGAAGCAAACACCCTGTCATTATCAGCGATCTTCCTAAGAGGGATAGAAAACAGGACGGCAGATTTCCTCAGCCGAAGTCAGCTGAGAGAGAGCGAGTGGGCTCTCAGTCAGGAAGTTTTTCATCTCCTAGTCAGGAGGTGGGGTTCTCCGGAGGTAGACCTGTTCGCGTCAAAAGAAAATGCGAAAACCCCTTGTTTTTTCTCCCGGAACAAAGGAGAGGGAGCAAAGGGGGTAGATGCCCTGTCCCAGAGCTGGGGGTTCGGGATTTGTTATGCCTTCCCACCTCCAGTGCTTCTACCGGCAGTTCTAAGAAAGTTCCAACTGGAGAACACCTCTCTGATTCTAGTGGCACCTCACTGGCCGAAAAGGGCTTGGTTCTCGGTCCTCAAACAACTGACCATGGAACCTCCCTTCTTCCTCCCATCCACAAGGGATCTTCTCTCGCAGGGTCCAGTCCTTTGCCCATACCCACACAGGTGGAGCCTAGCGGCGTGGTTACTGAGGAGACCTTGCTAAGGTCTAGAGGGTTTTCTGAAAGGTTAACTGCCACTCTTCTTAGTAGCAGGAAGAAGGAAACCCGCTCTATTTATAGGAGGGTCTGGCTTCGCTTTAATGCTGGTGCCTAGAATATTCCTGTTCAGTGCAGAACCCCTCTTCAGTATTGGAGTTCCTACAGTGTGGGGCAGAAAAGGGTCTTTTAGTCAGTACCCTTAAGGGTCAAGTTTCTGCCCTTAGTGTATATCTAGAGAGTCCACTGGCCAGTAATTCCTGGGTAATCCGGTTCTTCAGAGCATTATCTAGACAGAGACCATCCCAGGGGCCCCCCTTCCCCAGGTGGGATTTATCCTTAGTTCTTCAGGCCCTAACAGGGTCTCCCTTTGAACCTCTAGACGGATGTCTGCTGAGGGAGTTGACTTTAAAGACAGTCTTTTTGGTTGCAGTGACTACTGCTAGGAGGGTCAGCGAGATAGAAGCCTTGTCTGTTAGACCCCCTTTTTGTATTGTTTTTCCGGATCGAGTTGTTTTCAAGACTGATCCGGCCTTTTTACCCAAAGTATCTTCTAGATTCCATAGGAGTCAGGAGGTGGTGCTACCCTCTTTTTGCCCTAATCCCTCAGGTGAAAGGGAAATTAGGTTTAGTAGGTTGGACATCAGGAGATGCATCCTACACTATTTAGAGCTGACCAAAGATTTTAGGAAGTCGGACTCTCTTTTTGTTTTATTTTCTGGAGTTAAGAAAGGACAGAAAGCGTCTCGGCGCACAATCGCTAGATGGCTTAGACTAGCTATTGAACAAGCATATGCCTTGTCTGGTAAATAGGTCCCTACAGGAATTAAGGCACACTCTACACGAGCAGTGGCTGCTTCCCAGGCTAAAACCGCTGGAGCCACGCCAGAACAAATATGCAAGGCAGCAACTTGGTCCAGCTACACCACCTTCGCCAAACATTATAGAGTAGACTTGGTGTCGGCAGGCGACCAGGCCTTTGGGGCGAAAGGTCCTGCAAGCCATAGTCCCGCCCTAGTTGGTGAGTACTCGATTATCCTCTCTATTGTGGCTGTCCTGAAAGACGAGAAGGGAAAAATGGAGTTACACTTACCGGTAACGTCTTTTCCAGTAGTCTTTCAGGACAGCCCTGGTTACCCACCCGAAGTTATGGAAGGTTTTGTTTAATACAGGAACATAGTATGATCTTGATGTTTAATGATGGTTTACTAACATGTTCTTGTGTCTCCCCAGCTGACCGGAGGTGCTCGTATAAAAACTGAGGTCTGGCAGGGGGAGGAGAGTTCTTAAAGGCTGTGCAGTGTTTCCTAAAGGAAGAGGAGGAGCCTATCTCTCTCTATTGTGGCTATCCTGAAAGACTACTGGAAAAGACGTTACCGGTAAGTGTAACTCCATTTTTTCTGTTTCTTCTCTTTCTACACTCAGCAGAGCAAGATCACAGAGTCTGTCTTGACCCATGGAGGCTCTCAAATACAAAGGTATTAGTTTTAACTTGCTAAATGATCTCTCACAGCTGGCGATGGAAACTACAATAGTTAGCATTATCTGAATAGCAATGTGAAGATTGGGGAAGACACTCTCATCTCCATATTGAACAATAAATTCGAGAAGCTCTTTAGGTCTTGTGATTTTCATGTTGGCACGACTTAATAGCAACATTCTGCAATCCAACATTTCTTCATATAGCTGCTGTCCATCAACATCAGAGCTGTAGAATTTCGCCAAATGTTCACACTTCTTTTTTAGGTCGTTATTGTAGGCACCGGAAAAAAGTCCCCTAACATCGAGAAGGAACCCAAACTTGGTGTCAGTGTCATGCAAACTGGTGAACCTTTCATCCATTTCTCTGTGAAGGCGGTCAAGTGTTCCCTTCATGACTCTTTCCATCTCTTCCTTGGCTGATAACCCAACATCTCTTCAGTTCTCACCAGGCATTCTTTTCTTTCGTCTCTGACGTCTTTCAACTTCAATATTCCAGTCTTGACAGAGACTGAGTCATTCTTCGAGTGACTCACTGACTAAAACTTCTCTGTTATCATCAAAATGATCTCGGAGGGCTTTCAAATCCAGGGCAGCATCGTGAAAGTTCTTGCTAGGATCCTGCAGCCTCTTTTGAATATGGTCAATGCGTACTTTGTTCCAAAATCCTAGCAAAGTCAAAAAATCGTAACTCAACATGCGGTTACACAGCTGTCTTGCATCACTTCTTGTTTCACTGGTCTCATTTTCATTGTCTGTCATGTCTTGGAGAACGTGAACTATCTCCTCAAAGTAGTTGTTGACAGGCTTCACTGCTTCTGTCCTTGCACTCCACCTTGTTTCAGACTCTGATTTAACAACCATAGGCACAGCGTTTTTGAGTTTTTCCCAGCGTTGTGTTGAACGGGAGAAGAACACATAGAGAGCTTTGATTGTACCAAAAAATGTGACCATCATTGTATCCTGCTTGGCTGCATGTACACCCACCAAGTTGAGTAAGATATTGTTGCAATTCACAAACACTGCTAGGTTGTTTTTCTCACTTATATTTTTATGAACACCACTTTTGTGTCCAGCCATCACAGCAGCGTTGTCATAGCACTGTGACCGACAATCCATTCCATCCTTCTCTAGCTGTTTCAAGATGTCTTCAACCAAGCTCTCAGCATCATTCTGGCTTATCTGTGTAAATCCAAGGAAGGACTCTCTAACACGGACAGTTTTGCTCTCAAAATCCACCTCCACGTACCTCACTACTTCTGACATCTGCTCACGGTGTGCCTGATCAGGAGTCGAATCAAACATGAGACCATAGTACTTGGCCTTATGAATATTTGTCAGTAAACTCTGGCAAACAGTAGATGTCATCCTGTGAATGCATTCATTCTGAACACCTGGTGAAAGATAAGACGTGGATCCAGGATGACTTTCCACATGACTGAGGTGTTCTTTCATGACAGGGTCAAAGATGGCCAGTAGTTTTAGTAAGCCAAGGAAATTTCCCACGTTGGAGTCTTCATCCAGCTGAAGGGACTCCCTATGTCCTCGCAAAGCCAGGTTCTAAGTCGCAAGGAATTTTATGCAATGAAGGATTCTCCTCAAGATATCACGCCATTTCTGCTTTTCCTTCTCAATCTGTGACTGAAGTTCCACGTCAATAACTTATCTGTTTTCAGCTAAATTTCTTTCCATTTCTTTCCACTGTGCAAAACACTCCCGATGATTTTTAGCATTTTCATGAACACTTATCCTTTCAGGTGCTTTCCATTGGCTGAATCCACTTTCCTGCTCCAATGAGGATTGATGATCTGACTGGGAATAGAGAAGACAACAGATACAAAATGCAGACTTTTTAAAATAAACATGAAAGGGACTCCAGGCTTTTCAAAGAAGGTCATGAAGAACTTGCTTGACTTCTTGGCTTCCTCCACCTACAACTATCTTCTCTTCCGTCTTTCAGTCCCACTTTCCTTCTTCTTCTTGGTCAAGAAAGCTTTCATGTTTTTTCATGCAATACACCTGAAAATTGATAGAAGTGGGCTGTTCTAATTTTAAAGAAGAACACATACACAAGATACTCAACGACTTACATTTCGACTTACATTTCACTGACAATGACCCATACACATGCTCTCAGATACACATGCTGACCGTGGCACACACACACAATGGCCTGCGATATAAAAAAAAAAATCACTGATGATGCCAACTCACACTCATTAAAATACATTGGTGCACACAGTAACTCATAAAAAAACAATGACACACACTAACACACAATCAAGGGACAGGGAGGGACACTGGTGACAGATGGAGAGGGACGCAGTGTGATGAGGACAGAGAGGATTGTTGATGTCCTAGGCAAAACCTAATTTTCCAACCCCCCTGGCTCCAGTAATATCAGCACCCATAAATGCGGTAACAGCACCCATAAATGCAGCTTTACCAGCACCCATAAATGCAGTAACATCAGCACCCATAATTGCAGTAACATCAGCACCCAAAAAATGCAGTAACATCAGCACCCATAAATGCGGCCTCACCAGCATCCATAAATGGGGCCGTTCCAGAACTCAAAAATGCAGTAACATCAGCACCCATAAATGCAGTAATATCAGCACCCATAAATGCGGCTTTACCAGCACCAATAAATGCAGTAACATCAGAACCCATAATTGCAGTAACATCAGCACCCATAAATGAGGCCTCACCAGCATCCATAAATGCGGCCGTTCAAAAACTCAAAAATACAGTAACATCAGCACCCATAAATGCAGTAACATTAGCACCCATGAATGCAGTAACATCAGCACCCATGAATGCAGTAAAATCAGCACCCATAAATGCGGCCTTACCAGAACCCATAAATGCAGTAACATCAGCACCCATAAATGCGGCCTTACCAGAACCCATATATACAGTAACATCCGCACCCATATATACAGTAACATCCACACCCATAAATACAGTAACATCCACACCCATAAATACAGTAACATCTACACCCATAAATGCAGTAACATCAGCACCCATAAATAAAGAGGAATCGTGCGGTGTATGGGCACTTAGCAGGAGGGAGAAAGTGGCCTCCATGGGGACGCATCATGCGGTGTACGGGCACAGCACTGGGCAGAAAGGCAGAGTGGAACGGAACATCAGAGAGAGTGACTGTGCGCAGTGGAACACAGACAGGTCACACTCACTGGCAGTGGCACTGTGATAATCAGGGACGCGCAGCGGTGCAGGGGATGTTTCCTCATAATGGATACAGTCCTCCGCCACTGCTGCTCAAGTGCCTCTGACAATGTACAGAGGGAGAGAGGGAGTAGGATCACCAGCGGCCCTGTCTGCTTAGCACACACGCACAATCGCACATGATGATGACTTTAAGGCCTCTTTCACACTGGGGGGGTGGGGTCGTCGGTGGTAAGGTGCTGCTATTTTTAACGGTGCTTTACCATCTTTTTTGCGGCACTGTTCAGCCGCTAGCGGGGCGCTTTTAACCCCCGCTAGCAGCCGAGAAAGGGTTAAAAAAAACGCCTGCAAAGCACCGCTTTGATTTTAATGGGCAGGGGCGCTTTAAGTGCCACTTCTACAGCGCCTCAAAAATGCTGCTTGCAGGAAATTTTTTAATGTCTTGCCAATGCAAGTGAATGGAGCCGCTCTTTCAGGGCGCTTTACAGGTGCTACAGCGCTACAAAATAGAGCACTCGAATGTGAAAGGCCGGGGACTTTAACACTGGAGCAGTTGGCAGGACATTAAAAAAAGTCCTGCGAGCTGCATCTTTAAGGCGCTGTAAGAACAGTGTACACACTGATTCAAACGTGCCTCTGCTCATTAAAACCAATGGGCAGCGTCGCTGAACCGCCAGCAATGCACCGCTGCAGCTGCCCTTTGCGGGCGGTTTTAACCCTTTTTTGGGCAGCTAGTGTTTGTGCTGGCAGGACGCTCAAAGTCCTGTCAGCCACATCTTTGAGGCATCATGCTAGTGGCTGAATAGCGCTGCAAAAAACGTCAGTAAAGCGCTGCTAAAATAGCTGCGCTTTACCGCCAATGGCGCAACGCCCCAGTGCATAGCCATAGATATCCTAAATAAAGAGATTTCTACAAGTAGTACCTGCACAAATCACTTTATTTATATCTATGGCTATGCAGTATTATAATTTGCTATCATCATGAAAAAAGTCATCATGTGCTGGGCACAAACAGAAGCATGCAGCCAATCCAATATAGTGTTTAATATGAATTAAATAAATTATAATTCTGCATAGCCATAGATATAAATAAAGTGATTTGTGCAGGTACTACTTGCAGAAATCACTTTATTTAGAATATCTATGGCTATGCAAAATTCTAATTTATTAATTCCATATATTAAGCACTATATTTGGTTGGTACACATCATTATACTGTACACATTGATTAATCAGCATGTGTGATGTGAGTGTGACTGTTTGGAATACCGTAACTGCTGCAGTCCTGCCTGGCTGTGGTTTCCACTAGAGTCTCCTCTGGCTCTGAGTAGGAACTGAGTCTCCTCCACACTCGAGTCTCCACTGTCAGACTAGACAGTTCTTCTTCCCTCACCTCACAAGTGACATCGGTGAAGTCACCAACGCGTTGGCGCTCGGGAGATGCTGCGCTGCGCAGAGGAGGGTAGGCAGACCCTAAGGCGGAGCAAGTCATTCTGCAAGTTAGCAGAATGATGCTCTGGGTAAAACCATTTAAAGAAAAGCACGGGGGAGCCCGCGGTTCGTGCCTGCTCCTCTCCTACTGTCCTCCTACATGCCAGCCAGCATAACAGACAGTATTTTTTAAGGAATTGTGCCGCCTCCAACACAGGGGATATAGTGCAGAATGTGGCAGCTGAACAGGTGGGAATTTTTTTTTGTGAGTGTTTTTTTTCCGCCCCCCCCCTCCCATGGCGCCTATGGCACGTTCCATGGCTGCCATAGCTTGGATACGCCACTGTGCATACACATGATTGGAAATTCCGAAAACAGATATTCGATGTGAGCTTTTTGTCCGAAATTTCGACCATGTGTAGGCTCCATCGGACATTTGCTGTCGGAATTTCTGACAGCAAAAATTGGAGAGCTGCTACGCATGCTTGGAATCATTGAACTTCATTTTTTTTGGCTCATTGCAGTGTTGTATGTCACTGCATTCTTGACGTTCTGAATTTCAGACAACATTTGTGTGACTGTGAATGTATGAAACACAAGTTTGAGCCAACATTCTGTTGGAAAAAATCCATGGTTTTGTTGTCGGAATTTCTGATTGTGTGCATTAGAATCAAAAAATAAATAAAACATACGTATTCCTCATTCATTCCTATATGTATTTAAATACAAAGAAAAAAAAATGCTTTGGCCCGGATTCACAGACATCGGCGCACATTTATGCCGCCGTAGCGTATCTCTTTTACGCTACGCCGGTGCAGCTCGGATAGGCAAGCATGGAATTCACAATGTAAATGCTCCCAACTCTGCGCCGATGTAGCGTATATTTCATAGGCGTAAGCCGGCGTAAGAGGAAGTAGGTGGAAGTGTGCTGGAAGTGGGCGTGATCCATGTTAATAAGGCGTGACCCCATGCAAATGATGGGCCGAGCGCCAGACAAGTACTTAAAATGAACTGCGCATGTGTCGGGACATGGACGTATCCCTGTGTGCATGCGTACAACCACGTCGGAACAACTGCCTAAGATACGCCGGATCACTGTGTACGCCGTGAACATACCCTACGTCCAGCCAGACCCACGTCGGCCCATATTCACAGACGTCCAACTTAAAATACGTAGGCTTGTGTTCCCTGGTCCATATCTTAGCATGGGTTGCGCCTCATCTATGGGGAATAACTTTACGCCGAACGTAAAACTTAAGAAAACTGCTTAAATCATGCGCCGGTCGCAAGTACGTTCGTGAATCGGCGTATTTCGCGCATTTTAATATTAGAATAGAAAATCAATGGGGCAGCCACATGTGTCCAGCGTAAATATGCGCTTACTCTACGCCGGCGTAGACAAGTTACATCGGTGGGATGAAGTCTGTTTATAGGCGTATCTTTGTTTGTGGGTTCGGTGCACAGATACGACGGCGCATATTTGTACTTACGTGGCGTATCTGGAGATACGTCGGCGTAAGTGCTTTGTGAATCCGGGCCATAATTTCCTTTCCCCTTTCCTTTCCCTAGCTCTTCCCTTTGTTCCCTTCTATAGATTGTTATGTTTGCTGAGGACTGAAATTCATCCCATTTCTCCCATATTTTTGGCATTTTTGGATTTCTTATAAACCCTTCCTCCCTTATCTGTCTCACCATATGTTGTATTTCATTCATTTCACATACCCATTCCATTATTTTTGGGGTTTCTGTCTTCTTCCAGCTATGGGCTATTATTGTTATGGCTGCTGCTATCATATGATGAAGGAAGTCTTTTGTCAAAGTTTTTTGTGTTGATTTCTTATGACTGTATCTATTCCTCTTTGCCTCTCTTCTCCTCATTCCCCCCTTCTCCTTCCTTTAATTCATACTTTAATGTTAGCAGTCTCTATATTTTGGAGATAAATAAAGTTTTTAAACGTCTAAAAAAAGTTCGGTTAACCACTTTGTGCCTGCACTGTAGTTGAAATATGGCTACAACATGGAGCTTCATTGCCGGGACATCTTCCTGTTTACTCGTTCCCCGCATGCCGCCGCGGGTGCACACCGGTAAAAATGTGTGTTGGCCGTGTGCCTTGGACAGCCAATCATATCGTGCTAAATGGCAAATCACAGCGACCATTTAGCACTCGATCGGCATGTTCAATGAGAGATGATCTCAAGTGTAAACATATGAGATTATCTCTCATTGCTGGCTCTCTCTCCTCACACAGAGAGTGCATGTGAGGAGGGAGAGCTTCTGTGCTGCAGCTTGTGAGTTAAAAAAAGTAAAAACAGTAAACACAGTGCCCACCGTACCTATCAGTGCCATCTGCCAGTGCTACCTTGCCAGTGCCATCTGTCAGTCCCATCTGTCAATGCCATGTATCAGTGCCCTCAGTCATCAGTGCCACCTGTCAGTGCCAGCTGTCATCAGTGCCATCTGTCATCAATGCCACCTGTCAGTGCCATCTGTCATCAGTGCAACCCATTAGTACCATCTATCATCAGTGCCACCTGTCAGTGCCATCTGTCATTAGTGCCATCTGTCAGTGCCATCTGTTCATCAGTGCCACCTGTCAGTGCCACATGCCATCTGTTATCAGTGTCACCAGTGCCACCTATCAGTGTCATTAGTGTCACATATTAGTGTCATCAGTGTCACCAGTGCCGCGTATTAGTGCCATCTGTCATCAGTGTCACGTGTCATCAGTGCCACATGTAATCTGTGGCATCTGTCATCAGTGTCACGTAAACAGTGCCATTTTTCATCAGTGCCTTCTGTCATCACCAACAATGTCTAGAAGATTATTTTCAGCCGAGGAGGGGTACAATATTCTTGCAGTCGACGGGAACAACGGGAGCCCTCCGCTTCAGATTCCTCCTCAAATTCAGATTCTAAGTCCGACGTTGACTACGAGCCTGTCCTAAGCAGTGGAACACTGACAGCCTCAGAGGAGGATGAGAGCCCGTCTGCCAGACAAAGACGTTCTGGTGAGGAGGCAGTGCCATCCACCAGCTCCGCAGTGCCATCCACCAGCACCGCAGTAACTTGGCAAGAAAGGCCACGTACCAGTGGGGTGTCACCTTAGTCCCAAAGAGTTAGGTCCCATGCCAGCCTTCCCTATTCCTTTCAGAACCCCTTATGGCTTCCTCCTAATTCAGGGGAAGCTAACATTCACCATTTCACTACCCATCCAGGAGTCCAGGGGGACACAATTGTTTTCCCTGTATAGATTTTTTTCCATTCAATTTTTACTGAGGACATGCTAGCATCAATTGTGGCCCAGTGCAACCTGTATGCACAAAAATTCATAGCAAGTAATCCAACATCCTATTATGCCTGTCCCTATGAGTGGAGAGCCCTAAGAGTGGAGGAGTTAAAAAACAAAAATGGGCCTCACATTCTGTATGGGACTAATCAAAAATAATGAATTACTTTTATATTGGTAATCCTGCACCATCCACCACATGCCCATCTTTTCCTCAGTAATACCCAGAACCAGATATCTCATGAAGATTCCTACACTATAATGATAATATCCAGTGCCCTCCCCGAAATGACCCACATTTTGATAAGCTTTTGTGGAGCTTTTGATAAGCTTTATAAAATTCGGCCACTACTAAATCATTTTTTCTGAAATCTTCCCCCAGTTGTTTACCCCAGACCAACACAAGCGTGGATGAGTTCCTTAACAAATTTTCTGGCAGGCTGGGCTTAAAAGAATTTATTCCCACCAAAAGGGCCGGCTATGGGGTGAAGCTGTATAAATTCTGTGACCGAGCCACAGGGTATACATATGCCTTCATGGTATATGAAGGGAAGGACACCCAGCTGCATTCCCCTAATTGCTCAGACTACATGGGATCAAGCGGGAAAGTCGTTTGGGAACTCATAAACCCACTCCTGGAGAAAGGCTATCATTTGTACATAGATAACTTTTATAGAAGTTTGTTCTGTTCCGCAACCTTCACAGAAAGAACACTTCAGCATGTGGCACCTTAAGTGTTACAAAATTAAGAAGAGGGGAGATGGCGAGTTTACAGAATGAGGAAATTCTGGCTGCCAATCCAAAAGCCAACATTTATCCACAAATACAATGTGTTCATGGGGGTGTCGACTTCAACGACCAAATGCTCAAGCCCTACCTTGCCACAAGACGAACATACCAGTGGTATAAAAAAAGTTTACATTTATTTGTTTAATTTGGCCATATACAACAGCTATACTATCTACAACTCCACTGAAAGCCCCAAACTCTTCCTTGACTACCAGGAGGAAATAACCACTGCCCTTATATTGTGTTATGTTATGTTATAAAACATTTGATCCGATGTGATTAGCAGATAGGCATGTGCATTTCGTTTCGTTCCGAATCGAAATTCGGACGAATTTTCCATTATTCGGACATTCGGATGCATACGAATTCCCGAATTGCTATATTAGCGAAAAATTTCGACCGTTTTCGGAATTCGTTCATTTTCGACCGAATTTCGAAAAAAATATGGTCGAAATCGAATTTTTTTTTTTCGAATTCCGAATCGAATACCCGCGGACTAAATTCGATCGGAATTCGAAAAAAAAAAAAAAAACATTTCGAATTTAATTAGAAAAAAATTCTATTCGAAAAGAGACTATTTGTTTTCTAATCTGGTTGAAATATTTTCGATTTTGACAGTTTTTTTTCGAAATTCGGTCGAAAACGAACGAATTCGAAAAACGGTCGAAATATTTTCGATTTCGACCGTATTTTTCGAAATTCGGTCGAAAACGAACGAATTCCGAAAACAAATTCAACACATGTAACGAACCTAACTTAACGAAATTTATTAAATGACGAATTGAAACGAAACGAAACGAAACGAATTTTTCACTTTTGCACATGCCTATTAGCAGACTCTCCAAACGCCACTTTCCGGATAAAATCCCTACCAATTTCCCGATAAAAACCTCAGAAAAAATGCTGGGTGTGCACCAAAAGAGGAGTGAGAAGAGACACCACTTGTCATTGTGCCCAATGTCCTTACCAACCATGCCTCTGCATAGTTGACTGTTTTCGCCGTTACCTTACTTTACTAAATTATTAGTAAAGTATGCTAAACATAACCCTCACTTCCTGCCATTTACCTTCACGCTCCTTATGCCACTGCTTGCTCTGTAACTTGTTACAGACTTGCTCTGTTGCTTGTTATTCGAACACACTTCTGCCTACCGATTCTGCCTGATCTGGAACTGACCCTGGCTTGCTATTCGACCACGATTCTGCCTACCAATTCTAGACATACCTCTCCCTGATCTGGAACTGACTCTGGACTGCTTTTTGCCTACCTCTTGGACTGATCTTGTACACTGCCACTGTACACTGCCACTGGACAAGTGGAATTGATAACACAGGTGTCGCACATACTGTATGTGAGGGGCTCCAGAATTGTTTTTTCTGGATGGAGAAAACATTTTTTTTCTCATTCTTAGATTAGGGTCTGAAGACTCGGAGGCTTCAAAGAGATTTGGGTGGGAGAAGCATCTACCCCTGTCCCCATTCTGTCCTGAACGAGGCCCTACTTCTGCCTGCTGCCTGTAAGACCTATGCCATCATGTCTCTGCCTGTCGCATTAACTGACAACACCACATGGACCACGTTCCTGCCTACTACCAGGACCAATATTTTGGCACTGCTGACAACCTCTGCCTGCATTGACCCTGGACTGTATATGGACAGTATCCCTGCCTGCTGCCTGTACGGACTATGGACAGTGTTCCTGCCTGTTGCCTGGACAATTGCGTTCGCTTTTGCTGACTGCTGCCTGGACCAGTGCTATCCTCCTGTGGACAACTGAGTGTCAGGATCAGCAGCTAAGGTGACCAGACACATAGCTACACAAGGGAACTAAGACCAAACAAAGGATATATATATTAAGTGATATTTATTTACAGTGAGAATACACCAACAAACATACACAGCAACCAATGAAAACATAAACCACTCCAGCAAACAAGAATACCTAATAAACCTAATAGCTAACTATATACAATATCTACAACAATATCTACAACAAGGGAAAAGGCAACAGGGATGCAAGGAAGAAGAGCACGGCTGGGGGCAAGAGCATAGAACAAGGCAAGACGGGTGCAGGATGGATTAGGAGAAGGGTAGGTTGGCAGGCACAAGCTGGTGGCAGACAGGAAGGGACCAGAATCTTGACGCACTGGGGGAAGGGAGGAGCAGCCTTAAATATCCCGGCAGCTAGAGCCAGGTGTGGCTGATCAGATCCTGCTGGTATCTGGGAGACACCTGCTGGTGGACACTGGAACTGCAGCAAGGAGCGCAGAGCAGGACAGTGCCACCAGCAGGTGAACTTATTCCTAACACTGAGCTACTAAAACCACAGGTGATCCAACTGGTGGAGGAATTTGGCCAGTTCTCAGGCCTTACCATTAACTGGACAAAGTCAGCTTTGCTGCCGTTGGATCAGGAGGACCTCCAACCGTTGATAGGCGCCTCCCAAATAATCGTAAGCACTAAATTCAAGTATCTAGGGATCTGGATTTCAAAGGACCCTACCCAATATATTAACTTAAATCTTGCCCCACTACTATTGAAGTGGAAAAAGAAAAGTGAAATCTGGAAAAAGACTTCCTTTGTCTGTTGCAGGTCGCTGTAACCTAATAAAAACGATCTGGCAGCCGCAGTTATTATACATGCTACATAACTCTCCGGTATGGATAGGTTACAAGTGGTACAAAAAGATAGACTCACTATTTAGAGAACTTATATGGAGGGGAGGTCAACCCAGAATAAGCCTACAAACATTACAACTTCCTGTAAAAGAGGGGGGAATGGCGGTTCCACATCCAAGGCTATACTTTTTAGCAGCACAGCTGCAACACTTGGCAGGATGTGGAACCGTCGAAGGAGATGGCTCAAATACCCGACTTCTGCTAACGGATAAACCTCACAATCTATTAGTAGATGCAAAATTGTTTTGCCATAACCACTCGATTACAAAATTAGCGATTAAAACGTGGTACACAACAAAAGCAATATTAGGATACGCTGGCCCGACAGAATTCTCCCCTCTCTGGAACAATAACAATCTACAGGAGACAATAAGTATTGAGGTATCGCCCGATTGGACGAGTAAAGGCATATGTCGATTAAAACATCTGTTCGAAGGTAATACTATGAAATCATTTCAAGAACTAGTAAACTAGTAAACTTGTTTTAAATACTTACAGGTCCGCCATGCTATACAAGCGCAACTTGGCTCCCTGACAGTTGTATGGGCACAGATTCCTGTACTGCTAACTGTAATTAAGGCAACAGTGGCCAAGGGTTTAATATCGGGGACATATAACAGTCTGGGCGCCAGGGCACTAAGTAAAGTAGGTCCGCGCAAGAGTAGAGCGGCGTGGGAGACCGATTTGGGAACAATATCTCCACAACAGTGGAATAGGATTCTCCAACAGGGCACCTCGGTGTCCATAGCCCCGGCCCAAAGGCTGTCTCACTTATTCCTCCTACACCGGGTCTACCACACCCCTCATAGAATGTTTAAGTTAGGCTGGAGACAAGACAATGAATGCCCAAGATGCTAAAACAAAGGTGACCTTATACACATGGTTTGGAAGTGCCCCAAATTATATAGCTACTGGGTGGGAGTCATAGAACGGATTAATGAAATATTCGGATCCTTACTTGACCCAACAGCCAGGATTTGCCTCTTGGGATGTATGGACGACATCAGGGTACCCTTGAAGCTATTCTAAGATGTCTATTCCAAGCTCGTAAGATAATTGCTCAAAAATGGCAGGCACAGGCCCCTCTGTCCATAGACAACTGGCTAGAGGCTATGGAACAAACAATTTCAAATGAAAAAGTCAATTTCACCAAGCTGGGGAAATATTCCAAATTAGTCAAACTATGGGGTCTATGGCAGTAGGTGGTTGGGAAACACAGATAGCGGTACCTGATACCATACTTTCCAGGTTCATAGAGATTCTGACTAATAAGGACAAATTCCTGATGAGGCTCCGGTGGGAGGCTCTCTACGAGTTAGATCTTTTTTGTTGGGTCCTACTAGTTTTTGACACTAAACGACACGACATGTGACAAATCTGCGCTAGTCGATACCGAGTTTGTATGCTCTCAAGGGTAAGGGGGAGGGTGCTGCACACAGCTAACAAGACAATCAACAAGATTTAGTGTTCTTTAGCCTGGCCCAATAGACACCAATTGGGTTTTGAAGCTAGATTGCCTTATATTTCTCTTACTTTGTATGTAAATTGATTGTATATCTGTTTGCCGATCTGTGTCAATGTTTTAAAAACTAATAAAAAAATAAATGAAAAAAAAAAACACAGGTAGGGCCAGATTCAGGTAGATGGGAGCATCTTTGCTCTGGAGTAACGCTTCTCATTTACGTTACGCTGCCGAAATTTTAGGAGCAAGTGCTGTTATTCATGAAGCACTTGCTCCTAAAGTTGCGGCAGCGCATCGCAAATGAGCCGGCGGAATTCAAATTGGGCGGGTACGGGGCGTGTATTATTTAAACTAAGCGCGATCCCGCGGCGAACGTACTGCGCATGCGTCGAGTGTCAATGCATCCCAGTGCGCATGCTCCAAATTCTGTCAGTGAACGTCAATGACGTCACATCCCCATTCATGAAAGTTTTACGCAAGCGACGCAATTTATTTTTTTCCGACGCGATGACGACGCCTATACTTAACATAGGATACTCCACTAGGGGGCTGCTTTATCTTTACGCTGCGAATCGCTTATGGAAACGTCGGAAAGTCACTGCGTCGCGCCCGAATACGATCGTGAATTGCCGATTCCCGCTGATTAACATATTTTTTCAGCGTAAATCAGCAGGAACGCCCCCGGCGCCATTTTTAAATTAAAGTTGCGATGGCGAAATTCAATTGCGCCGATCGCATCGGAACTCCAACCCGGCGTTTCTTGTTTTCTGGTTACAGAAAACAGAAACGCCGGCTTAAAGTGACAGTTAGGCTGGAGTATCACAGATACTCCAGCCTAACTCTACCTGAATCTGGCCCGTAATCTTTTGTTTACCCCTTGCTCAGCAGAATGTATTTTGGGATGTAATCTTTTGTATGTACATGCTATGTGCCCCTAAAACACCTGATGGTGTTCCTTACATGTTGGGCCTCTGTATGTGGGCAGGCTGTGTAAAAGTTTCACACATTTGGTGCCAGATTCACAGAGCGATTACGCCTGCGCAACAGGAGATGCGCGTGCGTAAGTCTAAATGTGCGCGTGCGTTTCGATGCACGGCATCCCCAAAACGAGATACGCAAGAAATCTTCTTTTTTTTGTCCAGCGTAATTTCGTTAGACAGGCGCATCCGTCCGCGCAAAACTGCGCTAGACAGACCATTGATTTGCTAGTCAAATATGCTAATGAGGGACTTACGGGGATCCACAAAAGAACGTTGGGGCAGCGCAGGCTACGCAGTGTGCGCAACAGCAAAATGTCCTGTCTAAAATTAGACCATATAAAAGCTGGTCTAAAAAGAGAAAAAACGTCTACATGTTAGATAAAGCAACACTGTTAGTGAGGAGCTCAGCAGTCACACGTGTTGCACAACAATCTGTATGCCAACATGCAAGGGGCATCGTCGCGCATAGATATACTACTGACTTTAGATGAACAAAGAAGGAGGAGGGCACGGAGGATGGCACGGAGGAGGGCACGGGAGAGGATATACCGCACACGCATAGACCTGTTTGGCATGAGTGATTCTGAGGTGTATCGCATCTTCAGATTCACCCCTCATGCCATCATGGAATTAACCACAACCCTGCAGGAGGACATCACCAGCCCAACACACTGCTCACATGCAGTGCAGCCACTGGTCAAGGTCATGGCAACACTCCATGTCCTTGCCAGTGGCTCTTTTCAGACCCACAATCTTTGAGACAGCACCCCATATCTCTTGATTTGATTTAGGAGTGTGATGTATGAGTACCCAATAGTAACCAGCTGTTCTACCCTTACTGGACACTGATGACAATTGGACTGCTGGGGAATCAGGCCACAATTTGGCCCATACATAGGACTACCTATGATTCACATCTCCAACATAATCCTGGACTATGTTCATCTGAACTAGAAGAATCTTACATTCAGCCTTGATCTGATAGGGTGACATTATATATCCCCGCCTTCACTAGTTACAGAATCACCTGATCATTAGTCTTCGATTTCCATAGTCAACAGCCCCAATTTACCCCTCCTCCCCCACGGGCCTTCCAGCTGTTGTTCCCTGGGATTTACTTTTTTTCCAAATTGCGGCATCTTTATCCCCAGGCACATCAGCAGGATTGCCTTTATCGTGTCCGGACAGACGTGCACTTTGATTTTGTCTTAGTATGTCCTTGTCTTTGTCTTGCATGTTTATTTGTTAGCACCTGTTAGTGAATCACAATCTTCACTGGTGCATTTGTGGCCGACTATATACTGATGCATTATTAGTTTACTTGTTCTAGTTTTGAACTTTTTCACACACTAGAGATTGTATATAATGAAGTATTATATAATTTTTTACTATTTATTAATAAAATCGTTTTTTGTATTCAATCATTGTCCGTCACCAACTTTATAGCCTCTTGGCCCATATAGGCACCTTATCTTGGTGTTCCTGTTAGGACCAAAAAACCCTTTCTTCTGTCCCTGCAATCCTCAGACGCATGGCCAACCAAATCATCAAACCCACCACTGAGGACCTGCGGCTGAAGGCAATGACAGATTTCTACAGAATTGCCAGATTCCCACGCACTGTGGGGGCCATTGATTGCACACATGTGGCACTCCAGTCCCCCCAGGAGACAGAGCACATGTACCGCAATCGGAAGCATTGGCATTCCATCAACGTACAGGTGATAGTCGATGCCCAAGGCCTCATATGGCACGTCCGTGCCAAACACCCCGGATCCAGCCATGACAGCTACATCTACAATCAAAGCCACATCCGAATGGAATTCGATCAGAACGTGTATGGGGCCACCTGGCTGGTTGGTAAGTGACAAGGGAGTCAGGCATGACTATCCCCTCCCATGATGCACACATCACAAGGGGCACATGCATGACTAACATCCTCCTGTCTTTTCCCTTACAGGTGACTCTGCATATCCACTGGGACCCCATCTCATGACTCCTATCCGGAACCCCCAAACCCCAGGAGAGAAAAGATACAATCAAGCACATGCCCAAACACGTGCAGTGGTGGAGCGCACCTTTGGCCTCCTGAAGTCACGTTTCCGATGCCTGGATAAGTCTGGGGGTACCCTATTGTATTCCCCAAACTTTGTGTGCCAGGTCATCGGTGCATGTTGCATGCTGCACAACTTCGCAGTAAGAAATGGCCTGCAGATTGACCTACGTGATGACCTGACCCCTGAACCAGACAATCCCCCCTAACCGAGGGTCCCCCATCTTCTGAGGGAAGAGCAGCCAGGAGACAGCTCACATTGGGCATCTTTGCACGTTAAACACACACATTAATCATGGCACAATGAGAATGCATGCATGCATGCACACCACTGTGGTCCCTAGCACAGACACACCACATCCTCATCAAATTGGATTGGCACCAGTCCACCATGCAGGACTTGTGAGCAGCAACGCCACGCCAAGGCTCCAATTATGTCACTGTACATTCATACACCATTCACACGGACCTGGGGATCACTTCTCCCTGGTCCTGGGGAACCTTACTCCACCAAAATTGAGGGTGACAGCCCTTTTCCGGCAGGAATGTCACCCCCACATTCAAACAGCATTCACAACCCAAAAAAAAACAAAAACATTACCAGCAAAATCAAAAAATTTCCTTGCATCTTACTAAATACCTTGGAATGTCTACTAAGGGGTAATTTGGGGGGTATTTATACTTTCCTGGCTTGTTCGGGTCGCAAGAAATGAGATCCACCAGTACATCAGGTGTGATACATTTTTTATGATTTGCAATATAGCTTGTAGTCTCTCTAACTTTTACACCGACCAAATAATATTCACTAATTTGGGTTATTTTTACCAAAGATATGTAGCAGTATAAATTGTGGCCAATATTTGTGAAGAAAAATTTATAATTTGCAAAATGTTATCACAGAAACTAAGAAAAATTTGTAATTTTTTGATTTAAAGCACAAAAAATAAAAAACCCAGAGGTGATCAAATACCACCAAAAGAAAGCTCTATTTGTATGAAACATTTTGATTCAAAGTGTGAAAGCACTGAAAGCTAAAAATTGGTCTGGGCAGGAGGGGGGTTTAAGTGACCAGTAGGCAAGTGGTTAAAAAAACGTCTACAAATATTTATATTTTTTTTACCTTTCTTGATTCTATGGGTTCATCTGCAGCTCATCCATCCGCAATCCCTGCTGCACCTGCATCAGTTTCCCCAAACAGATAACAGCACATCCATCCACTAGATATTTAGGGCTAGGCAGTGCTTTAAGTGGGCCAAAAGAGGTGCCGGTACTCTATTAGGCGCCGGTTCCCCCCCCCCCTGGGGCAGAGCGTTTTTTTTTCACTGTGCATGACCACATGCCATCACATGCCATTAAATGCAGCCACTGTGTCATCAATTGTATGCCATGCAATCAAACGCAGCCACTGTGTCACCATCAAATGCAGCCATTGTGCCATCAATTGTCACCACTGTGCCATGCCACAAACGCAACCACTGTGCCATGCCATCAAATGCAGTCACTGTACCATGCCACACCACTGTGCCACCAATTGTCACCACTGTGCCACCAATTGTCACACTGTGCCACCAATTGTCACTGTCCAGACATCTATCCACCTCAGAGCCTGTCATTTTAGTAAGACTGCTGGGACTTGTAGTTCTCCATCTTCTCCTGGGGCTCATGGAGATTGGAGAAGTACAAGTCCCAGCAGGTTATACATACAATAAGGCTCTGAGGTGGATGGGTGTGGATTGCATGCACCTGAGCCCCAGGAGAAGATGGAGAACTACAAGTCCCAGCAGGTTATAATATAAGGCTCCGAGATGGATGGGTGTCCGGACATCCATCCACCTCGGAGCCTTATATTATAACCTGCTGGGACTTGTAGTTCTCCATCTTCTCCTGGGGCTCAGGTGCATGCAATCCACACCCATCCACCTCAGAGCCTTATTGTATGTATAACCTGCTGGGACTTGTACTTCTCCAATCTCCATGAGCCCCAGGAGAAGATGGAGAACTACAAGTCCCAGCAGTCTTACTAAAATGACAGGCTCTGAGGTGGATAGGTGGGGATCAGGCAGTGCACCCCTTTAGATTTACACCGACTCCCCCCCCTTCTCTCTCTCCCCTGTGGTACAGGAGAGTGTTTTGCTTACCTTGCTGGAGATGGAGAAACTTCCCGCCGCCGCCGCACTGTAAACACATGTCCCAACTTCCAGGCCAATCAGCGCAGCACAGAGGTACAGCGCCTCCCACTCCTCCGCCCGCCAATCTCCTGCGCCGTTATCTGTTTTTTTTTAGCCCTTCTGCCTAGTTGGCTGGTGTTTCCCGCCACTCCCACATCAAGGAAGACAGACAGTTCCACCAGCCAACCAGGCGGAAGGGCTGAAAAAAAACTCATCGCGCCGCTGCCGGGTGTACCAAGATGGCCGATAGCTCCAGAGCTAGGCCAAAGCCGCGGCCTTTCCTAAGGTGGCGGCGGCGGCGCATTCTGCAGACGCCAGGATTTTTCGCCCGGTGCAGGAGCCCCGCCCCGCTAACGCCAGTGCGTTCCAGTACGGAAAACCCACGTAGTGGGCACACGGAGAGGTGCTGGTACTCTCCAGGGCCATTTTTGGAAGTGGCGGTACTGAGTACCGCCACGTTTCGGCCCACTTAAAGCACTGGGGCTAGGGATGAGCCGAACACCCCCTTGTTCGGTTCGCACCAGAAACTTTGAACAGACCGACCATTCCCACGAATATTTAGAACCCCATTGACGTCTATGGGACTTGAACGTTCGAATTCAAAAGTGCTCAAAGCCTAATATGCAAGTTATTGTAGTAAAACGTCTTTGAGAAACCGGGTCTTGCACCAGGGAACATGTATCAATGGATGTCTCAAGAAATGAGAGAGGCTGTCAGTACATCAGGTATGATCAAATTTTAATCATTTTTCAGTAATTGCTACCATAGCTTGTAGACCCTATGGCCCGGATTCACATACATCGGCGCATCTTTATGCCGGTGTAGCGTATCTTGTTTACGCTATACTGGCGCAATGCAAAGAGGGAAGCATGGAATTAACAAAGAAAATGCTCCCAACGTTGCACCGGCGTAGCGTATAATTGTAGCCGTAAGGCAGCGTAAGTGGAAGTGGGCTGGAAGTGGGCGTGATACATTTTAATGAAGCGTGACCCCATGAAAATGATGGGCTGAGCTTCAGACAAGTACTTAAATTGAACTGCGCATGCATTGTACCTTGGACGTATCCCAGTGAGCATGCTCACAATCACGTCGAAACAAGAGTGCTTTGGGATGGGGGGCACAGTGCACGGCAAACACGGCTTCCCCATTTTTCACTGTGGCGGTGTCATCGATCGCATGATCCCTTTTATAGGGAGACACAATCGATGATTTCACACCTACAGCCACACCCCCTACAGTTGTAAACACACTATAGGGAACACATAACCCCTTCAGCGCCCCTTTGTGGTTAACTCCCAAACTGCAAATGTCATTTTCACAATAAACAATGCAATTTAAATGCATTTTTTGCTGTGAAAATGACAATTGTCCCAAAAATGTGTCAAAATTGTCCGAAGTGTCTGCCATAATGTCGCAGTCACAAAAATCGCTGATCGCTGCCATTAGTAGTAAAAAAATAATAATAATAAAAATGCAATAAAACTATCCACTATTTTGTAAACGCTATAAATTTTGCACAAACCAACCGATAGACGCTTATTGCGATTTTTTTACCAAAAATAGGTAGAAGAATACGTATCGGCCTAAACTGAGGAAAAAAATAATATTTTATTTTATATATTTTTGGGGGATATTTATTATAGCGATAAGTAAAAAATATTGCATTTTTTTTCAAAATTCTCACTCTATTTTTGTTTATAGCGTAAAAAATAAAAACTATAGAGGTGATCAAATACCACCAAAATAAAGCTCTATTTGTGGGAAAAAAAAGGTGCCAATTTTGTTTGGGAGCCACGTTGCACGACCTCGCAATTGTGTGTTAAAGCGACGCAGTGCCGAATCGCAAAACCTGCCCGGGTCCTTTAGCTGACTAAAGGTCTGGGTCTTAAGTGGTTAATATCCATACCAGACCTGAAGGGCCTGGTAATTGAATTTAGGGGAGCCCATGCTTTTCATTTTAGCCGCTAGCCATTTTTAAATTACTTTTTCCCGTCAGAATGTCATTTTGTTCTAACCAAGGGAAACACGTGCAAATTTACAGGCATATTATACCCCCCCCCCCCCCAGGTATGAAATTAAAAGGAATATTTCACTTTTATTGTTGCACTTTAAGCATTATTTAATTCACTGCTCCCGAAAAAAAAAAATCAGTTTTAAAAAATACTTTGATACATGTCCCCTGGGGCAGGATTTAGGCCCCCAAACACTTTCTAGGACAAAAACTAGCATATTAACCTTTAAAATTAACACTTTTGATTTCTCCCATTGACTTCTAAAGGGAGTTCGCCGGCTTCACATATTTATTATTGTATTGCGCCCTCTGCTGCTTCATACTCTCAATTAAGGATTTATCTGGCGCACCAATTAAGCCATGAACCGGCACAGTGCATTGTTTTTAGTAAATCAGCCCCTATGTATAGATCCATGTAGATGTGCTAGATGGAGGGGGAGAAAGAAGAAGGAGGGAGGGCACTAAAGAGGGGAGGGGGGATTAGGGAGGGGGAAAGAGAGACGGATGGCAGGGTAGGCAAACACCATTGTAATAACATTAATATCAGAAGATGAGTAATAACCAGTTCACACACTCTTCTTGGATGTGTGATGTGTCCCAGAAGATTTATGAGAGAGAGGGGCCACTTAGGGTGAAAGAAGGAGTCACCTAGGCGGCTTGTAGTCGGAAGCAGGTAGTGGGACTGGAAGTCCCACTCAAAACTAGGCACCCACCCCCCCCCCCCCAAAAAAAGAAAATGGCATCCCAAATGTGGCTTGTAAGGGGGTGAGGAGTGCTTAAAGCAGAAGTTCCACTTTTGCAAAACCAAAGGATGTGGGCAATAGAGCCTACGTAGCCACAATTTCTCCAACAACCTAGGTGAGTGGCCTGAGTACATTTTTAAGAGTTAGTAGGGTGTTAAGTACCAACTATGACGTTTTTTTTGCTAAAATTCCCAATGATTAGCGCACTGGGATGCCTCATAAGTTACTCTAAATGTGTGTTGCTACAAAGTTGTGATTAAAGGGATGTTCACTTTGTCTGTCCATTTATTAAGAGTTGTGACATGGGAGTAAAGTCGATCATCACTAAGTTTGGAGTAAAGTAAGGATTGGAGATTGCCTGGAGGTTCGCCCGGCAGTCGGTTCGCGGCGAACTTTGCTCATTCGCGGTTCGCAGAACAGACGGACATCTGGCGATATTCGCGGTGGTCTGCAATTTTAAATTGAGAAGAACTTTGACCCATGACACATCCATCAGGTGGTACAGGATAGCCAATTGAGACATTTCAGCACATGGACATACCCCCTACCTTATAAATAGACCTGATCTGGTGGCCATTTTACATTTTGCTTTTTGTCAGTGTAGGGAGAGGTTGCTGTGTGGAGCAGGAACAGACTGTAGTGACACAAATCTTTAGCTAACGGGTCCACAAAAGGACTGGTATAAGTGTACTATTGTTTGGTGTGCAGTATATAGGGGTTTAATACACTTATAATATACTTTCTAACATAGAAACTATATTATAGTGGATTTGTATTGTGCACTGTGCAGCATTGTGACTGGTGTATTACGGTACTGCAGAATTTATTTTTTCTGTTTTGCTGCTTTACCTCTTGCTACACACAGTGACAAACGTTACTGTAAAAAAAGTTTTATAACTGGTGCGATAAACCAGTGGCCCCCCAAAACAACAGATTTAAGTGGGGTGTTATATAAAAATATACTTTCATAATAGTGTATTTGGGTACTGCAGAATTTTTTTTTTCTATTTTGCTGCTTTAACTCTGCTACACACAGTGACAAACGTTACTGGAAAAAAAGTTTTAGAACTGGTGCGATAAACCAGTGGCCCCCAAAATGAAAGATTGAAGCGGGGTGTTATATAAAAATATACTTTCATAATAGTGTATTTGGGTACTGCAGATAATTTTTTTCTGTATTGCTGCTTTAACTCTTCTACTCACAGTGACAAACGTTACTGGAAAAAAGTTTTAGAACTGGTGCGATAAACCAGTGACCCCCCAAAACGACAGATTGAAGCGGGGTGTTATATAAAAATATACCTTCATAATAGTGTATTTGGGTACTGCAGATTATTTTTTTCTGTTTTGCTGCTTTAACTCTTTCCTTCTACGCCCCTCTAAAGCCACTAGTAGTGCTATGACCATGCCTGCCCCTGGCATGTTAGCATACGGATGTGTTGTTCTGCAAGTGTGTTTGTTTAGCTCGTCTGTAACGGTGCTGCTGTATTAGCTCTCCTGCTGACTTCCACATTTCTGGGGCAAAGTTACCCCTGCTTTATGAGGGGTAAATTAACGCGGAACACGCGTAATAAACGCGGCGCATATAGCCGGCGTCTGGCGCACGTACGTTTGGGAATCCCCGTATCTCCCTTCTTTGCATATTTGCATACAAAATCAATGAGGACGCCAGACGTGATGCGCGTAAATATGCGCCTACGCTACGCAGACTTACAACAGTTACGACGGTCAGACGAATCCTAATTTCAGGCGTATCTGGTTCTGTGGCTGCGGCCCATGGATACGATGGCGCGTATTAGCACATACGCCGTGCATCTCCATATACGCCATCGCAACTTGTTTGAGAATCTGGCCCTGTGTCTCTATCTATCTATCTCTCTCTAACTCACTGTCTGTCTGACTTCTCTCTCTGAAAGCAAGCCGGAACACACTACACGAGGCCGCCCGGGAGGCGGCCTTTTATAGTGTGGGGCGTGTGCTAAAGCCCTGAGCCCTAATTAGCCAAAGCACCCAGGCTTTGGCCAATTAGGTCTCTTCGTTTTTTGGGCGCTGTGATTGGCCAAGCATGCGGGGTCATGGTGCATGCTTGGCCAATCATCAGCGCGCAACGCCGCAGTGAATTATGGGCGGCTGCGCGTCATTCGAATTTGGCGCGAACGACCCGTTTTGTTCGTTTTTCGACGAACAATCGAACAGGCAATGTTCGAGTCGAACATGTGTTTGAATCGAACGCAAAGCTCATCCCTAGCTAGAGCTCCTCTCCACCGAGGGGAAAAGCTTCAAATATAGTGGAGACTAGTGATGGACTAATATCTGACGGGTCGGTTTGCTAACCGCAAACATTCTCAAATGTTTAAGAACCGCAAGTTCACGGTGGGCCCCATTGACTTTAATGGCAGGCGAACATTAAAAACCTTCAGATCATATTTGCGGCCACAAAATACTTACTAGCTGTGCACAAATAGTCCCACAACATGGACACTGACCTACCAGAAGTATTAAGCGAAAAACCGGATACAGAAGTAAGTGTCGGCCATTACAGGCCACCTGAAAGCAAACAACCTTGTATTCTTGCTGTCGTTCACCTGACAGCAAACAACTTTGTATTCTGTGGCTGGTGGTACATTAGGCATTCACCGGATACAGAAGTAAGTGCTGCCCATTACAGGCCCCAAAAAATTTGCCCACAGGCGTTCACTGACAGCAAACAACTTTGTATTCTGTGGCTGAAGGTAAAATAGGCATTTACAGGATAAATAAGTGCAGGCCCAAAAAATTTGGCATTTAATGGACATAAAAGTTTTTTTTTGCCACTGTATTTACCTAAGACAGGGACCATGAATTGTCATGGGTGGTGGCGGATATTTGTCGCCTGTCATAAGGAATTTGAATCAAACATGGTCTACTGGTCACATGTATGGAATTCCTCCGAGATTCATGCCTAATTTATTTTTAGAAATGTGAGGTAGTCAACACTGTCGTGAGCTAGGCGAGTGCGCTTGTCGGTCACGACCCCCTCTGCTGCACTGAGCATCCTTTCGGACAGGACACTGGACGAGGGGCAAGCCAACAATTACCTTTCTGTCGGAGACAGACCATCTGTCTAAAGATGTGGATTGAAGGGCAACTCATTGTGTGATGATGTTTTGTTTGAATGCCATTACCTAAAGGAATGTGAGTTCTCAGGTGTAGTAATTAGCTCATGTTAATTATAGCCCGGTGCCGAAATGTCTAGATACTAATTAGTAATTAGCCCCAGTGTGTGATTAGGGGGGTGGAGATTTCATTGTCCATTTGATTACTGTCACATGCTTGTAACTACATAAAAAGCTGAAAAGAAACCATTAAAGGGTTCATACATTTTGTAACAAGTACAGAGCTGAGTCTCGTCTTGATTCTGGGGGAAATGGGATGGATCGGGTCCTGTTGGTTGGAGTGTCGTATAAGCTGTCATGGGTTGATGGAAGGTCGTAAACCGTGGTGACCGTTACAAGTGGTGGCACAGCAGTGGGATGATTCCATCGCCAGAAGGATGGCTACAAGGATACAGGACAATGGAGACACACTATGAACGAATGAAGGTCTCTTCCCTTATGGACTTACTGGAGAGCCGGTGCAGACCAGCCAGCAACCGTAAGAAAAGGGACATTATCACAGAACTTGTCGAAATGGATAGAGCTGAAAGGCCCGGCGTAACAGACAGGACACCCGAGGAAGAATTTTTTGATCCGGCTGTTAAACGTGGACTGGCACAGTATGGTCATAATCCTCCACCTGAGATCATAGACCGGGTTATAGCAGCTGTGGATGCCACCTTGCTACAGAAAAAAGGTGCTGCAGCAGCAGAAGTCACAGCAGCACACAACTGAAGAGAGGGGAGAGGTGCAGATACCAGTCTCCATGGAAGAGGAATTCCAAAGGAGGTTACAAGAGATGCGGATACAGCACAGAGGACCAGTATCAGAGGAGGCCCTGCTGGGATGGGCGGATGTGATTCGTTGCCAACTCTGGAAGGAAGCGCTAGCTCTGGAGCAGCAATACCAAGGAAAGGTCCTGCCCTCCATCTATGTAAGGTACTGGCTGCAGTATGACGTACGAATGCCGTTGTTGGGAGAAAAACCGAAGCAGAAGTGGATAGCGGAGTTAAGCAGGCTGATCTGGGCAGAGATGCAGCTGGATGAGAGCTACAGGGCCCTCTGGTGGTATGTAGCCCAAGAGTGCCCATGGTCAGCGGATGACAGCCCCACAGAAGGCAATGACTATGATGGCCTGGGATTGTTGTATTGGAGGATGTCCAATGATCCTGACTTCGGGGATGATCGGGAGTGGTGCTTGGAGGACATAATGGAGCACAGAGAGGAAAAATGTAATATCTCGGAAGGGCACTGGTTACAGGAATATTTGGAATTTCTGGCCATTCAGGAATGGGAGCTGGAAATCGCCTACAGACAGCTGCTAGACTCGGCTCAGCAGCAGGGTGGGGCTCCCGTTGCCTGGGACTATGAGGAAATTTCAGATGACAACTATGAAATCCTGGCTGATGAATCGGCAATGGAAAATCAGGAGATTGCCATTCCCAAAGCTGAAGCGAATGATGTGGAGTTCAAGGGAGCCGGGGCAGTTGGCCCCTCTCTCCAGCAACAAGCTGAGGTGGTAAAGCTTTTACTCTCAGCTGAATCACTGGCAACAGAGCATCATGCTGCTGACCGCTGCACAATGCTGCAGCTTGAGCTGATGTCGGGCGATGGGACTGTGGTCTCCCCTCACAGAAACCCAGCGGAAGAGCTGGCAACAGAGCAGAGTGTCACAGCCCTCTGCTCCCAACTAGCAGGAGAGGGAGTTCCTGTGATAGTGGATGGGACTGTGGTCTCCACTCACAGCAACCCAGTGGAAAAAACTGGCAACAGAGCAGATCGCCCACAAGCCTCTGCTCTCAACTAGCAGGAGAGGGAACTCCTGTGGTAGTGGATGGGACTGTGGTCTCCACTCACAGCAACCCAGCAGAAGAGCTGGCAACATAGCAGAGTGCCACAAGCTTCTTCTCTCAACTAGCAGAAGAGGGGGTTCCTGGGCTAGTGGATGGGACTACAGTCTCCACTGAGACAACCCCATAAAATGGTGCGGCACTGAGACAGGAGGATGTCGGCTTTGCTTTGCAAGCACCGGGGGATTTTCACCTACCACCAGTGGATGGGACTTCAGTCTCCACTGGTATACCCCAGGAATGGGGGGCAGTTGGCCCAGATCCCCAACAGTATGATGGACTGAGCCCAGCCACCCTGTCTCCTCCCCAGTGGCTGAAAGGACTCCAGGGAGAAGGGCCAGTCTAGGCCTCTCCCCAGTAGCAGGCATGTTCTCTGAGAGAGGCAGAGGTTGGCTGGGTGAGTAATGCTCTGTTTGGAGCAATTTATTTGGGGTACAGTATGGATACCAGCATTGGAGGACTGGATCTACTGACTAACTTTGGAGTCAACCCGTCTGGGGTCTCCTCCTGTGTCAGTCTCCCACCGAAAGGGGAGAGATGTAACGGTATTACCCGTGACACCTAGAGACTTTTAAAGGAAGGGGGGTACTCCTGTGCCAGCGGGACTAATAACTCTTGGGTCTAAGTTCACCCTGTGCCCTTTTGGACATAGGGTGGCTAATAAATCATAATTCATGTATTACATGAGATGGGACATTACTGATAATTCATGTTTGCAGGATGTCTTGAGATATTACAAGTTGTTGGCTTATTCAATGCGGGGACACATTCTTTTGAGAGGTGTTAAATGCATCTACTCCTAGACATTTCATTGTCCATTGTGTAAGGCTGTAGAGGTGTTAATTCAGGTCTGCTCCAAAGACATTTCACTGTGTGATAACACAGTTTAAAGCCTATTGATGCCCAGGTGTGACTACCTTTCTGTCGGAGACAGACGTCTGTCTAAAGATGTGGATTGAAGGGCAACTCATTGTGTGATTATGTTTTGTTTGAATGTCATTATCTAAAGGAATGTGAGTTCTCAGGTGTAGTAATTAGCTTATGTTAATTATAGCCCAGTGCCGAAATGTCTAGATACTAATTAGTAATTAGCCCCAGTGTGTGATTAGGGGGGTGGAGATTTCATTGTAGATGTGATTACTGTCACATGCTTATAAATGCATAAAAAGCTAAGAAGAAACCATTAAAGGGTTCATACATTTTGTAACAAGTACAGAGCTGAGTCTCGTCTTGATTCTGGGGGAAATGGGATGGATCGGGTCCTGTTGATTGGAGTGTCGTATAAGCTGTCGTGGGTTGATGGAAGGTCGTAAACGGTGGTGACCGTTACAACATCTATGACATCCTGACATTTAGGTTGTAAACAAATGTTTTTGGTCAGAACTTGTGAGTAGAGTTGAGCGGACACCTGGATGTTCGGGTTCGGGACCCAAACTTGACCTGAACTTTGACCCGAACCCTAACCCCATTGAATTCAATTGGGACCCGGACTTTTGACTACTAAAATGTCTCTAAAAAACGGAGGGAAAGGGCTAGAGGGCTGCAAATGGCAGCAAAAGGTCAGGAAGAGCATGGCAAGTACTCTGAAAATAAAGGTGGATAGGGAAATAACTTAAAATAACATAAAAAATATTAAAATAAAAAATAAAATCATTTTGACCTAGGAGGATGAGGTCCATATGTAGTAGGAGGTTGAGGTGGATGTGGCGGTGTAGGTGGGAACAGCAGTGGAGGAGGAGGAGGTAGCCAACACAGCAGGTTTTGGTTTTTAATTGATTTATTTTTTAAATTAGGGTAAACCCCAAAAGACTGAGAAAGATCTAGGGTTGCTACCTCATCTATTTAAACCTGAACACAGAGTAATTACACAGGTTCTGTGGCTAATTTACTGTCGATAAGGCACCAAGTGAGTTTAATTAGCAGCACCTTAATCAGTCAGAGAACCTGTGCAATTAATATGTTTTTGCTTTTACAGGGATGAGATGGCAACCCTAGAAAGATCAGAAAAAAAACAATGGCTGGGTAAGGCCGGCCCGCTGTCTATTCTGCACAAGGTATGGACAAGTCCTCTGGGATCCATGCGTGTGTCCTCTGTATCCCCCCAGCCACGCATCAGTGAAGGCCATGAGCTGGTCTGGGTGCCACCCTGCTGTGAACATGGTTCCTCCTCCCCCTCCTCCATGTCCTCCTCCTCCTCCTCCACCGCGTCATCCTCCAGAACTGTGCCCTTGCTGGACACTTGTGTACCTGGCCTTTGTTGGTGCAGGAACCCACCCTCGGAGCCACTTGTGAATGACTGCCCTGAAAGCCTTGGAAATTATCCCAATTCCTCCTCCTCCTCCTCCTGTGCCACATCCTCTTCCATCATCGGCCGTAGCGTTTTTTCAAGGAGGCATAGAACTGGGATAGTCACGCTGAGAGCGGCGTCATCGGCACTGGCCATGTTGGTGGAGTACTCGAAACAGCGCAACAAGGCACACAGGTCTCGCATGGAGGCCCAGTTATTGGTGGTGAAGTGGTTCTGTTCCGCAGAGTGACTCACGCGTGCATGATGCAGCTGAAACTCCACTATCGCTCACTGATGCCAACCACTCATCGTTCTGTTGTTCCATAACCCTTAAAAACTCCTGTGCGGTGTGTGGTTTTTCCCCCAAACAGGAAAGTTTTAAAAAACTGCCTGCTGCCGTTTACCCATGGCTGTGCTGAAGTTGGTGGTGAATTTGTTACGCTGACTGGATGAGGAGGTGGTAGAGGATGAGGAAGCGGAGTAGGAGGAGTTAGGAACAGGAGGCAAACTGAAGCGCCCTGCAATCCTCGGTGGCGGAAGGACATGCGCCAAACTGCTATCCGCCTCAGGCCCAGCCACCACTGCATTTACCCAGTGCACTGTTATGGAGATATAACGTCCCTGACCGTGCTTACTGGTCCACGTATCCGTAGTTAGGTGGACCTTGGCACAGATGGCGTTGCGCAGTGCACACCTGATTTTGTCCCCCACTTGGTTGTGCAGGGAAGGGATGGCTCGCCTGGAAAAGTAGTGGCGGCTGGACACGACGTACTGTGGGACAGCCAATGCCATCAGCCTTTTAAAACTCTGCGTCTCCACCAGACGGAATGACAGCATTTCAAAGGCCAGTAATTTTGAAATGCTGGCATTCAGGGCCAGGGATCGTGGGTGGGTAGGGGGGTACTTCCTCTTCCGCTCCAGTGTTTGGAAGATAGAGAGCTGAATGCTTCCATGGGACATTGTGGAGATGTTTGGTGACCCAGGTGGTAGTTTTGCTTGCCGGTCCTCTAATTGAAGGGTGACAGGTGGCACTGTCACTACAGAGGTGGATGAAGAGGCCCAGAGGCCGAGACTGATGCAGAAGAGGAAGCAGGAGGAGACAGAGACCTTTTTTTGGTTTTTGAGGTGTCTACTCCACTGCAACTTGTGCATTGCACTTAGATACCTGGTCATGCAGGTTGTGCTCAGGTTGAGAACGTTTATGCCTCGCTTCAGGCTCTGATTGCACAACGTGAAAACCACACGTGTCTTGTCATGAGCACATTGTGTGAAGAACTGCTACGCTAAGGAACTCCTTGGACCTGGCTTTGGGTGCTCGGTCCCTTGCTGCATTGGGCAGCAGCAGGCGTACTGTCTAGGGGACGGATGCTCTGCTTTGGCACCCTGCCCCCTCTTTTGCTGTGCTGGTGGCTCTGTGCGACCACCGCCTCTTCCTCCGAACTACATGGGTCATCTGCATGAGGTTGATTCCATGTCGGGTCGAGGACCTCATCGTCCTCCACATCATCTTCCACCCAGTCTTCACCACTGCCCTCCTTGTCGGTCTGCACAATTGCAAAAGCACCAGCAGTTGGCAACTGTGTTTCATCATCATCCAAGACGTGCTGTGATGGTCCCCCCATGTACTCATCTTGAAATAAAAGTGGTTGGGCATCGGTGCACTTAATCTCTTCCACTTCTGGGGCTGGGCTAGGTGGTTGGCCCTGGGAACACATGCTAACAGACTCATCAAAAAGCAGAAGAGACTGCTGCATGATTTGGGGCTCAGACTGCTTGGCTGATTTGCAAGGGGGTGAGGTGAAAGACTGATGGTGGACATCGGCTGCAGGCACCAACTCTGAACTTTCAGCACAAGACTGGTTGGGAGACAATGTGAAGGAACTGGAGGCACTGTCAGCAACCCAATCTACTACCGCCTGTTCTGCTCCTGGCCTCAACATTCGTAGATCCAGATTAGGCCCGACCAAATACCGCTGCAGGCTCTGTCGCCTACTCACACCTGAGAAAGGTGTTTCACTTGTGCGTGTAGCTGGCACAGATTGACCACGTCCTCTCCCTGTAACAGGAGCTCCACCAGCAGAACCACGACCTCGGCCACGTCCCTTATATGACGTTTTCCTCATATTTAAATGTAGGATCTTGCCCTAAATGGGTGTTTTTTAAATACAACAATAGTGTAATATGGTGTAATAGGCAGAGATTCACCTATATATTTCTGTCCCTATAGGAAATAGCAGGAACCTGTCCCTAAGCAATGTACTGGACACTAGTGTTGCTCACGAATATTCGCATTGCGAATATTCGCTACGAATATTGCATATTCGAGTATTCGCGAATAACTCGAATATTGCGGCGAATATTCGTATTTTTTCAAATTTATTTTTAAAACAGATCACATCCTAGTGATCTCCATCAACGTCTAAAAGCATTGCTGGTATGATTAGAGAGAGACCCTGGGCCGAGTAGCTGATGCGATTCGTTTATGTTGCTGAAAATTCGCATTGCGGCAACATAAAAGAATCGCATCAGCTACTCGGCCCTTCTTTTGCATCAGAGCCAATCAGAATAACTCGAATATTCGGCAAAAGGAATATTGCGCGATATTCCTTTTGCCGAATATTCAAGTTATTCTGATTGGCTCTGATGCAAAAGAAGGGCGGAGAAGATAATCGCGCAATATTCCTTTTGCCGAATATTCGAGTTATTCTGATTGGCTCTGATGCGCCCTTCTTTTGCATCAGAGCCAATCAGAATAACTTGAATATTCGGCAAACGGAATATTGCGCGATTATCTTCTCCGCCCTTCTTTTGCATCAGAGCCAATCAGAATAACTCGAATATTAGGAAATAGCAGGAACCTGTCCCTAAGCAATGTACTGGACACACACAGTATACCACAGGTGACAGGTGCAGTGCTGGTGAAATATGCAGAGAGTGACCTATATATTTCTGTCCCTATAGGAAATAGCAGGAACCTGTCCCTAAGCAATGTATTGGACACACACAGTATATCACAGGTGACAGTTGCAGTGATGGTGAAATATGCAGAGAGTCATCTATATATTTCTGTCCCTATAGGAAATATCAGGAACCTGTCCCTAAACGATAAGATGCAGATCTCACAGAAAGAAACAGTGCTGGTGGTGTAGATTTCTCAAACAGGAGAATCCTATCTAACACTCTCCCTCAATCAGCAGCAAACCTGTCCCTACCCTAGCTAAAGCACACTGACGAGCCCTAAACGATCTATTGCACAGTCCCTAAACGATAAGATGCAGATCTCACAGAAAGAAACATTGCTGGTGTAGATTTCTCAAGCAGGAGAATCCTATCTAACTCTGTCCCCTAATCAGCAGCAGCCTGTCACTACCCTAGTTAAAGCAAAGTGACGAGCTGTGCTGTGTGCCTCTATCTGATATAGAGGCTGCTCACATACTGGGTGTAACGGAATGAACTGTCCACTAGGGCCATAGGGTGACAAAGAATCATAATTCATATATTACATGAGATGGGACATTAATAATAAT
This sequence comes from Rana kukunoris, assembly GCA_029574335.1. NCBI lineage: Eukaryota > Metazoa > Chordata > Amphibia > Anura > Ranidae > Rana > Rana kukunoris. The sequence goes on from CM056059.1 coordinate 246,222,713, forward strand.
TCATATTGCAGGACTGGAATATTACAAAGTGGATGTCTTGAGATATCACAAGCTGTTGCCTATTCAATATGGGCACACATGCTTTTGAAAGGTGTTAATTGCATCAGGGCCCGAACGACCTTTAGATTGTGGGATTCATTGTGTCTAAAACAATTTGTTAAATTCTCCATTCAGATGTACTGAATTAGCATGTCATTGTCTACAGGAATGTCACATGCTCTCTGAGTTAACTCTATTGATGATGCGGTGCCGACAGGTCTACATAATTAGCTTACCTGAATGCTTTTTAGAATGTGATTGAAGCCCCCCCCCCCCCCCCCCAAGATGTGAAGGGGGGTGGAGATTGTATTGTCCTGTGATTACTGCCATATGCTTGTAAACTGTATAAGAAGCTGAGAAAATACCATTAAAGTTCATATCTTTGGAAGCAAGTATGGAGCTCTGTCTCGTCTTATTCTGGGAATTGATATGGATCGTGTATGCAGTATTGTCGGAGTGTGTCAGATAAGCTTGTCGTGGTTGGATGGAAGGTCGTAAGCGGTGGTGACCATTACACTGGGTCACATGCTGCACTGGCCAATCACAGCCATGTCATTAGCAGGCATGGCTGTGATGGCTTCCTAGTCACAGTAGTAAAACAAATGGCGATTGGCTGCCGTGCAGAGCATCGTAACATAGCCGAACTCCGAACCCGAACCCGAAACCCAAACTTTTTCCAATTATTAGGGTTTGGGTTCGGGTACAAAAAAAAACCAAAGTCCGTACCCGAACTTTATGCCACGTACACACGATCACTTTTTGTGATGAAAAAAAAAAGATAGTTTTCAAAAACGTCATTTAAAATGATCGTGTGTGGGCAAAACGTTGTTTTATGTCTTCAAAAAAATGACAAAAAAAAAATTCGAACATGCTTGAAATTTTTGTGTCGTTTTTCAAAATGTCATTTTTTGTGTCATAAAAAGTGATGGTGTGTGGGCAAAACGACGTTGAAAACAACGTTTTTAAACCCGCTAATGCTCAGGAGCAAGTTATGAGACGGACCTTCAATGGAACAGAGTGCCGTCGAACATGGTGTATGTCACCACGCTTTGCTAGAGCATTTTAGAAAAATGATGGTGTGTATGCAACGTCATTTTGGAAAATGAAGTTTGAAAAGCGTTGTTTTGTTTCGTCACATAAAACGTCGTTTTTTTTCATCATAAAAAGTGATCGTGTGTATGCGGCATTACAGTTCGGGTTCGCTCAACCCTACTCGTGAGTACAAGAACAGGCTAACCTTGCCAGGGAATTTGTATAGCTTCTTGGAATATAAAGAAATGTCCAGTCAAATTGTACAGGTCTATACAAAAGCAAAAAGTGCAATCAGCACAAAAATAATCAAAAATAAACCCCCTTATGCAAGCTGAACAGTATAAGAATAACACAAAATTTTACTCACAAAATTATACAAATGAGAAGTGCAGCGCAAATAAAGCCATGATATTAAATAAATAATCAATTATAAGTAAAACAAGTGAAAAAAACAATATATGGAATAATGTGCAAAATTCAATGAAAAAATGTAAACATACTGTTAATAATGACTCAAGCATGTGGCAAGTGAAAACAAGCCCATAAAGTCTCTCTAGGTACTCTCACCTACCGGCATGGACCCCTGAGCAGCAGGCGGGTGACATCATGTGCGTCCGTGTCCCCCCTACGCGCCCCGCTGAGGAAGTTATTGAACGTAACGCATACTGGGGACACGGCTGCACATGACGTCACCCGCCTGTTGCTCAGTCTAATAAGATTTGATTAAATGCTGTTTTTGCTTAACTGTTTGTGAGTAGCCTGTGTTTTTATAATAAACAATCTATGTTTTAAAAAGCAGAGAACACTTAGATCATCTCTTTTGTTCCCTTATGTACCTACGCTGCCTGCTGAGTTTTAACCACTTCCTTACTGGGCACTTATAGCCCTTCCAGACCAGGTGAAATTTCAGCTTCTGGCACTGCGTCGCTTTAACTGACAATTGCGCGGTCGTGCGACGTGGCTCCCAAACAAAATTGGCGTCCTTTTTTCCCCACAAATAGAGCTTTCTTTTGGTGGTATTTGATCATCTCTGCGGTTTTTATTTTTTGCGCTATAAACAAAAAAAGAGCGAAAATTTTGAAAAAAAGTCAATATTTTTTACTTGTTACTATACAAAATAGCCAATTTTTTTTAAAAAAAAACAAAACATTTTTTTTCTCAGTTTAGGCCGATACGTATTATTCTACATATTTTTGGTAAAAAAAAAAAATCGCAAAAGGCGACTGGTTTGCGCAAAAGTTATAGCGCTTACAAAATAGGGGACAGAATTATTATTAATTTTTATTATTAATTTTTTTTCCTAGTAATGGCGGCGATCTGCGACGTTATGGCGAACACATCGGACACTTTTGACACATTTTTGGCGCCATTCACATTTATACTGCGATCAGTGCTATAAAAATGCACCGATTACTGTATAAATGTGACTGGCAGTGAAGGGGTTAACACTAGGGGGCATGGAAGGGGTTAATGTGTATCCTGGGTGTGTTCTAACTGAGTGGGGGGAGGGGGGTGACTGGGGAAGGTGACCGATGCTGTGTCCCTATGTACAAGGGACACAGATCGCTCTCCTCTCTCCCTGACAGGACGTGAAGCTCTGTGTTTACACACAGAGCTCCACGTCTTGTCCCTGTAGCCGCCGATTGCGAGTGCGTGGCGGACATCGCGGCCGCCAGGCACGCGCATCAGTATCTCAAGGATGCAGCGGGCACGCGCGCGGCGGCACGTGCGCGCCATCTAGTGGCCAGGAATAGCACAGGGCGCATATATGCGCCCTGTCAGAGATTCAGAACCACCCGACGGCCACATATATTCGTATGGCCGTCGGGAAGTGGTTAAGAATTGTAGCTTTCTCTGTGGATTCAGTAACCATTTGGAGGACTCCTTGTGAGGATTTGGTCTTTGGCTTTTTCTGCTTTGCATGACTTCCTGGTAATTTCAGGGGTCCATGCCGGGAGGTGAGAGTAAAAATAAGGGGGATATATCTGCGCCACGGACAACTTAAATTGGTGATAGGTGAACAAGTAAATTGGGGTATATGTAACAAAAAGTAAAGTGAACTGAAAATTTGAGATAAAATTATTATAATAGTGGCAGCCCCTGCATAAAAAACTCCACCTAGGTGGAGGAAGGTATTAGGTTTAGATAGCAGGTGATGGCGCCCCCTTAAAATGTTTAAATAATGTGCCAAAAAGTGTTGCCAAAAGAACAGTGCAAATACTATGTGACTGTAAATGCAAAGTGCTATATAGTGCTAATCCTTGAAATTAAATCCTAATAAACAATAATGGTAATACATAGATATAGCAAAAACACATAGGGCCAGATTCAGAAAGACTTGGGCGTGTGTCAGATCATCGGTGCATGTTGCATTCTGCACAACTTTGCCATGAGAAAGGGCCTGCAGATTGACATACGTGATGACCTGACCCCCCAACCAGACAGCCCCCCCCTGCCAGAGGAGCCCCCGTCAGCTGATGGAAGAGCAGTCAGGAGGGTCCTCGCCGTAGGCATCTTTGGACAATAAACCAAAACATTGATCACACGGACAATGCACGCATGCACACCACTGAGGTCCCTAGATCACACACACCACATCCACATCACATTGGATTAGCCCAAGTCCAACATGCAGGACTTGGGAGCAGCAAGGCCCCAATGGTTTCGCTGTCCATTCACACGTCATTCACACAGCCGTGGGGATAACTTCTCCCCAACGGCCGAGGGTGACACCCCTTACTGGCAGGAGTGCCACCTCCTCACATTTACAAACCATTCACACTGTCCCCTGCACTACTGACCGTGTGCAGTTTAAATTAAAAAAAAGCTCATAACTTGAGCAACAGAAAATAAAAAGCTCATAACCTGAGCAACAGAAAATAAAAAGCTCATAACTTGAGCAACAGAAAATAAAAAGCTCATAACCTGAGCAACAGAAAAAAAAACACCCCAAAAAGCCCTCATCTGGGCTGAAGGGGGCTCTTTCTTGTGGGCCCTCTCTGGCTCCTCAGCTGCCTAGAGGGAGTGGGTGGGGGTGGGGGGGCATCTGGAGGTGGCTGATCCCCGGGTGGGCCACTCCTGGCAGGTGTGGCCTGCATGCCCTCCAAGGCCATGGCTATCCGGCTGAGGTAGGAATTGGTGTGGGCCTGCATCCTCAGCTGCCGGGTGACTTGATAATGATGGGCCCGCTGCCTCTGCCTCCCCTGGTCCCAGATGGCAGCAGCGTTGGCCTGGACGGCTGCAGTGAGGTGCCTAAGATCAGCCTGCACCTCCCCTAGGCTGGTCACCACTGCAGCGCAGTTGCAGCTGACATCCTGCACTGCATTGGTCATCTGGGACACAGAGCCCAGGCTGTCAGCTACCCGATCCAGGTGCCCAGCTATCTCCCCCATCTGCTGGGTCTGCCTGGCCTGGTCCCTTGCCATCTGGTCATGGACCACATCAGACACCCCCCTGGTCTTCCGGGTCGCCTTCCTGGGGCCAGGAGATGGTAGTCCCCGGGGGGATGGAGTCGCCCTTGAGGGGCTTCCTAGGATGGGGGAGGTGATTTGAGAGGGCCCTGCTGAAGGGAAGGACTCCTCCAAAAATAGAACAAACTCCTGCTCGGGAACAACAGGCTCCTCCCCAACCACCTCAGCAGGTGAGGTGTGGGCACTCCCCTCCACCTCGGTGTCTTTACCACCCAGGGGTCCGGCTCAGGATGCAGTCATGGGGATGGGGTGGACTGGCCGCCGGCAGATGATGGCCCAGCTCCGCCATCTGTGGATGACACAAAGCAGACACATGTTGGTGGTCCCACACACTTGGCACATGTACCCCCCCCCCCACATGCAACACACCAAATAGGGAATAAAAAACACTTACCTGTCCTGAAGCCTTCCTCCATGGAATCATATCCCGGTACCCCCTCCAACTGCTCCCTCTCCAGGCAGCGGGCGATCACCTCCTCCTCCGTGGTCAGGCTGACAGCACATGGGGGTGCACCCCTCGTGCCCCTCTCATGCCTCCTGTTAGTGGCCACCTTGCCCCGGACTTTGCACCTCAAATCGTTTATTTTTTTGGCTATGTCCGCAGCAGTCTGGGTGGAATAGCCCAAAATGTTGACCCTTCCAGCAATGCTCTCCAGGATGGCCTGCTTCCTATCCCATGTTGTCTTGCGGCTTTTCCTGCCATGGAGGAAATCATTGTAGGTCTCCATCACCGAGATGACTACAGACAAGACAAATTGAGGTTTCTCCTTTCTTTGCGGGGAACGGGAGCAGCCATCGCACAGCAAAAGTTACTTCCCTGGGGTGGGGGGAACCGGATATACTTTTGCGCCGGAAAGGCGCATCTGCGGCCGCTTTTATACACGCAACGCAACACATTGCGCTGCCGTTTCCCATGAAGTGGTGCCGACCGAAGTTGTGAGAATGCGCACAGGGGAGCGAGTGGAGCCCTCCCTCACTGCGCATGCTCCGTGGATGATGCGCTGAACGTAAGTCTCTGCGCTGGGCTCCGCCCCTTAATCATTTACATATGGTCACACCCACTTACACTTATGTCGGGTTGCGCCATCGCATTTTCGTTACTCTGTCGCAAAGTAACGAACAAGTGCTTGTTGAATACTGTACTTGACTCACTACTTCACAACTTCAGCTTGTTCAATTAAGCTTTGGAAATAAAGCATGGAAGCTGAAGGGTTTCTATGCAGTGCTTCACCAGATTTTTTACTCTCCAGTTTTTGTAAATTCCCCTCAAATGGTCTTTTGGCAGGATAAGTAGTAACTTTGGTCCCTCCAAACCAAGTTCTGTTAGCACTGGTTTCTTATAGTTATTCTTAACACAGTACAAAGTTCATAGTAATGTCCATAGATGTGCACAGCCTATTGCATTAGGGTGTGCACCCCAAAGCGCAAAAACACTTGCGAGTGTGTGTATAAATATATAAGGCAATGGACAGTATCGGAGCAGTGGAAGATGTCAGTAGGGCAGATGTTGGTTGGTGTCAGTAGTTAATTTTTCAATTACATTTTTATAATTGTATTATTTTTTATAATATTTTTATACAATCATTTTTATTTAATTTTTTAGGTTCCCCCCTTGGGGGGCTTTGGTGAAATATCAGAGGTCTAAACAGGCTCCTGATGCCTCACTTTTGAGACAAAGAAAGGGACCAGGACAGTCTCTTTCTCTGCAGCCAAGCATCAGGGGGAATCTGCCCAGCACATGGTGATTATTGTGTGCCCTGGCACAGCCTGTGCGCATGCCTATGGTACTGTCCATCTGCTGCAAGCCAGTGATTAGAGATTAGTGATTTCGCGAACCTAAAATTTTCCGTTCGCAAACGGCGAACACGAACTTCCGCAAATAGAGTTCAATGGGCAGGCAAATTTTAAAACCCTCAGGGACTCTTTCTGGCCACAATAGTGATGGAAAAGTTGTTTCAAGGGGGCTAACACCTGGACTGTGGCATGCCGGAGGGGGGATCCGCTTTTAATCCATAAATGGCATAAATGACCTAATATTCCTAAATTGTTTTGAATAACGTGCTTTAAAACATCAGGTATGATGTTGTATCGATCAGGTAGTGTAAGGGTTAGGGTTAGGGTTACAGACAGGGTTAGGGTTACAGATAGGGTTAGGGTTAGGGTTACAGACAGGGTTAGGGTTACAGATAGGGTTAGGGTTACAGACAGGGTTAGGGTTACAGACAGGGTTAGGGTCGGAGATAGGGTTAGGGTTAGGGTTACAGACAGGGTTAGTGTTAGGGTTACAGATAGGGTTAGGGTTACAGATAGGGTTAGGTTTAGGGTTACAGACTGTAACCCTAACCCTATCTGTAACCCTAACCCTGTCTGTAACCCTAACCCTAACCCTTTCTGTAACCCTAACCATAACCCTAACCCTGTCTGTAACCCTAACCCTAATGCCCCATATACACGAGCAGACAGATTTGTTCAAATCGGTCGGACAGACCGATTTGAACAAATATGTCTGCTGGGGACGTATTGGTTTGATCGTGTACACACGATCAAACCAAAATCCCCGCCGGCAGATGGCGCGCTGATGTGGCGGTGACATTGACGCCGCCACGTCACCGCACCAGGAAGTAAAACACTTCCACGCATGCGTCGAAACCATTCGACGAGTGTGCGAGAAGACATGTCTGCTGGTTAGCGTACTAACCAGCAGACATGTCGGGCGGACGGGTTCCCAGCCGACAGATTTGAAAGCATGCTTTTAAATCTGTCGGCTGGCCAAATCCGTCGGCTCGCCCGTACACACGATCGAATCTGTCTGCTGGGACGGTCTGGCAGACCGTTTCCAGCAGACAGATTTGATCGTGTGTATGCGGCCTAACTATCTGTAACCCTAAGCCTAGCCCTATCTGTAACCCTAACCCTGTCTGTAACTTACACACTCATGACATAAATTGTATTCCTTTATGCCTCAATCTTGGTGTAGTCTTGGGAGATTGCAGGCGATGTTTTTTTTTTAAAACCTATGGTCGTGCTGAGGTAGTTCAGCGACAGTTAAGTGACCCAGAAAACAAGTAGGCTAGTAGGCTTTAATGATCACCTTAGATGATCACAAAGAAAATTTATGTTTTTTCTATGCAAAATGTATCCAGCCGATCGCTTTTGGTCTGTTCACAATGAAGCAACGACCTTATCATCTGGTCATTGCCATTGCCAACACACTCATAGAGGTGGTCGCTTCATTGTGATACACAAGCCCCTTCACCACAACAAGGTAATGATCACAAAGGGGAATTGACACATGTATGTGCTTTTTTTTTTTTTTTGTAGCCACAGTGCAGCACAAAATCAGGTATTGTTACATTGCGGCCTGAACCCTAGTTGGTGGCGGATTAGTCACGCAAGTCATCCGGCATGCAGAGATAAAATACAGCAGCGTGTAAACCATTTTTTTCCCAAGGCAGCTCATCTCATCAGGCCTTTTTTAGTCAAATGTATCGCCCACTATCAGTCCCTTCAGGATCCATGCCTCATTTATCTTAATAAAGGTGAGGTAATCTAGACTTTTTTGACCTAGGCGACTTCTCTTCTCAGTGACAATACCTCCTGCTGCACTGAAGGTCCTTTCTGAAAGGACACTTGCAGCGGGGCAGGCCAGAATTTCTATTGCAAATTGGGATAGCTCAGGCCACAGGTCAAACCTGCACACCCAGTAGTCAAGGGGTTCATTGCTCCTCAGAGTGTCGATATCTGCAGTTAAGGTGAGGTAGTCTGCTACCTGACGGTCGAGTCGTTCTCTGAGGGTGGACCCCGAAGGGCTGTGGCGATGCGTAGGACTTAAAAAGCTCCGCATGTCCTCCATCAACAACATGTCTGTAAAGCGGCCTGTCCAGCATGGTCGTGGTAGGAGGAGCATTACTTTTACCTCTTTCCCTGTTAGATTCCCGTTGTGCTGTGACATCACCCGTATATGCTATGTAAAGCATACTTTTTAATTTATTTTAGAACTGCTGCATCCATTCCGACTTCCGGTAATTCGGTAACATTTCAGGCACTTTCTTCTTATACTGGGGGTCTAGTAGTGTGGCCACCAAGTACAGGTCGTTCTCCTTCAGCCTTTTTATACAAGGGTCCCTCAACAGGCACGGCAGCATGAAAGACCCCATTTGCACAAGGTTGGATGCTGAGCTACTCGTGTCCCGTTCCTTGTCGTCACTGATCTCACGGAAGGTCTGTTCTTCCCCCCTGCCACGTACAACACCACGGGTACCAGATAGGTGACAATGAGCAACCTGGGATGCCTGCTGTGGTTGGTCTTCCTCCTCCTTCTCAAAGCCACATTCCTCCCCTGACTCCTATTCCTCAGACTCCTCTTCCAGCGTTGCCGCAGGTCCAGCAAGCGATGCTGATAAGGCTGTTTGTGGTGGTGATAGTGACCACAACATTTCCTCTTCCTCTTCACACTCATCTACAACCTGATCCAGCACTCTTTGCAGGGCACGCTCCAGGAAGAAAACAAATGGGATGATGTAAGTAAGTGAGGACCACCAGTGCAAACAGCAAACAACATATATAATCAAAAGGGAATACCGTATCATAAGTCAAGCCAGGCTGAGGTCATACACATGGGGAGTCACCCGATGGGTAAGGATGGGACAGGACAGAGCAGGGAGCAGATGGATGGGACAGGACAGAGCAGGGAACGGATGGATGGACTAGCTGTGGGGTAAGAACTCAGGGGAGACAGGAACCAGGGGACAGGGCAGACAAGTCCAGGCGGGATCAGGGATCAGAATCGCAGACAGGATCAAGGCACAGAATCAGAGTCCAGAAGACGGGGTCAGGGTACAGGCTCAGGTCCGGAAGGTATGACGATACCAGGGCGAGGAGTGATTACACACACCGGGTATTATAGAGGCGTGCTGATTGCATTCAGGTCACACCTGAACGCAGGAAAGGCTGTGTGCTCCAAATGACCAAGAACCCCCCGCTGGTGGAGGCCAGTACTGCAGCCAGACTAACAGGCAGATTTACCAGCAGGGGGGGACCATTCCTGACAATGTGCCTTGCACGGCACATGTGTCAACTTGCCCAAATTCAGTGCCGCCAACAAATTGCTTCCGTTGTCACACACCACTTTGCCAATCTCCAGTTGGTGCGGAGTCAGCCACTGATCCACCTGTGTGTTCAGGGTGGACAGGAGAGCTGGTCCGGTGTGACTCTCTGCTTTCAGGCAAGTCAACCCCAAGGCGGCGTGACACTGTTGTATCCGGGATGTGAAATAGCCCCTGGGGAGATGGGGGGGGTGCAGTTGATGTGGAGCAAGACCAGCAGAAGACGAGAACTCAGCCAGGGATGTTATTGAAAAGGATGGAGTAGTAGGAGTAGAGGAGCAGGCAGCAGGCCAGCCTGCAAGTCGTGGCGGTGTCACCACCAACTCCTCTGCAGAGCCACGCATTTCATGCTTGGCAGCCGTCAGCAGGTTTACCCAATGCGCAGTGTAGGTGATATACCTGTCCTGACCGTGCTTTGCAGACCACGTATCAGTGGTCAGATTGACCCTTGCCCCAACACTGTGTGCCAGACATGCCATGACTTCCTTTTGCACAATAGAGTACCGGTTTGGGATTGCCTTTTGTGAAAATTAATTTCGGCTGGGTACCTTCCACTGCGGTGTCCCAATAGCTACAAACTTTTTGAAGGACTCCACCAGCTTTTATGGTAAAAGCTGGCAGGCTAAGAGTTCCAACAAGCCAGCTGTCAGACGCCGGGAAAGGGGGTGACTCTGTGACATTGGTTTCTTACGCTCAAACATGTCCTTGACAGGCACCTGACTGTGGGAAGATGAGCAGGAACTGCTCAAAGCGAAAGACGAAGTGGCGGGTGGTTGAGAGGGGGCAAGGATAACAGCAGTGGTTGACATGGCTGAAGATGCTGGACCAGGAGGAGTATGGTGGCTTTGAGCTTGTGTGCTGCTTGTACTCGTCATGTGTTGATCTCATAGGCGTTTGTGATGTGCGATCATCAACGGCGGATCCAGGGGGGCAACAGGGAAAATGCCCCCCGAGGCAATCATGTCACATTGGCTTTAAAAAAAAATGTTTTTTTTTTTAAGCATTTTTTTTAACCACTTGAGATCCGCCCCACATCTAAAGACGTCATTTTTTTGAAGATGGATATCTCGGTAATGGCAGCAGCTGCTGCCACAACCAAGATATCCATCTCTTTGTGGGGCGGACCTGTTAACGATAACGGCGGTCATCGCGGCGAAATTCGCTGCGAGATCGCCGTTATCGGCCGCGGGAAAGGGTGCCCCCCCTCCCGCCGCCGATAACGGCGATCTCGCAGCGAATCCGTAGCCGTCGGTAGCGGCGGAGGCGATCGGGTCCTCTTGCTGGCTGTCCGGGGATGCGACTGAGGGAAAAAATGTCCCTCAGCCGTCCCCATACCTCTGCTGGGCGGAAGTGACGTCAAAACGTCATTTCCGCCCAGCGTCTTAAAGAGACATTTATTTTGTTTACATTTATTCTTTTTTTTTTTTGCATTTAAGCCTGAATATGAGATCTGAGGTCTTTGCGAGTAGCGCCCGCATATGAAAACGGTGTTCAAACCACACAAGTGAGGTATCGCCGCGATCGTTAGTTCTAGCCCTAGACCTCCTCTGTATCTCAAAAAATGCAACCTGTAGAATTTTTTAAACGTCGCCTATCGAGATTTTTAAGGGTAAAAGTTTGATGCCATGCAACGAGCGTGCGCAATTTTTAAGCGTGACATGTTGGGTATCATTTTACTCGGCGTAACATTATCTTTCACAATATATTAAAAAATTGGGCCAAATTTATTGTTGTCTTATTTTTTAATTCAAGAAAGTGCATTTTTTCCAAAAAAAAGTGTGCTTGTAAGACCACTGCGCAAATACGGTGTGAGAAAAAGTATTGCAATGACCGCCATTTTATTCTCTAGGGCGTTAGAAAAATATATATATAATGTTTGGGGGTTTTAAATAATTTTCGAGCAAAAAAAACTGTTTTAGACTTGTAAGCACCGAATCTGAAAAACAGGCTCGGGGCTCAAGTGGTTAAACTGCTTTGCGGCAACGGCGGATCCATGGGGGGAAACAGGGCAATTGCCCCCTCCCCCCGAGGCAATCATGTCACATTGGCTTTAAATGTTTTTTTGTTTTTTTTTATAATTTTATTTTTAAACTGCTTTGCGGTGCCTGCAGCTGCCGCTGCCGAGTCTCTCACTCTCTCTCTCTCTCATCACCAGGGCTGGTAGCCTGCCTGTCCTGAGGCTGCTTTGAGCTGACTGCAGCTCTCCCCTCTCTCCTGCGTGTCTGACATCGGGCATCTCTGGCTGTGTGTGAGAGCTGGATCTGTGTTCAGCTGTGCTGCCTGTGCTAGACCTGCTTGTGTGATAGTAGATGGAGATGGAACACTGATTGAATCAGTGTTTTGTCTATCACACAAGCCCGTCTAGGGGAGGACCTTGCTAGAGCACACTGCCCTGCCGAACACAGACCTACAGCTCCTGTTTGTTCCATGACACACGTCGGGAGAGGAGATACCTGCTGTGAGTGATCGAGGCAATGCCATGGTGAGTGCCATGCACAGTGTGGCTGCATTAATAGACAAAAGTGGGCCTGCATTCATAGACAAAAGTGGGAGCGCATTTATAGACAAAAGTGGGACTGCATTAATATACAAAAGTGGGACTGCATTTATATACAAAAGTGGAACTGCATTTATATACAAAAGTGGGACTGCGTTTATATACAAAAGTGGGTCTGCATTCATATACAAAAGTGGGACTGCATTTATATACAAAAGCGGGACTGCATTAATATACAAAAGTGGGCCTGAATTTATGCACAAAGGTGTGGCTGCATTCATATGCACAGTGAGGCTGAAATGATGGGCACTGATGAGGCTGCATTGATCTCTTGTACCATGTCTTTAGTCTCTGACCTTCCCTTGTACCTGCAGTCTCTGACCATCTCTTATACCACGTCTGCAGTCTCTGACCATCCCTTGTACCATGCCTGCAGTCTCTGACCATCCCTTGTACCATGCCTGCAGTCTTTGACCATCCCTTGTACCACGTCTGCAGTCTCTGACCATCTCCTGTACCACGTCTGCAGTCTCTGACCATCTCTTGTACCATGTCTGCAGTCTCTGACCATCCCTTGTACCGCGTCTGCAGTCTCTGACCATCTCCTGTACCACGTCTGCAGACAAGTGGGCACAGTATACGCTGTGAGCCTGACACACACGGGCTGGCAGGCAACTGACTGCTATTCTATTGCAGTCAAAATGTTTTTTTTTTTTTACATGTAATCTACTGTGCCACCAGATATGAGTGGCACTGGTGACACTGGCAATGGTTGGCAGAGTAGACACTGTAGGCCTGGCACAAACACTTGCAGAAAACTAACTGCTACTCTCTATTGCAGTCAAAATTGTGTTTTTTTTTTACATGTAATCTACTGTGCCACCAGATATATGAGTGGTGGCACTGGGCAAGTGGGCACAATATACGCTGTGATCCTGACACACACGTGCTGGCAGGCAGATTACAGAGGAAAAAAAAGCAGACTGATGTACTAGCCCTATACAGGCTGTCAGTATATTAGGAAGAGCGGATCTAGTCTAGCTAAACTCAATGCAGCGTATAAATATATATACAACTCCTGGGATGCATATATATCCTCTACACACTGTAACTCTAACTGACTAGCCTGCCTGCCTGCTCTATCTGACTCCAAAAAATTACACTCTCTCTCTCTCTCTCTCTGTCTCTCTCTGTAAACCAACGCAACACACATTAGATTACAGAGAAAAAAAAAGGAAGACTGGTGGACTAGCCCAAAAAAGGGCTTTTTGGGGTGCTGTCAGGACGCTGTCCTTACGGCAGAGATCAGGTGAGTCTTTCAGGACTGGAGTGGACACTGAATACACTGGCTTAGCTAGCAATTTCCCTATTAAATCAGCAGCAGCTACACTGTCCCTCCTCTCACTAAGACTGCAGGTTTCGAATGAATCTAAAATGGATGCTGTACAAGATGGGAGGGTCTGGGAGGGAGGGTATGCTGCTGATTGGCTGGAATGTGTCTGCTGACTGTGAGGTACAGGGTCAAAGTTTGCCTTAATGATGACGAATAGGGGGCGGATCGAACATATGTTCTCCCGCGGCGGCGAACACAAACAAGCGATGTTCGCCTGGAACTATTCACCGGTGAACAGTTCTGTACATCTCTATTAGAGATAGAACAGCTTCAAAATATACTATTCAGACCAGAGATCATCTAGGAAGCAGGATCAGCAAGCAAAAGAGACAGACAAAGTTGGAGCTAAATGTTGCCAAATAACACACTAGGACTAACATGACAATGCACCAAATGATTTAGAAGTATTTATCATAAAGTTCTTGTGGGCCAGGGCCTAGAAAAGAAGTGTGTTTCCTTAAACCACATTTAGAAGTTTTGATACACTTTTTAAATATTTTGTTTCCATCTTCTGCCCACTTTCTTATTTACATTTGTGACTAAACTCAGCAGGAGTACTGTTCGGGTGGGATATGTAGGCGTAAGGGGTACAGAGGAAATTGAGAGAAGTGTACGAGGTTTTTAAAGTTCTAGTCATCCTCCCTTTCACTTGCCAATTGGTCCTTTCCTGAAGTTTTCTTTCCTTCACCTCCTGAACAGTGTGAATTCTGTAAAACTGTTTATTAAAACATTGTATAAAGATCTGCCACTTGTAAATGCTTAGCTTGATTCATCCTAGACAGACTTCATGGCAGGGGGCAGCTCAATATGGTGTGCCCATCATCCACAGCTACAACAAGAGCAGGTTGAGAAGCGGGTTAAATAATCTTAACCACTTAACAACCTCCTCACAACGATATACGTGGGCAGAATGGCACAGGCAGGCAGAGTAATGTATATATATACGTTATTCCCCTCCCGTGGGTGGGGGGAGGGATCTTACCCCCCTTTGTGCCCCAGGCAGTCGGCATTGTTACAGGAGCAATGCCTTCTGAGGGGGAGGCCACTGATTCATGGCCATCCCCTCATGATCGCTTCTGACTAGGGTTGAGCGAACCCGAACTGTAAAGTTCGGGTTCATACCAGACTTTTTGGATTTTTTGTACCCGGACCCGAACAATTTACTGTAAGTTCGGCTTCGGGTTCGGTGTTCAGAAATGTAATGGTGCGCTGCAGGGCAGCCAATCACCATTTGTTTTACTTGTGTGACCTTAACGCCGACAAGACGGAGCTTTTGCTGATCGGCCCACAGGCCAACTCTACCTTTTTACCTGCCTGGCCATCCTCGTTTGGCCCTGCCCCAACTCCAGCTAAGCAGGTTGAAAATCTGGGTATAATTTTTGATGCTGAAGTAAGCTTCGTACCTCACGTAAAATATTGCATAAAATCAGCCAAATATCATCTGCAATTATTACGGAAAATTAAGAATCTCTTCACCCAGCACAACCGTATGATCTTAGTTCATGGACTTATCCACTCTAGGTTAGATTGTTCTAAAGTTTTCTTTCTAGGGCTCCCACAGAAGTGGTTAAAACGATTGCAGATTACACAAAATCATCCTGCAAGACTAGTCACAAACTGCCCAAGGCGGAATCACATCTCCCCGGTGCTTAAGAATCTACACTGGCTCCCGATAGTAAAACGGGTTGAGCTCAAGGCACTCTGTCTGGTGTTTCGGGCCTATTGGAAACTAGGTCCGTTGTACTTATCGCACATGACACAACACTACTGTCCACCGAAAGAGCTTCGTTCGACTGACGCCTTGCTAGTTATTATTCAATCTAGCCGATCAGCTTCAAAAGGTGGCCGCCGGCTCCAAACACTGGGGAATTCTCTATGGAACAAGCTCCCTCATCAGCTCCGAGCATCCTCGTCCTTGATGGCCTTCCATAAGGGCTTGAAAACACTTATTTTTTCACAAGCCTACAGGTAGTGACTAGGCCTTCCAAGCACTAAGCAGGACGATGCCTTAATTCCAGGCTGCGGTCCATGGTTAGGGAGGTGTGATAGGCTTTTTGTGCCCTGAGACCCCCCCCTTCTTTTTATATCTCTGCTTATTTCTTGTCTGCTCCCCGCTTTTACTTAAGATGTCCTAGTTTCTTCTTTTTGCTCCTGGGAAATGGATACCCCCAGCTTGTTGGTAAGCGCTTAGACGCTAGTTTCACAACTCGCATTCAGCGCCCTATAAGTATTTATTCCAAACTGGGCACCAGTTCTCCAAAAGGATATCGGAGAACTGGAGAAAGTGCAGAGAAGGGCAACTAAACTGATAAGAGGCATGGAGGAGCTCAGCTATGAGGAAAGATTAGAGAAACTGAATTTATTCACTCTTGAGAAGAGGAAAATAAGGGATATGATCAACATGTACAAATATAAAAGAGGTCCATATAGTGAACTTGGTATTGAGTTATTCACTTTAAGGTCAACGCTGAGGACAAGGGGGCACTCTTTACGTCTGGAGGAAAAGAGATTTCACCTCCAAATACGGAAAGGTTTCTTCACAATAAGAGCTGTGAAAATGTGGAACAGACTCCCTCCAGAGGTGGTTCTGGCCAGCTCAGTAGATTGCTTTAAGAAGGGCCTGGATTCTTTCCTAAATACACATAATATAACTGAGTACTAAGTTCTGTAGGTAAAGTTGATCTGGGGTAAATCCGATTGCCTTTTGGATCAGGAAGGAATTTTTTCCCCTCCGGTAGCAAATTGGATCATGCTCTGCTGGGGTTTTTTGCCTTCCTCTGGATCAACTGTGGGTATGGAGTTGGCTGTATGGGATGTACTGTGTTTTATTTTGTTTGTTTATTATTTTTTTTTATGGTTGAACTGGATGGACTTGTGTCTTTTTTCAACCGGACTAACTATGTAACTATGTACAGTAACTATGTAATCCAATCCAATAAGCCATCACAGCCATGCCTACTAATGGCATGGCTGTGATTGGCCAGTGCAGCATGTGACCCAGCATGTGACTTAGACTCTATATAAGCTAGAGGCACACAGCACAGCTCTTCACTCTGCTTTAGATAGGGTAGGAAAAGGCTGCTGCTGCTGCTCTTCTGAGGGATAGAATTAGATAGGAGTCAGACTGTCCTACTTCAGAAATCACATTACTCAGGGATCTACATAGCACAGCAAGTCACTCTGCTTTAGATAGTTACTTTAGGGAAAGGTTCCTGCCTGCTTTTGCTTTTAGGGAGAGAAATAGGAGTCACTCTTGCTTCAGAAATCAAATTAAACCAGCACTGCATATGTTACTGTGAGATACACCCTTTAGATACTTTTCTTCTATTGTGCTACTCAAAAAACACCCATTTAGGGCAAAAATATATAGTTTGCAGTGTTTCCTACAGTGTTTGCAGTGTTTCCTCCATATCTATACGTGTGAGATAAACACTTTAGCTACTGTTCTTCTATTGTTCTATTCAAAAAACACCTATTTAGGGCAAAAACATATATTTTGCAGTGTTTCCTCCAGTGTTTGCAGTGTTTCCTCCAGTGTTTGCAGTGTTCCCTCCAGTGTATGCAGTGTTTCCTCCAGTGTATGCAGTGTTTCCTCCATATCTGTACGTGTGAGATAAACACTTTAGCTAGTGTTCTTCTATTGTGCTATTTAAAAAACAACCTTTTAGGGCAAAAAATATATATTTTGCAGTTTTCCCTCCAGTGTTTCCTCCATATCTATACGTGTGAGATAAACACTTTAGCTACTGTTCTTCTATTGTTCTATTCAAAAAACACCTATTTAGGGCAAAAAATATATATTTTGCAGTTTTTCCTCCAGTGTTTGCAGTGTTTCCTGCATATCTGTATGTATGAGATACACACTTTAGATACTGTTCTTCTATTGTGCTATTCATATTTTTTTTTATTTAGGGCAAATATTTCTTTTTGGTGTGTTTCCTGCATATCTGTACATGTGAGATACACCCTTTTAGATACTGTTCTTCTATTGTGCTATTCAAAAAACACCCATTTAGGGCAAAATATATATATATATTGCAGTGTTTCCTCCAGTGTTTGCAGTGTTTCCTCCATATCTGTACGTGTGAGATAAACACTTTAGCTACTGTTCTTCTAATTTGCTATTGAAAATACACCCATTTAGGGCAAAATAATATATTTAACAGTTTTTCCTGCATATCTGTACGTGTGAGATACACACTTTAGATACTGTTTTAATATTGTGCTATTCAGAAAAAAATTATTTAGGGCAAATCCATTTTTTTGGTGCATTTCCTGCATATCTGTACATGTGAGATACACCCTTTAGATACGGTTCTTCTATTGTGCTGTTCAAAAAACACCAATTTAGGGCAAAAATATATAGTTTGCAGTGTTTCCTCCATATTTGTACGTGTGAGATAAACACTTTAGCTACTGTTCTTCTATTTTGCTATTCAAAAAACACCCATTTAGGGCAAAAACATACATTTGCAGTGTTTCCTCCAGTGTTTGCAGTGTTTCCTCCATATCTGTACATGTGAGATAAACACTTTAGCTACTGTTCTTCTAATGTGCTATTCAAAATACACCCATTTAGGGCAAAATAATATATTTTTCAGTTTTTCCTGCATATCTGTACGTGTAAGATACACACTTTAGATACTGTTTTTCTATTGTGCTATTCAAAAAAAATTATTTAGGGCAAATACATTTTTTTGGTGTGTTTCCTGCATATCTGTACATTTGACATACACCCTTTAGATACTGTTCTTCTATTGTGCTGTTCAAAAAACACCCATTTAGGGCAAAAATATAGAGTTTGCAGTGTTTCCTCCAGTGTTTGCAGTGTTTCCTCCATACCTGTATGTGTGAGATAAACACTTTAGCTACTGTTCTTCTATTTTGCTATTCAAAAAACACCCATTTAGGGCAAAAACATATATATTTTGCAGTGTTTCCTCCAGTGTTTGCAGTTTTTCCTCCAGTGTTTGCAGTGTTTTCTCTATATCTGTACATGTACATTTTAGATACTGTTTTTCTATTGTGCTATTTGAAAAAAAAAATTAAGGCAATTTTTGTATTTTTTTTTGGTGCATTTCCTGCATATCTGTACCTGTGAGATACACCCTTTAGATACTGTTCTTCTATTGTGCTATTAAAAAAAAACACCCTTTTAGGGAAAGATCCTACATTTGAGAAATATGAGGAGAACGTGAAATAAGGGACATGGCCGTCGTGGTGCTGCTGGTGGAGCTCCTGTTGCAGGGAGAGGATGTGGTAGATCTGTGCGAGTAGACGACAGAGCCTGCAGCAGTATTTGGTCGGGCCTAATCTGGATCTACGAATGTTGAGGCCAGGAGCAGAACAGGCGATAGTAGATTGGGTTGCTGACAGTGCCTCCAGTTCCTTCACATTGTCTCCCAACCAGTCTTGAGCTGAAAGATCGGAGTTGGCGCCTGCAGCCGATGTCCATCAGTCTTTCACCTCACCCCCTTGCAAATCAGCCAAGCAGTCTGAGCCCCAAATCATGCAGCAGTCTCTTCTGCTTTTTTATGACTCTGTTAGCATGGTTTCCCAGGGCCATCCACCTAGCCCTGCCCCAGAAGTGGAAGAGATTGAGTGCACCAATGCCCAACCACTTATATTTCAGGATGAGTACATGGGGGACCATCACAGCACGTCTCGGATGATGAAGATACACAGTTGCCAACTGCTGCTGCTTTCGCAATTGTGAAGACCGACAAGGAGGGCAGTGGTGAAGACTGGGTGGAAGATGATGTGGAGGATGATGAGGTTCTAGACCCCATGTGGAATCAACATCATGCAGGAGACCTGTGTAGTTATGGAGGAAGAGGCGGTGGTCGCACAGAGCCACCAGCACAGCAGAAGAGGGAGCATGGTGCAAAAGCGGAGTGTGCGTCCCCTAGACAGTACACCTGCTACTGCCCAACGCAGCAAGGGACCGAGCACACCAAAGCCAGGTCCAAGGAGTTCCCTAGCGTGGCAGTTCTTCACACAATGCGCTGATGACAAGACACAAGTGGTTTGCATGCTGTGCAATCATAGCCTGAAGTGAGGCATAAACATTCTCAACCTGAGCACAACCTGCATGACCAGGCATCTAAGTGCAAAGCACGAGCTGCAGTGGAGTAGACACCTCAAAAACCAAGAAAGGTTTCTGGCTCCTCCTGCTTCCTCTTCTGCTTCAGTCTCGGCCTCTTTAACCACCTCTGTAGTGACAGTGGCACCTGCCACCCCGCAATCAGAGGATCGGCAAGCAACACTACCACCTGGGTCACCAAACATCTCCACAATGTCCCATGGAAGCGTTCAGCTCTCTATCTCCCAAACACAGGAAGTACCCTCCTACCCACCCGCAATCCCTGGCCCTGAATGCCAGCTATTCAAAATTCCTGGCCTTTGAAATGCCGTCTAGGCGAGCCATCCCTTCCCTGCACAACCAAGTGGGGGACAAAATCAGGTGTGCACTGCGCAACGCCATCTGTGGCAAGGTCCACCTAACTACGGATATGTGGACCAGTAAGCACGGTCAGGGACATTATATCTCCCTAACAGCACACTGGGTAAATGTAGTTTGGCGCATGTCTTTCCACCACCAAGGATTCCAGGGCGCTTCAGTTTGCCTCATGTTGCTAACTCCTCCTACTCCACTTCCTCATCCTCTACCGCCTCCTTATACGGTCAGCGTAATACATTCACCACTAACTTCAGCACAGCCATGGGTAAACGACAGCAAGCAGTTTTAAAACGTTCCTGTTTGGGGGAAAAAACCCACACCGTGCAGGAGTTGTGGAGGGAGATGGAACAACAGACCGATGAGTGGTAGGCGGCAGTGAGCCTCAAGCCAGGCCTGGTGGTGTGCGATAATGGGCGAAATCTTGTAGCAGCTCTGGTCCTAGCCGGTTTGACGCACATCCCTTGCCTGGCGCATGTGCTGAATTTGGTGGTACAAAGGTTCCTTAAAACGTACCCGATATGCCACAGCTGCTGCAGAAAGTGCGGGCCACCTGTGCGTACTTTCGGCGTTCTCACCCTGCTGCTGCTCGCCTGTCAGCGCTGCAGCGTAACTTCGACCTTTCTGCTCACTGCCTCATATGTGACGTGCCCACAAGATGGAACTCCACCTTGCACATGCTGGCCAGACTGTGCGAGCAGCAGCAGGCGATAGTGGAGCTTCAGCTGCAGCACGCACACGTGAGTCGCTCTGCGGAACAGAACCACTTCACCACCAATAACTGGGCCCCTATGTGAGACCTGTGTGCCTTCTTGCGCTGTTTCGAGTACTCCACCAACATGGCCAGTGCCGATGATGCCGTTCTCAGTGTTACTATCTCAGTTCTATGCCTCCTTGAAAAAACGCTTCGGGCGATGATGGAAGAGGATGTGGCACAGGAGGAGGAGGAGGAGGAGGAATCGGGATAATTTCCAATGCTTTCAGGGCAGTCATTCACAAGTGGCTTCGAGGGTGGGTTCCTGTACCAACAAACTCCAGGTCCACAATTGTCCAGCAAGAGCACAGTTCTGGAGGATGACGAGGTGGAGGATGAGGAGGAGGAGATGGAGGAGGAGGAACCATGTTCACAGCAGGGTGGCACCCAGACCAGCTCATGGCCATCACTGGTGCGTGGCTGGGGGGATACAGAGGACACAGACGATACACCTCCCACAGAGGACAGCTTTTTGTTGCCTCTGGGTAGCTGGCACACATGAGCGATTACATGCTGCAGTGTCTCCGCAACAACCTCCGTGTTGCCCACATTTTAACAGGTGCTGATTACTGGGTGGCCACGCTGCTGGATCCCCATTACAAGGACAATGTACCATCCTAGATGCGCTGCTGGTGGAATTCCCACTAGGCATGTGCATTTCGTTTCATTCCGAATCGAAATTCGGACAAATTTTCCATTATTCGGACATTCGGATGCATACGAATTCCCGAATTGCAATATTAGCGAATTTACCGAATCAGAACAAACGTTTTTGATTCCGAATCGAAAACCCGCGGACTAAATTTGATCGGAATTCGAAAAAAAAAAAAAAATTCGAATTTAATTCGAAAAAAATTCTATTCGAAAAGAGACTATTTGTTTTCTAATCTGGTTAAAATATTTTCGATTTCGACCGTTTTTTTCCGAAATTCGGTCGAAAACAAACGAATTCCGAAAACGGTCGAAATATTTTCAATTTCGACCGGATTTTTCGAAATTCGGTCGAAAACGAATGAATTCCGAAAACAAATTCAACACATGTAACAAACCTAAATTAACAAAATTTATTAAATGACGAATTGAAACGAAACAAAACAAATTTTTCACTTTTGCACATGCCTAATTCCCACCTGACAGCGGGGGCACAGTGGAAGCACATGGCGAAGGCAGGGGAGGAGGAAGAGGTCGCCAACGCAGCCAGTGTATTATCTGAACGTGTATTTAGCACGGCAGGGGGGCGTTATCACAGACAAGCGCAGCCACCTGTCCAGAGCCAATGTGGACAAGTTCATGTTCATTAAAATGAACCAGGCATGGATCCCACAGGACTTGTCCGTACCTTGTGCAGAATAGACACGTATATCGGCCTTACCCAGCCATTCTTGTATTTCTGATCTTTCTCACTCTTTTAGGGTGTACCCTAATTTAAAAAATAAATACATTAAAAACAAAAACCTGTGTTGGCTACCTCGTCCTCCTCTACCGCCGCTTCCACCTACACCGCCACATCCACCGCAAACACCACAACCTCCTACTCCATATGGACCTCGTCCTCCTAGGTCAAGATTTTTTTTTTTAAATGTATGTATTTTATGTTATTTTAAGTTATTTCCCTATTCACATTTATTTGCAGAGTACTTGCCGTGCTCTTACCAACATTTTGCTGCCATTTGCAGCCCTCTAGCCCTTTCCATTCGTTTTTTAGAGACATTTCAGTACTGAAAAGTTCGGGTCCCCATTGACTTCAATAGGGTTCGGGTTCGGGGTCAAGTTCGGGTCAAGTTCGGGTCCCGAACCCGGACTTTTTTCCGAAGTTTGGCCAAACCCGTTGAACCCGAACATCCAGGTGTCCGCTCAACTCTACTCCTGACGAATGTAATGCTTCCTCTGCCTTCCTCTGCCAGTGAAAGTGTAAACACAGGCAGAGGAAGTGATGTCACTCTCCTCGTGTTGGTCTTTTCGACCAGCGCCCGAGGAGAGAAGACATCTCAAGTAAGTGCACCAACAGTACACTGACACCAGTACATGTAGGCACACTTTTCACCCCCCCCCAATCATCCCCTGATCACCCCCCTCAATCACCCCCTGCACCCCCAGTCTCAGTGTCACTGATTGCAGTGTTCATTTATTTACTGATCACTGCATTTTGTGTCATTTGTGCCTGCAAAAAGTGTTAGGGCAGTTAGTGGTAGGCCTCTTTAGGTGTAGGGTACCCCCCTAACCCCATTAATAAAGGTTTAACCACTAAGCAATCTTTTTTCTGATCGACGTATTGGTGTCGCGGGAGACGCTAGTTAGCCTGTTAGTTTTTTTAGGTTCACCATCAGGTTTTTTTATAGCGTCAGGAACCCCCAAAAACTACCTAATAAAGGGTTTTTTTTTTTTTTCAATCTTTTTTTTTTTTATTAGAGAAAAAGAAAAAAATCAGAGTACAAATTACAGCCAGGGTACCTAAGTACCACACAATAACACATAGTCAAAACATATCAAATACATACTCTGAAAGTAAGCAACTTTTATATCTTATAACAAAGAAAAGCAAAGGGAAACATCACTTGTCTAGGATATTACCCTCTACTAACTAATGCTAGAAGGAGAGAAGAAAAGGAAGAAAGAAAAAAAAAAAAAGAGAGAGGGGGCCCAAGACACCGTAGTGAACGAACTATCTAACGTCTTCTACCTACCACGAGGAGTGGAGAGGAAATGATCAAAGTCAGGACTACAATCTCATTCCGTATAAAATTGTAACTATTGATTAGAATACCTGAACGTCACCCAGGGTAACCATGTCTGATTGAATTTTTTTGACGATTCCCTGGCAATTGCTATAGTTTCCTCCATTTGATGAATATTCTCTATGGAGCTAAACCATTCCGATATGGAAGGAATATCTTTCGATTTCTAGTGCCTGGGAATCAAAACTTTCGCTGCGTTCAATAGATGTCTAGTCAATGATTTTTTATAATGTTGCATAGAGCAGTCGGCAATGTGGAGTAAGCAACATGCAGGCGTAAGAGAGATTGTGGTACCCGTAATGGCCTTGATCATTTCACACACCCTATCCCAGAATGGTCTCAGACAAGAACACTCCCACCAAATATGAAAAATGGTACCCGGATCTTGCTCACATCTCCAGCAAGAATCCGATGTCAGCGGGTACCATTTTTTTATTTTGACCGGAGTAGCATACCATTGTGTCAAAAGTTTATACGACATTTCCTGCAATCTCGTGCCAATCGCACACTTATGGGCAAAAATGCAGGCACCTTTCCATTGCTTATCAGTAAAGTTTGTTTTAAGCGCATTTTCCCATTGTACTCGTATTCCGGAAGCTAACCCCCCCCTATCTAGTTGGAGCCAGGAGTACATGAGAGAAGTAGATCTCGGAACCAAAGCTCCAGCCAAGCAGATTTGTTCAAAGGGAGTTATCGGTCTAAGAAATTGTTTTTTAGTCTTGGAAACCTGTGTATAGTTATGCAGCTGGCGGTAAGTCCAGAATGAGAGAGAGCTCTGAGAATTTATCTCCTTTTTAAGGGAATCAAAAGATTTTAAGGTGTTAGCCTTAAAACAATTTATCATTAAGAGGGGCATCGATTGATCAGTTGATGCCAAAAAATGCAGGTCCATCTCCGGCATGAAATCAGGATTACGTGTAATAGGGGTAAGTGGACCGGGACATGAGGACAATTTATGATGTTTCAACATCCTATGAAACACTCTAAGCGTAGACCCCACCAAGGGATGCTGCTGCAAACTCTGCGGGAGTTTCCCCCAAGGAATCCAAGGTAGGAATCTAAGTTGTAGTGTGGAAAATGTTTCCTCTAATATAACCCAATCCTTCTGCTCCCTATGACAGTTCCAGTCCACAATTCTAGCTAGATGCATCCCGGAGTGATAGAGTTTGAAATCCGGCAGGCCTATACTCCCCTCGTCCTTAAATTTTGAGAGCGTATCCAGCTTTATCCAAGGTTTTTGCCCCTTCCAAATAAAAGTACGTACAATAGCCTGAAGTCTTTTAAAAAAAAGACCTGGAAGTGGAATAGGTAAAGTATGAAAATAATATAGGATTCTGGGTAAGATTACCATCTTCAATATGGCAGCTCTGCCAAACCAGGAGAAAGGTCTAGAGGTCCAACCTTTAAGATCTACTTGAATTTTTTTTAACAAGGGGGGGAAATTAATGTTATAGATATCTCCAAAGTTAGCCGCCAGTTTAATTCCTAGATAGGTAATAGATGACGTTACCCACTTAAACGAGCTGGAAGAGCGTGCACTCTCTAAGGAATCGGGTGACAGTGTAAGATTAAGGGCTTCCAATTTAGAATCATTAATTTTCATATTGGAAATATAGCTGAAAATTTTAAAGGCTTTAGAAAGGTTCGGAATTGAGTCATCAGGCCGTGTCAAAAAAAATAAAAAGGTCATCCGCATATGCTGCCATTTTAAAGTCACGCTGGCCTATCTGAAAACCCTTTATCTCCGGATTTGCATTAACTGTGCGAATAAAAGGCTCTAAAGATAAATTAAATAGAAGAGGGGAAAGAGGACATCCCTGCCTTGTGCCATTGTTTATATCAACTGCTTCTGAAAGAGTGCCATTGATTTTAAGCTGTGCCCGAGGTTTATAATATAAAGCCGATATCCACGCCATCATGTGAGATCCTAGCCCAATATGTCTGCAGGTAGCAAACATATAGTCCCATGCGACACGATCGAAAGCCTTCTCCGCATCAGTTGAGAGGAGAAGGCCCTCAATTCCCTGAGTATGTGCAAAATGAACCAGATTAAGGGCTTTTATGACATTTTTAACCCCCTGATTGCCCCCTAGTCACCAGTGATCATCGTATAAGTGTCACTGGTGACGCTAGTTAGCTAGTCAGTTATTTAGGTCCATCATCAGATTTTTATAGCGTCAGGTAACCCCATATATTACCTAATAAAGCTTTGAATCCCCTGATTGCCCCCTAGTTAACCCTTTCACCAGTGATCACTGTATAAATATTATGGGTGATGCTGGTTAGTTAGTTTGTTTTTCATAGTGTCATGGCACCCGTTGTTTATTACCCAATAAAGGTTTAACCCCCTGATTGCCTGGTGGGTGATATCAGTTTTAGGGTCAGTTAGGGTCTGCGTTGCCCCAGGCAGCATCAGATTTGTTCCAGTAGCGCTAACACCCACGCACGCAGCATACACCTTCCTTTGTGGTATAGTATCTGAACGAATCAATATCTGATCAGATCTATACTAGTGTCTCCAGCAGTTTAGGGTTCCCAAAAATGCAATGTTAGCAGGATCAGCCCAGATAACTGCTAGCACCTGCGTTTGGCCCCCCTGCCCAGCCCTGCCCAGCCCACCCAGGTGCAGTATCGATCGATCACTGTCACTTACAAAACACTAAACACATAACTGCAGCGTTCACAGAGTCAGGCCTGATCCCTGTGATTGCTAACAGTTTTGTTTTGTAGAGTTTGATACAGTTGCTAGGTGCTTTTTTTCCTGTGAATCTTACTACCAATAAATTTAGAGCCCAAAATGGCAAACCGAAGTTACAGAAATGAAGAGGCCTACACGTTTCTGAGCATGACAGATAGTGAAGAGGAAGTCACTCATCTGTCAGATACAGGCTTAGAATGCGATCCTGTAGACCACGGGTCTTTAAACTATGACCCTCCAGTTGTTCAGGAACTACAATTCCCATCATGCCTAGCCATGTCTGTGAATTTCAGAGTTTTACAATGCCTCATGGGATGTGTAGTTCCGCAACAGCTGGAGGGCCATAGTTTAGGGATCCCTGCTGTTGACGACAGCAGCCCCAGACAGATAGCACTAATGACAGAGTTGTGGTCCATGCCAAGGTCAGGCGTACTGACCCCATTCTTCTTCTGCTGTTGTTGAGGTGCAAGAACAGCTAGAATCTCATATTAAGCAGAGAAGTACTAGTGCCGCTAATCCTTCTGGTGAACTGACAAGCACCAGCGGCTTAGTAGACCCTGGTTGTACATCCAGCACTGCAGTAACACTTGGTGACGTGGTGAGTCCCATAAGTGCAGTTCAAGCTGGCGAGGAAACAAGCACAAGTAGTGTCCCGCTGCCACCAAGAAGACAAAGACTGGCCTCTCATGCCCATAGTGTCCTTCCTGCAGAATTTGCCAATCCTAATTAGGAGCCCAACACTTCTGTAGCACCCATTCTTCCCCCATTCACTGGCCAACCCGGAATTCAGGTGAAAACTGTTGATTTTACGTCACTTAAATTTTTATTTGCTTTTTTTCATGGAAGATCTCTATAGACCTATTGTGGACCAAAGTAATTTGTATGCTGGTCAATTCATTGCCACTAATCCCCAGTCCTCCCCTTGCCAGTGAATGGAAACCAATTACGGTTTCTGAATTGAAGACCTTTCTGGGCCTATCCCTCAAGATGGGCATAGTTAAAATTAGTAAGTTGTGGTCATATTGGTCCATTGACCCAGTTTAACATTTGCCCCTCCTCTCTGCCTCCATGACCAGGGCATGATACGAGAAGATCTTGTGGTTCATGCACTTCAATAATGAATTCTGTCATCCTCGTGGAGACCCTGGATACAGTTGACTCTATAAAATTCGGCCCCTTGTAAACCACTTCAACTAATGTTTTGCAGCCTTGTTTACTCCCCAACAAGTTGTCTGCATTGATGAGTCCCTGATTACTTTTTCTGGCCGCTTGTCTTTCAAACAGTGTCTTCCCAGCAATAGTGCCAGATATGGGGTTAAGATGTATAAGCTCTGTGACAGGGCCACAGGCTATACATGTAGTTTTATGGTTTACGAGAGAAAAGATAGTCAAGTAGAGTCAGAGAACTGCCCAGATTACATAGGGAGCACTGGCAAGATTGAGTGGAACTTGGTGTCACCCTTATTCGGAAAGGGGTACCACTTGTATGAGAACAACTATTACACAAGCGTGCCACTTTTTAGTCACTTGTTTGATCATCAAATTGGTGCATGTGGCACCATGCGACCTAATTGCCGGGGCTTACCCCAGAGGCTTATAGATTCCCATCTTAGGCTGGGGTAGAGAGGCTGCTTCAAGTGTAATAATTTGCTCACTGTGAAGTAGAGGAATAATAAGAATGTTTTTGTTCTTACCTCCCTTCATGCAGACACGACTGTCCAAATTACTATGCTCATGTGCTATACAGCGCTTCAGGATGGACTGGATCCTTCCTTAAATTCCAGGAAGAGATTATCAGAGCCCTTCTGTTTCCAGATGGTGCTTCACCTCACTATTCCCAACCAAATGTAGTAAACCGGCTGCATGAGAGGCATTTTCTGTATGTCCTTCCTGGTACCCCTACCCAACGAGCCCCCCAAAGAAGATGTGTCCGTAGCAAGAGCGGATTTAGTGGCATTTAGGCGTGACATCTGTTATTATTGTCAACGCTGTCCTGACAAACCGGAAGCTACAAGTATTTCATGACTTAGATTTCTCTGGATATAAACAGCGCTATTGGGAAATTGGTCGATCTTGGTGTGGTCAGATGCTGTCAGATGCATCAGATAGGAAGATGGGTTACTGTAGTTAGAGGGAGTGGAAGGGGCTTGCAGACAAGTAAGGCCAATCCTGTATTTGTGCATCAAAACAAATTTGCCAAGTTGGGTGAAGATGTGGAGGTGGCTAACACAGAGGTGGCAGCACTAGATGTTACTGCTACCCCTAACAGCCAGGAGAGCAACCCATCTAGTAGAAGTGGTGAGGGGAGTGCAGGTAGGCCTAGACAGTTGGTGGTAATAGGGGATTCTATAATCAGAAGGACTGATAGAATAATTTGGCGCCAGGATCGCCTCAACCGAATGGTTTGCTGTCTCCCTGGTGCCAGGGTTCGGAATGTGGTGGACCGGGTGGATAAATTACTGGGAGGGGCTGGGCATGACCCAGCTGTCTTGGTCCATGTTGGAACCAATGACAGTATACATGGAAGGTGGAGGCGCCTTAAGAATCAATTTAAAGAACTCGGCTGCAAGATGAAGGGAAGGACCTCCAAGGTGATATTCTCTTAAATATTGCCTGTGCCATGCGCAACACAGGAAAGGCAAGGGGAGATTAGAGAGCTGAATGCATGGCTAAAGACCTGGTGTAGGAAGGAGGGATTTGGGTTTCTAGAGCACTGGGATGACTTTTCATTGGGGTGCAACCTATATGCTAAAGATGGTTTGCACTTGAATGGAAGGGGGTCTGCTGTGCTGGGGGAGAGGTTTAGGGGAATGCTGGAGGAGTATTTAAACTAGACTTGAGGGTGGATGGTGAACTAGAATTACATCGGGCACACAGGTCAGTTAGGGGTCAGACATTAATGGAGAGTGGAATGGGGATAGATGGAGGTGGGGTTATGGCAGGTGACAAGAAAGTTCCCATGTTGCAAACAGCCATTGGAAATCATAGTGCCATTTGCACTTCTAAAAATTATATGAAAAACACCAGCGAAAAATGTAACAATACATTTAAGTGTTTGTTCACCAATGCCAGAAGCCTTCCAAGCAAAACAGGTGAGTTGGAAGCTCAGGTGCATGAGGAGAGCTATGATGTAATCGGTATTGCTGAAACTTGGCTTCAATCCTCACATGACTGGGCTATTAATATTCCTGGCTATGCTCTCTTTCGGAAAGACAGGGTAAAAAGGAAAGGTGGAGGCGTCTGTCTCTATGTGAGAAGTGACCTCAAAGCAAGCGTGAAAGAGGACCTGATTGATGGAGAGTGTGATGAAGTTGAAGCATTATGGGTGGAACTGCATACAGATGTGCGTAGTTCAAAGTTAATCAATTTAGTTTGTTATAGACCACCCAATGTTAATGAGGAGGTGGAGACTCGGCTCCTTGCACAGATGGAAAGGGCTGCAAGGGCTGGGACGGTGATAAAATGGGGGATTTTAACTACCCAGAAATTGTCTGGAATAATGGAATTTCTGGGACAGTTAAAGGACAAAAATTTAAAAACCTATTGCAGGACAATTTTATGGTCCAGTTTATTGAGGCCCCAACTAGCAATGATGCTCTGTTGGACTTGGTAATCTCAAACCATGCAGAGCTTATTACTAATGTTCAGATAAAGGAACACCTGGGTAGCAGTGATCATAACATGATTTCATTTAATATTAATTATAAGCAAGAAATACATACAGGAAAGATAAAAACACTTAATTTCAAGAGAGCAAATTTTTAAAGCATGAGGACTGCTCTCCAGGGCTTGGACTGGGAGGGAATATTGGCACAGATGAACACAGAACAGAAATGGGAATTCTTCAAAAAGACTCCTTGGAACCTCACTGCAAAGTATATTCCCATGGGCAATAAGTTTAAAAGGCTAAAGATAAAACCTATGTGGCTCACGGTCAAAGTTAAAAAAGCTATAAACAATAAGAAAATAGCTTTTAAAAAATGTAAAAATGAAGGAACACTAGTGTCGTTTAAATGTTACAAAGAATATAATAGAATATGTAAAAAGGAAATAAAGGATGCAAAAATACAAAATGAACGACAGATTGCAAAAGATAGTAGGACAAACCCCAAAAAATTCTTTAAATATATTAATAGTAAAAAGGTCAAGTCTGAGCATGTAGGCCCTTTACAAAATAATCTAGAGTGGGTGACTGAGGACATAGAGAAGGCAAATTTATTAAATGCTTTCTTCAGCTCTGTTTATACAATGGAGAATGGGGGAGCTCGTGTCCATAATGGGGGTGGGAGTGACACAGCCCCAAATCCACAATGGCTCAAAAGTGATATGGTCCAGAAATATTTAGACAAAATAAAGGTGGATAAAGCACCTGGACCAGATGGCATCCACCCACGGATCCTAAAAGAATTGAGCTCTGAAATTTCAAAGCCACTGTATCTAATTGGTATAGAAAAAAAGACCACGCTATAAAACCCCTCCCCCCCAGGAACTACAGGCTGCAGCAAGCGTGTGATAAACAGAAGACAATGGAATATAAAAAGCCGCGCCACATAAAAGATCATCAGAATTAATTACACCAGTATCAATGATGGTAAACACAATACTACTAGAGTCCATTAAAGTCCATAGTGATGGTAAAAATAATAATTCCCAAGAAGAGATCCTCTGTTTAATGTCACCAAACGAACAAATTCCAAAAGGTGCACCCGCCACCAAGTGAATGAGCAGCTTACCAGAGGTCAGACATAAGCCAGTGTCTGACTATAACCCAGTCACGGCCTTTGAATCCCTGTGGTTCCCGAAATCATCCAGAGTTGACCAGGACGGAACACTTCTTACACTCCGGATAAAGAAAAAGGCGCACATAGCATAATTCCGTGGGTGAAATTTTTAATGTATAAATAAAAATGTACTTACACAGCACACATGATAAACGAGCATAAAAACAAATATTGCCGGCCGGCATGCGGGAGCCCTCCTCCTCAACGTGGTGACGTCACTGCGTCACCTCCCATACGCGTTTCGTCACTAGAAGGACGTTCTCATTGAGAACGTCCTTCTAGTGACGAAACGCGTATGTCATTGTAATTTTCCCGCAACTTGTGGCAAAATATTCTTCTCAGCAAATAGTTTGGGGTGTTTACTTTCCAAAATGGGGTCATGGGGGGTTTTGCTATCTTGGCATTTTATGGCCTTCAAAACTGTGAGTGAGGAGTGAAATAAAAAATGTACGCCCTTACGTGGCTAGGCTCCCAAAAAGTCCCACACATGTGGTATCCCTGTACTCAGGGGAAGCAGCAAAATTTGTTTTGGGGTGCAATTCCACATATAGCCATGGCATGTGTGAGCAATATATCATTTAGTGACAAGTT
Source organism: Rana kukunoris (assembly GCA_029574335.1). NCBI lineage: Eukaryota > Metazoa > Chordata > Amphibia > Anura > Ranidae > Rana > Rana kukunoris. The sequence goes on from CM056059.1 coordinate 246,254,265, forward strand.
TTTGTCATTATTCAATCACTTGGGACAAAAAATAATAATATTCAATGGGCTCAATATGCCTCTCAGCAATGTCTACTTTACAAAATGTTTTTTTTTTTTGGGGGGGGGTGGTTGTACTGCACTGCCAGTGCTAAATTGTAAAAAGTCCTCTGGTCTTTAGGCAGCCTAATGGTCCGGGGTTAATCTCACTTGCTTTATTCTGAATACACTATTTTTCGGTAATCTCCTGACTATGAAGCAGAATGTTGTTTGGATTGGGTATATATGTACACTTTATAAGAACTTGCGTTGAACAAGATTTAACAGTGTTTTTCACCTTAATGTAGAAGTTTTGTGCATAGTAGTAGAACAGCTTCTTGCATCCTGTTTGGAAGTAGATTGCTAATAAATCTATGCTTTGTAAGCATATAATAAAATCTGCATCCTAATATAATGATTTGCATTCTCTGGTTCATGACAGAGGCAGCAATCTGAGGGAGGTCTTGTAATAACTCACAGCATTTTACAAAAGCCATGGAAGGAAGGCAATACATCTCCTTCAGACTTGTCCTAGAAAAAAATAGCTCCATCTGCTCAATTCCGAGGAATATATCAAGTATACATGTGTTAAAAGTGGATGTAAAAGGGAGCAATAATTAAACAGGAAAACAAATGGTATGTAAATTATGCTGGTGGATAGATAGAGAAAAAAAGCAACGTTAGAAGATGGTATGAGCAAAAATGCTTTATTTACATAAATGCTAATTTTACCATAGTAATCTTTCACACTGTAAATCTTTGCATCTCTCTGTTTCAGTAACAAGAATGGTAAATGTTTCCTAAAGGTTTTCATTAAAGGGAATATATCATGTAGTATGTATCCTGTTTATTTAAGTACCATATTCAGTAGAAAAAAATAAGAAAATGTTTGAATTTTCTTTTACATTTTTTTTTAAATCAGGTAAATAATACATATTGCAAATAAATATGTTAGATTTACCACTTGTCATTCAAGGCTATTTACCGAAATGTTGCAGAAATCTAGTTTATTTCTACACTGTGAACAGCCTGTCTTCGGTTGAAAGCATTAAAACAATAATAGCTCCTTATAGCTACTCCTTTGTCCAAATTTTTTTCAGTTTTAATGAATCGGCATAAAAATGTTTACTGTGTCCCAAACACTTGAAGCTTCATTGCAGTGTGCCATTGTAAATCATTGTGCAAGGTTGATCAAGCATGTGTGAAGGTCACCTCATGAATCAGGCTAGCTTACTTGTACATGTATATGCCTTATATCCATGAAGCTTTGTTGATCTTTAGTAGATCAGAAAATAAAATATTTGCCTTTTGTTCAGAAAACTTTGCCGGGGGGCGTGGCTTGGACGGGACCCGAGATGGCTGCTTGAACGAGTAGCTCCGGCACAAAGAGGACGAAAAGACGCCTGTTTCAGGGACTCACCTAGTCATAGGAGATGGGCAAGTCGACTAGGAGCTCATCGACCCCCCGCACCCTAAAAGAGAATGGGTCGCAACTCGGCAACAACATCCCGGAGATGTTCAGGACACGTCAGACGGGACCGCCCGTGGAGAGCCAGGCCGTGCAGGCCTCATCCCTGGCCTCAATTAATAGCGCGGCCGAATCGATGTCCGACGGCGAGGGAGCCACACCGCTTAACCCAAGCTTACTGGACCTCCAGAAGGACCTACAGAGGGTGGCTCTTGACATTAAACACACCCTGACTTCGGCCATCTCGGATCTCAAGTCCGACATCCACTCGATGAACCACCGCATCGAAGCAGTGGAGGAATCTTCTCACATGCAGGCGGCTGCTATAAGGCAAGTGCAAAAATCTTATGACTTACAGCTTCCACATATATTTGAACTCCACAGACAAGTGGAAGATTTAGATAACAGGGGACGCAGACACAACATTAGGGTGAGGGGGGTCCCTGAGAGTGTAGATCAGGCCACGATACCACAGACTGTTTGCTCCATTTTTAATGATCTACTTGGCCGGCCGGCAGATTCCCCTGTGGAGATGGAACGGATCCATCGTGCACTAAGACCCCCCCCCCCGTGACTCTGAACCCCCCCGAGACATTGTGTGCTGCATTGTTAACTTTCCCCTCAAAGAGGAGATTCTCAGGAAGGCAAGAGAAAGGGGCCGCATCCTCTTTAATGGTGCGGACATAAAACTGTTTCAAGATCTTTCCCAAATAACTTTACAAAACAGACGCACCCTGCGCCCCCTCCTGGATTCCCTGCGAGCTCACAACATCCAATATAGGTGGAAGTTTCCATTCTGCCTTTCGGCCTCTACCAGGGGACGTACTGCACTCCTCCGGACCCCAGAGGATCTACCCTCCTTCTGTGAGCAGCTTGACATCCCACCGGTTGACTTACCAGAATGGTACCCCTTCTTCTTTCCTGCAGAACCATGGAAACCAGTATCTCACACCTCATCATCGAAGACACAAAGGCAACGCTCCAGGCGTCGCAGGCTAGACCCCATTGCTGCGGGCGACCGCCAGTCGCGGCGAGATCTTCCCCAGCAAAACTCGGGGATGGCTGCTACCCCCCATAGAGGTCAACAAGATGCTTGATTCCTCCTGCCCTCGACCCTAGCCTCAATTGCAGATTGAAAAGACAGTTTCCTGCTGATGTTTCTGACTGCCTAACTCCTTTTTGCTCTTTTTTGCCCCTTTTTTTTTTGTCTTTGCTTCCAGCTTGTTGTTCTCCCTCATCATCTTTACCACAGCGACGGAATCTAGATGTCGCCGCTTCTTCATAATCTGGTATTGCTATCTCAGATCAGGATCCAATTGTCCCGTGCCTGGGAACTCTACCAGACAGGTATATACTCTTGCTTATGCTTCTTCTTGGGTCATTTTGCTGGTTGAGTCATGCGGCTTCTCTTTCATAACCCTCTCATTGGTTTCTGAAAGACTTCATAAGCCTTCGCCTTAGGGTCGCCGCTCAAATCCCAAGAGGAGAATGACAGCCATCACCCCGCTATATTCGCAGGTACTGAGCCCAATATCTATGCTCCACCAGACCCTTTCTGATAGATGTCTGCTGTGCGTAGGCTCCTAGAATGCGAACTATACAGAGACAGGGAACTAACATTGATGTGGGATGGGTACATAGGTTGACATTTTCTACGTTTAACTAAACACCTGACCTGTTTGACTAGTGTTGTAGTAGCCTCCAGTTCTCTTTTATTTTATTTTTTTATTTGTTTGTTTGTTTGTGGTGTTCCTCTTAATTTTATCCTTAATGTTTGACTAGTACGTATATTTACTATGTTTACCTAGACAGAGGGGAAAAAATGTACAATGCGCTAGATGAGATGCTCATCGCCTGGCAACAACCCAGGCCTGCATGCGAGATCATTGTTCTACTCACGATAACCTGTTACTATTGTTACATGTTGTGCTTTGAAGCTCTGCTATTTGTGCACTTACTCCATCAATCTCTCATGGTCTGTATGATCGATTGGGTCGTTATGTTCTGTTCGCTTATTGACATGCTTAAGTATTCCTCAGGACGCAAATCCTATCTCCTTCCAGCTAACTGTTTTCTTTTACCATCCCCTGATTTCCATTTTGCTCCTTTATCTTTTTTTTTTACTCTTCGTCCTCTTTGGTGCTGTTTTATTTGGTCCGGTTTTCTGTCTCCCCCACAGCTTTCCTAACGGATTACAGCTGACTTTCCGGATTCCCCCCCCCTTAGGTGGCTGTATACTTCTATAGCCGCCTCCGGTATACTCCCATACCTGGGATAGAACCACCCTGTAAAGGTGTAAATTTCAAGTTGTGCTTAGCTCCCCTTTAAGAATTGGTCGCCTTAGACCTGTCCTTTCTTGATCCAATATGTATATACCCATCTTCTGTCCCCTCCCCCTCCTTTTCTCCCCACCTCCTTTTTCTTTTTCTCTTTTTTTCCTCCCCCCCTTGTTTTTGTTTTGTCTTGTGTGTTCCCCCTTTTTTTTCTCTCTCCCTTTCTCCTTCTCCCCTTTCCCCTCGCTCTTCCCTTCCCACTTCCCTGGGGTCCAGTGGGCGATCTCCGGATAACACCGAGTCGCTTTGTCTAATTAATTACTCGGAACTTCAGCACAAATATTTTAGTCCCCGATAGGCAGTAAAATGAAGAAAGATCCGACGCTTAGACAACAACTCTCACTTAAATGTCTCTCTCTGAACGTTAAAGGCTTAAATCTCCCAGAAAAAAGATCGCAGGTTCTAACATCTTTGACTAAACACAGAGCCCACTTTCTCATGCTCCAGGAAACACATTTCCGATCGGACGCAATCCCTAAACTAGAGAATCACATATACAAGCGAGTGTTCCACTCAACTAACCCAGATTCCAAAACCAAAGGGGTGTCAATCCTAATCTCCAAACACGCTGACTTTCAACTGACAGACACGATGGCTGACCCCGAGGGCAGATTTATTTTTGTTAAGGGCAAATACGCCTCCAAATCGATCACGTTGGCGAATGTTTACTGCCCTAACAACCACCAAGTCTCATTTTTCAGGAAAATTTGTGATAGACTCGCCACCTTTTTAGAAGGGATTGTAATATTGGGAGGGGACTTTAATGTGCCTCCTAATCCATCCTTAGATACTTCCTCGGGCACATCTTCACTCCCCTACAGAGCACTGCGTCAAATCAAACTCCAGTTACAAAACCTAACGCTCCATGATTCATGGCGCAATATGTTCCCCAATGATAGGGATTATACATTTTTCTCCCCCCCACATCAGAAATACTCCAGGATCGACTATCTGTTCCTGTCCCAGACTGATCTCTCATTCCTTACACAATCTATCATAGAGCCGATGTTCCTGTCAGACCACCATCCCATTACAATGACCCTCACATTTCCAGAATTTAGCACTACAACAAAGACATGGAGATTAAACCCGTCCTTGCTAAAGGACCCCGACAACCTTAGTCAGATACGTGACCTAATCCAATTTTACTTTACGGAAAACTCCACCCCTGACGTATCGCCTACCATGCTTTGGGAGGCGCACAAATGTGTTTTGAGGGGAAAATTAATCTCGTTGTCCACAATAGCCAAAAAAAGACAGCAGGAGAGGATCAATTTGCTTATTGATTCCATTAACCGGTTGGAAGCTACTCACAAAAGATCATCTGCGCAGTCCACATTACAAGACTTACTACTTGCACGTTCAACCTTATTGGACGAACTAGGGAAACGCACCAGACGGCGCTATGTTCTCAAGCAGAAAGTCTTCTACGAACACGGAAACAAAAGCGGGAGACTACTGGCACGCACGATACAGGCAGCTAAGACCTCATCAGTGGTGCACCACATCCGGGACAGCAAAGGCAATATGCTCTCTAAAAATGAGGAGATAGCTAAACATTTTGAGAAATTTTACACAGAACTTTATAACCTAAAACAAGGAGGAGGACAAGTATCCGACTCTCCCAATCGTTCCTCTCGGATAGGGGAGTTCCTGGAGCAATATTCCCCCAAGTCCATTACTCCAAATCAGGCAAAGGCAATGGAGACTCCTCTCTCCATGGAGGAACTTCACCTAGCAATAAAACAAACAAAATCAGGCAAGAGCCCTGGCCCTGACGATCTCCCTTTAGTGTATTATAAGTGCTTCCTGGATGAGCTTGCTTCTAAGATGTTACAGACGTTTAACTGTTTTTCTAGTCCCGGTGCGTCCCTAGGCAGAATGTTAGAAGCCCATATTGCTGTCATCCCGAAGGAAGGCAAGGATCCCTCACAGGTGGCATATTACAGACCAATTTCTTTGCTCAATATAGTTATTAAGCTTTATGCAAAGATTCTGGCTAATAGGCTGCTCCCCCTAATTCCTGGCCTCATTTCACCAGACCAAGTGGGATTTATTCCTGGTAGGGAAGCCAGGGATAACACTATCCGTACCCTGAACTTGCACCATCTGCTCACTTTGTCGGGCTCTAGGGGATTTCTCCTATCCCTTGATGCTGAGAAGGCATTTGACAGGGTGGCCTGGGACTACATGCGAGAGGTGTTAAGAGGCATTGGCCTCTTTCCTCGCATGCTCTCGCACATCAATGCTCTATACACTAACCCCTCAGCCAGGGTGAAAGCTAATGGCCTTCTCTATCAGCAATGGTACAAGGCAGGGGTGCCCACTGTCCCCTGTGATCTTTGTTCTGTCACTGGAGCCTCTCCTTAACAGATTGCGCAGCAACTCTGATATCAAAGGAATTACATGTGCCCATAGAGAGTATAAAGTAGCCGCATTTGCGGACGATATTTTACTATCCCTTCGAGAACCCCGATTGTCCCTTCCTAACCTCCTGAAAGATATTAATCACTTTGGGGAGCTATCTAACCTTAAAATTAACTACTCTAAATCTCATGCTTTGAATATAACATTGACCCCACAGGATGTTTCTCATTGTCAAGACTACTTCCCTTTCCAATGGAAACCTGACGCCATTACATACCTGGGTATCCAAATTACCAAAAAATTGCCAGACCTGTATAATCGAAACTTTCTGTCCTCCCTCTCCAAAGTCCAAGCTGACTTGAAGGACTGGGCCAATCTCAACGTCTCATGGTTCGGCCGATCGGCACTTATTAAGATGGTTATCCTCCCCCGCCTCTTATACATAATGCAGACAATTCCTATCCATTTACCCCCCTCCTTCTTTGCATCATACAAGAAAGCCTGCACAACCTTCATTTGGAAAAATAAAGCCCCACGTATTAAATACTCACGCTTAACCTGCCCCAAAACCTCAGGTGGAATTGGCTTACCAGATCTGCATAAGTATTATCTAGCATGTCATCTGACCAGGGTGGTTGATTGGAAGGTTCACAAAAGGGGGAAAACATAGGTGGCGCTAGAGAACCACTGCTAGATCCGGGACACACGCACTCCCTTGGATATCACCTAGACACTGGCCCCAACCCATCAGGGAACACCCACTTATCATTCCCTCTCTACTGGCCTTTAGGAAAGCGGTATCCTTATTTAAGCTCTCCTCGCAACCGGGCCCTCTGACTCATGTGAGGGGGAATCCAGAGTTTCCACCAGGAGATTCTAACACATTCCTTCATATGGAATGGCCTCATGAAGAGGTCTTAGCTCACCACTTATTTCACAAAGCCGTAGACGCTCCTTCGAGGAACGGTCCTCTGAATCATGCACTAATACCTTCCCTTTCTGGTCATACAGACAATTGACGCACTTCCTTTCCCTTGCAGACTTGAACGCAAAGTTGAGTAGACAGCTCACGCCTTTTGAAGCCCTATGCTCGCGCAATACACCACAGAGACATCTAATCTCGTACATTTACGCCCTTCTCCAAAATGACGTTAGCTATTGTACGTCACAGTCCCTTCATACCTCCTGGGAAATGGACCTGCAACTGTCTCTTACTGAGGAAGACTGGGAATCTATCTACACGTTTGCTCACAAGGGATCGTTGAACGTAGCGATTTAGGAAAATGGGTACAAGATCATAACTAAAAAGATGCTTAATTTTTATGTGCCCATTGCAGAAGTGTGAGGTCACCTGAGGCCACTGGGGTTAGGAGCACACCACTAAGGTTGTGGACCCTTAGACTGGTTGCTGCGAATAGAGCTCTGGGTGGTTCAGGAAAGCAGCTCCACCTGAACACTGACACGGGCCAAGCAGGAAGCTAGAGCCTAAGATTCCCCAGAGCGCAGAGTGTAATGCCGCGTACACACGATCACTTTTTGCGATGAAAAAAAGTTTTTTAAAACGTCATTTAAATTGATTGTGTGTGGGCAAAACATTGTTTTTTGTCTTAAAAAAAACGACCAAAAAAAAAAATTCCAACATGCTTGAATTTTTTGTGTCGTTTTTCAAAACGTCGTTTTTTGTGTCATAAAAAGTGATCGTGTGTGGGCAAAACGACATTGAAGACGTCGTTTTTAAACCCGCGCATGCTCAGAAGCAAGTTATGAGACGGAGCTTCAATGGAAAAGAGTGCCGTCGAACGTGGTGTACGTCACCACGCTTTGCTAGAGCTATGTAGAAAAACAATGGTGTGTACGCAACATCGTTTTGGAAAATGAAGTTTGAAAAACGTCGTATTTTTTCATGATTGAAAACGTCGTTTTTTTTCATCGCAAAAAACGACCGTGTGTACGCCGCATAAGAGCCAGCAGGTATTCACCAGAGCTTCTAGTGGTGAGGATGGGTTTGGCTACAGCTGACTCCAGGTCTAGGGTTGCCACCTCATCCCTTTAAAACCGAACACTTATGAATTACACAGGTTCTGTGGCTAATTTAATGCAGGTAAAGCACCAATTGAGTTTAATTACCACCTTAGTCAGCCACAGAGCCTGTGTAATTATTATGTGTTCGGTTTTAAAGGGATGAGGTGGCAACCCTATCCAGGTCTCTACCCCCGGGGTCTCTCAGCTCATGCTCACGGACCAGCTCGGGTGGACAGAGTGGAAGCAGCATTTTAGGGTTAAGCACAGGATAGTCAGGAGAATAAGATAAGGTCGGAGCAACTAGCAGACAGGGATTGCCAGAAAGGCATGCAAAGGTCGGGGTTACTAGCAGACAGGGATCGGCAGGAAGAACACGCCTATGTCGGTGCATGAAAGTCTTTGATAAACATACAGCAGGACACCACACAAAAGCCTAGACACAACTGGTGCTCAGGCAAATCTAGCTTGTAGTGTGCATGGTTAAATAGTGTTTCCTGTTTAGAGGCTGGGGTGGAACCATGCTGAGAGCTTATAATTAAACGCCCAGGTGTGGCGGCACGGTCTCCTAAGGCTGAGAAACAGACCTGAAAGGTAAGCAGATAGTCAGAGCATAAACCATTACTGCAGATTCATGACAGTCCCCCCCCCCCCTTACAAGACCTCCCTTCCCCCGCTTTGTACCAGGGTTGGAGGGGAATTTAAATTGGAACTCCCTCAGAAGAAGAGGCGTGAAGATTTTAGATGCAGGAATCCAAGACCTCTGCTTAGGCTCAAAACCTTTCCAATCCACAAGATATTGAAGAGCACTTTACAGAAGCGAAAATCCAAAATTTTACTGACCTCATACTCAGAGACCAGAGCTGAGGTAGGAAGAGGACTTATTGAGAACTAAAGGTTTCAAAAGGGATAGATGAATGGAGTTTGAGATCCTGAGGCTTTTAGGGATGTGGAGTTTAAAACAAACAGGATTCTGCTTCAAAATTATAGTGTAAGGACCAAAGCATCTTGGGGAAACTTCAAAAGAAGGAACCCGAAGTCTGATGTTTCTGGTGGAAAGACAGCCTATATCGTCTAGCTGCAGAAGAAGCATAACATAGACGGACCATTTCCATCGGATATGTCCGCCAGACTGTTTGCTGTACACACCATCGGATCAAATTCCCTGCCGGCGGACAGCGCGGTGACGTTTACCCCGCCGCGTCACCGCCACGTCACCGCACCAGGAAGTAAACACTTCCGCGCGCATGCGTTCACAGGACACGACGCATGTGCGGGCAGATATGTCCACTGGTTTGCCGTACTAACCAGCGGACATATCCGGCGGGCAGCTCTCCAGAGGAAAAGTTCCAAAGCATGCTTTGAAACTTTTCCGCTGGAGAAATCCAGCCAAAACTGTCCGTTTGCCCCTACAGACGAGGGGATTTTTCGGCTGAAATGGTCCGTCGGACCATTTTCAGCGGATTTATTCCCTCGTGTGTACAAGGCCTAAGAGTATGTTTTTTGCCAGTAAGAGGACGTTTTTTGAAGTTGTAGTTTTTTGTTGCAAATATTTTTGTAAAATAAAGACAATTAAATACAATTTGTTTGTTTTTTCATTTTGTAAATGCTGTCACCACTGCAGTACAGTTTTTTCATATGACTTGTGTGGCAATAATCAGGGATACTGACATAACATAACATGCTGATGTTATGTTATGTTATGTTATGTTATGATACGACATAACATAACATACTGATTTATGTTAAACTAAAGAAATTATTTTTTTTTTTTTTTTTTTTTTTCAAAAGTGTTTATTGAATTTTTTAACAGGGATAAAGAGTACAATAATGCACATTGGTGAGCTTTGGGAGCATGTGCGGACGCAGCCGCCATATTGTTCTTGTAACATATTGAAATACAAACAAGGAGTCCAGATACTGCAGAACTGTAGATATTAGTGGTAACAAACAAAATAAACAGAAACATGCACAAAGAAATGAAATGTCACGGGTGGGGTCCCTTGTCCGGGAGGCCATGAGAAGTGTCAGTCACACCCACCCTGGAACAGTCGATCGTGGGAGATGCTTCGTTAGAGGGCGAAGTGTTCGCTATAGTCTCCCCATTGTCACGGGGGAAACGGCTTGGTGTAGGATATAGGAGACCAACTGACTTCTCATTTAGATACTTACGCCAGTCTCGTTAATAATCGTCTGAGTGGTAAGGTGGTGGTGTCTAACATTAGACAGCAGACCTTGGAAGCAATCAAGATATTATAGAGAGAGGGAGTAGTTGTCATGGCCACAGGGGGGGGGGGGATAGCACTGGGGGGAGAAAATAGGGAAAGGGACAGGCCGCCACAGCTCGGTAGGGCAGTGGGAGGTGAAGGCATCTGGCCAGGGTCGTCAGGTTCTGAAAGTCTTGTATTCGTCAGTCGTAGTGAAATGGACCCAGGCTGCCCAAGTTTCGGTAAACTTAGCAGGATTATCATTGGCCTGGTGGATTAGCTCTTCCATCTCCATTGTTTTTTGGAGACGCTGGAACCAGTCGGTTAGGGATGGGGGGTGCGGAGAGAGCCACTTAAGTGGGATGCACATTCGAGCAGCATTTATCATGTGCAAGGACAGGGACCTGCAGTAGCCTCTCGGGAGCGTCTGGGAAAAGTGGAGAAGAAATTGGGCAGGCGTGTAATCTAGGTTGTCAGTCGTCACATGTGTAATAAGTCTATGGACCTCTGTCCAATAGGGTTGGATTTTAGGGCAGGTCCACCAGACGTGCAGGAAAGAGCCTATCTCCAAGTGGCATCTCCAGCAGACTCCAGGGAGTGCGGGATTAATTCTGTGCAGTTTGAGCGGGGTTCTATGTATTTTTATTTTTTATTATTATTCTTTCTTAACATACTTTCATCAGAGTAGTTTAGTGTCACCATAATGACACTATATTACTCTAGGGGTATAAGGTATTTAGTTTTTTTAACACTTTGAGAAATGCTCTGGCAGTTGCCATGATTTGTTCTTTAATATGGAAGAAATGTATATGGGTCAAGACATCTTCGGGTGTTGAAGGCTGGATATACACTGTTCCTATCCCGAGCAGTTCAGTATTGATCAATCAGCGTGGGTAAAACCAGCCTGCTGAATTCTCTTATGATTAGCCGCTGCTAAAGCCACTGTTGATAATCACAGTCTTCTCCCGGCAGGGGTGGCTTCTGCTGGGAGCAGACAATCTGCAGGAGGGACTTCACTAACAGCACTGTCTGTGTTGATAGGGAAATTGTTTGAATTTCTTTCTTGCAACCTGTGGTCTGCCTAGGTGTTTGGGTATAATAACTTTTTGAACTTGGTCAGTAATAAGGTCAAGCAGAGACAAGTAGGTGAGAAGAGTGGTAAAGAGCTTTTACAGATTAGGTGTTACAATTGTGTTTTAATCTAACAGGAATATTGTTCGAGGCTACTGAGGGTATATCCGAATCCCTGGCCAATGGCAGAGAGAGGATTTAGATCAGTTAATAACCAAACCATAACTTCCCTAAGAGAAGAGAAGGTATTCCCCAACAACAACATTGTATCATTAGCGTATACCATGAGATTTTCTCGAAGTGCCCATATTTTTTGTTTCCCCTGCATCTCCTCCCTTCTCCTCCTGGCAGCCAATCAAATCAGATCTCCTTTTGGCCAATACAGTGGTCATGTGTTGACGGGATGGTTACAGCGGTCATGTATTGGCGGGATGGATACAGCACTCATGTATTGGTGGGATGGTTACAGCGGTCATGTATTGGCAGGATGGTTACAGTGGTCATGTATTGGAAACATGGATACAGCGGTCAGGTATCGGAAGGATGAAGTTATACAGCGGTCATGTGTTAGCGAGATGGATACAGCAGTCATGTATTGGCGGGATGATTACAGCGGTCATGTATTGGTGACATGGATACAGCGGTCATGTATTGGCAGGATGGATGAATACAGTGGTCATGTATTGGTGGGATGGATGGATGCATGCATGCATACAGCGGTCAAGGATTGGGGATATAACACACGGCTCTGTAGGGACCCTGTAAAGTAAAATATAACTACTTCCATAGGGGCCACACACACATTTGATTTTTTATATATGCACACACACATGCGCAGAGTAATGAGACCACATATAACTGTCTGTACACATATGTGATCTCATTATGAGGGTATACTGGTCTGTATGCATAAATAAGACATATACTGGACATCTAATGACCCCTGAAAGGCACAGTAGTAAGGATCAGTCAGAGCTTTGTGTAACTCTATAATTTACAGGTGCTATTTTGTTCTCCAAAAGCTACTCAGTGTGAAAGTGGTTTGAGGTTAATACGCTCCACACACATACTATCATCTCTTAATCTCTGGGTTAATCCCCCACTTTAGACTGTATCAATTGTATTGCTTTTCCTAGCTAGTCTAAGTAATTATGTCATCATTTACTGTACTGTATATTTGTTTGCTCCTGTTGGCTTGAATATTATGTACATCTTCTTGAATGTGGTTCAGCAGTTAACTTGTTATTGGAAACCCCTGAGTTCTGGGATTTCCAAGCCTCTGATTTTTTTATCGAAAGGTTGTGTGCCAAGATCTTGTCTTACATACTAAATGTTACACAATTGTCATGCCGCAAACATGCATTTAGTGATGTACTACAAGGAATTTAAGCTCTTGAGCGTGCTATCCTTTGGCCACCTTCTGCCAATTTTGTGTTAGGTAAGCATTATTCCAGGGGATGCCTGTTTGTACTTTCGACCAGTGTGATGGATTTGTGATTTTTACTGGCAACCAATGAAGGCTTCTCAGTGAAGGTGAGATTGATCCAATGTTTTTTTCCCAGTCACCAGTCTGGCAGCCGTGTTTTGAACGACTTGTAGACAAGTAATTTGGTACTTTGGGAGTCCGAGGTAAAGTGCATTTGCATAGTCCAGTCTGGAGTTCACAACTGTTCCCACCACGACTGCTATGTTTTCTTTAGGAATAAATGGAATAAGTCTGCGTAGTAGGCGTAGCAGATGGTGAGATCCGCTGACTACTGACCCTATTTGTGCATCCATTGTCATGTAGGTGTCAAGATGACTCTGAGACTTTTAACTTTGGTGCTAGGGGGATGATTTTGCCCAAAATGGGCGGGGTGTCCAAGTTGTTGCCAGTTCATTCTTACGCTTGGCGTGAAACAGGAGAAGTTCTGTTTTGGAACCGTTGAGTTTAAGATAACTCTTTGTCATCCAGTTTTCAATCAAAGAGAGGCATGTCTCTAGACTGAGATGATGATCCTTTTTGTTGCAGATGCGAAAATACAGTTGTGTGTCATCTGCATAGGAGTGGTAAAGTAACTTTTGGCTGCTGATGATTTCAAAGAGAGGGCGGAGATAGATATTGAACAGCACCGGCGACAGAGGGGATCCTTGAGGGACTCCACATGACACTGTGCGTTTTTCAGAAGTGAAAGATCCCAATTTCACTATTTGTGATCGATTTTCCAAAAAGGAGGAGAACAAGGATAGATCACATTCTGCGACTCTAGCTACTTCAGCTAGCCAAGTCAGTAATAGTTTGTGATCTACAGTGTCAAAAGCTGCGCTTAGGTCCAGCAGTACTAGAAGACAAGATTCTCCTTCGTCTGCGGCCTCGAGAGCGTCATCCCATATTTTGAACAGTGCTGTATCCGTCCCGTGCACGGGACGGAAACCCGATTGCAATGGATCAAGCAAATTATGGGTATCTAGATGCTGTTACCTTGGAGAAGACGTTTAGGCCTGTTATGGGACAACAGTGTTTTGGGTCTTTGGGGTCGAGGATGGGTTTCTTTAAAATGGGTTTGATTATGCCTTGTTTCAGCTGGGCGGGCACTATGCCTTCCTTGAAAGACTGGTTTATAAGCTGCATGATAGGTGGTGCCAGGATATCGGCACATTTCTTCAGCAGTTTGGTGGGGATAATATCATTGGGTGCTGTGCTATTTCGCAGAGTGTCGATGATATTTTTAGTGGCCTAGATGGGGATGAGTTTGAGAGTGAACTTCGTTGATTGCGGTGAATTTATGTGGGTATTGGGTGAATGGTTGAGGGGGGTTTGAGGGGGGTACTGTTTTGCTGAATGCTTTCACAGATTCTTTCAATTTTGTTAATTAAATAATCTGATAATTCATTGCAAAATTCTTGGGTATCAGAATTGGGGGCTTCAGGACAGACTGGATTCATGGTCTGGGTGACAAGCTTGAAGAGTTTGCGGGGGCGGTTTAGGGCATTTGTTATGATATTGGAAAAGTTTTTTTTTTTTGGCTTTGAAGATTTCTTTGTGGTATTTTTTTGTTATTACCTTGTAGATGGCGTGGTTTTCCTCTGAAGCGCTTCTTTTCCAGGTGGCTTCCGCTCTTCTGCGCTCTTGCTTCAGCAACGACAGCTGGTTGTTAAACCAGCTTGAGTTGTTTTTCCGGATGCAGGTTTTGCGTTTTGGCGCTACTAAGTCGGCTGACTGTAGTAGAGCTGTGTTGATGGGATCCAGGGTTTCTGTGGCTGTTTGATGTGATTGGATTGTTTTTATTTTGTTCCCTAATGTTGTTTTGAAGAGCCCCGAATGGAGCTTCTTCTGAGATCTCGTCCAGTGCGTTTTCACTGGTTTTGATGTTTTTGTTAAAGAGGCATTTTTGATAATAATGAATTTGATTACATTGTGGTCTGTCAATGGTAACGGCTCATTTTTGAGAATTTTTACTTCCAGATCTTGTCTGAAAATAAGATCGAGCGTGTGACCAGAAGCATGTGTGGGCCCACATACTAGCTGCTGCAGACCTAGTCCTTCCAAGTGGTCAATGCAAGCGTCGGCCACGGGATCCTGTGAGGAGTTGGCCCACAGGTTGAAATCCCCAAGCAGCAAAAGATGTTTGCTGTTTAGGGTGTAAGTGGAGATGAACTCTGTTAAAGATGAGAGAAGCTACGATTTTGGACCCGGTGGTCTATAGCAGAGTAGAATATGGGTGATCTCCCTCTAAATTTAACCAGCACCGCTCCTATAAAGTACATAGGCGCTACACATAATTTGTTGTTATTTTACAAACATTTTTAGGACTACGTTTTGCTTTCTAGTCAAGGAATCTGATACCCCAGCTGGGTATCACCTATATAAACTGCTACCTTATGCTATAATAAATGTTAAAAGTCATTACAGCCAAAACCTCCCTAATAACCATACTCAATCAGTAATTTGAAATAAATGTCTATTTTATTATACAAAGTAGATAAAGGGAAAATTAACTTTATTATAAAACTACAAAAAATTCCCAACCAGTCCAGGAAAGGGCGAAATAAACCCCCTGCATTTTAAATGGGAGGAAAAAATTCCCTTTCAACCCCTGTATCTTCTAGGCGGTCAGACTTTGGTTTTGTTGTCCCTGGAAGGCTGCCACATTATTTTTGAAGAGGGTTAACTATGTCTTTGGCAGTTTGTGGAAAGAAAGTTCCAGATGAAAGGGATGATCAGCCGCATCTAGCATGGTCATCTGCTCTGCCTGCTCCACCTCTCGATGCTCAGTAACTGAAAAGAGTAAGAGAAAAGGCAGATTATGGTGCTGATTTACTATTGTCTTTGCGCTGCGCCGGTACATGCCTTAATTAGTGCGCTGGATGAATCCCTAATTAGGCACATGAACCGGCGTAGCAGCGGCGCAATGCAATTGATATGTAAAGCCGCGCCAAACTCCCTGTTAAAGTCTATGGGGGAAATCTAAAGTCCTAATTTAAAAGGCTAATATGCAAGTTTTGTCCTAAAAAGTGTTTGGGGACCTCAGTCCTGCACCAGGGGACATGTACCAATGCTTTTTTTAATGTTTAAAAACTGACGTTTTTTCGGGAGCAGTGAATTTAATATTGCTAAAAGTGCAACAATAAAAGTGAAATATTCCTTTAAATTTCTTACCTGGGGGGGTGTAAAGTCAGCATGTGAAAAAGTAAACGTTTCCCGTGGTTAGAACTGTCCCTGCACAAAATGACAGTCTGAAGAAAAAAATCTGTTTAAAACTGACTCGCGGCTATAATGAATGGTCGGCTCCCGGCAATTGTGAGAGATTCATTTATAAAACAAACAAAAAAAAAAGCGTGGGGGTCCCCCCAAATTCCATTAGAGGGCCCTTCAGGTCTGATATGGATATTAAGGGAAACTCCACCCCAATTTAAAAAAAAATGATGTGGAGTTCCCCCAAAATCCACACCAGACCCTTATCCGAGCACGTTGACCTGGCCGGCCGCAGAAAAGAGGGGGGCAGAGTGCAGCCCCCTCTCCTGAACCGCACCAGGCCACATGCCCTCAACAAAGCACCTTGTCCTCATGTTGATGGGGACAAGAGCCTCATCCCGGTGGTTGTGGGGGTCTGCGGGCAGGAGGCTTATCGAAATCTGAAAGACCCCTTTAACAAAGGGGCCCCCCAGATCCCAGTCTCCCCCTATTTGAAATGGTAATGGGGTACATTGTACCTCTACCATTTCACCAACAAAAAAGTGAAAAGTGTTAAAAAAGACAAGAGCCGGTTTTTGACATGTCTTTTATTAATATCTTCTTTCTGCTTCTTCTTCTTCCATTTTCTTCCATCTTCGTCTTTTTTTCTTTCCTTCGGGTTTCTTCCTCCATCTTCCATCTTCCTCTGCTTCTTGGGTCTTCTAGTCCCGCATCTTGACCGGCGTCTTCTTTTATCTTCTTCTCCTTCTGCCGGCCTTCTTGTCTGCATCTTCTTCTTCGCCGGAGGCTCGGCTTCCAATTGAATTCCCCGCCGTGTGCCGCTCTGAGACCACGCCCACCTCTGACGCTACGGGTAATCTCCTAAGAAACTTCCTGTGTGGTGCATGTGCATCAGAGGGGGCATGGTCTCATGAGCGTCACACGACGGGGAATTCAATTAGAAGCTTGTGCGCAGCTTCTTCTTCCCCGGAGGCTCGGCTTCCAATTGAATTCCCACGCCCCCCTCTGATGCACATGCACCACACAGGGACTTTCCTAGAAGATTACCCGTGGTGTCAGAGGGGGACGTGGTCTCATGTGCGTCACACGGCGGGGAATTCAATTGGAAGCCGAGCCTCCGTGGAAGAAGAAGAAGATGCGGACGAGAAGGCCGGCGGAAGGAGAAGATGGAAGAAGACACCGGTCAAGATGCGGACCCAAGAAAGAAGCAGAGGAAGAAGAAGATAGAGGAAGAAACCCAAAGGAAAGAAGAAGAAAAGAAGAAGATAGAAGAAGAAGAAGAAGCGGAAAGAAGATATTAATAAAAGACTTGTCAAAAACCGGCTCTTGTCTTTTTTAACACTTTTCACTTTTTTGTTGGTGAAATGGTAGAGGTACAATGTACCCCATTATCATTTCACATGGGGGGGGCTGGGATCTGGGGGGCCCCTTTGTTAAAGGGGTCTTCCAGATTTCGATAAGCCTCCTGCCCGCAGACCCCCACAACCACCGGGCAAGGGTTGTTGGGATGAGGCTATTGTCCCCATCAACATGGGGACAAGGTGCTTTGGGGGGGACCCCAAACCACCCTCCCAATGTTGAGGGCATATGGCCTGGTGCGGTTCAGGAGAGGGGGGGCCGAACTCTGTCCCCCCCTCTTTTCTGTGGCCGGCCAGGTCAACGTGCTCGGATAAGGGTATGGTGTGGATTTTGGGGGAACTCCACACTATTTTTTTTTAATTTGGGGTGGAGTTCCTTTTAAATTCCACACCAGACCTGAAGGGCCTGGTATGGATATTTGGGGGGAACCCCACGTCATTTTTTTTTTAAATTGACAGCGGGGTTCCCCTTAATATCCATATCAGACCTGAAGGGTCTTCTAATGGAATTTGGGGGGACCCCCACACTTTTTTTTTTGTTTTATGAATGAATCTCTCACAATTGCCGGGAGCCGACAATTCATTATAGCCGTGAGTCAGTTTTAAACGGCTTTTTTTCTTCAGAATGTCATTTTGTGCAGGGACAGTTCTAATCCAAGGGAAACGTGCGCTTTTTCACATGCTGACATTACACCCCCCCATGGTACGAAATTTAAAGAAATATTTCACTTTTATTGTTGTACTTTAACCACTTCCATACCGCACCTACTGTATTCTGGCACTTCTCTCCTTCATGTAACAATTATATTTTCTTCCTTGAAAATTACTCAGGACCCCCAAACATTATATATATTTTATTAGCAGACACCCTAGAGAATAAAGTGGCCACCATTTTTTTTTATTTCCAACGGTATTTGCGCACAAATTTTACTAACGCCTTTTTTATTTTTTCATGATTTTTTCATGTGTCATGAATTAAAAAATAACAAAGCAGTAAAGTTAGCCCAATTTTTATGGATAATGTGAAAGATGATGTTACACCGAGTAAATTGATACCTAACATGTCACAATATACAATAACATACACTGTCATATAAAGAGTGGCATCTCAGAAATAACATTGTTCCAATACAAGACTTACAAGCCACATAGAGGGGAGTAGCGGAGCGTATTACATTCAGAATAACAATTACCATTATATATAAAGAGTCAAAAGACAATGTGTAACACGGTACATTACATTGTACAAAACCCCAAAGCATACGTAGACAGCGTTAGCCCGGATCAAGGGTATCACCTCAACCGGGAGTAATCAAAAGCAAAACAAACCAAGATAGAAATTCTAAATTAAGGTTGAAAGTGAAAGTGAAGCTACCACTTGGGTAAGAAAAAACTAAAAAAAAAAACAGATCAAGGGGGAAAGTATTGTTCTCGCTCTAACGCACGCGTCAATACCTCACATGTGTGGTTTGAACGATGTTTACATATGTGGGC
Source organism: Rana kukunoris (assembly GCA_029574335.1). Taxonomy (NCBI): domain Eukaryota; kingdom Metazoa; phylum Chordata; class Amphibia; order Anura; family Ranidae; genus Rana; species Rana kukunoris. The sequence continues at coordinate 246,273,275 of CM056059.1, forward strand.
GGGACTTGCGTAAGTCCCGCCCACATATGTAAACACCGTTCAAACCACACATGTGAGGTATTGACGCATGCGTTACAGCAGGGATGCCCAACCTTTTGAAGAGCGAGGGCCACTTAAAGCGGAGCTCCAGCCACGGTAAAAAAAAATTTTAAAGTCAGCAGCTACTAACAGTGTAGCTGCTGACTTTAAATAAAGACACTTACCTGTCCTAGGCGCCCGCGCTGATGGGCCCCCCGATGCCGGTCCCACGATCGCTCCGGGTCCCGCGCCGCCATTCACAATATGGGAAACAGGCAGTGAAGCCGTACGGCTTTACTGCCCGTTTCCTACTGCGCCTGCGTGAGTCTCACGCTGGCTTGTGAATGGGCGCGCTGCTCTCTGAGAACACACACAGTTCCCAGGAAGCAGCGCGCCCCATTCACAAGGAGAAGAAGCAGAAGAAAACACACCGCGGATCAGGAAGAGGCAGATTACGGACTTCCGCATAGCAACAGCTATTTCGGGTGAGTATTTATTTTTTATTTTTTTCAGGTTTTTATTTTTTATTTTTTTCTAACAACATTGTAAAATGTTGTTATCCTGGGTGGAGCTCCGCTTTAAGCAACTTGGTAACCAGTTGAGGGCCACAATGAGTACAGCGGGCTGATGACAGGTCACGGCTACTCTACAGGCCCTCCGATCCGCCCTGAGATGGAAGGGGACAAATTTCCTTCTATTTTTCAGATTGGAGGTAGGCAGGGGTAAACAGACATCTGTTGCTCTATTGTGTGAAAAGGGCTTTCACACTGATGTGCTGCAGTTTACCCACACCGCGGGTGCAGTGTAGTGCACCTGTGTCTATCCTTCGGGTTAGCTGAAATTTCCCATGGACTCAACCTGTGGCAAAAGCCTACACTGTAAAGGAATCATTGGTTTATGGGGCTCTGTTCTGCTCTGCAGCCGCTTTCTTCCTCTACCACCAGCTTCATTTACAACACTGATGCTGTGGTATGGCAGGGCGCAACCTGCAATCTGGGCTTGCCAACCCACCATTCCAGAGCAGGAGGTCGCGGGCCACATCAGAGAGCTTTGCGGGCCACATGTGGCCCCCGGGCCACTGGTTGGCCATCCCTGCGTTAGAGCGAGAGCAATACTTTTAGCACTAGACCTCCTCTGTAACTATAAACTGGTAACCTGAAAAAAAAAAGTGTCGCCTATGGGGATTTTAATGTACTGAAGTTTGGCGCCAATCCATGAGTGTTTGCAATATTAAAGCGTGACATGTTAGGTATCTATTTACTCGGTGTAACATCATCTTTCACAAAAATTGGGCTAACTTTAGTGTTTTGTTAATTTTTAACCACTTGAGCCCCAGACCATATTACTGGTCAATGACCGGGCCAGTTTTTGCGATTCGGCACTGCGTCGTTTTAACTGGCGATTGTGCGGTTTTGCGACGTGGTTCCCAAACAATTTTTTTTTGCCACAAATCACATTTTTTTGGTGGTATTTGATCACCTCTGCGTTTTTTCTTTGTTTTGCTATAAACAAAAATAGAGCGACATTTAAAAAAAAAAATATATATTTTTTACTGTTTTCTATAATAAATATCCCCAAAATTATCTAAAAATAACCTTTTTTCCCTCAGTTTAAGCCGATATGTATTCTTTGACATATTTTTTGTTCCAAAAAATTGCAATAAGCGTTTGATTGTTTTGCGCAAAAGTTATAGCGTCTACAAAATGGGGGTTAGTTTTATGACTTTTTTTTTAATATATATTTTTTCTTTACTAGTAATGGCGGCAATCAGTGATTTTTATTGGTACTGCGATATTATGGCGGACACATTTTTGTGACCATTGGCATTTTTCTAGCGACACATGTTATAAAAATGCATTGCTTACTATAAAAATGTCACTGGCAGGAAAGGGGTTAACACTAGGGGCGAGGGAGGGGTTAATTATGTTCCCTGGGTGTGTTCTAACTGTAAGGGGGGGTGGGACTGACTAGGGGGAAATGACAGATAACTGTTCATACATTGTATGAACAGACAATCAGGCATTCCCCACCTGACAGGACCGGGATAAAGGGGAACTCCACACCAAATTTAAAAAAAAAAAGCGTGGGGTCCCCCTCCAGGTGCATACCAGGCCCTTAGGTTTGGTCTGGAACGCAAGGGGATAAACCCACGCCGAAAAAACAGCATGGGGTTCCCCCCCAGATCCAGACCAAACCCTCATCCCAGGTACGCAGTCTGGCCCGGACAGGAATTGGGGTGGGGACGAGCGAGAGCCCCCCTCCTAAACCATACCAGACCGCATGCCCTCAACATGGGGGAGTGTGTGCTTTGAGGGAGGGGGACACTGCCCCCCCACTCCAAAGCACTCTTGTCCCCATGTCGATAGGGACTAGTGATGAGCGGAATACGCCATATTCGATTTCGCAATATTTCGCGAATATTTCGAAGAATATTTGCGAATATTCGTTAATATCGAATATTCGTGATATTTTATAAAAAAAAAAAAAAAAATTGCGAATATTCGCCAATGCGAAATTTTGCGTTTTTTTTTTTTTTTTATAAAATATCACGAATATTGGATATTTACGAATATTCGGTATATTTTATAAAAAAAAAAAAGCGAAATTTCACATTTGCGGTCGCGAATATTCGTTAATATCGAATATTCGTGATATTTTATAAAAAAAATAATTGCAAAATTTTTATATAAAATATCACGAATATTCGATATTTACAAATATTCGCTATATTTTATAAAAAATAAATAAATTGCGAAATGTCGCTATTGTGAAATTTCGCTATTGCGAAATTCGCGAATGCGAAATTCGCGAATGCGAAATTGATTGCGAATTTTATTGCGAAATTTATTGCGAAAAAAAAAAAAAAGATACGAATATTCGAAATAGCGAATATTTGCCGCGATATTCGAGATATTCGCGAATACTCGAATATGCAATATTCGTAGCGAATATTCGCAATGCGAATATTCGTGAGCAACACTAATAGGGACGAGCCTCTTCCCGACAACACTGGCCGTTGGTTGTCGGGGTATGCGGGCGGGGGGCTTATCAGAATCTGAGAGCCCCCTTTAATAAGGGGGCCCCCAGATTCTGGCCCCCCACCCTATGTGAATGAGTATGGGGTACATTGTACCCCTAACCATTCACCTGGGGGGAAAAGTGTAAAGTAAAAAACACAACACAGAATAACATAATTTATTAGTCAGCTCTGGGGGTCTTCTGCCGGCGTCCCCTTTCTTCTTTAAGCTCTTTTACAAGGGGGGTGTTGGCCCGGCCTCTCTCTTCCGCCGGGGCCCTGAGCTTCGCCGTTTTCTGCCGGGGGGGGCGCCAACCCACCCCGGTCTTCTACGATGCCTTACGCCGTGGCCCCCCACCCCATTAAGCTCCTTTACTTACGGGGGGCCGCAGGCTTCGCTTTTTTCTGCCTGGGGGGCACCACCCACCCTGGTCTTCCCGGTGTCTTCCGCCAGGGCCTCAGGCTTCTCTGTTGCCTCTTCTGCCTGGCTCCTCCACAGCAGGGGGCAGGGCTTCTTTCCGCTGTGTTCCGCCAGAGGGCGCCACCCTCCGGGCTTCTGCGGTGCCTTCCGCTTCTGCCTGGCACCTCCGCGGTAGCCAGGGCTTCTCTCCGCTGTCTTCTTCCTTCTCTTCCATTCAATGTTGACACAACGAGGTCCGGCACTGAAATGCCATCTGAGCGGTGGGCATCGACTTATATAGGGCGATGCCACCATGTGACCTCAACCCATGTGACATCACATTCCTATCATGCCCAGGGAATGTGATGGCACTTACCTGTCCAACGCGCCCGCAATAGCTCGTCTCTCTTCTGCCCACGCTACCATCCTTGTGAGTGAATCAGAAAGTGAAGCCTTGCAGGTTCACTGCCCGGTTCCCTTTTGCACATGCGCAAGTAGCACAGCGCTTTTCCAGTGGTCCCTGCTGTCTCCTGAGACCAGTGTGTTTCCCAAAAGGCAGGCAGAAAATAGAGTGACTCCCATGGGTGTCTCTCCTCGGAAGTGGGTGCAAATACCTGTATTATACAGGTATCTGATGCATCCCCTCCCCCCTCCCCCTGAAAGGTGCCAAATGTGACACTGGAGGGGGAGGGTTCCAAAAAGCGGAAGTTTTATTTTTGTGTGAAACTCTGCTTTAATGTGGCTAAATGTACCATTCCCAACCACTTGCTTCCACTTAAGCAATGCTGGTGTAGGATTCCCATCCATTCCATCTCTAGTGAGCCCCCACTTAACTAAATCAAAACATGTATCTCCTGGAGATCATAGGGAGAGTGCCTTTCTTGTATCTGACAATTCCTCAGTTTCCTTCTTGTGGGAATTGTGTATAGAAGGGAAGGGAAAAGGGGACAAATTTGCGCTTGGAAAAAATAAATGAAAAATAAAAAATATATTGATAATCCCTGAAGGTGTCCTGCAGCTAAACACTAAAAAATGTAATAACAAGTCCAAAGAAACATATATACAAACAGTGTAGCACTGGAAATAAATCAAAATTAATAAATCAAATATTCATACGTTAAGACAATCAAAAACAATAATGTTAGGATCATAAGGTATATGCTGAGAGCATATATTGAATATAATGGTGAATGTTCAGTGAAAAAAACAGCAATAAGTCCAATGAATCAGCAGGTGAAAGTCCAATAGAAAGATTTAAAGGAAAACTGTGCATCCAGTGTAGGTTGAGTGATTCCAGAAAAAACGTGAGGTTAGCCCATCACCTAATAATGAAATTAAAGGCTTACCAGAAAGCCTGTGACCGCCCTTCTCAGGTGGGTCAGACAAGCTTTTAAAATGAAGTTATCCTGCAGAGCTGAAAGGATCCACCGTCTCCCACGCTGACATGTGCTTCCAGGAGTGCCACAGGTGTGTGTGTGGTAATGGGATACACACTCAGAGTGGGAATGAATATGCCACAATGGAAAATAAACAAAAAAAGAATTCCATAGTGCAGGCGTTTTTAAAAAGGTTAAAGGATTTCTTGGTGACAGTAAAAATACAAACTCTCATAATCAGTGAGAGATAATGAATATCCTTGCAAGGAAATAAAAACAACTATGGGAAGAGAAAAACGTGCAAGCGCAATGCGTGTGCATGGGGAATTAACAGTGCCACATGTCCTACTGATGCTTACAGGCTTCGGCCCTTTGCCTTTTGTTAGTGCGTAATTAGACTTATTCATGAGGGTGTCACACCACGCATTCAAATCTTCAGCTCAGCCTACAGGGGTTTGACTTCCAAGCCACTGACAACCCAACTCATAGCTTCCAAAAACATGCCTACAAATATCATCAATCTACTCCTTCAGTAAATTTCAAAATCTGCCTTTTCCCTCTTTTCAGATTCAATATGTAGAGCATGCAGGAAGTGCAAGCTAAACACAGCAACTGCCTGCATCTCTCCCTTACTGGACACCAAAGGAGACTAATATCCAACTCTGTTCAATTGAGAAGCATATCCAGCCAGCTCCTTTACAACAGACATCCACTAACTGGTTCTGGCCAAGATAGTAAGGGTGCAATGCCCTCTAGTCCTCCTAGACAACAGAAATCTTTGCAGCATTACTCTTCCTAAACAGTGTGCACAGCTCCTTCCCCCAGCACTAGGAATGATCTTTATCCACTTCCATACCAGCCTATAGGGGAATCACGTTATGGTGATCCCCTTGCCGATGAGACAGGACGTTGCACAACGTCCTGTCTTCACGGCGTTCTAGGGCGCGCGCGCGCGCCCGCGGCACACCCGCGATCCCGCGCGCGTGCCCGACGGCCGTGATTGCCGCCGGGCACCCGCGATTTCCGGAAATCACGGCAGGAGTGTGGATCTGTGTGTGTAAACACACAGATCCACCTCCTGTCAGCGGTGAGGAGACTGATGTGTGTTCCCAGTACAGAGGAACACACATCGATCTCCTCCCCCTGTGAGTCCCCCTCCCCCTACAGTTAGAACATACTTTTAGGACACATTTTAACCCCTTCAGCGCCCCCTAGTGTTAACCCCTTCCCTGCCAGTCACATTTACACAGTAATTAGTGCAGTTTTATAGCAATAATCGCTGTGTAAATGTGAACGGTCCCAAAAACGTGTCAAAAGTGTCCGATATGTCCGCCGCAACGTCACGGTCACACAAAAAAAACGCAGATCCCCGCCATTACTAGTAAAAAAAATTAAATAAAAATGCCATAAATCTATCACCTATTTTGTAGACGCTATAACTTTTGCGCAAACCAATCAATATACGATTATTGCGTTTTATTTTTTACCAAAAATACGTAAAATACGTATCGGTCTAAACTGAGGGGAAAAAAAGTTTTTTTTAAAAAAAATATTGTGAGATGTATTAAATAATAAGGAAAAAATATTGTGTTTTTTTTAAAATTGTCGCTCTTCTTTTGTTTATAGCGCAAAAAATAAAAACCGCAGAGATGATCAAATACCACCAAACGAAAGCTCTATTTGTGTGGGGAAAAAAACATAATGATTTAATTTGGGTACAGTATTGCCTGACCGCGCAATTGTCATTCAAAGTGCAACAGCGCTGAAAACTAAAAATTGGTCTGGGCAGGAAGGGGGTGAAAATGCCCTGTATGGAAGGGGTTAAGTTTGAGTCGAAAATGAGTTTGACTCGAACATTCAGCGAACAGCAAACAATTTGGGGTGTTCGCAGCAAATTCGAAAAGCAGCAGAACACCCTTTAAAAGTCTATGGAATAATGAGAAGTGCTAATTTTAAAGGTTAATATGCAAGTTATTTTCATAAAAAGTGTTTTAAAAGCAGTGATTTTAATAATGCTTAAAGTGAAACAATAAAAGTGAAATATTCCTTTACATTTCGTACCTGGGGTTTGTGTATAGTATGCCTGAAAAGTAGCACATGATTCCCGTGTTTAGAACTGTCCCTGCACAAAGTGTCATTCCTTTTTTTTTTTCCTTGTCAAAATATCTTTATTGAGAAGATAATGGTTCGTACAAGATCAGTGAGTAGATATAATACATAAAAAGCATATAACATGTAGACAAGAACATTGTACATCTGATGAGGCATTTTTCCAGTGGTCTATAAATGGGTAAGTATGTTGTGGAGTCCATATGGTTGTTTTTGCCTGACCTGCTATAAGGTGCCTCATCTGTCATGAGCAGTCCTGGAAATTATAGGGCTTATAGTTCATGCAAGTGTACCAATGCGTACATCAGGGAGCTTCAACAGTACCTACTCATAAAACAATATTAATAACATTAGTAACAATATCTTTCCAGACTGTCGCCCAAAACGTGGGGAGATGGGAGGAGGGTAGGAAGGGGGGGGGGGGTGTCTGCAGGAGTGGTCCGGATTTTGTTGTCTGTTGTTATAGTAAGTGGAGGTTTGCTAAGGATGGCTGGGCTACCATGGCAATATAACAGCATCAGTATTTACACTGGGTAGAACGTAGTTCAACCAAGGTTTCCATGAACTTTCATATCCGGCTAACGTGTCCTGGTCTATTGCCATCATTTTGGCGTGTGCCGATGCTACATTCATTCTGTTTATTGTTTCGCTGAGGGGTAGATTAGGGGACTTCCACGCTTTAGCCAGTGTTTGTTTTGCGGCTGTGGTAAGCTGTAAGATTAATTTAAATTGTTTGTGTGGGATATTCCCCGGTTTCAGGTTCAATAATGCTAATTTAGGATCAATTGGAACATTGGTTCCCGTGAGTTGGTTTATTATTTTAAAAATTTCCGACCAGAATGAATGTGCTGTTGGGCACGACCACCAGATATGAAAGAACGTTCCTGGGGATGAGCAACCCCTGAAACAGTGATCAGGGTAGTTTGGTACAAACTTCGTAATTCTGGTAGGAACTAGATATCACCTTGTAAGTACTTTATAGTTAGTTTTGCACGCTATTACATTTAATGACGCTGATTTAGTGTTGCTCCAAATTTGATTCCAATCCGATGTATCTAGTTCTTGATCAAGGTCCTTTTCCCACTTGCTTACGTAGGAAAGTTTCTCTGTTGTGGAATTGAGCAGTAGTTGAGCGTATACTATTGAGATCCTACCCCTGGTGGGGGGGTCATTTGTACAAAGCTTTTCAAAGGCAGTTAGGCGAGGGGGGTGGGATACGGAATCAATGTATGGCTTGAAGAAATTCTTTATTTGTAAATATTTGAATAGTTCAGATTGCGGTATGTTGTATGTATCGCAAATATTGGGGAAGGACTTAACGTCGATGAGTCCATTAGCTTGTATAAATTTGTGCAGCCCTTCTTGGCCCATTCTTTAAATGAGTTGGGATATACCCAAGCCGGGTAAAATGCCGGGTTTTTGTGAAAGGATAAAAGTGGAATATGAGGGGATAGAAGTTTGTTTTTGGTGTTTAATTTGTCCCAAAGGGAGAGAGAATGCTTAGTGATGGGGTTGTGGATAGTTTTGCGCGTTTTGGGGGGATCCATAATATGTTTGAAATTGAAATAGGGTCGCAGTCCACCGCTTCGATTGATACCCAAAGGGGTGGATCTCGTGTGGCGTGGTATTTCACTAAATCAGTTAATTGCGCTGCTCTATAATAGTTCATGAAGTTGGGTAGCCCCAGTTCGCCATTAGCTTTTGGTAAATGTAAAATTTGGTGTTTAATCCTTGGTCTGGCGGACCCCCATATAAAGTTGGAAACTCTTTTTTGTATCAGCCTTAAGTAATAAGAAGGAATTGGTACAGGGAGTACTCTGAAGAAGTAGAGGAGTTTCGGTAGAATTGACATTTTGGTTACATTAACTCTACCGATCCACGACAAAGGTAGGTGGGCCCAGGAATTTAGGAGGTTTGAGATTTGTTTTAGGAGGGGGGGGTAGTTGGATGAAAATGCATCTGAAAAGGAGGCTGTGAGGTTGATTCCTAAGTATGGGATGCTTTTGTCTGACCATTGAAAAGGAAGACCGGATTTAGCTGCAATTAGTTCCATAGGTGAGAGGGATATGTTGAGTGCTAAGCATTTTTTGGGGTTTATAGCTAGTCCTGAAAGAGATGCAAATTGTTTTAAAAGGGATGTTAAATTAGGGCCCGTTACTTGGGGAGATGCGAGAAAGAGTAGGATGTCATCCGCAAACAGGCATAGTTTATGTTTGTGGCCACCTACTTCTATGCCTAGGATTTTGGGGTCCAGCCTTATCTTTTGCGCGAGTGGTTCTATGAGGAGGGCAAATAAGAGCGGGGAAAGCGGGCACCCCTGTCTTGTGCCTCTCTCAATGGAAAACAAGTCTGATCTGTATCCTGCGTATTTGACACAGGCCTTCGGATTATCATATAATTTCCTTGTCCATGTCATGAAATTAGGTCCGAAGCCCCATTTTTGTAATGCAGATTTTAGATAGGACCAGGATACAGAGTCGAACGCCTGTTTTATGTCCAAGGAGAGGAAACATGCAGGGATACCCCTCTTTTTTGCGAAGTGCGCCAACAAACTTGCCCTCCTTATGTTGTCCCCTGCCTGACGGTTAGGGATGAAGCCAACCTGGTCATGATGGATCAGGGATCCAATTGTTTTGTTTAGGCGGATCGCCAAGATTTTCCCTAGAATTTTGATGTCTGTGTTTAGCATTGAAATGGGGCGAAAATTTTCACACAGGGAATTGTCAGATTGTGGTTTCGGGATCATGCAAACTGTGGCTAGGAGTGACTCTTGTCGGAATGACTTATGAATTAGTAAATCATTGAATGCATCAGCTAATCTAGGTGAAAGAAGTTCTGCATACGTCTTGTAGTATTTAGCTGTGAAGCCATCTGGTCCTGGCCTTTTATTAAGTTTGAGGTCTTTTATCGCGTCAATTACTTCTTTATGTGAGATAGGTGAGTCTAGCTGTGATCTTTGAGGGGTCAGACATTTGGGGAAGGTGGAGCTCTGCAAAGAAGAGGTCTGCGTCCTGTTCGCAAAATTTATTTGTTTCCAAATATAACTTTTTCAGGTGGGTGCTGAATTTTTGTACGATTTTAAGGGGGTTACTGGATAGGATGCTATTTGCCAATTTCAATTTTATGGGGGAGTAGGATTTGTTGATTGAGTTAAGTGATCTCGCTAAATACGCCCCCGGTTTGTTAGCTGATTTGTAAAAAGTGTGTTTGGATCTATTTATTTGTTTGTTGGCAGATTCAGTAAGAAATAAGTCATATTCTAGGCAGGCTTTGTCCAACCGGTCCCTGGTTCTAGGCGAGTAATTGTTTTGGAAGTCCGAATAGGCTAAGTTAAATTCTGTTTCTAGCTTCATTGCCATTTGTTTTCTTTCTTTTTTGAGGATCCCTATTTGTCTTTGGAAAGTTCCCCTTAGGACCGGCTTGTGGGCTTCCCATAGCGTGAGGGCAGAAATGTCCGGACTCTCGTTGTGAATTAAGTAGTCTCTCAAGGATTGTTCAATTGCTAAGCTATGAGAGGGGTGGTTGAGTAATATTTCTGGCATGTACCAGGATCGGTCATGTTTTTTGGGGATAGTAGATGCTATAGTTGTGAGTACAGCGTTGTGGTCTGACCATGGAATAGGGATAATGTCTGAGTTGAGGATTTCAGGTATCATTCCGCTTGTTAAAAATATGTGGTCTATTCTGCTAAAGGATTGGTGTGGATTAGAAAAGTATGTATAATTGCGTCTTGTGGGGTTCGATTCTCTCCAGGAGTCTACAAGATTGTATTTTGAAAGAAGATTAGGGAGATTCCATTTGGGTTGTTGTTTCTGCTGAACATAGGGCGACCTGTCTAAAAAAGGGAGAAGAACTTGATTGGAGTCTCCACATATTAGAAGTGAACCTATTTTATGGGAGTTGATAGTTTGAAGAAGGTGGGACATAAATGGCATTGGGTTGAGGTTAGGGGCGTAATAAGATACTATCGTGACTGCTGTGTCTAGAATGTAACCTGTTAGAATCAGGTATCTCCCTTCTGGGTCCTTAAGTTCTGAGTTTAATGTAAATGGGGTAGAGCGATGGATAGCTATAAGAGTACCTCTCTTCTTTACTGGAGCCGATGCAGTGTATATTTGTGGGTAAGCTGAGTGGCAATATTTAGGGGTCGTGTTCGGGGTAAAATGTGTTTCCTGCAAGCATACTATGTGGGCCTTTTTTGATTGGAAGAGCCTAAATGCTTTTGTTCGCTTTTGTGGTACATTGAAACCTTGTACATTGAGAGATAATAGGTTCAGAGGTGCCATGGTAGCCAAACCAAGGTTTTCGTCTTACCGTGATTCCACGTGCGGCTGTTACCCGGATCATTCCATGCAGACAGGGTGGGGAATGGGGATGGGAAGGTTCCTAGGGAGGAGAACTCGAAAGGGAGAGAAAAAACAACATAGGTTAGAACATTGTCATGTATCAACTCATAAAGTAAGTGTTCAAAATATCCCCTTGGCTGGGGAAATATGTCCCTGCCAAGGAAAAGGTGGTCATCGTCGGATCCCCACATATTAGTTTGGGGACCCGAGGTAGACCGGGCGGGGTGCATGTTTTCCCACAGGACAGGAAGCCGCATTCTGTGATGTGTGAAGAAAAGGTAAGAGATTTCTAAGTGCATGTTCCAAATAATTGTGTTGTCTGCTGAAAGGGAGGGGGGAGAGGGAACTTTTCCTTACCTAGGTATGTTAAGCGTTACCCAGATGGGACTTGCGGCGATTGGAGCGAGACGGGTTACTCTGGGGCTAGGCCGGGAAGATAGATATGGGATGGGGTTTGAAGAGGAGTGTTGGTTACCTGGGTACTTGTCGTGACGGAGGAATTGCCTCAGTCATGGTGGACATTCCAATGGAATAAAGAATCTAAGTTAGTGCGCAGGGGAAGTACCAGGTAAGCTATTGTTATAGGGTGTACGAGAGTTGGTTTGAGGGGGGGGGTGGATGAAAGAATATGTCAGGTCGATTAAGGCTGTTGATAAAGTGTGTGTATGCATACTCAGAGTTTTCCCAAGTCTCTAACTATAATGCTATGTGGGGTGCATATTTCAGTTAAGGAAAGAGGCTGATAGGAGTGAGATTCTTATGTAATTTAAGGGGTGTGGGATGAAAAGTGGTGATCTCAAAGCCTCTGGTTGAGGCAGAGCCGGTTACACCAACTGTGGAGGAAGAAGCAAACAAGAAAAAAGGTAGTCTTTTCAGTAATAGATGACCTAAGGTCCAACCTAAAGTGGGAAAGAGAATATGTTAGTGGTGATGGAAACTCAGTCCATTGAGTCATCTCGTTCAGGGGGATGCGGGGCGAGTCTGCTACGCTTGCTTGAATGACGGATGTCATCATTTTGATCCTGCTGTGTTGCTTGGTTGCTAGAAGGAGAAGAAGACTGTCTTCTGCGTGTGGTTGAAGTAGCAGAGGGTTGCTCAATTAGCTTGAAGTCAACCAGGGCTTGGTGCAGTTGATCGGGAGTTCTACAGACTACTATTTCTAAAGGAAAAAAAAGTCATTAAAACCTACTTACGGCTATTAATGAATTGTCGGTCCCGGCAATACAGATCAAAGCCATTGAAAAAAACGTCAGGGGTCCCCCCACAGTCCATTACCAGGCCCTTTGGGTCTGGTATGATTATTAAGGGGAACTCGAACCCCCTAAATTCCATATAGGGTATTCAACGATTACCGGGGAAGGAATACCCTATTCAACAGGAGTTGAAAACAGAAGTTAAGACAGGAGTCTTCTAAACTGTAAGTAACATCTTAAACTTCCTACCAGTAATTATATTGTAACTGGGAAATGTGTGCTAGCAGGGTTGAAGGTTTTGCTCAGTGCACAGTGTGTCACATGTATGCAAAATTGGTGCAACAGCTCCAGGATGGATACCGCTGTGACAGATGTGAGCAGGTTGCCCTTCTGGAAGCTCGCATTAGAGATCTGGAGGAGCAAGTTGCAACACTGGGCAGAAAGGACAACCTTGAAAGGGGTCCTCTGCTTGCTGAGCAGGTGGTCAGTAGGGTTGATGTGGAGGGTGGAGGGGCAAGTCAGGATTATCAGATAGGAAGATGGGTTAATGTAGTTAGAGGGAGTGGAAGGGGCTTGCAGACATGGAAGGCCAATCCTGTATTTGTGCATCAAAACAAATTTGCCAAGTTGGGTGAAGATGTGGAGGTGGCTAACACAGAGGTGGCAGCACTAGATGTTACTGCTACCCCTAACAGCCGGGAGAGCAACCCATCTAGTAGAAGTGGTGAGGGGAGTGCAGGTAGGCCTAGACAGTTGGTGGTAATAGGGGATTCTATAATCAGAAGGACTGTTAGAATAATTTGTCGACAGGATCGCCTCAACCGAATGGTTTGCTGTCTCCCTGGTGCCAGGGTTCGGCATGTGGTGGACCGGGTGGATAAATTACTGGGAGGGGCTGGGCATGACCCAGCTGTCTTGGTCCATCTTGGAACCAATGACAGTATACATGGAAGGTGGTGGCTCCTTTCAGAATCAATTTAAAGAACTAGGCTGCAAGATGAAGGGAAGGACCTCCAAGGTGATATTCTCTGAAATATTGCCTGTGCCATGCGCAACACAGGAAAGGCAGGGGAAGATTAGAGAGCTGAATGCATGGCTAAAGACCTGGTGTAGGAAGGAGGGATTTGGGTTTCTAGAGCACTGGGATGACTTTTCATTGGGGTGCAACCTATATGCTAAAGATGGTTTGCATTTGAATGGAAGGGGGTCTGCTGTGCTGGGGGAGAGGTTTAGGGGAATGCTGGAGGAGTATTTAAACTAGACTTGAGGGGGGAGGGTGAACTAGAATTACATCAGGCACACAGGTCAGTTAGGGGTCAGACATTAATGGAGAGTGGAATGGGGATAGATGGAGGTGGGGTTATGGCAGGTGACAAGAAAGTTCCCATGTTGCAAACAGCCATTGGAAATTATAGTGCCATTTGCACTACTAAAAATTATATGAAAAAACACCAGCGAAAAATGTAACAATACATTTAAGTGTTTTTTCACCAATGCCAGAAGCCTTCCAAGCAAAACAGGTGAGTTGGAAGCTCTGGTGCATGAGGAGAGCTATGATGTAATTGGTATTGCTGAAACTTGGCTTCAATCCTCACATGACTGGGCTATTAATATTCCTGGCTATGCTCTCTTTCGGAAAGACAGGGTAAAAAGGAAAGGTGGAGGTGTCTGTCTCTATGTGAGAAGTGACCTCAAAGTAAGCATGAAAGAGGACCTGGTTGATGGAGAGTGTGATGAAGTTGAAGCATTATGGGTGGAACTGCATACAGATGTGCGTAGTTCAAAGTTAATCATTGGAGTTTGTTATAGACCACCCAATGTTAATGAGGAGGTGGAGACTCGGCTCCTTGCACAGATGGAAAGGGCAGCAAGGGCTGGGACGGTGATAATAATGGGGGATTTTAACTACCCAGAAATTGACTGGAATAATGGAATTTCTGGGACAGTTAAAGGACAAAAATTTAAAAACCTATTGCAGGACAATTTTATGGTCCAGTTTATTGAGGCCCCAACTAGGAATGATGCTCTGTTGGACTTGGTAATCTCAAACCATGCAGAGCTTATTACTAATGTTCAGATAAAGGAACACCTGGGTAGCAGTGATCATAACATGATTTCATTTAATATTAACTATAAGCAAGAAATACATACAGAAAAGATAAAAACACTTAATTTCAAGAGAGCACATTTTCAAAGCATGAGGACTGCTCTCCAGGGCTTTGACTGGGAGGGAATATTGGCACAGATGAACACAGAACAGAAATGGGAATTCTTCAAAAAGACTCTTTGGAACCTCACTGCAAAGTATATTCCCATGGGCAATAAGTTTAAAAGGCTAAAGATAAAACCTATGTGGCTCACGGTCAAAGTTAAAAAAGCTATAAACAATAAGAAAATAGCTTTTAAAAAATATAAAAATGAAGGAATACTAGTGTCGTTTAAATGTTACAAAGAATATAATAGAATATGTAAAAAGGAAATCAAGGATGCAAAAATTCAAAATGAACGACAGATTGCAAAAGATAGTAGGACAAACCCCCAAAAAATCTTTAAATATATTAATAGTAAAAAGGTCAAGTCTGAGTATGTAGGTCCTTTACAAAATAATCTAGACTGGGTGACTGAGGACATAGAGAAGGCAAATTTATTAAATGCTTTCTTCAGCTCTGTGTATACAATGGAGTATGGGGGAGCTCATGTCCATAATGGGGGTGGGAGTGATATGGTCCAGAAATATTTAGACAGAATAAAGGTGGATAAAGCACCTGGACCAGATGGCATCCACCCACGGATCCTAAAAGAATTGAGCTCTGAAATTTCAAAGCCACTGTATCTAATATTTAGGGACTCATTAATGACAGGAATAGTACCACTGGATTGGCGTAGAGCCAATGTGGTGCCTATATTTAAAAAGGGAACAAAGTCTTTACCAAGTAACTATAGACCTGTTAGTTTAACTTCTATAGTTGGGAAGATACTGGAACGTTTAATAAAAGACCACATGGATGAGTTTTTGCTGGAAACAAACTATTTAAGCAGCAGACAGCATGGATTCATGAAAGACAGAAGTTGTCAGACAAACCTGATTTCTTTTTATGAAGAGGTAAGTAAAACCCTGGACAGAGGCGTAGCAGTGGACGTGGTATACTTGGATTTTGCAAAAGCATTCGATACAGTTCCCCACACACGGCTCATGTGTAAGGTAAGGTCTACAGGATTAGATATATCAGTTTGTAAATGGATAGAAAACTGGCTGAAAGACAGAATTCAGAGAGTTGTGGTTAATGATTCTTACTCTGAATGGTCCAAGGTTATCAGCGGTGTACCCCAAGGTTCAGTGTTGGGACCCTTACTTTTCAATATATTTATAAATGATATTGGGTCTGAGATCCAAAGTAACATTTCTGTTTTTGCAGATGACACCAAGCTATGCAGTGGAATAACGTCCTTGCAGGATGTCTCCAATTTACAAGCCGACCTCAATGCTCTGTCTAATTGGGTGACTATGTGGCAGATGAGGTTTAATGTTGATAAATGTAAAGTTATGCACTTGGGGGCTAAGAATATGCATGCATCATACATGCTAGGGGGAGTTCAACTGGGGGGATCTGTAGTGGAGAAGGATCTGGGGGTTTTAGTTGATCATAAGCTCAATAATGGCATGCAATGCCAAGCTGCGGTTTCCAAAGCGAGAAACGTCCTTTCTTGTATTAAGAGAGGTATGGACTCCAGAGAGAGAGATATAATTTTGCCCCTGTACAAATCATTAGTAAGACCTCATCTGGAATATGCAGTCCAGTTTTGGGCACCAGTTCTCAAAAAGGATATCGGAGAACTGTAAAAAGTGCAGAGAAGGCATGGAGGAGCTCAGCTATGAGGAAAGATTAGAAAAACTGAATTTATTCACTCTTGAGAAGAGGAGAATAAGGGGGATATGATCAAAATGTACAAATATATAAGAGGTCCATATAGTGAACTTGGTGTTGAGTTATTCACTTTAAGGTAAACGCTGAGGACAAGGGGGCACTCTTTACGTCTGGAGGAAAAGAGATTTCACCTACAAATACGGAAAGGTTTCTTCACAGTAAGGCCGCGTACACACGAGGGGATATGTCCGCTGAAAACGGTCCGATGGACCGTTTCAGCAGACATCTCCGCTCGTGTGTATGGGCTAGCGGACAGATTTCTCCACCCGACAGATTTCAAAGCATGCTTTGAAATCTATCCGGTGGGGATCTGTCCGCCCGACATGTCTGCTGGTTAGTACACTTACCAGCAGACATGTCGGCCCCCACCGCCGCCGCGCCGCTGCCGAATGGATTCGGCGCATGCGCGGAAGTGTTTTACTTCCTGGTGCGGTGACGTTGCGGTGGCGCGGCGGCGTCAACGTCACCGCCGCGTCACCGCCACGTCACCGCGCCTTCCGGCGGCGGGGAATTTGATCCGATGGTGTGTACACGCCATCGGATCAAACTCCCGATCGGACATATCCGATGGAAATGGTCCGCGGACCGTTTTCATCGGATATATCCGATCGTGTGTACGCCGCCTAAGAGCTGTGAAAATGTGGAACAGACTCCCTCCAGAGGTGGTTCTGGCCAGCTCAGTAGATTGCTTTAAGAAGGGCCTGGATTCTTTCCTAAATACACATAATATAACCGAGTACTAAGTTCTGTAGGTAAAGTTGATCCGGGGTAAATCCGATTGCCTCTTGGGGGATCAGGAAGGAATTTTTTCTCCTCCGGTAGCAAATTGGATCATCGCTCTGCTGTTTTTTTTTGCCTTCCTCTGGATCAACTGTGGGTATGGAGTTGGGTGTATGGGATGTACTGTGTTTTATTTTGTTTGTTTATTTTAATTTTTTTATGGTTGAACTGGATGGACTTGTGTCTTTTTTCAACCTAACTATGTAACTATGTAACTTATCCCAACTGTGCCTGTGTGTTTTTTTTTAAATTTGTTAAACTTTCTTTGTGAAATGGTAGGGGTACAATGTACCCCGTTACCAATTCACATAGGGGGGGCCGGAATCTGGAGGTCCCCTTTAGTAAAGGGGGCTTCCATATTTTGATAAGCCCCCACCTGCAGACCCCCACTACCACTGGGCAAGGGTTGTGGGGATGAGGCCCTTGTCCCCATCTACATGGGGACATCCCCCCCATGTTGAGGGCATATGGCCTGGTATGGTTCGGGGAGCACTCTCTCATCCCCCCTCTTTTCCTGCGGCCTCTTTCCTGCCTTAATATTCACACCAGACCCAAAGGGCCTGGTAATGGTCTGTGGGGGGGGGGGGGGATAAAAAAAATGTGGCGCTATACGACAAAGCATATAATACACACACAACGAATAAACTGCTGAAGTGTTGATCATATGACCAGGTGCTAGTAATCACAAAGGTGTGTAGACCAAGCACAGATGCATGGGAAACAAATCACAAATAATAAGTCCAAGTGTACTCTAGTATCATACACACACAACAAATGAACTGCTAAAGTGTTGATCATGTGACCAGGTGCTAGTAATCACAGAGGTGTGTAGACCAAGCACAGATGGATGAAAAACAAATCACAAATAATAAGTCCAAGTGTACTCTAGTGGTGTCATAAGAGGAAAAGAGTCCCAAATAAATAGGTGATAAAACAAAGTTGAATATGTAAGGTGATATATATCACTTTCTGGATTCTCAAATTCCAATGCAGTATCCACTGTATAATCCAAAATGATCAAGAAGATTAAATACTCTTACCCAGGGGCGGACTGACAACTCATGGGGCCCCCGGGCAATAGAAGATTATGGGGCCCCCGGGCTTACAGATGGCCACCAAGCCAGGTGGCAGTACAGAGGCGGGGCAGCTAAAATCAAAAGCATGTCGGTTTTGGACATATCGGGGACAGATGTAAAAAAAAAAACAGATTTTTACATACTGTCCCTGGTTTTAATGAGCCTGGCAACCCTGCAAGGGCCCCCTAGTGGCATGGGGCCCTCAGGCAGTGCCCGAGTTCCTCAATGGTCAGTCCGCCCCTGCTCTTACCAGATAAGGTGGACATACTGACCAGCGGTGGTATGTCAAACAAGCATGGACAGGGTCACCAGACTGAGGAGGACCATGGAAGGAACACTGAAGTCATCCGATCCAGTCACAGGTCATCCGAAATAGGCGCCCCAGGTGTATTAAAGAATTAGAATTATTACGAAACAAAATATTTCAGTCTGCACATGTCTACTCGTTTCCACTGAGCGGAACCGGTTCGGGTCGCTTAGAATGGAACAGTTTAGAATGGTCTGGTCTATTCTGGTGAGCGTTTCCACTGCCAGTCGGACCACCAGGGCCATACAGGTTTTAGAAAAAATGCCTCTCGTGATGTCACACTAGTGCGACGTGAAACGTGATGCAGCGTCACTCAGCGTCAACCAAATGACAAAAACAACAATGGAGGTCATTCAGCAGCTCGTGTTTTCTCTGCTAGCCTTTTGGTTCTTTATAGGCAAAATACATGCCGCATTGTATGGGAGAAGGTTGCGAGTGGCAATGAGAAACACAGCAGAAAAGAAAAGGAAACTTTTAGCTTGGATGTGTATCCGGGAGAAGTACACATTTGTGCGACTAAGACAAAGACGGCAGCGCTACAGGGTAAGCACAACTGACCGACTTACCTGAAACACACACTGACCCACCAATGTGACACACACACACTGACCCACACACACACACACTGACCCAGCAATGTGACACACACACACTGACCCACCAATGTGACACACACACACACACTGACCCACCAATGTGACACACACACACTGACCCACCAATGTGACACACACACACTGACCCGCACACACACACTGACCCACCAATGTGACACACACACACTGACCCACACACACACTGACCCACCAATGTGACACACACACACTGACCCAGACACACACACACACCGACCTACCAACCTGACATACACATTGACTTGAATGATGTTTAATTTTTGAGATATGTTACCATTTTTTTTTTTTTCAGATGCTTCTCCTTTTGGCAAAGTGGCGCCGCCGACCAGTGATTTGGGCTTTCCCTCATGCCAATAATTGGTAGAATGTGACCGTCCCAGGATTCACACACAGACAGTGGGTGCAGAATTTTAGGATGTCAGAGGAAACCTTCTTATTCCTTTGTGCCAAGCTACGTCTGGTAATGGAAAAGAAAAACACAAACTTCAGAGCCAGTTTGCCTGTGAGGAAGAGAGTTGTCATTGCACTTTGGAAGCTGGCTACCAATAGTGAATACAGGAGTATAGGCCATCTTTTTGGTGTCAGCAAATCATCAGTGTGTCGGTGTGTGCAGGACTTCTGTAAGGCTGTGTGCACATTGCTAGCTCCTGAAATTGTGCATTTTCCGGACAGGGAAAAGCTTAAAGACATGGCTGAGTACTTTGAGAACAGGTGGGGCCTTCCACAGTGTGTTGGTGCTATTGATAGCTCACACATACCAATAATAGCACCACAAGAATTCCACACCGACTACTTCAACCGTAAAGGCTGGAATTCCAACATCCTCCAGGCAGTAGTGGATGGCAAGGGACTATTCTGGAATGTGAATGTAGGAAAAAGCCTGGGAGTTTGCATGATGCTTGGGTTCTCCGATTGTCAACACTTTGGGATTGGGTTGGCCAGGGAGGACTATACCCGGTGAGCACTAAGAACATTTCTGGGGTGAATGTTGGCTATTATGTGCTTGGAGACTCTGCCTACCCTTTACAAAATTGGCTTCTGAAACCATTTCCTGACAATGGGTGCCTAACAACAGAGCAGCAAACCTACAACAAGAAAACATTCAGGGTACGTGTTGTAGTGGAAAATGCTTTTGGAAGACTTTCAGCGGACAGATTCGATCCTGTGTACGGCCTAGCGAACAGGTTTCCAGTGGACAAAAGTTTTAAAACACGCGGACCGTTTTCATCGGACATGTCTCCTCGTGTGTACGGGGCCTTAAGGGTAGATGGAGGTGTCTTATGAAGAGGAATGACAGTGACATTCAACTTACCAAATCCGTGGTCCTAACTTGCTGTACTCTTCACAATCTTTGTGAAAGTCGTGGAGAAGACTTTGACCAGGATTGGAATACATCTCTAGAAGAGCCAGTACCAGTAATGGAAGAAGAGTGCAGTGAAATACGTGAGGCTCTGATGCGGCACCTTAACTTTTAATTTCTCATCGTTAATTATTAAAATGTTTAATTACTTTTTGCTATATGTTTAATAAAATGTGACAGAAAAGACATACTCGTTGAAGTCTATTTTGTTTTTTATTCAACAAAAAAATCATCTTCCTACATCTTTTTTAAAGTAAAAATTTTGAGAATGTAGAATCTCTTTAACAATAACCTGGCCGGACCTTGAAGGAAGATGGACGCTTGATCTCTCAGCTCCTGCCACCCCGGGACAACTTAAGCTAGAAAGAGAGCACTCAGTCTGCCCCAGCCTTACCTACAACCATGGGCACGGCGTCAAGAGCTCCCTCCGCCTCACGGTCCAGATCTCCCAGGGGGAATTCGGACCTTTCGGTCCAAAATATCCCGGACATGTTCAGGGCCCAGAGAGGCAACATGGCGCCCTCCCGCCAAAGTCCCGTTCCAGGCCTAGCGCTACCTCCACACCAAGAACACTCGGATATTGTGCTCAGACCGTCATAGGCGGCTCCGCAACCGAACCCATTGCCGACTGACACCTGGGCGTTCGGCCCCGCGCAGCAACGAGCCCTCACCATCGAGGATTTACAGAGCGTGGCCACCAGTTGTGGAGCTGTTTAACTCTGCCCTCGGTAGACCACCTCAGGCACGCATCGACATGGAGAGAATCCACCATGCCTTACGCCCCTAGGGAAGGGAAACGGATCCACCTCGGGACATAATATGCTGTCTCCCTGACTTCAGGCTGAAGGAAGACATCCTACGAATGGCCAGAGGCAAACGCCTGGCACATCGCGACGCACCAATCCAGATCTTCCAGGACCTGTCTGAGATCACGCTTCAACATCGCAGGGACCTCAGACCCCTGTTGGAGAGCCTCCGAGCCAAGAACATTGGATACAAATGGAAGTTTCCATTTTGCTTGTCAGCCACGCACCAGGGCCGCACTGCTTTGCTTAAGGTCCCGGAGGACTTACCGCGCTTCTGTGACACCCTGGGGCTACCCCTCGTTGCGGTCCCGGATTGGTACTCAGCCTACCGTCAATCTGTGCATCGCTGGCCCGTCACACATACAGAACCGATGGAGACGCAGGCTACCAGCTACCGCCGTCGCCGCTCCCCATCGGGCTCTCGGAACCACCCCGGCCCACAGGCCCCTAAGATGGATCACATGGCCTCCCCTCCGCCGGCTGCACGGAGAGCCCGGCGAGAGTACTGAGGCCCCACGGAAGCCTCATTCAGTCACAGTGTTGTGCTACGTGCTGTGTAGGATAGCAGCCTGATCACTGCCAGATATCTGAAGTTTCCATGTTGGACTGTCTGGGTACGTGAGCCTTTCGGTTTATCTTTATTTGTTCTGTTTTTGGTTCACTTCGTTCACTGGTGTCCACATTACACCAGGGACTGGGGGCCGAGAAGCTGCACTTGGACCCCACTGAGCTGCTTTGGCCAATGATGCACTGAACCTTCTTTGTTGGGGCCCGCTGAGTGAATGTATTGATGCTTAACCAGGTTGGGGCGTGTCTCCTGCAGTGCGCCCAAACTACTAGGGAGCCCGCCTACTAATGCAACTCACGGGATAGGCTGTCGAAAGGCCACGAGCGGACATCAGCGATCCCACCCCCGGGCCGAAGTATGCATCCAAACTACACGGCCCAGAATGCTGAGCGGCGGGTACACTCACCTAAACTACGCATACCAGAATGCGTTTGGACAGAATGCCTGTGTCATCCCGGAAGCTCCCTAGCCTCCACGCATATGTGTATCCGCCCGGGCAGATGGAAGGAAAGTACGACATCCTGTACCAAGCCCCTCTACATCTGCCCTTGGACATTGCTGGACTGCCTATACCCGGTGGTCTCTGCTGACTTGGCCTACCTGTAGGTTCCGGGACTAGACTAGCGCTAGCTGACCGGCTCGCTCCGAGAACCTTGGCTCCTACGCTACCCAGGTACTAGAGACTGTCCAATTGGGGCCGGAGCCCCGGCCCGACGATGTACAGAGCAGGAGCATAACACGGATGCTCCCCAGGCAGGGCTGATTCACCCGAGACTGTGCAAGGCCATGTACTCCTGGATCGGACTCTTCCGGGGACTCCAAGAGGGACTGTTCCCCGAGTTATTCCTGAGGGGTTCCGGGCCCCTCCTGGACGGTCCTACTATCAGCCCACCCCTTCGGGAGCTCGTTGTACTTTGATCCACGGGGATGATCGCTCCGGGGAATGGTAAAACGAGGTACCTGGGACACAATTAGTCAACGCCTTCTCATACCCTGTATTGGGGGGCTGCCAGCTCAGCTGCAGACATTTTTGGTAACATAGCGGCCCCTGCTAAGGCCTGATATACCCGGGTGGTGCGGCTGGGAGGGGGACCCACGCTTCCCTGATAGTCAAGGGGGGGTTCTCCCTCCCGACCCGACAGAAGGGACACACACTGCCGTGGGAGTAGCGGGAGGGTCAAGTGCCGAGGGGATGGGGTGTCCCCGTCTCCTAGGGAGACCTCAGGCCATTGGCCCGGGGGGTGCCTGGGGGGATGGGGCGCTTCCGCTCCTCAACTAGGTAATGTTACAGCTCACTCTCTCATGTGACTGGGTATAGGCCTCACACCACTTTATAGTTGTTCTGGGGTGGTATGGGACCATCTCTGTGTTTGTTTATTTGTTTTAGTTTTGCATTTTGAACAGTTCATTTTCCTGACAGCTCTCGTCCAACCCCCACGCGGTGGTACCCGAGGACGTGCTCGCCAGTTTCGACAGGCGAGCTTGTCCAGGTAGCTCCGTACACACCTACATTAGGTTCCCATTCCCAAGCCACTGTCCTATCTCAACTTCTGCGACCTACGGTGTGATTGTACATCTCCTCCCTCACCCCCCCTAATCTTGTTCTCGTTCCACCCTCATCCCACCTACTCACCGGCCCCCCCTCACCCCCGTCCCCCCCCCCCCCTCGGGGACGATGACTGCCACACTTGACCAGGTTGACCCGTCCCCTGAACTGGGACCTCCCTCCCTACAACTGAAAATATACTCCCTGAACGTCCGTGGCCTTAACACGCCTGAAAAGCGCTCCCAACTTCTTACCTCGGTATACAAAGAAAAATCGCAAATAGTCCTGTTACAGGAAACACATTTCAGGTCAGATAGCGTACCAACCCTGAGGAGCCAGCACTTCCCAACAGCATTTCTTGCCACCAATGACACCTCAAAGTCCAAAGGGGTCTCCATACTGCTCGCAAAACACTTCCCCCTCCAAGTGGAGGACGTTCTTAGGGACCCGGACGGGAGATTTATCTTCCTTAAAGGGAAAATTCTCAATACACCTGTGACCATTGCTAACATCTACGCCCCTAATTCACACCACGTCCCGTTCTTTCGTAACATTGCCCAACGTCTCATAGCCTTCCAATCTGGTATGCTGATACTGGGGGGGGGATTTCAACGTCCCTCTGACCCCCCTTCTCGACACCTCGAACGGGTCCTCTTGCTTGACATACCGTGCTCTCCGAGCTATCAAAACCCAGTTGCACTTGCTAACTCTACACGACTCATGGCATACGCTGTTCCCGACGGTCAAGGACTACACGTTCTACTCCCCCCTACACACCAAATACTCGCGCATTGACTTCCTCTTCCTCTCTCAGGCGGACCTGTTTCGCCTGACTAACGCTACTATAGAACCTATGGTGCTCTCGGACCATCACCCGATCTCCATGACGCTTACCTGGCAGGGTCACCGACCGGGGCGGTCCGTCTGGAGAATGGACGACTCTCTCCTCCTTGACCCGGGAGACTCTGCCGCCATATCTGCTAGTATTGCGCAATACTTCGCCGACAATTCGCTCGCAGAGATAGCGCCTGCGACGGTTTGGGCGGCGCATAAGTGCGTTCTCAGGGGTAATATAATCTCCCTCATGGCAAAACGGCGCAAACTGCGGTCGGCTCGCATCAACGAACTCTCTGACAAAGTTAGGACCCTTGAGCTGGCCCACAAACGATCTCTGGCGGCGGATTCCCTCAAAGCCCTGCTGGAGGCCAGACACGACTTACGAGCAGAACTCCATTCTAGATTGACTCGCAAATTTACCCTGACGCAGAAACTATACTATGGATTTGGCAACAAATCAGGGAAATTGCTGGCTGCTGCTCTTCAAAAGAAGAAAGTGGCCAACACAATCCACTCTATTACTACCCCTACAGGGGAGAAGGTACACAGGACTGATCGCTAAACAATTCACATCATATCTCTCATCCCTGCATAACCTGCCCACCCCCACCGACACGGGATCCCCCCAATCACGAGCCCAGCTCATCGACCACTTCCTCTCTCAGTATGGGTCCCCCCCCACCCAAGTCCCGGACTTCTCGCACTTAGACGCACAGGTGACAGTGGACGAGACACTTAGAGCACTAAAACAATTGAAACCGGGTAAGAGCCCTGGCCCAGACGGTCTCACTTCGGGCTATTATAAGGCATTCTCCTCCCTACTACTCCCCCATTTTGTCAGTGCTTTCAATGACATCCCTTTCTCACCTACTACTGGCACAGACCTGTTGGAAGCACATGTCACCCAAATTCCCAAGCCAGGGAGGGACGCCACAATGGTCCCCAACTACCGGCCCATCTCACTGCTGAATGTGGACGTGAAGCTTTATGCTAAAGTACTGGCCAATAGACTACTTCCCTACATTCCGACCCTGATCTCTACCGACCAGGTGGGTTTTGTCCCTGGGAGGGAGGCCAGGGATAACACCACGAAAGCAATAAATATACATTACTGGATGTCCACTTCCAACACCCAGGGGTTAATGCTTTCCCTTGATGCCGAGAAGGCGTTTGATAGGGTGGCCTGGGACTATATTGAGGCGGCCCTACACAAAATGGGCCTACCCGCTCAATTTCTCCATATGATTATGGCCCTCTACTCGGTCCCTACTGCTAGGGTCAGGGTAAACGGCAGAATCTCAGACGCCTTCTTGGTACACAATGGCACAAGGCAGGGATGTCCCCTCTATCCCCCGATTTTCATCCTTAGCCTGGAGCCCCTCCTTAGACGGCTAAGGGACAACCAGGACATTAAGGGCGTCACGATACACGATAGGCGCAAGCACTACAAGGTTGCCGCATATGCAGACGACGTATTGCTCTTTCTGACGAATCCCTTGGTCACATTACCAAATTTGCTTAAAGACTTTCGCCTCTTTAAAACGCTTTCCAATCTACAAATTAATTTCAGTAAATTCTCCGCACTCAATTTATCTCTCCCACAGAATCTGGTAGCCCTCTGTAAGCAAAATTTCCCCTTTAAATGGGAGCCCAATGAAGTAACCTATTTAGGAATCAACCTGCCTGTTAGGCTCTCCGATTTATATGCTAGGAATTTTCTGCCCACCTTGCATAAGGTAAAAGAGGACCTGGTTGAATGGAGCAAAGGTACTTTTTCATGGTTTGGTAGGGCGGCCATTTTAAAAATGAATGTCCTTCCGAGGCTCCTCTATCTATTACAGGCAATCCCTATCAGACTCCCTCCTGCCTTCTTGGCTTCCTTTAAGTCCACATGTAGTACCTTTATGTGGGCCAACCGCCCGGCTCGACTGAAATGGGATAGACTCACCCTTCCCAAACTTAGAGGTGGCATTGGTCTGCCGGACCTAACCCGCTACCACAGAGCCTGCCTGCTGACGAGGGTGGTAGATTGGCATCTCCACGGTGCGGACAAGGATTGGGTGGAACTCGAGGAAGCCTTTGTAGGTTTTCGAATCTCCCACCTTCCTTGGATTGATCCGGCCCTCATCCCCAAAACGTGCGCAACCCACCCTTTGATTAACCCCGTCCTGTCTTGCCTAAAGGTCACGAATGACGGCTCGGACTCCGCCCGTTTCCCTGGCCCTCTGACGCCGCTTAATTATAACCCGGGTTTTCCAGACGGTGTCGGCACGGTCGACCCTCAGTCCACATGGACAGCCCCCTCATTACGGGCGTTTCAGTTTTTTGATAGTGGAGTGCTCCTCTCTGAATCCGCCATGGCTCTGAAATTCCCTGACTTCCACATTCCCCGATTAAAATTTTTCCAGCTCAGGCATTTCCTACAAAGCACGTCACCGCCAGCCCGTTGGTGTAGGGCCCTCACGCCTTTAGAAAAGCTTTGCCAATCCGCTGAGTCACAACGGCATCTGGTCTCTACCCTGTACTCCACACTCACTCCACAAACGACTTCCAATGCTGACATGCACGGTAAATGGGAATCCGATCTTGGGTTCCTCATTTCTGATGATGACTGGAACTCGATCTGGGCCCATACTCACAAGGGTTCTATAAATGTATCAGCACAGGAGAACAGGTTTAAGATATACTCAAGATGGTACAGGACCCCCAGCAAACTTCACAAGTTCTTCCCTACAGTCTCCCCCACTTGCTGGAGGTGTGCAGCAGCCGAGGGTACTCTCATACACATTTGGTGGGAGTGCCCTAAGCTCCAACCATTCTGGGAGGGGGTCCACGCCCTTATTGCCAGTATCACCACATACACCCCGGACTACACCCCGGCGCAATACCTGCTACACCACACGTCGCTCCCCAATTCAGTTTACCGAAAATCCCTAGTGCTCCACCTGATAAACGCTGCCACACAGTGCATTCCACTACGATGTAAAGATCCTCAACCACCCACCATTGTTGATTGGCAGAATAGGGTTAACAAAATCGAAGAGATGGAAAGGCTTATACATCAAGCTCGGGACGCCTCTGAGAAATTTAGACTTACCTGGGGCTGTTGGGTGCACTACAGGGAGTCTCTACCCACGAGCTCCAGGTCGACCCCCTCTGACACCCCCCCCCCGTGCACTGACGCTCCTAGGCCCACTTACTCTGATGACTGACTGACTGTCCCGAACCCCCCCACCCCCTCTCTCCCCCCTTATTATCCATCTCCCCCTTATTCCACTAACGCCTTCGGCAGGGGCTTCAGCGCTTTTGTATGAAGAAACAATGTTAGGATGGCGTAGCTGGATATGAAACCCCGCTGATCAATGGGATAGTTGGCCCCCTTTGCCAAACGGTAGCAACATAGTCACGGGTCTCAACCCGGATGGCTGGGACAATACATCTGCCGGGACCAAGCTGACTCACCCCTGATTTTAGATCTTCTAGTATACCCTCCCGCCTACAGTTATGTTCCCTATAGGGGTGGGCGGGGGTTGGGTAAGTGCACGATGGTCCCTCTTATGTAGGTATCGTTCCAACCCGTTCCCAAGCCAGGGGTGCCACCCATGACCTGTGTTCCATGTATCTGTTCCAATGAATTGATGTTTGCGGTTTTATGCTTTTTCTCTATGTGTTAACCACTTGCATACTGGGCACTTACACCCCCCTCCTGCCCAGGTAAAATTTCAGCTTGCGGCACTGCATCGCTTTAACTGACAATTGCGCGGTCGTGCGACGTGGCTCCCAAACAAAATTTATGTCCTTTTTTCCCCACAAGTAGAGCTTTCTTTTGGTGGTATTTGATCGCCTGTGCGATTTTTATTTTTTGCACTATAAACAAAAAAGAGCGACAATTTTGAAGAAAAATACAATATTTTTTACTTGTTGCTATAATAAATATCCCAATTAAAAAAAAAAAAAAAAAAAAATATGTTTCCTCAGTTTAGGGCGATACGTATTCTTCTACATATTTTTGGTAAAAAAAAAAAAAAATTGCAATAAGCGACTGGTTTGCGCAAAAGTTATAGCGCTTACAAAATAGGGGAGAGAATTATTATTTTTTATTATTTTTTTTTTTACTAGAAATGGCGACGATCTGCAATTTTTATTGGTACTGCGACGTTATGGTGGACACATCGGACACTTTTGACACATTTTTGGCGCCATTCACATTTATACTGCGATCAGTGCTATTAATATGCACTAATTACAGTATAAATGTGACTGGCATTGAAGGGGTTAACACTAGGGGGTGAGGAAGGGGTTAAATGTGTATGCTAGGTGTGTTCTAACTGTGGGGGGAGGGGGGGTGACTGGGGGGTTGACCGATCTGTGTCCCTATGTAGGAAGGAACACAGATCGGGCTCCTCCTCTCCAGAGACAGGACGCTGTCTCTGTGTAACACGGCAATGAGAGATGATCTATGAAAGATCATCTCTCATTCGCCCATAGATCGCATCGCAAACGGCCACTCTGATTGGCCGTTCGCCGCGATCTGTGATTGGCCGTGTCCAAGGGACAGGGACAACACAGGGCTTCCCTGCAGCGCGCTCTACAGCGCGCGTTGGGAACGCCTGAATGACATGCCGTCAAATGACGGCATGTTGGATATTCAGGCCCGCGCTGTTGCCGTCATCCGACGGTAGCGCGGGCCTGAAGTTTTTAATCAACGGTAACCTATATTCAAGAGCATTGTAATGCACTGCTGTGACTATTGTATCCTTGTGTTCTCATTATTAAAATAAAATTATTTGAAAAAAATAAAAATAAAATAGGGCTGTTACTGATGAAAATTTTTGTGTTCGATTAATCATTTTTATTTTTAATCGATTAATCGACTAATTTCGATTAATTATAACGCACATACAGATCCAGCTTCTTTTAGCGGATCCCAGTGCAGCTACCAACCACTAGAAAAATGGATAGCAGGATATAAAAAACACACCAAGGCAGTGCTCGATGGGAATAGCATTAAAACTTTTATAGTCTTCAAGTAGGTAACCAAATAAATATTGGAGATAAAATCGATGTAGCTACATAAACTGTAAAAATGGTGCGAGTAATACCAAACGGTAGCAAAAGCAGGCATAAAAACATGTAGCGAAGTATGATACTGGTATAAAAATGTGTACAACGATGCCACTGCTGAATCCAGATGAGGAGAGGTTAACATCTGTCCGTCAGCATGTAGATGTCTCATGAAGGAAACTATCGCAACTCCCAGTGGATGGTTGTAGAATCCCAGGTTGATAGAGGGAAGTGATAGAGGGAAGTGTAACAGCCCTTGCGTGTGGCAGATAGTAAGGTCCCGCCGGCATGCAGATATGAAGGCACAGCAAAGGAGCCCCTCAGATGGACATGGCAAGCCCCACCAGTGTCTGTGACGCTACCGGATCTCCGATGGATCTCCCTGAAGGTCCAGAAGCAGACGGAGAGGTGAGTACCAATCAAAAGAATTTTAATCGATCAAAAAGATTTTGACCGATCAAAAAACGTAAAGATTAATTAAAAGTTAATTTGCACAGCCCTAAAAAAAAACAATAACCTAAAAGAGGTTCAAAAGGTTTTTTTTTTTTTTTTTTTTTTTTTTTAGTAAGCCAGTGCATAGTTTTTTTTTTTTTCTTTTTCTTCAACTTCACTTTTAAATTTTATTTTTATTTTTTATTTGTCTGAATTTCTCACTTTCTGTTCCTCCTCAGTAAGCACAGCTCTGATGATGTTGTCAAGTTTACTGAGAAGGAACAGGAAGTGAGAAATTCAGACAAAGAAAAAAACATTTAGGAAATGTAAGGAAAAGGTGAACAAACAATGCCAAGTATATTCACAATTACATCTACACAAGCAAAAGTAAAAAATAAATGAAGCGATCGGGGGTGCCTTTTGCTGTAATCCAGGCTGCACCTTCCAAGGCGTGGGCGATAATGCAAAGGAGGCAGAAGGGAATCTGAACCCTTGGCTGCAGAGGTGAACGGCTTGTCAGCGCAGTACCAATCGTGTTGAGTCACCGCAGCTCCCCTGCTTTAAGCTTTTTAAGCTTTGCCCTACACTGGCCAGACGTCAGTTCAAATCCCTCGACTGCCATCCGCAGAGAAATATCTTTATAGACCTTTTCATTTCTCACTGGTCCATCAAGCTCACTCTGGATAACGCCATCACCAATAATTGCAAAGAAAGTAGATAGTTGCTCAGATAACCAGACCCTGCTGTTTGCTGGCATCCTTCTCCTTTATATGGACTAAAGACGTGGTGATTGGTTGGCGCTTTGCTTTGACGTCAGCATAGCTGTTTTCTGTCCACCAATCAGTGGAATGTACCCTGTCACACCAGTAGCTCCGCCATAACCGTACCGTTCCATTTTACTATGGACCCACATGAGAAGCAGGACCCTGAATGGTCCGGTACGGTTCGCTTTTATGTCACGTTTTCAGAATGGAAACACCCAAAATAGCAAACTGTACCGGACCGTACCAAACCGATCCACTCAGTGGAAACGAGGCATTAGACAACACTCAGGTACTCACACTACACAGGTACTATGAGCCCCATTTTGAACCTCCTGTTTCAAACTATTGATTTTAACTTAGTCCAGTTCCACTAACTCCTAATTTTAACTAGACATGTGCAGACTGGAATATTTAGTTTTGTTTTTTCGTTCTCGTATGGAAAATACATTTATTTAGTTACTCCCGAAAATCGTTTTGATTTATTTTGTTTTTCGTTTGGAGAATAGCTTTCGTCCGAAAATCCAATAATACTTGGTTTCTGTCGAATGGTCAAAAGAATATTCGACGGAACTTCGAAACTTTACGTCGAATCGTACATTTCCGGTCGAATATTCCGCCTACAAGAATTCTAATGTATGACTAGTAATAATGTCGAATCTATTCTCTATAATGTCAAATCTATTTTCTCATAAATCGAAATCTATTCTCTGTAATGTCGAATCTATTATTTCTATAGTGTTGAATCTTTTCTCTATAATGTCGAATCTTTTCTCTATAATGTCGAATCTTTTCTCTATAATGTCGAATCTTTTCTCTATAATGTCAAATCTTTTCTCTATAATGTCAAATCTTTTCTCTATAATGTCGAATCTTTTCTCTATAATGTCAAATCTTTTCTCTATAATGTCGAATCTTTTCTCTATAATGTCAAATCTTTTCTCTATAATGTCAAATCTTTTCTCTATAATGTCAAATCTTTTCTCTATAATGTCAAATCTTTTCTCTATAATGTCAAATCTTTTCTCTATAATGTCAAATCTTTTCTCTATAATGTCGAATCTTTTCTCTATAATGTCAAATCTTTTCTCTATAATGTCAAATCTTTTCTCTATAATGTCAAATCTTTTCTCTATAATGTCAAATCTTTTCTCTATAATGTCAAATCTTTTCTCTATAATGTCAAATCTTTTCTCTATAATGTCAAATCTTTTCTTTATATCAAATTTTTACTGCAACGAAAACGAAAATAAAGCATTTTTTATGTCGGATGTTTCGGTTTTCGTTTCTTGCACTTTCATTATCGTTTGTTAAAACGATAACGAAAAAAACAGATTTTCGGACGAAAATGCATTCTAACGAAAACGAATGCACATGTTTAATTTTAGCTCACCACTTAGTCCAGTTCCACTAACTCTTGATTTTAACTTACCACTTCATACCTCCCAACGTTTGAACTTCAGAATGAGGGACACTTTAAGGAGTGAGCTGTGGCACTAAGCGCACCATGCAACATGTGGGTGTAGCCAAACTTCTATCAGAGGAAGGGGCTTAAGGGTGAGGGGCGCATTGTGTACAAACTGCAGGGTTGAAGAGTGTGCTATGTACAGAGTGCAACGTTGAGGAGTGTGCTATGTACCAAGTGTAGGGTTGATTTGTGTGCTACATACTGAGTGCAGGGTTAAGAGGTGCACTGCATACTTGGTGCAGGGTCAAAGGTTGTGCTGTGTACAAAGTATAGGTTTGAGGGGTGTGGCTGTGTCACTGTTAAGATGACAGGGAGAAGGCTGACATAATTGTTAGAGGGACACAGGCTTTGTACTGTACAGTAACATTAAATCCCAGAGCCAGATGTAACCTACCAACCTGTGTGATCATTTACTAAATATCCTCATTCTGGTAAACTTGTGCTGTGCCAGGAAGAAACTGCCCCATATATGGGTGCTCCCTGTCACCATCTGTTGCCACCCCCTTGCTCAGAGCAGTCAGTGCCCCCCCCCATGTGAGTGATGTCCCCCCAGTCATTGTTTGCCCCTCCTGTCAGCCCCTTGCTCCCAGTGATCAGCAGGGACATAATTACATACTGTAACCTGTAGTAGGGGAGCAGCCCATTGCTCAGCATGAACCATCTCCAGACTGGCAGTGGTGTGGTAGCTCTTCAGGTAGTTGGTATATTTGAAGAGCCAGCCTTTGTAGGTGTCAG
Source organism: Rana kukunoris (assembly GCA_029574335.1). Classification (NCBI taxonomy): domain Eukaryota; kingdom Metazoa; phylum Chordata; class Amphibia; order Anura; family Ranidae; genus Rana; species Rana kukunoris. Next base: position 246,306,034 of record CM056059.1, read on the forward strand.
GGTTGGTGGTTTAAAAATGTAAGGCAAATGGAGAGAAGAATGCCCAAAGGACCATAACATCGAGCCACTGAGCAACAGTGATCAAACTGAATAAGAAAAACAACAACATATACACAAATGAACTTCAAAAAATATATACAATAAAGTGCAAAAAAAACACAGAAACCAGCTTCTGTCACCAGTAAAAAAAACAACATTGTCTATGAAAACCAAAAACTGCATCCAGGCACCACGCTCACATACATACAGTCCACACATACATTGAATTGAGCAGCCATAAGATGGAATATTGAACAGGGGATTGTGTATGAGGGCCACCTGAACAATGTCCTCAGGGAGATGCTGCAGATAAATGTGTGACGATGGCACAGCAAACCCTATGTCTCACACCTGGAACAGCCAATGAAGGCTTAAATTATACATTTTCTGCTGCAGCACCCCTACACAGAGACATACCAGGTACAGAGGGAGGGTCACATAAATCAAAGAAAAGCATCCAGAGCACCAGCTGCAACAAAATAAATTAATAATGGCACACCTACGTATACTTCACTAGATAGTGACTGTACCTACCTAAATATATTGTTCAAAAAGCACATGTGACCATTGTTGAATGGGCTGGTAATATAAAACAACTGATGTTCAAAAATTGTCTACATACAGTCACTCCTCACTATGCGTATGAGCAGGCTAGGAATTGAACAGAAGGTAGTGGCCACAGAGCAGTTAAGTGGCAGCAAGAGAAGAGTTAAAGGGGTGTTCCAGCCCAAAAATGTGTTTATTAAAAGTCAGCAGCTACAAAAAGTGTAGCTGCTGGCTTTTAATAAACACTCACTTACCTGCTCCTACGTTCCAGCGACGCGCCGACCGGGGCTCCGCTCCTCTCCCCCCCTCCCCGGCCGGCGTCTCCATCCTGACTGTGGGCACCCAGCCGTGACAGCCTTCGGCTTCACGGCCGGGCACCCACTGCGCATGCGCGCGCGGCGCGGCTCGCCTCTGATTGGAGAGGCGATCGCATGGGACCTGTCAGTGTCCCATGTGATCGCCTACAGGGAGGGGCTGGTGTAGGCAATTAAGCTTAATCGCCTAACCAGCCCCTCGGCGGAAGCAGGAAGTGGGACAGGAAGTCCCACTCCTACTGAAGCCCCCACTCCCCCCCCAAAAAAATTACATGCCAAATGTGGCATGTATGGGGGTAAGGAGTGGGATAAGAGGAAGTTCCAAATTTGGGTGGAACTCCTCTTTAACATAACTTTTCTGCAGAGCACAGTATATGCAGCCTAGGAATGCAAACATGAATTAGACTTATGGCAGAAGCAGGAAGTAAATCAGGCTTCATTGTGGGACACAGCACATCATAAACACACTCATACACACACACATTCACATACACTCATACACACACAGCACAGTAAACTGACCTGCTGAACTTCTGTGCAGACCCCTGGCATTCAGACGCCGGCGGTCCTGGCAACCAGTGTCTGTACAGAAGTTTGAGGGGAAGGAGAAGCTGACATATGCTGCTGGCAGAAATCCTTACTGGCTGCAGTGAGGATACTCCCACTGAGTGGAGCCCAGTGTCAGAACTCACTTGTTCTGGCACTGGGCTGCGGGAAAAATTGTATTTGGGCCACAAGCACCTGCGACCAATTAACCACTCCCCTTAATTAGTAGGCTGAATGAAAAAAAAATCTGTTTAAAAAGCTGCAAAGAAAAAGACACAACAAGAACCTAAAATGCAAGCCAGCAGTCAAAAGCAAAACTTGTTCACTCTCCACTCAAGGTCTCCACTGTCTAGCTTTCAGGGAGGGGACACTTTGTGCAATATACATGGTGACCATCACACATCATGTCCATTGTGTTCTCCCCTCCCCCCGCCCACATGGATGGCACTTTGTGCAATATACATCCTCTCCACCACACAACGTGGAGAAAAAATTTAAACAGCTAATCATGCATCCATATAATCCATGCCCTCTACACAGACAGCCCTGAAGCGGGATAAGATAGAAGCATAATAGCTTACTTAGAAAATAAGAGGGTCCTGCAATGAATCTGCAACAAATCATCAAAATCCACACTGATACTGTGATAAATTAATTATTTTCGTTAGTTAAATGGGTCACGCAAACCCGCCCATCACCATTGCAAAATCCGCCCATTGACATTACAAAACCAGCCCTTAATTTGTTTTAACACACCCCGCTAAGAGGTGTACTGTATTGCTAAAATCATCCCTGGCCCTTTGCAGAGTAGCACTAGCATCGGGAGCGTGCGGCATGTGTAATAGTCTTTGTGCATGCGCCGTGTAGAGCTGACTCTCAGCTCTACATGTTCGGGCTATTTTCGGAGACTCGGCACCGCACCTGCGCAGTACAAGCGGGTCCCTATCCGCCGGGCGGACCTTATTCTGCAGAACACCGGATGCATTGATAGGGTGGGGCAGGCTCTTGCGTAGATTGGCTTTACACCAATTTAGTGGTACTATTACAGTCCCTCAATTTTTTTTAAATATTTTATTATACATTTTTTATGTGACAACACTGAAGAAATTACATTTTACTACAATGTAGTGAGTGTACAGCTTGTATAACAGTGTCAATTTGCTGTCCCCTCAAAATAACTCAACACACAGACAATAATGTCTAAACCGCTGGCAACAAAAGTGAGTACACCCCTAAGTGAAAATGTCCATATTGGGCCCAAGTAGCCATTTTCCCTCCCTGATGTCATATGACTTGTTAGTGTTACAAGATCTCAGGTGTGAATGGGGAGTAGGTGTGTTAAATTTAGTGTTATCACTCTCACTCTCTCATACTGGTGATTGGAAGTTCAACATGGCACCTCGTGGCAAAGAACTCTCTGAAAAGGATCTGAAAAAATAATTGTTGATCTACATAAAGATGGCCTAGGCTATAGGAAGATTGCCAAGATCCTGAAACAGAGCTGCAGCATGGTGGCCAAGACCATACAGTGGTTTAACAGGACAGGTTCCACTCAGAACAGTGCACGTGCTTAGACGCCTACACACGATCGTTCAAAACCGATGAAAACGGACTGTGTGGGCCCTATCGGTCAGTTATCCTTCGGTCAAAAAAAAAAGAACTTTAAAATGTAACCGATGGACGCCTAACCGATAGGTCAAAACCAATCGTTAGTATGCAAAAGCATTGGTTAAAAAGCCACGCATGCTCAGAATCAAGTCGACGCATGCTTGGAAGCATTGAACTTCATTTTTTTCAGCACGTCGTTGTGTTTTACGTCACGGCGTTCTGATACGATTGTTTTTTTAACCGATGGTGTATAGGCACATCAGACCATCAGTCAGCTTCATCAATTAACCGATGAAAATGGTCCTTCAGACCGTTCTCATCGGATGGACTGATCGTGAGTACGCGACCGAGCTTCTCGGCAGAATCCAGCGAGAAGCTCGCTGGGAGACATATTCTGCCGAGAAAATCAGTCGTGTGTACATTTTCGACGAGCATCCCGTCGGGAAGCTCGTCAAGCCAAAATAGAGAGCATGTTCTCTATTTCCTCATTGTTTAATGAGGAAATTTGGCTCGATGACCTTTTTGACCGCTCATCGGGAACCTCGACGGGTTGAGGTGAACTGGCAAGCACCAGTACATCCTGTTCGTACACAAACCAGCACTGCAGTAATACTTGGTGACGTGGCGAGTCCCATATATGCAGTTCAAGCTGGTGCAGTGGTTAGCACAAGTAGTGCCCCACAGCCACCAAGAATTCAAAGTCAGGCCCGTAGAGCCCATAGTGCCCTTCCTGCTGCTTTTGCAAATCCTGATGGGCAGCACAACACTTCTGCAGCGCCCGTACTTCCCCCATTCACTGGCCAACCTGGAATTCAGGTGGAAACAGCTGATTTTAGATCTATTGTGAACCAAAGCAATTTATACGCTGGTCAATTTATCACCGCAAATTTAAATTTGACCCTTGCCAGAGAATTTGCCTGGGAACCTATACAAAAGGTTGAGTTGCAGTCATATTGATCCACTGCAGTAAGCAGCATTGGAGGGGACATAAGATATAAACAGGGCCAAGGATAAATCCAAGGGGAAAAAAAGCTTACTTGCTTATATGTTTCGGCATATATTTTTTACTCTTTTTTTAAAACAGATTGCAATAAAAAAGTTAATGTTTTATTGATACTGTGAATTATTGTTACCATTGTTTGCTTTGCAGATATGCCATTCAGCTGCAGCACTGATTTATTTATTTTGACAGCAACAGAATTTGCTTTCACAAAACGTAAATCAGTGACTCCATAGTTGTAGGAGGTGACTTAACCACCTCAGTTAAAAAAGGAGCATATAGAACCAGGGGGAGTAGTCTGAGCATGAGCGGGTGAGGACATATGGCACACAAAATTCCACCCCCTGCAAAGCAGCAAATACCGGAGGCACTCAGCCAGAGATACAGCAGTACATCCCGGCTGTCCATGAGTGGGGACAGGGAAGCAGGAAGATGAGTGTACGGGGACAAAAAGCTGGAACCTCAATGGGGCGTGAGGCACATACCGCGGTAAATGCCGAGGTAAATATGGAAGTCTTGCGGGACACCTAGTGTATACAAGCGACGGGAGGGCAGACCCAGAGGTGGAGGTAGTATAATGGAGGAAGACTTGAAAACACTGATACAAGCACTCCCAAGAAAAGCAGACCTAGAAGCACTCCCAACAAAAGCGGACATAGAAGAGCTAATTACCAGAGTAGAGGAAGCACATCTTAAAGACCTGCAGCAGGTGCAGACAGAGCTTCTGACACTGACGGAGTGTATTACAGCTGAAGAGAAGGTCACAGGTTGGAGCAAAGGATATTGAATCTGGAAAGGGCTGATATCTCACAGACAGATACTACAGCAGCATTACAAGTGCAAATGGAAGGACTTGAAGACCAGAGTCGACGGAACAATCTGCGGCTTCGAGGTCTCCCAGAGAAGATACAGTAGATCGAGAAAGCCTCTGGGATACGGTATTGTTGACTTTAAAAATAAAATAATCGGGAAAGTACCCGATAATATGGAGATAGACAGGGTACACCAAGCATTAGACCCGCAGATTTGAGCTGCCCCAGAGATGTGATCTGCTGCATGCATTATTATTTACATGGAGAAGTGGTTCTCAGCCTTCTAGGGCCATGACCCCTTGATAAAATTTCCCAAGTTGTGGAGACCCCTAACAGTAAAATGATGTTTGTAGTGTAGGTTGTCAGCACCCAAGGCAAGACATCCCGCCCCTAATCCGCAGTCCTTTTAATAGCAACTATAATTGCAGGTAGCGTCACTCACTGTCTCCGTCTTCACCATGTCTCCAGCTTTGTGGTGTCTCGTAGCAGTGACACCTATGCAGAAATCAGGAGATAGGGTGTCCTCCAGCCTCTCCCACTTCACATTGTTCACCAGTCAGCTGACCTCTAGTCTTTGCCCCCAGCCATGCCATAAACTGAATGAGCGCCTGCGAAGAGGCTAAGTGGGCAGCTGTGGGCTTCAGGAACAGCCCAGATGGTTGGCCACATGCTCCATGGATAGCCCTGCTGGGTGGCTGCAAAAATGCAGTGGGAGAGTGATGCAGGCTTTAGGAACAGCCCAGGGTTCGGTGACCCCTGGTAAATCATCATTTGATCCCCGAAGGGGTCCCGACCCCCATGTTGAGAACCACTGACATAGAGAGATTATTCTCCGAAAAAGCCTGGGAGATGGCACAATAGACTGTGAAGGGGCATAGTTAAAAATATTACCTTACTTGTCAAGGTCCACATTGCAACGCAGAGCAATGCTCCGTCCAGTTCTGGAACAGGTGTGACAATTAATAGTCTGGGGTGTCTGTAGATCACAGGAACCCATTATAGGTCCCTGGGTAGCTACTTTACGGTAGCCCATGGGTCCTATATAGATAGACTATAGAAGAGCCGAGATGCAAGGGTTAAAACACTGGGGTGGAGGTGAGAGAGAGGGGAGATAGGGACTATGTTTTTCTTTTCTTTTTTTTTTAGGCAATGACTGACGGAGGGAATATTTGATATGCCTTGAAATAGTTCTGAATCCTAATTGATCACTGTTGCTTGGGTCTTGATTGGGGTGTTTTTCCCTTCCTCTTATTTAGGTGTGAAAATTAGTTCGTACCTTGGAAGAAGGAGCAGTAATTCTCTTTAAGGGGAAGAGTGTGAAAGGGTGAGAAAGGCAAGAAAGAGTGAGGAGGGGAGATGGGAGATTGGATAGGGTCTATATAGATAGTGGTGGGAGGAGGATTAATGGGGTGCCTAGGCCCCCTCTTAAAAGTGGGGAGTTTTTTTTTGAGGTTGAGTAATTTTTTTCCTTTTCTTTTCTTTTTTATGTCTATTTTTTTCACGGACGAAGGGGGGGCTACCCTCCCAAGGGTGTACAGAATGGAGTAAGGGGGAGCACAGTGGGATGAGAGGTGAATGAGATGGTTAAGACAGATAAGAGGAGTAGAGTTGAGCGAACACCTGGATGTTCGGGTTCGGCGGGTTCGGCCGAACTTCGGAGAAAAGTCCGGGGTCGGGACCCGAACTTGACCCGAATCCGAAACCGAAACCCATTGAAGTCAATGGGGACGCAAATTTTTGGCTACTAAAATGTCTCTAAAAAACGAAGGGAAAGGACTAGAGGGCTGCAAATGGCAGCAAAATGTCAGTAAGAGCATGGCAAGTACTCTGAAAATAAATGTGGATAGGGAAATAACTTAACCACTTAAGACCCGGACCAATACGCTGGTAAATGACCCAAGGTGTTTTTGCGATTCGGCACTGCGTCGCTTTAACAGACAATTGCGCGGTCGTGCGACGTGGCTCCCAAACAAAATTTGCGTCCTTTTCTTCCCACAAATAGAGCTTTATTTTGGTGGTATTTGATCACCTCTGCGATTTTTATTTTTTGCGCTATATACAAAAATAGAGCGACATTTTTGAAAAAAAAACACTATTTTTTACTTTTTGTTTAAAAAAATCAAATAAACTAAATTTTAGTCAAACATTTAGGCCAAAATTTATTTAGCCACATGTCTTTAGTAAAAAAAAAAATCGCAATAAAAAAAAATAGCTACCTAGCGGGAACAGCGACACTAATACAGCGATCAGAAAAATGATCGCTTAGTGACGCTGGCAATAGGGAGTGAAAGGGTTAACTAGGGCGGTGATCAGGGGGTTAAAACTTTATTAGGGGGGGTGGGGGGGCTATCCTGAACCTAACACTAACTGTTTTTTACACTGCCTGTCATACTGACACTAAATGCAGTGATTAGATCACTGCATTCAGTGACACTGTGACAGGGGGGTGGGGTGGGGGGCGATCACAAGGGGTTAATATGCCTATGTGAGTGTGTGTCAGTGTTGTGTTGGTGCACACTTACTTGTGATGTCTTCTCTCATCAGCAGCGCTGGGAAACAGCTCTGCGATGAGAGATTACATCATTTCCTCCTTCCTGTGTAAACACAGGAGGAGGAACTGACACGATGGGAGCGCGCTCCCATTGGCTGGGAGCGATCGCGGGGGGGCGGGTATTCGCCGACATCCGCCCGCTGATCCCGGATCGCTCCCGGAGCCAGGGGGACCCCCGCACGCCGCGGAGGGGGTCCCGATGGGACCCCCGAACCGCACTTAGGCGGGGACGTAAATTTACGCCCTTGTGCCTGTACGTGCCATTCTGTGGCCGTATATGTGCGTGCGGGGGTCCTTAAGTGGTTAAAATAACATAAAAAAATAAAAATAAAAAATAAAATAATTTTGACCTAGGAGGACAAGGTCCATATGGAGTAAGAGGTTGAGGTGGCGGTGTAGGTGGAAGCGGTGGTGGAGGAGGACAAGGTAGCCAACACAGCTTTTTGTTTTTAATTTATTTATTTTTTAAATTAGGGTACACCCCAAAAGAGTGAGAAAGATCTAGGTTTTGCCACCTCATCCATTTAAACCCGAACACATAGTAATTACACAGGTTCTGGGGCTAATTTAATGTCGATAAGGTTTAATTAGCACCTTAATCAGCCAGAGAACATGTGTAATTAATATGTTTTCGCTTTTAAAGGGATGAGGTGGCAACCCTAGAAAGATCAGAAATACAAGAATGGCTGGGTAAGGCCGGTATACATACTATGTACTATACTATTCTGCACAGGGTATGGACAAGTCCTGTGGGATCCATGCCTCGTTCATTTTAATGAACGTGAGCTTGTCCACATTGGCTCTGGACAGGCGGCTGCGCTTGTCTGTGATACACTGGCTGCAGGGCAGGCCAGCACCTCCAAGGCATAAATGGCAAGCTTAGGCCATGTGCCCAATTTGGAGATCCAGAAGTTTAAGGGGGCAGACCCGTCATTCAGTACGTGTAGGTGTGTGCACACATACTGCTACACCATGTTGCTAAAAAGCTGCCTCCTGCTAAAACGTTCCATATCAGCTGGTGGTGCTGGTTGTTGTGGCGTGCTGAAAAAGATTTTCCATATTTTAGCCATGCTAACCCTGCCTTCTGAGGTGCTGGCAGTGCCCCTGCTGCGTTGGCGACCTCTTCCTCCTCCTCTGCCTTGTGCTTCCACTGTGCCCCCGCTGTCAGGTGGGAATTGCACCAGCCGTCTACCAGCATGCGCTTGTACTCGCGCATCTTGCGATCACGCTCCAGTGAGGGAATCAAGGATGGTACATTGTCCTTGTAATGGGGATCTAGCAGCGTGGCCACCCAGTAATCAGCACCTGTTAAAATGTGCGAAACGCAGCGGTCGCTGCGGAGACACTGCAGCATGTAATGCAGCATGTAATGGCTCATGTGTGCCAAGCTGCCCAGAGGCAACGAAAAGCTGTCCTCTGTGGGATGTGTATCATCTGTGTCCTCTGTATCCCCCCAGCCACACACCAGTGATGGCCATGAGCTGGTCTGGGTGCCACCCTGCTGTGAACATGGTTCCTCCTCCTCCTCCTCATCCATCTCCTCCTCCTCATCCTCCACCTTGTCATCCTCCAGAACTATGCCCTTGCTGGACAATTGTGTACCTGGCCTTTGTTGGTGCAGGAACCCACCCTCTGAGCCACTTGTGAATGACTGCCCTGAAATCCTTGGAAATGATCCCGATTCCTCCTCCTCCTCCTCCTCCTGTGCCACATCCTCTTCCATCATCGCCCAAAGTGTTTTTTCAAAGAGACATAGAACTGGGATAGTCATGCTGAGAACGGCGTCATTGGCACTGGCCATGTTGGTGGAGTACTTGAAACAGCGCAACAAGGCACACAGGTCTCGCATGGAGGCCTAGTTATTGGTGGTGAAGTGGTTCTGTTCCACAGAGTGACTCACGCGTACGTGCTGCAGCTGAGACTCCACTATAGACTGCTGCTTCTCGCACAGTCTGGCCAGCATGTGCAAGGTGGAGTTCCACCTTGTCACCTTGTGGGCACATCACATATGAGGCGGTGAGCGGGAAGGCCGAAGTTAGGCTGCAGCACTGCCAGGTAAGCAGCAGCAGGGTGAGAATGCCAAAAGTGCGCACAGATGGCCCACACTTTATGCAGCAGCTGTGGTATATCGGGGTAAGTTTTAAGGAACCTCTGCACCACCAAATTCAGCACATGCACCAGGCAAGGGATGTGCGTGAAACCGGCTAGGCCCAGAGCTGCTACGAGATTTCGCCCATTATTGCACACCACCAGGCCCGGCTTGAGGCTCACGGCTTGAGGCTCACTGACGCCAACCACTAATCGGTCTGTTGTTCCATGTCCCTCCACAACTTCTGCGCGGTGTGGGGTTTTTCCCCCAAACAGGAACGTTTTAAAACTGCCTGCTGGCGTTTACCCATGGCTGTGCTGAAGTTGGTAGTGAATTTTTTACGCTGACCGGATGAGGAGGCAGTAGAGGATGAGGAAGCGGAGTAGGAGAAGTTAGCAACAGGAGGCAAACTGAAGCGCCCTGCAATCCTCGATAGTGGAAGGACATGCGCCAAACTGCCATCTGCCACAGGCCCAGCCGCCACTGCATTTACCCAGTGCGCTGTTAGGGAGATATAACTTCCCTGACCGTGCTTACTGGTCCACGTAACCGTAGTTAGATGGACCTTGGCACAGATGGCATTGTGCAGTGCACACCTGATTTTGTCCCCCACTTGGTTGTGCAGGGAAGGGATGGCTCGCCTGGAAAAGTAGTGGCGGCTAGGCACGACGTACTGTGGGACAGCCAATGCCATGAGGCTTTTAAAACTCTGCGTCTCCACCAGACGGAATGACAGCATTTCCAAGGCCAGGAGTTTTGAAATGCTGGCATTCAGGGCCAGGGATCGCAGTTGGGTAGGGGGGTACTTCCTCTTCTGCTCCAGTGTTTGGGAGATAGAGAGCTGAATGCTTCCATGGGACATTGTGGAGACGTTTGGTGATCCAGGTGGTAGTGTTGCTTGCCGGTCCTGTGGGATGGCAGGTGGCACTGTCACTACAGAGGTGGATAAAGAGGCCTGAGCGGCCGAGACTGAAGCAGAAGACGAAGCAGGAGGAGCCAGAGACCTTTCTTGGTTTTTGAGGTGTCTACTCCACTGCAGCTCGTGCTTTGAACTTAGATGCCTGGTCATGCAGGTTGTGCTCAGGTTGAGAAGGTTTATGCCTCGCTTCAGCCTCTTATTGCACAGTGTGCAAACCACTTGTGTCTTGTCATCAGCACATTGTGTAAAGAACTGCCACGCTAGGGAACTCCTTGAATCTGACTTTGGTGTGCTCGGTCCCTTTGGGCAGTGGCAGGCGTACTGTCTAGGTGATGGACGCTCTGCTTTGGCACCATGCTCCCTCTTCTGCTGTGCTGGTGGCTTTGTGTGACCACCGCCTCTTCCTCTGAACTACATGGGTCACCTGCATGAGGTTGATTCCATGTGGGGGTCGAGGACCTCATTGTCCACCACATCATCTTCCAGCCAGTCTTCACCACTGCCCTCCTTGTCTGTCTGCACAATTGTGAAAGCAGCATCTTCATCATTCATCATTCGAGACGTGCTGTGAGGGTCCCCCCATGTACTCATCTTGAAACATAAGTGATTGGGCATTGGTGAACTCAATCTCTTCCACTTCTGGGGCAGGGCTAGGTGGATGGGCCTGGGAAAACATGCTAACAGAGTCATCAAAAAGCAGAAGAGACTGCTGCATGATTTGGGGCTCAGACTGCTTGGCTGATTTGCAAGGGGGTAAGGTGAAAAACATTGGCTGCAGGTGCCAACTCCGATCTTTCAGCACAAGACTGGTTGGGAGACAATGTGAAAGAACTGGAGGCACTGTCAGCAACCCAATCTACTATTGCCTGTTCTGCTCCTGGCATCAAAATTCGTAGAGCCGGATTAGGCCCCACCAAATACCGCTGCAGGCTCTGTCGCCTACTTGCACCTGAGAAAGGTGTTTCACTTGTGCGTGTAGCTCGCACAGATCGACCACGTCCTCTCCCTGCAACAGGAGCTCCACCAGCAGCACCACGACCGCGGCCACGTCCCTTATTTGACGTTCTCCTCATATTTCTTAAATGTAGGATCTTGCCCTAAATGGGAACACTAGCTAAAGTGTTTATCTCACACCTACAGATGTGCAGGAAACACACCAAAAAAATATTTATTTGCCCAAAATAATTGTTTTTTGGAATAGCACAATAGAAAACGGTATGTAAAGTGTGTATCTCACACGTATAAATATGCAGGCAAGACTGCAAACACTGGAGGAAAAACTGTAAAATATATTGTTTTTTTAATACAACAATAGAAGAACACTAGCTAAGGTGTTTATCTCACATCTACAGATAGGCAGAAAACACAGAGAAACACGGGAGGAAACACTGCAAATTTTTTATTTTTTACCTAAATGGTTGTTTTTGGAATAGCACAATAGAAGAAAAGTATATAAAGGGTGTATCTAACAGTAACATATGCAGTGCTGCTGCACTTTAATTTGTGAAGTAGGACTGACTCCTATCTAATTCTCTCCCGATAAGCACAATCAGGAACATTCCCCTAAATTATCTAATGCAGAGTATTTCACAGGAACATATGCAGTGCTGGTGCAATTAGATTTGTGAAGTAGGACTGACTCCTATATAATTCTCTCCCTATAAGCACAATCAGGAACCTTTCCCTACAGTAGCTAATGCAGAGTATGTTACAGGAACATATGCAGTGCTGGTGCAATATGCAGAGTATCTGACATGAACATATGCAATGCTGGTGCAATATGCAGAGTATCTGACAGGAACATATGCAGTGCTGGTGTAATATGCAGAGTATCTGACAGGAACATATGCAGTGCTGCTGAAATTAGATTTGTGAAGTAGGACTGACTCCTAACTAATTCTCTCCCTATAAGCACAATCAGGAACCTTTCCCTAATGTAGCTACTGCTATGTAGATCGATCGCTGAGTATTGTAATTCGATTTCTGAAGCAGGACAATCCTATCTAAATCTGTCCCTGAGAGCAGCTGCAGCCTTTCCCTACCCTAGCTAAAGCAGAGTGATGAGCTGTGCTGTGTGCCTCTGGCTTATATAGAGGCTGGGTCACATGCTCGGTCACATGCTGCACTGGCCAATCACAGCCATGCCATTAGTAGGCATGGCTGAGATGGCTTCTAGGTCACACAAGTAAAAAAAATGCTGATTGGCTGCCCTGCAGCGCACTGTTACATAACAACAAAGTATTAGATAGAGCAAGTGTGCAAATAGCGGTGGACAATGAATTGTCTACCCAGAGTCCAAATGTAATAAGCTGTGCAGTAATATGTTAAATAGCAATGTGATCCTATAAGGTGCTTCGTGCTGAATCTTCAAAATAATTGATTCCACCTTCACCAAAGGACCACCTCAAGTGGGGATAGATGGCTCCTTACCCGATGGTGTTGACCTATTAGTGATAATAAGGTCAAGTGAGCTCAAGAATCAGCTACTTCCCATGGGAAACTCGATTTCAGTGCAGGTTTATAGCAGATCTCATAGAAAGAGAAAAACAGCTTCCATAGTGTAAAAAGTTTTAATGTAGTATAAAAGCTGTAAATACAGTGCCGAGTGGCCTCTTACTTGAAGTGGTGCCCATAATCCCGGCACTGAGGCTGTAGGTATGTAGGGATATGGAGAGAGATGATGTAGTATGCTGGTGAAGCCGGCGTGCGTTCCACCGCCGTCAGCTTGGAAACCAGGAAACCGGAAGTGGGTTAGTAGTGCGTGCCCAGGTACCGCCTCGACGTACGTTTCGTTGTTGTCGTCATCAGGAAGCGTACCTGGTGCACGCTTGGGCTACTATTTTTTTTTATACTGGGACATTTAATCTTTTTTATACTGGGACATTTAATCTTTTTTATACTGGAACATTTAATCAATGTCCCGGTATAAAAAAAATGATTAAATGTCCCAGTATAAAAAAATATATAAAATGTCCCAGTATAAAAAAAAAAAAATAGTTTTTTTATACTGGGACATTTTAATATTTTTTTTATACTGGGACATTTTAATCATTTTTTTATACTGGGACATTTTAATCATTTTCTTATACTGGGACATTTAATGTCCCAGTATAAAAAAAATATTAAATCTCCGAGTATAAAAAAATTAATAAATGATTAAATGTCCGAGTATAAAAAAAATTATAAATATCCCAGTATAAAAAAAAAATATATAAATGAGACAGTAATAAACAATATAAAAGTCCCTCAGCAGTGCCCACTGTACTTACACATTCTCAGCGCGGGAATGTGAGGGGGAGCCGTTTGCGGGAATGCATAGAGCGGGTGTAGAGTGAAATTCTCTCTCTCTCTGCTCTCATCGGGTGGCTGCGCTACGACTCTGTGTAGCGTGGCCTTGCACGTATGTAGGGCGGGACAGCGGCAGCTGAATTTCCAGTGGATCTCCCCGAATATAGAGGCGGTACGGCCCGCCAATGTGTCCTTTGCATTGCGGCCTGGCTGGAGAGGTGGTCCGGGGGTTGACGACCCCTGCTTTAAACTATGGCTGTTATGAAAAGGCTGTGGGTAAAGTTAATAATAATGTGAAATAATAGTAATAATGTGTGCAGCAAACTACTTTGCATTATACCATAAATGGTGAAAAACTGTTGTTAGAAAAAATCATACAACATAAAAAATCTCCACCAAAAATAAATAAACCAAAGAATGTGAAAACAATTCCAAGTAAGTCAAAAGAAGTGATAGTAACTGTCCAATGGTATTCGATATTACATATACATTCAGATCGGTGCATGGTCTCATAGTGAAAGGTGTTTAATAACACAGCAGGTGATCTTGAAGTGACTACAGGTGCTCCACCTCAAGGGTCCCCACTTACCATCTCCAAACACCCCTCCGGGGGTATACAGCATATAAACCAGAACTCCTGGGCTTCCACTGTTCTGTTCTCACCAATGTGCAGGCATCTGGTTCGGTGTCTTTACAGCTCACATCCTTCCTATGTTATTGGTGTAACGATTTTAGTCATTTTATGTGTCCTGAGTTCTCACAACTGTCATTTCCCTTTGTCCTGTTTTAGAGACGGGCCAGAGCAAAGGACAAGATAATAAATTAAAAATAGTCAATGTGGATACACTACCTAAAAAAAAAACTGTGACCTCTTCTATTTTCCAAACGAATTGAAATGGTCTCTAGACTCTCTTCCTATTCATATTCTACACCCATTTCCTTCCTTATTCTATTATCAAGTAACCCTTTACTTTCCCAATTCTGTGGGTGAATTAGTGATCCATGTGCATCTTTCATTATTCCATTAATCGTTACACATAAACATCTCTTACCGCCCCCCCCCCCCTGTGAGTGTCTGCCCCCCTCTCTCATCCATTCTCACTCATTTATATTCCACATTCTTCTAGTTTATTCCTTCCTTGTCCACTCACTCTTCATTCCTCCTCTTTAGGGTTGAGCGAACCCGAACTCTATATTTTTTTTGACCCGGACCCGAACCCGGACAATTTTCTGAAAGTTCGGGTTCGGTGTTCAGCTATGTAACAGTGCGAAAAAGATTGGGGAATCTCGCGCCAAAAATGGGTTGGGGGAGGGTAATACAATACAATTGGTATGAGCTGCTTCCTAAATAATACAGAGTGCTGGATTATACGTTTGAACAAGTAGATAAGGGGCGCTACCTAGTGATATATTTGGCATATGTTGCTATGCGACAATAATGTGAATAAAATCGTGCCATACCTTGAATGGCACGTGATCAATGGTTTGATGGTAAATTCTTGTTGGGTTACACTGGATTTAAATTTAGTAACCTTTTTTCCTTGTCTATTTGTTTTGTTGCATGATCTGCATCGGGTGCAGTAATGAAAACTAGACCCATCAAGGAAAGTGAGAGGTTTTGCCGGGGGGTCTGGGACATTTACTGCAACCATATTTCTCAAACCCGGTGCTCTCCTGTATATAAAAGTAGGGTGTGTGGGTAGGATTTTAGCCAAGTCAGTATCTTTTAATAAGATTGGCCAATATTCTTTGAATATTTTTTCTATATTTTTATATTGTCTGTGATACCCAGACAAAAAAGGCACATCTTCTTTCCTTGGTAGTTTGGTTCTACTTTCCAATAAAGTTTGCCTGTCCATACCCAAAACCTCTTTTTGGGCCTTGTATATTTTATTTGGGCTGTAGCCTTTTTCCACAAATTTCTTGGTTAGTATCTCTGACTGTTGTTCATAGTCCACTATATCATTACAATTACGGCGTATTCTCATGAATTGTCCTTTTGGTATGGCACCCAACCATTTGGGATGATGGCAACTTGAGGTCGGTACATACCCATTGCGGTCAGTTGGCTTAAAGTAAGTCTTAGTGTGGATTTGATTGTGTTTCTTGATTAGTATGAGGTCCAAGTAATGGATAGAGGTCTTATTGGATTCAGCGGTGAAGCTGAGACCGTATTCGTTGATGTTCATTTTATTTAAGAATTGATCTAAGGAAAATTGTGACCCCTCCCATAAGAATTTTATATACAGGAGAGCACCGGGTTTGAGAAATATGGTTGCAGTAAATGTCCCAGACCCCCCGGCAAAACCTCTCACTTTCCTTGATGGGTCTAGTTTTCATTACTGCACCCGATGCAGATCATGCAACAAAACAAATAGACAAGGAAAAAAGGTTACTAAATTTAAATCCAGTGTAACCCAACAAGAATTTACCATCAAACCATTGATCACGTGCCATTCAAGGTATGTCACGTATGTATTGGCATGTCCCTGTAAACTCCAATATGAGAACTCAAAATTAGAATTAATGAACATGTGGCCAACATTATAAAGGGGTTCCCTGACCATAGTGTGTCAAAACACTTTGACCTTTATCACAACAGAGACCCCAGTTTATTAACATTTTATGGGATAGACAGAATTACCAACCACTGGCATGGAACAGATTTGACCAAGGCAATATCTCAAAACGAAACCCAGTGGATCCATCGCCTTAGAACAATGAGGCCACAGGGCCTCAACATAGAATTGGACCTCAACTGTTTCTCAACTGATAATTAAAGATAATGTCGAGTTGATAAATGTCCAAAATTATTGGCCAAAGGTTTTTATTTAGGTGCAATATTGACTATCAATATAGTCAATATTAAACAATTTTATTAATTATATTCCCAAGTAAATATTATATTTTATTTTAATTTCATTATTATATATAATTTTTAATATTTTTAATATATTTTTTAATTTTCATTCAATAGGTTGGTTTTTATAATATATTGAGTCTCTAAAATAGACCATTAAGATATGAGGACTCTTGTCTAAAATTACACAATAGATTTAACAACCTATTTGTTATGCAATAATCTGCTTTTCGATAAGGTTTAAACTGCTGACTTGATTGATATTCGAGATTGCTGTTGTGTATCACAATTGTGTATATGGTTGCTGCAGTGACCGGGACAGAGGCTGCCATTCGATTGTATTGCCCCTCCCACTTTAATTGATTGACAGACCTTTAATAGTAGCCCAAGCGTGCACCAGGTACCCTTCCTGATGACGACAACAACGAAACATACGTCGAGGCGGTACCTGGGCACGCACTACTAACCCACTTCCGGTTTCCTGGTTTCCAAGCTGACGGCGGTGGAACGCACGCCGGCTTCACCAGCATACTACATCATCTCTCTCCATATCCCTACATACAGTACCTACAGCCTCAGTGCCGGGATTACGGGCACCACTTCAAGTAAGAGGCCACTCGGCACTGTATTTACAGCTTTTATACTACATTAAAACTTTTTACACTATGGAAGCTGTTTTTCTCTTTCTATGAGATCTGCTATAAACCTGCACTGAAATCGAGTTTCCCATGGGAAGTAGCTGATTATTGAGCTCACTTGACCTTATTATCACTAATAGGTCAACACCATCGGGTAAGGAGCCATCTATCCCCACTTGAGGTGGTCCTTTGGTGAAGGTGGAATCAATTATTTTGAAGATTCAGCACGAAGCACCTTATAGGATCACATTGCTATTTAACATATTACTGCACAGCTTATTACATATGGACTCTGGGTAGACAATTCATTGTCCACCGCTATTTGCACACTTGCTCTATCTAATGCTTTGTTGTTATACAATTTTGTTGTGGCACGATTTTCACATATATTTTATTCACATTATTGTCGCATAGCAACATATGCCAAATATATCACTAGGTAGCGCCCCTTATCTCACTTGTTCAAACGTATAATCCAGCACTCTGTATTATTTAGGGAGCAGCTCATACCAATTGTATTGTATTACCCTCCCCCAACCCATTTTTGGCGCGAGATTCCCCAATCTTTTTTAGCACTTGTTACATAGCTGAACACCGAACCCGAACTTTCAGAAAATTGTCCGGGTTCGGGTCCGGGTCGAAAAAAAATATTGAGTTCGGGTTCGCTCAACCCTAAAGAGGAGGAATGAAGAGTGAGTGGACAAGGAAGGAATAAACTAGAAGAATGTGGAATATAAATGAGTGAGAATGGATGAGAGAGGGGGGCAGACACTCACGGGAGGGGGGGGGGGGCGGTAAGAGATGTTTATGTGTAACGATTAATGGAATAATGAAAGATGCACATGGATCACTAATTCACCCACAGAATTGGGAAAGTAAAGGGTTACTTGATAATAGAATAAGGAAGGAAATGGGTGTAGAATATGAATAGGAAGAGAGTCTAGAGACCATTTCAATTCGTTTGGAAAATAGAAGAGGTCACAGTTTTTTTTTTAGGTAGTGTATCCACATTGACTATTTTTAATTTATTATCTTGTCCTGTGCTCTGGCCCGTCTCTAAAACAGGACAAAGGGAAATGACAGTTGTGAGAACTCAGGACACATAAAATGACTAAAATCGTTACACCAATAACATAGGAAGGATGTGAGCTGTAAAGACACTGAACCAGAGAACAGAACAGTGGAAGCCCAGGAGTTCTGGTTTATATGCTGTATACCCCCGGAGGGGTGTTTGGAGATGGTAAGTGGGGACCCTTGAGGTGGAGCACCTGTAGTCACTTCAAGATCACCTGCTGTGTTATTAAACACCTTTCACTATGAGACCATGCACCGATCTGAATGTATATGTAATATCGAATACCATTGGACAGTTACTATCACTTCTTTTGACTTACTTGGAATTGTTTTCACATTCTTTGGTTTATTTATTTTTGGTGGAGATTTTTTATGTTGTATGATTTTTTCTAACAACAGTTTTTCACCATTTATGGTATAATGCAAAGTAGTTTGCTGCACACATTATTACTATTATTTCACATTATTATTAACTTTACCCACAGCCTTTTCATAACAGCCATAGTTTAAAGCAGGGGTCGTCAACCCCCGGACCACCTCTCCAGCCAGGCCGCAATGCAAAGGACACATTGGCGGGCCGTACCGCCTCTATATTCGGGGAGATCCACTGGAAATTCAGCTGCCGCTGTCCCGCCCTACATACGTGCAAGGCCACGCTACACAGAGTCGTAGCGCAGCCACCCGATGAGAGCAGAGAGAGAGAGAATTTCACTCTACACCCGCTCTATGCATTCCCGCAAACGGCTCCCCCTCACATTCCCGCGCTGAGAATGTGTAAGTACAGTGGGCACTGCTGAGGGACTTTTATATTGTTTATTACTGTCTCATTTATATATTTTTTTTTTTATACTGGGATATTTATAATTGTTTTTATACTCGGACATTTAATCATTTATTAATTTTTTTACACTCGGAGATTTAATATTTTTTTTATACTGGGACATTAAATGTCCCAGTATAAGAAAATGATTAAAATGTCCCAGTATAAAAAAATGATTAAAATGTCCCAGTATAAAAAAATTATTAAAATGTCCCAGTATAAAAAAACAATTTTTTTTTTTTTATACTGGGACATTTTATATTTTTTTTTATACTGGGACATTTAATCATTTTTTTTTATACCGGGACATTGATTAAATGTTCCAGTATAAAAAAGATTAAATGTCCCAGTATAAAAAAGATTAAATGTCCCAGTATAAAAAAATATATTAAATGTTCCAGCAAAAAAAAACGATTAAATCATTTTTTTATACTGGGACATTTAATAATTTTTTTATAATGGGACATTTTAATAATATTTTTACACTGAGACATTTAGGGCTGGTTCACACTGCAGCAATGTCAGAGTTCGGATGTGCTTTGCACCGCACTGCAGTGCACATCACATGCGATCTCTGTGCGATGCGATTTCGGCCATACAAATTGTATGGCTAAATTCACATCAAACTCGCACAGGACTCTTTTTTTTGTAGAAACGGATCGCATGGGTGTTCACATCCAAGCGATCGGATTCCTGTCCAAATTTACAGATCACACTGTGATATTCGAAATGATTTGGGGGTGTTGTTAACGTTTAACTGACACTCCCAGCAGTTCGCATAGGGCAATGTGAACTGCCGCCGGAAAACCTGCAATGCGGGAACCCCCAGTAGATTTGCAGGGTTCCTGCACCACAGCAGTGTTAACTGCCCCTTAATAATATTTTTGCACTGGGACTTTCATAATATTTTTATACTGGGGCTTCGATAATACTTTTATACTGGGACTTTTAATAAGGGGCGGTTCACACTGCTGCAATGCGAGAACCCTGCGAATCCATGGCAGGTGATGTGGCAAGTGGCATTCCGCATCTGGTGACAGGCAACTTTGCAGGTGATGTGGCAAGTGACATTCCGCATCTGGTGACAGGCAACGTGGCAAGTGACACGTTCAGTGCTTCCATGGATTCTGCATTATGGTGAATTGAACTATTTCATTTATTACTACAATGTAGTAATATAAATAATTGGCTGACAAATTGCCCACGAAAAATCATTTACCCCCCGCGTGCCAACCCCGACCCCTGCCCCTGGCCTTGGCCTTGGTCAAAAAGGTTGGGGACCACTGGTTTAAAGGATTGACACTTACACTGGTATATCCTTTAGGCATCTAATGGATGCTATATCGTTAGCAACGATCACTGTTTATTTGCACCTTATGAGGGTTTTTACACTAGTAAGACCATACCTTGTGGTGTGTGAAAACACACACATATATAAACTTCTTATAGGATATTAGCTCCTATCCATACCCCATCAAGATCACTCTTTAGGGTAGGCAGTGCCACCACCCCCATCCTTTTACTATAACTTTTGCTCAAACCAATAAATATACGCTTATTGACATTTTTTACCCAAGACATGTGGCTCAATACATTTTAAATGTATGACTATAACTGAGTTCATTGGGTTTTTATATAACAAAAAGTAGAAAATATATTTTTTTTTAACTTTTTGGGATTTTCTTGTTTATATTGCAAAAAATAAATTTCTTTCTCGTACATCACGGGACACAGAGCGGCATATTCATTACTATATGGGTTATATGGAGTACCTTCAGGTGTGGACACTGGCAATCTCAAACAGGAAGTCCCCTCCCTATATAACCCCCTCCCCTAGAGGGAGTCCCTCAGTTTTTTCGCCAGTGTCTTGGGTGTTGGTCACGGAATAGCTTTGCTCCACATCCTTGGGATTAAGGGCGGGCTAACCAGATCTGTCCAAGGAGCCTCAGTGCCAAAGTGGACAGTACCCGGGCCCCAGACCGTGGGGTTTTGCCTATAATGCTCCTCTTTGGAGGGCTGGACCCTGGGCCCAGGACTTGGAGTTCGTATAGACCATAAGTTCCTGTTTGCCAGGGTGCTATATAGGTCCAGGACAGTGGGTACCTTCATAGGACCCCAGGGCCTGAAGGTCTATACGCTACCCACGGAGATGGGAGAAGATTGGATCGTTTTGCTAGACAAACATCCTGCAGCATGGAGCAGGTAAGAGGGGAGCCTGCGGGACTTGGTTCGACAGCAGGCTCCCCGGGGTAACCTAAAAGGGGGGTAGCCTAAGTATGCTCTGCATTGGCAACCTTGCTCACTATGTCTGAGAAGACAGGATGATCCCATTCCCCCCATCACTAGGTTCCCCTGTCTAAAAGAGTGTGTTTGCTAGCTACCTGCTGCTTTCTTCCTAGGGCTAGTAAGGATCCCTATGGGGCCTTTTGGAGAGTCCTACCTGGCCGGGGGTTTGATTCTGCCGCCTGGTACTGCAGTCCTGGGTCTCCAGCAGCGCGGCTCCTCCATGTTCTTCCTGCTCCGGCATACGCGCGCGCGCGTGCGCGCGCACGTCTTATAGACGTTTTTCGCGCCGTTCGGAGGGGAGGGCGGGGGGGGGCGTGCCTGCAGCGTCATCAGGGGCGCGCCTTGTGCTGTTATAGATCAGCAGGCCATAGTCAGTGCTCAGTCTGAGGCTGATCTCAAAGGGAGAGGACGCAGAGCGGCAGAACAGTGACTCCCGGTGGCGGAAGAGGGGTAGTACATGCTGGACTTTGTTCCAATGCCTTTCTGTTAAGCCAAAAAATCCCCCTTTTTTGCAACAGGTTGGAGGCTGGCACTAAGTTTAGGGGTCGCTGTATGTTTTGAAAAAAAAAAAAAAAAAGAAGATTTATATATTTAAAAAATAAAAAAAAAACATACGGGGCCCCATCAGTTTTTGGGCATTAGTGATCTATTGTCCCCTAAGCTCTAGTTTTGTACTCCTGGCCACTACAGTCTGTTGTTGTTGGCGGAGTCCCTCGATTTTGTATTATGGCTTCCAAAGGTTCGGGGTCAAAGGGTACAAAAAAGACCAAAAAACAAAGGGGTTCCCCCTCTGATTCTGATGATATGCCGATACTTTCCCCACAGCTTATTCCCATGAAGGTCGCCTTGGATGAGCCATTAGGGGGGTCTGGTGCGGAGGCTGGCCCAGATCAGCCCAGCCCTGTGTTTATCACAGAGGAGATGCTAGCTGTATCCCTAGGGGGGCTAGAAGAGAGAATAGCAGCATTGATCGCTAGAGCTATTCCTAGCAAGAAACGGGTTAGATCCCCATCACCAAGAGGTGTATCCTCAGATGCGGAAATTCTCTCTCCGGAGGAATTGGAATCGCAGGAGGATCAACTAGACCTGAACCAAGAGGGTTCAGGGGTTGAGGGATCTACCTCTGAGGAACCATTTTCAGACTCCCAGACAGAGAGACTGTGGGTACAGTCTTTGACGGACATGGTCCGCTCGGCATTTAATTTACCATTGCCAGAGCCTCAGGTTCCTGCGGTATCCTCTCTGGGCTCTTTGAAAGCTCCTTTAAGCAACGCAGTTTTTCCGGTCCATCCTCTCTTGGAGGAATTGATCTTTCGGGATTGGGTACGGCCGGACAGGATTTTTCTGCCACCGAAGAGATTTGCGGTCATTTACCCTATGGAGGAAAAATTCTCCAAGAGGTGGAAGCTCCCAGTGGTGGATGCAGCCATCTCATGTGTGAATAAATCGCTAACTTGCCCGGTGGAAAACATACAAATGTTTAAAGATCCGGTTGATAAACGGTTAGAGACACTTTTAAAAGCATCCTTTGCTACGGCAGGAGCAGTGGTACAGCCAGCGGTGGCTGCAATTGGAGTTTGTCAGGCGTTAAAGGACCAGACAAAAGAAATGCTAAAAGACATGCCTACCCAACAGGCGGAAGAGTTTTCTGACATTCCCAGAGCTCTGTGTTTTGCGGTAGATGCTATAAAAGATTCCATCCAGCAGGCCTCTCGTTTATCACTATTTTTGGTGCACATGAGAAGGCTCTTATGGTTGAAGAACTGGGCGGCGGAGCCCCCATGCAAAAAGCTTCTGGCAGGGTTTCCCTTCCATGGAGGACGACTCTTCGGAGAGGATCTGGATAAATACATTCAGACTATTTCAAGTGGCAAAAGTACCCTTTTACCGGTCAAAAAGACATTCCGGGGTCCTACATTTAAGAGGCAGCTCTTCCCTGTCTCAGGGCCCTCAAATTCCAGGCAGTATCGACGGCCGCCTGCACGATCCAACGTTAACAGTAGATCGCAGGGACAGGCCCCTGGGGGTAAGAGACCATGGTATCGCAAGCCGACAAAGCCAGCCCCTAAGTCTGCCTTATGAAGGGGCGCCCCCACTCTCGCGGGTGGGGGGAAGGCTTCGTTTCTTCTCAGAAGTTTGGGAAGCCAAGATCCCCGACAAATGGGTCTGGGCGTCTGTAACCACAGGATAACCTGTAACCTCACTGCAAAGTATATTCCCATGGGCAATAAGTTTAAAAGGCTACAGATAAAACCTATGTGGCTCACGGTTAAAGTTAAAAAAGCTATAAACAATAAGAAAATAGCTTTTAAAAAATATAAAAATGAAGGAACACTAGTGTCGTTTAAATGTTACAAAGAATATAATAGAATATGTAAAAAGGAAATCAAGGATGCAAAAATTCAAAATGAACGACAGATTGCAAAAGATAGTAGGACAAACCCCAAAAAATTCTTTAAATATATTAATAGTAAAAAGGTCAAGTCTGAGCATGTAGGCCCTTTACTAAATAATCTAGAGTGGGTGACTGAGGACATAGAGAAGGCAAATTTATTAAATGCTTTCTTCAGCTCTGTGTATACAATGGAGAATGGGGGAGCTCATGTCGATATGGGGGGTGGGAGTGACACAGCCCCAAATCCACAATGGCTCAAAAGTGATATGGTCCAGAAATATTTAGACAGAATAAAGGTGGATAAAGCACCTGGACCAGATGGCATCCACCCACGGATCCTAAAATAATTGAGCTCTGAAATTTCAAAGCCACTGTATCTAATATTTAGGGACTCATTAATGACAGGAATAGTACCACTGGATTGGCATAAAGCCAATGTGGTGCCCATATTTAAAAAGGGAACAAAGTCTTTACCTAGTAACTATAGACCTGTTAGTTTAACTTCTATAGTTGGAAAGATACTGGAACGTTTAATAAAAGACCACATGGATGAGTTCTTGCTGGAAACAAACTATTTAAGCAGCAGACAGCATGGATTCATGAAGGACAGAAGTTGTCAGACAAACCTGATTTCCTTTTATGAAGAAGTAAGTAAAACCCTGGACAGAGGCGTGGCAGTGGACGTGGTATACTTGGATTTTGCAAAAGCGTTCGATACAGTTCCCCACACACGGCTCATGTGTAAGGTAAGGTCTACAGGATTAGATATATCAGTTTGTAAATGGATAGAAAACTGGCTGAAAGACAGAATTCAGAGAGTTGTGGTTAATGATTCTTACTCTAAATGGTCCAAGGTTATCAGCGGTGTACCCCAAGGTTCAGTTTTGGGTCCCTTACTTTTCAATATATTTATAAATGATATTGGGTCTGAGATCAAAAGTAACATTTCTGTTTTTGCAGATGACACCAAGCTATGCAGTGGAATAATGTCCTTACAGGATGTCTCCAATTTACAAGCCGACCTCAATGCTCTGTCTAATTGGGCGACTAAGTGGCAGATGAGGTTTAATGTTGATAAATGTAAAGTTATGCACTTGGGGGCTAAGAATATTCATGCATCATACATGCTAGGGGGAGTACAACTGGGGGGATCTGTAGTGGAGAAGGATCTGGGTGTTTTAGTTGATCATAAGCTCAATAATGGCATGCAATGCCAAGCTGCGGTTTCCAAAGCGAGCAAAGTCCTTTCTTGTATTAAGAGAGGTATGGACTCCAGAGATAGAAATATAATTTTGCCCCTGTACAAATCATTAGTAAGACCTCATCTGGAATATGCAGTCCAGTTTTGGGCACCAGTTCTCAAAAAGGATATCGGAGAACTGGAGAAAGTGCAGAGAAGGGCAACCAAACTGATAAGAGGCATGGAGGAGCTCAGCTATGAGGAAAGATTAGAGGAACTGAATTTATTCACTCTTGAGAAGAGGAGAATAAGGGGGGATATGATCAACATGTACAAATACATAAGAGGTCCATATAGTGAACTTGGTGTTGAGTTATTCACTTTAAGGTCAACACTGAGGACAAGGGGGCACTCTTTACGTCTGGAGGAAAAGAGATTTCACCTCCAAATACGGAAAGGTTTCTTCACAGTAAGAGCTGTGAAAATGTGGAACAGACTCCCTCCAGAGGTGGTTCTGGCCAGCTCAGTAGATTGCTTTAAGAGAGGCCTGGATTCTTTCCTAAATGCACATAATATAACTGAGTACTAAGTTTTGTAGGTAAAGTTGATCCGGGGTAAATCCGATTGCCTTTCGGGGGATCAGGAAGGAATATTTTCCCCTCCGGTAGCAAATTGGATCATCGCTCTGCTGGGGTTTTTTGCCTTCCTCTGGATCAACTGTGGGTATGGAGTTGGGTGTATGGGAGGATGTACTGTGTTTTACTTTGTTTTATTTTTTATTTTTTTTATGGTTGAACTGGATGGACTTGTGTCTTTTTTCAACCTGACTAACTATGTAACTATGTAACTATGATACAGACTGGAGTTTCTAAACTTTCCTCCACCTCATTTTCAAGAGTCAAGGCTACCAAAGGATCCAGCAAAGAAGGCTTCGATGCTGGCAGCTTTGGATCACCTGCTTTGCCAGGACGTAATAATAGAGGTGCCAGCCCAAGAGCAAGGGCTAGGTTTCTATTCCAATCTCTTTGTCATACCAAAGCCCAACGGCGATGTCAGGCCAATCTTGGACCTAAAGAGTTTAAACAGTTACCTAAGGGTTCGTTCCTTCAGGATGGAATCCATCCGGTCAGCAGTCGCCACGCTCCAGAGGGACGATTTTCTGGCTTCCATAGACATAAAGGATGCTTACCTTCATGTACCAATCTTTCAGTCGCATCAAAGATTTTTACGCTTCGCGGTGGGGCAGCGACACTTCCAATTCAGGGCGCTCCTCTTCGGGCTAGCCACGGCCCCCCGGGTATTCACGAAGATCCTAGCCCCAGTTTTGGCCAATCTAAGGATCCAAGGGGTCACAGTCCTAGCATACTTGGACGACCTTTTAATCATAGATCACTCACGGCCGTGTCTGCAACAGGCAGTAAACCTCACGGTTCAGTACCTCGAAGGGTTCGGCTGGGTCCTAAACCGAGAAAAGTCAGCGTTCCAGCCTACAAAGCAGTTGGAATACCTCGGCATGAGGTTAGACACAGAACAGCAAAGGGTGTTCCTGCCCCTTGTAAAGATCGAGGCTATCAAGGGGTTGGTTCAGTTGGTTCTAAGCAAGAAAAAAACAACTATTCGCCTGTGTATGCGATTACTAGGCAAGCTAGTGGCCACGTTCGAGGCAGTACCATACGCTCAGATCCACACTCGCGTCCTACAGGCAGCCATTCTAGCAGCCTGGGGCAAGGGAGCACATGCCTTGGAGTCCCCTTTGACGCTATCATCAAGGGTCCGACAAAGCCTGGCCTGGTGGTTGAACCCTCAGAATCTTCTAAAGGGAAGGTCTTTCAGCCCCGTTGTCTGGAAGGTAGTTACCACAGACGCCAGCCTGGCAGGCTGGGGGGCGGTCTTGGAGGGGTTCTCTCGCCAGGGAACTTGGGTGGAAACAGAGAGGCAGCTCCCCATCAATATCCTGGAGATCAGAGCTGCTCGCCTAGCCCTCCTGGCATGGACCTCCAGATTACAGGGGTCCCCGGTGAGAATCCAGTCAGACAATGCCACAGCGGTGGCATACATAAACCACCAAGGGGGAACCAGGAGTCAGGCCGCTCAAAGGGAGGTGAGCTTGATTTTTCAGTGGGCAGAGGTTCATGTACCCTGCATTTCGGCGATATTCATTCCCGGAGTGGACAACCTGCAGGCAGACTTCTTAAGTCGCCAGATTCTGACGCCAGGGGAGTGGTCCCTGCATCCCCAGGTCTTTCAGACAATCTGCCAGAAGTGGGGAATGCCAGACGTAGATATAATGGCATCCAGGTTCAACAAGAAACTAAACAGGTTCGTGTCTCGAGCGAGGGACCCTATGGCCTGCGGAACCGATGCGTTGGTGTGCCCTTGGCATCAATTCAAACTTCTATATGCATTCCCTCCGCTACAGTTACTTCCTCGCCTGTTGCGCAGGATCAGAGTGGAGCACAAGCCAGTCATTCTAATAGCTCCAGCTTGGCCCCGGAGGACATGGTACTCACTAGTCCTGAAGATGGCAGTGGGAGACCCTTGGACTCTTCCTCTACGACCAGACCTACTCTCACAAGGCCCGATCCTCCACCCTACATTACAGCGTCTAAATTTGACGGCCTGGAGGCTGAATCCCTGATTCTCAGGGGTAGAGGTCTGTCTAGGCAGGCAATTCCTACCCTGATTAGGGCTAGAAAGCCGGCCTCCAGGGTGATTTATTACAGGGTGTGGAGGAACTACGTAGGCTGGTGTGAATCCAAAAGATGGAATTCCCGCAAATATACCATTGATAGGGTGTTAAGTTTTCTCCAGCTAGGAGTGGATAAAGGCCTGGCACTAAGCACAATCAACGGACAGATCTCAGCTCTGTCAGTGTGGTTTCAGAGGCCGCTGGCCACCCACTCGCTGGTAAAGACCTTCATACAGGGGGTCTTGCGTATTAATCCTCCTGTCAAGTCACCAATTTGTCCATGGGACTTAAATCTTGTCCTGTCCACTCTACAGAAACAACCCTTTGAGCCGTTGGCTGAGATTCCTTTACTTTTACTGACAAGAAAGTTGGTATTCTTGGTCGCCATAGTTTCGGCCAGGAGAGTGTCAGAGTTAGCAGCCTTATCGTGTAAGGAACCATATCTCGTTCTACATAAGGACAGGGCAGTTCTCCGGCCCCATCCTTCCTTTCTACCAAAGGTTATATCCAATTTTCACTTGAACCAGGATTTGGTACTTCCATCCTTCTTTCCGAAACCCACATCTAGAAAGGAGGGGTTGCTGCATACCTTGGATATTGTCCGGGCCATGAAGGCCTATCTTAAGGCTACAGAAAAGATCCGGAAAACAGATGTGTTGTTCGTTCTACCAGATGGCCCCAAAAAGGGGCAGGCAGCTGCAAAATCCACCATCTCGAGATGGATTAGACAATTAATCATTCAGGCCTACGGTTTGAAGAGGTTGCCTCCTCCTTTGTCGGTAAAGGCCCATTCTACCAGGGCCATGGGCGCCTCCTGGGCAGCACACCATCAGATCTCTATGGCTCAGATATGCAAGGCGGCGACGTGGTCATCAGTCCACACGTTTACAAAGTTTTATCAACTAGACGTGAGAAGGAATGCAGATTCAGCCTTTGGACAGGCAGTACTACAGGCTGCAGTTTAAGATCCTCGGGATCAGGGGCACCCTTGGTTGTAAAAAAAAAAAAAAAAAAAGTTTTTTCTTGACTAAGTTGGATTTATTATTATTATTTGAGTATACCTCTAAATTGAATCTCGTTTGAGAAGATGTCTCCCTCCCCTCATTAAAGCATTGCTTTCGGACATCCCATATAGTAATGAATATGCCGCTCTGTGTCCCGTGATGTACGAGAAAGAAAAAGGGATTTTTAAATACAGCTTACCTGTAAAATCCTTTTCTTGGAGTACATCACGGGACACAGCTCTGCAAACAACCAATTCTTCCACGTCAGATGGAGGTCCAGAAGCGGATTAAACATGACCTTCCTAGCATCAATTCGAGATGGGGGAGAATAGATGCACGTCCCGATGCATAAGGAGGCTATGCTTTGGAAAAGAACAAAGTTTCCGTCTTTTTGAAATAATGCTATAAATTTGATTGTATGTGTATGTGTGGTTTTGATTGTGTGCCTGTGTGTGCCTGTGTGAATGCATATGGAAACTGTATATTGTGTATGAAATATAGGTATAGATGTGGGATTATTCAGCCTGCAATGTGTGTATTTGGCTGAGCTGTTTGTATTTCTCAAAGTCTTGTTCTTGTGCACCATGAGGTTTAGTGGGGGAGGGGCAGCCAGCATGGCTGTATATGAACTTGGGTAGGGACAGGAGTATATGTTTTAAATCGTGTTTCATATAACTACAATTTTTTGAATGTGCTTGTTTAGTTGGCCAAGGTTTGAGTTGAAGTAACCTAAAATGTTAAATGTTCATTTAATGTCCCATGTTTATAAGTGCTCATGTGGTGTCTTAGGTGTGTGGCTTTGTAGAGAAAGATTCTAGGGAGGTTTGTGCTGGTTTTGGCGGGAACTGCATTGCATCCGTTAATGGTGCCATTTTGCTGTAGTCTAGCTTTTCCATGTGGCCAGCTTGTTAGGTGTGATACCATGTGACTGTGCTGTGGCATTCGTTGGCCACCTTGCTGTGGTCCAGATTGGGTGTAAATCCTTCCGGGACTAAAGTGGTAAAACAGGAACTGCAGTCTGCTCAAATAATTTGTAATACAAACATATTTGCCATGCTAAAGCTCCCCTCCAACCACTTTGCATATTATGTTATATATACTGTGATTCTGTACTTGCCAAATATGCTGCAGAAATGTTCCTCCCCTAAGTCTGGCTGCAGCCATTTTAACTGTGGGCAGCTGAAGCTGCTGCCTGTTCACTTCCTGGATTTACACAGACACACAGAGGCACACCTCCAGCTCTGCGGCCCTGCAGGAATACAAAAGAAGGTTTGGACCGCCGCACTCCAAAAAATGTTACTTTTTATTGTAAAAACAAATCACAAAAATACATGCCACAAAAAAAAGATGGAAGCTGACGTGTTTCACACTGTAACTCAATGCTTTATCATGATTATGCACTGAGTTACAGTGTGAAATAAGTAAGCTTCCATCTGTTTTTTTTGCTGTGGCATGTATTTTTGTGATTTGTTTTTACAATAAAAGGAACATTTTTTGGAGTGCGGCTGTCCAAGCCTTTTTTCGTATTCCTGCTTTATCTTTTGCATTGCCAGTGCGAGCGCGCTGCCGGGGGCGCTTAAGCACACCCGACGCATGCCTCGTGAGCGTGTTCGCGGGTCCTGGGAACTCGATGTTCCCGGGCGGCCCACGATTGCGTTTGGCAAAGGCAAAACAGGGGGGGCCTTTGTAAACAAGGCATTCCCCTACTCTGCCTAGTGACACTGTCACTGATGGATGTTCCCTCGTGATCAGGAACAGTCATCAGTGATGTGTCATGTGTAGCCACGCCACCTAATAGTAAGAATCACCCCCTAGGTAACACCTAACCCCTACAGCGCCACCAGTGTCGTTTCACGGTAAACAGTGCATTTTTATAGCACTGACCGGTGTAAAAATCACAATGGTCCCAAAAATGTGTCAAAAGTGTCCGATGTGTCTGCCATAATGTCGCAGTCACAATAAAAATCACTGATCGCCACCATTACTAGTAAAAAAAAAAAAAAAAGAACCAACCCCCCCCTTCCCATGTGAATGAGTATGGGGTACATAGTACCTCTACCCATTCACCAAAAAAGTGTAAAAAGTGAATAAAGACACTACACATGTTTTTGACAATTTCTTTAAAAAAAAACAATCTCCTTCGATTTAGATCCATCATCAATCACGCTGCCCGCCACACTGCCGGAATTGAGAAAAGAAAAAAAAAACTCTTGCCTGTTGTTGTTTTTTATTTTTTAATAAAGGAATTGTCAAAAACTATTCAATTCTTACTCTTTTTTGGTGAATGGGTAGGGGTACTGTGTACACCATACTCATTCACATAGGGGGGTGGGATTCCGATAAACTCCTCACCCACAGACCCCCACAACCACAGCCTAGGGTTGTGGGTAAGAGCCCCCCTCTCCAAAGCCCCCCCCAAATGATGAGGGCATGTGGCCTCATATGGTTCATTGGGGGGGCACTCACTCTTCCCTCCCCCCTTTCCTGGCCTGCCGGGCTGAATATAATGGATTGCGGGAGGTCATAAGCTGTTTTTTTTCCTGAATTTTCTATTGCTGGCATTCTTTTGTTTAGATTTCAGCTGTCAGTGGGGAAGCCCGCTGACAGCTAATGAGTCAGCTTCCTGGACTACTCCTTTAAGTGGTTGTAAACCCTTATATACCACTTTTACCTACAGGTAAACCTATAATAAAGCTTAGATATAGGTACTGGAAATCTTGGAACATGCGCACTGAAGAAAGGGCACGTGACCTTTCTTTAGCAGCGCGCCATAGGCTCCCACGCGCATGTGCTCATATGACGTCACACTACTCCGGCCAGTCAGAGAGTCGGAGTCCATAGCCTCATAAGGAAGAGGGGTGAAGAAGGACAATGCATTCTGTGCACCTTCTGTGTGCAGCAGCCCCCTTAGCCCCCTGATAATTACCTGAGCCCCATCTCTATCCAGCGATGTCCACGAGTGCATCAGCCGTTCAGAAATGTCCTCCTAATTGGCTGAGACACAGCAGCAGCACCATTGGCTCTCACTGCTGTCAATCAAAGTCAGTTAGCCAATTAGGAGAGAGAGGAAGCAGGGCCAAACAGGGTCTTTGCATCTGATTGGACACAGGGAGCTGTGACTCAGCTCAGGTGCCCTAATAGTAAGCTACTTGCTGTGGGGGCACTCTTGTTGTGGACATTTTATAAATGTATGTTGTCAGATGTCCCCCAGTGTCGGTTTTGCGGTAATGAGCTCATGTGAGCGTATTCGCACATACAGACGTTAGTGGAAGACCGGTGGCACGAAAATCTTCCTGCGGACACAGCGATGTTTGCTCTTTTAGGGATGTTTGTTTTATGCCTCACCACGGGACTGGCCACTTCTTGGCGTTGGCATTAAATGACTCTGAGCGGACAGATCTGCGTTCACGAGAACTATAGCATAACTATACAACAATTATGGCCCATTGAGCCATAATTTTCATATGGTTCCCGTCACTGGAATCAGTGCACTTCACTGCTAGTCTATTTGAATGTATACATGTCTGTGATTGGTTCTTTTGTTGTATTCATGTATTGCATTAGCTGTATTTAACATATCCTTATATGGTTATCTGCTGGGTGGAGCTCACACCCTGTGAGCTTACTTCCTGTGGAGGAGGTCACATGCTGTGACATCACTTCCTGCTGGGAATATAATAAAAGGAGCCTTAAGGGGCTCGGCAGTCAGTGATGCTGGGGTGTTAAGATGATAAACACAGCAGTGCGATGAGGTTTGGTTATTGAATGAATGGGAAAGCAAATGTAAGGTGAGTACATTTTTGCCTAAGATGCATTATTGCATTAAGATGAAGTGTGTGCTTATTTGCACAGCAGAAATGGCTGTGTGCTCTGCAAACAACCAATTCTTCCACGTCAGATGGAGGTCCAGAAGCGGATTAAACATGACCTTCCTAGCATCAATTCGAGATGGGGGAGAATAGATGCACGTCCCGATGCATAAGGAGGCTATGCTTTGGAAAAGAACAAAGTTTCCGTCTTTTTGAAATAATGCTATAAATTTGATTGTATGTGTATGTGTGGTTTTGATTGTGTGCCTGTGTGTGCCTGTGTGAATGCATATGGAAACTGTATATTGTGTATGAAATATAGGTATAGATGTGGGATTATTCAGCCTGCAATGTGTGTATTTGGCTGAGCTGTTTGTATTTCTCAAAGTCTTGTTCTTGTGCACCATGAGGTTTAGTGGGGGAGGGGCAGCCAGCATGGCTGTATATGAACTTGGGTAGGGACAGGAGTATATGTTTTAAATCGTGTTTCATATAACTACAATTTTTTGAATGTGCTTGTTTAGTTGGCCAAGGTTTGAGTTGAAGTAACCTAAAATGTTAAATGTTCATTTAATGTCCCATGTTTATAAGTGCTCATGTGGTGTCTTAGGTGTGTGGCTTTGTAGAGAAAGATTCTAGGGAGGTTTGTGCTGGTTTTGGCGGGAACTGCATTGCATCCGTTAATGGTGCCATTTTGCTGTAGTCTAGCTTTTCCATGTGGCCAGCTTGTTAGGTGTGATACCATGTGACTGTGCTGTGGCATTCGTTGGCCACCTTGCTGTGGTCCAGATTTCATCCACCATTTTATTGTGACCTGGCTTTTTGTCGGCCATTTTGCGGTGGTCAAGATTTCAGGATTTTGTGCTGTTTGCCGTGTGGGTCGTCCCAGAGTGGTGAGACACCAGGGTGACATACTAAGAAACTGTTTTGTTTAATGTTGAAAATTAGAAAATATTGTTTTTCTAAGCATCGCCTCTTAAGTTTAGTATAGTGGTATCTTGATATAGCACGGTCTTACCCCGAAGGGTCCCGACGCGTTTACAAACACTTACACATACTAGGGCCAATTTATAGACAGGATCTGATTAACCTACCAGCATGTCTTTGGAGTGTTGGAGGAAACTGGAGTACCCGGAGGAAACCGACGCAGGCACAGGGAGAACATGCAAACTCCAGGCAGATGGTGTCAGGGTTTCTCTGTTTTAATTTATGAGAATATAAGCTAGTGTAGGTTAACTGACTTTGCAGTATAAGAGTGGTGATTTATGTATTGAATTTTGTTTTTAAGTGAAATCTCTACTTTACACAGAATTTTGATAGATTGTAAGACTAACTTTAACTGAGTGTTTTTTTACACAGTGGTGTGTGTTGTTTTTATGTTTAAATATTTAGGAGCTTCCCAGAAGGCAATTCATTGTTTTTAAAGCTTGTATTGTATAGCCTGCAAAGAGGAGGGGGGGGGGGGGTTTGGTTGATCTCTATTGAGCCATCTTTTCACAGGAGTTTGTATTTAGGTCTCGAAATGTGTGGTTTGACTTCCGAGTCAAGGGAGATCCCATCCCATTTGAATTTTTTTTTTTTCCATTGTTTCCTTGATAAAGGTTTGTAAATTGTTGAAATATATATAATATTAGCCATGGCTTTTTTTGGTGTCTTAATAGACAAGGTGATGGGGCTAGCCCCCCTCCCTCTTCCTGTACATTGATATGTAAATAAACCAGTGTGGAGTTTTAAGAGCTGAGCATGCAACAGGAAGTTCTTTTCAGCATTTATGTATCAGCAGGAAGTTGGTGGGAGGAGCTTGGGGTCTTCAGAAAGGCGAGCAATGAGATTTGTGCTTGAAAGGACAATGGGAAACATTTTGGCATTTGAAAGAGTGTTTTATATTTTGTTCCAGTTTTTTGTGTGAAGTTTTGGGTAGAGAGTAGTATGTGAGAGAAAACAGGGGGGCATCGCCATTATTGTTGTAACATCTAGATGCAGGTAGAAATAAGCCATAATATTGTTTTGGATAGTGGAGGATTTCATGGTGCTTTGTAGTTCATCTGACAAGCACGTTTAGAAGGCTGTAAGGATGTTAAAAAAGAAAGCGCGCCATAGTGAAATTCCATATGAAGAAATGTATTCAAATAAAATACATTCTACTTACAATATAATCGGTAAAATCATGCATATAAAAGCCAGCCGGCAAACGATAGGGAATCTCCCCACGTGGTGACGTTACTAAGCGTCCCCAGATGCGTTTCGTCATCAACGGACGTTTTCAATGGGATGGGCTATCGCAGTGACTCACCAGGATAAATAACCCGCCCTCGTTGTGAATTGCAGAACGAGCGCGACTTGGGCGCAATGTTTAGTATGGTAAAAATGCCCTTACTAGACAATATGTCATAACTAATACCGGTAGTGGTGGTTACATCCGAACATACAGGTATTCATATAATAAAGGAAGAGGAATTCACATCACACGGAACTCCACCCTCCCACTCACTATACTTAAAAATGTCAATTTGGACAGCGCTAATCTGATATCAAACCACTCGTCCTATCCTCAGCTGCGTGACGAGCATAGTTCAGGCGCCATTTTGGATATGGTAAATTTGCCCATAGTACTTAGGGGCATGCAGATGATACTTTTGGTGGGGAAGGAAGGAAAGTCTGCGTAACACACGGAACTCCACCCTCCACCCCCTGCAATAAATATTTAGACAATCGCTAGCCTGACACCAGACCGCGCGTCACACACTCAAATTATGGGACGAGCGCGGCTTAGGCACCATCTTTGGTGTGGTAAAAAATGCCCTCTTCAAACATTCTAGCATAACATTGCACTGATCGAAATAGTTACATACGGGCATGGTATTAATGTTAGAGGGGGGGATTGAATTGAATATTTAGACAGCGCTGATCAGGCACAGGACCACATGTCACATATTCAAACAGTCAGGGTATTTAATCGTATCTCTACTGGTGGATCAGGACAGTATTAAATATTACCATTATGGAGGGGGCTTAGCCTCACCACTCCTTCAGAGCCATGTGTCTCTCAAATAAAAAATGATGTAAGCTTATAAAAAACGTGTCTAGTGTTCTTATATAGTGAAATAAAATATAAACAATATTAAATAATACATTTTATTATTAATTAAAATTAATTTATAACTAAGTTACCTAAGTGCACTAAATTAATAGACTATCCGCACATTGGAATTATCCCATGGGGGGACAGATATGTGTAATGTTGACGTGAAAAAACTTTATAGTTGAAATAATATAAGTATATATATACATATACATATATAGATTGGAAGTATTCATAAAGTTCTCTTTCTATTTGGGAAAAAATTAAAAGGAAAGAATCCTCCCGGTAAATCTAAAGAGGACCCTCTACTCCCATTGAAAACTAAGACTCAATCGAGTGATACCTCCAGAGGAACTAAAAATTAGAACACAAAACTCTGTTAGGCCACACCTCTGTTGATGCATTTCACAACAAGTTCACAGAGGGATGTATGTCATGCATTATTATTAAATGCATTTAAATCTGTCTCTATATTTAGACCATAAGGGGTGTATGTTTTCAAACGAAAAATCCAACTCATTTCCATCCGTGAGATTTCTCTCACTAGATGGCTACCCCTCCAATGCGGTTTGAACTTATCTATCCCCAAGAAGAGCGTATTCGATGGGTCCCTATGATGTTTAAGTCTATAGTGTTTGGAGACTGAATGGTCTTTAAATCCTGACAAATTTTAGTAATGTGTTCATTAACACGTACTTGGAAGGCCCTTTTAGTCCGTCCCACATATTGCAGGCCACATGGACACTGCAATAAGTATACCACACCAGTAGAGGCACATGTAATGCAGGGCCTGATTTTATATTCCTTGCTCGTGGCTGTAGATGAGAAAACAGTCACCCGCCTCTGTGTATTTGAAGTTAAACTACACACCCTACAACGTCCACATTTGTAGTACCCAGTTAGTTGGTTAAAAAAAAACATGTCCCTACGGGGTGGGTCAATAATGTTGGCCGCTACTTGATTCCTTATAGATTGAACACCCCTAAAAACTACCAGAGGTTTAGGGGGCAGTATCTCCTTCAATAGATGATCGCTTTTGGCTATGTGCCAATGCTTATTGATAAGATGGGAAATGGCTCTATGTTGTACTGAGTAGGTAGTGATGAAGGGCACCCCTTTTGAGGAATTTTATGCCCCCATCAATAGTCTTCTCTTGGAGAAGATCCTCTCTCTTGGTGTTAAGAGCTTCATTTACAGATCTCTTAAGGGATTCGTCAGTATAGCCTTTTTCCAAAAAACGCTCTGTTAGAATCTCGGTCTGGGTTAGAAACTGACATGGATCAGAGCAGTTTATCCTCAGACGGAGATATTGGCTTTTGGGGATGGCTCTGAGCCATGGCTCATGGTGGCAGCTATCTGTCGGAATAAAGGAATTGCGGTCTGTTCCTTTAAAATAAGTGGAGGTAATGAACTTACCTCCTTTGACCTCAATCCTTAACCACTTCTGACTGGCCCCACGTCCAAAGACGTCTTTTATTTGAAGATGGATATCTCGGTAACGGCAGCAGCTGCTGCCACAACCGAGATATCCATCTCTTCATGGGGCGGACCTGTTAACGATAACGGCAGTCATCGCGGCGGATTCGCCGCGAGATCGCCGTTACCAGCGGCGGGAGAGGGTGCCCCCCCTCCCGCCGCTCTCCCGCGCCCTCCGCCGCTTACCGTAGCCGTCGGTAGCGGCGGAGGCGATCGGGTCCTCTTGCTGGCTGTCCGGGGATGCGACTGAGGGAAAAAATGTCCCTCAGCCGTCCCCATACCTCTGCTGGGCGGAAGTGACGTCAAAACGTCATTTCCGCCCAGCGTCTTAAAAAGACATTTAATTTGTTTACATTTTGACTTTTTTTTTTTATTTTTTTTTTTATTTTTTTTGCATTTAAGCCTGAATATGAGATGTGAGGTCTTTTTGACCCCAGATCTCATATATAAGAGGACCTGTCATGCTTTTTTCTATTACAAGGGATGTTTACATTCCTTGTAATAGGAATAAAAGTGATAATTTTTTTTTTCAGTGTTAAAAATGATAAAATAAATAAAAATAAAAGCGAAAACCAAAAAATTTTTTTTTTAAAGTGCCCCGTCCCGACGAGCTCGCGCACAGAAGCAAACGCATACGCGAGTAGCGCCCGCATATGAAAACGGTGTTCAAACCACACAAGTGAGGTATCGCCGCGATCGTTAGAGCGAGAGCAATAATTCTAGCCCTAGACCTCCTCTGCATCTCAAAAAATGCAACCTGTAGAATTTTCTAAACGTCGCCTATCGAGATTTTTAAGGGTAAAAGTTTGACGCCATGCCACGAGCTGGAGCAATTTTTAAGCGTGACATGTTGGGTATCATTTTACTCGGCGTAACATTATCTTTCACAATATATAAACAAATTGGGCCAAATTTATTGTTGTCTTATTTTTTAATTCAAGAAAGTGAATTTTTTCCAAAAAAAGTGCGCTTGTAAGACCGCTGCGCAAATACGGTGTGAGAAAAAGTATTGCAATGACCGCCATTTTATTCTCTAGGGTGTTAGAAAAAAATATATATATAATGTTTGGGGGTTTTAAATAATTTTCTAGCAAAAAAAACTGTTTTAGTCTCGTAAGCACCGAATCTGAAAAACAGGCTCGGGGCTGAAGTGGTTAAATCCAAATAATGGACTTCCATCAGGCTGGCCTCATACTGCAATTGAATCCCTCGTTGGTTGTTATTCAAGGATTCAGTAAATAGTGCCAACTCCTGCTGATCACCAGACCATAGGAGGAGGATGTCATTGATATATCTGGCCCATAGGGCTATCTGGGGTATACCCACAGGATCGATGACATCCTCCTCCCACTTGGCCATAAACAAATTGGCCAAGCTGGGGGCGTATTTAGCCCCCATAGCGACTCCTGTATCTCGTCTATAGAAGTTGTTAGCAAACCAAAAATAATTTGATGTGGCTGCAAATTTAAGTAAGGACATAATGAAGTCGATTTGATCAGCTTTTAGTCCAGAATCCCTTACCAAATAGTACTGTACTGCTTCAAAACCCAGGGCATGGGGGATAATTGTATAAAGGGATGATACTTCTATAGTGACCATCCACGTATCTGTGGTGGGGGAACAACCTGAAAGGATGTTAATAATATGTCTAGAGTCCTTGACATATGAGGGGACCTTTTTTACAAAAGGTTGCAAATACAAGTCTATGCATTTGCCCACCCGGGACGTGACAGAATCTATGCCACTTACTATGGGTCGTCCTGGGGGGCAGACCGGATCTTTATGCAGTTTCGGTAGGTAATATATTCGGGGTGCTTTTGGTAGGAGGTAAAGTTTCTCTCTTAGAGACAGAAAACCTTCATAGTGACCCTTATGAAGGATTTACTCTAGGTCTTTTACAAACCTGATCTTAGGGTCACTTCCTAACATAGTATAGGTTTTTGGGTCAAGTATAATTTTGTGCATTTCTTTCAGATAGTCCCCTCTATCCAGAATCACGATCCCTCCCCCCTTATCCGCTGGTCTGATGACCAGTTCCGTGTTGTTACATAATATATCTAGGCCCTCCTGAAGGGTCTTGTTTAATTTTGCCTTCTTTATTTCGATATCCTCTAATCAATACATCTCGGAAAATTTTAAGAGATGGTGCCAATCCTCCCGGAGGGTTGAATAAGGATGCATTGGCTAACCCTGAATGTGTATAGCCATTGGTGGGTACAGGATTTGAAAATGAATTCCCAATCATGTAGCGCTTAATATTTAACTTCCTGATGAATCTATGAATGTCCATGTATGTATCAAATTTGTTCAAAACCTTCGGTGGTGCAAATTTGAGTCCTTTATCCAGAAGAGCTTTTCCTGAATTGGACAAAGGTTTAGAACTTAGATTAAAAATTCCTTTTCCTTTTACGTTTTGCTACGTTTTGGATGCCCTACACCACCTCCCCCCTCTGCACCCTCTCCTCTTTCTCCTTGCCTCTTGGTACCTTGGTTTGGCCTGTGAAAATCCCAATGCACACTACTATTAGGGGCAAATGGACCTCCTGGCTAACTTGGACCACCCTGAGGTGGACAAGGGGGAGGAGCAAACCATGCGTTTTCATTCGCTGCGGGGTACCCAGATCCCACTGGGGCCTGTTGTCCCTCTGGGCATACCTTATCTTTTAGAGGAAAGAAAAAATTGGACGTTGGTACATTATATTCCCACCCGGAGCCACCTCCCTGATGGAAATATAAGGGAGATGGCTGGCCCCCCTCTCCTTGACGAATTGTTCTCCAGCTTTCCTTGATGTTAGCATGGGAGCCCTGGCCACATTGGCCTGCCTGACTCCAATCCCCTGGAGGCGCCTGTCCAAATTGATTCGAAGGCGGAGCCTGATTCCACGGCCCCACGTATTGAGGAGTCCCATAATTGGAGGTCCCAAGTTGGGGCCCACCCCCATGGGGAGGTCCAGTGTAGTTATTGTAGGTTACATGAAAACGTCCCTGGCCTCTACCCTGGGGTCCCCTAGAACTACCCGCACCCCTACGGGGGGAATGTCTGGCCTGTGGCCCTCCTGTTTTGATGTTGGAGAAACTTTTTTTAGACCCTAAAGGGGCCTGACTCTGATGGGTGGGGGAGGGAAATAGGGATTGGAGGGTTGGTAACTTCCATCTCATTGGGGTTAGCTCTATTTTGTTCCTCCCATAATTTCCTCTGCCAATTGAACACCATACTGCTCTGATAATCCTCCAAATCTCTGTTGAACTTCTTTTTCTTTTTTGCTCTTTGTTCCTTATCTTCTTTTTCAAGCAGATTAAGGAGATTCAGGGATCAATACTTATAGTCGCCTGTTTCTTTAGAGGGGTCAAGTTTTTCTTTAATAGTTTTGACCTCTTCATCGATTTTATTTAATTTGAGGGCCTTTCTTTCAATCAAGAAGCGCAAAAAAGATACTCCTGCAGTGTTGAATTACTTAAACCAATCTTGCAGGTCAGAATCACCTTTTTGTGGTGATACCTCCTACCTCAAACTTCTTGGAACCATACCATGTGTTACGTATGTCTCCAAGTAGGCTATATCCCATTTAGTATGGTTCTCTGAAATAAGTAAATTCTTAAGTCTAGTAAAAAGGCCCCCAAGGTCCCCACCATCATCATTCTTATATAATTCAAAGACCCCTTCAATATTGAGCTTAGTGGTCCTAAATTCCAAGATGTCCATGTTTGAAACTCTTATGAGAATTTAACCCAATATAAAAAGCAGCAGTAATAATATCAGGACAGAAATATAGAAACAAAGAAAACTGCGCTAATTGGCTAGTAATTAATAAATTGGATCAATTGATAAATACACTTTAGGCTGCAGCTGTCGTGTGATAGCACAAAAGAAATTCAAGAAATAGAAGCAAAACTGCGCCACATAAAATCTGAAAATAAATTAAAACATTCAATAAAGCAGTTTTCTTAAAAGTTCAGTACAGTATAAGTCCAACACATAAATTTGGACACATCCAATGTTGTATATGCTGTATATGTGAGGATATCCACAGTAGTACACCACCGCAGTGACACACAATAGCCTAGAAGTGATCCCCTCACCGAAGTTAGAAATGGCTGCTTACCAGAAGCAAGCGCAAAAGTTAAGTTAAATATTAAGCACTACATGATTGGGAATTCATTTTCAAATCCTGTACCCACCAATGGCTATACACATTCAGGGTTAGCCAATGCATCCTTATTCAACCCTCCGGGGGGATTGGCACCATCTCTTAAAATTTTCCGAGAATTATTGATTAGAGACCTAGAGGATATCGAAATAAAGAAGGCACAATTAAACAAGACCCTTCAGGAGGGCCAAGATACATTATGTAACAACAAGGAACTGGTCATCAGACCAGCAGATAAGGGGGGAGGGATCGTGATTCTGGATAGAGGGGACTATCTGAAAGAAATGCACAAAATTATAGATGACCCAAAAACCTATACTATGTTAGGAAGTGACCCTAAGATCAGGTTTGTAAAAGACCTAGAGTTACTCCTTCATAAGGGTCACTATGAAGGTTTTCTGTCTCTAAGAGAGAAACTTTACCTCCTACCAAAAGCACCCCGAACCCCTACAATATATTACCTACCGAAACTGCATAAAGATCCGGTCTGCCCCCCAGGACGACCCATAGTAAGTGGCATAGATTCTGTCACGTCCCGGGTGGGCAGATGCATAGACTTTTATTTGCAACCTTTTGTAAAAAAGGTCCCCTCATATGTCAAGGACTCTAGACATATTATTAACATCCTTTCAGGTTGTTCCCCCACCACAGATACGTGGATGGTCACTATAGAAGTATCATCCCTTTATACAATTATCCCCGATGCCCTGGGTTTTGAAGCAGTACAGTACTATTTGGTAAGGGATTCTGGACTAAAAGCTGATCAAATCGACTTCATTATGTCCTTACTTAAATTTGCAGCCACATCAAATTATTTTTGATTTGCTAACAACTTTTATAGACAAGATACAGGAGTCGCTATGGGGGCTAAATACACCCCCAGCTTGGCCAATTTGTTTATGGCCAAGTGGGAGGCGGATGTCATCGATCCTGTGGGTATACCCCAGATAGCCCTATGGGCCAGATATATCGATGACATCCTCCTCCTATGGACTGGTGATCAGCAGGAGTTGGCCC
Source organism: Rana kukunoris (assembly GCA_029574335.1). Classification (NCBI taxonomy): domain Eukaryota; kingdom Metazoa; phylum Chordata; class Amphibia; order Anura; family Ranidae; genus Rana; species Rana kukunoris. The sequence goes on from CM056059.1 coordinate 246,348,224, forward strand.
TATTTATTGAATCCTTGAATAACAACCAATGAGGGATTCAATTGCAGTATGAGGACAGCCAGACGGAAGTCCATTATTTGGATTTAAGGATTGAGGTCAAAGGAGGTAAGTTCATTACCTCCACTTATTTTAAAGGAACAGACCGCAATTCCTTTATTCCGACAGATAGCTGCCACCATGAGCCATGGCTCAGAGCCATCCCCAAAAGCCAATATCTCCGTCTGAGGAGAAACTGCTCTGATCCATGTCAGTTTCTAACCCAGACCGAGATTCTAACAGAGCGTTTTTTGGAAAAAGGCTATACTGACGAATCCCTTAAGAGATCTGTAAATGAAGCTCTTAACACCAAGAGAGAGGATCTTCTCCAAGAGAAGACTATTGATGGGGGCATAAAATTCCTCGAAGGGGTGCCCTTCATCACTACCTACTCAGTACAACATAGAGCCATTTCCCATCTTATCAATAAGCATTGGAACATAGCCAAAAGCAATTCTCTATTGAAGGAGATACTGCCCCCTAAACCTCGGGTAGTTTTTAGGGGTGTTCAATCTATAAGGAATCAAGTAGCGGCCAACATCATTGACCCACCCCGTAGGGACATGTTTTTTTTTAACCAACTAACTGGGTACTACAAATGTGGACGTTGTATGGTGTGTAGTTTAAGTTCAAATACACAGAGGCGGGTGACTGTTTTCTCATCTACAGCCACGAGCAAGGAATATAAAATCAGGCCCTGCATTACATGTGCCTCTACGGGTGTGGTATACTTATTGCAGTGTCCATGTGGCCTGCAATATGTGGGACGGACTAAAAGGGCCTTCCAAGTACGTGTTAATGAACACATTACTAAAATTTTGTCGGGATTTAAAGACCATTCAGTCTCCAAACACTACAGAAATAAACATCATAGGGACCCATCGAATACGATCTTCTTGGGGATAGATAAGTTCAAACCGCATTGGAGGGGTAGCCATCTAGTGAGAGAAATCTCACGGATGGAAATTAGTTGGATTTTCCGTTTGAAAACATACACCCCTTATGGTCTAAATATAGAGAGAGATTTAAATGCATTTATTAATAACGCATGACATACATCCCTCTGTGAACTCGTTGTGAAATGCATCAACAGAGGTGTGGCCTAACAGAGTTTTGTGTTCTAATTTTTAGTTCCTCTGGAGGTATCACTCGATTGAGTCTTAGTTTTCAATGGGAGTAGAGGGTCCCCTTTAGATTTACCGGGAGGATTCTTTCCTTTTTATTTTTTTCCCAAATAGAATGCGAACTTTATGAATACTTCCAATCTATATATGTATATGTATATATATAGCAAAACAGTGTATTTTCAAGGCCTACAATACACTCCTCAGCGCCCAACAGACAATACCTTTGAGGGAAAAAAAGAAAAAAATATATAGAGCACACTAAATACCTCTAAGCTGAGATATATAAATGTGTATAAACGGAAGCAGCTGTTAAAAAATGTGTCATAAAATAACAAAAAAGCATTCAGAGTCCAAAATGAGTCATTAAGTGATAAATGCAAAACAGCGCTAAAGATGGATATAAGTGTCCAACTCCACCATATAGTAGGCAAAAGGATGGAAGATCTTGATGTTAAAGAACAAACAAAGTCTGTGCGTTATCCAAAAGTAGTGTCAGATAGGGAAAAGGAAGCGTGCACCAGCCTGCCCACTCTCAATCCACCACGTGTTGGAATCAAAATCCCCGCAGGGGTTCAAACTCACCAGACAGATAATATTATCAGGCACTTCATATATAAATAGTAGGTCACTGATCAGATTTCCATCCAATGGGGATCACTTGCAAGGAATCAGCCTCATATGGGTGGGATATTAAACAAAAAGAGGAAGCAAACATAGTGTAACTCAATTTATTAAAAAAAAAACTTTTTCCAGCAAGTATCCCAAGAATCCTACGTACAGAAAAAACATTTGCAATGAACAGTGTAAGTATCACATCACCAGTCACTGTTGTACAGCATAGCGTCCTCAACGCGATCACCGCAAGGTCTCCCAGCAGATTGTCTCTTCCTGGATCCTACAATGTGGGGTGGATAGCATACCAGGCGTAGCGTGCAGCTATCACTCTGACTAGTTTCGTCAGTAAATGACTTCAACGGAGAGTGTAGCTGCACATGCAACGCCGTGAACTTAGTAACAAACCTCCACTAACATCAGCCAATCGGAGCCTGCTGTTTGCAATCATTCAGCAGCCAATCGGAATTCCCGTATGTGAGCCAATCAGAAGCGGTGTATGAAACCCATTCGACGGCCAATCGAGATTAACGTATCAAGATTTCTGGCAGCTCGTCAGAGGCAACGTCGGCACGGAGGCGTTCCTAATGGTGCACGTCACGTCACTCCGTGCTTACAATGTACTCGCTTCTAGGCTTCAGCATAGCGAGTTAGGGAGGTTTCTATATGCATTTAAGAAAGAACACAGCAACAGCGTGCTTTTTCTTATTAGACCGGACTTTCTGTCTCAGCCCAATGAACAATGCTAGACTGGCTCACCCTTCATCCATTTAGATAAATATACGTTTTCATAATTATAATGGCTGTCCACCATACAATCATTACTAACAAAGCATAATATAAAATAAACAAACATAATATAGAAATTAAAATTGTTTAGACAAAACGGCCTAAAGACAATAATTAAAAATGTCAGAAATATGCAGTCTTGCAATATACATAATATCGAATATAATTATAATAGCAATCATTTAAACATCATTACTACCAAGCATATTAGTGATGGTCATATATGCAAACCACGCTTATTTAAAAAATGACCAATAATTTAAAAGAAATTATAAATATAGATAATATCTTTTTGGAAACAATGACTATTAATACCAGTCTCAAAAACGTGTTATTAGTAGATACTTCCTCAATATAGATAAATTAGAAAGAAATTTAAACTAAAAATCGCTAATAAAGCAATTTATATCTAAATCTACGTTCAGGCCTCTAGGGGCCAGAGTATCTAAAGAAAAAATCCACTGGGTCTCTCTTTTCGAGAGGTCACGTACCAGATTAGAGCCCCTCCATGTTGGTTTAAGATGGTCAATACCCCAGAATTTTAAAACCCCAGGATTTTTATTGTGGAAAAGTTTAAAATGAAGGGACACATTATGGTCCTTAAAACCATTCAGGATATTGACTACATGTTCGGCAATCCTAATCTTCAGCTGCCGCTTTGTGCGACCTATGTAAATTAACCCAAAGTACTGGTGTCGCCATGGGCGCTAAGTTTGCGCCCAGTATAGCGAACCTCTATATGGGGGAGTGGGAGGATAAAATAATTTTTTCTAAAGATCGGCCTCAATTATTATTTTATAAACGATACATCGATGATCTGTTTTTTATTTGGGAGGGGGCGGTAGATACTCTACAACTGTTCTTGGAAGAACTCAATCAGAGTACTAACAGTATCAGATTGACAAGTGAATTCAATGCCACTCAGATTCACTTTCTAGATGTGGATATATTCAGAATGGGAAATAGACTATGTACAAAAGTATTTTTTAAACCAACTGACTCAAATAGCTATCTGCCTACCTGTAGCGGCCACCACCCAACGTGGCTTAAAAACATTCCCAAAGGACAATTGACTAGGGTAAAAAGAAATTGCTCTGAACCAGAAGATTTTCTAAATCAAGCCCAGATTATTAAAAATAAATTTGTGGACAAGGGATACCGTGAAGAAACTCTGGACACTATTATTACAGAACTAGCGCAAGCCCCGAGAAAAAACTTTTTAGCTATCACAGGACATAAAGAAAGAGATGAAAAACGTGAATGGAATTTCTGTTCAGATTTCCACTCTCAATATAAAGAGGTTGAAAATATCCTCTTTACACATTGGCATGTTTTGTTGATGGACAAAACACTTGCTCCGGTATTACCATCTAAACCAGGTTTTATCTATCGGAGAGCCTCCAGCTTTGCGGATAGAATAGTCTGCAAAGTACTTAATCCTCCATCTCGCCCAGCTACCTTTTGGGATAAGGATGGCTTTTTTGCTTGCAAAAAGTGCCGTGCTTGCAAGGAAGCTTCTCGTCCGGTAAAAGCAGTGGAAAAGTTTATTTCTACATCAAATCAACAGGAATTCTCTATAAATGAATTTATTACGTGCAATACTGAATATGTTGTTTATGCCCTCCAATGCCCATGTGGGTTAATTTACATAGGTCGCACAAAGCGGCAGCTGAAGATTAGGATTGCCGAACATGTAGTCAATATCCTGAATGGTTTTAAGGACCATAATGTGTCCCTTCATTTTAAACTTTTCCACAATAAAAATCCTGGGGTTTTAAAATTCTGGGGTATTGACCATCTTAAACCAACATGGAGGGGCTCTAATCTGGTACGTGACCTCTCGAAAAGAGAGACCCAGTGGATTTTTTCTGTAGATACTCTGGCCCCTAGAGGCCTGAACGTAGATTTAGATATAAATTGCTTTATTAGCGATTTTTAGTTTAAATTTCTTTCTAATTTATCTATATTGAGGAAGTATCTACTAATAACATGTTTTTGAGACTGGTATTAATAGTCATTGTTTCCAAAAAGATATTATCTATATTTATAATTTCTTTTAAATTATTGGTCATTTTTTAAATAAGCGTGGTTTGCATATATGACCATCACTAATATGCTTGGTAGTAATGATGTTTAAATGATTGCTATTATAATTATATTCGATATTATGTATATTGCAAGACTGCATATTTCTGACATTTTTAATTATTGTCTTTAGGCCGTTTTGTCTAAACAATTTTAATTTCTATATTATGTTTGTTTATTTTATATTATGCTTTGTTAGTAATGATTGTATGGTGGACAGCCATTATAATTATGAAAACGTATATTTATCTAAATGGATGAAGGGTGAGCCAGTCTAGCATTGTTCATTGGGCTGAGACAGAAAGTCCGGTCTAATAAGAAAAAGCACGCTGTTGCTGTGTTCTTTCTTAAATGCATATAGAAACCTCCCTAACTCGCTATGCTGAAGCCTAGAAGCTAGTACATTGTAAGCACGGAGTGACATGACGTGCACCATTAGGAACGCCTCCGTGCCGACGTTGCCTCTGACGAGCTGCCGGAAATCTTGATACGTTAATCTCGATTGGCCGTCGAATGGGTTTCATACACCGCTTCTGATTGGCTCACATACGGGAATTCCGATTGGCTGCTGAATGATTGCAAACAGCAGGCTCCGATTGGCTGATGTTAGTGGAGGTTTGTTACTAAGTTCACGGCGTTGCATGTGCAGCTACACTCTCCGTTCAAGTCATTTACTGACGAAACTAGTCAGAGTGATAGCTGCACGCTACGCCTGGTATGCTATCCACGCCACATTGTAGGAACCAGGAAGAGACAATCTGCTGGGAGACCTTGCGGTGATCGCGTTGAGGACGCTATGCTGTACAACAGTGACTGGTGATGTGATACTTACACTGTTCATTGCAAATGTTTTTTCTGTACGTAGGATTCTTGGGATACTTGCTGGAAAAAGTTTTTTTTTAATAAATTGAGTTACACTATGTTTGCTTCCTCTTTTTGTTTAATATCCCACCCATATGAGGCTGATTCCTTGCAAGTGATCCCCATTGGATGGAAATCTGATCAGTGACCTACTATTTATATATGAAGTGCCTGATAATATGTATATATATACTTATATTATTTCAACTATAAAGTTTTTTCACGTCAACATTACACATATCTGTCCCCCCATGGGATAATTCCCATGTGCGGATAGTCTATTAATTTAGTGCACTTAGGTAACTTAGTTATAAATTAATTTTAATTAATAATAAAATGTATTATTTAATATTGTTTATATTTTATTTTACTTTATAAGAACACTAGACACGTTTTATATAAGCTTACATCATTTTTTATTTGAGAGACACATGGCTCTGAAGGAGTGGTGAGGCTAAGCCCCCTCCATAATGGTAATATCTAATACTGTCCTGATCCACCAGTAGAGATACGATTAAATACCCTGACTGTTTGAATATGTGACATGTGGTCCTGTGCCTGATCAGTGCTGTCTAAATATTCAATTCAATCCCCCCCCCTCTAACATTAATACCATGCCTGTATGTAACTATTTCGATCAGTGCAATGTTATGCTAGAATGTTTGAAGAGTGCATTTTTTACCACACCAAAGATGGCGCCTAAGCCGCTTTCGTCCCGAGTGTGTGACGTGCGGTCTGGTGTCAGGCTAGCGCTGTCTAAATATTTATTGCAGGGGGTGGAGGGTGGAGTTCCGTGTGTTACGCGGACTTTCCTTCCTTCCCCGCCAAGAGTATCATCTGCATGCCCCTATGTAAGTACTATGGGCAAATTTACCATATCCAAAATGGCGCCTGAACTATGCTCACCACGCAGCTGAGGATAGGACGAGTGGTTTGATATCAGATTAGCGCTGTCCAAATTTACATTTTTAAGTATAGTGAGTGGGAGGGTGGAGTTCCGTGTGATGTGAATTCCTCTTCCTTTCTTATATGAATACCTGTATGTTCGGATGTAACCACCACTATCGGTATTAGTTATGACATTATGTCTAGTAAGGGCATTTTTACCATACTAAAGATGGCGCCCGAGTCGCGCTCGTTCTGCAATTCACAACTAGGGCTGGTTATTTAACCTGGTGAGTCACTGCGATAGCCCATCCCATTGAAAACGTCCGTTGATGATGAAACGCGTCTGGGGGACGCTTAGTGACGTCACCACGTGGGGAGATTCCCTATCGTTTGCCGGCCAGCTTTTATATACATGATTTTACCGATTATATTGTAAGTAGAATGTATTTTATTTGAATACATTTCTTCATACGGAATTTCACTATGGAACGCTTTCTGTTTTAACCTCCCTGTGGTTGAATGGTGAATTACGCCCAATAACACCCTGGTGGACCGAAAATTGCAGTGTCCCTTCCTGCTTGCTCTGGGAGAACGTAGCCAACCGCTGACATTTAGATGCCAAGGCTGTGGCTGGGCTATAGCCAATTGCTCTTTTGAGCTTGCTTCTGGTAAGCAGCCATTTCTAACTTAGGTGAAGGGATCACTTCTAGGCTATTGTGTGTCACTGCGGTGGTGTACTACTGTGGATATCCTCACATATACAGCATATACAACATTGGATGTGTCCAGATTTATGTGTTGGACTTATATTGTACTGAACTTTTAAGAAAACTGCTTTATTGAATGTTTTATTTTAGTTTTGGTCCAATTTATTATTTACTAGCCAATTAGCGCAGTTTTCTTTGTTTCTATTTTTCTAGAAGGCTGTATATCATGAGACAGGTCGGGCTGTGTAAAATAATTGGAATTCCTGTGCGCAATTGTATTAGCATAAAACGTGAGGAATAGTACGCTAACAGCTCTGCTGAGGCCGTGTATAAAAATCAGGAAGCATGGGTCGATTATGGTAATAAAAACGCAAACCATAACCGATCCAAAAATAAAGCGCAGGGTGCCCTGGATGCAGGGACACTTCAAAAGCGATTTTAATCGTCATGGGCAAATGTGCCATCCATGCAGTGCACCAGTCAGACAGCTGCACCGCACATGATGTTTGGGGCTCCGGACATGAGACCCCTTAGGCCCTGTACACACGATCAGACATGTCTGATGAGACTTGTCTGACGGACCGTTTTCATCAGACAACTCTGAACTTGTCTGATGTGCGTACACACCATCGGACCAAAATCTGATCAGACCAGAACGCGGTGACGTAGAACACAACGACGTGATGAAAAAACGAAGTTCAATGCTTCCAAGCATGCATCGATTCTGAGCATGCGCGGGTTTTTGGTCCGATGCTTTTGTGTACTAACCATCGAACCAGTCCGATGGACAGGTTCCATCGGACAGGTTTTAAAGCATGTTTTAAAACTTTGGTCTGATGGACAACAGTCTGATGGGCCGTACACACCATCGAACTGGTCTGATCGTGTGTACAGGGCCTAAGAGATTGACATAGGTGGTCCAAGGATACTATTTTGGGTATCCCTCTGGAGTGAATGTAGTTCAGAAATCCGTAATGATAAGTGGGTTGATGGAGGTGTAATACATGTTTTTGTGACTCTCAGAGGAGGAACTGTGGTTAAAATTCTCATGCCGTTTGTTTGAACTTTGTATGGCTGGTCCATGCAAGGTTCTCAAGCTGCTCTTTTTGGCTTTTTTGTTTTTTTCATTTTTGATTTTGGAAACCATGAAGTATCTCCCCACACATTTGTAACTGAATGTTTGTATGTAGCAACCTGAATGTTCGAACTTACCATGGCGATCCTCCTATGCGTCGCAGCTATTGTATTTTTGTAGGAACAGGAAAAGTAAGAATTACAGAGGATTTTGTTGAACTTCTTTTTGAAAGAATGTCAATGACACTTTACAAATGTACAGGAATGTCATTTTTGTTTACCATTCTTTGTAGGTTAAATATGAAAGATAGAGTAATAATTTTGCTTCTAAGTATTTTTCAGGTCCAAGGAGTTTCTGAAAGAGTATGTACATAGAGAACAGATGTATGTAGACAGCTGTACACATGGATAAATACATGAGTCTAAGGTCGCGTACACACAATCGGTTAAACAGATGAGAACGGTCTGATGGACTATTTTCATCAGTCCAAACCGATCGTGTGTGGGCGCCATTGGTTATTTATCCATCGGTTAAAATAAAGCAAACTTGTTTTAAATGTAACCAATGGATAACTGATAGCAAAAAAAAACGTTTGTAGGCACGACCATCAGTTAAAAATCCATGCATGCTCAGAATCAAGTCGACGCATTCTTGGAAGCATTGAACTTCAATTTTTTCTGCACGTCGTTGTGTTTTACATCACTGTTTTCTGACATTATCGTTTTTTTAACCGATGGTGTGTAGGCACGACTGACCATCAGTCAGCTTCATTGTTTAACCGATGAAAACGGTCCATCAGACCGTTCTCACCAGATGGACTGATCGTGTGTACAGGGCTTATGGAGGTAAAAGTATCATAGACAATTTCATTGTTTCTTTTTTCCTGCACCACAAATTTCTTCCTTCAGTCTGTAATGAGGAAGAAAATGGGGGGATAAATAATGTAAGAGTGACAGTTTTTTAAACTAATAACACTAACCTTTCTAATTCAAACCAAAGTTTATGCCAAGACTGTCTTTCTAGAATAGATAGATAGATAGAATTTGAATCGACAAAGCAGCAGTCTGGTGAAGTAGTTTCCCATCCTAGATGTTAAGAACCTTTATGTCAATAGTTCCAGGTATTACACCCCAGATGGTAAGCCACGCACAGGTTATGCAGTGACCATAGTCCCAATGTCTTGGTTGTTGTAAAATTAGGTCTGTTTGGAGTCCAACCAAAACCAGGGTCGTACTTTCCTCATTAGCTGTCACTTACGTTCTCAGCTGATGGGGTCGGTACGGTCACTGTGACATGAACTTCAAAAGGTCCACCACAGGGTTCACCAGTCCCTCCTGGACCCTGACACAATAACCAGTTTTCATTCTTGCCAACCAGGTGACTGGGTCTTTGGAAAGAAGCTTGAAGGATGAGACCACACCAGCCACTGCAAGAAGCCGCTCAACCACACCAAAGAAATTAGTATTATCTTTGTTTATTTATATTTTTGTTTGTTTAGTAAATTTTAGCAAGGGTAATGATGAAACGCATCCCAAGTTAATATTATTTAAAGTGTATTCCCTGACTAGCTAAGAAAGCGAACAGGACCGATTGCTGGGTCTACTCTGAGTCTACTCTTTAGTCCCCAGCGATGACAGCGGTACATGCTATTTATGATGTTCATATTGATATGAGGTTTTTTAACAAACTAGTGAAGACTCCAAACAGACACTTGTTAATGGAATTTAACGATACATTTTTAGATGGTAAAATTGGTTATAGTTTTAATAGCTCTGCCTCTTGTCAGTTTGGGTATCGGGACAACTAGGTAGCCCACAAGTGTGTTTTGAACTTTAGTTTGGTGTTTATGCGGATATACAGCTTATAAGATAAGTCCCCCAATGCAAGAGGTTCATGCGTGCTGGTGAAACTCATCCCAGCATCTTATGTCGCAGCCGATCGCGAGGATCTGATGTTGCAAGAGAAATTGGGAATGGCAGGGACTTGTTCACCAAATCCGACCAAGCCTGGGCATGGTGTCCTGCATGTACAAGGTGGGGGGGGGGGACTTGAGCTTATGATACGATTGAACAATTCTCATCAATTGTGGATGGGATGTTCATGTAACTGTTGAAGCTGCAAAGAAGTTCCCACAGTCCAAGGGGTGTTTCTGGGAATTTATAAATAAAGATTGTTATACCTGGTTTAGGGATACGGGTGACAAAGTTCAGGCCCCTATGGATAAGGTTTAGATCCCTGCAAGGCAAAGCCAGAGCTGGTGCTAGTGAAGGATGGGAATCCTTTTAGGGGTCTGGGAATCTTTGGGAATTTTTATTTTTTATTTTACAGTGGATCGTGGTTAAAGGAAGTGGAAATACTCATGTCATTTTTCTCTATTCTTTCTATATGTTGTGATGAAGTGCTCCTGTTGCTTAATTGGACACGTGACCAAATCCCGAGCAGATGACCACATCTTCCTTGATGAGATGCCCCAAAGCCCGACCCACGTACAAGACACAGAGGATCCCAGACCGATCGGTGAGTACTACAGCTTACCATGTCGTGTACTCCTAATAAGTCATGCTCCTGAAGAACAGAGTCTACATGTCAAGCCGTGTTTTCCTTTTTATGGACTCATATGGACTGTAAGGACTGATTAATTTCCAAACGTAAGAAGAAGATCAAGGTGCATTGAGGGACACGTGGGAGGACTGTTGTGGAAAGTTTATGAATGTACGTTGTCGAATGTTTTTCTGTAATGCACGCATGTGAGCGTTTTCGCACATACATACAAAAATCTTCCTGTGGACACAGTGATGTTTGCTCTTTAAGGGATGGTTGTTTTATGCCTCGCCAAGGGACTGGCCACTTATTGGCGTTGACATTAAATGACTCCAAGCGGACTGATCTGCATTCACGAGAACTTTAACATAACTTTACGACAATTATGGCCCATTGAGCCATAATTTTCATATGGTTCCCGTCATTGGAAGCAGTGCACATCGCTACTAGTCTATTTGAATGTATACATGTCTGTGATTGGTTCTTTTGTTGTATTCATGTATTGTATTGTATTAGCTGTATTTAACATATCCTTATATGGTCATCTGCTGGGTGGAGCTCACACCCTGTGAGCTCACTTCCTGTGGAGGAGGTCAGATGATGTGACATCACTTCCTGCTGGGAATATAATAAAAGGAGCCTTGAGGGGCTCGACAGTCAGTGATGCTGGGATGCTGAGATGATGAACATAGCAGTGCAGTGATGTTTGGTTATTGAATGAATGGGAAAGCGAATGAAAGGTGAGTGAATTTTAGCCTAAGATGAAGTGTGTGCTTTTTTGCACAGGAGAAATGGCTGTGTGCTCTGCAAACAACCAATTCTTCCACCTCACTCTGCATATGGGAAGGGGCTGGAGAGCTGAAGTGGGGCCCGACAAAAGCAGGATCCGGGCTGCCCTGTGCAAAACCACTAAACCACTAGAGAAAAAAAACAGATTGTACAGTCACTTTAACACAGAATTCGAATTGGTCGATCATTTTTCAACCAATCCGAATTTGAATCGTAATGAAAATATGGAAATTGTTTGAAAATCAATGAATTGAAAGAAATTAAATGAAACAAAACTAAACAAATTCCGAAATGAATCAACAAAACTAAATCAATAACATAATACATTTAATTAATTTTTACTTTCTGCACATGTCAGTGTGCACATGTCAGCAAGGCTTTAATCAGGGGGTTATATCTAATCCCACATCTCATTTTGACACACTGTAGAAAAGCTATCTGCAGGAGTGGACATTAGAGTGTCCATATGCCATGATAGGACTCACCACATGAATGAATGAAAACTTATATAGCGCGGCACATGCAAACTAAATCGCCTCTGGGCGCTTGTTGTTCCTGTCTCCTTTGATATCAAAAGAGATGAGTCTCGATCTTTCTCCTGAACGCTAAGTGATTCTCCTCCAACCGAATGCTGGTTGGTAAAGCGTTCCATAGTCTGGGACCTTGGATAGCGAATCTTCTTTCTCCTTTGGACTTGTAGTTGGCTTTCGGAATCTGGAGCAGGTTTTGATTGGTGGATCGCAGAACGCGATTGGGATTATGAGCTTTTATTTTTTTCGCATAATGGGGAGCATTCCCATGGATACATCTATGCGTTAGACAGAGTGCTTTAAAAGCGATTCTGTCTTTTACTGGCAGCCAGTGAAGGGCTCTCAGTGAAGGTGAGATTGATTCCCAAGGTTTTTTCCCAATCACAAGTCTGGCAGCCGTGTTTTGAACGACCTGCAGACGAGCGATTTGGTACTTGGGGAGTCTGAGGTAAAGGGCATTTACATAGTCCAGTCCACATATCACTAGGAACAAAAAAGGCTACTACAAATTATAATAATAAAAATCACACATGCAGTATATTGTGTGGGTAGGCCCTGTACGGTCAAGAAGGCGATTTAACTGCTTGGTAAATTGCATAATATTGCACTGGATAGGATAATCAGAATCAGAATAGTTACTATGTTAAACTTTAGCATATTAAGTAAAGTCTTACTGAGATTTGTCATCAACCCCTATGGCTTAATCATTCTGTGTCGGCAAGGGAGTTCAAATTCTTCATCGTTTTATTTGTCTCACTTGAAAGGAAAGCAAACAATTAATTAATGGATTTATTAAATACATTTTGCTATACAGAAAATAAACTCTGCATGGTAATACAGTTTTTATAAGTGCTAATTTAATTTGTGTTCAAGAGAATGAAAGGTGCCCAGACTAAATATCAAAACACACCTCTATTCTGCAACCTCAGGGATAATTATACTAATTATCTACTTGCATGTAAGCAATATGATAAATGTTCTGTAAAGAACAATTGTAATTCTATAACTGGTGTTTGTATAGCATAATAGATTGGATTTAGAGCTTCCTTTACATAAGAAGCCCAAAAATATATAGGTTTATATATCAGTATCTTCAATCACTTAATAATTCTTTAAAGCCCCAATTCTAGTTTGTGGGGAAACACAATTGGACCAACTGAGGGTGCATAAACACATAAATCACAAAAGTGAGTACACCCCTCACATTTTTGTAAATATTTTATTATGTCTTTTCTCTTTGCTACACTGTAAAGTAGTGAATGTAGAACTTGTATAACAGTGTCAATTTGCTGTCCCCTCTAAATAACTCAACACAGCCATTAATGTCTAAACCGCTGGCAACAAAAGTGAGTACATACCTAATGGAAAATGTCCAAATTGGGCCCAAAGTGTAAATATTTGTGTGGCCATCATTATTTTCCAGCACTGCTTTAATCCTTTTGGGCATGGAGTTTACCAGAACTTCACAGGTTGCCTCTGGAGTCCTCTTCCACTCCTCTATGATGACATCACAGAGCTGGTGGATGTTAGAGACCTTGCACTCCTCCACCTTCCATTTGAAGATGTCCCACAGATGCTCAATGGGGTTTAGGTCTGGAGACATGCTTGGCCACTCCATCACATTTACCTTAAGCTTCTTTAGCAAGGCACTGGTTGTCTTGGAGGTGAGTTTGGGATCATTATCATGTTGGAATACTGCCCTGTGGCCCAATCTCCGGATGGAGTGGATTAATGCTTTGTAGGGATGAGCCGAACACCCCCGGGTTCGGTTCGCACCAGAACGTTCGAACAGACCACGGGTTCGCACGAACATTTCGAACCCCATCGAAGTCTATAGGACCCGAACGTTCGAATTCAAAAACGGTCATTTTATAGACCAAAATTCAATTAAATGTTGGAAAACATTGTTCAGAACCCGGGTCTTGCCCCAGGGAACATGTATCAATGGAAAATTTTTTTTTTAAAACGAACGTTTTTGCGGAGCAGCCATTTTAATGATGCTTAAAGTGAAAAAAAAAATTCCTTTAAATATCACACCTGCTGGGTGTCTATAGTAGTGGCACGTGTTTAGAAATGTCCCTGCACAACATGAAAGCACCAAAAAAAAAAGTAATTAATGCTACTTGTGCAAGTTCTGTGTGGCAACATTATGTCGAATATTTTAGCGGTGGTGGGGGGCCATTATTGTTGTGTGAAAGAACATTTTTAGAAAAAAGGGCACCCCTCAAACATACTGTAATTGGAGCGCAACAAGGAGCCACGTGCAAAGTATTGCATCAAAAATTGTTATTAGGCGCCCCTGTTAAACAGGGGCAGAAAAATTGAGCATTGGGCACAACAACTCACTTGCAACCCCTCCCAATAACTCCAATTGGAGCGCAACAAGGAGCCACGTGCAAATTATTGCATCAAAAATTGTTATTAGGCTCCCCTGTTAAACAGGGGTGGAAAAATTGTGCCTTGGGCACAACACAACACTTGCTACCCCTCCCAATAACTCCAATTGGAGCGCAACAAGGAGCCACGTGCAAATTATTGCATCAAAAATTGTTATTAGGCGCCCCTGTTAAACAGGGGCGGAAAAATTGTGCCTTGGGCACAACACAACACTTGCTACCCCTCCCAATAACTCCAATTGGAGCGCAACAAGGAGCCACGTGCAAATTATTGCATCAAAAAATTTTATTAGGCGCCCCTGTTAAACAGGGGCGGAAAAATTGTGCCTTGGGCACAACACAACACTTGTAACCCCTCCCAATAACTGCAATTGGAGCGCAACAAGGAGCCACGTGCAAATTATTGCATCAAAAATTGTTATTAGGCGCCCCTGTTAAACAGGGGCTGAAAAATTGTCCCTTGGGCACAACACAACACTTGCAACCCCTCCCAATAACTCCAATTGGAGCGCTAAATAGAGCCACATACAAATTATTGCATCAAAAATTGTTATTAGGCGCCCCTGTTAAACAGGGGCTGAAAAATTGGGCCTTAGGCACAACACAACACTGCAACCCCTCCCAATAACTCCAATTGGAGCGCAACAAGGAGCCGCGTGCAAAGTATTGCAACAAAAATTGTTATTAGGCGCCCCTGTTAAACAGGGGCTGAAAAATTGTGCCTTGGGCACAACACAACACTTGCAACCCCTGCCAATAACTCCAATTGGAGCGCAACAAGGAGCCACGTGCAAATTATTGCATCAAAAATTGTTATTAAGCGCCCCTGTTAAACAGGGGCTGGAAAATTGTGCCTTAGGCACTGGTGGCGGAGCCCAGAAACACAACATTTATTACTAGCTATCAGCAAGAAAAGTGAGGAGGAGAAGGATATTCCATCAGCAGCATAAGAGGACAGTCACTCAGCATCAGCAGTCTAAAAGGGATCCGACATTTCAACAAAAAATATATTATTCATTAATATCAGCATCAGGTGCTTGGTAGCTGGTGTTGATCCAAGCCTGATTCATTTTGATGAAGGTCAGTCGATCAACAGAGCTGGTGGAGAAGCGCACCCTGTGATCAGTGACAAAGCCTCCAGCAGCACTGAATGTCCGTTCTGAAAGAACACTGGATGCAGGGCAAGCCAGTAGCTCAATTGCGTACTGGGCAAGCTCTGGCCAGTGATCCATCCTCAAGACCCAGTAAGCCAGAGGATTTTCGGTGGGAAGGTGCCCAAGTCGGATCTTGCCCCTAGGTATTCCCGGACCATGTAAAGCAGACGCTGGCGATGGTTGCTGGAACCGGTCAGACCTTGGAGCTGCGGAATAAAAAACTGCCTGAACGCATCGGTCAAACGACCACCTTCTCCACCGCCCCTTCTGTGACTCACCGAAGCCTCAGCAAGACGTTGTCCAGAGCCAGGTTTTGGTAATCCCCCCAGGTTCTGGGAACGCATTGCACAGACCCTTCTGCAAGGCCTCCCGCAGAAGTTTCATCTTCTGCTCCCTCTGCGATGGCAACATAAGGTCTGCAACCCTACTCTTGTAACGTGGATCAAGGAGAGTCGCCAGCCAGTAATGATCCCTCTCCTTAATAGCACGTACACGAGGATCCTTACGCAGGCTTTGCAGAATCAGGGAGGCCATGCAGCGTAGGTTTGCTGAGGCATTCGGGCCACAGTCCTCTGGGTCACTGAGGACGACAGGATCCACAGGCACCTCATCCCAGCCACGTAAAACTCCACGTGCTCCTTGGGACTGTAAATGATCCCTTGAAGACTGCTGCTGCTGCTGAGTGCTAGGCTCCACCTCCATGCTGCTGATACAATCCTCCTCCTCCTCCTCCTCCTCATCCTCTTCCTGTGTCCTAGGTGGGCAAGCAGGACCACTGTCTGGGTAAAGGGGGCCTTGAGAGGTAAGGAAGTCCTCCTCTTCCTCCCTCTGTTCTGCCTCAAGGGCCCTGTCCATTATTCCACGTAGCGTGTGCTCTAACATGTGAATAAGAGGGACAGTCTCACTGATGCATGCACTGTCACTGCTCACCATCCTCGTGGCCTCCGCAAATGGTGACAGGACAGTGCATGCATCCCTGATCAAGGCCCACTGGCGTGGGGAAAAAAAACCTAGCTGCCCTGACCCAGTTCTGCTGCCATATTGGCACAGGTACTCATTGATGGCCCGCTGCTGCGTGTGCATCCGCTGTAGCATGGCCAACGTTGAGTTCCATCTGGTGGGCATGTCACAAATTAGGCGGTTCTTGGGCAGGTTGTATTACCTTTGGAGGTCAGTCAGCCGAGCAGTGGCATTATATGACCTCTGGAAATGCACACAGACTTTCCTGGCCTGCTTCAGGACATCCTGCAAGCCCGGGTACCTGCCCAAGAAGCGCTGCACCACCATTTTGAGGACAATCGCAAAACAGGGCACGTGGGTGAGTTTTCCCTGTCGCAGGGCAGAGAGGAGGTTGGTGCCATTATCGCTGACCACCATTCCAGGCTTCAGCTGGCGTGGCATCAACCACCTTTCAGTCTGATCCTGCAGAGCTGACAAAACCTCTTCCCCAGTGTGGCTCCTGTCTCCCAAGCACACCAGCTCTAGCACCGCATGGCATCTCTTGGCCTGCATTCCTGCGTATCCCCTCGTACACCTACGGAGCACGGCTGGTTCGGAGAAAACATCCCCACAGGAAGAGGTCACAGAGGAAGAAGAAGAGGAGGGGGTGGAGGAAAGGGGTGTGTCACAAGCAGTAGTACTTTTTTGGAGGCGTGGTGGCGGAACAACCTCCAAAACTACTGGACCTTGCCCTGCGTCCTTCCCAGCTGCCAGCAGAGTCACCCAATGCGCCGTAAAAGACAGGTAACGTCCCTGTCCATGCCTGCTGGACCATGAGTCAGCGGTAATATGCAACTTACCACTGACCGCCCTGTCCAGCGAGGCATGGACATTGCCTTCCACATGCTGGTAGAGAGCCGGAATAGCCTTCCGTGAGAAAAAGTGGCGTTTTGGTACTTGCCACTGAGGTACTGCACATTGCACAAACTCATGTAGTGGCACTATCTGTGCTCAGGTGGTATATAGGAGCACACGTACAGTGGCACTATCTGTGCTCAGGTGGTATATAGCAGCACACGTACAGTGGCACTATCTCTGCTCAGGTGGTATATAGGAGCACACGTACAGTGGCACTATCTGTGCTCAGGTGGTATATAGCAGCACACGTACAGTGGCACTAACTGTGCTCAGGTGGTATATAGGAGCACACGTACAGTGGCACTATCTGTGCTCAGGTGGTATATACCAGCACACGTACAGTGGCACTAACTGTGCTCAGGTGGTATATAGGAGCACACGTACAGTGGCACTATCTGTGCTTAGGTGGTATATACCAGCACACGTACAGTGGCACTCACTGTGCTCAGGTGGTATATAGGAGCACACGTACAGTGGCACTATCTGTGCTCAGGTGGTATATACCAGCACACGTACAGTGGCACTCACTGTGCTCAGGTGGTATATAGGAGCACACGTACAGTGGCACTATCTGTGCTCAGGTGGTATATACCAGCACACGTACAGTGGCACTCACTGTGCTCAGGTGGTATATAGGAGCACACGTACAGTGGCACTAACTGTGCTCAGGTGGTATATAGGAGCACACGTACAGTGGCACTATCTGTGCTCAGGTGGTATATACCAGCACACGTACAGTGGCACTAACTGTGCTCAGGTGGTATATAGGAGCACACGTACAGTGGCACTATCTGTGCTTAGGTGGTATATACCAGCACACGTACAGTGGCACTCACTGTGCTCAGGTGGTATATAGGAGCACACGTACAGTGGCACTATCTGTGCTCAGGTGGTATATAGCAGCACACGTACAGTGGCACTATCTGTGCTCAGGTGGTATATAGCAGCACACGTACAGTGGCACTATCTGTGCTCAGGTGGTATATACCAGTACACATACAGTGGCACTAACTGTGCTCAGGTGGTATATAGGAGCACACGTACAGTGGCACTATCTGTGCTCAGGTGGTATATACCAGCACACGTACAGTGGCACTAACTGTGCTCAGGTGGTATATAGGAGCACACGTACAGTGGCACTATCTGTGCTCAGGTGGTATATACCAGCACACGTACAGTGGCACTCACTGTGCTCAGGTGGTATATAGGAGCACACGTACAGTGGCACTATCTGTGCTCAGGTGGTATATACCAGCACACGTACAGTGGCACTATCTGTGCTCAGGTGGTATATAGGAGCACACGTACAGTGGCACTATCTGTGCTCAGGTGGTATATAGCAGCACACGTACAGTGGCACTATCTGTGCTCAGGTGGTATATACCAGCACACGTACAGTGGCACTAACTGTGCTCAGGTGGTATATAGGAGCACACGTACAGTGGCACTATCTGTGCTCAGGTGGTATATACCAGCACACGTACAGTGGCACTATCTGTGCTCAGGTGGTATATAGGAGCACACGTACAGTGGCACTATCTGTGCTCAGGTGGTATATAGGAGCACACGTACAGTGGCACTATCTGTGCTCAGGTGGTATATAGGAGCACACATACAGTGGCACTATCTGTGCTCAGGTGGTATATAACAGCACATATACAGTGGCACTATCTGTGCTCAGGTGGTATATAGGAGCACACGTACAGTGGCACTATCTGTGCTCAGGTGGTATATACCAGCACACGTACAGTGGCACTAACTGTGCTCAGGTGGTATATAGGAGCACACGTACAATGGCACTATCTGTGCTCAGGTGGTATATACTAGCACACGTACAGTGGCACTATCTGTGCTCAGGTGGTGTATACCAGCACACGCACAGTGGCACTATCTGTGCTCAGGTGGTATATAGGAGCACACGTACAGTGGCACTATCTGTGCTCAGGTGGTATATACCAGCACACGTACAGTGGCACTAACTGCGCTCAGGTGGTATATAGGAGCACATGTACAGTGGCACTATCTGTGCTCAGGTGGTATATACCAGCACACTAGGCATGTGCATTTCGTTTCGTTCCGAATCGAAATTCGGACGAATTTTCCATTATTCGGACATTCGGATGCATACGAATTCCCGAATTGCTATATTAGCGAAAAATTTCGACCGTTTTCGGAATTCGTTCGTTTTCGACCGAATTTCGAAAAAAAAAAAATGGTCGAAATCGAAAAAAAATTTTTTTTTCGAATTCCGAATCGAATACCCGCGGACTAAATTCGATCGGAATTCGAAAAAAAAAAAAAAAAAAAAAAAAAAAAATTTCGAATTTAATTCGAAAAATATTCTATTCGAAAAGAGACTATTTGTTTTCTAATCTGGTTGAAATATTTTCGATTTCGACCGTTTTTTTCGAAATTCGGTCGAAAACGAACGAATTCGAAAAACGGTCGAAATATTTTCGATTTCGATCGGATTTTTCGAAATTCGGTCGAAAACGAACGAATTCCGAAAACGAATTCAACACATGTAACGAACCTAACTTAACGAAATTTATTAAATGACGAATTGAAACGAAACGAAACAAATTTTTCACTTTTGCACATGCCTACAGCACACGTACAGTGGCACTAACTGCGCTCAGGTGGTATATACCAGCACACGTACGGTGACCCCAAATGCGCTCAGGTGGTATGTCACAGCACACGTACGGTGACCCCAAATGCGCTCAGGTGGTATGTCACAGCACACGTACGGTGACCCCAAATGCGCTCAGGTGGTATGTCACAGCACACGTACGGTGACCCCAAATGCGCTCAGGTGGTATGTCACAGCACACGTACGGTGACCCCAAATACGCTCAGGTGGTATGTCACAGCACACTTACGGTGACCCCAAATGCGCTCAGGTGGTATGTCACAGCACACATACGGTGACCCCAAATGCGCTCAGGTGGTATGTCACAGCACACGTACGGTGACCCCAAATGCGCTCAGGTGGTATGTCACAGCACACGTACGGTGACCCCAAATGCGCTCAAGTGGTATTAAACAGCACACGCACAGTCTGTGCAATTCAATAGCCCACTTGCATTAACAGCAACTGCCTTTCTGTGCAAATAAATAGCACACGTGCAGTAACAGTTAATGCGTCTATGTGCAATTAACTAACACGTGTACACTAACACGTTAGAGCATCAAGCACAATCTCCTGCCTGACAGATAGTTATCGCAGAACTAGCTAAGCTATACAGTTTATATATATATTGACAACTCCTAGGGATGTCAATATATTCTCTACAAACTGTACATTTAACTATACTAACTAGTAGCCTCCCTGATCTATCTATCTATCTATCTATCTGAAAAGACACTGTGGGGTAGATTCACATAGAGATACGACGGTGTATCTACTGATACACCGTTGTATCTGTGAGATCCGACGCTCGGATCTATGCGGCTGATTCCTCGAATCAGGTTCCGCATAGATCTCCCTTAGAGCCGACTGGTGTAAGTGAGTTACACTGTCAGTTCTTAGGCTGCAATCTCCCGCCGTCCGCTAGGTGGCGCTTCTGTTATTATATGCGACGATTATGCAAATGAGGAGAACCGCCGATTTAGAAACGAACGCCCGGCCGTCGCTTTTTCCGGCGGATAGTTACCCCTGCTATATGCGGGGTAAGTGCGGCGTATCCTATGTTAAGTATGGCCGTCGTTCCCGCGTCGAGTTTTTAATTTTTTACGTCGTTTACGTAAGTCGTTCGGGAATACGGCCATACGTTGATAGTGTTAACGTCGAAAACAATGACGTCCTTTCGACGTCATTTGAGGCAATGGACGCTGGGAAATTTTGCCGCCGGCACATGCGCAGTACGATCGGCGCGGGGACGCGCGTGATTTAAATAGTAAACTCTCCCTAGCCACGGAATTTGCATTCCGCCGGGGGATTTACGATCCGCCAGGGCAACTTACGAGGCAAGTGCTTTCTGAATACAGCACTTGCCTCAAAAACTGGCGCAGGCGGATCGTAAAAAAGATAGATCACGCAGATCAAAAGATCCGCTGATCTATGTGAATCTACCCCTGTGTCTCTATCTATCTATCTATCTATCTCTCTCTCTCTCTCTCTCTCTCTCTGTCTGTCTGTCTGAATTCTCTCTCTGAAAGCAAGCCGGAACACACTACACGAGGCCGCCCGGGAGGCGGCCTTTTATAGTGTGGGGCGTGTGCTAAAGCCCTGATCCCTAATTGGCCAAAGCACCCAGGCTTTGGCCAATTAGGTCTCTTCGTTTTTTGGGCGCTGTGATTGGCCAAGCATGCAGGGTCATGGTGCATGCTTGGCCAATCATCAGCGCGCAACGCCGCAGTGAATTATGGGCCGTTGCGCGCCATTCGAATTTGGCGCGAACGACCCGATTTGTTCATTTTCGACTAACAATCGAACGGCCGATGTTCGATGCGAACATGTGTTCGCATCGAACGCAAAGCTTATCCCTAATGCTTTGCTTCATTATGTCACAGTGCATGTTGGGATTTATGGTTTCCTCAATAACTGTTGCTCCCCAGTGCCAGCAGCACTCATGCAGCCCCAGACCATGACACTCCCACCACTATGCTTGACTGTAGGCAAGACACACTTGTCTTTGTACGGCTCACCTGGTTGCCGCGACACATGCTTTACACCATCTGAACCAAAAAAGTTTATCTTGGCCTCAGCAGACCACAGGACATGGTTCCAGTAATCCATGTCCTTAGTCTGCTTGTCCTCGGCAAGCTGTTTGCAGGCTTTCTTGTGCATCATCTTTAGAAGAGGATTCCTCCTGGGATGACAGCCATCCAAACCCATTTAATGCAGTGTGCTGCGTTTGGTCTGAGCACTGCTGGCAGCATTCACAAATCTATTTCCCAAAGACAACTTCTGCATATGATGCTGAGCATGTGCACTCAACTTCTTGGTTGACCATGGCGAGGCCTGTTCTGCATTGAACTTGTCCTGTTAAACCGCTGTATGGTCTTGGCCACCATGCTGAAGCTCAGTTTCAGGGTCTTGGCAATCTTCTTATATCCTAGGTAGAGTTGAGCGGACACCTGGATGTTCGGGCTCGGACCCGAAAAAAAAGTTGAAGTGAATGGGACACAGACTTTTAGTAAAAAAAAAAAAATGTGCGGAGGTCCCCGCAAATACAATAACCAGACCCTTTAGGTCTGGTATGGATATTAAGAGGAACCCCACCGTCAATTTAAAAAAAAGACATGGGGTTCCCCCCAAATATCCATAACCAGACACTTCAGGTCTGGTGTGGATTTTAAGGGGAACTCCACCCCAAATTTAAAAAAATGGCGTGGAGTTCCCCCTAAAATCCACACCAGACCCCTTATCCGAGCACGTTGACCTGGCTGGCCGCAGAAAAGAAGGGGGGACAGAGTGCGACCCCCCTCTCCTGAACCGCACCAGGCCACATGCCCTCAACATTGCGAGGGTGCTTTGGGGTGCCCCCCAAAGCACCTTGTCCCCATGTTGATGAGGACAAGGGTCCCATCCCCACAACCCTTGCCCGGTGGTTGTGGGGGTATGCGGGCAGGGGGCTTATCAGAATCTGGAAGACCCCTTTAACAAAGGGGACCCCCAGATCCTGGCCCCCCCTGTGTGAAATGGTAATGGGGTACACTGTACCCCTACCATTTCAAAAAGGAAGTGTAAGTAATAGTTGTTTAAAAAATCACACACACACACCGTAGAACAAAATATTTTAATAATTAAACCAAATAAAAATCCAGCGGTGTACATAGACGATCGATGCTGCTCCCTGCTCCAACGTTGTCTTGTATCCTGCGCCGGGTGATGTTGTCTTCAGCGACGAGTGTTCTCTCCAGCAACGGCCGGTTGGTCCAGCGATGAGAGGATCCATCTATTCAGAGCACAGCTCCGTGAATGACGCGTCGGAGCTTGACGTTTCTTTTATAGGGGAGGCGGGCCACGCGTCACATGACTCCGTCCCCCTCTGACGCACACTGTGCTACGTCACTGGGACAGCTCAATCCTTACTAAGGAATAGGGCTATTCCAGTGACGTAGCACAGTGTGCGTCAGAGGGGGACGGGGTCACGTGACGCGTGGCCCGTCTCCCCTATAAAAGAAACGTCAAGCTCCGATGCGTCATTCGCGGAACTGTGCTCTGAATGGATGGATCCCTACATCGCTGGACCAACCGGCCGTCGCTGGAGAGAACACCCGTCGCTGGAGACAACATCACCCGGCACAGGATACAAGACAACGTTGGAGAAGGGAGCAGCATCGATCGTCTATGTACACCGCTGGATTTTTATTTGGTTTAATTATTAAAATATTTTGTTCTACGGTGTGTGTTTTTTTTAAACAACTATTACTTACACTTCCTTCGTGAAATGGTAGGGGTACAGTGTACCCCATTACCATTTCACACAGGGGGGCCAGGATCTGGGGGTCCCCTTTGTTAAAGGGGTCTTCCAGATTCTGATAAGCCCCCTGCCCGCATACCCCCACATCCACCGGGCAAGGGTTGTGGGGATGAGACCCTTGTCCCCATCAACATGGGGACAAGGTGCTTTGGGGGCCACCCTAAAGCACTCTCCCAATGTTGAGGGCATGTGGCCTGGTGCGGTTCAGGAGGGGGGGGCGCACTCTGTCCCCCCTCTTTTCTGCGGCCAGCCAGGTCAACGTGCTCTGATAAGGGGTCTGGTGTGGATTTTAGGGGGAACTCTTTTTTTTTTACATTTGGCATGGAGTTCCCCTTAAAAACCACACCAGACCTGAAGGGTCTGGTTATGGATATTTGGGGGGAAAACCCCACGTCATTTTTTTTTTTTTTTAATTGACGGCGGGGTTCCCCTTAATATCCATACCAGACCTAAAGGGTCTGGTTATTGAATTTGCGGGGATCTCCGTGCATTTTTTGCAAAGTCTGTACTGAACCCAAACTTTACAGTTCGCTCAACCCTAATCCCAGGCCATCTTTATGTAGAGAAACAATAATTTTTTTCAGATCTTTAGAGAATTCTTTGCCATAAGGTACCATGTCAAACTATCAGTGACCAGTATGAGAGAGAGAGAGAGAGCGATAACACCAAATTTAACACCTGAGACCTTGTAACACTAATGACTCACAAGACACTGGGAGGGAAAATGGCTAATTGGGCCAAATTTGAACATTTTCACTTTGGGGTGTACCAACTTTTGTTGACAGGTGGTTTAGACATTAAGGCTGCATTCACACTACAGCGTTTTGAATGATACCTCGGTGCAAGTCTGCCGCGTTTGTTGCGCGATAAAATGTGCTTCAATCACGGCTACCTACATCGCGGGACACATGTCGCTCCAAAGTGCTACTTTGGAGCAACATGCCATTCAAACAAGCTGGCCACCAAGCGACCATCTTTCTACACTAATTTTTGTTATATAAATCAGACAGTTAGACACAGACTGCTAAGACTGTTAAGTGGTAAAAGGGAATGCAAATGCTCGGATGAGGGGACTTTTATTTTTAGCTAACCTCAGTTAAATTTTCATATTTATACTAGTGGTAATAGTTTTCTAAATACTGATTATACTGAGTATATTTCTTGGGAGAATAAATAGGGTATTTTTTTGGCTAGTGATAGATGTCTTAGCCTCAGACCCACTGTGTGACATTAAACAAGTCAGTGACATCAAGCGAGTCCAATATTAGATTCAGTATTTGGCTCTGCAGTCTATGCATCAGTCATTTTTTCCAAAGAAGAAAACAAAGACAGAAAAAGCAAGAATGACTGCCATTTCTTAATCATCCAAAGATGCAACAGCCACCTCCTTGGAGGATTCCTTTTCTGCTGCAGTCATGTTGGGAATCTTAGGGAATATTAGGGGGCAAATGGATCTTATAGCCTCAGATGTTTCTCGACTCCGCCAGGACCTAGATGGGTTCAAAACCAGGGTCTCTGAGGTGGAAAGTAGAGTCTCCACCTTGGAAGACGCTATACAATCAGACTCTAAAGGCTTTGCAGTTACAGGTCAAACGGTTGCAGGAGAGGCCTATTGAAGGCCTATCGATACTGAAAATTGTCTTAGACAGAATAATATCCGCATCTTGGGCCTACCTGAAAGGGCTGAAAGGACTAAACCAACTGAATTTGCTGAGCAATTACTTATTGAAGTTCTAGGCCTCTGTATTGTGCTTTGTGGGAAGGCAGGGACATAGGGTTCCATCAATACCACCTAAACCTGCCCCCCCCCCAGGTCTTTCCTGCTACGATTATTACATTATTGAGATAGGGATAGGGTCCTGGAAGCTGCCCAGGCTAAACAAGATATACCATTTTAAAAAAAAAGTTATCATTTTTTTCGGATTATTCTCAAGAAGTTCAGCTACGTCGTTAGTCCTGAACAGATATCCGTAAGAGTCTACAAGAAAAGACTGTAATGTTCAACATCCTTTTCCAAGCAGACTGCATATTATAGAAGGTGGATAGACTTTTATCTTCGATACCCTGACTGCTGCGACTGCCTGGCTGGATGAACAATAAGTTAATTATTATCGTTCATTAGGAGCTCCAGCAAGCGCTGCTCAGATTCCTCTTATCTACCCCTAAAATCAACTCCAGTTTCCTCCTTCTGCCCCAGAACATAGATCTGGGGCAGTGGGAGTGAACTGTTCTATAGGGGCACCTCTCCTTGCCTTCCCTCTATTTTTTTCCCCTCCTTCCCTTTTCCATTATTTATTTTTTGTTTGTTTTGTTTGGTTATTTTTTTTTCTGTATATGTGACAAGTAGAATTAATTTGTCTATTTTTGATCTAATTTTTCGGATTAAGGCCTTCTCCACGCCCCCCTCTTTTTTGTCTTTTTGGGCATGGTTTTGGAGAAAGGCAGGAAGGGCATATTAATGTTTGTTTTTGTTAATTGTTTATACACACTGGGCCGGATTCAGAAATAACTCACGTTGGCGTATCTGTTGATACCCCGCTTAAGTTCTAGGATGCGCCGGTGTATCTTTTTTCTGTATTCAGAAAGCAAGATACGCCGGAATTTTGCTAAGATACGAGCGACGTAAGTCTCTTACGCCGTTGTATCTAAGTTGCATATTTACGCTGGCCGCTAGGTGGCGCTTCTGTCGATTTACATGTCGAATATGCAATTTAGGTAGATATGCCGATTCAGGAACGTACGTGCGCCCGGCGCCTTGATTTACGTTGTTTACGTAAGGCTTTTTTCGGCGTAAAGTTACCCCTGCTATAGGAGTCGTAGCTAATGTTAAGTATGGACGTCGGGACAGTGTCGAATTTTCCGTTGTTTACGTTGTTTGCGTAAGTCATTCGCGAATAGGGCTGGGCATAAGTTTGTTTCACGTCGAAAGCATTGACAATTTGCAACGTGATTTCGAGCATGCACACTGGCATACGGGAGCTTTCTCACGGTGGTCTAAGCTGTCATTACTGTGTGTCTAAAACTTCCCAGAACCAATCAGATTCATTTTAAAAACAAAACACTGCCCTGGATTTGTTTGTTTTTGTTCTGTGTGTCTATTTCTACTTTGCAGAAACATGAAGCCAGTTCAAAAGTGAAACTAACCTGCAGGCATATTATATGATTGATTTTTATCTAGTTTTAATCATTTTGAAAAGGAATCAGTTAACTTTTATGTCTCTATACCCTGTAAACAGTCATTTCAGCAAAAACATTTTTTTCCTTTAGTGACATTTTTACTATAAATTTAAAAGAGCACTGTTATATAAATATTTGAAATGCTATTTTCCCACATATAGTGCTACTTCAAGAAACTTGTGTTATTGGGAGTAAGCTTCTGACTCATAAGATGTCTTGGGTACAGAAGGCTTACCATGCTACATATTACACGTTTTCTAGAGGGGTTTCCATATAGATTAGTAGATCCTTACCTTGCACGGTGGAAGATATATTCTCTGACTCCCAGGGTAAATATGTTTTGGCTGTGTTTCTTCTGTGGGGACAGAGATATATAGTTGTCAGTGTTTATATTCCACCCCCTTTGTGGGGACTCTCTTATATAGTCTCTAAGGCCGCGTACACACGATCGAACATGCCTGCTGAAACTGGTCCACAGACCAGTTTCAGCGGACATGTTCGATCGTGTGTACGGCCTATCGGACCGTTTTCCAGCGGACAAAAGTTTCTAAACATGCTTAGAAACCTGTCCGCTGGAAACTTGTCCGTCGGACATGTTCGATGGTTAGTACACAAAATCATCGTACCAAAATCCTGCATTGAACTTAATTTTTTCATCACATTGTTGTGTTCTACGTCACCGCGTTCTGTTGTGAGGGATTAGCTCGGTAGCGGGTGTGTGTGACCCCCTGGATGGGTTCACTACACGCTGAACTGTACAAGAAGGCAGTTGAGGATGATTGAAAACAAATGATATGGTTTATTTTTCCATATTGCTGGATACACGTGCAAGCATCAAAACAGCATAAACAAAACAAAACATAAAATAAACCCTTGCCACTTGGGGCGTCTACCTTCCCAACACAGGAACCTACCTATGGAGTCTGGCACAGCCTTATTGCTGGGCAGAGACTGCTGGTCCTACAGCAGAAAACAAAAAGTCTCTTTGATATTTCTCACACAGAAATATCCATCAGCACCTCACCTCTTCAGTAGAGTTTGTGACTGCTCCTTTACTCACACAGCCTCAGGATGCATGAATCAGTCGTCACCCCTAAGCTATCTTTATAGGTGATTCAATTGCTTAATTATGAACAGCTGAAACCTTTTAACGCCCCCAAACCTCTCTGGCCATCTCTGCAGCTGACGCCCAATAGTAATTGGTGTATTGTCTAAACAAGGCAGAAAAGTATCTCCCGTCTGGGACAACACACACACAGATTTACCTGACTTCCTGTCACAATATAGTTAATAAAATTCTGCCCCTTCTAGCAGAGTATTGGGAGTTTATTACAGGGTCGTTCACTTCAGCAATACTATCGTATGCTTTTAAGATCTATACAAGCGGACAATATATATCCATTTTCAAAGCAGTTGATAAGGCCCAACGAGTAAAGAATGATGCTTTGAAGATTACAGTATAGTGGATGAAAAAAACAGCCCAATATGCGGCTGATCCATCAGAATTGAATGGTAATGCTCTGTCTCATAGTAAATGGGCCTACATTTGCATATGGCTGAGGCCACGAGGATGGATCTATACAAAAATAAACACAAATATTTTGAGCAGGGAGA
Organism: Rana kukunoris; assembly: GCA_029574335.1. NCBI lineage: Eukaryota > Metazoa > Chordata > Amphibia > Anura > Ranidae > Rana > Rana kukunoris. Next base: position 246,376,893 of record CM056059.1, read on the forward strand.
ATGCAATGGTCGTTTTTTTGGCCATGATGTCTAAACATGAACAACCTAGTATTCCGGTTTGGAAATACGCACCTTCTCTGGAGATATGGCTTATACACTGCCTGAAATTCTGGAGACTTTTGAGCAATTTTATCAGACACTGTATACATCTCATTTGTCCTCTGATTTCAAGCCAACTGAATTGTCGGCTTGGGTGGATTCAGTTGCATTGGCCTGGTTAACAGATAATGAGTTACTTTGGTCATCAGTTCTATTCCATTGGGAAAGTCACCGGGGGCAGATGGCCTTCCTATTGAATTTTACAGGGCTCATGGAGAGCCCTTAGCTCCTGTATTGGCTTCTCTTTACTCTGTTTGAAGGAGGGTACTTTGCCGGACTCAATGAGTCATGCCCATATAGTCTTACTTCATAAGCACCCAAAAGATCCATCCTCTTGTGCTTCATACAGGCCTATTGCTCTTTTAAATGTAGACTTTACAATTTTGACCAAGCTTATCTGCCGACGATTACAATCTATGACATCTAATATTATTGATTCAGATCAGACGGGGTTCATGCCTAGTAGGGATACTGATGTGAATTTGAGGAGATTATATACTTATATTTATGCTTCACATCTTAATATAGAATCTAGGGTCATTGCTTTGCTAGATATTGAGAAGGCTTTTGATAGCTTGGAATGGCCCTTTCTGTGGGAGGTACTCTGCGGAATGGGCTTTCCAATTATATTTATAAAATAGTTGCAGGTCTTATATAGAAATCCTACAGCTGCAGTGAACATGGGGGAGGGTTGCCATCTCCTTTTTCTTTATGTAGGGGCTGCACTCTCTCTCTCCGACACTCTTTGCTATTGCTATGGAGCAGAGGCTCTGCACACTTCCCCCCAACATTAAGGGATTGCGGATTTCTGTTTATAAAGTTGAGATTGTGTTAGGAGATTTTCTCTTCCTGGTTAACACAGAGTGTGATGTCTGGGCATACAGCCAAGATAGCTAACATTGCTGACTGGAGGAAAGACACACACCATCTCTCCTCATAGGCATAGACTCTCAGAGCTGTTTTGTAATAGGAGCTGCTCTCTGCGACTCTAATTTAGCAACCTCCTTTGACAAAATATTCAGGCTGCTTTTGTCTAAAAAGTGCAAAAAATATGTCATAAGTTCTCAGGCTGATAACAGAGGAACAGTTCAGAAGAGAGCTATAAGCTCATTGAGATAACAAAATACTGCAGATATATGTGCCCAGTAGGGATGAGCTTCGTGTTCGATGCGAACACATGTTCGCATCGAACATTGGCCGTTCGATCGTTCGTCGAAAACAAACAAATCGGGTCGTTCGCGCCAAATTCGAATGACCCATAATTCACTGCGGCGTTGCGCGCTGATGATTGGCCAAGCATGCACCATGATCCCACATGCTTGGCCAATCACAGCGCCCAAAAAACGAAGAGACCTAATTGGCCAAAGCCTGGGTGCTTTGGCCAATTAGGGCTCAGGGCTTTAGCACACACCCCACACTATAAAAGGCCGCCTCCCGGGTGGCCTCGTGTAGTGTTTTTTACCGGCTTACTTAGAGAAGTGAGACAGACAGAGAGAGAGAGAAATAGATAGATAGAGACACAGTGGGCCAGATTCACATACAATTAGATTCGCGTAGAGTATCTGAAATACACTACGCGGCCGTATTTTACCTGGCTCTATGTGGAATCCCGGTAGATTTTGTCCAGTAAACTACGGCGGCGTAGTGTATTTCTCCCGGCGCAAGCCATCTACGCGAGTAGGGGGCGTGAAGCATTTAAAATAGGCGCGTTCCCGCGGCGATCGAACTGCGCATGCTCCGTTCAGAAATTTCCCGCCGTGCATTGCGCAAAATCACGTCGTTACGTCTTTTTATTTGAGTAGCGTCGTTTACGGACATTCCTATTCCCGAACGAGTTACGTAAAAATAAAAAAAAATTTAATTTGACGCGGGAACGACGGCCATACTTAACATGGGCTACGCACCGTTAGACCAGCAAAAAGCTGGTCTAACAGTACGTAGAAAAAAATAGACAAAAGCGATTGCGAAGACCGCTCGTATCTTCGTGGATCGCCGTAAAAACTCATTTGAATATCCCGACGCTGAAAACGACGTGGACTCCTCCCAGCGGCCGCAAAAATATTGCTGCGTAGATCCGAAGGCTTACGAAGACGTAAGCCTCTCGGATCGAAGCCCGAAGCCGCCGTATCATGGTTTGAGGATTCAAACTAGTGATACGGCGCGCGAAATTTGAAATTACTCCTGTCTAACACCAGTTAGACAGGCGTAATTGCTCTGTGAATCTGGGCCAGTGTCTTTTCACATAGATAGATAGATAGATAGATAGATAGATAGATAGATAGATAGATAGATAGATAGATAGATAGATAGATAGATAGATAGATAGATCAGGGAGGCTACTAGTTAGTATAGTTAAATGTACAGTTTGTAGAGAATATATTGACATCCCTAGGAGTTGTCAATATATTTATAAACTGTATAGCTTAGCTAGTTCTGCTATTAGTATCTGTCAGGCAGGAGATTGTGCTTGATGCTCTAACGTGTTAGTCAACGTGTGCTAGTTAATTGCACATAGACGCATTAACTGTTACTGCACGTGGGCTATTGAATTGCACAGAAACGCAGTCGCTCTGACTGTGCGTGTGCTGTTTAATACCACCTTAGCGCATTTGGTGTCACCGCACGTGTGCTGTTACATACCACCTGAGCGCATTTGGTGTCACCGCACGTGTGCTGTTACATACCACCTTAGCGCATTTGGTGTCACCACACGTGTGCTGTTACATACCACCTGAGCGCATTTGGTGTCACTGCATGTGTGCTGTTACATACCACCTGAGCGCATTTGGTGTCACCGCACGTGTGCTGTTACATATCACCTAAGCGCATTTGGTGTCACTGCACGTGTGCTGTTACATACCACCTGAGCGCATTTGGTGTCACCGCACGTGTGCTGTTACATACCATCTGAGCGCATTTGGTGTCACCGCACATGTGCTGTTACATACCACCTTAGCGCATTTGGTGTCACCGCACATGTGCTGTTACATACCACCTTAGTGCATTTGGTGTCACCGCACGTGTGCTGTTACATACCACCTTAGCGCATTTGGTGTCACCGCACGTGTGCTGTTATATACCACCTGAGCGCAGTTAGTGTCACTGTACGTGTGCTGTTACATACCACCTGAGCGCAGTTAGTGTCACCGCACCTGTGCTGTTATATACCACCTGAGCGCAGTTAGTGTCACTGTACGTGTGCTATTATATACCACCTGAGAGCAGTTAGTGTCACCGCACCTTTGCTGTTATATACCACCTGAGCGCAGTTAGTGTCACTGTACGTGTGCTGTTACATACCACCTGAGCGCAGTTAGTGTCACCGCACATGTGCTGTTATATACCACTGGAGCGCAGTTAGTGTCACTGTACGTGTGCTGTTAAATACCACCTGAGCGCAGTTAGTTTTACCGCACCTGTGCAGTTATATACCACCTGAGCGCAGTTAGTGCCACTGTACGTGTGCTGTTATATACCACCTGAGCGCATTTAGTGTCACCGCACCTGTGCTGTTATATACCACCTGAGCGCAGTTAGTGTCACCGCACCTGTGCTGTTATATACCACCTGAGCGCAGTTGGTGTCACTGTACGTGTGCTGTTACATACCACCTGAGCGCAGTTAGTGTCACTGCACCTGTGCTGTTATATACCACCTGAGCGCAGTTAGTGTCACTGTACGTGTGCTGTTATATACCACCTGAGCGCAGTTAGTGTCACCGCACCTGTGCTGTTATATACCACCTGAGCGCAGTTAGGGTCACTGTACGTGTGCTGTTACATACCACCTGAGCGCAGTTAGTGTCACTGTACGTGTGCTGTTACATACCACCTGAGCGCAGTTAGTGTCACCGCACCTGTGCTGTTATATACCACCTGAGCGCAGTTAGTGTCACTGTACGTGTGCTGTTACATACCACCTGAGCGCAGTTGGTGTGACTCCGCTTGTGCTGTTACATACCACCTGAACGCATAAATATGTCTGGAAGGACAACAAAGAGAGGCAGAGAGTCATGAAGGCAAGCAGGCTCTGCATGCAGAGGTAACGCTGGTAGTGTATGTGGTGCATCCTCTTCAGCACGTGGCCGTGACCGCTCGTCCTTCTTTTCGGGAGCTGGCCGTGTTGAGCCTCAACATGCAGAGAAATTAGTAGAGTGGATGACCAAGCCGTCCTCATCCTCCTCATCCTCTCTCACACAGACTGATCAAAGTTCATCTGGCAAAGCAGCTGCCAAAGCGTCCTCTTCCTTCTGCACAATGGCTTCACACAATACTTCCCTAGTACCATCATGTCCTCCTGAGGAGTCCCCCGAACTGTTTCAACACAGTGTTGGGTACATGCTGCAGGAAGATGCACAGCGTTTTGAAGACTCCGGTGACGGAACACTGATAGAGGAAGGCATTGATGTGAGCCCAGGGAGAGGGGGTGTCCGAGAGGGACAGCAATTTGTCAGTGATGATGTTCCCCCAGCTGGAGCATACTGCCAGATTGTTGACAGTGATGAGGAGGGAGGGGATGATGAGGTCACTGACTCTACCTAGGTGCCTGATAGGAGAGAGGAGGAGGAGGACAAGGCACAGGCACATCTCCAAAGAGGCAGGATGCCCTCCAGGGGTCAGCTTAAGGTCACACCCACTGCATTACAGCGCACATCTACGGCGCTTGTGCATGGCGCTGCTGTGTCTGACCGGTACAGCAAAAGTTCTTTGGTGTGGGCCTTTTTTGAAACATGTCCACAAGATCGTACCTTTGCTATTTGCAACTTATGTGGCAAGCGTATCTCGCGTGGCCAAAACTTCAACCGCCTGGGTATCACATGCTTGTCCAGACATATGTCAACCTGCCATGCAGCTCGGTGGCAAGCACACCAAAAAGACCCACACCAAAGACAAAAGCGTACCCCCCTTGCCCTTCTAGGACCTCCAACCCCAGTAGACCCCCAGTACTCTCTGAAGCCTGCAGTGAAGGTGTAGAAATAGGTGTGTCACAAGCTAGTAGTAGCGGTCAATCTACTGATAGTACCAGGCAAATTTCCCTGCCCCAGCTGCTGCAGCGCCGAAAGAAGTACAATCCCAGCCATCCACATGCCCAGCAGTTGAATGCTAGCTTAGCGAAATTGCTAGCACTTCAACTGCTACCTTTTCAGTTGGTAGATTCTGCCCCCTTCCGTGAGTTTGTGCAATGTGCAGTACCTCAGTGGCAAGTACCAAAACGCCACTTTTTCTCACGGAAGGCTATTCCGGCTCTCTACCGGCATGTGGAAGGCAATGTCCATGCCTCGCTGGACAGGGCGGTCAGTGGTAAGGTGCATATTACCGCTGACTCATGGTCCAGCAGGCATGGACAGGGACGTTACCTGTCTTTTACGGCGCATTGGGTGACTCTGCTGGCAGCTGGGAAGGATGCAGGGCAAGGTCCAGTAGTTTTGGAGGTTGTTCCGCCACCACGCCTCCAAAACACTACTACTGCTTGTGACACACCTCTTTCCTCCACCCTCTCCTCTTCTTCTTCCTCTGTGGCCTCTTCCTGTGGGGATGTTTTCTCCGAACCAGCCGTGCTCCGTAGGCGTACAAGGGGATACGCAGGAAAGCAGGCCAAGAGATGCCATGCAGTGCTAGAGCTGGTGTGCTTGGGAGACAGGAGCCACACTGGGGAAGATGTTTTGTCAGCTCTGCAGGGTCAGGCTGAGAGGTGGTTGACGCCACGCCAGCTGAAGCCTGGAATGGTGGTCAGCGATAATGGCACCAACCTCCTCTCTGCCCTGCGACAGGGAAAACTCACCCACGTGCCCTGTTTTGCGCATTTGCTCAATTTGGTGGTGCAGCGGTTCTTGGGCAGGTACCCAGGCTTGCAGGATGTCCTGAAGCAGGCCAGGAAAGTCTGTGTGCATTTTCGAAGGTCATATAATGCCACTGCTCGGCTGACTGACCTCCAAAGGGAATACAACCTGCCCAAGAGCCGCCTAATTTGTGACATGCCCACCAGATGGAACTCAACGTTGGCCATGCTGCAGCGGCTGCACACGCAGCAACGGGCCATCAATGAGTACCTGTGCCAATATGGCAGCAGAACTGGGTCAGGGGATCTAGGTTTTTTTCCCCACGCCAGTGGGCCTTGATCAGGGATGCATGCACTGTCCTGTCACCATTTGAGGAGGCCACGAGGATGGTGAGCAGTGACAGTGCATGCATCAGTGAGACTGTCCCTCTTATTCACATGTTGGAGCACACGCTACATGGAATAATGGACAGGGCCCTTGAGGCAGAACAGAGGGAGGAAGAGGAGGACTTCCTTACCTCTCAAGGCCCCCTTTACCCAAACAGTGGTCCTGCTAGTCCACCTAGCACACAGGAAGAGGAGGAGGAGGAGGAGGATGATTGTATCAGCAGCATGGAGGTGGAGCCTAGCACTCAGCAGCAGCAGTCTTCAAGGGATCATTTACAGTCCCAAGGAGCACGTGGAGTTTTACGTGGCTGGGATGAGGTGCCTGTGGATCCTGTCGTCCTCAGTGACCCAGAGGACTGTGCCCCCAATGCCTCTACAAACCTACGCTGCATGGCCTCCCTGATCCTGCAAAGCCTGCGTAAGGATCCTCGTGTACGTGCTATTAAGGAGAGGGATCATTACTGGCTGGCGACTCTCCTTGATCCACGTTACAAGAGTAAGGTTGCGGACCTTATGTTGCCATCGCAGAGGGAGCAGAAGATGAAACTTCTGCGAGAGGCCTTGCAGAAGGGTCTGTGCAATGCGTTCCCAGAACCGGGGGGATTACCAAAACCTGGCTCTGGACAACGTCTTGCTGAGGCTTCGGTGAGTCACAGAAGGGGCGGTGGAGAAGGTGGTCGTCTGACCGATGCGTTCAAGCTGTTTTTTAGTCCGCAGCCCCAAGGTCTGACCGGTTCCAGCAACCATCGCCAGCATCTGGTTTACATGGTCCGGGAATACCTAGGGGCAAGATCCGACTTGGACACCTTCCCCACCAAAAATCCTCTGGCTTACTGGATCTTGAGGATGGATCACTGGCCAGAGCTTGCCCAGGACGCAATTGAGCTACTGACTTGCCCTGCATCCAGTGTTCTTTCAGAACGGACATTCAGTGCTGCTGGAGGCTTTGTGACTGATCACAGGGTGCGCCTCTCCACCGGCTCTGTTGATCGACTGACCTTCATCAAAATGAATCAGGCTTGGATCAACACCAGCTACCAAGCACCTGATGCTGATATCAATGAATAATATATTTTTGTTGAAATGTCGGATCCCTTTTAGACTGCTGATGCTGAGTGACTGTCCTCTTATGCTGCTGATGGAATAATTTTTGATGCAATACTTTGCACGTGGCTCCTTGTTGCGCTCCAAATGGAGTTATTGTGAGGGGTTGCAGTGTTGTGTTGTGCCCAAGGCCCAATTTTTCTGCCCCTGTTTAACAGGGGTGCCTAATAAAATTTTTTGATGCAATACTTTGCATGTGGCTCCTTGTTGCGCTCCAATTGGAGTTATTGTGAGGGGTTGCAGTGTTGTGTTGTGCCCAAGGCCCAATTTTTCTGCCCCTGTTTAACAGGGGCGCCTAATAACAATTTTTGATGCAATACTTTGCACGTGGTCCCTTGTTGCGCTCCAATTGGAGTTATTGTGAGGGGTTGCAGTGTTGTGTTGTGCCCAAGGCCCAATTTTTCTGCCCCTGTTTAACAGGGGCGCCTAATAACAATTTTTGATGCAATAATTTGCACGTGGCTCCTTGTTGCGCTCCAATTGGAGTTATTGGGGGGGGTTGCAAGTGTTGTGTTGTGCCCAAGGCACAATTTTTCACCCCCTGTTTAACAGGGGTGCCTAATAACAATTTTTGATGCAATACTTAACACGTGGCTCCTTGTTGCGCTCCAATTACAGTATGTTTGAGGGGTGCCCTTTTTTCTAAAAAATTTCTTTCACAAAACAATAATCGCCCCCCACCACCGCTAAAATATTCGACATAATGTTGCCACACAGAACTTGCGCAAGTAGCATTAAGTACTTTTTTTTATAGTCCTCTCATGTTGTGCAGGGACATTTCTAAACACGTGCTACTACTATAGACACCCAGCAGGTGTGATATTTATAGGATTTTTTTTTTTCACTTTAAGCATCATTAAAATGGCTGCTCTGGAAAAAACGGCCGTTTAAAAAAAAAAAAATTCCATTGATACATGTTCCCTGGGGCAAGACCCGGGTTCTGAACGACGTTTTCCAAAATGTAATTGAATTTTGGTCTTTAAAATGATCGTTTTTGAATTCGAACGTTCGGGTCCCATAGACTTCAATGGGGTTCGAAATATTCGTGTGAACCCGCGGTCTGTTCGAACGTTCTGGTGCGAACCGAACCCGGGGTGTTCGGCTCATCCCTAGTGCCCAGCTCAAATTTCATGAATCGGGTTTACATCCACTTTAATACTACCCGAGCTTGGGAGGCTGGCCTTAGATGTGAGTCCTATCCAAAGGGTGTGATCTCTCCAAATGACCCTTTAAGGGGCTGTAAAGGTTTGTTTTTTTATTTTCTAAATAGGTTCCTTTAACCACTTAAGACCCGGACCAAAATGCAGGTAAAGGACGTTGCTCCTTTTTGTGATTCGGCACTGCGTCGTTTTAACTGACAATTGCGCAATCGTGCAACGTGGCTCCCAAACAAAATTGGCGTCCTTTTTTCCCCACAAATAGAGCTTTCTTTTGGTTGTATTTGATCACCTCTGCGGTTTTTATTTTTTGCGCTATAAACAAAAATAGAGCGACAATTTTAAAAAAAATGCAATATTTTTTACTTTTTGCTATAATAAATATCCCCCAAAAATATATAAAAAAACATTTTTTTTCCTCAGTTTAGGCCGATACGTATTCTTCTACATATTTTTGGTAAAAAAAATCGCAATAAGCGTTTATCGGTTGGTTTTCGCAAAATTTATAGTGTTTACAAAATAAGGGATAGTTTTATTGCATTTTTATTAATTATCTTTTTTTTACTACTAATGGCAGCAATCAGCATTTTTTTCGTGACTGCGACATTATGGTGGACACTTTGGACAATTTTGACACATTTTTGGGACAATTGTCATTTTCCCAGCAAAAAATGCATTTAAATTGCATTGTTTACTGTGGAAATGACAGTTGCAGTTTGGGAGTTAACCACAGGGGGCGCTGTGACTTTGAGTGTTCCTGTGTGTGTGTTTACTACTGTAGGGGGGTGTGGCTGTAGGTGTGACGTCATCGATCGCGTCCCCCTATAACAGGGATGACGCGATCGATGCTGCGGCCACAGAGAAGCACAGGGAAGCCGTGTTTACACACGGCTCTCCCCGTTCTTCAGCTCCAGGGACGGATCGCCGCACTTCAGCGGCGATCGGGTCCGCGAGTCCCGGTTCTGGAGCTTCGGACCGGGTCACGGGAGCGCGCTGCGGGCGCGCGCCCGTGACCCACGGCTGGGTACCAAAATCAACATATATATACGTTGATGTGCCCAGCCGTGCCATTCTGCCAACGTAAATGTGCAGTAGGTGGTCCTTAAGTGGTTAAGCTAATGCATTGTTGGTTCACTTAACTTTTCCTTTGATTTCCCTTCTAAATATATTTTTTTCTTTGTCTGAATTTCTCACTTCCTGTTCCTTCTCAGTAAGCTGTTCAGTAAGCTGTTCTGACTGACTTTGCACCACACGGATGATGATGGAAAGCTTATTGAGGAGAAACAGGAAGTGAGAAATTCAGACAAAGAAAAAAACCTTTAGAAGGTAATTAAAGGAAAATGTAAGTGAACCAACAATGCACTGGCTTAAAGGAACCTATTTAGGAAAAAAAAAAACCTTTACAACCCCTTTAATCCTACGCTTCCTAAATTTTTTAAAGTACAAGAGCCTAGTGCATGGACTTAATATTCTATTAAATTAGTAGAGTCCAATAATGCAGCGCTCCAGTGAATAAAAAAATCTAATAATAATAATAAGAATATAAAAGTCCAAATAAGTATGATCATCAATGAAGTTGAAATAAAGGACCTCCAAAGCTTCAGTGTACAGACAAGGAAACACACCACACCCTTGTGCAATTAGCGTGCTTACCAGAAATACATCATTATGGGCATGGAAATCAAATGATGCATAGGTCAGTGGCAGACTCTTTCCAAACAGGATGTATGGATGAAAATGATGGTCCATGAACAGCGTCAAAGGTAAAGGACATCCAGAACTCACAAGGACCAAAAATGCAGAGAGGAAACAGCCCGTAGGTAAAATCAACACCGGGTTTATTGTATGGTACTTACAGGAACAAACAGGCAAACAGGCAGTTTAGAATCGGTACTCAGGGTTGAGTGCCTGGATAGGCCCACCTTGAGACTGTACTCTCAGGCCGTGTACACACGGCAGAGAACCTCGACGGGCAGAACACATCGTTCCGCCCGTCGAGGTTCTCTGCCGGCCGTCGAAATCGGCGACCCGCTCGTCGGGAATGGCAACCAGCCATTCATCCAGGCGGGCCGTCGAGCAAAAAGAGAGCGTGCTCTCTTTTCGCTCGACGGGATTCCCGACGGGCGGGGCGAGCCAGGAGCGTACACACGGCCGAGGTCCTCGCTGGAATGCAGCTTCCAGCGAGGTTCTCGCTGGTTTCCAGCGAGAACCTCGGTCGTGTGTACGCCGCCTCATTTTACTTTAATCTCTATCTTACCATTAGAAGGTCTTAAACCAAGGTAGATGCAAGATATACTAGATTTGGATATGGAAAATTGGAGGGGTGTTCCTCTGTGATCTCTAGTATCCTTGAGAGACTGCATGATACAATTTAAATGGGTACATAGAGCCTATATTATGCCTTATCGACTTCAAAGGATAAATCATGTGTGCTCTTCCAAGTGTTGGCAGTGTGGAGCATTTCAGTGGGATTTCACACACAATTTTTGGACTTATTTGGACTTTCTGGGGTGAAGTGGTAGATCTATTGAATACAATTACCTCTGCTCCTTTACTGGTTTCAATGTCTGTTTGTCTGGTGGGTTTGGTAGAGGCTACTGTTCCTACAGTGTCTGAATGTTTTAATGTCTGTTTGTCTGTTGGGTTTGGTAGAGGCTACTGTTCCTACAGTGTCTGAATGAGTGTTTGCTAATACAACGTTATTCTACGCAAGAAAAGCCATTGCAATCCATTGAAAGAAACCTTGCCCTCCTACACTTCTATACTGGAAACAATTGATAAATAATAACCTCCTATTGTATAGAGACACCTATATTAATAGGAGTTGCCTTAGTAAATATGACAAAGTCTGGGCAAAGTGGCTGGACAAATCGTACACGGCATCTACTGCCTATAGGGGTCATTAATTATAATAATTATAATATGGGTGTTTCTGTATAAAAGGGATGTGTGGGGCCATTGATGATAGAAGGGATCATTATTTACCTTTTCCCCTCTCCATCTTTCCTTATTCTATATATATATATATATATATATATATATATATATTATTGTGATAAAGTCGCAGAAATAGCGATACATGTAGTATAGCAAAGTCACTGGTCTTCAAGCAGAAATAGCAATAAATACAGCTTTATTGCATCCAACAGAATATTATACAAATAAAAAGGCCTACTCCAATTTAGGAGACTGACTAAACAGTAGTGTCCCTCACTACCTCTTACTAGAGGGGCTATTCCGGCCTCCAGTATAAAACAAAACAAAGTAACCTCGCAGCATGGACTTCACACTGAGCTCTCACAGTCACTATCAGGTATAGGCTAATTAATAGGGAGAGAGAGGAGGTTTACCTGTAGGGCCAGGCTTAACCATTTCCAAGACAGGGAAAGCTGACCTTTCCAACCTCACGCTGACATACATAGAGTCATGCACCCTGTCACAATATATATATATATATATATATCCAGGGCTCAAAATTTCAAGTCCTGAGCTACTAGCCAGGACTCAAGGCGTACTCGCCACCAGTTGCCCCACCTAACCCCTACCATGTCCCGCCCCCAATATTGCCCCTAGACACGCCCTCATAAATCTCATAAAATGGCATTTAAATGTTTTATGCAGAATTAAGTTATAAAAATAAATATTAACAACAACTTTATCCGTGCCCAAAAATGCAGCCTGCCCATGTCTACCAATGCAGCATGTGTCCCCAGTGCAGCAAAATGTCCCCATTTTGCAGCCAGAGTCCCCCCCCCCACATTGTAGCCAAGAGTCCCCCCACATTGCAGCCAAGAGTCCCCCCACATTGCAGCCAAGAGTCCCCCCACATTACAGCCTGGAGTCCCCCCCACATTACAGCCAGGAGTCCCCCCCACATTACAGCCAGGAGTCCCCCCCCACATTACAGCCAGGAGTCCCCCCACATTACAGCCAGGAGTCCCCCCACATTACAGCCAAGAGTCCCCCCACATTGCAGCCAGAAGTCCCCCCCACATTGCAGCCAGGAGTCCCCCCCACATTGTAGCCAGCAGTCCCCCCCACATTGCAGCCAGGAGTCCCCCCCCACATTTCAGCTATTGAATTGAAAGCTGTAATGTTCCCCACCAGGAGTCCCCCCACATTACAGCCAGGAGTCCCCCTCACATTGCAGCCAGGAGTCCCCCCACATTGCAGCCAAGAGTCCCTCCCACATTGCAGCCAGGAGTCCCCCCCACATTACAGCCAGGAGTCCCCCCCACATTACAGCCAGGAGTCCCTCCACATTACAGCCTACCTGTGCTAAGCAGGAGAGGAGCCGGAGCCGAGCCACCGCCGCCTGTTTGTTAATAGTGCGGGCCGGGGAACATTACAGCTTTCAAATCAATAGCTGCCGCTGCCGCTAGCGTCATATACAACCCCTCCCCCTTGTCCGGGAAACTTTGATAGACAGATCACCTGTCCAATCCTGGGACGGGTGATCCGTCTATGAAAAAAGTGCCCGGAAAAGGGGGAGGCGCTGTATATGACACGCACGGCGGGGAACACAGCTATTGAATTGAAAGCTGTAATGTTCCCCGCGCTATTAACAAACAGGCGTGACTCTCCTCTCCTTGCTCGCCCCCCCCCCTGCTCCCAGGCAGCCCATATATATATATATATATATATATATATATATATATATAAAAACACATATTTTTTTATAAAAAAATAAATACAAAAAGTGGGGGTTGCTGTCTGGGGGCCTCCGGGCCCCTGGGGACCTCCAGACCCCTAAAAAAATAAAAAATATATAAAAATTTATAAAAAATACATAAAAAAGGGAGGGGACCTCTTGGCCTTTTTAATAATAAATAAAAAAATAAACAATTATAAAAAAATATAAAAAAAGGGGGGGTTGCCATATGGGGCCCTGGGGACCTCTGAGCCCTTAAATAAAAAATAAAAATATATATATATATATAATTATTATTATTATTATTAAAGGGCCCAGAGGTCTCCAGGGCCCCCGGATGGCAACCCCCCTTTTTTTATATAAAAAAAAATTAAATTTTCCTTATATTTTTTATAAATGTTAACTTTTTTATTTTATTTTTATTAAAGGGCCCAGAGGTTTATTTTTTATTTTTATTAAAGGGCCCAGAGATCCCCAGGGCCCCGGATGGCTACCCCCCTTTTTTATATATACATATATATATATATATATTTTTTTTTTTTTTCTTTATTTCTTTTTTTCTTTGTAAAGGCCCCCCCTGCTTCTCAATTTGCAGCAGCCCCCCCGCTTCTCAATTTCAGGTGGCAGCACCCCCCCCCTGGTTCTCTGCTCCAGGGGGCCCATGCCTTAAGCTGTGTAAGGGGCCCCAAAATTCCTGATGGCGGCCCTGCGCATACCTCCCAACATGCACAGATTCTGCGGGACTTTCCGCTTCTTCCCGCAGTCCCGCAAAAGGGTTAATTTTCCCGCACTGCAATAGGAGGCAGCACGGAAGCAGGAGGAACCGGAGCGGTGTGTGGAGGACTGTGGCTGCTGAAGGGAAGAAAGCCGACAGCCGGGCTAATGACAGGTGAGAGGCACTCCCCCCTCCGCTGTACAACTGCAAAACTTCCCCCAGGAGGAACCGGAGCGGTGTGTGGAGGACTGTGGCTGCTGAAGGGAAGAAAGCCGACACTCCCCCCTCCGCTGAACAACTGCAAAACCTCCCCCAGGAGGAACCATGCACAGATGAGAGTCACCCCCCCCCCACTCAACAACTTTAATGCACCCCCCCGCTCAACAACTTCAATACGCCCCCCCCCCCCGCTCAACAACTTTAATGCGCACCCCCCCACTCAACAACTATGATCCCCCCTCGCTCCAGGGGGCCCCTTCAACACTCAAGCCCAGGGGCCCCCACCACCCTAAGTCCTGCCCTGATCATCTCTATTAAGTATTTTCTCCAATAATGTTTTTTTGTAGATGTTTAACTTCTATTTAACCTATCTATAGCTCATGGTGATTATTACATATCTTTATTGCCAATAAGCATTATTTGTACATTTGGTTTTTGGTCTATAACAAAATGGTGGCTGCTTAGCTTCTAGTGAGCTTCAAAAAGATGGTGCCTAAACAGCAAGTGATGTTCTTATAAAGTTCTGGTGTTCTGTCGGAATAGCGACCCCATCAGATTAGGTAATGGAAGTGATGTTCTGTTAGCTGCGCATGTGTTCCATCGCTACCAGGTTTGCTAATCTGATGGAATACCTGCAGTCAGAAGCCAGCAGTGGACACCTTACTACACACAGCTACATCTTAATTTTCAGAGTAATGTTAGCAATAAAGTGAGTATATATATATAATTTAGAAACCCCTGTGAATGGGTTTGTGCATGAAGTTGCAGTGCAGTTGTGGCACAAACCCATTCACTGGGGTTTAATCTTTACACAGCCGTAAGGTAAAGCGATGTGACTAAAGCATGCGTACAGTTCTGAGAGAACGCATGTTCTTTTGGTGAGTGGTCGGGGAGTGGTATTACCACAGCGCAACTGCATGCTGCGTGTATATCCCCCTGGCCGCTTTGGTAAATTAGACCTTAGTTCCAATTCTGACTTCATTTTAGGGACGTGCTTTACCCATGCTTTATAATCTACCACTTTATTTCCTGATATCTGGCAGCAGGTTGGTGAGGTTTGCCAATAGTTCTAAGGTTCATTAAATTACTGGGGGCACTACATTTTAATAATTGATCTTACATTTCTTTATTTTTTTACCTATCCCATGTATAACAGAATTGTTGCTTATTACAGAGAACTTTACCGGTTTAAACTTTTGCAAAGGTATAGTATCAGCTGCAGAGCATCAGACAGTTAGAAAGTTAATTAATGTAACAAATTTTCCCTATGATTACCATAATTGGCTACTCATAGTTCCCAATCCACTCTCCTAAGACCTGATGCTGCCAGAAGCTGCCTGGTTTTCTAGCTAAGAACACAAACAGATACTCACAGCTCTAAAGAAAAAATACTTTATTTAACATCCACCTAACACTTGAGATAGCTGCAGAGAAAATGTGTGTGTGTGTGTATATATATAGCAGCTATGAAGGGGTTAATCCTATAAAAGACTCTCCACTGTCAAAGATGTGTTGTATAAGGCTTTGACAATTTAGACAGCCAGGAGACTCCAAGGTGATTGTCTGTTGTCATTATTGACTGATTTTTCTTCCGGACCTCATGGACTTGTAGTGGTTTGACCTTGTAGTGATAGCGATCTGTCTTCATGGAAGACAACTGTCTGTAATGTCTCAATTTCATAGAGGAGAACTAGTAAGGGAACAGTGAGAAAACCTCGGTCATCCCTAAAGAGAAAAAATGTGCTGAACATTTACCAACCTTCTAACATTGACCATTAAACAGACAAGACGTCATAAATGTCAAGCTTGTTATTAAAGCCATGAACAAAATTGTATTGTAAACCATGAATACTATTACTATTTTTGAGTAAAAAAAAAAAAACATATTCACGGTATGCGTATGTTTCTATAAAATATTGTTTATTAATGCTTTTGTTTTTTTGGGCATTAAACATAATTAAACTTATTTGCTCACAATAGTATTAAAGGATTTCAAGTGTTCCTTCATATTAGATTTTTGCATTATGTAAACTAATGATTTCTATTTGTATTAAAGTGTAAGTGAATCAAAACAAATAGCTTAGTTTCAGTCTATACTAGAGGGTTCTAATTACTCCCTAATTTTCTAAGCTAGCTTTAGAAATCAGATGGTGGTTACACAAGTAGGTAGGATCTGAAAGATATATCTAATGTATACATTTGGATTGCAAACATTGGGTTTTTTGGAAGAATGGAAAATAGAATGATTCCCCCAGCAATGGTTTTTAGTCAAAGTGGTCATTTGCTAAATTAAAAAATCCAACCTGTCCAATCAAATATTTTCTTATGGTGGCTATGGGATATCTGGAAAGGGCACAACGTGCTAACAGATATACTACTGTTTTCCTAACTAATTATGACTAGAAAACTTTCCCATTTCGATTCACTCTGAAAGTAGTTTTTCTCACTTCTTTGTTCTGGGCAGTGTTCATCCTTGTGGATCTAACATTTTACAATATGCTGTGATACTTTGAACAATATCCCCCCCACATCTCTGGACCCTGGGACAGGTAAGTTTCCAACTATTAAAAGTTAGCAGCTGCACTTTTTGTAGCTGCTGACTTTTAATATTTAAGAAGCAAGTTAAAAATCTCCCTGAAGTTGATGTGTTAAGAGCAGAAAAAATGGACAAGGATGTGGGCTAATTTGACAAAGGCCAAATTGTAGACAACTGGGTCAGAACAACCCCAAACCTGAATCTCTTGTTTGCTGTCCCTAGTCTGCAGTAGTCAGGACCTACCATAAGTGGTCCAAGGAAGGAAAACCAGAAAATGAGTGACAGGGTCATGGGGAGCCAAGGCTCACCGGGGGGAGAGCAAACCCTGGTCCATGTAGTTCAATTGAATAGAAAAACTACTATGGCTCAAATTTTTGAAAAAGTTAATGCTTGTTTCAATATAAAAGTGAGAGAACACATAGTGCATCTCAGTTTGTTGTGTATTGAGTTGCATAGCCGCAGACTGGTCAGGGTGCCCATGCTGATCTGTGACCACAGCCAAAAGTGTGGCTACACGAGCATTAGAACTGGGCCACAGAGCATTGTAAGAAGGTGTATTTGAGGTGTTGGCCTCCAAATTCTCCACATCTCAATCCAATTGAGCATTGGGGTGTCATGTACGTGACTGGAGGCTGAAGTGACGAGAGAACGTCCCTTGTGGCTGAGTGCAGAGTACCCCCTGAAGGTGGTGACAGAGTGCGCTATGCCCAAAGATGCATGAGTTGCTTGAAGGTGAAGCTGCCTGATGGTTCCCGATGTGACAATTAAGAGCAGAGAATTATTCACAGCAGATGATTCTCTGGAGGTGCTGGCAGATCTTGACTGATGGGTAAAGCAGGACGCAAGTTCAGAAACCAGGCCAGGGGTAAACACAGGATGTCAGTCAGGAGCAGAGGCAAAAGCATGGTCCGAGACCAAGCCAGGGTTAAACACAAGATGGTAATCAAGAACAAGCAGAAGCAGGTCTGTGGAGCAAGCTGGGTTCAGAGCCAGGAGAGAAACCAGAGCAAGTAAGGGGTAAGCTGGGTCAGTAACGTGTAATCAAGCAAAAACACACAGCACAGGAACACAGGATACAAGGCTTACTATAATCCAGTATTTTGTGAGAGGAGCTGCTGTCCTTATTTGTGGGCGCACACGTATATTCGCCATTGCATGTCATTCGCTAATGTTCATTTGCGCATGTAAATTCGCAATTGCATGCCGTTTGCTGATGTTCATGTGCATATTGGCCAGGTCTTCTCAGAATTCTTCCCTTACACTGGGGCATGTGTTGGAAAAACAATTCTGATCCATGGGGGCCCTACCTTGCAACTTACAGGACTTTTACGGACTACGCGGCGTATTTGGAGATATGTCAGCGTAAGTGCTTTGTGAATCCGGGCCATATAGTTTAGTACACATATCAGCTTGCAAGGTTTTGTATACACTGACATTTAAAATGAACAATACTGCAGCTCACAAATGCTTTCACTGGGGTCATGCCAACACAGAGGTCCATCGTGGACCCCAGGGAAGACAAAACTCCTGGAGACACCTCTCACTCATGCAGTGTGAAGATTGAATTTAAATAAATGTAATTAATATAAATTGGATCTAATAAATACATTACTAATACTAGAAGATGTATTATACATATGCAACCTCATTCCACAACATGTCAGTAAGGGCCCTTTTACATGGGACGGATCCATGATGATCCACCCTGTGAACCTCCGCTTGCTCAGAAGGGATCGCTCCGTTGATCCCCGCTGAGCCGGCGGATGACAGAGCGGTCCTCGCACACTGTGTAGGGACCGCCCCGTCAGATCTCCACTCTGCCCTATGGAGGGATCGGATTAACACGGACCGTCTGTCTGTGTTCACCCGCTCCGCTCTGCAGATGGATGGAAACATAGAATTTTCCTCCATCTGCAGAATCAGAGCATAACGGGCATCGATTAGATCGGGTGTCGGCGGATGTTCATCCGCTGACACCCGCTATCTCATAGGGATCAATGTATGTCCCTTTTTGATCCGTAAATGGATGGATTAAAAAGCGGACATATGGTCCGCATGTGTGAAAGGGGCCTTACACTTGTGAAGAACAGTAAGAACACTTGAAGCGGCAATATTATAGACTTATCACAAATACACACAATACTAGAATAAGAAGAAGCAACTTAGGACTGGGTGAAGGTAAAATAATATCTATAATAATGATAAAAGGGAAATTATTTACATAGCTACAGAGTAAAGTTGAAAAAAAGCACAGAGGTGGCATTCTTGTGATTACGACTAGGTATTGAAAGAGTTTATTACTTGAAGATTTTCGTGTTCCTATCAGATTAAAAACTTAAATAACACTCTGACAAAAGATACATATTGATTTACCAAATATACTATATTATACCAAAAGTATTGGGACACCTGTCTTTACAGGTACATAAATGGCATCCCAGTCTTATGCCGCGTACACACGATCATTTTTTGTGATGAAAAAAAACCGACGTTTTCTGTGAAGTAAAAAACGACGTTTTTGAAACGTCACTTTTCAAAGACGATGTTGCATACACACCATCGTTTTTTTCACAAAAAGCGAGGTTACGTTCACCACTCTTTTCCATTGAAGCTCGCTTCATAACTAGCTTCTGGGCATGCGCGGGTTGAAAAACGTTGTTTTAAACAACGTTTTTGCTACACACGGTGACTTTTTGTAAAAAAAAAAATGACGTTTTGAAAAACGACACAAAAAATTCAAGCATGTTGGAATTTTTTTTTGATCGTTTTTTTGAAGACAAAAAACAACGTTTTGCCCACACACGATTAATTTAAATGACGTTTTAAATAACAACGTTTTTTTTCATCGCAAAAAACGACCGTGTGTACGCGGCATTAGATCGTAGGATTGAATATTGAGTTGTCCGACCCTTTGCAGTTACAACAGCTTTAAATCTTCTGGGAAGGCGTCCAAAAGGTTTAGGAGTGTGTCTTTGGGAGTTTTTGACCATTCTTCCAGAAGCATATTCGTGAGGTCAGGCACTGATGTTGGAGAGAAGGCCTGGCTTGCAGTCCCTGCCTTAATTCATCCCAAAGGTGTTCTATCAGATTAAGGTCAGAACTCTGTAAAGGCCATTCAAGTTCCTCTACCCCAATATTGCTCACCCATGTCTGTATGGACCTTGATTTGTGCACTTGTGCACAGTCATTTTGAAACAGGAAGGGCCATCCCCAAACTGTTCCCACAAAATTGAGAGCAAGAAATGGTCCAAAATGTCTTGGTATGCTGATGCCTTGAAGGGGGTTGTATTGCATTAAGGTGAAAAACCCTTTGTCACTCAGCAGCCCCCCCCAAACCCCCATTATACTTAACGAAGCCCTGTGTTTCTTATGACAGGAACAAGCACACCAGCTCTGACTGGTGTCTCTTGTCCTGATTGGATAGATTGAAAGCAACACAGCCATTTTCTCCCACTGCTGTCAATCAAATCCAATGACGCAGACACTAAGGGGTGTGGGCCGAGTCCTGCTTTTTTCTTTAAATAGGCACAGAAGCAGGACACAGGAGTGCACTTGCATGGGTGTCCATGAAGGAAAGCGCTTCTCTGAAGGGGCACCTGAGAAGAGGAGGAGCCAGGAGCGCCACTGAGGGACCCCAGAAGAGGGGGATCCGGGCAACTCTGTGCAAAACCAACTGCACAGAGGAGGTAAGTATAACATGTTTTTTTGTTTTTTTTTTAATCCTGACCCTTTATAACCCCTTTAGGAGTTCCCTTCACTGGAACTAAGGGCCATGCCCAACCCCTGAAAAAAAACACAGCATAATCCCCTCTCCACCAAATGATTTGCACTAGTGCACAAAGTAAGGTCCATAAAGACATGGATGAGTGAATTTGGGGTGGAGGAACTTGAATGGCCTGCACCTGAAACCAATAGAACACCTTTGGGATGAATTAGAGTAGAGACTGCGAGACAGGCCTTCTCTCCCAACATCAATGCCTGACCTCATAAATGCGCTTCTGGAAGAATGGTCAAACATTCCTATGGACACACTCCTAAACCTTGTGGACAGCTTTCCCAGAAGTGTTGAAGCTGTTATAGAGGCAAAGGATGGGCCAACTTAATATTGAACCCTACGGACTAAGACTGGGATGTTTTTAAAGTTCATGTGCGTGTAAAGGCAGGCCTCAAAATACTTTTGTTAATATAGTGTATGTCAGCTTGGTAAGACTAGAACATTGTTTAAAGCATCATGGCATAGTATAAAAATGTAGGTTTGTCAGAACCAGCTTTGCAGCCCAAATGTATGCTTAGGAAAAGATCATACATTAGAATTATCTTTTAGATTGTATCCACTTTTGTGACCACCAAGGGGCTTGAACTTGTGCTATCATATGCCTGCCAAGTAGGCTTGCCATCAAGGCATCTGTGTTTCTGCACATACAATTTGCTTCTAATATTTTGATTGTTGGAGAGGACCACCATGGAGTATATAGAAGCACTTGTTATGGTACATTCTTGATTGATCTCTGTCACTGGAGATAGCATCCGGTAAGACACTCATTTGTGGTGGAGGGCACAAAATTGTTTGGAGTGTTTTCTACACCATCATTCATGCTGCTGTGGGTAAACCCTGGAACCTACACATTTCATTAATATTTGGTGGATGGACTTTTTTTTATTTATTTTTTGATTGCTTCCACTTTTAATTTATATTGGACTTTTGGATCGGTCATATTTGATTTTCAGCACGTATCAAAACATTCTGTTGGCAGTGCATTTTATATAAAGTCCATTTTGTAGATTTGGATTGTTCTCATTGTTTTTTTAGCACTTATTTGATTGTGTATCTGTTCTTTGTGTGTATATATATATATATATATATTATACATACCTCCCCTTTGGATTTCACCAGCGGCATCTAAGCAAGGTGATGGAATCATCTTTCCAGGGAGATTTCAGGAGACATTTGAGTAGATATCACTTAACATTTTTTTTTTTCAGTTTAAAACCAAACTAAAATTTATATATTTAACCTTTTTATTATACCACCCAGTGCTCCTTTAAGTGGTCTTTAATGACCAGGAATCAGTGCAGCCTCTGTAGAATGTGACCTCTGTGATTGCCTCTGTAAGTAGCCACATAATTGGGAGTCATAGCTTTCCATGAAAATCTCCCAGCTGCTGTGCAGGAACAGTGAAGGACTTGGGATTTTCTTTTACCATTCTGCTTCAGCTCTGCAAACTTCACAGCCCAAATGTTATGCAATACTGTAGTGTCTCCTCCCAGTCCTGTCCTGTGTCCTACCTTATATTTTTATAGCTGCATTTTAACCACTTACTTACTGGGCACATATACCCCCTCCCTGTCCAGGAGAAATTTCAGCTTTCAGCACTGTCACGCTTTAAATGACAATTGTGCGGTCGTGCAACGTGGCTCCCAAACAAAATCTCTGCATTTTTTATTTTTTGTGCTATAAGTGGCTGGCTGGAGGCCGTGTATAGATGCCTCCTGGAAATTCACAGCCACATTGTGGCCGTAAAAACCCGCCGTGCGGGTGGGAAGAGGTTAAAAACAAGTAACAGACAGATTAACCACTTGTCATCTGCCCACCGTCAAATGACGGCGGGCAGACGACTCCATTGTTCTGACATCACGTCATATGACGTGATGTCCCTTTAAAGCCGCGGGCGGGCGGGCGCGCGTCGCCGGCGGCGCACGCGCGCGCACCCGCCGCTCTGCGGGGATCCCGTGCGAGTGCCCGGCGGCAACGATCACCGCCGGGCACACGCGATTGCTCAGTAACTGAGCTGGGACGTGCAGCTCTGTGTGTAAACACAGAGCTGCACGTCCCTGTCAGGGAGAGAGGAGAGCGGTTGTGTCCCTTGTACATAGGTACACAATCGGTCACCTCCCCCAGTCACCCCCCCTCCCCCTACAGTTAGAACACTCATAGGACACACATTTAACCCCTTCCCCGCCCCCTAGTGGTTAACCCCTTCACTGCCAGTCACATTTATACAGTAATCAATGCATATTTATAGCATTTTTCACTGTATAAATGTAAATGGTCCCAAAAATGTCAGAAAAGTGTCCGAAATGCCTGCCATAACGTCGCAGTCCCAATAAAAAAATCGCAGATCGCCGCCATTAATAGTAAAAAAAAAAAAAAAAAAAAATGCCATAAACTATCCCCTATTTTGTAAACGCTATACATTTTGCGCAAACCAATCGATAAACGCTTATTGCATTTTTTTTTTACCAAAAATATGTAGAAGAATACGTATCGGCCTAAACTGAGGAAAAAAATATTTTTTTTATATATTTTTTGGGTTATTTATTATAGCAAAAAGGAAAAAATATTGCATTTTTTTTAAAATTGACGCTCTATTTTTGTTTATAGCGCAAAAAATAAAAACCGCAGAGGTGATCAAATACCACCAAAAGAAAGCTCTATTTGTGGGAAAAAAAAGGACGCCAATTTTGTTTGGGAGCCACGTCGCACGACCGCGCAATTGTCAGTTAAAGCGACGCAGTGCCGGAAGCTTATATTTTGTCTGGGCAGGAAGGGGGTGTAGGTGCACAGTAGGTAAGTGGTTAAAAACAAGAGAGAGGGGAATTAAGTGGGGATAACATTCTCTATTACAAGCATAAGTTTAAAAAAATTACTTACAGAGACATTTCTTTGGGGACATGATTGCATAATCTTCCTCAAATTGTAGCACCCCTTGATCACTATCCACTTATGTAGGATACATTGGAGACAATTGAATATGCATAATATAAAGCAGTGATGGCGAACCTTGGTACCCCTGATGTTTTGGAACTACATTTCCCATGATGCTCAACTACACTGCAGAGTGAATAAGCATCATGGGAAATGTAGTTCCAAAACACCTGAAGTGCCAAGGTTCGCCATCACTATTATAAAGTATGGATAATGCAAAAGGTATGTACTGTATGTTTGCACAAATTTAACTCAAAATATCTGAAAGCATGCATTGTTACATAAACAATTTGGTAGTCCTCCTTTAAGGCAGCCCCTTATCAAGGGGGAGAGGACTTACTGTACACCATGGGTCTTCAAACTACGGCCCTCCAGTTGTTCAGGAACTACATTTCCCATCATGCCTAGTCATGTCTGTGAATGTCAGTGTGTTACAATGCCTCATGGGATGTGTAGTTCTACAACAACTGGAGGGCCATAGTTTGAGAATCCCTGCTGTACACTAATGTAGCGCTACCCCCGAAGGAGCCACTGGTTGATTTTGGATCTACTCTCTTTTGGCTTAGCTCACCCCTATTTAACTAGCTTGAACCCTCCCTTGACACATCAGAAGTCTGGTGAGTGAGATATTGTGACCTCTGCTGGGCTGGCACACAGCATGCAGTGGCAATATAACAATTAATTACCTGTTGTTATGGTTGGTCCCTCCAGATGAGAAAATACACTCCACACAGTGAATATATTTAAATATAAGGGAGGTAAGTTTTGGAGTGGATTAGTGAGTTGGAAGGGAGTATAGTAGGGAGGTGGAAGGTGGGATGGAGGACAAAGTAAGCAGGGAGGGAGGAGTGATCGATGAGAAGGCTGTTTCTAGAGAGTGAGTAATGGTGGAAAGGAGGACAGTGGATCTACAAGAAATATTGTAAGCCACAGAAAAATCAAAAAATAAATAAATGAAATAAAATAAAATATGTTAACTTACAATTGCTGAAACCAGAAAACAAACCTTTCCAAGGTAGAAAATAAAATGTAATCTGTAATATAAAATTCATTATTAATATCAAACTAACAATTTTACATCTTAAAAAATAAATAAAAATAAATAAAAAACAAATAAAGGAATAGAAAACCATTTAAAAATAAAAAAGAAAGCCTCCAACATTGTTAAAAAAATAAACTGAAATAAAAAAAAACAATTAACTTAAATCTTATCAAAAAAAGATATACCGTACATTAAAAAAATTAGAAACAAAAAAACGTTTTAAATGTTAACCACTTAAGGACCGCCTCCTGCACATATACGTCGGCAGAATGGCACGGCTGGGCACAAGCACAAGCACGTACCTTGGAATAGATCTTTAGGTACAGGTAATTGGCGCTGCTATGTATATGTGATCTGTATATCTCGTGTCGGGTACTTGTAGCCAATGAGTTTATTTAAAGAAACTCCCTGCTTCACCAAGTGATCCCTTTTTCTAATAATCCCACAAAGGGATAATATTGATTTTTTGCTTTTTGTGTCCTTATGTGATCCTGGTGGCGAATGCCCTGTGGAGTGAGTAACTGTGAGGCCTCTTACTTGAGTTTAATACAATGTGAAAATATCTTAATATATTGTAATAGAATAAGGTTAGTAATAACAACAAGATTGTTGATAGCAATCCAGAATCCAGTGCTATAGTATAAGGTGCTGAGTACTGATTTAGTCATGTGAATTATTAGGTTATATCATAGTATAGGTGAGACGTGGTGTCAAAAAAGGTAGTGATTCAAGTTGTAGTGACATATAGAGATAATAGTGCTGACCCTTAGGTTGCTGTGACACAGTATGTGTGATCAATGGTCACTAAAATGAGCAAGTGTCGCTCTATTGTATACTATGACCATCCATGGAATACAAGATATATATAGGATAAAAAGTGAAATTAGTAAAAAAATATTAGAAAATATATATACATATATAGGATAATATCCAATGCAAAGTTACAGTGACAGTAATCAACTGAGATGCTGATCACAATGAGTGCTGTGTTTCTATGCTCTACAAAATGAAAGCCCCAGAACAATATCAAATCCAATATGATACAATAAATTAACATCTATATGCTAATGTGCATAAGCAGTAGCTATATAGGGAAAGTCCAGCGAAAATGCGTTGTCATCTATGGCGTGAGTTGCAGATGTTGTTATCTGCGGATGTCAGTAGAGACTTCAATTATCCCCCCACATGTATCCCCACTTACCAGATCGTAGTCCCCACACAGGGGGTATGGAGCCTTGGGGATCAGTGGGTTGTGGCCGTTGCTTACCAATCGCTGCGCGTGGTGTATCAGTGGCTGCGCGTAATGGATTCAGTCGCTGTTATATCAATCGCTGTGCGTAGTGGTTCTAAGTTGTAGCCAATAACTCCAAAAAATAGTGGTGTTGTGGGGAGGCAAAAAGAGAGAAGGTCCTCATAGGGTAGTACTTCCTGTTATTTATTAAAAGACTAGTTTCCAATTGGAACAGCAAAAAGTAATAGAATTAAAAAATGAAAAATTACAAATTAAAAATGGAAGCTGCTACACCGCAACTTGACACAATGTCCAGTGTGCTGAGCTATACCAGACAGGTTACGGGAGCCTCTATGCTCAATGGCCGTGTGGAGCGCGTCGCTGGCTCCCCAAGGCTCCATACCCCCTGTGTGGGGACTACGATCTGGTAAGTGGGGATACATGTGGGGGGATAATTGAAGTCTCTACTGACATCCGCAGTTAATAACATCTGCAACTCACACCATAGATGACAACGCAACCCGGTCCGAAGCTCCGTGACAGCGGCCGTGGACCGGTCCCCAGAGCTGAAGAACGAGGAGAGCTGTGTGTAAACACAGCTTCCCCGTTCTTCACTGTGGCACTGTTATTGATCGTGTGTTTCCTGATATAAGGAAACACAATCAATGATGTCACACCTCCAGCCCTGCCGCCCTACAGTTAGAAACACATATGAGGTCACACTTAACCCCTAGTGGTTAACTCCCAAACTGCAATTGTAATTTTCACAGTAAACAATGCATTTATATAGCATTTTTTGCTGTGAAAATGGCAATTGTCTCAAAATAGTGTCCAAATTGTCCGATGTGTCCACCATAATGTCGCGGTCACGAAAAAAAAAACAGTTTGCCGCCATTAGTAGTAAAAAAATATATTAATACAAATAATAAATAAATAAAACTATCCCCTATTTTGTAAACACTATGGGCCGGATTCACATCCGTCGACGCATCTTTATGCCGGCATAGCGTATTCACAAAGCACTTGCCTCCCAAACTGCGCTGGGTTTCCTCAGTGTAAGCCGGCGTATGTGGGAGTGGGAGTGAAACATGCAAATGATGGCCGAACTGCCAGCCAGATGGTGTCCCGTGGATGCATCCCAGTGCGCATGCTCAGAATCACGTCGGAACTACTCCCTAGGATACGTTGAATCACTGCCTATGACGTTAACGTAACCTATGCCCAGCCCTATTCCCATACAACGTAAACGGCGTAAACAACGTAAATTTCGACAGCGTTTGTTCCCTGGTCAATACCTTAGCATGAGTTGCGCCTCCTATATGAAGAATAACTTTACGCCGGACGTAAGCCTTAGGCAAACCGCGTAAATGAAGCGGCCGGGCGCATCTACGTTTGTGAATCGGCGTATCTTCCTCATTTGCATATTTAACATGGGTACGCCGAATGCGTCCAGCATAACTATGCGCCCACGATACGCCGGCGTAGGCAAGTTACGTCGGGCGGCTGAAGCCTTGTTTTTCCACGTATCTAGCTTTGTGAATCGGCGCAGAGATGCGACGGCGCACAATTGTACTTTCGACGGCATATCTCTAGATAAGCCGGCGTAAAGCTTACGTGAATCGGGCCTATACATTTTGTGCAAACCAATCGATAAACGCTTATTGCGATTTTTTACCAAAAATAGGTAGAAGAATACGTATCAGCCTAAACTGAGGAAAAAACGTTTTTTTTTATATATTTTTTTTTTTTAATTGTCGCTCTATTTTTGTTTATATCGCAAAAAATAAAAACTGCAGAGGTGATCAAATACCACCAAAAGTAAGCTCTATTTGTGAGAAAAAAACGACTCCAATTTTGTTTGGGAGCCACGTCGCACAACCGTGCAATTGTCAGTTAAAGCGACGCAGTGCAGAATCGCAAAAACTGGCCAGGTCCTTTACCTGCATTTTGGTGCGGGTCTTATAGTGGTTAAGAACATTTTTAAAAATAAGTGCAGTATATAAACCAAAATCGGCACAAAGGTTTTAATGCTACAATGCTGTTATGTTCTAAAAAATTGAAAAGCAAACAATCGGCAATTACCTATAATGAAGTGCTGGAGATTCGGGTGTAATAAGGGCGCGATTGATAGTAACCAATGCTGACTCTAGCCGCACGTCCTTCTCCTGGGCAGGCTGCTCTGTGACTGTGGCTGAGCGATCACAACAAAGGGCTCTATTCCACCTTGTTTCCTCCTTGTACTTCCGGTTTGGAAGTCCCACGATTCTAGCCCTCAGTGAAGCGCACTGACTCCTGGGAAATAATGACACACAATTCCCAGGAGCAGTAGCAAGCGGAGGCTATAACAGAAATAACAGAAATCGGGGTGATGAAGAAGGCAGATTTTGTGGGACCACATAGCAACAGCTATTCCAAGGTGAGTAAAAAAAAAAAAAAATATCCAAATGTTTTTTTTTTTAACCACTTGCTTACTGGGCACATATACCCCCCTCCTGCCCAGGTGAAATTTCAGCTTCCGGCACTGCGTCATTTTAACTGACAATTGCGCGGTCGTGCGACGTGGCTCCCAAACAAAATTGACGTTCTTTTTTTCCCCACAAGTAGAGCTTTCTTTTGGTGGTATTTGATCGCCTGTGCGGTTTTTATTTTTTGCGCTATAAACAAAAAAGTGCGACAATTTTGAAAAAAAAATACAATATTGTTTACTTGTTGCTATAATAAATAGCCCAATTAAAAAAAACAAAAAAAAAAAAAAAACGTTTTTTTTTCTGAGTTTAGGCCGATACGTATTATTTTACATATTTTTGGTAAAAAAAAAAAATCACACAAAGTTATAGCGCCTACCAATAAGGGGGCAGAATTATTATTATAATTTTTTTCACTAGAAATGGTGGCGATCTGCGCTTTTTATTGGGACTGCGAAGTTATGGCAGGCACATCGGACACTTTTGTCACATTTTTGGCGCCATTCACATTTATACTGTGATCAGTGCTATAAATATGCACTAATTACTGTATAAATGTGACTGGCATTGAAGGGGTTAACACTAGGGGGTGAGGAAGGGGTTAAATGTGTATCCTAGGTGTGTTCTAACTGTGGGGGGAGGGGGGTGACTGGGGAGGTGACCGATCTGTGTCCCTATGTACAAGGAACACAGATCGGTCTCCTCCTCTCCAGAGACAGGACGCTGTCTGTGTGTAAACCGGCAATGAGAGATGATCTCATATGTTTGCATATGAGATCATCTCTCATTGGCCGTGCAGATCACATAGCGAACGGCCACTCTGATTGGCCATTCGCCGCGATCTGTGATTGGCTGTGTCCAAGGGACACGGCCAACACAGAGCTTCCCCACTGCGCGCTCTGGAGCGCGCGCTGGGAACGCCCAAAGGGGCGGCCGTCAATTGACGACGGCTTGGATTTTTAGGTCCGCGTGCTGTAGCCGTCATTTGGCTATAGCGCGGGAAGCAAGTGGTTAATTTATTATATGCACATTAATGGCAGATTATGTTTTTGATGGAAATTTCACTTTAAGCTCAGATTAGGTTAACCCTTTCTGCTTTTTGAAGTTTAGGTGTCCAGACCAAGTTCAGCAATGTCAGTATGCATTAGTTAAATTGGCAATAAAAATGCGTTTATTGGTTTCACAGCAGGTCTCAGAATTAGGAACACATACAGTTGTGCATTCCCAGTTCTCCGCTGCATGGTTAATCAAAATTCTGATAGGAAGTGGTTATATTTGGACCTTAAACATTTTATTGTGGCGAGTAAAACCGAGTTTACTGATTGTTTTCATTTTCATTTTTTTTCAGGTAAACAAAATGTGCATTTACTTTTTTTATTAGGAATAATCAATGAACTACCTCAGCGCTCTACAGTGCCATGGTAGTTCATTAGGGACTACAAGCCGACAGCTGCAAAGGCTGTCGGTAGTTGTAGTCCATTCATTCAGATAACACTGTATGAATGAATAATGCAGCCGGGCAGGTGGAGCCCTGCGTGGCCACGTTTTCTTTAGATTGTGTCAACGAGCGGGGACAAAAGATCCCTTTCTCACTGCCAAAATTGGCGATCAGAACGGTGCAGGGGCCGGTACATTTGTAACATGTTACACCCTGAATATGGGATATAGTTGTAACATGTAACATGTTACAAAAGGTGGACTTATACTTTAAAGCTGCAATCATTTTTTTAATTTTTTTTTCTTAATCTGACTGTGTTATTTTCTGTTTGCATCTCTGACTGTTAAAGGATTGCAAAGGAATCTTTAAGACCTCCCAGCCTTCTGTAGATCATGCAGTAAAACCTCTTTAATTCCTATAGCTTTGATGTGATGTGTAAGCTGTTTTTTCTGTATTTTCTATTCCCACGTTGCTTCATCTGACAAATACTGAAAAGATTTATCTGTGGATTGCACGGCAACAAATAAATGCATCTGCAGTATGAAAAAAGTAAAGTTCAGTCTAATATGCGCTAATTAATAAATATGCATGATGTAGGAGATTAGCTTGCAGATGTTCTGAATCTTACACCCGGGAGTAACTTTTGACAAATACTATATAGCTAGGTGGTAAAATGAAAATATTTTCTCTGCTGATTGGCTCACTGCTGTTCCACAAAGCAGAGAACATGATTCTATCAATGCTTTCATAAAGAGGAAATGCAGTAAGCACTATTTATATCTAATATATCCATGTAGCATAACACAGTTGTCATTTAGGGACTACAACTTTTCCTTCGAATAAAAAATCCCCCCTTATAAAGTTCCCCTTAACCACATTGATACACTGTATTGTGTACTGTACACTAACTGCACTGTATGTGTGTGTGTGTATATATATATATATATATATATATATACTGCTCGAAAAAATAACATATCAGATCTCAATGGGCAAAAATCTCATGCTGCATATCTATACTGATATGGACTGGGTAATGTGGTAGGAATGAAAGGATGGCACATCATTTGATGGAAATGAAAATTATCCACCTACAGAGGGCTGAATTCAAAGATACCCCGATAGTCAAAGTGAAAAAATTATGCAGCAAGCTATTCCATTCAAAAGTGTTCCTTTAATTTTTTTGAGCAGTGTATATATACTAAACTGCCTGCACGCCACTAACCTGCCTCTAACTATTATTCTCTCAATTATGACACTATATACAGCCGACATGTAAGTAGCCTAATATATCGTCCTCTACCCTACTTTTCGATGTACACTGCCCTACCTACTACTGACCTATGTACACTGTCCTGCATACCACTTAAACCTGTATGCTGCTGTACATCCTGCTGATCCCTGTACGCTGCTGTACATCCTGCTGACCCCTGTACCCTGCCGTACATCCTGCTGACCCATGTACCCTGCCGTACATCCTGCTGACCCCTGTACCCTGCCGTACATCCTACTGACCCCTGTACCCTGACGTACATCCTGCTGACCTCTGTACACTGCCCTACATACTACTTACAGCCAGCAAGGCCTGAAACTAGTTAGACTTGTGGGGGTGGCTAATGCTAACTTTGAGGAAGGCTAAGTTTATAATTTTACAGTGACAACAATAATTTGTTATATTTTTTTTTTTATAAGTTTTCTCCATGCCACCTTTGTCCTTACTTTGTATTGGGGCTTGCTACAGTAGTTAGACCGGAGTTCCACCAGAAAGTGGATCTTCCTCTTTACATAGTTACACAGTTACATAGTTAGTTAGGTTGAAAAAAGACACGAGTCCATCCAGTTTAACCACAAAAAAATAAACAAACAAAATGAAAAACACAGTACAATCCCATATACCCAACTCCATACCCACAGTTGATCCAGAGGAAGGCAAAAAAACCCAGCAGAGCATGATCCAATTTGCTACAGCAGGGGAAAAAATTCCTTCTCGAGAGGCAATCCGATTTACCCCAGATCAACTTTACCTACAAATCTTAGTACTCAGTTATTTTATGTACATTTAGGAAAGAATCCAGGGCTTTCTTAAAGCAATCAAATGAGAACCACGAGGGAGGGAGTCTGTTCCACATTTTCACAGCTCTTACTGTAAGGAAACCTTTCCGTATTTTCCTCTAGATGTAAAGTGTGCCCCCTTGTCCTCAGTGTTGACCGTAAAGTGAATAACTTAACACCAAGTTCACTATATGCAGTGGCGGAATTATAGGAGTCGCTGAGTGCGCCATGGCGACCGGGCCCCTTGCTGTAGGGGGCCCTCGAGGGCCCCCTGTATACAGTGCTTTGAGGGGAGAAACGGAGACAAGCTCCCGACCTGATCCCAGGCCGAGCTGTAATCTGCACTCTGCGGGGAGCTCGTCACATTCATTACAATGTAAAAGCACAGTGTGTGCTCTTTGTCTCCCCCTACAGTGCAGTACCCGGCAGGAAGAGCTGTTAAGGTAAGACTGCCGTTTTTATCTACTGTGTGTGTGTGTTTATATGTATGTGTGTTTGTGTGTGTGTGTGTTCATATGTGTGTGTGTTTATGTGTGTGTGTTCATATGTGTGTTTGTTCATATGTGTGTGTGTGTTCATATGTGTGTGTGTTCATGTGCATATGTATGCGAGTGTGCATGCCATATGTGTATGAATGTGTGTGCATGTGTGTATGTGAGTGTGCATGTATGTGTTAATGGTGGTGCGTCCATAAGAGCGCAGGGCATCGCCCCCCTCTCTCCACCCACCCCCTGGCTGTGTTTGATGGCACAGTGGGTGCATTTGACGGGAACAGTGGCTGCATTTGACGGGAACAGTGGCTGCGTTAGACGGGCGCAGTGGCTGCGTTTGACGGGCACAGTGGCTGCGTTTGAAGGGCACAGTGCCTGCGTTTGAAGGGCACAGTGGCTGCATTTGACGGCACAGTGGCTGCATTTGACGGCACAGTGGCTGCGTTTGACGGGCACAGTGGCTGCGTTTGACGGGCACAGTGGCTGCGTTTGACGGGCACAGTGGCTGCGTTTGACGGGCACAGTGGCTGCGTTTGATGGGAACAGTGGCTGCATTTGATGGGAACAGTGGCTGCATTTGATGGGAACAGTGGCTGCATTTGATGGGAACAGTGGCTGCATTTGATGGGAACAGTGGCTGCATTTGATGGGAACAGTGGCTGCATTTGATGGGAACAGTGGCTGCATTTGATGGGAACAGTGGCTGCATTTGACGGGAACAGTGGCTGCATTTGACGGGCACAGTGGCTGCTTTTGACGGGCACAGTGGCTGCTTTTGACGGGCACAGTGGCTGCGTTTGATGGGCACAGTGCCTGCGTTTAAAGGGCACAGTGAGACTGCATTTTTTTTTTTAAGAATTTTTCAGTTTGCTTGCGCCCCCCCAAAAATGTTGAGCACCAGCCACCACTGGTTTATATGTGTGTGCATATGTGCATTTATATATATGTATATAAACAGTGTATGTGTATGTATGTATGTATACATGACCCCCTATATGTGTACAATCAGAACCGATTTTTTTATTTTTTTGCTTGTTCATAGTACTAGCAAAAAAATGCTGTTCCACTGAAAAGCAATCCATGCTCAGATCGCTTTTCAGAGGCATTTGACAGCTGGTAAAGAGGCAATGTGTTGCCTCCTGACTGCCTGTTTTAACCCCTTAAATGCATCATCACTAAGCTGAAATGCACACAGTTGCAGGGTGGTTGCAGTGCAGCCCCATTCACCTAGGGCAGTGATGGAGAACCTTGGCACCCCAGATGTTTTGGAACTACATTTCGCATGATGTTCATGCACTTTGCAGTGTAGTTGAGCATTATGGGAAATGTGGTTCCAAAACATCTGGGTTGCCAAGGTTCACCTTCACTGACCTAAGAGTATACTTCAAGGGTGCCCTGGCTGGAAAAATATTGAGAAACACTGGCATAGAGGAACCAATCTCTCCATTTTCCTGCATCCGCTGAATGCCTGCGGGAGGGAGAGGAGGAGAAGCAGGCGGAATGGAGAAATTGGTTCCTTTTATATGCAACCAACCACTAGCGACCGGGTCCTGTTGTTCCGCCACCGACCTAGAAGAAAAGAGCCCTGTCCGGGGGGTCAGGGGGGCCCTTCATGGTTTCTTGCATCGGGGCCCTGAAAGTTCTAGTTATATTGGATTTAACCAGAGCTATCTGACTGAGCTCTGAATGGTGCACCCAAGAGGAGGTCAAAGACAGCGCTGCAAGACCAGTCTTAGGGGGGGTGTCAGTGATGTAAGGGGGTGAGAATACAGTCAGGTAACGGGACACTGATATTCACTCTGTGGAAGGTGCTCCAGAGTCCTGCAACACACATGCACGCACACACACTATTTTAAATGCAAGTTGGAACTCTGTGGACAGTGATTGATGTAATAAGGGACTATGATGTAAAAGGAGAACGTATTTGCGCCCGATGCTGGCAATGCGCGCCGCGCGTAAGTTGAACGTCCGGCGCAAAGTTACTCCTCATAAAGCAGGTTTAAGTCAGCAGCAGACGTGCACAGGTCAGCTGTAGAGCAGCTACAGCAGCACCGTTACGGATGAGCTGAGCAACCACACTTGCAGGACAACACATTCGTATGCCAACATGCCAGGGGCAGCAGTGGTCCTAGCACTTCTACTGTGGCCACAGGCACGGAGGAGGAGAGCACGGGAGAGCATATACCGAACGTGCATTAACGTCTTTGGCATGGGGGAATTGGAGGTGTATCGCATCTTCAGATTCAGCCCTAAAGCCATCCTGGAAATAGCCACAGCCCTGCATGATGACATCACCAGCAAGACACACCGCTCACAAGCAGTGCAGCCACTGGTCAAGGTACTGGCAACACTCCATTTCCTTGCCAGTGGATCTTTTCAGCGTACAAGTGGAGTAGTCGCTGGGATGTCACAATCCACCATGAGCAGACGTGTGCACCAGGTTGTCCCCGCAATCCTCAGACGCATGTCCTACCACATCATCAAACCCACCAATGAGCATCTGCGGCAGAAGGCAATGCAGGATTTCTACAGAATAGCATGATTCCCACACACCATCGGGGCCATTGATTGCACACATGTGGCACTATGCCCCCCGTGCCACAGAGCACATATACCGCAATCGTAAGCATTGGCATTCCATCAACGTACAGGTGATAGCCAATGCCAAATACCTCATATGGCACGTCTGTGCCAAACACCCCGGGTCCAGCCATGACAGCTACATATACCGTCAAAGCAACATCCCAATGGAATTCAAACAGAACATGTACAGGGACAGCTGGTTGGTTGGTGAGTGACATGGGAGTCAGGCATGACTGTCCGACCCCATGATGCAGACATCACGAGGGGCACATGCATGGCTAACATCCTCCTGTCTTTTCCCTTCCAGGTGACTCGGCATATGCACTTGGGCCCCATCTCCTGACTCCATTCTGGGATCCCCAAACCAGAGGAGAGAGAAAATACACATACATACACATGCAGTGGTGGAGCGCACATTGGCCTCCTGAAGTCGCGCTTCCGATGCCTGGATACGTCCGGGGGGGCCCTGTTGTATTCCCCAAACTTTGTGTGCCAGATCATCGGTGCATGTTGTGTGCTGCACAACTACGCCATGAGGAAGGGCCTGGAGATTGATATATGTGATGACCTGACCCCCCAACCACACAGTCCCCCCCGCCCGAGGCTATCCCGTCTGCTGAGGGAAGAGCAGTCAGGAGGGTCCTCGCGGTAGGCATCTTTGCACGTTAAACACACACATTCATCATGGCACACGGCCAATGCACGCATGCACACCACTGTCCCTAGATCACACACACCACATCCACATCACATTGGATTAGCCCAAGTCCACCATGCAGGACTTGGGAGCAGCAACGCCGCGCCAAGGCCCCAATGGTGTCACTGTACATTCATACCACATTCACACGGTCGTGGGGATAACTTCTCCCCAACGACCGAGGGTGACACCCCTTACTGGCAGGAATGCCACCCCCACATTCACACACCATTCACACTGTAGCCTGCACTCCTCATCGTGTGCAGATATTACAAAATAAATAAACTCATAACCTGAGTATCCAAAAAAAAGGAAAAACTCATAACCTGAGTATCAAAAAAAAAGGAAAAACTCATAACCTGAGTATCCAAAAAAAATATATAAACTCATCACGTGAGCACAAAATAAAAAACAAAAATGGCACTCATGCACTCATCTGCCCTGTCATGGGCTACACCTGGTGCCACGGCCCCGGCCCCTAACTGCCTGGGGGAGCCTCAGGTGGGGGGTGGGGCATCAGGAGGTGGAGGAGCATCCCCTGGACTCTCCCTGGCCGTGCGCGCCCCTAGCGCCAATTGGCGCTCACTGCCTATTTAAGGAAGTGCTCTGACCTAGACCCATTGCGGACTGATCTTCAGCGTGTACCCTGTTACTTGAATCCTGCTCTTGTCTTGCTGATCTCCTGTTGCTGAACCCAGCTTGCTCTGACCCCGCTACTGACTACTCTGACTACTGGTTCCTGACCCTGGCTCCCCACCTGACGCTGCTACTGCCTGCTGCCTGGTACCTCGCTGCCCGCCTTCCTCTTGACCTGGCTACCCGCACGACCCGCATTGGCTTCCAGTGCCTGCGATCCAGCAACCCTGAATGCCTGTGACTTGCTCCTGCGACTTACTGCAAACTCCCTGCTGCAAGGCCCTCAGGAATTACATCTCGTTGGATCTTCAGC
The DNA here is from genome assembly GCA_029574335.1 of Rana kukunoris. Taxonomy (NCBI): domain Eukaryota; kingdom Metazoa; phylum Chordata; class Amphibia; order Anura; family Ranidae; genus Rana; species Rana kukunoris. Next base: position 246,413,193 of record CM056059.1, read on the forward strand.
GCTCTGCTGTCGGAGTCCTTACCCACAGGCACTCGTGTTCCTCCAGTCCCTTGGTGTCCTCTGTTCCATCTCCGGCGGTGCCAGGGCTGGAGATACAAGAGAGGCCGACCTCGTCATCTCAGTCTCCTATCAGGTACGTGACACCTAGTTTTACATGTTTCCTTCCTGGGGGCAGGAAAAGCTTTGGGCCGTGTGTATGGGGAGGCCCTTGAGGGACTTTCCCTGATAAGGGAGGAAGGTGAGGGGCTACCCCTGATGGGGGAGGAGAGGGAGGGGCTACCCCTGATGGGGCAGGAGGGTTGGGAGGGTACAGGGATGGTGGGATACTCCATGAGGTACACGACTCCCTCGAGGTCCCCATGCTCCTCCACCACTTCCTCTAGATGAGAGGAGTGGGCACTCTCCTGTGGGGATGCCGTGGGTCGCCCAGCAGCCGACGACGGCCTAGCTCCCTCCAGCACATCTGTGGATGACACAAAACATTCACATGTTGGTGGACCCACACACTTGTCACATGTTCCCTTCCATCCCCTCACATGCTACACACCGAATAGGAGATAAAACACACTTACCTGTCCTCAAGGCCTGGTCACCAGTGTCATAGCCCCCAATGCCCTCCACCTGCTCCCAATGCAGGCATTGGGCGATGGCCTCCTCCCCATCAGTCAAACGCTCAGATGTGGCTGGTCCTCCTCCTGTGCCCCTGGTGTGGCTCCTTATATGCACCAGCTTTTCACGGACCTTACGTCTCATAATTTTTTTCCCAAAATCCTAAGGCTTTCTGGTCTCATGCCCGACCGTATTCACCTGAAGGGTGATCTCCTCCAAAATCTCCCTCTTCTGTGCCTTGCTGGTCTGGGCACTTTGGGCACCATGGAGGAACTGGTCATATTTGGCCATTCCAGTCACAATGAAAGCCCTCTACTCGTCAGAAAAAATCCTCTTCCTCCTCTCCTTGCCTCCATTCCTAGCTTCCGCCATCGCCCAGCAAAAGTACCTTGCTTCAGGGGGGAAAACAAGCAGGATGTACTTTTGCGCATGACGGGCGCAGGTCTGGGCATATTTATGCGCTCAACGTAAGCCGGTGGGCCGACTTATCCCAGGAAGTTGTGCGGGCGTAGTTGTGAGCATGCGCATAGGGATGCAAATCGTACGTCCATGTCACTGCGCCGTTTTAGATACGTCGGGCGTAAAGCATTTGACCACGCTCGGATGATCATTTGCATAAGATCACACCCACTTCCACTTATGCTGCCTTACGCCGACGAAATTACGTTATGCCGGGGCATCGTTGGGAGCATTTTCATTGTGAATAGTGTGCTCGCCGCTCTGCGCCTCATCGGCGTAGCGCATATTCGCTACCCTACGCCTGCCTAAATATGCGCCGATCTACCCGAATCTAGCCCTTTGTATCTACAGTATATTTGTGAGCATGTAATATATATATATATATATATATATATATATATATATATATGTATATATATTTGATTAAAGAAGAATTGGTTAGAGTGAATTCATAGTTCATAGGATTTATATAGTTAACTCTGACTACCACATTCACAATTATTTTGACTTTTACTTTTTTTTTGTTTACAATTAATAGATTTTTTTTTAATTTTTTTTATTGATTATTTGATGATTGCTTAAAACACATACAGCATGAGTTCACAGACAGTAGTTATTAGGCCGCGTACACACGATCGAATCTATCTGGTGGAAACGGTCTGACAGACCGTTTCAGCAGACAGATTCGATCGTGTGTATGGGCGGACAGACAGATTTTGCCAGCAGACAGATTTTAAAGCATGCTTTAAAATCTGTCTGCTGGGAATCCATCCGTCCGATATGTCTGCTGGTTAGTACGCTAACCAGCAGACATATCTGCCCGCATATGCGTCTAATGAATTCGACACATGCGCGGAAGTGTTTTACTTCCTGGTGCGGTGACGTGGCGGCGTCAACGTCATCGCCACGTCACCGCGCTGTCTGCCGGCGGGGATTTTGGTTTGATCGTGTGTACAGCGATCAAACCAAAACAGCCCAGCAGACAAATCTGATCAAATCAGTCTGTCAGACCGATTTGAACAGATTTATTTGGTCGTGTGTACGCTGCCTTACCTACAGATAAACTATTGGTGATAATGCAGCATTCCATGGTTTTTCCTACACATTCAAGTGTCACTTCATGCTTACAAACTTTTTTTTATTCACATGCAGATAATCACATACACAATACCATTTGTATTTCTCTTTTCGATAAAATGTGTGTTGTTATATTCAGTATAATATATATATATATATATTTCACAGGTCAGCTTATTGTGTTTTTTTGCATTTTTTAAAGTTTAACTAAATTATTTTATAATCCTGGCTTTACCTGCTATACTAAATTCTATATTGCACAATAAAAAGAAGAGACAAACTACAAATCTCCTTAGAGTCGGTTCACACTGGGGCGACACGTCTTCCAGCACGACTTTCAGAAGCAACTTCAACACGACATGAGCATGAACCACAGGGCGATCTGGGGCGATTTACAACACGGCTTGAAGTCCTTTTCAGGTCAGGAGACATTCCAGTGGCCAATAAAACAACAATCAGCTCTGGGAGAGGGAGGGGGAGGGAGAGGTTTGCCTGAGAAATGTATGTTATCTTGCTGAAAGGTCGCTTTAATTAAAACAGTGATCAGACTTGGAAGCAACTTCCATTGAAATCAATGGGTACAAATCGCCTAGAAGTCTGTTTGAAGTAGTACAGGAACCTCTTCTGAAGTCGGAGCGACATGAGTAGTGTGTATTAACACCGCTCCCATTCACTTACATTGCTTTTCTGGACAGCACGACTTGGGACGACTTGAGACGACTTCAAGTCTGATCCCAAGTCGCCCCAGTGTGAACCGACTCTTACATTCAAGGTAAAATATTTGTGATAATGAGTTTAGCTCAACATTTTAAGTTTCAGAGGAATGCATAAAGAGCTGATCGATAAACATAGACAATCCTTTTGGCTACTTTATCCTCTGATTTAAGTATATCTTTCTACTAATTTTTAATTTAAGAGCAACGATCTAATCCTTGTTTTTTGTGACACTGATTAGTTGTTTACTATCTAAAATTGGAAATGCTTTAGAACATTTTAACAGAAATTGCTTTACAAATTAAATCCTGCAATACAGAAAGGATTCTCTAAAGAAAAAATAAAATAAAATGTTGCCTTGGGCAAACACTTTTCATGAAAAATAGCACTATCAGGCTGTGCTTTCTACAGTTTCCCTGATTTCAAAGTCCAAGTTAAAAAATACTTTTATAAATGAAAACTAATAATTGTGTACAGTATTATTACTAGAGTTGGGCCGAACTCCTCCGGATCGGTTTGTGCCAGAACTCTTGAACATCTCAAAAGTCCGGACCAGAACCATGAACCCTATTAAAGTCTATGAGACCGAACTTGAAGAATCCAAAGTGCCCATTTTGAATGCTTATATGCAAGTTATTGGCCAACAAAAGTGTATGAGGGCCCGGGTAATGCCCTGGGGGACATGTATTAATGCAAACTTTCAAAATTGTCTGCCTTGTTTACTTTATAGTACAAAAAATAAAATGCAGTGGTGATCAAATACCACCAAAATAAATCTCTATGTGAAGGAAAAAAATGGCATTGAATTTATTTGGGTACATAGTTACATGACCGTGCAATTGTCCGGTAACGTAATGCAGTGCTGAATTGCAGAAAAAGGCCTGGTCAAGGAGGCAGAATTATGGTTCCAGTAATCCATGTCCTTAGTCTGCTTGCCTTCAAACTGTTTGCAGGCTTTCTTGTGTATCATCTTTAGAAGAGGCTTTCTTCTGGGAAGACAGCCATGCAGACCAATTTATTACAGTGTGTTACGTATGGTCTGAGCACTGACAGGCTGACCCTTCAACCTCTGCAGAAATGCTGGCAGCACTCATACATCTATTTCCCACAACCTCTGGATATGATGCTGAGCATGTGCACTGAACTCCTTTGGTTGATCATGACGAGGCCTGTTCTGAGTGGAATCTTTCCTGTTAAACCACTGTATGGTCTTTGCCACCGTGTTGCAGCACAGTTTCAGGGTCTTGGCAATCTTCTTATAGCCTAGGCCATGTTTATGTAGATGTACATTTTTTTCTCAGATCCTCAGAGTGTTCTTTGCCATGAGGTACCATGTTGAACTTCCAGTGACCAGAGTGAGAGTGATAACACCAAATTGAATACACTTGCTCCCCATTTACACCTGAGACCTTGTAACAATAACGACCAGAGAGGAAAAATGGCTAATTGGTCCCAATGTGGACATTTCCACTTGGGGGGGTGAATCACTTTTGTTGCCAGCGGTTTAGACATTAATGGCTGTGTGGTTATTTTGAGGGAACAGCACATTTTCACTGTTATACAAGCTATCCCCTCACTACATTACATTGTAGCAAGGTATATATGTAGCGCCATGCTCCCATTGAGTAGGCGCTATGTGTTAAATTCTAGTTGCCTGAGCTGTAGTTTAGATTGGAAGGATTATGCTAAATTGTTGGTTCTGTTTCAGTTCAGCTGGGTTGCACAATTTCCCCCTTGACAGTGTGTGTTGCTGTTACCACAGGTCAAGGTTGGAAAAGCAGCAGGCTGGATGCATTGGGTATCTCTTCCCCAGAACCAGCTCAGGGGGCGTGGTCAACCCACTGTGCATTCTGGGAGGGGTACTTAAGGGGCAGACTCCGTTTTGGCAGGGTTTGTCTTCCAATCCTGACCTGATGGCCCTCCTGGCCTCAGGGATGTGCGAGCTGTTTCATAGCCTCGGGGCCGGCTGGCCCAAGGCCTCGCAACTGAGAGTGGGCCCAGGAGTTTCTGGGGCCTACTAATCCAGGGATGGTCTTTCGCTATCTTACCTACGGGAGGAAGCTGAACCGGTGGGATTCAATTGGGATTCAACTATCCTGGCAAATTTACCTCGCTGTGCTTGGAACTATACAAAGTGTGAGTGTGGTTACACGATCTTGTGGCAGAAGATTGTGGGACAGCCAGGAAACACTTATCAAGCCTGTGGCAGAGACTTTGATGAGCTTCGCACCACCTGCTAGGCCGGTGAGAGTAGGCCTATTTGGTGGTTGCTGAAATCCAGTGTGGAGTTGAGTTTATTCTCTGGATTTATTCTCTGGATCTGAGTTGTACCCGTGAGCCGCAAAGCTTTCCATTTCCATTTCCATTTACCCCTCATATTGTGATGATTTGGGGTATTTTTGCTGGTAACGCCAAACAATGACTTTACTCCACTCAAAAAGTCTGTTTCAGGGCTTTTTTTGTCCACTTTTATTGAGTGAGGTGCGGCTGACCTACAGCTACAGACAAATTATTTGCTTCAGGCAATGTTTTAAGGCAGAGGTTGGTGCAGTAAAGGACTAAAATAAATCCTATTCTGTACAGAATTTTATGTTTTAGTGATTGCCAAAGTGCACATTCTAGAGGTGGAGAACTGGCAGATGGACAATGACCAGGGAAAATGGGCTTCAAGATATACCTGTATGTTTGTGTTGGGGAATGCCAGATGTGGATCTGCCAGCGTCCCAGTTCAACAAGAAGCAGGACAAATTTGTCTCCAGGGCAAAGGATCCAATGATGGATGCAGTGGCCTTAGTAGTACTATGGGATCAGTATGCCCTTACCTATATGTTTCCTCTGCTGAACTGGCTACCTGATCTACTTAACAGAATCCAAAGCAAGGGCATTCCAGTCATTCTTTTAGCTTCAAATTGGCCTTGGAGATTGTGGTACAGAGACCTTGCTAATTTGATACCAGACATTCCTTGGCCTCTGCCAGAGCTTCTGTTCCCTTAATGACGTTGCTGTTTAAACTCAGATATGATATGGGGCATTGCAGGTTCTGTTTTCCCAACAATGCTTAAATCTTGTAAATATACTTCCTGCAAGATTTATTATCTTACATGGAAGGCTTATTAGTGATGTTGAGACTTTGGAGGTTTTCTTTCATGACTTTTCGTGTTTACAGCATTTAGACGTTAGCCCCATCAAAGGTCAGGAATCTGCATCTGCCTTCTTTTTCAACGCCCTCTTGTTATGGATTAATTAATTCATACATTCTGTTAAAGGAATGCACACGTTTCTCTTCTGTTCAGTCCCCACTTCAACAGTGCCATTTAAACCTAGTCTAGTTGATTTTACATCAACTTCTTTTGAATCTTTTCAGGACATCTCCTAATATTGCCATGTAAGTTAGCTTCCTTGTGGTCGTCCCTTCAGCTAGAAGGATCTCAAAGTTTGCAGCATTCGCCTGCAAGAGCCCCATTTAAGCTTGCACAAAAGACAAGGTTTTGGGACCAATGGCTTTGTTTTTTTTTATCAAAGTTGTCTCCGTTTTTCATCTTAATATGTTTGTGTTGCTTTCTTTGTACCCAGCTTTGGCTTATTTCAAGGATATTTTTCTTCATTATTTGGATATCATGAGGACCTTCAGAGTTCACTTTTCAGTCAGGCCCCGTACACACGGCAGAGAACCTCGACGGGCAGAACACATCGTTCCGCCCGTCGAGGTTCTCTGCCGGCCGTCAGAATTGGCGACCCGCCCGTCGGGAAAGGCAACCAGCCATTCATCCCGACGGGCCATCGAGCAAATAAAGAACCTGTTCTCTATTTGCTCGACGGGTTTCCCGACGGGCGGGGCTCGCCGACAGTGTACACACGGCCGAGGTTCTCGACAGATTACGGCTCCCAGCGAGGTTCTCGCTGGTTTCTGCCGAGAACCTCGGCCATGTGTACGGGGCTTTACTCTGTTTAAGCAAGCAGAATTCCTGTATGTTATTCCAGGAGTCCTAGAAGATGTTCTCCAGCTTTCATTTCTATATTTTCTAATTGGCTTCTACAAGTTGTTGTGCAGGACTGTATGTTCAAGATGAAATGTCTCCTATTCAAGCTACAACCTATTCCAATTGGGAAGTGAGTACTTCTTGGACTTTTAATTATCAGGCTTCTATCATTCAGATTTGTAAGACTGGAACCTCATCTTTTGTTTGCACATTTTCTATGTTTTACAACGTTGAGGTGTCTGTCTCTCTGCAGATGATGATTTTGGATCAAAGTAAATCTTTGTTTCTTTGTTTAGTATTTTTTGTATGTGTCCACAACTCTGTTTGGGCTACTTTTGATCACCTTTTGCTGCTTAACAATATGAATAAAAAATAGAATCTTTGTATTCATCTTAAAATTGTTTTCTCTGAGTCCTTTGAAGGACACAGCTCCTTCCCCTCATTTAATGACTTTACTTTTTGGATTGCTTGCTATGACTGCCTAGGTGTGTGGTGGTAGGGGTTATAGCCATAAAGGGATAGGCCTTCAGTTTCTAGTGTCTAGTGTCTACTTCTGTAAGCAGCAGTGAACTTCTACATTGCCAAATAACATGTCCACCAATAAACTCTCAGAAAAGTATTTTATGGAGAGTAACAATATCCAATTTTTTTAATGAAAATTCTCAGTCGAATGAGGTAGTGTGATGGAGCGAAATAAAATGTCTATGTTATCTTTCTCTTTTAACCACTCAAATAACACGTTCCGTTCTTTTATTACTTTCTTTCTTTTCTTTCTTGTTGCAATGTGTGTGTGGGTATATATATATATATATATATATATATATATATATATATATATATATATATATATATATATATATATATATATATATATATATATAAATGTGTATTTCAGTAATAACGTGAGAAAGATGAAAAACAGTGAAGTGAAGATGAAAAACAGTTGTCAATCAACTACTGCTCCATAACCCACTCCTTCCCTCCTCCCATCGAGCAAAGGGAATATGGCGACTGAAAGCCCTGGAATGCGAAGCCTCGTGGCCAGAAACAGATGTAATAAGAGAAAACCATATGAATGAGCCAATCGAATTGAGGAGCGCCTGGTGCGGAACAAAGTCTGATCAACTTTGAAATATGGTAAGAGAAGTGTGTTTTATTCCTTACCTGTGTTATTCTGCCTAGACGCCCTTGTTTCGCTCACGGTAAATCTGCTGCTTCTAGGCCATGAAAAGATGGCTAATTTCTTGTCCAAAGTTGATTTAATGAGAACCTGTCGACCTATTCTGCCGGCTGATATTTTATGTTATGTTGTGTTCTATGTTGACTTGAATGTGGCTATTTCAGCGGATGTCTGAATGAGAAGGGGGTGACACAGTTGCCTTGTCAGCCTATTTTGCAGAGATTGATTCGGAGAGGGTGTACAGTAATAGAGACACAGATACCTTGTCAATTCTCTGTAGAAAAGACGCTGGTTCAAAGATGGTGTACGGAAATTATATTTATAGATATGTAATATAGAGACACAGATACCTTGCCAAAATATATATACTGATCCAGAGACGGAGTGGAGACATATTTGTGTATACCCTGTTTCTCTGAAAATAAGCCCTACCCCGAAAATAAGACCTAGTGTGAGTTTCTGGGGTGGCTGCAACATAAGCCCTACCCCAAAAATAAGCCCTTGTTAAAGCTCTTGTAAAAACATGTAATCCGTTCTGTAAATAGATTATATAATGTGTTTTAGTAAATCTCCCCCACTGACACTGATAGTGATTACAAGGCAGAATTATTATTTTTTTAGCCACTAGAGCTCTGGAATGTTTTAACCCCTCACGACCCTTTACGACCAGGGCATTTTTTGCTATTCAGCACTGTGCTACTTTTAGTGGCAAGTCATGCAATACTGTACATAAATTAAATTTGTATCTTTTTTCCCCTCATAAATAGAGCTTTCTTTTGATGGTATGTGGTCACCACAGTTTATTTTACATTGTTTTGCCATATAGAAATAAAAATAGAGCAAACATTTTGAATAAATAAATACATTTATATTTTGTCATTTTTTGTGTCATAAAACATATCCAATAAAACCAAAGTATAAGTCTAGGGTGAGAAATGCAGCAGCTACTGTAAGTGGATATGAGAGAGGGTCAACAATGCCCATTTGCAGCTTCACTGTGCCCATCGCAAGCCTCACTGTGCCATTGCAAACCCCACTGTGCCCAAAAAAAACCTCACTGTGCCCATTACAAACATCACCACTGTGCCCATTACAAACATCACCACTGTGCGTGCGTTTTTCTTGCATCCCACCCACTTAACACTCCCCTGATTTTTTTCTGGGGAGTAGCCTCTATATGTACTTCATATTAACCCAATTATAAGTATGTTATTACATCTTACGGTGCGACTCAAGCGACTTTAATTGCGAGTTGCTGTAGCAATATCTGTAGTTTAGGTTTCTGTTTGTCCTTTATACCCATTGTTTGACCACCATCAAACTGGATTAGATAACGTTAACCTCTTCAGACCCATGCTCAGTTTGCCCAACACCAATTATCATTGCGAGGACACATTGAGCATTTCCCTTTTTTCCCTACCACCTCGAACTCTAATCCTCTGCCCCCATTTGGGCTATCCCTTATGGCTAGCAGTTGCCGCTATGGGTTACAGTATGCCACTATTTAAAGTTCTTGCCCACATATGCCTATAGCACTCAAGATTCGTTTTGCTGGTCCACCCTGGTGTCCATTATCCATGAGGCACCATCATACAATGTGTACTGTATCTATATGCTAACTATTGTATTCTCCTTTTAAATTGTTTATTTTATCTTATGTTGTTTAATTGTAATTTGTTCCCTTCATTAGGGCTCAGCTACTTGCTATCCCCCGTCAGCTCCAGGTGAGGTTTTGCCATCCCTGGCAAGTCCTCCGATGGTTAATCACCCTGGTGATTTCAACAGCCCCGCCCCCGGGGCTGTAACCTTTCACTTGGTTTCCTGTTCTGGGGCTATTTAAGGCACACTCCATGTGGATGCTTTTACTCACAGCGAAAGGGATGCCGATTCTCGGGATCACTGTGTGATCTACCCAATCCACAGTAAGTTACCCATTTACTTGCATATAGCTGTCTGTTCATGCCTGCCCTGGTCGCCCTGGTAGCTCAAAAAATGTGCTGAAAAGCTTGGCTTATACTCAAGTATAAATGGTATATAATAATTGGTTTGTGTGAAAGTTATAGCATCTACAAATAATAGTATATATATTTGATCCTGATGTATATTTCTTGAGGCCCGAAAATACCAGGACAGTACAAATTCCCCCCAAATTACCTTTTTTTGGAAAGTATACAGAGGCATTTAGTAAGAAGCATGGCAAGATTTAGGAGTTTTAATTTTTTGTTACAATTTTTTTGAAATTAAGAAATTGAATAAAAAAATGTTTTCACTTTATTTTTTTTACATACTGTTACCAGTTTAGTACAGTGTCATCATATGACTGATGTGGAGGTGATCAGGGACACTGACTGGTGATAGTATGTTAAAATCAAAAATACATTTTTCAACCCGATTATTGTTAAGCCAGCCTTGCCTACACACGATTGTGGAAAAAAAATGCCCTTGCAGCTGCTTTTAATGATTTTGTGTTATTAAAAGTTTGGTGAGGGATGATTCGCACTTTTCAGTCTGTTACAGAGTGATGAATGTGCTATCTCCATTACAAACGCTAGTTTTACTTACTTCTGAGCATGTGCGTTATTTTTCATTAAAGCTCATACATGACCATTTTTTAGGACGATAAAAACGACAACGTTAAAAATTATGCAAAAATGTACCCTAACACTAATGCCCTGTACACACGATCGGTAAATCCGAGGAAAACGGACCGATGGATTTTTTTCATCAGATATCCGATGAAGCTGACTTTCATCAGTCTTGCCTACACACCATCAGTTAAAAAAAACAGTTATGTGAGAACGCAGTGACGTAAAACACTACAACATGCTGGATTTTTTTCATCAGATATCCGATGAAGCTGACTTTCATCAGTCTTGCCTACACACCATCAGTTAAAAAAAACAGTTATGTGAGAACGCAGTGACGTAAAACACTACAACATGCTGAGAAAAATTAAGTTCAATGCTTCTGAGCATGCATCGACTTGATTCTGAGCATGCGTGGATTTTTAACCGTTGGACTTGCCCACAGACGATCGGTTTTTACTATCAGTTTTTTAACCATCAGATCATTTTAAAACAGGTTCTAAGTTTTTTCACCGATGGCAAAAAAAACGATGGGGCCCACACACGATCGGTTCGTCTGATGAAAACGGTCCATCGGACTGTTTTCATCAGACGAACCGATCGTGTGTACGTGGCATTACCTTGTCACTGACCTAGATCAAACCTTGACCTATTTTTAGTCCCTTTACATGTAGGTAGGGGGATAAATATTTTCCAGTGTACACAAACAGCAAACCATTAAAAAAAACGAAAATAAAAAAATATATATATTTACTTTTTCCTGAGTAATCTGTTGCGGATAAAGTATCCCATTTTTTATACAAGTTCAGCAGAGCTCAAGCCATGCACAGTACCACTTAGGCCGCGTACACACGATCGAATTTGTCCGCTGAAAACGGTCCGATGGACCGTTTCAGCAGACAAATCCGATCGTGTGTACGGGCTAGCGGACAGATTTGTCCATCGGACAAATTTCAAAGCATGCTTTGAAATTTGTCCGCTACAAACCTGTCCGTCGGATATGTCCGCTGGTTAGTACGGGAAACCAGCGGACATATCCTCCCGCACATGCGTCGTATCCTGTGAATGGATCAGACGCATGCGCGCGGAAGTGTTTACTTCCTGGTGCGTGACATAGCGGTGACGTGGCGGCGTCAACGTCACCGCCGCGTCACCACGCTGTCTGCCGGCGGGGATTTTGATCCGATGGTGTGTACACGCCATCGGACCGAAATCCAATGAGACATGTCCGCTCTAAACTGTCCGTCGGACAAGTTTGAGCGGACATATCTCATCGTGTGTACGAGGCCTTAGATTCATCCTTATAATTTAGGATCTCTGGTGTGATAGAGTTGTGGATATACCCAAACCAGCCTCCTCAGCTCCTCATTGCCCAACACTTCTCTAAGTTCTAAACGCCATTTATGCAATAATTAAGAGCATCAATCTTGTAAAAAAAATTGCCTTGTGCAGGGGAAAAGTACTAGGAAGTAGGGGCCAGATTCTCGTAGATGCGCACATATTTATGCAGGCATAGCGCATCTCAGATGCACTACGCCGACGTAACGCGGAGAGGCAAGTACCGTATTCTCTGAGCAAATGCGTTCCAAGATGCGCCTGCTAGCGGAAATTCATCGGCGTAAGCCTGCGTAACTTCAAAGTAGGAGGGAAGTGGGCGTGATGCATTCTAATGAAGCGTGACCCCATGCAAATAAACGCCAGAACGAACGGAGCATGCGCCGTGACATGGATGACCCGCGCCGTGAGGTGGATGACCCGTGTCGTGAGGTGGATGCCCTCTGCGCATGCGCAAAGCCTCCCTACGATTCGCCGGCCCATCGTATAAATAATGCGCCCACACATGCGCCCGTGCAGCGCAAAAGTCTCCCATTCTTTGGTTTGGCCTGGGAAAACTTTTGCAGGACCATGGCTGCTATTGGGAAAGAAGGGAGGAAGAAGAATTTCTCACCAGAGGAGAGGGCCATCGTGATTGCGGCCATATAGAAATATGATTCCCGGCTCCATGGTGCTGACAGTGCGCGGACCAGCAAGTACCGGAGGGATGAAATTTTAAAGAAAGGGGGCTTGCCAGGTGAATGCCCTCTCACACGAGGTCCGGACACCACAGGACATTCTCAAAAAATGAATGACCTGCGGTGTCTAATGAAGGGCAAGCTGGCTACGAGAGCTCGGCATGCCAGGGGCACTGGAGGGGGGCCATCCTGCAACGTCTGCCTTACTGAGGAGGAGAAGGTGATGGCCCGCTGCCTGCAGAGGAAGCAGGTGGAGGGAGTCGGGGGCTTTGAGTCTGAAAAGCCAGCCATGAGGACAGGTAAGTGTGTTTTATATACTATCTGTTGTGTAGCATGTGTGGGGGTGGAAGGGAACATGTGCCAAGTGTGTGGGTCCACCAACATGTGCATCTTTTGTGTCATCCACAGATGTGTAGGATGGAGCGGGGCCATCTGTTGCTGCCAAGGCCCGTCAGGATCCATCCCCCGAGCATCCAGTCCCTCTGGCTGCCCCCCTGGAAGAGGTCTTGTTGGAGGGAAGTGGGCACACCTCTACGGAGGAGGTGGTTGAGGAGGAGCTTGTCGAGCAGGACCAGGAGCTCTACCTGGTTTTGGAGGAGGACCATGGGTTGCCCAGACCAGCCCAAGCCACCACCCCATATAGCTCCAGCCCATCAGTGTCCAACCCCAACCTCTCCAGTCCCTCCGATTCCATCCCCCTCATCTCCGGCCCCTCAACATCCTCCCCATATGCCAGGTCCCCAGCCACTCCCAGGAAGGCGACTAGGAAGACGAGGGGTGTTCCCCAGATCATGCCGGAACAGCTGGCCAGACAGCAGGACCAGCAGAATCGGCACCTTGCAGAGGTTGTTGGGGAGATGAGGCGCCTGGCCGACAGCCTGGCCTCCTCGGGACACCTAACGGATGCCATCCTAGATGTCGCTGGCAACAGAGCAGCGATGGTCACCAGCCTGGGGGAGCTGCAGGCGACCACCTCATACCTTGTGGGGAAGGTCAAAGCCCTGCGGCTTGCAGTCCAGGTGCAGACTGCTGTGCAGACCTGCATAGCGGTCGCCTTGGAGGGCATGCATGCAGCCAGGGAGGGACTTGGGGATGCTACTCCTCAACCTGATACCCCATCCCCCACCTGAGGCTGCCCCCAGGAAAGTGAGGGCCAGGAGCCTTGGCACCAGGTGGAGCCCACGCCAGGCCAAGTAATTATTTTATTGTTATTTATTGCTCTGGTGAAGAGCTTTATATTTTATTTTTGCTCTGGTCAAGAGCTTTTTATGTTATTTTTTGCTCTGGTCAAGAGCTTTTCTTTTGTTTTCTTGATACTGCACACGGTGCAGTGTGAATATTGTGTGAATGTGGGGGTGGCACTCCTGCCAGTAAGGGGTGTCACCCTCGGCCGTTGGGGAGAAGTTATCCCCACGGCTGTGTGAATGACGTGTGAATGGACAGCAACATCATTGGGGCCTTGACGCGGCGTTGCTGCTCCCAAGTCCTACATGCTGGACTTGGGCTAATCCAATGTGATGTGGATGTGGTGTGTGTGCTAGGGACCACACTGGTGTGCATGCGTGCATTGTCTGTGTGCCATGATGATTGTGTGTGTTTAACGGTCAAAGATTTGTAACACGAGGCAACTCCTGACTGCTCTTCCATCAGCAGACGAGGTCTCCACTGGCAGGGGGGGGCTGTCTGGTTGGGGGGTCAGGTCATCACGTAGGGCAATCTGCAGGCCCTTTCTCATGGCAATGTTGTGCAGAATGCAACATGCACCGATGATCTGACACACAAAGTTTGGGGAATACAAGAGGGCACCCGCGGACCTATCTAGGCATCGGAAACGGGACTTCAGGAGGCCAAATGTGCGCTCAACCACTGCACAGGTTTTGATGTATGCTTCATTGTATCTTCTCTCTCCTCTGGTTTGGGGATTCCGGAAAGGAGTCATGAGATGGGGTCCAAGTACATATGCCGCGTCACCTGGAAGGGAAAAGATGGGAGGATGTTGGTAGTGCATGTGCCCCTTGTGATGAGTGCATCATAGGGGGGACAGTCATGCCTGCCACCCATGTCACTCACCAACCAGCCAGCTGTCCCCATACATGTTCTGCTCAAAATCTGCTGGGATGTTGTTTTGACGGTATATGTAGCTGTCATGGCTGGACCCGGGGTCTTTGGCACGGACGTGCCATATGAGGTATTTGGCATCAGCTATCACCTGTACGTTGATGGAATGCCAATGCTTCCGATTGCGGTAAATGTGCTCCATGGCACGGGGGGCCTGTAGTGCCACATGTTTGCAATCAATGGCCCCGATGGTGCGTGGGAATCTGGCAAGTCTGTAGAAATCTGTCATTGCCTTCTGCCTCGGTTTCTCAGTGGTGGGTCTGATGATGTGATGGGACATGCGTCTGAGGATTGCGGGGATAACCTGGTGCAGACATCTGCTCATGCTGGTTTGTGAAATCCCAGCCACAACTCCACTTGTACGCTGGAATGATCCACTGGCCAGGGAATGGAGTGTTGCCAGTACCTTGACCAGTGGCTGCAGTGCATGTGAGCGGTATGTCTGGTTGGTGATGTCATCCTGCAGGGCTGTGGTTATTTCCAGGATGGCAGCAGGGCTGAATCTGAAGATGCGAGACACCTCCTCAACACCCATGCCAAAGAGGCTCATGCGCGCTCGGTAGATCCTCTCACGTGCCCCCCCTCCTCCTCCTTCTATGTGCCTCTTCCTCTGCATACATTAGTAGTGCTAAGACAATGCCGGCCCCTGGCATGTTGGCATACGAATGTGTTGTCCAGTAAGTGTGATTGCTCAGCTCGTCCGTTATGGTGCTGCTGTAGTTGCTCTCCAGCTGACTTGCACACGGTCTTGAGCAAAGTTACCCCTGCTTTTATGAGGGTTAAGTTTACTCCAGGCTTTCGTGTTACGCGCACCACGCGTAGCCTACGCCGAACACGCGTAGTTTCGGGAATCCGCGCATCTCCCTCATTTGCATATTTGCATGATAATTCAATGGGAGCTGAAGATGTGCGATGCGTAACTATGCGCCTACGCCGCGCTAGCTTAAAACATTTTTGCCGCTCAGGCGAAGCAGATTTTCTGGCGTATGTGGTTCTGTGTTTACGGCGCATCGATACGACGGCGCACATTTACAATTACGCCGCGCATATCCATTTACGCAGGCGTAACGTCTCTGAGAATCTAGCCCAAGATGTTCTGCACAGCCAATGAGTGGGAGGGGCTAACAGAGCATGGAATGTCTGGGTAATTTCTCTGGACCATAATCACATCTATTTATATGAGGATCCGATTTAAATGCGACTTCTGTTACAGTCAATGGGCAGAAGTAGCATCTAAGTCACCTCAAAGTAGTGTAGGAACCTTTAATGAAGTAACAGCAACTTGAGTAGTAGTAATTGGAATGACTCTCATAGACAAGCATATCATTTCACATATCCTGCGACTTTGGGTTTCAAAAGTCGGATCCAAAGTCGCAGAACTGTGAAGTGAGCCTACGTTTAAATGTCTTCATCGATACATTTCTGACATGCCCCTAAATACAGCAACAATATATTATTTTTAGAAATGTTCCATCCTACTGGAGAGAAAAGCAGATGAAGGCATTTTCATGGACAGTACTGTACATTTCTTTTTTTACTTTTTTTATATGTATATGCAAGAAAAAGAATGAATGTGCAAAGCAACATTAACCACTTAAGGACCGCCGCATGTACATTTACGTCAGCAGAATGGCACCGACAGGCACATCAACGTATATATATATGTTGGTGCCTTGGGGGGGTTTGGGGGTCCGATCGCACACCCCCCGTACATGCGGCGGTCCGCGCGGCTGTAGGAGCGATCCGACAAGAGGGGGCGGCTATTCGTTTTTTTCCGCCCCCTCCGGATCGCTCCCAGCCAATGCGCGCGCCCGCCCGCCCTGTCACTTCCTCCTTCCTGTGTTTAATGTGATCTCTCCCTCGGCGTTTTTTTTCAACCACCGCTGAGGAGAGATCACATCACAAGTAAGTCTGCACAACACTACACTGCACTAACACTACACATAAACACATTTAACCCCCGCGATCGCACCCCCCCTCCCCGTCACAGTGTCACTGAATGCAGTAATCATACATGTATGATTACTGTATTTAGTGTCAGTGTGACAGGCAGTTAGTGTTAGGTTCAGGGTAGCCCCCGTACCTCCCCTAATAAAGTTTTTTAACCCCTTGATCACCGCCCTAGTTAACCCTTTCACTCCCTATTGCCAGCATCACTAAGCGATCATTTTTCTGATCGCTGTATTAGTGTCGCTGTTCCCGCTAGGTAGCTAATTTTTTTTTTTTTTATTGTGATTTTTTTTTTACTAAAGACATGTGGCTAAATAAATTTTGGCCTAAATGTTTGACTAAAATTTAGTTTATTGATTTTTCTTATAACAAAAAGTAAAAAATATTGATTTTTTTTCAAAAATTTCGCTCTATTTTTGTATATAGCGCAAAAAATAAAAATCACAGAGGCGATCAAATACCACCAAAAGAAAGCTCTATTTGTGGAAAGAAAAGAACGCAAATTTTGTTTGGGAGCCACGTCGCACGACCGCGCAATCTTCTGTTAAAGTGACGCAGTGCCGAATCGCAAAAACCCCTTGGGTCATTTGGCAGCATATTGGTCCGGGTCTTAAGTGGTTAAGCATATAACAGAATTGTCTTACAATGTAATATCAGGTTAAGTACCAGACGGTAGATACAGCATATCTAAAAGGCAAGCTTTGCTCAAAGAAATAAATGTGACAATCTATTGACATAAGTTGTTTCTCAAGATCCAAGAGAAAGAATAAGTACAATTTCATAGAAAAATACAAAGGGATTAGTCAAGTCATAACTGTTTTTACCTGTCTTCTTTAAACAAAGCAAACTATTCATGTGTCATATGGTTTTCACATAGCATATAATCTGTAGCACAGAAAGACGTAATTCTAAGGTGAAGGGTCTGTAATCAATTAAAGAAGGAAGTTGCTTGTATCTTGACTGTCCAGACAATTTTATAAATTACTTGGAACACCCTGTGGCCTCATATGTTAGTTTATACAAAGATAGATTTTCATTACTTTTCCACATATTAATATTGAGGGGCTCTGTATGTATCCATTGGAGTGTCACTGTTTTCCTGGCATAGTACAGAAGAATTCATAAGAAGTGTTTCTGCATGGCTCTAATATCTAAATCATCAAAAATGCCCAGTTAGCACCATTTGAGATTGCAAATAATGGGAAGTTCAAATGTAGACAAAATGAAGGCGGTTATCTGAGACCAGAAAGTTTGTTTATCACAAATCCAAACCATATAAAGAAAGTCTCCAGGGGTTTTAGAACATTTGTGACAAGAGGGTGTATCTTTTATGCATTCGGATTAATCATGGGGTGTAATACATTCTATGCAAATATCATAGTTGAATCAGCTTATCACTGGTCAAAAAAATCGTATCAAAGTAAG
Source organism: Rana kukunoris (assembly GCA_029574335.1). Lineage (NCBI taxonomy): Eukaryota > Metazoa > Chordata > Amphibia > Anura > Ranidae > Rana > Rana kukunoris. The sequence goes on from CM056059.1 coordinate 246,431,302, forward strand.
AGTTAAAGACCTCTTGCCAATTTTCTGCAAAAATATCTGGGATATCGGTTTGCCATCAAGTTTTTACTTTAATCCTTTAAGTCTTTCGTTGCTAGGCCCTGTGCTCTGTTTTGTACACTCAGGTGGCCAGACCATTTTTGCAATTTTTCCTTTGCTTCTTTTATTTTTCAATTATAGCTTTCAGAGTTTGTAAAAGACCCCCCGAATCATATATTTTCTGAAAGGACATGATCAGTAGAATAAAAAGGTGCTACAGATTTTTTAGACCCTGCGGTATTTGCGCAAATGTTTATCAAACCAATATATTTGCAAAAAATACACGAAAAACAATTTTTATCAGATACAAACAAAACAAATTTTACAAAATTCCTACTAAATATAAAAGCTTAACCTATATTGAGTTAATAAATAACAACTATTTGTAACTATTAAATTACACCTTTTTGTGAAATAGTTAAAACTGAACAGACGCAAAAGTGTAAATATCCAAATTTCTCAAAAAATCTAAAGATTTTCATTTTTTTTCTTACAGCTTTCAGAATTTGTGTATGAAAAGAAAAGGGATTGTACTCCCAGAGGCTTATGCACAGCTTTAATAAGATATTAACTCATAATGAAAGAATTTAATTTTATTTATTTAATTTTATTAAACAAGTATCAAATTTACAAATTCATTAAGAAGTAAAAAAGAGGGATTGAGGGAATGGATCCAATTACATAAAAGGAAACAAAAATAAGAGCTCTGGTTTACAAATGTTATAGTATTTACAATTCACATGTTACAATAACCATATACAGGTCACCACTGTTGGTTAGCATATATAGGGCTGCGTACACACGATCAAATCTGTGTGCTGAAAACGGTCTGACAGACGGTCCTAGCAGACAGATTCGATCGTGTGTACGGGCGAGCCGACGGATTTTCCCAGCAGACAGATTTTAAAGCCTGCTTTAAAATCTGTCTGCTGAGAACCCGTCGGACCGATATGTTTGCTGGTTAGTACGCTAAACAGCAGACATATCTGCCCGCACATGCGTTGAATGGATTTGACGCATGCGCAAAAGTGATTTACTTCCTGGTGCGGTGACGTGGTGGCGTCAACGTCATCGCCACGTCACCGCGCTGTCTGATTTTGGTTTGATCGTCTGTACAGCGATCAAACCAAAACAGCCAACAGACAAATCTGTTCAAATCGGTCGGTCAATCAGCGCGTCAATCAAATCCTCTTTGCTTAGGAATGCCTATACCCGGAAGTAAACCCCCCGCTCGGAGCCGGACAAAAAGAGCTCGTATAAAGATAAAAAAAATTAAAAAAAAACAGCATACTGCAGATGTTAGCAGTATGCTGGATAGATATAGCTAATGTTAGATAGTTTATTTTTGGACGAACCCCCGCTTTAAGAGAATCAAAACTCTTTTGGGCTCCATGCAACTGATGGCATTTCTTACACCCAAAGGACAGGGACTACACTTTTCATTCCATCCCCCATAATCGCTATTCCAGAATCGACTACATTTTCACATCCCAAAGAGACCTTCATTTGATCACGGATGCAAACATAGGAATTCAATGAATTTCAGATCACGCCCCGATTTCCCTTTCCCTTAATTTGACCAGACCACCTACCAAGCCCTAAAAGCGTTAATATAATATATTGCGCTAACTAAAATATATAAGAAATAAATAAATAAAGTCAGGCAGCCAACACAGCAAAATGGAAATTTTGTAAGTGTGAATGTGTATAGAGTGTAGCGCCAATAGGGGGGCCTTATTCAGAAAAGACTCTCCTGTAGGCTCAGTGATTAAAATCAACAAAACCTTAGTATGAATATACAAATAAACTGACCTATGTCTACAAAAAAACAGATAAGGTTTTAGAGGGAAGGGGATTACTCAAAACATTCCCTTCTTATTGGTCACTCAAAAACAAACAAAATTGTGTAAGTGTGTATTAGATGGGTGTATGAACCCGTCTAAAGAAACCAATAAAGGTGAAAATCTAGTGATCACTCATAATATATAACAAAATAAATCTGCATAAGTGTTCAAACTCGTTGGAAAAAACAACATAAACGGTCTGTGATCTTACAATCAATAGCCATAAAATGATAAATCATAAAGTGAAAAACATATATAACATGAATGTCCACAGTGATTATGTAGAAGCAATCAATCAAATGAATATCAGTCCATACACCCAAAAAGGTGTAGCGAATGTATTCTCCTTCTAAGATGCTTGAATGGGGCAGGTAATCCAAGAAATAAGAATAGGTACCCTTACCGGATCAGGTGGACCCTCAACTCACCATACGGTGGGGGGTCTTTAAGGCTTGTAAAGGCCGATTGCCTAATCAGGTTGGTGTCCAGATAGTGGTTCCAGGCAGAGCTGGTATCCGGAAAACCCAAGGGTGGCTTTTGAAGTTATAATAGCTCTGTGGTGGTGTGCACTCACTCCCAAGCATTAGGAAGGAAAAAAGAGAAACGGCTCCTCATAGTGTAAAACAGGGGTCCTCAAACTACGGCCCGCCAAGCCGATTTACCCGGCCCGCGGCACTGACTGTGCCTTTTAGAAGATTGCAGCACTTCCCCTCCGCAGCACTTCCCCCTTCCCTCTGCTATATTAGTCACACAAGACACGAAGCGTGACAGGTCCAAACAAAGGGCGGGACTTTTCGAGTTTAGAAGCAGGTAATTGGTTACTAGGCAGTGGGGCGGTACCAGCAATCAATCATCTGCCTTTCACTTGAAAAGTCCCGCGCCTTGTCTGATCCTGTCAGGCTTCACGTCGTGTGTGGAAAAGGTAGGGGGCGGGGAGTGCTGCGCTGTGAAATGGTGGAAGTGCTGAGATATGCGGGGGGAAGTCTTGTGCTGTGATATGCTGCGCTGTGATATGGGGGAAGTGTTGTGATATGCGGGGGGGGGGGGGGGTCGGAGTGCTGTGCTATATTATGGTGGAAGTGCTGTGATATGTGGGGGGGGGGGGGGGTTGGTCGGAGTGCTGTGCTATATTATGGTGGAAGTGCTGTGATATGCGGGGGGAAGTCTTGTGCTGTGATATCCTGTGCTGTGATATGCGGGGGGGGGAGTGTCATGTTTTGCGGGGGGGGGGGGGGTTCGTGTTTTTTTGGGGGGGGGGGGAGTGCTGTGATATGCGGGGGGAGTGTTGTGATATGCGGGGGGGAGTGTTGTGATATGCGGGGGGAGTGCTATGATGTGATAAGGGGGACTCTGTGATATGGGGGGGACTCTGTGATATGGGGGGGACTCTGTGATATGGGGGGGACTCTGTGATATGGGGGGGGACTCTGTGATATGGGGGGGCTCTGTGATAAGGGGGGCTCTGTGATAAGGGGGGCTCTGTGATATAAGGGGCTCTGTGATATGAGGGAATCTGTTATATGGGGGGGACTATGTGATATAAGGGGATCTGTGATGTGGGGAGACTCTGTGATATGGGGGGGGTCTGTGATGTGAGGGAATCTGTGATATGAGGGGGGCTCTGTGATGTAGGGAATCTGTGATGTGAGGGAATCTATGATATGGGGGGGCTCTGTGATATGGGGGGGCTATGTGATATTTGGGTAGTCTGTGAATTTCTTTGTATTTGTGTATTTGTTTATATATTTTTTTCAAACTATATTCCGGCCCCCCAACAGTCTGAGGGACCGTGAACTGGCCCTGTTTAAAAAGTTTGAGGACCCCTGGTGTAAAACCACCAATTTAATGGAATAAAAAATGAATGAAATAAAAATTCCACTACATCACACTTGTGACAGGAATCACTTCAAAATTAGGAATACAAAACCACACGTGAGTTCAGAAAAAGCTTGTATGTAGTAACAGCAACTCTCCCCCTTGATGGGTGGACAGGGGTATTCCCGGAGGGAAAAAAATGCAGAAAAGACTTTAGCAAGTCAGTGACCCGACCGGTTTCGTCTCATGTAGACTTCAACTGGGGTATCTAACTGTAACATGCTTCTTACCTGCATTTATAAACCCGTGGTATCCGCATCCATGAGACCCTAATCAATTCCAATGTTTCCAGCTGGCGTGCGTGTCAATCATAACACGTGAATCGCGTTTGCGTTTCAAATCCCGGAAGTACGTGGGCGGGAGACAATAGTGTATAGCCCAATCATTACCGTACGTCGGTGGGGATCGGTAATATGTGACCCAATCACTACTGTAAGTAGTGTTGTCACTTCCCCTCATCTCCCGTGATTGGAGAGAAACTGGAGCGCTTCGTATTCCAGCGGGGTGAACTCCGCCTCTGTGTGCGCAGCCGATGTGACGTCCTGACGTCATTGTCCTGCGCTCCAGTGCGTTCCAATCCCCAGTGCATTCCATTGCCATAGCACGGACATCACGTGGCACGGAGGTACGCTGGCGTCATGCGTTCCACCCGCAAGGGACGTGCGCTCCACGGGATCCAAAGATCATCCTGGGTTCACACGATTTGAAGGGGAGCGAGGAACTGGTCAAAGCTGAGGACAGCTAAACAGAGTTATAGGAGACTCAGTTCATCGCAAACAAACGCCTATGTCAGTCTCATGGAGGGAGGTACCAAGGATTAAAAATAAAAAAAACATCTTAACCTTTCTATTATGATGTTATGGAAGAAAAACATAAATTAAAACGACAAATATATTGGGTTATAAGAATTAATGTTAATAACTAGCGTCGTCCCTCCGCCAGCGTACCTCCGTGCCACGTGATGTCCGTGCTATGGCAACGGAATGCACTGGGGACTGGAACGCACTGGAGCGCAGGACAATGACGTCAGGACGTCACGTCGGCTGCGCACACAGAGGCGGAGTTCACCCCGCTGGAATACGAAGCGCTCCAGCTTCTCTCCAATCACGGGAGAGGAGGGGAAGTGACAACACTACTTACAGTAGTAATTGGGTCACACATTACCGATCCCCACCCACGTACGGTAATGATTGGGCTATACACTATTGTCTCCCGCCCACGTACTTCCGGGATTTGAAACGCAAACGCGATTCACGTGTTATGATTGACATGCACGCCAGCTGGAAACATTGGAATTGATTAGGGTCTAATGGATGCGGATACCACGGGTTTATAAATGCAGGTAAGAAGCATGTTGCAGTTAGATACCCCAGTTGAAGTCTACATGAGGGAATACCCCTGTCCACCCATCAAGGGGGAGAGTTGCTGTTACTACATACAAGCTTTTTCTGAACTCACGTGTGGTTTTGTATTCCTAATTTTGAAGTGATTCCTGTCACAAGTGTGATGTAGTGGAATTTTTATTTTATTTTATTTCATTCATTTTTTATTCCAATAAATTGGTGGTTTTACACTATGAGGAGCCGTTTCTCTTTTGTCCTTCCTAATGCTTGGGAGTGAGTGCACACCACCACGGAGCTATTATAACTTCAAAAGCCACCCTTGGGTTTTCCGGATACCATCTCTGCCTGGAACCACTATCTGGACACCAACCTGATTAGGCAATCGGCCTTTACAAGCCTTAAAGACCCCCCACCGTATGGTGAGTTGAGGGTCCACCTGATCCGGTAAGGGTACCAATTCTTATTTCTTGGATTACCTGCCCCATTCAAGCATCTTAGAAGGAGAATACATTCGCTACACCTTTTTGGGTGTATGGACCGATATTCATTTGATTGATTGCTTCTACATAATCACTGTGGACATTCATGTTATATATGTTTTTCACTTTATGATTTATCATTTTATGGCTATTGATTGTAAGATCACAGACCGTTTATGTTTTTTCCAAGGAGTTTGAACACTTATGCAGATTTATTTTGTTATATATTATGAGTGATCACTAGATTTTCACCTTTATTGGTTTCTTTAGACGGGTTCATACACCCATCTAATACACACTTACACAATTTTGTTTGTTTTTGAGTGACCAATAAGAAGGGAATGTTTTTTTGAGTAAACCCCTTCCCTCTAAAACCTTATCTGCTTTTTTGTAGACATAGGTCAGTTTATTTGTATATTCATACTAAGGTTTTGTTGATTTTAATCACTGAGCCTACAGGAGAGTCTTTTCTGAATAAGGCCCCCTATTGGCGCTACACTCTATACACATTCACCTCCCAAGCCCTATTCATGGAGACTGAACCCTTCTCTTTTGACAGACCCACAGCTACTCCCCGGCATCTCCACGACCATTAGAGTTTTTCGAACATGACGTCACGCCAGTTATATACCCCATGATGATTTGGGAAGCCCACAAATGTACTGTCAGGGCAGATTTAATTAGACTAGGAACACACTGTAAAAGAGAGAGGGAAAAGGCCATCAGACTCCTTACAGACAAAATGTATAGCCTTGAGACACAACACTAACAATTCATGTCTGAACGCTCAGCCTGCTCCCTTTTAGATGCAAGGAAAGACCTCCAACTACTCCTGGATTCTAAAACGAAATGATTCCTATTTTTTAGGAAAAAAATATATTACGAACATGGCAATAAGTCAGGTAGATTCCTAGCCAAAGTCCTGAAAGATGCTACACACTCACAGAATATATTAGGTATAAGAAACAAACATGGAGCAATAGACGTCACTACAGATAAAATAGCCAAACATTTCCATGAGTACTACGCTAGCTTATATGGACTTCCCACTCCGGGAGAACCCCCTAATTTATCTAAAAATAGGTGTCAAGTGATCCAAGATTATTTGACAGACTCCAACCTACCTATTTTGTCAGAGGAGGTGATCCAACAACTAGAATAACCGATTAAGAAATCTGAACTTCAATTGGTCATCAATGACCTTAAAGCAGGAAAGAGCCCAGGCCCGGACGGCTTTACCTCCATTTATTATAAGATCTTTACAGAACTCCTTCTTGACCCCTTACAAAAAGCATTGAACTCCTTGTCTACTCCTAGAGACTTGCCGTCCACATTTCTTTCTGCTCATATCACAGTCTTGCCGAAACCAAATAAAGACCCTCTACTCTGTGCTAGCTATAGACCGATTTTGCTTCTCAACCTAGATGCCAAGCTTTTGGCGAAACTACTAGCCAATAGGCTCAGACCACTACTGCATAATATTATCGGTCCAAACCAAGCTGTCTTTATGTCTGGGCAGGAATCTAGAGACAATGTCACCAAGGCACTTAATTTGATTTATGTGGCACGCACGCGGAGGATCGAGGGCCTTCTCCTGTCGACTGACGCTGAGAAGCCTTTCGATCGGGTAGCATGGGACAATATGTAATTTCGTGTACACACGATTGGTCCATCCGATGAGAAGGGTCTGATGGACCGTTTTCATCAGTTAACCAATGAAGATGATTGATGGTCCGTCGCGCCTACACATCATCGGTTAAAAAAAACGATCATGCCAGAACGCAGTGACGTAAAACACAACGACGTGCTGAAAAAAACTAATTTCAATGCTTCCAAGCATGCGTCGAGTTGATTCTGAGCATGCGTGGATTTTTAACCGATGGTCGTGCCTACTAACGATCGGTTTTGTTTTATCGGTTAGGAAGCCATTGGTTAAATTTAAAACAAGTTGGCTTTTTTTTAACCGATGGTTAAATAACCGATGGCGCCCACACACGAGCGGTTTTGACCGATGAAAACGGTCCATCAGACCATTCTCATCGGTTTAACCTATCGTGTATATGCGGCATTAGACACTTGCCAGTTTATTGGGCTGGGCTCCCGCATGAGGACTTGGATATCCTCTCTTTATAAGAATCTTTCAGCCCGAATTAATGTCTCCCTATCTTAAACGTTTCAGATAAGCAATGGAACAAGGCTGGGCTGTCCCCTCTCGCTCCTTCTTTTTATCCTTTTCCTGGAGCCCTTTATTAGGAGGATCATGGCAGAAAGGGCGATACAAGGTTTCCTGCTGGCAGACAGGGAGTTCAAGATTGCGGCGTATGCAGACGACCTGCTCTTTTTCCTGACTAACCCCCACGTCTCCTTGCCATCACCAATGAAAGAATTCTCTTTGTTCGGATATATATCTAATTTAAAAATACATTTCTCAAAATCAGAAGCGATGGACATTAATATACCCACAAATTCACTTGAGACACTTAAATCTAACTGTCCCTTTAGGTGGGAACCCTTAAATACATGAACGTAATTTTCCACCCATTCTTAAGACGATAGACAAAGACCTGAAGAGCTGGCATACGTGTCATTTTTCCTGGTTTGGCATAGCTGCCATATGCAAAATTACCATTTTACCAAAACTTCTGTATCTATTTCGTAATTTTTCTCCTCAATTCAACAGAAATTCATTTGGGCCCACAAACCCCCAGGAATTAAATCCAAATTGCTGGCCTTACCTAAACTTAGGGGAGGTATGGGCATTCCCAACTTCACAAATAACTATTTTGCAGCCCACGTCACTAGAATTAATGATTGGCATTGTCACTACAAACTCAAGGACTGGATACGAGTAGAGGAGGACCTGAGCCCCATTCCCTTGAGTTTCTCCCCTTGGATTCCCTGGTCTGGTTACCCTACCCCCTTAAAGGTACATCCTTTAATAGGGACCACGTTGGGAATCTTTCACAGACTGACAAAATTTACAAACCTATCTACTACACTGAGCCCGCTATCACCCTTGTTTAACAATCCTGATTTCCCCCCGGGTTTTAAGAATCGCTTTCTTCATCCCCCCAATGCAGCCAAACCACTACTTGCCAAAGACTGCTTCCACAATGAATCTTTCAAGGATTTTAGTGTTGTTAAACTAGATAATGGCACAGCTGGCCTACCTCTTCGGACTTACTTCCAAGTGAGGAGTTACTTAAATCACGCTTCCAGGAGATATGACTTTAGCAGGGATCCTACAGATTTGGAGTCAGTGTTCTTGGCCGGTGAACCCCTTCATAAAACAACCTCAATTTCATACACTTGCCTTCGGGATCAGCCGGTTTGTGGATATGACAGATTCAGGGAGAGATAGTCGCAAGCTTTGAATACACCAACTTCTGATAAACAATGGAGAAGAGCTTGTATTTTCACACACAAATGTTCCCTCAGGTCCAGAACACAAGAAACTGACTAAAAATTAATTACTCACTGGTATGCTACACCCGTAAAGCTGCACTCTTGGTTTCCACAGTCATCAGATACCTGCTGGAGATGCGGTGGGGACAAAGGTACTCTCCTTCACATTTGGTGGCCGCGCCCTTTGATTGCTCCTTATTGGAGGGAGGTTTGTGAGACAATTCATGTAAATACGGAAACCAAGATGAAGCTTGATGAGTCATGTTGCCTTTTGCATATGTCAGGGAATTGACCGTGGAAGAACTGGCAGACCTCCTACGAGCACAGTGCGCATGCGCGCACATACGAGCACAATGCCCGCAAATACGAGCATAATGCGCGCAAATACGAGCACAAGGCGCATGCGCGCAAATACGAGCATAATGCCCGCAAATACAAGCACAAGGCGCATGCGCGCGTATACGGGCAACAACACAACAAATACATTGTTCTTTACTGCGCATGCGCGCGCACCATTACGCACGCAATGCGGGCGGGACTCCTGGCGTCAGTGCCTATTTAAACCTTGTTGCAGCAGTCACCAAACTGCTGCATGATCGTCAGTCTCTGACCTTATCCTGAATCCTTGTTCCTGTGTTCCTGTTGACTACCCGGCTTACCTGACCAAGATTTCCCTGTGTATGACCCCTGGCTTGTCTCTCGGATTATCCTTGTCTTGTTCCCATCTGCTGGATCCTGTGTATGACCTCGGCTTGCCTTCTGACCTGTTCCAGTCACTCCCTGCTTTCTGTGCATGACTACCGGCTCAGCTCCTGACTCCGCCCCTGGGTTTCCTGCCCCTTCTGGTACTTCCGTGGTACCCCTGCCGGACTACGTATCCTGGTACACATCTGATCCCCAACATCGCTCCAGCAAGTCGCAGCCGGCAACTCCTGCACCCCTGGGCATAGCGTCCCCTGTCTCACCTCCAGGGGGCGTTCTGCACTCGAGTCGCAAGGGAAGCCCTCTCAGCACTTCGGCCTCTGGTAAGGTACGTGACAGCATATCACAAATGTGTCCTATCAGAGGTATAAAAATTCACTATATAAGCACCTTTTGAATGCAGCTAAGGCTCTTGTACCCCTCTTTTGGAAATCCTCCAAAAGTCCCCTCAATTCGCGATTGGTTATTTAGGATAGCTGAAATTTGTAGTATGGAGAAGACTGATGATAATGAGAAATTCTTCCAAACTTGGTCTCCCTGGCTCCAATTTAATGCTTCTCAGGCCTATGAAAACATAATGGCCAGGGACTAAACCATTTGACCCATGTATTTGTTTCCGTTTTATGCGCAATTGGGCTCATACTGTAGGTATCTTGTATGAGCTGGCTTCTGTGAGGGCACATCCTTCCCTCACACCTACCTGATCCCTTCATTGTCCCCCCTTCCTTCTTTTCTTATTTACAACAACTTTTATCCCTCATTTCCTTTTCTACATAGAGAACACTTGCTCAATATTTCCTTGTGATGTTTACTAGACACATATCAATCTTCATGCTAAATATCATTCTTGAATGTCATTTAACAGTAATCTATACGTTCAATTGTTTCCATCTGTAATATTGTATGATGTCGAATCATTTTTAAGACTGTCTTGTATTGCATACTAGTTGGGAGCTGCGACTCACGATTTGAGCTTTTCTTACTTTTCTTTCAATAAACTGGATGTTATAAATGACCTACACAAAGTAAGATCCCTGGTAGGCTTTTGGAATAAATACAGTTAGGGCCTCCATCATAGAGGGGGAAGTACTTTCTCTTTAAAAATAAAAGCATATAAAACCATTAATAAGGGTATCATGTATTATTTATGTGTTATATACCACTCAATTGGGAGGCCATCCAAGCTCAGAGTTTTATGTTTAGCAAATGTTCCTAGAGCTTTTTCAATCTCCTCACAAGTAATAGGATCATCTAGAAAACACTTTATCCACAAAAGAGGTAAGGAGTAATGATATGGATCTCAAATATTCTGAGCTGTCTGAAAACTCATATTGTATATAAAATGTGTAAAGATCAGTATAAAACTGAAGTAAGACAAGCATTGTATATCAAAAATTTTACTCAATGCATTCATTGTAGTGAATAACATTTCCAGTCTACTTAAAGGTTTATGCAAATCCAACTGAAAATAGTATTTTATATGATCAGGGTGTCTCCACCACCATACCTCTACAACAGGGGTAGGCAACCATGGGCTCTCCAGCTGTTGCAGAACTACAAGTCCTATCATGCGTCTGGGAGTAATTGTAACTGCCAGCCTTGCAATGCCTCATGGGAAATGTAGTTCCACAACAGCTGTAGGTCCCCAGGATGCTCTACAAGATCATAGCTCTCGGTCCAGTCCTGTGACACTGAAGTTGAAGATTGACAACCACCAAATCTATCAATCAAGGGTTCAGCACAGCATTAAAGTCACCAGCAATAATAATGGTATCCCTAGCAATTGTAAAGAATTTGTTTCAATCAGTTAAGTAGTCTATTAAGGTCAAATGGAGGAGGAAAATAAATATTTACCAAAGTATATAACTGATCTAAATGGTATTGTAGTATTACCAAAAGAAAGCCTTGTTTTTTTCCCCCCAAAAACAGAAAAAGACAATGGCCCGGATTCACGTAGCACTTTGCCGACGTATCTCGAGATATGCCGTCGTAAGTACAAATGTGCGCCGTCGTATCTATGCGGCGATTCCCTAAGCTAGATACGTCGAAAAATAAGGCTTCAACCGCCCGACGTAACTTGCCTACGCCGGCGTATCGTGGGCACATAGTTACGCTGGACGCATCTGGCATTCCCATGTTAAATATGCAAATGAGTAAGATACGCCGATTGATGAACGTACTTGCGCCCGGCGCATGTTTTAAGCAATTTGCGTAAGGGTTACGTCCGGCGTAAAGTTATTCCTCATATAGGAGGTGCAACCCATGCAAAGGTATGGACCAGGGAACGGACGCCGTCAAATTTTTCGTTGTGTACGCCATTTACCTAGTACGTGAATAGGGCTGGGCGTAGGTTACGTTCACGTCGTAGGCAGTAATTTCGACGTGACTGTGAGCATGCGCACTGGGATGCCTCCAAGGTACGACGCATGCGCCATTCATTTTTAGTACTTGTTTGAAGCTCAGGCCATCATTTGCATGGGGTCATGCTTCATTTAAATGTATCATGCCCACTTTCAGCCCATTTCCACTTACTTTGACTTACGCCGACGACTATACGCTACGCCGGCGCAACGTTGGGAGCATTTGCTTTGTGAATTCCATGCTTCCCTCTCAGCATTGCGCAGGTGTAGCGTAAATAAGATACTCTACGCCGGCATAAAGATGCACCAATGTATGTGAATCCGGGCCATAATACCCTTCCTTTCCCCCCTTCCTTCCAGATCAACATGAAAATAAAACATTTCAATCGTATCATATTCAATGCATTTTTGTGATCCAGTTACAACATTACAGGGTGTGTCTGATGCTCTATCTGTGTTTAGAGTTTGTGTGTAGGGCCAGTAAGCGCCTGTAAATGCCTCTGCCTCTGATTTGCTTCTAAGAGCATTATATGTAATAATATATCCCTAACATTCCTTTAGATGTGCCTGCTATTCCATGATGACCACTGGGTTCTGCAGACTTTAGATATGCAATCTGCTGATTAGTTGTTTGGGCATGCACATCTAAAGGGAACTTGAGATGTGTTCTTTCATACAATTCCCAGGAACAATTTTTTTGATGGCAGAAAAAACTAATATTAAAGGCAAGCAAGGACTGTGCAGATCAGGAGGAGAGGAGATTGATGATCATTTAAATTGTTCAGACAGTAATTAAACATCAGTCTCCAGATAGCTACTGCCACATCAAATGGTTATATTCCAGAAATGCAAGTTTGTAGTAATCAGTTTTAACACAGGCATGTAATTTCTTCCCATTTACCCCAGAAATCAGTGCTTGGGCCTCAGCAGCCAATAACACTGTCAAGTGGGGAAGGTAAGCCCACCTGACACTGGAATTACAATGCCAACTTCAATGGGGATATGGAGCAGTTGGGGAAAATGGGGAAAGAAATTGGGTTGTTCTTTTAGAAGAAACTGACACTCACTTTGCCCTGAATAGTGACTTAAAGTGACAGAGTCACAGGGGTAGATTCATGTAAAATGGCGCATTGTTGCTCCGGCGTGGCGCATCTTTTTTCCGCTACGCCGTACCAGCGGTGAGAGGCATGTACTGTATTCATCAATTTTCCACTCACCTGCGTAGCGGTTTTTCGACGGCGTAAGGCGGCGGAACTGTAAGTGGGCGTCAACACATGCAAATGATGGTCTGACGGTGGCGCGGCGAGATCCGCACGGTGTATCTTAAACGGCGCATGCGCACTGATGTTACCTGCCTGGCTGGCTCCTTTGCACATGCGCAGTACGGTGCGACGTCACCACCAAGATCCGCCGCACCACTTCCTACTAGTGCATAAATGCGCACACAGAAGCGCCACTCCCTTGCAAAGCGTGACCAGCATTTTTTTGGAATTGCCAGGGCTTTTGCTTTTAGGATGGCTGCACAAGACACTGCCGGTGACCGCAGAATGTTTAATTTCAGCCCTCAGGAGAAGGCTGTGATCACTGATGCGCTCTCCCAACATGGGTCCCGCCTCTATGGGCCACAGAGTGCCCACACTGGCAAAGCGGAGAAGACACGCATTTATGCGGAAATCACCAGGCAGGTGAATGTTGTTGGTGTGGCAGAGAGGGAGCCCAAGCATATCCGAAAAAAAATTAATGATATGCGGAGAGTGGTCAAAGACAAACTTGTGGCCATCAGAAAGCATGCCAGTGGCACAGGAGGAGGACCAGCCACAAGAATGACCCTGACTGCAGAGGACATGGTGGTGGCCAGTTTGCTGGATAGGGAGCTGGTGGAGGGTCTTCCTGGCTTTGAATCAGGGGAGCAGCCTTTGAGGTCAGGTAAGTCTGTTTTATCTGTTTTGTGGTGACTTGCATGGGTGGGGGGGGGGATACATGTGACAAGTGTGTGGCTCCTCCAACATGTGTTTGTTTTGTGTCATCCACAGATGTGCAGGATGGAGCTGGCCCGTCAGTTGATGCAGGCGACCCACCCCATCCATGGTGGAGATTGCCCCTACAGCAGTGCTTGAGGAGGTGGAGGAGGAGCACGTCGGGGTAGAAGAGGCTGCTGTCTATATTCTGGAGGAGACCCCCATACCTGGCCACTCCCAAACCACCCCCCCCATGCAGGATTCCCCTTCAAGGGACACCATCCCCTCCAGGGATTCCCCCTCAAGGGACACCATCCCCTCCAGGGATTCCCCTTCAAGGGACCTCCCCTACACCCGTCCTCCAGCCTCTCAGGCCTCTAGGAAGGCAACGAGGAAAACCAGAGGAGTCCCTGATGATTTTGAAGATCACCTGGCAAGGGACCAGACAAGACAGACCCGCCATATTGGTTCTCTTGCGGGTGATCTTCATCGGGTGGCAGATAGCCTGGCGTCCTCGGCCGAGAGCCAGGCTGCTTGCACTGTGGCAGTGCAGGAAGCCATCACCCAGCAGGCTGGGCAGAATACTGCAATAAATGATAGCCTGCAGGACGTTGTGGGGAACGGGGCAGCCCTTCTGTCCTGCCTGGTGGACCTGCAGACCACCACATCTGACCTGGTCACCGAGGTACGGAGCCTGTCAGCTGCTGTCCGTAAGGAGGGGAGGCAGACACGGCGACAGCAGCGCAGCAATACTACCCGCCGGCTGCGGATGCCGGCTGCCACCAATACTTACCTCCACCGGCTCCCTGTGGCAATGGAGGGCAGCCAGGCAGCCAGGGAGAGACTGGTTGAGGTTCAAACACCTGCCCCCCCAGCCCCCCCACCTGTGTCTCGCCCCAGGCAACTGCGCCCCTGGAGCCTAGGGACAAGAAGAAGCCCACGACAGGGCCGTTGATGTTTGTCTAATTATGTTTTATACTCAGATTCTGATTTATATTTTTGTTTATCTCCCTGCACACGGTGAGGAGTGCAGGCTACAGTGTGAATGAGGTGTGAATGTGTGGGGGTGACACTCCTGCCATTAAGGGGTGTCACCCTCAGTCATAGGTGAGAAGTTATCACCACGACACGTGTGAATGGTGTATGAATGTACAGCAACATAATTGGAGCCGTGGCGTGGCGTTGCTGCTCCCAAGTCCCATGTGGTGTACTTGGGTCTAATCCAATTTGATGTGGATGTGGTGTGTCTGTGCTAGGGATCACAGTGGTGTGCATGCATGCATTCTCATTGTGCCATGATTAATGTGTGTGTTTAACATGAAAAGTAGCCTACCACAAGGACCCTCCTGACTGCTCTTCCCTCAGCAGACGGGGGACCCTCGGGCAAGGGGGGACTGTGTGGGTCGGGGGTCAGGTCATCACGTAGCTCAATCTCCAGGCCCTTTCTCACGGCAAAGTTGTGCAGCATGCAACATGCCCCAATGATCTGGCACACGAAGTTTGGGGAATACAAGAGGGTACCCCCAGACTTATCCAGGCATCGGAAACGTGACTTCAGGAGGCCAAATGTGCGCTCCACCACTGCACGGGTTTTGATGTGTGCTTCATTGTATCTTTGCTCTCCTCTGGTTTGGGGATCCCGGAATGGAGTCATGAGATGGGGTCCCAATGCATATGCCGCGTCACCTGGTAATGAAAAGACAGGAGGATGTTAATAGTGCATGTGCCCGTTGTGAGGTGTGCATCACGGGAGGGGATAGTTATGCCTGCCACCCATGTCACTCACCAACCAGCCAGCTGTCCCCATACACGTTCTGTTCAAATTCTGTGGAGATGGTGCTTTGACGGTATATGTAGCTGTCATGGCTGGCCCCGGGGTCCTTGGCACGGACGTGCCATATGAGGCCTTGGGCATCGACTATCACCTGTACATTGATGGAATGCCAATGCTTCCGATTGCAGTATATGTGCTCTGTGTCCCGGGGGGGCCGTAGTGCCACATGTGTGCAATCAATGGCCCCCACAGTGCGTGGGAATCTGGCAAGGTTGTAGAAATCTGTCATTGCCTTCCTCCGTAGCTCCTCAGTGGTGGGTTTGATGATGTGGTTGGCCATGCGTCTGAGGATTGCAGGGACATCCTGGTGCACACATCTGCTCATGGTGGATTGTGACATCCCAGCCACCACTCCACTTGTACGCTGGAATGATCCACTGGCAAGGACATGGAGTGTTGCCAGTACCTTCACCAGTGGCTGCACTGCTTGTGAGCGTTGTGTCTGGCTGGTGATGTCCTCCTGCAGGGTTGTGGTTAGTTCCATGATGGCTTCAGGGCTGAATCTGAATAGGCGAAACACCTCCAAATCACTCATGCCAAAGACGTCAATGCGCGTGCGGAATATCCTCTCCCGTGCCCTCCTACATGCACGTCGACGCTGTAGGGCTATGAGCAAGGCTGCCCCTGGCATGTTGGCAGACAGATGTGTTGTCCAGCAAGTGTTTTTGCTAAATTCGTCTGTCACAGTGTTGCTTTAGCTGCTCTCCAGCTGATCTGTTCAACTCCTGTGCAAAGTTACCCCTGCTTTATGAGGGGTGACTTTCCGCAGAAAATTCCAGTTACGCGCACCGGCTTACGCCGGCGCAAGAGAAACGTGCGTTTCTGAATCGGAGGATCTCCCTCATTTGCATATTTGAATAGATAATCCATGGGAACGGTTGATCTGTCGCGCGTAAAGATGCGCCAAAGACACGCCGGCGTGGAAAAGTTACACCGGAAAAAATTACCCGATTTTAAGGCGGATCTGGTAGTAATTGCTACATGAATCTACCCCACAGAGTCACTTTAAGTCACAATGAGATTTCTTTAAACATTATATTGTCACATTTGCTCATCCCAGTCTTTCAGATAAGTATGCAAAGATAATGTCTGTGTCAAGACATGTATCTGTGTCAAGACATGTATCCATATTTTCCATATGAAAAGCCATTGCTGTGAAATTCTCTTCTAGAGAGGCCCGGAGCAGAGAACAAGCAATAAGCGAAGGGCCGGCATGAAAGGGTTAACAGAAACCCTTACAAGCCAGGGGGGAGTGGTCATAAGGGTTGCAGTGGGGAGGGGAGGAGAGGCTATAAACTCCTCCTCCCTCCTTTCCCGGGTAACACAGTCTGGGGAGAAAAGTTCCCACCCACCCTCCCTTTTTTGTTATGGGCTTGCTGATAGTGGTAATAATGGTTGAGAGAATTTTTTGTTTTGGGTGCTTCCTTGTGTTTTTGTTTCTCATTATGCAGGTACGAGATGCATGCTGTCGTGGCAGTGGCGGGTGTTTGTAGTTTGCAGGAGAAGAAATTACCCCAAATATGGATGGCATTACCCAGAGATGGTATGGGTTCTGAAGGGGTGTGGTTTCCAGTCTACCAAGGTGTAGCTGGAATGTTGGTTAATGGGGGCACTGCGGTCAGTGATCGTCTCTGAGCCAGCTTGTCGGCTTGAGGCCTATGACCAGAAGTGAGGTACCGCAGTGCCAAAAAATGTCATAATGTTAAAAGGCTTTACAAGTCAGTGTTAGTGGTGCCTGCAAAGTCCAGCACCAGTATGAGAAGAACTGTTTTCTCAGGAATTATATATGTTTATATATGTTATTTATTATTGGAAATGTATCTAAAATAAAAGAGGCTTCTACGGCCAGTTTTTACTCCAAGTACAGTGTTGTCTCATTATTATTAAAGGTTTAAGGGGGAGTATAAAACAGTGGGTCTTAGCAGTAAAGGTTATATCTGGGATACCATAGTCATGGAAAAATGTGCTATTTGCAATAAATTCTTACTTCACAAAGTTGTAAAAAGGGGCTGCAAGGGGAATAGCAAGTGGAGTGCATTTAAAAATAGTCGATAAGCTAGTTAGTCAATAGTCATGCATGTTTCACCTGTCTTTCTAAAAGGCATAACAGGACAAATGGCAGCAGTATACAATCATAAGTTAGAAAATAGGGTCTCTGTTGGCTTGCTCACCTATTCTATTAGGGATGCATGGCCACACACTGACGGCTCCAGAAAACGTCTTTTAATTGTGCTTTCTGTTTGCCCCTGATCTGTATATCTAACTTGCAGAGAACAAAGGCATTTAAGGATTACCAAAGAAGGGTTATAATGATACCTCTTTTGTCTTTCCTTGCACCCAGAGCAGCAGAAGAGATACTAATTAGAGAATGAATTATGAGCATCCTATGGTGCTCTGCAGGGGAATTTAAAATAGATGTGGTTTGTTGCTTGTATTTTGAAGGGCCTGCGTTAGTGCTAATATATTCTTGTTTTTAGGTAAGCAGCAGGAACACCTTTTATTATTATAATTGTTGCATAATTATTAGCCTTCGGGTTAGGTTGTTGTTAAATTGAAAGCCTGGAAACACATTACTTTACTGAACAATTCAAAAGGGAAGATTATCTTTGTTTTCCTGGCCTTCCTTCAAAAATTCCACATGTATAATATTTAAAATCTCCATTAGATGATGGATGTAACCAGAGGTTTTGCAAGACATCTTGAAGACTGCTATAGTAATTTTCAGTCTTAAATGGTGACATATGGGAACTGTCATTCAAACTATTTGTATTTAAGGAATCGTATCAATCCTGTGGGATAAACATCTTTCTAGTCTATTATGCACCACTGAAGCAAGACATGCTTCATTTATAACAACACGGTAAAGGTGCCCACACACATAGCATGTCTGTCTTGAAGAATATTACTGGTTTAGCTTCTAATCAGGCAGTGTATGTTGTTCAACTGCCCTGCTACAAAGCATCACAGGTAGTAAAGTTAGAAATCATTTTCAAGCCTAGGATCAGGAGTTAAAGTGTAAGGCCGAGTACACACGACCAAATAAATCCGATCAAATCGGTCTGACAGACTGATTTGATCGGATTTGTCTGCTGGGCTATTTTGGTTTGATCGTGTACACACGATCAAACCAAAATCCCCGTCGGCAGACAGCGCGGTGACGTTGACGCCCCCACATCACCGCACCAGGAAGTAAAAAACTTCCACGCATGTGTCGAATCCATTCGACGCATGCGCGGGCAGATATGTCTGCTGGTTAGTGTACTAACCAGCAGACATGTCGGACGGACGGGTTCCCAGCAGACAGATTTTAAAGCATGCTTTAAAATTTGTCTGCTGGAAAAACCTGTCTGTCCGCCCGTACACACGATCGAATTTGTCTGCTGAAACGGTCGGACCGTTTCCAGCAGATAAACTCAATCGTGTGTACGCGGCCTCATAGGAATAGTATAATAAAGAAACAGGTCCCTGACACTCAGATGTCTATTTATAAACAATTTTCCTCCACATTCATCCAAAGTTCCCTCAAAATTTGCATAGGGATAATTACATTCCCTGGCATTTGGCAACATCTGTTCTATAGATGTCTTCCCTTCACTATAACATGGGCCCTATATATAAAAAGAAAAAAAGAGAATGTTACCCTCGCCTGATAGTCCTTTGACCTTTTAAGGGATTCTCAGGTGAATACAATTTACCTGGTAGAGCTTTTTAATCAGTTTATTTTCTACAGACAATTCATTGATTGTCATGGTAGAGTGACCAACCACAACAAATGAGCAGTTCTAGATATTTGTTTTTAAATGCAAACCTTTTCCCAGAGATTTCCATCTTGGCACACCAAGCTAGTTGGCTGAATTCCCAAGAGCAAGAAAGGCATAAAACAACTTGAACCTACAGGTAAGCCTAGATTAAGGCTTACCTGTAGATGCAATAAATATCTCCTAAACCTGCACAGTTTAGGAGATATATACACTAATGACAGGCGCCGATGTCTACAACGCATGGGCGCCAGAGACGACGGCGCAGGCGCACTGACGGTGAGGTTTTTGTCAATGACATTATTGTAGATAATGCCATATTTCTGCACGCATGTGCGGGAGTGACATCATCGCTGCTCTGGCCAATTACAGTGCCGGAGCGGCGATACCAGGAATAAGCGACGAGGGGACATGGTGGCGGTGGTGGATGGGACGGAGGAGGATTTTGGGGGCTTCGATCTCAGGTAAGTTACACATAATGAGCTAGTATGCTGTGCATACTAGCTCATTATGCCTTTCTCTTGCAGGTTTTTTTTTTAATTAAGGGTTTACTTCCTCTTTAACCACTTCAGCCCCAGAAGGTTTTACCCCCTTCCTGCCCAGGCAAAATTTCAGCTTCCGGCACTGCGTCGATTTAACTGGACAATTGCGCGGTCGTGCGACGTGGCTCCCAAACAAAATTTACGTCCTTTTTTTTCCCACAAATAGAGATTCATTTTGGTGGTATTTGATCACCTGTGCGGTTTTTATTTTTTGTGCTATAAACAAAAAAAAGAGCTTCAATTTTGAAAAAAACACAGTGGGCCAGATTCAGGTACATCGGCGCACTTTTGGACCAGCGTAGTGCAACTCCTTTAAGTTAGACCGGCTTAATTTCAAGGTGCAAGTACCGTATTCTCGTAGTATTTTCATCCAAATTTGCACCGGTGCAATGTAAATTTCGAGGCGTAAGGCAGTGTTATTCAAAGTGGGAAGGACGTGGGCGTGTTCCATTGAAATGAGCCGTGACCCCATGCAAATGAAGGGCCGGCCAGACTGGGCATGTGCACATGAAGCAGACTATGGTCAGCACCTCTCTGAGCATGCTCAGAACTCGGCACAGCACAATCAGTTAGATAGGAACTAGGCCCGTCAGACTTAGTGAGCTATGCACAGTGCTTAAATAGACCGAGAGAAATGCCCTTCCATTGCAAAAGTACATCCAATTTTTTTCCCTTCCTACAGCAAGGTGCTTTTGTTCTGTTGTTTGTTAGTGTTTGTTGGTTTGTGACGTGTCTTTGAGATTTTTGGAGAGTGTTTTTTGCTGTTTTTTTTTTTTATTTTGCTGGGCATTTTTTTTTTCTGGGCATTTTTTTTTTTTCTGTTTGTGAATGATTGTTAATGTGGGGTGACATTCCTGCCACCACTCCACTTGTACGCTGAAAAGAGCCACTGGCAAGGAAATGGATTGTTGCCAGGACCTTGCCCAGTGGCTGCACTGCATGTGAGCGGTGTGTTGGGCTGGTGATGTCCTCCTGCAGGGTTGTGGTTAATTCCAGGATGGCATGAGGGGTGAATCTGAAGATGTGATACACCTCAGAATCACTCATGCCATGTCTATGCGTGTGCGGTATATCCTCTCCCGTGCCCTCTTCTGTGCCCCCCTCCCTTCTGTGCTCATCTAAAGTCAGTAGTATAGCTATGAGCAAGGATGCCCCTGGCATGTTGGCAGGGCCGCCATCAGGAATTATGGGGCCCCTTACACAGCTTCAGGCATGGGCCCCCTGGAGCAGAGAACTGGGGGGGGGGGTGCTGCCTCCTGAAATTGAGAAGCGGGGGGGGGGCTGCTGCGAATTAAGCGGGGGGGGGGGCCTTTACAAGGGGGGGCCCTTGGGAACTCCGGACCCCTAAAAAAAAAAAACTTTTTTTTTTGTTTTTTTTTTAGGGGGTTCCCATCCGGGCCCCTGGGGACCCCCGGGCCCCTTACAGGTGTAATGCCTGTACCCCCCTGATGACAGCCCTGCATGTTGGCATATAGATTGTTGTCCTGCAAGTGTGGGTGCTCAGCTTGTCCCTAACGGTGTTGCTTTAGCTGACATGTAGACGAATTGTCTAATTTTAAACCTGCTTTTATATGGTCTAATTTTAGACTTTCCGTGCAGCTGATAAGCACATCATGTAGACTGCACCGCACAAACTTACTTTTGTGGATCGGCGTATCTCCCTCATTTGCATATTTGCATAGCAAATCAATGGTGTGTCGAGTGCAGTTTTGCACGCACTCTGCGCCGGTCTATCCAAATTACGTCGGTCTAAAAAATGTGGATTTCAGGCGTATATCGTTTTGGGGATACGGTGCATAGATAAGCGTGTGCATTTTTAGACTTGCGCGTGCCTAACTCGTGATACTCCGGAGTAAGTGCTTTGTGAATCTGGCCCAATATTTTTTACTTTTTGCTATAACCACTTCAGCCCCGGAAGGATTTACCCCCTTCCTGACCAGAGCACTTTTTGTGATTCGGCACTGCGTTGCTTTAACTGACAATTGCGCGGTCGAGCGACGTGGCTCCCAAACAAAATTGGCGTCCTTTTTTTTCCCACAAATAGAGCTTTCTTTTGGTGGTATTTGATCATCTCTGCGGTTTTTATTTTTTGCGCTAAAAAAACAAAAATAGAGCGACTATTTTGAAAAAAATTCTATATTTTTTACATTTTGCTATAAAAAATATCCCTAAAAAATATATAAAAAAACGTTTTTTTCCCTCAGTTTAGGCCGATACATATTCTTCTACATATTTTTCGTTAAAAAAATCGCAATTAGCGTTTATTGATTGGTTTGCACAAAATGTATAGCGTTTACAAAAAAGGGGGTCGTTTTATGGCATTTTTATTAATATTTTTTTTTTCTAGTAATGGCGGCGATCAGCGTTTTTTTTTTCAGCAGAGACATTATGGCGGACACTTCGGACACTTTAGACACATTTTTGGGACCATTGGCATTTTTATAGCGATCAATGCTATAAAAATGCATTGGATTACTATAAAAATGCCATTGGCAGTGAAGGGGTTAACACTAGGGGGCAGGGAAGGGGTTAAGTGTGTTCCTGGTGTGTTCTAACTATATGGGGGGGTGGCCTCACTAGGGGAAATCACTGATCTCCTGTTCATACATTGTATGAACAGAAGATAAACGTTTCCCTGCTGACAGGAACGAGAGCTATGTGTTTACACATAGCTCTCGTTCCCCGCTCTGTAACGAACGAGCGTGCGTGCCCCGAGGGGGCACGCGCCCGCTAGCAGCTGCTAAAGGGAGGACGTAGAGCTACGTGCTCCCGCGCAGCAGTGCCACAGTCCCGCCGTATAACTGCGGTGGGCGGTCGGCATGTAGTTAATAAATATCTCATTAAAAAAAAAATCTCAGTTTAGGCCGATACGTATTCTTCGACATATTTTTGGTAAAAAAAAAATCGCAATAAGCGTATAGTGACTGGTTTGCGCAAAAGTTATAGCGCCTACAAAATAAAGGACATAATTATGATTTTTTTTTATTACTATTTTTTACTAGTAATGGCGGCGATCTGCGATTTTTTTTTTTTTTTATTGGGACTGTGGCATTATGGCAGACACATCGGACACTTTTGACACCATTTTTGGGACCATTCACATTTATACAGTGATTAGTGCTATAAATATGCACTGAATACTATATAAATGTGACTGGCAGGGAAGGGGTTAACCACTAGGGGGCAGGGAAGGGGTTAAATGTGTAGCCTAGTGAGTGTTCTAACTGTAGGGGGTGACTGAGGGAGGTGACCGATCTGCATCGGTCTCCTCTCCCTGACAGAACATGGTGCTCTGTGTTTACACACAGAGCTCCACGTCCCTGCTCAGTTACTGGGCAATCGCGGGTGCCCGGCGGCGATCGTTGTCGAGTTCCCAGCAAAGCGGCGGGTGGGCGCGCCCCCTAGCAGCTTTAAAAGACGAGGACATCATATGACGTCCTGTCAGAACAACTGAGCTACCTTGTGAGTACTATACTTATTTTTAATAAATGCTTAGCTTTTTACGGAATTATGCTATGGCGCTTCTTTCTTTTTACATCCCTGAGGCTGTGGGTGTATCTAAAGCCTATTTCATTGGACCTGTCTCCCCCTGTGAAATCTGTAAGTCTACCAAAGGCCGCGGCTGGGCTATAGCTGATCGCCCAGAAAGCTTGCCCTCTGGTAAACAGGCATTTTGATCGGTGGAGGGTCACCTTTTATCACACTTTAGTACATCATTACAAGTCACAATGGTGGTGAATTAAGGATTCCATAATTGCATGAACTTTTATTTATCAGCCAACCTCAAGAGTCTAATACCTAATGTGGACTTGATTTATATGACCTATTTTTATTATTTTATTTAATATTGGCGCGGCTTCGTTTTTATATCTAGTTTCTCCTCTGGCTCTGGCTCACACGCCAGCTGCTGCCTAAATTGTATAATCCTTTCTTTATTATTACCGCAGTTTTTTGTTTTTCTTTACATTTATTTAGTTACTCCCAAAATTTGTTTTTATTTACCTTGTTTTTCGTTAGAAATTGCATTCATCCAAAAATCCAAATGAATTAAGGTTGAATCTGCCATTGAATACTTATGGTGTCTGTCGAATGTTCAAAGAAGATTCGACGGAGCAGCGAAACTGTATGTCGAATCGAACATTTCCGGTCGAATGTTCCGCCTACAAGCTATAGAAGAATTCTAATGTTGTATGACTTGTAATAATTATATTTATTATTATTACTAGTCAACCAACATTAGAATTTTTATATAGCCTATGGGCCAAGCATTTGACCAGAAATGTATGATTGTGGCGTCGTACAGTTTAGCTGCTCCGTCGAATCTTCTTTGAAGATTTGACAGACACCTTAAGCCTTCAATGACAGATTCAAAGGGCCAGATTCACGTACATCGGCGCATTTTTGGACCGGCGTAGTGCAACTCCTTTACGTTACACCGGCTTAATTTCGAGGCGCAAGTACCGTATCCTCGTAGTATTTTCGGACAAATTTGCACCGGTGCAATGTAAATACCGAGGTGTAAGGCGGTGTAATTCCAAGTGGGAAGGACATGGGCGTGTTCCATTGAAATGAGCCGTGACCCCATGCAAATGAAGGGCCGGCCAGACTGGGCATGTGCACATGAAGCAGACTATAGTCAGCACCTCTCTGAGCATGCTCAGAACTCGGCACGGAGCAATCAGTTAGATAGGAACTAGGCCCGTCAGACTTAGTGAGCTATGCACAGTGCTTAAATAGACCGAGAGAAATGCCCTTTCATTGCAAAAGTACATCCAATTTTTTTCCCTTCCTGAAGCAAGGTGCTTTTATTCCGTTGTCTGTTGCTGTTTGGAGGTTTGTGTCGTGTCAGTGTGTGTGTATATATATATATATATATATATATATATATATATATATATATATATATATATATATATATATATATATATATATATATATATATATATATTAAAATAAGATAATTATAATAATATTAAAATTATTAAATTTATATTAGTTAAAAAAATAAAAACATATATTTATTATATTAATTATTATAAAATATATACTAAACAGAAAAAAAAAATGTATATAAAATATATATTTACCCATTAGGGTGAAAAGAGCCACTGGCAAGGAAATGGAATGTTGCCAGTACCTTGCCCAGTGGCGGTCGGCAGATCCTCTCCCGTGTAAGAACAGGGGAGTCCGCGCTATGGTGAATAAAGTAGCTGTTGCCTCCCAGTAGGATCCCTATGTGGGGAGCTAATATAAATATGAATAGTAGAAAGGGAAATGGCGCTGCTAAATGAATACCTTTGTCGGGTATATCCGTGGGGTGAGCCCAATGGTAATAGGCCCCCTTTTGGCTGGAATTTGGGTGCAATTGGAGAGATACCCTGTGTTAATAGGAGGGTAGATGTTGGTTCCTCAGCTTCCACTAATTTCAGTGAAATTGAGTAAAGGTGGATTAATTAGGTCAGGAGCCTGTGCAGGCCAGCAGGCCCAAAGATTGCTAAAGTAAAATGATCCTATGCTGCTATAAGGATGCCAGTTGTGACCGATGCACCCTAAACCATATAAAACAAGAAAAAAATGTGTCTCTAGAGTCTAATAAGTAGGAATCCCTACTAGTGTGGTTGATTACACTAGTAACCACACTAGTAGGGATTCCTACCTATTAGACTCTAGAGACACATTTTTTTCTTTGTTTTATATGGTTTAGGGTGCATCGGTCACAACTGGCATCCTTATAGCAGCATAGGATCATTTTACTTTAGCAATCTTTGGGCCTGCTGGCCTGCACAGGCTCCTGACCTAATTAATCCACCTTTACTCAATTTTTTTTTTGTTTAACATATTTTTATTGAAAAGTATGTAATACAGAAAAGAAAAACGAAGGAAAGAAAACATAAAATCAGTGACAGCTAAACAATCTCTGACAAATAAGGTGTTACAAGCTCCAAATGCGGACAAAGATTCCAAAACCCCGTAGTACGTACACAGACGTCAGGGCTAAAGCTGAGAACAAATAGGAGCACCTTAACAATCAAAATCATCTATAAGAGTCCACAGTTTAAGAAAGACGTGTGGATAATACATCATTGGGGGACGTACAAATACTGCAACATCAGAGCTGTCCCTTGAAGAAGGAAATACAGGGTCAGGAAAAAGAAGAGAGAGAAAAAAGGAACAAGGTAGGAAGAAAGAAAGAGAAAAGGAAAAAAAAAAAGGGGGGAAGGGGAGGGAGGGAAGGTAGCGGGAATGGGAATCCCGCCTCAGGTAATCATCATCTGCTAATAGGCTAGTAAGCTAAACAGTTCAGTAATACAATAGAGGAAAGCTCAACCAGTTCGAGACATAATGTCGGCGTAGGCCGAAGTAAACTTAAAGGCAAACCAGTCAGACCATATTTTACGTGATAAATCTTCCGTAGCTCTAAAGGAGTGAGTGAGATCTTCCATATGGTAAGTACGGTCCACCTCGACCAACCATATATGTAAAGTCGGCACGGTCGGCGTCTTCCAGAATCTGGGAATCAGGGCTTTCGCCGCATTTAGTAGATGAGGGGTTAGGGAGCGTCTATACGATCTAACTGATTTGTCTGTACAATGAAGAAGCACAACCCACAGATCCCTTGGGGTCTCAAAATCCTGAATGTCCTTCATCCAATGTAGGACAGACCGCCAGAAAGGTCGGATAAGGGGACAGTACCACCACACATGGGCGTGTGTCGCCTGTTCTCCGCAGCCACGCCAGCAGAGAGGTGAGATCTGAGGGAAAATGCCGTGAAGCAACGCCGGGGTGAGATGCCACCTAGTAAGCAGTTTATAGTTAACTTCCGCAGTTCTGTATGACAGTGATGTGGTGTGGGCAAGACTCAGTATAGTGGTTTTTTGGGACTCTGAGAAATCTTTGTGGAAGTCCAATTCCCATTTGTGCAGAAAAGCCGGATGGCCCATGGAGGAAAGTGATTGTAGGGCTTTATAGAAGTAGGAAAGGGGTCTTTTGACTGGGTGGTCCTCTACAAAAGCAGTTTCAACTAGCGTCAAATCAGTGGGAGTTCTCAGAGGTTTAGGAAGGGACTGTACAAATGAAGTAAGTTGACAGTATTTCCAATGATCTAAGGGTGTAGCAGTAGAAGAACCCAAGAGGTCAGAGAACGAAGCCATGCCAGTGGGAGTAATAACATGATGTAGATGGGTGGCATTTCTAAGAGACCAATTAAGAGAGGAGGACTGTGAATTCCCAGGAGGGAAATAGTTATGACCAGTCAAGGGCATAAGGGGTGAATTAGCCAACCATCTATGCGCTTTACATAATGAGTCCCAAATCATGAGGGTCGAGCGGGTGAGAGGGGGCGTAGACACCACCAGGGAACGGTATTTCTTCGGTATCCATAGTTGTGTAAAAAGGTCTGTTTCACATAGAGCCCTCTCCAGGGTCACCCAAAGCTTGGTATTCACATGAAATTTCCAATCCGAAATCCTATTCAGGACAGCCGCCAGAAAGTAATTTTTAATGTCCGGGTAGGCTAGGCCCCCATCCCTCTTAGATTTCATCAGCACAGTTCTAGCTATTCTGGGTCGCTTCCTATTCCAAATATATCTGCAGAGGAGGGTTCGCATCAGTGTAAAGAAACCCACAGGAATGCCAAATGGGATCATTTGAAATAGGAATAATAGCCTGGGCAGTATGTTCATCTTTATCACACTAATTTTCCCCAACCAGGAATGGGCAAGACTCGACCATTTTTGCAAGTCAGATCTGACCGTGTTTAATAAGGGGATGTAGTTAGAGCGGAACAAGGAAGCTGGATTAGAGGTGAGGAAAATACCTAAATATTTAAGGGAACATTCTTGCCAGGAGAAAGGGAAGGACATTTTCAATTGGGAAACTAAACGAGGAGGGACATTAACATTGAGGATTTCTGACTTTGTCATATTTATTTTAAAATTAGAAACGGCACTAAAGGCTGAGAAGGCCGACATTAGGTTAGGGAGTGATAACACTGGTTGTTGAACATAGAACAGAATATCATCCGCGTAAGCGGCATACTTATGTTCTGTGTCCCCCACTGTAATACCATGTATATTAGGGTCCTGTCTAATCAAGGAAAGGAAGGGCTCTAGGGATAAGGCAAATAAGATAGGGGAAAGAGGGCATCCCTGGCGGGTGCCATTATGGAGCGTAAAGGGTTCGCTTAGTGTGCCGTTAATACGTATTTGTGCAGAGGGTGATGCGTAAAGGGCCGATATACGGGATATAAGGGAGGGACTAATACCAAATTGAGAAAGTGTGGCCATCAGGTATCCCCAGTCCACCCTATCAAACGCCTTCTCAGCATCCGTAGACAGCAGAAGGGTGGGCTGGGGAGACCGCCTAACGTGGGACATCAAGAGAAGAGTACGGAGGGAGTTATCCCTCGCCTCCCTACCGGGAATAAAACCCGTCTGATCTGCTGTAATCCATCGAGGAAGGAGGGGAAGGAGCCTGTTCGCAATAGCCTTAGCATAGAGTTTGGCATCTATGTTCAGAAGGGAGATGGGACGGTAGCTACCACAGCTGCAGGGGTCCTTACCAGGTTTGGGGATGACAGTTATATGTGCATGGAGGGTTTCGGGACGGAGGGGAGTAACCTCTGAGACCGCATTGGCATAAGCAGTCAGACGCGGGATCAGAAGATCCGCGAAAGTTCTATAGTACATCACAGTAAAGCCGTCAGGGCCAGGGGCCTTACCATTGGCCATGGCTTTCAGTGCCACTCGCAGTTCAGAGGCAGTAAATTCACCATCCAGGGAGGATAATGCTTCGTCAGGAAGTCTGGGTAAGTTGGCTTGGGACAGGTAGGCACGGATGCGTTGGGACCTTTGGTCCCCACCCTCATCTGTATTGCGCACATGATATAATTTTTGATAGAACGTGCAAAATTCTTTTGCAATAGCAGAAGTCTCGTGGGCCAAAGGCCCAGCAGCAGTTTGTATTTTGGCTATGAAGGCTGCTGATTTTTGTTGTTGCAGGGAACGGGCCAGTAGACGTCCAGGTTTATTACCCCATTCATGCAGACGTTGAGCCAGAGCACGAAAACGCTGCTTCTGTTCAAGGTGAAAGGGGGTTTTCAGCTCCTCTCTCTTTTGGGTCAGGGCCTGGAGTACAGAGGATAACAAAGTCGCCTTATGTTGTCGCTCCAACTCCTCGACTTCGCGAAGCAAAGCCGCCTGCTGGGCAATACGTTCCTTTTTTTTCCTAGAGCCCAGCTCGATGAGCTTCCCTCTGACAAAGGCCTTGTGGGCCTCCCAGAGAGTGCCAGGCAAGATGTCCGGATGAGCATTTTCTGCAAAAAACTGCCCTATATCTGCAGTAAGCCTGTCTTTATCAATGGCGTCAGAAAGTAAATGGTCATTAAGTTTCCAAGTATTGCTCTTACAAGGAATAGATGGGATACGTAGTGTAAGAATAGTCAGGGAGTGGTCCGAAATGGGGGAGGTACCGATGGAAGATGCTATAGGGAGGGAGAGGTGGTGGTGATCTATAAAGCAATAGTCTATCCTGGAGTAGGAGTTATATGAGGGGGAGAAATGAGTATAGTCTCTTACCCGGGGGTGCATAACCCTCCATACATCCACCAGCTGGGCTGCTTGTAACCGTTTACGTAAAAGTACTAGACGCTTCTGTGAAATACAGGAACGTCCCAAGGATGTATCGAGGGGTGGTTCCATGGGGATGTTAAAGTCCCCAGCTAAAAGAATGCAACCGTGAGCAAAATCTTTCAATTTAGAGAGAATTGATGCGATAAAGGAGGTCTGGTCCTTGTTGGGGGCATACAAAGTTGCGATAGTACACGGCATATTACCCAGGCTACCTTTGAGAAATAGGAAGCGACCCAAGCTATCACTAAGCATAGAATCCAGTGTAAACGAGGTACCTTTTCGGAACCCTATGGCCACACCCTTTGCCTTATGAATATCAGAAAGGCTATAATACCAGTTTGGGTATTGTGGGGAGAAAAGCCTTACTGAGGTAGTGTGTGTAAGGTGGGTCTCTTGCAGAAGAACAATATCACTCTGCAGTCGACTCAGCTCGCGGTATAAATTGTGTCTCTTACCTGGGGCATGTAGACCCCGAACGTTGAGGGATACCAGGTTCAGCATGGCCATAAGGATCGAGAAGGGAAGCTCATACCTACATTCCAAGAGGGATATACCTGAAGCGGGGGAAAGAAACGAGGACTAGAGGGAGGGCGGGAAGAAAAGGAGGATTGGAAGGGAGAGAGGAAAAGAATAATCAAGAAAGAAGTTAGCAAGGAAGAAAAACAATCATAAACATTAACATCAGACTGTATCAGATCCCCATGACAGGGGTAAACATGTGCACGCATAAGTCTGCCGTGCGACATAGGGGCACGCAAACACTCCGGCACCCGCACACCGCCCACCCGAAGGGGGGTAGGGGCACGCGAACACCAGACTGCACGGGGTCCCATATAGAGGGGAGCACCAGGACCAGGCAAGCAACGACTAGCACCCAAAATACGATGCGATCACTGCCTCGGGGCCCCGGCGCCGGCACAAAATAACACAACAACAGTATAACATATCAAACAAAAAGAAAACAAACAGTATAGTAGAACCTGACGGCTCCCCCGGACCAAGTAGAGGGGAAAGAAATCACAGGCAGTCCATTGCATCACGGAGGAAGGTAACACACGAGACAACGATTCCTGAGGAGGAGGGTCGAGAAGGCCGTAAACATGTCAAAAAGTAAATAAAAATAAAAAGGGGGGAAAAATGATAAAGAGCCAAACAAGGAAAGAATCATAGGATCCACAACATGGGAGTGTTCCAAATGGGATTCAGACAGGTTGAGGAGAAGACTCCTGTGCAGCGGAGCGGCGTCTGCGATTAACCTTCTGCCACTGCGGGTCAGTGGACGCAGATAGGGTAGGGATAGTGTCCTGCCAACCCGGGAAGCTCAGGTGGGGATATGTCGACATCCATACAGAACTTTTCCAAGTCCTCAGGGAAGCGAAGGATAGCGGTTTTACCATCGCGATGTGCCACGAGGGCCGCAGGAAAGCTCCACCGGTAGTTGATAGAAGCCGCTCTGAGCTTCTCCGTTAAAGGCTTAAGTGCTCTGCGGCGATCAAGAGTCTCTTTGGCGAGGTCTGGGAAAAACTGTAGGGAAGCGCCATCAAAATCCAAGGGGGCTTTTTCTCTAGCCTTGCGCATAATCTGCTCCTTCTCC
This sequence comes from Rana kukunoris, assembly GCA_029574335.1. Classification (NCBI taxonomy): domain Eukaryota; kingdom Metazoa; phylum Chordata; class Amphibia; order Anura; family Ranidae; genus Rana; species Rana kukunoris. The sequence continues at coordinate 246,462,661 of CM056059.1, forward strand.
TCATAGTAGTGGATGCGACAGATGACATCCCTCGGAGTGTCCGAAGCAAGGTTACGGGGGCGCAGGGCTCTATGTACCCTATCAATTTTAAGCGGGTGATCAGCCGCAAGGCCTAGTAAACCATTAAAAATACCCCGGACAGAGGGAAGAAGGTCATCGTCCCCAGTCGCTTCTGGCAGCCCCCTAATGCGCACGTTGTTCCTTCTATTTCTATTCTCCTGGTCTTCTATCTTATATAGGGCCATTCTGTGCGCGATAGTAAGGGATCTGGTGGTGGCCTGCAGGCTTCTAATGGCGGCAGCGTGGCGGTCTAAACGCAGCTCCGACTCCTCTACTCGTTCTAGTACCTGTGACAGGTCCGCTCTCACTCCCGATATCTCCTTCTTAATGGTCCTCTCCAGGCTCAGGAACATGGAGGTGAGATCCGATTTAGTGAGCAGGCCTTCACCCCGCGTGGTAACCTCTGAGATCCTGGATTCACTGCCGTCCACCTCCGAGCAGGCTGAAGATGCAGGAGAATGGCGCCTGTGCTCTGATTTGCGGCGGGAGGCGGAGCCCACACCGGAGCTCGCGCCACGTGGAGAGCGGCCTAGTCCGTCCGAGATCTCCGTCTCATCTTGCTCCGCAGCCAGGAACTTCCTGATGGAGCCCGATTGAGAGCCCGACTTGGGGAGAGACTTGCCCGTACGTTTCCGCATGGTCTCAGGGGGAAAGCCGGCGGTAAAAGTGCTAAATAGTTAAAGATAAAAGTGCCAGCGCCGGAGCTCCAGACAAAAACGTCTTCACCGTCGCATGTCCAGACCACGCCCACCTTTACTCAATTTCACTGAAACTGAAGCTGAGGAACCAACATTTACCCTCCTATTAACACAGGGTATCTCTCCAATTGCACCCTAATTCCAGCCGAAAGGGGGGCCTATTACCATTGGGCTCACCCCACAGATATACCCGACAAAGATCCTCTCCCGTGCCCTCCTCCGTGCCCTCCTCCTTCTGCGCTCATCTAAAGTCAGTAGTATAGCTATGAGCAAGGATGCCCCTGGCATGTTGGCATACAGATTAATGTCCTGCAAGTGTGGCTGCTCAGCTCAGCCCTAATGGTGTTGCTTTTGCTGACATGTAGACGGATTGTCTAATTTTAAACCACCTTTTATATGGTCTAATTTTAGACCGGCCGTGCAGCTGATAAGCACATCGTGTAGACTGCACCGCACAAACTTACTTTTGTGGATCGGCGTATCTCCCTCATTTGCATATTTGCATAGCAAATCAATGGTGTGTCTAGTGCAGTTTTGCACGCACGCTGCGCCGGTCTATCCAAATTACGTTGGTCTAAAAAATGTGGATTTCAGGCGTATATCGTTTTGGGGATACGGTGCATAGATAAGCGTGTGCATTTTTAGACTTACGCGTGCCTAACTCGTGATACTCCGGAGTAAGTGCTTTGTGAATCTGGCCCAAAGTTTGTATGTTTTTCGATGCTCTATCGAATCTTCGTCGTTCATGTTAAATTGTCAAGTTAGTTCTAGCTATTTTACTGCTCCTCCTCTTTGGTTACAATCAGCCAATAACATTCATCATCATCATTATTTTTATTTTACTTCCCCCACCCAATTCCAGTAGCGATCTTTTCTCTCTATAATGTCAAATCTTTTCTCTCTATAATGTCAAATCTTTTTTCTCTATACTGTAGTGTCAAATCTTTTCTCTCTATGTAGAATAATCTTGGACTAATAGAGTTAAGGTTAGGCACATTCGACCGACGAAAACGAAAATAAAGCATTTGTTTATGTCGGATCTTTCGGTTTTCGTATTCTGCACTTTCGTTTTCGTTTGTTAAAACAATAATGAAAATAGCTGAAATTCGGACGAAAATGTATTCGGACGAAAACAAATGCACATGTCTACTAGATGGACTCTATTTATAGCCACACTGGAACCTTGTAAAATCTATGTATTGTGTATCTCATGCTGTTGGACTCTTTTGCTTAGATTGTGTGGGGTGTGAATGTATGCCATTAGTTTATTGTCTCTGTCTACCCTGGCTGTGGGGGGGGGGGGGGGGTTCTCCAACAGCTCTCCTTGCTGATTGGACAGTTTACCCCACCCTGAATTCCAAAGGGAGGGGTGATGGTCCCGAGAGGGATAGCTATTGTGTTCATGTGTGAAAATAAATCATTTTTTTTTTGCCACTCTACACTGAGGTGTGTTGTCTGGTGACTGGAATGGCTGGAGGGCCTTAGATGGTGTTGGATCTGGACAGGGGAAGCATTGACGAAGGACCTAGATCTGTTCAAGGACAGAGGGTTTGTCACACCTTGTATATTTCTGTTAAATCCCAACCTAGTAAAAAGCCATACATGACATGCCGCATTTCTGTGCATTTGAAGCTGCTGTCTTTGACAAAATATAATGTATTTTGTTTCTTAATATTATGTTGGTATCTCCTTCTTTAATTACCATATAGCCTAGTAACAATGCTTACATGTCTGTGCTAACGTAATTTACATTTAAAAAAATATTTTTAATATTTTTGGTTAAAACCTGCCTTGTCTAATTTGTGAAATGTTAAGAAGCTTACATAATGTTTAGCTAATCTTCACAATATTGTGATAAAGAGAAACAACAAAAACAGGCGCCACTTAGAAAAGACTGTAAACTTTAATGTATAAACAGCATCAAAGTACTCACATTAAAATGACTGTATTTAGACATATGGATAGAGTCCATGGGACAGTCAGTCTCTCAGCCATGTTTGGTGAAGTCCCCTTGTAACAGCTGCTGTGTTATTGCAACGATGAGCATGTGCTGCATAGATGAACAGATGCCTGTGTTCCACACAGTGAATTTCCTGGTAAGCTGTGCGGAAGCTGAATAGAGGGCTGGAGCGCACGCTGGGACGCATCGGCGTGAGGGAGGGGATGACGTCACAGGATCGAGTGGGTTTAGTTGCAAAGTAATAAGCACACTTGCACTATGCACCGAGTGGGTTTAGTTGCAAAGTAATAAGCACACTTGCACTATGCACCAAGTGGGTTCAGTTGTAATGTAATTAGCACACTTGCACTATTCACCAAGTGTGTTTAGGTGTAAAGTTATGAGCACACTTGCACTATGCACCAAGTGGGTTTAGTTGCAAAGTTATGAGCAAACTTGCACTATGCATCAAGTGGGTTTAGTTGCAAAGTTATGAGCAAACTTGCACTATGCATCAAGTGGGTTTAGTTGCAAAGTAATGAGCACATTTGCACTATGCACCAAGTGGGTTCAGTTGTAAAGTAATGAGCACACTTGCACTATGCACCAAGTGGGTTTAGTTGCAAAGTAATAAGCAAACTTGCACTATGCACCAAGTGTGTTTTTTTAAATCAGAAAAGGTTTTTATTGAAAATAGGCAGAAATAAAGTAACATAAACAGACAGATCAACAATATCATGGTACAGCTTCACATTTTATACAGAACACGTGACAGTACAGAATTCGTATACAAAAATATATTTGGATCATAAAAGACATCTGGAGTGCATATAGGAAGAAATATTGCCAGATATTTCCCTGTACAGCAAATGTCCCTCTCTCCCCATAAACATGACCTGACTGTGTCACCAGTAATCCTACATATTGGCAAAGAGCTTGAAACGAAAGAAAATCAAAGAGAGAGAAAAGAAAAAGGAAAAAGGAAAACAGGCAAAACAAAACCAAAGCTGGAACAAAAAGTGAAGGTAATCCCACAGTCAGTCATGGCTCATAGAAGTCATTGCTTCCCCGGATAATCTCTCTAGGGGTACCGCACACCATCCCACCCCCACCGCTCTTGCAGCTCCATTCTCCATAGCACGTATCCCAAACTAAACTGAGCTAGACTAGCCCCCCCTTGTACTAATATATTAGCCCTGTAGTAATCTATCTCTCACCAGTTCAAGAGGACCTAATCCCGGGGTATCTAACCAGGGTTGCCATATTCCATAGAACTTCTTCAATACATTTCGGTGTTGGTACGTTAGTTTCTCGCGTATTAATAAACTGTTGACTCGTTTCACCCACTGTCCACCCGTCGGTACCCTCGGAGTAATCCAAAGCCGCGCAATTTCTTTGCGGGCAATATAGAGTGAACGTATAACAGCAATATGGCCATTAGGCGACAAATAGGGTAGCTCCAGGGCACTAAGCAGGCAGACAACTGGGTCCTGTAGAACAGGTATTTGAAATACAAGTGAGATGGTCTCCAGCACATACTTCCAGTACCGGAAGAGTTTTGGACACTTCCACATCATGTGGAGAAGATCCCCGGGGTGTGCCTCGCATTTTGGACAGAGAGGGGTGACCCTGAGGCCCCACTTATATAGCCTAGCCGGGGTCCTGTACACCCTATGTAAGAGGTACAAATGTGACAATCTCTGTGACGCGGAGACCGAGACCTGGGGAGCAGACGTCAGGCACAATTCCCAAACATCTCCATCAATAGGCCCCAAATCCCGCTCCCACCCCCTCTTACAGGGAAGCTTACCCGTATCGTGGGTTAAATTAAGTAACTTTGCATATACCCTGGATATCAATCCTGCCTTTTCAGTTGTTGAGAGTACATCTCTCATCAGAGGGTGCACCATTTGGGCGAAGGGGGACAGTCTGTCTTCACATTGTATAGCATGTCTTAGTTGCAGATACTGGTAGAATTGTCCGTTATGTAAATGAAATTCCTCTTTTAGGGCCGCGAAAGGTTTAAGTATTATACCTTCGTATAGTTGAGATATGTATTGAATTCCTGCCTCTTCCCATGAGCTGAATCCCTTAAGCTTAAAGAGTTCTCTATAGTATTTGTTCCTCCATATCGGAGTAAACTGACACACTGCCTTGAGTTTGAAGATAGCTCGAACATATTCCCAAAGTCTAATCAGTAAACTAATAGTGGGGAGGGCAGTGGGAAACTGTGTGAGGCCTGCTTCAAGATATACCAGAGCCGGGAGACTTGGATTCCCGGATACTATCAAAGACCTAATAGGGTCAGAATCATCCTCCTCCCCCCAATTGCTCAGATGTTGAAGCTGCGAGGCTATAAAATAATTCCTGGCATGAGGGACCGCCATACCACCTTGGTCCTTCGCAAGTTGCAAAGAACGCAAGCTGATACGAGCTGGTTTATTGCCCCAGATCAATTCTCTGAACTGGGTATCTATACGTGTGAACCACCTGTGAGTTATCCAGACCGGGGCATTGTGAAAAATATAAAGAAGCTGAGGGGCCCATATCATCTTAATTAAGTTAACTCTGCCGGTAACGGTGAGTGGCAGCTTCCTCCAGACAGAGCACTTCAGCCGAAGTTTCTGCAACAATGGGGACAGGTTCTTATCCAGGTACTGAGTAGGGTCCGGGGTTACCTGTACCCCTAAGTATCTAAATTCATTTACCACCTCAATATCTTGCGCACAGATCGGTAGGGGGCCCGGCAAAGGGTCTAAGGGCATCAGGACTGACTTGTTCCAGTTGATGCTGAAACCCGACAGCCGACCAAAATCGGCTATCAGGTCCATCACCCCCTGCAGAGATCCCGCGGTGTCGCCCAAATATATCAGAGTATCATCCGCATAGAGTGAGACAACATCCTCTCTCGGTCCCCTGTGGAACCCAACTATATCCTGCGACCCCCTAATATGTACAGCCAGGGGCTCTAGGGCCAGGGCAAACAACAGGGGCGACAAAGGGCATCCCTGCCGAGTGCCTCTGGCAAGTCGGAACGAGTCTGACACATCTCCATTAATGCGCAGTCTCGCCGACGGGGCGCTGTATAGTAGTTGAACCCATTTCAAAAATGTGGGGCCTACCCCAAATTTAGTCAGCGTTTCCCATAAATAGGGCCATTCTACACTATCGAATGCTTTAGCCGCATCCAAAGATAGGACGGCCCTATTGCCCGCGTTATCTGTGGGGATCTGCAGATTCAGAAAAAGCCTACGTAGATTCTGGGACGTAGATCGTGTAGGGATGAATCCAGACTGATCTCTATGAACCACTTTTTGGATGCAGCTAGCCAATCTATTCGCCAGAATCCTGGCAAGTAATTTAACGTCGAAAGTGAGCAGAGAAATTGGCCTATATGAATCTGGGGATAAAGCATCCTTGCCGGGTTTTAAAAGCACTATTATGAGGGCCTCGTTCATAGACGAAGGGAGAGATCCCGTCTCAAAGGCATGGTTGTACACTTTAAGCAGAACTGGAAGAAGTTGGGCCGAGTACCGTTTGTAGACTTCGGATGGTAACCCGTCAGCTCCCGGAGCCTTACCATTTTTTGCATGTGCCAAAGCCTCCAACAGTTCCTCCTCGGTCAACGGGGCATTAAGCACAGCAGCATCCGAAGTGGACAAACAGGGCAAAGGGTATCTGTCTAGAAATGCGCCAATATCACTCCGGGAGGGCCCAACCTTGGATGAATAAACATCTTGAAAAAAGGTTTTAAAAACATTCATAATATCGTGAGTGGAATAACAGGGAGTCCCATTAACCCCTAATATGGATACAATATGTGCGGATGATTGCTGCGATCTGGCTACTAGTGCCAGCATATGCCCTGTATTCTCACCCTCCTCAAAATGACTTTGTTGCAAAAAAAAACGTTTATTCTCAGCTAGTTGTAGAGAGAGATCTCTCAGCATAGACTGGGCAGCCAGCCACGGGCGTTTCGTATCATCCGTGGGATTGGCTACATATTTAGCTTCAGAGGCGCGGGCCTCCTCCAGGATTGACATCTCCCACTCTTTGGTGGAGGATTTGATCTGGGAAATCGCTCTGATAAACTGTCCTCTTAGAAAGGCCTTAGCCGTTTCCCAGACCACATCCAACCCCGCCGAGTCTAAGTTATGCCTAAAAAAAGTTTGTAGTAGATCAGGGATGGGGTCTGGTTCAGGAATAAGTGAGAGCCAAAAAGGGTTAAGTTTCCAGAGGGTGTTACCCCTGCACGCCCCAAAATGAACATCTATCGATAGGGGGGAGTGATCCGAGACCTGTCGGAGGTGATACTGTGAAGATTCTAACATTGCCATCAGTAAATCATTCCCCAACCCCAGATCAATTCTGGACAGGCCCCCCACCGAAGCAGATTGACAGGAGTACATAAGGGTATCTGGGTTGCGTGCCCGCCATACATCTATCAGGCCCATCTCCATGAGCAAACGAGCAAATGGGGTAGGGCCCGATTGCCTTTGCAGCTCCGGCCTCCCACGACTGGCCAATCTATCTTTGGTATGGTCTAGACAATTATTAAAATCCCCAAACACCAACACCGGTATGCCCGGGAAGCGGGCAAGAAAATCTGTCAGCAATTTCAGGGTATTAGCAGAGAAAGGAGGGGGAATATATAGTCCTGCAAGAATACATTTAGTCCCGTATAGTGAACATAGAGCAAAAACATACCGACCCTCTGGGTCAATTCGTACCTCTAATGCTGAAAATTGTACACCCCGTCTAACCAGGAGGCTCACTCCCCTCGAGTACACCGAGAATGTAGCATGGTATTGGTGCCCAAACTGCTGTTTTGCAAATTGAGGTGTAGAGGACGGGGAGAAGTGAGTCTCCTGCAGGCAAATGACATCCGCGCCCAACCGCTTGATCGTGCGGAGCACAGCCAAGCGCTTAACAGGGCTGCCCAACCCCCTGACATTCCAGGACACAATTCTGGTTAGCTTAGACATTGTAGAGCATATACTGTTACAACAAGGTTATACCGAGCGAGGACATATCTCCCGCAGGTAAGGTAGCAGGGGGGCATTGGACCATAAAAACAGCATCATAACATTGAACACTTCTGGGGAACATAAAAATAATAAAAGGAAAAGAAAAACTTGGGGGGGGGGGTAACACAGTAGCGGTGGGAGTTTCAATTGGAGATGGACACAGGAGCATGCACCAGTAGCAGGTCGAAGGGGGCCAGGGGCCCCAGTAACCATCTGGAATAATGGTGACGGTAATCCCTTCGTAGAGCCTTCATATAAGTATGAGTCCAGCAACAATAAACAAAAATAAAAAAACAAAGAAAAACACATTGAAGAATAACAGGCCAACATGGCCAAACTTGGGTGCCGCAGGGCAAAAGGAGGTCTGTACCAGACCATCATGGGGGCAGCAGTGGAAGCGCACCTAAGCGTCCAAACTTCTCAGCAGCTAGATCAGGTAACCCTGATGTCAGACAGAAGAAAACAAAAAAGGGGGGGGAAGTCAAATCCTAGCACCTCTTCCGCCTTGGTAAAAGAAGGTAAGAATCAGGATAAGTTGAACAGTACATCACCCGTCTTGCTGTGCCCGGCGTTGGTTTCTGCTTTCCTTGATTGATCTTTCTTCTCGGTCCATCCATTGTGCGGCTGCAGAAGGTAAATCAAAAAAATGAACGGAGCCTAGTGCTTCTACTCTCAGTCGGGCGGGGTATAGCATAGCATATTTGACATCTAGAGCTCTGAGGCGCCGTTTAACATCTAGGAACTTTGCGCGTTGCTTTTGTAGCTCAGCAGAGAAATCAGGGAAGAAAGAAATTTTTGCGTTATCCACTCTCATGGCCTCCGGTTTAATCCTGGCGTTGTGAAGTATAGCATCTCTATCTTTGTAGTGAAGTAGCTTGAAAAGAAAAGGTCTCGGGGGCCCCCCGGTGGATAAGGCCTGGCAGGCACCCTGTGTGCCCTCTCCACAGAGAACAATGGAGTGAACACTTCCTTGCCAAATGCATTCACCAACCAGTTCTCAATAAATTCAACCGGATTCTTCCCTTCCGCTCTTTCGGGCAGACCCACCATCCTAACATTATTTCTTCTCATTCTGTTCTCTAATTCCTCCAAGCGAGATGAATGTTGTGTTAGGAGGTGGTTGTTAAACGTGAGATCCCTCTGCATGGGAGCCATGTCATCCTCAATGGAGCTCACTCTACCTTCCACTGCAGAGGTCCTTTCCCTCAACTTTTGTGCATCCTGCCTCAGAAAGGATATTTCTGCTTTCACTCCCTTAATATCAGCAGCTAGAGCAGTAATGGAGGTATTGCAGGAGGTTATAGCAGTGAATATATCTCTAAGAGAGGGCTCACCGTCTGTGGCAGGGCTGGTGGAGGCCTGAGGCCTAGGAGAGCTGCCATCTGGAGTACTCAGAGCGTTCCAGGGGAACCCCGATCCACCCCCATCCTCCAGGGGGACAGTGTCATCCGCATCCGACGATCCGCCGGATGATTCCCCTTGTTTTCCCAGGTGAGTATTAGAGTCTGTGGCGAGCGCCATGGAGAAAAGTTTTTCTGCTCCCTCCCTGTGCTTCTCTTTAGGCGTTCGTCGGGCCTGGTCGCCATTTTGATGGGACATGCTGTCCCCAGACCGGGCCGCGTATTGCTGTTTAGCGGCGGACATCGGGCTCGATTCAGGACACAGACGGTACCGGAGTATGCAGCGGACCTTCCAGCAGCGATCGGGCCGAAACAGCAGGTAGGTCTGTTATGTTTCAGGAGTCTTTCAGGAGAATCGGCGGAGAGGATCTGAATGTGCGTCCGGCTACATCCGCTGCCTGGCCACGCCCCCCACCAAGTGTGTTTAGGTGCAAAGTTATAAGCACACTTGCACTATGCACCAAGTGGGTTCAGTTGTAAAGTAATTAGCACACTTGCACTATTCACCAAGTGTGTTTAGGTGTAAAGTTATGAGCACACTTGCACTATGCACCAAGTGGGTTTAGTTGCAAAGTTATGAGCAAACTTGCACTATGCATCAAGTGGGTTTAGTTGCAAAGTAATGAGCACACTTGCACTATGCACCAAGTGGGTTTAGTTGCAAAGTAATAAGCAAACTTGCACTATGCACCAAGTGTGTTTAGGTGCAAAGTTATGAGCACACTTGCACTATGCACCAAGTGGGTTTAGTTACAAGGTAATGAGCACACTTGCACTATGCACCAAGTGTGTTTAGGTGCAAAGTTATGAGTACACTTGCACTATGCACCAAGTGGGTTTAGTTGCAAAGTTATGAGCACACTTGCACTATGCACCAAGTGGGATTAGTTGCAAAGTTATGAGCACACTTGCACTATGCACCAAGTGTGTTTAGGTGCAATGTTATAAGCACACTTGCACTATTCACCAAGTGTGTTTAGGTGCAAAGTTATGAGCACACTTGCACTATGCACCAAGTGGGTTTATTTGCAAAGTCATGAGCAAACTTGCACTATGCACCAAGTGGGTTTAGTCACAAAGTAATGAGCACACTTGCACTATGCACCAAGTGGGTCTAGTTGCAAAGTTATGAGCACACTTGCACTATGCACCAAGTGGGTTTAGTTGTAAAGTAATGAGCACACTTGCACTATGCACCAAGTGGGTTTAGTTGCAAAGTAATGAGCAAACTTGCAGTATACAGCAAGTTGGTTTAGGTGCACTGAGCACACAGACAATACAACACGTGAGAACACTGCAGCTAGCACAATCAACTGCCTGACAGATTAGGAAGAACTAATCTAACTAAACTATACTATACAGTGTATAAATATATGTACAACTCCTGTGATGTATATATATCCTCTACACACTGTAAATTTAACTGACTAGCCTGCCTGCTCTATCTAGCTAGAAAAAAAGACAATCCCTCTCTCTCTCTCTCTGATCTGGAACAAGCCCGGAACACACTTCACGAGGCCGGCCTGCAGGCGTCTTTTAATAGTGTGGGGCATGTGCTAAAGCGCACCCTGGCTTTGGCCAATTATGGCTCTCCGTTTTTTGCGCAATGTGATTGGCCAAGCATGCGGGTCATAGTGCATGCTTGGCCAATCATCAGTGCACAATGCCGCAGTAAATTATGGGCCGTGGCGCATCACTCGAATTTGGCACGAACGACCCGTTTTGTTCGTATTTCGACCAATGGTCGAACAGACGATGTTCGAGTCGAACATGGGCTCGACTCGAACACGAAGCTCATCCCTAAATTAAACCCTTCTTTGTCAGTCCCTCCTACAAACAATCCTACAGCCTAGTAAAAAGGCTAACATGATTTGCTGTGATTCTGTTAAATATTTATGCTTCTTGTCTCTGACATACACTGTAATTTTTATTTACCAATAAATACCACTCTTTCTTTGTTTGCTACATCATGGCCTAGTAGAAAGGCTTACACAATGTGCATCATGTCTATGCAATATTGTTAGCTCTTTCTTGATAAAAAGTACCTCAACACTACCACTTTAACTGCTTGCTGACCGCGCGCCGTCATTTTACTGCGGCAGGTCGGCTCTCCTGGGCGAGAGCCCGTAGCTCTACATCGGCTTTTAGCGGCCACTAGGGGGCGCGCGTGCCCCCGGTGGCCCGCGCATGCCCCCGCTTGCCCCTGAGTCCCGTGCGCATTTCCGGCAGGCACGATCGCCGCCGGGCAACCGCGATTGCTCGGTACAGAGCGGGGACCTGCTTTGTCTTTCCCTCTTACATTGTAGCATAGTAAAAAGGCTTAAATATTGTGCAGCAATTCTGTGCAGTATTTTTCTTATTTTCTCTAACATAATAAATTTTAAAAATGGTTTCTTGGTAAAACGTGCATTGTCTCTTTCATTTTAATTGTGGTTTAGAAACACTGTATACATTTTGTGCAGAATGTTTGTATTATATTGTATATTTGAATTCACAATAGAACAAACCATGTCTCTGTCTTTACCATTGTGGCCTAGTAAAAATGCTTGCATTATATGTAGCATGTCTATGCAGTATGTTTTGCTCTTTTCTCTGACACAATACACTGTCATTTTTATTTTTAATGCTGAAAAAGAGCACCCCTTTCCCTCGTCAACTGGGCCTAGTAAAAGCTCTTACCTAATGTTCAGTGTGTTTGAGCTATATTGAGGCTTTTGTCTCCTCCTTCAATTTTGTTCTAGTAAAAAAGCTTACATGATTTTAGTGTGTCTTTGTAATATTTCTGTCTCTTTTCTTTGACACTGCAATTTGTATTCCTTGAACAAAAAAAATGCCTTCTGTTTTGCTGTTGACAACACAATACACATTTGTATTTATTAATAAAAACTGCCTTGTCTCTTATGTTGCTGCCCAGTTAAGCTGCTTACAAACTCTTTAGCTCTTTTACTATAGCTATTATTTCTGAGATATGGCACTGTAAGTTTTACTTTAGCTTAACAGCTTACCCATTTCTGGAATATGGGGTTGTGGTTTTCAATTATTTCTGTGCACTCTATGTTGACATTTAGACAATACAGTGCTGTACTGCACTATAAGAAGATCACAAGCCAAGCTATAGAACATGTTTTCACAATTGGTAAAAAAAAATTGAGGGCTTTAGCTTCATTCAATAGTCCTCTAATGACTTTTAGATCCACAATTATTTCATGCTCTAAACATTATTTCCATGTGCACTTTTCCAGGTTCTAGCAGAGTAAGGGTTTGGGCACTATCTGTTTTCTGGGAGCTATAGTAACTTTGATTTTGGAAGTATTTTTTCACTAGCTCTATAGTGACTTCCACCACGATCGTAAAAAGGTGAACGCTAATTAGTCCTCAACGCTATAGTAAATGACCCCCACAGTATGATATACAGGCTCATTTTATTATACTTATTTGCAGATGTCTGCAGTTTATTTCTATTTTTGTGACATCCAGTTATAGAAACACTCTTCGCAGCTATGTTTAATATTAATAACAGCTGTTAATAAAAGAGTGCAAAATTATTTCTCACTAATGTTGCACAGAGGCTTACAAAGTATACTGCTTATCCAGCAGACTGTTGTGAATGAGTGTCAGTACACTAAATTTGTACAAGCATAATACAAATTGATGTAAGAATGTTACACAAATGCCAGAAATCAATATCATGTTTTGTCACACAACAGTGCTAAAGGTAAATAATAAGATTAATTTAAAATTATAACCAGTTTAAAATAGGATGAGGTTAAATTGAATATTACACTATATGAACATTAAACATATTTTTAAAAAAAACCTTTTTTGATGCCTTATAGCCTCATGCTGACCTGCCTTCTTCTGTCTGATTTACGGATCACTAATTATGGCATTTTCTCTCAGAAATTAATATGCTCTAAATTAGAGCTATGCCTCCTGGCAAATTAGCATCAACTTATATTTAAAGGAATGGTTCAATGTGAGAGTAAGAAAAAAAAAATGTTTTATATTTATTTCTTACATAGTTACACATTCTTCTGCAAAAAAAAAAAATATTTTTATAATATTGTTTGGTACTTCTTAAATAAATACATTTTTCAGAGAAGTAACACATGGGGGTATTGAATTGATAAAAGCAATACACCTCCTATCTATTAGGGTTGCGCATTTTCACTGGCCTCACGATTCAATTCGATTAAGATTATCATGTCAACCATTCAATTTGACTTGATATCACAATGCATCACGATTGCATAGCAAGTGCGCATGGCTTTCATCAAAAAAAAAATGAAGTACTCCATTTTTTTTCCTATCTGTTTTAAAACAACAAAAACAAAAACACAATAACACTTCCTGCGTGTAGCAAAGTCTAAACACAGCAGACAACTTAAAGAAGATGATCAAAGACTGTGGACATGCTACAGGAGATGGTCAGAGACTGCGGACAAGCTACAGGAGATGGTCAGAGACTGGGGACATGCTACAGGAGAGTGTCAGAGACTGCGGTCATTCTACAGGAGATGGTCAGAGACTGCGGTCATGCTACAGGAGATGGTCAGAGACTGTGGTCATGCTACAGGAGATGGTCAGAAACTGCGGTCATGCTACAGGAGATGGGCAGAAACTGTGTTCATGCTACAGGAGATGGTCAGCGACTGCAGACATGCTACAGGAGATGGTCAGAGACTGCGGTTATGCTACAGGAGATGGTCAGAGACTGTGGTCATGCTACAGGAGATGATCAGAGACTGCGGACATGCTACAGGAGCTGATCAGAGACTGCGGACATAGTACAGGAGATGATCTATATTTCTCCTCCATACAGCCCAGTCCCTGCCTGCATTGACAATGACTTATCACAGCTGACCGTACATCATATTCCACTACATGCCCTTACCCCCATGTCCCCGGATCACAGCACCCCCTCCTCCTCTGTACTTGCATGCTGCTCTGTGCACAGAGGATAATTGGAGGGAACTTGAGATGGGCGATCTGCCTGCTCACCATTCCCCGATCTCCATTACAGCTCTCGTCAGCAGGGAATTCTCAGTGTTTGTATATGCAGCGCTAATGCTACTGACTGACTGACTGCCCAGCCTGCCTCTCTCCTCTCTCCACTCTGCTTTCATGTCTCACGTTTCTCCTGGCATAATCCCCTTTCTACTGATCTGATAGTTACAGTCAGTGGGCGGGACTGTCGCCAGGAGAGACGTGAGAGCAGGGTGGAGAGAGGAGAGAGGCGGGCCAGTCAGTCACATTAGCGCAGCATATACAAACACTACCCTCCCGCCTTTCTACTGATCTGATAGTTACAGTCAGTGGGCGGGGCTGACGCCAGGAGAGACGTGAGACGTAAGAGCAGAGAGGAGTAAGGCGGGCCAGGCAGTCACATGAGCGCGCCATAAACAAAGAAACAAGGTAACATCTGAGCGGAGCGCTCTTCCGGGAGGGGCGGGGCTAAACATTGATTATTAAGGTCGCATGCATCGGTGCTGCATCGAGGACACCCGAATCGTGATGCACCAATGCAGCGATTAAATTTGACACCCCTACTATCTATACTGTATATCTATGTATTTTCAGGTCATAAGAAAAACACATGCATTTGCACCTAATTATGCAGGCGTTGCGCATCTCAGATGCACTACGCCGACGTAACACGGAGTGGCAAGAACCGTATTCCCTAAGTAAATGCGCTCCAATATGCGCCTGCGTCGCGTAAAAACATTGGCGTAATCCGGCGCAACTCCAAAGTAGGAGGGAAGTGGGCGTGTTGCATTGTAATGAAGCGTGACCCCATGCAAATGCAGGCTGGGACGAACGGAGCATGCGCCGTGACGTGGATGACCCGCGCCATGACGTGGATGACCCGCGCCGTGACGTGGATGCCTTCTGCGCATGCGCAAAGCCTCCCTACGATGCGCCGGCGCAGGGTATATAATGCGCCCACACATGCGCCCGTGCAGCGCAAACGTCTCCCATTTTTTGGATAGTGACTGACAAAGTGCTGGACAAGATGACGACAAGTGCTGTTAAGGAGAGGAGGAAGAAGAATTTCTCCCCAGAGGAGAGGGCCATTGTCGTGAGGGCCATGGAGAAGTACGACTCGCGGCTCCATGGTGCTGACAGTGCCCGGACCAGCAAGTCCCGGAGGGACCAAATACTTATGAAAGTGGCTTGCCAGGTCAATGCCCTCTCTCATGAGGTCCGGACACCGCAGGACATTCAGAAGAAAATGAATGA
Organism: Rana kukunoris; assembly: GCA_029574335.1. Lineage (NCBI taxonomy): Eukaryota > Metazoa > Chordata > Amphibia > Anura > Ranidae > Rana > Rana kukunoris. The sequence goes on from CM056059.1 coordinate 246,478,025, forward strand.
CCTGCGGCGTCATGTGAAGGGCAAGCTGGCTTCCATAGCCCAGCATGCCAGGGGCACTGGAGGGGGCCCACCCTGCCCTGTCCGCCTGACTGAGGAGAAGGTGGTTGCCCACTGCCTGCAGACGGAGCAGGTTGAGGGATGTGGGGGCTATGAGTCCAAGAAGCCAGCCGTGAGGACAGGTAAGTGTGTTTTATATTCTATCTGTTGTGTACATGTATGGGGGTGGAAGGGAACATGTGCCAAGTGTGTTGGTCCACCAACTTGGGCATCTTTTGTGTCATCCACAGATGTGCAGGAGGGAGCGGGGCCATCTGTTGATGCCAGGGCCCATCAGGATCCAGTCCCTCTGGCTGCCCCCCTGGAACAGGACTTGGAGGGAAGTGGGCACACCTCAACGGAGGAGGTGGTTGAGGAGGGTGTGGTAGACCAGGACATGATTGTTGTTGTGGAGGAGGATGATGGGTTGCCCGGACCAGCCCAGGCTATCCCTCCACCTTTAGCGAACCCCTCAGTGTCCCCCTCCAACCTCTCCAGTCCCTCTCTTTCCCCCCCCTCATCTCCGGCCCCTCAACATCCTCCCCTTATGCCAGGTCCCCTGCCACTCCCCGCAAAGCAACGTGCAAGACCAGGGGTGTATCCAAGGTCCTGCCGGAACAGCTGGTCAGACAGCAGGACCAGCAAAATCAGCACCTGGCCGAGGTCGTGGAGGAGATGAAGCGCCTGGCCGACAGCCTGGCATCCTCGGGACACATTACGGATGCCATCCAGGATCTTGCTGTCAACAGCGCAGCAACGTTGACCAGCCTGGGGGAGCTGCAGGCAAACACCTCCGAACTTGTGGGGGAGGTTCATGCCCTGCGCCTTGCTGTCGAGGAGCAGACTGCTGTGCAGACCCGCATAGCAGTTGCCCTGGAGGGCATGCAGGCAGCCAGGGAGGGACGTGGGGATGCTCCTCCTCAATCTTCTCCCCCCCCCATCTGTGGCTGCCCCCAGGCAAGTGAGGGGCAGGACCCGTGGCACCAGGCGGAGCCCCCGCCAGGCCCATTAATTCTATTTTTGTTTAATATTATGCTCTGGTTAAGAGCTTTTTTTGTTTTTTTGATACTGCACACGGTGCAGTGTGAATGGTGTGTGAATGTGAGGGGGTGGCACTCCTGGCAGTAAGGGGTGTCACCCTCAGCCGTGGTGGTGAAGTTAACCCCACGGCTGTATGAATGGCGTGTGAAAGGTGTATGAATGGACAGCAACATCATTGGGGCCTTGACGTGGCGTTGCTGCTCCCAAGTCCTACATGCTGGACTTGGGCTAATCCAATGTGATGTGGATGTGGGGTGTGTGATCTAGGGACCACAGTGGTGTACACGCGTGCAGTGTCTGTGTGCCATGATGAATGTGTGTGTTTAACGGTCAAAGATTCGTAACACGAGGACCCTCCTGACTGCTCTTCCATCAGCAGACGAGGTCTCCTCTGGCAGGGGGGGGCTGTGTGGTTGGGGGGTCAGGTCATCACGTAGGGCAATCTGCAGGCCCTTTCTCATGGCAAAGTTGTGCAGTATGCAACATGCACCGATGATCTGACCCACAAAGTTGGGGGAATACAATAGGGCCCCCCCAGACTTATCCAGGCATCGGAAACGGGACTTCAGGAGGCCAAATGTGCGCTCCACCACTGCACGGGTTTTGATGTGTGCTTCATTGTATCTTCTCTCTCCTCTGGTTTGGGGGTTCCGGAAAGGAGTCATGAGATGGGGTCCCAGTGTATATGCAGAGTCACCTGGAAGGGAAAAGACAGGAGGATGTTACTCATGCATGTGTCCCTTGTGATGTGTGCATCATGGGAGGGGATAGTCATGGCTGCCACCCATGTCACTCACCAACCAGCCAGCTGTCCCCATACATGTCCTGCTCAAAATCTTCTGGGATGTTGCTTTGACGGTAGATGTAGCTGTCATGGCTGGACCCGGGGTCTTTGGCACGGACGTGCCATATGAGGTATTTGGCATCGGCTATTACCTGTACGTTGATGGAATGCCAATGCTTCCGATTGCGGTATATGTGCTCTGTGACACTGGGGGGCTGTAGGGCCACGTGTGCAATCAATGGCCCCGATGGTGCGTGGGAATCCGTCAATTCTGTAGAAATCTGCCGCAGGTGCTCAGTGGTGGGTCTGATGAACTGGTTGGACATGCGTCTAAGGATTGCTGGGACAACCTGGTGCAGACATCTGCTTATGCTGGTTTGTGACATCCCAGCCACCACTCCACTTGTACGCTGGAATGAACCACTGGCCAGGAAATGGAGTGTTGCCAGTACCTTCACCAGTGGCTGCAGTGCATGTGAGCGGTATGTCTGGCTGGTGATGTCATCCTGCAGGGCTGTGGTTATTTCCAGGATGGCAGCAGGGCTGAATCTGAAGATGCGATACACCTCCTCATCACCCATGCCAAAGAGCCTCATGCGCGCTTGGTAGATCCTCTCACGTGCCCCCCTCCTCCTACTCCTCCTTCTATGCTCCTCTTCCTCTGCATACCTTAGTAGTGATAAGACCATGGCTGGCCCTGGCATGTTGGCATGCGAATGTGTTGTCCAGTAAGTGTGATTGCTCAGCTCGTCCGTTACGGTGCTGCTGTAGTTGCTCTCCAGCTGACTTGCACACGGCCTTGAGCAAAGTTACCCGTGCTTTTATGAGGGGTATGTTTACTCAAGGCTTTCGAGTTGCGCGCACCACGAGTAGCCAACGCCGGACGCGCGTAGTTTCGGGAATACGCGCATTTCCCTCATTTGCATATTTGCATGCTAATTCAATGGGAACTGAATATTTTTGATGCGTAACTATGCGCCTACGCCGCGCTAGCTTAATGCATTTTCGCCACCCAGACGGAAAACATTTTCGCGCGTATGTGGTTCTGTGTTTACCGCGCATCGATACGCAGGCGCACATTTACTATTACGCCGCGCATATACATTTACGCAGGCGTAGCGCCGCTGAGAATCTGGCCCAAAGTGTGCAGGTGTAGGCAAGTTACACCGGTCGGGAGTAGCCTATTTTGGTGCATATCTAGTTTTGTGGGTACGGTGCATAGATACTCCGGCGCAAATTTTCACTTACGCCACGCATCTCCATATACCCGGGCGTAACTTCTTTGAGAATCTGGCCCTATAAGTCTATTTATCCTTTACTGTAACTTATAACATGTATATAACTATTACATCTGTATTAAAATGCATGAGTCCCTTGTTTGCTAATTATATAACCAAAGTGTGTACTAGGCCTAAGGCTAAAATGCTAGTTAATAAGACAGATACATTTGAGTCAAACAGTTACATTTATTTCCTTCAAGTAGGAATATCACATTCTAACAGAAAATATCTATGGCCTAATAAACAATACTGGCAAATAAGATAGAAATATACTCAACAGTTGCGCTCCTCCTTGGCTGAGCTCACAATGTAAATAGAGCTGCTAGGCCTTGACCACATGTCTTAGGCCCAAGCCAGTCTGGGCCTCAAGTAGGCCCAAACACAAACTGTTTGCCTTTTCCCAGCTGAGCTCCTCACTCAACCTTGCATGGACGATATTAGAGACCTCTGTGTTGCAACCCAGCACTTTTTACAACAACTCACTCATTACTCATTCAAACTCCCTCCCATTTGCCTTTGGACCAATCATTGTTTATAGGGCAGTCTTTCTTCAGCTGGCTTGTAGGGTATTGTCTTACACACCTGAGCCAGGCACCCTGCTGTGCCTTTAAAGAAACCATGTGATCAAGTCTCATTTTGTCGTACAGGCAGCTGAATAGCCCTGCAACACCTGATTTGCACCTGCTGTGAGTTGCGGCCGCAGCTAGCGTGAACCCAGCCTTAGCAAATATTTCTCTAACTCCAATTAAACAGACAAACAGTGGAATTTATCTAATTTTCAAATAAATATTTTTTTTTCCCTGGGAGGAAAAACCTGTAGTGCTAGAACAAAACCTACCTAGACTAAATGCTAAATAGTATTTAGTATCCCGCCATAAATATAAAAAAATTATGCAATATATGAGTAGTCAAGGGACTGAGGAAATATGTATTTTTAATAATGTGTGTTTCAAGATTTATGTATTTGATTAAGTTATTGATTAAGTGACTTTTATGGTCAATATGTAAATAAAAATAGTTTTTATGGTATCTATTGTAGTGTTTATATTTCACTATAGGTACATTTAAGGTCCTCTATAAGTTTGTAGGTATCATTATAGTACTTTCTCTCTCCCCACTCAATTATCTCTATATACTGTACAGAATGCTGGATGGGTCTGGGGTGGCAGGTATATTTCCCCACTATTTTGTTTGTGGCCCCTTTAAGGGAGATGGTTTGAAGACATTGTTGAGTACTCAGGGCTTATCACTCATACTATATATATATATATATATAGTGCAGCGCAAACCATGTAAAAGTGTTTTCACGCAACGCGTCCAGGGGTTTTTGGAGCCTACACGTCGCTCGGTGTCATTCCTGGTGAACTCCGTGAGCTGTGTTACATATATGTACATGCCAGTTTACATCTGAAGAAATGTGAGTAGCCTGTCAAATGCCTATTTGATTAAAGCAGTGATCAAGCGGAAGCTCTTAGATGGTTGTTTTTTCTTCCATGTCCCCTTGCTCCGGTATCCATGCTGAGACCATCAATAGGAGACCTACTTCACATCCTGTTTTCCTAATGCTCTAATGACCATCTGCTAACCCAGTGGTCTTAACCTAAGGTGAGAGTAGCCATCTACACTGGTGGAGGGATAAGTTTCAATACCTGCTACCCTAGCTTTCTCTCACGTGGTGAAGATCTTCATTCAATCATTCATCTCACTCAATGTTCTACAGAAGTTTTTCTCCTTTTGTCACGAATTGTTTGGACTTTACCAATTTTCTTATTATATTCTTATTATATTCTATATTTTACATGGTTTGCGCTGCACTATATATATATATTTTGTACTACTTGGGATTTGTGTGAAGGTCCTTTTTGTGCTTAGCTAGCATTCCCTAGATACATTAACTGTTTGGTTTCTGCATCTTTTCTATGGATTAATTTGTAGTGATACATATTTTCACTTTATTTATTTACTTATTTATATTTTTTATGCTATATTAATCACGTTGATCATACATATTTTTGCGCTGATTGCACCCTCTATTTGCATTATCACTCATACTGATCTTGTCTTCAGGTCTCTGATGCAAAGACAGATGCCACACCATGATCATCCTCAGTGGCCCCAAAACGTAACTTTGCTGCAACGTTCATCTGGGGGAGTCTCTATTAATAACTGTATATACCTGTGTATAGGTGCACAATTCCACCAGAACTCCTATTGTGCCCTTTACTGATAAAACCTGTTAGTATATTAGATGTAAAAAAAGTGGGTGGGGGTAGTGGCGCTGCCTAACCGGGACACAATAGCTACGAGGACCTGCAAAGGGTTAACCGTGCTGTGTCCTAAGCTTAATTAAGTGATAATCCCTCACCATCCGTGTGAATAAATACTAGGGACCAAATGTGCACCTGTATAACTATAATACTTGAGTGCCTGAATGTCTATTCAGTATTATTCATAAAGAGTGAGATCTCTAGTCATACCTCCTTAGGAGAATATGGTGAGTAAATAGAATGAAAATAAAATAAATACAACAGCCAAAGCTGCCCACTAGTGCCTCAAGTGGTTGAAACAATATATAAGTTATGGTCATATATATGTGCACATGTATCAAGTAAGTATAGAAAGCAAAGATATATCAAAAAATATCTATAAAAAACAGGAAATCTGTGAACAAAGTAAAAAATAAGTGAAAGTCCAATCACAGGTGTATATAAAGTCCCATAAATGACACTTTTGGGATTCTTTTCGTCAATAAACAAAAGCCAGTAAAAACGTCTCACAATGCAAATTAATAGTGAAAAATAGCAAGTGATCTTGAAGTATTAGCGGTGCTCCTCCACATGGGTCCCCACTTACCAGATCCAATCACCCCTCCAGGGGTATAATGTGTATAGGATAAAACTCCTGGATCTCCACTCCTTTGTTTCTCCACTTGCCAGACTGGTTGTTTGCGAAAGAGGCTTATCAGAAAGTAGGCAGTGATGTATATCCAGTGTCCTCAGAAAAAGAAAAGTAAGGCTTCCATGGTGTAAATATATAAAAATGTATTTATTCCAAAAACACCAAAAAAAGTACAGGAGAATGGTGTACTACAATATAAAAGGTTAAACATATATATTTATAAAAATAAAAACAATGGGCACAGTGGAACAGCCAAGTTGGAAACCGCAGCTTGCCCTTCAACTGCGCTCCAGCTGGCAATTAACATCTTCTAAAGCGGTATCACCTACTGCTGGCTTATGTCCTAAAGAAGGAGCGTCGTCACCTTGTTCCTGCCAACCTATACTGGGGTTAACCAATCCAGAGAATTGTACCGCGGGTTTCCACCCTTATGCTAATGATGGGCTGTGTGACATGGGAAAATGTTAACCCTATATATATTGGATGTATATATATTGGATTATAAAAACAAATTGTATATAAAGCTTTTATGATTTCCATACTGATGTGTATTTATATATTTGTGGTTAATGTATGTTATATACTGGTTGCACTGGTTCCTCTGCTTCCAATTACTTTGATTCGATTACTGGCTAAATTCCCAGGAATGGAATCCCCTGCTCACAGAGGCTCTGTCCTGGGTGTAGGCACTGCCAGCTTTATTATCAAACCTATTCTTCTACTTAGCAAAGGTTCTCTAGTTTATACACAGGTTTATCATACTATCCTGTTTGGGGAGGGTCATTTGTCATAACCCCTCCCCCCTCAAAAGGGGGCTACAAAAAAAATCCATAAGTTTGGTCTCCATTTCTTTTAAATTTTGTGAATGAGTAGTACTCATTCATGTGAGAAGGGCATTGTCCGGAGCACCCTATTATTATTAAAGAGTGCTTCCAGGTTCTGTCTGCAGACCCTCACAACTAATGGCTAAAGTTGTGTGAAAGAGGTCTTCATTTCCTCATCAACATGGGGACAAAGTGCTTTATCCCATTTGTTTCCCCTCTTTCCTGGACAGCGAGGCTACATACTCAAATTAAAGTGGTTGTTGCCTTTCAAAAAAATGTCACTGCCAGTCCCTCTCTTGTATCCAACCATAATGCACTCTGTAAGTGTTTTTTTTTTTTTTTGCACAGCCTCTTAATACAACGTTGGTGACTTCTGATCCAGGGCTACAGTGGGAGGGGCCAAGATCGCCCTCTGACGTCAGCCTGGGGGGTCACGTAGCTTGGCCCTTCCTGCTGTAGCCCTGGATTAGAGTAGCAGATCGTCCGGCAGTCACGTGACTGGCCTGAATATAGCTGAAAAAGGTATTTAGAGGTTTGGTTAAAAATGCAAGAACTATTCCAACTTGGAAATTGGATACTTATGACAATAAAGATTCAACTTCTTCTCTCAACTCATCTGTTCCTTCTTCCTCTCTGGCTTCTTACAGACATAAAGGGACACACAAAACCAAGAGACAATCGCACAATGATGGTTGTCACCTTCAATCCTCTAAGAATTATTGAATCCTATTCTTCTTCACTTTTTCAAGGTAATCCTAAGTTGAGTAAGTCCTTCACACTGGTACAGATAATGCACTGGGTGTGGGTATCAGTCTGACTACCAATTTCAATGGTCATGGGTCACTGGTGATCAGTGTTGCTCATCTTACTTTAAAAAATTAATTAGTTACAGTTACAAATTACTTCTCCGAAAAAGTAATTGAGTTAGTGACTCAGTTACTACATTGAAAAAGTAATTAGTTATTTAGCAAATTAACTGTGACTTTTTTTTTTTAATACCGACAGCGACAAGCTTCCCCCCATATCAATATAAATGGAGTGCATTACCTACAGTGTTGAGAAGGATCCCTTATTGTGCTCATTAATAGAAGGGGGAACCTACTCAGTACAGAGCGTTTAATGATAAAAGGATAACTATTTAAGGTGTTACTCTTCACAACAAACTATTATTTCCTGAATGGGAGACGAATGGCAGCCCCCTAATTTATTTTAGGAGAGAGCTCATTTTACTTTTATATGTCTTGGTTAGATGTTTAATACATTTTAGGGCAAGCACCAAGAACAAGAGACCACCCCCCCCCCCTCAAAAAGAAAACATAACATGTATAACATTGCATCTATTCTATGTAGAAGGCCTGTCCTTCCTGAACACTCACAGGACACATTCACCTAATGGATTCATGCTGCCCAGTGCCCACCACAAGAGGCTCACTACAGAGCTGCAACAAAAGCCTGGACGTGCACTCCGCCCCAGCACTCTCACAACTACTTCCTGCCTTTTCCGAATACAAACATCCATACTGACAACACTATAAACACAAACACAAAAATAGAGAGAGAGGCCGGTACCTAAGACTCGGACACGGCAGCCATAGTGTACTCCCGTTGACAGCTCCCGCCAATACACACAGCAGCCGCCTCAGAATTGGCGCTCTGGACGGGAGGCGGGACCACCGAATTGTCCTCCAGTCACAGCAACTCTAGGGGGGAGAGTGTATGTGCGTTCCAACTGAGGATGAGAAGGCACCTGTGATAGGCTGAACACTAAACAGAGGCTCTGCTGGGAAAATTAGTGTTCCGCTTATCACAGAACAGTCAGAGGAGGAGACGCGCTTTTTTAATAATGGATGGCCGCCGTCTGAGTCCAGGTAGATGTAATTGTGGTAACACCGCCCAAGTAATGGGAATGGCGTTACCACGAGGGGAAGAGTAATCAGGTAGATTACTCATTACCCTCAAAAGGGGCTGTGTTAGGTAACGGCGTTTATTTTAACGCCGTTACTTACAACACTGCTGGTGATGATAGCTACATCCATGGACTCCAATGAGGCAGGCTTTACACCTCTAACACAGACACAAGCAGAGATTTTTTTAGGTGTAACTCAGAAAAACACGAATACGCCCAAAGCAGGGAAGGAGAAAGCAATAGAGAGAGTTGAATGACCAAACCAAATATAGGAAAGACAAGCACTAAAGCAATGGGCCAATTGTCAGATTTGACGATAAAGCCATCTGATAAAGGTGTCAATGTTGTCATCATGAACAATGACCAATACAGACATATGTGTAAAAAGATGCTTCAAAAACGTGAGTGGTTTCACCCTATTTCTAAACTCATGGTTGAGAAATTCAATTGGTAATTATATGAAATGGTAGATATAGCATATCATATCACCAATGGATAAGGGTTTATCACCAATGGAATTATTACAAAATATATTTAGGAGTACATAAGAACCAGTCAACCAAAAGTTTCCACATCCTATGCTCCACAAAGATATGTCTAACCCACCCGGACAACCTATCATCTCCCTTACTGAGAATCTGAGTCAATTTATTGATGAACAATTGAGCTCTTTACAGCTACATTCCTTATCATAAAGGAGTTGCAGTAATTAAACACATTTTATCCCAAAAACACAGACAAGATTTGACATTGAATGAGTTTCTGTTTGCAGCATTGGAATACATCCTAACTCATAACCATTTTGAATTTGGGGGCTCCCATTTCCTCCAGGTACAAGGTGTAGCAATGCCCTATCCTACACCAACCTGTGCTTGGGGGAATGGAAGTGCTCATTCATGGCATGTGAACGATCATTACATCTGACGAACAACATCTCTTTGTGGTATTGTTATTTTGACAATATCTTCATGTTGTGGGAGGGTCCTTAAAAAGCTCTACTGCAATGCATCACAGCCATGAAGGAGAATGATTGTAGCCCCTTCTTAACTATGACAAGTAGTGACAATGCCATCACTTGAATGGATGTAGTTACTAATAAAGAGGCAGATGGACATTTATCGAGAGGACTATATCATAAACAATATACAGCTGGTAATATGATTCTCCATGCCTAGAGTTTCCATCCAAAACCTCCTCATGTCCTCAATCCCTTTTAGTCAGTACTTGCGTATCAGTTGCAATTGTTCCAATGAAGCCTGCATCACTAAGAGAAAGATTGCTCAAAAGGGGTTACACAAAAAAAATAAAAACTTTTGTTGAATTGTGGATAAGGGTTTATCACCATATAGCCAGTATGAAAACATATTCTGAACTAACATAAGGTTGTCAGTTAGAGATATGCATAACAGATATTTTCCTTCAATGACATTTTTGATTTAGGACTGAATCCACCCTAACCCCACGAGAGGAGACTGGAACAAGTCTCTGCTACAGCTGGAGTTACGGTGGATTTTCAACCTTAATGCTACGTAGACATGTGCAGTTCATTTTATCCTGAATTTATATTTTGGCAAATTCTTCATTATTCAGAGATTCAGATATATCCGAATACCGGAATTACAATTGAAACAAATTTTACTGAATGCTCCAAATAACGTAAACGAAACTTGTCTGAATTTCGGAAATTCGGACTGAAATTTGAATCGAATTTTACATTGAGCTTTAGTCTAATTCTAACTACACATATTGCTGACATCAAAGACTTTGTGTGTTATTAGAGTACCATTTCGAAATATGGTTGTTTTTGTTAAGCCAAAGGCGATTTAACCACTTAAGACCCGGACCAAAATGCAGGTAAAGGGCCTTGCCCCTTTTTGCGATTCGGCACTGCATCGATTTAACTGACAATTGCGCGGTCGTGCGATGTGGCTCCCAAACAAAATTGCCGTCCTTTTTTCCCCACAAATATAGCTTTCTTTTGGTGGTATTTGATCACCTCTGCGGTTTTATTTTTTGTGCTATAAACAAAAATAGAGCGACAATTAAAAAAAAAATGCAATATTTTTTACTTTTTGCTATAATAAATATCCCCCAAAATTATATAAAAAAACATTGTTTATCCTCAGTTTAGGCCGATACGTATTCTTCTACGTATTTTTGGTAAAAAAAAAACGCAATAAGCATTTATCGGTTGGGTTTCGCAAAATTTATAGCGTTTACAAAATAAGGGATAGTTTTATTGCATTTTTATAAAAAAAAAATTTTTTACTACTAATAGCGGCGATCAGCGATTGTTTTCATGACTGCGACATTATGGCGGACACTTCGGACAATTTTGACACATTTTTGGGACAATTGTCATTTTCACAGCAAAAAATGCATTTAAATTGCATTGTTTACTGTGGAAATGACAGTTGCAGTTTTGGAGTTAACCACAGGGGGCGATGTGACTTTCAGTGTTCCCTGTGTGTGTGTTTACAACTGTAGGGGGGTGTGACTGTAGGTGTGATGTCATCGATCGCGTCCCCCTATAACAGGGATGACGCGATCGATGCTGCGGCCACAGAGAAGCACAGGGAAGCTGTTTTTACACACGGCTCTCCCCGTTCTTCAGCTCCAGGGACGGATCGCCGCACTGCAGCGGCGATCTGGTCCGCGAATCCCGCTGTCCCGGTCCTGGAGCTTCGGACCGGGTCACGGGAGCGCGCCGCGGGCACGCGCCCGTGACCCACGGCTGGGTACTAAAATCAACGTATATATACGTTGATGTGCCCAGCCGTGCCATTCTGCCGACGTATATGTGCAGTAGGCGGTCCTTAAGTGGTTAAAGAGTCATTGTAATCATTTGATTAAGAATTTTCTTTTATTTGTTCTCTTTGCTTCATTCAAATCGAAAGCAGTATAACATTTCAACGGATTTGAACATTTTGAATAAAAAAAAAGTAAATTTGAAGATAATTGAATTAAACTAAATACCAGTAACTAGATTAACTAATTAAAACTTAACAAAACAAATGTTTTCGTCATGCACATGTCTAATGCTACGTTACACCCGGACTAAATGAAGCCATTTCATCGTGGCTTAGTGTCTGGGGGCATGAAGAAATGATTGACTACATGTAAATTTCTCCTGTGGGTTGTCATATGGTTTATACCTTTCCATTTTTTTTTTTACGCACCTCTACTATGTAATTATTATTTTTACCCTAATTTCCTTTTAAGAATAAAGTTTAATAGTGCATCTTGGGGATTAGCAGGCCTACAGTAGAGGTTGAATATGTTTTCTCTTACATATCTAGATGCATGTACAATATTTTGGAACACTTGTTGCTATATAGTGTAGTGTTCCATCCTTTTTTCCTTCTTTTTCTTTTTCATTTGTCATTGGTGCACATTATGTATAATTAATTTATTCTGTAATTTCGTAGCCAATATTGATGTGTATTTAACCATAACTGTGTATTCATGTCTGTCCTATTCTTTTAATCTACCGGGAGTCGCACATGCAAGTCAATGGATGGGACTTTGTCCTGCCCCGTCAGCCTGGTTTTGAAACCCGCAAAGAAGTGTAAAAAATTGCCCCAAAAATATGAACAGTGAGTATTAGCTGCTAAACACTACAATTTCAACTGAGCACAACTATTTCTGGTATAATAAGGACTTCTTTCTCCAGCAGAAAGGAGTCTTTATGGGCGCTAAATTTGCGCCCAGTTTGGCGAATATTTTTATGACCAAATGGGAGGAGGATGTCGTCTATGCTAGTAACCGACCCGAGATTGTTCTCTGGGCTAGGTACATAGAAGACATCCTCCTCCTATGGAAGGATGACCAAGAGTCTCTAGATGTATGTATGTCCTATCTGAAGGACAATCGGGTAGGCTTAAAGTTATCATATGAGGCTAGTTTTAGTAGCATACATTTTCTGGATCTAGAAATATTCTCTAGTGGAAGACAGTTGATGACTAGGACTATTTTTTAAACCAACAGACCGCAATAGATATATTCCGGTAGACAGCTGCCATCATGAGGCCTGGCTAAAATCAGTGCCTCGGAGCCAATTACTCAGAATCAGGCGTAACTGTACCAATCTTTCAGATTTTCACTGCCAGGCTACTGTCTTGAAGGCCAGATTTGTGGAGAAAGGTTATTTACCTTCTTTAATAGATAAAAAGATTGAACAGATTACAGCCATAGATAGGCATTCCTTGTTGACGGAAAATCCCAAACCAATTCAGGATTCTAAATATAAGTGGTAATTTTTCACTACTTTCTCAGTACAGCATAGACAAATAAAAAATATTTTTCAAAAGCATTGGAATATTCTAAAAAACGATCATATATTAGGTCCCACACTCCCCGAGAGGGCAGGGGTAACCTATCGAGGAGCTCCCTCACTCAGGGGTAAAATTGCAGCCAATATATTGGATCCTCCAAATGCTCCCGTTTTTTTCAATCACATGAATGCCTACTATCCATGCAAAAAATGCAAGGTTTGCCAGATTAATACATGTGGACGTGGCAATGTGGATACATTCGCTTCCACGTCCACTGGTATAACATATAACACTAAACAAATACGTTGTGTATCTGATCACCTGCCCTTGTGGGAAACAGTACGTGGGACGTACCATCAGGTCCTTTTTTACAAGGGTAGGTGAACGCATTGCACGTATCCGGAAAGGGAAAACCAACCATAGTGTTCCGAGACACTACTTGGAATCCCATGCCAAAGATCCAACAGGCACTAAATTACAGATTATACTGTAGATAGATTCACTGCGAACTGGAGGGGTTAGTCTCGAATTAGAGGGGTTTCCAGGTTAGAGACATTTTGGATATACCAGTTAAAATGTTATAGGCCACACGGCCTCAACATTGACTGGGACATAAGCGCCTTTATTATTAGAGCATAGGAAGTTTATATACTGCTTTTCCCATACGTGTAGTTTTGGTCGCAGTTGGATAAGTTTTCATTTTTATTTTTTATTTAGGGCTAACATATATTCTTCATGTTTATGGGAGATATTGTGATCATAGTGGGTATTATGGTCCTCATCTTCTAGATCATTGAGGTTGCTGTACTTAGTGTGTGCGTTCCACCATTTTTGTGCACTATCCGAGATTTAGCTACGTTTGATAGCCATTTAGTCCTACCCCTTTTTGATATGGCTATTTGTGTCCCTGGTTTGTTTATATACATAAGGGCCACTAGCCATGCATTTTTTACCTATTTATCTGTCCCCTCCCTTTACACACATTGTCTATTGAGATACATTTTATGGTTCTCTTAGGTGTGTTGCATCGTTGTCTCTGTTAACTGCAGAGTTTTACGCAGGCGTGCATACACTTCATTACACAATGTTGACAGTGTAATGAACACTACAAGCCCCATACTGCATTGCGTCTGGATGGACGCAGCATTGACGTTTTTGACGTTTTCACGCATGCGCAGGGCGGTTTACAGTATTACGGTCGCGCGCACGCTAAGGACTACAGTTCCCATGCTGCTCTGCTTGCACTGGCCGCGACGACAAGTGCACGCCACGCTCCTATTGGATGCATTCTCCCTGGTTTACCTCCCAGTACTCTGTTGTGGATACGACGAGTGCATGCTGCGCTCTCATTGGATGCGCTTCTTTCATGCTTGCCGCCCAGCATTCCGTCGTGGATATGACGGGATGGGCGATTGGAGGCATGTAAAAGGGACCACCCACTGGGTGGAATACACGCCGATGGGAACCCGGAAGTGTGGGAGATGGTGGGACGCATACAAGCTTAGGTTCCCCTATTTAAGCGTGGGGGCAGCTGGCTGACATGCACCCCAGTTGAAGTCTCATCAGACGAAACGCGCCGGATTTGTACGCCAGCACCAGCTGTCCCACCGCGCTATACTGACCCTCTCTGCTCCTTTTTTTTTTTTTTATTCATTGAATTTTTTGAATTTTTGGAAAAACTTTTTGGGGATTTTTTTTGGTGAGAAAAGGTTCATTTTATTTTTGCTTTTACACTTAGCTTGTATGTTGATATTTGGGCAATGTTTTTTCAATAAAATTGCCATTTTTTGCAGTAATACACTGTGGAAGCTTTTTTTGTTTCTTTCCCACATGCTTCCAAAAGCCCTGTTATTTTTTGCTAAATACCATCCCGGCTGACCAATACCCGACTCTGATACAGTTGGATGATTTGGATATACATCTATCTGCCAAAGAGGGGAGACGTTCTAAGTGTTCCAGTTCTGGTCGTTTTTGGTGTGATTAAGCTTTACTGATCCTACCACTGTAAAGTGTGTTTGATCCATCTAGGGTAAGAGTATTAACCACTTGCCCACCGCGCCATAGACATTTTACTGCTACAGCGCGGTGGAGCTATTTTGGGACAACGTCCCTGGGACGTCCTAGTGCACTTCTGCGATTGCGCGTCCCCTGGGATGCGCTCGCGAAAGTGTCCATGCTCACGGATTACGGTAAATTGCCGCTGATAGCGGCCGTTTACCACATGATCACTTGTAAACAAACCGGCGTCATTTGATGACGCCGGTTCCTCCCTCTCCTCTCTGTACCGTTTGGTACAGTGTAAGAGGAGAGGGGGGAAGCGGGTGGCAGCAGCAGCTCTGTGGCTGGATCTGTGACAAATGCAGTCACAGATCCATTCATCCCAGCTCAGCCATCCCTGTCCCATACTGTGCAATACCCCAGTACCCTGCACAATACTCTGCAATACCCCAGTACTCTGCAATACCCCAGTACCCTGCACAATACTCTGCAATACCCCAATACTCTGCAATACCCCAGTACTCTGCAATACCCCAGTACCCTGCACAATACTCTGCAATACCCCAATACTCTGCAATACCCCAATACTCTGCAATACCCCAGTACTCTGCAATACCCCAGTACCCTGCACAATACTCTGCAATACCCCAGTACTCTGCAATACCCTAGTACTCTGCAATACCCCAGTACCCTGCACAATACTCTGCAATACCCCAATACCCTGCGCAATACTCTGCAATACTCCAATACTCTGCACGATACTCTGCAATACCCCAATACCCTGCACGATACTTTGCAATACTCTGCAATACCCTGCGCAATACTCTGCAATACCCTGTGCAATACTATGCAATACCCCAATACTCTGCAATACCCCAATACTCTGCAATGCCCCAATACCCTGCGCAATACTCTGCAATACCCCAATACCCTGTGCGATACTCTGCAATACCCCAATACTCTGCAATACCCCAATACTCTGCAATACCCATTTTTTTAAAGCACCCCTGTCCCCGTGAGCTTGCAGGCAGAAGTGAACGCATACGTAAGTCCCGCCCACATATGAAAACGGTGTTCAAGCTACACATGTGAGGTATCTCTGCGAACGTTAGAGCGAGAGCAATCATTTTGGCCCAAGACCTCCTCCATAACTAAAAACATGTAACCAATAAAAGTAATTAAAGCGTCGCCTATGGGGATTTTTAAGTAGCGAAGTTTGGCGCCATTCCATGAGTGTGCGCAGTTTTGAAGTGCGACATGTTGGGTATCTATTTACTCAGCGTAACTTCATCTTTCACATTATGAACAAAAAATTGGGCTAACTTTACTGTTTTTTTTTTTAAGCACAAAACTGTTTTTTTTTTAAAACACGCGTTCAAAAAATGTCTGCGAAAACACCATGCAAGATAAAAAGTTGTAACGGCCGCCATTGTATTCTCTAGGGTCTTTGCTAAAAAAGCATATATAATGTTTTGGGGTTCTATGTAATTTTCTAGCAAATAAATGATGATTTTTCCATGTAGGAGAGAAATGTCAGAATTGGTCTGGGTGTTCCAGAACGCCTGATGGCGTTCCCTGCATGTTGGGCCTCTGTATGTGGCCACGCTGTGTAAAAGTCTCACACATGTGGTATCGCCATACTCGGGAGGAATAGTAGAATGTGTTTTGGGGTGTAATTTGTGGTATGCATATGCTGTGTGTGAGAAATAACCTGCTAATATGACAGAAACAAGATTTTTTTCTTTTTTTTTACAGAATTTTCAGTCGTTTTTCTTTTATAGGGGGGAAAAAAAAAACCCAGAGGTGATCAAATACCACCAAAAGTAATCGCTATTTGTGTGAAAAAAAGGACAAAAATTTCAAATGGGTACAATGTTGTATGACTGAGTAATTGTCATTCAAATTGTGAGAGCACTGAAAGCTGAAAATTGGTCTGGTTAGGAAGGGGGTTTAAGTGCCCAGTGGTCAAGTGGTAAATTTCTCCCCCTGTCTATCTGTGAAGGCACTCCCGGGTGACGTGTTTAATATCACACCATATATACAGAAACAGCATTCCAGTTTACATATACTGTGGACCGGACTTCCCCCATTGGGCTATCCCTCACAAGGACTGTGATACATCTATGAATCAAGAACTGATTTGTTACAGTTGTAGATATATCTCTCTGGTGGATGAACTTTACACGTTTTTAATAATAGTCACATGTACATTTGAGTTTATTTTTGTCATATGCCTTTATGACTCACTACAGTGCACATTGTATGGTCTATATTGCATATATTTTGGATGCAGTCACTCTCACTTCATTGTGTATATTACCAGTAATCCTTATTAGGATTACTCTGATATTTGTTTCTTATTTAAGCGCTACACTTTATGTTTTATATTATGGTTTTGAAACCCGACCAGTGGATGGATGACCAGAATATTTCTTGGCTTTCCATTTGGACAGACAGTTCTTCCCAGCTTGTCTGTTTCCCGGTCTCTTTCAGGTCTGTGGCATCTTCATACTCCGGCAAGCTTCCGGCACATGACGTCATCCCAACGCATATAAGTGGGGCAGGGCCACGTGCTGGAGGTTCGGGAAGTCATTCTGTCCACCAATGTGGGCATGCGTGGGTATCCCTCACCACTTCTTTGGGTGGAATGCCACGCTCAGCCCACACTATATAAGGAGAGCATTGCAACTAGTTCTATGTACTGCTGCTATCGACATACCGAGTATTACACTTTTTGGAGACATCTACAATTCTATGAGGTGAGATTTTTTTTGCTCTCCCTGTATATTAATAAAATCTTACCGTTCTAAAGGAGTCCAATGTGACATTATAAGTGAGTTTTCTTTAATTTCATACCTATCAGTAATCATCCCATTGCCTTTAACAGCTTCAATACTGGGCACTTTTACCCCCTTCCTGCCTAGGCCAATTTTTAGCTTTCACATTTTGAATGAAAATTGTGCGTTCATGCAACGCTGTACCCAAATTACATTTTATCATTTTTTTTACACAATGAATAGAGCTTTCTTTGGGTGGTATTTAATCACTGCTGTTTTTTTTTTTTTTGCTAAAAAAAAAAGGAAACAATTAAAAATGCAATTTTATTTTATTTGTTTCTGTCCAAATTTTTTGTAAATAAGTAATTTTTCTCCTTCGCTGATGTGCGCTGATGAGGCGGCACTGGATAGGCATTGCTGAGGTGACACTTATCGCCACTGAGAGGGCACTGATGAGGTGGCACTGATGAGGAGGCACTAATATGCCACACTGATAGGCAGCACTGATGAGCACTGAGAGGCAGCACTGATAGGTGGTACTGATGGGCAATGATAGGCGGCACGGATGGGCGGCGCTGATGGGTGTCATTGAGAAGGCAGCACTGACTTGCATCACTGATGGCATAAATTGGTGTCACTGATGGTCACTGACTGGCATCACTGCTGGACACTGTTGGGGCTGCACTGATCACCAGGACATGGATCATTAGTGCCCTGATTACCTGTACAGGTCTCCCCTGCCGCTGATATGCTCTCCTCGTCTCAAACTGTCTGTGTGAGGTGAAGAGAGCCGATTACCAGTACTTCTGTGTTTACTTCCGTGTGATTGGGCACAGCCGATCACATGGGTAAATATCAAAAAATGTGACGTTTGTGAAACAAATCTGTTGTGACATAGCCAACATCCCTAACTCACATAGAATGCAAAATGTTCCCTTAAGAGCAGGAAAAATGTATTTAAATGTTTATTACACAAAATTCAAAAAAAGAAAGTGAAAAAGAATAGGTGGAAAAAAAAAACCAATAATTCATAAAATGAAAATAAATTTTAATGCAAATCATTCAAAGGTACATATAGTGCATGGACATAGCCACACATATGTGCGCTAATGATATGGTCATGGAGTAAAAACTGATACATATGGGTAAAGAGCCGCGTCATCATCTCTTTACCGAGATTGGGGTCCACGAGAGATCAGTGTGATTGGGGCGACGTCATATGACTTTGTCACTGACACAAAGATTGAAGGTTCAAAGTGGCAACATCAGCTTCATTTGCATGACTGATTCATTTTAAATCATTCTCAGCCACCAGCAAATTGACTCAGTGGATGGTAGAGGATATGTGACATCCATGCCCATGCTTGATAGATTACGTGGTACTGGTAATTTAGACCCTGCCACTGACAGTGTGTTGATGTGCCATCCTGGAGGAGTTGGACTGCCTTTGCAACCTTTATAGGGTCCAGGTATCGCTTTCGTGCTACCAGTAGTGACACTGACTCTAGCCAAATGCAAAACAAGTGAAAAAAAGGCAGAAAAGATGAGTAGGGAAAAAATATCAGACACCTCCACCTGAAAAAAACATTCCTGTTTTGGAGGTTGTCTCATTGTTGCCCATCTAGTTCACCTGTTGTTCATTTCAATTAATAGCAAAGCAACTGGAACTGATTAACAACCCCCTCTGTATACACCCCTCCCCCTCTCCTACTTAACTGACCAGATCAATATCCCAGGAGTTCTGATTCATAAGTGTTCCTTTCATTTTTTTGAGTAGTGTATATTATGAATTGAGCTGCTTGCTATTGAGGAAGACATTTTTAAGGTAAGTAATTTGCTTCTATCAGTTTTAATTTACACTTTAGTTCCTACCTTCTTCCTTACGTTCTTGAACCTTCTTGGCACTTGGCAACAAGCAATGAGAACTGCAGTAACATACAGTACATACAAATGCTTCATGTCTGTTATGATGAGTACTCAGTGCCCATTTAGATCTATGCATGCAAACAGAGGTGAGTTTTTTTTTAGCATTGGGTGGATTCATTGTAACTTATTTTTCCTTAACCTCCCTGGCGTTTTTCCCGTGTCTGACACGGGGTAAAAATTTGCTGCTACTATTGTTGATCCCGTGTCAGACACGGGCTCGCCTCGCAGAATCCAGAGACAGTTTACTTACCTTCTTCCTGGATCCAGCGATGCATCCCCGCTGTGTGAGCGAGCGGGTGCTCGCTCGATTCACACAGCGTCCCCGTGTGCCGCCGAGCTCCGTTCCCTGCGACGTTACGACGCACGGGGACGGAGAACGGCGCCAAATTCAAAAATGTAAACAAACACTATACATACAGTACAATGTAATCTTATAGATTACAGTACTGTATGTAAAAAATACACACCCCCCATGTCCCTAGTGGTCTGCCCAGTGCCCTACATGTCCTTTTATATAATAAAAACTTTTCTTTCTCCCTGCAAACTGTAGATTGCCCATAGCAACCAAAAGTGTCCCTTTATGGCAAAAATTGTTTTAGAGCGGCTAAAAAACAGCGATAATAAATTATAATCACTTGCAGAATTTAGCGATAGCGATTTGTGGGGAAATTCGTCATAAAAAAAAAAAATGACAGCAAAAATTCTGCAACTGAGCAAATTTCAGTGATTTTGATTTGATTACATTATTGAATAATTTTTACTATAATTATATTATTATTTGTTATAATTTTTTATAATTATTTATTATATTATAATTTTTAATAAAAAAAATAAAAAAAATCATACCCGGGATGCCTATTAGACTCTTGTTTAGATAGATTTAAGTAAGTACTTACTAAGAATTGCAGGCCTATAATACATAACACCACATTTCCTTGCAAAACAATTGCAACGCTTTTGGTACAAAATTCCAGACAGAATCATAACGCCAGGGAGGTTAAAGTGGTTCTAAAGGCTCATAATTTCTCACCTTAAAACCTTCTGACTGTCACTACTTATCGCCACTGGCTCCCGCTGCTGTCAATCACAGCCAGTGAGCCAATCAGAAGAGGGAGGGAGCAGGGCTGAGCAAAAGCTCTGTGTGTGAATGGACATGCAGAGCTTTGGCTCGGGAGTGAGCCTGCTTGGGTGCCTCAAGATCAAGCTGCTTTCTGTGGAGGCACTTGGCAGATCTGGGCTGCTCTGTGCAAAATCACTGAACAGAGCAGGCAAGTATGACATGTTTGTTATTTAAAAAAAAAAGACTTTAATATTACTTTAAGGTAAAATTGTGTTTTAACTTGTTGTAATGCGTGTTTTCAATGGATTTTTGAATTTGGAAATTTGAGTTTTTAGGGTTAACAGTTATTGACCATGTTTTTTTTAAGACCTGTTGCTAAATGCATTTTGATGCACTGCCATTTAGTGTTGCTCACGAATATTCGCATTGCGAATATTCGCTACGAATATTGCATATTCGAGTATTCGCGAATAACTCGAATATCGCGGCGAATATTCGCTATTTCGAATATTCGTATTTTTAAAATTTCGCAATAAATTTCGCAATTTTTTTTTTTTTTTATAAAATATAGCAAATATTCGTAAATATCGAATATTCGTGATATTTTATCCAAAAAAAAATAGCGAAATTTCGCAATCATTTTTGCTTTCGCATATGCGAAATGTCGCTATTTTTTTTGTTTATAAAATATAGCGAATATTCGTAAATATTGAAAATTCGCAAATTTTTTTTTTTTTTATAAAATATCACGAATATTCGATATTAACGAATATTCGCGAATATTCTTCGAAATATTCGCGAAATATCGCGAAATCGAATATGGCGTATTCCGCTCATCACTACTGCCATTAACTTCTATGAGCCTCCCAATGCACTAAATTGGCAAACAAAAACAGACACGTCCTATTTATCAAACACACTGCCCTGCAGCACTGACATAGGAGCAGGCACTATTTCCATTATGTGGACGTTGTCAGAATATAGCAGTGTAAATGGGTCCTAATTGTATGCCACTGAGCAAGCAGTAAACATGACCAATGCACTGCAAAATTGGGAACCACTTCTCTCCAAGAACATCATAGGCCAGATTCAGGTAGAGTTAGGCTGGCGGATCAATGGATCCGCCAGCCTAACTGTCACTTTAAGCCGGCGTTTTTGTTTTTAGTAACCAGAAAACAAACGCCGGGTTGGAGTTCCGATGCGATCGGCGCAATTGAATTTCGCCATCGCATCGTTACTTCAACTTAAAAATGGCGCCGGGGGCGTTCCCGCCGATTTACGCTCAAAAAATATGTTAATGAGCGGGAATCGGCAATTCACAATCTTTTTCGGGCGCGACGCAGTGACTTTACGACGTTTCCGGAAGCGATACGCGGCGTATAGATAAAGCAGCCCCCTGTTGGAATATCCTATGTTAAGTATAGGCGTTGCCATCGCGTCGGAAAAAAAACAAATCGCGTCGCTTGCGTAAAACATTCATGAATGGGGACGTGACGTCATTGACGTTCACTGACAGAATTTGGAGCATGCGCACTGGGATGCATTGACAGTCGACGCATGCGCAGTACGTTCGCCGCAGGATCGCGCTCAGTTTGAATACTACACGCCCCGTACCCGCCCAATTTGAATTCCGCCGGCTCATTTGCGATGCGCTGCCGCAACTTTAGGAGCAAGTGCTTCATGAATAACAGCACTTGCTCCTAAAATTTCGGCAGAGTAACGTAAATGAGAA
Organism: Rana kukunoris; assembly: GCA_029574335.1. Classification (NCBI taxonomy): domain Eukaryota; kingdom Metazoa; phylum Chordata; class Amphibia; order Anura; family Ranidae; genus Rana; species Rana kukunoris. Next base: position 246,500,561 of record CM056059.1, read on the forward strand.
GCGTTACTCCAGAGCAAAGATGCTCTGATCTACCTGAATCTGGCCCCATGTCTTTGGCTGATCGATTTGGCTAAAAAGTGCAGTGGGCTGGGAAAACAGGGAAAAATCGAAATTAGAGGGGGGAAATCAAAACGATGCAAACTGTTTTAGCACAAACAAAAACATGCATTATATGGTTTGAGTCACTCATCACCACTCAATAGTCAGCTGCTTACTAAATAAATATGTTGATTTTTATCCATGTAATGCAATAAAGTAAAACAAAAGCTAAAACTTTTTAGATGTAAAAGAAAAGGCTTTTTTTTTTGCTATTTTTTCTGTTTGTTTTTCTCTTTTTATGTTTTCACAACTTGTATTTTACTATTCCAAAGGTTATTGTTTACCTTTAGCAAAGAGATGTGAAGTTGAACTTTAAACTAAGTAAATTATGTTCTTGGATAAGATGGTAATTGAAGAGTGTTTTCAAAGACTATCATAGCTGTAAAGTATTGATTTCTTGATCTCCGCTGCTAAGTCTCACCAGCTAGCAGAGTGACAGAGTTAAAAAAAGAGGACAAAACTGAGAAATGTGTGGCATTGATTAAGTGGCTGAAGACTCTAAGCTTGTGCTAGACATCGATTCCCACCCTGGATCCCTGTTTGGGCTGATTGATGGCATTGTAGTTTCATGTCATCTGGAACCACAATCATATTTTACTACCATGCTTGTGAGGACTCAACTAAATGAGAACAATTGGACCAAGAGGCTGTCCGTCACATTTCACTGATTTATTGAGCATAAAGTAACAGTTATATTGTGTTCTGCCTAAAAGTGTCCGTAATTAAAGTGAATTGCTTAAATGCGTGGAGGTGAGCAAAACACCATGTTCCCTTGTTTATTGGTAAAAATAAGATAGATGGCTACTTTTTTCCCTTTTTTTTAGGAAAGAACAGAGCTTTAATATTTTTTTAGGATTTCAGTTTATTTGATATACAATTAAATGCAGGCTAGACAATTTTATTTAAATGAAACTGAGGATAAACCATTTTCTAGGATTGTTTTAACTTTAATTTTCAAGTGTATATGACATTAAATAATTTATCAATTCTCTAATGATCAACTTGTTCCACAACCTCCTTCATATATATTAAGCTTGATTTACAAAACTGTGAAGTGAGATGACCCTGGACTTGAGTTACAATGATGAAAAATGATTTGAAGTAAATGTGTTCATTTTAAACTGGCTGCCACAGAAGAGAAGAAGAGTGGAAAGTCCCGGCAGGGGACATCAGAAGAGGAGGCAAGGGGAAGCTGTGAGTAATACCATTGAATAAAGCAGGTAAGTATAACATGTTTATTATTTTCAGAAAAAAAAATAGCCTTTATACCCACTTTAACCTCTTTCCCTTCAGTCAAAAAGAGTGCCTTTGTGTCTTGTGTAGTGACCCTAATGTGAAGAATATTTCATGTGTTTTCTGTGAAATGTGAAAAAGGATTTCTCAAGAACTAGTTCTGACCAGCTCAGTAAATTGTTTAAAAAAAGAGCTGATGCATTCCTAAATACATAAAATATGACTGTATACTAACATGTATAGGTAATAACACCAGGGTTAGTTTATCCAGGCAATACCCTACTGCATCCTGGGGGAACAGAATATAATATATTTTTTTCCCCACACAGGAGTAACTTGGACCATGTTTTTTATTTTATTTTGCCTTCTTCTAGATCAACTGTGGGTATAGGATTGTGTTACAGTATATCAAGGTTTTTTATTGTTTGTTTTGTTTAGTTTTTTATTTGTTAAACTTGTTTTTTCAACCATAATTAAAGTGATTGTAAAGGCTTGTTTTTTTGTTATTTGTTTTCATAACAAACGTGTTATACTTACCTTCTCTGTGCAGTTGGTTTTGCACAGAGCAGCCCAGATCCTCCTCTTCTCAGGTCCCTCTTTACTGCTTCTGGCCCTATCTCCTATTGTGTGCCCCCTCAGCCAGCAGCTTCCTCTATCTGCAAAGTAGAGTGTGTCCTGACCCTCCTGCTCGCCCCCTCCCCTCTCAAGAGGCTTTCTCCACACCAGGGAGAAAGTCTCACATTACTGTGTGGAGTTACAGACAGAAGAACAGGAAGTGAGGATTTCTCAGAAGAAATAAGGACATTTAAAAGCAAAATCAAAGGATCAGGTAAGTGAAAGAGGACTGCACTAAAGTAAAGGAAGCTATTTAGGGAAACATTTTTTTTTTTTTACCTTTACAACCCCTTTAAGCTGCAGAATGGCATTGTATAGTGTTATATCTGTGATCTACCATGATATTGAGATCTTTTCCCATTAATGATTCAGATTTGCCCTGCCCAAATTATATAACAAATGCAAGCTTTTTTCCTCCAAACATCAAACCTCATTTTCCATACAGTTGCATTCAAGTCAACTTGTTACTGAGAGACATCTTGCAAGGATTCTATTCCACTTTGAGTTCTAATTTTTTGAAGGTCATGAATGTCTGTAGATTCATGTGGATTTGGAGGGATACAAGCTGACATTACATGTCTCTATTGCCAATTGTAATCCTACTATAACTAACATCTATGTACCCAATTCCCCAGGCACCCCTTTATTTCAAGATCTTCCTGCTTGGATTATGAGTACTCCTTGAAAATTGTTCTTAGTTGGAAACAACTTCAATTTGGTTATGGAACCCTTGAAGAGCCGCTCCACTAGTCCTAGAACTGTGTCTATGGGTAAGTCTTCACCTACTTTACTTTCTCAGATATTCACTTCCCTGTACTTTTCAGATATCTGGCACCTCTCTAATCCCACAGAGAAGGCATATACCTTTTATTCATTACCTCATTATTCCTTCTCTCAAATAGATGATTTATTTAGCTCGTCCTCACTGCTTCCCATACGAGGTAATTTGGATGTGTACTATCTTGCCATCTCTAAAAATAGCCCTATTCTATTAAACATAGGGGATCTCTCCCCTTGCACCTCTTCGGGCGTTTGAAGATTTCTCTCCTACTACTACAATAATGACTTCATGCACATTTTGCATTCAGCTTGGTCTGAATATTTACAAACCAATGGTGCATATCTGTCAGATCCAATTTTTTGGGGAGGCTGGAAGGGGCCTTTTTAAGAGCCAAAATTATTTCTTTCACCACACAATTTAAAATGCATACCTAAGGCCTCGTACACACGAGTAAATCTATCTGTTCAAATCGGTCGGACCGACCGATTTGAACAGATCTGTCTGCTGGCATTTTGGTTTGCTCGCGTGTACACACGAGCAAACCAAAATCCCCGCCAGCAGACAGCGCGCTGACGTGTCGGTGACATGGCGGTGACGTTGACGCCGCCACGTCACCGCACCAGGAAGTAAAACACTTCCGCGCATGTGTCGAAATCATTCGGCGCGTGTGCGAGAAGACATGTCTGCTGGTTAGCATACTAACCAGCAGACATGTCGGGCGGATGGGTTCCCAGCCGACAGATTTCAAAGCATGCTTTGAAATCTGTCGGGTGGCCAAATCTGTCTGTTTGCCCGTACACACGATCGAATCTGTCTACTGAAACGGTCTGGCAGACCGTTTCCAGCAGACAGATTTGATCGTGTGTACGAGGCCTTAGAACAGTATAGGTTAGTCAAACTCTCCATGAGGCTTAAACCAATTTAGTGAGCTCCTACACACTTGAAAATAAACAAACATGGCATGTTGCAAAGCACCAATTTGAAATATGGGTTGAGAGGTAAGGGAATATTAGGTCTTCATATGCTGTGATTCAATTCCACAGACATGGCAATATAGCGGGCAGGCTTTGGGCAAGGCTCTGCAAATGCCCCTTTCAACCTACCTACATATAATGCCCCTACAAACCTCCTTGGGGTTTATCACTACTTCTCCATGAGATATTGATTGAGAATTATTCATTTGGACTGATTACTATAAGGGTCTTTATCATGCAGATCCCTTATATTTAACTAACACATCTGCTTTTTTGGAGAAACTCCCCCTGCCACATCTCTCGTCAGGCCAACTGGAGGAGTTTTTATACCCTGATTACTCTAGAGGATATTTGCTCCACTATTAAAGAACAAACTAAACTACTTTCTGATGCGGATACTGTGCATAATATAAGTATAGCACAATCAGGTATACATTATGCAAACAAAATACTGCAACTTGAAATTGTAAAATTATTTACAATTATTAACCACTGTGTACAGTTCATATAACTTCTTCCAATGTACCCAGTGCCCACCACCTCTAGATGAAGTGCCTGCTCACCTCCAGTATCTGACCCCCACTACAGAATCATATTAGCCTCTGATCAATTCCAACTATGTTAATACAGCAATACTCCTCCTGCTCCCATCATGGAGTAATGCTACTTCCCCTCTTTCCTTAATTTTTAAACCAAAAGGGGATTAAAAATACACACATGAATATAAAAAAAAACATACATTCAATCAGCTCACTACGCTGACAAAAATGGCTGATGTGTGACGTTACATGCTTCCGCTCCTCCCACTCATATGTGTTACGCCCTCCTACTGGGCTTCTTCAGTAGGCAATTTCAAGTTGGAGTATTTTGTTTAATAAGTGTATCATTTATACCTGATTGCACTACGCCTATATTATGCACTGTATTTTCATGTGGTGAATTTTGTAGACACACTAGTCAAATGAAAGCAGCAATCTCAGCCTGAGTCATTAGGCATATGATATATGTGTGTTGTAATTTGAATGTACTAAGTAGTTGGTGATTGCACTGATTATATTTTATTACAAAAAAAATCCTGATGCTGATACTGCCATATTACACAAAGGAAAAAAAGTTGGTGCTTTCGCCAAGCACAATGTGACCCCACCAACCTGGTTGCTCATGGTAAAAGGAAGTGGAAATTATACAAAATTATGTTTAAAACAATGACTTAAAAGAAAAGTCCATACAATTATTTAAAATAAACTTTTGAAGGCAGCCCAGTAGAAGAATAAGAAGGGTCTTCCTGGGTAGCTGGAAATGAAGCACAGGCGCCACTCTAAGTGCAGTATGTTGATAACAAATTGTTTTTTATACCTTTTGTGAGTACCATATCCATGTGTGGAATTATTATAATTTTATCAATATACTGCACTTAGAGTGGCGCCTGTGCTCTATTTCCTGATACTGCCATATTCACTTTAGACGCTGAAAAGGTTTTGATAACATTAGCTTTAAATGGCTTTTCTTGGTCATGGGAGATTTTGGATTCTCTGGTCGGTGCTAAACTTTTTACAGCATATGTACTCATCTCCCACAGCCCACAGAGCAAGGCTTTGCAAAGGCCCCTTTTGCCCTACTCACATATCGGCCCCACAAACCTCCTCTGGGGTTATCACTACTTCTCTATGCAGTGCCGGCCCAAGACATTGTGCTGCCTGGTACCAAAAATGAAATGCTGCCCCCACATCACGCCCACCAAAATTCCCCCACATCCATTATTTTATATTATGATACCTAAAGTGGTCCTGTCATGGCTTATACATGTATGGGAGTATAAAAAGTACCTGTCATGGCTCTATATGTGTATACAGGGGAGGAGAGACAGATCTGCTGTTCCTAGTGATTAGGAACAGAGATCTCTCTCCTCCTCCAGTCATTACCCCCCCCAGTTAGAAACACCCCAGGGAACACATTTAACCCCTTCCCTGACAGTGACATATACACAGTAATCAGGCATTTTTATAGCACAGATCGCTGTATAGCTGTCAATGTCCCAAAAATGTGTCAAAAGTGTCCGAGCTGTCACCGCAATGACGCAGTCCCAAAAAAATTGCAGATCACTGCCTTCAGAAAAAATAATAATAATAATACAAATGTTTAAGGATTATTTCTATTATTACATTGTTTTATAAAATAAAATACTTCACTCACCATATTGCAGAATCAGTGGGGGCCCCGAGCATGTCACTTGCCAACGTCCCCTGCCTCAGATGTGGATTGTCCTTGCTGCGTCACCTGTCACCAGATGCGGATTGTCATCTGCCACACATTGCAGATTGTCACTTGCCACGAATGTCACCTGCCACATGTAGCGGATTGTCACTTGCCACAACGTCACCTGCCACACGTTGCAGATTGTCACTTGCCAAGTCACCTACTACACGTATCGGATTGTCACTTGCCATGTCACCTGCCACACATTGCGGATTGTCACTTGCCATGTCACCTGCCACACATTGCGGATTGTCACTTGCCATGTCACCTGCCACACATTGCGGATTGTCACTTGCCATGTCACCTGCCACACATTGCGGATTGTCACTTGCCATGTCACCTGCCACACATTGCGGATTGTCACTTGGGGGGCAAGTGACAATCCGCAATGTGTGGCAGGTGACATGGCAAGTGACAATCCGCAATGTGTGGCAGGTGACATGGCAAGTGACAATCCGCAATGTGTGGCAGGTGACATGGCAAGTGACAATCCGATACGTGTAGTAGGTGACTTGGCAAGTGACAATCTGCAACGTGTGGCAGGTGACGTTGTGGCAAGTGACAATCCGCTACATGTGGCAGGTGACATTCGTGGCAAGTGACAATCTGCAATGTGTGGCAGATGACAATCCGCATCTGGTGACAGGTGACGCAGCAAGTGACAATCCACATCTGAAGGCAGGGGACGTTGGCAAGTGACATGCTCGGGGCCCCCCTGACGCCCAAGTGAATGGAGCATGCGGGCAGAACAGGTGGAGCGGGGAGTGGGCTGGCGGGCATCAATTTGCCTCACAGTGGAGCGGGCGGAACGGGTTGGCAACAATTTGCCTCACAGTGCAGCGGGGAGTGGAGCCGGCAGAACGGGCGGAAATCTGCCTCACAGTGCAGGCAGGACCAGTGCTAGGCAATTTGGTGCCCTAGGTAAGACCAGCTACGTGCCCCCCACAAAAAAATGTCCCTGCGTCCATCGTATGTGATGTGCACCAGTAATTTTTAAGGAGTGGGGTGGTAGGAAGCTGGCAGGGGGGATGAAGTTTACAGGGGGTGGTAGGAAGACAACAGGGGTGGGTGGTAGGAAGACGACAGGGGTGGGTGGTAGGAAGACGACGGGGGTGGGTGGTAGGAAGCTGACAGGGAGGATGGAGATGACAGGGTGGGTGGTAGAAGACTGACAGAGAGGATGGAGATGACAGGGTGGGTGGTAGAAGACTGACAGAGAGGATGGAGATGACAGGGTGGGTGGTAGGAAGCTGACAAGGAGGATAGGGTTGACAGGGTGGGTGGTAGAAGACTGACAGGGAGGATGGAGATGACAGGGTGGGTGGTAGAAGACTGACAGGGAGGATGGAGATGACAGGGTGGGTGGTAGGAAGCTGACAGGGAGGATAGGGGTGACAGGGTGGGTGGTAGAAGACTGATCACGGGTTGCTGTCAGTGTCGAGCATGTACAGTACCTTGAGACTGGCTCTCCGATAATCGCTCCTCTCCTCTGGCAGGTCTTTCACAGTACGGCCGTCCAGGAAGTCAAGGAGCTGCTCTGCAGCGGCGGCCATTATCCGCGCTCTGCCTCTGCACATGGCACTTGGTAGGAGATTGGCAGAGCGCGGAAGAAGGGGAGGAGCGGGGGAGGGGAGCACATGGATCCACGTAACTGACCTAACAACTGTTGGATAAATTGGATCGAGGTTGTTGGATTGAGGATCGAGGATGTTGGATCGAGGTTGCGCCAAGCTCCCAGCGCCTCCTCTTCCTCCACAGGACTGTGCGGCTGCTGCTGCAAGGACTACTACTGTCGAAAATTGAGTTAGGGAACCAGTGGCCGTGGTAGCGATGGCCCTGGGTGCAGGGGGAATGGAGCGGGCGGATCGGGATGGCGGGTGGGCGGCAACTTGCCGCCCCCCTAAAAGTGCCGCCTGGTACAATGGTACCATCGGGTCCCATGATAGGGCCGGCCCTGTCTCTATGAGATAATAAATATATTTTGACTGATTACTATTACTGTTCTTTTCCTTGATCCCTCTATTTTTACCTGATGATCTAGAAACACACCTTCTGTACTAGAGTGTACTCTGGATGAAGAAGCACAGGAGCACACATCTGCATTATCACACAATGTGCACCCATACAGTATATGGCACCCCAAAACATATACATGATCAGAACCCATATGTATTTTTTTTATTTTATTCGCCTCGCAGTGCATTAGACAAAAGGGACATTCTTTTGGTCCTCAGGGTCCATAGAAAATATTTGTGTCTGTTTGATGCCACACAATTTATATGGAAAAATTGTATGCAAGTGTGAAGGGACCCAAAAGAAAGGGGTCCATCTGCAAAATAATGTACTGAATAGGTGCCTACCTTGGTATATATGCATATATATTGCATATGAACTATCTACCGAATCTCTACCAAATGTAATATTTATGGAGAGGTCCCCAGATCCCCATATTCCTACAACAGATTGTTTACTAAAAAAAAAGTTAGGAGATGGTGCTATTATAATGTACTAATGCAAGGTTAAGACTCAAGTTAACTACTTTTTCAACTAATGCCAACCTTGAGTATAATGAAATTTAGATGATAAAGAGGAGTTTGCAAATATACGATGGAGGCATGAAGGGAAAAAGCTCTAAGCTGACGTTAATGCAGATCAATTTCTACCCACTTAACAATGTTTTAATGTGAAAAGCTTTAATGCTTTCATACTTTACCAACTTTATATACGGAATACAATGGGGGACATTTATCAAAACTGTCTTATTGTTTGTAGCTGTTGTATCTGTTGCATTTTTATTTTTAATGCAATTTAAGGACAGATTTGTTATCTGTGTGCAATTTGCATAATTAATTAGCTTTTTTAAATGAATATACCGTCTTATATTTTAAAAGTACTCCTTAACATTTCTAAGGTCTGGTACAGTTCTAAGGATAATTATGATTGTTAAATAAGTAGCAGTGTGACTGAGAAAAAAAAATGTACAGTTGCTATTTGGCTGCACTTCCATGTAAAAGAAAAACCCTTACATATACCCAATGCAGTGACTTGGCTCAGGCGATATATAAGGAAGAAACAAATACTCCTACATAAGTTGTACTTGTTTATCGGTTTATCTTTTCTCTACAGTCATTCAAAGTTCAGAATTTATACAGCTTGTTTGAGCTTCCAGAAAGCAGAGGGTGGAGAGCTGAAGGTACACTCTGCAAAGCTTAGTGAGAGCTGATTGGAGTGAAGGGAAACCCCCCCCCCCCCCTTCACACAGCAGACAGAAAAAACAGCTGAGGCTGTTAATCACAGGCTCTGTGCTGGAACTCCCTCTGCTGTCACCTTTTTAGCTCCTGGTATGAGGATAACTTGTCAGAAGTGACTCATACAGATAGCAGTGGATTGAGCAACAGACAGAAATCACACTTAGTGCTCTTAATTGAGACAAGTACACACCATAGTGGGGCTTGTTTTGTTCATATTTCATGTATGAGGTTTAAAACATTTTTTCATTCAAAGACATTCGTTTATATCCAATTACTTTAATAAAATAAATAAATGTCCTCCAATGTATGCTATCTATCATGTTTATATGGCCTCTTTAGTTTATTCAAATTCCCATTATGAGACCACATAAATTGCAATACTGCTACTAACAAACAACTGTTACCAATAACTGTTACCTACAGGAAACAGTCATGTTAGCTCTAAGGAAGAGGTTAATCCTTGAAACACGATAGCCTATTGGATCTGCACTTTCTCGTGACACGTCTTATGATGCACTATGGAATGGATTATGCTGTGTTTTGTGGTGAGCTTTGAAGCAACTGCCATTCTGTGAGTATTATACTTAATACTTTTTAGAATAATGCACAAGTTGATGCACCCTCTTTTTTTTGCAACACCAGAGATCCATGCCTGAGACTGGGAGTGGGGACACCCCAAGACAACACAACACTGCCCACATAACAGCACCTGTACCACTGACACAGGGAGACTGAAGTGCCAACTCGCCCTCTGCTTCCCACCTCTGATCACTGGAGGATTTAGTGGAAAAACTGAGGGGAACCCCCTTCTACAGCGAGACGTTGTTGCAGCATCCAGGGGACTGGTGTGAGAGCTTTTTGCCCATTACTGATACTGCTAGAAGCAACTGAGCCACTGAGAACAAGAAGCCAAATGCACCCAATCCATTTATCCACACTTATTCCAAACCTATACTGCAGCTATATACCAAACTGTTGGTCCCTGCCTTTGATAAGCAATGTTTTTATCCCACTGAATAGTATATAATAATAACAGACATTGTCATCTATGGGCTATGGTAAAGGCAGTGCGACTAGTTATGAAGATAACACTATGTGTACTCAGATATGGGGCTCAGTACTTCCTTTCAGGGGATATCAGAATCTGCAGAGCATCTGCCTATAACCGCTTAAGGACTGCCCCACATACATATACTGCAGCAGGGTAGCCCTTTAGCACAAAATCATGTACCTGTACATGAATTCTTCCATAGGTTCTGGGGCACACTCGCGAGCCACCGGAGCCACACTCCCGCTGTGTCCACTGACAATAGGAGCCAATCAGTGGGTCCACCTGTGATCATTTACTGGAGAGACAGCACCTCGATCTGCCTATGTAAACAAGGAAGACCATCATTTTGTCAGCAAGGGAGAACGAGATCTGTGATTTCTATTAATAAGGAATGCAGATATGTCTCTTCCTCAAGTCATTCCATCCCCCACACAGTAAGAAAGCACACAGAGGAAACCCAGTTAACCCTTTGATTGCCTCTGATGTTAACCCCTTCCCTGCCAGTGTCATTTATACAGTGACAGTGCATTTTTTAGCACTGATCACTGTATAGGTGTCACTGGCCCCCAAAAAGTGTCACGATTTGTCAGGTTTGTCCGCTGCAATGTCGAAGTCCTGATAAAAATCGCTGATCGCCACCATTACTAGTAAAAAGTACAAAAACAAGAACAAGTCTATAAATCTATCCCAAAGTTTGTAGACACTATGGGGGAGATTCACGTAGAACGGCGCATCTTTATGCTGCCGTAGCGTATGTTTTTTATGCTACGCCGGCGCAACGTTGAGAGGCAAGCCTGCTATTCACAAAGCATATGCGCTCAACGTTGCGCCGGCGTAGCGTATAGTTGTCGGCGTAAGCCGACGTAAGTCAAATTAGCTGGAAGTGGGCGTGATATATTATAATGAAGCGTGACCCCATGCAAATGATGGGCTGAGCTTCAAAAAACGAACTGCGCATGCGTCGGCTCTTGGACGCATCCCAATACACATGCTCAGAATCACGTCGGGACAAACGCAAAGATACGTCGAATCACTGAACGTAACCTACGCACAGCCCTATTCACGTAGTACTACGTAAACGGCGTACGCAACGTAAAATTTGACGGCGTCGTATCCTGGCCCATACCTTTGCATGACTTACCCCTGCTTTATGTGGGGTAAGTTTGCACCGTACGTACGACTTACGTAAACCGCGTATATTAATGCGCCGGGTGCAAGTACGTTCGTGAATCAGCGTATCTTACTAATTTGCATATTTAACATGGGTACGCTGAATGCGTCCACGATACCCTGGCGTAGGAAAGTTACGTCGGTCGGAAGAAGCCTATTTTCAGGCGTATCTAGTTCTGTGGGTACGGCGCACAGATACGACGGCACATATTTACACTTACGTGGCATATCTCGAGATACGCCGGCGCAAGTCCTACGTGAATCCGGGCCAATAACTTTTGTGCACACCAATCAATATACACTTATTAGGATTTTTTTACAAAAATATGCAGCAATATACAAATTGGTCTAAACTGATGAAGAAATTGGATTTTTCTATTTTTTTTTTATTGTATGAGTTCTATAGGAGAAAGTAAAAATATATATATAAATATTTTTTTTTCAAAATTGTCTGTCTTTTTTTGTTTATAGACCAAAAAATAAAAACCGCAGAGGTGATCCAATACCACCAAAACAAAGCTATATTTGTAGGGAAAAAAGGGACAATTTTATTTGGGTACAGCATCGCAAGACTGCTGAATTGTCAGTTAAAGTAATGCAGTGCCATATCGTAAAAAATGGCCTGGTCAGGAAGGGGGTAAAACCTTCCAAAGCTGAAGTGGTTAAAGCCACTATAAATTAGGTCTACAAAAAAATTTGCTTTTTAATATGAAATAAACTTATGCCGCGTACACACGATCACTTTTTGTGATGAAAAAAAAACGACGTTTTTCAAACTTGATTTTCCAAAACGACGTTGCATACACACCATCATTTTTCCAAAATGCTCTAGCAAAGCATGGTAATGTACACCACGTTCGACGGCACTCTGTTCCATTGAAGCTCCGTCTCATAACTTGCCTCTGAGCATGTGCGGCTTTAAAAACGTTGTTTTCAACATCGTTTTGCTCACACACCATCACTTTTTATGACACAAAAAACGACGTTTTGAAAAACGACACAAAAAATTCAAGCATGTTCGAATTTTTTTTTGGTAGTTTTTTTTTCATCACAAAAAGTGATCGTGTGTACGCGGCATTACTCCCATTAATAAATAATTCATACTATGGGTCCATAAGTAAGTCCATAAATCTGTATTATTGTGGGAAGCATGAAGCACAATGATTGTGTTTTGTGCCTGAAAACAAAGTTAAACCTCAAGTCAAAATTAAACCCAAAAACCCAAATGTAACATATCAATTACCAATGATTTTTATTAGGCTTTTTCCCTCTGCATACTTTTATCTTATCTGATTGACCTCTAAAAAAAAAAAAAAAAGGTCTTATGCACATATCCTATTTAGAGCATGGACAGGGTTGTCACTCCACCAATGTTTCCAGATCTCATGAAGGATTAATCCATATAACCTGCTCAGAGAGCTACAAAAGGAAACACCATAGTGCTCTCCGTAAAGCAACTTATTTATGTAATGAAAAAATGCACCTGCATGAAGACAGATCATTTTCACTTTAACCACTTAAGGACCGCCTACTGCACATTTACGTCGGCAGAATGGCACGGCTGGGCACATCAACGTATATATACGTTGATTTTAGTACCCAGCCGTGGGTCGCGGGCGTGCGCCCGCGACCCGGTCCGAAGCTCCAGGACCGGGACCGCGGGATTCGCGGACCCGATCGCCGCTGCAGTGCGGCGATCCGTCCCTGGAGCGGAAGAACGGGGAGAGCCGTGTGTACACACGGCTTCCCCGTGCTTCTCTGTGGCCGTAGCATCGATCGCGTCATCCCTGTAATAGGGGGACGCAATCGATGACGTCACACCTACAGCCACACCCCCCTACAGTTGTAAACACAACACATAGGCACACATCCCCTACAGCGCCACCTGTGGTTAACTCCCAAACTGCAACTGTCATTTCCACAGTAAACAATGCAAATTTAAATGCATTTTTTGCTGTGAAAATGACAATTGTCCCAAAAATGTGTCAAAATTGTCCGAAGTGTCCGCCATATTGTCGCAGTCATGAAAAAAATCACTGATCGCCGCTATTAGTAGTAAAAAAAAAAAAATTAAATTAATAAAAATGCAATAAAACTATCCCTTATTTTGTAAACGCTATAAATTTTGCGAAAACCAACCGATAAACGCTTATTGCGATTTTTTTTTACCAAAAATAGGTAGAAGAATACGTATCGGCCTAAACTGAGAATTTTTATTTTTTTTATATATTTTTGGGGGATATTTATTATAGCAAAAAGTAAAAAATATTGCATTTTTTTAAAAATTGTCGCTCTATTTTTGTTTATAGCGCAAAAAATAAAAACCGCAGAGGTGATCAAATACCACCAAAAGAAAGCTCTATTTGTGGGGAAAAAAGGACGCCAATTTTGTTTGGGAGCCACGTCGCACGACCGCGCAATTGTCAGTTAAAGCGACGCAGTGCCGAATCGCAAAAAGGGGCAAGGTCCTTTACCTGCATTTTGGTCCGGGTCTTAAGTGGTTAAATCACAAACGCTTGGCAGACAATGGGCCAGATTCACAGAGCCATTACTCCAGTCTATCTCCTGTTAGACCAGAGTAATTTCAAATTACCCGCGTCGTATCATTAGTTTGAATCCTCAAACCATGATACGGCGGCTTCGGGCTTCGATCCGACAGGCTTACGTCTTCGTACGCCGTCGGATCTACACTGCAATCTTTTTCCGCCCGCTGGGTGGAGTTTGCTTCGTTTTCAGCGTCGGGGTATGCAAATTAGCTTTTTCCGGCGATCCACGAAGTTACGATCGTCCGTCACATTCTCTTACGGCATCTGTAGCCATCTTTTTTCTGCGTAAAGTTAGGGAAGGAAAAATCTGGTCTATAGTTAGACAGCCCATGTTAAGTATGGCCGTTGTTCCCGCGTCAAATTTCAAATTTCTTTTTTGTTTTTGCGTAAGTCGTCCGGGAATAGGAATGTACGTAAACAACGCTACTCAAACAAAAAATGATGCAACAACGTTATTTCGCGCAATGCACGGAGGGAAATTTCTGAACGGAGCATGCGCAGTTTGAACGCCGCAGGGACACGCCTAATTTAAATGCTTCACGCCCCCTAATCGCGTATTTCAATTCCGCCGCGAGAAATACACTACGCCGCCGTACCTTACGGGCCGTAATCTACCTGAATTAGTCGTAGAGCCAGGTAAAATACGGCGGCATAGTGTATCTCTGATACTCTGCGCCAATGTAATTGTACCTGAATCTGGCCCATCATTTTCACTTTAAATCACAAACGCTTAGGAGACAATAAGTCTCGTGATTCTGTTAACATTTTTAATTTTTGTAGGATAGATAACTGGATATCATCTAGGCCATGCAAACATAGACAACATGTACTTTTAGCTATAATGGAACTCTAGAGCAAATATTTGAATGTTTTCTGTCATGTGATTTGCTCATCTACCTTTGTAGATTACTATTCTCTCTGTTAGCCTCTCAATACATTTTATCCAGCTGATGTTTCTCATGCATAATCAATCCAAAACTAAGGAGCAGACAAGGAACGGATAATGAATGTACCTCTGAGTACTGAGCTGGGGGTGAGTCTCGCAGGAACATAACTTGCATGCAACACAGTGTTAAAGAATAAGTCTGTGTAAAGTTTAAGACTATTTATAGGCAGTTATTACATAAATTGTGATCATTCATTTTCAGGAAATACATTTTTTAAGTTCTTGAAACGACTAATTGTTTAAATGGATTGCAGACATCAGATACATCTTTGAAGACTCAAGCATGAAAATAACCTTAAAAAGATCAATGCTTTGCTGCCTTTTTCAAAATATTCACATACTCCCAGGTGATTAATTCATTATACAATATGGACAATTGCTCAGGAAGCCATGGCTCTATTAATGAGTGCGTTGTGAAACACATTCAGAACATTGAATAACTAGATCTCACCATGGAATCCCTGAGATATACTGTAAGACACAAGCATGTCATTTAACGTGCCAACAACTTTCGCAAACAACCCCTAACGTGATATGCAAAACATCTGGGTAATTCTATGTAGTCAGGAGGAATGCCCTCTTGTGACATCCAGAAAAGCTGACATGAGACTCACAGGAGGAGGCTTAAAGGATCACTAAAGGATTTTTTTTTTTTTAGCTAAATTCCTTTACCTTACTGCAGTCCTGGTTTCATGTCCTCATTGTTTGTTTTTGCTTTGAAGTTGCTGTAATTCTGCTCTGATCTCCACACTTCCTGCTTGTCCACACGGATCTCCACACTTCCTGCTTGTCTGGCTCCTTATGAAAAATCTCATGGCAGCTTTTCACTGTGGCAGCTTTTCACTGTGGCCCAAGCTGTCATTACTGTGTGTCTAAAACTCCTCAGAACCAATCAGATTCATTTTAAAAACAAAACACTGCCCTGGATTTGTTTGTTTTTGTTCTGTGTGTCTCTCTACTTCACAGAAACATGAAACCCGTTTAAAAGTGAAACTAAACTGCAGGCACATTATATGATTAATTTTTATCTATTTTTAATCATTTTTAAAAGGAATCAGTTAACTTTTATGTCTCTATACCCTGTAAACAGTCATTTCAGCAAAACATTTTTTTTCCATTAGTGTCCCTTTAAGAATAGCCGTTGCTAGTCACAGATTCTTTTTGCAGGTGCAATATAGAGATTCCGTTTAGCTTTCTTATGCCGCGTACACACGATCACTTTTTGCGATGAAAAAAAACGACGTTTTTTTAAACGTCATTTAAATTGATTGTGTGTGGGCAAAACGTAGTTTTTTGTCTTCAAAAAACGACCAAAAAAAAATTTCCAACATGCTTGAATTGTTTGTGTCGTTTTTCAAAACATCGTTTTTTGTGTCATAAAAAGTGATGGTGTGTGGGCAAAACGATGTAGAAAACAACGTTTTTAAACCCGCGCATGCTCAAAAGCAAGTTATGAGACGGAGCTTCAATGGAAAAGAGTGCCGTCGAATGTGGTATACATCACCACGCTTTGCTAGAGCTTTGTAGAAAAACAATGGTGTGTATGCAACGTCGTTTTGGAAAATGAAGTTTGAAAAACGTCGTTTTTTTTCATGATTGAAAACGTCTTTTTTTTTTCATCGCAAAAAGTGATCGTGTTTAGTGTAGATTTATTACACATAGATGGTTATCCTGGCCAGCACTGATACTAACCCCGTATGCCTAGAATAGTCTTCTTGAGACTGTAAGGCCTCGTACACACAATCAAATCTGTCCGCTGGAAACGGTCCGCTGGACCGTTTCAGCAGACAGATTCGATCGTGTGTACGGCCGAGCCGACGGATTTGGCCACCCGACAGATTTCAAAGCATGCTTTGAAATCTATCAGGTGGGAATCCGTCCGCCCGACATGTCTGCTGGTTAGTACACTTACCAGCAGACATGTCGTCCCGCACCGCCGCCGCACCGCCGCCGAATGGATTCGGCGCATGCGCGCTAGTGTTTTACTTCCTGGTGCGGTGACGTGGCGGCGTCAACGTCACCGCCACGTCACCGACATGTCAGCGCGCTCTCTGCTGGCGGGGATTTTGGTTTGCTCGTGTGTATGGGGCCTAACATTTAGGGGTAGATTCAGGTAGGAGATAAGTCGGCTTATCTCCAGATAAGCCGTCTTATCTCTGCGTTTTACGGGTCCAATCTATGCCACTAATTCATAAAATCAGTTTAGCATAGATTTTCCTTAGATCAGACATTCGTAAGTCTCTTATGCTGTCTAATCTTATTTTCATATTTTAGGCTGGCCGCTAGGTGGCGTTCCCGTCTAAAATATGTAAATGATCCTATATGCCGATTCCCAAACATACGCTCGGCCGACGCTATTCTATTACGTCGTTTGTGTTAGCGTAGTACCGTCCTAATGTTATTCCTGCTATATGAGGTGCAGGCAATGTTAAGTATGGACGGCGTGCCAATGCTTTTTTTCCCGTCGTTTATGTCGGGAAAAATACCCGAGTGTCACTTCGGGTATTTTCGGAAGGCGTGACACGCCTTAGCAGCCCGTCAATCAACTCCTCTTGGCTTAGGAACGCCCATTCCCCGCAGGATTCCCTGCTCGGAGCCGAATAACAACGGCTCATAAAACGATAAGTACAAAAAAAAAACAGCATACTGCAGATGTTAGCAGTATGCTGGATCTAATGTCAGAAAGTTGATTTTTGGGTGAACCTCTGCTTTAAGTTTAAGTACAGTGTTCAGGTCACTGAGTGACATCTTATTTTTTGCTATGGAGCCCCATGATCTGTAGTTACAGTATGTCCCTGCATGGCTAGTAGTATTTTGGCCTAAAATGGGTCTCAACAGCAAAGGGCTGGTGCTTCTGGTCATCGAGTGTAGGAATAACTTCACAAAAACACATTGTGCTAATTGTAACACCTTGTGTTTTAAAAGTTTAAAAAAAAGTTTTAATTAAGTGATTAAAGATATTATAAGTAGAAATATAGGATTGGCAGAGGTTATTTGTTGTCCTTTCCTGTCGCGTGACAAATATAAAATAATCTGTTTGTTTGTATGGAGTTATTTAGAAGCCAAGGGTGATATTGATTTGAAGTGAAGATTTGTGATTATGTGAAGGTACATGAAAGTCTTGTACCTCCATGAGCCAAGGTGTTCTATGAGTTAATATGAAAACTTACAAATGCTGATAGTGAGGGTCAATGGACACCCCAGACCAAAAAGATAAGTGAACCCCGCTTTTAACAAAAGAGCGGCCGCAATTACAAATGGTTATTGTTAGGGTTGTCCCAAAACCACTTTTTTAGGACCGAGTACAAGTACCGATACTTTTTTTCATGTACTCGCCGATACCGAATACCGATAATTTTTTTAAATGTGTCGCCAAATGCAGCCATGTCCCCCATATATTGCAGCCATGTCCTGTCCCCCACATATTGCAGCCATGTCCTGTCCCCCACATATTGCAGCCATGTCCTGTCCCCCACATATTGCAGCCATGTCCTGTCCCCCACATATGCAGCCATGTCCTGTCCCCCACATATGCAGCCATGTCCTGTCCCCCACATATGCAGCCATGTCCTGTCCCCCACATATTGCAGCCATGTCCTGTCCCCCACATATGCAGCCATGTCCTGTCCCCCACATATGCAGCCATGTCCTGTCCCCCACATATGCAGCCATGTCCTGTCCCCAATATTGCAGCCATGTCCCCCATACCTGTAGTAGATGCCGCCACTGCTGCCGGGTTAATCCCCGTGCAATACAGCGCGCGTTACAAGCTTTTGTTTGTATACTTGTAATGCCCGCCTCGCCATGTATAGACACTCCCCTTCTCGGGATTGGACGGATCCGTCCAATCCTGCGCAAGGGGGAGGGTCTATACATGGATCCGTGCATAAACACTCCCCCTTGCTCGGGATTGGACAGATCTGTCCAATCCCGAGAAGGGAAGTGTCTATACATGGTGCGGTGGGCATTACAAGTATTCAAACAAAAGCTTGTAATGCGCGCTGTATTGCACGGCGGTATGCGGCGGCGGCGGCGGCGGGGGGGGTATTCTATTTAGGTATCGGGGGTATTTGCGGGAGTACAGTTACTCCCGCAAATACTCGGTATCGGTCCCGATACCGATACTAGTATCGGGACAACCCTAGTTATTGTCATTAAATTTAGTTATCAGTGGCTAATCGGTGTCAGGAGTCCATTGGCTAATACAAAAATAAAGCATTTGAAAAATGTTGAGTGTGAGTGACAAGGAGCTCCTCCGCAGAAGTTCCTCAGGTTCTCTGTGAGGAAATCGCCCCTCCTTTCGTACTTGTGAGGGGAAAGAGGAGTTTGGAACAAATTAAAAATATTCTGTGTGACCGGGTTGGTTGAGCATGCCGGAATATTAAAAGGAACTTGTGCATTTATTATTTGTATTGTTTATATTGATAGGTTAACATTGTATATGTATGTAGAGTTCCGTTTTGTTTGGAAAGAGATGGGTTGGAAATGGCAGAGCACCGATTTGAACATGCTAGGTTCAGAGCAGATGGGAGAAGAAGGATGCCAAGTCCGAACTTCCCCTAGTCCTCAAGTGCAAGCCACAGCCCAAATAGAATTCATCTAATCTAAGACAGAAACAGGACACCAAAGTGAGATAGGGGACAATGAAACGAGGCAAGATGAGCTGAGAGCTGACTGTATATAGGACTCATCCAATGTACACCCTATAAGAATCATACTGGGATCAGGGGTGGGTCCAATAAAAATAGTTGGCATTATGTCAAATAGATATTTTTCTTAACAAGAAGTTTATTTTGAAAAACTGATTTTTGCACATTAACAGCCACATATTAGGGTATCTCCATGCAAAATATTGCCATTTGGCCAAAAATCACGGAGGGTTTTATAAACACAGCATTTGAAGAACATAACACTTTAAATACTTATTAAGCTTAATCTGTATATTAGTGAGCGATTGTAGTGACGCTGACACCCTGTTCTGAGGCATAGTCAAAAAATGTATAGTTTACATTTTTTAGAAGAGGGGATACTGGATATCTCCCTAGAACACCTCTATAAACCATGTCGTTGCTTTATACAGGTCTTGAGGGGAATTAATAGTTTAGTTATACTTGGAGCACCAGTTTTTACCTGATGTGCCATACCACAGCCACACCATCTAATGCTACCCATTTCACTTCATAGTGATTGGTTTAGCACATATGTTTTAGCGTCCTGGTGGACGAGGAGAGGGCATCCCTTTGTGGACTAGCCACTCTTTTGGAAATGTATTCTTCGCAGCTGATGACTAACCTGTTGGATAATATCCTCAGGGTTATGTACCTTTGTTGTCTATGCAACTATGCTCCAGGCCACATTGCAAGCCCACCTGCGAGACCACACCTACACATAGATCGGCCCTGCTACAGTATGTAGTTACTCTTTGGAGGCCGGTTGTAAGGATGGGTTGAGTTTGCACCCAGAAGGACACTCTGTATTCATATTCATTGGATCCTTTACTTGGGGTCGGTGGATATATTTATATATAGAGACAGAGGGTTTTTTGGTTTCATTTAAAGGGACAGAAGTTGTTTTACTTCGGCAGGTAAATCAATCAAGCAATAAGCTTGATTGATTGGCTGTTTTCAGCTTTCCAGGTTCTTGCTGAGGTAGCCATCCTAGCATTTGAGACTCACATATGGAAACAGACCAGGCGGCTAAGGATGCTGCATTACAGCCCCGGACACTTGATGGTTCTGTGCAACTCACAGATTCCACCTAGTTCTGGGCCCAGTATAGCTGGGAAAAATAATTAAACTTTAAGGACCCCAGAACGAGAAGAACAAGTGATCCACAGGGGGCATCTTTGGAATCAATGTGATCTTTTATGTCTGCCAGCAACTCTGAGCCTCCCCCTAGGATTCTGAGGCAAAGTTCAAAGAGGCAAAGTTCACCAGTTCACCACAGTTGGTTTTATAATATACCACTTCTTCTTTACCTGTTACCAAAGGTGTTACCAAAGGCTGAACCTCCCTTCCAGAAATATAAGAGATATATCCGGGTGCCCAAGTAAAGGTGTCTGAAAAGTGCTGTGGTTGTAGCACCCAGACTTGGCCTCCTCGCTATGTTTGTATGCAGGGGACAGTTGTAAGATTATGACAGGTGTCCTCGCAAAAAAAAAAATGGTGGAGAGCTTTGCCCTGTGGGGTCTTTTTTCCAGGGGTGGTGCCGGTTCAGGTTCAGGGTATGCCTCCTGAGTGATGGTGATAGGGGATGGCAACATAATTTACCCTGGGCGGACCAACTATAATGTTACCTTAAATATTCACACCTGTCTGCTCAAAGTTTGGGCTGATATGGAGTTATTCCAAAGGCTAGGATTTTAAATGCCTTTTTGGGATTAAATAGTTGAACAGGGTGAGGTAGTGTCACAGCTTGTCCCAGGTCATTTATGACTGTTTTTCCTGATGTACACAAGGGTTTTGTAGATTCTGCTGTTATTGGAGTACATTTGCAGAATCAGCTACTAGAGCAGCCAGCACATACCCAAATGCCAGTACTAACACTATAAAACAATAGCACTGCTAGATCATTCATTAGATCTCCAGACACATGCCACAGAGAAAGATTTTGAGGTTTGTGAGGGATGATTCGGAAAAGACCATAAATGGACTTTTCCTCGAAGAGGGGAAGACAGGACATGATGCAATCCCGCAGCTAGTGCATCTTTGTTTATGGCCCAATACCATGGGGTAGGTCATAGAGGATGGCAGAACACATTTTACTGAAGGATTTCTTTGTCGCTAACCAAGCCAAGCTTGTTAAAAGCATATGTGTCACGGTGCATCACATGTATCATCACATCACATCACATACCACACAAGGTGAAACATGAACACCTCCCGTCTCCTACTACACCTTTCACTCATCTGCAAATAGATTTCACCCACATGCCAAAGAAAGGGACAGAGCAAGAATACCTTGTGGTTATCATGGATGTATTCTCACGATGGGTGTAAGCATTCAAAACCACAAGAGAAGACACACAGTAGTAGACAGTAGTGCGCATACCCACGCACATACTAGGTGGGGCTGTCCATTGCAAGGAACTTTAAAGACTGGTTAGTACACTTACCCTCTATACTATACCAAATCATAAACACCCCTAGTCAAAGAAATGGACTTTAATGGCAAAGTATCTCCTCCTTGAGGGGGAAGTTAACGATACAGCACACAATGTCCCTGGGGGGTTTGGAGTCACAGGGAGGGGGTCTCAGGGCCCTTCCAGTTTTAATTTTAGAATATTTTTAGTTTAGGGTAAATCCACTATTCAAGTATTGGGTATTTGCACAAGAACAATCAATGTTATGTCTAAAGAGGTTAAAAAGATTAACACATTATATACATTATATAATTTTAAAGGATGTAATGATCTATTAGTTTGTTATATCATATAGAGCCACTAGATGGCGATGTAAGTGTTTGTCCAATATTAAGTTCATGGTAATAAAAGTTTTGAAATTTTAAATTTTATTTTATACTATTTGGGTCACTATCTGGCCTTTGTATAAATAGTATTTATTGGGGAATTAGCCAAGAAAAATCAGAGCTTTAATATAATATTTTATGTTCGGAGGTAAATGCGGAAACATTTATGTTGCTTTAAAGAAATGTTGCTTTGTCTTTGATATTAATTTGCTATGCCATTAATATTTTATGTGGTTAATATTATATAAAGCACGACTTTGAGAGAAAGCAGAGACTTCCCCTTTTAACTATTTAAATTTTTTTCCACGATCGCTACTGATCAATGGTCTGTTGTCTGATATTATAAAGGTTCCAGTATCATGGCGGCGGCTCCATTTTCCTGATGACGCGTGCACGAATGTGAAATGCATTGAGTGTGAGGCTTGACACACATGATACAGGAGCTCTCCGCCCCCCCCCCCCCATTGAAACAGCTCAGGCGCACACCGCGTCTTTCGTATCACAAGCCAGTGACGGACCGGCCTCTGCCTTTGCTCAAGCTGCGCTGCTAACCTGCCATACCTGACACAAGTTAAAAGTCTTGTAAGTGATTTTACTGAATAAAAAGACTGTATTACACTATTATTGCCTCTCTGTGGCTCATTTTGCTGAAGCCTCATCCTTGCAGACTGAATAGAATAGGGGCCATAGATATATATGGTTATACTGATTAACCACTTGCTTACTGGGCACATATACCCCCCTCCTGCCCAGGCGAAATTTCAGCTTCCGGCACTGTGCCGCTTTAACTGACAATTACGCAGGTCGTGCGACGTGGCTCCCAAACATAATTGATGTCTTTTTTTCACCACAAATAGAGCTTTCTTTTGGTGGTATTTAATTACCTCTGCGGTTTTAATCTTTTGTGCTATAAACAAAAAAAGAGCGACAATTTTTAAAAACGTGTTGCTATAATAAATATCCCAATTTAAAAAAAAAAAAAAAATTCACAGTTTAGGCTGATACGTATTCTTCTACATATTTTTGGTAAAAAAAAATCACAATAAGCAACTGGTTTTGCGCAAAAGTTATAGCGCCTACAAAAATAGGGGACAGAATTAATATTTTTTATTATTTTGTATTAATATTTTTTTTTTACTAGTAATGGCGGTGATCTGCGATTTTTATTGGGACTGTGACATTATGGCGGACACATCGGACACTTTTGACAGCGATCAGTGCTATAAATATGCACTATTACTGTATAATTGTGACTGGAAGGGAAGGGGTTAACACTAGGGGGCGAGGAAGGGGTAAAATGTGTAGTTTGGTGAGTGTTCTAACTACAGGGGGAGGGGACTGACTGGGGGAGGTGACCGATCTGTGTCCCTATGTACAAGGAAAACAGCTTCCGTCTCCTCTCCCTGACAAGACGTGGATCTGTGTGTTTACACACACAGATCCACGTCCTTGTCTGTGTATCCGACGATCGCGGGTGCCTGGTGGACATTGTGGCCGCCAGGCACACGCATCGGCATCCCAGTAATGCGGCGGGCGTGCACGCTCCCCAGAGGCGATTCAGTTCACATGTATCGCGCTATACAAGTTTTCATTCATTCATTCATTCAGTGGCTGCAGGCTAGAGGCCGTATTGAATTGGGATCCACACTGCGGCTGTAGAAAGTCATCAGGCCAGCAGCAAGTGGTTAAAGAGTTTTATCTCACACTTTGAAATTGATTGAGGAGAAGTATTGCTATTGTCTGTAATCAGTAATTATAGCCTGTGTGGGGCTTGAAGGAGAAAATATCTCCTTTTATATGCCTGGTGGACATTCTATGGCCTTGGATATCTGGTGAGCACAATTATATGGCAATTCGGGTGAAGCACTTTGATTGAAGCACGTTGCACTTTATAGGAAGCACGGTGTTGGAGTTTTAGAAGACCTAATTGACTATATTGCTCACATTTGTTCTACAGAGACATTTGACCATTTGTTGACACATATTTTTATTTATCAATATTTTGGGGGATTTTACATATATTTTAGTTGCGCTCTTTCAATCTCTATCATATATTTATTAGTTGTCACTAATTTTGGAGCTGCACTAGTACATATATATATATTTTTATTTTTATGAATTTATTGACGTTGCTTCCTATTTATACCTTTTTTAATATAATTCATAATGTAATCAATCTGCTAAAGCCAGTAAAGATCTTTCCAGGGATGAAGGGTTTTTACAAATGCCAAAGATGTTTGGCCTGTAGAGTCAGCAAAAAACAGCCACACAAAAGGGAAACTTTTAAATCCAAAACTGACCACAGAGAATACCAGATTAAGGAACTGATTACATGTCACAGTACTCAAGTGACTTATGTTATTGAATGCCGCCCGTGTCACATACAGTGGGGATCGAAAGTTTGGGCACCCCGGGTAAAAATTTGTATTAATGTGCATAACGAAGCCAAGGAAACATGGAAAAATCTCCAAAAGGCATCAAATTACAGATTAGACATTCTTATAATATGTCAAAATTACAGAAAACATGGCATCTGCAAAACTTTGGGCACCCTGCAGAGTTAATATCTTGTACTGCCCCCTTTGGCAAGTGTCACAGCTTATAAATGATTTTTGTAGACAGCCAAGAGTCTTTCAATTCTTGTTTGAGGTATCTTTGCCCATTCTTCCTTACAAAAGTCTTCCAGTTCTTTGAGATATCTGGGCTGTCTGTCACACACTGCTCTTTAAAGGTCTATCCATAGATTTTCAATTATGTTGAGGTCAGAAGATTGTGAAGGCCATGGCGAAACCTTCAGTTTACGCCTCTTTATGTGTGTTTAGGATCATGTGTTTAGGATCATTATTCATTTGTAGAAGCCATCCTCTCTTTAACTTCAGCTTTTTCACAGATGGCATCAAGTTACCATCCAAAATTTGTTGAAATGTTATTGAATCCATTTTTCCTTCTACTCGTGAAATGTTCCCTGTGCCACTGGCTGCAAAACAACCCCAAAGCATGATTGATCCACCCCCATGCTTAACAGTTGGACAGAGGTTCTTTTCATCAAATTCTGTGCCCTTTCTTCTCCAAACGTACCTTTGCTCATTCCGGCCAAAAAGTTATATTTTAATCTCATCGGTCCACAGAACTTGTTTTCAAAATGCATCAGGCTTGTCTATATGTTCATTTGCAAAGTTCAAACACTGATTTTTGTGGTGAGGACGTAGAAGAGGTTTTCTTCTTATGACTCTTCCATGAAGACCATATTTGTACAAGTATCTCTTTATAGTGGAATAGTGTACCACAACTCCAGTGTCTGCCAGATCTTTCTGGAGGGATCGTGCAGTCAAACGTGGGTTTTGAATTGCTTTTCTCACAATCCTGCGAGCTGTGCTGTCTGATATTTTCAGATCTTGCTTTAAAGGGGTTGTAAAGACAAAAATATTTTCCTCTTAAATTAAAGTCTGACAGTAGCTGATAAAGTAAAAAGTAATGTTTTGCATTATAACTAGTTTGATACCTGTTGAAATCGAGCTGTTTTATTCACCTCCGTCACTTCTGAATCGTTAATCTCACTGACTTCCTGGTTTGCGGTGCGCTTTCATTCTTGCTACATCACGGCCTAATGGGAACTACAGTTCCCATTAGGCTTAGCCTCCATGCCTGTGAGGGATAAGAGAGCATCTTCACACAGGGCTGTAGTCATAGGAAGGGGGTGAGCACATTCTGATTTCCACCATGCAGATGCTGGTGGAGAGCAAAAAGAGGAGAGACAGGAAATGGCATTTTCAAACCTGGATTACTGTATTTTGGAGGTCAAAAGGAAAAACTGGGTAAGTGATATTTAAATGCTCTAGCTTACAGCAATCAATTGATCTAATAAAAAACGAACCTTTAGTGTTCCTTTAACTTCCACTGTTCCTGATGACTGCTATTTCTTAATCACATTCCGAACAGAGAATATTGACATCTGAAAACGTTTTTCTATCTTCTTATAGCCTTCTCCAGCTTTGTGAGCGTCAACTATTTTCACTTTCAGTTTTCTAGACAACTGCTTAAAAGAACCCATGGTGCTGATTGTTGGGGCAAGGTCAGATAAGTCTGTGCATTTAAAACCTTTGAGATTGACATCACCTGGTCTTCCCAGATGATGATTGAGAACAATCCATAACACTGGCAGGTCTCAGCTTTGCAAAGGGGGCAGTGCATGCTATAAATTCTGCATGGTGCCCAAACTTTTGCAGACGCCATTTTTTTGTTTTCTGTAATTTTGAAAGTGTAAATGATAGAAATAAAATCTAACTTTTTTTGACATATTATAAAAATGTCTAATCTGTAATTTGATGCCTTTTGGAGATTTTTCCATCTTTCCTTGGCTTCGTTATGCACATTAATGCAAATTTTTACCTGGGGTGCCCAAACTTTCGATCCCCACTGTTTGTGGGGAGGACTACTCGCCTCCTTTATGTGAGGATACAGGAACATATTAATAACATTAAAAAAGGGTTCCCAAACATAACCTATCATGAAATTTTGATGAGGTACATCATAGGAACCCCACTGGAGACTAATTTTTTATAGTATTGATCTCATTAACCACTTAAGACCCAGACCTTTAGGCAGCTAAAGGACCCGGCCAGGTTTTGCGATTCGGCACTGCGTCGCTTTAACAGACAATTGTGCGGTCATGCGATGTGGCTCCCAAAAAAAATTGGCGTCCTTTTTTCCCCACAAATAGAGCTTTCTTTTGGTGGTATTTGATCACCTCTGCGGTTTTTATTTTTTGCGCTATAAACAAAAATAGAGTGATAATTTTGAAAAAAAAAATATATTTTTTACCTTTTGCTATAATAAATATCACCCAAAAATATATAAAAAAAAATGTTTTTCCTCAGTTTAGGCCGATACGTATTCTTCTACCGATTTTTGGTAAAATACATCGCAATAAGCGTTTATCGGTTGGTTTGTGCCAAATGTATAGCGTTTACAAAATAGTTTTATTGCATTTTTTAGTAATTTTTTTTTTTTTTACTACTAATGGCGGCGATCGGCAATTTTTTCGTGACTGTGACATTATGGCGGACACTTCGGAAAATGTTGACACATTTTTGGGACCATTGTCATTTTCACAGCAAAAAATGCATTTAAAATGCATTGTTTATTGTGAAAATGACAATTGCAGTTTGGGAGTTAACCACAAGGGGGCGCTGAAGGGCTTATGTGTGACCGAATGTGTGTTTACAACTGTAGGGGGGTGTGGCTGTAGGTGTGACGTCATAAAAGGATCACACGATCAATGACGCCGCCACAGTGAAGAACGGGGAAACAGTGTTTACACACGGCTCTCCCTGTTCTTCAGCTCCAGGGACCGTTCGCGGGACTCCAGCGGCAATTGGGTCTGCAGGTCCCGCGGTACCGGTCACGGAGCTTCGGAACGGGTCGCGGGAACGTGTCGCGGGCGCACGCCTGCGACCCACGGCTGGACACTAGCACAGGATGTACCTATACGTGCATGTGCCCAGCCGTGCCATTCTGCCGACGTATATGTGCAGGAGGCGGTCCTTAAGTGGTTAAAGACAACTGGAGAGGAAGAATCAACCTGTTTTTCACAAAACAAAACAGGCTTGATATATCGATTGGGAACTCTTGTGCCCAGGGGGTTAAACCTAGACATAGACCTGAACTGTTTCATAGCTAACCCGTGATGAGCCTCCAATGACCAAGGGGAGTTCCTTTCCCATCTGTCCGTGTGATATTTTGGAAATGAACACCATCTCCCCTTCCTCCCTGTCTACATGGGGCTTTATTTTACCTGTTCAGGGGTAAGCGCTATGTATACCAGGACTAATATTACCAAGTTTGTTTATTTAGAGCATATGTGGATTGTTTCCCCTTGGGACTGGTGCCCATACCTGACTCAATGACACTGATGGACACTTAACGGCACTGTAGTCCCCTAGGGAGTATCTTCAATTTTTTTTTCAAATTTTTTATTTTAATTTTCTATATACATGTACCTGCTTTATGTATATAGATATATATATATAGTGCCTATAGCTAATTCCACAGTTTATGTTAGGGTGGGCTCATATACATTTCCTATAGTGGGTGGATGTGTGGGTATGTTCATAACTAGCTCATCCTGCCATCGGGCATGGTTATGCTCTGCTATCATATATTCGCTTTTTCACTTAGGTGTACTTATTATTACATATTTTTATCATTTTTATTTTTTGTGGTGAGAATCAATACTTTTACAAGGTAATATCTGGTTTGGTATTGCTGGATGGAAATGTAGTCTCTGCTGTCTGCAGTTCTGTCCCTTACCCAGGGGGGTGCAACATCTGGGCTGATAAGCTTATCTGTTCTGTTTCTATATTTATACTATTAATTTTATTATGGCCATCCTTGCTCTAATATTATTATGCTTTCACCCATCGAAGTATATACTGCTATATATGGTCTGCTTATGGTACATATATTATATATGGTTTATGATGCAATGGGAGAGCGAAGATGCGGGCCTCGATATGGTAATACCTAGCATCGAGTCCCGCCTATGGTGGTAATGCGCCACCCCTGATTGGACACTTCGTAGATAGGAGGTCGGACCTGCATGGCCGCTCTCCTAAATAGAGGTAGGGTGCACTAAGATGACATCCATGATGAAACGCACAAGCCAGAGCCACGCAAACTACGTAATTTCTGTTTTTTGAGAGCATTGGGTGGAACGCAGCTGGAACGCACGCTGTGAAACCCAGGCTCTGTTTACTCTGCCATATATCAGCTTACGCTATTGTCTTGGAGCTAACCTGTTTTTGGTGTTTTGTACTGCATGGTTTTTAACCACTTCAGCCCCGGAAGGATTTACCCCCTTCCTGACCAGAGCACTTTTTACAATTTGGCACTGCGTCACTTTACGGTCGTGCAACACTGTACCCAAACAAAATTGACGTCCTTTATTCTCACAAATAGAGCTTTCTTTTGGTGGTATTTGATCACCTCTGCAGTTTTTATTTTTTGCGCTATAAACAGAAGAACAGCGATAATATTGAATATAACACAATATCTTTTATTTTTTGCTATAATAAATATCCCAAAATTATTTTCAAAAAAACTAATTTTTTCCACAGTTTAGGCCAATATGTATTCTTCTACATATTTTTGGTAAAACAATCGCAATAAGCGTATATTGATTGGTTTGCACAAAAGTTATAGCATCTATAATATAGGGGATAGAATTATTGTATTTTTTATAAAAAAAAATTTTTTACTAGTAATGGCGGTGATCTGCGATTTTTATTGGGACTGCGACACTATGGCGGACATATCGGACACTTTTGACACATTTTTTGGACCATTGGCATGTTTACAGCGATCACTGCTATAAAAATGCACTGTTTACTGTAAAACGCGTACACACGATCGGTCAAAACCGATGAAAATGGACTGAAGGTCCGTTTTATCGGTCCAAACCGATCGTGTGTAGGCGCCATCAGTCAGTTATCCTTCGGTCCAAAAAAATAGAACTTGCTTTATAATTGAAAATCCACGCATGCTCAGACTACATGAGGGGATGGGAGTGCTCGTTCTTGTAAAACTCGTGTTGGTTTTTGAGATGGCACATTCTACATTTTTTAAATTAGTGTCTCGTTTATTGCAGCACATTTTTTTCTTTGTTCTATTGCTAGAATAAACACGTTCTTTTGCTGATGATATTTAGACAGAGATCTCCCATACTGATTTATTTTCTTTTTTGCATGTGATCTTATGTTTTTTTTATAAAGCCAGATCTACAAAATAATTTTTGGTACTCCACATATTTTTTTGGGGGAGAATTATTTATTAATTTTTTGGCCAAGTTATCACACCAATGTTTTTTTTTTTTAAGATAATTTTTTTTGTTTTTTTGGCCAAGTTATCACACCAATGTTTTTTTTTTGGAGAAATGTCTTTCTTTTTTATTATGACAAGTTATCACACCAATGTTTTTGTTTCACCCCCACTCAAGGAGGTTGTGTCCTTTGTTCATTACACATTGCATTTCGGAAATGTTTGATGGCTATTCCCCAGAAAAAGACAATAGACAAGGTTTTAACATAAAGATAATTACCATTTATTCTGTTACATAGTTACATAGTTAGTCAGGTTGAAAAAAGACACAAGTCCATCCAGTTCAACCATAAAAAAATAAACAAACAAAATAAAACACAGTACATCCCATACACCCAACTCCATACCCACAGTTGATCCAGAGGAAGGCAAAAAACCCCAGCAGAGCATGATCCAATTTGCTACCGGAGGGGAAAAAATTCCTTCCTGATCCCCCGAGAGGCAATCGGATTTACCCCGGATCAACTTTACCTACAAAACTTAGTACTCAGTTATATTATGTGCATTTAGGAAAGAATCCAGGCCCTTCTTAAAGCAATCTACTGAGCTGGCCAGAACCACCTCTGGAGGGAGTCTATTCCACATTTTCACAGCTCTTACTGTGAAGAAACCTTTCCGTATTTGGAGGTGAAATCTCTTTTCCTCCAGACGTAAAGAGTGCCCCCTTGTGCTTAGTGTTGACCTTAAAGTGAAGAACTCAACACCAAGTTCACTATATGGACCTCTTAAATATTTGTACATGTTGATCATATCCCCCCTTATTCTCCTCTTCTCAAGAGTGAATAAATTCAGTTTTTCTAATCTTTCCTCATAGCTGAGCTCCTCCATGCCTCTTATCAGTTTGGTTGCCCTTCTCTGCACTTTCTCCAGTTCTCTGATATCCTTTTTGAGAACTGGTGCCCAAAACTGGACTGCATATTCCACATGAGGTCTTACTAATTTGTACAGGGGCAAAATGATCTCTCTCTCTGGAGTCCATACTTCTCCTAATACAAGAAAGGAAGTTTCTCGCTTTGGAAACCACAGCTTGGCATTGCATGCCATTATTGAGCTTATGATCAACTAAAACCCACAGATCCTTCTCCACTACAGATCCCCCCAGTTGAACTCCCCCTAGCATGTATGGTGCATGAATATTCTTAGCCCCCAAGTGCATAACTTTACATTTATCAACATTAAACCTCATCTGCCACATAGTCGCCCAATTAGACAGAGCTTGTAAATTGGAGACATCCTGTAAGGACGTTATTCCACTGCATATCTTGGTGTCATCTGCAAAGACAGAAATGTTACTTTGGATCTCAGACCCAATATCATTTATATGTTTAAATGTTTTTATTACTTTTTAAGGTAAAGATAACAAAGCCATACAATGGAGAACATGAAGACATTGGTGAAACGGTACAGGACAAGTAGTATACGAAAAACTTAAGGCTCAACCAATAGCTTAAACCGGTGACAGAAGTCACATGTCTTTAAACGTGGAAAGCTCTGAGGTTTGGGGACCCCTAGGGATGAGACACATTCCAATTCCTCTCCTACACCCCACTTGGGAACTAACTGCGTAGGAGAGAATGGAAAGAACCCACATCCAATACACCCAACAAATATACAAACCAGTGGGGGCCTCCAAGGCAACTGGAGGAGCCCATTGAAGGAGGTAGGCTGTACCAAGACACATCAACACATAACAATACCTAGATATTATCAGGGGAAAAGCAGAGGTAGGGCTTAACAAATATTGTCTACAATCAGCCAAAAGATGATGCCCATGAGCAGGTTCCTGATACTGTTTGTGGGAAATGGGGGGTAGAGGGGAATAGACAAAGAGAAGTCATGAAAGGGGAAAGAGAGGAAAGAGAAAGAAGAGGCAGTGACGAATGTCATTAGTCTAAACCTAGTCCGCTCAGCATGACAAAAAGATGGATTCTCCCATCCCCATGTAGTTTGCCCAGGGTTCCCAAATCTCTCGAAACTGGGAGAAGGTGTCTAGGGTCGAACTCAGCATCTTCTCTTGGGACATAATCCAGGAGATTTTCCGCTTGCATGCTGAAATAGATACCGAAGGACATTTCCATGCCCTGGCTAAGGTGAGTTTAGCCCCTAAAAGGATGAAAAAGACAAGTTTACGAGTTGACTTTGCGGCCTGAGGGAGGCTCTGGTTGAGGAGGGCCGTCAGTGGTGACCTGGGGATGGTGAGACCAGAGACCGTGGATGCTATTCTGAATATTTTAGTCCAGAAGCTTCGAATTTTGGGGCACTCCCACCAGATATGTAGCATGGTTCCCCTCAACTGGCACCCTCGAAAGCACAAGGGGGAAGCTGAGGGATACATAGCGGAGAGCCGGGTGGGAGTCAGGTACCATCTGGTGAGTACCTTTAAGCTGGCCTCAATGAGGGACACATTGAAAATACCCTTAAAGGATAGATCAAAAGCTTTATGCCAGACATCCAGGTCCCAGATCATTTGTAAATCCAATATCATTTATAAATATATTGAAAAGTAAGGGACCCAACACTGAACCTTGGGGTACACCGTTGATAACCTTGGACCATTCAGAGTAAGAATCATTAACCACAACTCTCTGAATCCTGTCTTTCAGCCAGTTTTATATCCATTTACAAACTGATATATCTAATCCTGTAGACCTTACCTTACACATGAGCCGTGTGTGGGGAACTGTATCGAACGCTTTTGCAAAATCCAAGTATACCACGTCCACTGCCACGCCTCTGTCCAGGGTTTTACTTACCTCTTCATAAAAGGAAATCAGGTTTGTCTGACAACTTCTGTCTTTCATGAATCCATGCTGTCTGCTGCTTAAATAGTTTGTTTCCAGCAAGAACTCATTCATGTGGTCTTTTATTAAACGTTCCAGTATCTTCCCAACTATAGAAGTTAAACTAACAGGTCTATAGTTACTTGGAAAAGACTTTGTTCCCTTTTTAAATATAGGCACCACATTGGCTCTACGCCAATCCAGTGGTACTATTCCTGTCATTAATGAGTCCCTAAATATTAGATACAGTGGCTTTGAAATTTCAGAGCTCAATTCTTTTAGGATCCGTGGGTGGATGCCATCTGGTCCAGGTGCTTTATCCACCTTTATTCTGTCTAAATATTTCTGGACCATATCACTTTTGAGCTATTGTGGATTTGGGGCTGTGTCACTCCCACCCCCATTAGCTGAAGAAAGCATTTAATACATTTGCCTTCTCTATGTCCTCAGTCACCCACTCTAGATTATTTTGTAAAGGGCCTACATGCTCAGACTTGACCTTTTTACTATTAATATATTTAAAGAATTTTTGGGGGTTTGTTCTACTATCTTTTGCAATCTGTCGTTCATTTTGAATTTTTGCATCCTTTATTTCCTTTTTACATATTCTATTATATTCTTTGTAACATTTAAACGACACTAGTGTTCCTTCATTTTTATATTTTTTAAAAGCTATTTTCTTATTGTTTATAGCTTTTTTAACTTTGACCGTGAGCCACATAGGTTTATCTTTAGCCTTTTAAACTTATTGCCCATGGGAATATACTTTGCAGTGAGGTTCCAAAGAGTCTTTTTGAAGAATTCCCATTTCTGTCCTCATGCTTTGAAAATGTGCTCTCTTGAAATTAAGTGTTTTTATCTTTCCTGTACGTATTTCTTGCTTATAGTTAATATTAAATAAAATCATGTTATGATCACTGCTACCCAGGTGTTCCTTTATCTGAACATTAGTAATAAGCTCTGCATAGTTTAAGATTACCAAGTCCAACAGAGCATCATTCCTAGTTGGGGCCTCAATAAACTGGACCATAAAATTGTCCTGCAATAGGTTTTTAAATTTTTGTCCTTTAACTGTCCCAGAAAATCCATTATTCCAGTCAATTTCTGGGTAGTTAAAATCCCCCATTATTATCACCGTCCCAGCCCTTGCAGCCCTTTCCATCTGTGCAAGGAGCCGAGTCTCCACCTCCTCATTAACATTGGGTGGTCTATAACAAATTCCAATGATTAACTTTGAACTACGCACATCTGTATGCAGTTCCACCCATAATAACTTCATCACACTCTCCATCAACCAGGTCCTCTTTCACGCTTGCTTTGAGGTCACTTCTCACATAGAGACAGACGCCTCCACCTTTCCTTTTTACCCTGTCTTTCCGAAAGAGAGCATAGCCAGGAATATTAATAGCCCAGTCATGTGAGGATTGAAGTCAAATTTCAGCAATACCGATTACATCATAGCTCTCCTCATGCACCAGAGCTTCCAACTCACCTGTTTTGCTTGGAAGGCTTCTGGCATTGGTGAACAAACACTTAAATGTATTGTTACATTTTTCGCCGGTGTTTTTCATATAATTTTTAGTAGTGCAAATGGAACTATAATTTCCAATGGCTGTTTGCAACTTGAGGAACTTTCTTGTCACCTGCTATAACCCCACCTCCATCTATCCCCATTCCACTCTCCATTAATGTGTCTGACCCCTAACTAACGGACAGAGGCGTAGCAGTGGACGTGGTATACTTGGATTTTGCAAAAGCGTTCGATACAGTTCCCCACACACGGCTCATGTGTAAGGTAAGGTCTACAGGATTAGATATATCAGTTTGTAAATGGATAGAAAACTGGCTGAAAGACAGAATTCAGAGAGTTGTGGTTAATGATTCTTACTCTGAATGGTCCAAGGTTATCAGCGGTGTACCCCAAGGTTCAGTGTTGGGTCCCTTACTTTTCAATATATTTATAAATGATATTGGGTCTGAGATCAAAAGTAACATTTCTGTTTTTGCAGATGACACCAAGCTATGCAGTGGAATAATGTCCTTGCAGGATGTCTCCAATTTACAAGCCGACCTCAATGCTCTGTCTAATTGGGCGACTAAGTGGCAGATGAGGTTTAATGTTGATAAATGTAAAGTTATGCACTTGGGGGCTAAGAATATGCATGCATCATACATGCTAGGGGGAGTTCAACTGGGGGGATCTGTAGTGGAGAAGGATCTGGGTGTTTTAGTTGATCATAAGCTCAATAATGGCATGCAATGCCAAGCTGCGGTTTCCAAAGCGAGCAAAGTCCTTTCTTGTATTAAGAGAGGTATGGACTCCAGAGATAGAGATATCATTTTGCCCCTGTACAAATCATTAGTAAGACCTCATCTGGAATATGCAGTCCAGTTTTGGGCACCAGTTCTCAAAAAGGATATCGGAGAACTGGAGAAAGTGCAGAGAAGGGCAACCAAACTGATAAGAGGCATGGAGGAGCTCAGCTATGAGGAAAGATTAGAGGAACTGAATTTATTCACTCTTGAGAAGAGGAGAATAAGGGGGGATATGATCAACATGTACAAATATATAAGAGGTCCATATAGTGAACTTGGTGTTGAGTTATTCACTTTAAGGTCAACACTGAGGACAAGGGGGCACTCTTTACGTCTGGAGGAAAAGAGATTTCACCTCCAAATACGGCAAGGTTTCTTCACAGTAAGAGCTGTGAAAATGTGGAACAGACTCCCTCCAGAGGTGGTTCTGGCCAGCTCAGTAGATTGCTTTAAGAGAGGCCTGGATTCTTTCCTAAATGCACATAATATAACTGAGTACTAAGTTTTGTAGGTAAAGTTGATCCGGGGTAAATCCGATTGCCTTTCGGGGGATCAGGAAGGAATTTTTTCCCCTCCGGTAGCAAATTGGATCATCGCTCTGCTGGGGTTTTTTGCCTTCCTCTGGATCAACTGTGGGTATGGAGTTGGGTGTATGGGAGGATGTACTGAGTTTTACTTTGTTTTATTTTTATTTATTTTTTATGGTTGAACTGGATGGACTTGTGTCTTTTTTCAACCTGACTAACTATGTAACCTGTGTGCCCGATGTTATTCTAGTTCACCCTCCCCCCTCAAGTCTAGTTTAAATACTCCTCCAGCATTCCCCTAAACCTCTCCCCCAGCACAACAAACCCCCTTCCATTCAAGTGCAAACCATCTTTAGCATATAGGTTGCACCCCAATGAAAAGTCATTCCAGTGCTCTAGAAACCCAAATCCCTCCTTCCTACACCAGGTCTTTAGCCATGCATTCAGCTCTCTAATCTCCCCCTGCCTTTCCTGTGTTGCGCATGGTACAGGCAATATTTCAGAGAATATCACCTTGGAGGTCCTTCCCTTCATCTTGCAGCCTAGTTCTTTAAATTGATCCTTAAGGAGCCTCCACCTTCCATGTATACTGTCATTGGTTCCAACATGGACCAAGACAGCTGGGTCATGCCCAGCCCCTCCCAGTAATTTATCCACCCGGTCCACCACATGCCAAACCCTGGCACCAGCAAACCATTCGGTTGAGGCGATCCTGGCGACAAATTATTCTATCAGTCCTTCTGATTATAGAATCCCCTATTACCACCAACTGTCTAGGCCTACCTGCACTCCCCTCACCACTTCGACTAGATGGGTTGCTCTCCCGGCTGTTAGGGGTAGCAGTAACATCTAGTGCTGCCACCTCTGTGTTAGCCACCTCCACATCTTCACCCAACTTAGCAAATTTGTTTTGATGCACAAATACAGGATTGGCCTTCCTTGTCTGCAAGCCCCTTCCACTCCCTATAACTACATTAACACATCTTCCTATCTGATAATCCTGACTTGCCCCTCCACCCTCCACATCAACCCTACTGACCACCTGCTCAGCGAGCAGAGGACCCCTTTCAAGGTTGTCCTTTCTGCCCAGTGTTGCAACTTGCTCCTCCAGATCTCTAATGTGAGCTTCCAGAAGGGCAACCTGCTCACATCTGTCACAGCGGTATCCATCCTGGAGCTGTTGCACCAATTTTGCATACATGTGACACACTGTGCACTGAGCAAAACCTTCAACCCTGCTAGCACACATTTCCAAGTTACAATATAATTACTTGTAGTAAGTTTAAGATGTTACTTACAGTTTAGAAGACTCCTGTCTTAACTCCTGTTTTCAACTCCTGTTTTTTAACTCTTCCCACTTGTGTTTAAAAATCACACTTCTGTTTAGAAAATCACATGTAAGCCAGCACCATCAACTGGGAGCCAGCTCTATATGGGAGCTTGACAGACTTTATACACACCTGTTCACAATAAAACACTCCCCTTGATTAGCAGAGAAAAAAAAAATAACCTGTTCACCTGATCACAATTAAACACTCCCCTTAGCAGAGAGAAATAAAAACCTGTTTAAAAAGTGTCAGAGAAAAGAGAGAAACAAATGATACTTGCAAGCAGAAACAGTTAAAAGCAAACTCCTGTTTTTTAACTCTTCCCACTTGTGTTTAAAAATCACACTTTTGTTTAAAAAATCACATGTAAGCCAGCACCATCAACTGGGAGCCAGCTCCTTATGCATACTTGCCAACAGTCCCCTTTTTCCTGGGACAATCCCGCTTTTGGGAGCCTTGTCCCGATCGGAGGCCATCCCGATTAAAATCCTGGGATTTTGTTTTTGTTCTGGGAAATCAGGACAGTTTTTGGCATCAGATCTGTTTCTGGCTTCAAAAATATGGCCGCCGTAAGACCTTTCCTGTTTCCCCCCTAGCTCTCAGATCAACCCAGATGTGAACTCCGCTTCTCCAGCCCGCTGCACTGCAGCTCCTCCCACTCTCCTTTGCAATGTTATTCGGCCATACAGAGCAGAAGACACTAGTGCAGAGGACGGCTGGCTGTGTAGATCCCTCCAGTGTGTCCCTCCCTCGCGATGCTGACTCACCCCATCCTCCCCCCTCAAGTGGATGTGCTGCAGGAAGAGATTGGCTGCCAAAATCGTGAGTACCAGCTTCCCCCTCCATGCTCAGTCCCTCTAACCCTGCCAGGCTGTCTGGGTTCCCCTCTGACACTGTCCTCTGCTCCTCTCCTAAACCTGTGCCTTCCATCTGCACTGCACCCCTCAGCCTATACTGACCTACTCCACCTCACCCTGCACCCCTCACTATGCACCCTGCACTCACCCCACAGCACCCTGCACCCCTCACTATGCACCCTGCACCCACAGCACCCTGCACCCCTCACTATGCACCCTGAACCCACCCCACAGCCCCCTGCACCCCTCACTATGCACCCTGCACCCCTCACTATGCACCCGGAACCCACCCCACAGCACCCTGCACCCCTCACTATGCACCATGCACCCCTCACTATGCACCCTGCACCCCTCACTATACACCCTAAACCCACCCCACAGCACCATGCACCCCTCACTATGCACCATGCATCCCTCACTATGCACCCTGCACCCCTCACTATGCACCCTGAACCCACCCCACAGCACCCTGCACCCCTCACTATGTACCCTGCACCCCTCACTATGCACCCTGCACCCACCCCACAGCACCCTGCACCCCTCACTATGCACCCTGCACCCACCGCACAGCACCCTGCACCCCTCACTATGCACCCAGCACCATGCACCCCTCATTACGCACCCTGCACCCACCCCACAGCACCCTGCACCCTTCACTATGCACCCTGCAGCTACTTCACAGCACCCTGCACCCCTCACTCTGCACCCAGCACCCCTCACTATGCACCCTGCACCCACCCCACAGCACACTGCACCCTTCACTATGCACCCTGCAGCTACTTCACAGCACCCTGCACCCCTCACTATGCACCCTGCACCCACCCCACAGCACCCTGCACCCTTCACTATGCACCCTGCAGCTACCTCACAGCACCCTGCACCCCTCACTCTGCACACTGCACCCACCCCACAGAACTCTGCACCCACCACACAGCACCCTGCACCCCTTACTATGCACCCTATTATGCACATATTTCTTTATCGTACATCACGGGACACAGAGCGCATAGCCATTACACTTGGGTTATATGGGTACCTTCAGGTGTGGACACTGGTGTAATCAATTTCACAGAAAGTTTCCTCCCTATATAACCCCCTCCCACTGGGAGTGCTTCAGTTTTTTTGCCAGTGTCTTAGGTGTTGGTCACGTCTAGCTGTCCCTCGGAGGTCTCGGGACCCAGGATAGCTAGCCGGATCCGTCCGAAGTGCTTCAAAGCCAAGGTGTACGGTACCCGGGCCCTGCTGGAGTGGGGTTTTGCCTATAATGCCTCTCCTTGGGGGGCTGGATTCTGGGCTCCAGTGCCTGAGGCGCCGTACACACGGCCGAGGTTCTCGCTGAAAATCAGCGAGAACCTCGCTGGAATGCACATTTCAGCGAGGACCTCGGCCGTGTGTACGGTCTCAGCGAGCTTCCCGTCGGGAAGCCCGTCGAGCCGAAATAGAGAGCACGCTCTCTATTTCCTCGACGGCCCGCCTGGAAGAATGGCTGGTTGCCATTCCCGACGGGCGGGTCGCCGAATCCGACGGCCGGGAGAGAACCTCGACGGGCGGAACGATGTGTTCTGCCCGTCGAGGTTCTCTGCCGTGTGTACGGCACCTTAGTCTCTTCCAAGAACTAAACGCTACTGATGCCAGGATGCTATATAGGTCCAGGTGTGTGGGTTCCTTAACACAGGACCCCGGTCCCTGAAGGTCCAAGACAATACCCACGGAGATGGGGGAAGGTTGGGCCTCTTGCATTTTGCAATACCCTGCGGCGTGGAGCAGGTAAGAGGGAACCTGCGGGACTTGGTTCGACAGTAGGTATCCCCCTGGGGGTTCTGGGTCGGCTAATGGTATGCTTGTGCATCAGCCACTATCTCCACTATGTCTTTTGAGGCAGGATGGGATGTACTAATGTTTACCCAGATAACATGTAGGTATATGTATGCTTTTAAAGATATGTATTTGCTACTCCCCCCAGATCTGCCTGTTAGCATGATACTGCAGCCCCACGTGCTATAGGAAGAAAAATGCTGACAAAACTCCTGTTTCTTAGGAAGCCTATGGGGACAGCTTCCTCTATGTGTGCACTACAATAAAGATTAGTGTCTTGCCTGGTGTCTGTTGGGTTGCTAGCGCTGGTCCAGGCTTCTCCTCTGCTTTCTGCTTCCTCCATGTTGGTTTCAGCGTGGGGGGGGCGCGCGCGCGCGTGCGCGCCGCCTTTTACAGCGTCAGCGTGCGTGGGGGGGGCGGGCCAGCAGCGTCAGGTCTCAATTAAAGCAGCAAAGCATTTCCTGGCTGGTCATTCCCTCCTGAAAGCAGAGGAGGCTGAGGACACAGAGCGCGCAGCTGAGCTATTTCTGGCTAACAGTGACACCCAGTGGGGGTTTGTGGATCTTCAGGTCTGGACTTAGCTCCATACTGACCAGAAAAAAAAAAAGAAAAAAAAAGAAAAAAAAAGGTTTTTTTTCTTAAAGGGACTCAGCCTTAGATCTGGCAGTATCTGAGTCAGTGCAAACTTGGGCTCCAGCTAACGGGCATTGGTGTGGCAATACTCACAGGACTTTCCTTGGTATTGCCGCCTTCTCGGGCGTATGAAAATTTGGAAAATTTTTACCATAGGCTGTTCTTATTAATGGTTCACTTCTAGCTACAACAGTTGGGTGTTGGCTTTAGGGGTGTCTCAAGGTTGTGCAATGGCTCCCAAGGGATCAGGACCAGCTAAGGCTGCAAAAGGTACCAAAAAACTAAAGGGGTCTTCATCGGGGTCAGAGGATTTGGGCCAGGCTCTAGCGGTCCCACCCTCACCAGATAGACCACCGAACAGCATGTTGCAGGAGCCATTGAGGGTGCTAGGGGCAGAGGCGGCCCCCAATCAACCCAATCCCGTTTACGTTACGGAAGAAATGCTAGCGACCACCCTGGGTGGGCTAGAGGAAAGGTTAACTGCTTTAATTGCCCGCTCTTTGCCAGGTGGCAAACGGGCTAGATCCCCGTCACCTAGATTGGTGTTTTCAGATGCAGAGGTCCTCTCTTCGGAGGAATTGGACCCACAGGGGGATCAAGCGGACCCGAGTCCCGACGGTTCAGACATTGAAGGTTCCACTATAGATGACATTTTTTCGGCTTCTCAAGCAGAGAGCCTGTGGATCCAGTCTCTGACAGATATGGTTCGCACTGCTTTTAAACTTCCAGTGTCAGAACAATTAGCCCCCGCGGTATCCTCTTTAGGTTCCTTGAAGGCACCGTTGAGTGGTGCGTCTTTTCCGGTTCACCCCCTTCTGGAGAGCGTGATTTTTCAGGATTGGGCTCGACCTGATAGGATTTTTATCCCTCCTAAAAGGTTCACTATTCTCTTCCCTATGGAAGAAGAATTTGCAAAGAAATGGGCACTCCCTACCGTGGACGCAGCCATTTCCTGCGTAAATAAATCCCTGACCTGTCCGGTTGAAAATGTCCAGATGTTTAAAGATCCAGTCGACAAAAAGTTGGAGACCCTACTGAAGGCTTCTTTTACCACAGTAGGTGCCGTGGTTCAGCCAGCGGTGGCAGCCATTGGCGTTTGTCAGGCTTTAAAGGATCAGACTAAACAGATATTAAGGGACATACCGGCTCAGCAAGCTCGTGAATTGGCTGACCTCCCAGGGGCTCTCTGCTTTGCAGTAGATGCTATTAAGGACTCCATTCAACAGGCGTCCCGTTTATCTCTGCTGTTGGTTCATATGCGTCGCCTTTTGTGGCTGAAAAACTGGTCAGCAGAGGCACCCTGCAAAAGGCAGGATTTCCCTTTCATGGTGGGAGACTATTCGGTGAAGACCTAGATAAATATATCCAGACCATATCAAGTGGTAAAAGTTCTTTCTTGCCTGTCAAGAAAAGATCGCGTGGGCCCGCGTTTAAGCGACAGGCCTTCGCAGGCTCGGCCCCTTCAACTTCCCGTCAGTATCGACGGCCTCCCGGGCGTTCAGCATTTAATAGCCGCCCACAAGGACAAGCCACGGCAGGCAAGAGGCCATGGTCTCGCAAGCCGGTTAAACCAGTCATCAAGTCAGAATCATGAAGGGGCGCCCCCACTCTCTTGGGTGGGGGGAAGGCTTCGGTTTTTCTCCGAAGTGTGGAAGGCCAGAATTCCCGACTCTTGGGTACTGTCCGTGGTAGCCACGGGCTACAAGCTAGAGTTTCGGGAAGTTCCCCCTCCTCATTTTCAGGGGTCAAGTCTTCCAAGCGACCCATTAAAGAGGGCCTCTCTTGTAAAAGTATTGGATCGTCTCTTGCTCCAAGGAGTAATTGTAGAAGTACCAACCCAGGAATGGGGTCTGGGATTCTACTCCAACCTTTTCATAATACCAAAGCCCAATGGCGACGTCAGGCCTATCTTAGACCTCAAACGCCTAAATCGCTTTCTAAAGATTCAGACCTTTCGTATGGAGTCCATACGTTCGGTGGCAGCCAG
Source organism: Rana kukunoris (assembly GCA_029574335.1). Lineage (NCBI taxonomy): Eukaryota > Metazoa > Chordata > Amphibia > Anura > Ranidae > Rana > Rana kukunoris. Next base: position 246,543,068 of record CM056059.1, read on the forward strand.
CCTACATCAAGACGACTTTCTAGCATCTATAGACATAAAGGATGCGTATCTGCCGATCTACCCGGCACATCACAAGTTTCTTCGTTTTATGATAGATCACCGTCGTTACCAGTTCGTAGCCCTCCCTTTCGGGTTGGCAACAGCTCTGCGGGTATTCACAAAGGTGTTAGCCCCGGTGCTAGCCGTCCTAAGGACAGAAGGCATTTTGGTCCTGGCATACCTGGACGATCTTCTGGTTATCGGCAGCTCAGCTTCCAGCCTCAATCATGCAGTAGTTCGCACAGTTCAGCATCTAGAGGAATTTGGGTGGATTGTGAACCAAGAAAAATCGATATTGAAACCCACAAAGCAGTTGGAATATCTAGGCCTTCGGCTAGATACAGACTGCCAGAGGATATTTTTACCTCAAGCAAAGGTCAGATCAATAACTCAAGCAGTTCAAGTGATCTTAGGCAAGAAGAGGCCGACTATTCGCCTATGTATGCAACTGCTGGGGAAGATGGTGGCCGCCTTCAAGGCAGTGCCCTACGCTCAGATCCATACCAGATATCTTCAGGCAGCCATTCTCTCTGCTTGGAACAAGTCCATTCAGACGTTAGATCGTCCGTTAGTGCTCTCCCCAGGAGTCCGGCGCAGCCTGTTTTGGTGGCTGGTCCCTCAAAATTTGTCAAAGGGGAAATCCTTTTGCCCCATCACGTGGAAGATAGTAACCACGGATGCCAGCCTATCAGGTTGGGGGGCAGTTCTAGAAGGACAGACCCAGCAAGGGCAGTGGTCAGAGGCAGAAAAACTGCTTCCCATCAATATCCTAGAGATCAGAGCTGCTCGACTGGCCCTGATCGCCTGGACTCTCCCCCTTCAGGGTCTGCCAGTAAGGATACAGTCCGACAATGCCACTGCGGTGGCATACATAAACCACCAGGGGGGCACGAGGAGCCTAGCAGCCCAAAGGGAAGTAAACCTGATTTTCTCATGGGCCGAAGCCCATGTACCCTGCATCTCGGCAGTGTTCATCCCAGGGATAGACAATTCTCAAGCAGATTTTTTGAGTCGTCAACAGTTGCTCCTGGGGGAGTGGTCTCTTCACCCCCAGGTATTCCAAGAGATTTGCCAAAGATTCGGAGTCCCAGATGTGGACATTATGGCAACGAGATCCAACAAAAAGTTGGACAAATTCATATCCCGAACCAGGGATCCCTCGGCCTACGGGACCGATGCGTTGGTTTGCCCTTGGCACCAGTTTTCTCTCCTGTATGCGTTCCCTCCACTGCAGATGATTCCCCGCCTTCTACGGAGGATCAGGGTGGAGCGCAGGCCTGTGATCCTGGTGGCCCCAGCCTGGCCCAGGAGGGCTTGGTACGCACTCATCGTGAAGATGTCAGTCGGGGCGCCGTGGCCGCTCCCCCTGCGCCCAGATCTGCTGTCTCAGGGCCCAATCTGCCACCCTGCTTCACAGCAGCTAAATTTGATGGCTTGGCGGCTGAATCCCTAATTCTTAAGGGCAGAGACCTCTCAGCTCAGGTCATATCTACGTTGATTCGGGCTAGGAAACCGGTCTCCAGAAATATTTATTACAGAGTCTGGAGAACCTATGTGGAGTGGTGCGAGTCTCAAAAATGGCATCCTCAAAAGTTTTTTATTGACAGGATCTTGCGATTCCTCCAGGTTGGCGTTGACAAAGGGTTGGCTCTTAGTACTCTAAAGGGGCAGGTGTCGGCTTTATCGATCTGGTTTCAAAGACCCTTGGCCACCCATTCGCTTATGAAAACCTTCTTGCAGGGGGTCTTGCATGTGAATCCCCCTATTAGAGCTCCCCTCTGCCCCTGGAATTTAAATCTGGTCTTGTCAGCTTTACAAAGGCAGCCGTTTGAACCTCTGACAGAAATCCCTCTTGTGCTACTAACCCGAAAGCTGGTTTTCTTGGTGGCTATGGCTTCGGCCAGAAGGGTTTCCGAGCTGGCAGCCTTGTCATGCAGGGAGCCATACCTTATTCTGCATAAGGACAGAGTGGTTCTGCGGCCTCAACCTTCTTTCCTTCCTAAGGTCATATCCAGTTTTCACTTGAATCAGGACCTAGTCCTACCATCCTTCTTTCCTACTCCCCAGTCCAGAGAGGAAAGACTGCTTCATACTTTGGACGTGGTTCGAGCCATGAGGGTCTATCTCAAGGCTACAGAGAAGATTCGGAAAAAAGATGTGCTTTTTGTTCTTCCGGATGGCCCCAAGAAGGGTCAGCCGGCTGCCAAGTCTTCCTTGGCTAGGTGGATTAAGCAGCTGATTTTTCAGGCCTATGGTCTGAAGCGCGTTCCACCTCCCTTATCAGTTAAAGCCCATTCTACGAGGGCCATGAGTGCCTCCTGGGCGGCACACCATCAGATCTCTATGGCACAGGTTTGCAAGGCGGCAACCTGGTCTTCCGTACATACGTTTACTAAATTTTATAAGTTGGACGTTGCAAAGGGTGCGGACGCAGAATTTGGGCAGGCGGTCCTACGGGCAGCAGTATAGAATCCTCTGGTCCGGGTCACTCCCCTTTTTTTCTGTTGGTGGAGTTACTTTACTTCCTGATAATTTTTTATTTGGCTATTCTTGGCCTTACGGTCTCCCTCCCTTCATAGAGCATTGCTTTAGGACATCCCAAGTGTAATGGCTATGCGCTCTGTGTCCCGTGATGTACGATAAAGAAAGAAGGATTTTTAATAAACAGCTTACCTGTAAAATCCTTTTCTTGAAGTACATCACGGGACACAGAGCTCCCACCCCTCTTTTGGGGAACATTGTGTAACCTCGGAGGAATTGCTTGCTACAAAACTGAAGCACTCCCAGTGGGAGGGGGTTATATAGGGAGGAAACTTCCTGTGAAATTGATTACACCAGTGTCCACACCTGAAGGTACCCATATAACCCAAGTGTAATGGCTATGCGCTCTGTGTCCCGTGATGTACTTCAAGAAAAGGATTTTACAGGTAAGCTGTTTATTAAAAATCCTTTTATTATGCACCCTGCACGGTGCATAGTGAGGAGTGCAGAGTTCTGTGGGGTGGGTGCAGTGTAAAAAAAATTACAGGGACACTTTTTTGCCTGTAGGCGGAGTCTTATTATAATTTGGGGGCGGGGCATTCATTTACCGTTTACTGCCCCCCGTCCGCACCTCCTGTTTTTATGATGTTGTACCGAGACCATGACATTTTTTTCCTGACCACGCCTAAAATGAATGCCACGCCCCCAAATTATAATAAGACTCCGCCTACAGGCAAAAAAGTGTCCCTGGAATTTTTTTTACAATGTTGGCAACTATGCTTATGGGAGCTTGACAGAGACTTTATACTCACCTGTTCACAATAAAACACTCCCCTTGATTAGCAGAGAAAAAAAAATAACCTGTTCACCTGATGACAATTAAACACTCCCCTTAGCAGAGAGAAATAAAAACCTGTTTAAAAAGTGTCAGAGAAAAGAGAAAAACAAATGATACTTGCAAGCAGAAACAGTTAAAAGCAAACTCCTGTTCTTTAACTCTTCCCACTTGTGTTTAAAAATCACACTTCTGTTTAAAAAATCACATGTAAACCAGCACCATCAACTGGTAAACCAAAAATAAAAAAATAAGGGCAACACTTAAGCAATTCACAAAATACATGCAGACTATTTGGACACCAAAGGCACATTACACCATAATCAAGAACAAAATCAACAACCTCAGGAGTCACAATGTGCTACCCAAATCCCAGAAATCAGAAGCAGCAGCAGATTACATACATGACCCCAAGCTGTGGTACTACAACAACCTCAGTTTGTGGCCAAATCAGCTGGAAGCCAGGGAATCACTTTCTGGTCTTCCTTACAGCCTTCCCTGCAGCTTTCCCTGCAGCGTTCCTTCCACGGCCCCTTGTAGGTGGGAACAATGTGGCAGCAGGAGGAGGAGGACGATGAGGAGAAGAAGCCCAGGCCAGGTCCCACAATTGTGTGGTCCTAGTCAGCAGGTCCCTTCTCCCCCACTGTATCACAGATGCGATCATGTCTCGGGCCAGGCCCCTTTGTTTCTCCCCCAAACCTTGCATCTCGTTGGCTATATAGGAGCCAAAGCTCTCCTCTGGGTTTAGGGGGCCCCGTATGATCTCAGCTGCCTCCCTGATGACCTGCAGGGACTCCTCCTCTAGCTGGCACATTGGCCTCTGTTTTGGAGGTGGGCGCATCTGGAGGGGAGGTACCTGTGATACAGTGCTGCCACTGGGCCTGGTGACCTGCTGACTGCCACTGGGCCCAGCCTCCTCCTGGCTGACACTCACCCCTTCCTCCTGGCTGACACCTTTCGGAGCTTCCGCCTCCTGGCTGGTCTCTTCCTGTGTAGAAAAAAGGGACATGTTTTAGTTGTTTGCAAAATCAATCACACACATTTTCATGCTCTTAACTGTTTTTTTATTTTTTAAATTGAACATACTCTTATTCTGACCCCTGCAGTTGGCATCCCTTACACAATTCTTTCTGCCCACGACTTTTGTTTGTGTTTCCAAGCTTTCCTTTTTGGTTACAAAATCATCTTGTTAAACAAACAATAATTTGCAGCCAAGAAATATGTTGTAAACTACTATGCCTCACTGAAGATAAGCAGATCTGGCTCCTCGGTGTCAGCCAGCTCCTGGGCACACTCTGCAGGGGTGGGGGTATCCGTGGAAGGGACTCTGGAAGGAAGACTGGAAGGAAGGGTGGAAGGAAGACTGGAAAGTGATTCCAGGCCCTCCATTTGATCGTCCAAAAAGCTGAGGTGCTTGTAGTACCACAGCTTGGGCTCCATTACATCACTTGCTGCTGCTCCTGGCCTCTGAGATTTATGCACTTTGAGGTAGGTCTTTCTGTAGGTGCTCCTGAGGTTGTTTATTTTATACTTGATTATGCTGGATGTGACCTCCGGAATCCAAGTCTACATGTAAACTGCAAATTGCTCAAGTGTTGCCATTCTCACATTGGCTTTCTGGTAGCTTGGGTGCCTGGCGTCCCACAGGCAGGTGAGTTTGACATATTTGTCAATACATTTTATCAGATTTTCGTGAATATTTAATTTATCCATTATTTTGTTTTCTTTCTAGAATAGCAAAACAAAAACATATAAACACTAGGCTCAGCCTTTACATTGTCAGAATCTGCGCACAATCTTTTGAGCTTCAAACACAGTGTCTCCTTCTGCCACTAAAATGCTGCCCAGCTCTGCCCCATTGTTGTGGAAAATGATGATTTACCTGCAGACCCTGTGTTTACATTTCACTAAATAAGTGGCATAAAAACATGCAAAAGTAATCAGAGCATTCATCAAGGCACCATTCATGTGTAGATATCATGTCCCTCAGCATTGATGAGATGATACACTGCTTAATTACCTCTGTCCAACAATCACAATCGTTGCTTGATCTGATACACAATAAAATAAAGATGTTTTGCAGTCTCACATATATATTTTGGAGATGTCTCCGAGCAGATGGAGAGCAAAATTGCATGGGGGGCCCCAAGATAAAAAATTGCGCAAGGGTGCAATCAACATATAAACTCCCCATCCCATGACTCAAGTCTATATGCCTCTGCTGGGCCCATTTTCAGATTTTACCATCGTTTCTGCTGTTCATCACTTCCGCTTCAGCAGACTCTGTGTAACAAACGTAGCCACGTTGTTCTCCTTATATACCCGGCGCATGCGTGAAACCCCGCCCTCTTTGCCCTCGATGGACCTTTTCCTCTATTCCACGCCCCTTTAATCATTGTGAAACGACAATATGGCGGCGTCACAGGTGCGTGGTATACCCTGTCCCGACGAGGAAAGCCCGGAGGTGGGAACGTCACGATCCAGGGCCAGACGCTACAAAGCGTAAAATATGTCACTTGAAGAGATGGTGGAGATGGTGGACATACTACGGAGGAGAGATTATGATAGAGTTCATGGCCCATACCACACCTCTAATCGGAGGAAGGCAAAAATAATGGAGAAAGTGGGGAGGAGACTTTATGACATATTTGGGGTCAGGAGGTCCAAGGAGCAGCTCAGAAAAAGGTGGTCGGACTTGAAATTGCAGGAGCCTGAGCAGTATAGGAAGATCAAGAGAATTATTGAGAAAAGTAGGTAATTTTCCTGTTTTTTTTTGCATTTGTCTTTCTAATTTGTGGACATGTTTTTCTCCATGTGCTTTTTTGGCCTGGTTGTACTTTTGAACATGGCAAATTTCTGGTTAGAAGTTGGCAAAGTGTAGTATTTTCCTTTCGTAGTAAACATTGTTCGTCCAAAACCCGATGTTTTTCGCGGATCCTGGAAAAGCACACCTGGTCATGCCTATGGCATAAACCAATGTTTATAAAACATTGTTGTCATTGATTGTTCAACCTTACTAGAATGTGAAATGCAAACCAGATTCATTCACACAGTGATAATAAGCAGCTGTTTACACATCTGTACTCAGGAGCACCTGTGTGTCCCCCATAACTAAATTTTTTATTAGGATCTCCCACAAATGATTCTTTGAGGGTGCATCCATGTGTGTCACTTTGCCAAAAAGCATCAGTATTCCAGCTTGGGGTAACTCAGAATAAAAAAAAGGTGATGTTTTTAGGATTGATACCAAACAGACAATTGTACCCCACGTCTAAGCAATGTTTTCTATTTCTGCCCGCCAATATCTGTGTGGTGAGTATACCTTTTGTTTCACTTTATTTTAGGGGAAAGAAGAGCACACCATTTGGAGGAGGGAAGGAGGCACAGACCTGGATGTGGAAGAAGGAGTTGTGGAAGAAAGAGAGGTGGAAGAAATAGAGGAGGAAGAAGGAGTTGTGGAAGAAATAGAGGAAAGAAGAAGGAGTTGTGGAAGAAAGAGAGGTGGAAGAAATAGAGGAGGAAGGATCTCATTGAGCAAAAATATAAGAACATACTTGACATGATGGACCGAATTAAAGATTAACCCCCCCCCCCCCCCTCCAAACCATTTTAGATGTTATGTTTTGCACACCAATTTGTATTGGATAATCCACAAGCCAAAATTTGAAGATGCACACAGTGTGTCAACATGTGCTATCTGCCATCACAGGATATCGATTGACTGTGCTTTGTGGGTGCAACCCCTTCCTCGCTACTCAGGTAGGGTACAGGAAGGGTTTTCACCCCCAAAACCCATCCACTGATCACCCATGATGGCAGATAGCTCATGTTGACATTTGGCATGGGATCAGGATGGAAATCTCCATTTTCCACTCAAAATGTGTGCATCTTAAAATTTTGGCTTGTTCCGGGGTGACATCACCCCTTCACATGTGATTATAATAAGGTTGAACTTTGTAAGTTCCATTGTTTGTAGATATTTGGCTTTTTGAAAAAGGCATGTTTTTTGTCAAACCACAAAAAAAATATATATTTTTAACCTGTAAAATTAAAAAATGCACAAGTTGTCCAGGCCAAGAAAGGTATCTGAGGTATATGTTGGTTAGGTGTGACTGGGAGTGCCTGTGTAAAAAATTGTGCAAAATAAAACAGGCAAAAACAATGGTGTTCAGTTTATATTCCGCCAGGTGTATAGCTGTCTGGAACAGGCGGAACTGGCTGGCGAGTATCCAGAAGGCATTCTCGACTACCCTCCGGGCTCTGGCCAGCCGTATTAGTTGAAAACCCTCCTCTCCAGGGTGAGGGTTCTCTGGGGAAAAGGCTGCATGAGGTGAGATCCAAGCCCGAAATCTTCATCCGCGAGAAAAACAAATGGAAGTCCCTCCAAATTGTCTTCATCCCGTGGTAGTGTCAGACCACCAGACTGTAGACGCTTGGCAAAATCTTTCCACGCGAACACTCCCCCATCAGACAGCTGGCCATTCTTCCCCACATCCACATACAAAAATTCGTACTGTGCCGACACCGCCGCCATCAACACGATACTATGAAAACCTTTGTAGTTGTAATAGTACTACCCCGAACGGGGTGGCAGCACTATGCGGACGTGTTTCCCGTCTATTGCCCCTCCGCAGTTCGGAAAGTCCTACAGCTGGGCAAATTGGGAAACTACAGTCTGCCATTCCTGTGGCGTGAAGGTAAACTGTGGGGACAAACAAAAAAAAAGTACTTTGGCACATAAACATTGCAATCACAATACAAAAAACATCCTTGTGCAACAGAAGTATAACATTTATTATTGGAGTGAGTATTTCATGGCAAAAAACATAGGCCTACTTATCGGACTCCTCACCCCTCTGATAGGCCAATAAACCTTTTTAGGGGGTGGGGGGTTCTAGCTGAGTTTAGGCCCAGAAAACACAAAAAAGGTAGCACTCTGCCTAAAATTGCATGAGAAAAAATACATTTCAAGGGGGGGTGGGGCAGAAATACAATGGAGCAGACAAAAATCAGGTTATAAAAAGACTAGGCTAGGTGTGTTTGGGTCTAGGATAGCATGCTGCACAGGTTAGTGAAGGGAAAGATGCATGTAGGCCAAAAAAGAGCATGAAAAGCTTACAACATGCATGGGGACAAAAGGGGACATTCACAGCATATTCCAATCGTGGTAATTAGGGAAAAAAGCAAGAAAAAAATTATATTAGCATACATTAAAGACATAGGGCCAGATTCAGGTAGAGTTACTCTGGAGTATCAGTGATACTCCAGCCTAACTCTCACTTTGAGCCGGCGTTTCTGTTTTCTGTAGTCAGAAAACAAGAAACGCCGGGTTGGAGTTCCTATACGAGCGGCGTAATTGTATTACGCCGTCGTATCGGAACTGCAATTTTAAAAATGGCGCTGGGGGCGTTCCCGCTGATTAACGCCGAGAATATGTTAATCAGCGAGAATCGGCAATTCACGATCGTATTGGGGCCCGACGCAGTGACTTTCCGACGTTTCCGTAAGAGATACGCGGCGTAAAGATAAAGCAGCCCATTAGTGGAGTATCCTATGTTAAGTATGGCCGTCGTCATCGCGTCGAAAAAAAAAAAAATCAAGTCGTTTGCGTAAAAAGTCTGTGAATGGGGATTGACATCATTGACGTTCCCTGAAAGAATTTGGAGCATGCGCACTGACAGTCGACGCATGCGCAGTACGTTCGCCGCGGGATCGCGCCTAGTTATAATAATACACGCCCCCTACCCGCCCAATTTGAATTCCGCCGGCTCATTTTCGCTACGCCGCCGCAACTTTAGGAGCAAGTGCTATGTGAATAACAGTACTTGTTCCTAAAGTTTCGGCGGGTGTGTTTTTTACAATCCAAGCAGTACTTACCGTTTTAGAGATGCATCTCCTCCGTCGCTTCCGGGTATGATCGTCTGGTCTGGGCATTCCTATTTGATTGACAGGCTTCCGACAGTCACATACATCGCGTCACGATTAGCCGAAAGAAGCTGAACGCCGGCATGGCTCTATACGGTGCATGCGCACCGTCGTTCGGCTACTTTCAGAAAATCGTGACACGTCGAAGCCTGTCGGAAGCCTGACGGAAGCCTGTCAATCAAATAGGAACGGCCATTCCCGAAGACAATACCCGGAAGCGACAGGGAAGATGCATCTCTAAAACGGTAAGTACTGCTTCGATTGTAAAAAAAAACACCCGATTCCCCTTGACAAAACGAGCCTCAATCTAATGTTAAAAAAAAAAGGTTTTTGGGTGAACCACCCCTTTAAGTAAAGATCCTTCTCTGGCACCCCTTGTACCGCTGAAGCCATCTATTACACATCGCAAAACACAGTGGGCCAGATTCTCGTAGATGCGCGCCTAATTATGCAGGCGTTGCGCATCTCAGATGCACTACGCCGACGTAACACGGAGTGGCAAGTACCGTATTCCCTAAGTAAATGCGCTCCAAGATGCGCCTGCGTCGCGTAAAACCATCGGCGTAATCCGGCGCAACTCCAAAGTAGGAGGGAAGTGGGCGAGTTGCATTGTAATGAAGCGTGACCCCATGCAAATGCAGGCCGGGACGAACGGAGCATGCGCCGTGACATGGATGACCCGCGCCGTGACGTGGATGCCTTCTGCGCATGCGCAAAGCCTCCCTACGATGCACCGGCGCAGGGTATATAATGCGCCCCCACACATGTGCCCGTGCAGCGCAAACGTCTCCCATTTTTTGGATAGTGACGGCCAAAGTTTGTGCTGGACAAGATGACAACTGCTGTTAAGGAGAGGAGGAAGAAGAATTTCTCCCCAGAGGAGAGGGCCATTGTCGTGAGGGCCATGGAGAAGTATGACTCGCGGCTCCATGGTGCTGACAGTGCCCGGACCAGCAAGTCCCGGAGGGACCAAATACTTATGAGGGTCGCGTGCCAGGTCAATGCCCTCTCTCATGAGGTACGGACACCGCAGGACATTCAGAAGAAAATGAATGACCTGCGGCGTCATGTGAAGGGCAAGCTGGCTGCCATAGCTCGGCATGCCAGGGGCACTGGAGGGGGCCCACCCTGCCCTGTCCGCCTGACTGAGGAGGAGAAGGTGGTTGCCCGCTGCCTGCAGACGAAGCAGGTAGAGGGAGTTGGGGGCTATGAGTCCCAGAAGCCAGCCGTGAGGACAGGTAAGTGTGTTTTATATTCTATCTGTTGTGTACATGTATGGGGGTGGAAGGGAACATGTGCCAAGTGTGTGGGTCCACCAACATGGGCATCTTTTGTGTCATCCACAGATGTGCAGGAGGGAGCGGGGCCATCTGTTGATGCCAGGGCCCATCAGGATCCATCCCCTGAAGATACAGTCCCTCTGGCTGCCCCCCTGGAACAGGACTTGGAGGGAAGTGGGCACACCTCAACGGAGGAGGTGGTTGAGGAGGGTGTCATAGTCCAGGACCAGGACCTATATGTTGTTGTGGAGGAGGATGGTGGGTTGGCCGGACCAGCCCAGGCTATCCCTCTACCTTTAGCAAACCCCTCAGTGTCCCCCTCCAACCTCTCCAGTCACTCTCTTTCCCCCCCCTCATCTCCGGCCCCTCAACATCCTCCCCTTATGCCCGGTCCCCTGCCACTCCACGTAAGGCAACGTGCAAGACCAGGGGTGTATCCAAGGTCCTGCCGGAACAGCTGGTCAGACAGCAGGACCAGCAAAATCAGCACCTGGCCGAGGTTGTGGAGGAGATGAAGCGCCTGGCTGACAGCCTGGCATCCTCGGGACACATTACAGATGCCATCCAGGATCTTGCTGTCAACAGCGCAGCAACGCTGACCAGCCTGGGGGAGCTGCAGGAAAACACCTCCGAACTTGTGGGGGAGGTTCATGCCCTGCGCCTTGCTGTCGAGGCGCAGACTGCTGTGCAGACCCGCATAGCGGTTGCCCTGTAGGGCATGCAGGCAGCCAGGGAGGGACGTGGGGATGCTCCTCCTCAACCTGCTCCCCCCCCCATCTGTGGCTGCCCCCAGGCAAGTGAGGGGCAGGACCCGTGGCACCAGGCGGAGCCCCCGCCAGGCCCATTAATTTTCTTTTTGGTTAATATTATGCTCTGGTTAAGAGCTTTTTTTGTTTAATATTATGCTCTGGTTAAGAGCTATTTTTGTTTATTTTTGGATACTGCACACAGTGCAGTGTGAATGGTGTGTGAATGTGAGGGGGTGGCACTCCTGCCAGTAAGGGGTGTCACCCTCGGCCGTGGTGGTGAAGTTAACCCCACGGCTGTATGAATGATGTGTGAAAGGTGTATGAATGGACAGCAACATCATTGGGGCCTTGACGTTGGTTTGCTGCTCCCAAGTCCTACATGCTGGACTTGGGCTAATCCAATGTGATGTGCATGTGGTGTGTGTGATCTAGGGACATCAGTGGTGTACACGCATGCATTGTCTGTGTGCCATGCTGTATGTGTGTGTTTAACGGTCAAAGATTCGTAACACGAGGACCCTCCTGACTGCTCTTCCATCAGATGACGGGGTCTCCTCTGGCGGGGGGGGGGCTGTGTGGTTGGGGGGTCAGGTCATCACGTAGGGCAATGTGCAGGCCCTTTCGCATGGCAAAGTTGTGCAGAATACAACATGCACCAATGATCTGACCCACAAAGTTGGGGGAATACAATAGGGCCCCCCAGACTTATCCAGGCATCGGAAACGGGACTTCAGGAGGCCAAATGTGCGCTCCACCACTGCACGGGTTTTGATGTGTGCTTCATTGTATCTTCTCTCTCCTCTGGTTTGGGGGTTCCGGAAAGGAGTCATGAGATGGGGTCCCAGTGTATATGCAGAGTCACCTGTAAGGGAAAAGACAGGAGCATGGTAGTCATGCATGTGCCACTTCTGTTGTGCATCATGGGAGGGGATAGTCATGGCTGCCACCCATGTCACTCACCAACCAGCCAGCTGTCCCCATACATGTCCTGCTCAAAATCTTCGGGGATGTTGCTTTGACGGTAGATGTAGCTGTCATGGCTGGACCCGGGGTCTTTGGCACGGACGTGCCATATGAGGTATTTGGCATCGGCTATCACCTGTACGTTGATGGAATGCCAATGCTTCCGATTGCGGTATATGTGCTCTGTGACACTGGGGGGCTGTAGTGCCACATGTGTGCAATCAATGGCCCCGATGGTGCGTGGGAATCCGTCAATTCTGTAGAAATCTGTCATTGCCTTCTGCCGCAGGTGCACAGTGGTGGGTCTGATGAACTGGTTGGACATGCGTCTGAGGATTGCGGGGACAACCTGGTGCAGACATCTGCTTATGCTGGTTTGTGACATCCCAGCCACCACTCCACTTGTACGCTGGAATGATCCACTGGCCAGGAAATGGAGTGTTGCCAGGACCTTCACCAGTGGCTGCAGTGCATGTGAGCGGTATGTCTGGCTGGTGATGTCATCCTGCAGGGCTGTGGTTATTTCCAGGATGGCAGCAGGGGTGAATCTGAAGATGCGATACACCTCCTCATCACCCATGCCAAAGAGGCTCATGCGCGCTCGGTAGATCCTCTCACGTGCCCCCCTCCTCCTCCTCCTCCTTCTATGCTCCTCTTCCTCTGCATACCTTAGTAGTGATAAGACCATTGCTGGCCCTGGCATCTTGGCATACGAATGTGTTGTCCAGTAAGTGTGATTGCTCAGCTCGTCCGTTACGGTGCTGCTGTAGTTGCTCTCCAGCTGACTTGCACACGGCCTTGAGCAAAGTTACCCGTGCTTTTATGAGGGGTATGTTTACTCAAGGCTTTCGAGTTACGCGCACCACGAGTAGCCAACGCCGGACGCGCGTAGTTTCGGGAATACGCGCATCTCCCTCATTTGCATATTTGCATGCTAATTCAATGAGAACTGAATATTTTTGATGCGTAACTATGCGCCTACGCCGCGCTAGCTTAATGCATTTTCGCCGCCCAGACGGAAAAAATTTTTGCGCGTATGTGGTTCTGTGTTTACCGCGCATCGATACGCAGGCGCACATTTACTATTACGCCGCGCATATACATTTACGCAGGCGTAGCGCCGCTGAGAATCTGGCCCAATCTCTAAAAGATAGTTTAACACAGAGTGAATATACAGGAGAGTTGGGGGCGTGGCCAGGCAGCAGATGTAGATGGACGGGCTTTCAGAGAGCTCTGCCGAATCTCCGCTAAATTATCCTGAGGATCTTCTTTACCTCGCTCCATTCCAGGCACAACGGCTGTAGGAAAGTCCCCGGTACACAGCTTTACCTTTACTTGCTGCTTTTTCCCCCCGATGTCAGCCGCAAAGAAGCAAAATTCGCTCCGGTCTGCAGACCTCATGGTGCAAAATGGCACCGCAGCTCAGCGCTCCGCGAAGGACAAGCACAGAGCAGTGGCAGAAAAACTGTTCTCCATGGCGCTCTCCTCTGAACCCCAGCCTCTGCCAGCACCCCTGATAACTCGCCAGAGGGTGGACCGGAAGCAGATGACACTGTTCCCCTGGAGGATACAACCGGAGCTCGCTGCCTATTTGACACAGTGAGTACTCCAGAGGGGGTCCCTGCTAGTCCTCAAGGCCCCATGAGCCCTGGTACGGACAATGAACCCACACTGAGGGACATTTTCACTGTAGTGACGTCCTGAAACCTCTCCATAGCAGCTCTCACGGCAGAGATTAAGGGGGTTAAGGCGGAAATCACTTTCCTGAGACAGGACAACCAGAAACTCAGGGAGAGAACATCTGCACTAGAAGGGAGGGTGAGCTCCATAGAAGACGACATGGCACCTATGCAGAGGGATCTCACATATAACATCCATCTTCTCTCCCAACACTCCTCTTGGAAGATTTGGAAAATAGGATGAGAAGAAACAATGTGAGAGCCATTGGTTTCCCTGAAAAGATTAAAGGCAAGAACCTGGTGGAATTTATTGAGCAATGGCTGATCACAGCCTTTGGTAAAGTAGCATTCTCCACTATGTTTTCTGTGGAGAGGGCTCAAAGGGTTCCTGCTAGGCCTCCTGTCTCTGGTGCGCCGCCTTGGCCCTTCCTGTTTAAACTCCCTAATTATAAGGATAGATATGCCATCCTGCGCCTGGCCAGGCTGAACCAAGCTGCCCTGAAAATTGATAACACCAAGGTCTCTATGTTCCCGAACCTCTCTGCTGAGCTGCAGAAACAGCGAGCCAAATTAATGGATGTCAATCGCAGGCTGAGGCGGCGTACACACGATCGGATATATCCGATGAAAACGGTCCGCGGACCATTTCCATCGGATATGTCCGATCGGGAGTTTGATCCGATGGCGTGTACACACCATCGGATCAAATTCCCCGCCGCCGGAAGGCGCGGTGACGTGGCGGTGACGCGGCGGTGACGTTGACGCCGCCGCGTCACCGCAACGTCACCGCACCAGGAAGTAAAACACTTCCGCGCTTGCGCCGAATCCATTCGGCAGCGGCGCGGCGGCGGTGGGGGACGACATGTCTGCTGGTAAGTGTACTAACCAGCAGACATGTCGGGCGGACAGATCCCCACCGGATAGATTTCAAAGCATGCTTTGAAATCTGTCGGGTGGACAAATCTGTCCGCTAGCCCATACACACGAGCGGAGATGTCTGCTGAAACGGTCCATCGGACCGTTTTCAGCGGATATATCCCCTCGTGTGTACGCCGCCTTAGACATATGGATCTGAAATATGCCATGCTTTACCCTTCCCGCCTGTGACTTGAAGTACTGGAAGCAGTACAATTCTTTGATTCACTGTCTGCGGCTGCACAGTGGCTGGATAGAGAAGAACAATCGATCTGTGACACGTGCATTTGGCGCCCGGTGCCACCATGAAAGCTGTTGTGCCCTCCTTACTTGTTTTCAGCCTAATCCCACGTTAATACCTCAAGGAGGGGTACTCTGATGCCGCACTGCCTTCACTACTGTAACAGTACTTTTGCACTAGCTGCTGAGAAGTTTTTAAGACACTAAAGTGCGCTTACACTGTTGCCCCCAGTATGGTCTGGTATAGGCCTCAGGCCTGTTTTTGCTACGATAGTTTGAACATGTTGGTCAGTTTTCTCTGTTCAAGATGTCACGAGACTACCACCATGTCCGCCTTATCTTTACTTGCCTTTTCTTTTGCCTTTTTCTTTTTGATTTTTGTGCCTCCTAACCTCCATGACTCCACCAGATGCCTCGCAACGCTACACACCTGAACCTTGGGACTAAGTACTTCCCTTCTCGCTTCATTTACACGGTACTGAGCTTGGTCTATCTGTGTTTGTTTCTCCGAAGGGATGCTGTACTGGTATATTTATTATGTGATACTCCTGTTTATTTTCAGAATCATATTCCCACAATGTCTAAGCTAATTTTTCTTCCAGGAATGTTAGGGGTTTGAATAACCCGGTTAAACGCTATCAAGCGGCTAGATGCAGATGTGATTTGCCTACAGGAGACTCACTTCCCCCCAAAGTCCACCCCTCAATTTGCAGTGAGACAATTTTGTCACCAATACCACGCCACAGGCTCCTGGATGCAAAACTTAATCTGGAGGGCAGATTTGTATTTCTTTTGTGCTCCCTCTTTGGGGCAACATTTATATAGCTGGGTTGTACATACCTCCCCCATTTTCATCTGGCCTGCTTAAGCTTTTAGCCGACTACATGTCCCGTTTCCTGGGTGTTCCTACATTGGTTTTGGGGGATTTTAACAATTATTTAGACTATGAGAAGGACAAACTTCGCACTTGTCTTAATGTATCTATGATGAGGAGCCCGGGGCCTACCCCTTTTGTTCCTTTTGCTCGCCTCCTAGTGGAGATGGGCCTCACTGATGTGTGGAGAATGCAAAACCCTGAGGCCAGTGTGAACTCCTGTCAATCAGCTTCGGTGGGGGGTTGTCGAGAATTGATCTGAGGCTGGGTACTGACCTCCTTTTGCCCATGGTTGCTTCCTCACAATACCACCGAAGACAGATCTCAGATCACTCTCCATTTTCAATAGATCTCAGACTGGGGGCTGTTAGTGGAAATAGACTCTGGAAGTTTTTCAGTCATAATTTGGACTCAGCAATTTCTCAGATTAAGACCAAAACCAAAGAATGGGAGACATTGGTGCTGGCAGAGGCTCAACGCTTGGAGTCTGACTATGTTGCGGATCCTAATGACTCCACTAAAAGGTCTTGGCTGGCCTCCCAATCGATGCTTGGACAGTTGTCCCTACAGCTAGCAGAGAATAAAAGTTTTTTTCTGCAGCAAAATCATTTTGAAGAGGGAGAGAATACGGGCCATATTTTAGCTATGATAGCCAAGTCACAACAGCCTTCCTCGCATATAGTGGCAGTAAAGGATGCAAACAGTATTCCATGCTACTCCACTCAGTCTATTTCAGATAATTTTTCAAGCTCCGACCGTTTCCAGCAGATAGATTTGATCGTGTGTACGCGGCCTAAGACTTTTCAATGCCTCTATTTTTTTGGCTGTATACAGTTATATTCATGACAGTGTATGTTATAATGCTTTTTCAAATAAACGTCTTTTGATTGAAAAAAAATAATAATAATACAGGAGAGTTTCATGTAGACCCTTGTAGACGCCCAGGTAATTATTTGCCAAATGGGAAGGTTTTCAAACTCATTTTGCTAATTGCAAAACTGAAGGTGTCATATACTTACTCTCATGCCAATGCAATGCTTTCTATATTGGGAAAACAAAACAACAGTTTTATAAGGGAGCTTCTAGGCATATTACATGCATGAAGAAGTCCGATCCCGATCTCCCACTGGGTCGTCACATCAGAGATGCCCATAAAAGTAGAATTCCCAAACTCAAATTTTTGATTCTGGATAGGGTACATCCTAGCAATAGAGGGGGAGATTGGAATAGGACTCTGCTACAAAGGGAAACAAAATGGATAGCGACCCTTAATGCCACATGTGCTCCTGGTCTCAACGAGATGATGGGGGATGGGAGGAATAAAATAATCCCAAAATATATCACAATGTATTTTATTGAGCAATCTGTTATAGATAACCAATGAGATAATAATTGTAGGATCACCCTACTTTTGGACGTCTGTTGGGCCATCCAATGTCTTTTTGCTATTTTTTGTCAGTTTGTTGTCCTCTGATTTTGTTTTAATTATTTCAATCTATTTTGATTATTTTCTTTTATGGTATGTTTTATGTATACTTATGTCAGTTATTTTTCCACATTACAACATGTGGAATACACAATGTATGGAATGCTTTTTGTATTATGGTTCAATCCCCCTTCTCCCCGATCATTATCCATGTGTTTTGATGGGTATGTGCTTATCTATTGTGTTCTTATGGTTCATAGACCGGCCTCAGACTCTCCATACGGCGCACAGGGGGGGATTGCGCGAGCCTCCTTTAATGAATCCCCTTCCTTTTTTGTTGCATTTCGATGCAACTTTGCGCCGGGGATGGTGCACATCACCCAGGGCATGGGGGGCCCATGCCTTGACAACAAACTTTTTCAGCATTTTGTGGTTTTGCTGATATTGATTTACAACTGCTGATTTTTCAGTATTTTAAACATTTAAGGATAATGCCATGTATTGGTTGCCCACTTGCACAATGCCGGCTTCCATCCGGGGGTGCGTTTGCTCCTTCGTTGCTCCGCGTGAGGAGTGTGAGTTCCTTGCTGTGTACTTGAGGCTATTACACTGTCCAGGAGGTTTCTTCGGTTCATGCGCAGTGTGAGTCCTTGACTGGCTGAGGGCGTCCAATTACGATAGACGGAGCATCGTCGTGATGTGACGTTGCCGAGGCAACGTTACCCAGGTAGTGAAGTATCCATGGCGCATTCGCGAACGTCTTCGTCATGTGACGGGAGTCTCACTGACGTCATGGCGTTCGTTTGATCTGTATGGCGCATACGCGGGCATCTTACCCTACGGGATTTAAGCAAATTGACTAGTCAGTATCAGTCTGGTGTGATGTTTAGCGTGGCGACAGTTTAGAATATTCAATACACCACAGGTATGAAGTTCTATTTTGTCCTTTCCCTTTTTTTGCTGTTTAACTCATTATCTCTTTACAACTTAATGGCCAGTTTTGGATATATTTTTGCTTGAGGTTACTTACCCCATAGTAATATTAATTACATATTGGTACACTATTTATCTTCAGAGATACATTGTGTTGAGGTGGAATTACAAATATTTCCACCACTTCATCTTCTGGACCGGATGGTTTTTGAAGATTTTGGACTCCATGTATAATCCTTTTTCCCTCTCCCTTTTCTGGGGACGTTTTATACATTATTAGTGTAGGTTATCTTTTTTTATCCTTCCGGTTCGTTTGGAGATATTTTTGATGGTATCATTTTTATAGGGAATTATTAATAATCATTTTACTTTCTCCTCCTTTTGTTGTTTCCCTCTCTCTGTTCAATTATAGATTGAGAGGAGATAGGGGGTATTCTTTGACCTGTTTCGCCTGTTTGTCTTGGTGGGGACCCCTGTTGGAGTTTGGTTCTTTGGCTTGGACCCCTGGGTTGTGAGACACAATTTTATTTCTCTATAACATCTTGAGTCATGCACATCGTTTCTTGACACATGGATTATTGATTGAATCCCATACTGATGTAAGCATTACAACCGTTATTACACATATGAATGGAAAATGTATTATATGTTGCCTAAAACTATTGAGGCTAATGTAATACTTGTTTTCTTATTAGATAATCTTGACCCTAAATGTCTATAAAACCCCTAAAGAAGGGATTCATACCGAAACAGCTGTTGGGTTTGATGTTAAGTTTTTTTACAAGAAATATTGTTTCCACTGTGTCTTTTATCCATGATCTTTATTCTTGTACATTAATAACATTTATATTTTTATACTAAAACTAATTCTGTTTGTGGTCACTTTTAAAGTCCCACAAACAGGGGGTTTTATTTGTAATTTTCAAGTTGAAGGAAAGGACCTCAAAGGTGATATCCTCTGAAATATTGCCTGGAATGGAAGGAGGTCTGCTGTGCTGGAGAAGAGGTTTATGGGAAGGCTGGAGTATTTAAACTAAGATCGAGGGGGAGGGTGAATTTGATCATAATGGGACAGACATGTCAGACAGGGGTCAGTCCCTATTGGTGGGTGGAATGAGGAAAGATGGGGGAGGGCTATGGCAGTTTATCAGAAGGTTCCCATGTTACAAAAAAAACGCTGGAAATGGTACTATTTGTACTAAAATAAAAAAAATATGCAACATATGTGTGCAAAATGTGACACAAGTGTTTGTTCAATGCTTTTAGTCTGCCAAACAAAATAGGTGATTTGTGTGTGTAGGTGAAGGGAAGTGCTGACAATTCAATTAATTAAGTCTGCTGCACCTAAAAAACCCTGAATACCAGGAATAAAAAAGTGATTGATAGTGTAAAGGTGCACTGATTCTATGTAAAGGGTGGGAGAACCTACAGTGATATAAAATATAATGAACAACAATGTTGCCCAATGTGAACACAATGGGTAAATTGGAAACAGGATTGACCTATAACACATGCGGATAGGCAACATTTCTTAAAACTGTATGTGCATAAAAATATATATATATCTATATATAAACAATGCAATTCAAACACAACGTGTATATAATCTAAAAAGGAAAAAGAAAACTGAGAAGAGAGAAAATATATCAGCAGTCTCTCTCAGGTTCCAAATAGACTATGTGAATTGAAAACGCATCCAATTATCCTGTGAGTCACAAATCGAACAGATGCCGATCCCATGGTGTGTGGCCTCTTTAGTATGAAGACACCACTGTGATCAAAAGTAATAATGAGGGATTTTAACTACCCAGAGATGGAGCTTCAGGAACAGTTAACCACTTAATGACCACCTCCTGAACATTTACATCAGCAGAATGGCACGGCTGGGCACATGCACGTACAGGTACGTCCTGTGCTAGTGCCCAGCCGTGGGTCCCAAAGCTCCGGGACCGCAGGACTCACGGACCCGATTGCCGCTGGAGTCCCGCGATCGGTTCCTGGACCTGAAGAACGGGGAGAGCCGTGTGTAAACACGGCTTCCCCGTTCTTCACTGTGGCGGCATCATCGATCGTGTGATCCCTTTTATAGGGGGACACAATCGATGACGTCACACCTACAGCCACACACCCCTACATTTGTAAACACACATTAGGTCACACATAACCCCTTCAGCACCCCCTTGTGGTTAACTCCCAAACTTCAAATGTCATTTTCACAATAAACAATGCATTTTAAATGCATATTTTGCTGTGAAAATGACAATGGTCCCAAAAATGTGTTAAAATTGTCCGAAGTGTCCGCCATTATGTCACAGTCATGAAAAAAAATCGCTGATCACCGCCATTAGTAGTAAAAACATTTTTTTATAAAAATGCAATAAAACTATCCCCTATTTTGTAAACGCTATAAATTTTGTGCAAACCAACCAATAAACGCTTAGAGATTTTTTTTACCAAAAATATGTAGAAGAATACGTATCGGCCTAAACTGAGGAAAAAAATATGTTTTTATATATTTTTGGGGGATATTTATTATAGCAAAAAGTAAAAAATATAGATTTGTTTATAGCGCAAAAAATAAAAACTGCTGAGGTGATCAAATACCACCAAAAGAAAGCTCTATTTGTGGGAAAAAAGGACACCAATTTTGTTTAGGAGCCACGTCGCACAACCGCGCAATTGTCTGTTAAAGCAACGCAGTGCCGAATCGCAAAACCTGGCCGGGTCCTTTAGCTGCCTAAAGGTCCTGGTCTTAAGTGGTTAAAGGGCAAACATGTATAAACCTATTGCAAGACAATTTTATGGTATAGTTTATAGAGGTCCTGACTAGGAATGATGCTCTGCTGGACCAGAAAATGTCAAATCATGCAGAGCTTATTACTAATTTTCATATAAAAGCACATCTGGGTAGCAGTGACCATAGCATGATTACATTTAATGTTAGCTGTCAACAACAAGCACATACTGGAAAGATAAAAAAACTTAACTTTAGGAGAGAACATTTTCCAAGGATGAGGACTGCTCTCCAAGACTTAGAATGGGAGGGAATATTGGCATCAATAAACACAGAACAGACATGGGAATTCTTAAAATTGATTGTATGCGAACACACTGAAAAGTATACTCCCATAGGCAAAAAGTTTGAAAGGATAAAAATAAAACCTATCTGGCTCACGGCCAAAGTTAAAAAAGCTATAAATGATAAGAAAAGAGCTTTTAAAAAAATGTTTAATGAAGGAACATTATCATCATTTAAATTTTACAAGGAATATACCAGAATATGTAAAAAGAAAATCCAGGCCGTAAAAATTCAAAACAAATGACTGATTGCAAAAGCTAGTAGCACAAATCCCCCAAAAATCTTCAAATATATTAATATTAACATTTTTTAGGTCTGAGCATGTAGGCCCTTTACAAAATAATCTAGAGTGGGAGACACTCTAGGGACAAAGAGATGGCAAATGTATTAAATACCTTCTCCACCCTGATATATATATATTTTTTTAAAATCTGAAAAAAAAAAAAAAAATGAAATGGAAAAAAAATAAAAAATACTCACCCTAAATAGGCTGTTGCTATGCGGAAGTCCCAAATCTGCCCTCATGATCCGCGGTGCTGTTTTCTTCCTCCTCTTCTGGGTGTCTTCTTGTGAATGGGCCGCGCTGCATTCTGGGAACTGTGGGTATCCCAGAAAGCAGCCGGACCATTCACAAAACGCTGCGTCGCTCGCACATGCGCAGTAGGAAACGGGCAGTGAAGCCGCACGGCTTCACTGCCTGTTTCCCTGACTGTGGATGGCGGTGCCGGGATCAAGGATTGGCATCGGCGGGGGCCGTCAGCGCGGGTGTCTAGGACAGGTAAGTGTCCTTATTCAAAGTCAGCAGCTACACTGTTAGTAGCTGCCGACTTTGAAAAAAAAAAAATGCGGGTGGAGCTCCGCTTTCAGCTCTGTGTATACAAAGGAGCATTGGGAAACTCATGTCCATAATGTGGACCAATGATCCAAATGAAGAGAGTAGTGGTTATTAATTCATACTCTGAATGGTCTAAAGTTATTACTGCAGTGGTGTACCCCAATGTTCAGTGTTGGGACCCTTGCTTTTTAATATATTTGTAAATGATATAGGGTCTGGGATTAAAAGTACCATTTCAGGCTTTGCTGATGAGACCAAGCTATGCAGTCTAACAGAAATGCAGAAAAACTGCGATGAGAGCTTTTGGCCAGGAATTCCGACCGTGTGTATGCTTCATCGCAGTTTTTCCGATGGGAAAACTGCCAGAAAAAAAAGAGAGCATGATCTCTTATTTCCCTAGTGGGAAAAACGTTTGTCTGTATGCTTTTCGACAGGAAAAAAAATGTGCATGCTCAGAATCAGGTATGAGACGGGAGCGCTCGTTCTGGTAAAACTAGCGTTGGTAGTGGAGATAGCACTAATATTCAATAAATGTCCATATAGAGGTAGAATGGTCCCAGGCAGGAACCTCCTACGATCCACACCACCAAGTGACGTAAATGCAAAGGTGCACCCTCCACCAGATAAATAAGCAGCTTACCAGAAGGCAAGCAGTATAGACAGTTGGCTATAGCCCAGCCACGGCCTTTAGATTCCTTATGGTTCCTCAAGTGTTCCAACCTGGACCAGTTGGCTCGGGGACATGGTAGCTGCAGGCTCCAAATGGTTCTCAAGGATGAGTTAAAAACTCATAGAAAAGATCTTGCATTCAAATCCTCCTCATTCCTTTTTTTTTCTTATTGTGTATCGCACGCCAGCTGCTGCCTGTAGTTTTCTGAGGGGGGGGGGGGGTAATTTGGGCTTTTTTTGTTTCTTTTTTTAGTGGAGATAGCACATTCGTCATGCTGCAAATTATTGCATCGTTTAATGCAGTGCATTCTTTTGTTTCTTTATAATGCTACAACAATGAAATTGTTTTGCACCACCCACATACTACTAGCGGCTAGGCTCATGTTAACGAGACACTGGAAGTCAGACATGATCCCATCAATAGCCCAAATCATTGACCTAGTGGCACTACACTTTAGCTACGAATCTACAATGGCCGCCAGCAATGGTCATGCTATAACTACACAATCACACTGGCAGCCTTGGACCGCCTGGACAAAAGCTGTGACTGCTAAATGGGGTCGTGACTGAGCAATACTTTTACCCTACATTTGACTTAATTTCTTTTTTTGAACACTTGATACAGCTGGGAAATTCCCATTGCTCTATGTTATTAAGATTTGTGCCTCCTCTCCACTCTTGTGGCACTACCGCTCCCATTTGGGGTGCCACATTAGGGGGGAGGACGACTGTATCTAAACTACTCATGTTTTTTTTTTTTTTTAGTCTTCTGCTAATCTACATGCTATCTGTTAGTGACATAACCTGTTGTGTTGTAACACAGGTCATTGCATGACGTACAATCCTTAATTGTACTTTGTATTACTTTTGAAACTCCAATAAAATAATTGACGGAAAATTTTGGTAAAATTTTAATCAAGATCCCCATTTTTTGGGATTATTTTAAAAATATTTTCTAGTGATCTCCACATTTTTTGCTTTTATTTTGGTGTGTGTTATTGTTACCACAATAACATTATTATCTTGTGTTTTTTAACCTCAAGGAGGTTGGTTGGTGTCCCTTGTTAATTTGACATTGTATTTTTGAAATGTACCTGCCTATTTACAAACAAACTGTCCTTTTTTAATCAAAACATCAGGCAAGTATTTATTGTGAAAATAAATTCCATTTATTCTGGTTCATAACAAAATAAAGAGGAAGGCAATGCTGGAGAAACTGCTGCAATTTGTGAAGCCTTTGGACCCCAGGGCAGACATCAAGTATTTGAAAAACAAAATTGGGAGCTTGAGAAGTACATACAATTGGGAGCACAATCTGGTCTGGGACTCCCAGAGATCAGGAACAGGAGTAGATGACATATATGCCCCCAGTCTGTGGTACTACAACAGCCTGCGTCTTCTGTCAGACCAGACTGAACCCAGGCCATTACTTCCTGGTGGCAGCCACCTCCTGGCTGCCATTGGGCCTGGCCACCTCCTGGCTGCCATTGGGCCTGGCCACCTCCTGGCTGCCACTGGGCACGGCCTCCTCCTGGCTGATACTTTCCAGACCCTCATTCTGGTGCATACACTTCTTCCAGGATGGAAGGCTCAGGTTGCTCCTTTAGAAGCCTCAGCTTGACTGGAGGGAAGGGTGGAGGGAGGGTAGAAAGTGATGGCCTCATGTCAAGCTGGTTATCCAGAAAGCACAATTTGTTGTACTACAGACTGCGTACATAAACATCTGATGCTTCTGATTTCTGTCTTTATGATTTGCTTATGTCGATCTGTGCAAGCTGTTGCGCAATTGCAGGTGCCAACATGCATCCGCAAGCATGCAAGTGAGCACATGCACGCAATCCCTGGCGCCAGATGGGCTATTTCACGTGATTCCAGGACCTTAGTGCACTTCTTTCTGTATGTGCTCCTGAAGTTCCCAATTTTATTGTCCACAAACTCCAGGGTTGCTTCGGGGAACTGTGTCTGTACAAATTGCAGCAGGTTCTCCAGCGCTGCCCTCCTTGCTCCTCTTTTCTTATGAAATCACGCTACTGGCCTGTCCTGCATCCAGCATGATTTTGGAACGCACATTCAGTGCTGCTGGAGGGTTTGTAATGGATCAAAGAGTGCAACTGTCCACAGACTTCATTGATAGGTTTACATTTATAAAAATGATCCAGCCTTGGATCAGCAGCTATCAAGCACCTGATGCTGATGTAACTGATTGAATTTTCTATGGATGTGGGATCCCTCAAAGACTGCCTATGCTGACTATCCTATTCCTCCTCAATCT
The DNA here is from genome assembly GCA_029574335.1 of Rana kukunoris. NCBI lineage: Eukaryota > Metazoa > Chordata > Amphibia > Anura > Ranidae > Rana > Rana kukunoris. The sequence goes on from CM056059.1 coordinate 246,568,262, forward strand.
TGATGATGCTAGCTTCCAACAATATTTTTATTTTGGGGCACCACCACCACCTAAGGCCCAATTTAATTTAAACAAGGGCATGTAATTCAAATTTTTGATCTAATATATATTCCAACTCCTTTGGGCAGATGCAACAAAGTTCCCAACCAGAGAGGTGCTACATTTTAACAGGACCCTGCTTCAAACACATATTTATGTGGTTTAAGAATTATATAGAGTAATGGACAACATGAGACAAAAAAAAAAAAACAATGTTTCTTACAATACAAAACACTGAGGCCTTGTACACACGAGGGAATGTATCCGGTCGGAAACATCCGACGGATATTTCCCAGCGGATAAGTCAAATTTGTCCGTTGGTCTGATGAGCGTACACACCATCGGACTGAAATCCCAGCGGACCAGAACGCGGGCACGTAAACCACGTACAACGTCACTATAAAGGGGAATGACAAAGCCATCGGCGCCGCCCTCTGTTCCGCTTCTGCTAGTTCCGTGTTAGCGAAGGTTTGGTTAGAGCTGATTCGTGCTTTTCAGTCTCCGCACTTAACAGGTCGTATTTTCAGGTTCAGTGTGTGCTTGTGGGCTCGTATTTGTCATTCAGTGTCGCCGTACGCGGCGTTTCTGCTTTGCAGTGCCGTCCTGTACGGTCGTATCTGTTTGACGTGCGATCTTTGCAGGTCTTGCTGGATTTGGGGGTGCTTTCTGTTTGAGTGTGTTCTTGACTGACCAGCCGGCCGGTTTGAAGCCATGATGGAGCAGCAGCGCGACTTTTCACGAGTTCGTGCTGTTTATGGGTTTTGTTCTGGAGTCTGTGTGCATTCCAGTGATTTGGACAGGAACAGTAGGAGGAGGAGTTCCTGGGCCAAGAATTGGTTGCGGCAGCGTAATCGATTCTCTCATATGTCTCTGCTTAGGGAGATCCGGGAGAATAATCCTGATGACTTCAGGAACTTTCTCCGTATGACGGACCCCGTTTTCCACCGTCTGCTGGATCTCCTGTCCCCCTATATCACGAGGCAGGACACTGTGATGCGCCAAGCCATTCCGGCTGAGCAGAGGCTTATTGCCACGTTGCGGTACCTGGCGACTGGGAGGAGCCTGCAGGACCTCAAGTTCTCAACAGGTATCTCTCCCCAGGTGCTTGGGATCATCATACCGGAGACGTGTTCTGCCATCATACAAGTCATGCAGGAGGAGTTTATTAAGGTAAGTTTCCTCCTTTAACATCACAATCTGTGTCTTTAATAATGTTTGCATATTTTTCTCACCTTTTTGTGTTGGTTTTCCTAGTCGCCATGATTGTAATATGCTGTGTGCTTAATGTTCCCTTTTCTCCCCATGCATGTTGTTAAGCTTTCCAGGTTTATGTGGTTTGGTCTACCTGCATATTTTTACCTTCAACACTACTAACCTGTCCAGCATCATCTCCTAGGGACAAAAACACCTTCTTTTTTATTTTTGGTGTCCTGCTCCATTGTAGTTCAACTCCCTCCCCCTAAAAAAGTGTATTGCCCTATCAGCGGGATGTGGAGTCTGATAATAATTGTCTCTAGATTTGTTGCCCTACAATGATTCGTTTCCAGGGACATTACTCCCCCTCATTTGGTATATTTAGGGGCACTAGGCAGGGGTGTCCTCTTTCTCCCCTAATCTTCGCGATTGCTATCGAAACGCTGGCAATAGCGATTAGGTCCAATCCGGACATTTTGGGGGTATCATGTGGCTCTCAAACCCATAAATGCGGCCTTTTTGCCGATGATATGTTGTTGTTCCTGACCTCCCCCATCACCTCCCTTCCCAACCTTTTTAAAGTTTTAAAGGATTTCTCCTCAATTTCGGGTCTCAAGGTCAACTTCAATAAATCTTGCGCACTTAACATCTCCCTACCTCTTGACACAGTGGCAACAATTAAAAGTTCCTTCCCTTTCCTATGGAGGGATAATCGCCTAGAATACTTGGGTATTAATCTCACCCCAAAAATAGAACTTCTATACTCTGCGAACTTTCCTCCGACTTATAAGAAATTAGAAGCCGATTTAAAGATTTGGGCTAAGGGCAATCTTTCATGGCTAGGTAGGATTCATTCCATCAAGATGACCCTGCTCCCCCGACTGTTATATTTATTTAGAGCACTCCCAATTAATATCAGGAAGGATCATCTCATGTCCCTGCAAAGGAAGGTAAACATGTTTGTTTGGGGTAGGACGGGTTGTAGATTTTCTAGCTCTATCCTCCTCAGGCCCAAGAGGAGAGGGGGTTTAGGCCTCCCTTGGCTTTTTGGGTACTTCCAGGCAGCTCGTCTTTCTCAGCTCTCTGCGGTATACTCCAAGTACGAGAAACCGGACTGGGTTAACATCGAGAGACTAGCAGCCCCTTCCTACACCCTAGACTATTTGCTTTGGATCCCCCCTAGAGATCGTCCCCCTGTCCTTTCACCCACCCTTTCTCAGTCTCTCTCTCTTTGGGACAAGATGCGATCCATCCCTAATTTGACTTCTGAAATTCATCCCCTAGCGCACATCTTCAACAATAGTGACTTTGTCCCGGGACTGGATATCACAGCTTTTAGATGGTGGCTGGACAAGGGACTGTACCGAATTGGGCACTTTTTCCTGGCGACTGGTCCCATTACCTTAAAATATTGCAAACAAAAGCTTGAGCTCCCGCCGTCGGAACTCTTCAGGTTTGGGCAGATACATCACTTCCTCCATAAAATTTGGAAGGGGAAACCCGTTCCGCCCCGTATTACGCCTTACGAGCAATGGTGCGGGGAGGCTGTGGATCAGAGGGGCGGAATTTCTGTTATTTATCACTCTCTTTCATGTCAGGACGGTAAGACGTCTTATATGACTGCTTGGGAAGCTGACTTCCAATTCCAATGGAGTGAGGAATCTTGGTCACTGGCATACTCTAAGGCTTACAAGGGAATCCAAAACGCCTCCTTGATAGAGGCTAACTTAAAGGTTCTCACGAGATGGTACTATACCCCCGTGAAATTATCTCGCATGTTCCCTTCGGCCAACCCCTTGTGTTTTAGAGGATGCGACATCATTGGCTCCATGTCTCATATATGGTGGGAATGCCCTAAAATCCGACAGTACTGGAAAAGGGTGTTCAATTTAATTTTCAAGGTAACCGGCCTTCAACTTCCTAGATCCCCTGAGGTCGCCCTCCTTAACGCCTTTATCCCCAATACTACAAAATACACACGGTCCTTGATACACTTTATCCTCTTAGGGGCCAAGGCCACTATGGCTAAGGCTTGGAAGCAGCCCTCAGTCCCTTTCTCGGCTGTGGCACGCAAAATTTCCTGGATTATGTCCCAGGAGAAGGTGGCAAGTGTTCTACTTGACTCCAAAGCCCATTTTGAATCTGTCTGGGAACCGTGGGCACTGTACGTTGGTATCTCTTTGATTCCAGGAGTTACAGTAGCAAGATCAAGCTAATTAGTTGCTCTTCCGGATGTGGTCCCATAGACTGGCTCTTTATCCTCTTCTTTTCTCTCTTCTACTCTCCTCTTCCTTCTCTTCTATGTCCCCTTTATTGTGGATATCCAAGTCCACTCTATACACTTCCTTGTTGAAGGGTTACACCTGCTTCCTCTCTATTGGTACGTTGTCTCTAGTATTTGTAAGAAACTTGGGAGATGTCAGGCTCTAATGTCTTAGATGATGTATTGTTGCCCCCCGGGGTCTTCGGGGGTCTCACTCCGGCATAGGAGAGCTCCCATTTGGGATGCTGAAGTGGGCCCTCCGTACCCCGGATCTGGGACTTGTTTTATTTTATTTTCTTTTAGGTTTTGTTTCGACATTTGTCCTTTTGAAGTAGAAGGGGTTTTTGCCCTATGTCTTATTTCCCACTGAATCCTGTGCAGCTTTGTATTCCGGTCCTTTTGTTCACTTATTGTTTCTGTAAGGTTTCACGACTGGAAAAACTTTATTACACGTTGTACCTTGTATCTTCCGCATGTAACTCGATTGTAATGTCTATTGTTTGCTCTATCTTGATAATACTCAATAAAAATTTTGAAATAAAAAAAAAAAAAAAGATTTGTTGCCCTAAATACTCTCTATACACAAATTTTTTGAAATGTTAATACCGTGATGTTGCAGAATGTTGTTTTTTTACTAGTGTTTGCAATGTTGTTTCTGTGCCAAAGTGCTAATTGTTATTTTGCTTTTGTCCCCACAGTTTCCCTCCACGCCGCAGGAATGGCAGACTGTGGCTGCCCACTTTGCCCAGCGTTGTGATTTTCCAAACTGCGGAGGGGCAATTGATGGGAAGCACGTCCGCATAGTGCCGCCACCTCTTTCGGGCTCGTACTATTATAACTACAAAGGTTTTCATAGTATCGTGTTGATGGCGGTGGTGTCGGCAGACTACGAATTTTTGTATGTGGACGTGGGGAAGAATGGCCGGCTGTCTGATGGGGGAGTGTTCGCGCGGACCGAATTTTACAGGCGTCTACAAACTGGTGGTCTTGAACTGCCACCGGATGAAGACAATGTGGAAGGACTTCCGTTTGTTTTTTTAGCGGACGAGGCTTTTGGACTTGGACCTCACCTCATGCGGCCTTTTCCCCAGAGGACCCTCACCCCGGAGAGGAGAGTCTTCAATTTCCGGCTGGCCAGGGCCCGGAGGGTAGTCGAGAATGCCTTTGGGATACTCGCCAGCCGGTTCCACCTGTTCCAGACAGCGATACATCTGGCGGAATATAAATTTAACTCTGTTTTTTGGCCTGCTGCATATTGCATAATTTTTTACGCAGGCATTCCCAGACGTACCTACCCAACATCGGTGCTGAGGCAGGACTACCCTCAGATACCCTTCCTGGGCTGGACACTGGTCGCGCTGGCTCGGTCACCCAATCTGCTCGTGAGGTACGCGACAAATATGTTGAGTACTTTATGGGTCGGGGGGCCATAGCTATGCCAGATTAATATTTCTTTATAATTCGGCTCCCAAAATAAAGAAATATTACCAAGAAATAATAAATAATTTGACCATTGGACTTTTTCTCTTTTTATCTGTCTTCCAGGTTCTGAAACTAGTGCATTTCTTGTGCCCAATTTAGTTAGCAGGTTTTAGTAAATACACACAATTACACATTCTAGTCACTCTTCTACAAACTGGGTATTGAGGTTAGAAATAAGAAGCCACTGGTTTGTGTGTGTTTTTAAAAGGTTTTTTTATTTCTTTTTTATTTACGAAAATCTTTGTGTTTTAATTAGAAAACTTGGTTTAGAAAGTATTTATTTATTCAAAAAATATTTTGTGGTTTTGACAAACATATATAACAATCGAACTTACAAAGTTCAACCTTTTATTTGGCATAACAAACCCAGACAACATGGTCTTAGGTCACGCCGGAATCCCCCAAAATTTGAGGATGCACACATGCTGTGTGTGTGATGGGCCAAATGGTGATTTTTCACATGAGATCCCACGCGAAATGTTCACATGTGCTATCTGCCATCATGGGTGATCAATGTATGTGCTTTGTGGGTGCAACCCCTTTCTGTCACCTACTTGATAAGTAAGGAAGGGGTTGCACCCACAAAGCACATACAATTGATGTCCTGTGATGGCAGATCGCACATGTGAACACACATTGGGGTTTATTTACTAAACAGTCCAAACTCCGGCTTATTTGTGCATATAAGCCAATCAGCTTCTAAATTAAGCTTAGTCAATTAAGACTTTGCATCCAAACATGGAAGATGATTGTTTTATATGCCAAGTGATGCTGCTTTTGCACCTTATAGCTTTAGTAAATAAACCCGTGTGTGTGTGTGCATCCTCAAATTTTGGGGGATATTAAACGAACATTATACAACATCTTTGAGAGTGTGGTGGTTAGGGGTGAGGGCAGGGGGGGCAGGGGGGGGCATGGGGGGCAGCTGGGGGGGATAGTCTTTTATATACGTCCCAAAATATCGAGCATGTTTTTGAAGTTTTGGTCCATCACCACCATCCTTTCCCTCATATTGGCCAGATCGGTGCTGCACTCCATTATCTGCTGTATTAGGATTTGTGCACTTGCACGAGAAAAAATAGGAGCGACAGATGTGCTAATCCCATCTTCATCCCCTAAAAATGCCAAAGGAAAAACACAACATTGTAAGTAAGTAAGGTGCAGGCCTATCTACATCTCTTTTTCCCTGCAAAGCTGGGGTGTCACTGACCTGTTGTACTGACAAGTTCAACATCTTCTACAACTTCTCCTTCTTCTTCAACTTCTCCTTCCTCCACTAATCCGCCTTCCTCCTCCAATCCGCCTTCCTCCACTAATCCGCCAAATTCCACCAAACCGCCTTCCTCCACCAATCCGCCTTCCTCCACTAATCCGCCAAATTCCACCAAACCGCCTTCCTCCATTAATCCACCAAATTCCACCAATCCGCCTTCCTCCACCAATCCGCCTTCCTCCTCTCTCCCTTCCTCCTCTCCTTCTTCCTCCTCTCCTTCTTCATCATCCTCCTGCTCAACAATTTTTTCGGGCCGTTTGGGAGACAGTGTGGGCCTCCCTGACTCCTCATAGCGCTGTCCTCTTCTTTCCCCTAAAAACAACCAAAAAAATAAAAAAAACATCAGCAAACAGATCTTTTTGGAGGGACTAATTTGCAAACATTGCTTAGAAGTGGCGTTACAATTCTAGTTTTGGCCTTATTACAGCACAAACCATGTTCCTTTTTTTTGCTAGCTGACGTCTCCCTAGCTGTGATATAATGAGGCTTTTTGGGGAAGTGACACACATGTCTGGCCTCCTGAATAAGTCTTTTTTGGAGTCCCTTCTCCTAAACTCCAAATTACTATTTTATGTGGGTAGACAGGTTTTCTAAATTACAGATGTCCAAACAGCTGCATATTAAGTTATCTCAGCACTGTGTGAATTACAGAATCCTGATTGCCTTTTTAATTAAACTTATTAGTTTGCACAAACACATCATATTTTCAACATTGTTTCTGAAAACGATGTTTTTCGCCAAATAGCCTCGTCCAGGTGTGATGTTCCTGGACCCGCGGATTGAGGATAAACGATGTGATTGGAACGAGGTTGACTACGATCGTGGCAAGTCGTCGGATTTATATTAGACAAACATTACTAAATTTACAAGGCAGGGTTTAAAAAATACAAGCAGGCCAACGAGGCAGATGGCGAAATATACATGGCAAAACATTTTCGCCAAAAATAGGCACTCCAAAGACATTTTAAAGTACTTACTTTTTTCAATGATTTTTTTTATTTTGCGATACTGCTCTGGCTCGCGCAGTTTTAAGTCGGACCAGCGTTTCCGGAGCTGCTCTTTGGACCTGGTGACCCCAAACATCTCATAAAGTTTCCTTGCTGCCTTATCCATAATTTTTGACTTCCTCCGGTTAGGGGTGCTGTATGGGCCATGCTCACCATCATAGTCCTTCCGTCGCAGGATGGACACCAACTCCACCATCTCTTGTAGAGACATGTTTGTAGCCTTGTAACGTTTTGGCCTGGATCGGGACGTTACGGCCTGTGTCCCTTCCTGATCCCGATCAGAGGCTAATGTGCGCTCGTGTGACATCGCCATATTTTCCAATCAACGTTGCAGATGGGCGTGGAAAGCAGAAATTGGTACGTCATGGGCGGAGACGAGGGCGGCGTTTCTGGATTGCGTGGGGAATATAATGGAAACGACGTGATTACGTAGGTTACGCGGAGATTACTCGAGCGGAAACGAGGAGAGAGAGAGACGAAGGTAAATGCAAACATCGGATCAGAGGCCTATAATTTGAACAGGCATGGGGGATGGAGCTTTTCTATCTTGTTTGCACCCTTTTTAGGCCACTGTTATTTATGTATTTTGGGGCCCACCATAACATTTAGAGAGTAAAGTGCTTGGACACATCACTTCATCAAGATATATGTAGAGAATGCTCTTTCCTCTTTATTTGTATTTTAGAGTATGCAGTCAGATCATGCCAGTAGTGTTGTGTATTGGTTGGACAGAGATAAGTAGGTAGTGTTTTCTGCCATCAATGCTGAGGGGCATGATAGCTACACATGAACTAGTGCCTTGAGGTGAACGCTAGCATTCATATTCATGGTGGATGTGTTCTTAACTACATGCTACAACTTGCAACATGGACTCTGAATGCCAACTTTTTGGGGGGTACAACAATGCGGCAGAGCAGGCCAGCTATGTAGCAGCATAAGACACTGTGTTTGTATAAAGTAGATGCTCTAAAATGAATGAATGTGCACATATTTTAAGAATGACAAAGCTGAGCCTTTGGAAAGTTGTGCTTTGTGTTTGATTGGCAATTTCTATTCTAGACATTACTATTGAGAAGCGACATTTCTAGAAGCAGCCCAAAAGAATGGATTTGCTCAAAGGGAAGGAGGCAACAATGGAGTTAATAACACGGTATCGGGATATGCCCCTTCTTTGGGACACCAGGCACACCCATTATTTGGACACTGGAAAGAGAGAGGCAGCACTTGATGAGATTGCGACATACCTGCACACTTGGGTGCCAAGTTGCACAGGCGACATGGTGAAGGACAAATTCAGTAACCTCAGTAGAAGCTACAGGAATGTATATAAAAAGCGGAAATATCCAAAATCAGGATCAGCAGCAGCTAAGAAGAAGGAACCCAAGCTCTGGTACTACAAAGAGCTCAGTTTTTTGAATGATGAACTGGATGGCAGGGCTTCGGTTTCAACACTTCCTCCCAGCGGAACTTCCCCGGATCCCAGGAGCCCTGCAGAATCAGAAGCAGGGCTGGCTGACATGGAGCCAGATCTGGCCATCTTCAGTGAGGTCTAGTATTTTCAAAACTAGTTTTGTGCTGCTATTTATTTTGAATTCGTGAGTTGATCTTGTAAACAAAAAACAAACAGGGATGCCAAATGCAGGGGTCAGAAGGACAGTCTGTTTAATTTCAATTAATACTAACTAAAAAAGTCAAGAGAAATAAAATGTGTGTGCTTGATTGTGCCAAAAATTACAACATGTTGCCTTTTTTATACACAGGAAGAAGAGACCAGCCAGGAGGTGGCAGCTCCTGAGGCCCATGTCAGCCAGGCGGAAGGGGTGAGTGGCAGCCAGGAGGAGGCCGGGTCAAGCGAGGTGCAGCAGGTCCCCAGGCCCAGGCTGAGCACAATCAGCCAAGTTCCTCCCCTCCAAATGAGGCCACCAGCTGCAAGGAGGCGCAGAAGGGAGGTGCATGATGAAAGCCTTCAGGTCATCCGGGAGGCTGCCGAAATCATGAGAGCCCCCCTCAACCCCACGGAATGCTATAGCGCATTTGTGGCCAATGAGCTGAACCAAGGGGGGGAGGAGCAAAAAAGCCTGGCCAAGGACATTATAAATCAGGTCCTGGCCAGGATGAAAAGGAACGAGCTGACCAGGGACACTGTGCTGTGGGACCCGGCTTGGCCTGCTCCCCATCATCATCATCCTCCTTCTGCCACATCAGCCCCACCTGCAAGGTTCCGTGGACGGACCCGTGGAAGTTTCGCTGGAAGGAAGTCTGCTAGGAAGTCGAGAAGATGAATCCCTGCCATCCAGTTTATTGTCCAAAAAACTGAGCTCGTTGTAGTAGCACAGCTTGGGTTCCTTTGTTCATGTGCTGCTGATCCTGATTTTTGATATTGACTCCTGAGGTTACTTAATTTGTCCTTCATCATGTTGTAATTCCCAAGTATGCATGTATGTTGCAATCTCATCAAGTGCTGCCGTTCTGGTGATTTCTAATTTATTTTTTGGCCGGAAATAAATGGCTTTTGTATTTACTTTCAAACCTTGTCTATTGTGTTTTATACTGTGGTGAGTAAGCATCAGACATTTGGCAAAGAAAATGTGGCATTTGCAAAGGACCCAAACTCATTTTAGGGGGGGGGGGGACCTTTTATGTTTGAACTTGGTAAACCCAAAAGAAGCGTAAATTTTTGATTAAAAAAAAAAAAAAAAAAGGATGAAACTACTAAATTACATAAGTTGGTGAAAAAAGGGACATTAAAAAAAAAAAAAAAAGGTGAAACAAGAAAAAAAAACTAAATTTGAAATATTCCAAACACGTTAAATCCAAATCTTCAAAAAAAAAAAAAAAACTCAACATTAAGTCCAAATAGACATTTTAAAAATGTGGAGAACAGAAACAAATGTGGGGACATCTGGCAAGCAAACTGTGTCAAATAGAAAACAAAATAATGAAAATGCAAGCTAGCAGTATGTGACATCTGGAGAAAATTGCTACAGCAAAAAACGGGTTCATTCTAGCAAGAGAAGAAAACACAAAAAAACGATCTAAACGGAACACTATATAGAGAGTTTAGGTGACGAATGTGCCAGGTCCCAAACAAACGCGAGTTTTACCTGAACGAGTGCTCCCGTCCCATCGTTTTGACTGAGCATGCGCGGGTTTTTGGTCCGAGGCTTTTGTGTACTAACGAGCGGACATATCCGACGGACATGGGTGCGGCGTAAATATTTCAAAGCATGCTTTGAAATTTTTCCGCTGGAAAAATCCGGCCGAAACGGTCCGTTTGACCATACAAACGACCGGATCTTTCGGATGAAATGGTCCGTCGGACCAGTTTCAGCGGATTTATTCCCTCGTGTGTACAAGGCCTGAGAGGCTGCTGACCCCAAGAGAGTTGAGTTACCTGCTAATGGTCTTCATGCTCACCACTAAGGTTTTTGGTCTTACACACTAAACATATGGTTTTAAATAGTTTGCTTTTAAATACAAGCTAAGCTACATTTATGTATCCTATTTGGTAGTATTTCATATTAAGCTTATAAAAAGTTATACTGGGCATAAAAATGATTGCAAAATATTGGATGAACATTTTAAAAATCCTGCATGACTTAGGGCATCTGTTTGCCCTTGTACTTAGCAAACCTGACACTTATTGTGAACAGCCTATTGCAGCATGTCACTGTGTGTTAGCCTTGTTTAATATCTGTTAATGAAACAGCTATATCTGTAATAAACAGTGGGATCTTGGGAACACCATGTTGTTTGAAAATTATTTCCACTAATTAGGCAAATCAAATATGACTGCAGAACATAATACCAACAAAGCAAATGCAGACTTACCTGCATAGCAATGTCAAGGATATGTTTTCTAACACCCAATTAGTAAATAGACCTTTCAGCCTGATAGGCCCCTTGTAAAAGAGTGGGACGGCTTCATTACAGCAACAGCCTAATTAAAATGCAAAGCTTGCTGATCATTGCATAATTACACAATGTGGCTGTTTTATCTATCCATGTTAAAATCACTAAATCTAATATGTTTAACCCTCTGGGACATATGAAATAGTTGTAATACCCATACTTACAGCTTATTTCTGTTTCCAGAAAACCTCAAGGGGTTAATGATTCTGTTTTTCTTTAAAAGTCTGTAGAGAACTCTAATTTGCCATTTGACAAAACACAAACTAGCTTGTAACTGTTGTAGAGATAATTTGCTCCAAAGGGGCTGTTTTATACAAAACGTTGCATTCTTTTAATATTTACTGCCTTTTCAAACTGACTTCTGTGCTATAAAAATCTAGACATCAATGCTAATGTGTCTAATGCAGACTACAATAATTAACTCAAGTATTCTTTGCTACACTGCTTCAGATATTACATTGTTTGCCTGTGTAATTCCAGGCAAAACTTTTTAGTTGAAAGTTAACAGATGGGCACAAAAAAAAACCACATGTGTATCACCCAACAAGCATGAGTGTGAAAATTATTACACCATGTATTCAAATATCAGAACAGTCCAGCACATTGGTGTATATGCATAAACAGATTACATCAAGGAACTGTGGATATACACGTTAGAGCGTAAGGCCGCGTACACACGAGGAGAGATGTCCGCTGAAACTGGTCCGCAGGCCAGTTTTAGCGGACATGTTCGATCCTGTGTACAGCCTAGCGGACAGGTTTACAGCGGACAAAAGTTTCTAAGCATGCTTAGAAACTTGTCCACTGGAAACCTGTCCGTCGGACATGTCCGATGGTTAGTACGCCCAACCATCGGACCGAAATCCTGCTCATGCGTCGAATTGATTCGACGCATGCGTGGAAGCATTGAACTTCCTTATTTGAGCACGTCGGTGTGTTATACGTCACCGCATTCTCTGTCCGCGGGGATTTTGATCTGATGGTGTGTACACACATCAGAACAAAAGATCCCTTCAGACATGTCCGATGAAAACGGTCCGTCGGACCTGTCTCATCTGACATGTCTCCTCGTGTGTACGCGGCCTAATAGTTGGAGGATTTTATCACCCACATTCATGATTACACTGAAGTCCGATTTATGGAAACTATCGATTGGAGTTGTATGTGGTCATTCTATGCCTGGCGGTCACTCTGTGGCTAGTGACCTCTGGTGAGCATATTCACTTATCACTTGGGGTAAAGCACTTTTTGTTTGTTCAAGATAAGCGTACATTGCACTTTATAAGGCATGGTGTTGGAGAAATATTTCAATAGAAGATTTTTTATTATCACATTTTTTTGATCATTGCTGTTTACTGTTTTTGCATATACACCAATACTGGACTGTTCTGATATTTGAATACATGGTGTAATATTTTTCACACTCACGCTTCTTGGGTTATACACATGGTTTTTGCGCCCATCTGTTCACTTTCATATGTTTATTAGTTTTTCTATACATTTTTGGTGCAGCATTAGTACCATTTTTGATTATACTTGGCACCAGTTCTCATTTTCTTTCCTATAAAACTTTTTAGTTAGCTTGAGGGCTGAGGAAAAGTTAGGTTCTCTGTCAGGTTAGTGTCATCTATCTCTGGCCTAATTGGGGAGATTTACCTCCATTTACTTGTGACAACATTATCACTGGGACATAAAGTGAGGGCAAATCTCTGTGCGTAGTTGAGCACAGGCAATTGCATTAGGATGTGCACCCCAAAGCTCAAACACACATGCGCGTGTGTTTACAGATATATGGACCCGGCGTTGATCTCCCTGCCAGCACAGTGAAAGAGAAGTGTGTAAGCACTTCTCTTATGGTGGAACCAGTAGGAGGAAGATCTTAACCATCTCCCTGCTGGCATACAGACACATGCACACAAGGTGATTATGGTGTGCCCAGACACACCCAGCACACCCTGTGTGCACACCTATGTCTCTGTGTCTGGTATGCTGGTGACACCCCATATATACTTGGTCTCCACAAAAAGCACAGAGACAGACCATGATGAACTGAAAGAGACAATATTATTATGACAAACATCATCGGGAATGACATTCAGGAGGAAGAGCAATGAGATGTAGAACTCCCCTAACAGACTTTCTTTTGTTTTTCATCATCCCATCTTGTCCTCCTGATGTGGTTCCCGAATCCTGACAAATCCTGACAATCCTCACTGTCTCAACACGAGACAGTGAGATGCCCTTGTGTATATATATATATATATATATATATATATATATATATATATATATATAGATATATATATATATATATATATATAACACATTTCTTAACAGCGGTGTTCCTATGTATTTATATATTTATATGCATATTAATTCATTTATCTACTTTTATGTTTGTATTTATATACTATATATATATATACACACACGTTTTTTCATATATCTATATCCATATTTACATACATACTCATACATCAATATTAACATTTGTATTCCCAACGATCTATGCATTGTGGCCATCATGCTCATTCTGATGAACTTCCTTGTTTGGGCCATTTCTTTCTACAAAGTAATCTAGTCCAAACATAACACATGTCTTAGTTGATTTATATTTTATATCTATTCTGGGTTTAACACTCTCGCTATTTTATCTATATTTATCAACTTCACATGTTCTTATTTTTACATAACTTTCACTCACTTTATTTACGTAGAGAATTGTAATTCATATAATACATGTTTTCGGACATAATTTATTATTATATTTTTTACATCATCTCATATACATATCTTATTATACTGTATACATAGGGACTTCTGCATTATTTTTTATTTTTGATTCATTTAATCTGTTTTTCTCATTCTCAGGACTATTTCTGGAATGAGAATAACTATATGTGTTTTGTGGTCTTTTTAAACTTCAAATTACATTTTATATAGGTGTGTTTGCTCTCTCAACCATGCAATCTGGATCTGTCTAGGTTCACACTAGATACTAATAGGTAACTTGCTAATTGGATTGTTGATTGTGTTCCCAGCTGCTATCCTTTTTGTCATGTGACCTATAGTTGTATATATACTGGACATCCACTTTCTATGTTGTAAGCTATTAATAAGCACTAAAGTTTGGTGTAAAACGCATCAGCTTTTTACCCCGTCTGCTGTGGAATGCTTTTTGTGTGTTTTTTGATTTTAAAATAAAAGCAATTTATTTTTGGAGTGCGGCTGTCCAGAACGTTTTCCCTTCATTTTGCATTACACCTCCAAAGCCACGTTAGGGTAAAGCCCTCTGCACATGATCGGATATCTGATGGAATCTAATTTGATAGATTTTTTCGTCAGATATCGGATGAAGCTGACTTTCATCGATCTTGTCTACACACCATCAGTCAAAAATCCAGTCGTGCCAAAACGCAGTGACATACAACACTACGACGAGCCGGAAAAATTAAGTTCAATGCTTCCGAGCATGCATCGACTTGATTCTGAGCATGCATGGATTTTTGTCCAATGAAGTTCCACACAGATGATCAGATTTTTCTATTGTTTATTTATTCATAGGAAAAATTTAAAACATGTTCTATTTTATTTCACCGATGGAAAAAAACACACGATTGGTTTGTCCAATGAAAACAGTCCATTGGTCTGTTTTAAGGATGAGCTCCGTGTTCCGTATGTTCATCTAGAACATTGTCTGTTTGTACGTTCAACGAAATTCGAACAAAACAGGTCGTTTGCGCCAAATTCGAGTGACGCGCAATGGCCAATAATTCACTGCGGCATTGCGCGCTGATGATTGGCCAAACATGCACTATGACCCTGCATGCTTGGCCAATCACAGCACGCAAAAAACGGAGAGTAATAATTGGCCAAAGCCAGGGTGGCTTTGGCCAATTATGGCTCAGGGTTTTAGCACACGCCCCACACTATATAAGGCCACCTGCTGGGCGGCCTTGTGTAGTGTGTTGCGGTTGTTAATGAGAGCAGTCAGAGAGACAGAGAGATAGTCTTTTAATATAGCTAGACAGAGCAGGCAGGCAGGCTCGTCAGTTTAGCTTAACTTACAGTGTGTAGAGGATATATATAAATCCTAGGAGTTGTACATATATTTATACACTGTATAGCTTAGCTAGATCAGCTATTCCTAATTTACTGGCAGGCAGGTGATTGTGCTATTTAAAGACGTTATCACAGGTATAGACACCCAGCAGGTACAATATTTAAAGGAATTTTTCATTTAACCACTTAAGGACCGCCTACTGAACATTTACGTCAGCAGAATGACATGGCTGGGCACACCAACGTATATATACGTTGGTTTCTAGTACCCAGCCGTGGGTCACGGGCGGACCCGATCACCGCTGGAGTGTGGCGATCGGTCCCCGGAGCTGAAGAACGGGGAGAGCCGTCATCCCTGCATCGATCACGTCATCCCTGTTATAGGGGGACATGATCGATGACGTCACACCTACAGCCACACCGCCCTACAGTTGTAAACACACGCAGGGAACACACAAATCCTGCAGCGCTCCCTTGTGGTTAACTCCCAAACTGCAACTGTCATTTTCACAGTAAACAATGCAATTTAAATGCATTTTTTGCTGTGAAAATGACAATTGTCCCAAAAATGTGTCAAAATTGTCTGAAGTGTCCGCCATAATGTCGCAGTCACAAAAAAAAATCGCTGATCGCCGCAATAAGTAGTAAGAAAAAAAAATTAATAAAAATGCAATAAAACTATCCCTTATTTTGTAAACGCTATAAATTTTGCGAAAACCAACCGATAAATGCTTATTGCGATTTTTATTTACCAAAAATAGGTAGAAGAATACGTATCGGCCTAAATTGAGGAAAAAAAAATATATATATATATATATATATATATATATATATATATTTTGGGGGGATATTTATTATAGCAAAAAGTAAAAAATATTGACTTTTTTTCAAAATTGTCTCTCTATTTTTGTTTATAGCGCAAAAAATAAAAACCGCAGAGGTGATCAAATACCACCAAAAGAAAGCTCTATTTGTGGGGAAAAAAGGACGCCAATTTTGTTTGGGAGCCACGTCGCACGACCGCGCAATTGTTAGTTAAAACGACGCAGTGCCGAATCGCAAAAAGGGGCAAGGTCCTTTAGCAGCATTTTGGTCCAGGTCTTAAGTGGTTAAGCATCATTAAAATCACTGCTCCTGGAGCAGTGATTTTAATAATGTTTAAATAAAAATAAAAAAATTCCTTTAAATATTGTACCTGCTGGGTGTCTATAGTTTGACTGTGAAAAAGTCTTTGAGACCCCGGGTCTTGCCTGACGGAACATGTATCAATGGAAAAAAGTCCTGCTCCTGAAAAAAACAACCGTTTTTTATCTTTTTTCCATTGATACATGTTCCCTGGGGAAAGACCCAGGTTCTCAAAGATGTTTTCCAACAATAACTTGAATATTGGTCTTTAAAATGATCGTTTTTTTATTTGAACGTTCGAGTCCCATAGACTTCAATGGGGTTCTAAATGTTCGCGCAACCGGTCCGTCGGTTCGACGGTTCTGGTGCGAACCGAACGCAGGGGTGTTCACGGCTTAAGAGTTTCTCAAAGTTGACGATGTGATCATATTTTAGCTAGTAGTGGACAAAAATGTATCTTGTATAGTAAGCCTGTATCTGGTGTTAATTTAACCCCCAGATATTTAAAAAAAAGCCTTAACCCATTTAAACCGATAATGGCCTTGTAGCTTTTCGACACACTCTATAGGGAGGAGGATACTCATTGCCTCACTTTTAAGGTCATTTATAGAAAAATTAGAAAGATCCTTATACTGGGAAAAACATTGGAATAGATGTGGTAGCGAGACCTCTGGATCAGTGAGAAAAAATATAAGATCACCTGCAAATGCAACGATTTTATGCTCCATGCTTGAGACCTGTATTCCACCGATCAAGGGGTCTGATCTAACTTTAAAGAGAAAAGGTTTTAGAGTTGACATGAAAATGAATGGGGAAAGAGGGCAGCCTTGTCTCGTCCCATTGGACAAAGAGGAGAACTCTGATCAGGCCCCGTTCACCAACACAGTGGCTGTAGGGCCAGTGTATAATACCTGAATTCAGGACTGCATTCGTAGCCCCAGGCCTATATGTCTAAGGCCCCATACACACGAGCGGACAGATTTGTTCAAATCTGTCCGTCCGACAGATTTGAACAAATCTGTCTGCTGGGATTTTGGTTTGCTCGCGTGTACACACGAGCAAACCAAAATCCCCGCCAGCAGACAGCGCGCTGACGTGTCGGTGACGTGGCGGTGACGTTGACGCCGCCACGTCACCGCACCAGGAAGTAAAACACTTCCGCGCATGCGCCGAATCCATTCGGCGGCGGTGCGGCGGCGGAGCGGGACGACATGTCTGCTGGTAAGTGTACTAACCAGCAGACATGTCAGGCGGACAGATTCCCACCGGATAGATTTCAAAGCATGCTTTGAAATCTGTCGGGTGGACAAATCTGTCCGCTAGCCCATACACACGATCGGAGATGTCTGCTGAAACGGTCCATCGGACCGTTTTCAGCGCACAAATTCGATCGTGTGTACGAGGCCTAAGGGTGGATCGTAAGAACTACCAGTCTACCCAATCAAAGGCTCTTTCGGCATCTGGTGATAAAAGCAAAAACGGTCGGGCCTCCGATTGGGCGGAGTGGATCAGATCTATTGCCCATATAGTGTTGTCCATGGCCTGTCTCTGGAGGATAAAAACTGCTTTAAAAAAAAAAGAAACATTTCCTAGTGTAGCGCTACCCCCTCAGGAGCCGCTGGTTGTTGTTTGAGATCGGCATATTAAGTTACCTTGTGATGTGTCCAGGGGTAGTAGCAGTGAGTAGTAGCAGTGAGCGAATGTCCAGTCACCAAATGGATTTTCAAATGCTTTATTCCAGGGCCCAACAACGGCCAACATCAACAGGAGATAGGAAAGGTTGATGAAGCAATAGAGAACACTGCGGTATCAGGTCTGGATATAACACAGAGCAGTCTCGCTCTCGGTAGTAGTAGATACAGTTCGTCGCCACTCAAGAGGAGTGGGTGAAGTGCCTCCGGACAGACTCCTGTTATAAGCCTGGCAGCCGGAATGTCACTTTTTAAATTGCTGGAAGGAACAGGTCTCTATGACAGACCTGGCACGGGCCTCTGCCACAGGCTTAGTACTTCAGTACTCAAGAGAACAATTCGGATTGAGCGAATCCTCCCAGTAAATGCAATGAAAGGGTCACCGGTTGACAGCCGACATGTACCTGTCAATTGCAGTAACTAGATCCCCGATGGTTCGTTCAAGCCCTCTTGGATAACCTGCCTCTGGGTTCTCCTCAAGCCGATCCCCCACCTAACGGCATACAGCCTGGGATCTTCTCAGTAAGGTTGGGGACCTAGTAAGTCACTGGGGCCCCCATCGACATTCGAATGGGCCTCCATGGGATAGGTGGTTCTGGCCAGGTGGGCCATGCGAACGGGGTCCGTGGATGCACGCACCCTGAAGGTGGATGCCGCACCTGGAACGTGGATCCCGCTCAGAGAAGAGGAACCGACCCAGAACACGCGGCAGCTGCCACAGATATACCCCTCCCCAGCATGCCCAGCGAGGGAAGAACTCCTCCAATTGGCTGCTGGGTAAAAGTGGCTTCGTCAGAACCCCTCTAGCGCCAACTGCCTACAGGACATTTCTGAAACAGCAGCAGCCTGCAATGTAACAAAAAAGGAATGGGAGCAAAGTAACTCTCCCATTCACCCACTAACTTTAGCGCAGTGCCCGCACTATAAGTAAGGGGGCGCTACACTAGATAGGGTCCACCTAAAAATCAATACCTGAACCTCATCCAAGCATACTACCTGACTGACTAGGAAAGGGAGGGGCAGAAAGCATGCACACCCTAAGAACCTAGCTGCATGCTCTCAGCAAGGGGAGAGTATCTTGCAAAGCTTCTTGTCCCTATGTTGATACCATACATCAAGTCCTTTAAATATAATTAATATCCCTTGATTTAAAAAAAAAATAATGTCCCACAATATTCATAACACAATATCACCTGAAGTACTGGTAAATATCCCAATGTTCCTCTCTTACCCATAATCTATTGTGACTGATATTTGCTTAGTTGGTTGATAAATGTAAACTAACCAGCTGGGGTGCTTGCTTTCAATATTATTATCATTACAGGATAAGTGTAATTTTTTTAAGATCCCCCTCGAAAATCTATACGACACCCTTATTGTGGATTCTATTGTGGATGATGAGAAGTTCAGTATCAAACAGCCCAATGTAAAGAAACAGAATTGTAAAGCTATTCACCAAGGCCACTATGGGATGTGTTGGCAAGGGACAGGCCCCCTAAATAACTCAGGGTCAGTCCAGCTTTGGAAGATGGAGATGGAGTGTTAGGAGGCTAGAGACCCTTGAGGGTAGCCCCCTAGTCTGGAGAGGGGTTACCTCAGTTCTGGGAGCTCAGGTGAGGAAGGGACCCTCTTCATGACACAGGAGCAGGTGTGAGGACAGCGGGAGGAGTACACTGCTGGTCAAGAATGCTAAAGAAAGAGGTAGCTGCAGACAGGTGGGCTGGCAGTGCCTGAAGTGGTGGTGCTGAGATCAGTAGCCACACAGAAGGACAGCTGGGCACTAAGACTTTGCTACACAGCCAAAAGGGGCCCACGGTCCCTGCCTGTAAAGGACATTTACTACTAAACTGACTGAGCCTTATGCCGCGTACACACGATCAAACGTCATTTAAAATGATCGTGTGTGGGCAAAACGTCGTTTTATGTCTTCAAAAAAACGACCACAAAAAAATCAAACATGTTTGAATTTTTTGTGTCGTTTTTCAAAATGTCATTTTTTGTGTCATAAAAAGTGATCGTGTGTGGGCAAAACGACGTTGAAAACAACGTTTTTAAACCCGCGCCTGCTCAGAAGCAAGTTATGAGACAGAGCTTCAATGGAACAGAGTGCCGTCGAACGTGGTGTACGTCACCACGCTTTGCTAGAGCATTTTGGAAAAACGATGGTGTGTATGCAACGTCGTTTTGGAAAATGAAGTTTGAAAAACTTCGTTTTGTTTCGTCACATAAAACGTTGTTTTTTTTCATCACAAAAAGTGATCGTGTGTACGCGACATTATAGTCAGATTACATTCCAGTGTGCCAACTGGTCCTGGAAGTTGTAGTGCTTCATGCAAGTGTTGTGCTGCAGGAAGCTGGGGAGTGTAGTTTGTACATAAGAAGTTGTCCCTGGAAAGTTCTACTAAAATCAAGTGGGCATCCCATATTACCCTTTTCCCCATCCAAGTTAAACACCCTAATAAAAATACAAAACAAAGCACTGGACTGTTACTTGCCTCAAGTGTGCTGTGAAAATGTGGTGTGCCTGGCTGTGCAGGGTGGGGATCCCTTTACACTTGCAGCTCTTCAAGGGGTGCTCTACATTATGATAAACTTTATAATTACATTTTGGCCCCAGTGATTTTTTACATTCATCATACAGTATATATACTGTATGATGGACCCGACAAGCAAAGATGGATCCGAGAAGAGGAGGATCCGGGCTGCTCTGTGCAAAACCAACTGCAGGAGGAGTTCTTTTTTAAACAAGACTTTGAATTGACTTTGAATTGACGTGCGGATGACCCCGCCCCTCTGTTGTAACGGCGTAACATCAGAGGGGGGCAGGGTCACCTGCACGTCACTGGGAATGCCTGGGCTTTCTCTTGCGTCAGAGGGGGAAGGGGTCCCGTGACACCTACATAAGAGTTGTCACTGCTGAACCAGCGTCATTTGCCGGGCTGTCTCCGGTGCATGCGTGCGCTGGATGGACATCTCATCGCTGGATCCTGGACCTGGATGAAGAGGAGATCATCTCATCGCTGGACCCGTCGCAGGATACCGACAGCATTGGAGAGGAGACCGAGAGTGGATTACCACCGCTGGAATTTTTTTTATTTTTTATAAAAGACTTTCCCAATGGTGTCTGTGTTTTATTTTTTTATTTGATTTTTTACCATTGTTTACACTTTCTTTGTGAAATGGTAGAGGTACAATGTACCCCATTACCAATTCACATAGGGGGCGGGATCTGGGGGACCCCTTTGTTAATCTTCCAGATTCCGATAAGCCCCCCTGCACGCAGACCCCCACAACCACCGGCAAGGGTTGTGGGGAGGAGGCCCTTTTCCTCCATCAACATGGGGACATGGTGCTTTGAGGGGTCACAGACCCCCAAAGCATCCTCCCAATGTTGAGGGCATGTGGCCTAGTATGGTTCAGGAGGGGGGGGCGCTCTCACCCCCCCCCCCCATTTTTTCGTGCGGCTTGCCAGGTTGCGTGCTCGGATGAAGGGTCTGGTGTGGATTTTTGGGGGAACTCCACGCCATTAAAACAAAAAAAAATTGGGGTGGAGTTCCCCTTAAAATCAATGGAAAAAAGAACAGAAGCTAAAAAACTTAAAAGCTAAAAATGTTAATAAAAATATTAGATATGTGGTCCCAATGTGAATAAAAACCAAGTGTATCTGTGAAAGTAAGAAAGCTGCAACCTGCTGATAAACCAACAGTGAAAACACTAGGAAAAAAATGGTTGTGCTAACTCTAGTAGGTCTGCACAACGTATGAACACAAATTAATAGTTATCACTTAGTGCATATAAATCTGTGAAATCTCAAAATTGCACATAGTAATCCAATGAACAAATGAATGAACCTACAAAAAACACTTATGATAGTCCAATGAGCTGGTTATATGGTATAGATGGAGCGAATAGGTAATAATAAACCTAGTGAGTCCAAAAAAACATAATAAAAAATAAAATATAAAGTTGGTGTGAAGATGGTATAATTAACTCCAAACTTGGAACACCCATGTGAAAAAAAGTCTCTTTCATATACTGTGATTGCTTCACAAAAGAACTTGTTTGATGTGATCCACCACCGAAAGAAATGTCTGCTTATCGGATCTTATTGACCCCCCATTACAGAGGGTCAAAGACAGCCTTGAGATAATACAGCTCAATCTCCTCCAGCCGAATCCAAAAGATGGTGAATCAGGTCGACACACAGGTCATGCCACAGCTCTGCGAGCCAACCGCCACCGTTATCCTCCATCTATAATTCACTCTCATCCAGGTTGGAAGAAAAAAAAAGGGGAATAGATATTTAAGGGGAACCCCACATCATTTTTTTTATTTGACGCAGGGTTCCCCCTAATAGCCATACCAGATCTGAAGGGCCTGGTAATTGAATTTGGAGGGACCCCCGCACTTTTTTTAATTTATTTTTTATGAAAGACTTTTCTCTGTATTACTGGCAGCCGACAATTCATTATATGAGTGATTTTACAATTCATTATATGAGTGATTTTAAATTACTTTTTTTCCCTTCAGAAATGACACTTTGTGCAGGGACAGTTCTAAGCATGGGAAACAAGCACTATTTCACAGGCATACTTTACACCCCCCAGGTACGAAAGTTAAAGTAATATTTCACTTTTATTGTTTCACTTTAGGTATTATTAAAATCACTGGTCCCGAAAAAAAGGCAGTTTTAAAAAAAAAAAAAAATTGCATTGATACATGTCCCCTGGGGCAGGACCCAGGTCCCCAGACAATAACTTGCATATTAGCCTTTAAAATTAACACTATCTTTGGGGAGATAAACCCAGTAAACACTTATAGAAACATTCAAGTCCCATACACTTTAACAGGGTTTCTAAAGTTCAAACTAACTTTTGGTTTGTTCGTAGGTTCTGGTGTCATCCCTACTGCTGACTTATTTTTTCACACTGGGGGGGGGGTAACGTTAATATCCCAATTCCTCTTATTAGGCTGCTGGAATTCTCTCCATCCCATTAACCTTCTGTCGGTACTAAGTTCAGACAATGGACTGGACTTAGTATAAAAAGAATATACAGTATATATACTATATTATTAAAAGTATTGGCACACCTGCCTTTACGCGCACATGAACTTCAATTGCATCCCAGTCTATAACAGCTTCAACTCTTCTGGGAAGGTTGTCTACAAGGTTTAGGTATGTCTATAACCATTCTTCCAGAAGCATATTTGTGAGGTCAAGCACTGATGTAGACAAGGGGCCAGATTCACATACATTTGCGGCGGCGTAGAGTAAGGCATTTACACTACGCCGCCGCAACTTACTAGAGCAAGTGCTTAATTCACAAAGCACTTACCTGTAAAGTTGCGGCGGCGTAGCGAAAATCCCCCGGCGCAAGCTCGTGTAATTCAAATGAGCCGGGTAGGGGGCGTAGAGCATTTAAATTAGGCGCGTTTCCGCGCCGAACGTACTGCGCATGCGCCGTCCCAAAAACTTCCCGACGTGCATTGCGCAAAATGACGTCGCAAGGACATCATGTGTTTTCGACGTGTACGTAAATGGCATCCAGCCCCATTCACGGACGACTTACGCAAACGACGTTAATACTTAACATAGGATACGCCACCTAGGGGGCATGTTTTTCTTTACGCCGCGTATCTCTTACGGAAACGTTGTTAAGTCACTGCGTCGGGCCCGCGTACGATCGTGACTTGGCGTATCTCGCTGATTTACATATTCTCGGCGTAAATCAGTGGGAACGCCCCTAGTGGCCATTTTAAAATTCCAGTTCCGATACGACGGCGAAATACAATTACGCCGCTCATATCTGAACTCAATCCCGGCGTATCTTGTTTTCTGAATACAGAAAACAGATACAACAGCGTAGGTTAGAAGTTACGCGGCTTATCTACAGGTAAGCCACGTAACTTCTACCTGAATCTGGCCCAAGAAGGCCTGGTTCGCAGTCTGCTCCCTAATTCATCCCAAAGCCAAGTTCTTTCACCCAAAACTCACTCATCCATGTCTTTATGGACCTTGCTTTGTTCACTTGTCCAAATAATTTGGTGGAGGGGGATTATGGTGTGGGGCTGTTCTTCAAGGGTTGGTCTTGGCCCCTTAGTTCCAGTGATGGAAACTCTTAAGGCGCATCATTGCACAAGGCAAAGTCCATAGAGACCTGGATAAGCAAGTTTGATAATAATAGTGCAACTACGAATTTATGGATTAAACAGAACAGTGAAGATTTATATTTGGAGTGCGGCTTTTCTGTCAGTACCCTGTAAGCAGACAAGGTTCTCATTTATTCAGGTCAATCAATAAATCAAGGTAACTGGACTTGCTGTATTTTTCCTGAAGATGTTTTTCTGGTCATCCGACAAAATTTCTCAATTCAGAATGACTTGGACAAAAAATATTTGGGAATGGAAGGTGGATGCAAGAGGTTTATCTGCTTTGTATTAAATCGATGATGCGCTTGAAATTTTATAAAAAATAATAATAATGCTTTATTTGAATTTTTTTTTTTTTAACTCACTATATTAAAATGGGAGTGGGAGTGGTATTCAGAATGTTATCTATGTTATATATATTTTTTTTAAGTACTTTCCAAGTCAATATTACAAAAATATCAGAAAAAAATATATGTTGGAATGCCTTTATTAGACGTAATTTTTTTTTTAGAAAAACATATTTTAAAAATATATTTTCCAGTATATGTCTTTGGAAAATATATTTAACCACTTAAGGACTCCTTCACGCCAATATACTGTACGTTAGCAGAATGGCACGGTTGCCCTTTAAGCCCAGCCGTGGGGTCGCACGCAACCCGGTCCGTAACTCCGTGACCCACGGACCCAGTCGCCACTGGAGTCCCGCGATTGGTCCCCGGAGCTGAAGAACGGGGAGAGCTGTGTGTAAACAAAGCTTGCCCATTCTTCACTGTGACGGCGTCATTGATCGTGTCTTCCCTTTTATAGGGAAACACAATCAATGAAGTCACCCCTACAGCCACACCCCCCTACAGTTAGAAACAGAGATGAGGTCACACTTAACCCTTTCAGCGCCCCCTTGTGGTTAACTTTTAAACTGCAATTGTCATTTTCACAGTAAACAATGCATTTTTAATGCATTTTTTGCTGTGAAAATGACAATGGTCTCAAAAATGTGTCAAATTGTCCGAAGTGTCCACCATAACATCGCAGTCATGAAAAAAATTGCTGATCGCCGATATTAGTAGTAAAAAAAAAAATATATATAAAAATGCAATAAAACTATCCCCTACTTTGTAAATGCTATAAATTTTGCGCAAACCAAACGATAAACGCTTATTGCGATTTTTTTTTACCACAAATAGGTAGAAGAATACGTATCGGCCTAAACTGAGGAAAAAAAATGTTTTATATATTTTTGGGGGATATTTATTATAGTAAAAAATATAGCATTTTTTTCAAAATTGACACTCTATTTTTGTTTATAGCGCAAAAAATAAAAACCGCAGGGGTGATAAAATACTACCAAAAGAAAGCTCTATCTGTGGGGAAAAAAGAACGCCAATTTTGTTTGGGAGCCACGTCGCACGACCGCACAATTGTCAGTTAAAGCGACGCAGTGCCGAATCGCAAAAACTGGCCAGGTCCTTTAGCTGCCTAAAGGTCCGGGTCTTAAGTGGTTAAATTATATTTTTGAAATGCATTTAGTATATTTAAAAATCTATGTTTAAATGCATTATTTTTAGATGTTCAAAAATATCTGGAAAATATATTTTC
This sequence comes from Rana kukunoris, assembly GCA_029574335.1. Lineage (NCBI taxonomy): Eukaryota > Metazoa > Chordata > Amphibia > Anura > Ranidae > Rana > Rana kukunoris. The sequence goes on from CM056059.1 coordinate 246,594,056, forward strand.
AAATATATGCCTTTGGAAAATAGATTTTAATTAAAATGTTTGGAATACAAGTAACCATGTATTAGCAGAGGCCAATATACTGTAAATATATGTCACATATATATACATTTTTTAATACATATATTGGATATATATTTTCCTTCCATATGGGTTGTGTCTTCCTTACAACAGTGTGCCCCCTGCCTTACATTACTGTGCTCCCCTTTACCTATCATCAGTGTGCACCCCCTACATCAATGTATATCAGGGTCCTTCTTTACATCAATGTGCCCCCTCCTTACACAGATTGCCCCTTTCTTGCATCAGTGTGCTCTCCTCCTTACATCAGTGTGCCCCCTCCTTACATAAGCCTGCCCCCCCCCCCTACATCAATGTGCCTATGCCCCTCCTTACTTCAGTGTGTCCACTCCTCCTTTCGTTAGTGTTCCCCCTCCTCCTTTCATCAGTGCGCCTTCTTCTCCTTACATCAGTATGCCACCCTCCTATTTACATCAGTATGCCTCCCCCTCTTTTTTTTTAACAGAGATCTTTTATTGAAAGACAAAACAAAATGACATCAGCACACGGTCATGATAACCCAGTTAGGCACAAAGGAAAACAAACAGGGGGCCACTGAAGAGCTAACAGGGAACAAGGTCCCTAACCACAGCACACATGTAAGGGGAGGGGCAAAAACATCCAAACCCCATTCTTTACCACAATGGATAGACCATAAGTTATACAGGTGTTATGCCCCCTCCATAGACCATAAAAAGAGTGTGAGAAGAGGGTACCTAAGAGAGGAGGAGGGAACAGGGGGGTGAATAAAAGGGGGCATCCGTTACATAAGCAAGAGCAGCACCTAGACAGGTCCGCCAGGTGCAGTCAACCCCTAGCATCTATCCACTCAGACCAGACCTTATTAAACTTTGCAGGGCACTGTCTACTCTCATAGGTGATCCTGTAGAGAGGCAATACTTTATTCACAGAAAGGGTCCAGGACTCCACAGTAGGCGGAGCCGCTGCCTTCCATTTAAGAAAAAATTCTCTCCTGGCATAGAATAGGGAAAAAGTGAGAAACAACTTGGTATATCTGTCCCCCTGGACCTCCTCCAAATGGCTCAAGAGAAGGACCAGGGGATCCATGGGAACCCGCTGTCAGGATATTGCGCCCAGGACCTCAGCCACTTAACACCAGTAAGGCTGAATCTCCGGACACGACCAGACCATGTGCCAAAAAGAGCCCAGCTCAACCCGGCAACACGGCAGAGGGGGTTTCTCTGGGGGAACATCCGGGCTAGTCTTTGGGGGGGTATAATAGGCCCTATGTAGGAACTTAATCTGGATAAACCTGTCCCTAGCTGCTATAAGTGACTGGATGAATGTGGAAACACACTCCTCCCACTTCTTATCATCCAAGTCAGGTATGTCAGCCTTCCACTTCTCAAAGGTGCGAGTCAAGCCAGTGTCATGAGCTACTGTCAGATAGAGGTAAAGGGTGGAGAGAGGTCGCCCCATAGTGTGTAACGTCAAGAGCCGCTCGACTGAGTCCGACTCCAATGTAAGCCTATCCGGGAACTGGGCCCCAAAGGCGTGCCTGAACTGCCAGTACCTGAACGTCCATCGTGGCGGCAATGAGTATCCGGCTCTCAGATCCTGGAAGGTCATGAGAGCACCATTGCTAACAATGTATTTAAGGGTAGTAATCCCCTTCTCAGCCCACACCAAGGGGTCGGGGAGGGAGTGGAAATGAGGCAACAAAGGATTGCTCCACAATGGCATATGAGGGCAGACATAACCCTCTAAATGCAAGGTTGCTGAGGGCGGCGTACGAACCTAAGATATCGGTCTCCAATGTGACCACCGGGTTTTGTCTAGGTTGGGCGAACCACCACCAGACAGTGACCAATACGGCCGCCCAATAGTACAGTTGGAAGTTGGGGAGCGCCAAGCCTCCACCAGAGAGGGGCAAAAATAAAATTTTCTTGGCAATCCTGGGAACCCTGCCCGCCCACACAAAGGTCCCCAACTGGCCGTCCAGCTTTTTGAAAAAATCCCTGGAAAGATGAACCGGGGTATTCCTTATGCAATGCATAAATTTGGGCAGGAGCACCATTTTCAGCAGATTGATCCTACCTACCGAGGTCAGAGGGAGCGAACTCCACGCCGCACACCTAGAGGTGACCTGTCGCAGTAAAGGATGGAGATTGCGGGCCACAAAGACCCCCAGCTTCGCAGTGACCTTAATTCTATTTGATATTTGATTTCCTTCACCCATTTAAGCTGGGTCTGGAGGTTAGAATCAGTAGGGGAGGGATGGAGTGAGAAGAGTTCCGATTTGTACCAATTAATGCGGACTCCAGAGAATCCAGCAAACGATCAAATTGGGCCAGGGCCTTGCTGAGGGAGGACGACGAGTCGGCCAGGTAAAGCATAGAGAGAAATGTTTTCATGAATTTCTCCAACCCTTATCCCCTGTATCTCCCTATCTGCTCTAATAAGGGTAGCCAAGGGTTCCATAGCCAGAGCGAACAGACCCGGAGGGAGGGAACAGCCCTGCCTCGTACCATGACCCAGGGGCACAGGGAGGGGTCCTTACCCGGCTTCAGGATCACAACAAAAACTGCATCGCCCATGGATGTGGGGAGGGAGTGCAAGCGCCCAGCGGCCACCAGCATCTCCCGCAGCCTAACGTCAGAGTATTGCTTATAGAGTTCTACAGGCAGACCGTCAGGGCCAGGTGTCTTGCCCGGTTGCATATCCTTGAGTGCCTGGAGTATTTTGTCCAAAGAAATAGGTCTGTCAAGGGCGTCTCTGTACTTGTCAGTCAGGACAGGAGCATCAACCTCGTCAAGGTAGGCAGTAAGTTCGTCATCCCTGAAGGTCACCTGTGATGTGTATAGCCTTTGATAGTACTGGGCAAAAGTACGGCTAATCTCCTCTGGGGTATAAAGGGTACTACCGTCCGAACCAATAATATGAGGGACGGGCACGCCACCCAACCGCTCCCTAGAGAGCCATGCGAGGAGCCTGCCCGATCTCTTCCCCTGCTCAAATATACGTTTTTTCTGAGTCAGGGAAGTGCGAAGGGACAGAACCTCTCTAGTCAGAGACTGCAGTCTAATGTAATGTTGGAGGTCTCGAGAACAAACATATAGTGCCTCCTGCGCAGCGGCAGCATCTTCAGCTGCAACCAACGCAGAGCGCCTCTCCCGTCTAACCCGGGCTATAATGGTCTGGTATTGCCCTCTAGTGTAAGTCTTGAAAGTGTCCCAGAAACCATCCAACACCCCCGTAAACTGAGACTCTACATCTCGATCCTAGATCCAGAACCTCGAGAGCCGCCACAGCCTATTCTCTATTTCTTAAGAGCTAAGGTTCTACTACCAACAAGGTGGGTTTCCTGCAGGATGCAGATGTGTGGACTGTAGGTCTTAAGAAATTGGAACACCAGTGATCTCTTAACCAGAGAATTGAGGCCCTTGGTGTTCCAAGGACATAATGTTAAGCACCTACATGGCGGTCAGTAAGAGCAGGGTGTGTAGGATGAGGGAAGTGGAACCCCAAGGGACCTGGCACGCAGACCCAGGACAGATCAAGCAATTCAATAAAACATCTAAACATAAACTCTAAGAAAAAAAAAACAAAGGAAAAAAAAGGGGAAAAAAACACATTCCCAAAACAGCCCGTAACGGGCAAAATTCCCCCCCCCCCACCCTGCTCATTCCCCCAAAACTGGGAAGAGCTTCCATTCCCCAGTCCCAAATCAGCACGCTGGCTTCAAAGGGGGTAGCTGTGCAAGTGGCGAGCCAGGGCCCACCGGTCCTAGTCCGGGGGGTGTTTGCTTGAGCCTGAAGCCTCTCCGCTCCCGGATTCTCCAAGGGGCATGGGAGGCAGGTGGGGCAAAATAATAAAGTACTAGCTCAAGTCAAGGGGCCAAATAGTTCACCATACCCCACTGCCAGGATAATGAGATCCCGCAGTCGTGTGCCGCCTCTATACTGTTGGCTGGGGGCACATACTGCACATTACATACAGAAGCATCCTAAGGTGGTCTCCTGAAGTGGTCAGGGGCTCAAAACTTATGTTGCAAAAAGAAGTAAAAAAAAAACAAGAGAACAACAATCCAAAACAGAGTCCTCTCCAGAACGAAAGCACCCAGCATGAAGGACTCCAGAAGGAGGCCAGGGCCCCTCCCGCACCCCCATTGAAGGTCCCCGAAGTGAAGGCTCCCAGGTCCAAAGTACTGTTCCTCGGGGGGAGGAAAAAGTCCTGTGCCTACCAGCGCACATGGGGGGGAACAGGGGAGAAAACCGCTGAAGGGGGACTCAGGGACGGGCAACAGGCCAACAAAAAAGGGGGGAGCTGGGGTCCGCAACCTTTACAGGGAGAGCATACCAAAAGAAAAGGTATTTACATATTACCGAGTCAGCGATGAGGTGGCAGAGTGTCAAGCCAGTCAGAGGCCTCTCTTGGCGTGTTGAAGAAACTAAGGGACTCTCCATCCTGGACCCGGAGTCTGGCTGGAAACAGAACACTGTATTTGATATTGCGGGCTCCGAGGGCACCCTTGACCTGATCGAAGAACTTGCATTGCCTCTGGGTTTCAACAGAATAAATTGGGAAAGATCATCAGCCTGGAATTTTGATAGCGAATCTCCCCCAGCTGTCTGGAAGCACGGAGAACCTCATCCCTGTCGTTGAGCATGCGGAGTATGAAGGTCCTCGGTGGGGGGGCTACCGGGGGTCCCGGCTTAGAGGGAAACCCGGTGCGCCCTCTCAGCACTGTAGTGGGGAGAGAAGTGCGCGTCAGGGAGGAGGGAGCACAACATATCCTCAATGAAGGCCGTCGGATCCCTGCCCTCAACCCCCTCAGGAAGGCAGATGATGCGCAGATTATTCCTCCTGTTCCTATTCTGGGCGTCCTCCACCCTAAACTCCAAGGCCTTCACTTTGGTGTGGAGTGTGCGAAGGGACCCTGTGTGTTCCATGGAGTCATCCTCCTGCAGCCCAATGCGCTGCTCTGTCTCCGTGACTTGGGAACGGAGCTTGTCAATGTCCTGACGGATGAGGCCCACATCTAGCTGCACCTCCTCTATCTTGGCCATTAGGGTGGACTGCCACGTAGCTATGGCTGCCATAACCTCAGAGAGCCAGGACGGCCTAGGGTCTGGAGGATCTGCGGCTGGCCGAGAGGCCATGTGTGAGGAGCGCGTGGCTCCACGTGGAGGGCTGGAGGTCGCAGGGATTCCTCCGTCAGCGGGGGGAATTTCAGCCTCTTTCCCTTACCGGACCTTGCAGGGGTATTCCCCTGCCTCATCCAAATGACAGCAGGCGGGTCGGCGAAAGGCGGCAGACCATGGGAACGAGTGGCAAGGAAGAAGCCTCCGGAGCTCATGGAGAGTGCGACCGCTCACGTCGCCATCTTGGACACGCCCCTGCCTCCCCCTCTTTACATTAGTGTGCCCCCCTACTTTAAATTCCCCCCTTAAATCAGAGTCCTACTTTACATCAATGCACCCCCTCCTTTCATTAGTGTGCCCCCTCTTTACACAGAGTTCCCCTTACTTACATCATTGTGCCCCTCCTTAAGTGTACCCCTTTTATATCAATGTGCCTGTGCCCCTCCTTAGATAAGTGTGCACCCTCCCCCTTTCATCAGTGTGCCCCCTCCTTACATCAGTGTGCCCCCTCCTCTTTAACATCAGTGTACCCCCCTCTTTACACAGAGTGTCCCTTTCTTACATGAGTGTGCCTCCCGCCTTGCATAAGTGTGCCTCCTTTACATCAATGTGCCTTACATCCAGGGCCACTGTTAGGAATCATGGGGCCCCATACAGCCTACCTGACGCCCCCCCCCCCCACACACACACACACCTGACAGTATTCTAAACAATATTTCACAAAAAATACATTATTAATGGACAAAAATGCCTCCCTCATCGGCTCCTGGTACACAATCACCCACATCTCCCCTTCCAGCACAAATCTTCTTTCTTCAATCCCTCTCCTAGGACACATTCCCACAAATCCCTCCTCCTAGCACAACCCCCGGGGCTGGCCAGGTTCATTATCCCTCCATGTCTCTCACCCAGCAGCTAAAAGCCAAAGGGAGGGACAGGGGGAGAAACCTGGGTGAGAGACACAGAGAGCATTGTTCTCCACCAACCCTCTTGCTGTCTGGGCCCCTCTGTGTGCCGGGGTCCCCTACAGGAGGGCTTGTAGTCCCCCCTATCAGCGGCCCTGCTTACATGAGTGCCCCCCTACATCAGTGTACTTTCTAATATTAGAGTCCTTCATTACATCAATGTGTCCCTTTCCTTACATTGATGCGCCCCCTTTTTATATCAGTGTGCTGCTCTTTACACAAAGTGCCCTCCTCCTTACATCAGTATACCACCTCCTTTCATCAGTCTGTCTGACGCCATGGGGGTTTCCTGCAGTTTCTCTGTGGCATTACGGGTGATCCTGCCCCCTCTGACACATCAAACCCCCGTTGTGTCAGAAGGGGTGGGGTCACCCGTGACGCCACGGGGAGACCCATCGGCAGCCACCATTGCATCAGAGGGGGGCAGGATCACCCGTCCACGTCACGGGTGGCCCCACTCTCGGTTATAAAGAGCTGTCAGATGGGTCACGTGTCATTCGGCCGGGTGCCTCCTAAGAACTTGTAGAAGGATTACGGCACTGGATTTTTTTTTATTAAAGGACTTGTCCCAACTTTGTGTGTGTTTTTTTTCTCACTTTTCGGTGAAATGGTAGGGGTACAATGTACCCTGTTATCAATTCACATAGGGGGCGGGATCTGGAGGTCCCCATTTTTTGCCGTAGGGTTCCCCTTAATATCCATACCAGACTTGAAGGGCCTGGTAATGGAGTTTGGGGGGACCCCCATGCATTTTTTATTTTTTTGGTTCGGGGTTCCCTTTAATAATAATACCAGGCCCAAAGCGCCTGGTAATGGACTAAGGGGTACCCATGCTTTTTTTTTATTACTTTTATCTGTATTGCCAGGACTTATTGTCTATATAGTGTATACTACAAAAAAAATGCAGTGCACCAGAAAAGTTGGCAATACTATGCCAAAATATAAATATATAAATATGGAATATAAAAAATGTTTCCATAGTGGCCAGGCTCAAGGTTGCCAAACAAAAAAGCACTAAACCAAATTGATCTGTCTAACTGTATGCAATTAAAAACAGAGGTTTAGTTACATGCAGTTGCAAATACCTGTTTAAGCTGCAATGCCATCGCCAAGGCACTCCGTATATTGCAGTCCTACTGTAGCTATGGTTTTAAAGCCTCCTAATAAGGAGCACAGGTTTGCTAATCAATAGGCAGGGGGCAGGTGGTAACCTAAACCCGCACCTACCTATAGTTTGTCTGGCAAAGAAGAACACTGGATAAACCAAAACAAAAACAGGAGTGGAACCAAAACATGCCTACCAAACCAAAAATACTACCAGACTTAGGCCTCGTACACACGATCGGACATATCCGATGAAAACGGTCCGCGGACCATTTCCATCGGATATGTCCGATCGGGAGTTTGATCCGATGGCGTGTACACACCATCGGATCAAATTCCCCGCCGCCGGACGGCGCGGTGACGCGGCGGTGACGTTGACGCCGCCACGTCACCGCCACGTCACCGCACCAGGAAGTTAAACACTTCCGCGCATGCGCCGAATCCATTCGGCGGCGGCGCGGCGGCGGTGGGGCACGACATGTCTGCTGGTAAGTGTACTAACCAGCAGACATGTCGGGCAGACAGATTCCACCGGATGGATTTCAAAGCATGCTTTGAAATCTGTCGGGTGGAGAAATCTGTCCGCTAGCCCATACACACGAGCTGAGATGTCTGCTGAAACGGTCCATCGGACCGTTTTCAGCGGACATATCCCCTCGTGTGTACGAGGCCTAAGTGCGGACCACATCAAACTTGGGTCAGCTAGTCAAAGGATGACAATGCATAGATTGACTGTTGGTGGTAGATCTGTGGAGGCAATATATTGCACTCTTGAAAGCGCATCTCCATCCCTGAATAGTGTTTAAAGGGGGGGTAGGGTTGGGACTTTGAATGAGGCATGTGATACTAACTACCACAGGCCTCCATCCCTGCAAATGTCTAAAAAAGGGGGGATAGTTGGGACTTTGAATGAGATGCGCTTTATCGCAGTATGCAATTAAATATATAAATATGGAATATAAAAAAAAAATTCCATAGTGGCCAGGCTCAAGGTTGCCAAACAAAAAAGCACTAAACCAAATTGATCTGTCTAACTGTATGCAATTAAAAACAGAGGCCACTATGGAAATATTTTTTATATTTCATATTTATATATTTAATCGCATATAAAGCGCATATCATTTAAAGTCCCAACCCTCGCCCCTTTTTTGGACTTCAATCAGACTGGACCACTTTAATTTTTAATGGCCCCAACAGCGTCCCCCTTACATCAGAGTGTGCCCATTATCACCCCTTTACATCAAAGTGTGCCCATCATCACCCCCTTACATCAGAGTGTCCCCATCATCACCCCCTTATATCAGAATGTCCCCATCATCACCCCCTTACATCACAGTGTCCCCATCAGCACCCCCTTACATCAGGGTGTCTCCATCATCACCCCCTTACATCAGAGTGTCCCCATCATCACCCCCTTACATCAGAGTGTCCCCATCATCACCCCCTTACATCAGAGTGTCCCCATTAGCACCCCTTACATCAGAGTGTCCCCATCATCACCCCTTTACATCAGAATGTCCTCATCATCACCCCCTTACATCAGAGTATCCCCACCAGCACCCCCTTACATCAGATTGTCTCCATCAATACCCCTTACATCAAAGTGTCCCCACCATCACCCCCTTACATCAGAGTGTCCCCATCAGCACCCCCTTACATCAGAGTGTCCCCATCATCACTCCTTTTACATCAGAGTGTCTTCATCATCACCCCCTTACATCAGAATGTCCCCATCACCCCCTTACATCAGAATGCCCCCCATCATCACCCTCTTACATCAGAATGCGAGTATAGCCTCATGTAAAAAGTAATAATAAAAGGTAAAAACGTATCATCATCCCAGTTGAAGTGGAAAAAAAGGGAGGGTGGGGACAGGTGAATAGTTGCTGAGGCTAAGCCTGAGGCTGCCCACCCAGTTGAATGAAAGGACTATCTCGATACTGATAGAACACAATAAACATGATTGTATTAAAAGATTTATTATAAATAAAATGACAGCTTCTGTCTTGAAGGAGTATGAGGTCATCCATGCCTAGTGCCATGGGGAGAAGCCTGGAGATAGCATTAATCAGGTTGGAAAAACCTGTCCTCACCTTATGGTTATCTTACAGTTATACGGTTCGCATTTACCTTTTAGAACTACTGGACTATGGATTACCCAGAAGATGCAATAGCAATAGTAGGAATAGGATGTCATTTTCCTGGTGATTGGTTTTCCTGATGAAGCGGTATTCCGCAAAACCAGTCGAAACCCTGACCAGTTGTTGATTTGTACATTTGTTTGTTTTATCATTTTATTTATAATAAATCTTTTAATACAATCATGTTTATTGTGTTCTATCAGTACCAAAATAGTCCTTTCATTCAACTGGGTGGGCAACCTCAGGCTTAGCCTCAGCAACTATTCCCCTATCCCCACCCTCCCTCTTTTCCACCCTTTTACATCACAGTTTCCCCATCATCACCCCCTTACATAAGAGTGTCCCCATCATCACCCCTTTACATCAGAGTGTCCCCATCATCACCCCCTTACATCAGAGTGCTGGGGAGAGAGGAAGGAAAGTCTGCTGGCTGTCTATCTCCCCCTGCAGGCTGGAGGGAGCAGAAAGCCTAATCCTCCCTCCAGCAAGTGTCGGCAGCTGCTCCTTGGTGACAGGAGTGAAATCACAACCACTCCTATCAGTAAGGAACAGCTCCAGTACTGCACCTAACCAGCCCACTGAGCCATCGGCTCACTGGGAAACTCCTGGTATTCCCGATGGACAGTACATGCCTGCCCTACGCTGATTTGAGGCTGATGAATGATTCATTCAGTCATCCATCATCTGCTTCCTCATATGTAAATGGAAGAGGCAGGCCCTCATATATAAACACTACAATGTTTACACAATGGTCACATGGTGGAGAGTTGCTGTGTCTCTGAACTGAGCCACCCTATAAAGATGTGGCTCAGGCATGATTTCTGCTGTGCCATTTATAAGCATCCACCACTATACTCTAAAAACCATATGGCAGTACATAAATGGTCAACTAAAATATGTCACTAAATTCATAAAGTATTACTACCATGCAAAATATAAAACCAGGTATAAGGAAAATGTAATTGTAATCCTTGGCTATGAATGAAAGCATGTATTTTGTAGACAACTGGACTGTTAAATCTAAATTTACACGCTTGTCTCCTTCCCATCCTTTCCTAAGCATAATGAAAGCTACGAGCTCTTGTCTCAGCATTTTTGGCATGCATAATAAATGGCTTCCTTACCATCTAAAGACATTTCAAACAATACATTTACAATCTGTCATAAGAAAGAAAAAAATTCACTTTTGAAAATAAGGAACACTTTGCACTGGAACTAGCTGTGTGATCTGTTGGGATAATTAACTCCAGCCACAATGTGGTGACCTAAGATGTGGAGGAATGGAAATGTGATGTAAATCCATCACCAAAAAATATATTTCAGTGTTTTGTTTTTGAGTCTGACACCACGCCACAGATACACAATAAAAATGTTCTCGTTGCAGCAAAAATCCAGCTGATTCCTGTGGCTGGATGTCAATGCTGATATGGACCACTGTGGTCACATAGGGGCTGATTTACTATGAACAATGCACTGAGCCAGTTCATGCCTCAATCGGTGCGCCGGATAAATCATTAATTGAGCATGTGAACCAGCGCAGCCGCCGGCGCAATGCAATAATAAATATGTAAAGCCTCCAAACTCCTTTTAGAGGTCTATGGGAGAAATCAAAAGTGTTCATTTTAAAGGTTAATATGCAAGTTTTTGTCCTAAAAAGTGTTTGGGGACCTGAGTCCTGCCCCAAGGAACATGTATCAATGCCATTTTTTTTTTTTAACAGACATTTTTTCGGGAGCAGTGAATGCTTAAGGTGAAACAATAAAAGTAAAATATTGCTTTTAATTTTGTACCTGGAGGGGTGCATAGTATGCCTGTAAATTAGCGCATGTTCCCCATGGTTAGAACTGTCCCTGCACAAAATGACATTCTGCCGGAAAAAAAGTCATTTGAAATTACTTGCAGTTATAATGAATTGTCGGGTCCCGGAAATTCAGAGAAAATTAATTCAATTAAAAAAAAAAAAGCGTTGGTTGGGGTCTCCCCAAATTCAATTACCAGTCCCATCAGGTCTGGTATGGATTTTAAGGGAAACTCCACCCCAAATTTAAAGAAAAAATAGCGTGGATTTCCCCCAAAAATCCACACCAGACCCCTTATCCGAGCACACAACCTGGCCAGCCGCAGGAAAACAGGGGGGGATGAGAGAGTGCCTCCCCTCCTGAACTGTACCAGTCCTGGCCGGTGGTTGTGGGGGTCAGCGGACGGGGTGCTTAACGAAATCTGGGAGACCCCTGAAACAAAGGGGACCCCCAGATCCCCCCCCCCCTGTGTGAAATGGTAATGGTGTACATTTTACCTCTACAATTTCACAAACAAAAGTGTAAAAAAAAAAGACAATAGCCAGTTTTTGACAATTCCTTTATTAATGTCTTGTTTCTGCGCTTCTTCTCCCATCTTCTGGTTTCTTCCTCCATCTTGTTTTTCCTCTGCTTCTTTCTTCGGTCTTCTCGTCCGCCTCTTGGACCAGCTTCTTCTTTTGTGCCTTCGGGTTTCTTCCTCCATCTTGTTTTTCCTCTGTTTCTTCCTTCAGTCTTCTCGTCTGCATCTTGCACCGGCTTCTTCTTCCCCGATTGGTTCTCCGGATGACACGCTTCCAATTGAAGTTCCTGCCGTGTGACGCTTCTGTTTTTCTGACAGTTCTTTTATCACTGAGGAAGCAGTGTCACCTGGTGACCCCGCACATGTACTACATGTACTACACAGGGACTTCCCTATGGCTTTCCCTGTGGCGTCAGAGGGGGGTGGGGTCACCGGATGACGCTGCGTCTTCAGTGATAAAAGAACTGTCATAAGAACAGGAGCGTCACACAGCGGGAACTTCAATTGGAAGCGGGTCATCCGGAGAACCAAGCAGGGAAGAAGAAGCCATTGAAAGATGCAGAGGAGAAGACCGAAGGAAGAAACAAAGGAAGAACAAGATGGAGGAAGAAACACAAATGCACAAAAGAAGAAGATGGGAGAAGAAGCGCAGAAAGAAGACATTGATAAAGGAATTGTCAAAAACTGGCTATTGTCTTTTTTTTTTTTACACTTTTTTGGTAATGGAATTACCATTTCACACGGGGTGGGGGTGGGATCTGGGGTCCCCTTTGTTAAAGGGGTCTTCCAGATTCCGATAAGCCCCCCGTCTGCAGACCCCCACAACCACCGGCCAGGGTTGTGGGGATGAGGCCCTTGTCCCCATCAACATTGGGACAAGGTGCTTTGGGGGATACCTAAAGCATCCTCCCCATGTTGAGGACATGTGGCCTGGTACGGTTCAGGAGGGGGGCGCTCTCTCGTCCCCCCTCTTTTCATGCGGCCAGCCAAGCGGCATGCTCAGATAAGGGTCTTGTATGGATTTTGGGGGAACCCCTATGCTGTTTTTTTTGGTGTAGGTGTTGCCCCTTAAAATCCATAGCAGACCTAAGGACCTGGTTTGCTCCTGAAGGGGAAACCCACGCCTGTTTTTTATTTAAAATTTGGCGCAGAGTTTCTCTTCACGGTCAGCGTAACTTAAAAAAGATTCGGCCATTCAGGTGCGCCTCGTCAACTCACGCAAAGGCAGCTACGCCAGTTGACATTTTACCAAGATTTTACCGGCGAAGTGAAGTTGACATTTTACCAAGATTTTACCGGCGTAGTGAAGAGGCGCACCTGAATGGCCGAAAATGCCACTCACGCATGCGCAGTACACAAATAAACCTCCCGCAGGTTTGAATGTACTAGCAGGTGCTGCTTTTTACAAAAGTCAATTTCACTTTCTATTCAGGCCGTATACATTACACGAACACATGTCACTACACTTCCCCACATCATCCCACATCCCCCCCCCCCATAATAAACTCACCCCAAACTTTTTTATGTAAACGTCTAGATGCTGTGCGCCAGGTCCATAGTGGCGCCCCGTGCGCCCCCTCCTGGGCGCATTTGGCATTATAGTAAATTCGGAATAGCATTGCATTGCCGGCGCATCCCATTAGTAAATACAATAACGGCCGTTGTGCAACGGCTTAATTTAGCCCCATAACTTACACAAAGCAATGACAGACAGTGGCCACAACTGTCCACTATCCGATCCAGGAGCTATAATCTGTCTCTAACCCCAGTAATTGTTGGCTGTACTATTACATCAGAACACCCATGCACAATTGCAGATGCTATCAGCTTGTCATTAAACAGGCTTAGTGACTGCAACTGTCAACATTTACCTGTACATCCAACCAAAGGAATTAGTTGAATTCTTGCTGCAACTGGAAAATGTTTGCTTTGTGAAAGAGGTTTTACGCTCATTTTTAAGATCAGTGGCGAGAGAGAAAGGTTTGGATGGTATAACTCGGTGTTTCCCGACTCCAGTCCTCAAGGCGCCCCGATAGGTCAGGATTTCCCTCAGTTAAAACAGCTGTGGTAATTACTAAGGCAGTGAAACTGATAAAATCATTTGTGTAAAAAAATGGACACTGGTATGGTTGGCAGTGTATGCATTCATCCATTCATTCTTACGGAGAGTTCATTACATTTTTTTTAAATCTTTCTTATAAGTATAGGGTATCATAACCATTTGCATATATACTCATTTATACACGTTTTGATTTGCAAAAAGAGTCATTCATGCGAGCTAGTAGGCCAATGGAAATCTTCCATCATCCGCATCTGTCTGTGCTTCTCCCAAAGAAGCGAGACTCCTGTTGCAAAACGCATCGAAAACTAACACAGTCATCCTAGACTACTGACAGTCATCTGCATGACACAATCAAATCTCATGGAAAGGTCTATGACAAAAATGCAATATTGATTTATATGTTAATATTTAATATGTTTTTTTTTTTTTTCTGTATCAGTTGTTGTTTTAAAATGTTTGATAAATAAATTATTTATACTTTTTCTATGAGGTGTGCTTTTTAAAAGTCCCAAGGGCATTTTTATTTTTGTGGGCAAACACTGGTATAGCTTGCCATTATCTTGCTATCAGGGATCAGTATGGCTGAGAAAGAAAAAGTGAAAGAGGAACAGGTTAATAATTGACATTATCATAAATTGCAGGAAAATTGAGAGAAGGAGAAGACCATAATGCAAGAACAGTAGCCTGGAGATGTGGCTTTGGGTATGTTTTTCACAACAGCAGTGACATAAAGGCGGGTGGGATGAAATACAGGATGCAGCTTGCATGCTGGTTTGATAATGTCACAATGGGGAAGGACCACCAGGTGACATCACCGGATAGCCCAATACGTGCCAGGCACACACCTGGCAGTTAACTAATAGGCTGGCTCTGAAACTGTGTATGAGAAGTTTAGAGCTGATGACTAGGAGATTTTTTAGAGGCACTTTTTTTCCAGTTCATGGAAATTTATGGACATGAGAAAGGTGCCTGTTTTTTTACAAACTATCTTTAAATTTACAAATGGTTGGCAACAGAAGGCTGGGGTGTACACATGCTGCAACTGTGATAGTTGTTTCCTGTCTGTAGCAAAAGTTATGCCCTCAGTTGCTTTCTGTGGGCACAGTTGCTGCTTACTAGGGATGAGCCGAAAACCCCCGTGTTCGGTTCGCACCAGAACCTTCGAACAGACCTCACGTTCGCGCAAACTTATCAAACCCCATTGACGTCTATGGGAGTCTCGAACGTTCGAATTAAAAAATCATAATTTTAAAGCCCAATATACGAGTTATTGTTAGAAAACGGGTTTGGGGGACCTGGGTCTTGCCCCAGGGAGCATGTATCAATGAAAAAAAAAGTTTTAAAAATGGGCGTTTTTTCTGGAGTAGCGATTTTAATGATGCTTAAAGTGAAATAAATCCTTAAAATATCGTACCTGCTGGGTGTCTATAGTAGTGGCACATGTTTAGAACTGTCCCTGCACAAAATGAGACTGCTAAAAGAAGTAATTTAAGACTGCTTGCGCCTTTAATGTAATGTTTGGTCCCTGCAAAATGGATAAAAATCACTGAAAAAAATTGCATGGGTTTCCCCGCCACCACTCCCCCCAGGTCATTACAAGCCCCTTTGGCCCTATATACTTTGCACAGCAGTATACAGGCGGTGCAAACAAAACAGGGACTGTAGGTTTGTTGTTAAGTAGAATCTGTAGAATCTGTTTGTAATTTTCAACTGGTACTTCTTTAAACTTTAAAGTGTTGCTTCAGCCATAAAATCTTTTTTTAAGCTTTTCTAAAAACATAGAGAAGGGTTATTATCACCCCTGTAACATTTGTTTTGCTGTTTGTGTGCATCTGTTCAGAAGATTGCACCTCACTTTCTGTCCCAATGACAAATGATTTTTTGTTTGTTTTTTTATATTTTTTTGGTGAAACAAGGATTGGTTATAAAGCATCAGTGGACAGAAGAGAATTTCCCTTCCTAGGGGTAGATTTCCTCTCACTTCCTGTTGTCTCCTTCCATTTGCAAGTAGGAGTCATTTGTAAGTTGGATGTTTGAAAGTAGGGGCCTGACGTATATACTCTGCAGAAATTTGGGCCCTAGGTGTTGGTGTTGCCACAACACTGTAAGCCCTCACAGTTAGTCTTGGTGGGCGCTGGAATGCCCTGCGGTGAAATATTAGATTAAGAATTGAAATCCCCCCCCCTGTAGAAAAATTGGGCCTTAGGCACTGGTGCTGGTGCCACAACACTGCAACCCCTCACAGATACTGTAATTGAAGCACAGCAAAGAGCCACATGCAAAGTATTGCATCAAAAATTGTCATTACATGCCCCTGTTAAACAGGGGCAGAAAAATTGGGCGTACTCACTGGTGGTGATGCCCAGAACCAACAATGTTCATACTAGCAATCAGCAAGATCATTGAGGAGGAAAAGGATATTTAGTCAGCATAACAGGATAATCACTCGGCATTGGCATAAGCAGTCTCCAAGGGATCTGACATTTCCAAAAAATTATTCAGTTACATCAGCATCAGGTGCTTGGTAGCTGGTGTTGATCCAAGCCTGATTTATTTTTATGAAGGTCAGTCGATCGACGGAGTCGGTGGAGAGGCGCACCCTGTGATCGGTCACAAAGCCTCCAGCAGCACTGAATGTGTGTTCTGAAAGAATGCTGGGTGCAGGACAAGCCAGTAGCTCAATTGCGTACTGTGCAAGCTCTGGCAAGTGATCCCTCCTCAAGACCCAGTAAGCAAACCTACGCTGCATGGCCTCCCTGATCCTCTGGGTCACTGAGGACGACAGGATCCGCAGCCACCTCATCCCAGCCATGTAAAAGTCCATTGGTTCCTTGGGAGTGTAAATGATCCCTTGAAGACTGCTGGTGCTGATGCTGAGTGCTAGGCTCCATCTCCATGCTGATGATACAATCATCCTCCTCCTCCTCTTCCTGTGTGCTAGGCAGGCAAGCAGGACCACTGTCTGGATAAAGGGGGCCTTGAGAGGTAAGGAAGTCCTCCTCTTCCTCTCTCTGTTCTGCCTCAAGGGCCCTGTCCATTATTCTACGTAGCGTGTGCTCCAACATGTGAATAAGAGGGACAGTCTCACTGATGCATGCACTGTCACTGCTCACCATCCTCATGGCCTCCTCAAATGGTGACAGGACAGTGCATGCATCCCTTATCAAGGCCCACTGGCGTGGGGAAAAAAACCAAGCTCCCTGACCCAGTTCTGCTGCCATATTGGCACAGGTACTCATTGATGGCCCTTTGCTGCGTGTGCAGCCGCTGCAGCATGGCCAATGTAGAGTTCCATCTGGTGGGCATGTCACAGATTAGGCGGTTCTTGGGCAGGTTGTATTCCCTTTGGAGGTCTGTCAGCCGAGCATTGGCATTATATGACTTTCGGAAATGCACACAGACTTTCCTGGCCTGATTCAGGACATCCTGTAAGCCCGGGTACCTGCCCAAGAACCGCTGCATCACCAAATTCAGGACATGAGCAAAACAGGGCACATGGGTCAGTTTTCCCTGTCGCAGGGCAGAGAGGAGGTTGGTGCCATTGTCACTAACCACTATTCCAGGCTTAAGCTGGCGTGGCGTCAACCACCTCTGAGCCTGCCCCTGCAGAGCTGACAGAACCTCGGCCCCAGTGTGACTCCTCTCTCCCAAGCACACCAGCTATAGCACCGCATGGCATCTCTTTGCCTGCATTCCTGCGTAGCCCCTCGTACGCCTACAGAGCACGGCTGGTTCCGAGAACACATCAGCACAGGAAGAGGCCACAAAGGAAGAAGAAGGGGGGTGAAGGAGAGAGGTGTGTCACAACCAGTAGTGGTGTTTTGGAAGCGTGGTGGCGGAACAACCTCCAAAACTACTGTACCTTGCCCTGCATCCTTCCCAGCTACCAGCAGAGTCACCCAATGCGCCGTGAAAGAGAGGTAACGTCCTTGTCCATGCCTGCTGGACCATGAGTCAGCGGTAATATGCACCTTACCTCTGACTGTCCTGTCCAGCGAGGCATTGACATTGCCTTCCATATGGCGGTAGAGAGCCGGCATCGCCTTCCGTGAGAAAAAGTGCCGTTTGGGAACTTGCCACTGAGGTACCGCACATTCCACAAAGTCACGGAAGGGGGCAGAATCTACCAACTGAAAAGGCAGCAGTTGAAGTGCTAGCAATTTCGCTAAGCTAGCATTCAACCGCTGGGCATGTGGATGGCTGGGAGAGTACTTTTTACGGCGCTGCAGCAGCTGGCGCAGGGAAATTTGGCTGGTACAATCTGACATCGGTGTACCGATAGTAGATTGCCCACATGTACTACTAGGTTGTGACAGGAGGATGACGGCTTTGCTTTGCAAGCACCGGGGGGTTTTCACCTAGCACCAGTGGATGGGACTTCAGTCTCCACTTTTATACCCCAGGAAGGGGGGGCAGTTGGCCCAGACTCCCAACAGCATGATGGACTGAGCCCAGCCACCCTGCCTTCTCTCCAGCGGCTGAAAGGACTACAGGGAGAAGGGCCAGTCCAGGCCTCTCCCCAGCGGCAGGCGTGTTCTCTGAGAGAGGCAGAGGTTGGCGGGGTGAGTAATGCTCACTTTGGAGCCATTTATTTGGGGTACAGTATGGATTCCAGCATTGGAGGACTGGAACTACTGACTGACTTCGGAGTCAACCTGTTTGGGGTTCCCTCCTGTGTCCGTCTCCCACCGAAAGGGGAGATATGTAGCGAAATGACCCGTGACACCCAAAGACTTTGGAAGGATGAGAGATACTCATGTGTCGGCGGCACTAATAACTCCTGGGTCTAAGTTTACCCTGTGCCCTTTTGGGTGTAGGGTGGCTAATAAAAATCATAATTCATGTATTACATGAGATGCGACATTATTGATACTTCATATGGCAGGATACTGGAATATTACAAGTGGTTCATGTTGACTTGAGACCAGGTCAACAAGACAGTGACTCATCCCTCTGTATAATAGGCTTTTAAAATACTAAGTGGCCCGGCTTGTGAAAGACATTACGTTGTATAAAGGTGTTAACTCAGGTCTTCTGCTAAATCTTTCAATTGTCTGATAACACAGTTTAAAGCCTATTGTTGCCCAGGTGTCAAGACCCTTTAGAGACAGTACGTCTGTCTAGATATGTGGATTGAGGTCAAGGCATTGTGTAACTGTATTTAGGAATGTGATAGATCTCTTTAGTATTGGTGCCAAAATGTCTGCTAGAGAATTAGCCCCAGTGTGAATAGGGGGTGGAGATTGCATTGTCCTGTGATTAACTGTAACATCTTGTACTGTATAAAAAGCTGAGAAGAAACCATTAAAGTGTTCATTCATTTGGAAACAAGTACAGAGCAGAGTCTCGTCTTGATTATGGGAAATGGAATGGATCATGTATGCAAGATTGTCGCAGTGTGTCGGATAAGCTTGTCGTGGGTGGATGGAAGGTCGTAAACGGTGGTTACCGTTACAACAACTAATTCTACACCTTCAGTCCTACCAGTGCAGGCTTCAGAGAGGACTGAGGGTGAATGAATGAATGACTTGCATAGCGCTACACATGTGAACTGAATCGCCTCTGGGTGCTTTTTGCAGCCAGTGTCTTCCTGGCTGGTGTGGTCATTTTACCCCGTAGGATCTTGATACGCTTGGGACACACAGTCATACACACATATATATATACTGGGCCAATTTGACCAGGGTCCAATTAACCTACCAGCATGTCTTTGGAATGTGGGAGGAAACCAGAGTACCTGGAGGAAACCCACGCAGACACAGGGAGAACATGCAAACTCCAAGCAGATGGTGTCCTGGCCGGGATTCAAACCAGCGACCCTTTTGCTGCTAGGTGTAAGTGATAACCACTAGACCACTGTGCTGCTTAGGGTATAGTGGGGTTGGAGATCCCAGCTGATGAGGGGCAAGGCGAGGTCCGCTTTGTTCTTTGGTGTCGGTCTTTCAGGTATGCTTTCCAATGAACTGCAAGGCAGGTCGACATATGTCTGGTCAAGCATGTGGTGGCCAAGCTGGTGATGTTTTGGCCACGCAAGATACGCTTGAGACATATGTTGCAAATAGCAATGGTGCGATCTGATGCACATGTCTCAAAAAAGGCCCATACCAAAGAACTTTTGCAGTAACGCTGAGACACAGCAGCCCCCTGCACAGGCGTAGCTCTGCGATGTAATGCAGTTGGTGTGCTGCCCTTAAGCTGTGCCGTGGAGGGCATCCTGCCTCTTTGGAGATGTGCCTGTGCCTGTGCCTCCTCCTCCTCCTCTTCCTCTTCCTCCTCTCTCCTAGCAGGCACCCACGTTGAGTCAGTGGCCTTGGCAGCTAATTTGCCAGACAAATTACCCTGAGCCTGGGTGAGAGGATGAGGAGGATGAGGATGGCTTGGTCATCCACTCTACCAATTTGTCTGCATGTTGAGGTTCAACAAGGCCAGCTCGTGAAAAGAAGGACAAGCGTGTGCAACGGTCACGTGCTGAAGAGGATATACCGTGTCCACCACCAGCACTGTTGCCTCTAGATGCAGAGCATGCTTGCCCTTGTGACTCTCTGCCTCTCTTTGTTGTCCTTCCAGACATTATAATGGCCTGCAGAGGACAAAATCAGTACACACACCTCGTAGCTTTAGGTGCAAACTGCAGAGGACACACTTGCAGAATACACCAAGTAGGTTTAGGTGAAAACTATACAGCACAAGTGCAGTAAACACCTGGTACGTTTAGGTGCAAACTATACGGTCCAAGTGCAGTAAACACCTGGTACGTTTAGGTGCAAACTATACAGCACAAGTGCAGTAAACACCAGGTACGTTTAGGTGCAAACTATACAGCACAAGTGCAGTCAACACCTGGTACGTTTAGGTGTAAACTATACAGCACAAGTGCAGTCAACACTAAGTATGTTAAGGTGCAAACTATACAGCACACAGGCAATACAACACGTTAGAAGACTGCAGCTAGCACGATCAATTGCTTGACAAATAGGAAAAGCTGATCTAGCTAAACGATACAGTGTATAAATATATGTACAACTCCTGGGATGTATATATATCCTCTACACACTGTAAATTTAACTAAACTGACTAGCCTGCCTGCTCTATCTATCCAGTAAAAAAAAAACTGTCTCTCTCTCTAGGACTGATCTTTTCGTTAACACCACTGCAACACACTACACAACGCCGCCCAGTAGGCAGCCTTTTATAGTGTGGGGTGTGTTCTAAAGCCCTGAGCCATAATTGGCCAAACCACCCTGGCTTTGGCCAATTATTGCTTTACGTTTTTTGCGCGCTGTGATTGGTCAAGCATGTGGGTCATAGTGCATGCTTGGCCAATCATCAGTGAATGCCGCAGTGAATTATGGGCCATGATGCGTCACTCGAATTTGGTGCGAACGACCCGTTTTGTTCGAATTTCGACGAACAATCGAACAGCCAATTTTAGATTCGAACATGGGCTCGAGTCGAACACGAAGCTCAACCCTACTGCTTACCATGTCTCATTCAATGAGTGGAGCTGCTCTGCATGAAACACACCCAGTTGTAGTGCACTAGTGTGGGGTTCTAGGGGTTAAGGCAAGTAATGAGGAGGTGATACAACACCTCCTAACTGCCTGCCAAATGCTCTCTGAAGAGTGATTTGAGTGCAAATTGCTTTTCAGAGACTAAAACACATGCAAACAAGCCCCTAAAGAGAAGCTAGAGCTGGGAACGAAGGGGTTAAAACAGAGGCATCACAAACTTGTAAAAACCCTATCAGTTTATCCAACTAGCAGATTGGGGGTTATTTACTAAAGACAAATCCACTTTGAAAAATTGCTGTCCCCATTGGGACAAGGTCCCTTGTGAGAGAGATAAACCTACAAGGTTCACTCCTAATGTTGAGATTATGTGGGCTTAAAAGAGGAGTTCAGGCTCACTGACCCCCCTTTTTCTGGCCAGCCAATCTGCATGCCTGGATAATGATCTAGTATGGATTTTCAGGGGGGAAATCAAGCAAACATTTATTATAATGCAGCTTACCAATTCTTATATGTGATGGCTGCCTTTGATTTTTTATTTTTTTTACTATTTTTAATTTATATTCACCTGGTGATCTAGGCAGTAAAGGCAGTAAGTCTTGTTTTTCAACAGAACACACTGTCATATTATTGTAGTAGTTAGAGGGTTGGGACAATTAATTTACCACTGACAGGGGAGCTTACAATGGTCACATACAACATCCTTGTGACAGCAATGGCAACTTAATAGGTACTCATAATGTAATATGACTCTATAAGATCCCTCCTCTGTACTTAAAAGCATTCAAAACACCAAGATCAATGGTGCTGATAGTTTCCAAGTAAATCGGAAACCATGTCATTAAAATCAGTAAAATATATCCCCTGCAGCCAGCAACAATAGATCCCTCTAACAACAATGGACCACCGACAACAAAATCCCCCCCAGCAACAATAGACTCCCGGCAGCATCAACAGATCTCTGCACAGCCAGCATTAATAGACTCTCTGACAGCCATCAACAATAGACCCCTTCTTAAACAGTAGATCTCTTCAGCAACAACTGACCCCCTGCAGGAACATAAGACCCACCCCCCAACAACAATAGGCCCCCCACCAGCAATAATATACCTCCTCAGCAAAAGTAGACCCCCCTGCAAAAATTGGTCCCCTCCAGTTAGAATAGATCCCCCAGCAGTGAGCATCAATACCCTACAGCACACCACAGCACCCCTTGCCATTACATACAGTCAGTTCAGGAGGTGCCGGAACTGCGTTCCCCCGCGTTCCCGCTGAAAAAAAGCCCTGCCAATGACAAATGATTTTTTGAAAATTTGGGTTTTTTGGTGCCCCTCGGCCTCCTGACTGTGTTTTAAAGGTGTTTTAAAGGTTCAACTTCACATCTATGCGATGCATCAGGGTATGTGCCTTGCTGCAGAACAGCCTATTAATTGAGAATGAACTGCCTGCCACTCCTCAATAGCACCAAAGTGCATGGGCCTTTTATAACTTTACTTTTTAATGCCACTGCATCAAAAAGCATGGTGCTTTTGTTAGTATGCATTTTTATTTTTGTGGAAAAGGTGCACAAGCAGCAGGGATTACCGCAGCCTGGAGAGGATTGCCAGGAAAAGGCCATTTAAAAGTGTTGGGGACTTTCACAAGGAGTGGACTGAGGTCGGAGTAAGTGCATTAAGAGCCACCACACACAGATGGATCCTGGAAATGGGCTTCAAATGTCATATTCCTCTTGTCAAGCCACTCCTGAACAACAAACAACGTCAGATGTGTCATACCTGGGCTAAAGAAAAACAGACCTGGTCTGTTGCTCAGTGGTCCAAAGTCTTCTTTTCTGATGAGAGAAAATGTTGCATCTCATTTGGAAACCAAGGACCCAGAGTATAGAGGAAGAATGGAGAGGCACACACTGCAAGATGCCTGAAGTCCAGTGTGAAAGTTTCCACAGTCTGTGTTGATTTGGGGAGCCATGTCATCTGCTGGTGTTGCTCCACTGTGCTCCATTAAGTCCAGGGTCAATGCAGCTGTCTACCAGGTGACTTTGGAGCACTTCATGGAGATGCTGACTTCATTTTCCAGCAGGACTTGGCACCTGCCCACACTGCCAAAAGCACCAAAACCTGGTTCAATGACCGTGGGATTACTGTGCTTGATTGGCAAAAGAATCTATGGGACATTGCCAAGAGAAAGATGGGAGACATGAGACTGAAGGCCGCTATTTAAGCATCCTGGTCTTCCATAACACTTCAGCTGTGCCACAGGCTGATAGCTTCTATGCCACGCCACAAGTACTAAGTACATATGCTTGCTTATACTTTTCAAAGGTCCGATATTGTTTAATATATGTACAATCCTTATTTTATTGCTTGCATGTGATATTCTAATTTGCTGAGATTGTAGATTTGGGGTTTTCATGAGCTGTTAAGTCGCATATACACGACCATTTTTAATGTCCTAGAAAAAACAAAGTTTTTTTCGATGTGATTCTTACACACGAGCGTGAAAAACAAAATGCTTGTGCAAAGCGTGGTGACGTACAACACGTACGGCGGCACTATAAAGGGGAAGTTCCATTCAGATGGCGCCACCCTTTGAGCTGCTTTTGCTGAATTTGTGTTAGTAAAAGTTTGGTGAGAGACGCAATTTGCGCTTTTCAGTCTTCGTGCTTTTCATTCTGTTACAGCGTGACGAATGTGCTAGCTCCATTACAAATGCTAGTTTTACCAGAATGAGCGATCCCGTCTCATAACTTGCTTCTGAGCATGCAAGTTTTTTTCCCGTCGTTAAAGCCTACACACGACTGTTTTTCTGAAAAACGACAACGTGAAAAACGATGCGAAAAATTAGAGCATGTTCTAAATTTTTAATACCCATTTTTCACGTTGAGAAAAATGCTCTGGAGCCTACACACTCGTGTGTACGCGGCATAAGCCATAATCATTACAATTATGAGAAATCACAGCTTCAACTATCTTGCTTTGCATGTAATGAGTCTATCTTATATAGTAGTTTCACCTTTTAAGTTGCATTAGTGAAATAAAGGAACTTTTGCACAATATTCTAACTTTTTGAGTTTCACCTGTAAATACTTAAAGCTGAACTTCGGGATTTTTTTTCCATGTCCCTGTTGCTAATCTCCTACCTTCACCAACTTTGCTATCCATGTTCTTCTGAGCTTTATAGTTCCACTGTAGTAGCCTGATGGTCTGGCTGAAAAAACGCTACTGCCCTGTGGTTTCCAGTTTGTAAGACCGCTGGCTGCTATTCCTCCTGTATCCTCAGCCAGCGGTCTTGGCACTGCCCAACAGTAGTTCTGTAGAGGGAGCAGGGAGGAAATAGCAATGTAGTGGGCGGAGGGGTCTCACAGCCCCCCATGGAGGAAGTGTCCTCTTCTCTCTCCTCCTCCTTCTTCTCTGCTCCCTGCCAGTCACTGCCCCCACTCCACCCCCACTCCCAGCGTTCTGCTTTAAGTCTCTTGGTAACCCATTTAAATGATAAACTAGAATCAAAAGCAAGGACTCTAGCTTCTGGAATTGTTTGCCCCTGTTTTTGCATAACTGATTTTAAAATTTGATAATTGTGAGTAGCGATCCAGCTCTCTAACTAGGTTAGGTAAAGATATTTCCAGATTGGTAATAATAAAAAAGAGATTGTCTGCAAAAGAAGCTATTTTATGGGATGTATATGTGGGTTATGTCTTAATAGCGGTTCTAGAGTAGGTATAAAAAGAAGTGGTGGGAAAGGACAACCCTGGCGAGTGCCATTTACCAATGTAAAGTTAGTAGTAGGGATGAGTCGAACACCACCCGGTTCGGTTCGCAGCAGAATATGCGAACAGGCAAAATGTTTGTTCGAACATGCAAACACCATTAAAATCTATGGGACACGAACATGAAAAATCGAAAGGGCTAATTTTAAAGGCTTATATGCAAGTTATTGCCATATAAAGTGTTTGGGGACATGTATCAATGCAAAAAAAGTTTTAAAAACTGATTTTACTTCCGGTTCCAGCGCCACATGAGGCAGAGGTAGATATCCTCAGCTCCCGCCGCGCTCCTCTAAAACCAGGCCGCACACAACAGCAGGCGCTTCGGGCAGACCCCCCCTCGTCCCCGCCGCATCCTGGGAACTGATGGATCGCTTTGTAGAGCGATCGTACGCACAAGTTGTGGCTGCCGCGATCCCCCCCGTGGGAGAGCCAACGGCGAAGGAAGCTAAGATGGCCACCGCTCTAACACAGGCAGAGCTGCTGCAGTCTCCCGTACAGGCACTGTCACAGATGCTGACACAGCCGCAGCCTCCCACAGCTCCTATACTGCCTGCTGCCGTCGACCCTGCCTCCCGTGCTGGAATAGCACAGGCAGTTGTAGCTCTGCTGGACCCCACACTCACAGTCACCGCCACTGTGGATGCTGCAGTCCACAGAGGGCTGGAACAGCTGCACCTAGAAGTGCAGGCACAGGCACAGCGACTTGCACATGTTGAAGATAGGATCTCCTCACTGGAGGATGAATCCACAGCTACCTCAGCTATGTTGGCTCATATTACTGCCGCAAATAGGGATATCTGGGGTAAACTTGATGATTTGGAAAATCGCTCAAGAAGGAACAATTTGCGCATCATTGGACTCCCTGAATCAGTTTCTGCTACTCAGCTCATGAATATTTGTGCGAAAATCATTCCTGAGCAACTGGGACTCCGCATACCCTGAACCATTGAACGGGCGCATCGCATTGGGCAATACTCAGAAAGCCGCATCAAACCTCGCCACGTCATAGTTAATTGTCAACTATGCTGACAAGGAGGCCATTATACAGAGGTTTTGCCGCAGACGCACGCTGTCCGAGATGGGGCGCGACTACTGCTTTTTGTGGACTACTCAGTGGAGGTTATGAAACAGCGTAAAGCCTTCTCTACGATATGTACCACTCTACATAAAGTCCGGTTCTCGTTGGCTTATCCGGCTAACCTCCGTGTACAAACGCACGACGGAGAACAACTTACCTTCGCCACACCCGACGAAGCGGAAAGCTACATCAACACCCTGGGAACGGACATGGACCACGCCAACTCTACAGAGAATCCGTCCTCTCCATCGGCCCCTTCTCCATCTACACTACCCAAACAACGCAGCCCGACTAAGCCTCCTTATAAGCGAAGCCACGTCACCCAGAATGAGGACCAATTTGGCAATCGCTAAAAATCTGCAGAGACACTCTTTCATCGGACTCACATTGGACACGGGTAGTATTACCCCCCTTTACCTTCCTCTCTTCCCCCTGTCCATGATCTGCTATGTTTGCTCTTATTTTTTCTTATCCCTTTTTTTTTCTTTTATATCCGGCTGTACCTTATGTTGCAGTGATTGAGCTAGCCTGCTGATTTGAATAAGTGCATGTTTTTGTTTGAAGGTTAAATGTGTTTGTTCTTGCTATCGTCACGCTGTTCTGTGGCTATCACTAAACGTGCACGCCATAGGGGCTCCAGCTACTGATCAGTCCATTCTCGATTGCACTTGAGTGCTGAGCACTCACCTACTAACACCTGCCCCTCTATCTGGAGTTGCCTTGCTCGCTCCGTAAACTCCTGTATAGCTGGCTTTCATGTCGCCCACCTCTCTTACCCCCTTTTCCCTCTCCCCGTAGCCTATTCACGGGCATCAGATGAGGAGCTGACGAGTATCGGGAGCCAAACTAGGTAGTGGAACCTCATGTGGAAAAAAGTTGAGTATTTGAAGTGTATTGGGTGTTTTTTTCACCTGAATGTTGCTTTGCTATTTTTTTTATGTACCATTGATGACTGTTTACTGTCCGTACTTACCTGTTTTGTACTTATACCCTCAGGAGACCTGGGACACTTTGGTGACTCTCATGCTGCAGACGCTTTGCCCACAGGGGTGCTCCATAGCAGGCCCCCGCCTCAATATATCACTTTACCTCAGACATGGCCTCGTCAGCCGGTGGGAGTCACCTAAGGTTCGTCTCATGGAATGTTAAGGGGCTTCGTTCTCCATACAAGCGTATGTCAATCCTTAGACATTTGAAACGTCGCCTCAATATATCACTTTACCTCAGACATGGCCTCGTCAGCCGGTGGGAGTCACCTAAGGTTCGTCTCATGGAATGTTAAGGGGCTTCGTTCTCTATACAAGTGTATGTCAATCCTTAGACATTTGAAACGTCTTCGGGCGGATGTGGCTCTATTACAGGAGACGCACTTGTCCGCGGATGATCTAACACATCTTTGTAAACTATGGGTGGGCTCGGTCTATGCCTCATCGGCAATAGGCCGTAAGGCTAGAGTGGTTATCTTGCTACACAAGAACCTAAGACACACTGTTAGAGAGGTTAGGGCAGATTCGACAGGCCGCGAACTAACTTTACACTTGACTTTAGAAACCAAGCAAGTTGCTATCACCAACATCTATGCTCCTAACGCCCCAAACACCTCCTTTTTCCAGGACATGGTGCAGTGGATACTTATTGCCCCTGAAACCCTTCACTTGGTCGGTGGAGACTTCAATTCTGTCATGTCCACACTAGCAGACCGTACAAGCGACGTTGCCCGCGGAGCGCGTGATTTTACCCCCCCAACTTCTGACTCCTCTAGCGCGATCCATTGACTCCATGCGATATGTAGAGATGTGGCGTCTGATGCACCCGACGGATCAGGAGTATACCTTCTTTTCACCCCCGCACAACTCTTTTTCCTGCATCGACTACTTTTTTGCCTCCCCTGCATTAACGAATACGTTGTACGATTCGTAAATCACGGATGCCAGAATCTCAGATCACAGTCCTATTGTTATACACATGGCACATGCTAAACTCTCACCCCCCTCGCCCACATGGTGCTTTCCTTCATACCTAGCGGACAATGCTGACTATAGTCACATGCTTTGTGAAGCGTGGTATGAATACACCTCAACTAACAGGGAACACATCACCGATCCAAACCCCCTTTGGGAAGCTGGTAAAGCTTTCCTGAGGGGGAGGATCATCTCTTATACCACCCAATTTAAAAAACGTGCCAGGCAGCAATATGAACAAGCGAGTGAAGCTCTACGTTTGACACACGAACACCTAACTCTAAATCGCACCCCCGATAATATACGGGAATGGCGTCAGGCTAAGCGTACATTTGACCTTTGGGCAGAACAACAGGAAGCTGCTAAAATGTCATACGTTAATCTGCATTACCACAGATATGGCAACAAGGCAGGCAAGTTACTTCCAAATTGTGCATGGGACTATGTTACCATGTTACTGCGGAAGCTCTCCTGGCTAAGGTCCGTCTGCCCAAACTTCAACTTGCACAACTAGAGGAGCTTAACGCTCCTATCACCTCTGACGATATCCGGCGCACAATCAAAAACTTTGCATCTGCTAAGGCCCCAGGTCCGGACGGTTACACAGCTGAATTTTTTAAATTGACCAATGACTTTTTCCTGACACCCTACAACATGTCTATGCAGCCATGTGGGATGGGGGCCCTTACCTTCCTACTGGTACGCAGGCGCACATTAAACTGATATCCAAGAAGGGGATGGATCCCCTACTGCCAGGCTCATACCGCCCAATTTCCCTGATTAACGTGGACGTCAAAATCCTTTCTAAAATCTTGCATCATGCCTGTCCCCACTGCTCCCTTCTCTGCTACACTCGGCCCAATCTGGCTTTGTCCCAGGACGCTCGGCGACTCTAAACATCCGTAAGGTTCTGATGGCACTAGAACACGCTAAAACACACCCCAATCAAGACGTCGCTATTATTTCTTTAGATGCCGAAAAAGCCTTCGACAACGTTGGTTTGTCCTGGCTGTTCAAAGTAATGGAACGATTCGTTTTTTTCGGGCCCAATCGTGCGATTCCTGCAACAAATGTACGCATCACCAACTGCGCGTCTTGTTACTCCTGATTTAGTCTCGGACTCGATACCTCTAACAAAAGGGACAAGGCAGGGATGCCCCTTGTCCCCCCTCCTCTTCAATTTTACCATTGAGCCCTTGTCCAGATTACTCAACTCACATGAAGGGGTCAGTGGCGTCACCGTGGGTAACCAAATTCTTCGCTCTGCCCTATTTGCAGACGACATACTCTTATTCTCCACTGACCCCCTCGCAAACTTTGACAGACTCCAAGAACTCTTTGCGGCCTTCCGACTATGCTCTGGCTTTCGTATAAATTTTGATAAAAGCGAAATTCTGGCACTCAACCCACCGCTGTCTGCTAGATGGAGACTTTTATCCCCCTTTGCTATGGCAACTCAACACATCACATACCTGGGTATTCGCATAGGACGTGACCCCTCTTTGTATGTACTTAATTATCCTCTATTAATAGCAAAAATTGTCAAGGAGCTCGAGGCATGGGCGGCCCTCCCCCTCTCACTTTTTGGGAGATGTCACCTTTTTAAAATGGTATCATTTTCACATCTACTCTATCCAATGCAGACCATATGATCCATGGTTTCATCTCTCCTTCAAAGGCGGCTGGGTCATAGCCGATCGCTGTTTATTCCAGTCCATCTGGTAAGCTGCTTTGCTATCTGGTGGTGGGCTCACCCAAGAGTGTCGTGTGCTGTGATAGTCACGGTGGTGATCGAGGAACTTCTGTATGACTACAATTGTGTATTGAGGAGTTTATCCATCTGCTCAAAGGGACTGGTCTGACTCTGGGGATTATATTCCTACAGAATTTTCAGTACCTTGGGACTACCTATGTATATTTGAGGACTGTATGTCATTTAATGACTGGGTGTTAGGGCGCAGCTTTATTTTCCTTTTTACATAAAATGCAGATCATACCTCTTTTATTAAAGCATTCTGATGTGCAAAAAATCCATAGAGCATTAACCACTTTTATTTGGTCCCACAAAAAGCCTTGCATTGCATTGCAAAAACGATGCCTCCCGAAGTCTGAGGGTGTGGCGGGTCTACCCAATATTAGGTTCTATAATCTCTCATGCCTACTTAGACAGGGCCTAGACTGGTTTCATGGAAGGTCAAAGTATTGCAATATCTTACTCGAAGGTGCCATGGCCACCCCACACACCCTTGTGGAGATCCTTCACTCCAACCCTAATGCTTTACCATCTCAACTCAAATCGAGTGTACTCATCAGAGATACTGCCATCGCTTGGAGGGAGGTACGGAAACTATTGGGATTACTATCAAGTATATTGTGCTATCTACCAATTCAGGGCAACCCTTTGTTTCTCCCCTCCACTCTCCACAAAGCTTTCAATCATTGACGAGCCAAGGGCCTTTACGAAAGTCAATTCCGTTTACCATGGTGACCCTGCTAAGTTTAAGCCTTTCCAGACCCTGTCGAGCGAATTCTCCCTGCCACCATCACACTCCTTCTTTTACCATCAATTAACTGGCTATCTGAGATCTTGTTATGGATCTGACTCCGATCCCTTCCGCCAATCATTCATTGATACTGTGCTAAAAAGAGGCAACTATTCCATCTCCAGTCTTTACTCCTACCTTGTTCAACACCAATCAGAAAAATACCACCTTTCTGAAAATGGTCTACCTTATTTGATGACAATGAACTGCCCGAAAAAATCCTTGAGGGGTACAGAAACGTCTGTAAACTTATTTTATCAGAGACATGGCGTGAAGCACAATTTAAGATCATGCACAGAGCCTACTATTAATTTTGCTTTAATGAAGCAGACCCAACTCAAGCGCAATGCCCCTGGTGCTCCCTGCCTTGCCCCACATTGTTACACTGTCTCTGGAACTGTACAGCTATCTCCAAATTCTGGGACTCTGTATTTGAACACATCTGCAAAATCAATAAAACTAGGATCCCGAAAGATCGTCTACTGTGTTTGTTTGACTACACACCATCAGCATCCTCTACGACCGCAGTGGCACCCCTCAATATCCCCCAATAGGCCCATCTGTGCCTTCTAGTTGCTCGCAGGACTATTATGTCCCACTGGATCTTACCATCGCCACCCACGCTAGAGGCAGTGAAAAGAACTATGCTATCGCTCTTCTATTAGGAGAGGCTGGACACAATTACGCTAAACTTTCGCTCCACCTCCCGTTTTTTCACAAGATGGCGTACTTATATTGAGGCCACATTAACCCAGAAAGTCCTACAAGAAGTCATGCAACCATTTCGTTATACCGACTGGTGTTTAAAAAGGGATCTCACCAACTCGCTGGGCCACCTTAAGGACTCCGATCTACCTCACTGACACCGACCACTACCCCACTGACACCGAACACTACCCCAAGACCACTGACAGCGACCACTACCCCACTGACACCGAACACTACCCCACTGACACCGAACCCTACCCCAAGACCACTGACACCGACCACTACCCCACTGGCACCGAACACTACCCCAAGACCACTGACAGTGACCACTACCCCACTGACACCGAACACTACCCCAAGAACACTGACAGCGACCACTACCCCACTGACACCGAACACTACCCCAAGACCACTGACACCGACCACTACCCCACTGACACCGACCACTACCCCACTGACACCGACCACTACCCCACTGACACCGGTGTCAGTGGGGAAGTGGTCGGTGTCAGTGGGGTAGTGGTAGTGTCAGTAGGGTAGTGTCAGTGGGGTAGTGGTCGGTGTCAGTGGGGTAGTGGTCGGTGTCAGTGGGGTAGGGGTCGGTGTCAGTGGGGTAGGGGTCGGTGTCAGTGGGGTAGTGGCCGGTGTCAGTGGGGTAGGGGGTCGGTGTCAGTGGGGTAGTGGTCAGTGTCAGTGGGGTAGTGGTCGGTGTCAGTGGGGTAGTGGTCGGTGTCAATGGGGTAGTGGTCAGCGTCAGTGGGGTAGGGGTCGGTGTCAGTGGGGTAGTGGTCGGTGTCAGTGGGGTAGTGGTCGGTTTCAGTGGGGTAGTGGTCGGTGTCAGTGGAATAGTGGTTGACCACTACCCCACTGACACCGACCACTACCCCCCACAGGACTGAAAAAATCAAAAATTGTAAAAAAAATAAAATAAAAGATAATAAAATGAAATTGAAAAAAAAACTGACACAACAACCACCCCCCCCCATACTGTCACGGTCCAGAGCCCCAAGACCACTGACCACTACCCCACTGACACTGACCACTACCCCACTGACACCGACCACTACCCCACTGACACCGACCACTACCCCACTGACACCGACCACTACCCCACTGACACCGTCCACTACCCCACTGACACTGACCACTACCCCACTGACACTGACCACTACCCCACTGACACCGAACACTACCCCAAGACTACCGACACCGACCACTACCCCACTGACACTGACCACTACCCCACTGACACTGACCACTACCCCACTGACACCGACCACTACCCCACTGACACTGACCACTACCCCACTGACACTGACCACTACCCCACTGACACTTACCACTACCCCACTGACACCGACCACTACCCCACTGACACCGACCACTACCCCACTGACACCGACCACTACCCCACTGACACCGACCACTACCCCACTGACACTGACCACTGCCATATGCAAACTGCTGGGGAGTGTCATACAATGGTAATGACACCCTCATTTCAGCTCGCATATCACACTGCGAACTGACAGTTTGGACATGAATCGGGTCGCATAGGTGTGAACACCCATGCGATTCTGGTGTGGACCAAAAAAGGGGTCCTGTGCGTGTTTGGTCAAAATGAGATGCAATTTCAGGCATACAGTTTGTATGACTGAAATTGCATCGCACAGACATCGCATGTGATCTGAACAGCAGTGCGGTGCGAATCACTTGCGATCTCGCACAGTGCACTAATGTGAACCAGCCCTAAGTTCATTCAGCCTGGGTGCAAATATAAACTATGAGAAATCCACCCCTCCCCCACATAACACATCCTGGTCACATAGTAATTTAGCATATGTGATCAGGTGACCTCAGACACACACACTTCAATATAACAATAATAAGAAGATCACTCAAGCTTGGACTAAATACATCTACCCTAATCTCTTGTCTATGTATATTCTGATGGCTGTTCACTGGAGCATTTCCTCATGACATTGTTGAACTCTGGCTGGCCTCATGTTTTGAAACATTTAGTCAAAACACAGGACAAGCAGACAATTATGTTATAGCTAGATATGTAAATAACCTGTCACTCAAAGCATGGGGGCGGAACTGACTTTGCTTTTTACAGGGAAGTCCGTTTTATTCCACTGAACAATAAAAAGAGGATTGCTCAGCACTGGATTAACTTTGTGTGGCAAGACTGGGCACAGATGATAGGAAATCTTATTATCTACATTGTGACATCAAAAGAAAAAAACATTTTTTGGGGGTTTACATCCACTTTATATACAGGCATACCCCTCCCCCTTTTTACCCTCTCTATCCCTGCAATAAATGGTATACCCTTGAATGGTTACCAGCTAATCATGAGAGCTGGTAATTAAGTCTCCGAAATCCTCCCAGTAGACTCTAGCACGGGTCACCGGGAGACAGTAAATCGTACCTGTCACCATCCCGGTCACCAGATCCCTGATTGGTTCATTCAGCCCTGTTGGACAACCTGCCCCCGAGTTCCCCTCAAGCCGATCCCCCAATCGCAGGGCACCTAGCCTGGGATCCTCTCAATAGAACTGGGAACCCAGTAAGTCACTGGGGTCCCCTTTCGTCTCCGGTTGAGGCTCGGTGAAGCCTCTAAGCTTGGCCAGGTGGGCCACGCCGGCGGGGTCCATGCCCCGCGAGGGAAGAACTCCTCCAATTGGCTGCTGGGGAAGACTTGCTCTGCCAGAAATCCCTCTGGTGCCAACTGCCGACCAGAGATGATACCACATCCCCAGAATGCAGACTGACCCAGTGGACCTTACTGGAATGACAGAGGTCACACTTTAGGTAAATCATGAATGAGAGCAATGTAACTCTCCCACTCCAACTAACTTTAGCGTAGTGCCCCTACTGAAAGTAAGGGGGCGCTACACCAACAAAAAGTATGATTAGACTATGGTGATGGACAGGGTCCCTTGACTAGGGAGTCACTTTTGTTTCAAATCTAAAAGTATTTTTTGTATTAGTTTCGAGTGCTTCGGCAACACTTTAACATTTAATATCAGTCCTTGAGCACCAAATGATTGACTTTTCCTATCCAAATGATGTTATCGGTAAGTACTGGAGAAGATCCTAAGAGAGGCTAGACCTACTGTAAATTAATGTTGAGCATTGTCATGGCTTCTTGCACTATGGGGAACACCCACATACAGACATACCAGAAGGAGATGTCCTTGCATAACCCTCACCAATACCTAACAGTACATCAGTAGACCAGTCTGAATCATCTTTTCTTCATAGCCAGTTCTCATGTGTATTGCCTGTATTCCCATGGCCTGCCAGTTACTGGAATTCTCTAGTATCCCTACAAGACATTCTCACTCGATTGCTCCAGCATACTCATACCATAAACACCGCAACCTGACATTAGTTTGGACAGGTTTGAGCGTGACCATGAATCTTCTCAATATACTAACTAGTAAAATATAAAACAGACCTATAACCCCTTTAATTATAGGCAGGTGCATATTTTTTAAGGCTCACTTGTATGCAACAAAAGCAAAGTTGAAATTCTTTCTTAGCTTGGTGCTGGAATTTTTATTGCAAGTAGAAATACAACCCAACCTTAACAATGTGTATGTGCTGTGTATATTTCTTTAAAATTGTGTATCTTGAAAAAATTGTGTAATGACTTGAAAAGGGGGAGTTCCCATCACTAAAACAGTTCAGCAATGAAGTAATCTAGTTATGAGAGACATACATTATGAGCCACATAGAATTCAATCTCCAGTAATTAATAATTATCTTTACAATATCAATACCAAATAGCTTTCATAGATTTCCTTAAAATGTTATATAATGTATAAAAGGATGTGAAGAGGTTCTTTCTACTCTATTGACATGTACACATCTGAGCTCTGGAAATTAGACAAAAGCAACATCCTAGCAATATCTCAAACAATAATAACTAACTCTTCCTGGGCAGCCTCAGGACAGTTTATCGATGTCTGTCTGTAAAGATATGAAAGTCTGTCTTTTTTTTCCCTTTCTTTGCTAGTGGCATTTTAGAAAGTCATTATTATAAATGAAAGTTATTGTTTTTTTATTTTTATTTTTTTAGCTCTTTCCCAAAACTAAACTCTTAATC
The DNA here is from genome assembly GCA_029574335.1 of Rana kukunoris. Lineage (NCBI taxonomy): Eukaryota > Metazoa > Chordata > Amphibia > Anura > Ranidae > Rana > Rana kukunoris. The sequence goes on from CM056059.1 coordinate 246,629,490, forward strand.
TTGAAATTGTTTTATAACCCTTTTAGCAAACAAAAAAGTAAGCAGTGTGATAATTTCTTGTTAACTAGAACTCTTGGTCCTGTGAGTGAAGAATTCTTAACACGTAATTACCAGAAGATACATTTTCATTTTGCATTGTTTACTAAGGAGTTTGAGAAAAACATAAATAGCCAGATTCAGAAAGATGGCGTATCTTTAGGCAGGCGTAGCGCATCTCATATGCGCTACGCCGACGTAACATAGAGAGGCAAGTACAGTATTCATAAAGCACTTGCTCCCTAAGTTACGGCGGCGTAGTGTAAATGGGCCGGCGTAAGGCCATCTAATTCAAAGTAGCAAGGCAGTGGGCGTGTTGTATTAAAATGAACCGTGACCCCATGCAAATGATGGGCCGAACGAACGGCGCATGCGCCGTCCGTGGACGTATTCCAGTGCGTATGCTCAGAATCACGTCGGATAGAATGCCTAAGATACGTTAAACACTGCCTACGACGTAAACGTAACTTACGCCCAGCCCATTCACGTACGACTTACGTAAACAACGTAAAAAATGATGGCTGTTCCGACGTCCATACCTTTGCATGGGATGTGCCACCTTTTTGGTGGTTTATCGTAACGTCGGAAAAACACCTTACATAAACGGCGTAGATTACTGCGTCGGGCGTACGTATGTTCGTGAATTGGCATATCTTGCTCATTTACATATTCAACGCGTAAATCAACGGAAGTGCCCCTAGCAGCCAGCGTAAATATGCAACCAAGATACGATGGCGTAGGAGACTTACATCGGTCGTATCTTGGAAAAATTCAGGTATATCTGATTTAAAGAATCAGCACATAGATACGATGGTGCACATTTGGACTTATGACGGTGTATCAGTAGATACGTCGGCGTAAGTCTTTGTGAATCTGGCTAAGAGAGCGTAATTCTCAATTTGGACTCCTTTTACACTTAGGCAGTTTTCAGGCGTTTTAGCTCTTGAAATAGCCTCTAAAAAGCACCTTAAAGTGCTTTCACACTCAGGTAGTGCGCTTGCGGGAAGTTAGAAAAAGTCCTGTAAGCAGCATCTTTGGGACAGCTTGGTAGCACTGTATTTAGCGCTCTCAAAATGCCCCTGCCCATTGCACTGAATGGGTAGTGTTTCCAAAGTGCCTTAAAAGTATTTGAAAACACTGCAAAACTGGACTTTTTGTGGTGCTTTGACAAAAAGAGGAAACCCCTAGAGTGGAAGCACTACCACACAATAGTAAATTAGTAAGATTACAAAAATATATTTATTCAAAAACACATTGAAATATTGCACATGAATGTGGATACAATTTGAATACAATGGCAAAAAGAAGAAATATGATTTACTGAACCCGACGCGTTAATTTTCTTCCGGCTGGCCTTATAGCTAAGGTGGATGCCTCTAGAGTTGGTATTAAAGGAATCCATTAAAATTGAAAGGTCAAACTCACATAGGAGGGCCTTGGTTGGGCATAGACGACTTCCCCCTTCCATTTGGCCATAAAGATGTTCACCAAACTGGGGGTATATTTAGCCCCCATGGCGACACCTCTGTCCTGCCGAAAAGAATGGCCATCAAACCAAAAGAAGTTGTGGGTAGCAGCTTATTCCAACAAGTCCATAATAAAACCGATCTGTTAAGTCGGAAACTCGATCCAAATAAAATTATCACTGCTCAGTACACGGACAGATGAATATGCACACATTATATATATATATATATATATACACACACACATAAATATCACAGGGGGTTGTGGTTACTGTTTGGGGGGGTCTGATTGAGGTAGAAGGAAGTTAAAAATCTTCCTCCTTCCCCCTCAGTTCCCCCCAGATTCTCTCTTCACTCCCCAGATACATTGCACTGACACACACAATTCAACGATATCTTCAGACTGAAAAAGAGAATATTCACATACAGTATGTAATGTATCAAGCTGTGCTTCAATGCACGTTCCAGAGAAGATAATGCACACATGCAGCATCTTTATTCCTTCAAGGATCATCAAAAGGGTCATCTTATCTGTAGCATAGTAGAAAGCGCCCTGACTGGTTTCACCAGAAATGTCAGGTTCCCCATGCTACACATAAAAGGGATTATTTGGATTATGAGGTTTTCTTTATTTTCTAGGTCTTCATAGAAACCAATCAGCTTCCTGTTTTTTAATCAAAGTTTAAAGCGGAGTTCCACCCAAAATTGGCATGTCATTTTTTTGGGGGGGGAGTGGGGGCTTCAGGAGAAGTGGGACTTCCTGTCCCACTTCCTGCTTCCGCCGAGGGGCTGGTTAGGCGATTAAGCTTAATTGCCTACAGCAGCCCCTCCCTGTAGGCGATCGCATTGGACACTGACAGGTCCCATGCGATCGCCTGTCCAATCAGCGGCGGGTCGCGCCGCTCGCGCATGTGCAGCGCCGCTCGCTCATGCGCAGTGGGTGCCAGGCCGTGAAGCTGAAGGCTGTCACGGTCGGGTGCCCACACTTAGGATGAAGACGCCGGCCGGGGAGGGGGGGGAGAGGAGCGGATGTGATGTACAGTTGCACCAGATGCAGATTTTGCACTCTCTCATTTACAAAGTAATCAGTGCATTTTTATAGCACTGATCAATGTATAAATAGGTGAAATAAAGTGTAGCGCTTAAATGGTTGAATTAAAAAAGTGTAACCAAAGTGTTTGAAAAAAATATAAAGAAACATACACCCTAAAAGTGCTCACTCTTGCAAAAAATAATAACAATAAATGTGGCAACAGCATAAAATTTTACAAATAATACATGTGAATGACTTCAGAGTCCACAGATAGAAATAGTCCACCGTGTATCAGCACAGACAATATGAAGAAGGAACATCAACGACATCAAAGTGAATTTACAAACTTCTAAATAGTGAACCGTAGCACTTGCATATGATGTGCCAACCCACCACTGGTAAAAGTGGTGAAAGGTACACGCATTTCTCCGAGTCCTATTCCGGCTTTTTTTGGAGGGCGTGACGCGCCATAGCCGTAGGACTCGGAGAAATACAGCGCCTGTGCAGTCAGTTCCTAGGTCTGTGCGCAGGCGCCGCATTTCGCCGAGATTACCCGAGTCCTAAATCGGGTATTTTCGTAAGATGTGACGCGCTATACTGGCGCCATCCACCACGGGGGAAAGAAATTAAAATTGAAGCTAATACAGTAAGTGGGGGATTTAAAAAAAAAAAAAAACAGCATACTGGCGCTAACGCCAGTATGCTGGATCACATGGGAGAGATTATAATTAGGGTGAACCACCTCTTTAAGTATGGACGTCGGGACAGCATAGTATTGGACGTCGTTTACGTCGTCTGCGTATGCCGATCCAGAATGGGCCTGGGCGTAAGTTACGTTCACGTCGTTTTCATTGACTATTTGCGACGTGATTGCACTAGGATACGTCCACAGCCGACACATGCGCAGTTAAAAAAAAAGCATTGTTTGCGTCGGGTCATTCATAATTATAATAAAAAACACACCCCCCTAGTAAATTTGAATTACACCCGCATACGCCGGCCCATTTACGCTACACCCCCGTAAGTTACAGCGGCATTTCTTTGAGGATAAGGATACGCCGCTGTGACTTACAGCGGCATAGTGTAAATGTGTCACGCCGCGCTGGCGGCAAAGGTATGTGGATCTGGCCTTTTGAATCTATTTATCCTAGTATCCAACACTACGAGCATGGAGTTTAAACGCATCCCACTGGGAATTAAGTGAGTTAGAACCCTGCCCTTCAGAAAAGAAATACCTCAGTTCTCGCTCGATACTGTCATGATCCGTCAAAGCATTCAACCAGTATGGGTTGAGTCTCCACACACGTTTAGGAGCCTCCCCCAAGAGGGACATCTGCACCCAGCATGACGAGTGGTCCGACAGAGCCCTAGGCGCAAATCCAGCCCCAACCACTCTTGGCATGAGTGATGCCTCCACACATCTATCAGGGCAAATTCCGTCAGCAAGCAGCTCAGTCTGGACTGCCTGGACCCCCCAGGCACCTCCCCGGCCTGCGCCGGGCGATCCATAAAGGGATCCATAGTCATGTTGAAATCCCCCATCCATACAGCCATAAATGCCAGGCCCGCAGTGATGACCTCCGAACTGTACGGGGGGGATATAGCAAACTATCAACAAAACAGGAATTCCACCAATACAGTCATGTATAAACAAATATTTCACCTGCCGGTCTGACTCCAGAGATATCAGCTCATTATTTGTCACTAATAATGAAACTCCCCTAGAGAAGCTGGTGTGCATGCTATGATAAGGCCAGCCTACCCAAGGGCGCTTCAGAGCAGACTGCAAGTGACCCATAAAGCGTTGTGCACACGATCAGTCCATCCGATGAGAACGGTCTGATGGACTGTTGTCATCGGTTAACCGATGAAGCTGACTGATGGTCTGGTGTGCCTACACACCATCAGTTAAAAAAACGATTGTGTTAGAACGCGGTGACGTAAAACACAAGGACGTGCTGAAAAAAATGAATGATTTTTAACCGATGGTCGTGCCTACTAACGATCGGTTAGGAATCCATCGGTTAAATTTAAAGCAAGTTGGCTTTTTTTAAATAACCTATGGGGCCCACACACGATCAGTTTTGACCGATGAAAACGGTCTATCAGACCGTTCTCCTCTGTTTAACCTATCGTGTGTACGAGGCCTAACGTGTTTCGGTCAATGCAATTATATTAGCTCTCTGCGATTTTAGATATATGAGAGCCGATGTGCGCTTAATTTTGTTTCTCACACCCCGAACGTTCCACGTCACAAATTTAATTGAGGTCATGGTATCATCAGATGGAAATGAACTAGTCGGACCAGCAGGGCAATGATAAAATAAGACAATAGCAATATCCCATGCATAGTTAGGTCTCCATTACTGATATCAACATACGATAGTAACCTCATCACATCTCTACAGTAACGTAAACAGATTTTAAACCATTTAGGGTCACAACGGTGACCCTGCCAACTGGCAACATCCCTCCCACCCAGCCCATCACCTCCCCAACCTGGTAAGAGCATCTGATATCCAAAAAAAAAGGAAAAACATAGCGAACAACGTCCAGCAGTAGGTTCTGACTGGAGGCACAAATCTTGATTTAGGTGTGTAGCATGGTATTACAAAACCAGTCATTCCCATGGGGGTGATTGTTCACTGAACAACGTGTGGTTTCGAAGCGGGGAATAAACAATACTCCCAGAAGGTTCAGGCCTTCGCTCCTGCTATCCAGCGTGAATTTCTCTGTGCCCACACCACAGTTCCAACAGTATTACCAGCGGATCTTGAACATGACCGCTGCGGTACAGAGATGCAACAATTAAGAGTTCGGGTGTCTCCCCCCCGAGCCCGGCGGGAGCAGCTTCCATCACATATAGGGGCCCCCCGTAAAAAAACGAAAAAAAAACATATACAAACCAAAAACAAAAAAGATGAATAAAACCACCAAAAGGAAGGCCCCTAGAGCATATTCGTGGCCCCTTCAGCAGGGCCTCAGGCATGTGGCAAATGGGGTGAGGGAGAAACTCCCCCAAATCCTTCCAGTGAACAGTACTCATATTCAGCCGAGGTTGCTGCTACAACGGCCTCCCCTTACGATCCAACCAGGCCGTAGCCGCGGCAGGGGTGTCAAAAACTGTACCCGACCATCTTCTTCCACTCTGAGCCTGGCTGGGAACAGCATTGCATACTTGAGGTTCAGTACTCGAAGGCGACGCTTTACATCTTGATATTGGGATCTCTTCCTCTGAACTTCATTGGAAAAGTCCGGGAAAACCGCCATGTGACCATTTCCCATCTGCATGTTTACCGTCTCTCTGGAGAGACGCATAAGTTTGTCCCTGTACCTGAAGTTCAGGAATTTGGCAATAAATGGACGGGGGGGTGCTCCTTCAGGTGGGGGTTTCACTGATCAAACCAAAAAAGCCCAGCAGACATGTCCGATGAAAACCGTCTGTCGGACCATTTTCATCAGATTTGTTTACTCGTGTATACGCGGCCTAAGATTCAACCCAAATAGGCAGGAGTTTTAGCAAGAGGAGCTCCTTCTACCCGCATCCTACTCCATCACTAGCCAGGCCACGCCCCGGTAAAAGTGTAGGCTTACCAGATATATTGGACTCAGGGATCGCTGTGAGCTAAATAGGTGTATGTTGTCATAAACCGACAAGGTGAAGACTGGAAAAAAGCAGTTTTATCTTTTGGCATCCAAACATCCGTGAGGGCAAGAGTCATATAATCCACAGGAAGGGATGATTCAATGGTGCATGGTGAAAACTCACACCAATGTATTAATGGTTTAGGGGAATAAAAGAAGAAGGCCACATCGCGTGATTCAGTTTAAAATGTAAAAAAAATGTTTATTACAGCTGATAAACTTACATTTAGCGAGGGGGGCGTGTCTGGATGGCAGAGGGAACAGACATGTGAGACTTCAGCTCTGTCTTCCGAGTGGCATCCTACAGGCATCCTATATTCGATTTGTACCAGACCAACTTCTAAATACTCCCCATGGTAGTGGGAACATTCCAGGCTGGCATCCATGGTGAAATACAGGCCACCCGCACCAGCATCTGTGGCGGAACAGCAGGTCCGATTCAGATGGCAAGATGGCTCCAGGACACAGGCAGAGCAGCATGGCATGATGCTGCAGCCACCCATCTCCACTCCTCACAAGAAATCACAGGCTCTGGTGAGTGAATTTGCCCCTGCTCCCCACTGTGCACAGCCAGACCCCCCTGCAGTCTCAGGACTCCCCCATAGACAGTGAGGATGGCTCAGGCCCTGATTCCCCTCCTGTTGAGCCCACCCTGGCCACCATCATGCATGCTATACAGGACTGCAAGGCCTCTCTCACTGCACAGATTGCATCAGTCTGCATGGACTTTTCTCTCCTAAAGCAAGATGTGCAAAATTTAAGGGACATAGCTGGGGAGGTTGAAGAACATATCAGCTCCCTTGAGGATGTTGTCCACCCCTTAGATCTTACAGTGAGGGACCTAACAGGGGAAATGGCGGCCATCCGCGCCAAAATCGACAATTTGGAAAATCGTTCGAAGAGGAACAACCTACGCTTCGTTGGTTTCCCTGAAAGGGCGGAGGGCTCCCATCCAGAAAAATTCTTATATAATTAGCTGAGGGACATTTTTGGGACTGACGCACCATCCTTTTCACATGTCATTGAGCATGCTCACCAAACCCCTCCACGTCCCGCACCTTCTGGAGCACCCCCATGATCCATTATATCAAGGATCCTCAACTTCCAAGACAAAGTTGCTATTCTGCAACTGGCCTGGGAGAAGGGTCCACTTAAATACAATGGCAACACCATCTCAGTGTACCAGGATTTTTCAGCAGATGTCCAGTGACAATGCACCTTCTTTTCCGGCAGTGAAGGCCCGCCTGCGTACGGAGGGCCTCTCCTACGCCACGCCATGGACTGTGATGCTTTTCATCCCTACAATGCTGCTCGGAAGTCACTCTGGACTACAGTACACCCCCCATACCAGTTTGTGGCGAGGCCACGGTACAGCCCTCCCTCAGTTTAAGGAGGGGGTTTTCGTTTTACAGTTCAGGGATCCAAGGCTCGCTATGTTGGGGTTGGCCGAGCGGGGAGGGGTGCAAGGGATTTTATCTAGACTTTCTAGGACTTTGTTAGTGTTTTTTTCTCTGTTCATTTTTTTACTTTTTGACTCCTATATTTTTTCTCAGGTTGCTGCCTATGGCAGACTTTTAATGTTTTTTATTATTTCATTGCTGGCTCATGATGTCCTGATGACGGATCCACGCACTTTTTTACTCATGCGCGGCCTGTCTGGTCATTTATATTTTTGTATGCATGTTTCTTTGTGCTTATTTACTACTGTATGTTTTACAATGGCAAAGCCCCTAAGGAAAGTCTCCTGGAATACTAGAGGTCTAAATGCACCCCAGAAGAGATCCCTGGTCTTTTCAGTATTAAAAAAAATGTCACCCGCACATCATCTGCCTCCAAGAGACTCACCTTACAGGCTCTAAAACAAGGGCCCTAACTCCTATCATGCCACGCATACTTATTACTCCAATGGGGTTTCCATCCCTCTAGCCAAATCTCTCCTGGCTAAGACGGTACAAGTTAAAACCGACCCTGACGGGCGGTTTATTTATCTTATTTTGCAAATTTCTACTGTGACCTTTACCCTGGTGAACATGTGCCCCCCCCCCCCCGTTTTCGGTGGAGGTACTCTCTAGACTGTCACTTCAGCTGCTGAATAGACCCCCTGGCCCCTTACTTTATGTGGGGGACTTTGATGCTATTAGATCCAACTATGGACCGCCTGGGTGGTCAAGGTAGACCCTTTCCCTCTTTTCTAGACTGGGCACAGGTTAATGGCCTTACAGAGGTGTGGTGATGGATATATACGGATGTAGGCCACTTTTCCTGCCATTCGGATTCTTTCCACACCATGTCCAGACTAGATATGGCTTTGCTCTGGCTGAGACCCTCCCTGTTGTCTCTGCCGTTTCATATCTGCCTAAAGGGGTGTCTGATCATGCCCCTTTCTCAGTGGACCTCCTCCTCCTCGCAGGTTCAGGACCTGCTATTTGGCGCCTGAACTCATACTGGTTGGAGGACAAGGTAGTGCAGGGAGAATGCAGACAGGCATCACAAACTATTGGAGGGATAATCTGGGAAAAGTAGACCCTTCCACTGAATGGGATGCATTTAAGACAACTCTGAGGGGCACTTTCATGTCCATCACAGGGGGCACAAAAATAACCGGATTCTTACAGAGGAACTTGAGACTGTTATGGTACGTGGTGAGTCTGCTTATGCCTCTAACCCTGCCTCTGACACGAGGGAGGCATAGTTACAGAGCCGTAGGGAGTATGAACTCTGTCTGTTAGATCTCACGCAAAAACGCATGTTGCATGCCACACAAAAATCGTTTGTACATGGTAATAAAGCCGGACATCTCTTGGCATATCTGACTAGACCTGACCACTCTCCCATTTCCATCCCACGTATCCTTACTGCTCAAGGCCCCATCAGTGACAACCCATGGGATATCCTTGACTCCTTTTTATGCTTTTACAAAGACCTGTATACTTCTAGGGTTGACTACGATGACTCCAAATTGAATGACTCCTTGGCTGACATATCTCTCCCCTCCTTGTCAACGGAGGGGCGTGAAGTGCTGGACATAAGACTCCGGGCTTAGACGATTTCCCGACTGAATGGTACTCACAATTTAAAGACCTTTTGTGCCCCTTTCTTTTGCGAACCTATAACAAAAGCTCTAGATGTCAGGATCCTCCCCCGAACGATGCGAGAGGCTTTGATTGTACTTCTTTTAAAACCCCGTAAGGACCCACTTAAATGCGAATCTTACCATCCAATTTCTCTTATTAATGTGGACGTTAAGATTCTGGACAAAATATTGTCAAACTGTTTGAACACTGTAGTCACGTCCTTGGTCAATAGTGACCAAGGTGGCTTTATCCTTCCGGCAGGTCCACCAGAATGAATATCCGCAGGCTGTTTCAAAACCTGCAATATCCACACGACTGTCCTCCCACTCGTGCTATTGTGTCTTTGGACACTTGCAAGGCATTTGACAGTGTGGAATGGCCATATTTGTTTTGGGTGTTACAGATGTATGGCTTTGGCCCCTGTGCTGTAGCATGGATGAAACTTCTTTACACCTCCCCTGTAGCTTGAGTGCAGGTCAATTCCTCTATCACTGGCCCCTTTCCGATTACTAGGGGCACATGACTGGGGTGCCCGTTGTCGCCCATCCTGTTTGCCCTGGCCATGGAGCTGCTTGCAGTTCTCATTCGCTCCCCCCCCCCCTCGATTTAAGGACTCCCAATTGCTAATATAGAGGAGTGCATTTCACTTTATGCGGATGACGCATTGGTGTATCTGGCTGATACTAATGAATCACTTTAGACCCTATTGGTGGAGATTAATACCTTTGGAGACTATTCTGGCTTACGGCTAAATTGGGATAAGTCTAGTCTTTTCCTCCTAGATAGGCTGAGCCTACACTGATTCACCCGTATTACAAGCTTCAAGTGGTATCCTCCTTTAGGTACCTTGGGGTTCTGGTGCAGACCCCTTTATCTTTATATGTCGCCAATAACTTAGATCCTCTATTGGTCCACCTTCAGGAGCAGACCAAGCAGTGGATGGATATGCCTCTGGATCATATGGGGAGGGCCAACGTCCTCAAAATGATCTACCTACCGAGATTACGCTAAATCCTTGACAATTCCCCTTGCAAAATACCTAAATCTATTTTTAAACGCATAGATTCAATATGTACTACTTTCCTGTGGAAGGGTGACTCCCCCAAGGTAGCACTTGAAACACTACGGTTGCCAGCGCACTTGGCAGGTCTGGCATTTCCCAACTTCTTTCTATATTATTTGGCATCCCAGTTGGTGGACATCCATGATTGGCTGTGCCTGGTTCCGGCCAATGCCTGTACCCCTACGGAGGGAGCCATTGCATCTTCTCTGGAAACCCTACATAATATTATCTACAGAGGCCGGGTCCCCGATCGCCCCGGAACCTCCCTACTTGCCACTTCCCTTTCCTCTTTTCATTATATTGTCACTAAAGTATGCAGGCACACCTGGCTGAAATCTCCCAACAACCCCTTGTGGTTTAACCCCAATCTGCAGGAACTATACTCCCTTCCTGATCCCATACCTATTTTATTACTACCAGCTCAGGCACGCTATCCGTGCCTAGTTTGGCTCCCTTGATAATCCCACGGACCTGCCCCCATTGGAAAAACTGCTCAGACAGCCAGATCCCACTAAACTTGTCTCCACCTATTATGCAGCTCTAATGACTGACTTTAACCCCAGGTTTCACAAAGCTCAGGTAAAATGGACCTCTCCGGACTTCTCCCTGGTAGACGAGGACTGGTCAGAATTTAGTGATACATATAAAACCTCTGTTATTGCTTCCCGGGACTGCATCATACAGGTCAAAATTTTCCATCAAACCTCACTCCGGCGTCTCCTGCCCTCAGCTGCCTGTTTACGCGGCTGTGACCAGGAGGCCGATTTCTTACACTGCTTTTAGACATGCCCGCTAGTCCAGAACTTCTGGGAAGAAGTGGGTGCTTTCATCTCATCAGTGCTAGGCCTCCCAAACATAATCCACCCCAAGAACGAATTACACCTATCATCACATGCCAAGAGACTGCTCCGTATACTCTTCTTCTATGTTAAAAAAGCTATTTTACTGTCCTGGAAGGGCACACAGACCTCTCTGAAATCCCTCTGGTTAAAACTTATTAATGATGCTTTTTAACTCCAGAGCTCATATTTAAGAGGACTTGTCATTCTTTTTTCTATTACACGGGATGTTTACATTCCCTGTAATAGGAATAAAAGTGACCCAATTAAAAAAAAAAAAAACAGTGTAAAAATAAATAAAATCTAGTAAAATAAATAATAATAAAAAAAAAATTAAGTGCCCGGCCTGACGAGCTTGGGCGTCAAAGCAAACGCATACGTGAGTAGCTCCCGCATATGAAAGCTGTGTTCAAACCACACATGTGAGGTATCGCCACGATTGTTAGAGTGAGTGCAATAATTCTAGCCTTAGACCTCCTCTGTAACTCAAAACATGCAACCTGCATAATTTTATAAACAACGCCTATGGAGATTTTTAAGGGTAAAAGTTTGACACCATTCCACGATATGTGGGACTAACAAATGGGAAGAAGAGGAAAAATAAGTACACATGACTGACGTAAATTTTATCACATACAATGTAAGAGGTCTCAACTCGCCAGAAAAAAGACACATGATACTAAGGGAGTTGGAAAGGTACTCTGCAGAAATAATCTTCCTACAGGAGACACATATAGCACTAGATTCTAATACCAAATTATATTCCTGGGCTATGCCAACCTGGTATTACGGAGACTCCCCAAACAAAATAGATCTTGATAGTATGTCTGGTGCACCGTTACGAGATAGTGAACAACTAAAATTAGTCAAGAAGAAAATATTTAATCAACAACTAGTAGACCCATGGAGAATAACATATCCAAGTAAAAAGGACTACACATACCACTCATTGGTCCACAACATGTACTCGAGACTGGATTATATCCTGGTGGATCACGGGGTCTTCCAATATGTAGTAGAAACCACAGTGGGTATAATATCAATCTCAGACCATGCTCCCGTAATAGTGAAGATAAGATTCAATGAAACAGAATATAAAAAGGGGACATGGAGACTAAATGAGGACCTCATACTGTAGATAACATAGAAGTAGGTAAAATAATAAAGAGTGAAACTGAACAATACTTCAAGACAAATAATACACCAGAAGGTGTATATTAGGGGAAAATTGATCTCCATAGGGGTGGGAAAAAAAGAAGGAAAGAAAATCAACTATAGAAAAGGTAATAAAGCAACTACACGATCTGGAACAAAAACATAAAACTCAACAAGAAATGCAAATACACCAGAAGATACCGTAGTTATTAAGAGGGGCCAACTAAGAGACTTGATGGAACAGGAAACTAGAAAAGCTTTCAATAATGTTGCAAAAGAAAGATACAAGTGGGGGAACAAGCCTGGGAAATATTTAGCAAGACCCTCAAAGGAAAAAAAAAATTAAACTATATAGAAAAGATAAAAAACGAGAAAGGTGAGATAAAATATAAAACTTTGGAGATCGCAAAGATCTTTAAGACATGTTATAGTGCTGTCACGGTCTGGGGTCAGGCTCAGAGGCCAGTAGCTATAGAAGCAGAGCAGGTCACCCTGGCTGATGACACGGGGTCATCTGAGGTGCGGAATCTAAGCGCTAACCGGTGTTCACCAGAGCTCCTGAAGGTGGAGATGGATTTTGCTGCGTGTTAGCACCAGGTCGCGGTCTTTAGGATCGCCCCACCAGGAGGTGAAAAAGCTGGGGGAAAAAAGCAGATAAGCAGGTAAGGATCAAACAGAAGAGTGGTCGGTAAACAAGCCAAAAGGTCGGTAATGAGTATCTGTAGGTTGGGATCAGGCAGAAGCATAGTCGATAACAAGCCAAGGGTCGATAACGAGCCGTAGCAAATATGGATGGCAGCAGAGAAGACAGGAGCGAGATACAGGCTGGAGATAGCACAATATTCTGGCAAGGAGGAAGTGCAATACATGGCTTATATCAGGAAGTTTGTGGGAGGAGCAAGGGGTTCAAGGTTCAAGACAATCAAGACACAAGGCAGCAAGGTCCAATGGATCAGATGGGTTTGTCCAGCAGAACAGACAGGGAGCTGTCCAGCATCCCAGTAGGCTCAGTGAGAAGACTCACTGCCAGACACAGCTGAGGTCCCAGGTTCAAATCCCGGTCCTGACAGTACTCCCCTCCTTCCAGGATGTCCACTGGACGTCTTAGGGCCAGGTTTCTGAGGAAACCTCTGGTGAAATTCCCTTGTTAATCTAGGGGCAAGGACATTATTTGCAGGCTCCCAAGAATTTTCTTATGGTCCATATCCTTTCCATTGAACCAAATATTGCTGTTTGTTTCTAGAGATCCTGGAGTCAAGAATTTTTCCCACCACAAATTCTTCTTCACCCTGTACCTCAACAGGTGGAGGGGGTGGATGGATTCTTCCAGAAAAGCTATTTTCATGAAACTGTTTGAGTAGTGATATATGAAAAACAGGATGAATCTTCATATTGTCAGGAAGTTTTAGGCGAAAAGTGACAGGGTTGATTTGAGCAGAAATCTCAAAAGGTCCAATAAACTTTTGACCCAACTTAGCACATGGAACCTGAACCTTTACATTTTTGGTAGATAACCAAACCTTGTCACCTACCTGAAAGGTGGGAATAGACCTACGGTGTCTGTCAGCAACCTTCTTGTAATATTCCTGCGCCTCCTTCAATGTATCGATCAATTTTTCCTGGATCTCATGTAATGAAGTTAGTCTGTTGGTAACAGCAGGAATTGAAGTTGAGATAGGGAGATCAGGAATAAAAACTGGATGATACCCGGTGTTTAGGAAAAAAGGGCTTTGGGAAGTGGAGCTATGTTTAGAGTTATTATAAGAAAACTCAGCCGTAGGAAGGTAGTCCACCCAGTCATCCTGGAGATAACTCACGAAACATCGAAGGTATTGCCTCGTACACACGATCACTTTTTGTGATGAAAAAAAATGTAATTTTTCTTCATGAAAAAAAACGACATTTTTCAAACTTCATTTTCAAAAATGACGTTGCGTACACACCATCATTTTTGGAAAATGATGAACAAAACGACGGCACTCTAAACGGGAAGCTTTATTAGCCTTGAGGCTGCTTTTAGCTGGTTACTTATTAGTAAAAGACGATTCCTGCTTTTTTGTCTGTTACAGCGTGATGAATGTGCTTACTCCATATGAATGGTAGTTTTACCTCCCGTCTCCTAACTTGCTTCCGGGCATGTGCGGGTTTAAAACGTAATTTTTTACGTCGTTTTGCCCCCACACGATCATTTTTTATGACAAAAAAAATTACATTTTTAAAAATGACATAAAAAATTTGAGCATGTTCGAATTTTTTTTTGGTAGTTTTTCAGAAGACATAAAATGACATTTTGCCCACACACGATCATTTTAAATGACATTTTTAAAAATGTCATTTTTTTTCATCACAAAAAGTGATCGTGTGTACGCGGCATTACACCCAAAGCTGAGCAAAAACTTTTCCAAAATTTTGAGGTAAACTGTACCCCTCTGTCCGAAACCACATCATCAGGATTTCCATGAAGTTTAAAAACTTCTCTAACCATTACCTCAGCAGTATGTTCGGCAGAGGGTACCCCCTTAACTGGAATAAAATGAGCCATCTTAGAGAGACGGTCAACGACTACTATAATGGTGGTCATTACTTTTGAAAGAGGAAGGTCGACCACAAAGTCCCTGGAAATTGACCCCCATGGTTTTGATGGAACAGGCAGTGGTAGAAGTAACCCCAGAGGAGAAGATCGGGGTGTCTTATTGCGAGCACAGGTTAGACATGAAGCCACATATTTCTTTACATCTGTCTTGTACTCAGGCCACCAAAAGGAACGTGATAAGAGTTCTTCTGTCTTAGAATCCCCAAAATGACCAGCAAGTTTAGAGTCGTGTACCAGCCTGAGGGCTTCTACCCAAACTGATTCAGGTACATAGAGGCAATGTCCTTGAGTCCAAAAACCATTGTTGTACTTGAGGTTAATGTCTTTAGGAGGATT
This sequence comes from Rana kukunoris, assembly GCA_029574335.1. Classification (NCBI taxonomy): domain Eukaryota; kingdom Metazoa; phylum Chordata; class Amphibia; order Anura; family Ranidae; genus Rana; species Rana kukunoris. The sequence goes on from CM056059.1 coordinate 246,644,730, forward strand.
ATTAAGAAGTTGGTCATTCTCATACGCCTCCTTGAGGAGATTAAGAAAGGTCTTTGAACTTGTGGCCCCTAGAAAGTTCTTTTGAGGCAGGATTGTACATTCAGAGTTTCTTTCCTGGAGGGGCCCAGGCAACATCCGTGATAGGGCATCAGCCTTACCATTCCTTGATCCAGGGCGGTACGAGATAACAAAATTGAACCTGGAGAAGAAAAGGGTCCAACGTGCTTGTCTAGATGACAACCTTTTAGCAGACCTAATAAATTCTAAATTTCTATGATCGGTGAGAACGGTTACAGGATGCTTAGCCCCTTCCAGCAGATGCCTCCACTCAGAAAATGCTTCCTTAATTGCCAGCAGCTCCTTGTTTCCAATGTCATAATTACTCTCGGCAGAAGACATCAGTCGAGAGAAATAGGCGCAAGGATGAAGCTGCATTTTTTCTCCAATTCGCTGAGAAAGGATGGCTCCCACAGCAGAATTAGAAGCATCAACTTCTACGATGAAAGGTAGTTCTGGATATGGATGTACCAGTATTGGCGCAGAAGTGAAGAGAGTTTTAAGTTTATTAAAGGCAGCCTGTGCCTCAGGAGACCAAAAAAAGGGCATCCCTTTCTTTGTTAGCTGTGTAATTGGAGCAATAACCTTGGAGAAATTCCTTATAAATCTTCTGTAAAAGTTTGCAAATCCAACAAATCGCTGTATCTACTTAACATTTCTAGGGACAAGCCAATCCACCACTGCTTTGATCTTATCAGGACCAATGCTTACCCCTTCAGAAGAGATTATGTATCCCAAGAACTGGATCTGAGTTTGTTCAAACTCGCATTTTTCTAGTTTGATGTAAAGTTTATTCCGCCTTAATCTCTCGAAAACAATACAGACATGCTTGCGGTGTTCTTACAAAGGATCAGAGAAAATGAGAATGTCATCCAAGTATGCTATTACAAACTGATCAAGCAAATCTCGAAAAACATCAATAATAAAATGATGAAAAGTTGCAGGCGCATTAGGCATGTGCAAAAGTGAAAAATTCGTTTCGTTTCGTTTCAATTCGTCATTTAATAAATTTCGTTAAGTTAGGTTCGTTACATGTGTTGAATTCGTTTTCGGAATTCGTTCGTTTTCGACCGAATTTCGAAAAATACGGTCGAAAGCGAAAATATTTCGACCTTTTTTCGAATTCGTTCGTTTTCGACCGAATTTCGAAAAAAACGGTCGAAATCGAAAATATTTCAACCAGATTAGAAATAGATTTCGAATAGAATTTTTTTCGAATTAAATTCGAAAATATTTTTTTTTTTTTTTTTTTTCGAATTCCGATCGAATTTAGTCCGCGGTATTCGATTCGGAATTCGAAAAAAAAATTTCGATTTCGACCATTTTTTTTTTCGAAATTCGGTCGAAAATGAACGAATTCCGAAAACGGTCGAAATTTTTCGCTAATATAGCAATTCGGAAATTCGTATGCATCCGAATGTCCGAATAATGGAAAATTCGTCCGAATTTTGATTCGGAACGAAACGAAATGCACATGCCTAAGGCGCATTGCAAAGCCCAAAGGACATGACTAAAGACTCAAAATATCCATATCTGGTTCTGAAAGCAGTTTTATATTCATCCCCGGGACGAATGCGGACAAGGTTGTATGCCCCCCATAAATCTAATTTGGTAAAGAGTTTGGCGGAGCGGAGTCTCTCAAGCATTTCTGGAATGAGCGGGAGTGGTTAGCGATTGTTAATTGTGATCCTATTTAAATCTCTGTAGTCAATATACGGACAAAGAATAAGGCTGCCCCAGCAGGAGAGGTAGAGTGTCTGATAAAACCCTTCTCTAGATTCTCATTAATCCACTCTTTAAGCACCTTCAGTTCAGGTTCTGATAAAGAATAATGGCGCCCAAATGGTATACTGCCCCTGGAAGCAATTCAATGGGACAATCATAAGAGCAATGAGGAGGCAGCTGATCTGCGCCCTTTTTATCACAAACGTCCCGAAACTCAAGATATTGTGGAGGTAGCTTTTCAAATGACTTAATGGTTGCCAAAGCTGCTTGTAAATCTTGGGTTGGTGGATGGCTTATTTGATAAGATTCTTTGCAATGTCTTTTGCAATGGTCAGATGTAAAGCTTATAGAACATGTCTCCCAGTTGATGGAGGGATTATGGATAGAGAACCAAGGAATGCCTAGGATAATAGGGAATTTGGGTGATGTGATCAGCTCAAAGCCGATAGTCTCCTGATGGTCAGTCTCAATTAAGAGCTTCAGTGGGATGGTCTCATGTGTAACTGGTCCTGAAGACAAAGGTGAGCCATCCACAGTCTCCATATTAATAGGGGTGAGTTTATTTCTTATTAGAATGTTATTACTTTGGGCAAATTCTATGTCCATGAAGTTTCCCCCGGCCCCTGAGTCCAGCATAGCAGAGCAAGGTATTTCATTGCTTTCAACGATAAGTCTTTTTGGGATGACAAAATGAGTTGATAAGGAATTAACTTTATTTGCTTCCTGAATCAAAGGTGAGATGGACTGAGAAATTGAGTTTATTTGTTCAGATACGGTAACATCCGTTGCTGCAATTGTTCTTTTACATTTATTGGGACAATTAACTGCATAATGTCCGGAGTCTCCACAATACAGACATAAGTTCTCTGAACGTCGTCTTTCTTTCTCCTGAGTAGTAATAGATCTTTTAATAGCATCCACCTGCATAGGTTAAGGAGTGTCAGAATCAAGAAAAACTCTTGGACTCTTAGGCGAATACTGAGTAGTAGAAAAACGCATGCCACCATTACTGCCTAAGATTCCCAGTCTCTCCTTTCAGTAAGTCTCTGATCAATTCGAATACATAATTTAATAAAAGCTTCGAGGTCATCAAGACTTTCTACTCTGGCAAGCTCATCTTTTACTTTTTCCGAGAGTCCTTGACGGAACTGACTCTTTTGTGCTGCTGGATTCCAATTGGTATCTGAGATCCAGCGTCGAAATTCAGTTGTGTACTCTGCAACAGAGCAACAGTCTACCCTGCCGTAAATTGTGCAATTTTGCCTCAGCAGTAGCGCAGCGGTTAGGATCATCGAAAACTTGGTTCATCGCTTTTACAAAAGAATCTAAATCATCCAGGATGACATCATCTTTCTCCACATAAGGAGAGGCCCAGGCTAAAGCTTCCTCAGTCAGGAGATTTATAATAAACAGCACCTTTTTCATTTCAGAAGGAAATGCAGCAGGTTCCATCTAAAAGTATATACAACATTAATTAAGGAACCCTCTATAATTGTGGCGGTCTCCGTTAAACTTAAGTGGTAGGGGCATTCGTGCATTAGAATCTACAGCAGCAGTATCTCGGGCACGAGAGTCACTCAATTGTTTATTCAGATCAAGGATTTCCTCCTGTAGCGCCTTCAGTTCAATTTGTAACTCAGAAATCTTTTCCTGGGAGTTAACAGCAAACGTCTGCAACTCACCGATTTGCACTCTGATAGGGGCTACAGCAGCTGCTACAACGGCCTCCATGTTTTGGGCCAGAATATTCTGTCATAGTCTGGAGTCAGGCTCAGAGGCCAGTAGCTATAGCAGCGGAATCTAAGCGATAACCGGTGTTCACCAGAGCTCCTGAAGGTGGAGATGGATTTTGCTGCATGTTAGCACCAGGTCGCAGTCCTCAGGATCGCCCCACCAGGAGGTGAGAAAGCCGGGGTACAATAGCAGATAAGCAGGTAAGGATCAAACAGAAGAGTGGTCGATAAACAAGCCAAAAGGTCGGTAATGAGTATCTGTAGGTTGGGATCAGGCAGAAGCGTAGTCGATAACAAGCCAAGGGTCGATAACGAGCAGTAGCAAATATGGATGGCAGCAGAGAAGACAGGAGCGAGATACAGGCTGGAGATAGCACAATATTCTGGCAAGGAGGAAGTGCAGAGACATGGCTTATATCAGGAAATTTGTGGGAGGAGCAAGGGGTTCAAGGTTCAAGACAATCAAGACACAAGGCAGCAAGGTCCAATGGATCAGATGGGTTTGTCCAGCAGAACAGACAGGGAGATGTCCAGCATTAGTGTTGCTCACGAATATTCGTATTGCGAATATTCGGCTCGAATATGGCATATTCGAGTATTCGCGATATATTGCGAATTTCGCGGTGAATATTCGCTATTTCGAATATTCGTATTTTTTTAATTTTTTTTTTAGAACAGATCACATCCTAGAGATCCCCATCGACGTCTAAAAGCATTGCTGGTATGATTAGAGACCTTGGGCCGAGTAGCTGCAGCGATCAATTTATATTGCCGAAAAATCGCAATGCGATTATTCGGCAATAGCAATATCGCGCGATTATTTTCGAGAAATTTGCAATATTGTTTTTAGCTAAAATAACACATATATTCGATTTCAGAGTGTTACTGTCGAAATTCCGCAATAAATTTCTCATTCGCATTTTTGCGAAATTACGATAAAATATCAAGAATATTCTGAGCCAATCAGAGTGCTCCATTCCGCATTTCTCGAATATTCGCAATTATTTTGTATTGTAATATATCAAGAATATTCTGAGCCAATCAGAGTGCTCCTTCCGCATTTGCCGAATATTCGCAATTATTTTGTATTGTAATATATCACGAATATTCTGAGCCAATCAGAGTGCTCCTTCCGCATTTGCCGAATATTCGCAATTATTTTGTATTGTAATATATCACGAATATTCTGAGCCAATCAGAGTGCTCCTTCCGCATTTGCCGAATATTCGCAATTATTTTGTATTGCAATATATCACGAATATTCTGAGCCAATCAGAGTGCTCCTTCCGCATTTGCCGAATATTTGCAATTATTTTGTATTGTAATATATCACGAATATTCTGAGCCAATCAGAGTGCTCCATTCCGCATTTCTCGAATATTCGCAATAGCGAAAAATCGCAATAGCGAAAAATCGCAATAGCGGAAATTCGCAATCATTTCATTTCCAAAAAATATCACGAATATTCGTATTTAGCGAATATATCTCGAATATTCGACTATATATTCGAGATATATCGCGAAATCGAATATGGCATATTCTGCTCAACACTATCCAGCATCCCAGATAGCTCAGTGAGAAGACTCACTGCCAGACACAGCTGAGGTCCCAGGTTCAAATCCTGGTCCTGACAAGTGCACTATATGCTATCAGAATGAAAGAGACATGGTGGGAAGAGGAAAGTAGAAAATCTAAAATACAAAACTTACCAAAGATAACACCAGACAGCGCAGAGCTCCTAGAAGATCCAATTACACAGGAGGAAATACACAAGGCCCTTCGTGAAACGCCAGGGGGAAAAAGTCCCGGACAGATTCACGAATAAATATTATAAAAGATTTAAAGAACAACTAGTCCCAGAATTATGTAATTATCTAAATAAAATAGAGGAAGATGAAGAAATAAGAAACTAATCTCTCCTGGCCAATATTTCAATTATACCAAAAGCAGGAAAAGTTGAAACTATCTGCTCCAACTACCGCCTTATAGCGTTGTTAAACACAGATACAAAACTATACGCAAAAATATTGGCAACAAGGCTAAAATCCCTAATGCCTGAACTGATAAACGTGGATCAAGCAGGCTTTGTACCAGGAAGGGAGGTAAGGCATATCAGCATTAGAACAATACCGTTAATGCGTAAAGATAAATAGAAGAAACCCCGTGTAGACTGGGGGTTCATTATGGATACACTCCGGAGTATAGGCCTGGGCCCTAGATTTATAAAATGGGTCAACAATTTATATAATCACCCCATGGCCAGGGTTAAGGTTAACGGAAGTATGTAGTCTGCTTTTGAACATCTGTTTAATAGAACAAGACTAGGATGCACGCACTCACCCATTCTGTATGTAATATCACTAGAACCACTTCTAGCAAAAATATGGAATAACCCAGATATAGGAGAGGTGAGACTGGGAGAGGAAGAACATTAAGTGGTGGCATGCGCAGACGACATCCTCCTATACCTAACTAAATCAAGGATATCATTGCCCAATGTAATAAGAGAAATTAAAAACTATGGCGAGCTCTCAAATTTTTAAATAAATCCCATAAAAATTGTAATTTTAAACTTGGGAGTAGATACAAAAATAAGAAAAAGTGTTACAGCAGGAATTCCCATTTACCTGGGAGACAGAAGCATTAACATACCTAGGAATTAAAATAACACCCACCTTAGAAAAATTATACCTGGCTAATTATATCCCATTAATTAACAAAATAAACAGAAATAAAAAAGGTTGCAAAGAGACCCATCTCTTGGATAGGAAGAATTCATCTATTAAAAATGATGATCCTGCCAAAAATAACTTACAAACTTCAAATTCTCCCATAGAAATACCACAAAGTTTCTTTAAGGTGATTAAAACAATATTTTTTAAATATATATGGCAAGGTAAAAAAGCCAGAGTAAATGACACAATTCTGAGCCGAAAAAAGGTGTGGGTAAAAAGTCATTTTATGTCTTCTGAAAATCGACCAAAAAAATATTTGAACATGTCATTTTTTGTGTCATAAAAAATGATCGTGTGTGGGCAAAAATGACGTTTTAAACCCGCACATGCCCAGAAGCAAGTTAGGAGACGGGAGGTAAAACTACCATTCATAATGGAGCAAGCATATTCATCACGCTGTAACAGACAAAAAAGCAGAAATCGTCTTTTACTAACAAGTAACCAGCTAAAAGCAGCCTCAAGGCAAATAGAACTTCCCCTTTAGAGTGCCGTTGTTTTGTTCATCATTTTCCAAAAATGATGGTGTGTAGGTAACATCATTTTTAATGATGAAGTTGGAAAAATTTCGTTTTTTTTTAATGTGAATGGATTGTTGAATGGATGAATGGATTGAACAATCCAGGCCGCTATTGTTCTAGAAGTACGTTTTCCTCTTTTGCTGCCAGAGTGTAATAGGAACAGATGAGTGGAACGTCTGAACGATGAAGTAACTTGTAAGTACTCCTTTAAAGTTTCGCCCACATCCAAGGGATGAGCATCTGTGGAGTCCGGAGATTTGAAAGTGAGAAGCACGATGTCCTGGTTTTCGTGAAACACAGAAGTGACTTTTGGCTTAGATCCGAGCATGGGAATAAGGACCACCGGTCCAGGAAGAAAGTCAGAATGGGTTCCTGACAACCCAGAAAGCTTATTTCCGAAACGCTTTTGGCCAAAGTGATTGCCACCAGAAAGGCCAATTTTAATGACAAGTCCTTAATAGAAAGATCCTTATTGTTGAGGGCTGACAATGAGTCAAGGACAAGTGGAAGATCTCATTTGGGGAATCTTAAGTCTCGATGCTCCATGAAAGAACTGCCGTATAAGTGGGTGACCTGCTCATGATGTTCCAGAGAAGGCTGACAAAGCTTAAACTTGCACCCTAAGGTAGATAACAGATAAAGAAAGATCCAAGCTGGACTTGAGAAAACTGAGGATATCTTGGCCTCCAGGATTTCTACATGATTTGCCTGCAGAAGTAGAGAAACTAACAAACTTGGCCAAAATTTTATTGTAAACTCTGTTTATACTTGGCTTTCTGGAACTCTCGAAGCACACCCGAGTGACTCTAGCCTCTCCCTCTCAAGAACCAGACCATCAGTCTCAGTATCTGTCAGGGAAATGGCCGTGGAAGTACTGGCAATCTTGCCAGTAGAAGAAATAGCTGAAGGCTGTGTCAGGGAAATGGCTGTGGAAGTACTGGCAATCTTGCCAGTAGAAGAGATGGCCACCAGAGGTACATCATGTGACAGGTGGATCTTCCTGCTGGTCTATAAAAGGCTGCCATTGTCTGATACAAACTGCTGGATTGTCTTCAGGTTTCCTGTGTCTCCAGTGTCTCCTGTATCCTGTTTATCCTGAATCTCTGGCTGACCCCTGGCTTACGTCTGAACCTGTTTATCTCCCCACATCTGACCCCGGCTTGGCTGACTACTCTATATCTTCTGCTCCTGTGTATGACCCGGCTTGTTCTAGTACATTCCTTTGGACTGATTCCTGTGTATGACCCTTGGCCTGGCCCCAGACTTCGTTCTTGTCTTACTTACGGTACCGCACCTGAACCCTTCCCTGCACGGCTACAGAGTCCGCTCTTCCAGCACACCCCAGCTACCCTGCCTGCATCTACCTAGTCAGCAGCAGTACTGGCAACCCGTGCATCTTTGGGCCCCGCACTCCCTGTCTCATTCCCAGGGGTGCGGTGCACTTAGCCGCAAGCGGCGCCCTCTCAGCAATCCGGCCTCACACCAGAGACTTGATAGTATCGCTGGACAAGGGTGCAGGATCGCCCCCTGAGAAAGGAGGTCCGGCCTGAGAGGGAGAGGCAACGGATCCCGAGTGATCATCTGGTTCAGAAGGGGGAACCATGGCCTACTCTGCCAGTAAGGCACTATGATCACCAACTCGACTGCTTCCATCTGAAGCCTCTGTAGGAATTTGAGGATGATCGGAGGTGGAGGGAAGGCAAATGCCCTGTTGAAGTTCCACTGACTCGTTAATGCATCCACTCTGAAGGCTTGACTTCAATGACCTTGAGTATAGTATTTGCTGATTTTCAAATTGGAGCGGGATAGAAACAGATCCACCTCGGGATCGACTCCCAGTGATAGGAACCACTTGAATGTCTGTGGATGCAGTGACCATTCATTGCTATCCAGTTTGCTGTGGGACAGGAAGTCTGCATGGATGTTCTGATCCCCAGGAATGAAGACCGCTCATATATTGAGCAGATTCCTCTGGGCCCAGGTCATGATAGGCTTGACCTCTTGGAGAAAGGCCGAGCTCTGAATGCCCCTTGCCTCTTCACATATGCCACAACTGTGGTGTTGTCCATTTTGAGTAGGACCGACTTCCCTTTCAGGAGGTGAGAAAAGGCTTGAAGGGCACACCATGTAACGACTCTGCTACGTGAATGTATTAATTGAATAAGATCTCAGCTGCAGAGGCTTCTCAGGTGTAACCACCAGTTCACTCTCAAATGAATAAGAACGTTTGGGGTTTAACTCATCACAGCCTCTAAATGGTAGACAACATAAAGTATAGCGGAGCCTATTCCAACATAAGCCACCGCTACTGATGAAGAAAAAGTAAAGTATCTACAATACACGGTAGCATGGATAAATGCAATGTGATACGGAAGTACTATAGTATTTTATGGTTGAACACTAGTAGTAAGTACTTGTTATGTTCTAATTCCAAGACACAAATAGATGCATAGCTCAGTCCATATATGAATAGATCTCCTTACAGTGACACAGACCTGGTATTTCCCCTATAAACGTGCAGGAGGGTAAGAAAAGCAATGACTGCAGTATGTCTATTATGATACTTGCGGGTCTGCTGGGACTGGTAGTGCTTTGGATGAAATACAAGCAGAGAAGGTGTGCGGGGATCCCAGGGTGCTGGAAGGAGGAGATGCAGACAATCGCAGGGTGGTCCGTGTTGCGGAATGCAACGTAGTGCAATGGCGTTCCCAGGTGACGGCAGGCGTTCAACAGAATAACGGAACACCCTGCCGTCATCTGTATGGGTTTTAAATAGCCGCGAATTCGCGGGGAATCAGAGGAGAACGCTGGGACGCACTTCCGCGTTCCAGCGTGGAGCGCAGACATCCACGCACCGGAAGTGACGCGGACCACTTGCAGAACGGAGCGCAGCTGCTAGAATAGGGTACAGTTGCGCTCGTTCTGCACAGTGTAACAGCAGGGATGTTACATACTCCCCTCCTCAAGGGAGCATCTCTGGTGCTCCCAGTAAGAGAGGGGCGATTAGGGTACCTCCGATGAAATTGTCTGATCAGACGGGGGGCATGTATGTCTGAGGAACTTTCCCAAGAGTCATCGAGATGATCATAACCTTGCCAGCGTATTAAGTATTGGAGGGAAGAACCACGCTTCCTGGAATCTAATATTTTTTCGACCTCATATTCAGTTTCACCAAGCACTTCCACTGGAGGAGGGGGGCATGGTTTCCTGTTAGGAAATGGATTAGAGACAAAAGGTTTATTGAGTGAGACATGAAATGAGGGATGGACTTTCCAATCTGGGGGCAGAAGCAATTTAACAGCGTTAGGATTTATGACATGTGAAATTGGAAATGGACCAGTGAATTGACTGCCAAGTTTTTTCGAGGGTATTTTAAGATGAAGATTCCGGGTGGAAAGCCAAACTAAATCCCCGACTTTATATTCAGGAGGTACAGATCTGTGGGCATCATAGTATTGTTTTTGTCTTCGCTGAGCAAGTTCAAGGTTGGATCGTAGAATTCCCAGTGTTTCCTTTAGATTAGAGAGATAATGATCAACTGCTGGAACAGTACCTGGAAGGGAAGTGGATGGTAGACTGTTGGGGTGGAAGCCATAATTGGCATAGAATGGTGTGAACCGAGATGAAGAACTGGTGGAGTTATTATAGGCTTTCCAAAACCTAGAGATGAATTGAGATCCGCGATCCGAAATGATTTGAGAGGGAATTCCATGAAGTTTGAGAACGTTGTTAATGAAAGCCTTCGCTGTCTCGAGGGAAGTAGGCAACTTCTTTAAGGGAACGAAGTGTGCCATCTTTGTTAAAAGATCCACTGTTACCATGATGGTGTTGCACCGTTTGAGCGAGGGAGGTCAACTATAAAATCCAATGAAACAACTTCCCAGGGTCTATTAGGTACTGGGATGGAAGCCAGTAGACCGAAAGGGGGTTTCCTTGAATGCTTGTTACGAGCGCAAATGTCACAAGAGCTGACATGATGAATCGTCTTAGACAGATGGGGCCACCAATAGTCTCTTTTAACCAGATGAGTGGTTTTGCTGATACCAGGGTGTCCGGCTAAGGGAGAATCATGGAGATGTCTGAGAAGTAAAAGTTGTAATTTGGGTGGAACATAAATTTTGTTGTGAAATGTATAAACACCATCAGGTTGCCTAATGAGATCTTTTGTTAAGCTAGAGAGATCTTCGCAAGGAGTCTGAGAGAGTAACTGTCTAAAGGAGGTGGTAACTCCAATGAAACGGTTTGGAGGAATGATAGAGATCGGAGGAATCTCAGTGGACTGGTCTTCATTCATACGGGATAGGGAGTCGGCTTTGATGTTTTGTGAACCAGGCCTATAGGATATGTAAAAATCAAACCTGTCAAAGAATAGACTCCACCTAACCTGACGGGCGGAGAGTGTTTTACAAGCCTTCAGATGTTGTAAGTTACGGTGGTCCGTAAGGATTGTTATTGGGTGTGTGGAACCCTCCAATAGATGCCTCCAGTTCTCAAATGCATCTTTAATTGCAAGGAGTTCCTTTTCCCCAATAGGGTAGTTCTTTTCCGCTTGTGATAGTGTCCTTGAGAAAAAAGCTACTGGGTGTAAAGGCTCAGATAGTGTTGGACGTTGGGAAAGTATAGCACCTAAGGCATAGTGGAAGGCATCAACTTCTAGTGTAAAGTGGTACGAAGGATTAGGCAGTTGAAGGATGGGAGCCGAAGTGTAACAGAGCTTGAGAGAGCTTGAGAGAGTCAAAAGACTTCTGGGCTTCCTTTGACCAGATGAAGGGTATCTTTGTGCTGGTTAAAGCAGTCAATGGTTTGACAATGGCTGAAAAGTTTTTTATAAACTTGCGGTAGTAGTTTGAAAAAACAAGAAAACGTTGAAGAGCTTTTCTAGAGTGAGGAACTGGCCAGGAGATAATACAGTCCACCTTGAATTGATCCATCTGGATGCCTTGAGGTGTAATTTGGTAACCAAGGAAGGAAATACTAGACTGGCTGAATACACATTTCTCAAGTTTGGCGTACAAGGAATGTGTTCTGAGTCTGGCCAGAACCCAACGAACATGTTTAGTGTGTTCCTCAAGGGTGTCAGAATAAATCAGAATGTCATCCAAGTATATTACTACACAGATATCGAGCAGATCCCGGAATATGTCATTTATGAACCACTGGAATGTAGCAGGTGCATTGCAGAGTCCGAATGGCATTACAGTGTATTCAAAAAGACCATATCGAGTTTTGAAAGCAGTCTTCCACTCATCTCCAGGATGAATCCTGATTAAATTGTAGGCACCCCTGAGGTCTAATTTTGTGAAAACTTTTGAGGTTTGAAGACGTTCGATGAGTTCTGGAATGAGGGGTAAAGGGTAGCGTTTTTTTACAGTGATACTGTTGAGGGATCGGTAATCTATTATGGGCCGGAGAGAGCCATCCTTATTTTTAACAAAGAACATGGCAGCACTTGCGGGTGAAGTGGAAGGTCTAATAAAGCCCTTTTTTAAGTTATCATCAAGATAAACTTTAAGATGCACCAATTCTGGTTGTGAATAGGGATAGATGCCAGCAGTTGGGATCGGACTGTCAGGAATGAGATCAATCGGACAGTCATATATACGATGGGGAGGGAGTTTCTCTGCCTTAGTTTTAGAGAAAACATCTGAGAAATCATGTAGATAAGTAGGAAGAACTTCAGAGTGAACTTCTGTGGAAAGAATCGTATATATGGGGTAACAAGTCTGCTTGCAATATGTGGAGTTTAGACTTAGTGAGTGATTAGACCAAATGAAAGTTGGTTGATGGAGTATTAACCAAGGGAGACCGAGAACTATTGGAAATAATGGAGATGGAATAACGTCAAAGACAAGGGTCTCAGTATGAATGTTCCCACAAGTGACCAGTAGGGGAGAGGTTTGGGAAGATATTGGTCCAGAATTGGAACTAGAGCCATCAATAAAAGTGACAGTGAGAGGTTTTTGCTTAAGCACACAAGGAATTTTATTGGATTTTACAATTTCTAAATCAATAAAGTTGCCGCAGGCACCGCTGTCGACCATCGCATCAATGCTGGTTCTATGATGATCCCACTGTAAGGTAAGAGTAATAAAGATGAATTGATTTGTGGTAGATTCAGGTGGATTGGTTTTACAAATGTTAGATATGATACCTTCGGACTTCCTCTTGAGGAGTGGGCAACTGGATACCATGTGGTCTGGAGCGGAACAGTATAGACAGAGGTTATGAGCTCTGCGACGTTCTTTCTCGGCCAGAGATAAAGGACCTCTGACAACTCCGAGTTCCATGGGAACATCCTTGGGTGGTGATTTGGACCTCCTGAGAGGTGGAGGAATATAAGTATTCCCACGTTCAGCCTTCCTTTCTCTGAGGCGACGGTCAATGGTGAGAGATAGGTGCATGAGATCCTCTAAAGATGAAGGGAGTTCAACGCGAGCAATCTCATCCTTCATAGGTTCAGACAGGCCTAGTCGAAATTGATTACGGAGAGCAATATCCGTCCACTGGGTCTCCCTGCTCCAACACTTAAACTCTGAGATATAGTCCTCTACAGGTCTTTTCGCTTGTTTGAGGTTCCTAATAGTGTTCTCTGCTGTAAGCTGTTTATTGGGATCCTGATATAGAAGTGACATCTCATCTAGGAAAGTATTAAATGCCCCCAATAGGTCACCATGTTCTTCCACATAAGCATCCGCCCAGGCTCTAGGCTCCCCCTTCAGGTAGGATACCAGGGTGAGAATTCTAACCCTGTCTGAGTAGTAGGTGCGGGGACGCAATTCAAACATAAGACGACAAGAGCTAATGAACTGGTGGAATAATTTTCGGTCCCCTGAAAAGGGTTCTGGAGGGCAAACCTTAGGCTCAGGTCTGTCCCTGGGTTGTGCAAAGTTTTGATTACGTAGGGCCTCATTTTCTAAACGAAGATCATTCATGCTACATAAATGTATTAATTGAATAAGATCTCAGCTGCAGAGGCTTCTCAGGCGTAACCACCAGTTCACTCTCAAATGAATAAGAAAGTTTGGGGTTTAACTCATCACAGCCTCTAAATGGTAGACAACATAAAGTATAGCGGAGCCTATTCCAACATAAGCCACCGCTACTGATGAAGAAAAAGTAAAGTATCTACAATACACGGTAGCATGGATAAATGCAATGTGATATGGAAGTACTATAGTATTTTATGGTTGAACACTAGTAGTAAGTACTTGTTATGTTCTAATTCCAAGACACAAATAGATGCATAGCTCAGACCATATATGAATAGATCTCCTTACAGTGACACAGACCTGGTATTTCCCCTATAAACGTGCAGGAGGGTAAGAATAGCAATGACTGCAGTATGTCTATTATGATACTTGTGGTTCTGCTGGGACTGGTAGTGCTTTGGATGAAATACAAGCAGAGAAGGTGTGCGGTGATCCCAGGGTGCTGGAAGGAGGAGATGCAGACAATCGCAGGGTGGTCCGTGTTGCGGAATGCAACGTAGTGCAATGGCGTTCCCAGGTGACGGCAGGCGTTCAACAGAATAACGGAACACCCTGCCGTCATCTGTATGGGTTTGAAATAGCCGCGAATTCACGGGGAATCAGAGGAGAACGCTGGGACGCACTTCCGCGTTCCAGCGTGGAGCGCAGACATCCACGCACCGGAAGTGACACGGACCACTTGCAGAACGGAGCGCAGCTGCTAGAATAGTGTACATAGAAAAAATGAAGTCGCGCTATAAATGGTATACAGTAAAAAAATTATTTAAAATACGTGGAAAGTATCATTAGTGCAAACTGAAATAGCACATGAGCAAGCTTATCAAAAACACAGTAGTAGTGAACAGTGAACACGATTTGAAGTCCATATGGTAATTATACAGTCCATCAAGAATTATATTGAATAGACAGAAAGAATTTCCCAGTGTTGATAGGTCCACAGACAGATATGTGTAGTGACAAAACAAAGACCTCCACCGCACAGAAAACACTGACCCTTACCAGAGTCTATGATCTCACCGAGATCAATATCAGCAATTTGTAACATTCATGTTTCAGCAGGGAACGAAAGAGGACATCCACAAATTCCAGCCAGTAGGTGTATTCGGCTCAAACAGCGATCAAATATCAACCCGTGGTCACATAAAAAATTGAGAGAAATCCACATAGCGTAAAACCGTACTTTTAATCAAATAAAAAAAGGATTGTATGCACTTACATCCATCCGTATTAAAACAGCATATATCAGCATAAATTCAAAGAGAGCCGGCCGGCGTTTGGAGCGTGTTTACCCGACTTCCGGGTCCTCACACGTGATGCGGTGACGTCAGAGCGTCGCCTCCCGACGTTTCGTCACAAAAGGGACTTGGTCACGGGATGAGGCGACGCTCCGAGTCACCGCGTATATGTAAACAAGAGAAGGCGGAGCTATCCCCAGGGTAGTCCCAGTTGATCGTACTCTCGCCATTTTAACTATTGGAAACATATTACATATACCAATAGGTTTAAGTACAGCAACTAAGGGCAAAACCGAAACGGCAGCCCTGTTGTAATACAACTCACCATGTTATCGTGTAATACGGCAAACGGTGTGTTTTCAGAGTCAATTTATACCTGGTATACATTGTGTCATAGATATGTAGTGAGGCCGGAGGCAATCAAAGCCCCACACACAAACAGCAGATAATGTATGCACATTGTAATAAAATACATTTCAACTACTATATTATAATACATATGTAAAAAAACAACATATAAAGCACTGTTATACTGCAATGCTCACAAAACATTGGAAATATATATGTAACAAAAATTGGACAGCCATATAGATGCTGATTAGTCTGACAGTCAACAATAAGCATATATATTCTCTATTTTACAAAATGTAATAAAAGGAAGATAATAAAAATTAAAAATGAAAACATTGACATTAATACCTATGTGAATCTATAAATTCGTGCTAGACATGTTTATCACTTCCTCCTTGAAAAAAGTATATATATGGCTATACTGACATCAGTATATTACATGTCAGACACCCCACAGGGGAGAGGGGGGGGGGGGCTACGGTACAAAAAACATAGTAAAAAGGACGCTGGCATGTAGGACATTAAATAAAAAATGATAATCATTATATGTCCCGATTGATATAGGGGAAATGGGAAAAAAAACTCCTAAAGTCCCTATTTTTTACACATAAGAATACGTGAAAAATCCTTTCTGTTATGTGACACAAATGGATAGATATTTATATATTAACCATTGTTAGATGGAATCAGGAATTATCAATAAAACAATTGATGTCCACCTCAATGTTCAGGCCGTGGGGGGTGTAACACTTTGTTTTATGTATCCACACCATTTCGGAGCGAGAAATACTTCTCACTAGGTCGTTGCCACGCCAATGGGGATTGAATTTGTCTATGCCCAGAAACACCGTGTTGTTTGGATTTTTATCATGTACCAACAGAAAGTGTTTTGACACAGAGTGTTCAGTAAACCCATTCCGAATATTTGCAATATGCTCATTAAGGCGTATATGTAGAGGGCGTTTAGTTCTGCCTATATATTGCAATCCGCATGGGCACATGAGCATGTATATAACCCCTATAGTTGTACAGGTAATGAAGGGCTTAATCATAAAGTTTTTCTGGGTGCTGGTAGAACGAAATGTAGTACTTCGTTTGGATCTGATGCCATTCAAAGCACAGCTCTGACATTTCCCACACTTATAGAAGCCAGAAAGATCTGCCAAAAACATCGATGGTATTTTCGGGGGATTTAGCACATTAGGGGCCAATTTATCCCTAAGGGAAGGGAGACCCCTAAATACTACCTGTGGCTTTTCTGGTAGTAATCCCTTAAGAACATTGTCGCTTCTTAACACATGCCAATGTTTTGAAACAACATGTTTTACATTTGCATGTTGGCACGAGTAGTCTGTAACAAACGGATTTTTAAATCGGTGGGCAGTGTCAGTACGGGATTTTTCTGTTAGTAAATCTGCCCTATCTCTCTCAGATACTGATTTTAAAGTATCACTCAGAAAATTCTGACAGTAACCCTTAGTCAAAAAACGTTCCATAAGAACCTGTGCTTGTGTTTTGAACATGGCGTCATCAGTGCAGTTTCTTTTTAGGCGTAGAAACTGGCTTTTAGGCACAGATTTTAGCCAGGAAGAATGGTGACAACTGTCACTGGAAATATAAGAATTTCTATCAGTTGATTTGAAATATGTTGAGGTCACAAATTTATCATCTTCAACAGATATGGCTAGATCCAAAAAATTAATTTTTTCCTTACTGGCCTCGTATGTCAAAAGGATGCCACGCTCATTGATATTAAGAAAATCAATGAACTGGGAAAGTTCACCTTCAGTACCATCCCACAGGAGGAGGATGTCGTCAATATACCTGGCCCACAGAAGAATCTGGGGCCTAGGCTGATCATGGACGGCATCCTCCTCCCATCTGGCCATAAAAAGGTTTGCCAAACTTGGAGCATATTTGGCTCCCATCGCGACACCACGATTCTGTTTGTAAAACTGACCCCCATGCCAAAAGAAATTATGGGTCGCGGCAAAAACCAAAAGCTCTATTATAAAGGAAATCTGTTCATCCAGTAAACCACTATCCCTATTTAAGTAATGGGATACCGCTTCGATACCCAAGTCATGTGGAATAATACATGACTTGGGTATCGAAGCGGTATCCCATTACTTAAATAGGGATAGTGGTTTACTGGATGAACAGATTTCCTTTATAATAGAGCTTTTGGTTTTTGCCGCGACCCATAATTTCTTTTGGCATGGGGGTCAGTTTTACAAACAGAATCGTGGTGTCGCGATGGGAGCCAAATATGCTCCAAGTTTGGCAAACCTTTTTATGGCCAGATGGGAGGAGGATGCCGTCCATGATCAGCCTAGGCCCCAGATTCTTCTGTGGGCCAGGTATATTGACGACATCCTCCTCCTGTGGGATGGTACTGAAGGTGAACTTTCCCAGTTCATTGATTTTCTTAATATCAATGAGCGTGGCATCCTTTTGACATACGAGGCCAGTAAGGAAAAAAAATTAATTTTTTGGATCTAGCCATATCTGTTGAAGATGATAAATTTGTGACCTCAACATATTTCAAATCAACTGATAGAAATTCTTATATTTCCAGTGACAGTTGTCACCATTCTTCCTGGCTAAAATCTGTGCCTAAAAGCCAGTTTCTACGCCTAAAAAGAAACTGCACTGATGACGCCATGTTCAAAACACAAGCACAGGTTCTTATGGAACGTTTTTTGACTAAGGGTTACTGTCAGAATTTTCTGAGTGATACTTTAAAATCAGTATCTGAGAGAGATAGGGCAGATTTACTAACAGAAAAATCCCGTACTGACACTGCCCACCGATTTAAAAATCCGTTTGTTACAGACTACTCGTGCCAACATGCAAATGTAAAACATGTTGTTTCAAAACATTGGCATGTGTTAAGAAGCGACAATGTTCTTAAGGGATTACTACCAGAAAAGCCACAGGTAGTATTTAGGGGTCTCCCTTCCCTTAGGGATAAATTGGCCCCTAATGTGCTAAATCCCCCGAAAATACCATCGATGTTTTTGGCAGATCTTTCTGGCTTCTATAAGTGTGGGAAATGTCAGAGCTGTGCTTTGAATGGCATCAGATCCAAACGAAGTACTACATTTCGTTCTACCAGCACCCAGAAAAACTTTATGATTAAGCCCTTCATTACCTGTACAACTATAGGGGTTATATACATGCTCATGTGCCCATGCGGATTGCAATATATAGGCAGAACTAAACGCCCTCTACATATACGCCTTAATGAGCATATTGCAAATATTCGGAATGGGTTTACTGAACACTCTGTGTCAAAACACTTTCTGTTGGTACATGATAAAAATCCAAACAACACGGTGTTTCTGGGCATAGACAAATTCAATCCCCATTGGCGTGGCAACGACCTAGTGAGAAGTATTTCTCGCTCCGAAATGGTGTGGATACATAAAACAAAGTGTTACACCCCCCACGGCCTGAACATTGAGGTGGACATCAATTGTTTTATTGATAATTCCTGATTCCATCTAACAATGGTTAATATATAAATATCTATCCATTTGTGTCACATAACAGAAAGGATTTTTCACGTATTCTTATGTGTAAAAAATAGGGACTTTAGGAGTTTTTTTTCCCATTTCCCCTATATCAATCGGGACATATAATGATTATCATTTTTTATTTAATGTCCTACATGCCAGCGTCCTTTTTACTATGTTTTTTGTACCGTAGCCCCCCCCCCCCCTCTCCCCTGTGGGGGTGTCTGACATGTAATATACTGATGTCAGTATAGCCATATATATACTTTTTTCAAGGAGGAAGTGATAAACATGTCTAGCACGAATTTATAGATTCACATAGGTATTAATGTCAATGTTTTCATTTTTAATTTTTATTATCTTCCTTTTATTACATTTTGTAAAATAGAGAATATATATGCTTATTGTTGACTGTCAGACTAATCAGCATCTATATGGCTGTCCAATTTTTGTTACATATATATTTCCAATGTTTTGTGAGCATTGCAGTATAACAGTGCTTTATATGTTGTTTTTTTACATATGTATTATAATATAGTAGTTGAAATGTATTTTATTACAATGTGCATACATTATCTGCTGTTTGTGTGTGGGGCTTTGATTGCCTCCGGCCTCACTACATATCTATGACACAATGTATACCAGGTATAAATTGACTCTGAAAACACACCGTTTGCCGTATTACACGATAACATGGTGAGTTGTATTACAACAGGGCTGCCGTTTCGGTTTTGCCCTTAGTTGCTGTACTTAAACCTATTGGTATATGTAATATGTTTCCAATAGTTAAAATGGCGAGAGTACGATCAACTGGGACTACCCTGGGGATAGCTCCGCCTTCTCTTGTTTACATATACGCGGTGACTCGGAGCGTCGCCTCATCCCGTGACCAAGTCCCTTTTGTGACGAAACGTCGGGAGGCGACGCTCTGACGTCACCGCATCACGTGTGAGGACCCGGAAGTCGGGTAAACACGCTCCAAACGCCGGCCGGCTCTCTTTGAATTTATGCTGATATATGCTGTTTTAATACGGATGGATGTAAGTGCATACAATCCTTTTTTTATTTGATTAAAAGTACGGTTTTACGCTATGTGGATTTCTCTCAATTTTTTATGTGACCACGGGTTGATATTTGATCGCTGTTTGAGCCGAATACACCTACTGGCTGGAATTTGTGGATGTCCTCTTTCGTTCCCTGCTGAAACATGAATGTTACAAATTGCTGATATTGATCTCGGTGAGATCATAGACTCTGGTAAGGGTCAGTGTTTTCTGTGCGGTGGAGGTCTTTGTTTTGTCACTACACATATCTGTCTGTGGACCTATCAACACTGGGAAATTCTTTCTGTCTATTCAATATAATTCTTGATGGACTGTATAATTACCATATGGACTTCAAATCGTGTTCACTGTTCACTACTACTGTGTTTTTGATAAGCTTGCTCATGTGCTATTTCAGTTTGCACTAATGATACTTTCCACGTATTTTAAATAATTTTTTTACTGTATACCATTTATAGCGCGACTTCATTTTTTCTATATATTGTTTTGGTGTTGTATAACACCTTTGAGACGCTGCTCAATATTTGTACACTTATTTTGTTTAGATTTGCGCAATTTTCCTTCTTATTCAACTGTTACTAGAATAGTGTACAGCTGCGCTCGTTCTGCACAGTGTAACAGCAGGGATGTTACACACCATGCCACATGCAGCTCCAGGACGTTTGAACCTGGATTATGGAGACGGGCATCCCATTTGCCTTGTGCCAGTTCTGACCTACAATGGGCCCCCCAAACCACATTGCTGGCATCAGACGTGACAGTCACCCAATGGATAGATGCAAGAGAGTGACATGTCAGCAAGTTTTTGCATTGAAGCCACCAAAGGAGACTGTTCCTCATCAACTGAGTTATCCAAATTAACTGATTGATGCCCCCTGCCTTCATTGCCGAAGAAGACCTGCTTGAAAGGGACGAAGCCTGCACATCACCCATTTGACCATAGAGGTTGTGGCAACCACCGTGCCAACTATCTTTAGGCACTGTGAAGCCCTCAGGTGTGAGGAGTCTAGGGCTAGGGAGTTTCTCTCTCAGATGACCAGGATTTTTTCTTCCGGATGTGGGATGGTATTCTCTACGGTGTTGAACTGGGCTCCTAGATAGACTAGGCACTGGGTCGGCTCTAACTGACTTTTCTCCCGGTTTAGGAGCCATCCAAACTCTATTAGTGTGGAAATAACTTGTTCCTTGTGAGTTAGAAGCTGCTGCCTGTCCTGGGACAGTAATAACAGATCGTCCAGGTAATGGTACAGACGTACTCCCTGTGTTCTGATAAGAAACACCACTGCCAGAAGGACCTTTGAAAAGACTCTTGGAGAAGTCGTCAATCCGAACGGAAGACATGTAAACTGTAAGTCCTCTTGTTCAACCTGGAACCAAAGGTATTTGTGGAATCCTTCTGCCACAGGAACATGAAAATATGCATCTTTTAAATCTTTCAAAATTAACCAGTCGCCTGGTTGAACGATCTTCTGAATGGTAGAGAGTGATTCCATTGTGAACCTTTTGTGCTTTATGAATTTGTTCAGAAAGGTTAGATCTATAACCAGGCACCAGGAGCCATTATTTTTCTGGACCAGGAAGAGGGAGGAGTATACTCCCTGGAATTCCTCATTCTTTGGTACAGGCACCACTGCTCCTTGATCTGTCTTGCTTCTGACTGTGGCAGTAAAGTGGGAATTGGTCTGCAGGGAGGAATTTTGGTGAAGGACCATGTGTGGCCTGTGGAGACCGTTTTGATGGTCCAATAATCAGAGATCGAGTCCGCCCAGACATGCCGGAAGAGACATAAGCGAGCCCCTACCCCAGGGGTGGGGAACCTTTTTTCTGGCAAGGGCCATTTGGATTTTTGTAACATCATTCGGGGGCCGTACAAAATTATCAACTTAAAAATTAGCACCGCACATCTGGACCCTGTAACGGTCACCACCGTTTACGACCTTCCATCCACCCACGACAAGCTTATCAGACACATCAACAAATCGGCAGACATGATCCATTCCATTTCCCAGAATAACGAGACTGACCGCTCTGTTCTCTAGTTCCAAAATGAAAGAATACTTTATTGGTTTGTTAGCTTGCTTATATATCCAGTACAGCATATTAAAGTTAATCACAGGACAATGCAATCTCCACCCCCCCTCATCACACACTATGGCTAGTTACTATGCAGACATTTCGTCACCAATACTGACGAGACCTATCACATTCCTTTATCAATAGAATTCAAACAAAATACAATCACACAATGTCTTGACCTCAACCCACATATCTAGACAGACGTACTGTCTCCAGCGAAGGGTCTTAACACCTGGGCATCAATACATTGACATGCTAATTCAATACATCTGAAGAGAGACGTGTGATCTTGAATACCCAATCTTTTAAGTGTAAACACAGGGCTTTAAACAGTTTTATCACACAATGAAAAGGTCTGCCAGGAGCAGACCTCACTTAGCATTTCAACAGCCTATTACACAGAGGGATGAGTCACTGTCTTGTTGACCTGGTCAAGTCAACATAAACCACTTGTAATTAGTATCCTGCAATATGAAGTATCAATAATGTCCCATCTCATGTAATACATGAAGTATGATTTTATTAGCCACCCTACGCCCAAAAGGGCACATTATTAGTGCCGCTGGCACAGGAGTGTCTCTCATCCTTCCAAAGTCTCTGGTTGTCAAGGTTTATTCCGTTACAGACCCCTTTTACATTACACAGCACCGCACCTCTGGACGCCTTTTACATTACACAGCACCGCACCTCTGGACACCTTTTACATTACACAGCACCCCACATCTGGACCCCTTTTACATTACACAGCACCACATCTCTGGACCCCTTTTACATTACACAGCACTCTGGACCCCTTTTACATTACACAGCTCTGGTCCACTTTTACATTATACAGTACCCTGCACCTCTGGACCCCTTTTACATTACACAGCACCGCATCTCTGGACCCCTTTTACATTGCACAGCACCGCATCTCTGGACCCCTTTTACATTACACAGCACTCTGGACCCCTTTTACATTACACAGCTCTGGTCCACTTTTACATTATACAGTACCCTGCACCTCTGGACCCCTTTTACATTACACAGCACCGCATCTCTGGACCCCTTTTACATTAACACAGCACCGCATCTCTGGACCCCTTTTACATTACATAGCACTCTGGACCCCTTTTACATTACACAGCAACACTCTGCACCACTAGACCCCTTTAGATTTACACAGACACCCCCCAGCTCTGTCCTTTCCTGCATTAATCATGCAGATGGAGAGACAGTGAGCAGCGCTGAACAGAGGGCAATCACCTGCTGGTTTACTTATGTTAGCTTTAGCAGCTCTCTACTCAGCGCTGCTCAATGTCTCTCTCTCCCCCCTGCGGTACAGGAGAGTGTTTGCTTACCTTGCAGCTGGAGATGGAGAAAATTAAACTTGGCACGCCACCGCCGCCGCGCTGTAAACATGTGCACACGTCAGCGCGGAGGCAAAGCGCCTCCCACTCCACCGCCTGCCAATCGCTGCCGTTATCTGTTTTTTTCAGCCCTTCCGCCTGGTTGGCTGGTGTTCCCCGCCACTCCCACATCGAGGGAGACAGACAGTTCCACCAGCCAACCAGGCGGAAGCCTTAATGGCCGAGACTCTGGGCTTTTCACTCCACTTCTCCAGCCTCCCCAGCCCACAGCTCCACGGACACACACTCAGCGACACGGGGGGGCGGATGGAATGATTGCATGCGGCCCGCGGGCCGTAGGTTCGCCACCCCTGCCCTACCCGACCCTCCTGGGCAATCTCAAAAAGACTTATTAGTTTTGCACCCACCGGGTGCCGGTTTCTTGGTGGACTTCTAAAAGGGTGCCTGCGCTCTACTCCAATTCCTCCTGAAATCCCATCTGGGTCTATAGGAGCAGTCTTCCCTTGAGCGCTCTGTACTGCTTCTACGCTGAGGCCTTCTTTGATTGAACAGGTGCCTGTCCTGGGGAAGGAACCCCGATTTTCCGCCTGTGGTCTTAGATATGGCACTGTGAAGCCTGTTACCAAATAAAGAAGGCTCTTCAAAGGGGATCTTGCACCAGGCCTGCTTGGATGCTGGGTCGGCAAGCCAGGGACGTAACCATAAAGCCCGCTTGGCCGTGACCGAAGACAGCATTGATCTGACCAACATATTTTAACCCCTTCCCAGCCAGTTTCATAAGCAGAGTGTCCGGCACTGGTCCTAATAAAGTGTCAAAATGGTCAGTTAGTGTCGACCGCAATATCACAGTCCCACTATGAGATGCTGATCACCCCCATTACCAGTAAAAAATGTAGTAAAAACTCCATAAATGTATCCCATAGTTTGTAGATGCTATAATTTTTGCGCAAACCAATCTATATACGCTTATTGGGAATTTTTAACCATAAAATGTATCAGAATACATATTGGTCTACATTTATAAAGACATTTTTTTTTTTGAATATTTCTTATAGCAGAAAGAAGAAAATGTTGGGTTTTTCTCAATATTGTCAGTCTTTTGTTGTTTAAAACAAAAAACATTGAATATGCAGAATTGATCAAATACCACCAAAATAATGCTCTATTTGTGGGAAAAATGGACATATATTTTATTTGGGTACAGCATTCCACGACCACATAATTGTCAGGTAAAGTAATGCAGTGCCGTACTGCAAAAAATGGCGTAGTCATAAAGGGGGTAAATCTTCCGGAGGTCACATTTTTTTAAATTATATTAAAAAATGTAATTGATACATGTCCCCCAGGGCAGTACCCTGACCCCTATACCATTTGTATGGCCAATTACTTGCATAAAAGCTTTCAAAATGGTGACGTTTGATTGTTCATGTTCATGTCCCATAAACTTTAATAGAGTTTGTGGCTTGAGTCTGAATTTTTTCCCTGTTCGGGAGTTCTGGTGCAAACCGAACCGCTGGCCGACAGCTTCTCTCTTTCTATGGCGGGTCCGTGCTTGTGCCCTATGGCTGCCCTATATGTCCATGTTGTGCACACTAGCCCTGCATACAATGTACAGAAATGTTTAATTTAAGTAAATTTGGATTAAATTGACTGTTGTTTTTACCTCATACTTACCTGGCAATCTTTCTTATTATTTTATATGCATGTCATCTGGGATTCCCAAACCTACTGAGGAGTAGAGATGAGCCGAATACCCCCCCGTTCGGTTCGCACCAGAACCTTCGAACGGACCGAACGTTTGCGCGAACATTTAGAACCTTATTGTCGTCAATGGGATTCGAACATCCAAATTCAAAAGTGCTAATTTTAAAGCATAATTTACAAGTTATTGTCGGAAAACGGGTTTGGGGACCGGGATCTTGCCCCAGGGAACATGTATCAATGGAAAAAAAAGTTTTAAAAATGCTTGTTTTTTCTGAAGCAGCGAATTTAATGATGCTTAAAGTGAAAAAAATAAAATAAAAATTTCTTAAAATATCGTACCTGCTGGGTGTCTATAGTAGTGGCACATGTTTAGAACTATTCCTGCACAAAATGAGATTACTATAAGAAAAAAGTCATTTAAGACTGCTTGCGGCTTTAATGTAATGTTTGGTCCCTGCAATATGGATGAAAATCACTGAGAAAAATAGCATGGGATTCCCCGCCCCCCTCCCCCCAGGTCATTACAAGCCCCTTTGGCCCTACATACTTTGAACAGCGGTATACAGGCGGTGCAAACAACACAGGGACTGTAGGTTTGTTCTTAAGTAGAATCTATTTGTAATTTTCAACTGGTACTTCTTCAAAGTGTAGCTTCAGCCATAAAATCTTTTTTTAAGCTTTTCTGAAAACATAGAGAAGGGTTATTACCCCTGTAACATTTGTTTTGCTGTCTGTGTACATCTGTTCAGAAGATAGCACCTCATTTTGTGTCCCAAAGATAACTGATTTTTTATTTTTTTTTGTGAAACAAGGATTGTGATAAAGCATCAGTGGACAGGAGACACCTCTTACAGAAGAGAATTTCCTTTCCTAGGGGTAGATTTCCTCTCACTTCCTGTTGTCTCCTTCCATTTGCAAGTAGGAGTCATTTGTAAGTTGGATGTTTGAAAGTAGGGACCTGTCGTATATACTCTGCAGAAATTTGGGACCTAGGTGTTAGTGTTGCCACAACACTGTAAGCCCTCACAGTTAGTCTTGGTGGGCGCTGGAACGCCCTGCTGTGAACTATTATATTAAGAATTGTAATTACACGCCACTGTTGAACAAGGGCAGAAAAATTAACGCCAGGAAGCCAAGGAGGCAAAGCTCTGTAATTCCGAGACCATACAAGATCACCGGCACGGAATCCCAGACGGCCCGGCGGAAGAGGTGTCTGTGACTGTTCCTGCGGACGAACTAAATCAAGTTTGGTGCGGAGATGCCTGCCAAACATAAGAAAAGCTGGTGACAGCCCGGTAGTAGCGTGTTTCGTGTTACAGTACATGATCAAGAATTCCAGCAGCTTCTCCTCTGACATTCCAACCTGGCCCAGAGTGGACAGTAAGTGCTTCTTAAATGTCTGCACAAATCGTTCTGCCAGCCCATTTGAGGCTGGATGATAAGGAGCTGTTTTGTAGTGTTGGATGTCCAAGCCACTAAGGAAGGATTGAAACTCATGCGATGTAAATTGAGTTCCATTGTCGTAGACTATGGCTGTTGGCAAGCCATATTGAGCAAAGAGCTTCCTTAAGACTAGAATGGTAGCAGCTGAGGTAATAGAAGGCATTTGAAAAACCTCTGGCCATTTTGAATGTGCATCTACCACGATCAAATACATTTTACCCTGGATGGGGCCAGCAAAATCAAGATGGAGTCTGGACCACGGGTCTGTTGGCCATGGCCAAGGTTGCAGGGTTCCTCTCTTTTGCGGTCTCTGGGCTTGACAGCACCCAGGACATTGAGCAACATAATCTTCAATTGCCGTATCCATTTGTGCCCACCAAACATAGCTCCGGGCTCGCTGCTTCATGTGCACCACACCAGGATGGCCTTCATGCAGTATCCTTAGCATGGTTGATTGCAAGTACTGGGGTACAATCACTCTATTGCCCCATTGTAGGCAACCAGCATTAGTCACAAGCTCACATTTTCTGGCAAAGTACGGACGAAATTCACCTGAAATTCTCTCTGGCCATCCAGTCTGAACATAAGAGAATATCTGTGACCTGAGAATATCTGAGAATATTGTGGCCTGTGTATTTCCACTACACGTATCTCTCTTAGTGGGTGGTCTCCAAGTGGCAATCTGGAGAATGCATCTGCATTGCCATGGGTATCATGGGAGCGGTATCTGATAGAATAATCATAAGCTCCTAAAAATAAAGCGTACCTTTGTAAGTGAGATGTGGTTGTTGTAGAAATTCCTTTCTGAGGGTTCAGTATTGACAACAGAGGTTTGTGGTCAGTGATAAGTGTGAACTCCCGACCATAGATGTACGCGTGAATTTTTTTTGTGGCCCATACAATGGCCAAAGCTTCCTTGTCTATCTGGGAGTAGTTTTGTTATGCTGAGGTTAAAGACCTGGAGGCAAAAGAGATGGGGCGCTCCGTGCCATCCGGCATGACATGGGAAAGCACGGCACCCAGTCCATAAGGCGAGGCGTCACAAGCCAGGATGACGGGTTTCTTTAAATCATAGTGGACCAGAACTCGAGAAGACAGAATGAGTTCTTTAGAAAGCCGAAAAGCTTCTTCACATTTGTCTGTCCATATCCATTTAGCTCTTGCATCCAGTAAGCGAAGTAACGGGTAGAGCTGGTGTGCTAGGTTCGGCAAGAAACGGTGGTATTGTTCGGGGAGTGAGAGCTGCGGCAAACACGCCCAATATGACCAGTCTTTCCACAGCGAAAACTAACGACATCCTTGAACTTGCAAACAGGCGCACTGTGAGTAGTGTTGCCACAACGGTAGCAAGTCGGGGTCCCAAAGACAAAAGAATTAGGATGGCAAGGTTTAAGCTGAGTGGCAGGGGACGGGTGTTGAGTGATAGCAGTGTGGAATATTTCCTCACCCTGGCTTGCAGGAGTTGTAGGTGGTGCCTTCAGTAGGGTGGCGTCCCGTGTTGCCAACTCCATGACCGTAGCAAGGTTAGTGGCTTTCGTCAGAGTCAAGTCGGGTTCTGTGAGTAAACGTTTCTGTATGGCTGGGTCGCAGAGTCCCATGACAAACATGTCACGGGGAGCCGTCTGTAAACATCACATACACACCAAGTAGCTTTAGGTGCAAACTACAGAGCACACGTGCAGTACACACCAAGTAGATTTAGGTGCAAACTACAGAGCACACATGCAGTACACACCAAGTAGCTTTAGGTGCAAACTACAGAGCACACGTGCAGTACACACCAAGTAGATTTAAGTGCAAACTACAGAGCACACGTGCAGTACACACCAAGTAGCTTTAGGTGCAAACTGCAAAGGACATGTGCAGTACACATCAAGTAGCTTTAGGTGCAAACTACAGAGCGCACGTGCAGTACACACCGAGTAGCTTTAGGTGCAAACTACAAAGGACATGTGCAGTACACATCAAGTAGCTTTAGGTGCAAACTACAGAGCACACGGGCAGTACACACCAAGTAGCTTTAGGTGCAAACTACAAAGGGCATGTGCAGTACACACCAAGTAGCTTTAGGTGCTACTTGGTGCTGGTGATTGTATGTGTCCCATTCCCTACTAGTGAATTACTCACCTTGCCACTGCTTGTCGAGTAGAAATATGGATTTTACGGACATGTAATTACTTGCATGTCAGTGAAGCGCTGGCCCATCTTCTATTTTATAGTGTGTGTTTCTGTTATTTGGTTTTAGATCTGAACAGTGAACCTGTGAGGGACAGCACTATTGAAAAGTATTGTTGTGAGTATTGCAGGGAAAGCTGATTAGAACTACCGCTGAGCTAAACTTATTCTATTTACTACTGCTGGGCAATAGATTTTGAATTATAATGTATATCTCAAGCAGGAATAGGGCTTTCACTCTAAATGTGTGTTAAGGTCACATCAACAATAATTTTTAGGTAAAAACTATAAAAATTCAAAAATGTATGCATAGTTTTCTCTGCAGGAGTTAAGGACCCATCAAAGACCTGACTGTTAAATACAATTTAAAATAAGGTTTATTTCACCTCAATTTACATTTTAGTAAAGCAGACCAAAATGTTCATATGAGGACCTGATAAGCAAATCATGCAAAGATCAATGGCTTAGAATGTAAATGGTCTCAAGCCTATTTAAATTTGATTGCTACCCAACACATCAATGTTAGTTGTTAATTTCTATTTAAAGGCCTTTTTTGTTTGCATTCTCTCTTTGAAAGACATATTCTCATTTCATATGCAATGCACTCAGTCAGAGAGTCACTGGAGCTTGTCCTGCTTGCATCCTTGCAAAGTCTGAAGTACTGTACCTATTTCTGAAGACTGTTTGTTTTACTGTAAAAGTATTGTAAAGTAAAGTAAAGGTTAGAAGTTAATGGCTAGTATTGTAATAGAATGGTTGGAAGTACATTTATCTCAGAACCAGATAACTCACAAGATGTATTTATCTAAACATTACAACAGGCGGTCCATTTTGTTAAAGTGGGGTTCCAACCACAATTAGCATTTTTTAAATGTATGTCCTTTCATCATGCCTTTTTATAATATAAATCCGGTCACTTCCTATTTTACAATCCGCCGCCGCTCCGCATAGTTATTCAAAAAAGATAGTTTATAAAACTAGGTCCACACGGTTGTCATTTTGCTTGTGGGCATTGTGAAGCCTACAAGCACTTACTTCCTGGAAGTCTTGGATGGGGACTGATAATTGGGTAGCGCACTGCATCCTGGGAAATGATGACACCCATTTCCCAGGAGCATTAGAGGGAGATGATGATAGAATCATTGGTGATTCCAAGGGCAGATTTTGTGGGACCGTATAGCAACAGGCATTTCCAGATGAGTCAAAAAAAAAAATGTTTTTTTTTTTTTCTTTTTTAGGTCTAATGAGCACAATAATCAAAACAAAATTTTGGGATGGAAACTCCACTTTAAGTCAAATTAAAATACCCACCTAAAACAATATCCTATTCATAAGTCTTGGTGTGAAAAAATAATTCTCTAAATCATAATTATATAATATTTCCATATTTTCATTTTTATTGCAATCATTTGATGATTTCAACTTGGCAGTGGTGTCTTTATTTTGATTTGACAACAGGGTTTTCCATCTGGACTGAATTGAATAATGATCATATGAGACAGAAAATGGCTAGCTTTAACTGGCTGAATTGTAACCAATACAATCGTTATCAACTTGTGATCATGACATGCATGTATTAAAATCATTTTTCTTGTGTGGGGTAATCGATCAATATATTTTTAGCCCTACACATTTAGCCTCATAGTTGGCGGCAATCACTGTAGATATTAAAGTGGAGGTTCACCCTCCAAAAAATTTCTAGCAGGGCATGGAGCCCACCCACCCGACCGGCAGTATGCCGGTGGTTTTTTTTTTCTGTAGATACCTTTTTACGGGCTCTCTTCCGATCCGGCGGTTGTGATTGACGTCCCCTCAGCCCGGCACATACAGCGCGTCACGAAATGCCGAAGGAACCTGAACGTCAGTGTCGCCCTATACGGTGCCTGCGCACTGACGTTCGGGTTTCTTTGGCATCTCATGACACGCTGTATGCGCCGGGCTGAGGGGGCGTCAATCACAGCCTGTGATTGTAAACGCCCAGTACTGTGGGATCGCCGGAGGGGAAGAGAGCCTGTAAAAAGATATGTACGGAGAAAAAAAAAAATACATTGGCATACTGTCGGTCGGGTGGGTGTTCTCCATGGCATGCTAGAAATTTTAATAAAGGAATTACAGGGGAGCACTGAAAAGGTCAAATTTACAGTTTCAGACTTATCATACCCTAAAGCCGTGTACACACGTTTGGTCAAACCGATGAGAACTGTCTGAAGGACAGTTGTCTTAGGTTAACCGATGAAGCTGACAGATGGTCTGATGTGCCTACACACCATCAGTTAAAAAAACAATCGCATCAAAATGCGGTGACGTAAAACACAACGGCATGATTCTGAGCATGCGCAGGTTTTTAACCGATTGTTTTGCATACTAACGATCGTTTTTGACCTATTGGTTATCAATCCATCAGTTAAATTTTAAAGCAAGTTTGCTTTTTTTTAACCGATGGTTAAATAACCTATGGGCCCCACACACAATTGGTTTTGACCAATGAAAACGGTCCTTCAGACCGTTGTCCTCTGGTTAACCTATTGTGTGTACGCAAATTTACAAATACTAAATAATAGTAAGTCAAGTGTGCTGGCCAGTGGGTTCAAATAAGGAAACTTAGTTACATAAAGTTCAGGAACCATGCCATTTTCTTGTTGCTGCAGACAACAAATGTTATTAGTGCATAAACTGTTTATTAATGGTATTCATTTTAGGTGATTACATGCCCTATATACTCTAGTCATCCCTACCCATCTATGTATTGCAACTAAGAAAATTTAAATTACCAAAAGGAAAACGTATTTGCCTTCAAACCAAATTAAAACGTGTTTTCTTAAGTGAGGGTAACATTTCTATACAGGGCAGACACATCTATCATGAGGTTTGGGAGTCTCTATGTTCCTCCTGAGATCAGGTGACAACGCTGAGTGACTTCAATCTCTATGAGGTGAACAAGCCTTAAAATGGGGTCTAAGGTAATTATTATTTTCTATTTTTCAGCTTAATCCACTTTTTTTTTCTTAGGCCTTACAATTTAGGGTTAGACCAGTGGAGGGGGCAGGGGTGCTACTATAAAAGGCTTTGTTGTTCTGGATTTACACTTTTTTCACACTGGTTTAATACGTTTAAAAAATAATGGCCCGGATTTACGTAGCACTTACGCCGATGTATCTACAGATACACAGCGTAAGTACAAATATGCGCCGTCGTATCTATGTGCTGAACCCACAAACTGAGTTACGTCGAAAAAGGCTTCTTCCGACCGACGTAACTTTACTACGCCGGCGTATCGTGGGCACATATTTACGCTGGATGCATACGGTAGTTTTGATTCAGATATGCAAATGAGGAATATACGCCGATTCACGAACATAGATGCACCCGGGCGCATGTTTTAAGCGATTTGCATAAGGGTTATGTCTGGAGTAAAGTTATTCCTCATATAGGAGGCACAACCCATGCAAAGGTATGGACCAGGGAACGGACGCCGTAGACTTTTACGCCGTGTACGCCGTTTACGTAGTACGTGAATAGGGCTGGGCGTAGGTTATGTTCACGTCGTAGGCAGTGTTTCGACGTATTTTAGGCAGTTATTTCGACGTGACTGTGAGCATGCGCACTGGGATGCTTCCAAGATACGACGCATGCGCTGTTCGTTTTTAGTAGTTGTTTGAAGCTCAGCCCATCATTTGCACCTACTTTCACTTACGTCGGCTTACGCCAACGAATATACGCTATGCCGTCGCAACGTTGGGAGCATTTTCTTTGTGAATTCCATACTTGTCTCCCTGCGTAGCGCTGCTGTAGCGTAAATAAGATACGCTACGGCGGCATATCTACCCCAATGTGTTTATTTAGTATTAAACATAATTTTTAGCTAGCTACAGAAGGCAAACAACATTATTCTCCAATATCATTGCTATATTACAATTTCTTATTTTAGCACCATATAGGACAGGGGTGTCCAAACTTTTTCAAAGAGGGCCACATTTGATGAAGTGAACATGCTCGAGGGCCGACTATTTTGCCTAACATTCTTTGAACCATTAAAATTTGATCCAAGTGTGTTCGTCCGAGCACTAATACACTGCCCAACAATAATTATCTTGCCTTTGTGGCTGTGTGTGGTAAAGAGATGAGCTTGGGGGTTTTATTTGGATATACTGTATATATCTCTTTTGTGGCCGCAACAAATCCCGTGCGCTGCTCAGGACTAAGAATGAGCTTGGGCGTGTTATTTGGATATACTGTATATATCTCTTTTTTGGCCCCAATGAATCTCGAGCGCTGCTCAGTAATAAGGATGAGCTTGGGCGTGTTATTTGGATAAACCGGATTTTGTATAACACGCACAGGCTTACCATTGCCATGAATGCAGCCTCACCATTGCCATTAGGGATGAGCCAAACACCCCGCGTTCGGTTCGCACCAGAACGTTCGAACAGACTGACCGTTCGCGCAAACATTTAGAACCCCATTGAAGTCTATGGGACGCGAACATTCAAATTCAGTGCTCATTTTAAAGCCCAATATTCAAGTTATTGTTGGAAAACGTCTTTGAGAACCCGGGTCTTGCCCCAGGAAACATGTATCAATGGAAAAAAGTTTTAAAAACGGTCATTTTTTCAGGAGCAGGACTCCTGAAAAAACTACAGTTTTTAAAACTTTTTTTCCATTGATACATGTTCCCTCGGGCAAGACACGTCAAGACCCGGGTTCTCAAAGACGTTTTCACAGGCAAACTATAAACACCCAGCAGGTACAATATTTAAAGAAATTTTTATTTTAATTTTAATTTAAGCATCATTAAAATCACTGCTCTAGGAGTGATTTTAATGATGCTTAAATAAAAAAAAAATCCTTTAAATATTGTACCTGCTGGGTGTCTATACCTGTGATAATGTATTTAAATAGCACAATCACCTGCCTGCCAGTAAATTAGGAAGAACTGATCTAGCTAAGCTATACAGTGTATAAATATATGTACAACTCCTAGGGATGTATATATATCCTCTACACACTGAAAATTAAGCTAAACTGACTAGCCTGCCTGCTCTATCTAGCTATATAAAAAGACTATCTCTCTGTCTCTCTGACTGATCTCTGTTCAGTGCTGGAAGCCACTACACGCGTCCTTATATAGTGTGGGGCGTGTGCTAAAGCCCTGAGCCACAATTGGCCAAAGCTACCCTGGCTTTGGCCAATTATGGCTCTCCGTTTTTTGTGCGCTGTGATTGGCCAAGCATGCAGGGTCATAGTGCATGTTTGGCCAATCATCAGCGCGCAATGCCGCAGTGAATTATGGGCCGTTGCGCGTCACTCGAATTTGGCGCGAACGACCTGTTTTGTTCGAATTTCGTCGTACGTACAAACAGACAATGTTCAAGTTGAACATACGTTCGAATCGAACGCAGAGCTCATCCCTAATTGCCATCAATGCACCCTTACCATTGGCCTCAGTGCAGCCTGATCGATGCCCATCTGCAGCCTCGGAGGGGAAAGGAAGGGGGAGGAACAAGTGCCATCAGATTACAAACAGGAGAATTTCTTGTTTACTCATGGCCTTTTTAATACAAAACCCCACCTCCTATGATAAACAGAACAGTCATGCAATGGCATCCCAGGACCTGGGACTTCCTATTACAGACGCCGCCGAGTATACAGGAGATTCTCTTCACGTAATCCGATGGAGCACGTCCTGTCTTTTGTGGTCCCCAGGGCACACGTGAGACTGCAATGGCTATATATATATATATATATATATATATATATATCCAAATCCCTAGGGGGTCCATATTAAATCACCAAGGGGCCCGCAATTGGCCCCCGGGCCGGACTTTGGACATGCCTGATATAGGATAATAGCGTGCCATTGTTATTTTTATTTAACTGCTGGTGGAGTAGTATGCTTTATTTTTAAATATGTCTGACATACTACCGCAATTTTTTATTTTTTTTGTGTGACCTAACTTTTTTGTTAAAGCGTACATAATCCTTAACAATGAACTGCTCTTATATGTTTCATTTGGCCTGTTAAATATACAATGTAAAGGATTTTGTTATATCTGTTTGATGAATGTGGGAAAAATTTGAATTTTGACAAAAATTACGGCTTTACTGTGTCCTGTGAAGACATCCTGTGTTATCTCCAAGAAGCTATTTAGCCCTTCTGTTATGTCTCCAGGATACCTTTCAGGTTCAAAAAAGACAATTCACTGTGTTGTTTAATGTGTACAATGTGTTATTACATTAGTAAACCAGAATTATATTTCAGACAAGAGGCTCATATCTTGCATTAACTTTCTTTATTAATGCTCATAGCAGAATTCCAGGATTCAATACTTTTAAATGACAAAAAAAAAAAAACTCTATACTACATATCCCAGAATCCTTAGGGTCAGTAAACCCCTCCCATATGAGACCCTATATATGTCCTGCTTGTGAACAGAACTTCCTCTCTTTATTTCTGCTCATAGCGATCAGATAAGTTCCATTCTGTGTTGTGTGGTGTTGTTGTTTGTTGCTGTGTGCTCAGGGGGACATTCCTGTGTGGTTTATATGCGGTATTCGCGCAGGGGCTGCGCTCCGTTTCTGTGTTTTCCCTGTCCTGTGTCACATTCTTTCCTGTGTCACATTTCTTTCCCCTCCCTGCTCGTTGGCGCGGCTTAACTAAGCGCCATTTTCTTTACCTCAGGGCGATTCGCGCCCTCCGCGAGGGAGGGGGCGTGCCGATCGTACGGCGCTCTCCCTCCAGCCACACCTCTTCTTACTCCGGCCAATCGCGGCGCACCGGTGACTTCACGGCGACGCAACCGATTGCCGGATTCGATCACGCCCTCCCCACCGCACCACTCGACGGCTGACCGGTGAGGGAGACAGTGCTGCGCTGCTGCTGGCGGTATCGTCCCATATATAGAACACTGCCGGAGCACTGTAGTAGGTGGCAGGCAATCCTCACAAAACAGATATATATACCTTTTCTCAGGCAACCCTCACAAAACGGAGCACTGTAGTAGGTGGTCTGTTTGTTGCCTGTTAGCGCAAAAAGAACTGTGTCCCTTACCTATAATTCTAAGATTAATTGGGGCACAATGGCAGAAGGATCTAGCATCCAAGCACAACATGGGGCAGAACTGGGGAACACCCCTGAGACTCCGCAAATGCTCACAGCTGCCCAAATTCAAGAACTAATTAGTAGTTCTATTCAGGCAGCCCTAGCATCTACTGTGTCCAATCCCTTACCTCAATATGAGGCGGTGAAAGCGGGTAAAGTCTCTTGCAAGAGAAAACACTTATCTACCCATACCGACTCCCCGGCAGGGGAAGTAAAATTCATGCTTGAGGCAGGACCCTCCTCGGCCTGCCGACCCAGCCATCCAAACAGTGAGCGACCCTTGACAAACAAGGAGATCCCTAATAAGAAATTTCTTTCTGCCCGCCGGGTTAAACCAGACTCGAGGATTCAGACGAGGATTCACCCGGCGGATCTCTGATCCTTACATCGGATGATTCCGACTCGGAAATAGAGGATGCTGGGCATATGGTTCACGAGACGGAAGCCAACTCAGACTTGCTGTCTGAGACTATATTGGACTCTCTAGGGGAGCCATTTTTTAACCCTGAGCATATTACACATCCCAGGTCCGGGGACTGGGCCCCACTCCCGCAAGTGTCACAATATGTTGAGCACTGGGTCCGGAGGATCCTAGATAGGACAAACTGGAACAAACTGAGGGCAGAATGTCCCAGGCCATTCGTTCCCCATAAAGTGGCTGTCACGCCAGAGATTGACCCGATACTTCTTAAATACCTGACAAAAACGGGCAAATATGCAAAAAAGGGCATTGAGCGCTCTTTTAAGTCGATCCAGGATCGTGTCTTAGATCTTCTGGGACCCCTAACCAAGATTTTTAATTTGTCTGAACAGGAGGCCACCACTGATGAACCGGTGGATTTGCTACAGTTATGGGGTTGGGCTCAATGGGCCATATGCCTATTAGGCTCGGCCAACACGACCTGCGCCATTGAACGGCGCAGGTCCATTTTGATGAAGCTCGATCCACAACTATCCCACTTAGCGGAGTCTGAGCCAGGTCCCTCTGCCGAGGGCCTCCTATTTGGAGAGGACCTGATGAAAAACATTAATAAATTCGTGGGTCTGTTCAACAGCCTGGACAAGGCCCAATCTTCCCTGAAAAAGTCAGGTTCTGGTTCCCGGGTTTTTGCCAGGGCCGGCAGAGGTAGAGGCCTATTCAAGGGTACCCACTCAGGCCTTCACGCCTACGCAGCAGCAGTACTCAGCTCCAATGGCACAACCAGCCCCCTTCTTCCCTCCTAGAGGACGCCGATGGAGGGGTCGAGGCGGCAGAGGCTTCCCGAGGTCCCGACCTTCTATCGGTGAGTGTTTCACACCATATTCACATACCGGTAGGGGGCAGACTGAGACATTTTACCCATGCCTGGTACACGATTACGGCAGACGATTGGATTCTGTCCGCAGTACAGGGTTATCACATAGACTTCATGACACAACCAATCATGACGATGACCCCGCATCCCATTCACTTCTCAGAACAGAGTGGACGTCTCATAGACATAGAGCTACAGGAAATCATCTCGAAACATGCGGTCATAGAAGTAGACCCCCTGTCACCGGGGTTCATAAACAACCTTTTCCTGGTACGGAAGAAAGATGGAGGCCACCATCCAGTAATAAATCTCAAAAACCTGAACCAGTACGTGGTTTATCATCACTTTAAGATGGAAGGTATCCACATGCTAAGGGATCTTCTAGTTCAGGGAGATTGGCTGGTAAAGATAGACTTAAAAGATGCCTATCTAACGATACCAATGCACCAATCCTCCCAGAAGTATCTGAGATTCAGGTGGCGGGGCCATACGTGGCAGTTTACTTGCCTTCCCTTCGGCCTTTCATCGGCTCCTTGGTGCTTTACCAAAATAATGAAACCGGTAATCGCCATGTTGCGTCGCAGGGGAGTACGTCTGATAATCTATCTAGACGACCTCCTCATTCTGGCTCGCTTGAGGTCTCA
This sequence comes from Rana kukunoris, assembly GCA_029574335.1. Lineage (NCBI taxonomy): Eukaryota > Metazoa > Chordata > Amphibia > Anura > Ranidae > Rana > Rana kukunoris. The sequence continues at coordinate 246,682,440 of CM056059.1, forward strand.
AGCTGAACTACACAAACGTTGGGCGACGTCACTCATGGAAGGCCTAGGCTTTCTCATCAACCACAAGAAATCCGTGCTCTCTCCAACCCGAGAAATTGAGTTTTTGGGGCTTTCAGTGGACACCAGACAAGCGGTTTTACGCTTACCCCAACAAAAAATGGCCTTGATCCGGAAGGAAATCAAAGCAGTTTTGCGCAAACGGCAAATATCGCTCAGACTTCTGTCACGCATAGTCGGACTATTATCGGCATCCATTCAGGCTATTTTCCCTGCGCCTCTACACTTCCGAGCCCTTCAACGCCTAAGAGCCCTACACTTGCGTCAGGGTCTTCGCTACTCGGACAAAATCACCCTTTGTCCGGATTCGGAAGAGGAACTCCGATGGTGGCTTCACTACGCCCTAGAATGGAATGGCAAAAAATTTTCATCCCTCGACCGGACATAATCTTGGAATCAGATGCGAGTCGCCTAGGCTGGGGAGCTCGTTGCGGCCCGGACTCCACAGGAGGGACGTGGTCCATAGAAGAGTCCTCTCTCCATATCAACGCGTTGGAACTCCTGGTGGCACTTTTCGCTGTCAAGAGTTTTCTCTCGCAGAGGTCCGAATGATGCGCACTCTTTCGCTTGGACAACGTAGCGGCGATGCAGTATATCAATCGCTTAGGAGGTACGAAATCCAAACGATTGGCGGACATTGCTTCCGACCTTTGGAACTTCTGTCTCTCACGCAACATTAGCCCCGTAGCGGAATATATCCCGGGAGTGTCCAATTGGGTGGCAGATTGGAACTCCCGTCACCTGTCCGATTCCAGCAACTGGACCTTGGAGAGATCGGTGTTCCTGGCGATACACGACCTTTGGGGTCCATTGCATACGGACCTTTTCGCTTCCCGACTCAATCGACAACTGCCGAGTTTCTACAGTTGGAGACCGGACCCGGAAGCCGTAGCGGTAGACGCTTTTCTTCAATGGTGGCCAGACGGCTTACATTACGCTTTCCCTCCCTTCTCAATGATCACCAGACTACTTCTTCATGTAGTCAACCTGAGAACGACGGTGGTCCTGATCACTCCTTGGTGGCCAACCCAACCATGGTTCCCTCTGACCTTGGGGATGTCGATCGACTACCCCAGACTCCTTCCCCACTCGACTCATCACCTGACCAATCCTACCAAGGGTCCACATCCTTTACTGCTGGATGGCAGCCTACCCCTCCTTGCATGGTTAGTCTCGGGGTGCCAGAACCTAGTACTGAGCTTTCAGAATCAGCTAGAGACCTCCTCGCCTTGGCCTGGGCCCCTGGGACTAGATCGGCTTATCGATCTGCCTGGGGGTTGTGGGTTCGTTGGTGTGATCAACGACAAATTGATCCCATTCAGGCTCCTGTCTCCACGGTCGTAAATTACTTAGCGGAATCCTACGTTTCGGGCAAAGCATATAGCTCCCTTAATGTCTATAGATCCGCCATTTCGGCATACCACTGCCCGGTCGATTCCCTGCCCGTAGGAAAGCATCCTTTGGTATGTCGCCTCCTCCGCGGTGCAAAATTCAATCGGCCTCCTCGCCCCCGTTACTCCTCAACTTGGGACGTCTCCAAGGTCCTTCGTTTGTTCTCTTCCTGGGAGGACAACGACCTCCTTCCTTTAAAGCTGTTGTCCCTAAAGCTTACCACACTTTTATGCCTAGTCTCTATCAAACGTATCTCGGATGTGAGAGCCCTGGATGTTTCCAGGCGACAATTTTCACCGGAAGGGGTGAGGTTCTCTGTGGTACGCAGGACCAAAACCCATTTGCACTCGGTTTTCTACCCATTTTTTCCGGCCCATCCACGACTATGTGTCGTTCGATGCCTACAGGCATACGAAACTCACACGGTGCCTCTACGCCCTTCAAACTTTTCACAGCTGCTAATCTCATATGTGCACCCACACCACCCAGTGACTTCTGCCACTTTGGCTAGGTGGGTGCGTTCGGTCATGGAAATGGCGGGGGTCGACGTATCTCTCTTCGGCGCACACTTGACCAGGGGGGCGATGGCCACTAAGGTGGTTTCCACAGGGGGCTCTCTATCAGACCTTCTATTGGCAGCTGACTGGTCATCTGAGTCGACCTTTCGCGAGTTTTACTTTAGACCGGAGAATCACGTCTCTCTATCTGCTCTGACCTCCTGACCGCGGTACTCCGCTTTGTCTATGTCTTACTTTGACTGACCTGGGAGCTTGGACATATATATATATATATATATTGTATGCATACATGTTCGTGGTACGTGCTAGGTTTGTCGTTACATGATGTATGAATATTGCTTTAAACATGCAAGATATGAGCCTCCTGTCTGAAATATAAATGGAGATTTTCCTAGCTGGTGACGGAAAATATTAGTTATATGAAGACAGGAGGCGAGTATCTTCCCACCCTGCCCACCCTATCATGCATATTCTTTGCTGTTTCAGGATATTGAAGCTCCACACCTGGTTCTCGTTGGTGTTTGACGAGTCACCTCCGGATCCCCGTTGGGTCGAAGTTTCGTTGTGTTTCCGATTGGAGCGTGTTCAGTTGAAGAATCGTAGGTTACAAAGGTTCTACGCCAAGGTTCGCAAGCCCGGGTGGGGTCGTTCTACGTGGACCACGGGTTCTGTGCCTGGGAATTCATCCGGCTAGCCACCGACGCAGGAGGTTTGGACTTTGTTCCAGCAGTTGGAGTTATACTTGGTGTATTCGCATTCAGAAAGAGGAAGTTCTGTTCACAAGCAGGAGATATATAGGGTCTCATATGGGAGGGGTTTACTGACCCTAAGGATTCTGGGATATGTAGTATAGAGTTTTTTTTTTTCTTTGTCAATTCAAAGTATTGAATTCTGGAATTCTGCTATGAGCATTAATAAAGAAAGTTAATGCAAGATACTCGCCTCCTGTCTTCATATAACTAATATTTTCCGTAACCAGCTAGGAAAATCTCCATTTATGTTTGTCTCAGGTTAGCTGTTACGCTTGCACCATCTACTGGCCGAACATTAATATGGGTGTAAGTATTCCTATCTAGCTCTTATAGGATGTGACATCAAAATTGTCATATACTCTTTAGTCAGGAAGTGAATGTCCCTTAGGATCTCCATTTTCAAGATTAAGGCAGCAGGCCCAGATGTTATTATCTCTCCCCATCCATGGCATCGGAGGTAAGCAATCTTCTTCTTCCTCCTCCACAGGCTGTTAGGGAGGTAGTTAGTCATCTCAGTTAATATTTGTATGATGTTGTTTATTATCGTATGGTAATGTTATACTATTCTTGTTATTTCTAGTTTTACCGCATATCGCGTGTGTCATTCACATGTATATTGAAATCTGCAACGTGCCAATAAAGATACAGACAAGAAACAGCAGTCTATTATTGTGTGCGCAGAAAAAGGTCATCTGCTTAGATAGCTAGTAAAACTCTGTCCAGTAACACTATGGATAGTGCAGAGGGGAAGAGGTTTAGCCACACGGAAGAGCTACAATCTGCAACCGACTATACAGCCACTTTCATACAGCCAAGCAGCATACAGAGACTGCAGCCTTATACGCTTACTGCTCCCACAGGCCGCTACTCAGTCAAGCAGCCATGTCACGCAGTAGCACATCCTCACTCAAAACCAGATCACATGTTTACGATTCCGGCAAGTCGATGACAGCCAGTGTTGCAGCCGCCATTGTCCGAGGGAAAGCCGAAGCAGCAAAGACCCGAGTAACTTTTGCTGAGCAAGAAATGCATATTAAAAGGGAGAAAATGAGGCTAAAGACAGAGAGAGTGCAGCAACAGGCACAGTTAGAGGCACAGAAAGTGCAGCAACAGGCACAGTTGGAGGCACAGAAAGTGCGGCAACAGGCACAGTTAGAAGCCGAGGAAGCCCTCCTAGATGTTGCTCTGGAGAAGCTCACTGCAGAAAAGGAAGATGCAACTGCCATAGCTGAAGCAGAAGCCCTGGAAGCAGCCGTGAGCCTCAGTGGTGAATGCATCAATGTGCTTGTCTCAAAACAAGGAGAGCCGAATCCCTTGCAACATACGTCAGAGTACTTGCACCAACACTTCAAATCAACCTATGAGACCTCTCCTCTACTGGGAATAGACAGTTTCCTAGAAGAAACAAACCAAACACAGCAGGTAACAGAGCATGAGAGCAACCAAACTCCTCAGAGCTGCAAGCAGCAGAACCCTGGTCAGCACGTTACAGATCAAGCCTATGTCTCTGAACACCATGACCCTCAACCTCCAAACCAACATCAGGATAACCCTTTTACTAAACAATGGTACGAGACAAGAAGGCCCAAAGCAGAAACTTCTGACAGGTATGGTCGCACACCACACTCCTACTACAGTAGTAAATTGCCAACATGCTCTGACACCAACCAAGTTATAACAGACTTTGCCAAGTTCTTCGCCAGACGTGATCTAATCACAAAAGGACTTGTAAAGTTCAACGATCAGCCAGAAAATTACAAAGCCTGGCGGTCGTCCTTTCAAAATACCATAAAAGGGTTAGACCTGTCTCATGACGATGAAATAGAACTCCTAGTCCAATGGCTTGGGAAAGCTCTGCCGAACATGCCAGTAGAATCAGGAACATTAACATAAAACAACCAGGGATTGGTCTCAAAAAGATTTGGAGTATATTAAGTAAGAGTGCTATGGTTCAACAGAGGCTATAGAGCATGCGCCTTTTAAAAGGATTGAGGACTTTCCCAGAATACCTAGCAAGGGTTATCACAAACTATGTGAATTAGCCGAGCTAGAAGAACTACTTCTTGCTAAAGAAGAGGGAGACCTGCCGGGTCTCGCCTCCCTGGATATGGCCAGAGGGATTAAACCTTTGATTTTGAAGCTTCCTTACGACCTACAACAAAGGTGGGTCACATATGGTTCTAAACATAAGCAAAGGTTCCATGTACCATTTCCACCATTCAACGTTTTTGTAGACTTTGTTTCAGAGCAAGCTAAGTTCTTGAATGATCCCAGCTTTGACTTTATACTGCCATCAGCCATGCCCCCTAGCTTCAAACAGCACAGAATGCCAGCAACAGTGAACAAGTCTCATGTTTCCTCTACAGATTTCTCCTATAGGTCTTCCAACATCGTTCACCCAGAGGACAAAGTCGGAGACCCTAGAAAGCAGTGCCCTCTACACAGGAAACCAAACCCTCTACCAAAATGCAGGACCTTCAGGGAAAAGTCTCTGGAAGATCTCAAATCTTTCCTAAGAGAACCGCATATGCTTCAGATGCTGCTCATCCATATCACACTTTGCCAAGGACTGTAAGGTTAGTGTATCATGAGAGTACGGGAAGCGAGTCCAGGACACCTTCTATATTCTTATCATGGACTAAGGAATGATTGGCCTTCATGTTGTAAAAAGCTGAGAGTAGGAATGCTTGACCAGTTTACCAAAAGATAAATGAACGACGCTGACAATATTAACCGCTTGCCGACCAGCCACCGCAGTGTTATGGCGGCAGGTCGGCTCTGCTGGGCGAGAGCACGTAATATAACGTCACCTCGCCCAGCAGTAAATTACTAGTAAAAAAAAAAATATTAATAAAAATGCCATAAAACTACCCCCTATTTTGTAAACGCTATAACTTTTGTGCAAACCAATCAATAAACACTTATTGAGTTCACTAGTCTAAATTATAAAATCCCTTTCAGAATGAACAATTTTTTTTTTGTGTTTAGAAAATCACTATCATAGGGTAGCATTATTTTATTGCTCAAAAAAAGACATGTCATCTAATTTATTTTTACTTTTTTATGTATCAACATTGTTACTGTTATCCTGTGTCACCTTGGTTTGTAACACTTACTCTAATCAATGCCATGGGAATTGAGATTATCCACATTAATAATAATATAGGGCCCTTAATATAATAGATTGCAATAAAAACTGTACACATAATTGTTGCTGGTGCTGCATTGTTTTCACCAGCTGCTACCAGTATGAAAAGCTTACTAAATGCACGTGTTCTAGTATTATTTGCTAGAAATCTGTAGCACTGTTGGTGATAAAACAATACATTCACATTTTCACATTTGCTTCCTTAAGGTCCAACAGAGTAAACAATATTTTCAAATTACAGATAACACCATGAAATACAATTGTTTGATTCTTGAAAATTCTTCCTACCGAATTTCCATTAAACGTCAAAGCAAGGGAACTTTGTTTTACATCTCTCAGATAAGATTTACATAGGTATGAGAACAGGAAAAATACTTTCAGGTTACAGGGACAGCATGTCTGCCTTTCCTAGCTCTTTCTCCTCAATTGTACAACTTTTAAAATGAATAAAAACCAGCAAGCTGCAAAGGGATTACTTGTAGCTTATTAATGTTTACATGGAGGTGCCTTCTTAAGTTTTCTTTCTTTTTTTCATTTTTCCTTTTATTTTTACCTGGTAATCCCTCCTGTTCCTTGGTGGTTACCATGCTAACATTGTTTTTGCTTCCAGTTCATTTCATGGGAAGTGACAGGGACACTGCCTTTCAGGCAGGATTAACTGGTATTTTCTGTACTTGCTAAAATGTTCTCAGCCTAAAACAAAAACAAATGCAATCACCAAATATAAAGACTGGTAAGCTGCAGTATGTCATCTTTTTATTTTGCCTAAAGTAAACGTGGCTAATTTCAAGTACAGTCCAAGATTGAATGAAGCTTGGTTCAAAAGTGAAAGGAACTTGTGAAAATTTGCATTCTAGATTGAAAAGAATAAACAAGAACAGTCTTTTGGAATTTAATTACATTTAAAAGAAAATCTTTAACCTTGTTATCTATTGTGCACTAGAACATGTAAAATATGCATATGGGCCACACATAAAAATAACATATGAGGATTTAAAAAGACTACCATTGGCTAAATACATTTTCTTTCTTATTCATTAACCACTTGCCGCCCGCCCTATTACAAAATGACGGCGGCAAAGTGGTTTCAATATCCTGACCCAACGTCATATGATGTCTTCAGGATATTGAATCGCTCCTTGCCCCATGGGGGTGCGCGTCGCGGCGATCGTTGCGGTGTGTCAGTCTGACACCCAGCAACACCGATCTAGGTAAAGAGTCTCTGACGGAGACTCTTTACCACGTGATCAGCCATGTCCAATCACGGCTGATCACGATGTAAACAAGAAGAGACAGTGATTGGCTTTTCCTCACTCATGTCTGTCAGATGCGAGTAGAGGAGAGCCGATTGTCTGCTCCTCTGACAGGGGGGTTTGTGCTAATCGATTATCAGTGCAGCCCCCTGAAGATGCCCACACTAGACCACCAGGGATGCCACCAGACCAACAGGCATGCCCACTACCAGGTATGCCACCCTAGACCGCCAGGGATGTCAATCAGTGCCCACAATGGATGCCAATCAGTACAATTTATTACAGTACATCTGTGCCACCTATCAGTGCCCATCCGTGTCGCCTATCCATGCCGCCTATCCGTGCCCATCCATGCCGCCTATCCGTGCCCATCCGTGCCGCATATCTGTGCCCATAAATGATGCCTATCAGTGCCCATCCATGCTGCATATGAGTGCCCATCAGTGCCGCCTATCAGAGCCCCATCAGTGCTGCATATTAGTGCCCATTATCAGTGCCCATCAATGCCACCTCATCAGTGCTACCTCATTGGTGCCACCTCATCGGTGCCCATCAGTGCTGTCTTATCAGTGTCCATCAGTGCAGTCCAATCAGTGCGCATCAGTGAAGGCAAAAACTTACTTATTTACAACGTTTTGTTTTGTAACTGAAACAAAAAAAAACATTTGTTTTTCAAAATTTTCAGTATTTTTCCTTTTTTTTGCAGATAATAAAAATCCCAGAGGTGATCAAATACCACCAAAAGAAAGCTCTATTTGTGTGAGCAAAATGATAAAAAAATTATTTGGGTAAAGTGTAGCATGACAACACAATTGTCATTTAAATTGCAACAGCGATGAAAGCTGAAAATTGGCCTGGGCAGGAAGGTGTATAAGTACCTTTGAAGTGGTTAAGGGACATGGGATTCATTTATTTAAAAAACAATGAGTTATGCACAGCTGATCTGACATAAAAATACAGTATTTATCGGGGTATTGCGCGCTCCGGCGTATAGCGCGCACCCCTAAAGTGGACCCTATTCCTGTGGAAAAAAGATTTTTGTACTTACAGTTTTGGTGTCTTGCGTGGCGTCCATCGGCGGCCTCAGGTGTTCTCTTTGTCGGGTTCCGCGTCCTTCTGCGGCTTAGAGTGTCCTCTTCGTTGGGTCCGGCGTCCTTCTGTGGCTTAGGGTGTCCTCTTTGTCGGGTCCGGCGTCCGTCTGAGGCTTCGGGTGTCCTCTTCGTCGGGGTCCGGCGTCCTTCTGCGGCGTCCTCCCCGCTCGATCCTGCGCTCACGTCCTGTACGTCCAGGACGTGAGCACGAGAGGAGCCGAGCCTGCCCGACTATACACGAGTGTACTGCGCTCTGTATATGTCGGCGCAGTATTCAAACTCGGTGCGGGAAATCGGGTATCGGCATATATCGCGCACCCACGATTTTGCCCTGATTTTCAGGGCAAAAAAGTGCACGGTATACGCCGATAAATATGGTAAATATTTTGCCTTCCAAATTGATTGCAGTGCAATTAGCCAAAATGGTGATATTTTTCCAAATTGTCTTGATTTTCAGTGAAATGTTGGAAAAGTTAAAGTTTAACTACTCTTTTGTATCATTTTGTAATAACGTTCAAATCTCTAAGCAGACATTTCCCAGTTGCTCTGAACTGTTGAAACCAAATGCATCCCATCTTTTTTTTTTTGTTTGTTTTCTTTCTTCTTCTTTTTTTTGACTGCAGGCTACTGGCATATAGTTATGAGAACAATGGGCCAGATTCACAGAGCCCTTACTCCGGTCTATCTCACGTTAGACCGGAGTACTTTCAAATTACGTTCGTCGTTTCATTAGTCTGAATCCTCAAACCATGAAACGACGGCTTCGGGCTTCAATCCGACTGGCTTACGTGTTCGTACGCCTTCGGATCTACGCTGCAATAAATTTGCGGCCGCTGGGTGGAGTTTCCGTCGTTTTCCGCGTTGGGGTATGCAAATGAGCTTTTTCCGACGATCCACAAAGTTACGAGTGTCATTCGCAATCTCTTACGGCATCTGTAGTCATCTTTTTGCTGCGTAAAGTTATTCCAGCTTGTATCTGGTCTAGTATTAGACAGCCCATGTTAAGTATGGCCGTCGTTCCCGCGTCGAATTTCAAAGTTTTTTTTATTTTTAACATAAGTCGTCCGGGAATAGGAATGTACGTAAACAACGCTACTCAAACAAAAAATTACGTAACGACGTTATTTCGCGCAATGCACGGCGGGAAATTTCTGAACGGAGCATGCGCAGTTCGATCGCCGCGGGGACCACCTAATTTAAATGCTTCATGCCCCCTAATCGCGTATTTCGATTCCGCCGCGAGAAATACACTACGCCGCCGTACCTTACGGGCCAAAATCTACATGAATTAGTCGTAGAGACAGGTAAAATACGGCGACGTAGTGTATCTCTGATACTCTGCGCCAATGTAATTGTACCTGAATCTGGCCCAATGTTTGTTACTTGCTAATCTTCTACAGTCTAAGAAAATATAGGAACCAATAGGTTCTAAACCGGCGCAAATCAATGGCCATAAAAAAAAAAAAAAAGAAAAACACAATAAAGAGCTTTGTGTTGTAAAGTGTAAAAGAAACAAACCACACTTGTATCATCAAATACATGTTAAAATAGTAAATAAACAATTGTGTATTAATAAATAAATCTTCATTTAACCATTTAAGAACCGGAAGATTTTCCCCCTTAATGACCAGGCCATTTTTTGTGATACAGCACTGCTTCGCTTTAACTGACAATTGCACGGTGGTGCGACGCTGTACCCAAACAAAATTTACATCCTTTTTTTCCCCACAAATAGAGCTTTTTTTTGGTGGTATTTTATCACCTCTGAGGTTTTTATTTTTTGCGCTATAAACAAAAATATGCAAAGTTTTAATGAAATAACAATATTTTAAACATTTTGCTATAATAAATATCCCAAAAAACAATCTTTATCAGTTTAGGCCAATATATATTCTACTACATATTTTTGGTAACACAAATTGCAATTAGTGTATTTTTATTGGTTTGTGCAAAAGTTATAGCATCTACGAACTAGGAGATTTTTATTATATATATTTTTTTTTTACTAGTAATGGCGGTGATTTTTAGTAGGACTGCAACATTGCGGCAGACAGATGGGACACTTTGACACTTTTTTGGGACCAGTGACATTTATAAAATGATCAGTGCTATAAAAATGCACTAATTACAGTATAAATTACACTGTCAGGGAAGGGGTTAACACTAGTGCTGATCAAAGGGTTAAATGTGTTCCCTGGCAGGTGTTTATATCTATGAGGGGAGTGGACTGACTGGCATTACAGAGAGATCATTGTTCCTAATCACTAGTGAGAATGGGGATCTGTTTGTTTACATTAACAGATCCCCATTCTGTCTCTCTGTGGAGCGATCGCAGGTGGCTGGCGGAAATCACGGCCGCCTGCCACGTGCATCAGCGCTCTCGCAATGCAGTGGGCGTGCCTGCTATAGCTGTAAAACAGGCCGATGTACAGCTACGGCAATTTGAGGGCGACCTGCCGCAGTCTATTAACGGCGGCTGGATGGCAAGTGGTTAAATAATAAAAATTATATAAAAATTGCGAAGTCCATATATAGAACTCACACTTAAATAACGTCCTCAGTGAGTATAGGAAAGGTTCCTCTCCAGCCGCATGCAGACAACCAATGTACTCACCAGACTTAATTGACCCCTATTACAGGGAGTGAAATTACGCATATGGGAAAATCCAAGATGTCATTCATGAGGTTACAGGAATGAACCCAAACCACTGCAGTTATCCATTCAATATCAATATATATGTAGATAGTGTATTCAAAGCTCCAGTTTTGCCACATAGAGAGGGAGAGGAATAATTGCTCTCATGGTGCAGTAATTGAAAAAAATATTTTAAAAAAAAGTTGTATTTCACTTACATCAAAAAAAACAGGGATCAGCATGTCTGAATATAACAAAAGTAATCCTGTCACTTTTGTTACCACCTTTTCACAGGAATTTAACCAAATTAAAGGCATTATATCAAAATATCCAAACTCTGCAGACAAGGGTCTTGTTCCTGTGCTTTCTAAGGGCTGCCAGTTCTCAACGTGCTAGGACACTTGGCTATATTTTGTCTCCCAGCCTTTTCCAATCTGGTGGTTTTAGACATACATGGTTAACCACTCATGGCTCTTTCCGCTGTGGCCTGAGAACCTGCTGTTCTTGTGATAAGCACAGAAGAAATAACAAGACCATTGTCTCTCGATCTGCTGGCAGAGAATACACAAGTCAAGTTTTATTAATTGTGGCACAACGAATGTTCTGTATGTTGTGGAATGCACAGCATGCACACTGCAATATGTACAATGCACCTCCAGATCTCTTATGCCGCGTACACACGATCACTTTTTGTGATGAAAAAAAACAACGTTTCATGTGATGAAACAAAACAACGTTTTTCAAACTTCATTTTCCAAAACGACGCTGCATACACACCATCGTTTTTCCAAAATGCTCTAGCAAAGCGTGGTGACGTACAACACGTTCAACGGCACTCTGTTCCATTGAAGCTCCGTCTCCTAACTTGCCTCTGAGCATGCGCGGCTTTAAAAACGTCGTTTTCACCATCGTTTTGCTCACACACCATCACTTTTTATGACACAAAAAAATGACGTTTTGAAAAACGACACAGGAAATTCAAGCATGTTCGAATTTGTTTTTTTTGGTCGTTTTTTTGAAGACATAAAACGACGTTTTGCCCACACACAGTGATTTTAAATGAAGTTTTTGAAAAAGTGATCGTGTGTACGCGGCATTAGTGTCAGGAATCAGGATGATCCAACACTATAATGGTGCATCGTATTCTAACTACAGGACTCTCTCAAATGTATCAAAACACTTTAAACATGTGCATGCTGGAAATATGGAATCTTTTGTATTTAGTGTTATGGAAAAGGGTTAATAAACTTTTCCGGGAAGGTGATCTCCACCATAGACTACTTGAGAGAGAGGTCTGGTGGATATTTACTCTCTGTACTAGAACCCCTGCAGGTATGAATTCCAAGTGGGATTTGGATGTATTTCTAAAATATAATAAAACAAATAATATAAAGTATTGATTTTACTGGATGTTTTATATTTGCTGCCCCACCGTTATTGCTTTTATTAATGGAATGCTTTCTTTTGTTTTTGTTGTAGGACACAACATCAATCTAGATACCAGTTTGCACAAGCTTATTTTTATGCATTGTGTCTTTTTGATATGCTGTATGTTTTCATAATATTGTAAGCCCACATCTGATGTGAAAAGGATCCAGTGCCGCTTTTTTCTGTCGTCTGCCAGTTTTTTTTTTTTTTTTAATTGAGTACTTGTGTGACGGAACGTCCCACACTCAGCTTGAGTGCTTCCGTAAGTATATCGCTTCCTAAATCCTGGAACATGAGTCCAATGAATTTGACTATTGTAACCCCCAGTCTTGGAGTACATCAGGAATAGCCTTCTTTATTTGAGATCTCACACAGATATATACACAAGGATGACAATACAAACTGTAACCAGAAACCTAATTAACATGAGCTAATTTTTAATCGTTTATACCAGTGGTCATCAACCCTGTCCTCAGGGCCCACTAACAGGCCAGATTGTATGTGTTACCTTGGGGAGATGCAGACTAGAATACTGCAATCTCTGAGCAGCAAATGATATCACCTTTGATGTATTTCAGTTATCTTGCAAACCTGGTCTGTTAGTGGGCCCTGAGAACAGGGTTGATCACCACTGGTTCAGACAGCCTAGGTGACTCAGAGCCATGACCTTTCAGGACAGACTTGCCATCTTTTAGCTCAGAAGACACAATCAACATTATCATAAATATAAACACAGAAAACCTTCTCACAACAGCAGAAGCCATTTACAATTAACAATATGTAGTTGGGTCCTGCCATCATGGACTATAATTTATAGCAATGCAGAACTAAACCCCTCTGTTGTTTGAGTCAACATGTACATACGTTGATATTGTTGGAGCAGTGCATTGTGGGACTACAAGAATTGGGAGATATGGACTCCATTGACTATTGGTAGAGAAAGACTACATTTCCTACAATGCCTGACCCCTTTCTTTGGAACAGGTGACATCTCCGCACGGCCTCATGGAGGAGGTTACTTAAGAGAAAGGCGGGCAAAAACTCTCTCTCTCGGGACTTGCATCTTCTCCTCTGTGGAGCTGTGTGGAGCTCCACAGCCAAGCTGTTAGGCCTGAAGCCTGGGCCTGAGTCCATCGGGAGACCAACCATCCTGAGGGAGGCAAGACCAAGGGTGCCCAGCCTGCATTCCAGGAGACCGGAGAAGTTTGCCAGCTGCCGACTAAGGAACAAGGGGGAGTCTGATACCGGAGACCGTGCATTGCAGAACAGTGACTGACTGATGCACCTTTTTGGAGAAGTACTCAGGCAGATCTGGCCTGCTCGGGTGAGAGGGCACACGCTCAACTTTCATTCCCTCACCTTTGACATACAATTAAGTGTCACTCCATCACCTGGAGGCACGTGTTTAATCTCTGACTGAACTAGAGAGGCCTACTAAGTCGAGAGTTATTCTGCAGAGTTGACTGACGCTGATGAGTGATCAGTCCATCATCATTTAAGTACATTGTATCCTGTTTGACTGAGTTTATCCCACCTTTTACCCTCTTGGATTACAATCTAAAGTGCACCAACGACCGCAACATAAACTTCGTCCTTAAGAGATCTCTGAGAGCAGATTGAGCCAGGCCTGGCAGGAAGCTTCCCTTGCATTAGCTGTTTTACAGGGCTGCCCGCTAGACTACCTATAGTAATTTGAGTTCATAGTATTGTTCTCCTCTGTTTTAATCCTGTTTCCCTTTCCTTATTTGCTGACTCCCGCAAGGGCCCTTACAGAGCCATTGTGTATTAACCTCTTTCCGACCACGCTATAGCAAAAATACTGCTACAGCGCGGTGGAGTTATTTTGGGAGGACGCCCCTGGGACGTCGTCCTTCACTTCTGCTATTGCGCATCCCCTGAGACGGCGCGATCACTTGTAAACAAACCAGCGTCATTTGATGACGCCGGTTCCTCCCTCTCCTGAGTCTCCTCTCTGTACCGTTCGATACAGTGTGCGAGGAGAGGGGGGGGAGCGGGGTGTCAGCAGCTGCGCTGTGGCTGGATCTGTGACAAATGCAGTCACAGATCCAGCCATCCCTCCATCCATCCCAGCTCTGCAATCCCCCAGTACTCTGCAATCCCCCAGTACTCTGCAATACCCAAGTACCCTGCAATACCCCAGTACCCTTCAGTACCCCAGTACTCTGCAGTACCCCAGTACCCTGCAGTACCCCAATACCCTGCAGTACCCCAGTACCCTGCAGTACCCCAATACTCTGCAAAACCCCAATACTCTACAGTACCCCAATACTCTGCAGTACCCCAGTACTCTGCAATACCCCAGTACTCTGCAATACCCCAGTACTCTGCAATACCCCAATACTGTGCAATACCCTGCGCAATACTCTGCAATACCCCAATACCCTGTGCGATACCCTGCAGTACCCCAATACCCTGCAGTACCCCAATACCCTGCAGTACCCCAATACACTGCGCGATACTCTGCAATACCCCAATACTCTGCAATACCCTGCACGATACTCTGCAATACCCCAATACCCTGCGCGATACTCTGCAATACCCCAATACTTTGCAATACCCTGTGCAATACTCTGCAATACCCCAATACTCTGCAATACCCCAATACCCTGCGCGATACTCTGCAATACCCCAATACTCTGCAATACCCAAATACTCTGCAATACCCAAATACTCTGCAATACCCATTGTTTTAAAGCACCCCTGTCCCCGTGTGCTCGCATGCAGAAGCGAACGCATACGTAAGTCCCGCCCACATATGAAAACGGTGTTCAAGCTACACATGTGAGGTATCTCTGCGAACGTTAGAGCGAGAGCAATCATTTTGCCCTAGACCTCCTCCGTAACTAAAAACATGTAACCAATAAAAGTAATTAAAGCGTTGCCTATGGGGATTTTTAAGTAGCAAAGTTTGGCGCCATTCCATCATTGTGCGCAATTTTGAAGGGTGACATGTTGGGTATCTATTTACTCGGCGTAACTTCATCTTTCACATTATGAAAAAAAATTGGGCTAACTTTACTGTTTTATTTTTTTTTTTTAGCACAAAACTGTTTTTTTTTTAAAACACGCGTTCAAAAAATTTCTACGAAAATACCAATGCGAGATAAAAAGTTGTAACTGCCGCCATTGTATTCTCTAGGGTCTTTTCTAAAAAAGCATATAATGTTTTGGGGTTCTATGTAATTTTCTAGCAAATAAATGATGATTTTTACATGTAGGAGAGGAATGTCAGAATTGGTCTGGGTGTTCCAGAACGCCTGATGGCCTTCCCTGCATGTTGGGCCTCTGTATGTGGCCACGCTGTGTAAAAGTCTCACACATGTGGTATCGCCATACTCGGGAGGAATATCAGAATGTGTTTTGGGGTGTAATTTGTGGTATGCATATGCTGTGTGTGAGAAATAACCCGCTAATATGACAGAAACAAGATTTTTTTATTTTTTTTTACAAAATTTTCAGTCGTTTTTCTTTTATAGCGCAAAAAATAAAAAACCCAGAAGTGATCAAATACCACCAAAAGAAAGCTCTATTTGTGTGGAAAAAAAAGGACAAAAATTTCAAATGCGTACAATGTTGGTAACACAGCAGGGCTATGTGCAGTAGAGTTTTCTCAATGGAGGAACTCTGAGAGGCAGGAACAGACAGAGATCCGAAGTGACACTCCTCCTTTCACAGCTCCAGTCCAGTCTAGCGGTGCAGCAGACGCTCTCATCTTAGCCTGCTCACCGTAGGGATAGTGAGAGCAGGACGCTCTCAAACGAGTCGGCTCTCCCCAGGGACAGTTTAGCCAGGCAGGAAGTCCCCCACAGCACTCCAGGATCCAGGATAGCCGCTCTTTCCACCTCCTGGGGTCCCCCCTCCTTCCTCCAGCAACATCTCAGGCAGGTAA
Source organism: Rana kukunoris (assembly GCA_029574335.1). Lineage (NCBI taxonomy): Eukaryota > Metazoa > Chordata > Amphibia > Anura > Ranidae > Rana > Rana kukunoris. The sequence goes on from CM056059.1 coordinate 246,698,624, forward strand.
GCCTGAGTGAGGGATTTCTCAGGCAGGTAAGCTATTTTACTGGAGCTGTAGGCGGCCGTCCTTTTCAGGACAAGCCGTGCCAGCTTCCACAAAACACCTTGGCTCTCCCCCTCTCCACATCTCCCCTCCAGTACCCCCACACTGCTACCCACCACTCAGGATAGTCTTCCTCCACCTATCCCGGCAATTTTCGCCGTTCTCGGGCGCTTTTTTCGTTCCTCCGCGCCGGCCTGTAAGGAATCGCGGCAGCCACGATTCAGGAAAGGCCGCGGCTTCACCCGCGGGCTAGCGGTGCACCGCTCCTTACCCCCTGGCAACCCTCAGCAAACTGCCCCAACGGACCTGAAAGCCCCCCCCTACCCCAGTAGTACCCCTGCTCCTCCCGGCCATCACTCCCAGCCCCCCTGGCAGCTCAGATCCATTCAATCTGGGACCCCCCAGCCTGGATCCTGCTGCCTGATTGGCGGCCATCTTGCTACACCCAGCCCCAAACTCCCCTTTCTCAACACCATCAAACTTGATCCAGGGCTCCCCCGATCGCCTCTTTCGGGGTCAGGAAGGAATTTTTTCTCCCTGCCGTAGCAAATTTGGCCTAGCACGGCCAGGGTTTTTTTTTTGCCTTCCTCTGGACCAAGCTAGGATCTGAGGATTCAGTAATCCTTGAGAATCCTCCCCTCTCCCCCCCCCGGTGTTGGCGACCATGGATAATCTGCAATACTCGGCAGAGACCATTTGGGATCTGAGGCGATTTGCTGCAATACTACCAGCCATCACCAAAAAAGCCCTTCGAACTGAGCGACTTTTAAGAATCGATCAACGATCGACTATCAAAAATCTCAGCCGTGTACCCCAGCCTAAGCACATTTCATGTGCTTTGATCAACACAAGATCAGCAGTAGAACACCGACTAGAAATCCATGATTTCATCCTACAATACGATTTAGACTGCCTCTTTATTACGGAGAGCTGGCTCACAGCCGACTGTAACACCATTCTAGGAGAATTGGTGCCAGAAAACTATCATATTATAACGGAAAACAGAATAGGGCAAAGAGGAGGAGGACTGGCGGTGATCCATAAGACTCATCTTGCGATCACAAAACCAATCCTTCAAAACCCTCTTCCATTTATGGAAACCCTTACTCTGCAACTGCAAGTAAACTCCCAGGAGACCGTCCGGATTCTACTCTACTATAGGCCACCCGGCCCAAAATCGCAGCTTCTCCCATCATTGACGGACTTTATCTCCACCTATACCCTTAACAGCAAACACCTTTTGCTGCTCGGGGACTTCAACCTCTGGGCCAACCCCCCGCAAGACCCCATTGCCGACACCTGCATTGACCACCTGGAAGGATTAGGGCTTCAGCAACTAGTATGCGGGCCCACACATGCTTCAGGTCACACGCTCGATCTGGAAATAAAAATCTTGGAAAATGAACCGTTGCCATGGACAGATCACCATGCAATTAAATTCATTATTTCCGAATTCCCCCCCCCCCTTAACAAAAACATCAAATCCAGTGAGAACACACTGGACTAGATGTCAGAAGAAGCTCCACTCGGAATTCTTCAAAGCCACGTTAACGAAAAAAATAAAAACAATCCAGCCGCATCAAACGGGTGAAGAAACACTGGATTCCATAAACACAGCACTATTACAGTCAGCTGACTTAATAGCTCCGAAACGGAAAACCCACATCCGAAAAAATAACTCCAGCTGGTTGAACAACCAGCTGGCTTTACTGAAGCAAGAGCGCAGAAGGGCGGAAGCCGCCTGGAAAAGAAGCTCTTCAGATGAGAACCTCTCCATCTACAAGGCAATAACAAGAAAATACCACAAAGAAATCTTCAAAGCCAAGAAAAACTATTTTTCTGAGGCTATCAACAGCGCCCTCAACCGCCCCCGCGAACTCTTCAAGCTGGTCACTCAGACCATGAATCCAGGATGTCTTGAAGCCCCCAATTCGGACACACAAGAATTTTGCAATGAATTATCGGATTACTTCATTAATAAAAATCGAGGGAATCCGGCAAAGCATTCAGCAAAACAATTCCCCTCCTAGCCCCCCCCCGTAATTATTTACACAACACCTGCAATGATTCACCACAACCAGCTAAGTTCACGCTGGAACCCATCTCTATTCAGACCACAAAAATATCATCGGTACTTTGCGTAACAGCACTGTGCCTAATGATATCATCCCCACCAAACTGCTGAAGGAACCTCCTATCACGCAGCTTATTAACCAATCTTTCAGGGAGGGCATAGTGCCCTCCCAGTTGAAAGAGGGCATAATTCAACCCATCTTGAAGAAACCCACCCTGGATCCTAAGGACCCACTCCACCGGCGCCCCATAACAGGCCTAAACGTTCTCTCCAAGGTAATGGAGAAAGTAGTGGTACAACAGCTGCAACAGCATCTAGATACCCACAACCTACTTGATCCATTTCAATTGGGATTCCGCCCCGGACACGGGACAGAAACAGCATTGCTCAAGATATGGAATGACGTTCTTGAGGCTGCAGATGAAGGAGAATCTTGTCTTCTGGTTCTGCTGGACCTAAGCGCAGCCTTCGATACAGTAGACCACAAGCTTTTATTGACTCGGCTGGCTAAAGTAGCTAAAGTCGCAGAAGGCGATCTATCTTGGTTCTCCTCTTTTTTGGAAAACAGATCGCAAATAGTAAAGTTGGGACCCTTCACTTCTGAAAAACGCACATTATCACGTGGAGTCCCTCAAGGATCCCCCCTGTCACCGATGTTATTCAACATCTATCTTCGTCCTCTTTTTGCTGCTTTATCACTCATATGCAGACGACACGCAACTGTATTTCCACATTTGCAATAAAAAAGATCACCACCTCAGTCTAGAGACATGCCTCTCTTTGATAGAGGACTGGATGACAAAGAGTTATCTTAAACTCAACGGAGCGAAAACAGAACTTCTTCTGTTTCACACCAAGCGTTTGAATCAATCCACAACAACTTGGACCCCCCCCCCCCGCCCATTCTGGGCAAAATCATCACCCCTAGCGCCAAAGTCCAAAGTCTTGGGGTCATCTTTGACTCCTACATGACAATGGACGCACAAATAGGGTCAGTAGTCAGCGGATCTCACCATCTGCTGCGCCTACTACGCAGCCTTACTCCTTTCATCCCCAAAGAAGACATAGCGGTCGTGGTGGGAGCAATTGTAAACTCAAGATTGGACTATGCAAATGCCCTTTACCTCGGACTCCCCAAATACCAAATCGCTCGTCTTCAAGTCGTTCAAAATACGGCCGCTAGACTTGTGACTGGGAAAAAACCTTGGGAATCAATCTCACCTTCACTGAGATCCCTTCATTGGTTACCAGTAAAAGACAGAATCACCTTTAAAGCACTCTGTCTAAAGCATAGATGTATTCATGGGAATGCTCCCCATTATCTATGCGAAAAAATAAAAGCCCATAACCCCAATCGCATTCTACGATCCACCAATCAAAATCTACTCCAGATACCGAAAGCCAATTACAAGTCCAAAGGAGATAGAAGATTCGCTGTCCAAGGTCCCAGACTATGGAACGCTTTACCAACCAGCATTCGGTTGGAGGAGAATCACTTAGCATTCAGGAGAAAGATCAAGAACCACCTATTTTGATTTCAAAGGAGATAGGAACAACAAGCGCCCAGAGGCGATTTACTTTGCATGTGCCGCGCTATATAAGTTTTCATTCATTCATTCATTCGTTCATTCATGTTGTATGACTGAGTAATTGTCATTCAAATTGTGAGAGCACCAAAAGCTGAAAATTGGTCTGGGTAGGAAGGGGGTTTAAGTGCCCAGTGGTCAAGTGGTTAATATATATTTGTTATTAATTTGTCATTCAAACCCCCCTTTATTCTCTTTATCAGACATAGAGTAAAGTTATTCTTTTGGTTTGAATACACTAATTGTGTGATGTGTCTTTAATTTTGGAGATCGCTCACAGGGACAGGTAATCATATTGTTGTATTGCCATTGTATGTTATATGTATGCTATTGTGGCCTCCGCCAAGAAGGGACCACAATACCTTTTGCAATTCATCTGGTGTGCCAAGGGAGGGTTCGAGCTAGTTAAAAGGGGTGAATCAGTCAAAGAGAGTAGATCCCAAATCTAACCAGTGGCTCCTTCGGGGGTGAGCGCTACAAATACAAACAGTGATCTCCCCCCTCCTCAGCTTAGTAGGCAACAAACTATAGTAGGAGTAGACTGTCCGGCTCCTACCCCGTTTTAGAGGCCCGTGATCAGCTCTTTATATACTGTATATCCTAGGAGATATTGTGAATAAATATTACTGGTATATTTAAGTAACCATGTTCTCATTGTCCATTAAACAGCTGTCCATCATTTTTCTCATTCACCCTGTGCCTCTAATGGACACAGGGTTACTTAGACATAGAAGGTGCTTGGGGATTTGAAACAAGGGTTTCCAAACCTCTCCAAGGAATTCTTGGTTCCACTGGCCCTCCCGTTACAATCTGTTTTATTAACACTGCTCTTCCTCATATGAGGTATGCAGTATAAGGCCTCGTACACACGATCAAATCTGTCTGCTGGAAACGGTCTGCTAGACCGTTTCAGCAGACAGATTCGATCGTGTGTACGGGCAAACAGACGGATTTGGCCACCCGACAGATTTCAAAGCATGCTTTGAAATCTGTCGGCTGGGAACCCATCCGCCCGACATGTCTGCTGGTTAGTACGCTAACCAGCAGACATGTCTTCTCGCACACGCGCCGAATGGTTTCGACGCATGCGCGAAAGTGTTTTACTTCCTGGTGCGGTGACGTGGCGGCGTCAACATCACCGCTACGTCACCGACAAGTCAGCGCGCTGTCTGCTGGTGGGGATTTTGGTTTGCTCGTGTGTACACGCGAGCAAACCAAAATGCCAGCAGACAGATTTGTTCAAATCGGTCGGACAGACCATTTTAAACAAATCTATTTACTCGTGTGTACGAGGCCTAAATGTTCTGTCATTCATTTTGTAAATATGCTGTGAACAGGGCTGTATGCCGAAATGCGTCAACTTTTTTTACACTTGACCTCTATGTAGCAAATTTAGATTTTCAGTTGCCAGCTACATATTTTCTTGGAGCTGTGTTTTTAATGGCTGGAGGCCATTTGAGCCAGAGCACTTAGTGAAGGACTCCACCCTTGATCTATGAGGTGTATTCCCTGTTGTGAGTGCTGTATTTGTGCTTTGCTTTCCTAGAGGGATCAGCATGTATTGTATAGGAATCACTGGTTAACATTTTACCTGTGTTCCAGCTGACCGTAAATGACAGCTTTTAATAGCTTTTGTATTGGCGTTAATGCACGTTTAGCCACGTTAGCTTTTAGCAGTGTTTAGCAGCTTTTAGAAGTGCCTCTATTCAAAATCAACAGTTCCATATAAAAGCCGTCTTAATTGATGTGACTTTTAGCCCATTGATTTGAATAGAAGTCACATCCAAGTCAGGTCATCATGACTTGTGGTGCGACTTGTGCTCTGAGGATCTTGATCTTGAAGGGGAACCCCATGCCAAAAAAAAAAGCATGTGGCCCCCCCAAGATCCATACCAGGCTTTTTGAGTTTTATATGGTTCTTGAAAGGAACCTCACGGCAAAAAAATGGTGTGCCCCCCCAATCCATACCAAACCCTGTGAACAAAGAATTCAGGAGATACTGGATGATATCATTAATTAACTACATATGGTTAGTATCATACTGTATGTGGTTTGCTGATGCTTAGCTGCAAGCAAGGGAGCTGTCATTTGTGGCGGGTTTGTGACAGGAGCGGATTGTTGTGGAGCGTCTCATTTCTGCAGTTTGCTAAAGAGTTGCATGATGGATATACATCACTAGAGTATGTGATTGATGTTGGATTTACATCAGGGGATAATAATTATTTATTTTAATACAGAACTTGTTCATGGTGTCTGTGTTTATATGCTATTCTACTTTTCTTAAATGTAACAATGGGAACAATGCACCCCTTTGCTTATTCCTGTAGAGGGGAAGGGACAGATATCATAAGGTCCCCTTATCCTAAAGGGGTCTTCCAAATGCTGACCCCTGAGGCCAGAGATGTAGGGATGTGCCTATAATGGTTCAGAACAGTAGCACACCCTCTCTACCTCCCTTTGCTGGCCAGCCATTCTGCATGCTTGGATAAGGGTCTGGCATGGATTTTGGAGGGGACCCTACAACTTTTTATACTATTATTATTGCATGGGATCTAGCTAAAAATCCACCCCAGACCCCTATTTAGGGCTTGTTCTGAATAAGACAGTCACTGTCTTTCCCCAGTATGCTCCCAACAACAGGATAAAGCCATATTGCCCGAACAGTAATGTTTACTTTAGTCTTTTAGCAAATAGCCATGTCATTTTCTTTCTTGTTTTTTTTTTTTTTGTGATACATAGAAATATGTACATAATTTCTATACACTGTTCCCTGTTTTTGGAAAGTTACATTCATAGCATGCAGAATGTAACCAGGGTGCGTGTTTGCTCTTCTCAGTTGTTTTATGTGTCCACATTTATTATTATACAGGATATATATAGCCCCAATATTAGGGCAGACAGTACAATTACAATACAATTTGATACAGGAGGGCCTGCTCATTAGAGCTTACAGTCTAGGAGTAGGGATGAGCCGCACACCCCTGGGTTTGGTTCGCACCAGAACATGCGAACAGACCAAAAGTTCTTGTGAACTTTAGAACGCTGTTAAAGTCTATGGGACTCGAACGTTTGAAATCTAAAGTACTAATTTTAAAGGCTAATATGCAAGTTATTGACCTAAAAAGTGTTTGGGGACCCGGGTCCTGCCCCAGGGGAGTGTTTGGGGACCTGGGTCCTGCCCCAGGGGAGTGTTTGGGGACCTGGGTCCTGCCCCAGGGGACATGTATCAATGCAAAAAAGTTTTTTCAGGAGCAGTGATTTTAATAATGCTTAAAGTAAAACAATAAAATTGAAATATTACTTTAAATGACCTACCTAGGGGGGTGTATAGTATGCCTGTATAGTAGCGCTTGTTTCCTGTGCTTAGAACTGTCCCTGCACAAAATGTAATTTCTGAAGGAAAAAAGTCATTTAAAATCACTCGTGGCTATAATGAATTGTTGGCTCCTGGCAATACAGAGAAAAGTCATTCATAAAAAAAATGTGTAGGGGTCCCCCCAAATTCAATTACCAGGCCCTTCAGGTCTGGTATGGATATTAACCACTTAAGACCCGGACCAATATGCTGCCAAATGACCCAAGGGGTTTTTGCGATTCGGCACTGCGTCGCTTTAACAGACAATTGTGCGGTTGCGCGACGTGGCTCCCAAACAAAATTTGCGTCCTTTTCTTCCCACAAATAGAGCTTTCTTTTTGTGGTATTTGATCGCCTCTGCAATTTTTATTTTTTGCGCTATATACAAAAATAGAGCGACATTTTTGAAAAAAAATCAATATTTTTTACTTTTTGTTATAAGAAAAATCAATAAACTAAATTTTAGTCAAACATTTAGGCCAACATTTATTTAGCCACATGTCTTTAGTAAAAAAAAAAAAATCGCAATAAAAAAAATTAGCTACCTAGCGGGAACAGCGACACTAATACAGCGATCAGAAAAATGATCGCTTAGTGATGCTGGCAATAGGGAGTGAAAGGGTTAACTAGGGCGGTGATCAAGGGGTTAAAACTTTATTAGGGGGGGTACGGGGGCTACCCTGGACCTAACACTAACTGACTGTCACACTAACTGTCACACTGACACTAAATACAGTAATCATACATGTATGATTACTGCATTCAGTGACACTGTGACAGGGGGGAGGGGGGGGCGATCGCGGGGGTTAAATGTGTTTATGTGTCTGTGTGTAAGTGTAGTGTTGGTGCAGGACTTACTTGTGTTGTGATCTCTCCTCAGCGGTGGTTGAAAAAAACGTAGAGGGAGAGATCACATCGCTTCCTCCTTCCTGTGTTTACACAGGAGGAGGAAGTGACAGGGCGGGCGCGCGCATTGGCTGGGAGCGATCCGGAGGGGGTGGACAAAAACGAATAGCCGCCCCCTCTTGTCGGATCACTCCTGCAGCTGCGCGGACCGCTACATGTACGGGGGGGGAGTCCGATCCCCCTCAAGGCACCAACGTATATATATGTTGATGTGCCTGTCGGTGCCATTCTGCCGACGTAAATGTACATGCGGCGGTCCTTAAGTGGTTAAGGGGAACCCTGCGTCAAATTAAAAAAAAATATGTGGGGCTCCCCCGAAATATCCATTCAGACCCTTCAGGTCTGGTATGGATTTTAAGGGGAACTCCACCCCAAATTTAAAAAAAAATGCCCCCACACATTTTTTTTTTATGAATGACTTTTCTCTGAATTGCCGGGAGCCGACAATTCATTATAGCCGCAAGTGATTTTAAATTACTTTTTTTTCCTTCAGAAATGACACTTTGTGCAGGGACAGTTCTAAGCATGGGAAACAAGCGCTACTTTACAGGCATACTATACACCCCCCCCCAGGTATGAAATTTAAAGGAATATTTCACTTTTATTGTTTTACCTAAAGGAATTATTAAAATCACTGCTGCCAAAAAAACTGCAGTTTTAAAACTTTTTTTTGCATTGATACATGTCCCCTGGGGCAGGATCCAGGTCCCCAAACACTTTTTATTAACAACTTGCATATTAGCCTTTAAAATTAGCACTTTAGATTTTAAACGTTTGAGTCCCATAGACTTTAACAGGGTTCTAAAGTTCACACAAATTTGCTGCGAACACCCCAAATAGTTCGCTGTTTACTCGAACTCGAAGCTCATCCCTATCTAGGAGGGAGGGTCAAGTGATATGAAAGGGTGAAAAACGGGATGGACAGCCGCACTCCAAAAAAAACATAAGGTTGTCTTTAATATAAAAAAATTGTAAAAATGCACTACAAAACAAGCAGAACATGGGAATAACACACTCCAAATTAGTGCTTAATCAAGCCATGATTAAGCACTAATTTGGAGTGTGAAACACGTAGGCTGTTATTCCCGTGTTCTGTTTGTTTTGTAGTGCATTTTTATCAATTTTTTATATTAAAGACAACCTTGTGGTTTTTTTTGGCGTGCGGCTGCATGTCCATCTCGTTTTTCTTCCTATCAATTGCTTTGTGCATTGCCGGGAACCCTTGATTTCCTGAACTGTTGCTGGTTGTTCAACACACCCACCTTGAGTGGTTACTCCCTTACCCTAATATAAAAGGGTAATAATTGTGGGGATAAGCTGGTGAAGAGAATAAAAGAACAGTTGATAGGTGGAGGCAGGGTGAGAAACGTTTTCAGGGATTGCCTAAAAGTAAATAGATTTGGACATAGTCTGACATTTTGGGGTAGGGTATTCCAGAGGATAGGAGAGGCTTGGGAGAAGTCCTGGAGGTGAGTATGGGAAGAGGTGATGAGGGAGCTAGAGAGCAGGAGGTCTTAGGAGGAACAAAGAGGACATTTTTTTTCCACTAGGCTAGTGATGTATCTGGGGGCAGAGGTATGGATAGCTTTGTAACTTATTGTTAGTATTTTTGAATTTAATTAGTTGGGTGAGTGGCAGCCAATGGAGGGATTTGCAGAGAGGGGTAGCAGATGCTGAGCTGTTTGTAAGGTGGATGAGTCTGGCAGTAGTGTTCATGGTGGACTGAAGAGGAGGTAGTCCATTTAAAGGTAAGCCAATGAGGAGGGAGTTGCAGTAGTCGAGGCGAGAGATAACCAGGGAGTGAATCAGGAACTTTGTGGTTTCATTGGTTAGGAAGGGACATAGTTTGGAGATAATTTGCCAGTGTGATGATCAGTTTCCAAGGGCATGTGACAGGCAGTAATATCTGGTTGACCTCATTCTTATACAATCCGTACAAACAAAGCATACAAATAGTAGCACTAAATAGTGATGATGATAAACTTGTATACAAAATTATCAAGTCATTTTTATATAAAAAGAAAACAATAAATAGCAAAAGTCCACGTGTTAAATGGTGAAGAAACTTGATTGATGTAAAAGATTTGGAGAATTAATCCCAAGCCAACAGCAATTCACTCTTGAACGTGATGCACACTAGTGATGTACCCGCCACCAATCAAGCAGAGGCTTACCAAATGTATTGAACCCTAGTGAGCGTACGCCCAGAGGGTCAATAAAGCTGAGTATATACAGAGACTGTGACACTGCAAGACCGGATCTTCTTATGGCAAACCACCAAACAAAAAAGGATGACAAATGCTTGTAGATGGTACCACACAAATGTTCAAACCGTAAAGTCGATGTGTGGAGGAGAAAACAGAAGGAGCACATAGTGTAATTATCGTAGGCACCAAGTTTTAATAAAGATTGGAAACACTTACATAAAAGTGGATGAAAAGGACATATCGATCAATATGTGTGTGGCAGCAGTGGAGGCCCCAGACAAAGCAAGTTTTTGTGAAACGCGTCAGCAAGCTGAGGAATTTAGACTTCCTAGGTGTTTCCAGGAACCCAGAGAGTTTTGGGAAATAAGTTAAATGGGCTTGCACCTGCATCTGAGCATGGTGAGTAAATGGAAACTCTGCTACATTTCTTTCTGTATTTCAAACATAGAGTGTAGTTATTGAAGTCTGTTTGTTCTGACTAATTTTCTTTCATTTTTTTTTCACATCTTTTGAACAAGGGCTATTTTTTTATGTTTCCAAACAATAGCCAAAATCCACAAAGACATCTTATTCAGAGATCAAGGAAGCAATTATCTCTCAAAAACCAGCAAGTCCCTGAAATGATCCAGAGAGTGACACCATGAGGTCAAGACAATGCACTATTTTCTTTAAGGGATGTTTCAGAACACTGTAGGCTTTTTACTTTAAAGCTTAATTTCCTCAGTCAAGCAGTAAATCAAAATGTTGTGTGTTTTTTCATTATCTTTAAGCAAACTATGAAATTTAAAGCAGCAATCAACCTGTTTTCTTTATAGAAAGAGAAAAAGCTATTTTTAATTTCTTCACCATTTAAAAATTCCCATATTCCTCTCTGATATAACACCTTTTTTCAGTTTAAAGTACATGAGCATCCGTTCAAATGATTGTTTTTATGGAAACTAGCTACTGGAAATCCTCTCTGTGCTATATCCTTGATATAAACCATAAGGTGTTTTTTTTTTTTTTTTACATTAAAGTTTTTTTTTTTTTAGCACCAGATTTTAAACTTTGCCAGAAATGAGAAAATGTGTTTTTTTACATGTATTGTGTCAGATATGTTGATGTATTAGCAAAGTTTTTTGCTATTATAACAATGACACACCCAGCACTGAAAAAAGCTGATACTGTCTGGTAAAGTGATCCCTTTTTTTTGGAGGTGATGGAGCAAAATAGGAGCATGCGATTGGGTAAGTAATCACTGACCCTCAATGCAGGAAGTTAAATGTTGCTATCGCTGATCCCTCTTCCTACAGTCCATTATCGCTTTCAAACTCATTTTCGGCATTTCAACTGGAGAAGGAGGCAATTCTTTTCTTCCCAAAAAAAGGTCTGGGACCACTGGTTTCAGCAATGAGGCGTACAAACGCGATGCATCCTGTAAGAGCTAGGTTGGGCTAATTCAAAAGCCGGGGATTCACTATCCTTTTAATCTTGAAGGGGCCAATGAATTCCGGGCCCAATTTCCATGATGGGCATGGTAGCTTAAGATTGATGGCGGATAGCCAAACCTTGTCTCCTACTTTAAAGGCCGGGTTACTCCTCCTTTGTCTGTCATAGTACTTTTTGTAACTATCCTGAGCCTTCTGCATGGCTACCTGGATCTTTTAAAAATTTGACTGAATGAAGTTTTTTCGATCTTGTACTGCAGGGACTGAAACTTTGGGGATAGAATCAGGAAGAAAGGAGGGCTGAAACTCATAATTGGACCAAAAATGGGTTTGATTGGTAGCTGTGTGTTTGGAATTATTGTAGACGAACTCTGCACAAGGCAGAAGAGAAGTCCAGTTGTCCTGGGAGCAAGAACCGAAACAGTGGAGGTATTGTTCTAAAGCAGGGATCCTCAAACTACGGCCCTCCAGCTGTTGCGGAACTACACTTCCCATGAGGCATTGTAAAACTCTGACATTCACAGACATGACTAGGCATGATGGAAATTGTAGTTCCTGAACACCTGGAGGGCCGTAGTTTGAAGACCCACGTTCTAAAGTTTGATTGTCCTGTATATTTGGCGATTTCATTGAGGGTGGTATGCTGAGGAAAGACAAAATTTGGAGGTAAATTGGACTACCCTGTCTGACACGATATTATTGGGTACCCCATGAAACCACACCACTTTTTTGATGACTATGTTTGCTGTATCCAGGGCAGAGGGAGTGCCAACCATGGGCAAAAAGTGTGCCATTTTTGAAAGGCGATCGACAATTACCGGAATGGTAGTGAACCCTTCTGAGGGGGGTAAGTCAATGATAAAATCCATAGAGACTTCCTTCCAGGGTTGTTCTAGGATGGGTAATGGTTTTAACAGACCCCAAGATTTGATGTTAGACCCCTTGTTGCATTGGCAGGATGTAGTTTTTACAGTCCTGTCTCCAACCCAGCCACCAAAAGGAACAATGTATTCATTTGGAGGTCTTTTGTACTCCAAAATGACCTGCAAGCTTGTGATCGTGGAAAGTTTTTAAGACTAGGAGTCTTACTTCCTGCAGGACAAATATTTTGTTCTGAGCCCATAGCAAGCCATTCTGTTCTTTCGGTGAAGATACCATTTCGATTCTGTACAGTGGTTTGAAGCCCATTTGATGGCAGTCTTTAGATCAGGATGGGTAAGAAGAAAAAACATTTGTGGGGACAGGATGGTTCTCGGTTCCGTTATCTGGGAAGTTTCTGGGAACATCCGAGAGAGTGCATCCGCTTTCCCATTCTTGGAGCCAGGTCGGTACAAGATGTGAAAGTTGAATCTGGAGAAAAAGAGTGCCCATCAAGCTTGTCGGGGTCTTAGGCGTTTTGCTGTCCTGAGATACTCCAGGTTCATATGTTCCGTGAAGGTAAGGCCAGGTCTGGATACTACAGTATTGGAGTGGACATAAACAGGGCTTTGAACTTGTTAAAGGCTTCTTGAGCTTCCTGGGGCCACTGGAATCTGACGAGAATCTCTTTATAAACCTCCGATAAAAATTGGCGAAGCCCACGAATCACTGGACTCCTTTTTTATCCACGGGAGTTGGCCATTCATGGTTACTCTGACTTTCTGCAGATCCATTGCGACCCCCTCAGTGGAGATAATAAGCCCTAGGAACTGGATAACTGTCTTCTCAAACACCTTCACTTACCTCATCCTTCGGTTTTGCTTTTAAATGTTCTTATTTCTTCTGAGAAATCCTCACTTCCTGTTCTTCTGTCTGTAACTACACACAGTAATGGGAGGCTTTCTCCCTGGTGTGGAGAAAGCCTCTTGAGGGGGAGGGGGCAAGCAGGAGTGTCAGTACGCCCACTAACACCCAGCTCCTTTCTCTATCTGCAAAGTAGAGAGCGTCCTGACCCTCCTGCTCGCCCCCTCCCCCCTCAAGTGGCTTTCTCCACACCAGGGAGAAAGCCTCCGATTACTGTGTGTAGTTACAGACAGAAGAACAGGAAGTCAGGATTTCTCAGAAGAAATAAGGACATTTAAAAGCAAAATGGAAGAATGAGGTAAGTGAAGGGGGACTGCACTAAGGTAAAGGAAGCTATTTAGGGATTTTTTTTTTACCTCAACAACCCCTTTAACCACTTAAGGACCGTCTCCTGCACATTTACGTCGGCAGAATTGCACGGCTGGGCACAAGCACGTACAGGTATGTCCTCTAAGTGCCCAGCCGTGGGCCATCAGTCTTATTTTTATCAAAGATATCCATAAATTCATGGTAAACTGGAGGAACATGCTGGAGGTTATCTGGTACATGTTGTATGGTCAGGCAGGAGGCTGGGTTACTGGGAACTGGAACAAAGCAATGTTGGGAGTATTGGACAGAAGAGAAGGAGACTTCTTTCTTACTCCAAATAATCTGAGGATCATGAGCCTGTAGCCACAGAAGTCCCAAGATGATGGGGAACATGGGTGAGCATATGAGCATATGATGTTGAAACATAAAAATTCTTGATGGCGGGAGTCTGTGATTGTGAGGATTGGTCTAGTCTCTTGAATAACGGGTCCTGAGTAGGGTAAGGACCCATCAGCCAAATGTATCTGAAGGCTTTGCTTCTTGTTTTTAAGAGGAATTGCAGCCTTTGGGCCAGAGATGCATCCAAGAAGCAACTGCATGCCCCAGAGTCAATGATGCCCAGTAGCCGAATCTCCTCTTCCGCCACCTGCAGAAAGACGGGGAGGATAAGGTGAGACTGAGCAGGACCAGCAACTTGAAAGTTCATAATATACTGTGAGTGTGACTTACTCCTCCGCAATATAGACACAAGTTGGCTTGCTGCCTGTGTTGTCTTTCGTCAAGAGTTAGTGGAGACTGGACCAGTCCGAATTGCATAGGTTCACTTTCAGGAGTGGAAGTGAAGGACAGAGCAGGGAGAGAAGAGTGAACTGGAGGGATCTTAGGTTGCACCCAGGTGGGTCGTGAGGACTGAAAATGTTCAGAGCACCGCTCTGTACAGCTTTATGGCCAGTGGTAGGAGTTTTGACCAGTGCCAGCTCATGCTTAAGCGTTTCAGGAAGACCCTGATGGTACTGATATTTGAAAGCAGCCTCGTTCCATCCTGTATCAGCCGACCATTTTCGGAACTCGACAGTGTAGTCTTCCACTGGTCTTTTCCCTTAAAACAGGGTGTACAGGATGGTATCGTCATAAAGTTGTCATAGACTCAAAGAAAGTTTCCACTGAGTTTAATATAGGGATCTTTTGCTCTAGAAGATTATGGGCCCATGCTTGAGGCTCTTCGGATAACAAGGGGATAAGAGTCCCATTTTCACAGTTTCTGTAGAGAAAGTCCTAGGCTGGAGGGCAAGGTATAACAAACAGGCATTTTTGAATGCCTGAACTTCTTTTGAAAACCGCTCTGGTGTGGGGACCCTTGATTTAGGAAGTGTCATCACTACAGCAGGGGCTGTACTGGCCCGGACTTGAGAAGAGGAAGCCCCACAGGGAGATGTTGGAGCTGCATCTGCAGGAGCAGGAGACACAGTCAGGTTCTCACACAGGTACTGCCTGCGTGAGAGCCGTAACCTGCTGGCACAGAGCCTTGAGTGGGGAACTCACTCTGTAGGACTCTGGCATTGCTGGTTTGTACTTTCAGGGGTACTCACCAAGGCTGAGATGCTGACAGCGGCTCCCCTTGCAGCTAAGTGAGCTCCACCCCTTGAGATGATACAGAAGGTGAAGGATACAAGAGTCACCTGCAGGCTAAGGTACACACGATCAAATCTATCTGCTGGAAACGGTCTGACAGACCGTCTCAGCAGACAGATTCGATCGTGTGTATGGGCGAGCAGATGGATTTGGCCAGCCGACAGATTTTAAAGCCTGCTTTAAAATCTGTCTGCTGGGAACCCATCGAACTGATATGTCTGCTGGTTAGTACGCTAACCAGCAGACATATCTGCCCGCACATGCATCGAATGGATTTGACGCATGCGCGGAAGTGTTTTACTTCCTGGTGCGCTGACGTGGCGGCATCAACGTCACCACCACGTCACCGCGCTGTCTGCCAGCGGGGATTTTGGTTTGATCGCGTGTACAGCGATCAAACCAAAACAGCCAGCAGACAAATCTGATCAAATCGGTCTGTCCGACCGATTTGAGCAGATTTATTTGGTCGTGTGTACGTGGCCTTAGAGGGTCTTGCTTGACCATCACTGAGAAGCTGATTCACCGTGCTGTGGTCGGCTTGACACCAGTCTGGGGTCAGAGGCCCGGCTGGGGTTCAAACCCAGCAGGTCTGAGAGATAGAGAAGTCCCTAGGTAAGCCAGGGGTCAAACACAGGAGGCAGACAGAGTAGAGATGTCCTTTGGCAAACCAGGGGTCAAACACAGGAGGCAGGCAGAGTAGAGAAGTCCTTAGGCAAGCTGGGGGTCAAACACAGGAGGCAGGCAAGGTAGAGAAGTCCTTAGGCAAGCTGGGGGTAAAACACAGGAGAGAATCAGAGTAGGTCAGGGTCAATCCGGGTCACAACAGGTAATCACAGGATAGCATTGCACTGAAGCAGGAAACACAGGATGCTGAGAGAAAAACCAGCAACTAAACATGGGACTGAGGAGCCTTTTATAGGCCAGCAAGGGAATTCACATTATGTGTGCTCCAATGTGCGTGCGCATGCGCCGTTCTGCTGTATCATGCACCCGCACTGCTCCAAAGTGCTGTATCGTGCACCCGTATGCTCCAAAGCACTATTCTACCGTGACCAGGTACTAGCCGCCCAAAGGCCTGGTACCTGGTCATGTGTACACCTCTGCAATTTCCGGCAACAGCGCGAGCTGGAGGGGAGGACGCCGTTAGCAGCTGTCCAACGTGTGACACCCCAGCCTAGGAATCTGACACGATTGCAGCCTCAGTGCCAGGTAGGCACCTTTCAACTAAGAGGCCATTTGATTGGCTTTTGTTTTTACTGACTTTTTAATAAACGTATCACGCTATGGATATATCTTTTGTGCTTTCATTCTGGCTACACTATCGGGTCTGAGGTTGTTATCCTAGTTCCAGTCCATGCCGGTCCAGTGTGCAGGCTCTCATCTTAAGCTGTTTTTGACTACCTTTTTCATTAAAGGAGTCAAATCATTGTGGTAAGCGCATTATTTGTCTTGTGCACTTCGAGTGAAGATGTCTCTCTGGTGAAGGATATCACTATTACATTGAGTTGTGGAATTTAATCTGTTGGATTTGATCACATTTCACTTTTATTATTGGGACTTTTGTTATACGCCTCATCAACATACACAGTATTTTTGTTTTGGCATTGTATATGAACATTATTATATACAGTATTCTGATAATTTAATATTGCACTTTATGTGTCACACAACCTGTGGTCACTTATTAGCATCAGATTTTTCCTTTTTTGAGGAACTTTGCAGCGCCCTCTATACCCTATTGTACTACTTATCACAGTTTCACTGTTTCAGAGGAGCAGCTTTATTTAGTTTAGTTCTATATTAACCCTTGTAATTTTTGTTGGCGCGGAATACCCCCTCTTTTTTACATCTCCAACAAGGCAGGATGCCCCCCAGGGGTCAGCTTAATGGCAGCCTACTGACTGCATCACAACGCAGAGCTCCGCATGTGTAGGGCGCTGCTGACTCCGCACGTTTTTCCAAAAGTTCTTTGGTGTGGGCCTTTTTTGAGACGTGTGCAGCAGATCACACCATTGCTGTTTGCAACATATGTCTGAAGCATATCAAGCGTGGCCAAAACAGCAGCCACTTGGGCACCACATGCTTGACCAGACATATGTTGTGCTTCCATGCAGTGCGTTGGCAACAGTACTCAAAAAACCCACACAAGAACAAGGTGGACCTCTCCTTGCTCCTCATCAGCTGGGATCTCCAACCCCACTATACCTTCATTCCTCTCAGAAACCTGCACTGAGAGGAAAGAATAATTAGGTGTCCCAAGAACCTGCGGGCAATCTGCTAGAGGTACACCTAAATCTGATTGTAGCAGGCAAATTCCCTAACCCAGTTGCTAAACCATCAAAAGAAATTTGGTCCCAGTATCCACATGTCCAGCAGGTGAATGCTAGCTTGGCTAAATTGCTAGCACTCCAACTACTGCCTTTTCAGCTGGTAGACTTTGTCACCTTTCAAGAATTGGTGGAATGTGCGGTACCACAGTGGCAGGTTCCCAAATGCCATTTTTTTTTCTCGAAAGGCCATTCCAGCTCTCTACTGGCATGTGGAAGGCTATGTCTTGGCCTCGTTGAACAGAACGGTCAGCGGTAAGGTGCATATTACCACAGGACAGGGATGTTACCTATCGTTCACGGTGCACTGAGTGACTCTGCTGGCAGCTGGGAAGGATGCAGGACAGGATGCAGTATTGTTGGAGCTTGTTCCGCCACCACGCCTCCAAAATGCTACTAGTGGTGATTCTGCCACAGCTCTCTCCTCCACCCCCTCCTTTTCTTCTTCCTCCATGGCCTCTTCCTCTATAGATTTGTCCTCGGAACCAGCGGTGCTCCGTAGGCGTTCAAGGGGCTATGCAAGCACTCAGGCATTCAAGCACTCAGGATTCTGTCAGCTCTGCAGGGGCAGGCTCAGAGGTGGTTGACGCCACTCCAGCTTCAGCTAGGAAGGTGGTTTGCGACAATGGCGCCAACCTTCTCTCCACCCTAGAACTCTAATTTTTAGAATCTTCTAACTTGAGGGGAGACTCTTGCAATTCAGCATACAGAGAGCCCAGGTCTTATTTATGCAAGTCAAGTACAGTTATGGTGTCCGTTGATGTTGTTCGACAGTTTGAGAATCTGCAGTGATATTGACCAAGGCAGCCAAAAGTTTCCAATGAAGTACAACCTTTAAGCAGTGCAACAGGTTTTCTTTTCTAATGAAGGCTTCCTCCTCTACCCTAGCTGGTGTGCAGAGAGGATATTTGACTGAGGAAGAGTCCATCAGACTAGCAGTAATCTTTCTGCCTTGTACACACGATCAAAATTTCTGATGAAAAAAGTCAGACAGAATTTTTTTATCGGATATTCCGACCATGTGTGGGCCCCATCGGACTTGTTTCTATCAGAGTTTAGAAATAGAACATGTTTTTTTTTTTTCGGATGGAAATTCTGATTGTCTGTGTAGAACTACGACGGAGAAAAAAACATGCATGCTCAGAATCAAGTCGATGAATGATCGAAAGCATTGAACTTAATTTTTCTTGGCTTGTTGCAGTTTTTAAGTCACTGCGTTTTGGATGGTCAGAATTTGGTCTGACACTGTGTATGCAAGACAGTTTTTAAACAGAATTCCGACGGAAAATTCCATTGGATTTTATCCCATCGAAAATTCTGATCGTGTGTACAGGGCATTAGCAGATGGGGGTAAATCCATCCTCGGAGGTAATGGCATCTTCTGTGTATGGGCTTGTGAAAGATTGGCATGCTGGCAAGCTCCATGGTGATCTGGTTAGGTGGTCAGTAATTAGGTTCTCTTTAACTACAGAGGACGAGCAGTATATTGTGGGGGACTGTTGAGGGGTAAAAGAGATGGGATAAGGAGTCCCAAATTAATTGTAAATGGAACAAGTTGCCTGGGTGGTGTTGAGCTGATCAAGTCTGTGTCTGCCATGTTTGGCTGCTCACAAGCATCTTTCATATCACCAAATATTTTTATAAATAAAAAAGTAATTTTATTATAACATATTTTAGCTGAAATTTCATATTTAAACATTGCAGAAATAATAGGTACATATGTAAACCCCAACTATGGAGGTTTACAATTGACTTTACAAGAGTTTAGTATCCTTTGCCTACTTTTCCACAGTGAATACCCTTAGAATATCCAAGAGTTCAGCCAGTTTAGATTATTTAAGATATGACAATGCCTTTGTCTGTTCAGTAGCTGCTAGATCTAACCTTGGGGTAAGGGTGTATTATTCTTCAATGTGTTTCACAGGCTATCTTGCCTGCTTCATCAATTGGCAGTGAAACCCATCTATATATCACTTGATGCAAACAAGTATTTGAAAACAAAGGGTCGGCATGAACCCAGCTCCTGCTATTTAGAGAATAAAACAGCAAGGGATAAACACTCTGATGCAACGAGGAGTTGGGGAAACAAGGGCCACAGACAAGCACAGACCACCAGTAATGAGGCTGCAAATCTAAGTTACTGTATATTCCTCAGTAATATGACTCAACAATCAAAATGTTGCTATAAGCAAAGAATGTTGTCCATGACCTTTTGGATCAGATGATTCCATATTGATGTGGGCTGTTAGATTTGAGGTCACAGCTGTCTGTGTCCACCACAGCGATTTTCTCACTAAATCAAATTGTTATAGCCCATATCTGATAATTGGCATTCATACGTTGGTTGTTCAAACTAAGGCTAGTATGTGGTATTTAACCGTTATATAAATAATAAGTTATTTCTTCAAGGTAAGCATAATCACAATACATTTTTAATTGTCAGTACTCCTCATCATTTAGCGAGGAGCATTTATAGTTTTCACATATATTTGCACATTTCTATAACCAAAATAAAAAGAAAGAGAGTAATTGTGCTTGCTACTAGTGATGAGTGCTGTAGATTTTTTTTAAATTAGATTATGCACTAATCTAAGAGTAAACTAAGCCATACCAGAGTACCACATCCAAAGTTAACAAGCCCACCTTTAGACAATTTAGAACAATTTGCTACAGAGTTTCCTTACTGTAAAATGTATTTTTAGAAGTCAAGCACATGGTTACCAAAAAAGCACCAACTAGAAACATAATAATAAAAAGACAAACCATATTGGAGTATCTCTTGCTGTTTCCGATAAATTGTAACACACTGCCCTCTTGTGCACAAAATTGATAATGCCATTAATTGGACATTTGTCCTTTATGCAAACTTGAATAGAATTAGATATTATTTTAATGCCACACACTGTAATTAGTCAACCTAAAAATGTTGCTGAATGTTTTTATATTTAAAAAAAAAATGCACTGAGAAAAATGTTAAAGCTATTATTGCTGGTATTTGATTCGTAATTTTTTACACACATTGTCAGACCGCACAATTTTCTTTCTTTTTATGCTGGCTAGCTGGAAAGTGTGCTAGGAAAACATTCATTTTGCTTGTGCATCGTTACTGATCTCCCTCTGATAAAACCCTTTTGACTGACTGAATTTTAATACTTAAGCCCTGTACACATGATCGGATATCTGATATCTGATGGATTTTTTCGTTAGATATCCGATGAAGCCGACTTTCATCAGTCTTTCCTACACACCATCAGTCAAAAATCTGATCGTGCCAAAACGCAGTGACGTACAAAACTACGGCGAGCCGAAAAAAATGAAGTTCAATACTTCCGAGCATGCGTCGATTTTTGTCCGATGGAGTTCTTTACAGACGATCGGATTTTTCTATCGTTTTTTTATCCATAGGAAAAATTTAAAACATTTGGAAAAAAAAAATGATGGGGCCCACACATGATCGGTTAGTCCATCGGTCTGTTTTCATCGGACAAACCGATCCTGTGTGCGCGGCTTAGGCCCCATACACACGATCGGACATATCCGATGAAAACGGTCCGCGGACCATTTCCATCGGATATGTCCGATCGGGAGTTTGATCCGATGGCGTGTACACACCATCGGATCAAATTCCCCGCCGCCGGACGGCGCGGTGACGTGGCGGTGACGCGACGGTGACGTTGACGCCGCCGCGTCACCGCCACGTCACCGCACCAGGAAGTAAAACACTTCCGCGCATGCGCCGAATCCATTCGGCAGCGGCGCGGCGGCGGTGGGGGACGACATGTCTGCTGGTAAGTGTACTAACCAGCAGACATGTCGGGCGGACAGATTCCCACCGGATAGATTTCAAAGCTTGCTTTGAAATCTGTCGGGTGGAGAAATCTGTCCACTATCGGACCGTTTTCAGCGGACATATCCCCTCGTGTGTACGCGGCCTTAAGGGTTTTTATTACAGAAACATACAAGAAGTGAAATCAGAAATCCTAATCTTGTTGCTTAGTTCAGGTAATTGAATATGAAATATGAACTTTTGATCTGCATGCTCTTTCCAGATCAGCAACTCATAAAGTATTGGAGTTTCTGGACCCACACATGTACTTTAATATAAGGTGACCAGATTTTTAAAATGAAATCCGGGGACATATTTTTTCTTTACTAGTAATGGCAACAATCAGCGACTCTCTGCCCGCCTCACAGCCTCTCAAGTCTTAGGCCGCCTACACACGATCAGTCCATCCGATGAGAACAGTCCGAAGGACCGTTGTCATCGGTTAACCGATAAAGCTGACTAATGGTCTGATGTGCCTACACACCATCGGGTTAAAAAAACGATCGCGTTAGAACGCGGTGACGTAAAACACAACAACGTGCTGAAAAAAATTAAGTTCAATGCTTCCAAGCATGCGTCGACTTGATTCTGAGCATGCATGGATTTTTAACCGATGGTCGTGCCTACTAACGATTGGTTTTGACCTATCGTTAGGCGTCCATCGGTTACATTTTAAAACAAGTTCTCATTTTTTTGATCGAAGGTTAACTAACCTATGGGGCCCACACATCGGTTTGGACTGATGAAACTGGTCCTTCAGACCGTTCTCCTCTGACAATCCTATCGTGTGTACGCGGCCTTACTCTTCGGGCCTCGGCTACTACTGGATGGGGAGCGGAGGAAGATCACTCTGCCAGGGAAGGCAAGGAGATAGGCAGGTGGCTGGCCGGGATTTGAGCAAAGGCAGAAGAACGTGCGAGCGAAGCTGAATGGGCATGCGCCCGATACTGAAGAAATATTCGCTCCCCTCCGACCAGCATATGATCATCAGAAAGAGGCACAGATAATGGGAAAAATACAACCCCTGTATACTAGTAGGCACGGCGGAATGGGAGTGTGTAATTAAAAAAAATTCTGCACTGACTGTCTTTGAAATTGCCCCTGCCCCCTATTAAATCCAATCTGGGGACAAAACCAGGGACAGACTTGGTCCGGGGACAGTGTCCTCAATCAGGGGACTGTCCCCTGAAACTGGGAAAGTCTGGTCACCCTACTTTAATAACACTAGCATCATGTAATTTATGATTATATATATAGTATAGAGTAGAAAACAAGTAGAGTAGAAAACAAAATTCTGTGAAAATAATTCAATTTTATTGGTGTAATGGTGTGACGGTAAATGTCTGGCACATTTTTATGCATTTCACCACGGGCCTCTAAAATCACTGCAGAAACTGCCATTGATCATTTTGCTCTGTATTGTTTACTTGGTAATACAATTGGAGCTTCAGGTTCAACAGATGTACCTTAAGGCCTCGTACACACGAGCGGATATGTCCGCTGAAAACGGTCCGATGGACCGTTTCAGCAGACATCTCCGATCGTGTGTATGGGCTAGCGGACAGATTTGTCCATCGGACAAATTTCAAAGCATGCTTTGAAATTTGTCCGCTACAAACCTGTCCGTCGGATATGTCCGCTGGTTAGTACGGGAAACCAGCGGACATATCCTCCCGCACATGCGTCGTATCCTGTGAATGGATCCGACGCATGCGCGCGGAAGTGTTTACTTCCTGGTGCGTGACGTAGCGGTGACGTGGCGGCGTCAACGTCACCGCCACGTCAGCGCGCCGTCCGCCGGCGGGGAATTTGATCCGATGGTGTGTACACGCCATCGGACCAAACTCCAGATCGGACATATCCGATGGAAACGGTCCGCGGACCGTTTTCATCGGATATGTCCGATAGTGTGTACAAGGCCTAAGACCTGGAAAATATATTAGGCCTTAAAATTACCTGTAGCATTCTTATTGGTAGGGATAAGCTTATGTGTGTTTAGATTGTAGTCTAAACGCACCTAAGCTATCCCATCAGGAAGCTGTCACTGCACACTGATAATCATAGGTGGCCAAAGCATTACCTAACCTACAAGCACATGTATACACACTGTGGAGTAGGGAATGTCTCGGCAGCTTATCATCGATGGGGCACTGTGATGTTGGGTAGGCTGTACAGAGCCCCATGATTTCTGTCAGCAGCCATGTATAGAAGTAAGATTTGCAGATTGATTCCATAGAGCAGAGCTTTGTGTGATTTATAATCTATTATGCCCTTCACTGCCAGAACATTTTTTGAATGTTTTACACACGATATTAGCGCAACATTTGGGGGGGGGGGGGGTTTTGTTTGCTTATATAAATTTTTATTAAAGTGTAAAAATATATACATAAAAATGAAAGAGGGATCAAATAGTCAGAATCAAACTCTCTGTCCACCAAATAAATAAAGAGAAACCAAAGGCTTATGGCCAGCATACAAATTGTAACATCAAAAAGTTTCCTTCGTATTTAACCACTTAAGGACGGGACCAGTATGCTGCTAAATGACCCAAGGGGTTTTTACAATTCGGTACTGTGTCGCTTTAACAGACAATTGCGCGGTCGTGCAACGTGGCTCCCAAACAAAATTTGCGTAACATCAAAAAGTTTCCTTCATATTTAACCACTTAAGGACTGGACCAATATGCTGCTAAATGACCCAAGGGGGTTTTAGAATTCAGCACTGCATCGCTTTAACAGACAATTGCGCGGTCGTGCAACGTGGCTCCCAAACAAAATTTGCGTCCTTTTCTTCCCACAAATAGAGCTTTCTTTTGGTGGTATTTGATCGCCTCTGCGATTTTAATTTTTTGCGCTATAGACAAAAATAGAGCGACATTTTTTAGTTTTTGTTATAAGAAAAATCAAATAAACAAAATTTTAGTCAAATATTTAAGCCAAAATGTATTCAGCCACGTGTCTTTAGTAAAAAAAAATTGCAATAAAAAAAAATAGCTACCTAGCGGGAACAGTGACACTAATACAGCGATCAGAAAAATGATCGCTTAGTGACACTGGCAATAGGGGGTGAAAGGGTTAACTAGGGCGGTGATCAAGGGGTTAAAACTTTATTAGGGGGGGTACGGGGGCTACCGTGAACCTAACACTAACTGCCTGTCACACTGACACTAAATGCAGTGATCAGTACATATATGATCACTGCATTCAGTGACACTGTGTCAGGGGGGTGAGGGGGGTGATCGGGGGGGGGTTAATGTGCCTATGTGTAGTGTGTGTCTGTGTAGTGTTGTGCAGACTCACTGTGCGATGTAATCTCTCCTCAGCGGCGGTTGAAAATACCGCTGAGAGGAGAGATTACATCACTTCCCCCTTTCTGTGTTTACACAGGAGGAGGAAGTGCACTGCAGGGGGAGCGCGCGCATTGGCTGGGAGCGATCCGGAGGGGGCGGACAAAAACAAACCACCGCCCCCTCATCCCGGATCGCTCGCACAGCAATCTGGACCGCCGCATGTACCGGGCTGTCCACGTCTAGGCAGGGACGTACAGGTACGCCAATGTGCCTGTACGCGCCATTCTGCCGACGTAAATGTACATGCGGCGGTCCGCAAGTGGTTAAAGCTGCATAACCTAATAAGTCTGCATAAAAGAATTACTGGAGCATAAACTATTGAGGTAAAACTGTACTGTATGACAATCCAGGAATAACAAAGAACACTTAAAGAATTCTTTAGCAGTTAATATGATGACCAAAATTCAAATTTTGGTCAAAAATATGCATGGTGTCCATAATGGTATGGTGTACCCTTTTCATTTGTTTTATAGCCTCCATGTGGTGAAGCACTTGAGACCAGGGCACAGGGGGAGATTGCCAATTAAGAGCAATAGCCCAATTAATGGTACCAAATAGTGTATAACATTTGGCAAGGGGGTAGCATCTCAGGTAGTTCTGTAAAAAGTAATCACATTTGGTATGTTAACCACTTAAGCCCGGACCATTTTGGCTGGCCAAAGACCAGAGATCTTTTTGCGATTTGGCACTGCGTCACTTTAACTGACAATTGCGCTGGCGTACGACATGGCGCCCAAGCAAAATTGACTTCCTTTTTTATCCACAAATAGAGCTTTCTTTTGGTGGTATTTAATCACCTCCGCGGTTTTTATTTTTTTTCCGTTATAAACAAAAATAGAGCATCAATTTAAAAAAAAGCAATATTTTTTACTTTTTGCTATAATAAATATCCCCAAAATATGTATATATATATATATATATATATATATATATATATATATATATACAGTACAGACCAAAAGTTTGGACACACCTTCTCATTCCAAGAGTATTCTTTATTTTCATGACTATGAAAATTGTAGAGTCACACTGAAGGCTTCAAAACTATGAATTAACACATGTGGAATTATATACATAGCAAAAAAGTATACAACAACTGAAAATATATGTCATATTCTAGGTTCTTCAAAGTAGCCGCCTTTTGCAGCAGACACATCTCTAGAACAACTGTTAAGAGGAGACTGTGTGAATCAGGCCTTCATGGTAGAATATCTGCTAGGAAACCACTGCTAAAGAAAGGCAACAAGCAGAAGAGACTTGTTTGGGCTAAAGAACACAAGGAATGGACATTAGACCAGTGGAAATCTGTGTTTTGGTCTGATGAGTCCAAACTTGAGATTTTGGTTCCAACCACCGTGTCTTTGTGCGACGCAGAAAAGGTGAACGGATGGACTCTACATGCCCGGTTCCCACTGTGAAGCGCGGAGGAGGAGGTGCGATGGTGTGGGGGTGCTTTGCTGGTGACACTGTTGGGGATTTACTCAAAATTGAAGACATACTGAACCAGCATGGCTACCACAGCATCTTGCAGCGTCATGCTATTCCATTCGGTTTGCGTTTAGTTGGACCATTATTTATTTTTCAACAGGACAATGACCCCAAACACACCTCCAGGCTGTGTAAGGGCTATTTGACCAAGAAGGAGAGTGATGGGGTGCTGCGCCAGATGACCTGGCCTCCACGGACCTGAACCTAATCGAGATGGTTTGGGGTGAGCTGGACCGCAGAGTGAAGGCAAAAGGGCCAACAAGTGCTAAGCATCTCTGGGAACTCCTTCAAGACTGTTGGAAGACCATTTCAGGTGACTACCTCTTAGGCCTCGTACACACGAGCGGACAGATTTGTTCAAATCTGTCCGTCCGACAGATTTGAACAAATCTGTCTGCTGGGATTTTGGTTTGCTCGCGTGTACACACGAGCAAACCAAAATTCCCGCCAGCAGATGGCGCGCTGAAGTGTTGGTGACGTGGCGGTGACGTTGACGCCGCCACGTCACCGCACCAGGAAGTAAAACACTTCCGCGCATGCGCCGAATCCATTCGGCGGCGGTGCGGGACGACATGTCTGCTGGTAAGTGTACTAACCAGCAGACATGTCGGGCGGACAGATTCCCACCCGATAGATTTCAAAGCATGCTTTGAAATCTGTCGGGTGGACAAATCTGTCTGCTCGGCCGTACACACGATCGGAGATGTCTGCTGAAACGGTCCATCGGACCGTTTTCAGCGGACAAATTCGATCGTGTGTACGCGGCCTTAGGCTTCGTACACACGATCAAATCTGTCTGCTGGAAACGGTCTGCTAGACCGTTTCAGCAGACAGATTAGATCGTGTTTACGGGCAAACAGACGGATTTGGCCACCCGACAGATTTCAAAGCATGCTTTGAAATCTGTCGGCTGGGAACACGTCCGCCCGACATGTCTGCTGGTTAGTACGCTAACCAGCAGACATGTCTTCTCGCACACACGCCGAATGGTTTCGACGCATGCGCGGAAGTGTTTTACTTCCTGGCGCGGTGACGTGGCGGCGTCAACGTCACCGCCACGTCACCGACACGTCAGCGCGCTGTCTGCTGGCGGGGATTTTGGTTTGCTCGTGTGTACACGCAAGCAAACCAAAATCCCAGCAGACAGATCTGTTCAAATCGGTCGGTCCGACCGATTTGAACAGACACATTTAATCGTGTGTACGAGGCCTTAAAGCTCATCAAGAGAATGCCAAGAGTGTGCAAAGCAGTAATCAAAGCAAAAGGTGGCTACATTGAAGAACCTAGAATATGACATATTTTCAGTTCTTTCACACTTTTTTGTTACGTATATAATTCCACATGTGTTAATTCATAGTTTTGATGCCTTCAGTGTGAATCTACAATTTTCATAGTCATCAAAATAAAGAAAACTCTTTGAATGAGAAGGTGTGTCCAAACTTTTGGTCTGTACTGTATATATAGAAAAAAATCCTCAGTTTAGGCCGATACATGTTCTTCTACATATTTTTGGTAATAAAAATCGCAATACGTGTTTATTGATTGGTTTGCGCAAAAGTTATAGGGCCGGATTCAGATACATCCGTGTATCTTTCTGGCGGCGTAGCGTATGCTATTTACGCTACGCCTCCGCAACTTTTACAGGCAAGTGCCATATTCAGAAAGCACTTGCTACGTAAGTTGCGGTGGCGTAGCGTAAATTGGCCGGCGTAAAGCCGCCTAATTCAAAATAGGCAGGTAGGGGGCGTGATCCATGTATATGAATCATGACCCTACGTAATTTACGTTTTTTCTGAATGGTGCATGTGCCGTCCGTGGACGTATCCCAGTGCGCATGCGCAAAATCACGTCGCAAGTAGTCAATGAAAACGACGTGAACGTAACTTACGCCCAGCCCCATTCCTGAACGATTTACGCAAACGACGTAAACGACGTACAATTTGACGCTGTTCCGACGTCCATACTTAACATTGGCTGCGCCTCATATAGCAGGGGTAACTTTACGCCAGACTAACGCTTACGCAAACGACGTAAAATATGACGCCCGGCCGCAAGTACGTTCGTGAATCGGCGTATCTAGCTCATTTGCATATTCGACGCGTAAATCCACGGAAGCGCCACCTAGCGGTCAGCGTAAATATGCAACTTAGATACGACGGCGTAACAGACTTACGCCACTCGTATCTTAGCTGAATTCCGGCGTATCTTGTTTTATGAATACAGACAAAGGATACGCCGGCTATTCTTAGTAGTTACGCGGCGTATCTCTAGATGTAACTACGTTCTAAATCCGGCCCATAGTGTCTACAAAATAAGGGATAGTTTATGGCATATAATTATTTTTTTTTTACTAGTAATGGCGGCGATCAGCGTTTATTTATCGTGACTGCGACATTATGGCGAACACATCGGACATTTTTTACGCCATTTTGGGACCATTGTCATAGATTCAGTGATCAGTGCTATAAAAATGCACTGATACTGTAAGGGGTTAACCAGTAGGGGGCGCTGAAGGGGTTAAGTGTGTCCTGGAGATGTGTTCTAACTGTGGGGGGCTACGTCTGACATGACAGTGATCACTGCTCCTGATTACAGGAAGCTGTGATCAATGTCCTGTCACTAGGAAGAATGGAGAAATGCTTGTTTACATCAGCATTTCCCAATTTTTCCTCTCCGTGAGATGATCGCGGATATCCCCCCACCCACAATGCCGCATCCTAAAGGGGACGTACATGTTGTGCCGTGCCATTGTGCCATTGTATATCGTCATGCTCTGGTTGTCAAGGGGTTAAATGCATCTGTGCAACCCCAGGAACATGTCTCAGTTACTAAGGGATTTGTGTAGTTTAGCAAGGGGTACAGTACCATCAAGAAGGGAGGCCTGTCCATTAACGGTGCAAGGCTCTAATAGGCTCTAATAGGCTTTAAAATAGGGTGGGCTCGGGGCACAGAGAATGCAAACTTACCCACCCAGATGTGTTATAATAGCGAATAATTATTCACTATTTGTTACACTAAACTCAATCCCAGTCAATCAGGAAACAGACCCTTCACCCATTTGGCTGAAAGGACAGGTGATCCTATTGGAAGCCTAGGAGGAGGGGAGGAGATGCACAGTGGAACCGTAATGGACAAGAGGACACAGAAGCCACTGCCAGATGCCCACCCCTGCCATCTAGATGGGGTAAATACTGGACCGACCGGCAGACAGTGAGTCAGGGGAGGTGGTTGTTTGCCGCACCCCCCCCCCCTGCCACTGCCATCTAGTATGAAGTCTGACTACAGTTTCTTTAATAAAAATAGAGCGTGTGCATTTATGCATGATGGTACAACCATATCTAGCCAGCCTTCTGCGGAAAACTGAACAGTCTCCACTTCCCAGCTCAACATTGCAGAAGACTTGGCTGGAATACCTTGCTCGTTAAGGTACTTATATAAAGTATGACTCAGATAGTATCTTTGTCTCTAGAAGTAGAAGCCTCATCACATAACCTTAAAATGGTAGTCTTGCATCCCCCTCATCCGATTGATGAAGGGCCCAAAAAAATTATAATCTGCAAATATTTATTAAATTTGGTTTGGGGAGAGCATAATGTTTTTGAAGATAAGAAATGGAGCTAAAGGATGACTCTCGAGACAATGAGCCAAGAGTCACAAAGCCATTATCCACCACATCTTCCACCTTAATTGGAACTGGGATCTGCTTGCTATTTCTGTGCACGTTTGAGCTCCACCACATCTTCCACCTTTAAATTAAACTGGAATCTGTTTACTCTCTCTATGTATCTGTGCTTTTTGGTATGTAGCCTTCTCCATCTGTTTCCCTGTGTGCATTATTATGATGTTTTTGTTGCTCTCTGGTGTCTTACCTAAGTTTTATGTGCTGACCTTTTTTCTTGATCATACATCACGGAACACAGAGCCTTAACTACTTAATGGGTTATGTAGTCACCACGGGTGATTGGACACTGGGTTTTTCCCGAACCCGGACCCGAACCCGAATAATTGGTGAAAGTTCGGGTCCGGGTTCGGAGTTCGGGAAAAAAAAGATGCGCGGAGATCCCCCCAAATTCAATAACCAGACCCTTTAGGTCTGGTATGGATATTAAGGGGAACCCCGCCGTCAATTTAAAAAAAAATGGCGTGGAGTTCCCCCTAAAATCCACACCAGACCCCTTATCCGAGCATGTTGATCTGGCCGGCCGCAGAAAAGAGGGGGGAACAGAGTGCGGCCCCCCTTTCCTGAACCGCACCAGGCCACATGCCCTCAACATTGGGAGGGTGCTTTGGGGTGCCCCCCAAAGCACCTTGTCCCCATGTTGATGGGGACAAGGGTCTCATCCCCACTACCCTTGCCCGGTGGTTGTGGGGGTATGTGGGCAGGGGGCTTATCAGAATCTGGAAGACCCCTTTAACAAAAGGGACCCCAGATCCTGCCCCCCCTGTATGAAATGGTAATGGTGTACAATGTACCCCTACCATTTCACGAAGGAAGTGTAAATAGTAGTTGTCTGAAAAAGAACACACACACACCGTAGAACTAAATATTTTATTAATTAAACCAAATAAAAATCCAGCGGTGAAAATTGACGATCGATGCTGCTCCCTGCTCCAACGCTGTCTTCTATGCAGCACCGGGTCTCCAGCGATGGGTGATCTCTCCAGCGACGGTCGGTTGGTCCAGCGATGAGAAGATCCATCCATTCAGAGCACAGCTCAGCGAATGACGCGCCGGAGCTTGACGTTTCTTTTATAGGGGAGGCGGGCCACGCGTCACGTGACCCGGGAATAGGGCTGTCCCAGTGACGTAGCACAGTGTGCGTCAGAGGGGGACGGGGTCACGTGACGCGTGGCCCACCTCCCCTATAAAAGAAATGTTAAGCTCTGGCGCGTCATTCGCTGAGCTGTGCTCTGCCCTTAATATCCATACCAGACCTAAAGGGTCTGGTTATTGAATTTGGAGGGACCTCCACGCATTTTCTTTTCTTTGACTTCAATGGGGTTCGGAGTTCGGGTTCGGACTCAAAACCGAACTTCCAGGTGTCCGCTTAACTCTAGACAATGGCAAACCCAATTAGAATTGAGTACAAGCTCAGTGAAGTTGGTCAAGTTTAAACACCACTCACCTCCTTCCGCTGCAGGCTTTGCCACAATAACGCATACAGGGGTTCACAATGATTCCCCCAGTGATCTCTCCCCCCTTTTCCTCGTCTCCTGGGTTCCACCATAACAGAGGCACGCGCTCACACTGGGAGAGCGCTTTAGCTGTCTAAAGTGAGACATGGATAAGGGAAGGGCTGTGGTTACTAGTGCCCATGTGCAAACATGGGACATCTGCGTGCAGGCGCCAAGAGGCTGGTTTTAAAAGCCCAGTACACCAGAGTCTTCTGTAAGCGGCATGGACACAGAGCTGTGGGCTGTAAGCATCCCTGTGGATTGAACCAGGCAAACCTAGACTCCTACTCTGTATCAGGTTGTGCAGTGAGCTGATATTTTTTGTGTATTGTAAGACTATAGCACAACAGTGATTGCATTTGTATTTGGATAGTACCTTTGCTTTGCAATAAGGAATATGTCCCCGAGAAGAGGGTCAAGGGCTAGTTAAAGGGGCACCAGAATGTCCCCACGTACAGCTAAGGATTCTGAGCTTGCCTACAGTTTACCATCCCCCTCTGTCAGCCTGATAGCAGCCTCACAGGATGAGCCCCTGTCTGGTCTTGCATGCGCCTTTGCAATTCATCCTTTGCTGGATAAACTGATGTATGATGACTGTGTTCACCCAGATAAACAGTTTTCTCTGCCTAGGCAGTTTTCCCTACTTTATCCTATGGACGAAGGTTTCACTACGAAATGGGGGGTACCTGCTATTGATTTGTTTGCGCAAACAAAAATATGACCTGTCCTTTAAACAATATACAGGGTTTGAAGGATCCAACTAATAAAAAGCTGGAGTCCCTATTAAAAGCCTCCTCTTCCATGGCTGGGGCTGTAGTACAACCTGCAGTTGCAGCCATTGGTGTATGTCAGTTCCTCAAGGAACAAATGAAGCAGGTGATTAACCTCCTCCCTACAGAGTAGATTGAGGTTTATGAGGACCTTCCTAAGGTCTTATGTTTTGCGATTGATGCGATTATGGACTCATATGTTCAACAAGCATTCCGCTTGAATCTCCTGCAGGTACACATGCGCATGTCCCTTTAGTTAAAAAATTGGGAGGCCGAGGTTTCTTGTAAGAAATACTTGGCAGTGTGGGGGAGAACGCCTGTTTGGGAATGACCTGGATAAATACATCCAAAAGATGACAAGTCTACTCTGTTGCCGGTTAAGAAGAAGAGTAAGCGCCCCTCATATAAACATACTCTTTCTCCAGCCCCTGGAACCTCTTTCTCCAGCCCCTGGAACCTCATTCTCCAGGCAGTGGTGACGGCCTCCCCAGTCTAACACTAGGGGAAGGGCCCAGAGCCAAGCCCAAGGACAGAAAAGGACTTGATGTTCAAAGTCTAAACAGACCCTCAAGACTTCCCTATGAAGGGATGCTCCTGCTCGGCCGAGTGGGGCGGAGGCTGCCGTAATTTGCAAGCGCCTGGCGGAACGGAGTTCAGGACAATTGGGTCATTGCCATAGTGTCCCCAGGCTACAAGCTAGAATGCAGAGGACTTCCACCACCCCATTTTTTGAGATCAAGAGTGGCCAAAGATCAAGAAAAAAAAAGGCCTTTACCGTTGGCCTTGGATCACCTGTTGTCCCAAGGGGTAATCTTGGAATTCTATTCAAACCTTTTTAAAACCTAACGGGGGATGTCAGACCTATCCTAGATCTGAAAAGCCTGAATCAGTTCCTGAACATTCGCTCCTCCCACATTGGAGTCTGTCCATTCAGTGGTTTCCACCTTTCAGGAAGGATAATTCCTGGCATCAATAGACATCAGAGATGCATATCTACATGTGCCTATATGTGCCAATATTCTCTCACCAAAGATTTCTAAGGTTTGCGGTGGATCAGCGCCACTTTCAGTTTGTGGCCATTCCTTTTCGGGCTGGCTACAGCACCTTTAGCGTTCACAAAGATACTGGCCCGGCCCTAGCAAGGGCATGAGGCATAGCAGTAACAGCCTACCTGAATGATCTGTTAATCATAGATCAGTCTGCCGCACACTTGGGCCACAATGTGCACAGCACAGTGGAATATTTACAGTACATAGGCTGGGTCCTTAATCTGGAGAAATCTTCCTTGCACCCTCAAAGAAGGCTGGAGTACTTGGGCTTGATTATAGACACGTACCAAAGCAAGGAATTACTTCCCAGGCTAAAGGCAAAGGCCGTAGGAGACTTGGTCCGAGTGATAAAGGCAAAAAGAAGGCCTTCCATCCGGCTATGCATGAGATTATTGGGAAAGATGGTGGCCTCATTCGAGGCTGTCCCTTATGCCCAGTTTCACTCAAGACCGTTACAGGGCAGAATTCTGTCAGCTTGGAACAAAGATGTTCAGAACCTGGATCTTCCTATGGTCTTATCTCCAAAGGTTTGCAAGAGCCTCAATTGGTGTTTGCTCCCCCAAAATCTGTCAGAAGGAAAATCCTTCACTCCGCTTACCTGAAAAGTGGTGACCACAGACGCCAGCCTTCAGGGCTGGGGGGTAGTTCTATAAGAAGCTTCTGCTCAGGGGAAGTGGTCAGGGGCTGAAAAGCTCCAACCCATCAACATTCTGGAGATTCTGGCAATTCATCTGGCCCTCAAAGTTTGGTCTTAGGCCACGTACACACGGACAGACCGTTTTCATCGGATCAGGCTGAAGTGGTCTGATGGTCTGATGTGTGTACACACCATCGGACCAAAAATCCCATCAGACCAGAACGCGGTGATGTAGAACACACTGATGTGCTAAAAAAAGGAAGTTCAATGCTTCCAAGCATGTGTCGACTTGATTCTGAGCATGCGCAGGTTTTTGGTCCAATGCTTTGGCGTACTAACCATCGAATCTGTCTGTCCGACAGATTTTAAAGCAAGTTTTAAAACTTTGGTCCGACGGATAACGGTCCGATAGGCCGTACACACCATCGAATTGGTCCGATGAAACTGGTCTCCAGACCAGTTTCATCGGACCGGTCTGATCGTGTGTATGCGGCCTTAGAGACAGTCCGACAATGCTACAGCTGTGGCCTTTATCAATCACCAAGGAGGCATCAGAAATCTGGATGCCCAAAAAGAGGTGAATCACATCCTGGCCTGGGCAGAAAGGCATATTCCTCGCCTATCTGCGAGAAAATTGTCAGGCAGATTTTTTAAGCCACCAGCAGCTGAGTCCAGGAGAATGGTCTCTACATCCCGACATGTTTCAAATCATATGTCAGAAATGGGGTACCCCAGATGTGGACCTGTTGGTTTTCAGGTTCAATGCAAAGCTGGACAGCTTTGTGTCAAGAACAAGAGATCCCTGTGCTCAAGGCCCTGACAATCTCATGGGATCAGTATTCCCTGATTTATGCGTTCCCTCCACTTCCGCCTCTCCCATGCTTCCTTCAGAGAGTCAAGAGGGAAGGAAAGCCAGTGATTTTGGTCTCCCTGGCTTAGCCCAGTAGACCCTGGTATGCAGAAATCGTAAGGATGGCAGTACGAAGACCCTGGGTTCTCCCACTGCGCTCAGACCTACTGTTGCAGGGTCCAATATTCCATCCTGCCTTACAAAGTCTAAATTTGACGGTTTGTCTGTTGAGACCCTCAATCTGAGGAAACGTGGGCTCTCAGGCCAGCCATGGTTAATGCTAGGAAGCTGGCCTCCAGGCTCATCTATTACAGAATCTGGAAGGAATATTTTTCCTGATGTGAACTCTGAAGATGGCATCCTAGGAAGTATGCCATTAATAGAATTCTTGCATTTCTTTAGTTGGACTTAAATATGAAGTTGGCTTTGAGCACTATCAAGGGCCAAATCTCGGCCTTCTGTATTTTTTCAAAAAACGCTTGCCTCTCATTCCCTAGTCAGGGTCTTTGTTCAGGGTGCACTGCGTTTAAATCCGTCAGTTAACGCGGAGTTCCACCCAAAAGTGGAACTTCCACTTAATCCACTCCTTGCCCCCTTACATGCTATATTTGGCATGTAATTTTTTTTGGGGGGAGTGGGGGCTTCAGTAGAAGTGGAACTTCCTGTCCCACTTCCTCCTTCCGCCCAGGGACCGCTTAGGCGATACGTCATATCGCCTACGGCAGCCCCACCCTGTAGGCGATCGCCTGGGACTTGTGACAGGTCCCAGACGATCATCTGACCACTCACAGAGCTGTCACGGCCGGGTGCCCACACTAGGAATGGAGACGCCGGCCAGAGAGGGGGGGGGGAGTATTTTCGGCTGGCGCATCGATGGAAAGTGTCTGTTTATTAAAAGCCAGCAGATACACTTTTTGTAGCTGCTGACTTTTAATAAACATAAAAAAAGCCTGGAACTCCCCTTTGAGTCTCCCGTGTGCCCATGTGATTTGAATTTGGTATTATCTTTTTTACAGAATCTACCTTTTGAACCTTTACACCAGGTTGCTCTAAGTCTGTTGACACAGAAACAGTTTTTTCTTGTAGCCATACCCTCAGCAAGGAGGGTATCTGAATTGGCAGCTCTTTTGTGTAAAGAACCATTTATCATTATTCATGAAGACAGGGTGGTGCTACATCCTCACCCAACTTTCTTACCTAAGGTGGTTTCAGGTTTTCATCTGAATCAAGATATAGTCTACGCTCTCTAGATGTTGTAAGAGCGGTAAAGGTTTATCTGCAAGCTAAGGCTCAGATAAGGAAGACTGATTGTCTGTTTATTCTGCCACAAGGCCCAAGGAAGTGCCAGGCAGTGTCAAGATCCACTTTCTTTCTCGTACATCACGGGACACAGAGCAGCATATTCATTACTATACGGGTTATATGGAGTACCTTCAGGTGTGGACACTGGTAATCTCAAACAGGAAGTCCCCTCCCTATATAACCCCCTCCCATAGAGGAAGTACCTCAGTTTTTCTTGATCGTACATCACGGGACACAGAGCGCATAGCCATTACATATGGTTATATGGAGTACCTTCAGGTGTGGACACTGGTGTAATCAACTTCACAGGAAGTTCCTCCCTATATAACCCCCTCCCACTGAGAGTGCTTTAGTTTTTCCGCCAGTGTCTTAGGTGTTGGTCACGTCTAGCTGTCCCTCGGATTAAGGTCTCGGGACCCAGGATAGCTAGCCGGATCCGTCCGAAGTGCTTCAGAGCCAAGATGTACGGTACCCGGGCCCTGCTGGAAACCGTGGGGTTTTGCCTATAATGCTCCTCTCCTTGGAGGGCTGGATTCCTGGGCTCCAGTGACTTTAGTCTCTTCCAAGAACTAAAAGTTACCTGATTGCCAGGATGCTATATAGGTCCAGGACAGTGTGGGTTCCTTAACACAGGACCCCGGTCCCTGAAGGTCTACTAAGACAATACCCACGGAGATGGGGGAAGGCTTGGGCCGTCTTTGCATTTTGCAAATGTCCCTGCGGCGTGGAGCAGGTAAGAGGGGAACCTGCGGGACTTGGTTCGACAGTAGGTATCTCCCCTGGGGAGTTCTTAAGGGTTGGCTAGCCTGAGTATGCTTGTGCATTGGCAGCCACTATCTCCACTATGTCTGTTGAGGCAGGATGGCCTGATTCTAATGTTTACCCAGATAACATGTAGATATATGTATACTTGTGTAAGTTATATATTTGCTACTCACCCCAGGTCTGCCTGTTAACACTGATACTGCAACCCCACATGTTTTAAAGAGGAAATTGCTGGTTAAAACTCCTGTTTCTTAGGAAGCCCATGGGGACAGCTTCCTCGCTGTGTGTGCACTACAATAAGATTAGTGCTTACCTGGTGTCTGTTGGTGCTGCATAACGCTGGTCCATGTTGTTCCTCTGCTCTGCTTCCTCCATGTGGGTTCGGCGTGGTGCGCGCGATCGTGCGCGCGATCGTGCGCGCGATCATGCGCGCGTGTGTGCGCGCGCATACGCGCGCGCGCGTGCACGCCGCCTTTTATAGCGTCGGCATGCGTCGGGGGGGCGGGCCAGCAGCGTCAGGGTCTGTATAAAGGAAAAACTTTTCTCTGGCTGGTCTTTCCCTCCTGGAGGCAGAGGAAGAAAGGATACAGAGCGTGCAGCTGGGTCTTTTGGCCACACAGGGACACCTAGTGGCGGTTTAGTGGATCTTCAGGTCTAGGACTTAGGTCCACTATAGACCAGAAAAAAAAAAAAAAAAAAAAGGGTTTTTTTGCTTAAAGGGACTCAGCCTTAGATCCAGCAGTATCTGAGTCTACCTTGGACTCCGGCTAACGGGCATTGGTGTGTCAATACTCACAGGCTTCCTCGGTATTGCCACCTCCCAGGCGGGTAAAAAAGATTTTTTTGAAAAAAAAAAAAAAAAAAAGAGAAATATAAAAGAAAAAGAGAGAAATTAGTTCTTTTTCATTTTCTCTCATACCTGCCCTCATATTGGTTATTCCTAGCTACAACAGTCAGGTGTTGGCTATAGGGGTGACCCAAGGTTGTACAATGGCTCCAAAGGGATCTGGACCAGCCAAGGCTGCTAAAGGTACCAAAAAGCAAAAGGGGTCTCCATCGGGGTCAGAGGATTTGGGCCAGGCTTCTACGGCCCCACCCTCGCCAGTCAGGACACCGAGTGGCATAGTACAAGAGCCATTGGGGGTGCTGGGGGCAGAGGCGGCCCCCGATCCACCCATTCCCGTTTACGTGACGGAAGAAATGCTAGCAGCCACCATGTGTGGGCTAGAGAAAAGGTTAACTGCGTTGTTTTCCCGTCCTTGCCCAAGTAGCAAGCGGGCTAGATCCCCTTCACCCAGTGTGGGGTTTTCAGATGCGGAGGTCTCCTCTTCAGAGGAACGGGACCCACAAGGGGATCAGGCAGACCCAAGTCCCGACGGTTCAGACAGGGAAAATTCCACTATAGATGAATATTTTTCGGCCTCTCAAGCGGAGGGCCTGTGGATCCAGTCTTTGACAGATATGGTTCGCACTGCCTTTAAACTTCCAGTGCCAGAACTAGTAGCCCCGGAGGTATCCTCATTGGGTTCTTTAAAGGCCCCATTAACTGGTGCATCCTTTCCAATGCACCCCCTTCTGCGGAACGTGATTTACCAAGATTGGGCTCGACCTGATAGAATCTTTGTCCCTCCTAAAAGATTCTCTATTCTCTACCCTATGGAAGAGGAATATGTAAAGAAATGGGCTCTCCCTACAGTGGACGCAGCCATTTCCTGCGTGAATAAATCCCTGACTTGTCCGGTTGAAAATGTCCATATGTTCAAGGATCCGGTCGACAAGAAATTCGAGACCCTACTGAAAGCAGCTTTTACCTCAGTAGGTGCCATGGTTCAGCCAGCAGTAGCAGCCATTGGTGTTTGTCAGGCCTTGAAGGATCAGGCAAAGCATATATTGAAGGACATGCCGGCTCAGCATACTCATGAATTAGCAGAATTCCCTAGGGCTCTCTGCTTTGCAGTAGATGCTATTAAGGACTCCATCCAACAGGCATCCCGTTTATCTCTACTGATGGTTCACATGCGTCGTCTTTTGTGGCTAAAGAACTGGTCAGCAGAGGCACCCTGCAAAAAGCTTCTAGCAGGGTTTCCCTTTCATGGGGGAAGACTATTCGGGGAAGACCTAGATAAATATATCCACACCATATCAAGTGGAAAAAGTACTTCCTTACCGGTCAAGAAAAGACCGCGTGGGCCCACGTTTAAACGACAGGCCATTGCAGGCTCGGCCCCTTCGACTTCCCGTCAGTATCGACGGCCTCCCGGGCGTTCAACAGTTAATAGCCGCCCACAGGGACAAGCCGCGGCAAACAAGAGGCCCTGGTCTCGCAAGCCGGCTAAACCAGTCATCAAATCAGATTCATGAAGGGGCGCCCCCACTCTCTTGGGTGGGGGGAAGACTTCAGTTTTTCTCCGAAGTCTGGAAGGCCAGAATTCCCGACTCTTGGGTTCGGTCCGTAGTAGCCTCAGGCTACAAACTAGAGTTTCGAGAAATCCCCCCTCCTCATTTTCAGGGGTCAAGTCTTCCAAGCGACCCGTTAAAGAGGGCCTCTCTCGTAAAGGCGTTGGATCGCCTCTTGCTCCAAGGAGTAATTGTAGAAGTACCAACCCAAGAAAGGGGTCTGGGATTCTACTCCAACCTTTTTGTTATACCAAAACCCAATGGCGACGTCAGGCCTATATTAGACCTCAAACGCCTAAATCGCTTTCTAAGGATTCAGACCTTCCGTATGGACTCCATACGTTCAGTGACAACCAGCCTGCATCAGGGCGACTTCCTAGCATCTATAGACATAAAGGATGCATATCTGCATGTGCCAATTTACCCAGCACATCACAAGTTTCTTCGTTTTACGATAAACCAAAGTCATTATCAGTTCGTAGCCCTCCCTTTCGGGTTGGCAACAGCTCCACGGGTATTCACAAAGGTGTTAGCCCCGGTACTAGCCGTCCTAAGGACAGAAGGCATCTTGGTCCTAGCATACCTGGACGATCTCCTGGTTATCGACAGTTCAGCTTCCAACCTCAATCATACAGTAGTCCGCACAGTGCGGCATCTAGAAGAGTTCGGGTGGATTGTGAACCAAGAAAAATCAAGGTTACATCCCACAAGACAGTTGGAATATCTAGGCTTTCGGTTAGATACAGAATGCCAGAAGGTATTTTTACCTCAAGAGAAGATCAGGTCGTTGATTCAAACGATTCAAATAGTCTTAGGCAAAAAGAAGCCGACTATTCGCCTATGCATGCGACTGCTGGGGAAGATGGTGGCCGCCTTCGAAGCAGCGCCCTACGCCCAGATCCATACCAGAATTCTGCAAGCAGCTATTCTCTCTGCTTGGAACAAGTCCATACAGGCATTAGACCGTCCATTAGTTCTTTCTCCAGAAGTCAGGCACAGCCTGTACTGGTGGCTGATCCCTCAAAAATTATCAAAAGGGAAAACCTTTTGCCCCATCTCGTGGAAAATAGTAACCACAGATGCCAGCCTAACAGGTTGGGGGGCAATCTTAGGAAAACGGACCCAGCAGGGACAGGGGTCAGAGGCAGAAAGTCTGCTTCCCATCAATGTCCTAGAGATCAGAGCTGTTCGGTTGGCCCTGGTCGCCTGGACTCTCCCCCTGCAGGGTCTGCCAGTAAGGATACAGTCCGACAATGCCACGGCGGTGGCATACATAAACCACCAGGGGGGCACAAAGAGCCTGGCGGCTCAAAGGGAAGTAAACCTAATTTTTGCATGGGCCGAAGCCCATGTACCCTGCATCTCAGCAGTGTTCATCCCAGGGATAGACAATTCTCAAGCAGATTTTTTGAGTCGTCAACAGTTGCTCCCGGGAGAGTGGTCTCTTCACCCCCAGGTATTCCAAGAGATTTGCCAAAGATTCGGAGTTCCCGATGTGGACATCATGGCAACAAGATTCAACAAGAAATTGGACAAATTCGTATCCCGAGCCAGGGACCCCTCGGCCTACGGGACCGATGCGTTGGTTTGCCCCTGGCACCAGTTTTCTCTCCTGTATGCGTTCCCTCCACTACAGATGATTCCCCGCCTTCTACGAAGGATCAGGGTGGAGCGCAGGCCGGTGATCCTGGTGGCCCCAGCCTGGCCCAGAAGGGCTTGGTACGCACTCATCGTGAGGATGTCAGTAAGGGCACCGTGGCCACTCCCCCTGCGCCCAGATCTGCTGTCTCAGGGCCCGATCTACCACCCTGCTTCACAGCAGCTAAATTTGATGGCTTGGCGGCTGAATCTCTAATTCTTAAGGGCAGAGGCCTCTCGGCCCAAGTCATATCTACGTTAATTCAAGCTAGAAAGCCAGTCTCTAGAAATATCTATTACAGAGTCTGGAGAACCTATGTGGAGTGGTGCGAGTCTCAAGGAGGGCATCCTCGCAAGTTTTTTATTGACAGGATCTTGCGATTCCTCCAGGTTGGCGTTGACAAGGGGTTGGCTCTTAGTACTCTAAAGGGGCAGGTGTCTGCCTTATCGATATGGTTTCAAAGGCCTTTGGCCACACATTCGCTTGTAAAAACCTTTTTGCAGGGGGTCTTGCATGTAAATCCCCCTATTAGAGCTCCCCTCTGCCCCTGGAATTTAAATCTGGTCTTGTCAGCTTTACAAAAGCAGCCGTTTGAACCTCTGACAGAAATCCTCTTGTGCTGCTAACCCGAAAGTTGGTTTTCTTGGTGGCTATGGCTTCGGCCAGAAGGGTCTCCGAGCTGGCAGCCTTGTCTTGCAGGGAACCGTACCTTATTCTGCATAAGGACAGAGTGGTTCTGCGGCCTCAGCCTTCTTTCCTTCCTAAGGTCATATCCAGTTTTCACTTGAATCAGGACCTAGTCCTACCATCCTTCTTTCCTACTCCCCAGTCCAGAGAGGAAAGATTGCTTCATACTTTGGATGTGGTCCGAGCCATGAGGGTTTATCTCAAGGCTACAGAAAAGATTAGGAAAACAGATGTGCTTTTCATTCTTCCGGATGGCCCCAAGAAGGGTCAGCCGGCTGCCAAGTCTTCCTTGGCTAGGTGGATTAAGCAGCTGATTTTTCAGGCCTATGGTCTGAAGCGCGTTCCACCTCCCTTATCAGTTAAAGCCCATTCTACGAGGGCCATGAGTGCCTCTTGGGCGGCACACCATCAGATCTCTATGGCACAGGTTTGCAAAGCGGCAACCTGGTCTTCCGTACATACGTTTACTAAATTTTATAAGTTGGACGTCACAAAGGCTGCGGACGCAGCATTTGGGCAGGCGGTCCTACGGGCAGCAGTATAGAATCCTCTGGCCCGGTTCACGCCCCCTTTTTCTGTTGGTGGAGCTATTTTACCTCCTGATATAGTTTCTGTTTGGCTATTTTTTGCCTTACGGTCTCCCTCCCTTCATAGAGCATTGCTTTGGGACATCCCATATGTAATGGCTATGCGCTCTGTGTCCCGTGATGTACGATCAAGAAAAAGGGATTTTTAATAACAGCTTACCTGTAAAATCCTTTTCTTGGAGTACATCACGGGACACAGAGCTCCCACCCCTCTTTGTGGGAACATTGTGTAACCTCAGAGAAATTGCTTGCTACAAAACTAAAGCACTCTCAGTGGGAGGGGGTTATATAGGGAGGAACTTCCTGTGAAGTTGATT
Organism: Rana kukunoris; assembly: GCA_029574335.1. Taxonomy (NCBI): domain Eukaryota; kingdom Metazoa; phylum Chordata; class Amphibia; order Anura; family Ranidae; genus Rana; species Rana kukunoris. The sequence goes on from CM056059.1 coordinate 246,741,103, forward strand.
ACACCAGTGTCCACACCTGAAGGTACTCCATATAACCATATGTAATGGCTATGCGCTCTGTGTCCCGTGATGTACTCCAAGAAAAGGATTTTACAGGTAAGCTGTTATTAAAAATCCCTTTTTTCGCCAGTGTCTTAGGTGTTGGTCACGGAATAGCTTTGCCTCCACATCCTTGGGATTAAGGCGGGCTAACCGGATCTGTCCAAGGAGCCTCAGTGCCAAAGTGGACAGTACCCGGGCCCCAAACCGTGGGGTTTTGCCTATAATGCTCCTCTCTAGAGGGCTGGACCCTGGGCCCAGGACTTGGAGTTTTTTCTAAACCAAAAGATCCTGTTTGCCAGGGTGCTGTATAGGTCCAGGACAGTCGGTTCCTTCCAGGACCCCAGTGCCTGAAGGTCTACTACGCTACCCACGGAGATGGGAGAAGATTGGACCGTTTTGCTATGCAAATGTCCTGCGGCATGGAGCAGGTAAGAGGGGAGCCTGCGGGACTTGGTTCGACAGCAGGCTCTCCAGGGGAGATCTTAAGGGGGGTAGCCTGAGTATGCTCTGCATTGGCACCATGGTCACTATGTCTGATGGACAGGATGGCCTGAAATGTCCCCCCCCCCATCACTTGATCCCCCTACCTATCTATGTATGTTTGCTAGCTACCTGCTGCTCGCTGGTTGAAGGTCTTTTAAAAAAAAAAAAAAAAAGAGATCTGTCTCTAGGCTAAAGGGACTCCTTAGGGGCCTGTTTTAAGCCTTACCTAGCCGGGATTCAAATCTGCCGCCTGATGCGTCCTCCAGCCTGCATTCCTGGGCTCCAGAGTGCGTCTCCTCCTGGGCTCTCCTCCCCCGACAGTCGCGCGCGCACGCGCGCATGCATATAGAAACATTTTCACGCCGTTCGGGGGGGGGAGGGGGGCGGTGAGCGTGTCTGCAGTGTAGAGTGGGCGTGCCTTCAATTGCTGTTATACACAGCAGGCGTGATCTTAGCTCAGATCAAAGCTGAGCTGGAAGAGAGAGGACGCAGAGCTGGCAGCACAGTGACTCCCGGTGGCGAGAAAGGGGTAGTACATGCTGGAGTCAGCTCCAATGCTTTTTGTTAAGCCAAAAATCCCCTTGGCAACAGGTTGAATGCTGGCAAACATGTTGGGGGTGGGGCTGTATGTTGTGAAAAACAATACTATTATAAAGGAAAACATACTGAGCCCCACCGTTTTTGGGCATTAGTGATCCTATTGTCCCCTAAACCTTATTTTTTGTACTCCTGGCTATAACAGTCTGTTGTTGTAAGCGGAGTCCCTCGGTTTTGTATTATGGCTTCCAAGGGTTCAGAATCAAAACACAAAAAAAAAAAAAAAAAGAAAGAAAGGGCAAAGACAAAAGGGGTTCCTCCTCTGGTTCTAATGATATGCCAATACTTTCCCCACAGGTTATTCCTATAGGGGTCACCTTGGATAAGCCATTAAGGGGGTCTGGTGCTGAGGCTGGCCCAGATCGGCCCAACCCTGTGTTATCACAGAGGAGATGCTAGCCGTCACCCTAGGGGGGGCTAGAGAAAAAAGGTTAACAACTATGATCGCTGGCTCTTTTTCTGGCAAGAAGCGGACTAGATCCCCATCGCCAAAAGGTGTATCCTCGGATGCTGAGATTCTCTCTCCGGAGGAATTAGAATTTCAGGAGGATCGGTTGGACCAGAACCTAGAGGAAGGATCTACCACTGAAGAATCGTTTTCAGCCTCCCAGACGGAGAGTCTGTGGGTCCAGTCTTTGACAGACATGGTCCGCTCGGCATTTAATTTGCCATTTCCAGAGCCTCAGGTTCCTGCGGTATCCTCTTTGGGTTCTTTTAATACGCCTTTAAGCAACGCAGCTTTTCCGGTCCATCCTCTGTTAGAGGAATTGGTTTTTCCAGGATTGGGACGACCGGACAGAATTTTTTATGCCGCCTAAAGCCTACGGCCACATCACCCTGAAAGCGCCCGATCTCGTCTGATCTCGGAGGCTAAGCAGGGTCGGGCCTGGTTAGTGCCTGGATGGGAGACCGCCTGGAAGGTTTTCTGTTATTTACCCTATGGAAGAGAAATTTTTCTAAGAAATGGGCGCTCCCAACTGTGGACGCAGCCATCTCATGTGTGAATAAATCATTAACTGGCCCGGGGGAAACATACAAATGTTTAAGGTCCCGGTCGATAAACGTTTAGAGACACTTTTTCAAGCATCCTTTGCTACGGCAGGAGCAGTGGTACAGCCAGCAGTGGCTGCAATTGGAGTTTGTCAGGCATTAAAGGACCAGACAAAACAGATGCTTAAAGACATCCCTGCCTAATAGGCAGAGGAGTTATTGGATATTCTCAGAGCTCTGTGCTTTGCAGTAGAGGCTATAAAAGACTCCATCCAGCAGGCGTCTCGTTTGTCACTATTTTTAGTGCATATGAGAAGGCTCTTATGGTTGAAGAACTGGGCGGCCGAGCCCCATGCAAAAGACTACTGGCAGGTTTTCCCTTCCATGGAAAGATCTGGATAAATACATTCAGACTGTTTCAAGTGGCAAAAGTACCCTTTTACCAGTCAAAAGAAGTTCCGGGGTCCTGCGTTTAAAAGGCAGCTCCCCCCTGTTCCGGGGCCCTCAAATTCCAGGCAGTATCGGGCCTCCTGCGCGATCAAACTTTTAACAATGGATCGCAAGGACAGGCCTCTGGGGGCAAGAGGCCATGGTATCGATCCCCGACAAAGGGGGTCCGATCATCTGTGGCCACAGGCTACAGATTAGAAATTCTATAGTTTCCTCCACAAGGAAGGCCTCAATGCGGGCGGCATTGGATCATCTGCTTTACCAGGGCATAATGGTAGAGGTACCAGCCCAAGAACAGGGGCTAGGTTTCTATCCCAATCTGTTTGTCATACCAAAGCCCATCGGCGATGTCAGACCAATTTTGGACCTAAAAGGTTTAAATGCTTACCTAAAGGGTTCGCTCTTTCCGGATGGAATCCGTTCGGTCAGCAGCCGCCACACTCCAGAAGGACGACTTCCTGGCTTCTATAGACATAAAGGATGGTTACCTTCATGTACCAATCTTTCAGCCACATCAAATATTTTTTTTACGCTTCGCAGTGATACAGCGTCACTTCCAATTCGTGGCGCTCCCCTTCGGGCTGGCTACGGCCCCCGGGTATTCACGAAGGTCCTAGCTCCAATTCTAGTCAATCTAAGGATCCAAGGGGTCTCGGTCCTAGCATACCTGGACGACCTCTTAATCATAGATCACTCGCTTCCTTGGCTGGAATGCGCAGTAGCCCTCATGGTTCAATACCTCGAGAGGTTCGGCTGGGTCCTAAACCGGGGGAAAAATCTGCATTTCAAGCTACAAAGCAGTTGGAATATCTCGGCATGAGATTAGACACAGAACAGAAAAAGGGTGTTCCTGCCCCTGGTAAAGGTCGAGGCTATCAAAAAATGGATTCAGTTGGTTCTAAGCAAAGAGAACCAACTATTCGCCTATGTATGCGATTACTAGGCAAACTAATGGCCATGTTCGAGGCGGTACCGCACGCTTCCACACTCGCGTCCTACAGACAGCAATTCTAGCAGCTTGGAGCAAGGGAGCAAAGGCCTTGGAGTTTCCTTTGACGCCGTCATTAAAGGTCCGGCAGAGTCTATGCTGGTGGTTAAACCCTCAGAACCTTCTGAAGGGGAGTCTTTCTGCCCAGGGGTCTGGAAGGCTGGAGAGCGGTCTTGAACGGGTTCACTTGCCAAGGAACTTGGGCAGAGGTGGAGAGGCAGCTGCCCATCAATGTCTGGGAAATCAGAGCGGCTCGGCTAGCCCTCCTGGCATAGACATCCAGATTACAGGGGTCCTCGGTGAGAATTCATTCAGACAATGCCACAGCAGTGGCATATATGTGAACCACCAAGGGGGAACCAAGGGTCAAGCCACTCAGAGAGAGATGAGCTTGGTTTTTCGGTGGGCAGAGGTTTATGTACCCTGCATATCGGCGACATTCATTCCCGGGGTGGACAACCTGCAGGCGTACTTCCTAAGTCGCCAAACCCTGTCGCCGGGGGAGTGGTCTCTGCATCCACAGGTCTTTCAGACAATCTGCCAGAAGTGGGGAGTGCCAGACGTGGATGTCATGGCATCAGGATTCAACAAGAAGCTAGACAGGTTCATGTCTCGAAGGAGGGACCCTATGGCCTGCGGAACCGATGTGTTGGTTTGCCCTTGGCATCAATCATAACTTCTATATGCATTTCCCCCGCTGCAGTTACTACCCCGCCTGTTGCGCAGGATCATAGCACAGGCCGGTTATCCTGGTAGCCCCAGCGTGGTACCGGAGGGCATGGTACTCACTAGTCCTGAAATTGGCAGAAGGAGGCCCTTGGACTCTTCCTCTATGGCCAGACCTACTCTCACAAGGCCCGATCCTCCACCCTGCATTACGGCGTCTAAATTTGATGGCCTGGCGGCTGAATCCCTGATTCTCAGGGGTAGAGGTCTGTCTAGGCAGGTAATCCCTACCCTCATTAAGGCTAGAAAGCCGGCCTCCAGGGTAATTTGTTACAGGGTTTGGAGGGCCTACGTAGGCTGGTGTGAGTCTAAGAGATGGTTTTCCCGCAAGTATACCATTGATAGAGTATTAAGTTTTCTCCAGCTAGGAGTGGATAAAGGCCTGGCATTAAGCATGATCTAGGGACAGATTTCAGCCTTATCAGTGTGGTTTCAGAGGCCGCTGGCCGCCCACTCGCTGGTTAAGATCTTCATACAGGGAGTCTTACGTGTTAATCCTCCAGTCAAATCACCACTTTGTCCATGGGACTTAAATCTTGTTCTGTCAACTCTACAGAAACAACCCTTTGAGCCGTTGGCTGAGGTACCTTTGGTTTTACTGACTAGAAAGTCGGTATTTCTGATCGCCATAGTTTCGGCCAGGAGAGTATCGGAATTGGCAGCCTTATCTTGTAAGGAACCATATCTCATTTTACATAAGGATAGGGCGGGTTTCCGTCCTCATCCTTCCTTTCTACCAAAGGTTATATCCAGTTTTCACTTGAACCAGGAAGTGGTACTTCCATCCTTCTTTCCAAAACCCACCTCTAGAAAGGAGGGGTTGCTGCATACGTTGGATATTGTCAGGGCCATAAAGGCCTATCTTAAAGCTACAGAGAAGGTTCGGAAAACAGATGTGGTGTTCGTTTTACCAGAAGGGCCCAAGATGGGTCAGGCAGCTGCTAGATCCACCATCGCAAGATGGATTAAACAATTAATCATTCAGGCCTGCGGTTTGAAGAGGTTGCCTCCTCCTTTGTCGGTAAAGGCCCATTCTACCAGGGCCATGGGCACCTCCTGGGCAGCACATCATCAGATCTCTATGGCTCAAATATGCAAGGCAGCAACGTGGTCGTCAGTCCACACGTTTACAAAATTTTTATCAATTGGACGTAAGAAGGAATGCGGATACAGCCTTTGGGCAGGCAGTACTACACGCCGCGATTCAAGCTCCTCAGGATCTGAGGGGGCTCCCTTGATTTAGATTTGAGATTTACATTTCTTGACTAAGTTGGATTTATTATTATTTGAGTATACCTCTAAATTGAATCCTTTTTTGGAAGATGTCTCCCTCCCCTCATTAAAGCACGGCTTTCGGACATCCCGTATAGTAATGAATATGCTGCTCTGTGTCCCGTGATGTACGAGAAAGAAAAAGAGATTTTTTAATACAGCTTACCTGTAAAATCTTTTTCTTGGAGTACATCACGGGACACAGAGCTCCCACCCCTCTTTTGGGGAACATTTTTGGGAGGCATACTGCTTGCTACAAAACTGAGGTACTTCCTCTATGGGAGGGGGTTATATAGGGAGGGGACTTCCTGTTTGAGATTGCCAGTGTCCACACCTGAAGGTACTCCATATAACCCGTATAGTAATGAATATGCTGCTCTGTGTCCCGTGATGTACTCCAAGAAAAAGATTTTACAGGTAAGCTGTATTAAAAAATCTCTTTATTGCAAGATGGATTCGACAAGTCATTATTCAGGCCTATGGTTTAGAAAAGAAGATCCCTCCTTTTCAGGTGAAAGCACACTCGACTAGAGCAGTTGGTGCTTCATGGGCAGTGCATCACCAGGCCTTCATGGCTCAGATCTGTAAGGCTACTACTTGGTCTTCAGTCCATACATTTACTAAATTCTACAAGGTAAATGTGAGAGGTTACGATGCCGCCTTCGGGCGCAGTGTGCTGCAGGCAGCAGTATAGATCCTCTGGCTTGATAGTGGTCTTATTCTGATCTGTGTCTCCCTCCCCATTAAGTAATTAAGGCTCTGTGTCCCGTGATGTATGATCAAGAAAATAGGATTTTTTTAATACAGCTTACCTGTAAAATCCTTTTCTTGGAAATACATAATGGGACACAGAGATCCCACCCCTCTTCGGAGTTAAACGTGGAACACTTATTGCTTTGCTACAAAACTGAGGTACTCTCCATTTGGGAGGGGTTATATAGGGGAGGAACTCAATTTTAATTGGGTTTGCCAGTGTCCAATCACCTGTGGTGACTACATAACCCATTAAGTAATTAAGGCTCTGTGTCCCATGATGTATTTTCAAGAAAATGATTTTACAGGTAAGCTGTATTAAAAAATCCTATTTTTTATAACTCTGGCCCCTTGCTAGTTTTACTTTAGAAATGAAAAGGTTTGCTTTGATTGTTAGGCATACTTATATTCACCCATGATTAATTAATGAACTTCCACCACCATCCTTATAACAGTATTAACTTGAGCACCCTTAAGGGGTCAGCACATTGCTAGGGGAGCACGTTGCAGGGGCTTCTATTCTCATGGATTATTTCTCCAAGTGATATGCACTTCAAGCTCTGCACAATTGCACAAAACGAACATACATAACTAACTGCACTGGAAAGCACCAGGTTGCAGGTGACCCTGTCTCTCTTTTCAGCCCTCCTTCCACTCTGTGACATGCGCTCTCTACCACTCCTTCGGAAACCTGTGTCCTCTCTCCTCAAACTCTCTTACCTTCACCCCTCTTCTCCACCCCGCATTTAAATTATATGTCACCCTGCCATCTGTTCTCTCCCTATTGCTGTTCATGCCAACTCTTGCTCATTCTACATCCATATACTGATAAAACCTCCAGGACTCTGAGGCATGCCCCTTCATATAAATCACACTCCCACATTACCTCCCTCCTGCTTTTCCTAGCCTCTGGTGCCCGACACTCCCATCTCTCAACCCCCTCTGGCAGCCGCAACCCACAGAACTTAGTCTCTATTCCTCTTCTTCCCAAAATCAGCCTTTCCTTCTCCTGTGCCCTCTGAAATGTACGCTCTGTCTGCAACAAACTCACTACCCTCCATGACCTCTTTATCACAAATTCCTTTAACCTACTTGCCATTACAAAAACCTACTTCTCCTGCTTTCCTCTTACATTATGGCATTCTCTGGGCTCACTCCACCAGACCAAGTGGAGCCCCATACACTTGGTCAGACTATTTTAACAACAAACATAAAAACGATAGTTTTCCGATCGTTCTCAGAAAATTTGTTCGTTTTTAAACTGCATCAGAAAACCATTTTTGGGTTCAGAAGTCTGGCCAACTGATCTCCCTTCAGATGAAAATCCACAGAAAAGTTTATTAGGCTTTACTGTACAAGTGTACTCACTATTCTGCACAAAAAAGAAGCTGCTTTCAGTCACTGAGGCTGGCCATACATGTTCAATTTTCTTGTACAATTTTCTTTTAGATTTACCAAAAACCATATATGAGGTCAAACTAAACAACACTTTCAATTGTATGCAATCAGGCAGGCCCTTGCACTACATAGTTGAAGGTAAATCTAAAGAAAATTGCACAGAAAATTGTATCATGTATGGCCAGCCTAACTCTCTGGCCATTAAAAAAACCATAAACAAAAGATTTGCATTTGAACACGTTTCTTTTGTTATTTTCGTATGTTGATATACCACCTATAACAAAAAATTTGCCTTCAGTATTTTGAATACACAGAAAAAAGAAAAAGGAATTCATTCAATATACATAATGAAATTCTTTTGTTATAGATGTCATTGAACAATGAACATACAACTGAAAACGAACACAAAACGGATTCAAACAAAATACACAATGCAAACCTCTTGATACAGATTTCATTTTCGTTATTTTGCCATTTTCGTTTTGTCGTTTTTTCCCGTCGGATCGTTCGTTCGTATTTGCGGTCGTTCGTTATGCGGCTCATCCGTTATCCCATCGTTTTCGTATTTTGGTGCTTTACCGTTTTCGTATGTACACATTATCCCGCGGGTACGAAAATGAACATTTTCGTAAGAAAATAACATTCGTACGAACGGGAATGCACATATCTAGCACCTATCAGCAGGGCCAGATTCAGAACAGCATGGGCCTGGTGCTAAGGATTTTGATGGGGCCTTTTTATAAATAATAAATAAATAAAAATGTTTTTTTTTTTTGTTAGAACAAATTTAATTAAAGAGAGAGACAGAGAGACTGAAAGGGGATGAGAGAGGGGTGAGGGGTAAAGGAGGGAGGATGACATCAACGCACAGGGCGGCCATCAGGAATTATGGGGCCTCTTACACAGCTTCAGGCATTTCCCAAACCGGCAAATTGAGAAGCGGGGGGGCTGTGTATTGGGAAGTGGGGGGGTCGCCACGAAAATAGCAGAAATAAAAAAATATATAAAAAAAAAGGTGGTAGCCATCCGGGGCCCTGGGGACCTCTGGGCCCTTTAATAAAAAGAAAATAAACAAATAAAAGTAATAAAAAATAATAAATAAATCATTTATAAAAAAACATTTATTTTTTTAATAAAAACAATTCAACAAAAAAGCCTTGGGGGCCTTGGGGACCTGAACCGTGTGATTCCTGAACCGCAGAAGAAACAAAGGGTCACAGAGTGCCTAAAGGGGCCTGCCTTACAGACCATACGCAATTTAAAGCTCAGTAAAAAGGACTGCACTGCACAAGACTACCTGAGTGCCCTCCAAGATGTGTTCAGTCGTGCTGAGAAAGCCACTGAACTCCTTTATAATTTGAAGCACTGTTACCAGAAAGAAGGAGAGAAAATGTCGGAGTTCATAAGATGTCTGGACAGGATCATACATCAGATCCTGCTGAAGAAAGGAATGGATCCTCGGAAGGTTGATGAGGTCCGTGCACAACAAGTTTTACAGGGTGCCCAACCTTTAGACCCCATTGCCATTTTGCTGTGAACCCGCCAGGATGGGGGTATTCTAGAGTATCCTGACTTAATCTGACTGGTTAGGGAAGAAGAAGTCACGCTGGACAATAAAAAGAACACCCAGAGGTCCGAACCCACTGCTAAAGTCAGAACGATCGGTACTGCCAAGGGTGACACCCAGGTGGAACTTTTGAAGGTTCGGGTGTCTCAGTTGATAGAAATGATGTACATCCTGACAGGCCAGGCAACTATGCTACCCAACAGAAACGCTCTAGGAGAGCCGAAGAAGCCTCCCAGTTCCAACCCTGATCCACCGCAGAAGCCAAGGAGACTACTGACTTGCTTCAACTGTGGAGGAGTCGGACATGTCAGGGAATTGTGTCCAAGCCCAGAAAGCTGCAGGACAGTACCTCAAGCCGGCAGAAAACTTCAGCGGGCCCAAGACATTTAACGACGAAAGAGGACAACGTTTTGCCAAACGCACCCGTTGTTGCCTCTGAGCATCCCAATGCTTTTCGTCCCACAAGCCCAACAACGGTTCAGACCCAATAAAAGTCCCAAAAAGAAAGGAGTAAGGCCGCGTACACATGATCAGTCCATCCGATGAGAATGGCCCTAAGGACCTCTTCATCGGTTAACTGATGAAGCTGATTGATAGTCTGATGTGCCTACACATCATCGGTTAAAAAACTCTGTTCAGAAGATGCAGCTCTCCCACCTGAATGGAAGGAGAGGGCCAAAGCCCAATTGCTAGATGGCAGAAGATATTCTCCAAGGATGAATATAACGTGGGGTGTGCGAGAAGTGCCACTCACAAGATCTGCTTAGAGGAGGACAAACCGCTTAAAGAGAGAGTCAGACGCGTCCCTCTGGGCGACCTAAAAGATTTACGTGAGCAGCTGGCGGAACTCAATTGGATGGGAATCATCCGAGAGTCTAGGAGTCCTTATGCCTCCCCAATAGTGGTATTTCGAAAGAAGAATGGGTCCTTGAGGCTATGTATCGACTACCGAACATTGAACCGAAGAACCATTCCTGATCAGTATACTACCCCTCGGATAGAAGATGCCGTACAGAGTTTATCAGGGGCCAAATGGTTCAGTGTGATGGACCTAAAAAGTGGGTACTACCAGATTCCCATGCATCCTGAAGACAAGGAAAATACGGTTTTTATTACCCCAGTCAGGTTCTTTGAGTGTAACCGCATGCCTCAGGGTCTGTCAGGAGCCCCGGCCACTTTCCAAAGACTGGTGGAGAGAACAGTAGGGGACATGAACCTAATAGAAGTACTAGTGTATCTAGATGATGTCATTGTATTTGGCAGAACCCTGGAAGAACATGAGTAGAGGTTGGAGAAGGTGCTAAAGAGGCTCCATGAAGAAGGCCTGAATCTTTCCCCCATTGTTTCTGCAGAAGGGGTGGCTACAGATCCAGGGAAGTTGGATGCTGTTACCTCCTGGCCAAGGCCTACCAATGTGACTGAGCTCTGATCTGTCTTGGGTTTCTGCTCCTATTATAGGAGATTTGTGGAGGGATTTGCCAAGATAGTTAGAGCCCTTAATGAGTTGTTGAGGAGTGTAAGAGAAGATGATGTCCCAGAACCAGTCAAGCCTGTGAAGCTCACTATGGGGCCTAGGAAGCCTAAGGAGTCTATTCAAGATCAGTGTGAAGAGGTGTTTATTCAGTTGAAGAGCTTAACCACTGCCCCTGTCTTGGCCTATGCAGACCCCAAGAAACCCTATGAGCTACATGTCGATGCCAGCCGAGATTGGATTAGGCGGGGTGCTCTATCAGGATAGAGCATGATGGCCACCTGCGGCCTGTCGCAGTAGTAGTCTGGTCCCGGCCAAAAAAAATTACCCCACACACAAGCTTGAATTCCTGGCCCTAAAGTGGGCTGTTGTGGATAAGCTAAGGGACTACCTATATGGGGCCGAATTTGTGGTGCGAACTGACAAGAATCCACTCACCTACCTTCTCACTACCGCCAATCTGGATGCTACAGGGCGTTGATGGATTTACTTTCAGCCTGAAATATTGACCGGTGTTGGGAATAGGGATGCATATGCCCTATCTAGAAGGCCCCATGGTCTCGGTGACCCCACATAAGAATGGACTCAGCTGACCCCAGAAGGAGTGCAAGCCCTATACCAAGGAGCTGAACTTCAGGCCAAAGGAGGATCTCGGACTGAAGAGATCAGGGTTACGCCTGTAGAAGTACCCAAGTGTTATTGTACTGTATACCAGGTAGTGGAAAAAGGCCCAAAACCATCGAAGAAGGACCTGAGGAGAGACCAGCAGGAAGACACCCTGGAGAGACTGGTATTGAAGGCTTTGGAAGAACAATGCCCACATGTGCTTCTTACAGAAGACCCCAATGGGCCATCTTTAAAGTCAGGGACCCATGGAACTGGTGTGCATTGATTTCCATTGCCTGGAGCCTGATCTGAGTGGACAGGGAAATGTTTTGGTGGTAACTGATCACTTTACCTGATATGCCCAAGCATTCCCAACAAAGGACCAGCAAGCTTCCACAGTGGTGAAAGTTTTAGTGGAACAATTTTTTCGTCCATTATGGGCTGCCCCAATGTATACATTCAGATCAGGAAAGAGACTTTGAGAGGAAGCTCATAAGAAAACCGTTGGATTTGTTGGGCATAAAAAAATCCAGAACCACTCCTTATCACCCTCAGGGGGATGCTCAGCCAGATCGTTTTTAATCGTACTCTCCTAGACATGCTGGGAACTTTGAGCACAGAGAAGAAGCAGCAGTGGAGTAAACATGTAGCTGCCATTGTGCATGCCTACAATGGTAACACAAGTGATGCAACAGGGTACTCCCTTAATGGTTGATGTTTGGTAGAGAGGCTCGGCTTCCAGTATTTCCCTTGACCACACTTCAGCCACTTCTCACAAAGGATATGTGGACCGACTGCGAAGAAGTCTGAAAATGGCCTATGAGAAAGCCCAAACTACATCAGACCAAGGGGGGCTGAGGAATAAATTGAACTATGACTAAGGCCTCGTACACACGAGCGGATATGCCCGCTGAAAACGGTCCGATGGACCGTTTCAGCAGACATCTCCAATCGTGTGTATGGGCTAGCGGACAGATTTGTCCACCCGACAGATTTCAAAGCATGCTTTGAAATCTATCGGGTGGGAATGTGTCCGCCCGACATGTCTGCTGGTTAGTACACTTACCAGCAGACATGTCGTCCCGCACCGCCGCCGCGCCGCCGCCGAATGGATTCGGCGCATGCGCGGAAGTGTTTTACTTCCTGGTGCGGTGACGTGGTGGCGTCAACGTCACCGCCACGTCACCGCGCCGTCCGCCGGCGGGGAATTTGATTCGATGGTGTGTACACGCCATCGGACCAAACTCCAGATCGGACATATCCGATGGAAACGATCCGCGGACCGTTTTCATCGGATATGTCCGATCGTGTGTATGGGGCCTTAAAGGTCAGGATACAAGACTTGCAACCAGGGGATAGAGTATTGCTGAGAAATGTTTGCGTTCCTGGGAAGCACAAGTTGGCAAATCGCTGGAAATCTCTGCCATATGTTATCTGTAAGCAGCTACCGGGTCTTCCAGTATACCAGCTTTGGCCAGAAAGGAGCACAGGCTCGCTAAAGACTTGGCACCGGAATTATTTATTGCCTCCCTCTGAAGAAATCCGCCTACCTCCCATGTCAGATCCACAGGTGATCCCCTCAACCTCTCAAGAATCCCGGCCAGTTACCAGATCCCAGTCATCTCCTCAAGATGTGGAGGATGAAGACTCAGAGGAAGAAGGGATGGAACCAGATTGGCTGTGGCTGTCTCAGCCCCAAGAGGCCACCGCCCCCCATATCTTCCCCCGAGATGACTGACAACGGGACTCTCAGGCCAGAGGCTCCCGAGTTTGTACCTTGTGCTCTGCTCTATGAGGACTTAGAGGACGAATCGGATCCCCCGTCAATGGGGGACCCTGAAGAGATTTCATATCTTTCTGAAGAAGTCCCAGAAGAGAAAGAAGAAGTTTCAGAAGAGGAAACAGATTTTTCAGAAGAAGAAACTCCAGAAGAAGATGTTCCAGAAGAAGATGTTCCAGGGGGGCGTGGCCAGCAGCCGGAGCGGGTGGCTGTGTGAGGAGAGAGCTCCGTGTAGAGAACTCTCATTTAGCGGCACCCAGCGACTAACCTAGCCCGGGAAACACACCTAGCATACCGTGGAGGGCTCCGGAGCAGGTGAGGAGGAGATGGGGAAGCGCAAGTCGGATAGGAAGCCCAAAAAGCTCACCGACTTTTACCCGGCGGCGAGTACACCTAGGCCGCAAGATGGCGCCGAGGCCTCGGATTTGCGGCGCAGTCCGCACAGCGGAGGATATCCACACAGCCCAGCGCAGATGTCAGGGACGCCGCTTCTCCTATAAATAGCCCTAGAAGTCTGCACTGAAACGGTCGGCTGGCCACAAATATGCAGGTGAGCTGGAAGAACACAGTGATTCCCAAAATAGCACTAGAGATTTTGTGGAACAAATACATGACTTTAAAACATCAGGGTTCCCCCTAAGTGACACTATAATGAAGGATATGTTGGTGGCTTTGGAAGATAGGTCCCGCAGGAACAACATGAAACTGAGAGGAGTGGATGAAGCGGTGGCGCCATCAGAATTAAGGCGATATGTACAAGAGTTCATAGCAGACATTTTGCCTGATGCCCCTAGCACTGAGATCATTGTGGACAGAGCGCACCGCCTCCCTAAACCTACATTTCTTCCTGAAAAAGTCCCTAGGGATGTTATAGCCCGTGTGCACTTTTTCCACATTAAGGATGATCTGATGCGTTTTTCAAGGAAAAATCATCCCTTGCCTCCTTCGTACTCAGACATCTCAGTGTTCTCTGACCTCTCGCAGCATACGATGATGGCGCAAAAACCTGTCATCTATCACCAAATTGTTACAGAACCATAAGATCACTTACTCCTGGGGGTTTCCTACTAAGTTACAAGGGACAATCGCACCCATGCTATCAGGAGTATTGATGAAGGAATAGAGCTGGCTAGAAGGTGGAATTTGTTGCCGGAAGATGTCAGTGCTCCTTCACCCAGGCTCCCGCCTGCCATATGGAAGTCTTTATTTTTTCCTCTTTTTTTTTTGTCTCTGAGCTGCTAGCCATGTGAGGCTAGGTTACGGACGTTATGCTCAAGTTCTCTTGGAGTTCACAACCCCCAATGGGTTCATTACGAGGAATGCTCGCACTTTGTGACCATTGTCACTTTTTTATGTGTTATAGGAAGTTTGTGACTTTAATTTTTCTTGCTTCTTTTTTCCTTTTTTTCTCTTTTTCTTTTTTTTATTGTACCTGAGGAACACTCTGCACTGCTTTTCTTCAGTCCTGTTGGCCTACCTGATATATTTGTCTTCTGCACTTTTGGTCTGTCCTTAGGAGATTCTTGCTACATCAGCTCCACCTACAGGTAAAATACTGCTATGGCATATGTTGAATTTCATAGCTACTGTCTATAATGCATCCCAGTTCATTATGATAAGATGACTCTGTCATATTTTTCATGCCACAGCCCCTGTCAAAAAAAGAGGGGTTTTGATTGCGATCAGGAGTTCTGTCACCTTTAAATTGCACTAAGTGATCTGTGACTCAAATAGCAGATACATTATTTTAGTTTGCGATCTAAACAACTCCACGTATACGCTTGTGAACTTGTATGCTCCCAATCAGAGACAAATTTCCTTTCTGAAGGCCTTGTTAAAAAAAGTGGGCAAAGTCAAACAGGGATCCATGCTTTTGTGTGGTGACTTCAATTGCATTACCAATAAGCTCCTTGATAGTTCTGGGTCGTCTCCGTCCACTAAACGAGAATTACAACCTTTTTTGTCAGAACATGCCCTCTATGACCCATGGAGGTGTTTGCATTCATCTGAACGAGATTTTACCTACTACTCTTCGCCTCATCGAATATATTCCAGGATTGATTTTTTCCTTACTAACCTGAATCTCATTCACAGGACTGTCTCGACAGAGATCCATTCCATTACATGGTCGGATCATGCTCCGATCTATTTGACTCTGGATGGACAGTTTTCCACCCCTCCAGTATATTTATGGCGAAACAATGTTGAAATTTTAGCTAACCCTGTTGTTTCCTTATGCATTAACAAACAACTGTCTGAATTTTTTGAGGTTAATGATACTGGTTAGGGATGAGCCAAACACCCCTGGGTTCGGTTTGCACCAGAACCTGCGAGCAGACCAAAAGTTTGTGTGAACTTTAGAACCCTGTTAAAGTCTATAGGACTCGAACAATTGAAATCTAAAGTACTAATTTTAAAGGCTAATATGCAAGTTATTGTCCTAAAAAGTGTTTGGAGACCCGGGTCCTGCCTCGGGGGACATGTATCAATGCAAAAAAAAGTTTTAAAAAACAGCCATTTTTTCAGGAGCAGTGATTTTAATAATGCTTAAAGAGAAACAATAAAATTGAAATATTCCTTTAAATTTCGTACCTAGGGGGGTGTATAGTATACCTGTAAAGTAGCGCTTGTTTCCTGTGCTTAGAACTGTCCTTGCACAAAATGTAATTTCTGAAGGAAAAAATTAATTTAAAATCACTCACCTTAGGGTCTGGTATGGATATTAAGGGGAACCCTGCATCAAATAAAAAATGATGTGGGGTTCCCCCCAAATATCCATTCCAGACTCTTCAGGTCTGGTATGGATTTTAAGGGGAACTCCACCCCAAATTTTTAAAAAAATGCCGTGGACCCCCACACATTTTTTTTTATGAATAACTTTTCTCTGTATTGCCGGGAGCCGACAATTCATTATAGCCACGAGTGATTTTAAATTACTTTTTTTTTCTTCAGAAATTACACTTTGTGCAGGGACAGTTCTAAGCATGGGAAACAAGCGCTACTTTACAGGCATACTATACACCCACCCCCCCCCCCCCCGTACGATATTTTAAAGGAATATTTCACTTTTATTGTTTCACTAAAAGGAATTATTAAAATCACTGCTGCCAAAACTTTTTTTGCATTGATACATGTCCCCCGGGGCAGGATCCAGGTCCCCAAACACTTTTTTAGGACAATAAGTTGCATATTAGCCTTTAAAATTAGCACTTTAGATTTTAAACGTTCGAGTCCCATAGATTTTAACAAGGTTCTAAAGTTCACATGAACTTGCCGCGAACACTCCAAATAGTTCGCTGTTCGGCGAACAGGCAATGTTCGAGTTCTACTCGAACTCGAAGCTCATCCCTAATACTGGTGATGTTAATGCCTCTACGTTGTGGTGTTCTCATAAAGCCTTTAGTAGGGGTCTACTTATTCAAGCTGTGGCACGTGAGAAGAGGCGGAAGGGTGTACTGTTGAACAACCTCTTAGGCCCCGTACACACGATCGGATATATCCGATGAAAACGGTCCGCGGACCATTTCCATCGGATATGTCCGATCGGGAGTTTGATCCGATGGCGTGTACACACCATCGGATCAAATTCCCCGCCGCCGGACGGCGCGGTGACGTAGTGGTGACGCGGCGGTGACGTTGACGCTGCCGCGTCACCGCCACGTCACCGCACCAGGAAGTAAAACACTTCCGCGCATGCGCCGAATCCATTCGGCAGCGGCGCGGCGGTGGTGGGAGCCGACATGTCTGCTGGTAAGTGTACTAACCAGCAGACATGTCGGGCGGACAGATTCCCACCGGATAGATTTCAAAGCTTGCTTTGAAATCTGTCGGGTGGACAAATCTGTCCGCTAGCCCATACACACGAGCGGAGATGTCTGCTGAAACGGTCCATCGGACCGTTTTCAGCGGACATATCCCCTCGTGTGTACGCGGCCTTAGGGAACTTAAATCTCTTGAAGATCTTCATAAACAAGCTCCTTCCCCTAAAATTGAAGCTGATTTATTTGAATGTAGACAGAAAGTACGCTTATCTCCTATCTCTAGGCACCAAAACGATTTGAGACGGCTTAAAGCAAAATTTTATACCCAGGGTAATAAGGCAGGCAAATTCTTAGCTAATTATATTTCTAGAAGACAGCAAAAAGCGAATTTCTCCTCTATTAAAGATCCCCATACTGATGTTCTAGAACATCATCCCACTGAAATAGCTAACTCCTTTATGAAGTACTATCGTGACCTGTATAACCTTCAAATGAACGGTGCTACCCCACAACCCACAACTCTTTCTATTGCTTATTTTTTGGAGTCAGTGTCCCTGCCCTCTTTGAGTGCAGAGGACCTGGCTTCACTTAATTCCCCAATTTCGGATAAAGAGATTTTGGATACTATTAAATTGTGACCTAAGAATAAATCCCCTGGCGCTGACGGATTTTCATCAGAATATTATAGAACGTTTTCACAGTCCTTGGTTCCACATTTGGGTAGATTGTTCAACAGTATTAGCATCTTCTACTGCATCTTTTCCGGAGGAAATGTTACAGACTATAATTGTTACTTTGCCTAAACCAGGAAAGAAGCCGGATTCTCCCCAAAACTTCAGACCCATCTCCCTTCTAAATACGGACCTAAAAATGTATGCAAACATTTTGGCCAATAGATTAGCAAATATAACCCCTTCTTTGATCAAATCTGACCAGATGGGCTTTGTCAGAGGCCGCCAAGCTCCCGATGGCACTAGGAGACTGTTTGACCTTTTGCACATAGCAGAAAGTAGAAAAGAACCTGCGGTAATTTTGGCACTAGATGCCGAAAAGGCCTTTGACAGAGTCCACTGGGGGTATCTCAAAGCTACTTTACAAAAATTTGGTTTACAGGGGAATATTTTGTCAGCAATTTTAGCACTCTATTCTATACCTTCAGCAAGAGTTTTTTCATCTAATGCTCTTTCAGATACATTTTATATCACGAATGGCACTCGCTAGGGATGCCCGCTATCACGCATCATTTTTACCCTTATGATGGAGCCCTTGGCGGAGGCCATCAGGTCTGATGATGACATTTCAGGGATCAAGGTAGGAAAGAATAACCATAAGATCGGTCTATTCGCCGATGACGTGGTCCTTACACTTACAAAGCCGGCTTCCTCCCTTGGTAAGGTTTTTTCAGTTTTAAAAAAATATAGTGATGTTTCTTATTATAAGTTGAATGTTGTGAAGTCTTGCCTATTGCCTGTGCATTTGTCGAATAAGCAAATTTCCCTTCTGAAGATGGAATATCAGTTTCAATGGATGGGCTATTCCTTATTTAGGTATTAAACTGTCTTTTCCTACCTCGTCCATTTATGAAGCTAATTTTCCTGCTTTGATAAATACAGTTAAAAGTGATCTGCAGCATAATGCCTCTTACGAACTATACTGGCTCGGTAGGGTTGCGGCTTTAAAGATGGTTGTGCTTCCTAAATTAATCTACTACTTTCGAACTATCCCTATATGCCTTCCAGTATCCTTTTTCAATCTTTTGGATAAGTTATTTAGACAATTTGTGTGGAACCGCAAGATGTCAAAAATCCCCTACGTTATTGTTCAGAAACACAGGACTAATGGGGGGGCGGGTTTCCCGAATATACGGAATTACTATAGGGCGGCTATACTGGACTAGGTGAAGGCTCGGTTTAACCCAAGGCCTTCCAAACTACGGGTCCAAATAGAGAGTTCTGAATTGTCCAATAGAGATCTCCCTTCCGTCCTGTTAGCTGGTCTGACCTACCTCTGGTATATCCCAGATTCCCCTCTATAGATGCAACACTTGAGGCATGGAAAGATCTCCACCGAGTCTTGCCCGTGGATTCGTTGATGAAACATAATCTATCTTGTCTTAAAATATACAAATTCCTGATACCCAACGTCAGTGTACGTCAGTTGTTGAAGGATAATACTCGCCTATAGCGACCTACTTAGAGTAAACCCTGTTCACACCAGTACTCTCAGATACAGATTCAACATCTCCATTCCAGGCACCCGGATACCGCATTTAACTTATATGACGGAGTGTGGAAGTATCTATTGTCTAAATACGGTGAGCCGAAAGGCTTATCCTGGTTTTACAATATTCTGCAAAATTATACTACCTTCACTAAAACCTCTAATATGCTAAGCTGGGAAAAAGATCTAGGATCTGTCTACTTTCCAGAGGAGTGGAAATCCGCCATTAGGAATTGTTACAGATATTCCCACTGATCTAATCATTGGCACTTAATGATGAAAATATTACACAGGTCGTATCTGACCCCGGTAAGGTTGCCTATGTTCTTCCCCTCGGAACCCACTGACTGTTGGAGGAAGTGCGGAGCAAGGGGAAATATTTTTCATATATTATGGGAATGCAAAAGTCTCAAAAGCTTCTGGTATGAGGTGTTTAAACTTATCTCCTCAATAACTGGATTTTTTGTTAAACCATCTCCTCACCTGGCTCTCCTCTACCTTTCCATCAATAATATCCCTTTACAATTTAGAAGTATCACTAGCCACATACTTATTGCTGCTAGACTTACGATCACATCCAAATGGAGGTCCAATTTGGTCCCTAACATTTCAGAAGTAATAAGAAGGGTTAAGATACAATACTCCTATGAAAAGCATTTCGCTATACATTCCCATTCGGTTGCTTAATTTAGAAACCAATGGGAACAATGGACATCTAAATTCCATGAATGAGCCAGTTTCTCCAATATTGAGTCTCCTTTTCTTCTATTGGAAATAATGTGCGTTCTTTATTAGTGACTAAAATAATCTTTGCATGACGGTGCGCCTCAGGTCTCTCTTTCTTCTTTCTTTTCCTTGTCTTTTTCTCCTCTCTCTTATTTTTATTTTGTTTCTCTTAGTTCATGTATTATTTTTAAATTTATGGTTCAGCTCTTAGTTGCTATTTGGGTTTGCAATTACTGTGCCAGCTCAATATGCCTGTCATTGCCACTTCTATTCTATTGAGATTAATAATTATATGTGGTTATCATATGTAGCCAGTTTACTTAGCTACCTATGTAGCTCCCCATCACTTTAAAACTTTCATGGGGGTGTGACGCCCACATTGAGCAGTAGGGCGTGCACTCCCTTCTACTTTCTCAAGCATCAGATGGAGGTAACTGTTGGTAATGTTGCTGAAAATGCTAATGTAAGTGTTTAACCCACTTGTATTCTATGGGCCAGATTCTCAGCTGAGATACGACGGTGTATCTCAGATACACCGTCGTATCGCAGTTTTTTTCAATGGGTATCTATGCAAGTGATTCTTAGAATCATTTACGCATAGATACACTAAAGATATGACAGGTGTAAAGCAATTACACCGTCGGATCTTAGATGTAATGACACCGCCGGCCGCTAGGTGGCCTTTACGTTGTTTTCTCATTTGCCTATACAAATGAGCCTAATACGCCGATTCCCGAAAGTTTTTACGACGCGGCAACGTAGTTTATGTAGGTTGCGTACGCGTAAGGTTACCCCTGCTATATGAGGGGTATGTTTCCGAAGTTCCGTCGTTGCCATGTTAAGTATGGCGCCGGGTCAGCGTTGTCTTTTTCCGTTGGTTACGTCGTTTTACTCAGCCGCTCGCGAATAGGGAATTGCGTAAGTGGCGATCACGTCGTTTTGACATCGGTTTCAACTACGCTTTCCGATGTGAGCTGGAGCATGCGCACTGGGCTTTTTTCCGGGCCGGCGCATGCGCACTTCGTTTGACGCGGGAGCACGCTTAATTTAAATACAGCACGCCCTTCCTTCACTATTTGAATTACGCAGCCTTACGACGCCGCATTTACGCTACGCCGCCGAAAATTACGGAGCAAGTGCTTTGAGAATACGGCACTTGCTCCAGTAATTTGCGTAGGCGTAGTGTAAATGTGATACGATACGCTACGCCACCAGATACGCCATTTTTTGAGAATCTGGCCTTATGTTAGTGGATGTTTGTGTTGCTTTGACGAATGTTAAAATGTGTACTGATCTATGCAATACTGTAACTGTTCTTTATTCTTTATTGAACCAATAAAAAACGAATTGAAAAGAAGATGTTCCAGAAGAAGAAGTTTCAGAAGAAGAAGTTCCAGAACAAGAAGTTTTAGAAGGAGAAGTTCCAGAAAAAGGAGTAGATGCTCCAGAAGAAGTGGAACACTGTGTTGCTTGAGCAAGGAGAAAGAGAAAGAAGAGTCATTCACCCCCCAAAAAAACTGACTTACAGCCAACTGGGTGAATGCTCTGAGGAGGCAGTGTTCACCTCCAAAAGGACAGTTGATATGCCTGGTCCATCCACTGTGAATTTAGTGGAGGGCAACCCTAGTCCCCCCCTGCATATCTGGTTGGGCCACACCAGTTCAGATGGCCTGCAGGCAGGACAACCTCCTCTCCAAAGCTTGGTGGGGGGTTCCTTTGCCTGGTTCATTTACAAATATGACTTGTCTTATGCCTTATGTGTACTAAACAAGTTTCTCTGCGTGTATTAAAGAAAGCATGTACCAGGTTGTGAACTGTTACTATCTTTGGGGACCAAAGATTTTAGAGTTGGGGGGAGGTGTGTAGCAGGGTATCACTTTCTATATGGTAAAATACTAACGTTTGCAGATATAGAAGGAACTCAGCTCCCTCCTGTGGCCAATTATTGGATAGCCACCTTCTATTTTGGTTTAACATTGGTGCAGCAAGGAATTTTGGAAAACTAAGTATAGGGAGGTAAAGACTCTATTGCCCTGATTAATTGAAATACTACAATACCCAGAGAGCAACTGTGCAATCTCACAATGCTTTGTACACCACACGGCCTGCTGGGGAAAGGAATTTAGGGGAGAGGACGTCTTTGGCACGCGCTCTCTGGACCTTCTCTTTAACCAAGGAGGATGCCTGTGTGAGGTGCCAGTCCGGAAGCCTAAGCCCGAGTTTCAAGGCCTATCCACACGTGTGGATCGCCCATTGAGATACAGAGTGACTGGACGGTGTCCCAGTGCAACGGTGACCTGTGTGAGGACCGGAGACTGTCAGTGCTGGAAGGACTGTGGATCGGAGTTCGCAGACAGAGAAACCCAAAAAGACAAGACCTAGTCTGGCTGGGTGAGATGGGCACTTGCCCAAGCATACTGAATGTATTGCAGGAGGATCGTTTAGACTTGCCATTGTGATTTGTGCACCCGGGCAACGATCATTAATTAATTTGTTCCCTTTCTCGAATTACAAATCAACCATTGTGCACCACTGCATGCAACTAATACGTGTAACAGTTAAAAGCTATCATATTAACATTTGGACTGATCAACCAAACTACCCTGGTGAGGTACCTGGTTTAAAGACTGTCTATTAGTCAAAGTGAGTTGTTGATTCCCAATATATACTCTTTTAGCCAAGTATTTGTTTACATTAAATTGCCCAGCTTTGTTATCAGTGGGAGCTGGGTGAGGCCTGGCTAAGAGGTGCTTCATTGTAGATATCTTACTGAAGGAATCTCTTGGCTGTGCACTTACACAGGTCTGCATAATTATTATAATCCAACCTGCATTTATTTGTTACTTTTTTTTTTTGTTTGTTTCAGAAAGTTTTATTAGGTGAATATGAAAACATAGACAGAACATCATAGTAATACAGCACATAACTGCATATTTTAACAGTAACAAGAAATAACCGTAAAAATGATGTCACAAATTACAATCTTGTGATATAATACAGTCATCAATCAGAAAATAAAGAAAAAAATCAGAAAGGTGTGAATAATATATAGCGTAAAAGTTCACCAAAGAGAACTTTTGTTTTACCTATTTTAACCAATAGACAAGTTATTCAAATTTATATTTCTCTAACGGTTGAGAAAGGAGAATAGGGGGATGGGAGAGGGGGGAGAAAAAAAAGAGGGGAAAGGGATTTTATTATCATTTTCCTGACTCAGGATAATTTACCATTATATTCCTTACTGATATATTTTATAGCCTTGCTGGGGATATCTTTGATTCTTACTGAATAATTGTTCTATATTGTTACTATTTTTTGACTCTTGCAGGGCCCTGTAAGTAGTCTATTACTTGTTTACCATTGTTCTTTACGTTTATGTTTACCAAGTAAAGTCCCCTTTAGTTAAGTGCAAATCTGTGTGAAGTCTATCTGTCATCCTGTGGGTCCAGTGTAACACAAGGTAACAATCTATTTACATATTTGTTGTAGTGTGATAGAATATTGTGTTCCTCAGCAGTTGGTGGGGTCCACAATTCGTACTTATAACCAGTTGTGCCAAGGGAGGGTTCGAGACAGTTTCAGGGGTTGATAGCCAGAACGTAGGCCCAAAATTAAACCAGCAGCTCCTTCGGGGGGAGTGCTACATATGCAACAGTTTTATATCTTTCTAGTTGTTGCAATACATCAATATTTTTTCATATATGAGATTGCTATCTCTTCATTCTTAGTAATGTGGATGCAGTGTCTGGGCAAATGTGGCATTTGTTCTATAGGAGTAGCTGTCCATTCCTCTGTGGCTTGTGGTTATTAGTGGAGAAATTTGGGTGCCCCTGTCAGAGAGGGAGGAACTAGTTTCCCTCCTCATTCCCCTCCCACGCCACTTTTAGCGTGGGATTTATCGTGCCTGTTTGAACGCATGTAATGAGTTCAGTAACAACCCAGAAAAAGATACTATTTATCTTAGTTCTGATCAGTGTGGTGTACACTCCCAGACATCAGATATACCAATTGATGACTCCATGTGTAGTTCCAGCGCGTTACAAGCAATAAGTCATGACCAAGAGGAAGATATTACTTCTGTTTACAGCCAAGCACTTCATGTTCAACAAAGCCATCAAACATAGCAGCTGATGATCAGGTCTGTAGTATTCCCACAAATAGATTGGAATGCCAGAGTCGACTCGCTAGAGTCCCTTTTCAACCAAAATGGAGCATGTTCCCGAGAACTAAAATAGGGATTAAACAAATACATTTTCAGAGTGACTGATATGAAAAATATAGGTGGATTGAATACAGTCACAATGAAAAAACTCACAGCCATGAAAAAGGTATTTTTTTCTAGTATCTGAATAATCACATCCAAAATGATTTAATTGCATCCTTATATAATGTTGTGCAACAAAAAATTGTGTCATCAATAAATGGAAAAACTTTTTCAATAATTGCAGATGATACTGCAGACTGTGGACACCATAAGCAGATGTTTGTCATAGTAAGGTATATTAATAATGAACTTCGTAGTTGAACATTTTGTTTAGATTCAGGCCTTGTACACATGATGTAATATATCCGATGGAAACGGTCCGACGGACCGTTTCCATCGGATATGTCCGCCGGGCTGTTTGATCCGGTGGCTGTACACACCATCGGATCAAATTCCCCGCCGGTGGACAGCGCGGTGACGCGGCGGTGACGTTGACGCCGCCACGTGACCGCCACGTCACCGCCGCGTCACCGCACCAGGAAGTAAACACTTCCGCGCGCATGCGTCAGATCCATTCAAAGGATACGACGCATGTGCGGGCAGATATATCCTCTGGTTTGCCGTACTAACCAGCGGACATATCTGACGGGCAGTTATCCGGTGGAAAAATTCCAAAGCATGCTTTGAAATTTTTCCGCCGGAGGAATCCGGCCAAAACGGTCCGTTTGCCCCTACACACGAGCGGATTTTACGGCTGAAATGGTCCGTCGGAAAAGGACTCGGGTAATCTCGGCGAAAATGCGAAAATGCGGCGCCTGCGCACAGACCTAGGAGCTGACTGCGCAGGCGCCGTATTTCTCCGAGTCCAACGGCTATGGCGCGTCACGCCGAAATAGGACTCGGAGAAATACGTTGCCTGCGCAGTCAGCTCCTAGGTCTGTGCGCAGGCGCCGCATTTTCGCCGAGATTACCCGAGTCCTTTTCGGGTACTTTCGTAAGATGTGACGCGCTATACTGGCGCCGTCCACCGCGGGGTAAAAAAAATTAAATTCTGCATAAGACAGTAAGTACATGGATTTAAAAAAAAAAAAACAGCATACTGGCGCTGACGCCGGTATGCTGGATCACATGGGAGGGCTTATATTTAGGGTGAACCTCCGCTTTAATAGTTGACCCTCAGTCAATCTTTGACCAGATAACCAAAGTTCTTGGAATTCTTAAAACCGACTGTTGATCAGTGATCTCTGTATGCTTTGATGGATCAGCTACCATGTCTGGATGCACTGCAGGTGTTGAAATGAAATGGAAAGAAAAAAATTGTGAAATAATCTATGTACACTGCTATACCCATTGTTTGAACCTTGTTATTCTAAAGGCTTTAAGTGAGATCATCCAAACAAGTTGTTTAGTTGATGCTAAAATAAGAGCGAAAGTGATGACGGAGTGAGCATGTGAGTGTGTGTGGGCGGGCTCTACTGCGGCTACCGAGATCCTCCATGATCCTCCATGTGTGAGCTACTAACCTCTATCTCCCCCGCCGACAGTCCTTAGCCCTGGATCAGATGGCCTACAAAGGCTGCAATGAGTAGTGAAGAATCTCTGGTGGGCAGCAGCTGTTGAGCAGGGAGGAGAGCAGTAGTTGGACTCCAGCCTTGTCTCTCTTCTATGAGATATGGTGTATCTACAGCTTATCTACACTCTTGCATAGCTCTGCTACTTAAAACAGAATTTCGGCATCCCCAGCGCCCCTGTTCTGTGGCTCTTTTTCTGAGCACTCTTCTAAGCTGCATACCTTCGGATGAGATCCTCTAGGTGTAAACTTGTGAAGCAATGAGACCTGTTATTGAAAATGGAATTTCAGCATCCCCGGTACCCCTGTTTTGTGACTCTTATGATCTTCTTCTGAGCACTGTTCCAGCGAGGAAAAAAGAAGGAAGACAGCAAGAAAGTAGGTTACTCCAATAGACTGTAATATATATTTTGTGTCCTTCCTTTCTGAATAAGTATTAGGGGTACAGGGGTTTCACTGGAGTGAAAAATACAACTAGAGCATTCATGTGAACATTCTATGTGGGTAAATTATGTGAAGTTTTAAGTTGCCTTAACCACTTCGGGTCTGCGCAATTGACAGAATACGTCAACAGCGCGGACCTGAGGCGCCGGGGTCACATCTTTGGACGTGATTTACTTGTAATTCCCCTCGCGTGCCACAGGGTGGTGCGCGGCAGGGAAAAACAGTCCCGACGCATCACCGAGAATTCGATGCGTGTACCCGGCGGCCGCGATGTCCGTCAGGTACACGCGATCGTCGGTGACAGAGCAGGGACGTGGAGCTCTGTGTGTAAACACAGAGCTCCACGTCCTGTCAGGGAGAGGTGACAGATGCCGTTTCCCTTGTACATAGGGAGACAGCATCGATCACCTCCCCCAGTCACCCCCCTCCCCCCACACAGTTAGAACACACCCAGGCAATACATTTAACCCCTTCCTCACCCCCTAGTGTTAACCCCTTCAATGCCAGTCACATTTATACAGTAATTAGTGCATATTTATAGCACTGGTCGCTGTATAAATGTGAATGGCGCCAAAAATGTGTCAAAAGTGTCCGATGTGTCCGCCACAATATTGCAATCCCAATAAAAATCGCAGATCGCCGCCATTACTAGTAAAAAAAAAATATAAAAAAAAAATCATAATTCTGTCCCCTATTTTGTAGGTGCTATAACTTTTGCGCAAACAGTCACTTATTGTGTTTTTTTTTTTACAAACATACATAGAAGAATACGTATCGGCCTTAACTGAGAAAAAAAAAAAAATTAAAAACATTTTTTATTATAGCAACAAGTAAAAAATATATATATTTTTTTAAATTGACGCTTTTTTTTTGTTTATAACGCAAAAAATAAAAACCGCACGGGCGATCAAATACCACCAAAAGAAAGCTCTATTTGTGGGGAAAAAAAGGACGCAAATTTTGTTTGGGTGCCACGTCGCATGACCGCGCAATTGTCAGTTAAAGCGACGCAGTGCCGGAAGCTGAAATTTCGCCTGGGCACAAAGGGGGTTTACGTGCCCAGTAAGCAAGTGGTTAAGAAGGGTTTTTTTTTTTTTGCTATATGGCAGAGATGGCTCCCAGCAAGACCCACGCAAAACCACAAACAGCCACCCCCTGTTCTTCCCCTACAGCAATAGTGGGGAAAACAACAGGGAAAGCAATAATAAAATCCCCACAAGTGGGAACCTCAACAGATAAACAGAATGTGGCAAAGAAGTTAGAGGTTGAGGGAATGCCATCTGGCAAGGATATTTTGGACGCTATTCAAGTAAGCAATGAATCTCTTACAAAAAAATTGATGCTTTGGCCGTGGATATCGGTGTAATAAAACATGAATTAGATAAAATCCAGCGAAAATTTGCAGAAATGGAGTCTCGCATTTCAAGGGTAGAAGAGGATTTAAAAACGGAAAAAAGAGAATGGCATATGTTGAAAAAACAAATCAGTATTATTATATTACATGACAGAGCAATAGACACAGAAAGCCGGCTAAGAAGAAATAACATCAGGATTATAGGGCTACCAGAGCGGGTGGAAGGAGCTAATGCAGTGGGGTTTGCAGAAAAGTTGATAATAACAACCTTAGGTCTGATAAATGCATCAGCAACTTTTGCAATAGAGAGGGCGCATAGGATCTCCCCCCGCTCTCCTAAACCCGGAGCACCACCTTGTCCATTTTTGATGCAGATCCTAAACTGTAGAGATCGAGATCGTATCTTA
This sequence comes from Rana kukunoris, assembly GCA_029574335.1. Lineage (NCBI taxonomy): Eukaryota > Metazoa > Chordata > Amphibia > Anura > Ranidae > Rana > Rana kukunoris. Next base: position 246,768,912 of record CM056059.1, read on the forward strand.
TTGGAAGTTAGGATGAGGGGGGACATACAATATGAAAATGCCAGACTACTATTTTTTCCGGACTACCGGACTACCCCTTAGAGATACAGCAGCAAAGAAGATCATATACAGATGTTCGCAAAGGACTAAGAGAGAAGGGGATTAAGTTTAGCTTGCTATACCCTAGCAAATTAAGGGTGATCGATGGGACACATACAAGATTTTTTGAAACTGCAATAGCGGCTGCGGAGTGGCTAGAAACTAGATAAAATATGGCTTTCTGGACAAACTTCCCCATTTCAATTTTTTTTTTTTTTTTGTTATTTTTTTTTTTTTTTTGAGGGAAGGGTGGGTGTCAGATTGCATAAGGTGTATTAAACACAGGAATATTGTATTATGTTTATGCATTATTAAGGGAAGAGAGTGGGAACGGTTCTTCCCTTTTTTTTTTCTTCCCCTTTTTTTTTCTTTTTCTTTTCGGGACCCCATAATCGGGTAATATAACAAGTACCGGACAATTTTACTTTCGATGGAATAATGTCATATTTGTATAAGGTATAGGTATAAGGTATAGAATATACACAGGGCGGTAGTAGGTATTATATATATATATATATATATATATATATATATATATATATATATTGGACTGTATATGAGATGAGAAATGTATAGTTATACTCTGGTGGTGTCATTATATGTAATGAGTGAAAATATGATATAAGTAGGTAATATTAAGATAAAGGGGAAGGAATATTATCAGGTAGTTAGTAGTATATAAAAGGGATAATGCACAGAGCACTGAATTTTTATATAAATTATTATGTTAACTTTATAATTGGTTTATACACTTATCTAATTGGAAAATAAAGTCCATAAATGGTGATGAGAACAAGTGTAATAAGAGTGGCTTACACTACAACCCAATCTTAATTAGTCCATTTGAGCTGGTATCACAAAAGTGTAATTAAATGGTATATTTAAATGATTGTCCAAATTTCAACAAGAGGCAATAATGATCGTAGATTACAATATCCTGGATGGAATTCACTATCAATCTCACAGGATTCTGCAGACACATCAAAAGGTGAGTAAAGATGTACTCTTACCAGATCCTGGTGTAATTCAGGCATATCAATCCACTGGCATCTGAAGGGGGAGATCTCCTCGACCGCTTACAGTACTTCCACATAGGACTGATAAGTTTCACTGGACCAAATACTTCCCACTAGTGCAGACTCCTCGTCCAGTTCAAAGAACCGAGGGGGAGAAGAAAACGAGGGCTCGCAATGGTGAAATACTTCCAGGAAGTTTATTTAAATATGTGCAGCAAATTATACATTTAAAATTCGCGGCTAAAAAGGTATAAAAACAAAACAGCAGTAGAAAATAATTACGTGCACCCGCGCTTCCGGGGTCACGTTAAACGCGGTGACGTTAGTGCGTGGCTCCGCCCTGACCGGTTTCGTCACAAAATGACGTTGTCAAAGGGCACGGGCGACGCACTGAACGTTCACCTTATATTCAATTGGAGACGCAACCAAGCCTCTCTTTCACATTGCAGTCTCCAATGAAAGGAGACCGCAAAACCGGAAGAAGTAGGAGTAGGGGTGGCCGGGAATCCGGAAGTGCCCTACCAGCGAGAACAGACTGACACAGATAGGCATTTGTATAAAATTAGCACACACATTTATACCCCAATAGTGTCAAAGGAGGAAAAAGTTAGTATACCCTCTTTAATGCCTTATGCAGCCCTCTAGTGGTTAATGAGGAAAAAAATTACACAAAAATTAACCATTATCTAGTGCAAGAAATAGCTAGTGGGGACACAGTCCACTTCATTCCTCGCATCCACTTAATTTTATACAATTGTATATAATTTATACCTAATCTTTGTATGTAGATTTTTAAATTTGTCAGTACGATGAAAATGTATGTATAAATTTTATTTTTTTATTTTTTTTGCCTATGTCATGATGAGGTATAGAAATCTAATTTAATTTGATTCTTTGTATGGCGGCTCTATTAGGCTGCGACTTGGGGACATAAAAATGTGAATTTTTGCTCCTCTTTTAAAATGTGTAATGACATGTAAGTTTTGTGACAGACAACGTTTTTCGTTGGTATTACATGATGTGGAGGATCGGAGGTCGGGAGACCAGGGAGTTTTTGCCTTTCAGGTTGGATCGGACTATGTTTACACAGATTATGCCTATCTGTGTCAGTCTGTTTTCGCTGGTTGGGCACTTCCGGATTCCTGGCCACTCCTACTTCTTCCGGTTTTGCGGTCTCCTTTCATTGGAGACTGCAATGTGAAAGAGAGGCTTGGTTGCGTCTCCAATTAAATATAAGGTGAACGTTCAGTGCGTCGCCCGTGCCCTTTGACAACGTCATTTTGTGACGAAACCGGTCAGGGCGGAGCCACGCACTAACGTCACCGCGTTTAACGTGACCCCGGAAGCGCGGGTGCACGTAATTATTTTCTACTGCTGTTTTGTTTTTATACCTTTTTAGCCGCGAATTTTAAATGTATAATTTGCTGCACATATTTAAATAAACTTCCTGGAAGTATTTCACCATTGCGAGCCCTCGTTTTCTTCTCCCCCTCGGTTCTTTGAACTGGACTAGGAGTCTGCACTAGTGGGAAGTATTTGGTCCAGTGAAACTTATCAGTCCTATGTGGAAGTACTGTAAGCGGTCGAGGAGATCTCCCCCTTCAGATGCCAGTGGATTGATATGCCTGAATTACACCAGGATCTGGTAAGAGTACATCTTTACTCACCTTTTGATGTGTCTGCAGAATCCTGTGAGATTGATAGTGAATTCCATCCAGGATATTGTAATCTACGATCATTATTGCCTCTTGTTGAAATTTGGACAATCATTTAAATATACCATTTAATTACACTTTTGTGATACCAGCTCAAATGGACTAATTAAGATTGGGTTGTAGTGTAAGCCACTCTTATTACACTTGTTCTCATCACCATTTATGGACTTTATTTTCAAATTAGATGTGGTTTATCCATTTATTTACTTATTTATTCATTTGTTTATTCACTTATATTGATACCAAAACAGTGTATTTACAAGGCCTATAATACACTCCTCAGCACCCAACAGACAATACCTTTAAAAGGAAAAAAATAAAAATATATGAAACACACTAAATATCTCCGAATTGAGATATATAGGTGTGTATAAACAGAAGCAGCTGTTAAAATGGTGTGTCATAAATATTCACTATATGTCACAATATGTCACTTATATTGATACGTTTAATAATTTTCTCACAATGTCACATTGTGCCTTCTGAGCGCAACTTTTCCTTTTTATCTTTGTTTTTTCGTGTATATCACATGTTTATTGTTGCTGCTGGATACCTGGGTTCATTCATTTGTTCATTCATTTATTTATTCATAATTAATTAATTTTTTTACTTTAATTATTTAATTAAGTAATTTGTTTATTAATTTTCTTAATTGATTTTATATTAATTCATTCATTCACCTTTAGCGCGAGAAATTTCCCCTTTGGATATTATACACTTATCGAAAGAAGGTAGAGAGGAAAATTCCTTTTCTTCCTTCCTTTAGGACTTCATAAAGAGCAAGGTGTGTGATATATTGCATTAAATCACTGTATTATAGGAAATAGGAAGGAATAAGAAGTAATGCTAATAATAATGGGTGGGATGTGTACAGCAGCCTCCCCCCCTCGTTTTTTTTTCCAGTAGATAAGGAAGCAATGTTAAGTATGGCGTTTCTAAGAGAAAGAGAGGGGGAAGGAAATCCTCTTTTTTTTTTTACTTCTCAATAGTTTTTGGGTAAGAGCCCACCACACAATGGGTTATGAAGGGTACTGAGCATAGGATAGATGCTATGGTCGGGGGAAAATGGATTAGGAGAAGTCCCTCTCCACTCTCATCCAAGGATGGATGGAGTAGTACAATAGAGAGGAGAGTGGAAGGGGACAGGGTGGAAAGGGAGGGGGGTAAGGAAGTGAGTAGGAGGAGGAAGTATGTATGCGATGGTAAATGGTGTAAATTGAATGCCCTGTGCCCTATGGAGACAGCTCCAAAATGGAGGTGCCTATCCATCCTGTACTTCAGGTATAATGGCAGGTAAAAATAACGGTAATGGCTATAGTGTTCTCTCTTGGAATGTACAAGGATTGAACTCAAAGTTCAAACGAGCTTTAATGTTCCAATATATAAGAAAATATACTCCACAACTGATTATTTTGCAAGAGACACATTTAATGGGGAAAAAATTGATGACGTTAAAAAAGGCATGGATACAGGAAACATATCACTCAACATATTCATAGTATTCTAGGGGGGTATCAATCTTGGTAAATAAATCCTTTCCTGGAGTAATAGAAAAGGCATACATAGATACAAACGGAAAATATGTTATTTTGTTATATACGATAGGACAACAAAGGTATATTATAGTGGCAGTATATATCCCTCCTCCTTTCTCAGTAGGAATTTTGAATGAGATAATGGAAAAAATTATTCAACACCATCCGGCGAAGCTGCTGTGTATTGGAGATTTTAACTCAATCCTATCACAGGAATTGGATAGACCAAAATCTCCTAAACAGTATTCGCCGGATTTGTATAACTGGGCTCAGGAGATGGGGGTAACAGAGATTTGGAGATGGAAGAACCCCGGAAAAAGAGTGTACTCATGTTTCTCTACTTCGTACAAAACAGCTTTGAGGATTGACCTAGCATTTGCAGACACTACGATGTTGTCAGACATTGAGGATGCAACTTATCTACCGAGTGGCCTTTCAGACCACTCTCCTCTATGTCTGACAATACGTATCCCTACGCCGAGAAATGCATCCATATGGAGACTGACTCCACAATGGGTTGTATGCCCAGAAATAGAGGAAAAAATGACAGCTATAATAATGGAATATTGGGAGAATAACGTAGGATCAACGTCGGTGGATATTGTGTGGGATGCGTTTAAAGCGTATCTGCGGGGACAGTATATTTCAAGTATTTCAGCGAAGGCCAAAATACAGGAGTTACAAAGTCAGATAGAATTTCAGAAGAAAGAATATGGTCAGGACTCTAGTGATAGGAATTTTGACTCAATGATGGCTGCACAAAGGGATCTACACCTCCATATGGAGGAAATCACAAGGCTGGAACTGTACAAAAATAGACAGAATTTTTTTGAGCAAGCAGATAAAAGTGGCAGATTTCTGGCGAGGTTAGCACAACAGGAGTATCAAACCACAAACATATCAGAAATTCAGACAGTAATTGGAGCCAAAGTAAAAGAACCGGAGGAGATATTAGAGGCCTTTAGAGAATATTACAGTTTATTGTACACCTCCTCTCTCCCCTACGACTTCTGCTGAGAAGCCATGACGGGTCTTTTAGACCGTATAGCTCTTGGGTGGTTGTCGGATGAGGAGAGGAGGACATTGGTATGCCCCATTACCATCGAGGAAGTTATGGAGGTTATACGTACACTTCCGGGAGAAAAGGCACCAGGCCCTGACGGAATTCCGGGGGAAGTGTACAAAAAATATGGAGCCATAATAGCCCCTAAATTGGCAGAAGTATTTACAAATGGATTAGCGAAAGGGACACTTCCAGATTCTATGAGAGAAGCACATATAATATTAATTCATAAAGAAATGAAAGATCCAAAATTATGTTCTTCATATAGACCAATTGCGCTACTAAACATAGATCTGAAAATATTAACAAAGATATTAACCCTAAGAATACAACCCCTGCTCAAAAACATCATAGACTCATATTAGACAGGATTTATGCCTCAGAGAACAACATATGTTAACCTACGTAGGCTATATACTAATATACACACTCACCATCTACAGGAAGGATCCAGGACAGTGGCCTCTCTAGATATAGAGAAGGCCTTCGATACAATTGAATGGCCCTTCTTATGGGAGATACTTAGGAGGATGGGTTTCCACTGGTGTTCATTAAGTGGATACAAACAATATATGAGAGACCTATGTCAGCCTTAAAATGGGGAGGAAAACTGTCATAATTTTTTATGTTGTATAGAGGTAAGAGGCAGGGCTGCCCCCTCTCTCCAACACTCTTTGCAATGGCAATAGAGCCGGTAGCAAAAGCCCTCAGGACCTCTCCAAATATCCAAGGACTTTGAGTAGGGGGGCTGGAGGAGAGGGTAGCCCTGTATGCAGATGATATGCTACTATTTTTGAGAGATGCGGGTCCATCTCTGGAGGGAGCATTAGAACTACTAAATCATTTTTCATCCTTTACTGGGCTTAAAGTGAATTGGAGAAAGTCCATGCTATTTCCTATTGATCAGGGAGCACAGGATACTGCAGCCCCAACAATGCCATTGAAATGGTGAGCCAATTTAAATATCTCGGAATAGTAATATCTAGGCAAGCTGAAGATTTCCGGACACTAAATTTGGATCCTGTGATACAGGAACTTGGGAGGAAGCTGAAGATATGGGTATCATTACCACTGTCCCTATTAGGACGTATAAATCTGATAGAGATGAAGGTTCTTCCCAGGTTCCTGTATCTATTCAGGAACTCTCCACAGTGGTTACCCAAGAGATTCTTTGTGCAGCTGAATGGAATGCTCTCATCATTTATATGGGCAAATAAAACAGTAAGAATTAAACTAAATACACTTATGAGACCGGCAGAACAGGGGGGGTTGGACTTCCTAGATTTTCACAAATATTATATAGCCACGCAGTTGGTGACGGTTGCAAGATGGTTGAACCCGGATGGGTTCGATTCCGCTACTATGTTAGAAGCAGCAGTGGTTCAATCAGTAGAGGCACTACAGGGTCTATTGTATAGAGGGCTAAAATCTAGGCGAAGTTGACTCCTCTAATGAAAACAACAGTTAAAATATGGAAAGCTGCTAGGGTAAAAGAGGGACGGTCAGAAACTAATCTATCCCCAAATACCCCATTATGGAGGAACCCTGAACTTCCGCACCTGGACTCCATACAGGATCCAGGGGCATGGACTAAATATGGGGTAAAAAAGATATCGCAAATATTACAGGGAGAAAGATTCTCCACATTTGAGGAGATGAGGGAGTCTTGGAATATCCCACAGAGTTACATCTTTAGATATAGGCAACTTACCCATGCACTAGCGGCCCAGTTTTCAGGGGGAACCCCCGCAAATAATGGAAGAAAAATGTTGGTTTTGGGATATTCTCGCAGTATAAAGGCCCTGTACACACGATCAGACATGTCCGATGAACGCTGAAGTGGTCTGTTGGTCTGATGTGCGTACACACCATCGGACCAAAATCCCATCGGACCAGAACGCGGTGATGTAGAACACAACGACGTGATGAAAAAAAGTTCAATGCTTCCACGCATGCGTCGACTTGATTCTGAGCATGCGCGGGTTTTTGGTTCGATGATTTTGTGTACTAACCATCGAACCTGTCCGACGGACAGGTTTCCAGCAGACAGATTTCAAAGCATGTTTTGAAACTTTGGTCCGCTAGAAAAACGGTTCGATAGGGCGTACACACGATCGAACATGTCCGCTGAAACTGGTCTGCGGGCCAGTTTCAGCGGACATGTTCGATCGTGTTTACATGGCCTAAGACTACCCCCTTCCTACTAGTCTGTCTGGAAGCTGAGGGGTAGCCAGAACAACCGATGACAGGAACAACCGCTGACAGAAACAGGCATTTTTTCAAATCTCACTGTGCCATTACATTACAATACATGCCTCACTGTGCCATTGCATTACATGCCTCACTGTGCCATTACATTACATGCCTCACTGTGCCATTACATTACATGCCTCACTGTGCCATTACATTACATGCCTCACTGTGCTATTTCATTACATGCCCCACTGTGCCATTCCATTACATGCCCCACTGTGCTGTGCCATTACATGCCCCACTGTGCCATTCCATGCCTCCACTGTGCCATCACATGCCTCCACTGTCCATCACATGCCTCTACTGTCCAACACATGCCTCCACTGTCCATCACATGCCTCTACTGTGCCGGCCAAGACGATCTCCCCACCTTATTTTTTTTCTGCGGACATCAATGTTTTAGGCTGTGGGCATCCATGATTCAAAAGCCGCGCCTCCTCCTCAGACTGTTCCGTGATAGGTGGAACACTAATTTTCCCAGCGGGGCCTCTGTTCAGTGTTCTGCCTATCACGGACGTCCTCTCGTCCGAGGATGAGAAGGCATCCGTGATAGGCGGAACACTGAACAGAGGCCCTGCTGGGAAAATGAGTGTTCCGCCTATCACGGAACAGTCTGAGGAGGAGGAGACGTGGCTTTTAAATCATGGATGCCCGCAGCCTGAAACATGGATGTCCGCAGCCTGACGGAGACAGATCCGGCGTATAAGACGACCCCCGACTTTGGATCCCTTTTTTTGCATTTAAAAGGTCATCTTATACGCCGGCAAATACGATAGGTTTTTCAAATTTATCTTCGCTCTTTCCATGATGCACCCTATTCTCCAAATATTGGTAAAAGTTAGCAAGACTTTGCAAGCATCACATCTCAGCTTGCTTACTGCAATGGCAGTGGTGAAGAGTTTGCGCAACTCCTTGGTCTCCATGAGAAATGACCCAGAATATTTTCAGTCTATTTTCAAAGACTGCAAAAATGTGTGCAGAAAATAACACATCTATTCCTCCAGTTAGGAAAAGAAAAATGTTCTTCTTGATGAGGCAGCACATTCCCAACATCACTACAATGGAGGAACAGGAGAGGATAATTTAATTGTACCCACTACTGGACTCATTGATAACAGGTATTGATCAGCAATTTGCACACGAGTCTTGTGATATTGTTACTGCAGCAGGAAAACTGCTGAACTTGTTGATGCATATATGTAAATCCTTGTCAATAAATTTAAGGTGTCAGTGGATGAATTGAAAGCAGAAATCACATTGCTCCGAGATTATGATGGACCTGTTCCTAAAGGTTGCACCACAAACACCATCAAAGAGTGGCTTAAGGAATCAGATCGTCAATCCACATTCCACGCTTTTAACAGTCTTACCTGTAACAAGATGCTCATGCGAAAGAGCTTTTTCAAAACTTGCACATGTTAAAAACTAACTGAGAATTACAATGTGCCAAGAACATCTTAATTTACGCTTGATGTTGTACACTGAGCAATAATTGGCTTGGTTGGCTAATTATAATGAAGTTATTGAAGAATTTAAGTCTATAACACCTTCTGTACAATGTCTTCTTCTCTAAAACATGTAGAGAAGGAATCCTTAATAATCTGTAGTGAGCTAACCACTTTTCTGATGCCAATTTGATGTCCATATTTTCAGGGCTTTTTTTCAGCAGGAACATGGGAGAACGCAGCTCCAGCACCTCAGCACTGAATGTATATGCCAAGGGGTGGCGGCATGTGCTGGAGTGTCTATTGATGTTGGCTGCTGGGGTCTTTATTGTCCCTGGGTCATCTATTCATGCTGGGGAAGTACTTTACTGCTGGTGGGGGGATCTATTGTTTATGGGGAGTCGATTGTTGATGGGAGAATACTACTGTTGAGGGAGGGGGCTTATGTTGTTGGCTGCTGGAGAGTATATTTATACTGGATGCTGGGAGTTCTATTGTCGCTGGGGGGGGGGGGGGGCATTTTCTTGTGGGGTGATCAATTGTTGCTGGGGAGATCTATTGTTAATGAGAGGGATCTATTTTTTCTGGAGAGATCTATTTTTTGCTGCGGGGTTTAGTGTTGCTGAGAGGGATCTATTGTTGCTGAGAGGGTTCTATTGTTGCTGGTGAATCTATAGTTGCCTTGAGGGTTCTATTAAAATATATATATATATATATATATATATATATATATATATATATATATATATATATACAGCGCTTGCAAAAATAAACAAACAATAACCTGAATAATCACAAAATAACAATTCATTAATAAGTGATTTTTCATATATTAGTGAACGATGTGCTCCAATCATAAAGTGCAAAGTGCACAACACCCCCTCCTGTGTCCCCACTCACCGGATGGAATGGACCCTTCGTTTTTCAGGCTTAAAATGTTGGCCACGAATGACACATTTACATTGATTTGCAAAGCAGATCTCCCATGCTCATAAAAATCATCCATGGATAATAGTGCCCAAAAAAGGTCACTGATGACGCCCTGTAAGAGGTGGAATTGCGCTGACGTAATTTCCAGTTTCAAGTCCAATAGACGTCACTTCCGGTTGTTGGTGCACGGTAACAGAACTTTATAGATTCACTAATATATGGACATTCACTTATTAAAGCGGTAGTAAACCCATATACATCAATACTATATTCATAATATTCTGAAAGGAAAATTAAGAATGAATCGAATGACCACTATGTGTATATATAAAAATGTTAGCTTACTGCATATGTTCCTAATATCCAAACATTATTTCCGTATATTCGCCAGCGCCATCTTCACTGTGGTCTTCTGCGTCTAAATCTGCTCTGTATTTCCGCCCACAGAACATCCTTCTCTCTATAATCCCACGCATGCGCACTAGTAAAGAGATATTCCAAGCCTTGTTTCCGGTTACTATGGAAACGTATAGAAAATAAATCACAGCGTGCTTCAAAAAGGAGTGACATACCTCAGGGAGCACTCTGTGTAAGCACATTCTAAATACACATTGAAATCACATTGAAATTGTCCGTCGGTCTGCCGTCTGTCTCTCCTGTACCATGTGACGTACAGGTCACATGGTACCCATAATGCACTTGTGCATGAATGATGATGTAGTATCGCGGGATGTCGGGGCTGACGTCTAAAACAGGAAATGACGCAGCCTCGACATGAACACTGAATCTTTCTGGCCGGGTCTCAGCTTGCCGGAATGAAGGATGATACGGCGCATGCGCGGTATACGTAATGACTCGAGAAAATATTGATAACACGGACAGGAGGCAGGTACAGTAAAAATTACTCATGGCAATTCATTGTTAATAAAAAACTATAAAATGATATGCAAAGACAAAATTTGGGGTATACAACCAATTTAATGAATTGTTATTTTGTGATTATTTAGGTTATTGTTTGTTTATTATTGTGAGCGCTGTAATATATATATAAACTTGAGGTCCTGGAGACTTCTTCATGACGACACGTACCGCAAGGTGGCTATGAGCCTTTGCTCGGGAGTAATGGCAAGCCTCATGCATGTGTCCTGCTTCTTAATGTGGGGGTTAACAAGGCCAAGAGATAGTGGAAGCAGGGGTCCATCATCCGGAGCTTGACTTGGGTCAAAGCAATACCTCCAAGCCCAATAATAGCATGTTCTCTCTTCGGAATATGCAACATGACTGGTTGACGAACGACCATTCAGAAACGAACTGAAAAGCATGAACTGAAAAGCATAAATCAACACTGACCAAACTTCTATTAACACGAAATTAGCAGAAGGAGCCCAAAGGGTGGCGCCTGACAATTAAACGTCCTCTTTGTAGTCTCATAGTATGTCTAATATGTCACGGTGTTTGTGTTTGTTGGCCGACAATTATTTGCCGTTTGTATGAAAGACAAATTCCGGGCCAACACCCCTCGGACAAAAGTCCTACGCTTTGTCCGCGGAAAATCCGATCGTGTTTACAAGGCTTTACTACTTGAATAACACCTAATCATATTCTCTTTGCACTTTAGAAACAACATTTTGCTTAGGGACAAGGTGTTGAGGCCTATTACTCTCTTTTTGCCTAAGAAGAGTACCCATTTTGCCTGGCTATCCCTGCCTGTCTTTGCTTGACCCAGACAGAAACACCAGATGAAGAAAACCTTAAAGGGGTTGTAAAGGAAAACATTTTTTTCCTAAATAGCTTCCTTTACCTTAGTGCAGTCCTCCTTCACTTACCTCATCCTTCGATTTTGTTTTTAAATGTCCTTATTTCTTTTGAGAAATCCTAACTTCCTGTTCTTCTGTTTGTAACTCCACACTGTAATGCAAGGCTTTCTCCCTGGTGTGGATAAAGCCTCTTGAGGGGGAAGGGGTGAGCAGGAGTGTCAGGACCCTCTCTACTTTGCAGATAGAGAAAGAATCTGTGTGTTAGTGGGCGTCCTGACACTCCTGCTCACCCCCTACCCCCTCAAGAGGCTTTCTCCACACCAGGGAGAAAGCCTTGCATTACAGTGTGTAGTTACAGACAGAAGAACAGGAAGTGAGAATTTCTCAGAAGAAATAAGGACATTTGAAACCAAAATGGAAGGATGAGGTAAGTGAAGGAGGACTGCACTAAGGTAAAGGAAGCTATTTAGGGGAAAAAATGTTTTCCTTTACAACCAAAAATGGTAATTAACAAATTAATAAATATAAAGATTTTAAACTAATGGCTAACAAATGGAAACAAAAAAAAAAAAACCTACTGCCTTTACATGCAGAACGTCTGTCTCTCACTTTCGGCCTGCGTGACATTTGTATATAAATTGCCTACATTTATTGGCAGCTATGGCAATAGAGGGGATAAATGTGTAGCATGTTGGTGCATACTACTTTACTGCACAAATATCTGGAGACATGTAATCAACAAGTGTATGTTCTATGGCCTAGAAAAAAAAGGAAGGAAATAAAAAGGAAAAAATAAAATAAAAACCTAACTTGGGGAAGGGCAAGCAGCCTATGGCTGTAGGATTATGCACTGAATGTTTTCTGTTACCTGCCTTTGTGTTACACTGCCATTTAATGCAGTATATTTTTGTGCATTATTGCATGTTTAATGTAGAATATATCTGTGTTCTAGTGCATGTTTAACACATCATATTTCTTTTTTTTTTCATTCAAGTTTAAATTTATTTTCTTCTGAATAGAATCAGTACAATTTAAAGAAAATTACAGGTTAGCATCACAGTATAATGCACAAACAGTTACATCTTAATACAACATGTTCAAAATTATAACATTTTCATGTAAAGATTTATCCAAGTATAGATAATATAAAAACGTAAGCTATTAAAAGCTACATATCCTAGAGGAAGTAACCCCCTGCCTCCTCTCTCCCCGTCTTACCCTCCCTGCTTTTATAGTAAATTAGTATTATAACATATGTAGTATTTAAAAAAAAAAATATATGGGCCAGATTCATCAAGAGTTACGCTGGCGTATCTCGAGATACGCCGAGTAAGTGTAAATATGCGCCTTCGTATCTATGCGCCGTACCCACAAAACTAGATACGCATGAAAATAGGCTTCCTCCGACCGACCTAACTTTCCGGCGTATCGTAGGCGCATATTTACGCTGGACACATCTGGCACTCCCATTGATTTCCTATTCAAATATGCAAATGAGGGAGATACGCCGATTCGCGAACGTACGCGCGCCCGGCGCAGGCTACACGCGGTGCGCTTAAGTCGTACGTCTGGCGTTAAGTTATTCCAACAAATAGCTGGTTTATCTTTGCACCAGACGTGCACAGGTCAGCTGGAGAGCAGCTACAGCAGCACCGTTACAGACGAACTTAGCAAGCTGAGCAACCCCACTTGCAGGACAACACATCTGTCTCCCAACATGCCAGGGGCAGCCGTGGTCCTAGCACTACTAATGGGTCCACCGGTATGGAGGAGGAGGGCACGTGAGAGGATATACCGCATGCACATGAGCCTCCTTGGCATTGATGATGGGGAGGTGTATCGCATCTTCAGATTCAACCCTGATGCCATCCTGGAAATAACCACAGCCCTAAAAGATGACATCACCAGCAAGACACACCGCTCACAAGCAGTGCAGCCACTGGTCAAGGTACTGGCAAAACTCCATTTCCTTGCCAGTGGCTCGTTCCAGCGTACAAGTGGAGTCGTGGCTGGGATGTCACAATCCACCATGAGCAGATGTGTGCACCAGGTTGTCCCCGCAATCCTCAGACGCATGTCCCACCACATCATCAAACCCACCCAGGAGCACCTGCGGCAGAAGGCAATGCAGGATTTCTACAGAATTGCAGGATTTCCACGCACCATCGGGGGCATTGATTGCACACATGTGGCACTACAGCCCCCCTGTGCCACAGAGCACATATATCGCAATCGGAAGCATTGGCATTCCATCAATGTACAGGTTATAGCCAATGCCCAATACCTCATATAGCACGTCCGTGCCAAACACCCCGGGTCCAGCCACGACAGCTACATATACCGTCAAAGCCCCATCCCAACGGAATTCGAACAGAACGTGTACAGGGACAGCTGGCTGGTTGGTGACTGACATGGGAGTCAGGCATGACTGTCTGACCCCATGATGCAGACATCACAAGGTGCAACTGCATGGCTAACATCTTCCTGTCTTTTCCCTTCCAGGTGACTCTGCATATGCACTTGGGCCCCATCTCATGACTCCATTCCAGAATCCCCAAACCAGAGGAGAGAGAAAATACAATAAAGCACACATACGTACCCGTGCAGTGGTGGAACAAACATTTGGCCTCCTGAAGTCCCGTTTATGATGCCTGGATAAGTCTGGGGGGCCCTGTTGTATTCCCCAAACTTTGTGTGTCAAATCATTGGTGCATGTTGCACAACTACGCCATGAGAAAGGGCCTGGAGATTGACATATGTGATGACCTGACCCCTGACCCACACAGTCCCCACCTGCCCGAGGCTACCCTGTCTTCTGAGGGAAGAGCAGTCAGGAGGTGCCTCGCGGTAGGCATCTTTGGACGTTAAACACACACATTCATCATGGAACACGGACAATGCACGCATGCACACCACTGTGGTCCCTAGATCACACACACCACATCCACATCACAGTGGATTAGCCCAAGTCCAACATGGAGGACTTGGGAGCAGCAACGCCGCGCCAAGGCCTCAATGGTGTCGCTGTCCATTCATACCACATTCACACCACATTCACATGGCCATGAGTATAACTTCTCCCCAATGACCGAGGGTGACACCCCTTACTAGCAGGAGTGTCACCCCCACATTCACACACCATTCACACTGTAGTCTGCACTACTGACCGTGTGCAGTCATAAAAAAAAAAAAAAATAATAATCTTAGCATAAATCACAACAAAAAGCTCATGACCTGAGCATAAAAAAAGGCCATTCGTTTGGCATGACGGGGGCTCCGTCTGGTGCCACCTCTCTGGCTTCTCAGCTGCCTGGAGGGAGCCTTGGGTTGGGGGGTGGGGCATCTGAAGGTGGCTCATCCCCGGGTGGGCCACTCCTGGCAGGTGATGGCTGGCTGCCCTCCAAGGCCACGGCAATGCGGTTCAGGAAATGGTTAGTCTGGGCCTGCATTCTCAGCTGCCGGTTGACATGAAGTCGCTGGTCATGCTGCCTCTGCCTCCCCTCATCCCGGATGGCAGCCGTGTTCCCCTTGATCTGCCGCAGTAAGTGTGCGAATGTCTGCCTGCAGCTCCCCCAGGCTGGTGACTACTGCAGCGCAGTTGCAGCTGACATCCTACACTGCATCTATCATCTATGCCACGGAGGCCAGGCTGTCAGCCACCCGGTCCAGGTATGCGACTAGTTCCCCAATATGCCGGGTCTGCCGGGCCTGGTCCATTGCCATCTGATCGTGCAGAGCATCAGACACCCCCTGGTCTTCCGTGTCGCTTTCCTGGGGGCAGAAGATGGATGGACCCGGCTATAAAGTGTCGCCATTTAGGGGCTTCCCCTGCTGGTGGCGAAGCCTGAGGGGCTTCCCCTGATGGGGGAGGAGGTGCGAGAGGGCCCCGCTAAAGAGGAGGAATCCTCAAAATAAATGCACCCCTGATGGCTGCATATGTGGGGGACATGGCTGGAGGGACATGGCTGCATATGTGGGGGACATGGCTGGGGGGAAATGGCTGCATATGTGGGGGACATGGCTGGAGGGACATGGCTGCATATGTGGGGGACATGGCTGGAGGGACATGGCTGCATATGTGGGGGACATGGCTGGAGGGACATGGCTGCATATGTGGGGGACATGGCTGGGGGGACATGGCTGCATTTGTGGGGGACATGGCTGCATATATGGGGGACATGGCTGCATTTGGGGACACATTTAAAAAAAGTATCGGTATTCGGTATCGGCGACTACTTGAAAAAAAGTATCGGTACTTGTACTCGGTCCTAAAAAAGTGGTATCGGGACAACCCTAGTCAAAACTGATCGTTAGTATGCAAAAGCATTGGTTAAAAGGCCACGCATGCTGAGAATCAAGTCGACGCATGCTTGGAAGCATAGAACTTCGTTTTTTTCAGCACGTTGTTGTGTTAAAACACGTAAACGTCAACGCGTTCTAACACGATCGTTTTTTTAACCGATGGTGTGTAGGCACATCAGACCGTCAGTCAGCTTCATCGGACCGTTCTCATCGGATAGACTGATCGTGTGGGTGTATGGAAATTCCTTGAAATCGCACCCAGGGTTCCCATATATCATTAACCACTTAAGACCCGGACCAATACGCTGGTAAATGACCCAAGGTGTTTTTGCGATTCGGCACTGCGTCGCTTTAACAGACAATTGCGCGATCGTGCGACGTGGCTCCCAAACAAAATTTGTGTCCTTTTCTTCCCACAAATAGAGCTTTCTTTTGGTGGTATTTGATCACCTCTGCGATTTTTATTTTTTGCGCTATATACAAAAATAGAGCGACATTTTTGAAAAAAAAACACATTTTTTTACTTTTTGTTAAAAAAAAAATCATATAAACTAAATTTTAGTCAAACATTTAGGCCAAAATTTATTTAGCCACATGTCTTTAGTAAAAAAAAAAAATCGCAATAAAAAAAAATAGCTACCTAGCGGGAACAGCGACACTAATACAGCGATCAGAAAAATGAGTGACGCTGGCAATAGGGAGTGAAAGGGTTAACTAGGGCGGTGATCAGGGGGTTAAAACTTTATTAGGGGGGGTGGGGGGGGCTATCCTGAACCTAACACTAACTGACTTTTACACTGCCTGTCACACTGACACTAAATGCAGTGATTAGATCACTGCATTCAGTGACACTGTGACAGGGGGGGTGGGGGGGGCAGATCGCAAGGAGTTAAGTGTGCCTATGTGTGTGTATGTCAGTATAGTGTTAGTGCACACTTACTGTGAGGTGTTCCTCTCATCGCAGCGGTTGGAAATACCGCTGCGATGAGAGATTACATCACTTCCCCCTTCCTGTGTTTACACAGGAGGAGGAAGTGACACGAAGGGGGAGCGCAGCAATTGGCTGGGAGCGATCGCGGGGGGCGGGCAAACACGGACATCCGCCCACTCGTCCCGGATCGCTCCCGGAGACACAGGGACTGCCGCACGCCGCGGAGGGGGTCCCGATCGGACCCCCGACCCGCTACTGGGCGAGGACGTAAATTTACGCCCTTGTGCCCAGCCGTGCCATTCTGTGGCCGTAAATGTGCGTGCGGAGGTCCTTAAGTGGTTAAATTGAGTGGTTTTGTCTAACATTGAACAAATCATTTTTTCCTGCTCCATTATCCACAAAACCTTCCTCTTCATACATAAAATGCATACTGTCGTTTTTTTCCAAGCTTTGGCTATGGTTATTCTAGCTCCTGTAAGGATGAATAAATCAGTTTTCTGGTACTGTAACCCTGGGAATATGTGGTAAAAATCCATTAAGCAAAGCAATCGCTGGAGATTGATGTGTGTTATAACCTGTGATTTTTCCTATAATATGGAAGACCTTATTCCAGAATCCCCGGACACTCCCACTATATGTAAATCATAGAGCCTAATCCCTGGCAACCTCTAAAACATAGAGAGGAGGAGGAGGGATACATAGAAGCTAATCTTGTAGGAACTAGGTACCATCTAGTAAAGATTTTAACATTTGCTTCTATAAGTGACGTATAAGAATGCCTTTCATTGATCTATTAAAATTTTTACACCAATCTTTCAGATCCCATTCACTTTGGAGCTCTTTTTCCAAAGCCAGCACATGGGGTAGTTTAATAGCATTAGAAGCAAGTGACTTATAAATCACAGAAATTCCTCCCCTTCTTTCCATACCCCGTTCACATATAATTTCATAAGGTGTAAGATCTCCAGACAGAGACTCGTCTTTGCATAATTTATTAACAAAATTTGAGATTTGAAGAAATCTTGATCTTTCAGTAGAAGGAAGATCAAGATTATCAATAAAATATTGTATAGGGAGAGGGCCTGAACGTGAGAAGAAACGTCCAATGCGGTACACCCCCTTGTCACAAAACCATTTAAAGGTTTCAACATCTACACCTGAGGAAAATAATGGATTCTGAAACAGATCAGCTAATGGTTGACGCTTAGAGACCAAAGAAGGAAGACCCCAAAGTGAGTCCAACAAAGCCAAAGATTGTGAAAGAGCTGGAGACATAATAGATGGAAAGGGAACAATGAGAAGGGGAATAGAATGGGCGGTGGGACTTTATATGAAACACAAAATTGAGGTAGATTGAATCAAACAGAAATGTTTTAATTTATTAAAAGATATAATGGAGCATAGTGCAGTGATGGTATCAATAAAAATTCAATGTATAATCCAGAACATAACAGTCAACATGATTGGTAATCACATACTTAGAATATCACATGATTGGTAATCACATAATAATTGATAACATGATAAAACATACTGTTATACATGAAAGTTGATAGTCTAACACTTACTCCAGCATAAATAATAAAACAATATAATAAATAATATATAATTCAGTAATGATTCAAACATATCAAAACCCATGATAGATACATGACTGTTGTACTGGGGTAACAACCAAAAGAGGGGCTTTACGCGTTTTATGGACTCTATCCACTCATCAGGAGCAACTATACAATGGGGGTACCTAGAATAGATGACAGAATCGATAATCAATGGTAATTGATTAGCATAAGGAAAGAGAGCACCAGAAACCTAAAGTCTGAGCATTCTTACCTATATATAAAAAAATGTAGAGGTAGATATGTCATGGTACAAAATATAAGAAGCAATGGGGAGTGGAAGACACCCCCCCCCCCCCCCCAGGAGTTAAGGTGGAGACCATGTAGCGACAGGGTGGCCAGGAATTGTGGATGAGTGAGCTTCTTGTAAAATGGAAACACTCGTCCGGGATTGGAGTGATTAATGGAGCAATGGATGCTTCTAGGAAAAATAATGAAAGTGGTATTAACATGTGATAAGTATAGACTGGCTAAGAATAGCGCAGAAAGGAGCAAAAGTAAGAGTGGAGGACACAAGGAAACCACCAATAGGTCCCCAAGTGAAGTGTAGAGAAAAATATATTAAAAAAAACAATAGTACATAAAGAAGTCTAATCACCAAAAAGCCAGAGAGGAAATAACCCGGGCATGGATATACCTGAGAGGTGGGGTGGTATAGGGACACTGAGGGAAGTGCTCCATGGTAGACATGTGCATTCGTTTTTGTTAGAATGCATTTTCGTCCGAAAAACTGTTTTTTCGTTATCGTTTTAACAAATGATAACGAAAGCGCAAGAAACGAAAACCGAAAGATCCGACATAAAAAATGCTTTATTTTCGTTTTCGTTGCGGTAAAAATTCAATATAGAGAGATTGGACATTATAGGGAAAAGATTTGACATTATAGGGAAAAGATTTGACAGTACTGTATAGGGAAAAGATTCAACATTATAGAGAAAAGATTAGACACTATAGAAATAATAGATTCGACATTACAGAGATTAGATTTCGATTTATGAGAAAATAGATTTGACATTATTACTAGTCATACTATGGAAGAGCCCTGGGGCCATCATAAAAAAATACACAATTCTGAGTTTCAAAGTCAGAATTCTGACTTTGAAACTCAGAATTCTGACTTTGAAACTCAGAATTCTGACTTTGAAACTCAGAATTCTGAGATTAAAAGTCAGAATTCTGAGATTAAAAGTCAGAATTGAGATTAAAAGTCAGAATTCTGATGCCGCGTACACACGATCACTTTTTGTGATTAAAAAAAACGACGTTTTCAAAAACGTCATTTAAAATGATCGTGTGTGGGCAAAACGCCGTTTTATGTCTTCAAAAAAACGACCAAAAAAAATTTGAACATGCTTGAATTTTTTGTGTCGTTTTTCAAAATGTCATTTTTTGTGTCATAAAAAGTGATTGTGTGTGGGCAAAACGACGTTGAAAACAACGTTTTTAAACCCGCGCTTGCTCAGAAGCAAGTTATGAGACGGAGCTTCAATGGAACAGAGTGCCGTCGAACGTGGTGTACGTCACCACGCTTTGCTAGAGCATTTTGGAAAAAACGATGGTGTGTATGCAACGTAGTTTTGGAAAATGAAGTTTGAAAAACGTCGTTTTGTTTGGTCAAATAAAACTCAGTTTTTTTTCATCACAAAGAGTGATCGTGTGTATGCGGCATGAGTTTCAAAGTCAGAATTCTGAGATTCAAAGTCAGAATTCTGAGATTAAATCTCAGAATTCTGAGATTAAATCTCAGAATTCTGAGATTAAAAGTCAGAATTCTGAGTTTCAAAGTCAGAATTCTGAGTTTCAAAGTCAGAATTCTGAGTTATTTTTAAATATAGTAATCTATATTAGGAGGATTTTAGGAGCAATTAGCAATAATGTAGTAACACCCATAGACCATCATTCTGCAGACATACAAGTCTTGTGCTCTATATATGGATCTGTAAATCTATCTTAGTTACAGCACACAGTATGGGGAAGCAGGCATTGCTGGACTCTCTGGTTCTTCTACTGTATTAATACTTTCTCAGTTTTCTGTCATTTGCTGTAACATAAAGAGAGATGCTGAAAACGATTGTATTGTGTGTATTGTGTGTGTGTGTGTGGGGGGGGGGGGGGGGTGAAGACACAGCTTCTATAGATAAAAGAACAAAATGCACCCAACTTTTAGGAAACATTGCACTGTTACCCCAACATGAGGGAATTGTGAGCACAATGTGTGTCTTTGTTCAGACTGGAGGGATGTTGAAAACGAGTATATTGTGTATTTGGGGGTGGGGGTGATGACACAGCTTCCATAGATAACAGAACACAATGCACCCCAACTTTTAGAAAACATCACACTATTGCCCCAACATGAGAGGATTGCATTGCTTGAGAAATTGCTCAATGGATTGAGCAACAGTCTAGTGTGTGATGTGTCGTGGGTTTAAATCCAGGAAAGAGCACAATTTTTTTTTAAGTTATATATACATATTATTTTATACATTGCTCATAGATTAAATGGGGATGTCCCAATACCAATATTAGTAAATCAATATATTGAAAATATATATGTCTTAAAAAAATTAAGCTCTGAGCTGGATTCGAACCCAAAATTCATACCCATTGAAGACCGCTCCTCTAGCCATTGAGCTATTGGCCAAGTCGTGAATCTTTACTGTGTTTTTAGGTTTAATATGTGGTTCATTCTCTGTAAGAATTAGTCCAGACATGTAATTGCTATAATCAAGCCGTTCTGACCATAAAAACACATTGTCCTTCTGCCTTCTAGCCATTCACAGTTCTCTCATGTTGGGGTAACAGTGCAATGTTTCCTAAAAGTTGGGGTGCATTGTCTTCTGTTATCTATGGAAGCTGTGTCATCACCCCCCCCCCCCCACTCACACACAGAATACACTCGCTTTCAGCATGACTCTTTATGTTACAGCAGATGACAGCAAACTGAGGAACTATGAATACAGTAGAGGAACCAGAGAGCCCAGCAATACCTGCTTCCCCATACTGTATGCTGTAACTAAAATAGATTTACAGATCCATATACAGAGCAAAAGACTTGTATGTCTGCATAATGATGGTCTATGGGTGTTACTACATTATTGCTAATTGCTCCTAAAATCCTTTTAAAATAGATTACTATATTTAAAAAAAACTCAGAATTCTGACTTTGAAACTCAGAAGTCTGACTTTTAATCTCAGAATTCTGAGTTTAAATCTCAGAATTCTGAGTTTAAATCTCAGAATTCTGAGTTTCAAAGTCAGAATTCTGAGATTAAAAGTCAGAATTCTGAGTTTAAATCTCAGAATTATTTCAAAGTCAGAATTCTGAGATTAAAAGTCAGAATTCTGAGATTAAAAGTCAGAATTCTAAGTTTTAAAGTCAGAATTTTGAGATTAAATCTCAAAATTCTGAGTTTTTTTAAATATAGTAATCTATTTTAGGAGGATTTTAGGAGCAATTAGCAATAATGTAGTAACACCCATAGACCATCATTCTGCAGACTAATTCTTACAGAGAATAAACCACATATTAAACCTAAAAGCAGTCCTAAATGGGTATGAATTTTGGGTTTGAATCCAGCTCAGAGCTTAATTTTTTTAAGACATATATATTTTCAATATATTGATTTACTAATATTGGTATTGGGACATCCCTATTTAATCTATGAGCAATGTATAAAATAATATGTATATATAACTTAAAAAAAAATTGTGCTCTTTCCTGGATTCGAACCCACAAAACATCACACACTAGACTGTTGCTCTATGCATTGAGCTATTTCTCAAGCAGTGCAATTCTCTCATGTTGGGGCCACAGTGTGATGTTTTCTAAAAGTTGGGGTGCATTGTGTTCTGTTATCTATGGAAGCTGTGTCATCACCCCCACCCCCAAATACACAATATACTCGTTTTCAACATCCCTCCAGTCTGAACAAAGACACACATTGCGCTCACAATTCCCTCATGTTGGGGTAACAGTGCAATGTTTCCTAAAAGTTGGGTGCATTGTGTTCTTTTATCTATAGAAGCTGTGTCTTCACCCCCCCCCCCCCCCACACACACACACACACACACAATACACTCGTTTTCAGCATCTTTCTTTATGTTACAGCAAATGACAGCAACCTGAGGAAGTAATAATACAGTAGAGGAACCAGAGAGCCCAGCACTTCCTGCTTCCCCATATTGTGTGCTGTAACTAAGATAGATTTACAGATCCATATATAGAGCACAAGACTTGTATGTCTGCAGAATGATGGTCTATTGCTAATTGCTCCTAAAATCCTCCTAATATAGATTACTATATTTAAAAAAAACTCAGAATTCTGAGATTTAATCTTTTACAATTATGACTTTGAAACTCAGAATTCTGAGATTTAATCTCAGAATTCTCAGATTTAACCACTTTAGCCCTGGACCATATTGCTGTCCAAAGACCAGAGCACTTTTTGTGATTCGGCACTGAGTCGCTTTAACTGACAATTGCGCGGTCGTGCGACGTGGCTCCCAAACAAAATTGGTGTCCTTTTTTTCCCATAAATATAGCTTTCTTTTGGTGGTATTTGATCATGTCTGCGGTTTTAATTTTTTGCGCTATAAACAAAAATAGAGCGACTATTTTGAAAAAAATGCAATATTTTTTACATTTTGCTATAATAAAAATCCCCAAAAAAGATATAAAAAAACATTGTTTTCCTCAGTTTAGGCTGATACGTATTCTTCTACATATTTTTCGTTAAAAAAAATCGCAATTAGCGTTTATTAATTGGTTTGCGCAAAATTTATAGCGTTTACAAAAAAGGGGGTAGTTTTATGGCATTTTTATTAATATTTTTTTTTACTAGTATTGGCGGCGATCAGCGTTTTTTTTTTTCGGTACTGCGATATTATGGCGGACACATCGGACACTTTTGACACATTTTTGGGACCATTGGCATTTTTATAGCGATCAATGCTATAAAAATGCATTGTATTACTATAAAAATGCCATTGGCAGTGAAGGGGTTAACACTAGGGGGCAGGGAAGGGGTTAAGTGTGGTCCTGGTGTGTTCTAACTGTATGGGGGGGGGTGGCCTCACTAGGGGAAATCACTGATCTTCTGTCCATACATTGTATGGACAGAAGATCAGCGTTTCCCCCGCTGACAGGAACAAGAGGTATGTGTTTACACACATGCCTCCCGATCCCCGCTCTGTAACGAGCAATCGTGGGTGCCCGGCAGCGATTGTACCCGCCGGGCACGCGCGCGGGGCGCGCGGGAGCGCGCGCGCCTGACAAGCTGCTAAAGGGAGGACATGCTCCCGCGTAGCAGTGCCACCGTCCCGCAGTAATATGACGGCGGGCGGTCAGCAATCAGTTAATCTCAGAATTCTGACTTAGAAACTCAGAATTCTGACTTTTAATTTCAGAATTCTGAAACTCAGATTAAATCTCAGAATTCTGAGTTTCAAAGTCAGAATTCTGACTTTGAAACTCAGAATTGTGTATTTTTTTATTTTTTATGATGGCCCCAGGGCTCTTCCATATCATACAACATTAGAATTCTTGTAGGCGGAATATTCGAACGGAAATGTATGATTCGGCGTAAAGATTCGACGTTCCGTTGAATATTCTTTGACCATTCGACAGAAACTAAGTATTATTGGATTTTCTGACGAAAGCTATTCCCCAACAAAAAACGAAATAAATCAAAATGATTTTCGGGAGTAACTAAATAAATTTATTTTCCAAACGAAAACAAAAAAACAAAACAAAATATTCCAGTCTGCACATGTCTACTCCATGGTGGTGTGATAATGAAAAAGTGGCCCATCTGTCGACAAAGCTCCACCAACGTCACGCAGGATGTGCACAGAGAGAGAAGGCAGCCCAAATCAAGCGACTAGCGCATGTTAAATAGGCGCCTAGATTCCCTTGTGGTGCTGTGGAGTCTTACCATAAAAATGTTGTGATGTGTAACAATATTGTTAGACACTTTGGATGTTTCCCTCTTCAGACTACTAAAATATCAAGCACACATGTAGTACCTGAAAGCTGAGCCTCTATAAGGAGAGATTATGGGATCATATAGCAGGGGTAACCTTCCGCGTACGCAAACTACGTAAACTACCTCGACGGCACGCAACTTCGTTTATGGAATCGGCGTATCATGCTCATATTGCAAACGCTGAAATTGACGGGAACGCCACCTAGCCGCCAGAGTAACATTACAACTTAGATCCGACGGTGTAAGTGACTTACGCATGTCTGAGCTAAGCAAAATCTATGCGTAACTGATTCTAAGAATCAGTCGCATAGATACCCAGGGCCAGATACAGAGATACGACGGTGTATCTGGAGATACACCGTTGTATCTCTTTTGAGAATCTGGCCCAGTGTGTTAGAACTCGTATCTGCTTCACATGCAATATGAGTTCATCTAAGGACATCCAGTTGCCATGTAAAATAACGAACCCTCAACAAAAGCTTAGACCCCACAGTTAGGGATGCACCGATTATCGGTGGCCGATACATATCGGCCGAAAATAGCGTTTCTGAGTCCCTGCCGAAATTAAGATAAAATGCCGATAATAAAGCTGGGTGAATAGGTGATACCATTTTTTACTAGGAGGGGGGGGGGGCAATGTTCATATCAATATATGTAGACAATATATGCTGTCCGCCAGACCTGCACATAGCGCGAGCAGCGGCAGTGGCACTGTACTAACTGTGTGCCGACTGCTGCTCGCGCTCCACCTTGTCCTCCGGCTCCTAGCAAGACCTATTACATGTTGTTTGGACCCCCCTCCATGGGGGAGTCTCTTGGTTTAGTCCAGCGGCATGAGCCGTGTGACGTCACGGCCTGAGGCGAGGGAGGACTCGGAGCGTGCAGGGAGCTGTGTCGGATCATCAGACATCACACTGCCTGCCTAGGAGGAACCTCCACTTAAAAAGTAAGCAAAGCAGTACTAATTTAAGTTGTGAACAAAACCTGTTAGGAGCAATATGTTAAATGGCTTAATGGGGGGGAGGGGGGGGGGACGCAGGCGGAGGCACAGGCACATGGTTAACTGAGGTGACTATGTAAAAAAAAAAAAATCTGCCATTTTTTCACAGTGAGGCTGCAATTGATATTTGTTTTGGTAGTCAGATAAGGCAAGCATGGCTCAATAACACACAAACGTTTTTTTTTGAGCCATGCTTGCCTTATCTTACTACCAAAAAAAACATTAATTGCAGCCTCACTGTGCCATCACATACAGCCACTGTGCTAACACACACCGCCACTGTGCCCATCAAACGCAGCCACTGTGCCATCAAACGCAGCCACTGTGCCATCACATGCAGCCACTGTGCCTACACACGTCGCCACTGTGCCCATCAAACGCAGCCACTGTGCCATCACATGCAGCCACTGTGCCATCACATGCAGCCACTGTGCCATCACATTTTAAATCAATGAAGCTAATTAAAATGTCTCATGTAATACATACAATTATTGAAAAAAAAATGAAATAGGGGAAAAACAAAGTAACTTAATTTTCGGTTTCGGTTTCGGACAGAATTTTTTTTGTTATTTCGGTTTCGTTTCGGTTCTGAAATTTCCATTTCGGTGTATCCCTACCCACAGTATTACATATGTCATGTCCAATTCATAAATTCTGTACAGAACTGTCATTGTCATCAACCACAGGTAAGTATGACTTCAGAATCACAACCCACTCACCCTGTACCCACTACATATATGGGTATAGCAACAGAGAATGAACTTGACTCTGGCTGTGTGCTTGCCTCTAATTAGAATGACTTCATGCACTTGTGAATGCACTCTAATGCAATCCAGCATTCAGATTGTCAAAAGGAAAAAGGGCTCATAGTGTGAATACCACTCAGACAAAGCTTATACTATACACACAACTGACCTTAGTAAGTCTTCAACTCAATTTTATTAATAAAAAATAAACTGTTTAGAATCAACTCCAATAATGAACGATTGTTTGTTAGTCACCACTAGATCTTTTAAAAACTGCACCAATGGCATACAAAAATAATAACAAAAAAGCAAGAAAGCAAAAAAGATGAAAAGCAGTGTTTAGTTTCTATAATCTGCCTTGTCTGACATGTTTCATTCATTCTAACAGACATCATCAGGAATCATGAGTTGTAAGTTGGCTAAGATGCATAGGCATTGTGATGTGTTGTGTGTGTGATGATGTGCCATAGAATGGCATTGCATTACAACAAACATAGGGCAGTATATTCATTTTCATTGCAGTAGCATGCAGTAAAATATACAATTTACCATGTGTTATTACAACTTATAAATGTGAGCTCACTACTGTAAAAACTATAGGGATGTACAAGTAACAATACTGTTGCGGTCCTCCTTATGTGAAATATGAGTATATTAAATAACTAACAAAACTACAAAGCAAAGGAGAATTAAACCATTCACATTTGATATACAATCTCTTAATTAAACCAATTTAACCATCTAAAATAGAAAATCATATTAGAATTTGAAAAGATTCATTTTATACATCTGCCTACTTCAGCGCCTTTGCATGGGAATAAAACAAGACATGGATAAGTGGTCAACCCCCCTTCCGGTCATTAATCTAGCCACACAATATTCATAAATTCAATTTGAAAACAGGCAGAATCCTTTTCTTTTATTGGTTTCTGTGTTATTAAATGAGGCTGTTCCTAGCTAATATACTTCCAGTCCTAAAATGCCGCTTGGAGCTGTTATTCAAATCAAATAACATGCCCCTTTAACTGATGCCTGGGACCAATAACTGCCACCCTGTGATACATCTCCTTGCTACTGTCACAAATATTAAAGGCGGCAATAATGCTGATAATCTGTCATAACTAAGTTGATTTCTAAATAACTCAGATCCGTCATCCTATATGTGGAAGCAAAATGCAGCTTTACAGCCTGGAGCAATTGCGTTAACTCGCCTCTGTTATTATTGTCAAGTGACTGAGTGAGCCGAAATCTCAGGTTATTGTCTGGCGAGGGTGCTATCCAAAAAAAAAAGACTTTCTATCTAAAATGTGTTTAGTGTTATTAATTATGGTCTGAAGCAGTAATTCTGTTATGATAATGACATAGCCATTGCTCCTGTTTTGAAAGGCCCATCCATTGTTCTGTGTGTATACCAAAATCACTTGTTTTGTTGTCATTAAATATATCCACTTCTAATGCTTTTAACAATTCAAGATTTATATATTATAATTCATATGGTGATATTTTCAATATCACAAGCTGGAAAAGAAATAATACACAAATATTTATATGCAGACTGCCTTTTCAAACTGCCTGAAATGAGCATTTCTAAAATGTTTTGTATGTATTGCACTCTGTTCTCACAATGTAGGTCATGGTCCAAAAGTTAGATATTTTAGCATTTAATGTGCATTCAAAGCTTTTTTTCATTGGTTGTCATGAATACTCTATATACTGTATATATAGATATATAGATAAGACAGACCCATATCTCCTTTTTACTATATTTAAAACCAACAGGCAAAAATGAAATTGAAATTTGTGCATCAGTTTCCTGTATGAGCCAAGCTGACTTCCTGCTCTTGAGACCAGGCATTTTCCCTGCTCATTTTCTTTTTGGGCACTGGTCCCACCACTGTCCCTGTGCATTCTCCTTCCTCTGGAACCTATGACAGAGGACCTGGTCCTGAAAGTGTTACCTCTACCAATAGGAGACCATAAGTAGGACTCGAAGACGTAAACAGAGATAAGAACTCAACTTTAATGGGGAAAAGAAATAGCAAAAAAAAGAAAAAATAATGTAGTGTATACAATTGGGACACATGTCATATTGTGATTGAATGTGATTAAAAATTACCTTTCCTTTTTAATCTGCAGCTCTGTAATTTTCTGAAAATCCAATGCAATACGGCTACTTAAAGGTGTTCTGTACACAGAATGTGTGCAGAACGCTCCCCAGATGTGTCACTTCCTGCTTGTGTGATTGGCCACTGATTTTTCAAAAAGTCTGTCCTAAGTTACAAGTCAGATTTAAGGCATCCCCTGCAACAAAAATTACATTTTTGGCGAGATACTTGTAATAGGAAATCAAGTCGAAAAGGATGCAGGACCATCACGCTATTAGAGCCCTGGTGCACAGATGATTGATAATTATAAAAGTACTCCAATTGGACTAATGTTCCTACACAAACACCTGCAAACACACAGTGATTTCTTAAAAATAACAAAAGGCAGAAATCTGCAACAAAGTTTGGTAAAATCCTGACAATATACATAGATCACCCAGAGGGGAATGTTTTTTTTTTCTCAACAGAAGTGGAGTTACTCTTTAAGTTAAGTGAAATTGTAATGCTATTTATTACCTTTTGTACCTCCACCCCCTCCCTTTAGAATGTAAATGTAAATAGAATGTAATGTCCCCCCTATACATTATAATGCGCTGTGTAAACTGTTGGCGCTATATAAATTGTGAATAATAATAATAATGCTAATATCCTGGAGTTGAGTTTTAAGAGTTCATAAAAATGTGTTCCATTGTGGAGCTTGCTAAAGTACCCTGTCTATAAAGAGTCAACAACTCCAGTCCATTGACCACTGACCATCAATTGTTCCTGTAAACATAAATGCAGCACTAAGGGTAAATGTAATGAAAATATGTATGCTCAGATAAAATTGGTAAGGGTGAAATAATAATTTAGCCATTCTATCATTTTAAAGTGATTATAAAGGATGTTTGTTTTAATTAACAAGCAAGTTATACTTACCTGCTCTGTGCAATGTTTTTTTAACAGAACAGCACCATTCATCCTCTTATGGGGTCCCTCGCTAGCACTCTCCACTCCTCCACCCTGCCAAGGGTCCATCAAAGCAAGCCACTTGCAGAATTCTAACTGCTAGCCTACTAATATATTTTATGGGAGTAAACCCATAAATATACAGAGAAACAAATACATTCCATATAGGTTAGTCTGATTTGATCATCATCCCCATACAATAAATCAATTATCTTGGCAATAATTTATATTTCAGTTAATATAAGAAAATAATTAATTCAGAGCTTGTTCTGTACTAAAATGAATAAGGATTTTTATAAACTCAGGAGCACCTTTTGTATAACTTACTTAGTTATAAAATTAGGGTACAAAAGCATTTTCAATGTACAGTTATACCAGCACAGTTGGTTGTTGTGGTTTTAAATACAGTATGTGCAAGTGTTCTGAAAAATACATAATGTGCTATTCCTTTATTTAGACAGCAGAGGGCACCTGGAATCCATGTACCACTTCAGTATCAAAATCCCAAAAAATGTGTCAGTGTTCAGTTTTTTCCTGAGGTACAATTATTATAAGAGATTGATATAAATTAATAATAAAGGCCGGATTTTCATTCACTTTTCACTTTATTCATTAAGCAGCAATATTACATATGTCATCATTGAGGCATAGCATAATGCAAATATATTTTAAAAACACACAAAAAAGGTGCCCGAAAAAGTAGATAATCTGAGATTTTCTTATCTTTGCTTGAAAATGCGACAGACTGAAAGGCTGCAGAAGTTTGAGTTTTACAAAAAAAAATATCAACGGCGTCCAATATAGTAAAATAAAACTACAAGAGAAGAGTTGCACTCAGTTGATATGAGGTATCAAACATGTTAAAGTGCAGAGTAAAAAAAAAGGACCTGTAGATAGTGTACTATGGATGTGTTTGTCTAACATTTTACAGATATTGCACCCACTGATACAACATCTAGGATACAACTTATAAATGGGCCAAACACCCCTCGGTTTGCTTCACTCTGGAACATTGCAAAAGTTTGGACCTGAACGATGAACCCCATTGAAGTCTATGGGAACCGAACAGGAATTTTGAAGGCTTATATGCAAGTAATTGGCCATAAAAGGGTATGGGAGCCCAGGTACTGCCCTGGGGAAAATGTACCAATGCAAAAATAAAACTTTTTTGCGAAACGGCACTGTGTTGCTTTAACTGTCAATTGCGTGTTGTACCCAAAAAAATCTATGTGCTTTTTTTTTTCTTTACAAAAGTTTATTGGAAGTATAAAAGAGCAGTTACATGGTAAAGTTTAGAAGTAAAAGGAGATCAACATTTAATCAACGGTAATACAAACAGTGCATCTTAAAACAAGGAGTGATACAGCAGCATGAAATAGGTCTCAAACACGCTATATGGACAAGTAATGGCAGAAACAAAAAACAGACAAAATATTACGTGAGATTCCAGTAGGACCATTTAACCTCATAAATGTGGAACCTATCGTGTAGGATGTGAAAAAAAAAATCTGAAATTCTAATCATCTCCATTCTAGCCACCACCTGTGGCCATATTACATTTTTGGATTTCCAATTAAAAGCAATCATCCATTGTATGGAACTACACAAGGAGTGAAATAGTCTAGCGCAGGATATAGGAATTTCAGGTAATGTCAGGTATGTTGGACAACTCCAGAAAGTATGTATGAAAGTACCTAGATCCAGGCAGCCCCGGGAAACAGTTGGGGGATACTGTTGGATAAAATGTATGAATTCTGAAGGGGGTTAGATACCATCTAGAGAAGAGTTTCATCTGGGTTTCTCTAAATGAGATAGCCATATTGCATTTGCGTAAATTATCTGCCATAGAGTGCCAAGTCTTAGGCAAGAGGGAGCAATCAAACTCAGCCTCCCAACTGAGCATCGGCTCCGATTTATCAAGCAGAGCCGAGTCACTGAGAAACTGATATAGTCTAGAAATTATCCCCTTGTCTCTAGATGATAAAATACAAATCCTTTTAAAAAGTGTGTTGGAGGTTTGAGAAGACAGTGAGAAGTAATTTGCATAAAATGATCTGATTAGTGAGTAATATTCATATTCTGAGGATGGGAGATCGAATTCTTCCTGCAGCGCAGAGAATAACGTGAAAGTGGTTATTCGATAAGAGGACCAAATTTTGAGTAGGGGTTCAATGTGTGTGAAGAGAGGGAGGTAGTTAGTTTTGAATAAAAATCTGTGAGAAGATGTGACATGTACACCTAGATATTTAAAGGAATGAGAGCACCATGTAAATGAGAAATAATTTTGTAATAGATTTTGAAAATTTTGGGGAAGATTAATTGGAAGTGCCGCACATGTACTTATGTTTATCCCAAGACCAGAAATATATTGAAAATATTAAGTTCTTTAAGAAAGGTAGGGATAGACGTGAGAGGATCTGTAATAAAAAAAAAAAAGAGCATCATCAGCATATAGACTGATTTTAAAAATGTTCTGGCCCTTAGAATATCCCTTGATATCCATATTGTTCCTAATGGCCTGGGCAAGATAAAACCTGTTTGGTCCGAGTGGACTAGGGGAGAGATGACTTTTGCCAGTCTGTCAGAAAGTAATGTACCAAAAAATGTTAAGTCGTTATTAAAAACGGAGATGTGGCGGAAATTTTGAGGGAGAGAGTGATCTTTGTGGGGTTTGGGAATGAGAGATAGGTTTGCGAGGAGCATCTCTTCAGGGAAATGATTGCCAGCTAGTACATGGTTAAACAGTTTGGTGAGGTTAGGGGCTAAAAGAGATGCAATTTTTTTGTAATAAGATGAGGCGTAGCCACCTGGCCCAGGAGCTGTGGAGGTTTTCAGAGATTTAATGATATGGATAATGTCAGTACAGGGTTCATTAAGAGAGTCAATTTGTTGTGAAGTTGTATATTATCCAACCAAGTTCTAGAGGAGGGGTCTGGTTGGACCTGTGGGCTAGATAAAAGGAGGTAAATATTTCAAGTACTTTCTGAGGGTGTGTGACCAAGTTGACATTGTTGTCTCTGAGTTTATATACATAAGTAGGTTTGTTGTCCTGATTAAGCTTTCTGGCAAACATAGCCGAATGGGAATTACTGTGTAGGAGGAATTTAGCTTTTGAAAACCTAAGATTTTTCAGTATCAGCAGAAAGAATGTGGTCTAAAGCTTGGCGTTTAGTTTGAATCTGTTGGGTAAGTTCTTGAGAGGGGGAATGTTGCAATTTATTGTAGATGTGCTCTAAGTCTTTGGTGAGACTCCTAATATCAGCAAGTCTTGCTCTATTTTTTGATGCAGCTGTGTCCCCGTAGGTGTCCCCGTAGAACTGCTTTGTTCGCAACCCAGAGGGTGGTTGGGGAGGGTTCATTGTTAGTGTTCTCAGAAAAGTAATTTTCTATTTAAGTGGGGAGTCATTAGGGCATCAGTTAGTAGTCGAGTCTGGCATAACAATCGTGGGGATGGGAGTAATAGGTGTATGCTTTCAGACCTACATTGTGAGCTCTCCAGGAGTCTAGAAGTTGTAGCTTGTTTAAGGAGCGGTTAATGGATTTAGAAAAGGCCTTAGAGGAAGTAACTTACTTCTAGGAGGATGGGCAGAGAGGTTAAAGTCACCACCCAATATATAATGGGGGGAGTTAAACCGGTCCAGGACTTCAAAGAAATTTGCAAAAAAAGTTGTTTGGGATTAGTTCGGAGCAAATAAAGATGCCATAGTAATCGCACGATTGTTGATAGTACCTTTAGATATGATAAAACGACCATCCACGTCTTTAAAAATAATTTGAATATCAAAGATAGTGCAGTTGCGTACAAATATGGCCACTCCACAGGTTTTGTTGGTGAAGGTTGATTATATGATTTATCAAAATATTTGGGGTGGCTATCAGATGCAAAATGCATTTCTTGCAGCAATATAATATCTGCACCAAGTCTTTTGTAATGGTGAAACGCTTTTTTGCCTTTATGGGGTGATTTGAAACCCTGGACATTGTGGGAAACAATTGTAAGACCCATTAAAGATTATTGTGGGGGGATTATACTGAGGAAAAAATTCAGACGCATAACTGTGAATATAAGTTGCAGCCAAAGACCCGGACTGACCACTAAATTGAGTTTCAAAGAAAATCTGCTTAACTAGGAATAAGGTCAGTAGCCTATGCGATAGCAAAAAAATACATGCAAACTATATCTTGTAGACAGTATAAAATAACAAAAATGAGCAATTAGTGCATTATTCAGTAGAATATAGACATAGATACCATGACATCCAATTATCATGTAAACCAAGCAACAGGCCATAAGGGCCGCATGAAATAAAAAATTCAAAATGAGAAGTAGAAACATGGGCCTGGATTCACAAAGGATTTACGTCGGCGTATCTCCAGATACGCTGCCGTAATTTCAAATGTGCGCCGTCGCATCTTTGCGCCGATTCACAAAGCGAGATACACCCAAAAACATGGCTTTAGCCGTCGGACATAACTTGCCTACACCGGCGTATCGTGGGCGCATAGTTACGCTGGACGCATTCGGTGTTCCCATTATAAATATGCAAATGAGTAAGATGCGCCGATTCACGAACGTAGATGCGCCCGGCTGCTTCATATACGCGATTTGCGTAAGGCTTACGTCTGGCGTAAAGTTACCCCTGCTATAGCAGGCGCAGCCAATGCAAAGGTATGGGCCAGGGAGTGACGCTGTCAAATTTTACGACGCGTACGCCGTTTACGTAGTACTACGTGAATAGGGCTGTGCGTAAGTTACATTCATGTCGTAGGCATTGCGCCGACGTATCTTAGGGAGTATATGCAACGTGATTCTGAGCATGCGCGCGCATGCCCAGTTCGACCGGCCATTGATTAGCATGGGGTCACGCTTAATTTAAATAGATGACGCCCCCCTCCTTCCTACTTTGAATTAGGCAGGCTTACGCCGGCCAATTTACACTACCCCGTCGCAACTTACAGAGCAAGTGCTTTGTGAATACTGCACTTGCCTCTCTAAGTTACATTGGCGTAGCGTATTTGAGATGCGCTATGCCGCTCAAAAGATACGCCGCCCTACGTGAATCCGGGCCATGGGGACAAGGGGTTACTTGTCACTCGAACTACGGGAGAGGGGCAGAGGACAAATGTGTCCTGAACCTTCCGCCCCGGGCCAGGTGTCACACCACTGGAAAATGGCGTAACAGCTAACCAAAAGAACTGGTGGGGGTCAATACAGCGACAACGGATGCTCCAGGCATACATAAAATAATAGCAATTATAATGCATGGGGTTAGAAACTGTATTGTGGAGATAACATGAGCAGAGACAACGGGTCAAAATAAGACCAACTGATAGAGACATAGAACAAAACAGTGATAGAGTGTCATAGGATTTCTGGAAAAACAGGCCCTTGAGCAGCTCTGATGGAGAGTCAAATTAAGGATCAAGTTTAGCAAAGACTGAGCGAGGGAGGAATTTCATAGACAATGATTGGAAATATCAAGAATTGAGGATTGAGATATAAAACTTATCTCAGGGAAAAAGAGTAGGTGTGGGATATTGAACCAGAGTCTGATACAATCAAGCAGGCGAGAGCAGCAGAGATTGGTGGTGCACAAGTCCAGAAGGCGAGGGCCATGAGGGGTCCAAAACAGAAAAACTCAAAAGAAAAACAGTGCTGGTGGGGATATTAGTTCCACAATGGCATAAGGATAGAGTTATATCGCTTGATTCTGAAAGGAGTGGAACATTCTTCTCTGATCTCTTTTGCTGCGTCAGGATAAAGTGGTAGACCAGATTGGAGAGGGCCTAGGTGTAGTTGGAAATCGGTTGGAGGATCTTGTTCCAGTAGGCCCAATTTCACCAAAAGCTCTTTACCCTCAATTACATTATACATTGTGTAGGTAGTTCCATTATGAGGGATAGATAGCTTAAAGGGGAAGCCCCAGCCGTACTTAATTCTTGCTGTTTGTAGAATGTTGGTGACTTCTTTCATCCTGCGTCTTCTGTCTAAAGTGGCTGGTGAGATATCTGGATATATTTGCAGCCTTTTGCCCTCCAGATTAATATTGGGAGTATTCCTTGAAGCACACATGATGTCTTCTTTAACAAGGAAGTCTTTCATGCACATAATATAATCCCTGGGGGGCTTGTCTGGTGTGGGTTTAGGGCGAAGGGCTCTGTGGATCCTATCGCAGGAAAATGCAGCCAGGGGTTTGTCAGGCAGATGATCATGAAAGATTCTAGAGACCGCAGGCATCAGGTCAGTGATCGTTTCAGAGACCCCGCATATTCTGATGTTATGGTGGCGATTTCTATTATCAAGATCTGTGCCTGCATGAAAGCAAAGTTGTCAGCTAGATTTTTATAATCTTTCCTGAGATCATTGTGCGCCAGGGAGAGTTTATCGTGTTTAGTCTCAAATAGGTCTGTGCAGTTGCCTATGCTGGCAATTTCATAGGATAGGGCTGCTGTGGAGCTGTGCACTTATTTTTCTATTTTGTCCACCAGCTTGTCACATATGACCATGAGACTGGCATCCAAATCCAAATCAGCCTTAGAGAGGGGCATATTGTACTCACTGTTAGCCTGTGATGCCTGTGATGAGAAGTGAGGGCTTCTCTGGTACCGCATGGTGTCCGGTGCTGGCGTTATCTTGGGAGGCCTTGCCATTCCTCTGTCCAACAGAAAGCTGGTTAAGCTATGCTGCGTGCGCTGTTTCCGCGCTTTCTTGGCAGATGGCATGCACGGATTCTTCCCACAGGGGTGCTGGGTGAAATTGCAGTGATTTAAGCTGAATAGCCCTGGGTAGCAAGCCTGGAAGGACTGAGTCTGACGGCAGGCGAGTGCTTCCTCCTTCGCCCCGCACATGTGCCCCCGTATGTGCTTTTTTCCCACAACTAGAGCTTAGTTTTGGTGGTATATGGTTACCCCTGCAGTTTTAATTTTTTGCCCTATAAAAAAAAGACTGACAATTTAAAAAAATATATATATTTTACTTTTTGCGACAATAAATATCCAAAAAAAAGGAAAAAAAATATTTCTTCATCAGTTTAGACCAATATGTATTCTTCTACATATATTTGGTAAGAAAAACGCAATAAACGTATATTGATTGGTTTGCGCAAAATAGGGGATAGATTTATGGCATTTTATTTTTTTTACTAGTACTGGGCGGTGATCAGCAATTTTTAGTGGGACTTCAACATTTTAGCAGACAGATCGGTCACTTTTGACACTTTTTTTGGGACCAGAGACATTTATACAGGGATCAGTGCTATTAAAAAGCACTGATTACTGTATAAATGACACTAGGGGACGATCAAGGGGTTAAATGTGTTCCCTGGGAGGTTTTTCTAACTGTGGGGGTAGTAGACTCACAGGGTGTACAGAGAGATCACTGTTCCTAATGACAAGAACAGATGATCTCTCTCTGCTCCGCTAACATAATGGGGATCTGTTTGTTTACATTGTCTGTGGAGCGATCGCTCTGGCACCACGGTCACTGTATCTATTGAATGAATTGACATACAACTATGGCGATTTGTGCAATAGAGCTGACCTGTCGCAGTATAATGATGACGGCTGGTCAGCAAGTGGTTAAAGTGGAACACAAAAAATGAAAACAATTATTTAACCACTTTAGGACCCGCTCATGTACATATACGTCGGTATTTTAAAGATGGATATCTCGGTAACGGCAACAGCTGCTGCCACAACCGAGGTATCCATCTTTAGCATGAGCGGTCCTGTTTACGATAACGGTGGTCTCCGCGGTGGATTCACCGCGAGATCACCATTATCAGTGGCGGAAGTGGGACCCCCCTCCCGCCACTCTCCCGCGCTCTCTGCCAATTACCGGACGAATTCTAGCCCTAGACCTTCTCTGTAGCTTAAAAAATGCAACCTGTAGAGTGTTTTAAGCGTCGCCTATTGAGATTTTTAAGGGTAAAAGTTTGACCCCATGCCACGAGCAAGCACAATTTTTAAGCGTGATGTGTTGGGTGTCATTTTACCTGGCGTAACATTATCTTTCACAATATATAAAAAAAATTGGGCCAAATTGATTGTTGTCTTATTTTTTTATTCAAAAAAGTGAAAATTTTCCAAAAAAAGTGTGCTTGTAGGACCGCTGCGCAAATACGGTGTGACAAAAAGTATTGCAATGACCGCCATTTTATTCTCTAGGGTGTTGGAAAAAAATATATATAATGTTTGGGGGTTTTAAGTAATTTTCTAGCAAAAAACAATGTTTTAGTCTTGTAAACACCAAATCTGAAAAAAAAACAAGGTCCTTAAGTGGTTAATGAATATAGTGCTGTGTGTCCTCCTTGTCAGCTGTACTGTACTGTGTACAGAACCCGCTGCAGCAAAACGTACATATATAAAGAAAAAAATTACATTTAAATTGATTTTACCTGCAAGCTTTATTTATTTTGTAAACATTGGCTTGGGGAACCAGTCTGTATGAGGCCACAATTTAGTTCACTTGGAACAAGATTAGAGATTTGTTGGATACATTCTGGTTTCTCTTTGGCAGACTTTGGATGGAAATAACAAAGTTTTGCACCACAGTTAGCACGCCTTATGTAAAAAAGCCAAATTAATAATTATAGTACACACAGGCCAACATTAACAATTTATTTTTTAGATAAAGTCTGGTGTCTCTTTAGTAGGCTTTGGATAGAAGTAACAGGTGTGGAAAAATCGGGCTTTGGGTGTTGGTGGAGCCTTTACCCCATAAACTTCTAGAGGTACTCTAGATGAAAGCAAGAATTGGCCTTGCTGTAAAAAAAAAGTTGACGCCCCTGTCAAACAGTTGTGGAAAAATTGGTCTTTGGGTGTTGGCGGTGCGTTTACCACATAATAGTCTAGAGGTAGCCTTGATGAAAGGAAGAATTGGCCTTGCTGTAAAAAAAAAAATATTTGATGCCCCTGTCGAACAGTTGCAGACAAATTGGTCTTTGGGTGTTGGTGGTGCTTTCACCCCATAACCTTCTAGAGGTAGTCTTGATGAAAGCAAGAATTGGTCTTGCTGTAAAAAATGTAAATTTAATGCACTTGTCAAACACTTGGTGTCAGGAAAAGGTCCATCCGCTGGTACTATTGATATTCTGTCTTGCAGTGCTGCATCCCACCAGCAGGGGTCTCCTGGCAGTTCGGAGCTGTCAGGGGAACTTCCCCCTGCTGGTATATCACCTTTGGGATGCAGTACTGACCTCCACCAGCGGATGGACCCTGGCAGTGTGGAACACCTGGCCTTTGCTCCGTTCAGGTGTGACCTGAACCCAATCAGTACACCCACTATAAATACCCGGCGAGTTCAAATAGAACTCGCCCTGGTATCTGTTTACTAACCGGACCCTGAACCTGCTCTGGACCTCTGACCTGATCTGTCCTGACCTGATCCCGATCCCTCTCCTGGACATTTCCTTCCTGCCCCTTCCCTGTCTGCAGCCTCTTTTGATGATTTCTGGTATTTGACCCCGGCTTGGCTCTGGCTTATGATTATTGCATTTCCCCTAAACCTGTATATAGCCCTTGTGTTATTTGTGCACTGTTTTCACTTGTTTTCTCACCTTTGTAAATAAACACCTTTTTTCCACTATATACAGTATTGGTCTCCTCAGTGTAGGCACACAGTCCTGGTCCATCTAGAATCCCTGACAGTATACCAGGGCCATTTGACCAGACGTGCCTGCATAGGGAACCATCCTGTTTTGTTGAAACATGGATTTCAATGAAATTACTTACTTTTCTCTGCTAGCAGAGGAGGATGAGGAGTATTGTCGTCAGGTGTTGGAGGGATGGACAAGGGATCAGCTGATGGAAGCCATCGGATCGGCTCATTCCATGGTGGATCTGGGTTATATGTCTTACAATGATGTTCAGCCATTTATCAAGTTATGTGTTAAACCAGCCCTGTCAGTTATTCCAGCTGGTGGTGATGACTTCTCTCCCCCCTTCAGTCCTGACCAAGTTGAATCCCTGGTATGGTTGATGGAGGATGATCCAGCCTCCTTTGATGAGCACTATTGCTCTTGTTCCCAGCAGAAGTTATCTGACTGCATCAGTTCAGTGCAGTCTTTGATTAAACAAGGTGTGTGTGAACCAGCCTTTGTTCAACCTGTGCTGCAGGCATGGTCAGATCTCCTGCTTCCAGCCAAGCCACTGCATTCCAGCCCCACCATTAACCACTTACCTTCCCAAGGTTCTAGCCGTCCATTGCCAATGACAACCTCAGCTATAGCCCAGTTAGTTCCGCTTCCCACCAAGTATTACTATCCAATCTCTACTAATTGTACCTACCCTGCCTTTAATCCACCTGTCCGTTCCAGTCCTACTATTAACCACCTGCCTTCCCACGGATCCATCTGTCCATCACCAATGGCAACTCCAGCCCAGATAATTCCACATCCCACCAAATATTACTACCCAGTTTCTACTAATTGTACCTACCCTGCCTTTAATCCACCTGTAACTACTCCACAAAAACCTCCTCCAGTCACCATCCCTTTGTCTCTGCCATACTCCAATCCTCCCGCCTACTTATCTCCATCCGCTTCATACATCACTTCTGTTAACAAACCTGTAGTGACTAAGTCCAAAAAGAAACGGAAATATTTCCCAACTCATACCATCGTGCCAGTTACCCAGCCTGTCCCAGTGCCCTCTGTTCAACCTGTCCCGGTGCCATCTGTCCCTGTGCCAGCTGCTCTACCAGTTCCAGTGCCAGCTGCCCAGCTTGTGACATCCGACCAGCCTGCTCCAGTGCCAGCCTGCAACCCTGGTGTTCCTGTGCCAGCCTGCAACCCTGGTGTTCCTGTGCCAGCCTGCAACCCTGGTGTTCCTGTGCCAGCCTGCAACCCTGGTGTTCCTGTGCCAGCCTGCAACCCTGGTGTTCCTGTGCCAGCCTGCCAACCTGACGTTCCTGTGCCAGCCTGCCAACCTGATGTTCCTGTGCCAGCCTGCCAACCTGACGTTCCTGTGCCAGCCTGCCAACCTGACGTTCCTGTGCCAGCCTGCCAACCTGACGTTCCTGTGCCAGCCTGCCAACCTGACGTTCCTGTGCCAGCCTGCCAACCTGACGTTCCTGTGCCAGCCTGCCAACCTGACGTTGCTGTGCCAGCTTGCCAGTCCGATGACTTCCAGTCTGCTGCCCAGCTTGATGACTTCCAGTCCGCTGCCCAGCTTGATGACTTCCAGTCCGCTGCCCAGGTTGATGACTTCCAGTCCGCTGCCCAGCTTGATGACTTCCAGTCCACTGCCCAGCTTGATGACTTCCAGTCCGCTGCCCAGCTTGATGACTTCCAGTCCGCTGCCCAGCTTGATGACTTCCAGTCCGCTGCCCAGCTTGATGACTTCCAGTCCGCTGCCCAGCTTGATGACTTCCAGTCCGCTGCCCAGCTTGATGACTTCCAGTCCGCTGCCCAGCTTGATGACTTCCAGTCCGCTGCCCAGCTTGATGACTTCCAGTCTGCTGCCCAGCTTGATGACTTCCAGTCCGCTGCCCAGCTTGATGACTTCCAGTCCGCTGCCCAGCTTGATGACTTCCAGTCCGCTGCCCAGGTTGATGACTTCCAGTCCGCTGCCCAGCTTGATGACTTCCAGTCCGCTGCCCAGCTTGATGACTTCCAGTCCGCTGCCCCGGTTGATGACTTCCAGTCCGCTGCCCCGGTTGATGACTTCCAGTCCGCTGCCCCGGTTGATGACTTCCAGTCTGCTGCCCCGGTTGATGACTTCCAGTCTGCTGCCCCGGTTGATGACTTCCAGTCTGCTGCCCCGGTTGATGACTTCCAGTCTGCTGCCTCGGTTGATGACTTCCAGTCTGCTGCCCCGGTTGATGACTTCCAGTCTGCTGCCCCGGTTGATGACTTCCAGTCTGCTGCCCTGGTTGATGACTTCCAGTCTGCTGCCCCGGTTGATGACTTCCAGTCTGCTGCCCCGGTTGATGACTTCCAGTCTGCTGCCCCGGTTGATGACTTCCAGTGTGCTGCCCAGGTTGATGACTTTCAGTGTGCTGCCCGGCTTGATGACTTCCAGTGTGCTGCCCGGCTTGATGACCTCCAGTCCGCTGCCCAGCCTGCTGTTCCTGTGCCAGTCTGCCAGCCTCCTGCCCAGCTCGATGACCCAGAGCCTGCTGCCCAGCTCGATGACCCGGAGCCTGCTGCCCAGCTCGAGGACCCGGAGCCTGCTGCCCAGAGCCTGCTGCCCAGCTCGAGGACCCGGAGCCTGCTGCCCAGCTCGAGGACCCGGAGCCTGCTGCCCAGCTCGAGGACCCGGAGCCTGCTGCCCAGCTCGATGACCCGGAGCCTGCTGCCCAGCTCGATGACCCGGAGCCTGCTGCCCAGCTCGATGACCCGGAGCCTGCTGCCCAGCTCGATGACCCGGAGCCTGCTCCTTTGATGAGCACTATTGCTCTTGTTCCCAGCAGAAGTTATCTGACTGCATCAGTTCAGTGCAGTCTTTGATTAAACAAGGTGTGTGTGAACCAGCCTTTGTTCAACCTGTGCTGCAGGCATGGTCAGATCTCCTGCTTCCAGCCAAGCCACTGCATTCCAGCCCCACCATTAACCACTTACCTTCCCAAGGTTCTAGCCGTCCATTGCCAATGACAACCTCAGCTATAGCCCAGTTAGTTCCGCTTCCCACCAAGTATTACTATCCAATCTCTACTAATTGTACCTACCCTGCCTTTAATCCACCTGTCCGTTCCAGTCCTACTATTAACCACCTGCCTTCCCACGGATCCATCTGTCCATCACCAATGGCAACTCCAGCCCAGATAATTCCACATCCCACCAAATATTACTACCCAGTTTCTACTAATTGTACCTACCCTGCCTTTAATCCACCTGTAACTACTCCACAAAAACCTCCTCCAGTCACCATCCCTTTGTCTCTGCCATACTCCAATCCTCCCGCCTACTTATCTCCATCCGCTTCATACATCACTTCTGTTAACAAACCTGTAGTGACTAAGTCCAAAAAGAAACGGAAATATTTCCCAACTCATACCATCGTGCCAGTTACCCAGCCTGTCCCAGTGCCCTCTGTTCAACCTGTCCCGGTGCCATCTGTCCCTGTGCCAGCTGCTCTACCAGTTCCAGTGCCAGCTGCCCAGCTTGTGACATCCGACCAGCCTGCTCCAGTGCCAGCCTGCAACCCTGGTGTTCCTGTGCCAGCCTGCAACCCTGGTGTTCCTGTGCCAGCCTGCAACCCTGGTGTTCCTGTGCCAGCCTGCAACCCTGGTGTTCCTGTGCCAGCCTGCAACCCTGGTGTTCCTGTGCCAGCCTGCCAACCTGACGTTCCTGTGCCAGCCTGCCAACCTGATGTTCCTGTGCCAGCCTGCCAACCTGACGTTCCTGTGCCAGCCTGCCAACCTGACGTTCCTGTGCCAGCCTGCCAACCTGACGTTCCTGTGCCAGCCTGCCAACCTGACGTTCCTGTGCCAGCCTGCCAACCTGACGTTCCTGTGCCAGCCTGCCAACCTGACGTTGCTGTGCCAGCTTGCCAGTCCGATGACTTCCAGTCTGCTGCCCCGGTTGATGACTTCCAGTCCGCTGCCCAGCTTGATGACTTCCAGTCCGCTGCCCAGCTTGATGACTTCCAGTCCGCTGCCCCGGTTGATGACTTCCAGTCCGCTGCCCCGGTTGATGACTTCCAGTCCGCTGCCCCGGTTGATGACTTCCA
This sequence comes from Rana kukunoris, assembly GCA_029574335.1. Lineage (NCBI taxonomy): Eukaryota > Metazoa > Chordata > Amphibia > Anura > Ranidae > Rana > Rana kukunoris. Next base: position 246,812,010 of record CM056059.1, read on the forward strand.
GTCTGCTGCCCCGGTTGATGACTTCCAGTCTGCTGCCCCGGTTGATGACTTCCAGTCTGCTGCCCCGGTTGATGACTTCCAGTCTGCTGCCCCGGTTGATGACTTCCAGTCTGCTGCCTCGGTTGATGACTTCCAGTCTGCTGCCCCGGTTGATGACTTCCAGTCTGCTGCCCCGGTTGATGACTTCCAGTCTGCTGCCCTGGTTGATGACTTCCAGTCTGCTGCCCCGGTTGATGACTTCCAGTCTGCTGCCCCGGTTGATGACTTCCAGTCTGCTGCCCCGGTTGATGACTTCCAGTGTGCTGCCCAGGTTGATGACTTTCAGTGTGCTGCCCGGCTTGATGACTTCCAGTGTGCTGCCCGGCTTGATGACCTCCAGTCCGCTGCCCAGCCTGCTGTTCCTGTGCCAGTCTGCCAGCCTCCTGCCCAGCTCGATGACCCAGAGCCTGCTGCCCAGCTCGATGACCCGGAGCCTGCTGCCCAGCTCGAGGACCCGGAGCCTGCTGCCCAGAGCCTGCTGCCCAGCTCGAGGACCCGGAGCCTGCTGCCCAGCTCGAGGACCCGGAGCCTGCTGCCCAGCTCGAGGACCCGGAGCCTGCTGCCCAGCTCGATGACCCGGAGCCTGCTGCCCAGCTCGATGACCCGGAGCCTGCTGCCCAGCTCGATGACCCGGAGCCTGCTGCCCAGCTCGATGACCCGGAGCCTGCTGCCCAGCTCGATGACCCGGAGCCTGCTGCCCAGCTCGATGACCCGGAGCCTGCTGCCCAGCTCGATGACCCGGAGCCTGCTGCCCAGCTCGATGACCCGGAGCCTGCTGCCCAGCTCGCTGACCCGGAGCCTGCTGCCCAGCTCGCTGACCCGGAGCCTGCTGCCCAGTTCGCTGACCCGGAGCCTGCTGCCCAGTTCGCTGACCCGGTGCCTGCTGCCCAGCTCAACGACCCGGATGTACCCACCTCTCGGCTCAAGCCTCCCATTGCCCAGTTTGTCACTCTGGACTTTCCCCGGCAACGGATAGTTGGAGCGTCCAGAGGCCGCTCCTTTGAGGGGGGGTACTGTCAGGAAAAGGTCCATCCGCTGGTACTATTGATATTCTGTCTTGCAGTGCTGCATCCCACCAGCAGGGGTCTCCTGGCAGTTCGGAGCTGTCAGGGGAACTTCCCCCTGCTGGTATATCACCTTTGGGATGCAGTACTGACCTCCACCAGCGGATGGACCCTGGCAGTGTGGAACACCTGGCCTTTGCTCCGTTCAGGTGTGACCTGAACCCAATCAGTACACCCACTATAAATACCCGGCGAGTTCAAATAGAACTCGCCCTGGTATCTGTTTACTAACCAGACCCTGAACCTGCTCTGGACCTCTGACCTGATCTGTCCTGACCTGATCCCGATCCCGATCCCTCTCCTGGACATTTCCTTCCTGCCCCTTCCCTGTCTGCAGCCTCTTTTGATGATTTCTGGTATTTGACCCCGGCTTGGCTCTGGCTTATGATTATTGCATTTCCCCTAAACCTGTATATAGCCCTTGTGTTATTTGTGCACTGTTTTCACTTGTTTTCTCACCTTTGTAAATAAACACCTTTTTTCCACTATATACAGTATTGGTCTCCTCAGTGTAGGCACACAGTCCTGGTCCATCTAGAATCCCTGACACTTGGGCCAATGAAACCTATACCATAGAAAGTCTTGCAGAGATTTGAAATGCCAATAATACTTAATCAGTGAAGTCAGCATCAGGGGCTTGATAGCTGTTGCTAATCCAGGACTTATCCATTTTGACCAATGTCAGCCGGTTAACAGTCTGTGGACAGACACACTCCTATTTTTCACAAAACCTCCAGCAGCACTGATTGCCCATTCAGAAAGCATGCTGGATCCAGGGCAGCCCAGTAGCTCAACTGTATACTAGGCAAGTCCTGGACAGTAGTCTATTCTCATGACACAGAAACCCAGTGGATTATCTACTGGAAAGCTTCCGTGTCTGTTAGATAATCTTCCACCATTTGATGCAGATGCTGCCGATGGGATGTTGATGCTGACAGCCCTGGGCACCGAGGACTAGATTTTTTTTTAAATGCATCACTAAGGCAGCCCCCATCTGAACTGCTTTTCCAGTAGACTATATCGTACCAGAGCCGGGATAGACATTACATAAATTCATCTATAAGGCGTCAAGATGTTTCATCCTGTGCTCCCTCTGTGAAGGAAGGATGAGTTCCGAGACTTTCCCCTTGCAACAGTGGTCAAGGAGGGTTGCCAACCAATAATGATGCCTATTCTTGATGGCAATTCTTGTGTCCTTTCACAGGCTTTGAAGAATAAGGGAGCCTATGCACTACAAATTTGCAGAAGCATGAGAAGTGGAATCCTCAAGGTCACTGAGGATTACAGTATTTGAAACTGATTTCTCCTAGCCACATACTCCCAAGGTTTATGGGCACTTACCTGTCCTGAAATCCAGCAATGTTAGCACCCCAGCCGATGTTTCCTTCGGCTGTTGGGTGCTGCCACCGCCATTGCCAGTAAGGGAACTGTTGGAAGGCAACATGTTTTATTTCATAATACAAGATGTGTTTGAAATAGTAACTCTGGAGTTTTCTTTCTGGTTGTTTCAACCAGGTGTCTGGAATTTCACTTCCTGGTTGGAAGTTGGAATGTAACCAGTTAACATCAAAGCTTTGTAGCATATTAGAATCTGCATCTGAAAGTTAGCAAGTTTAATAAGGGCTTGGCTTTAGGCCATATTTTTCACTATTTGTGTACATACTTGGCTTAAGCCCACCTGGTGTGGTATGTGTGATTACAGGCTTCAAAGAGAACAAGGGCTAGCTAACACCAAAGATGGCCCATTGCTCATAGACATTATACATGGACAATGCTGCCCCTAGAGGCCAATATAATATATTAAAAGGACTACCTTTTGGCAATATCTTATTGGACAGGAGGCAAGTGGGGGTGGTTATGAGTGGGTGTGAATACATTTGTAAAAAAGGACACACAGAAGAGAAATCATCCCTTTCTTTTTGGATCCTTGCTTTGGCCAGAGCCCAGCCGATGAGACTATGACTAGAGGATTGTGATAAGCAATTTTGATGTTCTGCTGTTTAGAGTTTGATGTTAACATATTCCTATTTTCTTGGGAAATAAATGAAAGATACTGTTTTACTAAGCAGTGTGTTTCACTTTCATAGATAACCTTAAACCATTGTGCTTATCAGAGTCTTAATAGACTAGCTAATTATAGGTATAGACAAGTTAATATATATAGGCAATAGATAGAGTGAATCCATAACCACTTTCAGAAGAATAGTTATATAGTTTATATAGTTGTATATTGTAACGATTACTTCATTTGGCACCCCAGAAGGCGTGCAGAATTTATTTCTACACAGAATCCACAAATCCTAATGTACTTTTGTCTTGAGTCCCTATAAGCTAAAGCAACTAGAACTGAAAGCCTTCTCTACTTTGGACAAAGATTAGTGCTGGTTCGTGAATTCAGAAGCCCTGCTTGAATGGACGTGAAAGTTCTATGAAATATTTCATCAGGGAGCGAACACGCAAAACCTGGTGAGATTTTTGGCTGGTATATGTGTATGTGTTAAAGTTTATTGTATTGTTAATGCAAATTTTTATAGACCTGTATAGCTGGTCAAGTGTGCCAGCTAGGCAAGGCCTGATCATCCTTTGTTAGATGGACAGGATAACCATACATCTTTGAAGAGAAAGTGGGAGAAATATGGATTTTTTTCTTTTATGTTTTTAATAATCTATTTATTTTTACCCATGTGAGAGTAAAATAGCTCTCTGTTGCAATAGAAGTTCAGTGTGGCCTGTGTTCTAACAGAAGAGCATTGATTAAGTGTGTGCTCTGCCTTGTATGGTGTAGAACTACAAGTATTGTGCCTTAGGCTGTGGCGGCAGTGGTGGTGGTGACACAACACTGTAAAAACCTCTCAGATACTCTTTTTGAGCGCAAGAACAGGCCCTGCTGTGAAATATTAGATCAACATTTTTAATTACACACACCTGTTAAACAGGGACAGAAAAATTGGGCCTTAGGCAGTGGTGGTGGTGTCATAACACTGCAACCCCTCACAGAGACTCTAGTTGAGTGCAGGTACAAGCCCTGCTGTGAAATATTACAGCTAAAAATTGTAATTACACACCCCTGTTAAATAGGGGAAGAAAATTGGGCCTTAGGCAGTGGTGGTGGTGCCCTGAACCAAAATTTTTCGTAGAAGCTAGCATCATTAAAATTGAGGAGGAATAAGATTTCTCAGCATAATAGGATAGTCACTCAGCATAGGCAGTCTTCAAGGGATCCCACATCCACATCCATATAAAATTAATCAGTTACATTAGCATCCGGTGTTTGGTAGCTGGTGATCCAAGACTGATTCATTTTTATGAAGGTGAGCCGATCAACAGAGTCTGTGGTCAGGCGCACTCTGTGATTGGTTACAAAGCCTCCAGTAGCACTGAATGTGCGTTCTGAAAGAACGCTGGATGCTGGACAGGCAGTAGATTAATTGCATGTTGTGCAAGCTCTGGCCAATGGTCCATCCTCAACACCCAGTAACCCAGTAGATTTTATGTTAGAAAGGTCTCCAAGTCTGATCTTGCAACTAGGTATTCGTAAATCGTAAATCAGATGCTGGCGATGGTTGCTGGAACTGTTTAGACCTTGGGGCTGCGGACTGAAAAATTGTCTGAAGGCATCAGTCAGACGGCCACCTTCTTCATCGCTTCTTCTGTGACTGACCGAAGCCTCAGCCACACTTTGTCCAGGACCAGGAAATTCTAACCTCCCAGGCTCTGGAAACGCATGGCACAAACCATTCTGCAGGTCCTCCCGAAGATATTTCATCCTCTGCTCCCTCTGCGAAGGCTGGATTCGTTTTGCAACCTTACCCTTGTAACGTGGATCAAGAAGGGTTGCCAGCCAGTAATGATCCCTCTGCTTAATACTCCAAATCCTAGGGTCCTTTCGCAGGCTTTGCAGGATCAGGGAGGCCATGCAGCGTAGGTTTGCTGAGTCATTTGATCCGGAGTCCTCTGGGTCACTGAGGATCACATGACCCGCAGCCACCTCCTCCAAGCCACGTACAACTCCATATGTTTCTGGGGACTGAAAACGATCCCTTTAAGACTGCTGCTAATGCTGAGTGCTAGGCTCCACCCCCATGCTCACACAATCCTCCTCCTCTTCCTGTGTGATTGGTGGGCCTGCAGGAATACTATTTGGGTAAAGGGGGCCTTGAGATCTAAGGAAGTCCTGCTCTTCCTCCCACTGTTCTGCCTTAAGTGCCATGTCCATTATTGCCCGAAGCGTGTACTCCAACAGGAAGACAAGAGGGACAGTATCATTGATGCATGCACTGTCACTGATCACCATCCTTGTGGCCTCCTAAAATGGTGACAGGACAATGCATGCATCCTTGATCAGTAGCCACTGGCGTGGCAAAAAAAGCCAAGCTCCCCGACCCTGTCCATACTCACATAGGTACTCATTGATGGCCCTCTGCTGCTTGTGCAGCCGCTGCAGCATTGCCAACGTTGAGTTCCACCTGGTGGGCATGTTACAAATGAGGCAGTTCTTGGGCAGGTTGCATTCCTTTTGAAGGTCAGCCAGCCGAGCACTGGCTGAGCACTGGCCAAGCACTGGCATTATATGACCGGCGGAAATGACCACAGACTTTCCTAGCCTGCCTCAGGACTTCTTGTAAGCCCGGACACCTGCCAAGAACCGCTGCACCATCAAATTCAGGACATGAGCCAAACAGGAAACATGGGTCAAGTGTCCCTGTCGGAGGGCAGAGAGGAGGTTGGTGCCATTGTCGCATACAACCATTCCTGGTTGAAGCTGGCATGGTGTCAACCACCTCTGAGTCTGCCCCTGAAGTGCTGATAGAATCTATGCCCTAAGCAGACCAACTCAAGCACTGCATGGCATCTTTTTGTGAGTGCTTGCGTAGCCCCTGGAACACCTATGGAGCACCGCTGTTTCCGAGGACAAATCTGCAGAGGAAGAGGCCATAGAGGAAAAAGAAAATGAGGGGGTGGAAGAGAGAGCTGTGGCAGAATCACCACTACTAGCATTTTGGAGGCGTGGTGGCAGAACAAGCTCCAACAATACTGTCCCCTGTCTTGCATCCTTCCCAGCTTCCAGCAGGGTTACCCAGTACGTCGTGAAAAAAAGGTAACGTTCCTGTCCATGCCTGCTGGACCATTAGCCATCGGTCATATGCACCTTACCGCTAACCGCCCTTTCCAACGAGGCCAAGGCATTGCCTTTCACATGCCAGTAGATAGCCGTCAAGATAGTTGTCAACGGACTGTATGGGAGGTCCACATATGTCTGGTCAAGCATGTGGTTCCCAAGCGGCTGCTGTTTTTGCCATGCTTGATACGCTTCAGACATGTTGCAAACAACAAAGGTTGTGATCTTCTGCACACGTCTCAAAAAAGGCCCACTGAGCCTGGATGAGGAGGATGAGAGCGGCTTTGTTATCCACTCCACCAAGTCTTCTGCATGTTGTGGCTCAATAACACAGCCAGCTGCAGCAAAAAAGGACAAGCGTGCCCCACAGCCACAGGCTGAGGTTGCACCCTGTCCATGACCAGCACTGTTGGCTGTAGACACAGAGCTTGCTTGCCCTCTTTTAGTGGCCTGTGAGTGTCTGCCTCTCCTTGGTGGCCTCCCAGACATGCTGCAAAATTTGATAAGCAAAACACTGGCTGAAGTTTACTAGAAAAAGTACACCAGGAATGGCCTGCAGTCAGAAATAGGCTTGGCGAGACTGAATGCAGTGGATATGCAAACCCCCTTAACCTCCCTGGCGGTATGATTCTGTCTGGAATTACGTACCAAAATGGATGAGGAGGATGAGAGCGGCTTTGTTATCCACTCCACCAAGTCTTCTGCATGTTGTGGCTCAATAACACAGCCAGCTGCAGCAAAAAAGGACAAGCGTGCCCCACAGCCACAGGCTGAGGTTGCACCCTGTCCATGACCAGCACTGTTGGCTGTAGACACAGAGCTTGCTTGCCCTCTTTTAGTGGCCTGTGAGTGTCTGCCTCTCCTTGGTGGCCTCCCAGACATGCTGCAAAATTTGATAAGCAAAACACTGGCTGAAGTTTACTAGAAAAAGTACACCAGGAATGGCCTGCAGTCAGAAATAGGCTTGGCGAGACTGAATGCAGTGGATATGCAAACCCCCTTAACCTCCCTGGCGGTATGATTCTGTCTGGAATTACGTACCAAAAGCGGTACAATTATTTTGCATGGAAATTCTGCGTTTTATACTGTAGGCCTGCAATTTTTAGGAATAACTCACTTAAATTTGTCCAAACCAGAGTCTAGTAGACATCCCGGGTATGATAAAGTTTGAAACACAAAATCATAAAATTATAATATAATAAATAACTATAAATAATTATAACAAATAATAATGTAATTATAATAAAAATTATTCACTAATGTAATCAAATCAAAATCACTGAAATTTGCTCAGTTGCAGAATTGTCGCTGTCATTACTTTTATTTTTTTATGACGAATTTCCCCCCCAATCGCTATCGCTCAATTCTGCAAATGATTATAATTTATTATCGCTGTTTTCTAGCTGCTCTAAAATCACTTTTGACATAAAGGGACACTTTTGGTTGCTATGGACAATCTACAGTTTGCAGGCACAAAAAAAATGTTTTTATTATGTAAAAGAACATGTAGGGCACTGGGCAGACCACTAGGGACAAGGGGGGTGTGTACTTTTTACATACAGTACTGTAATCTATAAGATTACAGTATTCTGTATGTAATGTGTTTGTTTACATTTTTGAATTTGCCGCCGGTCTCCGCCCCCGTGCGCCGTTACGTCGCAGGAAACGGAGATCGGCGGCGCGCGGGCACTGTGTGAGCCGAATGGAGGACGCCACTCGCTCATACAGCGGGGATGCATCGCTGGATCCAGGGACAAGGTAAGTACAGTATACCCTGCCTGGATCCAAGGTAAGCCAGCGCGCTGCAGGCTCTGCATTCACCCCGAGCGCGATTCGGGGATATCGATATTTGCCTGAAAAATCCAACCCGAATCGCGCTCGGGGATACTGGCAGGGGGGTTAATAACTAGACCAATTTTCAGCTTTCGGTGCTCTCACATTTTGAATGACAATTACTCAGTCATACAACACTGTACCCAAATGAAATTTTTGGCCTTTTTTCCCACAAATGGAGCTTTCTTTAGGTGGTATTTAATCACCGTTGGGTTTTTTATTTTTTGTGATATAAAAGAAATAAGACTGAAAATTCTGTAAAAAAAAATAAAAAAAATTCGTTGTTTCTGTTATAAAATGTAGCAAATTTGTAATGTTTCTTCATAAATTTTGGCCAAAATGTATACCGCTACTTATCTTTGGTAAAAATAAGTACAAATGTGTGGAAATTATTTGGTCTTTTTGAAAGCGCCCACAATCTATGGTGCCAATATCTGAAAATTCACACCTGAAGTACTGACGGCCTATCTCATTTCTACAGGTAGACTGATAGTTTCAGGAAACAGCTGCTTCACTGAGAATCTCAGCACCTTTATTGATGCCCACCTACGCCCGTTTGTAGTACAAATACCAAGTTATATCTGTGACACTTTACATCTGCTGCAAATAGTGGACGGCCTCTGCATTTCACCTTCGTCAACTTTGGTGGCTATCGACGTTGAGGCGTTGTACACTTCCATTCCACACGACAAAGGACTGGCCTGTATGAGTCATATCTTATCTCAGGGCAGTCGTTTTGAACATAGGACCAACCAATTTCTTCTAAGTGCATTAGAATTTATTTTGCAACACAATCACTTCCTGTTCAATGGCTCCCACTACCTCCAGGTACAGGGCGTCGCGATGGGGACCTCCTGTGCCCCATCGTACGCAAACCGGTACCTGGGGGAGTGGGAGACCATGATCAGGCAGTCTCCTGAATTCCCCCTCTTTATGCAGTTCGTAAAAATATGGCATCGATATATAGACGATATATTCCTGATATGGGAGGGACCTAAAGAGGAGCTTGCGTTCTTCCTTGAACAACTAAATCAAAATCAATTTAATCTTAGATTTACTATGTCATGGAATGAAAGTTCCATTGACTTTCTTGACATTACTATCCACAAAGACCATACAGGTATGTTAAGCAGCAGTCTATATCGCAAACAGACTGCAGGCAATACAATATTGCATGCAAATAGTTTTCATCCAAAAATATTAATTTCGTCTATCCCGTATAGCCAATATCTTAGAATAAAGAGGAATTGCACAGATCATACCAAAATTCAAACAAGAGGCATATCTCCTAAAGGATAGACTGCTTGGTCGTGGTTATTCTCACAGTATCCTAAAAAGGGCTTATAACAGAGCGACTAATAAAAAACGCGAAATTACCTATTATTCAACCCTGCATCCAAGTAGAATAAAAATAATCCAATATCCATTATCACAAGGTTTTCGAACCAGCATGTTGCAATTAAACAGATTGCTAAAAGATACTGGCACCTTTTGACAATGGATCCAACAATTGGACCCTATGTGACAAAAGATCCGTCCTTCACCTTTAGAAGGGCATGTTCCCTCAGAGATCACCTTACCTCCAGTGAATTTAAGATGTCTAAGAAAAGCTGCTCTTGTAAACATCCAGGCTCCTTTACTTCTGGGTGTTGCAAATATTGTCAATTTATGAATACATCCAAAAATCTCCATTTGCCAAATGGTGATGGATATTGCCCCAAACACTATGCTAACTGTAAGACCAATGGAGTGGTGTACCTCTTATTATGTGAATGTTCCTGCTATGTAGGCAAAACAATTCAAGTTTTTTGGAAACGGGCATACAGACATATTCTTTCTATGAAAGCCTGTAACCCTGATCTCCCTCTTGGGAGACATGTAACCAATTTCCATGGTGGAAAGTCCCCCAAGATATCCTTTATTATTTTAGACCGGGTACATACTAGCCCTAGAGATGGGGATACAAATAAATTACTTTTACAGCTCGAACAGAAAAGGATATTTATTTTAAATGCCACTTCTCCCCCAGGGTTGAATGGCAGTATTAATTATTGGAAGGTTTCTCGTCTGGATGCTCAGAATGGGATCCCCCATAATGGTCCTGTGCGATCACAATCAATATTTGGTTCTATATGTTTCATGTTGGAATTTTCATCCTTTATAGTCTGCAGTTTTGCTCCCAAGTTCCAGTTTTGTTGTTTTCATTGTCCCTCCCTCTAATATGATTAAAACCCATAGAGATGCCATACATACCTTCCTCCAAAGCTTAAAACAGGATTCATCTGATGATATATAAACCATACAGACTGTTAACACTGGTATCTGGTATTAGCATGGGATCAACAAGGGGCTATCTATGTAAAAGGGAAAAGATCTCGGGAGGTATAGAGGTGGAGTCTCCATTTTACATTAATTCATTTGACCTAGTGAATACCACATTGAGCCCACCACTAACAGGCAAATTCAAGTGTGGAGGAAGTGTTTGGTAAACATATTGAAGAGCCTGTTTAGGGGTTGGTGGAGAGACCTAGACGTGGAATGAAGGGAGAAGGATGCAAGTTGGGGCTGATCGAGGTCCATGGAATGTGACCCTTCTAGATACGCTCATACACAGGATTACGGGGGAGCCTCAGTAGAACCCTGGTGATAGACTTACCATCAGTTAGGGAACCCGTGCGAACGGGTAGTCCTGGTGGCCCTTGGCCTGTGAAAAAGCCACGATTCTACTATAAAATCCCCCGAGTAGATACCCCGGTGTTGGGGGATCCAAGAAGGAGCCCCTTTCCAGCGCGATCTGGAGTCAATATTCCTCTCACAGGTGGTAAAAACATTATACAGCCTGGGCGTTCACTACATGTACATGTAGTATTGATCAGAACTGGTACAGGGGCCGAGTGCGGGTTTGGAGGTGTGGGGGACCTCTAACCAAATAATAAAAATCCCAGGTCTCGCCCCCAGAGCATAAAAGGAGAGCTGTGCAATTAGCCATCCCACCTAGCAAATTTTGCGCAGGGTAAAAGAAATGTATTCATATTGAAACTGGGGAAGCGAATCAGAGTCAAGACCAGACACAATATGAGCAAGACAACAAGGGGCAATGCCCCGAAAATCCCCAAGGAAAATCCCGCTAATAGTTCAATTAGACAATATATGTTCCAAGAAGGAAGTACCAAAAGCCCTGTTGACGATAAGAAAACTGGGAAATCGGGGACAACAAAAAAAGGGATAGGGGGTGCGAAAAAAAGGATTTTTAATAACAGCTTACCTGTAAAATCCTTTTCTTGAAGTACATCACGGGACACAGAGCGCATAGCCATTACATATGGGTTATATGGGTACCTTCAGGTGTGGACACTGGTGTAATCAACTTCACAGGAAGTTCCTCCCTATATAACCCCCTCCCACTGAGAGTGCTTTAGTTTTGTAGCAAGCAATTTCTCCGAGGTTACACAATGTTCCCCAAAAGAGGGGTGGGAGCTCTGTGTCCCGTGATGTACTTCAAGAAAAGGATTTTACAGGTAAGCTGTTATTAAAAATCCTTTTTTCTTTATCGTACATCACGGGACACAGAGCGCATAGCCATTACATATGGGATGTCTCAAAGCAATGCTCCATGAAGGGAGGGAGACCGTAAGGCCAAAAAATAGCCAAAATATATCAGGAGGTAAAAATAGCTCCACCAACAGAAAAAAAGGGGGCGTGAACCGGGCCAGAGGATTCTATACTGCTGCCCGTAGGACCGCCTGCCCAAATGCTGCGTCCGTAGCCTTTGCGACGTCCAACTTATACAATTTAGTAAACGTATGTACGGAAGACCAGGTTGCCGCTTTGCAAACCTGTGCCATAGAGATCTGATGGTGTGCCGCCCAAGAGGCACTCATGGCCCTCGTAGAATGGGCTTTAACTGATAAGGGAGGTGGAACGCGCTTCAGACCATAGGCCTGAAAAATCAGCTGCTTAATCCACCTAGCCAAGGAAGACTTGGCAGCCGGCTGACCCTTCTTGGGGCCATCCGGGAGAACGAAAAGCACATCTGTTTTCCGAATCTTTTCTGTAGCCTTGAGATAAACCCTCATGGCTCGGACCACGTCCAAAGTATGAAGCAGTCTTTCCTCTCTGGACTGGGGAGTAGGAAAGAAAGATGGTAGGACTAGGTCCTGATTCAAGTGAAAACTGGATATGACCTTAGGAAGGAAAGAAGGCCGAGGCCGCAGAACCACTCTGTCCTTATGCAGAATCAGGTACGGTTCCCTGCAAGACAAGGCTGCCAGCTCGGAGACCCTTCTGGCCGAAGCCATAGCCACCAAGAAAACCAGCTTTCGGGTTAGCAGCACAAGAGGGATTTCTGTCAGAGGTTCAAACGGCTGCTTTTGTAAAGCTGACAAGACCAGATTTAAATTCCAGGGGCAGAGGGGAGCTCTAATAGGGGGATTTACATGCAAGACCCCCTGCAAGAAGGTTTTCACAAGCGAATGCGTGGCCAAAGGCCTTTGAAACCATATCGATAAGGCAGACACCTGCCCCTTTAGAGTACTAAGAGCCAACCCCTTGTCAACGCCAACCTGGAGGAATCGCAAGATCCTGTCAATAAAAAATTTGCGAGGATGCCCTCCTTGAGACTCGCACCACTCCACATAGGTCCTCCAGACTCTGTAATAGATATTTCTAGAGACTGGCTTTCTAGCCTGAATTAACGTAGATATGACTTGGGCTGAGAGGCCTCTGCCCTTAAGAATTAGGGATTCAGCCGCCAAGCCATCAAATTTAGCTGCTGTGAAGCAGGGTGGTAAATCGGGCCCTGAGACAGCAGATCTGGGCGCAGGGGGAGTGGCCACGGTGCCCCTACTGACATCCTCACGATGAGTGCGTACCAAGCCCTTCTGGGCCAGGCTGGGGCCACCAGGATCACCGGCCTGCGCTCCACCCTGATCTTTCGTAGAAGGCGGGGAATTATCTGTAGTGGAGGGAACGCATACAGGAGAGAAAACTGGTGCCAGGGGCAAACCAATGCATCGGTCCCGTAGGCCGAGGGGTCCCTGGCTCGGGATACGAATTTGTCCAATTTCCTGTTGAATCTTGTTGCCATGATGTCCACATCGGGAACTCCGAATCTTTGGCAAATCTCTTGGAATACCTGGGGGTGAAGAGACCACTCTCCCGGGAGTAACTGTTGACGACTCAAAAAATCTGCTTGAGAATTGTCTATCCCTGGGATGAACACTGCTGAGATGCAGGGTACATGGGCTTCGGCCCATGAAAAAATCAGGTTTACTTCCCTTTGAGCCGCTAGGCTCCTTGTGCCCCCCTGGTGGTTTATATATGCCACCGCCGTGGCATTGTCGGACTGTATCCTTACTGGCAGACCCTGCAGGGGGAGAGTCCAGGCGACCAGAGCCAACCGAGCAGCTCTGATCTCTAGGACATTGATGGGAAGCAGACTTTCTGCCTCTGACCACTGTCCCTGCTGGGTCCGTTTTCCTAAGATTGCCCCCCAACCTGTTAGGCTGGCATCTGTGGTTACTATTTCCCACGTGATGGGGCAAAAGGTTTTCCCTTTTGACAATTTTTGAGGGATCAGCCACCAGTACAGGCTGCGCTTGACCCCTGGGGAAAGAACTAATGGACGGTCTAATGCCTGTATGGACTTGTTCCAAGCAGAGAGAATAGCTGCCTGAAGAACTCTGGTATGGATCTGGGCATAGGGCGCTGCTTCGAAGGCGGCCACCATCTTTCCCAGCAGTCGCATGCATAGGCGAATAGTCGGCTTCTTTTTGCCTAAGACTATTTGAATCGTTTGAATCAACGACCTGATCTTCCCTTGAGGTAAAAATACCCTCTGGCATTCTGTATCTAACCGAAAGCCTAGATATTCCAACTGCCTTGTGGGTTGTAACCTTGATTTTTCTTGGTTCACAATCCACCCGAATTCTTCTAGATGCCGCACTGTGCGGACTACTGCATGATTGAGGTTGGAAGCTGATCTGTCGATAACCAGGAGATCGTCCAGGTACGCCAGGACCAAGATGCCTTCTGTCCTTAGGACGGCTAGCACCGGGGCTAACACCTTTGTGAATACCCGCGGAGCTGTTGCCAACCCGAAAGGGAGGGCTACGAACTGGAAATGACTTTGATTTATCGTAAAACGAAGAAACTTGTGGTGTGCTGGGAAAATCGGCACATGCAGATATGCATCCTTTATGTCTATAGATGCTAGAAAGTCGCCCTGATGCAGGCTGGCTGTCACTGAACGTATGGAGTCCATACGAAAGGTCTGAATCTTTAGAAAGCGATTTAGGCGTTTGAGGTCTAATATAGGCCTGACGTCGCCATTGGGTTTTGGTACAACAAAAAGGTTGGAGTAGAATCCCCGACCCCATTCTTGGGTTGGTACTTCTACAATTACTCCTTGGAGCAATAGGCGATCCAACGCCTTTACGAGAGAGGCCCTTCTTAATGGGTCGCTTGGAAGACTTGACCCCTGAAAATGAGGAGGGGGGATTTCTCGAAACTCTAGTTTGTATCCCGTGGCTACCACGGACCGAACCCACGAGTCGGAAATTCTGGCCTTCCAGACTTCGGAGAAAAACCGAAGTCTTCCCCCCACCCGAGAGAGTGGGGGCGCCCCTTCATGAATCTGATTTGATGACTGGTTTAGCCGGCTTGCGAGACCAGGGTCTCTTGTTTGCCGCGGCTTGACCCTGTGGGCGGCTATTAACCGCTGGACGCCCGGGAGGCCGTCGATACTGACGAGAAGTCGAAGGGGCTGAGCCTACAATGGCCTGTCGTTTAAACGTGGGCCCACGCGGTCTTTTCTTGACCGGTAAGGAAGTACTTTTTCCACTTGATATGGTGTGGATATATTTATCTAGGTCTTCCCCGAATAGTCTTCCCCCATGAAAGGGAAACCCTGCTAAAAGCTTTTTGCAGGGTGCCTCTGCTGACCAGTTCTTTAGCCACAAAAGACGACGCATGTGAACCATCAGTAGAGATGAACGGGATGCCTGTTGGATGGAGTCCTTAATAGCATCTACTGCAAAGCAGAGAGCCCTAGGGAATTCTGCTAATTCATGAGTATGCTGAGCCGGCATGTCCCTTAATATATGTTTTGCCTGATCCTTCAAGGCCTGACAAACACCAATGGCTGCTACTGCTGGCTGAACCATGGCACCTACTGAGGTAAAAGCGGCTTTCAGTAGGGTCTCGAATTTCTTGTCGACCGGATCCTTGAACATCTGGACATTTTCAACCGGACAGGTCAGGGATTTATTCACGCAGGAAATGGCCGCGTCCACTGTAGGGAGTGCCCATTTCTTTAAATATTCCTCTTCCATAGGGTAGAGAATAGAGAATCTTTTAGGAGGGACAAAGATTCTATCAGGTCGAGCCCAATCCTGGTAAATCACGTTCCGCAGAAGGGGGTGCATTGGAAAAGACGCACAAGTTAATGGAGCCTTTAAAGAACCCAATGAGGATACCTCCGGGGCTACTAGTTCTGGCACTGGAAGTTTAAAGGCAGTGCGAACCATATCTGTCAAAGACTGGATCCACAGGCTCTCCGCTTGAGAGGCCGAGAAATATTTATCTATAGTGGAATCTTCCCTGTCTGAACCGTCGGGACTTGGGTCTGCCTGATCCCCTTGTGGGTCCCGTTCCTCTGAAGAGGAGACCTCCGCATCTGAAAACCCCACACTGGGTGAGGGGGATCTAGCCCGCTTGCTACTTGGCCAAGGACGGGCAAACAACGCAGTTAACTTTTTCTCTAGCCCACTCATGGTGGCTGTTAGCATTTCTTCCGTCACGAAAACAGGAATGGGTGGATCGGGGGCCGCCTCTGCCCCCAGCACCCCCAATGGCTCTTGTACTATGCCACTCGGTGTTCTAACTGGCGAGGGTGGGGCCGTTGAAGCCTGGCCCAAATCCTCTGACCCCGATGGAGACCCCTTTTGCTTCTTGGCACCTTTAGCAGCCTTGGCTGGTCCAGATCCCTTTGGAGTCATTGTACAACCTTGAGTCACCCCTATAGCCAACACCTGACTGTTGCAGCTAGGAGTAACCAATATGAGGACAGGTATGAGGAAAATGAAAAAAACTAGTTTTTTTTTTTTTTTTACCCGCCTGGGAGGTGGCAATACTGAGGAAACCTGTGAGTATTGACACACCAATGCCCGTTATCCGGAGTCCAAGGTAAACTCAGATACTGCTGGATCTAAGGCTGAGTCCCTTTAAGCAAAGAAACTTCCTTTTTTTTTTTTTTTTCTGGTCAATAGTGGACCTAAGACCTAGACCTGAAGATCCACCAAACCGCCACTAGGTGTCCCTGTGTGGCCAAAAGACCCAGCTGCACGCTCTGTATCCTTTCTTCCTCTGCCTCCAGGAGGGAAAGACCAGCCAGAGAAAAAGTTTTCTCTTTAAACAGACCCTGACGCTGCTGGCCCGCCCCCCCGACGCACGCCGAGGCTATAAAAGGCGGCGTGCACGCGCGCGCACGCGCACACGCGCGCGCACCCCCCCCACGCTGAAACCACATGGAGGAAGCAGAGCAGAGGAACAACATGGACCAGCGCTAGGTAGCACCAACAGACACCAGGTAAGCACTAATCTTATTGTAGTGCACACACAGAGAGGAAGCTGTCCCCATGGGCTTCCTAAGAAACAGGAGTTTTTACCAGCAATTTCCTCTTTTAAAACATGTGGGGTTGCAGTATCAATGCTAACAGGCAGACCTGGGGTGAGTAGCAAATATATATCTTACACAAGTATACATATATCTACATGTTATCTGGGTAAACATTAGTATCCCATCCTGCCCACACAGACATAGTGGAGATAGTGGCTGATGCACAAGCATACTGTTAGCCAACCGAGAACCCCCAGGGGGATACCTACTGTCGAACCAAGTCCCGCAGGTTCCCTCTTACCTGCTCCACGCCGCAGGGTATTGCAAATTGCAAGAGGCCCAATCTTCCCCCATCTCCGTGGGTATTGTCTCGGACCTTCAGGGACCGGGGTCCTGTGTTTAAGGAACCCACACCCCTGGACCTATATAGCATCCTGGCATCAGTAGCGTTTAGTCCTGGAAGAGACCAAGGCACTGGAGCCCAGAATCCAGCCCTCCAAGGAGAGGCATTATAGGCAACACCCCACGCAGGCAGGGCCCGGGTACCGTACACCTTGGCTTTGAAGCACTTCGGACGGATCCGGCTAGCTATCCTGGGTCCCGAGACCTCCGAGGGACAGCTAGACGTGACCAACACCTAAGACACTGGCGAAAAAACTAAAGCACTCTCAGTGGGAGGGGGTTATATAGGGAGGAACTTCCTGTGAAGTTGATTACACCAGTGTCCACACCTGAAGGTACCCATATAACCCATATGTAATGGCTATGCGCTCTGTGTCCCGTGATGTACGATAAAGAAAGTACAGATGTGTCTACAGATGGGGACCAGGATTCAAGTCATGTTGAAGATCCGAGAGTGGTCTCACACATACCTACTATGGTGGAACTAGATGGAATGTTTAGGAGATTGGAGAATGCCATAAAGGAGCAAATCGATGGCCTGAGAGCCGATATTAACCACATTCTTTCCCGGGTAGAGGAGATTGAAAAGAAAATTGAAAAACAAGACTCGGAAATAGACCAAATGAAAAATCAATACTCTATCATGAAGTTGAATCAAAGGAACTTGCAATATCGCCTGGAGGACCAGGAAAACCGTAATAGAAGACAAAATATTAGGATCCGATCTATTAAGGAAGAAAAGGGGGAAGACTTAAGACTCATCTTGAATAATCTGTTCTCTCCTCTTCTCGAAAACAATGGAGGGAAACCTCTCAAAATAGAGCGGGTTCACCGCTTAGGTAGATTTAGGGACAACGTGAGCGAAAGGCCAAGGGACATTATAGTCAGATTCAGGCACTATGAGGACAAGGATGAGATCTGGACAAAACTGAGGAGAAAGCCACCTTTGAGTTATGGGGCACAGAGTTACAAATCTTCCCCGACTTGGCCTGGGAAACTCTAGCTAGGAGGAGGCTTTTTAAACCCCTTCTTGAGCAGCTGAGGATACATAACATAAATTACCAATGGGGTTTTCCAGCACGCCTGCACGCTCAGAAAGATGGGATTTCTGCAAAATTAGTATTCCCAGAAGACCTTCTAGGCTTTTGTAGTAAATTAGATATGCAAGGGGTGGAAATCCCTGGATGGGTAGAATGAGGACAGGGAGATAGCGTGATGCTCTGAGGAATTATGGAGAGGGGGGTGGAGGGGAAGGAAAGAAGACCAAGAGTCCCCCAGGAGGAAGGTCGCAGCCCTACCTTGATAAGATCTAGGCCCGATGGCAGGGGTGGGGATGCGGGATAGCAACACCTCACAAAAGGAGAATCGGTGGGAAATGGGGCACGATGACCCCCACGGTTCAGAGGCATATCTTAGGCCGGGAAGGGGGGGAGGGAGGGGGGGAGGTGGGGGTTGGTAGGCAGGGTAAGGGGGGAGGGGGAGGTAGAGGGAAAGTGGCTCCCAGCGATTCCTTAGGAAAATTTAAGCTTGGAAGAATGAAATGGCTGAACTGAAGTTTTTATCATACAACGTAAAAGGCCTGAACTCCAAGAGTAAAAGACTTCAGATTCTGGAGGAAATCAAACAATATAAGGCAGACGTGGTTTCAATCCAGGAATCCCACCTAACTTTGAATTCTAATGTAAAATTGCACTCTCCAACCTACCCAACCTGGTACTATGGAGATGCCATTTCAAATCGCGCCAGAGGAGTGGCCATTGGTTTCGCCAAGGGAGTGGATTTTACTCTCGGGGCAAGGTTGACCGACCCCGAGGGCAGATACCTATTCCTGAGAGGAAAAATTGGCAATACTGAGTATACTCTCGTTAACATATATGCGCCGAATGCTCATCCCATAAAATATCTAGGTAGAATCCTGGATAATCTAAAAACGTTTGCGGAAGGGTATACGATATTAATGGGGAATTTAAACTTTGTCATGAATCCGAAAGAAGACAGCACTTCCGTGGGGAGGGAGAAGACCAGTATACAGCTACAAAAAATCAAACGAAAAATGAAGGAATGCCTGGTGGTGGATGCATGGCGGGCCTTGCACCCCAATACAAAGGGTTTTACGTTTTTCTACCCCCCTCACGGAACATACTCCAGAATCGATTACGCGTTAGTGGACCATAGGTTACTAGATTCGGTCATCGATACAGAAATAGGCATAATGACCATTTCAGACCATGCCCCGATAACCATAAAAATAAAGACAGCGCATTTAAACAACAAGCAGGCAGCCTGGCGTCTCAATGATTATTTGATTCGAGACGAGGCAGGAGCAGGGAAGGTAGAGGATGAACGTAAACAATTTTTTGCACTTAACGATACAGGAGAAATTTCTGAAGCAACGCTTTGGGAGACGCACAAGGCATACATTAGAGGGATTTTAATATCAGAAGGGGCACGAAGGAAAATGGAGAGAAACAGGAAGCGGGAATCCTTAGTAAAGGAAATAGTATACTTAGAATAAAACCATAAAGAACAGGGACAAAAAGAGACATATCTTAACCTAACAATAAAGAGGAATGAACTAAAAGAGATCATTATAATAATAATATCTCTAGAGAGATGTACAGTGCAGAAAATAAGTATTTGAACACCCTGCTATTTTGCAAGTTCTCCCACTTGGAAAACATGGAGGGGTCTGAAATTGTCATCGTAGGTGCATGTCCACTGTAAGAGACATAATCAAACAAAAAAATTCCAGAAATCACAATGTATGATTTTTTTAACTATTTATTTGTATGATACAGCTGCAAATAAGTATTTGAACACCTGAGAAAATCAATGTTAATATTTGGTACAGTAGCCTTTGTTTGCAATTACAGAGGTCAAACGTTTCTTGTAGTTTTTCACCAGGTTTGCACACACTGGAGGAGGGATTTTGGCCCACTCCTCCACACAGATCTTCTCTAGATCAGTCAGGTTTCTGGGCTGTCGCTGAGAAACACAGAGTTTGAGCTCCCTCCAAAGATTCTCTATTGGGTTTAGGTCTGGAGACTGGCTAGGCCACGCCAGAACCTTGATATGCTTCTTACAGAGCCACTCCTTGGTTATCCTGGCTGTGTGCTTCGGGTCATTGTCATGTTGGAAGACCCAGCCTTGACCCATCTTCAAAGCTCTAACTGAGGGAAGGAGGTTGTTGCCCAAAATCTCGCAATACATGGCCCCGGTCATCCTCTCCTTAATACAGTGCAGTCACCCTGTCCCATGTGCAGAAAAAAAAAACCAAAGCATGATGCTACCACCCCCATGCTTCACAGTAGGGATGGTGTTCTTGGGATGGTACTCATCATTCTTCTTCCTCCAAACACGGTTAGTGGAATTATGACCAAAAAGTTCTATTTTGGTCTCATCCGACCACATGACTTTCTCCCATGACTCCTCTGGATCATCCAAATGGTCATTGGCAAACTTAAGACGGGCCTTGACATGTGCTGGTTTAAGCAGGGGAACCTTTCCGTGCCATGCATCATTTCAAACCATGACGTCTTAGTGTATTACCAACAGTAACCTTGGAAACGGTGGTCCCAGCTCTTTTCAGGTCATTGACCAGCTCCTCCTGTGTAGTCCTGGGCTGATTTCTCACCTTTCTTAGGATCATTGAGACCCCACGAGGTGAGATTTTGCATGGAGCCCCAGTCTGAGGGAGATTGACAGTCATGTTTAGCTTCTTCCATTTTCTAATGATTGCTCCAACAGTGGACCTTTTTTCACCAAGTTGCTTGGCAATTTCCCCGTAGCCCTTTCCAGCCTTGTGGAGGTGTACAATTTTGTCTCTAGTGTCTTTGGACAGCTCTTTGGTCTTGGCCATGTTAGTAGTTGGATTCTTAGGCCGCGTACACACGAGGGGATATGTCCGCTGAAAACGGTCCGATGGACCGTTTCAGCAGACATCTCCGCTCGTGTGTATGGGGTAGCGGACAGATTTCTCCACCCGACAGATTTCAAAGCATGCTTTGAAATCTATCCGGTGGGAATCTGTCCGCCCGACATGTCTGCTGGTTAGTACACTTACCAGCAGACATGTCGGCCCCCACCGCCGCCGCGCCGCTGCCGAATGGATTCGGCGCATGCGCGGAAGTGTTTTACTTCCTGGTGCGGTGACGTGGCGGTGGCGCGGCGGCGTCAACGTCACCGCCGCGTCACCACTACGTCACCGCGCCGTCCGGCGGCGGGGAATTTGATCCGATGGTGTGTACACGCCATCGGATCAAACTCCCGATCGGACATATCCGATGGAAATGGTCCGCGGACCGTTTTCATCGGATATATCCGATCGTGTGTACGCCGCCTTACTGATTGTATGGGGTGGACAGGTGTCTTTATGCAGCTAATGACCTCAAACATGTGCATCTAATTTAGGATAATATATGGAGTGGAGGTGGACATTTTAAAGGCAGACTAACAGGTCTTTGAGGGTCAGAATTCTAGCTGATAGACAGGTGTTCAAATACTTCTTTGCAGCTGTATCATACAAATAAATAGTTAAAAAAATCATACATTGTGATTTCTGGATTTTTTTTTTTTATTATGTCTCTCACAGTGGACATGCACCTACGATGACAATTTCAGACCCCTCCATGATTTCCAAGTGGGAGAACTTGCAAAATAGCAGGGTGTTCAAATACTTATTTTCTGCACTGTATATATGGGGAAACAAATCCAGTAAACACTTGGCAAAAATGGCACATAAAAAGAAGACTAGGAACTATATTGAAAAAATCAAAACGCAAAATGGGGATCTGGTGTATGCAGCCGTCGATATTGCTGATGCTTTCAAAAATTACTATCAAGTACTGTATAATATCAAACAACCGGAGGGACAAGCTGGAGAAAGGGAGGCTAGGACTCGGGCTTACCTGGAGAGGGCAGGACTACCAAAGGTAGACGAGGGTGAAAGCTCAAATATGGATAGCCCCATAACAGAAGGGGAAATAAAGAAAGCCCTGGAAAACATGGAGGGTGGGAAAAACTTAGCCTAGAAGCCTCAGCAGCGGTGATTGCAATCATTTTAAAAGAAGGGAAGGATAGCTCCCTCTGCTCTGGTTACAGACCCATATCTCTATTAAATATAGATACAAAGCTTTTCGCAAAAGTCTTGGCAGAACGGCTAAAAAGAGGGATGCAGAGCTTCACTCTTGAGAAGAGGAGAATAAGGGGGATATGATCAACATGTACAAATATACCAGAGGTCCATATAGTGAACTTGGTGTTGAGTTATTCACTTTAAGGTCAACGCTGAGGATAAGGGGGTACTCTTTACGTCTGGAGGAAAAGAGATTTCACCTCCAAATACGGAAAGGTTTCTTCACAGTAAGAGCTGTGAAAATGTGGAACAGACTCCCTCCAGAAGTGGTTCTGGCCAGCTCAGTAGGTTGCTTTAAGAAGGGCCTGGATTCTTTCCTAAATACACATAATATAACTAGTACTAAGTTCTGTAGGTAAAGTTGATCCAGGGTAAATCCGATTGCCTCTCGGGGGATCAGGATAGAATTTTTTCCCCTCCAGTAGCAAATTGGATCATGCTCTGCTGGGGTTTTTTGCCTTCCTCTGGATCAACTGTGGGTATGGATTTGGGTGTATGGGATGTACTGTGTTTTATTTTGTTTGTTAATTTTTTTTTTAATGGTTAAATTGGATGGACTTGTGTCTTTTTTCAACCTGACTAACTATGTAACTATGTAAGAGCTTGACCCATCCAGACCAGGTGGGATTTGTGACCGGAAGAGAGGGAAAAGATAACGCGATCAGAGCCCTACTCTTGATGCAGGGGATCGAAAGGGAGGGGGTCCCCAGTCTATTTCTGTCAATCGATGCTGAAAAAGCTTTCGACAGGGTAGACTGGGGACTCATGTTGCAGACACTAGCTACACTAGGAATAGGCAATAGGTTCATAAAATGGATTAAAACATTGTACCACCAACCTACAGCAAGAATTAAGATCAACGGCACCCTGTCGGATCCATTCAAGATGAACAATGGGATAAGACAGGGATGTCCCCTGTCTCCCCTTCTTTTCATCCTCTCCCTTGAACCCTTACTGGCTGTCATTCGTAAAGACCCCGACATTAAAGGGATTCGGGTCGACGATGAAGAGCACAAATTATCAGCTTTTGCAGATGACGTTTTGTTCTACATCGCAGACCCGGCGAAGACCATCCCTAAGATATTATATACTTTGCAACAATATGGGGCCATCTCTAATTTTAAGGTCAACGTAGCCAAATCTGAAATATTAAACATAAATTTAAATAAAACAGAAGTGGGGTTGGTCAAAGAGACGTGTGCCTTTCCTTGGAGAAAGGAGTTAAACTACTTGGGCCAGATTCAGGTAGATTCAGGCGAATCTTTATTTTGGAGTAACGTTTCTCATTTACGTTACTCCGCCGAAACTTTAGGAGCAAGTACTGTATTCACAAAGCACTTGCTCCTAAAGTTGCGGCGGCGTAGCGAAAATGAGCCGGCGGAATTCAAATTGGGCGGGTAGGGGGCGTGTATTATTTAAACTAGGCGCGATCCCGCGGCGAACGTACTGCGCATGCGTCGACTGTCAGTGCGCATGCTCCAAATTCTGTTAGTGAATGTCAATGACGTCAATCCCCATTCACGGACGTTTTACGCAAACGACGCAAAAAATGTTAAATTTTAGGCGATGACGACGGCCATACTTAACATAGGATACTCCACTAGGGGGCTGGTTTTTCTTTACGCCGCGTATCTCTTACGGAAACATCGGAAAGTCACTGCGTCGGGCCCGAATACGATCGTGAATTGCCGATTCTCGCTGATTAACATATTCTCGGCGTTAATCAGCGGGAACGCCCCGAGCGCCATTTTTAAAATTGCAGTTCCGATACGACGGCGAAATACAATTACGCCGCTCGTATAGGAACTCCAACCCAGCGTTTCTTGTTTTCTGCTTACTGAAAACAGAAACGCCGGCTCAAAGTGAGAGTTAGGCTGGAGTATCACTGATACTCCAGCCTAACTCTACCTGAATCTGGCCCCTTGGGTATAAAACTAGCAAACACGTATAAGAAGATTTATATGATCAACTATATTCCCCTATTAAACGACATAAAAAATGAATTAAAAAAATAACAAACAAACCCATCTCATGGATGGGGCGAATTAACATATTAAAGATGATTTTTGTCCCTAAAATACTATATAAATTCCACCTACTTCCATCGCGTTCCCCCCCCAGTATTTAAACACTTTGAACTCGGTACTGATAAAATATGTATGGAAAAACAAAAAGCATAGAATATCCCTGTCAACCTTGAAACAAGATAAAAAGGATGGTGGTCTGGCTGTTCCCGATATTAAAAGTTATTATAAGGCGGCAGTTCTCTCCAGGGCGGTGGAATGGGTCAGAGATATGCAAGGGAAAAGATGGGTACAAGTTGAAAAATCACAAGATATAATTCAATTAAGTAAAATTTTATGGATACCTGCACAATATAGAGCACTGAAGCACAACATATATGATTTGAAAAAAAGTACGTTGAAAATATGGGATCGGGTACAGACACTCCTTAACCACTTGCTTACTGGGCACATATACCCCCTTCCTGCCCAGGCGAAATTTCAGCTCTCAGCACTGCGTCACTTTAAATTAAAATTGCGCGTGCCTTACAAACAAAATTGACGTCCTTTTTTTCCCCACAAATAGAGCTTTCTTTTGGTGGTATTTGATCGCCTCTGCGTTTTTTTTTTTTTTTTTTGCGCTATAAACAAAAAAGAGCGACAATTTTGAAAAAAAACACAGAATATTTTTTACTTTTTGCTATAATAAAAATCCAATTTTTAAAAAAAAATATATATTTTTTTCTCAGTTTAGGCCGATATGTATTCTACATATTTTTGGTAAAAAAAACAATCGCAATAAGCGTATAGTAATTGGTTTGCGCAAAGGTTATAGTGGCTAGGAAATAAGGGATAGAATTCTGACAATTTTTTTTTTTACTAGTAATACGGCGATCTGCGAATTTTGTCAGGACTGCGATATTGCGACGGACACATCGGACACTTTTGACACATTTTTGGGACCATTCACATTTATACAGCGATCAGTGCTTTAAAAACGCACTAATTACTGTATAAATGTGACTGGCAGTGAAGGGGTTAACACTAGGGGGTGAGGAAGGGGTTAAATGTGAGTCCTGGGTGTGTTCTAACTGTGTGGGGGGAGGGGGGTGACTGGGGGAGGTGACCGATGCTGTCTCCCTATGTACAAGAGAAACAGCATCTGTCTCCTCTCACTGACAGGACGTGGAGCTCTGTGTTTACACACAGAGCTCCACGTCCCTGCTCTAAAAGTGCCGATCAGCGGGTACCTGGCGGACATCGCGCCCGCCAGGCACGCGCATCGGCATCTCGGGGACGCGCCCCCCAGTGGCCAGAGAAAATAATGCCGTCAATTGACGGCAGCTTGGATATTCAGATCCCCTAAGCTGCCGTCAATTGACGATGAGCGGGGCCGCAAGTGGTTAATAGTAAATTTAATTCTCCACTTATAAATATAAAGGAAAACCCATATTTCGCACCGGGTGAAAAAGAATTAGGAGGAAATTGGATTAAAAAGGATAATGTTTATTTAGGAGATATGCTAAAAAACGGCGAGTTAGCCCCCTACGAGGAGTTGAAATCTAGACGCGATGTTTGGAACCTGGATAGGTGGCATTACTCGCAGCTAGGTCACTTTGTGCGGCAACTCCCCCAACCATTACGCTTGGGAGAGGAGCTAAAACCACTAGAAACGGTTTGCACAATTGAATATACTAAAGGCACGATTTCTAAATTATATAAGATATTGGTCAAGATTGGGTCACAAGGAGCAGCACCTTTAGTAGAAAAATGGGAAAGGGAGCTAGGCACTGTTAGGGGGGACAATACGATAAATAAGATAATGAAACTGACACATTCTTCCGCCTTAGTTTCGCAGACAGCAGAAATGAACTATAAGTGCATCTCGGGCTGGTATATCACACCGGTTAAAATCAGCAAATTTAAAATAGACCAATCTGCCGATTGCTGGCGTGGATGCGCCGAGAGAGGCACGATGGCCCACCTATGGTGGACCTGTCCGATAATTCAAAGATACTGGGACTCCATACTGATTCAAATAAAAAAGATTACGCACATTAAGATCAAGAAAGACCCCTGGGCGGTGCTATTCCATTGTAATGGTGAGGGGATTAAAAAGTATAAACAGTCACTTCTGCCCCATTTTCTGAATGCAGCAAAAAAACTGATCCCAAGGAAATGGCAGGATACTGGAAGCCCACAGATATGGGAGTGGGTGGATGCTGTGGAGGAGACCTACAAGATGGAAGAGCTGAAGGAGAGCACTTTAGGAACCACAAATGACTTTCAGGCGAAATGGCTTAAATGGAAGGTTTACAAAAAAACTTGGAGCTACGTAGAGGGACTGAGGGACACGGCATGAGAAGTAGAAGACAAATAGAGGAGTAGACTCTTAATAGAGAACGGCAAACAAGAGCTCAGACCCTAATAAGGTTAGTTCAGTATTCGGATCAGCTTACTCTAAGGCCTCGTACACACGATGAGATATGTCCGCTCAAACTTGTCCGACGGACAGTTTAGAGCGGACATGTCTCATCGGATTTCGGTCCGATGGCGTGTACACACCATCGGATCAAAATCCCCGCCGGCAGACAGCGTGGTGACGCGGCGGTGACGTTGACGCCGCCACGTCACTGCTACGTCACCGCACCAGGAAGTAAACACTTCCGCGCGCATGCGTCGGATCCATTCACAGGATACGACGCATGTGCGGGAAGATATGTCCGCTGGTTTGCCGTACTAACCAGCGGACATATCCGACGGACATGTTCGTAGCGGACAAATTTCAAAGCATGCTTTGAAATTTGTCCGATGGACAAACCTGTCCGCTAGCCCGTACACACGATCGGATTTGTCTGCTGAAACGGTCCATCGGACCGTTTTCAGCGGACAAATTTGATCGTGTGTACGCGGCCTAAGGCCTCGTACACACGATCAAATCTGTCTGCTAGAAACGGTCTGCTAGACCGTCCCAGCAGACAGATTCGATCGTGTGTACGGGCGAGCAGACGGATTTGGCCAGCCGACAGATTTGAAAGCATGCTTACCAATCTGTCGGCTGGGAACCCGTCCGCCCGACATGTCTGCTGGTTATTACGCTAACCAGCAGACATGTCTTCTCGCACACGCACCGAATGATTTCGACGCATGCGCGGAAGTGTTTTACTTCCTGGTGCGGTGACGTGGCGGCGTCAACGTCACCGCCACGTCACCGACACGTCAGCGCTCCGTCTGCTGGCGGGGATTTTGGTTTGCTCGTGTGTACACGCGAGCAAACCAAAATCAAAACAGACAGATCTGTTTAAATCGGTCGGTCTGACCGATTTGAACAGATACATTGCCTCGTGTGTACGAGGCCTAATACAAACCGGAGAATGTGGAGAATGTGGAGACCTGGGAGCCACGAGGAGGGTATGGGGGGGAGGGGGGGGTTCGAGGGAGGGTTTTTGATGTACGAGTGGGAAGTTGAAGTGTGAAAATACGAATAATTATACATAAGATATATATAAAATAAAATAATAATAATATAAAAAAAAAAAAAACTATACACACATAGCAAAAATAAGACTCTGCAAAGATGGTAAAGGCTCACAGATGATGCAAAACGGCTTGTAGAAAAGCCACAAATATGAGCGGGTCTCACAAGATTGATATAAGCTGATGTGAAAAAAAAGAAAAAAAAAAAACCCATAGAGATGCCTAGTACTGACATTGACCCACCACTCTGTACATCACTGCGATTCTGTATGACAATACTTACCATGTATTGTTTCTAGTGTGTTTTTTCTTCTTTTTGGGTCCTTCAGTTCAATGCTAGGTTGGAACCTAAAAACCATAAACCATATGTTCAACAGGTTTTGGATAGATTGTAAGCCTGGCTCTCTCTGCGTGTGGGTGGCTGTAGCTCATGTTTGCTCACGTGATTGGCCCCCTCACGTAACCACCCTAGTACTTTTGGATGTGCCCTTTTTTTGTATATATACGGTATCCAATAGCAATGTGTGATTGGTATAAGTATCTTGACACTGATTTTGATATTGATTTTGTTTAAGTTTTCGTGTGGGGTCTTTGTTGTGGGATGCTCTGACAGGTAAGATTTGGACGTATGTCCTTTTCTGCAGAGGGAGGCGGCCTTTTTTCCATCCCCCCCGCTGTTTACATGGTGGGACCCGTCTCCCTCCTTCCTTCCTGTGCCGCGGGACCTTGACGTGCTACGCCTTCTCCTTTTCTACACGCCCCCCCATGTGCGACGCTCTCTGACACGTCTGGTCCCGTCCATCTCCATACGTAGTCGGGCTTTGCCTGTGATGGGGTTATGGGCGGAGACGCCATGCGTCACCACACCCAGAGGGCGGCCACTGGATTTTTTTTTATATATATATATATATATATGCTAAAGGGTTAAACAAATCCAATACAAGTGGCAGTATGCTTGGGCGGCCCCTTGATGTGATGATGTGCATAGACCTCCTCCTCCCCCAGTCCATCCCTCTTTTACTCAGCTGTATTCACTGACGCTGATGCCAGCAGACATATAATTGTGTCTGTCTGTCTGAGGGCTCAGTGTCAGTCTTCTCCTGGATGCAGCAACAAGAGGATTACCGACCACTTTAAAGGCAAGCCCCGTACCTTCTCGTTTCTTGTCTTGTGATACTGTCACTTAGTAAGCCTGCCCAGTTTGCAACAGCATCTTAGTTAGGTGCTTATATTTTTTGCACTGGTGCACCCACTTTTTTTTATTATTATTATTATTATTTTTATACTGGCTTACACTGGCTTACCTTGCTTTTTAAACACAGATCACTGGTCTCAATTACTCGTCTTGGATTAAATTTAGTTTTTTTCAACCAGACAATTAGCCAGCTGTAGATCAGTACCTCCCCAGGGGGGGATCTCCTTTGACGGGTCTCTTGTTCACATATTGGTAAGTGTGTTCAACCTATAACATACTATATACTTATATATTAATGTACACAGATCAATTTGCATCATATGCATTCTCTGTGTTTTATATCCCGCTTTTTTTTTTGTATGCTAAAGGTTTAAACAAATTCAATACAAGTGGCAGCTTGCTTGGGCTGGTTCGCATACAATGTTGTATGGTCTACCTTTATTGGTTTAACCATTCCATGATGCTGTCCCTATCCTGACAGTACCTGCAGGTACATTATTCATTACCTCTCTGTCACTATTATAGATTAATTATACACAAATATATATACGTTTTTGATATTCTTTACTTGATTCTGTACTTTGTAGACATGTTTCCTTATGGAAATACACCCCTATTTTTCTTGAGTCAATCTTTTGTTCTGTGCACCAAGGTATATTATATACCTACAGTAGGTGACTGGGATATTGTGTCAATCTCGCTCCCTTTCTCGGCGAGATTGAGCACTTGCGACCACGTGGGTAGCACGTGGGTAGGTAGCACGTGGTACCTACCGGAGCATGATGGGACTGCGACGTCACAAGACAGGCCTATATAACTCGCTGCGAGCCGCGCGCCCGCCATAACAGCGGAAGGAAGCGTCGCGTCAACATCTGGAGAAGAGAAGAAGAAGACAACGTCACAGAAGAGGGGATTCACTGCCGCTAGTAATTGAGCTATCACACGAAGATAGCGGCGGCGAGTCCTGAAGAAGACCCCCGGAGAGCAGGAGAAGACCCCCAGAGAGCGGGAGAAGACCCCCAGAGATCGGGAGAAGACCCCGGAGAGTGGGAGAAGACCCCCCCCGCCGCCGAAGATGTCGAAGGAAGCCCGCCGGGTGGTGGGCGCTTATATCAAAGCGCCCCCCCTCCCCCCGGCGGCGGAAGAGAACCAGACGGCGGCGAAGAACAGCGGCACCCACCCCCCGCAGAAGCCCGCCGGAGGGGGGCGCTTTTATAAAAGCGATCATACACACCCCCCCCCCCGGCGGCCAACTAATAAAATATTTCAATACCCTGTGTGGTTTATTTGTGTTTACACTTTGCCTCCAGGTGGATGGGTAGGGGTACAATGTACCCCATACTCATTCACTTAGGGTGGGGGGCCGGTATCTGGGGGCCCCCTTATTAAAGGGGGCTTCCAGATTCCGATAAGCCTCCCACCCGCATACCCCGACAACCAACGGCCAGGGTTGTCGGGAAGGGGCCCTGTCCTCATCAACATGGGGACAGGGTGCTCTGGGGTGGGGGGCCGCAGTGTGCCCCCTGCCCCAGAGCACCTGACCCCCCATGTTGAGGGCATGCTGCCCGGTACGGCTCAGGAGGGGGGGGGGGCGCTTGCTCGCCCCCCACTCCCTTCCTGACCGGCCGGCCGGCGTGCTTTGGATACGGGTCTGGTATGGATTGTGGGGGGACCCCCACGCCGTTTTTTCGGTGTAGGGGGGTCTCCTTACAACCCATACCAGACCTAAGGGCCCGTTATGCTCCTGAGGGGTTAACCCATGCCGGATTTTTATTTAAAATCCGGCGGGGACTTCCTTCTCAGGATTCATAAAAAACTCCGCCCACATGTAGAATTGATAGGATAGGGATGACGCACTCGCTGGAATGTGCTTTTACTATTCCAGCGAGTGCGAGATGTCGGCAGCCTGTCACCGAGAATCAGCGCGATGCTGTCGTGCTAAAAACACATTCTCGGCGGCAGGCACTGTACATCCATGCCGCTCCCTGTTGTCGCTGTCCCCTTAATACCCCAATTTTCGAAACTTAAATGTGAACTTAGTGCACATCAGACTGTATGTACATTTACATTTTCTTTCGATACAAAGGACTATTTTATCACCTCTTGACACTTTATGGTATTATTATGTTCTTTCCGTTTGTTTTCTTATTTTTAGACCATCTGTCTCCCATGCGAGGATACTCTTTCAACAATTGTGTTTTAATGACCATAGGACACACTGTCTCATCTGGCAAGACAGCAATTTTTTATCTCCTCCTGAGAAAATATTACATACTGTATATATCCATCGGTTAGTATATACCTCTCCAGTATGTCATATTATAAGAAAAAACCTCTAATATAAATCAAATTATTGTCAGGGGTGGTCTGTTGGGGCCACCTGTCGTGTGTGCATCTATGGGCACTGTTCCACACACGGTGAGAGCTATGGTGGGGGACTGTCAATGCTTTTTGATTATTGTTTCTGGTATTTTGCATCATTTTTATTTATTTATTCTTTCATTTTTTAGATTGTACTGCAATTTCATTGCACTACCCTGGCCCTGATGAAGAGGCATTACTCTGCATAGCCTCGAAACGTTGGCATATCTGTCCTTATCGTAACAGACAGTTCTTTGAGGGTCTCTTTGCATTTTTTGTTGCTATTATATTTTCTTGTATGTTTTGTTATTATTGATGTTTAATGCCGCTGTGCCACTAGTTGTATTATCCCTCTTTTGGTCATTTGGATGCTTTTATTAAACATTGTAGCATTGGCCTTAATGTGTTGTCCACGAACAACAACATTTAATACAATTTGATACTTTTTTGATAACATAATTGACGACCACTCAGTTTTTTATCTTTACTCATGAACCAGTCTCCCAACTCAAAAGTCCCACCGAGGAAATACACCCCACCTTTGGGGTATACAAATCTTCATCTATCTCATTTCTTGAGACCCTAACATGCCAGAAAAGTACAAATACCCCCCAAATGACCCCTTTTTGGAAAGAAGACATTCCAAGGTATTTAGAAAGAGGCATTGTGAGTTTTTTGAAGTTGTCATTTTTTCCCACAATTCTTTGCAAAATCAAGATTGTTTTATATTTATTTTCACAAAATTTTCATATTAGCAGGTTATTTCTCACACACAGCATATGCATACCACAAAATATGTCCCAAAACACATTATGCCATTCCTCCCGAGTATGGTGATACCACATGTGTGAGACTTTTACACAGCGTGGCCACATACAGAGGCCCAACATGCAGGGAGCACCATCAGGCGTTCTGGAGCACCCAGACCAATTCTGACATTACTCTCCTACATGTAAAAATCATCATTTATTTGCTAAAAAATTAAATAGAACCCGAAAACATTATATATGTTTTCTGTAGTCATCTTCCAGGACAGCCTCTGAGACCTTGAGCTCCTCCCTCCGGGACAGGAAACACACACCCCCATCACTTTAAAAGTACGCCTCCAGAGTTCCTCTCCAGTTATTTGTGTTTCCTGCCGGAAGGGAAGGAGCATGCACCAGGAACTAAGCTCAGGGCCGTACCTAAGGACTTTTTTGGTCTGGGCAACCCCCTGTCCTACGTGGGAAGGGAGGACAGCCATACCGGACGCTGCCGGATGCTCATAGGAGCTGGACCTCTGGTGATAGGCGGACAACCCCCCGCATCGGTACCTGAGACAGCTGGAGAGGGGGGAACTTCCAAGGCGAGAGACGCTGGCGGAAACCCCCACGGCGACAAAGAAGGGGCCGAGGCATCAGTGGTGGTCGGCAGGCGGGAGACGCAGGCTTGGCCACCAAGCGTGCGCTTCGGCGTACAGGCTGAGGGACGGTCTGCGTTCCAAGGGCAGGAAGTGAGGCGAGACTTCCGGCGGAACGACGTCATCGGAGGGCGCCGAGGAGACTCAGTTCCGGTCTCATGTAACGGCGCGGCGCAGGGAACAGACACCGGAGCAGGAGTTCAAAGCGCTCGGCGAGGCCGCAGCTGAACTGCAGTATGGAGGAAGCACAGGCTACAGACTCCAGCGCAACGGGCTCCGGCGCCTCCCAGGTAAGAGGGTGAGAGCAGGCCTGTTCTTACTCTGGGGGGTCAGGTACCATGGGGTATCCTTGTTTACTTACCCCTCCCGGGGTGGGGAACCTTGGTGGAGGGCAGGGCACTTCCCTATAGGTCCTTCACAGTGGTGTTATGGATCTGGATGGTAGACTAATGGCCTGCCTGGTCTCCTCTCTTCTTAGATCAAATCCCAGGACAGACCTCCTGTACAAACGCCCAAAAGGAAGTGTGCCGTATGCGGGGCAAAATTGGTTCCTAGCTGGAAGAAACCTGTATGCTCTGAGTGCGTCAGCAGCCTAACTAAAGATACCCAGATGCCCAGTGATCCCATGGCAGAGTGTCAGAAACTGTTTTCCACAGTTAAAAGCGAACTGTCATCCACCTTCCAGTCCTTTAGAGGGATGATAGACAGGTTGCAGGGGCCCCCCTCTCTCCCCAGGGCAAGTGGTACACCGTCGCTATCCGAAACGGAGGCAGTATGGGAAGGGGAGGACAGGGGAAGTTTTCCGGGATCTGGGTCCCCCTCTCAGGCAGGCTCAGAGTCAGGGTCTGAGATGGAAGATTCCTCCAGGGGGGCTAGGTATAGACTGTCCTTGGAGGACACTTTGGAGATTCGAGAGGAAACAGTCCTACTCTCAAAGCACGACCAAATGTATCAGGGTAGTGCTCTGAAGTTCCGGGTATTCCCTGTACATAAGTCCCTGATCGACACGATCTTGCTGGAATGGGAGCAGCCGGAGAGGCGTCCTTTTTTTCCAGGTAGTCTCAAACGGAGATTTCCGTTCGAGACTGACGCGGAGTACCCATGGAATAAGGCTCCAAAGTTGGATGCACCCTTGGCCAGGCTGTCCAAAAAGACAGACTTGGCATTTGACGATATGGGGTCATTGAAGGACCCCATGGATAAAAGAAGTGATGTGCTGCTGAAAAGAGCGTGGGACACGTCCGCGATAGGACTTAAGCCAGCTCTTGCAGTCACATGTGTGGCTAGAAACCTGGAATGTTGGCTTTCGCAGCTGCAGTCGCATATCTCAGCAGGAACATCTAGACAACAAATTCTTAAATCTTTTCCCCTGCTTTTTAAAGCAGTGGGTTTCCTAGCAGATGTCTCAGCGGAGTCGGTGAGACTAGCGGCTAGATCTGCAGCACTGGTCAACGCAGCCAGACGAGCTGTATGGCTCAAGACATGGACGGGGGACTCAGCCTCAAAACTCAAGTTATGTGGGCTCCCCTTTTCGGGTGATCACCTGTTTGGGCCTGGCCTCCAGGAGGCGCTGGAGAGGTCCCAAGATAAAAAGAAATCCTTTCCTGAAAAAAGGAAGAAAACAGAAACTAGGCGTTTTTTTCGGGGTTTCAGGCAACAAAACGAGAAGGAAGCCCGCCCCAAGAAGCACTGGTCGGGCCATAAAGGGCGCGGGAGAGGAGGCATTTTATTCAATCCTCCTCAACCCCCCCCCCCCCCCCCAAGTCCCAGTGACGCCTGGGTCCCAGTGGGAGGAAGGTTAGGGGGGTTCCTTCCACAGTGGGAAAGATCCACTCCAAGCCCGTTTGTACTAGACATAATAAAGAGCGGGTACAGGCTGGAGTTCAGCACCCCCCCTCCCCCTGTTTTTTTGGTTACCCAACTACCCAGAGACCGGGAAAAGGCGGAGGCTCTGGGGGTATTGTTAGGGGACCTGCTGGACCAGAAGGTCCTAGTACAGGTACCCAGGGAGGAAGAAGGCCAAGGGGTATACTCACACGTGTTCGTTGTAAAGAAACCCTCGGGAAAATTCAGACTTATTCTGAATCTCCGGCCACTGAACAGGTACATAAAGTACAAACGCTTCAGGATGGAGTCTATTTTTTCGATAACTAACTTCCTGTTCCCAGGTTGCTTTATGGCAACCATGGACCTCAGAGATGCCTATTTGCACATCCCGATACATCAGGAATTCCAGAAATTCCTAAGGCTAGCAGTGAAGAGGGGCTCGCAGACAATTCACTACCAGTTCGGGGCTCTCCCATTCGGCCTGTCTTCCTCCCCCAGAGTATTTACCAAAGTACTGGCGGAAGCACTAGCCCCACTAAGGGTCAAAGGGATACTGGTTATCCCTTACTTGGACGACCTCCTGTTCATTTCCTCCTCCAAACAGCTGTTGGAGAGGGACCTTCAGGAGGCCAGGAGTTTCCTGCAGTCCCTGGGGTGGCTAGTGAATCTAGAAAAATCCCAGCTATCCCCCTCGCAGGAGGTATTGTACCTGGGATACAGGATCTCTTCGGAAGAAAAGAAGATTCTTCTTCCAGAGGAAAAAATCCAAACGGTGCAACTAGCTGTA
Organism: Rana kukunoris; assembly: GCA_029574335.1. Lineage (NCBI taxonomy): Eukaryota > Metazoa > Chordata > Amphibia > Anura > Ranidae > Rana > Rana kukunoris. The sequence goes on from CM056059.1 coordinate 246,847,267, forward strand.
GCTATGCTCCAGACCAACTTGTCGGTTCGGGTCAGAGATGTCATGAGGGTACTGGGACTAATGTCGGCCTGTTTCCCTGCAGTTCCTTGGGCAAGGCACCACCAGCGTCGACTACAAAACCTCATGCTGAGACACTGGGACGGCACGAGAGAGAACTTGGATCTCCCCATGCCCATACCTACCAGGGTCAAAAGAAATCTTTGGTGGTGGCGTTCTCACCCCAACTTAGGGAAGGGTCTGCCCTGGGGTACATTGGCACCCCTGGTGTTGACAACAGATGCCAGTGCGTCAGGTTGGGGAGCCCACTTGGAGGAGAACTTGGCCCAGGGGTCTTGGTCCCAGACAGAAGCCCGCCGATCCTCCAATCAGAAAGAGCTCCTGGCAGTGCTAAAAGCCTTAGAAGCTTTCCAGTCACGGGTAGCAGGGCTCCACCTCCAAGTGAAGTCGGACAATGCGACAACAGTCGCATATATAAACAAGCAGGGGGGCACAAGGAGCCCCGCTCTTCAGGCCATATCGGACAGTCTGTTCGGTTGGGTCGAAAGAAACCTGGCCTCATTGTCCGCGGTCCACCTGAAGGGGCAAGAATACTCTTGCCGATTTCCTCAGCCGACAAACGGTAAACCAGGACGAGTGGTCCCTCAACGGGGAAGTATTCAGGGAAATAACAGCACAGTGGGGACTACCGGAGAGGGACCTCTTTGCTTCGGGGAAAAACAGGAAGACAGCAAGGTTCTTTTCAATCCACCTTCAGGATCAAGCCACGGGGATAGATGCTCTGGCCAATCCATGGCACTTCTCTCTGGCATATGCCTTCCCCCCGATCAGGCTGATACCCAAGGTTCTCCAGAAGTTCCTTTCAGAGCCCACGGACCTCATTATAATCACGCCATTTTGGCCCGCCTTGGTTTCTTCCGATCAGAGAGGACCTGATCTCCTTGGGTCTGGTCCTCCATCCACAAGTAGAAAGCTTGAAGCTTACAGCTTGGTATCTGAGGAACAAATGCTAAAAAAGCACGGATTCTCGGACAAGGTGATCAAAACATTACCCTCTTACCTAAAAGACACAAAACATGTCATCAACTTACTGTCTCAACTTCAATCAGACGAGAATATGTGGTTAGTGACAGCAGATGTTAGTTCACTGTACACCATCATCCCACATCATCTAGGGATATCTGCTGTGAAATACTATTTAGACGCACTTTCTGATCTGTCTGAGATACAAAAGGATTTTTTGATTGAGCTCCTTGAGTATGCGGCTAGTCACAATTATTTCTGGTTCGATCACAATTTCTATCGACAAGTAAGAGGCGTCGCTATGGGTGCCAAATATGCACCCAGTCTGGCCAATTTATTTATGGCCAAATGGGAGGAGGATGTCGTCTATAATGACCTGAGCCCGCATATCAAACTATGGGCCAGGTACATCGACGACATCCTTCTCCTGTGGACTGGAACCAGATCTCAATTGGATGAATTCATTTCCCTTTTGAATAACAACAACAGAGGTATTGTGCTAACATACGAAGCTAGTCAAGATGTTATCAACTTTCTAGATCTTACCATCGCTAAGGAAGAAGGAACATTTAAAACAAAAACTTTCTTTAAAAAGACAGACAGAAACTCCTACATACCAATAGGAAGTTGCCATCATAACAACTGGCTAAAATCTGTTCCCAGAAGCCAATTCATTAGGATGAGAAGGAACTGCACAACCCTGGATGACTATAAGACACAAGCAGATATTCTTGCCAATAGGCTGTCTGAAAAAGGATACGATCAAAGAATGCTTGAAACCACCCTAATAGAAGTGGGGGAAATAGACCGTTCTAAACTTTTGAATTGTAGTGTTATAAATAATAAAAATAATCAAACTGGACCTATAGTCCCGCTTATCACTACATATTCCAGCCAACACTATAAGATTAAAAATATTATAAAAAAACATTGGCATATACTTGAAAACGATAGAGTCCTAAATACTTTCCTACCCTCGAATCCACATGTGATTTTTAGGGGTGTACCTTCTTTGAGGGACAAAATAGCCCCCAATGTGGTGGACCCTCCGGCGAAAAAGGTCTCCTTCTTTCAAAGAGGCATCGTAGGTTACCACCAATGCCGGAGGTGCCAGGTTTGTACGTTAAACAAACTAAAAACGAAAAAAACAACATCATTTTTTTCAACCAGTACCTCCAGGGAACATAAGATTGAACCCTTTATAACCTGTAGTTCTACTGGCATTGTCTACCTGCTGCAATGTCCTTGCGGGAAACAATATATTGGTAGGACCAAACGCACAATGCAAGTACGACTGGGGGAACACATTACCAATATTCGATCAGGGTTTTCCCAACATTCAGTGTCAGCACACTACGACCTACATCATAGTCGAAATCCTGAAGGCACGATATTTTTGGGGATCGATAAATTTGATCCCCACTGGAGGGGTAGTTCCTTAGTTAGAGGACTCTCCAGACTTGAAATGTCTTGGATCTATCGAGTCCGGACTTACCTACCTTATGGGTTAAATGTGGACACGGACGTCAACGCTTTTATAGATAACAGCTGATTTCCTTTTTTTACCATTACTGTAGTGTGTACCTGCTCTGATGTCTGGGTAGATTTGAGAATCAATAAGTTCTAATCAGTTTCACCTCATTAACAACTTCACATCGTTACACTGTTTAGTCTAGTCGATCAGCATCACCAATTTAATTAATCTTTTTTGAAATATTTTTTGGAACTAATTTTATTATAGATCCTGTCCTTTTACATATATTTTTTGATTTTCCAACATGGTTAATGTATGCTGCAAGTTGGATTTCTGTTCTTACAGTTACTTCCAACACAGATGTTTTTCCGTGTTGGGCTATATTCATTGTGTACCTGCTCTGATGTCTGGGTAGATCTGAGAATCAATAAGTTCTAATCAGTTTCACCTCATTATCAACTTCACATCGTTACACTGTTTAGTCTAGTCGATCCGCATCACCAATTTAATTAATCTTTTTTAAAATATTTTTTTGAACTAACTTTATTTTAGATCCTGTCCTTTTACATATTTTTTGATTTTCCAACATGGTTAATATATGCTGGAAGTTGGATTTCTGTTCTTACAGTTACTTCCAACACAGATGTTTTTCCATGTTGGGCTATATTCATTTTGTATAAAGGGCATAATATATATTCATTCTAATATATTATCTGGTAGTGTCATACCATATTGATATACACTATCAGTATACAAAGGAATTGTGGAGTTTCTACACTCTACCAATTTTCAGTGTGCACTTCATTTACACTATCAGCACACAAAGGAATCGTATTTTTTATACTCTATCAATTTTTTATACTCTATCAATTTTCCTTTTCTGTGTGCACTTCAGTGTTTATGGAATAATCGTCCCTAATTTGCTTCTTTCTTTAATATACATTTATATATATATGGAATCAATCTGCATATATATATTTTTCATATTTTTTATCAAATTAATTTTATAATTAATTTTTCCCTTCATTAGTGGACTAATGTGTGGCATATTTGGAGGTGGTCATACCAGCTGTATTTGCCATACAACCCTTATACTCCAAATTGAGGCTCTTTTTTATGTATATTTTTTCTGCCTACATATTCTTATTTTCAGATATCAATTCCTATTACTGGCAAGCGATCCCTTTTCCAAAATGGTCGATTGCTTCCTGAATTCCCCGCTTGTTTGTTTAGGGCGACCTTACTGCAAAAGGTGTTTTCAATGTTTAAGGCAAGCGATCCCTTTTTTTAACACGGTTGATTGCTGCCTGAGTTTTCTGTAACTCTGCTTGGGATGACCTTATTACTAAGGGTGATCTCAAACAAAATTTCAAAGTTCAAGGCACTGACAGTGCTTATACTATTGGCAAGCGATCCCTCTTCAAAGATGGCCGATCGCCATTCATGATCCCCAGACGTCAGAGAAGGGCGGTCCTAGAATGTTACAAACGAATTTAAAGGTGGCGAGTCAGCGCGCCGCTCGTGCCCCTGGATGAAGTCTGCTATTGGACGAAACGGCGTAGGGAGGAACGGCGTGCTGACGACACCATTGTTTTTATCCTCACGACCATCCGGAAGGACGGGCGGATTGTGAGAGCCGGCTGGCTTACTATTTATATGCTTCCAAAGGATTCGTTTTTTGTAAGTGCAATCGAATTTCTTTTATTAAACTTTTAAAACGTTACTACTCTATGTTGGCTTCCTTTCTCTTCCCTTGGCTACACTCTGGGAGTGATTGTTTTTCTGGGATCCAGCCGCATTGAGACCAAGCTTGGAGACACACACAGGATTCCACTTTAATACCCGTTAAGGCAATCCAGCCTGCTGTGCTGTTGATGCTCACGATTATTATCTATCTGGTAAGCAGATTTACTATAAGAGGTGGAGGTGGAGGTTCTCTTCTGTCCTGCAGTATCTCAATCTCCTACTTGGGATATTTCTCTGAACTCACTGAACTTTGATTTTTCCCTGGAGCTGATTACCAACATTTTACGAACTTTGTCAATTCAGTTTGTTTTCCTATATGATTTTGTTATACATTGGAACACTTGGTGTTGGTTTTTTATATACAATTTTTTTGCACTCAATGCACATTTTGTTATCACTTTCACTATTGATGTATTAATTTTAGCAGCGCAGCACACCCTATTTACTGATCAAAACATTAGTAGAATGTCGCAAGCCGGTAACTCGGGCGATTTACGCCAAGGTCTGGAAAAGATTCAGATCTTGGCTGGCCGATCGAGATCAGGAACAGGCCGACATACCAGCAGTGCTGGAATTTTTGCAAGCTGGGGTAGACCTGGGGTTATCTGTCAGCACCCTAAAGGTACAAACGTCAGCATTAACCTTATTTCTGGAGACTCCGCTTCAGCAAAATCTGTTTGTCAGGAATTTTTTCAGGGCCCTTACTAGGTCAAAACCAGTCAAGGTAAAATCTTGTCCCCCCTGGGACTTGTCTCTAGTTCTTGGAGCTCTTGGCAAACCGCCATTCGAACCCCTGGAGAAATCTTCTCTAAAAAATATTGTTTTAAAGACGGTTTTGTTAATAGCGATCACTTCGGCCAGGAGGGTCAGTGATCTTCAGGCACTATCCATTCAGGAACCCTTTTTGTTTATTTTAGAGGATAGGGTCATCCTCAAAACGGACCCTAGTTTTCTTCCTAAGGTGCCTTCCTTATTTCATAGGACTCAGGACATTGTCCTGCCGACCTTCCAGTCCCCTACAGAAGGGGAATCCTTAAGTTCATTAGATGTTAAGAGGTCCCTTTTGATTTACTTAGAAGCCACCAAAGAGTTCAGGTGTTCAGATTCTCTGTTTGTGAATTTTTCGGGTGCCCGCAAGGGCTGTAGGGCATCCAAATCATCTATTGCAAGATGGCTAAGAATGGCTATTAGCGAAGCTTATCATTCAGAGGGAAAGCAGCCTCCCCTGGTTAAGGCGCACTCAACCCGTGCAGTGGCAACATCCTGGGCAGAGAGGGCCGGAGCCTCCCCGGAGGACATATGTAAAGCAGCAACTTGGTCTTCTTTCTCTACATTTGCAAGACACTATCGCTTGGACCTGCTCTCTCGAAAAGAACAAACCTTCGGAAGGAAAGTTCTCCAAGCAGTAACCCCACCTTAAAAAAAAAAAAGAAGGGGGTAAGTTTCTTGCTTATCATCTCAGAGGCTGTCCTGGAAGACGACTAGAGAAAAACCGGAGTTAGGCTTACCGGTAACTCTGTTTCTAGGAGTCTTCCAGGACAGCCGGAAATTTTTTTTGTTTTTTCCCACCCGGTATTGATATGGTTACGGGCATTGTGGAACTAACATTGTGATAGTATATTATGTCTTTCAGAGTCTTCCGGCATTTCTTGGATAACTGGAGAGGAACTCTGGAGGCGTACTTTTAAAGTGATGGGGGTGTGTGTTTCCTGTCCCGGAGGGAGGAGCCCAAGGTCTCAGAGGCTGTCCTGGAAGACTCCTAGAAACAGAGTTACCGGTAAGCCTAACTCCGTTTTTTTTTAGCAAAGATCCTAGAGAATACAATGGCGGTAGTTGCAACTTTTTGTCATGCACGGTATTTGCACAGCAATTTTTCGAACAATTTTTTTTGGAAATAAAACAGTTTTTTGTGCTTTTTAAAAAAAAACAAAAAAAACATTAAAGTTAGCCCAATGTTTTTGCATAATATGAAATATGAAGTTACGCCAAGTAAATAGATACCCAACATGTCACCCTTAAAAATTGCACACGCTTGTGGAATGGCACCAAACTTTGCTACTTAAAAATCCCCATAGGTGACGCTTTAAATATTTTTACTGGTTACATCTTTTTAGTTGGGGAAGAGGTATAGGGGCAAAATGATTGCTCTTGCTCTATCGTTCGCAGCGATACCTCACATGTGTGGTTTGAATACCGTTTTCATATGTGGGCGGGACTTGCGTGTGCGTTCGTTTCTGTATACGAGCACACGGGAACAGGGGCGCTTTAAAAAATGTGATCAAATGTCTAATTTTACACTTCTCATGTAAGTGTTTACATCCTTTATTAAACACTCACTGCCTACAGTATTATACTATGTGCCTTTTTTTTCTACTCTTTTCCAAATACATCAGGCCTTTGGATTGACCGGTCACAGCTCACCATTTTCAAGCATTTTACATCCTCTCCATTTGATTGGTGGATTTTTGCTGTTAAAGATTTGATACCCATTCATTCGAACAAGCTTTGTTGACCCTCCGAGTGTATGCTCTTTAGGGTCCAACATCTCTGGTAAGCCTCTGTGGATTCGGTGGTGGTCATTTCACAAGTGTGTGCCACGTTTTAGTGTGGGATTATCGCATGGTTCCCTCGTATTCAAGAATTATTCACTTAGTGGGATTCACCATTCAAGTTTTTCCAGTTCACATGAATTTTTGGACTTATATTTTTTGTTTTTATTTAATGACTTTTCTGATCACATACCACTCATCTGGTGTTTTTTTTGTTTCACTTTAATCGCTTAGTTTCTGTATCATTCAGTCACTATTTAGCGCCACATTGATTTGTCTTTTTTGTTACTTTCCATTTGTCTAGTGGTTTTTGTGGTTGCTCATATTTGGGATAACGCAGATTTATTTTACTGTGTATTTTTGTTCTCCTTTGACCAACTTCCGCTGCCATCAAAATCTCAGTGTTTTCCATTCATATGGATGTATTTGACTATAGAGATTCTCATACTTGTGAACACCGAGGGTGTCCTCACAGTTAGGGGAAACGACACAGAAATAGGAGGTCTTTTCACAAGACTTAAAAATCAAATCTTCATGTAAGGTCTAGGAATACGGATCTCAACTGCGGAGACTTCTCAGGTTCGGACCCAGGTTTCACTCTCTTTTGTGCAGAGAGTTTGGAATCCTAGCATCACAGTCTCAGTCACGCAGTATGGCGCATATTCCTTCATAGGCGCCTGTGCGATTTAAGGGAAGATACTGGACGATAGGTCCAAGGCAAGTTAAGGTTACTCTAGATACAATAGTTGGCGTGATCCCGGAAGGGGATACGTCCACTAGAGTACTAGACATAAAAGACAATATTTCATAGCAAGGTAAATAGAGTTAACGCCATATGCCTCAATAGAGATGGACTGCCACCGCGCAGCAATATTGAGGGAATGGCGAACTGGAACGTTATGGAAGGTCTCCAGACATTATGGACCAGACTCTGAGAATGCAGGAGACCGAGCATGCATGGTATGTGAATTAGACTGTATGATAAGTCCTCAGGTAAATAGTAGTATGCACCCAAGCATTTTTGAGAAGAAGATACGTGAACATAAAAGAACTTCCAGTTATACTTGGTTATATCCAGGATTGCAGGAAACATAGAAAAGTCTCATAGGCATAAACACAGAGAGGTTATAGCTGCAGCAGGCCCTGACATAGCATAGCATACATAGTAGCACAATTCACAGGGCTGTACACATTGCATAGATCAGGGTACTTGCGATACTGAGGTACTGGCTGGCAGAGTCCAGGATCCGGGCTGCTAGGACTTGTAGTTCCACTGAGTAGGATTGTGGAGTCCTGGTTGGAGCTGCAGGGCGATGCTGGTCAGGTCCCAGGGACAGCAGGCCGGTGGTGCTGTAGAAGCCAGCTGACAGTGGGGCGTTCCCACGCAATAGAGCAACGCCGCACTGTCAGCCTGGCCAGTTTAAATAGGCCGCGCTGAGCGGCGGTGGTGTACTTCCGCGTTCCACCGTGGAGCGCACGGCGCGTGGAAGTGACATCATCCTATTCACAGAATGGTATTACTGTACTGTGAACGGAGCGCTGCTACGATAGCGGAGGCAGCTGCGCCCGTCACAGCAAGTAACGCTGACGGCGTTACACTTCAGAACTCCACCTACAATGGGATCTTGTATTTTTAGATCAATACATCTCGAATGCATCTGGTCCCGAGAAGTCTCAGGTGGGAGGTTCAACCCCAGCAAGGGGACCTTGAAATTGATTCCTGGTTCAATTATTTTAATGATGCCGGCATTAAGTTTTTGGGTGTTTTGATCTCTAAAAAGAAGGTTAGACTTACTGTATTAGACAGAGAGATTAAGGAGCTAAAAGAGAAGTTGTCATCTCACAGATACTATTTAGAGTACCTTTCTCTCTCTACAAATTTACAGAACTTCCTTGAAAAGGAAGATAGAGATCAAAAACTCAAAAAACATGAAAAACATTCTATGAATGCAGGGGATTATAAGAATGGTACAGTTTTTGGTCGGCAAAAACTTTTCTCTGCATATTCCTGTGCGGATATGGATTCTACCCCAACTTTGGTACCTTCATCCTCCACTGCCCCGATGGTCCATCTACCAGTCAAACTTTGGCTGGACCCCCTAGGAATCCCTCCATACGAGTTCCCAGAGAAAATGATTCTCAGGTGTCACAGCCTGGAGCTCATTATTCCAATCCCCATACCCCAAACCATCAACATTGAGGTAGAGGGAAATCCAGAGGGAACAGAGGAGGTAGGGGACAATCAAGGGGTAACCCCCACCCTACTAATGCTCAGCGTGGGTATGACCATGATGACCATTTCTATGAAGCTTCTCCAGCCAGATATAGGGAAAGATCAGGTTCATACTGGGATCGTCCGCCCTATTATGGCCCTCCCTCTATCCCTGTTTATAATAGATTTTCTCCTCTTGGGGATGTACGCAATGACAGCTACCAGACCATGGTTACATTCAGTCAAACCAGGAGGTTTATGGAAGACAGGATTTTTATGTGGACCCCGCCCTAGGCACAAGGGGCCTAGACTCAACAGAGGGACAAGAGGGGGGAAGAAAGTTTAGAAGAGGAAAGAGAAGACGCACATAAAAGGACAAGGAGTTTTTAATTTAAAGAGGGGGTTTACCCTTAAAACCACTTTCCCCCATCCCATCCAGCATACTGGCGTCAGCGCCAGTATGCTGTCCTTTTTTTTTTTATCCGTGTACTTACTTCTAAATAGAGAATTCAATTTTCGTTCTACCGCGGTATATGGCGCCGCTATATCGCGTCACGCCTTCCGAAAACAGCCGACTAGCACTCGGCTGTTCTCGGCGCCTGCGCACAGACCCAGGAGCTGACTGCGCAGGCGCCGTCCTATTTCGGAGGGCGTGACGCGGCTATATACGGCGCCTGCGCAGTCAGCTCCTAGGTCTGTGCGCAGGTGCCGAGTGCTAGTCAGGTGTTTTCGGAAGGCGTGACGCGATATAGCGTCGCCATATACCGCGGTAGAACGAAAATTAAATTCTCTATTTAGAAGTAAGTACACGGATAAAAAAAAAAAGGACAGCATACTGGCGCTGACGCCAGTATGCTGGATGGGATGGGGGAAAGTGGTTTTAAGGGTGAACCCCCTCTTTAAGTACCAACGTTTTTTCACAGGAAGAATTATCCCTTTTAGATAAGGGCCTCAAATTTGCCCCGCCCCAAAAATTGGATACATTTGGTACTTTTTTAGATATACAAAAGTATATTCGTAAGATAAACATACGTTATCTCATTACCAACCCTATCAGGAATGAGCCTAGGGCAGCTACGTCGGGAACTGTACATTCAGGGTTGTCCAACCCATCATTGTTCAACCCTCCAGTTCCTGCCGCATCTGCTGTTAACATCTTTAGAGACCTTGTCCTAAAAGATCTAGCTGAAATACCAGATAGGCATGTACATCGCTATCCAGTGTTTAATGCAGGGTTGAAATCTTTGTGTCAGAACAAGGATTTAGTCGTCCACCCAGCCGACAAATGCGGTGGCATAGTCATTTTAGACAAGCCTGACTATTAAAAGGAAATGTTTAACATTCTTAACAAATCCAATACATATCAAATGTTACCTACCAACCCTACTTCCTGTTTTAAAACGGAACTCCTAAGTTTGGTAGATAGAGGTTTCAGTAGAGACATTTTAAATAAGAAGGAAAAAGCTTTTTTAGTTCCAACCGTTCCCAGGATACCCACGATTTATTATTTACCTAAGGTCCACAAAGACCCCATTCACCCACCTGGTCGACCTATTGTCAGCGGGATCAACTCAGTGACCTCACGCCTGGGTCGGTACATTGACAATTTCCTACAGCCATTGGTGAAACTTATCTTATTTGGGGGATACAGGTGCCACTATTAGAAAACTAGAGAATGTGGACATACAAGATGACTACATTATGGTGACAGCTGATGTAGCTTCACTGTATACATGTATACCACATGACAAGGGACTTTAGGCTGTACACTATTATCTAAAGAAGATCATTTGTTAGCTTCCTTCCAAAGCGATTTCATCATGGAATTATTGGAATTCGCTACGAAGCGTAGCTATTTTTGGTTCAATGGCCAGTTTTATTTGCAACTGATTGGTGTTGCCATGGGGGCTAAATATGCCCCCAGTCTCGCCAACCTTTTTATGGCCAAGTGGGAGGAGGATGTCGTCTATTCCTATGACACCAGTTCACTGGTGCTTTGGGCCAGATACATAGACGACATCCTCCTCCTCTGGGATGGCAGCATGGCATCACTTGAGACCTTCATGGGTCATTTGAATCAAAATGATAGAGGTTTATCTCTCACTAATACAGCGAGTCAAGAGAAGATCCAGTTTTTAGATTTAGAGATTAGCATTATCAATCATCAGTTTCATTTCAATTTTTTTTTCAAGAAGACTGATCGAAATGGCTTTATCTCTAGTGACAGTTGCCACCACCCATCATGGCTCAACTCAGCCCCCATGAGTCAATTTCTGAGATTACGCAGAAATTATTCCAATATTAATACCTTTAATGTACAAGCCAGTGTTCTTAAGCAGAGGTTCATTGACAAGGGGTATGACCCGGAAAGCATATAATTGGATCTTAGAACCACTCTAGAGACCAATAGAAGTTCTCTATTGGAGATTAAACCCAAGCGAGAGCAAGATGACAGTTTTAAGTGGGCCATGCTCACATCGTTTTTCACACAATATATCATCACTAAACATTGGGAGATTTTGAGGAACGACCGGGTCCTGAACAGTGTATTACCTGAGCAGGCAAAAGTCGTGTTCAGGGCGCACCTACTCTTCAAAGTAAAATAGCGCCTAATAGGGTTGTCCCGATACCACTTTTTTAGGACCGAGTACAAGTACCGATACTTTTTTTCATGTACTTGCCGATACCGAATACCGATACTTTTTTTAAATGTCATGTGACAGTTTTCAGACCACAATACAGACTAAGGATATTTTCTTTAGAATTATGAAGAACTCTAACTCAAGACATTATAAAAGAATAAAAATGAGTAAAAATGAATAAAAATGTTTTATTTTCTTGTCACGCAGTAGTAAAAAACTCAAAGAATTTTCACAGAACATGTTGATAAATACAAAAAAAGTATTCTATTTAGGTATCGGGAGCATTTGCGCGAGTACAAGTACTCCCGCAAATACTCGGTATCGGTCCCGATACCGATACTAGTATCGGTATCTGGACAACCCTAGCGTCTAACATCATTAATCCTCCCGTACATCCCTCTTTTTTTCATCAGTTAGTGGGTTATCATCCCTGCAAGAAATGTACCGTTTGCAAATTCAATATTTCCGTTAAAGGTAAAAATCTGGAGTTTAAATCTACTGCCACCGGGAAAACGTATCCTATAAAGCATTTTTGTTCATGTGGAACTAAATATGTGGTCTATCTTATTACGTGCCCTTGAGGCAAACAGTTTGTGGACCATACCATCCGTACTTTCTCCATGAGGGTTGGAGAGCATGTGGCTCTAATTCTTAGTGAAGATACCCACCATACTGTGCCCAGACACTATAGATTACACCACAGTAGGAACCCAGCAGGTACCCAATTTTTGATCATCGACCAGTTTATTCCCCCTTGAAGGGGCAGTCCCAAGACTAGAGGTGTGTCTCAGCTCAAGACTTATTGGATTTACAAATTGAGAACACACACGCCATCAGGCCTCAGCGTCGAGTGGGACATTCATTCTTTTATTAATAAATCCTAGTTATTATCATATTATATCTGGTACTATTCAGTATGTTTACCTCTATAATCGTGTCTATCCTTCTATTTTATCATATTTATTTTTATTTTGATTTATCATTTTACTTATCCTTCTATAATGTATATACACCATTTTGTAATATTTAAGGTGTTTTTATATATAATTGTATTTTGAGTATTTGTCCCCGGGAGATCATCCAGTGAGGGGCCACCTAGCAGGGTTCCCATTGGTCCAAGTCATATTTGTGATTTCTTATGGGCTTTTATATAAACATTTATTTATTTGTTTTAGTTCAGGAGTCTCCAAACTATGGCCCTCCAGGTGTTCAGGAACTACAATTCCCATCATGCCTAGTCATGTCTATGAATGTCAGAGTTTTACAATGCCTCATGGGAAGTGTAGTTCCACAGCAGCTGGAGGGCCGTAGTTTGGAGATCCCTGTTTTAGTTTATATATGCAAGTTCCCTTACCAGTCTTACATTATACTGCCCTTGTTTCCTGTTTTTTTCTGTTTTCCACAAGGCAAATTTTTCTGTCTCTTGAGCATGAGCAAGGTGAAGTGGCACTTCCCTCGGAGTGTATGGGAGTTATTATGCTCCTTCCTTACACCCAAAGATGGAACGCATCGTGCGTGTCACGGGGTGCATGTGGAGTCACGCCCCATGTGATGCGTCACGTGCTGATGGGAGAGTGAACACTTCCTGTGCATGCCCTAGATGAAGCGCAGCGTGTGTGCCACTTGCCACACGCTGCGTTATGCGGAAGTGACTACCCTGCCCGGACGCCCTAAATGAAGCGCAACGTGCGTGTCATTTACCACACGCTGCGTCACGTGTTGTCGCAGTGACGGACGGAAGGTCTGGCAGCATATACAGAGTCACCCTGTGGGTGTGGACATATGACCCGTTCGCAGTGCGTGATTGGTCACTCGCCGCAACGGGAATAAGCGGAAGTAAGGCCTGCTTATTGCTTTTAATAAACACCACAATGTTTCTCTATTCTTTTTTGCTGCTGATCCTAGACTGACCCCTTTTATTACCTCGGTCATGTTCTCAATCCATGTTTACTAAGGACGCTTCCTGATGACGTAAACCCTATGAAACGTACGTCGAGGCGCTAACTAGTCACGCATTCCCATACCACTTCCGAGTTCCGGGTCCGCTGGTTTCCGACAGTGGAAAGCACGCCGGCTAGTGGGACTAGCAGTGCGACGGACCATCGATCCTTCTCCGAATCCACGCTGGTTTCCAACGGTAGAACGCACGCCGGCTAGTGGGACTAGCAGCGCGACGGACCATCGATCCTTCTCCGAATCCACGCGTTCGATTGTATATCGAATACATGCAACAAGCCTCAGTGCCGGGATCAGGGCACAACCCAAGTAAGCAGCCATTCGGCGTGTTACTTTTTATATTATGTTTTAATAAACAATACTTCACTATGATTGCGTTTCTATTTCTATGGCTCTCATACATATGAATATTGGATCATCTGATTTGCCTATCCGGATCGTTCCGAGTCATCCCATTGACAAAAGCGGTTTATGACTTCTTTTTTAATTAAAAGAGTCCATTGTTATTGGTAAGGAGCCATTTCTATTGATCACATCGGGTGCAACAATTTGGTGGTGGTTCCAGAGCTGCAATCTATATCCTACTTTGGCTGCGATTTGCTATTGGGTGCTTATTGTACAGCACTATTGGGACTTTTTTTGCACTTTACCGTATGGACACTAGTTCACAACATATATCACTTTTGATGTTTTCTTTGTCTGTTTAATAGATTATATAAATTTAATGCATATATATGCACTTGAGTATACATAGTTATAACATACCTTATATTAATTTTGTGCATCTAGCGCCCCTTTACACACCTTTTCCATGTTTACTACCAGGTTGGATTTTACACATTCTAATCTTTATTATAATGACCCAGAAGGGGTCCCTGATTGGATGAGCTTCCGGGGTTGTTCCTGCCATTGGGGTCATATTGTACATATAAGTGAGACAGGCAACAGTGGAGGTATACCCCAGACGAAGAAAGATTTTGCAAAACGTGTCGCACGCCAGGCACATTTGATCAAGTGTCTTATTTTCCACTTCTCATGTAAGTGTTTCCATCCTTTATTAAACACTCACTGCCTACAGTATTATACTATGTGCGTTTTTTCCTACTCTTTTCCAAATACATCGGGATTGACCGGTCACGGCTCACCATTTTCAAGCATTTTACATCCTCTCCATTTGATTGGTGGATTTTTGCTGTTAAAGATTTGATACCCATTCATTCGAACAAGCTTTGTTGACCCTCCGAGTGTATGCTCTTTAGGGTCCAACATCTCTGGTAAAATGATAATGATTGACCCCTGATACAACCTCAGTGCGAACCCCATTTCTTCCATTTGATTCAAATCATGAGAGTGAAACATGCAAACCAGAGAGAGAAAAGTTTACATCTTCACCCTCCAGCGTTCAACTTCAAGAGGAAGGGGTGGAGCCCTTGCTGCCTCCTTTATTAACAATATGATATCACAAATACATGCATTTACATTGGTCAGTCTATACAGTTCACTCCCATTTTACACGCCCTCCCGTGATGTCCGTTCCTTGCACACATTTCAAGACTCTTTAGTTAGCAAAAATGCCTTTGTGTCATACAGGGATCTTAAACCCAAGTTTGCAGGGTGTAACGGTTACCACCGCTTACAACCTTCCATCCATCCACGACAAGCTTATCTGACACACTGCGACAATATTGCATACACGATCCATATCTTTTCCCAGAATAAAACGAGACAGAGCTCCGTTCTTGAATCCAAAGATATGACCATTTATTAGTAATTTCTCAGCTTCTTATATACAGTTAATCACAGGACAATGTAGTCTCCACCCCCCTTCACACCATGGGGGGCTTCAATCACACTCTAAAAGGCATTCAGGAAAGCTAAGGCTGGTCGGCACCGCATCTTTATCACACAATGGCAGTGAGAGTGGGTGTAATCCACACCTTCAACGGAAGGTCTTTACAGTGAATAGCTAACACCTTCATGTATTTCAATAGCATATTATACAAAGGTATGACTCACTCTGGTCTTGTAGACCTGAATTAACACCTTTCAAAAGCATGTGTCCACACATTGAAGAGCCAACCTCACTTAACATTTCAATAGCCAATTATACAAAAGGTATGACTCACTGGCTGACCTGGTCATGTCATCATGACATCATGTGATATCTCAGTCCTGCAATATGAAGTATTATTAATGTCCCTTATTAATGTCTTCTGTAATATGTGAATTATGATTCACTATTAGCCACCCTACACCCAAAAGGGCACAGGGTGGATTCCGACCCAAGAGTTTTTGGTGCTGCTGGCACAAGAGTATCTCTCATCCTTCCAACGTCTCTGGGTGTCACGGGTCACCCCGTTACATCTCTCCCCTTTCGGTGGGAGACGGACACAGGAGGGAACCCCAAACGGGTTGACTCCGAAGTCCGTCGGTAGTTCCAGTCCTCCAATGCTGGTATCCATGCTGCACCCCAAATAAATGGCTCCAAACTGAGCATTACTCACCCCGCCAACCTCTGCCTCTCTCAGTGAACACGCCTGCCGCTGGGGAGAAGGCAGGGTGGCTGGGCTCAGTCCATCATGCTGTTGGGGGTCTGGGCCAACTGCCCCCCCTTCCTGGGGTATACCAGTGGAGACTGAAGTCCCATCCACTGGTGCTTGGTGAAAACCCCCCGGTGCTTGCAAAGCAAAGCAGACATCCTCCTGTCCCAGTCCTGTACCATTTTCTGGGGTTGTGCCAGTGGAGACTGAAGTCCCATCCACTACTCCAGGAACCCCCTCTTCCGTTAGTGAGGAGCAGAGGCCTATGACACTCTGCTCTGTTGCCAGCTCTTCCGCTGGGTTGCTGTGAGTGGAGACCACAGTCCCATCCACTACCACAGTGTCCCCCTCTTCCGTTAGTGGGGAGCAGAGGTCCGTGACCCCCTGTTCTGTTGCCAGCTCTTCCATGGAGACTGGTATCTGCACCTCTCCTCTCTCTTTAGTTGGTGCTGCTGTGACTTCAGCTGCTGCAGCACTTCTCCTCTGTAGCAAGGTGGCATTCAGAGCCGCTATAACTCGGTCCCTGATCTCCGGTGGAGGGTTAGGACCATAATATGCCAGTCTTAGGTTAACAGCCCGATCAAAACTTTCTTCCTCGGGTGTCCTGTCCGTTACGGCGGGCCTTTTAGCTCTATCCATTTCAACAAGTTCTGCGATAATGTCCCTTTTCTTACGGTTGCTGGCCGGTCTGCCCTGGCTCTCCAGTAAGTCCATGAGGGCAGAGAGCTTCATCCGTTCATACACCGTCTCCATTGTCCTGTGTCCTTGTAGCCGTCCTTCTTCTGGTGATGGAATCATCCCACTGCTGCACCACCAATGTAACGGTTACCACCGCTTACAACCTTCCATCCATCCACGACAAGCTTATCTGACACACTGCGACAATATTGCATACACGATCCATATCTTTTCCCAGAATAAAACGAGACAGAGCTCCGTTCTTGAATCCAAAGATATGACCATTTATTAGTAATTTCTCAGCTTCTTATATACAGTTAATCACAGGACAATGTAGTCTCCACCCCCCTTCACACCATGGGGGGCTTCAATCACACTCTAAAAGGCATTCAGGTAAGCTAAGGCCGGTCGGCACCGCATCTTTATCACACAATGGCAGTGAGAGTGGGTGTAATCCACACCTTCAACGGAAGGTCTTTACAGTGAATAGCTAACACCTTCATGTATTTCAATAGCATATTATACAAAGGTATGACTCACTCTGGTCTTGTAGACCTGAATTAACACCTTTCAAAAGCATGTGTCCACACATTGAAGAGCCAACCTCACTTAACATTTCAATAGCCAATTATACAAAAGGTATGACTCACTGGCTAACCTGGTCATGTCATCATGACATCATGTGATATCTCAGTCCTGCAATATGAAGTATTATTAATGTCCCTTATTAATGTCTTCTGTAATATGTGAATTATGATTCACTATTAGCCACCCTACACCCAAAAGGGCACAGGGTGGATTCCGACCCAAGAGTTTTTGGTGCTGCTGGCACAAGAGTATCTCTCATCCTTCCAACGTCTCTGGGTGTCACGGGTCACCCCGTTACACAGGGGTTTTCTCCTCAGAGTCACAAATGGACACAGGCAGCTCAAGGTACAAGGAGGAGGAGGGGTAGTTTCCTCTTAGAAGTCCATGTTTGGCATAAACAGTTTTCTTGTAACGAGACACAAAGTTCCTTCAGTAAAACAAGGACAATGGGGGGGGTTGGAATGTGAAGCAAAGGGGAATGGCAGCTGAATAGTTCTTTGTCCTTAATTTCCAATGCTGAATTGTAACTTTTAAAACATTATATCTGTTTCTTCATGTAAGAATAATAACAGTATTGCAGTATATACCCATACATACAGTAATAACTCCATATATCTTATATAGATCAAGCAATAATGGAAATAAAACAAATGAATGATATAATGAAGGAAAGGCTACATTTAAGTAGCTCTATTCAAAACACAAAATAGGAATTTTAGTACTTTCATCACAGTCCTCCCTTAAAATGACTATTTTATCAGTACTGTCCTCAGGCAACATTTCAAATACACCCCCCTTGTTAACTAAAATCATGTCTAGGGCCATATGTTTTACAAAATAATTTGTGAAGTGGCCTCTAGTTGTTCAGTTAAACCTTGGAGTGCATCCCTGTTTGTAGTTAAAAAACCTCTGTTGACCATAGCAAACATAATTAATCCAATCTATATTCCCATTGGAACCCTCTTTATCCCCATTACTAAATTAAAGTTCATAAAAGCATCAGTTTCACCAGATTACTGTATTTTCCTTCTTGAAATACTTTCAATCATAAGCATTTTAATTTTGCAGAAGAACATTCATTTTATATTGGGCTTTTTCCTAAATATTTTATTTCCTAAAGAAACGTATCCATATTGAATTACACTAGTTTTCAGAACCAATCATACAGTATGATCAACTGAACCACATATGTCCTTGTCACACCATGACTTTTTAAACAAACATAGCAGCCCTTGGCTCAGTCTTCAGTGTGGACGAACATTCAGAAAGTTTCATTGTGCTCCTACATGGATCCAGTTATAAAAGCACAATATTCCTTTCCAATGAACACATTGGTCAACCCAAAGCCTGGAAAGTGACTCTTTGATTAATTGTGGCTCTATCATACTGCATCATCTCTTCATATTTTATCTATAATTTCACTATTTTAACCAACCTTTCTCTTTAACATTCAGTTGTCACTAGACAGAGCTTAGTCAATGCCTTGTAAAATGACACCTCATGTTCTCCTCTCATAATAACAAAAATAGTGTTAAAAACCCACACATTTTACTAAAATACCAATGAGAGAGAGAGAAAAAGAAAAAAGAGAGAGAGAAAAGAGAGAGAGAAAGAGAGAAAGAAAGAAAGAAAGAAAGAGAGAGTGAAAGAGAGAGAAAGAGAAAGGAAGAGAGAGAAAGCATTTCCTTAATGATCTATAAAGTAAAAACATCTGTTGGCTTATTAAACCAAATATTACAACCTTCATGTACCATACATCATACAATGTGACTACAATCGAATTTGATAGTTTTTCTCATTTTTAACCCTTTTTTTTTAAATGTAACATATTGCATGTGGAGTCGCGCCCCATGTGATGCATCACGTGCTGATGGGAGAGTGAACACTTCCTGTGCATGCCCTAGATGAAGCGCAGCGTGTGTGCCACTTGCCACACGCTGCGTTATGCGAAAGTGACTACCGTGCCCAGATGCCCTAAATGAAGCGCAACGTGCGTGTCATTTACCGCAGGCTGCGTCACGTGTTGTCGCAGTGACGGACGGAAGGTCTGGCAGCATATACAGAGTCACCCTGTGGGTGTGAACATGTGACCCGTTCGCAGCACGTGATTGGTCACTCGCCGCAACGGGAATAAGCGGAAGTAAGGCCTGCTTATTGCTTTTAATAAACACCACAATGTTTTTCTACTCTTTTTTACTGCTGATCCTAGACTGACCCCTTTTATTATCTCGGTCATGTTCTCAATCCATGTTTACTACCAGGTTGGATTTTACACATTCTAATCTTTATTATAATGACCCAGAAGGGGTCCCTGATTGGATGAGCTTCCGGGGTTGTTCCTGTCATTGGGGTCATATTGTACATACTGTATAAGTGAGACAGGCAACAGTGGAGGTATACCCCAGACGAAGAAAGATTTTGCGAAATGCGTCGCACACCACGCACATTTGATCAAGTGTCTTATTTTCCACTTCTCATGTAAGTGTTTCCATCCTTTATTAAACACTCACTGCCTACAGTATTATACTATGTGTTTTTTCCTACTCTTTTCCAAATACATCGGGATTGACCGGTCACGGTTCACCATTTTCAAGCATTTTACATCCTCTCCATTTGATTGGTGGATTTTTGCTGTTGAAGATTTGATACCCATTCATTCGAAACAAGCTTTATTGACCCTCCGAGTGTATGCTCTTTAGGGTCCAACATCTCTGGGAAAATAATAATGATTGACCCCTGATACAACCTCAGGGCGAACCCCATTTCTGCCGTTTGATTCAAATCATGATAGTGAAACATGCAA
Organism: Rana kukunoris; assembly: GCA_029574335.1. Classification (NCBI taxonomy): domain Eukaryota; kingdom Metazoa; phylum Chordata; class Amphibia; order Anura; family Ranidae; genus Rana; species Rana kukunoris. The sequence continues at coordinate 246,867,475 of CM056059.1, forward strand.
ACCAGAGAGAGAAAAGTTTACATCTTCACCTTCCAGCGTTCAACTTCAAGAGGAAGGGGTGGAGCCCTTGCTGCCTCCTTTATTAACAATATGATATCACAAATACATGCATTCACATTGGTCAGTCTATACAGTTCACTCCCATTTTACATGCCCTCCCGTGATGTCCGTTCTTTGCACACATTTCAAAACTCTTTAATTAGCACAGGGATCTTAAACCCAAGTTTGAAGGGGTTTTCTCCTCAGAGTCACAAATGGACACAGGAAGCTCAAGGAACGAGGAGGAGGGGTGGTTTCCTCTTAGAAGTCCATGTTTGGCCTAAACAGTTTTCTTGTAACAAGACACAAAGTTCCTTCAGTAAAACAAGGACAATGGGGGGGGGGGGTTGGAATGTGAAGCAAAGGGGAATGGCAGCTGAATAGTTCTTTGTCCTTCATTTCCAATGCTGAATTGTAACTTTTAAAACATTATAGCTGTTTCTTCATGTAAGGATAATAACAGTATTGCAGTATATACCCATACATTATAACTCCATATATCTTATATAGATCAATAAAGGAAATAAAACAAATGAACGATATAATGAAGGAAAGGCAACATTTGAGTAGCTCTATGCATAACACAAAATAGGAATTTTAGTACTTCCATCAAAAGCCTCTGTGGATTCGGTGGTGGTCATTTCACAACTGTGTGCCACATTTTAGTGTGGGATTATCGCATGGTTCCCTCGTATTCAAGAATTATTCACTTAGTGGGATTTACCATTCAAGTTTTTCCAGTTCACACATGAATTTTTGGACTTATATTTTTTGTTTTCATTCAATGACTTTTCTGATCACATTCCACTCATCTGGTGTTTTTCTTTGTTTCACTTTAATTGCTTTGTTTCTGTATCAATCAGTCACAATTTAGCTCCACATTCATTTGTCTTTTTTGTTACTTTCCATTTGTCTAGTGGTTTTTGTGGATGCTCACTATTGGGATAGCGTGGATTTATTTTGCTGAGTATTTTTATTTTTGCATTTCTGCAGTCAGATATAGGCTTGGCAAGACTGGATGCCGTGGATATATATACGTAGGAGACTGTATATATATTTAATACACTGCAGATCACTGAAGCACCTGCCTGCCTGAAGGTGTATTAAAAAACATACACAAGGAATAGCCTGCAGTCAGATATAGACTTGGCAAGACTGGAATGCAGTGGAGATATATATATATATATATATATATATATATATGTAGGAGGAGTCTGTATATATATTTAATGCACTGCAGCTCACTAAACCACCTGCCTGCCTGAAAGTATATTAGAAAAAGTAGACCAGGAACAGCCTGCAGTCAGATCTAGCTACACTGAATGCAGTGTGTATATATATATATATATATATATATATATATATATATATTGATATATATATATATATATATATATATACACACTGTGTGTGTGTGTGTGTGTGTGTATATATATATATATATATATATATATATATATATATATACAAATTACACACACACACACGAGACTGTGGGCCAGATCCTCATAGATTTGCGCATATTTATGCAGGCGTAGCGCATATCGGATGCGCTACGCCGAGGTAACTTAGAGATACAATCCCATATTCCCGGAGCACCTGTAACCGGTCAGACCTTGGGGCTGCGGACTAAAACATTTTTTTAACGCATTTTTTCAGACGGCCACCTTCTCCAGCGCTCCTTCTCTGACTCACCGAAGCCTCAGCAAAACGTTGTCCAGGGCCAGGTTTTGGTAATCCCCCCGGTTCTGGGAACGCATTGCACAGAGCGTTCTGCAAGGCCTCCCGCAGAAGTTTCATTTTCTGCTCCCTCTGCGATGGCAACATAAGGTCCGCTACCTTACTCTTGTAACGTGGATCAAGGAGAGTTGCCAGACAGTAATGATCCCTCTCCTTGATAGCACGTACACGAGGATCCTTACGCAGGCTTTGCAGGATCAGGGAGGCCATGCAGCGTAGGTTTGCAGAGGCATTCGGGGCACAGTCCTCTGGGTCACTGAGGACGACAGGATCCGCAGCCACCTTATCCCAGCCACGTAAAAGTCCACGTGTTCCTTGGGACTGTAAATGATCCCTTGAAGACTGCTGCTGTTGATGCTGAGTGCTAGGCTCCACCTCCATGCTGCTGATACAATCCTCCTCCTCCTCCTCCTCCTCATCCTCCTCCTCCTCTTCCTGTGTTCCAGGTGGGCAAGCAGGAACAGTGTCTGGATAAAGGGGGCCTTGAGAGTTAAGGAAGTCCTCCTCTTCCTCCCTCTGTTCTGCCTCAAGGGCCCTGTCCATTATTCCACGTAGGGTGTGCTCCAACATGTGAATAAGCGGGACAGTCTCACTGATGCATGCACTGTCACTGCTCACCATCCTCGTGGCCTACTCAAATGGTGACAGGACAGTGCATGCATCCCTGATCAAGGCCCACTGGCATGGGGAAAAAAAACCAAGCTCCCCTGAGCCAGTTCTGCTGCCATATTGGCACAGGTACTCATTGATGGCCCTCTGCTGCGTGTGCAGCCGCTGCAGCATGGCCAACGTAGAGTTCCATCTGGTGGGCATGTCACAGATTAGGCGGTTCTTGGGCAGGTTGTATTCCCTCTGGAGGTCTGTCAGCTGAGCAGTGGCATTGTATGACCTTCGGAAATGCACACAGACTTTCCTGGCCTGCTTCAGGACATCCTGTAAGCCCGGGTACCTGCCCAAGAACCGCTGCACCACCAAATTGAGAACATGCGCAAAACAGGGAACATGGGTGTGTTTTCCCTGTCGCAGGGCAGAGTGGAGGTTGGTGCCATTATCGCTGACCACCATTCCAGGCTTCAGCTGGCGTGGCGTCAACCACCTCTGAACCTGCCCCTGCAGAGCTGAAAGAACCTCTTCCCCAGTGTGGCTCCTGTCTCCTAAGCACACCAGCTCTAGCACTGCATGGCATCTCTTGGCCTGCATTCCTGCGTAGCCCCTGGTACGCCTACGGAGAACGGCCACAGAGGAAGAAGAGGAGGGGGTGGAGGAGAGAGGTGTGTCACAAGCAGTAGTAGTGTTTTGGAGACGTGGTGGCGGAACAACCTCCAAAACTACTGTACCTTGCCCTGCGTCCTTCCCAGCTGCCAGCAGAGTCACCCAATGGGCCGTAAAAGACAGGTAACGTCCCTGTCCATGCCTGCTGGACCATGAGTCAGCGGTAAGATGCACCTTACCACTGACTGCCCTGTCCAGCGAGGCATGGATATTGCCTTCCACATGGCGGTAGAGAGCCGGAATTGCCTTCTGGGAGAAAAAGTGGCATTTGGGTACTTGCCACTGAGGTACTGCACATTCCACAAACTCACGGAAGGGGACAGAATCTACCAAACTGAAAAGGTAGCAGTTGAAGTGCTAGCAATTTTGCTAAGCTAGCATTCAACCGCTGGGCATGTGGATGGCTGGGAGCATACTTCTTTCAGCACTGCAGCAGCTGGGGGAGGGAAATTTGTCTGTTACTATCATTAGATTGCCCGCATGTACTACCACTACTACATTCTGACACACCTATTTCTACACCTTCGGTGCAAGCTTCAGAGAGGACTGGGGGTCTAGTGGGGTTGGAGGTCACAGAAGGGCAAGGGGAGGTCCGCTTCGGTCTTTGGTGTGGGTCTTTCTGGTATGCTTTCCATCGCGCTGCATGGCAGCTCGACATATGTCTGGACAAACATGTGGTGCCCAAGCGGGTGATGTTTTGGCCACGCGAGATACGCTTGAGACATATGTTGCAAACAGCAAAGGTATGATCTGATGGACAGGTTTCAAAAAAGGCCCACACCAAAGAACTTTTGCTGTACCGTTGAGACACAGCAGCGCCACGTAATGCAGTTGGTGTGCTTCCCTTAAGCTGACCCCTGGAGGGCATCCTGCCTCTTTGGAGATGTGACTGTGCCTCGTCCTCCTCATCCTCCTCTTCCTCTTCCTCCTCCTCTCTCCTATCAGGCACCCAGGTAGAGTCAATGACCTCATCATCCCCTCCCTCCTCATCATCACTGTCGAAAACCTGGCAATATGCTCCAGCTGGGGGAACATCACTCCCAGATTGTTGTCCCTCTCGGCCACCCCCTCTTCCTGGGCTCACATCAATGCCTTCCTCTATCTGTGTTCCGTCATCGGAGTCTTCAAAGCGCTGCGCATCTTCATGTAACATGTACCCAACACTGTGTTGAAACAGTTCTGTCAGGAGGACACGGTGGGACTAGGGAAGGATTGTGTGATGCCATTGTGCAGAGGGTAGAGGACGCCTTGGCAGCTGCTTTGCCAGACAAACTATGATCAGTCTGTGTGAGAGAGGATGAGGAGGATGAGGACGGCTTGGTCATCCACTCAACTAATTTCTCTGCATGTTGAGGCTCAACACGGCCAGCTCCCAAAAAGAAGGACGAGCGGCCACAGCCACGTGCTGAAGAGGATAAACCACATCCACCACCAGCATTACCTCTAGATGCAGAGCCTGCTTGCCCTCGTGACTCTCTGCCTCTCTTTGTCCTTCCAGTCATATTTATGCGTTCAGGTGCTATGTAACAAAACAGACGCAGTCACAGAAACTGCGTTCAGGTGTTAGTAAACTCCACACAAGCAGTAAGAGCGACTGCGTTCAGCTGCTATGAAAAAAATTGTCGCAGTCACACCAACTGCGTTCAAGTGGTATTAAACAGCAACTGCACAGTAAGAGCGAGTGCGCTCAAGTGCTATGTAACTTAATAGTCGCAGTCACACCAACTGCGTTCAGGTGGTATTAAACAGCAACCGCCCAGTAAGAGCGAGTGCGCTCAAGTGCTATGTAACAAAATAGTCGCAGTCACACCAACTGCATTCAGGTGGTATTAAACAGCAATCGCCCAGTAAGAGCAACTGCGCTGAAGTGCTATGTAACTAAATAGTCGCAGTCATACCAACTGTGTTCAGGTGGTATTAAACAGCAACCGCACAGTAAGAACGACTGCGCTCAAATGCTATTTAACAGCACACACGCAGTGACACCAACTGCGTTCAGGTGGTATTAAACAGCAACCACACAGTAATAGCGACTGCGCTCAAATGCTATTTAACAGCACACACGCAGTGACACCAACTGCGTTCAGGTGGTATTAAACAGCAACCGCACAGTAATAGCGACTGTGCTCAAATGCTATTTAACAGCACACACACAGTGACACCAACTGCGTTCAGGTGATATTAAACAGCAACCGCACAGTAATAGCGACTGTGCTCAAATGCTATTTAACAGCACACACGCAGTGACACCAACTGCGTTCAGGTGGTATTAAACAGCAACCGCACAGTAATAGCGACTGCGCTCAAATGCTATTTAACAGCACACACGCAGTGACACTAACTGCGTTCAGGTGGTATTAAACAGCAACCGCACAGTAATAGCGACTGCGCTCAAATGCTATTTAACAGCACACATGCAGTGACACTAACTGCGTTTAGTTGCTATTAAACAGCACACACACACGCAGTAAGAATGTCTGCGTTTCTGTGCAATTCAATAGCCCAGTTGCATTAACAGCGACTGTGCTTCTGTGCAAATAAATTGCACACGTGCAGTAACAGGTAATGCGTGCAATTAACTAGCACACATTGAATAACACAGACTAATATTTTAAACCTAATCCCTAATGCAGGCAATACAAAACGGTAGAGCACTGCATGTAGAACAAACTCCTGCCTGACAGATACTAATAGAACATGTAGCTGAGCTATACAGTTTATAAATATATTGACAACTCCTAGGGATGTGAATATATTCTCTACAAACTGTAGATTTAACTATACTGACTAGACTTCCTACTCCTATCTATCTATCTATCTATCTATCTATCTGGTAGAAAAGACACTGTGGGGTAGATTCACATAGATCAGCGGATCTTTTGATCTGCGTGATCTATCTTTTTTACGATCTGCCTGCGCCAGTTTTTGAGGCAAGTGTTGTATTCAGAAAGCACTTGCCTCGTAAGTTGCCCTGGCGGATCGTAAATCCCCCGGCGGAATGCAAATTCCGTGGCTAGGGAAAGTTTACTATTTAAATCACGCGCGTCCCCGCGCCGATCGTACTGCGCATGCGCCGCCGGCTAAATTTCCCAGCGTGCATTTCCTCAAATGACGTCGCAAGGACGTCATTGTTTTCGACGTTAACGCTATTAACGTATGGCCGTATTCCCGAACGACTTGCGTAAAAAATTAAAAACTCGACGCGGGAACGACGGCCATACTTAACATAGGATACGCCACACTTACCCCGCATATAGCAGGGGTAACTATCTGCCGAAAAAAGCCGAACGCAAACGACGTAAAAAAAAAGCGACGGCCGGGCGTTCGTTTTTAAATCGGCGGTTCTCCTCATTTGCATATTCGTCACGTAGAATAACAGAAGCGCCACCTAGCGGACGGCGGGAGATTGCAGCCTAAGATCCGACAGTGTAACTCACTTACACCAGTCGGCTCTAAGGGAGATCTATGCGGAACCTGATTCGAGGAATCAGCCACATAGATCCGAGCGTCGGATCTCACAGATACGACGGTGTATCAGTAGATACACCGTCGTATCTCTATGTGAATCTACCCCTGTGTCTCTATCTCTCTATCTCTGAAAAAAAAGCAAGTGTAGCGCCAAGAGAATATATACATATAATAAAATAACTCCACTTATGAGGTGGGTATTGGAGACCGGGATTGAGTGTCCCCCTTCCCACCAATGATAGGGGTGTCCCGTACTCAGGTGATCAATGTGTTCAAACAAAGAAAAATACAAAATTGTGTACATATATATCACCTTAAATGGCGGTAATCAACCAAACCATAAAAGGAAAAAAAGTGAGAATATACATAAATAGTGGTGTACATTCAATGTGCGACAAGGCCACAAATATTTCAAACTTGAGCCAAAAAAACAATGTGAATTAATAATAACAATGATAATGTTCAAACAAAAAAACGCGAAGCTCATCCCTAATGAAGACCTATTACCCTATATGTGCTGAGCATACACTGAATCAAGTGCGGTCATTGTACCAGTGGCTTACTCCCAGAGATGTGTGAACACAGAATAGGTTTATGCAGGATGTTTTTTTTGAGGAGTAACCGAAAGAGGAGGGATGTATTTAGCACTATATTGGAGGAATAGGACCTGGGATGGGTGTTGTTAATAGAGTGGACATCGGTCTCCTGAGAAACAAACTCTCAACCATAGCTTTAGACAGTAATTGGTTTTGGCTTTGTTGCTCAGAGAGAGATTGGTGGCATCCGTGATAACATTCAACAAAGTCACATAAATACCCAGTGTGAAGTGGCTCAAGATTTTTTCAACCATGTTCAGAGGTTGGTAAAGAATGTGAGATGGTACAGGACAGAAATATTGGCCCTGGCATGCACGCTGGGGCAGGTGGAATTATCAACCAGCAGCAAGCTGATTGTACAGTCTCTGTATGAGGGGCAGTGGCCTCATGAGTTAGCATCACCGCTCAGTAATACCTTGCCAAAACACGTCGCTTACACTAATACAAAGTGGTGGTCGAATGCCTGGATAGGCTGTACTACTTTGAATTGTGAAAGGTGTTATGCTGTATGATCCCATATACAGAAGTGCAGACTCGGTCTGTATATTTGGTGGCATCAATGGGTTTACTGACTGGGGAGTCTACCTTGTTGCATTTGAGCCTAAATTACCCACATGTGATCAGAGAGGATGGAAGCTGGAGGCAGGTTGATATTTCCCTCTGTTGGAAGCATGATGTCCTTTGCATGCCAGGTCAATACACGGTGGTGAACGAGAAATGTTGGGAAGATACTTAACTCTGTATTCTGATGGAGAGATCGTTGCTGGGAAGGAAGCACCTGGGTATTATTTGGGACATAGACAAGTTTGTTTCTTTGTCCTAAAGGATACCAATGTAACATTAGTCTTGGAAATAGGGTGTTCCTTGAACCTAACAATAGGTAGCGGTGCATGATATGGGCACGGTCACTCAAATCCAGGTACATGGATGGAATTTTGTGGGTTTTGTCACTGTTTCTGATTTATATGTGTTATCAGAGACTTGACAGACAACCTCGAGACTCTGTATCTGAAACCTGTTTAATATGCTGCTCTGAGTGTGTGCTGGTGAATGGTGAGTGAATGGACGCCCCTTGTCTGTACTGCACCCTGTCCTGAAGATACCAGAAAGGAGAAGTTACAGAAGACACAGAATGGTGACATGGATGCTGCCACTGAAGAATGATGTTGGTGTGTTACCCAGTAGCAAAGCGTCACATGTTGGGAAGCACAACATGTTAGGACCTTTATGGACTGTTCCATAGGAGCTGTTTCTGAAGCACATGTTGGGAAGCACAACAGTTATGGACCATTCCATAGGAGCTGTATCTGAAGAAGGGTGAGATGCGAACTTTAGGTGCAAAGCGGCATATGTTGGAAGGCAACATGTTTTATTTCATAATACAAGATGTGTTTTAAATAGGAACTCTGGAGTTTTCTTTCTGGTTGTTTTAACCAGGTGTCTGGAATTTCACTTCCTGGTTGATACAGGCAGATGGCCCCAAGTTGGAATGTAACAAGTTAACATCAAAGCTTTGTAGCATAACATAATCTACATCTGAAAGTCAGCAAGTTTAATCTGGTGTGATATGTGTGATTACAGGCTTCAAAGAGAACAAGGGCTAGCTAACACTGAAGACAGCCCATTGCTCATAGACATTATACATGGACAATGCTGCCCCTAGAGGCCAATATAATATATTAAAATAACTACCTCTTGGCAATATCTTATTGGACAGGAAGCAAGTGGGGGTGGTTACGAGTGGGTGTGAATGAATTTGTAAAAAAAGGACACACAGAAGCTAAATCATCGCTTTCTTTTTGGATCCTTGCTTTGGCCTGAGCCTTATGGCTCTGGCCCTCTTTTGCCATCCTGGGCTCAGCCAATGAGACTATGTCTAGAGGATTGTGATAAGTATGTTTGATGTTCTGCTGTTTAGTGTTTGATGTTAACATATTCCTATTTTCTTGGGAAATAAATGAAAGATATTGTATTACTAAGCAGTGTGTTTACTTTCATAAATAAGCTTATATCATTGTGCTTATCAGAGTCTTAATAGACTAGCTAATTCTAGGTATAGGCAAGTTAATACATATATGCAATAGATAGAGGGAATCTGTAACCACCTTTCGGAAGAATAGTTATGTAGTTTATATAGTTGTATATTGTAACAATTACTTCAGGAACCCTGTAGTGAAGCCTTTGCGGCTTCACAGCTGGGTCCCTGCTACGCATGCGCTAAGCACGTCACGCTCTCTCACTGGCTCGGCAGCAGGGAAAGGAGGTGGGGGCCGAACTTGTGGCATACCTCGCCATGGTGAGGGTACCTGGCACAAACAGGTACCCGCTCCCCCCCCCAAAAAGGTGCTAAATGTAGCATCAGAGGGGGGAAGAATTAGATAAGTGGAAGTTCAACTTCTGGGTGGAGCTCTACTTTAAGGTTTGACATATGTCTTCCTCTGCTTCAATGCCTCCAAAAGTTCCAGAATCCTCATTCTTCTACCTTTTCTCTTGTGTGTTCTGTGGCATTGCAAGAATGGTGTCTGCATAAAGCAGGCCTTGAGAGAAAAGGAAGCCCTTCTCTTCCTCTCGCTGTCCTGCCTTGAGTGTCCAGTCCATAATGCTATGCTGAGCATGCTCCAGCAGAAACACAAGAGGTATTGTGTCACTGATGTATGCATTGTCACAGCTCACCATCCTTGTCGCCTCCTCAGATAATGACAGTACAGTGCATGCATCTTTTACCAGCAGCCATTGGCCCTGAGCCTGTCCTTGTGCCATACTTACATAGGCACTCATTGATGGCCCTCTGTTGCATGTACAGCTGCTGCAACATTGACAAAGTTGAGTTCCACCTGCTGGGCATGTATGTCACAAATCAGGCGGTTTACTGACAGGTGGCATTCCTGCTGAATTACAGTCAACCGAACACTGGCTGTGTATGCTTTAGAAGATCTTGCAAACCCAGGTACCTGTTTAAAAAATGATGTCCCACCAAATTGAGGACATGTACCAAGCAAGGCACAAGTGTCAACTTGTTTAGTCCCATTATTGCACACCACAATTCCTGGCTCAAGCTTCCATGCCATTAACCACCTCTGGGCCTGCCCCTGCAGAGCTTAAAACATCTATGCTCCAGTGTGGCTCTTGTCCCCTAGACAGACCAGCTGAAGCACTGCATGGCATATTTTAGGCTGACTCCCTGAATGGCCACTTGAACAGGTGGTTCATAGAAAAATTCAACAGAGAAGATCATGGAGGAAGACGAGGGGGTGAAGCTGACAGACCTCACATCACCACCAGCTGTATGGAGACATGGCAGCAAAACAAGCTCCAGCACTGAGCCCTGTCCTGCATCTTTCCTAGTTGCAAGCAGTTACCCAGTGTGCTGTTAACAAAATATATTTTCGCTGACAATGCTTGCTGGACCACGTGTCAGCAGCAACGTGGACCTTGCGGCTGGCTGTCTTGCCCAATGATGCCAAAACATTGCCTTACAGATGATGGTACAGAGCTGGAATGGCCTTAGGTACAGAGAAATAGTGACTGGGAACCTGCCATTGTGGTACATCACATTCTGCAATATCATGGAATGGGGAAGAATCCACCAGACGAAAAGGGACAAGTTGTAAAGCTAACAATCTGGACAAGCTGGAATTTAGATGCTGGGCATGTGGGTGGCAGGGAGTGTATTTTTTCTTGCTGCAGCAGCTGGGGTAGAGAAATTTGCCTGCTATACTCTACAGCTGGTGGTTTGCTGCTGATTTGTTGCAAGGACCTGTGACACCCTTTGCTATACCATCATCCCTATCAGTGGAAGCTGCTGAGAGGTCAAGATGTATAGTGGGGGTAGACATTAGGGGTGAGGAGTGGGGAGGAAACGCTTTTTTGTCCCTTGTGTGTGGCTTTCAGGTGCTCTTGCCAATGGGTTGATTGGTGGGAGGTTAAAAGCTTGGTTGCATGTTGCAACAGTGTATTCAGCTGCACATATGCTAAAAAAGGCCAAACAGCTAAACTGTGGGAAGTGGCCCAGGAGATGGCAGCTCCACAATCTAATGGAACAGGGAGGCTACTCTCTACCCTTCTATGATGCCTACCTCTGGAGGACACCCTGCCTTGTTGGGGTTGTTTCTTCCCCTCACTATCCTTCTCTAATCTATCCAGCACCAGTTGCATCAGTGACCTCATCATCATCATCCTCTCCATCCTCATCATCACTGGAGTCAACTTGGCAATATGCTGCGGCTGGGGGAACATGACCGCAAATTTGTTGTTTATCAGTTTTCTTCACTCTCTGTAGGCGACTCCCTTCCTCTACCAACATCAGAGTCAAGTAATGTCTATGCATTCTCAAGAAGCAAGTGGCTGGCACTGTGTTCAAATAATTCAGCTTATTCCTCCATGCATGATGCTAGGGCTATGGCAGGAGTAGCTGTGGACAAGGAGGCAGAATAAGGTGCTATGGAAGCTGCACTGGACTGTGCATTAGTGTCAGTTTGGGTCATAGGGATGATGAGGATTGTTTAATAAGCCAGTCCATCACCTCCTCTGCATGCTGTGGCTTGATAGCATGGGGAACATTACTAAACTGAGAAAAAGGTGCCCTGCCTGAGGACGGACCACGTCCACCTTTGCCTGTGGGAACAGACACTGCTGGAAAATCTGTCTCTCCTTGTTGGCCTCCCAGACATGATGGGGGATATTACCCACATTTAAATACTGTAAATACTAAAAAATGTATAATTGGATGCACTCTATTCAATGAAAAGTGGTGTTTGATGCACTTTAAATTGAGGACTGAAACTGACAAAAAAAGTTTAAACTATAAAAAAATAATAAGGGGGAACACCAGCAACCAAAAAAAAAAGAAGGAATAAGGATGAATCCACACTACGGAGTTGTAATCCAAAAAATATATACTGCAGGAGGGGTGGGTATTTACTACGTCCTACGGAATGTATTAAAATATAACTTGTGTGTAAACAATGTGAGATGAAATTATGGTGGCTGCCCCCTTACATATGTACCCCACCGAGGTAGGATATAGGTTGAAAAAAGGAAAATTAGTAGGTAATGGTGCCTCCTAGTGAAGTGATGCAAATAAATTGATGCAAATAAATTGATATACCCCTACTTATACATGTAACCGTGCAATATCAATACAATATAAATATGCAACTGGTCTGCTACAAATTACCAATCACTTAAACCTACAAAAATATATAGGGTTAGCAATCCATAAAATTAAAAGTGCTATATGAATGCTAAAACAGTGATAAATAAATAGTATAAATCCATATACTGCAAAGTGCTGAATTAGTAGTCCATGTAATATAAAGTGCTGATTATTTCCTTAAATCAAATTGCTAAATAAATAGTCCATGTAGTTTAAAGTCCTAATTAATGGCTAGTAGTCCATATACTTTAAAGTGCTAATTAGTTGCCTGTAGGCTTCATGCAATAACGTGCTGATGCTGCGTGCCAAAGTGCAACGTGCCAAACGTAAAATATATATATATATATATATATATATATATATATACACTGGTGATTCACTGGTGCCCTCTTCCTCCGTGCTCTGGTGTATCCCGCACTCACCAGATCAGAGACCCCCTCCTGGGGTACAAAGCCTCCACAGTGTGCGCCCTGTGCTGCGCTCTGGCAAATATTTTCTTTCCTCTGTATGGCTCAATCCAGTATCCACAGATCAGAACACCTTCCTGGGGTATTAGACATCCACAGCCTCCGCCCTAAGCTGCGCATTATCTAATCATGCTTCCCCTCTATATGGCTCTCTCCGGTGTAAGCTCAAAGATAAAGGAAGTCCCAATAGTGTGATACCATTTATAAGTTAAAAGTTTATTACAAAACACTAATTACTCACATTTAAAACCAAAAGACAGGCGTTGTATAGTATTGCGGAAGTGTTGTAAACAGCGTGCGCTCGACCGGTTTCGTCATGTCTCTAGCTCAGATAGGTAAAATTGCTCATGGTCACCTTACTTGATGTAGTCACATCGGTTTTTGATCTATGTAGATGTATCAGCTATTGCTATTACAAATCTGGTTATTTCCATTACTCTGTTGTTTTAATCATCATTGTAGTATATACATATTGTTTTGATAATCATGGTATTGTCCAATGTAACTATAACTACAGCATCATTCAAAATGCTGAATTTCTTATGGATTATAATTTCTTTATTTTTCTAGTTTATCCTGTATACGCTCCTGATGAAGCTCTTTTTTTGAGCGAAACATGTCGGGCATCAACAATACAGGTTCTGCTGTGGCTCTTCATTGAAGCCGTTAATCCCAGGGATTTGAAGTGTTTGAATCTCTTTTTATCTCATGTATATGTTAAATAATAAATTATTGCTTGTTTTTTACATCTGTTTGGATCTACTTTATATTATGACACCTTTAAAGTCCCAGGGCTTGTTACCCTCCCACATTCTTTCTTTAGTGAAAATACATAGTAAAATGGTTACTACATATACAAACACCAAAACTAGCATAAAATAAGTGGGAAAAAATATGCAAAACTATCAAAAATCACACATGTGATAAAGTCCTGTGCACAAATAAGGATCAAATCTAGCAGTCCAGTAATTCCTCCACAGAACAGTGTCTAGATAAATCACCTCCACCAAAAATGCAACGTGCACAAATGAAATCTTTAGTGATGACTCATTTGAGTGTGCTGGCAGCTCACCTCATGGCTGCTTGTCCAAACAGCTAACAGAGATACTGATCACAGCTGGATGTGTGGGCTGATTAAACACCTCCTCCTGACTCCTCTCAGCGGCCAATGTGTGTCATGGAAAAGAGAAGATATATGCAATGCATATAGCGTGACACTGTGAGGGTACCTTGAACAGGTAAACATTTGAGAAAATGCATTTACATGAATGAAAGGACAGCGGGCATAAATCCACGAGTGACGAACTCGTATCCCCCTCAGAGTGTCAGCTATACAGGTGAGAGTGTGATCTGATCCTCATACGTCCAAATGGCAAAGCTCAATGTATCATAGGAGCATTAGGAAGAGCGAAAAAGAGACCATAGCGTGACTCCATATAATGGATACATTTAATAAAAAAACAGATAAAAAACTCACATTTAGTTAGTGAAGTAGAATAAATCATCCACGAGCACTGAACTCGTATTAAAACTTCAGACTCTGTCTGTACCCAGTGCTCCAATCTCTACGTATTGTCACATCACGTGACTTCATCAGGGAATAACTCTTGTTTGTGTGTTTTTCCTTCTGATTACTTCTCAATTCCTGGGAGCTTTTGAGCCACTAGGTCCAGTGGCTAGATTTGAATTCAATTGTTTGTGGTTTTTTTTCCTTTACACACTGTTGCATCTGTATGTTGATAATTTGATCAGTGAAAACAGTCACTTTGAAGGTCTACACTACTGTGCAGGTGTGAAAAACTGCTGTAAATTAATAATGCTTTCAGAAATAGAAGTGTTAATATTTGATTTTTGTCAATTAACAACATGGAAAGTGAAAGAATAGAAGAGAAATCCAAATCAATATTTGGTGTTTGCCGTTAAAACAGCATCAATTCTTACACAGTTTTTGAAGGGCCTCAGCAGGTAGGTTTTTCCAAACATCTCAGGGAACTAATCACTGATCTTCTGTGGATGTAGGCTGCCTCAAATCCTTCCATCTCCTTATGTAACCCCAGACAAACTTGATGTTTCCCCTTTTTATCCAAACTTCTTGAACATCTAGTCTACAACCGACTGAGCCACCACCTTGCTCATGATAACCTTCTTGATCCCCTTTAGTCTGGATTTCGTCCTCAACATTCAACAGAAACTGCTCTCCTAAAACATATAAATGATATACTAACGACCAAAACTAAGGGACACTATTCTGTGCTCCTACTCCTGGACCTCCCTGCCGCCTTGGATACAGTTGACCACCCACTTCTCCTCCAAAAACTCCACACCTTTGCTCTCGGTGACTGTACTGTTCACTGGTTCTCTACCTACTTATCCAACCGCACCTTTAGCGTTTCTTACAACTCTACTTCCTCCTCTCCTCTTCCATTCTCTGTTGGGTCCCCCAAGGTTCTGTTCTTGGACCTCTCCTATTTTCAATCTACACTTCCTCCCTGGGTCAGCTAATAGCCTCCCACAGCTTCCAATACCACATTTACGCTAATAACACTCAAATCTATTTCTCTACCCCTCAACTCACTCCTTCATTTTCCTCACGTATCACTAATTTACTATCAGATATATCACTTTGGATTTTGCACCACTTCCTCAAACTCAATCTATCCAAAACGGAACTTATTATTTTCCCTCCCCCACGTGCCTCTTCCCCTGATCTCTCTGTCAAAATTGATGGCACAACTATCAGCCCATCCCCACATGTCAAGGTCCTAGGAGTAGTCCTGGACTCTGAACTGTCCTTTAAGCCTTACGTTCAATCACTGTCCTAATCTTGCAGCCTCAACCTTCACAACATCTCCAAAATGCCCCTTTCTAAACAATGACACAACAAAACTCTTAATTCACTCCCTGGTCATCTCTCGCCTTGATTACTGCAACTCCCTCCTCATTGGCTTACCTCTGCATACTCTAACCCCCCTTCAGTCTATCATGAATGCTGCTGCCAGACTCATTCACCTTACCAACCGCTCTGTCTCTGCTACTCCCCTCTGTCAATCCCTCCACTGGCTTCCGCTCACCCAACAAATTAAATTCAAACTACTAACAATTACCTATAAAGCCATCCACAACTCTGCCCCCAGCTCACTGACCTAGTCTCTAAATACCAACCTAATCGTTCTCTTCGTTATTAGCTCTCTCATCACCTGCTCCCATGCTTGTCTCCAGGACTTTTCCAGAGCCTCTCCAAGCCTATGGATCTCCTTACCCCAATATATCCGCCTATCTCCTTCTCTATTAGCTTTTAGAGGATCCCTGAAAACCCTCCTCTTCAGAGAAGCCTACCCTTCCCACACCTTACAACTGTATTTTCATTTGAGTCCATCTGATCATCCCCCACAGCTACTATCCTTTGTTCCACTTGACGCTCCCTTCTAGATTGTAAGCTCTAACGAGCAGGGCCCTCTGATCCCTCCTGTATTGATTTTTATTGTGTCTGTACTGTGTCCCCTGATGTAAAGGGCTGCGCAAACTGTTGGCATTATATAAATCCTGTATAATAATAATAATTATTATGTTAAGATCAGTGCTCTGTGGGCCAAACCATAACTTTCAGGACTCTTTGTTCTTCCTTACGTTGAATATAGTTCCTAATGACATTGGCTGTATGGTTGGGGTCGTTGTCCTGTTGCAAAATAACTTTGGGGCCAATACCACCTCTCCCTGACAGTATGGCATGATGTATAAGTATCTGTCTGTATTTGTCAGTCACACTTATTATTGTATTGCTCCCCAACCCTTTGGCAACAAACTGCCTCTTGCTACAGCCAAATATGTCCCTTTTTTACTCATCAGTCCAGAGCACCTGCTGTCAATTTTCTGAACTTCAGTTCCTATGTTTTAATGCATAGTTGAGTCGCGTAGCCTTGTTTCTACATCAGCAATATAGCGTTTTGGCAGCAATGCTTCCATTAAGACCATTTCTGGCCAAACTTCCCTGGACAGTAAATGGGTGTACCTGGGTCCCATTGGGCATAGCAATGTGCTGATGTGCTAGCTGTGTCTGGGAGCTCAAGCAAGTAGAGTGCTAGAGGAGCTGAGGAGTAATGATCTGCAGTAAGAGTTGTGCTGGTGGAAGAGAGATCTGTATATACCGGAGTGTATATAAGTTGTTCCAATTCTTTGTTCTTAAAGTCATCCCAATTGATTGTTCTAAAATTCACTGGGCTTCCCATGCTTCCTATATCCAATCCATGTTCAATCCCCTCCATAAAACAAAAAAAGCAAAGCTAATGGACTTTTTATTGCCTTGGAGTGATTGAGTACTTGACTGTCGAGCTGAACAGGGTGACATGTGGGCCCCAACAGCAGCCCTTACGGGGGTGCCGCTACATATATAATACAGTTTGGAGTATAGATTGCAGTCCGTGTATTATATATAATACAGTTCAGAGTATATAGTACAGTCAGTGTAGTATAAATAATACAGTGCAGGGTATATAGTGCAGAGTATATAATACAGTGTATTGAAGTGGTTAAGGGGAGCCCTATGACAGAACTAAGATAAAAAATCCTGCACATGGAATACACAACATTTTTTTTGTTTTTTTGTTTTTTTATTTATATTCATTTTTGCTCTGTTTTGTTTTCTTTGGTCCAAATTTCATATTTGTGCCATATTTTGTCTCATTGTCCTCATTAGTCACCCAACTATGGCTGCCTTCAGTGGGGAGGCATGGGAGGGTCTTATGGGCAAAGTACAATGAACCAGTAACTCAAGTATTATCACAGATAAGAATTTAAGCACAGCGTTTATGAGACTACGTCTCTTAGAAAGGAAAGTGGGAATCTTTTGGCATAAACGTTATTTCGAAAAATACACTGAAAATAAATTAGTCCCGTGGGGCCTGAGGATACAAATCTTCCCCAATCTCAGAAAGATAGGGGATTCCCTGAAAACACTCTGGGAAAGCAATTTACAAACATGCTCATTTGGCACGATGACCCTTCTGGGTACCCAATATGATCAATAATTAGCTTCACTAGACGAAAGCATACAAAAATGGTATGATGAATATAATCTCATCTCTTCCACTACCAGATTTGTTAACAAGGAATCGCTTCTGAAACCGCATATTGAAACATATATTTTGGAAATAATTAGGGTAAAAAAAAACAAATTCATACGTGATAGCAACGCTTATACTAACAATTTTGCCTATAAGTGGACGCCAAGCACTAACCAAAAACAGTTTTCTAAAACCTCTGGCCCAAGGAATCCTAGTAAGCAGAATGATAATAGATCTAATCTATCTTCTGCTTCTTCCCTTTCTTCTAGCCAATCTACTGTTTACAGAGATCTATCTGGTGACAGAATACCTAAAAAACGAAAAGGTAACTCCGATGCTGCCTCGACGGAATCCTTAAGTCATCAACTAGGTACCCCTTTGCCCCGTCGGGCACTCAACGCTTAATCTAAACCTGTAACTTCTCACTTATCTAGCCTGCTTCATCCTGTGATAAATACATCATGTGGTCCTGTAGCTTCTTCATCACATGCAATGGTTTCCACTTCCCTATCAACCTCAATGATAGCAGCTCCCATGCAATTGGACAACAAAAATCCAAATAGCAGTGAAATAATAGTGTCACCTTCGGGGACACTACTACCAGCCAAAGCATGAATTGCTCCTATTTTTTTAGTGAAGGAATAAGTCCAAACACTGGTTTGGATAGAATGGAAAATGCATGTGATGATGAAGAAACCAATTTGGAACTTTCCATTATCAATTTGTCCTCTATTGACCTCACGGACATTGAGCTCCAGGTTCTTAAGCTGGGCCTCACTTTCTGTCCAGATTCCCACTTAGACAAACTCAATTGTATAAAGGACGTGCATTTATTTGCACGTAGATTGATGTACAAAGTCATTTTTGACTGACCAAATTCACAGACTACTCAAATTGAACCCACTCTAAGCCATGAAATTGCAGATCATCAGGCCCTAACCGATCTAATGGATCTATGGGAGGAGGGTCACGCCGACTACAGCGAGGGCGAGATATCTCCATCGCCCATGTCTGTCGCTGGTGTGTCTCCCCCCCCCCCTACAGACATTTAAACCAAAATCCAGAAATTTTCCTTTGTTGAACACAAACCCAAACATATGGGCTTTTGTCCAACAAGTTTGCCAAACCATCCAAGAACACCAGTTTGAACCATCTTTTACTTCCAATCTTACTCCAAACCAACATGAAGCCATCAAGTCTTTACAGACCAACCCACACATAGTGATCAAGCCAGCTGACAAAGGCGGGAACGTGGTCATTATGGATGTGGAGCAATACGAAATGATGTGTAAGAAAATCCTTAACAACAGAGACTGGTATCGACCAATTTCAAAAATGCTACTTGAGAATTTCATTGTAAAATACCAAAGTATCATCTCAAAGGCCCTTTTTCAAGGGGTGATTAATCAAGACACATGGAAATATCTCAATACCAAGGACCCACGAATTCCGACTTTTTATGCTTTGCCAAAAACACACAAGTCACTAACCGAGCCACCTGGTCGACCTATAATCTCAGGATGTCTGAGCCTTACTGAGAACGCCAGTTCTCTTATTGATAGTTACCTCTCCCCTCATGTTACCTCACTTAGCTCTTACGTAAAAGACACTATTGACATCCTAAAAAAGATTGAAGGCATATTCTTAGCAGTTAATACTAGGTTAGTGGCCTTAGATATTGAGAGCCTATACAACACCATACTGCACAACAAGGGCCTTCAGGTCATTCAAAGCTTTTTGGCCGAAAGAGGCCCCACAGCTTTGAAATTTAATACTTTTGTCTTGGATTTGCTCAGCTACATTTTGCACTATAACGTTTTTCTTTTTGGATCCTCCCACTACCTCCAGGTACAGGGGGTTGCAATGGAGACCAAGTGTGCCCATCGTATGCCAACCTGTACCTGGGGGGGTGGGAGAGGAACCTTTTTTCAAGAGAAGACCTTGTCCCATACTTGGACAATACATGGTTTAGATACATCGACGATGTGTTCATTTTTTGGACAGGCAGTGAGATTGAGCTCCAGGAGTTGGTCTCGTTGATTTCCATCAATACATTTAACTTAAAATTCACCATGGAACCCACATCACTGCCCGCCATACTGCCATTATCTATCTCCTATGTAGTTGCCACCTTATTTCATTCTAGGTTTCCCCATTGATGGCGTGTTTACATCTGCCCTGCATTGTCGGCTGGTCGTGTCTTATACCATCTAGATTACCGCTGTGCGCCGTGTTATTCTATGGTTGCCACGGTTATCTCCTCAACCAATCAGACACTATGCGGGCCCACGTCATGGGCGCAATGCATCTTGCTAAGTGTAGTCCATTAGGGACCTGCACTGAAGATCGCGGCCCAACGTCCGACTGACGTCATCACGACGGACGCTAGGCTTAGGTGCTATATAAACCCCACTCTGTCACAGGCTAGTGCCAAGAGCGGTCGGCTGCCCCAGTGTATGGACGGTGGATATACACACTTTCTCCCCTGATGTTTTTCTACCGGTAAGCGCTGGCTTTGACACAAACTATGCCTATTTGTCTATTCTGGATTGATATTTGGTACCATTTTCAATCTCTCTCCTCTTTACCTCTATCTTTTTTATCCTTTTTATTTTATTCAACGACTTTATTCCAATATCATCATGCCCAGTCATCAGTAGCATATTAAAGCAATATGCTATATTGCAACAAAATAAAGGACATCTATTGAGCCCATTTGTATTCATATCAACTTTTTTCTCTCTTTAGATAGGGAAATAAATAATATTTAGATATTAAATCAATAGAGACTTTGGTCTATGTAATTACCTCCCTTTCTTAATTTTTTATCAATTTTCCGGACACATAAGATATCTAATAATAATACTAATATTCAACAATATCCAATTTAAACATCTTACCTCAAACAAATTTTTTATTTTTCTCGTTTGTTTTTCATGCTCTAATATCTCTGCATGGATTCCAATATATGGTTATAATTCTCTGTCATTAGGGAGGAACTTTGGCAGTATCTTTTTCATCATCATACTTGTTTAAAAAAAATCTGTCTCTTTTGATGACCACAATGACACTCCGTTTCATTTCGGTGTCTTGTAACCTGTAGGCTACGTGAGTTCTCTCTCCTTTTTTTTTTTTTTTGTTTTTATTGTTTTTCTTTTTCTTTTATATATATTTTTTCATTTCACCTTCATTCATTTTTGCCTACTTCTCTTTATATCTCCAGTCCTTACTACTGATTTGCCTGGATTAGCACCTAATTGTGACTATCACGGAACCTGGTGCCAATTTTGGCCATCCTTAGTGTGGTGGAGAGCCGGCCCGTTTCCATTTCTGTGTTTGGTGGTTGGTAAGCATATGTTATGATATTCTTTCTCTGGAATCTAGCTGCCTTTCAGTCATCCTTCTGACATATATACAAATTTGTGTATTATACTACATGCGGCTTTTGCTTCACACAGCTAATTGCATGTATATATTCTTTTGATTTTTTTGATCTAGTTACTAACATTTAGGCGCTGATCTGATTTTTCCCTGAAGAAGGGTCTGGCTGTAACATCCCTGCTATGCAATTACAGTAGTGCAATTGGTTTTAAAACTACAGAGGTCTCTCAGGTACAACCACCAGTCCTCTCTCAGAATAAACAGAAAGTTTGGGGTTAATTCATCACAACCTCTTGTGGACAACCAATTGAAAAACTGTAGATGCTTATTTGATCATAAGCAACTAACTGAGGGGGAACAGGTAAGTATCTCAGATACAGACAAGGTAGATTGGAAGTGACTGTTATCTTAAACATGCAACGTATTACTGCCAATCTACAAACACAGACTATAGGTAAAGCAGGTAGTATATGGTACTTGCGGTTCTGTTGAGTGTAGTAGTAGCAGATGATGTAGGAGATATCTGGAAGACCCAAGCAGATGCAAGCTACTGGTGTATAGAAAGGATCAGCAGCTATCAAGGTGACAGCAGGTGTCCAACAAACAGGAACCAAAGACAAGTCCGGGGCACAAGCCGTGGGTCAAGGGCTGGAGACGGTAGAGGAAGTCCGAAGGTACAGGCCGGGGTCAAAGGACAGGAGATAGCAGCAATCCAAAGTACAAAGCAGAAGGTCAAAAGCCGGGGTCAGTCTAGGAGCTCAAGATCTATACAGGTACAGACAGGGAGATCAATAACAGAATGAACTGACCCCTCCCTCATAGTGAGGCAGGGCTTTATATCCAAGTTGATTAGGCAACCTGCCTCAGCTGGACCAGGATAGAAGTGCAGATAGTAGGGAGATCAGGCAATCAGCACCTAGTTCAGCACCAGGCTTCAATGGACAGCAACATAATCTAAACTGAGAGGTGGCTCAGAGGCAAGGTGTTGGGATAGCAATGGAGAGGTCCAGGGTTCAATTCCACCCTGAAGCGCGACCACGCCTCGCTGTCTGTTTTGCACGATAGGGATCGTGACACTGGCATAGATTTTAAGAGAAACTCCACACCAACATTTTATAAAAAATTTGTGTGGGGTCCCCCCAAAACCCATACCAGACCATTTTCCGAGCATGCAGCCTGGAGGTGAAGATGGGGGGGACAAGCAGGTAAACCCCCCCACCCCAAGCACCTTGTCCCCATGTTGATGGGGACAAGAGCCTCGTCCCAACAACCCTGGGCTGTGGTTGACGGTGCTGCGATCCTGCCCCCTCCTATGTGAATGGGTATCGGGTACATTTTACCCCTACCCATTCAACAAAAAAGTGTCAAAAAGTAAAAACCACAGCAGACAGTTTATGAGAATTCATTCGGGTCCTTCGGGCAGCGTGATCGAAGCTGGTTAGACATCATAGGAAACTTTTTTCTTCTCTTTTTTTAACCACTTCCTGCCGGCTGTACGACTTTGTATGGTCGCAGTGTGGATCCCAATTGCCGGGAGGCCGTCTATATACATAGTTACATAGTTAGTGTGTTAGTTACATAGTTACATAGTTAGTCAGGTTGAAAAAAGACACAAGTCCATCCAGTTCAACCATAAAAAAAATAAACAAACAAAATAAAACACAGTACATCCCATACACCCAACTCCATACCCACAGTTGATCCAGAGGAAGGCAAAAAAAACCAGCAGAGCATGATCCAATTTGCTACCGGAGGGGAAAAAATTCCTTCCTGATCCCCCAAGAGGCAATCGGATTTACCCCGGATCAACTTTACCTACACAACTTAGTACTCAGTTATATTATGTGCATTTAGGAAAGAATCCAGGCCCTTCTTAAAGCAATCTACTGAGCTGGCCAGATCCACCTCTGGAGGGAGTCTGTTCCACATTTTCACAGCTCTTACTGTGAAGAAACCTTTCCGTATTTGGAGGTAAAATCTCTTTTCCTCCAGACGTAAGGAGTGCCCCCTTGTCCTCAGTGTTGACCTTAAAGTGAATAACTCGACACCAAGTTCACTATATGGACCTCTTATATATTTGTACATGTTGATCATATCCCCCCTTATTCTCCTCTTCTCAAGAGTGAATAAATTCAGTTTTTCTAATCTTTCCTCATAGCTGAGCTCCTCAGTGCCTCTTATCAGTTTAGTTGCCCTTCTCTGCACTTTCTCCAGTTCTCCGATATCCTTTTTGAGAACTGGTGCCCAAAACTGGACTGCATATTCCAGATGAGGTCTTACCAATGATTTGTATAGGGGCAAAATGATATCTCTATCTCTGGAGTCCATACCTCTCTTAATACAAGAAAGGACTTTGCTTGCTTTGGAAACCGCAGTTTGGCATTGCATGCCATTATTGAGCTTATGATCAACTAAAACCCCCAGATCCTTCTCCACTACAGATCCCCCCAGTTGTACTCCCCCTAGCATGTATGATGCATGCATATTCTTAGCCCCCAAGTGCATAACTTTACATTTATCAACATTAAACCTCATCTGCCACCTAGTCGCCCAATTAGACAGAGCATTGAGGTTGGCTTGTAAATTGGAGACATCCTGCAAGGACGTTATTCCACTACATAGCTTGGTGTCATCTGCAAAGACAGAAATGTTACTTTGGATCTCAAACCCAATATCATTTATAAATATATTGAAAAGTAAGGGACCCAACACTGAACCTTGGGGTACACAGCTGATAACCTTGGACCATTCAGAGTAAGAATCATTAGCCACAACTCTCTGAATCCTGTCTTTCAGCCAGTTTTCTATCCATTTACAAACTGATATATCTAATCCTGTAGACCTTACCTTACACATGAGCCGTGTGTGGGGAACTGTATCGAACGCTTTTGCAAAATCCAAGTATACCACGTCCACTGCCACGCCTCTGTCCAGGGTTTTACTTACCTCTTCATAAAAGGAAATCAGGTTTGTCTGACAACTTCTGTCTTTCATGAATCCATGCTGTCTGCTGCTTAAATAGTTTGTTTCCAGCAAGAACTCATCCATGTGGTCTTTTATTAAACGTTCCAGTATCTTCCCAACTATATAGGTTAAACTAACAGGTCTATAGTTACTTGGTAAAGACTTTTTGTTCCCTTTTTAAATATGGGCACCACATTGGCTATAAGCAGTCCTCATGCTTTGAAAATTTGCTCTCTTGAAATTAAGTGTTTTTATCTTTCCTGTATGTATTTCTTGCTTATAGTTAATATTAAATGAAATCATGTTATGGTCACTGCTACCCAGGTGTTCCTTTATCTGAACATTAGTAATAAGCTCTGCATGGTTTGAGATTACCAAGTCCAACAGAGCATCATTCCTAGTTGGGGCCTCAATAAACTGGACCATAAAATTGTCCTGCAATAGGTTTTTAAATTTTTGTCCTTTAACTGTCCCAGAAATTCCCTTATTCCAGTCAATTTCTGGGTAGTTAAAATCCCCCATTATTATCACCGTCCCAGCCCTTGCAGCCCTTTCCATCTGTGCAAGGAGCGGAGTCTCCACCTCTTCATAAACATTGGGTGGTCTATAACAAACTCCAATGATTAACTTTGAACTACGCACATCTGTATGCAGTTCCACCCATAATGCTTCAACTTCATCACACTCATCACACTTCATCACACTCTCCATCAACCAGGTCCTCTTTCACGCTTGCTTTGAGGTCACTTCTCACATAGAGACAGATGCCTCCACCTTTCCTTTTTACCCTGTCTTTCCGAAAGAGAGCATAGCCAGGAATATTAATAGCCCAGTCATGTGAGGATTGAAACCAAGTTTCAGCAATACCGATTACATCATAGCTCTCCTCATGCACCAGAGCTTCCAACTCACCTGTTTTGCTTGGAAGGCTTCTGGCATTGGTGAACAAACACTTAAATGTATTGTTACATTTTTCGCTGGTGTTTTTCATATAATTTTTAGTAGTGCAAATGGCACTATAATTTCCAATGGCTGTTTGCAACATGGGAACTTTCTTGTCACCTGCCATAACCCCACCTCCATCTATCCCCATTCCACTCTCCATTAATGTCTGACACCTAACTGACCTGTGTGCCCGATGTAATTCTAGTTCACCCTCCCCCCTCAAGTCTAGTTTAAATACTCCTCCAGCATTCCCCTAAACCTCTCCCCCAGCACAGCAGACCCCCTTCCATTCAAGTGCAAACCATCTTTAGCATATAGGTTGCACCCCAATGAAAAGTCATCCCAGTGCTCTAGAAACCCAAATCCCTCCTTCCTACACCAGGTCTTTAACCATGCATTCAGCTCTCTAATCTCCCCCTGCCTTTCCTTTGTTGCGCATGGCACAGGCAATATTTCAGAGAATATCACCTTGGAGGTCCTTCCCTTCATCTTGCAGCCTAGTTCTTTAAATTGATTCTTAAGGAGCCTCCACCTTCCATGTATACTGTCATTGGTTCCAACATGGACCAAGACAGCTGGGTCATGCCCAGCCCCTCCCAGTAATTTATCCACCCGGTCCACCACATGCCGAACCCTGGCACCAGGGAGACAGCAAACCATTCGGTTGAGGCGATCCTGGTGACAAATTATTGTCCTTCTGATTATAGAATCCCCTATTACCACCAACTGTCTAGGCCTACCTGCACTCCCCTCACCACTTCTACTAGATGGGTTGCTCTCCCGGCTGTTAGGGGTAGCAGTAACATCTAGTGCTGCCACCTCTGTGTTAGCCACCTCCACATCTTCACCCAACTTGGCAAATTTGTTTTGATGCACAAATACAGATACTGTGTCCTTTGTACGTAGGGACACAGATTGGTCACCTCCCCCAGTCAGTCCCCTCCCCCTACAGTTAGAACATTCACTAGGCTACACATTTAACCCCTTCCTCGCCCCCTAGTGTTAACTTCTTTCCTGCCAGTCACATTTATACAGTAATTAGTACATATTTATAGCACTGGTTGCTGTATAAATGTGAATGGTGCCAAAAATGTGTCAAAAGTGTCCGACATGTCCGCCATAATGTCGCAGTCCCAATAAAAATCGCAGATCACCGACATTACTAGTAAAAAAAAAAAAATTCTGTCCCCTATTTTGTAGGCACTATGGGCCAGATTCAGATACAATTACATTGGCGCAGAGTATCAGAGATACACTACGCCGCCGTATTTTACCAGGCTATACGCCAAATTCTGGTAGATTTTGTCCCGTACGGTACGGCGGCGTAGTGTATTTCTCGCCGCGTAATCGAAATACGCGATTAGGGGGTGTGAAGCATTTAAATTAGGCGCGTCCCCGCGGCGATCGAACTGCAATCGGGAACGACGGCCATACTTAACATGGGCTGTCTAATATTAGACCAGCAAAAAGCTGGTATAACTTTACGCGGCAAAAAGATGACTAAAGATGCTGTAAGAGATTGCGATTGACGTTCGTAACTTCGTGGATCGTCGGCAAAAGCTCATTTGCATACCCCGACGCGGAAAACGACGGGAACTCCACCCAGCGGGCGCAAATTTATTGCAGCGTAGATCCGAAGGCGTACGAACCAGTAAGCCAGTCGGATTGAAGCCTGAAGCCGTCTTTTCATGGTTTGAGGTTTCAGAGTAGTGAAAAGACGCGTGTAATTTGAAAGTACTGAAGTCTAACGTCAGTTAGACAGGAGTAAGGGCTCTGTGAATCTGGCCCTATAACTTTTGCGCAAACCAGTCGCTTATTGCGATTTTTTTTTTTACCAAAAAATTCTAGAAGAAACAATTGGGATATTTATTATAGCAACAAGTAAAAATTAAAACATTTTTTAAATTGTCGCTCTTTTTTTGTTTATAGCACAAAAAATAAAAACCGCAGAGGTGATCAAATACGACCAAAAGAAAGCTCTATTTGTGGGCAAAAAAGGACGTCAATTTTGTTTGGGAGCCACGTCGCAGGACTGTGCAATTGTCAGTTAAAGCAAAGCTGAAATTTCGCCTGGGCAGGAGGGGGGTATATGTGCCCAGTAAGCAAGTGGTTAATAAAGGAATTGTCAAAAACTGTCTGTTATGGTTTTCTACTTTATGACACTTTTTGGTGATTGGGTATGGGTACAATGTACCCGATATCCATTCACATAGGGGGAGGGTGGGATCTGGGGGTCCTCTTGTTAACCACTTCCTTACTGGGCATGTAAACCCCCTTCCTGACCAGGTGAAATTTCAGCTTGCGGCACTGCGTCACTTTAACTGACAATTGCGCGGTCGTGCGATATGGCTCCCAAACAAAATTGGCATCCTTTTTTCCCCTTATAAATAAAAAAGGACGACAATTTTGAAAAAAAATACAATATTTTTTACTTGTTGCTATAAGAAATAGCCCAATTTAAAAAAAAAAATTCAGTTTAGGCCGATACGTATTCTTCTACATATTTTTGGTAAAAAAAAAAAAAAAAAAATGCAATAAGCGACTGGTTTGCGCAAAAGTTATAGCGCCTACAAAATAAGGGACAGAATTATTTTTTATTATTTATTTTTTTACTAGTAATGGCGGCGATCTGCGATTTTTTTTGCGACTGCGACATCATGGCGGACACATCGGACACTTTTGACAAATTTTTGGCACCATTCACATTTATACTGCAATCAGTGCTATAAATATGCACTAATTACTGTATAAATGTGACTGGCAGGGAAGGGGTTAACACTAGGGGGTGAGGAAGGGGTTAATGTGTATCCTGTATAGTGTTCTAACTGTGGGGGGAGGGGGGGTGACTGGGGGGGTGACCGATCTGTGTCCCTATGTACTAGGAACACAGATCAGTCTGCTCTCTCTATGACAGGACGCTGTCATTGTGAGAGCCGGCAATGAGAAATTATCTCATATGTTTACATATGAGATCATCTCTCATTCGCTGCACAGATCGCATCGCAAACGGCCACTCTGATTGGTCGTTCGCGGCGATCTGTGATTGGCTGTGTCCAAGGGACACGGCCAGTACACAAGTTCCCCGCTGCGCGCTCTGGAGCGCGTGCTGGGAACACAGAAAGAGGCTGCCGTGAAAACACGGCAGCCCAGAGATTTAGAACCACCCTGCGGCCGCATATAGTCGTACGGCCGTAGGGAAGTGGTTAAAGGGGGTTTCCAGATTCTGATAAGCCCCCGCCCGCAGACGCCGACAACCACAGCCCATGGTTGTTGGGAAGAGACTGTTGACCCCATCAAGGTGCTTTGGAGTGCCCCATGTTGAGGGCATGTGGTTTGGTATGGTTCAGGAGGGGGGTGCTTGCTCATCCCCCCTATTCTGACCTCGAGGCTGCATCCTCGTATAAGGGTCTGGTATGAATTTTGGGAGGACCCCATGCCATTTTTTTTATTTTAGCGTGGAGTTCACCTTAAAATTTGGGTCTGGTATGGACTGGGGGGACCCTACCCCATTTTTGTCCTTGATTTTTCATCTATATTCCCAGAAGCCGGCAATACATTACAGCCGCGAGCAAGTTTAAATTATAGTTTTTTCTTTAGAAATGTCATTATTGCTGCTGCACTGTTCTACATTGCACAGATTTGCCTCTTTACAGGCAGACTAAGGGGACCCGCAGGCATGATATTTAAAAGGATTTTTCATTTTTATTGTTTAACTTTAACTGCTTGCCGACCAGCCATCGCAGTTATACGGCGGCAGGTCAGCTCTGCTGGGCAAAATCACGTAGATCTACGTCATCTCGCCGTTCAGCCAATAGGGGCACGCGCAATTCCACCAGAGTCGCGCACGCTCGCCCCCCACTCGCCGCAAACGGGGATAAATGGCTGATCGTCTGTTTATACAATGTATAAACAGCGATCAGTCATTTCCCCAAGTCAGTCCACCCTCCCTCAGTATGAACACACCCAGGGAACATACTTAACCCCTTCCTCACCCCTAGTGTTAACCCCTTCCCTGCCAGTGGCATTTTACTAGTAATCAATTAATTTTTATAGCACTGATCGCTATAAAAATGCCAATGGTCCCAAAAGTGTCAAAAGTGTCCAAAGTGTCTGCCATAATGTCGCAAGACCGATAAAAATCGCTGATCGCCGCCATTACTAGTAAAAAAAAATATTAATAAAAAAGCCATAAAACTATCCCCTATTTTGTAATTGCTATAACTTTTGCGCAAACCAATCAATAAACACACGGCCGTGCAATTGTCAGTTAAAGCGACACAGTGCCGAATCGCAAAAAGTGGCCCAGTCATTGACCAGCAATATGATTTCGGGGCTTAAGTGGTTAAGCAATATTAAAATCACTGCTCCTGAAAAACGATTGTTTTGCATTGATACATGTCCTCTAGGGCAGTACCCGGTTCCCCATACATTTTCTATTTTCTATTTTTAGAATGTCCACCGCAATATCAAATTCACTGATCACCACAATTACTAATATATATATATATATTTTTTCTGTTTAAATATTTTATAGAAGATTGCACAATATAATACATATTGGTTATACAAATTTTAAATTAAGTAGTTGTGTATATATATAACGCAGAGGTGATCAAATCCACCAAAATAAAGCTCTATTTGTAGGAAAAAATAACATACATTTTATTTGGGTACAGCAATGCAAATGTCAGTTAAAGTAGCACTGTGTCGTATACTGCAAAAATGGCCTGGTCATGAAGGGGGTAAATCTTCCGGAGGTCAAGTGGTTAATGTTGTAAACATTTTGGGCCAGATTCAGATACACTTAATTTTGCGCTGCGTAATCGAAATACTCTACGCTGCCGTATTTTACCAGGCTCTACATCGAATTCTGGTAGATTTTTGCCCGTACGCTACGGCGGCATTTAAATTAAGCGCGTCCCCACGGCGATCGAACTGCGCATGCTCCGTTCAGAAATTTCCCACCGTGCATTGCGCGAAATCACGTCGTTACGTCATTCGTTGTTTGAGTAGCGTCGTTTACGAACATTCCTATTCCCGGACGACTTACGTTAAAAATAATAAAAGACGTCGGAACACGTAGAAATTCGACGCTGGAACGACGGCCATACTTAACATGGGCTGTCTAATATTAGACCAGCAAAAAGCTGGTATAGTGTCACGCAAAAAAAAAGATGACTAAAGATGCCGTAAGAGATTGCGATTGAAGATCGTAATTTCTGGGATCGCCGGCAAAAGCTCATTAGCATACCCCGACGCGGAAAACGACGGGAACTCCACCCAGTGGCCGCAATTTTATTGCAGCGTAGATCCGAAGGTGTACGAACACGTAATCCAGTCGAATTGAAGCCCGCAGCCGTCTATTGAGGTTTGAGGTTTCCGACTAGCTAAAAAACGCGCGTAATTTGAAATTACTCCAGTCTAACACCAGTTAGACAGGAGTTACGGCTCTCTGAATCTGGCCCTTTGTTTCCATGTACATTTATAGACAGCAATGACTTGTTAAATTGCCAAAATATTCAAATGTCCCATTTTTGAAACACTGAGAATGTTCTGTATGCAGTTTATGAACAGAACATCCCAAATTATAATTAATTTCTCATGTGATTGTCTTACTGCTTTTCCAAGTAGTTTTTATTGTATTACAACAAAGGCCACGTACACACGATCAAATCTATCTGCTGGAAACGGTCGGCCCGACCGTCCCAGCAGACAGATTTGATCGTGTGTACGGGCGAGACAACGGATTTGGCCAGCCGACAGATTTGAAAGCATGCTTTCAAATCTGTTGGCTGGGAACCTGTCCGCCCGACATGTCTGCTGGTTAGTATGCTAACCAGCAGACATGTCTTCCCGCACACGCGTCAAATGGATTCGACGCATGCGCGGAAGTGATTTACTTCCTGGTGCGGTGACGTGGCAGCGTCAACGTCACCGCCACGTGTACACGATCAAACCAATACGTCCCCTGCAGACAGATTTGTTCAAATCGGTCTGCCCGACCGATTTGAACAAATCTGTCTGCTCGTGTGTATGGGGCCAAAGGGTTGAATTTTTAATTGACTGCCATATCTCTGAGTGTAAGGAATTTATTAGAATGGGCTGTGTCACAATTTGTGTGATTTATTTAACTTACCTAAAGAGGTTAGTAAATTCTATGTTTGCTAAAATGAAAAGTATTACGACCCTTTGGCCTGTGACTTTACCACCTTTGCTCTATAGTTAAGAAAAATCATAATGGGATAAGAAATCTTTTTTTAAGTGAATCTGGCTTGTCATCTATGTAACAATACCAAAAGGTACATCAGCTTTCCTAGGTAAGGTGAGATTCAAAAAATATGTCTAGAATTTATGAAAATTAGACCCCTTTCACACTGGTGGCATTTTTCAGGTGCTTTAGCGTTAAACTAGCATCCTGAAGCGCTTTAGGAGTGCCCCATCTCATTGAAATCAATGGGCAGCGCCGCTGAAGTGTCTGCAAAGTGCCTCAGCAGCGGTGTTTTGCGGGTGCCTTTAACCCTTTATTTGGTCGCTAGCAGGGGTTAAAAGCGACAGTAATGTGCAGCTAAAACTGAACTAAAGTTTTACCACCGATGTCCCCGCGCTGGCAGTGTGAAAGGACTCTTATAATAAATTTTAGAAGAATGTTTTACTCTTCAGATCTGTTTTACTCGTCCAGGTCCCATTTGGACCTGGACCTCCTATATGGCACAATCACCTGAAGAATGAAGGTGAACATATTCACATGTAATTCTAATCAACATATATTTATGATGTGAAAACAAGGTCCGTCATATCAGTCAGAGACACACCTAATGGGTACATGACTTGGCAAGTGTGAGGAAATTCTGTAAAATATAAATGCTTTCAAAAATACTTTATACATTTTAATTATTTATTTTTAACAATTCACAAAATGCAAAATGAGTAAAAATCTAAATGAAATCAATATTTGGTGTGACTACTCTTTGGCTTCAAACCAGCCTCAATTCTTTGTCTTTGTTAACTTTGTACAATTGCACAAAGTCAGGGATTTTGTAGGGTTAGAGTCAGGTGTATGATTAACCAATTATACAAAGCAGGTGCCAATGATCATCAAATTCATATGTAGTTTGAAACATAGAAGCAGATGTGTAGGAGCCTTACAACTGTCTGGTGATCAACTAGACTATGCTACTAAGGTGGGGTGGTAGAAGACAGTTTCATGTCACAGGTCATACACCATGGAAAAACTAAGCATAGAAACAAGACACAAGGTAGTTATACTACATCTGCAAAGCCTTTGCCAGCCAAAGATTTTAAAGCAAACTGTTCAAGTTCTTTTGAAGAATAACAAAGAAACAGGAAGAATCCACAAGCTATGGTGCCAATCTCTTAAAATTGATCACACCTGATGTACCGAGGGCCTATCTAATTTCTTGAGACCCTAAGACCCCACTTACACTGGGGCGGGGGCAGTAGTCGGCCAAGGAAATGCAAGTTAAAGCAGCAGATAAAATACACGTCATGCTTACTTCTCTTCGACATTGTAAGATGTCCAGCAGTGCCATCAGCACAAAACTAGTGGTAACCAGTAGGACCAAGGGACACCCATCTACTATCTGGAGAAGTCTGGCCAGAAGTGGCCTCTATGGAAGTAAAAGCTATATATCTGGTGTGGAAACAAGGCTAAGTGACTCAATTATGCATTAAAACAGGAACTAAAGCACAGAAAATGGCAGCAGGTGCTCTGGACTGATAAGTCCAAATGTAAAATATTTGGCTGTAGCAGGAGGCTGTTTGTTTGCCAAGGGATTGGACAGTGGTACAATAATGAGTGGCAGAATTTCTGCCAATGGAGTTGGAGATTTTGTCAGGATCAATGGTAATACAGGCAGATATCCATCATGCCATACCATCAGGGAGGCATGAAAATTGGCCCCAAATATATTCTGCAATAGGACATCGACCCCAACCATACAGCCAATGACATTAAGAACTATCTGATCTCAACAGCATCAGGCCTGTCTGAGATTACATGAGGAGACAAAAGATTTGAGGCAGCCTACATCCACAGATGGTTTGAAACCACCTACTGTATCTGGCGAGTTCCATGTTTGTGCATAAGCACTGTGTGTACCTAAAAGAATTGTTGCTGTTTTGAAGGCAAAGGGTAGTCACACTTTTAGGAGGATTCACAAGGATTAACACTTCTACTTCTGAAAGCATTCTTAATTTACAGCATTTTTCCACACATGCCTAAAATCTTTGCACATTTCTGTATATACATATATTGTATATAACCTAGAAGGTTTAAATATTTGGAATATGAGGCTCATCCTTAATGTAAGTAACAGTAAGGCCTTGTACACACGAGAGAATTCCCCGCCGGCGGACAGCGCGGTGACGCGGCGGTGACGTTGACGCCGCCACGTCACCGCACCAGGAAGTAAACACTTCCGCGCGCATGCGTCGGATCCATTCACAGGATACCGTGGTTTGCCGTACTAACCAGCGGACATATCTGACGGACAGCTCTCCGGCGGAAAAATTCCAAAGCATGCTTTGGAAATTTTCCGCCGGAGGAATCCGGCCAGAACGGTCCGTTTGCCCCTACACACGAGCGGATTTTTCGGCTGAAATGGTCCGTCGGACCATGTTCAGCGGATTTATTCACTCGTGTGTACAAGGCCTAACAGTAGTAGCAGTATGCCTAGACTGTTAGTCCGTTTACATAAGATTGACACATTTATAATTATCTGTACGTGGATCCTGAGGAAGCAAATACATTGTGAAACACATCAATCCTAGGCACAAAACAATAGTTATACCAATCTGGAAGTGTACTGCTTATGTTTCGTTAGCTTGTTGAAGTTTAAATCTGTAATAAACATATGTTTTAACATACATATGTTAATTTGGTTCTTAAGGGCCCATTTTTGGGCTCCCTCCCTTTTTGGGCTGAGAGTAATATTTTTTAATGAATCTAGGGATGGTACTCATAGAAATTATGTATCTCGTGAGTGATATAAACCCATATATTCTTGGTTAAGCAACTAATACTTTATCGCTCTTTTCAAAAGTTAAAAAAAATGTCATTTAGTAGAAGGAGTTAAAAGTTACTGGAACTTTTGTAAGCAGCAGAAATCATCCCATGCACGCAGCCACACTATCCCTTCTTAGGCATCTGAATCCATTAAATAAATATAAACAGTTATAATTTGTTCATGGGAAGGCCACCACTTTCCACTGCCTAGCCTGCCCAATGCTGGGACATATTTTTTTTAGGTGGAGACTGCATCTGGCCTAGAGAATAATGGCCGTATGTCTAGTGAATGCTTAGAGCTGGAGACAGGGACTAGAAAGAGTGTCTGTCATTGTCTTTGACCAGATCCCATTTCCAGCTTTCCACATGCCTAGGATTGTAACTCTGCAGATGGTATAGCTCCAGGCAAGCTACACAGTGTAACCTATCTCTTCATGAGCAGAGAGGTACATACCAAGGGCCAGATTCTCTAAGAAATCCGGCCGCGTAGCGTAAGCCATTTACACTACGCCGCCGCATCGTACTAGAGCAAGTGCTGTATTCTCTAAGCATTTGCTCCGTAGTTTGCGTTGGCGTAGCGAAAATGGCCCAGCGTAAGCCCGCGTAATTCAAAGGGGGCGGCTTCTATTTAAATTAAGCGCGCCCCCGCGTCGAACGAACTGCGCATGCGCCGGCTGGGGAAAAAGCCCAGTGCGCATGCTCCAGCTCACGTCGGAAAGCGCCGTTGAAACCAACGTCAAAACGACGTGATCGTCACTACGCAATGCCCAATTCGCGAACGAGTTAGTAAAACGACGTAAGCGACAGAAAAAGCCGACGCTGACTCGACGCCATACTTAACATGGCATCCGACGGCACCTGACGGCATCCAACGGTACTTCGTAAGGTTACTCCTCATAGAAGCAGGGGTAACCTTACACGAACGAAAACGACGTACGCGACGCCGGGACGGCGTAAAAGCGATTGGGAATCGGCGTAGTAGCCTCATTTGCATAGGCAAATGAGAAAACAACGTAAAGGCCACCTAGTGGCCGGAGTTGTCATTACAACTACGATCCGCAAGTGTAATGGTATTACACTTGTCGGATGTTCAGGCGTATCTATGCCAAAGTGATTCAAGGAATCACTCGCATAGATAAACGGCCAAAAAAATGGCGATACGACGGGGTATCTGAGATACTCCGTCGTAGCGCCGCTGAGAATCTGGCCCCAAGTCTAGTTTTTGGCTGGGCAGCCTGTTGGCAAAATTTTCGTTTTTAATTTGAAAGTATGCATATCATTTTAAGCCACTACCCTGTGTAAAGAACACCACATTAAAACTCTTAGGGCCAGATTCAGGTAGAGTTATGCCGGCGGATCAGTGATACGCCGGCATAACTCTGACTTTGCGCCGGCGTATCTGTTTTCTGTATTCAGAAAACAAGATACGCTGGTTTGCAGGAAAGATCCGACAGGCAAAATTGTATTACGCCTTCAGATCTTAAATGCATTTTTAAAATGGCCGCCAGGGGCGTTCCCGCTGATTTACGCTGAGAATATGTAAATCAGCGAGATACGCCAATTCCCGAACATACGCCCGCCTGACGCAGTGACTTTACGCCGTTTCCGTAAGGGGTTTCCCGGCGTAAAGATAAAGCACCAAAAAGATGGCGCATCCTATGTTAAGTATGGACGTCGTGACCGCGGAAAATTTGAAAAATGTTACGTTGTTTGTGTAACTCGTCCGTGAATGGGGATTTACGTCGATTACGTTCACGTCGAAAACACCGTCATAATTCGGAGCATGCGCACTGGGATTTTTCAATGGTCGATGCATGGGACGTGCCTAATTTAAATAGCATATGCCCCTACCCACCCAATTTGAATTAGGCCGCCCAATTTACACTACGAGTCCTGTATTCGGCACCCATAGCTGTCGCCTACAGAACTCGGCCCCACCCCCCGGCCCTCGCGTCATTGGAGTTGATTGACAGCAGCGCAGGCCAATGGCTGCACTGCTATCCATCTATCTAATGAAGAGCCAAGAAGACCTGCCCGAGATAAAGAGCGTTCTCTATGCGGGACTTTTGAGGGTTCAGGTAAGTAAACCGGGGGGCTGGGGGGCCGGTAATAGTCAGATGTTTTTTCATAGGATGCATTAACCACTTGCCTACTGTGCACCTACACCCCCTTCCTGCCCAGACGAAATTTTAGCTTCCGGCACTGCGTCGCTTTAACTGACAATTGCGCAGTCGTGTGATGCGGCTCCCAAACAAAATTGGCGTCCTTTTTTCCCCCACAAATAGAGCTTTCTTTTGGTGGTATTTAATCGCCCGTGCGGTTTTTATTTTTTGGGCTATAAACAAAAAAAAAAAAAGCGTACATTTAAAAAATATATATATATTTTTTGCTTTTTGCTATAATATCCCATTTAAAAAAAAAAATACATTTATCTCAGTTTAGGCCGATACGTATTCTTCTACATATTTTTGGTTTTAAAAAAAAATCAAATCGCAATAACTGTATAGTGACTGGTTTGCACAAAAGTTATATTGCCTACAAAATAGGGGCCATAATTATTATTATCTTTTTATTTATTCTTTACTAGGAATGGTGGCGTCTGCATTTTTTTTGGGGGATTGTGACATATCGGACACTTTTGACACATTTTTGGGACCATTCACATTTATACAGCGATCAGTGCTATAAATATGCATTGATTACTGTATAAATGTGACTGGCAGGAAAGGGGTTAACCACTAGGGGGCGGGGAAGGGGTTAAATGTGTATCCTAGGTGTGTTTTAACTGTAGGGGGAGGGGGGTGACTGTGGGAGGTGACCGATTGTGTCCCTATGTACAAGGGACACAGATCGGTCTCCTCTCTCTCTGACAGGGAAGTGGAGCTCTGTGTTTACACACAGAGCTCCACGTTCCTGCTTAGTTACTGGGCAATCACGGGTGCCAGGCAATCACCCAGTAACGCGACGGGCTTTAAATGAGAAGACGTAATATGAAGTCTTCTCAGAACAACAGAGCACTCAGCCTGCCGTCATTTGACGGCGGGCCGGTGTTAAGTGGTTAAGGTGAAAAAAAAACATGAACCTTTACAACCCCTTTAAGGATTGGATATCAATCATAACCACACCCATACATTAAGGCCAAGTTTAATTTGCATTTTCAGCGTGGCATGCTACATGTGTCACAGGATAATTTGTTTTGATTTTAGGTTTGGAGCTGGCTCATAGGTTAAGGACAAATCACAAGGAATCAGTATCTCACATTAATTTCCACATGTCAATAAACCCACTTTGGAATGCAATATATTTTTGGATGGATAAACACGAAGCTCTATAACACTGTGTGACACTAGTCTGACTTGCACAACACAAACAGAATATTTTCACAGTGAGACAGTAAACAAGTAGAATGTGCTGCCAAAGGATGTGGGGTGGGTGGACACATAAGATATTTTTAAGAAGTCCTGGTATTTTTAGTTATTTTTTTATTTTTTTAGAACAGGAAGGTATCCAAAACTCTAACCACTTTAACTATATATAGGATAATGTTAACCAGAATGAGAGCTCAGTTATTTAAAGAATAATACTGAATTTAGTTTCCCAAGCTGGGACAAATTAGAGCTGGCTATAAGAAGGTTCATGTTTCTTTTATCCTGGACGAATAATCATATGTAAGAGAAAAATTCTTGTTTTGACTTTTTTTTAGTTTAACAGCGTGGAAACTGTGCAACATGATTATATTATAGAAAAGCAAGATGGAGGAGTGCCATTCATAGGGCTAAGAACATTATTGTTATTGTAAACTTAGGTAGTAAACTGGAACTCCATCTACAGTATATGTATATACAGTATATTAATCCCCCAGGGTGGATACAAAAAAATCAGACAAGTACCTTGGGTTTCTCTAAAACAGGAAGACCTCATTCATACTAGCAGTGACATACATGTATTTATAGGACGTTTCTAAAAATTGATAGAGAAGTAAAGTCAAACAAGAGACTCGGCCCAGACAGGTACACAGAAATGTATTATGAGAAATATTGCGACTTACTTCTCCACCTTTGGTAAAAGCTGTAAACGATTTAAGACATGGACACCGATTTCATTCAGAATCCCTCCTAGCATTGGTTTACATGATCCCAAAACCCCACACGTGGATACAATTAGGTGAATTTCTGTCAGATATCCTTGCTAAATGTTGATATTAAATTACTGGGACATGCCAGGACCTGTTTTCAGGGCTGCGTGGAACAAAACATTTATGCACATGTGGTGGACTTGCCCAAATGTCCAGCCTTATGGACTCAGGTCCATAATATGCTACACATACTTTTTGCGGTTGATAGTTTGATGGTGCCAGGTGTGTCGTTGCTTAATCTGCAACCAGATGGACTCTCTCAATGCCAATTTAGGCTAATGATCTGTATACTCAGAGCCACCAAGCAAATTATAGCCAGAGCATGGCTGACAAACACTCTTTCTGGAAATGGTCAAATCGAAGGTACGCTGAATGCTCATGAACAATAAATTAACTGCTAAACCTACTGACACCATGCAAATCTTTCATAAGACCTGGGAATCATATTGTGTTTTAATGTACGCCTGCAAACTTCGATCGCTTTCTTCTAGATCTGTGAGCAGTCATTCTACTACCGGAAGCTGACAGATACCATTAAGCCTTTCAATGCTCCTTCTCTCCTCTCTCCTGCACCACCTGACCCCCCCCCTTCTCTTTCTACTCCTAAACCTCCTTCTTCTTTATCTTCATTTTATATCTTCATATTCACCTGTTTCTCTCTAACCTATTAATTGCGCATCAGTTGACACTGTGCAAGGGTCCTGC
This sequence comes from Rana kukunoris, assembly GCA_029574335.1. Lineage (NCBI taxonomy): Eukaryota > Metazoa > Chordata > Amphibia > Anura > Ranidae > Rana > Rana kukunoris. The sequence continues at coordinate 246,906,427 of CM056059.1, forward strand.
AGTCATACACCAATCATTCTTTCTTGCATTATGCTGCCTACACCTGTCAGTGCCTGTCCACTATTGTATCATTAATTGCCCTGCATGCCTTGTTCAAGTTTTACACATCTTGTGTTGACTTGTTATGTGCTCTTTTGTGAAAACAATAAGAAAAAGCACTTGATGCTCCGAGTTGGTGCTTGCTCCTTACTGAGGTCTGACTGATAACAAGAACCAATAAGAGTGGTTCCTAATCATGTGACCAGTATGTCAGTCCTGAAAGATTGATCACATGCAGTCCGGAGGCTTCACTGACAAAAAATAAAGCCTGCACTGCCACCTTCAGGCTGTAGTGTTCCTCTGTGGTGCCATGTATTATTAGTGTAACTGTCAGAATCAATTGCACTAATACAAATAGTAAATTAATTAAACAGTGAAAAGAATCACAGTTTTTGTTCTAAAAATATATACAAATATTTTAGACATGCAAATTAGCCACAGAGATATACTGCTAACCTAATGGACACAGGCTGGTTTTGCTAAATTTGGCCTGGGCATTCAGACATCAATGACCTATGGTCAGAAAAGAATTCGAAAAGTGGCAACAGTCTTTTTCTCTCATATTGTTCTCATATGAACAGTAGTAAAATTAATATCTAAGAAAAAGCAATATTACAGATATCATTTTAAAATGATTTAGTAATTGTCAATATTGTAACACAGAACATTGTTTTTTTGCACCACAGAACATTGTCTCAGTAGGAGATTTCACTCTCGTTGTATTGTCCCTTTAATGCACACCATAGGGAGTGATAATACATTCTGAATGCTGCATATAAAATATAATAGTCATACCAGTAAGCATTTGATCACATTACAGAGCAGGGCAAAATCAATGAGATCCACATGTGAACTTACATTATGTCAGCATACTGTAGCAAAAATAAAAATGTGAGAAAAATGTTGGACAGAGACAAGCCAGCCCGACTGGCAAGAGCACTAAGCAACAGGATGTAGCGTGTCTACATGCAAGAGTGTCTGGGTCTAGGTCGTACTGTACCAATGCTACAATCCAACATGAAGACAGGTCTAAGTAACATTTAAACATAAATAATAAGAGAAACTCGCATTCAGTATGTCAGAGAGATTGCAGCACCTGACTGTGTCTCAATACCGGACATATACAGAAAAATTATACAGCAAAAAAGGTATCCCACAAATAAATAAATATGCCTCAAAAATTCAGTTCATATAGAAAATGTAATAACTATAAATATTTCCCGTAAATAGTCCACAATTTATGTACAGTATATAGAAAGTCCTTACTCCAGCAGCAAATTGTTGCCTTGTGAAATAAGATGCTCACAGTGCCAATTTATTAACAGAATGCTCCAGTGCTAAGGTGCTGTCCCTCATGTACAGCCTATTACTGGACACTGAAATCTCAACAAAGGGAGATCAATTGCATTTTAATTGTAACCAATCAAAAAAACTCCACTGGCACTCCGTATTAGATCTAACCCCCAGCCACACACCATATAGCAATCAGATGATAAAACACAGGAGAGGCCTCATTGTGTAGTACATTATAAAATTTGTTTTAAAAAAAAGATAATGCACTTACATAGAAAACAGTAATATGAACACTTCAAAGCACCACCAGCGTGCATGATGACATCACAGAAACAGCTTCACCCAACGTGTTTCCTTTAAACAGGCATCATCAGGAGAGGAGGCTAGTCTGGGACTTCAGATACATTACTTAAATAGCAGCTGCAAGACCAGAGCAGACCACCAATGAAAACAAAATTAATAACAACAAATAAACTGCTCAAAACTGAATCGAAGGCCTATGGGAGAAAAACGCCATTAAATGCTCCTAAATAAAGATTAAACAAAAACACTTAAAGCGGAGCTCCACCCGCATTTTTTTTTTTTTCAAAGTCGGCAGCTACTAACAGTGTAGCTGCTGACTTTGAATAAGGACACTTACCTGTCCTAGGCGCCCGCGCTGACGGCCCCCGCCGATGCCGATCCTCGATCCCGGCACCGCCATCCACAGTCAGGGAAACAGGCAGTGAAGCCGTGCGGCTTCACTGCCCGTTTCCTACTGCGCATGTGCGAGCGACGCGTCGCTTTGTGAATGGTCTGGCTGCTTTCTGGGATACACACAGTTCCCAGAATGCAGCGCGGCCCATTCACAAGAAGACACCGAGAAGAGGAGGAGGAAGAAAACAGCACCGCGGATCATGAGGGCAGATTCGGGACTTCCGCATAGCAACAGCCTATTTAGGGTGAGTATTTTTTTTTTTTTTTCATTTCATTTTTATTTTATTTTTTTCAGATTTAAAAAAAAAAAAAATATCAGGGTGGAGCTCCGCTTTAAAAATTATAATATACCATAATATGGAGACTAAAACACCCCCTAGTGGCGATTCTACAAAAAGGCAGTTTGCTCTGAGCCTCATATACTGTATGTCACAAAAATAAAATACATCATAATAATCATACATATGCATGCTTAAAATAACACATATTGCAGAGTATAAAAACGAATATAAACTAATATAAAAACAGATATTGACAGTACTGGAGATCAACTGTTATCCATATAACAGTTTATATCCCAATCTTTGTTTAATTCCAAAGGTCCAAACACTTTAAATATCCAGGGCCAGATTCAGGTAGAGTTAGGCTGGAGTATCAGTGATACTCCAGCCTAACTCTCACTTTGAGCCGGCGTTTCTGTTTTCTGTAGTCAGAAAACAAGAAACGCCGGGTTGGAGTTACTATACGAGCGGCGTAATTGTATTTCACCGTCGTATCGTAACTTCAATTTTAAAAATGGCGCGCGGGGCGTTCCCGCTGATTAACGCCGAGAATATGTTAATCAGCGGGAATCGGAAATTCACGATCGTATTCGGGCGCGACGCAGTGACTTTCCGACGTTTCCGTAAGAGATACGCGGCGTAAAGAAATACATGCCCCCTAGGTGGAGTATCCTATGTTAAGTATGGCCATCGTCATCGCGTCGAAAAAAAAAAAATTTGAGTCGTTTGCGTAAACCGTCCGTGAATGGGGATTGACGTCATTGACGTTCACTGACAGAATTTGGAGCATGCGCACTGACAGTCGACGCATGCGCAGTACGTTCGCCGCGGGATCGCGCATAGTTAACATAATACACGCCCCCTACCCGCCCAATTTGAATTCCGCCGGCTCATTTTCGCTACGCCGCCGCAACTTTAGGAGCAAGTGCTTTGGGAATAACAGTACTTGCTCCTAAAGTTACGGCTGAGTAACGTAAATGAGAAACGTTACTCCAAAGTAAAGAAGCGCCCATCTACCTGAATCTGGCCCCCAGTGTTTTTTCCTGCTGTGATATATGTTTTTATAAATCACTACCTTGCCAATAGGGAGCTTCATTTTTCAAATCCTATCAGTCGCAAAGATGAGGGATTCTTGTTATGATTTCTGTTCAGTCCCTGTTACACGTTTCCCTGTGTGTAGCTTGACATGCAACTAAACCCTCCTATTCTGCAATAAGTCAGACTGAGTGTTGTTTTGAAGCTTTATTGACAAAACAGGGTGGGTGAAACTGTTGAGTTAAAACAAATACAGATACATATAATCAGTATATGAAGTAGACAGAAATACAATGAATAAGGCTGTACACTGTAGATGGCGATACATGGTTCTCATCAGTGATGCTGCATTTAGGGGATGCAAGAACATGCAAGATTTAGTCCAACATGTGCACTGTTAGCTGGTTCCTTCTTTCAGTCTGTAAGATGAAGTCTGAGTTCCCAGGATGCATCGGTTTCTCTTCCTTAGACTGAAGAATGATGGGAACATTTGTGAACAGTTTCTAGTTTGTGCAAAAACAGTACATTTACCACTGGCTCTATCTTGTGATCAAATCTGATATTGCAGGCAAACAATTTAATAAATATCCTGCTGGAGGCATGTTGTGTCCTTAAGATGACATGCAGCCACAGCTCTTGTAACATGGTCTGCAGGGTTATGGTCAGTAAATACATAGTGCCATTGTGTTGGGCAGGTGGATTTCCTAATCCTTAGCACTATGCTGTTGTCATAAAAACAGAATCGTCTAAGTTGGTTACAGATGTACACCGCCCAGCATCTTTATGGCCCATGTCCATTTCTGATGCAGTGAGTTTAGCTATCTCAACGGCTAATACCGCAGCACAGAGTTGTAGTCTAGGTAAGATGTGCTCAGGGTTTGAAGCCAGTTTTGCTTTGCCCATGACAAATCCTATGTGGTGTTGTGCTGTGTCAGAGAACTATCCGTGGAAGAACTGGCAGACCTGTCCTGCAGCAGAGGCAAGGACCAACGAGTGCAGAGCGCATGCGTGCAGGCGCGCACACCAGCACATGCAACAAATCTGAGAACTGTGTTCTTTATTGCACATGCACGTGCGCCATTGTGCACGCAATGCGGGTGGGACTCCTGGTGTCGGTACCCTATTTAACCACTTCCCGCCCGGCCAATAGCAGATTTACGGCCGGGAAGTGGTTATGAAATCGTGACTAGACGTTCTCAAACATCCAGCGCGATTTCATGCTGCGCGCGCCCGTGGGGGCGCGCAGCGCGGCGATCACTGATGCGGGGTGTCAGTCTGACACCCTACATCACCGATCTCGGTAACAAGTCTCCGGCGGAGGCTCGCTACCACGTGATCAGCCGTGTCAAATCACGGCTGATCACAATGTAAACAGGAAGAGCCGCCGACGGCTCTTCCTTACTCGCGTCTGACAGACGCGATAACAGGAGAGCCGGTCGGCGGCTCTCCTGACAGGGGGGGTTCACGCTGATTGTTTATCAGCGCAGCCCCCCCTCCTATGCCCACACTAGACCACCAGGGATGCCCACACTGGCAGGGCAAAAAAAAAAACACAGGATAAAAAAAAAATACAGGTAAAAAAAAGAAAGATGCCAGTCAGTGCCCACACATGGGCACTGACTGGCAACATATACATCAGTGCCACCCCTCAAAGTACATCAGTGCCACCCCACAGTGTCCTTCAGTGCCACCCTTTCGTGCCAATCCATGCCCAGTTCCCACCTATCAGTGCCCATCAGTACCACCCATAAGTGCCACCCATGAGTGCCATTCTGTGCCGCCTATGAGTTCCCAGTGCTGCCTATGAGTGCCCATCAGTACCACCTATGAGTGCCCATCAGTGCCGCATACCAGCGCCGCCTATCAGTGCCCATCAGTGCCACCTCATCGGTGCCCATCAGTACTACCTCATCAGTGCCCATCAGTGCCGCCATATAAGTGCCCGTAATTGAAAGAAAAAACATACTTATTTACAAAAAAGTTAACAGAAAAAAATAAAAATTTATTTTTTTTCTAAATTTTCAATCTTTTATTAGTTGTTGCGCAAAAAATAAAAACCGCAGAGGTGATCAAATACCACCAAAAGAAAGCTCTATTTGTGGGGAAAAAAGGACACCAATTTTATTTGGGTACAGTGTAGCATGACCGCGCAATTGTCATTCAAAGTGCGACAGTGCTGAAAGCTGAAAATTGGCTTGGGCGGGAAGGTGCGTAAGTGCCTGGTATGGAAGTGGTTAAGGCTTGCTGCAGCAGTTACCAACTGCTGGATGATCTTCAGTCCTTAGTGTGTTTCCTGAGTTCCTGTTTCCTTGAACTACTGTTGTCAACCCAGCTTGCTTGACCAGACTTCTCCGTACATGACCTCTGGCTTGTTTGCAGGCTTATCCTGTGTCTTGTTCCTGCCTGATCCAGTGTATGACCTCGGCTTGCCTTCTGACCTGTTCTAGTAACTTCCTCTCTGCCTGCCACCAGTTTATGACGTCCGGCTTGGCTCCTGACCCCGCCCCTGGGTTTCCCTGCTACACCGTCTCATCTGGTACTTCCGTGGTACCCCTGCCTGACTGCTCATCCTGGTCTACAGCTGATCTCCAGCATTCACTCAGCAAGTCGCAGCTGGCAACTCCTGCCTCTTTGGGCATAGCACTCCCTGTGTCACCTTCAGGGGACGCTTTGCACTCAGTCGCAAGGCAAGCTCTCTCAGCACTTCGGCCTCTGGTTCAGGTACGTGACAGTATCATGCAGGCAGAAGGTGCTTCCCTGCTCAAGACTTTGTGCCAGCAGGTCACAGCCCTTACTCAAGCAGTGACGAGCCTACACGACCGCTACTCTCAGTTAGGAAGTTACCTTCCGAATCAGACGATGTTCCCTGAACCCCGTGTACCCACTCCAGAATGCTTCTCAGGTGACCGAAAGAAAGTTCAGAGCGTTCAAGGTCTCCTGTATACTGTAGCTGACCCTACAGCCAAGAACGTTTTCTTTAGAAACTGTTAAAGTGGGATTTGTTATCACTTTGCTGTCTGAGGGACCTCAATCCTGGGCCCATCAGCTGGGGCAAAAAAATCCTGCCATCAACACTTTGGACTCATTATTTGAAGCGATGGCTAAATTATATGATGATCTACAATGTCCGGCCACCACTGAAGCTGCCCTCCATGCCTTACGGCAAGGGCAGCACCTGGTAGAAGACTACACTGTGGACTTTCGCAATTGGGCCGCAGACACAGGGTGGAACGAGGCTGCTCTCAGATATTAATTCCACCTTAATTGGCCTGTCGGAACCTATTAAGGACGAGTTAGCACGAGTGGAGGCTCTAGCCACCTTAGAAGGGCTCATTCAGCTAACCATCAAACTTGACAGGCGCCTACAGGAGCGACAGTGTGAACGTGCCTACCGGCCTTCTCGCATACTGCCTATGGTTTGAGCCGCTCATGCGCCCTCCTCTCCAGTCACGTTTAGCAGAGAGCCTATGCAGATTGGCGTGGTTTGCTCTGCCCTGACCCCCAAGTAGAGACTTCATCGCCGGCAGGTCACTATATATTTCACCGTGTATTGTATATTGTCTAATCCTATTCACTCATATAATTGCACACCTGTTTCATTGCAGGTGTTGTCATTGAATTTATATGCACCTTGCACAATTTATGTTATTATTTGCAATTAAGGATCTATGCTCTATTGGGATAGGTTTTATTCACCTATTTATTTCATTTAATTTTTGTAGCGCCCCTATTCCACGCACACACCTTGCGTCAATACATCGAGAATCTAGAAAAGAAGTTCATCCGCCCATCCTCTTCTCCAGCCGGTGCCGGAATTTTCTTTGTAGAGAAGAAAGATCATACCCTCAGGTCCTGTACGGATTACAGGGAACTCAATAAAATCACCATCAAAAACTGATACCCTCTCCCTCTCATTCCCAAACTTTTCCAGAGATTCCGTAATGCATGAGTTTTCACTAAATTGGATCTACGGGGTGCCTACAACCTTGTGCGCAATTGGGAGGGGGGTGATAGGAAGACCGCCTTTAGAACCCGCTTCGGACATTTTGAATACCTCGTTATGCCTTTTGGCCTATGCAACGCTCCGGCGACCTTCCAACACTTTGTGAACAACATCTTTAGAGAGTTCCTGGATCACTTTGTAATCGTTTATTTAGACGACAATCTCATTTTTTTCTGCCACCTTGGAATTACATAGAACCCATGTCTGGAAGGTACTTACCAAGTTAAGGGTGCACGGACTCTATACAAAAGTAGAAAAATGTGAATTTGAAAAGGTCATCCATACAGTTCCTGGGTCTATACATCTCCACATCTGGAATCTCCATGGATCCTCAGAAAGTATCCGCCATTCTGGAATGGTCAGCCCCTACTGATAAGAAAGGCATCCAAAGGTTCATCGGATTTGCACATTTTTACATAAGATTTAATAAAGACTTTTCTGCCATTATTGGCCACATTACCCAGCAGACCCCCCAGCACACCCGTTTTCAGTGGACCCAGGAAGCCTCCAATAAACTAAAGACTTCAATAAACTAAAGCCCATTCTACGGCACCCGAATCCAACTTTACCTTATGTAATCGAGGTTGATGCATCGGAAGTCCCCATAGGGACTGTCTTGTCTCAGCGACAAGGTCCTAAAGCTTTGTTACACCCAGTAGCTTTTTTCTCTCTAAATCGGTGTCGCATGGATTGGAACATTGCCTCCAATAGGCTGCGACTTGTCATGCGATTTTAACTCTCAAATTGCATGACAAATCGCTCCAATGTTAACCTAGGCTTTAGTGTCCAAGGTCAGTGTTTCTCCACTCCAATTCTCTAGGTGTATTACCAGGTCGCGTTTTCTGGATTTTCCGCAGTATAAAAACTAATTACTAACCTAGAAAATTACCACCTGTGCCAAAAGCAAAAAATATAGAAAACAAGATCTGAGAATGCATCTGGAGAAGGAGAATTGAAAAACACTGCCCTGAGTATTGTCTTTGTAATATTTAAGAATCGCAAAGCCAAAAATTGAAGATGCCCACAAGTTGTGCCAAAACATTCTTATTTTCCTCATGATCACATGCCTAAAATGTGTGTCTTTCCCTACATCTAATTAGCTAAAACCACAAAACACACTGTGTGTCAAAGTGTGCTTGTGTCCATCATGGGGTATCAATGGACACGTTACGGGGGTGCAACCCCCTCCTCTCACCTTTAGTTATGAGGAAGGGGTTGCACAACCAAAACTTGTATATTGATACCCTGTGATGGGAAATAGCACATGTTGACACACTGTGTGTTTTGGGGCTTTAGAAATTAACCTGTTTGTAACTACACACATTTTCGGCATTAGATCATAAGAGACATTTAAGGCCGCGTACACACGACCAAATCTGTCTGCTGGAAACGGTCTGCTAGACCGTCCCAGCAGACAGATTCGACCGTGTGTACGGGCGAGCAGACGGATTTGGCCAGCCGACAGATTTGAAAGCATGCTTACCAATCTGTCGGCTGGGAACCCGTCCGCCCGACATGTCTGATGGTTAGTATGCTAACCAGCAGACATGTCTTCTCGCACACGCGCCGAATGATTTCGACGCATGCGCGGAAGTGTTTTACTTCCTGGTGCGGTGACGTGGCGGCGTCAACGTCACCGCCGCGTCACCGACACGTCAGCGCGCTGTCTGCTGGCGGGGATTTTGGTTTGCTCGTGTGTACACGCGAGCAAACCAAAATCCAAGCAGACAGATTTGTTCAAATCGGTCGGTCCGACCAATTTGAACAAATAGATTGCCTCGTGTGTACGAGGCCTAAGAGTTATGCCTCTACGTGTATGTGGCTTCAAATTTTAGCTTTTGGAGGGGTGAGATTACACCATCTGAGGAAGGCAACATCCACACAGTCTTGGTATACTAATGTCTCATTTGGCCTTCACTTTACCAAACTCAAAGGGCCAGATTCACGTACATTGGCGCATTTATAGAGCGGCGTAGCGCATCTCCTTTACGTTAGACCGGCTCAATTTCGAGCCGCAAATGCCGTATCCACAGAGTATTTGAGCCCAAATTTGCGCCAGCGCAACTTAAATTCCGAGGCCTAAGGCAGTGTAATTCAAAGTGGGAAGGACATGGGCGTGTTCCATTGAAATGAGCCCTGACCCCATACAAATGAAGGGCCGGCCAGACTGGGCATGTGCATGACGCTGACTATGGTCAGAGCCTCTCTGCACATGTTCACTACTCGGCCCGGAGCAATCAGTGAGATAGGAACTAGGCCCGGCGTACTTAGTGAGATACGCCCAGTGCATAAATAGGCCCAGACATACGCCCTTCCATTGCAAAAGTACATCCATTTTTTTCCCTCCCTGAAGCAAGGTGCTTTTGTTCTGTTGTCTGTTGCTGTTTGTAGGTTTGTGTCCTGTCGGTGTGTTCCATTATTTTGAGGGCCATCACCCAATTTATATACACATATATATATATATATATACAGTATATATATATATATATATATATATATGTTTCTAATAATAAATAATATAATTATAATAATATTTAAAATATTAAATATATATTAGATATAAAAAATAAAATGATATATTTATTATATTAACTAATTTTAAATATATACTAAACAGAAAAATGTATATGAAATATATATTTAGCCATTAGGGTGAAAAGAGCCACTGGCAAGGAAATGGAGTGTTGCCAGTACCTTGCCCAGTGGCGGTCGGCAGATCCTCTCCCATGTATGAACAGGGGAGTCCGCGCTATGGTAAATAAAGTAGCTGCTGCCTCCCAGTAGGATCCCTATGTGGGGACCTAATATAAATATGGATAGGAGAAAGGGAAATGGTGCTGCTAAATAATACCTTTGTCGGGTATATTAGTGGGGTGAGCCCAATGGTAATAGGCCCCCCTTTTGGCTGGAATTTGGGGTGCAATTGGAGATATACCCTGTGTTAATAGGAGGGTAGATGTTGGTTCCTCACCTTCCACTAATTTCAGTGAAATTGAGTAAAGGTGGATTAATTAGGTCAGGAGCCTGTGCGGGCCAGCAGGCCCAAAGATTGATAAAGTAAAATGATCCTATGCTGCTATAAGGATGCCAGTTGTGACCGATGCACCCTAAACCATATAAAACAAAAAAAAATGTGTCTCTAGAGTCTAATAGGTAGGAATCCCTACTAGTGTGGTTACTAGTGTAATCAACCACACTAGTAGGGATTCCTACCTATTAGACTCTAGAGACCCATTTTTTTCTTTGTTTTATATGGTTTAGCGTGCATCGGTCACAACTGGCATCCCTATAGCAGCATAGGATCATTTTACTTTATCAATCTTTGGGCCTGCTGGCCCGCACAGGCTTCTGACCTAATTAATCCACCTTTACTCAATTTCACTGAAATTAGTGGAAGCTGAGGAACCAACATCTACCCTCCTATTAACACAGGGTTTCTCTCCAATTGCACCCTAATTCCAGCCAAAAGGGGGGCCTATTACCATTGGGCTCACCCCACGGATATACCCGACAAAGATCCTCTCCAGTGCCCTCCTCCGTGCCCTCCTCCTTCTGCGCTCATCTAAAGTCAGTAGTATAGCTATGAGCAAGGATGCCCCTGGCATGTTGGCATACAGATTGTTGTCCTGCAAGTGTGGCTGCTCAGCTCGTCCCTAACAGTGTTGCATTAGCTGACATGTAGACGGATTGTCCAATTTTAAACCTGCTTTTATAAGGACTAGCTTTAGACCGGACATGCAGCTGATGCGCACAGGGCGTAGCCTGCACCGCACAAACGTACTTTTGTGGATCGGCGTATCTCCCTCATTTGCATATTTGCATAGGAAATAAATGGTGTGGACGGAATAAATGTGCACCTAGGATGTGCAGGCGTAGGCAAGTTAGGCCGGTCGGGAATAGCCTATTTTAGTGCGTATCTAGTTCTGTGGGTACGGCGCATAGATATTCCGGCACAAATTTAGACTTAGGCGGCACATCTCGAGATACTCCGGGGAGTTGGGGATGTGTATCTTATGTTTTAAAACATGCCTGTTTAGCCCCAAAAAAGGCATTAATTAATTAATGGAAAACATACATGTTATACACCAAGATGTTGGTTTGTTCTAAAACCTTAAAACGCACATGTGAATTGTTTTTTACCAAACAATGTGTGGCTTATTATTTCAGTGCTCAATACCAGTGTATTTATTAAGTTGTTGTAGTTACAGTGACAATGTGCTTAAATGTGGCCAACTCAGACAAAAAATCAAAGTGTCAGTGATTAGAAATAGACCAGTACTGTGTGATTGCAAAAGAGGAATCCAAACAGATATAGGTAAAAAGGGTGATTTATTTAAGAAGAGGGGGTAACACCCCACCACCTTCAACAAGCTCAGTGCAACAAACAAAGATCCACAGTGACAAAAATAACACTAAAGACTATGGGCCAGATTCACGAACACTTGCGCTGGAGTATTTGGATATGCGCCGCGTAACTGTGATGATGCGCCGTCGTTTCTATGTGCCCGTACCCACCAAACTAGATGCGCCCAATAACAGGTCATTTGCGACCGGCGGAACGTTCCGACGCCAGAGTATCGTCAGCGCTTATTTTCGCTGGGCGCATCAGTCGCGCCCATTGATTTCCCCTGCAAATATGCAAATGAGGGAGATTTCCCAATTCGCGAACGGATTAGCACCATACGCTGGCTACATGCGCCGCGCGTATCTGGTCCGTCCGGCGCAAAGTTATTTCTACAAAAGGCTGCTTTATCTTTACTCCAGACGGTCACAGGTCAGCAGGAGAGCAGCTACAGCAGCGTTACCGACGATAGGAGCTTGCTGAACAACAACACTTGCAAGGACAACACCTCTGTGTGCCAACATGCCAGGGGCAATTGTGGTCCTAGAACTACTGATGGGTCCCCTGGAACCAAGAAGGCGGCCACGTGAGAGGATATACCGCACTCGTATGAACCTCTTTGGCATGGGGGATGAGGAGGTGTATCGCCTCTTCAGATTCAGCCCAGATGCAATACTTGAACTAACCACAACCCTGCAGGATGACATCACCAGCAAGACACACCGCTCACAAGCAGTGCAGCCACTGGTGAAGGTCCTGGCAACACTCCATTTCCTTGCAAGTGGATCATTCCAGCGTACAAGTGGAGTGGTGTCTGGGATGTCACAATCCTCCGTGAGCAGATGTGTGCACCAGGTTGTCCCTGCAATCCTCAGACGCATGTCCAACCAGTTCATCAGACCAACCACTGAGGAGCTGCGGCAGAAGGCAATGACAGATTTCTACAACATTGCCAGATTCCCTCGCACTGTGGGGGCCATTGATTGCACACATGTGGCCCTACAGCCCCCCAGTGCCACAGAGCACATATACCGCAATCGGAAGCATTGGCATTCCATCAACGTACAGGTGATAGCTGATGCCCAACGCCTCATATGGCACGTCCGTGCCAAACACCCCGGGTCCAGCCATGACAGCTACATATACAATCAGAGCCCCATCCCAGCAGAATTTAACCAGAACATGTATGGGGACAGCTGGCTGGTTGGTGAGTGACAAGGGAGTCAGGCATGACTATCCCCTCCCGTGATGCACAACAGAAGTCGCACATGCATGACTAACATTCTCTTGTCTTTTCCCTTCCAGGTGACTCTGCATATGCACTGGGACCCCATCTAATGACTCCTTTCCGGAACCCCCAAACCAGAGGAGAGAGAAAATACAATGAAGCACACATCAAAACCCGTGCAGTGGTGGAGCAAACATTCGGGCTCCTGAAGTCCCGTTTCCGATGGATGGATAAGTCTGGGGGGACCCTATTGTATTCCCCTACCTTTGTGTGTCAGATCATCGGTGCATGTTGCATACTACATAACTTTGCTATGAAAAAAGGCCTGCATATTGACATACGTGATGACCTGACCCCCGACCCACACAGTCCCCACCTGCCAGAGGACACCCAGTCTGCTGATGGAAGAGCAGTCAGGAGGGTCCTCGCTGTAGGCATCTTTGGACACTAAACCAAAACATTAATTACACAGACAGTGCACGCGTGTACACCACTGATGTCCCTAGATCACACACACCACATGCACATCACATTGGATTAGCCCAAGTCCAGCATGTAGGAGTTGGGAGCAGTAACGCCGCGTCAAGGCCCCAATGATGTCACTGTCCATTCATACACCTTTCACACGTCATTCATACAGCCGTGGGGTTAACTTCACCACCACGGCCGAGGGTGACACCCAGGGGCGTTGCTAGGAGTGAAAAAGACCAGGGGCTTCAGCCCGAAGTCCAAGCCCGGTGACGGCGCACGCGCGGGGGGGGGGGGGGTATGTTGGTGAATTGACTCCTTGGCGGGGGGGAGGGGGGCTCACTTGTTGGATGCTGCCTGGGTCACAAGTGCCCATCCATGCTGACCTACCAGACCCCTACACTGATCCCCCCTGGTGACACATATATACACTGATCCCCCATGGTGACACATATATACACTGATTCCCCCCCATGGTGACACATATATATACACAATGATCCCCCCATGGTGACACATATATACACTGATTCCCCCCATGGTGACACATATATACACTGATTCCCCCCCATGGTGACACATATATACACTGATTCCCCCCCATGGTGACACATATATACACTTTCCCCCCCCCCATTGTGACATATATATACACTGATCCCCCCCCCACATGGTGACACATATATACACTGATCCCCCCATGGTGACACATATATACACTGATCCCCCCCATGGTGACACATATATACACTGATTCCCCCCCATGGTGACACATATATACACTGATTCCCCCCCATGGTGACACATATATACACTGACCCCCTCCTGGGCCCTGACACATATAAAGACCCCTGTGACATGTGACCTCTGCAGCTCAGCCTTACCTGCCTTACTTGTAGTGTAGCCTAGACAGCTCATTCTGACCACTTCACAGCAGGCTGTCGCTGCACGCATCAGGGGGAGAGTCGAGCCAGGATGACATGAGAGCCGCTCGCTCTGCTGCCCGGCGAAACAGGAACAGGGATCTCCGTGCCCAGCGTGGCCACAGTGTCATTCCCGCCTCCTCCTGGACCTGGCGGCGCCTATGATGGACGTCACACGTCCCTCGTTCTCGGCATTGGACTAGTGGGACGTCCATCATAGGAGCCGGGTCCCCTGAGGCGGGACTATTTGTACGTCAATACCGTCGGCCACAACCGCGCTGCATAAGCGCGAGATTGTTCCCCGTTGCCAGTGAAAACGGCTCGGGGCTAACTATGCTATTGGGAATTATCGAGACTCGGGGCTTTTCGGGGGCACATTCGGGGCTCCAGCCTCCTCAGCCAGGGCCTAACGACGCGCCTGGTGACACCCCTTACTTTCAGGAGTGCCACCCCCTCACATTCACACACCATTCACACTGTCCCCTGCACTCCTGACCGTGTGCAGTACAAAAAGAAATTAAAAATATCATATCCTGATAAATAAAATAAACAAAATCTCATAACCTGAGAAAAAGGAAAAAAAAACTCATGACCTGAGTATGTCCAAACAAAAAATATAAAACAAGAAAAAAAAAAAAAGGCCTCATCGGGGATGCCGGGGGCTTCTTCTGGGGGCCCCTCTCTGGCTCCTCAGCTGCCTGGATGGAGTGGGTGGGGGTGGGGGGGCAACTGGAGGTGGCTGATCCCCAGGTGGGCCACTCCTGGCAGGTGTGGCCTGCATGCCCTCCAAGGCCCTGGCTATCCGTCCAAGGTAGGAGTTCGTCTGGGCCTGCATCCGGAGCTGACGGGTGACCTGATAATGCTGGGCCCGCCGACTCAGCCTCCCCTGGTCCCGGATGGCAGCACTGTTGGCCTGGACGGCTGCAGTAAGGTGCCGAATATCCCCCTGCACCTCCCCCAAAGTGGTGACCACTGCAGCGCAGTTGCAGCTTACATCCTGCACTGCGTTGCTGAGGTTGGCAACGGAGCCCAGGCTGTCAGACACTTTCTGTAAGTGCCCAACTATGGCCCCCATCTGTTCCGTCTGCCTGGCGTGATCCCTCGCCAACTGGTCCTGGACACCATCAGACACCCCCCTGGTCTTCTGGGTCGCCTTCCTGGGGCCAGAAGATGGTTGTCCTCGGGGGGAAGGAGTCGCCCTTGAGGGGCTTCCAAGGATGGGGGAGGGGACGACAGACGGCCCAGGAGAAGGGGAGGAGACAGACAAAACTAAGGTAAAGTCCTGCTCTGCCACAGCAGGATCCTCTACAACCACCTCGGCAGGTGTGGTGTGGCCACTCTCCTCCTCCACAACCTCTTCACCACCCAGTGGCTCGGGCACACGATGGCGTGGGGGGGATGGGGTGGAATGCACGCTGACAGATGATGGCCCAGCTCCGTCATCTGTGGATGACACAAAGCAGACACATGTTGGTGGTCCCACACACTTGGTACCCTCCCCCCCCCAAATGCAAAACAACAAATAGGGGATTATAAAACACTTACCTGTCCTTGTGCCTTCCTCCATGGAGTCATAGCCAGCGACCCCCTCCACCTGCTCCCTCTCCAGGCAGCGTGCGACCACCTCCTCCTCTGCGGTCAGGGTGACAGGACATGGGGGACCACCACCTGTGCCCCTCTCATACCTCCTGATGGAGGCCACCTTGTCCCTCACCTTGCGCCGCAGATCATTAATTTTTTTTTGTATGTCCCCAGCAGTCCGGGTGGAGTAGCCCAAGACATTGACCCTGGCAGCAATGGACTCCAGGATGCCCTGCTTCCTCTCCCGGCTGGTCTTCCGGCTTTTTTTGCCATGGAGAAAAGCATTATCCGTCTCCATTGCCGAAATGATGAGCGAGACCTCCTGGGCATTAAAATTCAGGTTCCTCCTCTCTCTGGGGGTAGCGGGAGCAGCCATCACCAAACAAAAGTATCTTCCCTGGGGTGGGGGGAAGCGGAAATACTTTTGCGCCGGAATGGCTTTTCTGCCAGCGCTTTTAAGCGCCCAGCGGAACGCATTGCGCTGACGTTTCCCAGGAAGTGGTGCCGACGGAAGTTGTGAGCATGCGCACAAGGGGGCGAGTGGAGCCGCACTCACTGCGCATGCTCCGTGGATGATGCGCTGAACGTAAGCCTCTGCGCTGGGCTCCGCCCATCATTTACATATGATCACACCCACTTCCACTTGCGTCGGGTTACGCCAGCGCATTATCGTTACTCTGGTGCAAGTTTACGCGCAACTGCTATGTGAATTACAGGACTTGCGCTGAAAGGGTCTTCAGAGTAACGTAAATGAGAAGCGTTACTCCAGAGGAAAGATACTCTCATCTACCTGAATCTGGCCCCATATGTACAGCAAGGGAAATACCGGAATCATAAACAGGCCAGGCCGAGGTCATACACAGGGAATCAGGAAGTAGCTGCGGATGGGGAATGAACAGGAAGGGAAAGTCCAGGAGAGGGATCAGGTCAGGATGGGTCAGGATGGATCAGATCAGAAGTTTCAGGAGGGAGACAACAGGTTCAGGGTCCAGATAACAGGCTCAGGGTCGGGTTGATAGACGGATACCAGGGCAAGTTCTGTTTGAACCTGCCGGGTATAAATAGGGCGTGTTGATTGTGTTCAGGTCACACCTGAACGTAGCAAGGGCCAGGTGCTCGACACTGCCAGGGTCCATCCGCTGGTGGAGGTCAGTACTGCGTCCCAAAGGTGATATACCAGCAGGGGGAAGTTCCCCTGACAGCTCCGAACTGCCAGGAGACCCCTGCTGGTGGGACGCAGCACTGCAAGAAAGAATATAAATAGCACCAGCGGATGGAACCTTTCCTGACAGTACCCCCCCTCAAAGGAGCGGCCTCCGGACGCTCTAACTATCCGTTGCCGGGAAAAGTCCAGGGTGACTAACTGGGCAATGGGAGGCTTGAACCGAGAGGTGGGTACATCCGAGTCATCAAGCTGGGCAGCAGACGAAGGCTCCGGGTCGTCGAGCTGGGCAGCAGGCTCTGGGTCATCGAGCTGGGCAGCAGACAAAGGCTCCGGGTCATCGAGCTGGGCAGCAGGCTCCGGGTCATCGAGCTGGGCAGCGGATAAAGGCTCCGGGTCATCGAGCTGGGCAGCGGGCTCCGGGTCATCGAGCTGGGCAGCGGGCTCCGGGTCATCGAGCTGGGCAGCGGGCTCCGGGTCATCGAGCTGGGCAGCGGGCTCCGGGTCATCGAGCTGGGCAGCGGGCTCCGGGTCATCGAGCTGGGCAGCAGGCTCCGGGTCATCGAGCTGGGCAGCAGATAAAGGCTCCGGGTCATCGAGCTGGGCAGCGGGCTCCGGGTCATCGAGCTGGGCAGCAGGCTCTGGGTCATCGAGCTGGGCAGCAGATAAAGACTCCGGGTCATCGAGCTGGGCAGCGGGCTTCGGGTCATCGGGCTGGGCAGCGGTCTCCGGGTCATCGAGCTGGGCAGCGGGCTCCGGGTCATCGAGCTGGGCAGCAGGCTCCGGGTCATCGAGCTGGGCAGCAGGCTCCGGGTCATCGAGCTGGGCAGCAGGCTCCGGGTCATCGAGCTGGGCAGCAGGCACAGGAACGAGCGGCTGGCAGACTGGCACAGGAACGAGCGGCTGGCAAACTGGCACAGGAACAGCAGGCTGGCAGACTGGCACAGGAACAGCAGGCTGGGCAGCGGACTGGAAGTCATCAAGCCGGGCAGCGGACTGGAAGTCATCAACCTGGGCAGCAGACTGGAAGTCATCAACCTGGGCAGCAGACTGGAAGTCATCAACCTGGGCAGCAGACTGGAAGTCATCAACCTGGGCAGCAGACTGGAAGTCATCAACCTGGGCAGCAGACTGGAAGTCATCAACCTGGGCAGCAGACTGGAAGTCATCAACCTGGGCAGCAGACTGGAAGTCATCAACCTGGGCAGCAGACTGGAAGTCATCAACCTGGGCAGCAGACTGGAAGTCATCAACCTGGGCAGCAGACTGGATTTTATCAACCTGGGCAGCAGACTGGAAGTCATCAACCTGGAAGTCATCAACCTGGGCGGCAGACTGGAAGTCATCAACCTGGGCGGCAGACTGGAAGTCATCAACCTGGGCGGCAGACTGGAAGTCATCAACCTGGGCGGCAGACTGGAAGTCATCAACCTGGGCGGCAGACTGGAAGTCATCAACCTGGGCGGCAGACTGGAAGTCATCAACCTGGGCGGCAGACTGGAAGTCATCAAGCCGGGCAGCAGACTAGAAGTCATCAACCTGGGCAGCAGACTGGAAGTCATCAACCTGGGCAGCAGACTGGAAGTCATCAACCTGGGCAGCAGACTGGAAGTCATCAACCTGGGCAGCAGACTGGAAGTCATCAACCTGGGCAGCAGACTGGAAGTCATCAACCTGGAAGTCATCAACCTGGGCAGCAGACTGGAAGTCATCACCCTGGGCGGCAGACTGGAAGTCATCAACCTGGGCGGCAGACTGGAAGTCATCAACCTGGGCAGCAGACTGGAAGTCATCAACCTGGGCAGCAGACTGGAAGTCATCAACCTGGGCAGCGGACTGGAAGTCATCAGGCTGGGCAGCGGACTGGAAGTCACCAAGCTGGGCAGCGGACTGGAAGTCACCAAGCTGGGCAGCGGACTGGAAGTCACCAAGCTGGGCAGCGGACTGGAAGTCACCAAGCTGGGCAGCGGACTGGAAGTCACCAAGCTGGGCAGCGGACTGGAAGTCACCAAGCTGGGCAGCGGACTGGAAGTCACCAAGCTGGGCAGCGGACTGGAAGTCATCAAGCTGGGCAGCGGACTGGAAGTCATCAGGCTGGGCAGCGGACTGGAAGTCATCAACCTGGACGGCAGACTGGAAGTCATCAACCTGGACGGCAGACTGGAAGTCATCAACCTGGGCGGCAGACTGGAAGTCATCAAGCCGGGCAGCAGACTGGAAGTCATCAACCTGGGCAGCAGACTGGAAGTCATCAACCTGGGCAGCGGACTGGAAGTCATCAGGCTGGGCAGCGGACTGGAAGTCATCAGGCTGGGCAGCGGACTGGAAGTCATCAGGCTGGGCAGCGGACTGGAAGTCATCAGGCTGGGCAGCGGACTGGAAGTCATCAGGCTGGGCAGCGGACTGGAAGTCATCAACCTGGACGGCAGACTGGAAGTCATCAACCTGGGCGGCAGACTGGAAGTCATCAACCTGAACGGCAGACTGGAAGTCATCAACCTGGGCGGCAGACTGGAAGTCATCAAGCCGGGCAGCAGACTGGAAGTCATCAACCTGGGCAGCAGACTGGAAGTCATCAACCTGGGCAGCGGACTGGAAGTCATCAGGCTGGGCAGCGGACTGGAAGTCATCAGGCTGGGCAGCGGACTGGAAGTCATCAGGCTGGGCAGCGGACTGGAAGTCATCAGGCTGGGCAGCGGACTGGAAGTCATCAGGCTGGGCAGCGGACTGGAAGTCAGGCTGGAATTCATCGGACTGGCAAGCTGGCACAGGAACATCAGGTTGGCAGGCTAGCATAGGAACATCAGGTTGGCAGGCTGGCACAGGAACATCAGGGTGGCAGGCTGGCACAGGAACATCAGGGTGGCAGGCTGGCACAGGAACACCAGGGTGGCAGGCTGGCACAGGAACACCAGGGTGGCAGGCTGGCACAGGAACATCAAGCTGGGAGGCTGGCACAGGGTTGAAAGGTTGAGCAACTGGCACCGAAACGGGCAGAGCAGCTGGCACAGGCAGAGCAGCTGGCACCGGAGCAGGCTGGTCGGATGTCACAAGCTGGGCGGCTGGCACTGGAACTGGTAGAACAGCTGGCACAGGAACAAGCTGGGAGACTGGCGCTGGAACAGGTGGCACTGGAACAGATGGCACTGGAACAGGTTGAGCAGAGGGCACTGGGACAGGATGGGTAACTGGCACGATGGTATGGGTTGGGAAGTACTTCCGTTTCTTTTTAGATTTAGACACTGCAGGTTTGCTAACAGAAGTGATGTATGAAGAGGATGGAATAAAGTAGGAGGAAGGATTGGAATATGGCAGAGACACAGGGATGGTGACTGGAGGAGGTTTTTGTGGAGGAGTTACAGGTGGATTAAAGGCAGGGTAGGTACAATTAGTAGAAACTGGGTAGTAATATTTGGTAGGATGTGGAATTATCTGGGCTGGAGTTGCCATTGGTGATGGACAGATGGGTCCTTGGGAAGGCAAGTGGTTAATGGTAGGACTGGAACGGACAGGTGGATTAAAGGCAGGGTAGGTACAAGTAGAAACTGGGTAGTAATACTTGGTAGGAAGCGTTATTAACTGGGCTATAGCTGAGGTTGTCATTGGCAATGGACGGCTAGATCCTTGGGAAGGTAAATGGTTAATGGCAGGGCTGGGATGCAGTGGCTTGGCTGGGATCAGGAGATCTGACCATGCCTGCAGCACAGGTTGAACAAAGGCTGGTTCACACACACCTTGTTTAATCAAGGACTGCACTGAACTAATGCAGTCAGATAACTTCTGCTGGGAACAGTGTTCATCAAAGGAGGCTGGATCATCCTCCATCAACCATACCAGGGATTCAACTTGGTCAGGACTGAAGGGGGGAGAGAAGTCGTCACCAGCATCAGGAATAACAGACGGAGCCAATTCAACACATAACTGAATCAGTGAGTGAATATCGTCAAAAGACATATAACCCCGATCCACCAAAGAATGAGCTGATCGGATGGTTTCCATCAGCTGATCCCTTGTCCACCCCTCAAAAACCTGGCGACAATACTCCCCATCCTCCTCAGCCAGTAGGGAAAAGTAACAGATTTCATTGAAATCCATGCTTCAGAAAAACGCACAACAACAGGGTGGTTCCTTAAATGCAAGCACGTCTGGTCTAGGATGGCCCTGGTATACTGTCAGTGATTAGAAATAGACCAGTACTGTGTGATTGCAAAAGAGGAATCCAAACAGATATAGGTAAAAAGGGTGATTTATTTAAGAAGAGGGGGTAACACCCCACCACCTTCAACAAGCTCAGTGCAACAAACAAAGATCCACAGTGACAAAAATAACACTAAAGACAATATGTACAGCAAGGGAAATACCGGAATCATAAACAGGCCAGGCCGAGGTCATACACAGGGAATCAGGAAGTAGCTGCGGACGGGGAATGAACAGGAAGGGAAAGTCCAGGAGAGGGATCAGGTCAGGATGGGTCAGGATGGATCAGATCAGAAGTTTCAGGAGGGAGACAACAGGTTCAGGGTCCAGATAACAGGCTCAGGGTCGGGTTGATAGACGGATACCAGGGCAAGTTCTGTTTGAACCTGCCGGGTATAAATAGGGCGTGTTGATTGTGTTCAGGTCACACCTGAACGTAGCAAGGGCCAGGTGCTCGACACTGCCAGGGTCCATCCGCTGGTGGAGGTCAGTACTGCGTCCCAAAGGTGATATACCAGCAGGGGGAAGTTCCCCTGACAGCTCCGAACTGCCAGGAGACCCCTGCTGGTGGGACGCAGCACTGCAAGAAAGAATATAAATAGCACCAGCGGATGGAACCTTTCCTGACACAAAGGTGTTGAAAAGGTATAATGTTTTCCAACTTAATGCATTAGATACATTAAGAAAAAAACATTGTGTGTGTGTGTGTGGCAGACCCACAGCACACCATAATAGTTAGCTGAAGAAGAGATTGTCACATGTAGCAAATAAGGTACATTTGCACTATTGCAGCAAATGGGCAAAATAAAGGTCATTTGAGAACCTTTTATACAGATAAGAAACACAGACAACAGTAGTTCAAATGAAATAGGAGTTTATGATAAAAGATAAATCTTATTCTGGATCAGCTACAGTTTGATGCCAAGCCACTGCCCCTCTACCCACAGAACAATACATGTATTTTTGCTGGATATCTCTGGCATTTTAGGAGGACAATCCAGCATGGCCAGTTTCAAGAGCGGTCATCACGCCCACTGATGAACGAGCTGCAGCCTCTTCAGATGGGCCTGACACTGCAGGGTCCACATCAGTTGGCACTGAGGCAAGGTAGCTGCTAGAATTCCTACGTAAAACATTGTGGAGGATACAACAGCACCATACCACATGGTTTATTTTGTATAGTGCCATGTTAATAGGTGTTAAAAACAGCCTGAAGCGACTGGAGAGGATACCAAAGACATTTTCAACCACCCTTCTGGCACGAGAGAGCCTATAATTAAAGATTCTTTGCTCTGGGGTGAGGTTCCTCATAGGAAAAGGCTTCATAAGATGTTCCCCCAGAGCAAAGGCCCCATCTGCCACAAAAACAGGCCCTCAACATTGTGCTCAGCAGCAAAATCTGTCTGCATAATGACTCCTCCATCCAAGTTGCTGCCGTTCTTCACTACATTCAAAAACAAGAACTCATATGTAGAAGATACTACAGCTAGCAGGACTATGCTGCAAAAGCCCTTGTATTAGAAATAATATGAGCACGAGTTGGGTGATGGAACAATCCTGATTTATTTGCCATAAATAGCACCACTACAGTTGGGAAAATACCACTGATGCTGGAACTGGGCTGCAACATCCTGCCATTGCTGTGGGTTGGAAGGAAAGTGGGGTGGAAAAAAAAGAAAAAAGAAATGACTACTTCTACACATCACATTGCAAGCAGATTTGACACAAACATTCTTGGCCAACATAAGTATAAAACTTAAATGAGTATTCAATCACTTAAGACCCGGACCATTATGTAGGTAAAGGACCTGGCCAGTTTTTGCGATTCGGCACTGCGTCGCTGACAATTTCACGGTCATGCGATGTGGTTCCCAAAAAAAATTGGCGTCCTTTTTTTCACAAAATTAGAGCTTTCTTTTGGTGGTATTTGATCACCTCTGCGGTTTTATTTTTTTGCAAAAATAGAGAAAATATTTTTTTCTCAGTTTAGGCCGATACGTATTCTTCTACCTATTTTTGGTAAAGAAAAAAAAATTGTCAATAAGCGTTTATCAAATGGTTTGTGCAAAATTTATAGGGCCAGATTCAGGTACATTTGCGCATTATTGGACCGGCGTAGCGCACCGCCTTTACGTTAGACTTGCGCAATGTAGCCACGCAATCACCCTATTCTCATCGCTTTTACGCAGAAAATTGCGCATGCGTAATGTTATTTCAGAGGCGTAAGGCGGAGTAATACAAATTGGGAAGGACGTGGGCGTGTTACATTGAAATGAGCCGTGACCCCATGCAAATGAAGGGCCGGCCGGCTCGCGCATATGCGCGCTTGAAGCAGACCATGTCAGCACCTCTGTGCGCATGCTCACAACTCGGGAACGGCGCAATCAGTGAAATTGGAAATGGACTAGGGCAAATTTGAGAACTACGCAGACAGCATAGACACACAAACGCACTTCCATTGCAAAAGTACATCCCTTTGTTTCCCTTCCCATATAGCAAAGTGCTTTTGTTCCGTTGTTAGTTGCGTTGTGATTTGTATTTGTCAGATTTGTGTACTGTGTGATCTAGTGTTTGTTAGAAGATATTTGAAAGTGATTTTTGCTAAGTGTTTGTGAGACTTTTGGTTTGATAGTTTTCGGTTTGTTTTTTTTCTTGCTTGATTTTTTCTGTTTGTTTTTGTGACTTCTTTTTGCTGAGTGTTTGTGAGACTTTTTGTTTGATAGTTTTCTGTTTGTTTGTTTGTTTGTTTGTTTGTTTGTTTGTTTTCTTGCTTGATTGGTTGTGCTTGTTTTTGTGAGTGATTTTTGTTGACTGGGAGTGATTTTTGGTCAGAGTATGACAGAGAGGTAGAGGAAATTAAATTTTTCTTTGAGGGAGAAACAAATTCTTGCCCGGGCCATTTCCGACTATGGGCGTTTCCTCCACGGCCCGGACAGTGCCAACACCACCCCGGCCAGGAGGAGAGAGATTTTGGACATGATCACTGACCAGGTGAATTCAGCAGGGGAGGGGGAGACACGGAACTGGTCTGGGATTGATAAAAAGATAAATGACCTCCGGCGTCTGGTCAAAAAGAAGTTGGCCAAAATGCTTGCCCATGCCAGGGCCACAGGAGGGGGCCCACCATGCCGTGTTAGGATGACAGCGGAGGAGCGTGCGGTGGCCCAGACCTTTCATCGGGAAGAAGTGGAGGGCCTGCCCGGCTATGACTCAAGTCATGAAGGCGTGATGCCAGGTAAGGTTTTTTTTTCTATCAGGTGTGTAGCATGTGTGGGGGAGGGGGTGAAAGGGAATATGTGGCAAGTGTGTGGATCCTCCAACCTGTGAATGTTTTGTGTCATCCACAGATGTGCAGGAGGGTGCTGGGCCATCTGGTCTGACCGCACCATCCCCAGGACAGCAGCCTAATGAGGCCCCCCCCGACAAGGCTGAAGAGGAGGAGGAGGAGGTTGAGGAGGAGGAGTTTGAGGAGGAGGAGGAGTCCATGTCAGGCACTGGACTATTGTTTTTGGATGACTCTTCCCCTCTGGCTGGCAGCAGCCAGCTCTCCCTAAGGGGGAGCCCCCCTCCTCCCCCAACATGGCTCCCCTCCCAAGGGGCTCCCCTTCTCCCCGGCCACAAGCATCAGCTGGAGGCAGGAAGGCGACCCAGAAGACCAGGGGGGTGGCCGATCTCCTGCCCGTCACTCTGAGAAAGGACCAGTTCCTCCAGACCTGCCATCTGGGACAGGTCAGCCAGACATTGGTGCGGATGGAGGAGAGCCTGTCCTCCATCAAGGATACGCTTGGGAACCTGGACTGCCACTCCCAGGCTTTCAGAAACTGCCTTAACGACCTGCAGACTACATCAGCAGGCGTTGGGCAGGATGTGAGGGCCCTTACCCAGGCTATCCAGACCAACACGGCAACACTAGTGGCCGGGGGCGCCCCAGGCGTGGCTCACGTCAAGGGCACTAATTTGTTTTTCCCCTTTTTTTGGGCCTTTTTTTTTTCCTGGAAATTTTTTGATTTTGCTGGTAATTTTTTTTTTTTTGGGTTGTGAATGCTGTTTGAATGTGGGGGTGACATTCCTGCCGGAAAAGGGGTGTCACCCTCAATTTTGGTGGAGAAGGGTTCCCCAGGACCAGGGAGAAGTGATCCCCAGGTCCGTGTGAATGGTGTATGAATGTACAGTGACATAATTGGAGCCTTGGCGTGGCGTTGCTGCTCACAAGTCCTGCATGGTGGACTGGTGCCAATCCAATTTGATGAGGATGTGGGATGTGTGTGCTAGGGACCACAGTGGTGTGCATGCATGCATTCTCATTGTGCCATGATTAATGTGTGTGTTTAATGTGCAAAGATGCCCAATGTGAGCTGTCTCCTGGCTGCTCTTCCCTCAGAAGACGGGGTATCCTCGGTTAGGGGGGGATTGTCTGGTTCAGGGGTCAGGTCATCACGTAGGTCAATCTGCAGGCCCTTTCTCACTGCAAAGTTGTGCAGCAGGCAACAGGCACCGATGATATGGCACACGAAGTTTGGGGAATACAACAGGGTACCCCCAGACTTATCCAGGCATTCGGAAATGTGACTTCAGGAGGCCAAAGGTGCGCTCCACCACTGCACGTGTTTGGGCGTGGGCTTGATTGTATCTTTCCTCTCCTGGGGTTTGGGGGTTCCGGATAGGAGTCATGAGATGGGGTCCCAGTGGATATGCAGAGTCACCTGTAAGGGAAAAGACAGGAGGATGTTAGTCATGCATGTGCCCCTTGTGATGTGTGCATCATGGGGGGGTACAGTCATGCCTGCCACCCATGTCACTCACCAACCAGCCAGGTGTCCCCATACACGTTCTGATCGAATTCCATTCGGATGGGGCTCTGATTGTATATGTAGCTGTCATGGCTCGATCCAGGGTGTTTGGCACAGACGTGCCATATGAGGCCTTGGGCATCGACTATCACCTGTACGTTGATGGAATGCCAATGCTTCCGATTGCGGTACATGTGCTCTGTCTCCTGGGGGGGCTGGAGTGCCACATGTGTGCAATCAATGGCCCCCACGGTGCGTGGGAATCTGGCAATTCTGTAGAAATCTGTCATTGCCTTCAGCCGCAGGTCCTCAGTGGTTGGTTTGATGATGTGGTTGGACATGCATCTGAGGATTGCAGGGACAACCTGGTGCACATATCTGCTCACGGAGGATTGTGACATCCCAGCCACCACTCCACTTGTACGCTGAAAAGAGCCACTGGCAAGGAAATGGAGTGTTGCCAGGACCTTGACCAGTGGCTGCACTGCATGTGAGCGTTGTGTTGGGCTGGTGATGTCCTCCTGCAGGGTTGTGGTTAATTCCAGGATGGCATGAGGGGAGAATCTGAAGATGCGATACACCTCAGAATCACTCATGCCAAACAGGTCTATGCGTGTACGGTATATCCTCTCCCGTGCCCTCCTCCGTGCCATCCTCCGTGCCCTCATCCTTCTTTGCTCATCTAAAGTCAGTAGTATAGCAATGCGCGACGATGCCCCTGGCATGTTGGCATACAGATTGTTGTGCAACACGTGTGACTGCTCAGCTCCTCACTAACAGTGTTGCTTTATCTGACATGTAGACGATTTTTCTCATTTTAGACCAGCTTTTATATGGTCTAATTTTAGACAGGACATTTTGCTGTTTGCGCACACCACATTGCCTGCGCTGCACCAACGTTCTTTTGTGGATCCCCGTAGTCCCTCATTAGCATATTTGACTAGCAAATCATTGGTGTGTCTAGCGCAGTTTTGCGCGGACGGATGCGCCTGTCTAACAAAATTACGCTGGACAAAAAAAGTAGATTTCTTGCGTATCTTGTTCTGGGAATGCCGTGCAATGAAACGCATGCGCAGATTTAGACTTTTGCCGCGCATCTCCTGTTACGCAGGCGTAATCGCTCTGTGAATCTGGCCCATAGTGTTTACAAAATAGGGGATAGTTTTATGGCATTTTTATTAATAATTTTTTTTTTACTACTAATGGCGGCGATCAGCAATTTTTTTCGTGACTGCGACATTATGGCGGAAACATCGGTCAATTTTGACATTTTTTTGGGACCATTGTCATTTTCACAGCGAAAAGTGCTATAAAAATACTGTGAAAATGACAATTGCAGTTGAGGAGTTAATCACTTGGGGGCACTGTAGGGGTTAAGTGTGACCTCATGTGTGTTTCTAACTGTAGGGCGCGGGGGGCTGGACATGTGACGTCAGTGATCTTTGTTCCCTATATCAGGGAACAGACGATCACTGACATTGCCACAGTGAAATATGGGGAAGTTGTGTTTACACACACCTCTCCCCGTTCTTCAGCTCCTGTGACCAATCGCGGGACACCGGCGAAGATCGGGTCTGCGGGTCCCGTGGGCATGGTCACTGAGCTTCGGACCGGCGCGGGTCGGGGGCGTGTGTGCGTGACCCACGGCTGGACTCTTAAATACTCTGGACTCTTATGCACATCACATACATAACCCAATCAAACAATCAACATGTTCAAATACATTTGGTTATGGAGCACCGGGTCAAGTTAGCTACTTTCAGATGGATAATATGTGCTATTTTCCAGGTATGTATATTCTTGAAAATGGATATAGCTTGGTGAATGCGTGAGGGTAAGGTAGTCCTAGATGAAATAATACTTCCACTTCCTGGTAATAAGAGCACTTCAGATGGAAAAGTCCATAAGGTGTCACATAGGTAGTAGGAACTAATCTCTGCAATTGCATCAACTAAATAGCCTAGTGTGATATAGCAATACACATGAATCAGCTTGCATAATGGCACATATACATAAATGTATGTGTGGGGAAGGTTGTTAGAGGGTCAGACTGAATGCATCCATAATAAATCAGTGGGCAGGTGTGTGCACTCTCACCAAGTCCTCGGGTGCAGTCTTCCTTGAAGCTTCTCTCTACCCCACACTACATACAGATGAAAGGGGCTTTCTCATGGACTGTGTGTTGCACACGCAAGGGTTTGGAACATCCTTGCTGCCCGGTCTGTGCTGTCAGAGTGCCGTGCTGGTAGCTTAACATGTGGTCCACTTGTTGAACAGACTCCCCTAGGAGCGTGCAGTTGCAGGGAACAACTTTGTGTGGTCAGCTGACAGTTCCTGTGTGAGGTGCTGACGTCACGTTGACGCGTTTCAACAGCCAATGAGCGCAGTTTTCCTCAGAGCCTCTTGATACTTGCCCTGAAGTGTTGATAGAAGTGTTGCATTGTGGAGGATCTTGAGGTTTAGCTTCTGGGCCGAGCAGACTGTTGAGCCTACTATGTTTGCTCTCGGGGTATACAGCTAATTTCTAGGGCCTCTGCTTCAGCTTTAGTGACCACCACTTCTTTCTCTATTGTAATCTTCTTTATGTTTGCTTCTAGTAGGACTTTCTGCATTTCCAAGGGCGTTTCGTATTGTACTCTCTCAGCCTGTTGTTAAACGTCCTCAGCCTCTAACCATGCTCTCACAGCCTCTAATCATGCTTTGTATTGTACCTTCTCAATCTGTAATTGTGTTTCTTGTTGTAGCTTCTCAACCTGTAATCGTGCTTCTTGTTGTGCCTTCTTCACCTCTAAGCTTGCTTTTTAGCCTCTAAGCGTGCACTCTCTTTTTTTTTATCTGAATGTCCTGCTTAACAAAGGCTACTCTGGCTTTTGCGGCTTCAACTTTTGCATGAGCGAAAGCGAGGGCATTACTTGCAGATGAGGATCTAGAGGAACCAGGACTTGGTGCCTTGTTTTAAGTGAAGATGCCCAACTCTGGAACATGTCGCTTGCTGAGGTGCTTGACTATGTAGAAACTGCTGTGTTGCCACGTGCAAGTGGCTGTGCTGACAGTGTAGCGGGCCTCTGTGTAATCATCTGCGCATTTTTCAGGGGGAACTTGGTGGAACTCCACCACCTCTGGCTCAGACCTTTGGAGGGGGGGGGCTTGCTCACCACAATCACTTGTAAACACAGAAGTCCAGTTTCTGTGTTTACAAGTGACAGCTCTGCACTCTGTGTGTAACCCCCTAAACTCTGCACTCTGTATGTAATGTTATCCTGGCATTTAATGCCCCTTTAAAAGCCTCCTACTGTTCGTGAAATTTGACTGACCACACCCACTATTTGATGTGATTTGGAGGGTGTGTGTGGGTGAAGGGGTTTTGGGGGTGGCTCGTGGTTGAGTTCCAGCACCTATTGTTTGAGAAAAAAAGCCCTGGTAATCACTATGTATCCCACTTGGTAGCTGCTTTATCTCTGACAGCCCCTGTTTTAGCAGCGACTGTTTATCTGGTAGTCCCTGTTTTAGCAGCCACTGTCCTCGCTAAACGTTTCCTATGTGTAGCGCGACATGCAGCTAAACCCTTCTATTCTGAAATAAGTCTTACTGAATATTTATAAAAATGTACTCAGAACCCCCAAACATTATATTTGTTTTTAGCAGACACCCTAGGGAATAAAATGGCGGTCATTGCAACTTTTTATCTTGCACGGCATTTTTCAAACGCCTTTTTTTTGGAAAATGGTTTCATGAATTAAGAAATAACAAAACAGTAAAATCCAATTTTTTTATAAAATATGACAGACAATGTTACGTTGAGTAAATAGATTCCTAACTTGTCATGCTTTAAAATTGCGCACACTCATGGAATGGCACCAAATTTTGTTACTTAAAAATCTCCATAGGCGACACTTTATTTTTTTTTACAGGTTATCAGTTTAAAGTTACAGAGGAGGTCTGGTGCTAGAATTGTTGCACACGCTCTATCGCACACGGCGACACCTCACATATGTGGTTTGAACAACGTTTACATACGTTGGTGGGACTTACGTGTGTGTTCGCTTCTAAACGCCAGCTACCGAGGACAGGGGCGTTTTCATTTTTTATTATTATTATTATTTATCTTTTATTTAGCGTATTTATTTATTTTTGACATTTTTTTAAATTTTTTTTGATAGTTTTTATTCCTATTACAAGGAATGTAAACATCCCTTGTAATAGGAATAGTGTGTGACAGGTCCTCTTGAAGGAGAGAGTGGGGGTCAATAAGACCCCCATCTCTCCTCCAGGCTGGAAAGAATGATTTTCGACATTTCAAATTTTTCAATTTTCGAATTTTTCATTTTCGAATTTTTCGAATTTTTCATTTTCGAATTTCAAATTTTTCAATTTTCGAAAATTGAAAATTTTCAAAATTCGAAAATAAAAAATTCAAAAATAAAAAATTCGAAAATTGAAAAATTTGAAATTCGAAATTTGAAAATTGAAAAATTCAAGATTCGAAAATTAAAAATTGAAACATTTCAAAAAATTGAAAATTTCAAAATTCGAAAATAAAAAATTCGAAAATTGAAAAATTTGAAATTCGAAAATTCGAAATTTGAAAATTCAAAAATTCGAAAATTTAAAAATTCGAAATTCAAGAATTCGAAATTAAAAAATTCGAAAGTTAAACAATTCTAAATTAGAAAATTCGAAAATTAAACAAATCAAAATTAGAAAATGACAAATTCGAAATTAAAAAATTTGAATATTCAAAAATTACAAATTAGAAAATTTGAAAAATTCAGAATTTCGAAAATTGAAAAATTCAGAATTTCGAAAATTGAAAAATTCAGAATCTCTCAAATTTAAAAATTAGAAAATGAAAAAAATCGAAAATTATAAAAACCTGAATTTTTAAAATTCGGAATTTAAGAAATTCGAAAATTAAAAAATTCGAAAATTTGAAATTTTAACATTCAAAAACCGAAAGTTCCGAGACTAAAGGCGGCCATACACGTTTCTTTCTTTAGAAAATCATATGAAAGAATTTTCATTCATATTTCGCACTGTTAGTGGGCTGCAGCAACAGCCGATTTTTGTGGGGCAAACAAATTTGAGAAATCCGACATATTGGAAATTTTTGGATAAATGAACGATTTTTTGATCAATGATGGGAGAATCGTGCGAGTAATGTAATAGAAAAAAAACGCGCTTGTGCAAGAAAGAATATTCCCAGAGAGAAATGAATATTCCCAGAGAGAAATGAATATTCCCGGCAACATGAAGGTTTTTTTCGGCCGAATTTCAAAAATCAATGGCATCATCAGATCACATAAAAACGAACTTTCTGATTTTGAAAATAAAATTTGTTCGAAATTCGACCGTGTATGGCCTGCTTAAGTTCATCCAAAAGGTCTGTGGTGGAGACCATCTGGACATTGGTTTGTGTATCATCACGGCTGCTAGGCCATGTGAGAGGGGACTATCCAGGTGAGCAATCACCTCTCAATAGTCTTCAGCTCACTTCTACTCTCTCTTGTTCAAGTTACGCTGCAGAGAAAATAAAACCCAACTGTTGAAGGTTTTACATCTGTGTGGATATTGCATTTATTGTGGACTTCCATACCCTGACAATGAAGCTTAAAAAGGTAACATGCAAACCCAAAATCTAAACCAGCAGCTCCTACGGGGGTAGTGCTACACACACACATTTTGAGTTAATTTTCCATAATGACAGTAATCCTTATAAGAATTTCAAAAATATTGCACAATAATAATCCATGAATCAATAAAATGTAATTTATATACATAAATTACATGATATCTATAGCTTATAACCTTGCTACTTTCTATCACTAATGATAAAAAAAATTATTGAACATGGCAAAAATGTCATATACTGTATAATCATATGGACATGTATAGTGTAAGGGAATGTGTTTGTGAGGCTCTTGCGCCACCAAATAAATAAAGTGAAAGAATGTAAATGCTGCTCAATCTGGATTGTGATATTCTTCCTGAAATCATACAAAAAATCTGTAATCCTTTATTGGACAGGGAAATAACCTCGCTGAGAATCGAATGAGCGCACCGGATCAGGAGGCCTAGAGAAATCCCACAGGAGAGCCCCAGAGACATCATAGTAAGATTTGAAAGCTGGGAGGAAAAAAAAACAATTGTGGAAAAATCTGAGAGGAAAACCCCAAATTAAAATTGACGAACACAATATTCAAATATATCAGGACTTATCTCAAGAGACGCTCAGAAGAAGAAGAAACCTGAAACCATTAATACGCGAGCTGCAAGAACTAGGAATACAATATAACTGGGGGTTCCCGGCATGCTTGATCGGGAGAAAAAAGGGGGTCACTGCTAAGCTCAGATTTCTGGACGAAATACCAGAATTCTGTAAAAAACTCGATATCCCAATACCGTCTAGTTTTTGAAATGTTGGGATGGTGAGGAGGGGGAAGGACGGGGGGGGGGGGACGGGGGGTGGTGGGGGGCTGGAGGTAGAGTGTGGGAGCGGAAAAGGGAGTAGGTAAATTAAGTCAAATATCAAAGAGAGGCCCAGGTGCTGGAGCCCACTATCTCCTAGGAGTGATTCCCCTGGTAACAGGGGAAATTAGGCCGTGGCGAATTGAATTCCGCCTCAAGGTAGGGAGCATAAGAGCCCAAAGGGGGTGTAAGAGGAGATGCTCCCCAACACGACCTTAGGGTCAAGGTTCCATCTAGGGAAAAGGGGTGGGGGAGGGCGAGAAGGGGGGAGGGATGTAGGGGGGAGGGAGAAGGATCGGGTCGGAGGGGGGGCGTTAGATGGGGAGGGTATGAATTTAAGATCGGTTATCTATCTGAAGGGTGAAGCTTTAGTGAAAAAAAAAAAAAAAGCATGTCCAATGTTAACTTTATCACCTACAATGTAAAAGGCCTCAGCTCCCCAGAAAAAAGACATATGGTCTTGAAGGAAATCGAAAGACACTTTGCAGACATTGTCTTCCTCCAGGAGACGAGACACATAACAGTTGACTCGGGAGTAAGGCTCTATTCTTGGGCGGTCCCGAAATGGTACTATGGAGATTCCCCTCAGAAAAGATCTAGGGGGGTCGCCATAGGGATAGGGAAAAATATCAACTGTGTAGTAGAAGATAGGAGAGTCGATCCAGATGGCCGATATCTGTTCCTAAGAGGGACCCTACTAGTGAAAAAATACACATTGGTCAACGTATATTGTCCTAACAAGCACCCCCAAAAGTACTTAAAAAAGATTTTAAATATGTTAATGGACTTTAAGCAGGGCTATGTAGTATTGGCCGTGGACTTTAACCTCACACTGGAACATCATCTCGATAGGGCATCTGGGGTACCTTTAATAGATTCCAAGCAACAGCGTATATTGAAAAAAAAACTTGTTAAGCACCAACTAATAGATCCCTGGAGAATTGCAAACCCAAATAAAAGGGATTACACATTCATTCTACTCTACAGTACATAATATGTACTCAAGACTAGACTACATAATGGTAGACCATGAAATTTTGGAATATGTAAATAAAACCTCGATTGGGGTGATATCAATTTCAGACCATGCCCCGGTTACGGTGAGAATACACTTTGCAGATATTGAAGAAAGAAAGGGGGGCTGGAATTTAAATGAAGACCTAATTGACGACATAGAAGTTTGTGACATAGCAAAAAAAGACATCAAGGAATACTTTGCAGTAAATAACACACAGGGAATGAGTACAGCGACCGTATGGGAAGCCCATAAGGCATGTATTAGGGGAAAGTTCATTTCCATAGGGGCTGGGAAGAAAAAGGCAAGAGAAGTAAATAGGAAAAAGATAATCAGTGAGCTACAAGAACTGGAAAATAAACATAAAAACCAAAAAGAAAGTGAAGTATACCAGGATATAGTAATAAAAAGGGCCCAATTAAGAGATCTAATGGAAAAAGAAACCAGGAGTATATTTAAAAATGTATTAACCACTTGCCGACCGCGCTATAGCGAAAATACTGCTACAGTGCGGTCAAGTAGTTTTGACACGACGTCCCTGGGACGTCGTCCTTCACTTTCGCGATTGCGCGTCCCCTGGGACGCGCTCGCGAAAGTGTCCGTGATCGCCGGGTCTAGAAGACCCGGCGCATCACGGATCACGGTAAATTGCCGCTGATAGCGGCCGTTTACCACGTGATCGCGCCGTCAAATGACGGCGCGATCACTTGTAAACAAACCGGCGTCATTTGATGACGCCGGTTCCTCCCTCTCCTCCCTCTGCTCTCTGTACCGTTCGGTACAGTGTGCGAGGAGAGGGGGGGAGCGGGGTGTCAGCAGCTGAGCTGTGGCTGGATCTGTGACAAATGCAGTCACAGATCCAGCCATCCCTCAAAACATCCCAGCTCTGCAATCCCCAGTACACAGCAATCCCCCCAGTACCCAGCATTACCCCAGTACCCAGCATTACCCCAGTACCCCACATTACCCCAGTACCCCACAATACCTCAGTACCCCACAATACCCCAGTACCCTGCATTACCCCAGTACCCCACAATACCCCAGTACCCTGCATTACCCCGGTACCCCACAATACCCCAGTACCCCACAATACCCCAGTACCCTGCATTACCCCAGTACCCCACAATACCCCAGTACCCCACAATACCCCAGTACCCCACAATACCCCAGTACCCCAATACACTGCAATACCCCAGTACCCCAATACTCTGCAATACCCCAGTACCCCAATACTCTGCAATACCCCAGTACCCCAATACTCTGCAGTACCCCAATACTCTGCAGTACCCCAGTACCCGAATACTCTGCAATACCCCAGTACCCCAATACTCTGCAATACCCCAGTACCCCAATACTCTGCAATACCCCAGTACCCCAATACTCTGCAGTACTCCAGTACCCCAATACTCTGCAGTACTCCAGTACCCCAATACTCTGCAGTACTCCAGTACCCCAATACTCTGCAGTACTCCAGTGCCCCAATACTCCAGTACCCCAATACCCCAATACCTCAGTACCCCAATACCGCAATACCCTGTGCGATACCCTGAAATGCCCAAATACTCTGAAATACCCAAATACTCTGAAATACCCAAATACTATCGCCTATGGGGATTTTTAAGTAGCGAAGTTTGGCGCCATTCCATGAGCGTGCGCAATTTTGAAGTGTGACATGTTGGGTATCTATTTACTCGGCGTAACGTCATCTTTCACATTATGAAAAAAAATTGGGCTAACTTTTTTTTTTTTTTTTCCACAAAGAATTTTATTAAAGCATAACAAAGAGAAAAGTACATCAATAACGATACATGCGTTTGTAAAAACATACACATTACAGGCAAAGAGAATTCTTGGTGTATTGTGACACCCTCATTACAAAGTGTTGACATAGTGCCCTCTAAAATGGGCGTCTAAGGAAAGAACAGGGGATCAGTGATAATCGGGGACCAGGGAAAGAAGAAAAGAGGAAAGCCCAAAAGATGAGGAATAAAGAGAGAAGCGAAAGAATAAAAAAAAATAATAACAATAAAAAATAAAATAAAATAAAATAAGATCAAAAAATAAAAAAGGGGGGGGAAATGGGGGGGGGGAAGGAGGGGTCCATTGGGCTCTACTCCTCCAACACGCCTCCACTCCAATCTATAGTTTGGAGAGACATAAGGGAGGTGAACCCACCAGGGGGGGGGGGCCACGGTTGTTTCATAAGGCTCAAAACAGATCCGATTCACGGGGGGAAGTATGCTTTGTAACCATCAGAGTACCTAAAGTCAGTCCAGCAAGCCCAGGTTAGGGAGAACTTATGTAAGCGCTCTTGTGACGTATGAATCAATTCCTCCAGTTCAGCTATTTTGGTTATCCTGGCCAGCCATTCTCTAATGGTGGGAGCAATCGTTGAGCGCCAATGATAAGGGACACACAGTCTTGCTGCATTTACCATATGCATGGCTAGTGATTTGTGGTAGTCATGTTTGGGGAGGGATGAGTGATGAAGGAGGAACTGGGCCGGGCCATAATCGAGCTCATAAGTAGTGACCTTTTTGATGATAGAGTGTACCTCCGCCCAAAAAGGCTGGATGGAACTACATTCCCACCATATGTGAATCATCGAACCCACATCCGCATTGCACCTCCAGCACATGTTGGGAATGGATGGGGAGAATTTGTGTAAACGTGTCGGGGTTCTATACCACTTGGTTATAATTTTGTATCCATTTTCTTGGATCGCTGCATTCAGAGAACCTTTATGCGCTATTGTGTAGATGTTCTCCCAGTCCTCACCAGAAAGCGTTATTCCCAGATCCCTTTCCCAGGAGTCGTGTAAGTGTTTGGTAGCCAGGGTAGGCTCGACATCCTGTATGTAGGAGTATATGGAGGAGATCACATGTCTTTGCGGGAAGAGCGTGAGCACAGGGATTCGAAGGCGGTGAGATGTCTAGTCCAAGTCTCATTCAAAGCTTTGGTAAATAGGTAATGTCTCATCTGTCTATAGGGCCAGAATGGGAACGCCCGCGTACGTGAATTGGCCACTAGCTCTTCATAAGACCGAGGAGTTCCCCTCAGGAATAGATGGTGAGCAAGGATATCCGCATGTGGCCATTCATCCCGTAAAAATGAGGGTTCTCCCGGGGAAAGTCAGGGTTTCCCCGCAATGTCGTCATTGGGCCCAGGTGAGATGAAAGCCTATGGTGGGTTATCGCCTTATTAAAGGCTGCTAAGGAGGGGTATATTAAAGGGTGGGTTTTGAGTCCTTGGGGCCACCGGTCGGTGGGAAGCCAAGGTAGTATGTGCGTAGGAGTGTGTACAAAGTGCCTCTCCAGGAACACCCAAGCTTTTTCCAGATAATGGATCTTCCAGTCCACGATCCTGGTCAGGTGGCATGCCAGGTAATACTTGTGTAGGTCTGGTAGACCAATTCCGCCCCTCGCCTTAGGAAGTGTAAGGCGAGAGTATTTTATGCGGGGTGGTTTGTTCTTCCACAAAAAAAGCGTACAGGCTTTCCTGTAGGTCGCAAAGAAGGAGGGTGGCAGCCGTATCGGGATTGATTGTAGTAGATAAAGTAGGCGGGGAAGGACTATCATCTTGACCAAGGCAGCCCGGCCAAACCAAGAGATGTTTAGGGGCGCCCAGTCTTTCAGATCGCTTTGGATTTTAGCAAGGGTCTTCAAAAAGTTTAAATTATACAATTCATCCATGTTCCTAGCAATCTGGACACCCAGATAGGTGATTGCTACTGCCTTCCACTGAAACGGGAAGGATTCCTGGCATTGAGTGACTTCTTCGGGCGAAAGAAATACATTTAGGGCATTCGATTTGGAATAATTAATCTTAAGATTCGAAATCTCACCAAATTGACCTATGTCCTTTAGTAGGTTGGGCAGAGAGATTCTGGGGACCTGCAGGGAAAGCAAAATGTCGTCCGCAAAAGCGGCTACTTTAAATTCCCTACCTGCGATGGTGATTCCTTTAATATCAACATTGCTGCGAAGCCTATTTAGCAGGGGCTCCAGAGACAAGACAAAGATCAGGGGCGATAACGGGCAGCCCTGACGCGTACCGTTGCTGATAGAGAAGACGTTTGACAGGAAGCCGTTGGCCCTCACCCTAGCTGAAGGGTTGGAATAGAGAGCATTTATGTAAGTGGCCATGCGAGGTAGAAGACCGATTCCCTTCAAGACTTCCCGCATGTAGTCCCATGCTACCCTGTCAAACGCCTTCTCAGCGTCGAGGGATAAGAAGAATCCCTTGGAACCCGAGGTCTGCATCCAGTGCTGTAGATTAAGGGCCCTTATGGAGTTATCCCTTTCCTCCCTGCCAGGAACAAACCCCACTTGGTCCAGAGACACTAGTCCAGGAATAATGGGAAGAAGACGATTGGCCAGCATTTTTGCAAAGAGTTTAATATCCACGTTAAGCAGGGATATGGGTCTATAGTTTGAAGCTAATAGCGGGTCCTTACCCTCCTTAGGCAAGACTGTTATGTGGGCTTCCAGGAGTCTACCTGGGTGAGAATGTGCATCTGCCAGGGAATTAAATGTTTTAAGCATTTCGCGACTCAGGACATCTTGGAAGGATTTGTAATAGATGAGCGGAAGGTCATCTGGGCCAGGACTTTTACCAACCTTCATTTGTTTCACGGCTACTGCTAGTTCCTCCATAGAGAGAGGAGATTCTAAGGCCTCGGCCTGTTGGGTGGTGATGGGCTTGGGACAATATTCCGCTAGGAACTCCCGTATTCGGGAGGCTCGCTCAGACGCTTCGGTAGTCTCTGGGTCTGGTTGGGGCAAGTTGTAAAGCTTTGAGTAAAAACTCTCAAAGTGGCCTGCTATGTCCTCATTTTTGGAAAGTAGTGCACCATGCTTATCTCGAATTTGGTGGATCCTAGAGGAAAGACGGGCTTTCTGAACCGTGCGAGCTAACATTCTGCCGCTTTTATTACCATGTTCGTAGAACACTTTTTGCTGGAGGATGTATCTCCTCCTTGTTCTCTTCCCCAGTTCCTCCAGGAGCGCAGATCTAGCATCAAGCAGGTCTTGCAAAACCGCTTGCGAAGTTGATTGCTTGTGCATAATTTCAAGCCTATTAATGGTCCTCATGATAGACCGAACGGTTTCCTGCTGTTGCTTTTTGGCGGCCGTGGAAAGGGCAATGAATTTTCCTCTCAGGACGCATTTGTGCGCCTCCCATAAAGTTACAGGCGTGATTTCCGGGGTGGAGTTTTCTAGGAAATACGTCTGGATGTGGGCCTTGATCTGAGACACCATCTCTGGGTCTTTAAGTAGAGTGGGGTTCAAGCGCCATGTCTTAGTGGCGGCGTTCACTTCAGGAAAATAAAGCGTTACCGTCACAGGGTGGTGATCGGACAAGAACATTGGTTCGATCGTGGCGTGGGACAAGAATGACAGGTCCGATTGGGACAAAAAAAAATAAAAAATTCTTGAATATTTCTGGTGGGGGGGGGGGAGTGTAGTCTTTGACATTAGGGAACAGAGTACGCCAGGTGTCATGTAATGTTAAGGACTGTAATTGCAGTTTGATCTGTCGGAGAGCCCTATAAAGGGGGTTGGAGGAGCCTGTTGAGGAATCCAAGGAGGGGTTCATTGGGACACCTAAGAGTAGCAGCCCTTCTTGAAATGTGGCCAGGAGGTCGCCTATTTTCCTGAAGAATGTGACTTGGTGTTCGTTTGGGCTGTAGATGTTGGCCAGAGTGATTGGTTTAGAAGCGAACGTGCCTTTAAGGAAAATATATCTGCCGTCTGGGTCAACCAGCGACTCCGTAAGAGTAAAATCGGCATATCTAGAAATGAGGATAGATACCCCTTTGGTCTTGGAGACCGGGTTTGTAGAGTGAATTGCCTGCTTGTAGACATGATTCATCAGCTTGGGGACAGTATCCGACCTAAAGTGAGTCTCCTGAAGCATCAAAAAATGTGCCTTGTGTTTGGTGAGGGCGGCCAAAACCTGGGATCGTTTTTCAGGGGCATTTAGGCCCTTCACATTTAGTGAGAGGCATTTAAGTGAGAGGGGATTCAGCTTATCCATTGTAGTGATATACCGTCCCGAGCCCACCATGCTCCCGGATGCGGCTCGGAGAGGTTACTCGTGACAGTAAAAGCACTCGGGGTCAGAGACGTGGCTTACAGGAGGCGGGGAGGAGCAGAACCCAAGTGGGGGGGATGAGCCCGGGGAAAACGAATAAAGAAAAATACAGAAAAAAAAAAAAAAAGTTTTAGAGGGGTGGGGGCAAGAGGGAAAAGAAGAGAGCCAAGAAATGTCTCACAAAACAGAGAAAGAAGGGTACCAGAGGTGGGGATAGGGAATCTAATCCACCTGGAAACTAGCGGGCCGGAATGTCAGCAGACTCTTCAGAGCACTACTGTGGCGGGACAGTAAGTCTGGCTGGGAACATGTGTCCCTACAGGACAGAGGAGTCAGCTCATGGTGTTGCAGAGGGGAACTCAAAATAAGAAAAGAGGGGGGAGAAAGGGCAAAAAATAGGACGGTGGGACACTGCGATCAGGGCTAGAGGGCAGAGAGTGAACGAGCAGTCCCCCGCCCCAGAAATCGAGGAGAACAAATCCTCCCCAAATTCTGAGCAATAATACCATTCTATACATCAGAACTAAAACTTCACCAGAGCCCACCCGCAAGTGCCTAACATACCTGAGTCTATAAATCGAAGTGAGCATTCCCCATAAGACTATACATGTAAAATTAATAGAATACGCAAGGTGAATCAAACAGGCAAAAACAAATATTAACAAATCTGAACCCAAACATAAACATAAACAAAAACAAACATTAACATGCTCGGCCTAGCCTAGCTCGGTCTAGCCCATCATAACAAGAACGTAGGTCACGGTTCAGGTCAAATATAGCTAATCGGTCAGAGTTGCACCCGATCCTTGGAGGTTCAAGCATAAGATCTGGGTACAGCGCCTGGCCCATCAGGTAGGGAAGAAACCTCTCAGTTAAATTAAATTAAATTAAATTTAAATTAAATTCCCCCCCCCCCCAGCACGTAGGGGGTTCGCGGCTGTGGTCCCATGTGGCAAGGGGACAACTAAGTCCTCCCCTCCCCCAATGGGAGTCCGCCGCCACCCACACACAATAGAGAGAAAAAAAAAAAAATATATATATATATATAAAATTAAATAAGAATAAGGGAGAGATAAAGAGCTCCCTTGAGTCATCCAAAAATTAGCATAGTAAGTAAGTAAGTAAGATTCGGCATGGGACACACATCCAATAGCATATAGAGTGCAGCTTTAGCTATCAGCAGGTCGCCTCATGTATAGAGGGTCCATGGCGTGGGTCCCAGGAGGGAAGGGGGTATCCAGTGCCCCCCCTCCCCGACTGGGAAGTCACCCCAGACTGCCCAGCACTACTTACAGAGCCAATGAAGGATACGAGGGGCCCAGCCATAAACCACTCAAACACAAGCAGGAATATAAACAAATAAGCATACACCCCAAGTCATGGGAATATGGGAGAGACTGACCATAAGAGGGGATGTGATGGGCACGGGAATACGGGGTAAGAGGGGAGGGGAGGGGAAAGGGGAGGGTGAGAGGCAGGGGATGGAGAGGGAAGGAAAGTGAGGGAGGGGGGACGGGAGGAATGGGGTGAGGAGAGAAGGGGGGAGGAAAGGGAGGGATGGAGGAAAGGGAGGGATGGAGGAAAGGGAGGGATGGAGGAAAGGGAGGGAGAGGGAGGAGAGGGAGGAAAGGGAGGGGGGGAAGGGAGGAGGGGAGGTGAAGGGAATGGAAGAGGGGAGAAGGGAGAGGGAGAGGGAGGGGGTAGAGGGGGAGAGGGGGGAAGGGAGGAGGAGAGGCCAGGGGGATGGGAGGGTGAGATGCAGGGGGGAAGGGAGGAGGAGAGGCTGGGGAGGGGAGGGGGAGAGAAGGGGAAGAAGGGGGGGGAATATATCAGGACCAGCACGGTATAGGCAGGCAATCAAAAAATAAAAAAAAATAAGTAAATAAATAAAAAAAAAACACACAATTAGCACCTAGAAGAGAGGGCAGCTCCCCAGAGCATACCGTGTGTGTGTGGCATTTGGAGTCCCGAGATCAGCGTAGGAGTCACTGCGTGAGGTCACTGGGATCAAGGGGGGCATCCAACGGAGGGGAGAGAGAAAGGAAAAAAAAAGGGGGGGAAAAACACAAAGGTTAAAACACAAGGGGGGCATGTGGACCGTTCGTCTTCGAATCACTTTCCATAGCCGAGTAAGGATGAACACCATCTCTAGTCCGGGAGGTTGGGCATACATGACAGGTCAGAGGGGGAGGGGTGGCAAATGAAATCCGTTCTGGGAGCCTCACAAACAATAAAATGGCAGGAAAAGCATGATTGCTGGGGAATAGGGCAAGAATGAGAGCACATGGGGGCAAAGCTCCACTCAGGGTCGTGGCATGGAGTCCCAGTTTCACAAGTCTGAGCAGGCTTGGCAGTAAGGAGTAGACTAGGCAGTAAATAAGTGTCATGGAACTAGAAGACCCAGCAGACCTGCCAGTTCAGAACAGAGTCCGGCATCGGGTACCTTCTGAGAACAATCAGCTGGGTGGGGAGCTCGCAGAACTAGCATCACAGGCACTTACGGGTGACAGGAGACTGAAGATGAGAGCTCAGGGATCCTGACGGTCTCTCCGCGGCGTGGCAAGTGGGTCCGGGCTGCGGCGTTCTTGCTCTCGGCGAAGTGCTTGGACTCCAGAGGTGGAGGGCTCCGATCTCCGATGGCGGGATCTCTGTCTCTGAGCCTTCGGGGAGGGGTGATGCGATACTTGGCGCCAAGCCTCCGTAGGGAAGTGGAAAGAGCACCAATCCGGGAGCTCTACCATAGGGATATCCAGCTGCTCGCAGAAGTGCTGCAGTTCGTCCGGTGAGCGAAGGAGGGCTGAGCGCCCCCTCGCCGATGCGGATAGGCAAAATGGGAATTTCCAGCGGTAAATTATGTTGCGGTTTCGCAGGACATCCAGCAGTGGTCTCAAGGCTTTCCTGTTCTGTAGTGTTATTTGGGATAGGTCCTGGAACAATTTCACCTCGTTCCCATTATGCAATATTCGGCCTCTTTCCCTCGCCTTCCTCATAATCTCCTCTTTCAGCGGGAAATCAACGATGCAGCAAATAACATCTCTCGGCGGTTCACCTTCACGAGGGGGGGGTCTAAGGGCACGGTGTAAGCGCTCCGTCTCAACAGGAGAATCCATAGGGCGGCCCAGTAGATCATTAAAGATTGCATATATAGCTTGCGGTAGGCCATCCTGCTCAATCGCCTCTGGGACCCCCCTCACCCTGACGTTATGCCTGCGGCCTCTGTTGTCGAGGTCCTCGACGTGGCGGTGGAGGTCAAACAAATATGAGAGCTGGGCATCATGAGCCTGTTGTACCTGTCTGATGGCTGCCGAGTGTAGTTGCGCCGTTTGCTCTACGTCGTCCAGGCGGGACGCTACCGCTCGGAACTCAGTTTTCAGATCCAGGATAGCCGCCGACAAGGTACTAGTAATGTCCGACGCCACCCTGTTAAGGTCGGATAGGCTCACCGAGCGGCCGGATTGGCCGGTTAACATCCCCCTGTCCTCCGACGGAGAGTCCGATGCCGCGCTCGGGGAAGTAGGCCCCTCCGCCTGCGAGGCCTCGTGATTGTCAGAGCGGAGGGACCGAAACAGCTCGGGGATGTTGCGGTTGAGCTGTGTTCCGCTTTCTTTCGGTGCCTGGGAAGCCGAGGCACTCCGATTGGACTTGCCCATGGTCGGTGGGCTCTGTAGTTCCCCAAAAAAGCAGATAATAGACCTCTGTCTGCAGGAGCTCTCGGTCTAAGCAACCGTCTCCATGTCCAGCCAGGCCACGCCCCCAAATTGGGCTAACTTTACTGTTTTTTTTAGCACAAAACTGTTTTTTTTTTAAAAACACACGTTCAAAAAATTTCTACGAAAATACCGTGCGAGATAAAAAGTTGCAACAGCCGCCATTGTATTCTCTAGGGTCTTTGCTAAAAAAGCATATATAATGTTTTGGGGTTCTATGTAATTTTCTAGCAAATAAATGATGATTTTGCCATGTAGGAGAGAAATGTCAGAATTGGCCTGGGTGTTCCAGAACGCCTGATGGCGTTCCCTGCATGTTGGGCCTCTGTGTGTGGCCACGCTGTGTAAAAGTCCCACACATGGGGTATCGCCATACTCAGGAGGAATAGCAGAATGTGTTTTGGGGTGTAATTTGTGGTATGCATATGCTGTGTGTGAGAAATAACCTGCTAATATGACAGAAACAAGTTTTTTTTTTTTTTTTTACAGAATTTTCAGTCGTTTTTCTTTTATAGCGCAAAAAATAAAAAAACCAGAGGTGATCAAATACCACCAAAAGAAAGCTCTATTTGCGTGAAAAAAAGGACACAAATTTCAAATGGGTAGAATGTTGTATGACTGAGTAATTGTCATTCAAATTGTGAGAGCACCGAAAGCTGAAAATTGGTCTGGTTAGGAAGGGTGTTTAAGTGCCCAGTGGTCAAGTGGTTAAAAGAAAGATATATATGGGGAAATAAACCTGGAAAATATCTAGCTAGGATTTCAAAAGAAAAAAGAAACATAAACTATATTTAAAAAATCAAAAACCAAGAAGGACAGATGAAGTATAAAACGTCTAAAATTGCCGCAGCTTTTCGGACCTTTTATAGTACACTGTACTCCATTAGAAGGGGAGAAACACAGGAGCAAAAAGATATTAGGAAAAAGAAAATTAGGGAATACCTTGAGGAAGCCAACCTACCAAAGCTGCCGGAAGAAACGGCGGAACTTTTGGAAGGCCCAATAACACAGGGGGAAATAAGTCAAGCAATCCAAGAAACACCAGGTGGTAAGAGTTCAGGCCCAGATGGACTACCTATTAAATACTATAAAAAATTTGAAGAACTTCTGGTTCTAGAGATGTGTAATTACTTTAACAAACTGATGGAAATTGAAGAAATAAGGAAAAAATCTCTTCTTGCCAATATTACTATTATTGCCAAAACAGGGAAAGATAACACTCTCTGCTCCAGCTACCGCCCAATAGCATTATTAAATGCTGATATCAAGATTAATGCAAAGATATTGGCAACAAGGATAAAGGCCCACATGCCGGACCTAATTAACGCTGATCAGACAGGGTTTATAAAAGGGAGAGAAGGGCGGGACAATAGCTTAACCACTTCAGCCCCGGACCATATTGCTGTCCAAAGACCAGAGCACTTTTTGAGATTCGGCGCTGCGTCGATTTAACTGACAATTGCGCGGTCGTGCGACGTGGCTCCCAAACAAAATTG
This sequence comes from Rana kukunoris, assembly GCA_029574335.1. NCBI lineage: Eukaryota > Metazoa > Chordata > Amphibia > Anura > Ranidae > Rana > Rana kukunoris. The sequence continues at coordinate 246,951,244 of CM056059.1, forward strand.
GCGTCCTTTTTTTCCTACAAATAGAGCTTTCTTTTGGTGGTATTTGATCATCTCTGCGGTTTTTATTTTTTGCGCTATAAACAAAAACAGAGCGACTATTTTGAAAAAAATGCAATATTTTTTACTTTTTTCTATAATAAATATCCCCAAAAATATATAAAAAAAAAATATTTTTTCCTCAGTTTAGGCCGATACGTATTCTTCTACATATTTTTCGTAAAAAAAATCGCAATTAGCGTTTATTGATTGGTTTGCGCAAAAGTTATAGCGTTTACAAAATAGGGGGTAGTTTTATGGCATTTTTATTATTATTTTTTTTTTACTAGTAATGGCGGCGATCAGCGTTTTTTTTCGGTACTGCGATATTATGGCGGACACTTCGGACACTTTTGACACATTTTTGGGACCATTGGCATTTTTTTAGCGATCAATGCTATAAAAATGCATTGGATTACTATAAAAATGCCATTGGCAGTGAAGGGGTTAACACTAGGGGGCGGGGAAGGGGTTAAGTGTGTTCCTATTTGTGTTCTAACTGTATGGGGGGGGTGGCCTCACTATGGGGAATCACTGATCTTCTGTTCATACATTGTATGAACAGAAAATCAGCGTTTCCCCCGCTGACAGGAACGAGCGCTGTGTGTTTTCACACACAGCTCCCGTTCCCCGCTCTGTAACGAGCGATCGCGTGTGCCCGGCGGCGATCGCGCCCCGCCGGGCACACGCACGGGACTCGGGGGCGAGCGGGGGGCGCGCGCGCGGGGGCCGCCGGCGGCGCGCACGCGCCCCCTAGTGGCCGCGAAAGGCGCGACGTAGAGCTACGGGCTCTCGCGCACCCGTGCCGACCTGCCGCCGTAGCCGTCGGCGGCTGGTCGGCAAGTGGTTAAGAACGATTATGTTGTTACAGGAAGATAAAAAGAAGAAACCCCCAGCCGTACTCATGTCAATAGATGCTGAAAAAGCATTTGACAGAGTCGACTGGGGGTTTATGATGGAAACCCTGCGAAGTATAGGACTTGGACCCAGATATTTGAAATGGGTAGGAAATCTCTACAACTCCCGACGGCAAGAGTGAAGGTCAATGGGAGTATGTCGTCGGCATTGGACATGATGAACGGAACACGACAGGGTTGCCCGCTCTCCCCCCTCTTGTATGTAATAGCTCTTGAACCACTGTTGTCCAAGATAAGGAACAATCCAGATGTAGGGGGTGTGAGAGTGGGAGAGGAGGAGCATAAGGTGGCAGCGTATGCTGACGACATACTCCTATATGTGACGAAGCCTAGACTCTCTGTACCAAAGGTAATGGAGGAAATAAGAAAATATGGGGAACTTTCCAACTTTAAAATAAATCCCATAAAAACGGTAATCTTAAATTTGGGAATAGAGACTTCAGAAGAAGCAATCCTCCAGAGAGATTTCTCTTTCACTTGGGAAAAAAAATCATTAACTTACCTAAGAATAAAGATCACACTCAGAGTAGATAGACTCTATGAGGCCAATTACATCCCTCTAATTAATGAGATAAAACAAGATTTAAAAAATATTGCCAAAAGACAGATCTCCTAGTTAGGGAGGATTAATGTATTTAAAATGATGGTCCTACCAAAGATAATATATAGGTTTCAAATGGTCCCAATTAGCATTCCACAAAGCTTTTTTAAGACAATAAAAACCATAATCTCAAAATATATCTGGCAGGGCAAAAAACATAGAATAAGTTATTCCATCCTCACCTGGGGGAAAAAGAGAGGGGGACTCGCACTTCCTGACATAAAAAGATACCATCAAGCCGTAATACTAGCAAGGTTAGTGGAATGGACAAATAGAAATACACAAAAAAAATGGGCACAGATGGAGAGGAAAATAAGCTTGGCACAATTAAGCACAATTAAGCACAAATATTTGGATTCCACCTAAATTTAGAATAATAAACACGGACACACACAGTATAAGGTTTTTAAAACATGGGACTTATTATTTAAGCGAGAAAATGGGAATATAATTCACCCTTAATTCCATTAGCTGACACAAATTTTTTTACACCCGGAAACAAGACAAGAATGGGGAAGAAATTAGGTAATAAAAGATTGGGGGAAATAGTCACACTAGGGAAAATTAAGGACAAAAAAGATATTCACGTAATAGATGGGGCCCAACAGTTAAGTGATTGGGAATATTTACAATTAAAGCACTTCGTGAGCACATTACCAGCACCGTTAAGAGAAGATAAAACACAGAATCCAATAGAAAAATTATGTTCCACAGGAAAACCACTACAACATGGAATAGCGGCATTATATAAGATACTTACAGACCTAGGGACAAAGGGTTAGACTGCTAAGTGCATAAGAGAAATGGGGGCAAGATATCGGAGAAAGGATTGAGGACTCTACATATGATAAGAGCTGTGTATAATCATGCAAACGACATCAATACAGTTGAAGCCAATTATAAATGTATGATGCGTTGGCATTTGACACCCGGTAAAAATGAACAAAATACACTCAACCTAAACTCTGCCCTATGTTGGAGAGAAATTGCAATCAAGTAGGCACACAACAATGCATATTTGGTGGGAATGCCCGCGAATCCAGGAATGACTGGATCGAGGTCTTAGATATTTATAGAGAGAAATCACAGGAGAAGAGGTTCTATGAACTCCCTTGACCTGTTTGTTTCACGGACCTGCCATGGGGGCCAAAAAAAAAGAACGGATTGACATTGGTTCCGGTGTTGCTGAATGCAGCTAAGGGTTTTAATCCCTAAAAAGTGGGTTAAACCCTCAATAGAGACCATCCATAAAAAAGAATGGATACACCGGGTCAATCATTGTTTCAGAGATGGAACACCTGAGAAGGGTAGACCTGGGAGAAGAAGAGAGGAGATAGTAGTAGAACCGTCTGGGACCAATGGAGACGATTCAAAACCAACAGGAAAAATTTGGCACAGGCAATATCAGAAATAGATGGGTAAGACAACCGAAACAGTAGGTAAACAAAAAAAACCCAAGAAAAATTATCAGATAGAACCGAAAGATAGAACGAACCATGAAGCAGGGAGGAGGGGACACAATAGGAGGGTGGGGGAGGGAGTAGGGGGTGGGGGGGAAAAGGGGGATGCGGGGGGATAAGATTATGAGATAAAAGAAGAGAAAGGGTCGAGGGGGGTATGTCATGTAGTTATTCTTACCTTCTCTAGTTTGTCCTTCCTTCCCTTTTTGTTTTCTGATTTGTTTTAAAAAAAAGGATAAATACAAAAAGAAAAATAATAACAAAATAAAATAATAAATAAACAAATAAACAATAAGAAAACGAAGTACCACAAGTGATGCGAAGACCGCAGAGGAAATGCGAAGGGCGGAATTACCGTGAGCATCTCCCATGCCTTCATTCACCCGGTTAAGTCTGATGTGGAAAAAAAAAAATCTGGATTGTGATATGTGATAAAACAATAGTGATAGATTAAAAAGGTGATAAGCGCATATACATATACCACTGAGAATCTGTCATAAAACAAAGTGCAAACTGTGCAACAAAGTGCAAATGCATATATATAAATATACAATATATATCAAATAAATATCAAATAAATGATTCCATCCGTGGTGTTGCAGCTGAAAAATAGGTGATTTCTTGAAAAAAATTAGCTCACATTGCGCTTACCTTTATAAGGCAAGGAAAAAGCCTTATGCCGCGTACACACGATTATTTTTTGTGATGAAAAAAAACGACGTTTTCTGTGAAGTAAAAAACGACGTTTTTGAAACGTCACTTTTCAAAGACAATTTTGCATACACACCATCGTTTTTTCACAAAAAGCGAGGTTACGTTCACCACTCTTTTCCATTGAAGCTCGCTTCATAACTAGCTTCTGGGCATGCGCGGGTTGAAAAACGTCGTTTTGAAAGACGTTTTTGCTACACACGGTGACTTTTTGTGAAACAAAAAACGACGTTTTGAAAAACGACACAAAAAATTCAAGCATGTTGGAATTTTTTTTTGGTCGTTTTTTTTAAGACAAAAAACGACGTTTTGCCCACACACCATCAATTTAAATGACGTTTTAAAAAACGTCGTTTTTTTTTCATCGCAAAAAACGACCGTGTGTACGCGGCATTAGAATATGTAGCACTTTAGTGGGTCTCCAGTAAATGTCCCTCTATCCTCTCTGTGGGATGGTGTAGTGGTCCTAGTTGGGGTCCAATGTTCCAGGGTATGTGGATGGAGGTTTACCAGTGGTGCTCAAATAAGAAAGAATGGTGCCATAGTGAAGTATGTAGATAACGATTTAATGATAAAAGTAGCAACTTACATCAAAGTACAAACAAACGAGCGAACGATCGGATTACACGTCTACTTCTGGTTCCGGGTCTTACATGTTACGCTGCACCTCGCAGCTTCATCAGCTTCATCAGAGCTTCATCTGATGAAGCTGCGAGGTGCAGCGTAACATGTAATGCCGCGTACACACGGTCGTTTTTTGCGATGAAAAAAAACGACGTTTTTTAAAACGTCATTTAAATTGATCGTGTGTGGGCAAAACGTCGTTTTTTGTCTTCAAAAAAACGACCAAAAAAAAATTCCAACATGTTTGAATTTTTTGTGTCGTTTTTTCAAAACGTCGTTTTTTGTTCACAAAAAGTCACCGTGTGTAGCAAAAACGTCGTTCAAAACAACGTTTTTCAACCCGCGCATGCCCAGAAGCTAGTTATGAAGCGAGCTTCAATGGAAAAGAGTGGTGAACGTAACCTCGCTTTTTGTGAAAAAACGATGGTGTGTATGCAAAATTGTCTTTGAAAAGTGACGTTTCAAAAACGTTGTTTTTTTACTTCACAGAAACGTCGTTTTTTTTCATCGCAAAAAACGACCGTGTGTACGCGGCATTAGACCCGGAAACCTGAAGTAGACGTGTAATCCGATCGTTCGCTCGTTTGTTTGTACTTTGATGTAAGTTGCTACTTTTATCATTAAATCGTTATCTACATACTTCACTATGGCACCATCCTTTCTTATTTGAGCACCACTGGTAAACCTCCATCCACATACCCTGGAACATTGGACCCCAACTAGGACCACTACACCATCCCACAGAGAGGATAGAGGGACATCTACTGGAGACCCACTAAAGTGCTACATATTCTAAGGCTTTTTCCTTGCCTTATAAAAGTGTAAGGGAATGACATAAAATCTATTGTCAACACAGGATTGATATAGAATACAGCAGCTGGTAGCTCGATATGTTTTGTGACTTAGGGTCACTGTTCAGGAGCAAGCTCATAGTATCTGTAACGGAATGTCCCACACTAGTGCTTCCTTCATATACCACTTCCCATCAGTCTGGACATAGATATCAGATATTCCAGCTGCCCTCAACACACAACGAGACGAGACTTGTCTGTGTGCTGAACATGGAGTTTTTAATAGAACCAAGAATAAAATCTTACATACAGTAAAGAGGAGGTAGTCAGAACATAAATTAACATAAGCTAATTATCTAATCATGTACCCAGACAAGGTGAGTAGACACCCTGTCTCCTCATTTATCTGTCAATTCAATTGAGTTCAGGATCAACAACCAGCAAATAGTCCTACAGTTATCCGGGAATATTGTGGATAATAATTACATAATAATCCCATCTCATGTAGTCCAAGATATCATTTCTCAGTCATCCTATGCCCCTAGGGTCTGAGTCTGTCACATTTCTCCCCCATCAAAAGTCGACTAACAAGGTCCCAGAACTACACCTGGTCTGGACATGCATTAGTCAGACAAAGTGAACTCACATAGTCTGTCCTCATGACCTCCAATCTTGGCTGCAAAGAGTAGTTGACACCAGTAAGTGTTGGGCAGAGGTCATTGACTCTCTGTCCGGCTCCCAGCGATTCAGCTGGGTGGGTTTTTACATTCCGGGGCTTGGTCTGCTGATGGGCAGAGGGGCCGACCGCCCCAGTTTCCTGAACCTGTAGAGATACTGTATGTGCTGAGCAGGGGCCAGCGGTGCTCTGCCCTTTTGCCAGCACTTCTGCTGGGGACTCCACATCATCTGCTCCAGCTAACCATTGGGGAAGGAGGCTGGATTCCTCCACACCCAAGCTGTGTAGCTGCAATTGGGGAGGTGAGCTGGCTGCTTCCTTTTCAATTCCCCCATCTGGTTGCTGGGACAACATGTCTGTGGTACTGTCTCCCAGATGCAGGGATCTTTGCTGGGGAGGAAAGACCACATTCTCCACCCTGGCCAATTGTTGGGGAGGGACGATGAACACCTCCTCTCCTTTCTCCCCTTGTGTATGCTGCTGGGAAGTGATCGCCACCTTCTCACCCTGAGCCTCCGGAACTGCCACAGGGGTGGGGCAGAGGTGATGACGGGAGATGACATCATCGCGCGGTCGCCGTAATGCGTTTCAGTGTGGAGCGCATTACAACGGAGTGCCTGTTACATAGTGCAGCCCACATTTTTCAACCACAAGCGTGTTGAAAAGGGTACACAACAACCTTGGTACAACAAGTAATAAAGTCCCATATTGCCTACTGTTTAGAAGTGGTATTAGAGAAAAAAGATGCAGTTCAGACTGTATCAAAATTTCTACAGACCTTAATTTTTTTACAGGTAACATCCCTTCAGATCACCAAACATCTTGACTTTGGGAGGTTTATCAACCAAATTTAGGCCAATAGATCCCTAAATGTGCGCACTCTCCTAAATATTACATTCCGTCTGTCAGGAAGAAAAGGTCCCAAAATTGTATGTAGCACTACCCCCAAAGGAGCTGCTGGTTTGTTTTGGGTGGCATGTTATCTCATGGCACCTCTGCTATCTAAGGATGTATGGTGGATGTAGCATTAACGGAATGTCCACCACAGGTGTCTTTTTCTGTGCTCTTTATTACCCATCCGGGTAAAAACAATAAAACTCTGTGGTGATAGAAGTGTTCAAGTAGAAATAGCAGATTCAGGCGTATCAAAAGGGAAACAGTCCTGCTTCCAACAACAGAGGCGATTTAGTTTGCATGTGCTGCGCTATATACGTTTTTCACTCACTCACTCACACTTAGTCTTCTTCGCCACTCCAGCCAGAGTGGATATAGCCTACCCGGACAGGCCTCTCTCACTGACCTGGCAGCCAGAGTATCACTCGGAACTTAGAGGAAAAGTCTCTGCCACAGACCCTCCCCAGGATTGAGGTAGCAGAGATAATCCTCCTTTAAAGACTTTAGCCTGCATCTCCTTCAGGTAGTTTACAGGTTACCGACTGACAGACGACCAACGTCCATCCTTTCAGTATTCGGTTACCTTGATCCCCGGTGGATTGTCGAGACCCTATTGGATTGCTAGCCTCTCTTGGCTCTCCTCAGATGGATTCCCCACGGAACAGCTATCTCGCTTGGAATCTTCTCAGGATTGGGGACCCAGTCGATTACTGGGGCCCTGCCACAGCTTTATATGTTCCTGACCAACATGGTCTCGGAACCAGGAACACTGCGTGGCACGTGAACCCCAGCCTGGTAGGCCTTTTTGCCACGGCGCCATGATGCAGTCACCCTAAAGGTGGGTGCCGCACTCGGACAAGAAGCCCAGACCAATGGTGTCTGCACAATAAATACCCTCCCCCAGCATACACAGCTGGGAAAAAGCACCCAAACCTCGACTCCACTGCTGCCACCTATCGTCCTGGGGTAGGAATAGCACCCCAGGAACAACAGAATAAGCCCACAGCACAGCCAAGCTGAGACAAAGACCCAATTTGAATAGGTTAACTGGATTAGAGCTAATTAACTCTCTGATCCCCCTCTAAATTTACAAAGCACTGGTACTTGGAAGTAACCAGACACTACATGTATTATTTTTCAAAACATTCCAGTGTTTTCTCAGCACCCTGTTTACCCACTTATGCTGTGTGGAGAATATGGTCGAAGAAGCCCATTCATGATTATTAGACTCCACTTCCATGTTAACCCTAGGTGCCTGCAAAGAATTAGGTTTGATGTTAGCAACAGTTTGAATTACCTGCTCCAACATCTCTTCCTGATATCCTTTTTTGAAGCAATCTACCCTTCAAAATATTATCCTAAACAACATAATCCTTCTTATTGGAGTAATTCCTCCTAATTATTTGGAACTGTTCTTTTGGAATTGCACTCAGCCAGGAGGGATGGTGACAGCTTCCTACAGGAATGAAACCATTCTGGTTGGAGCAGTAGCCTCATAAGTCTTTGATTTGGTTATGAGGATTGTTTATTAAATGTATTAAATTGTTTTCCTTGGTGGTTAGCGGTCTGCTCTGGGCTTGCAGCTGCTATTTAAGTCACCTGACATCCCAGACCAGTCTCCTTTACTGATGATGCCTGTTTAAGGGGAAACTCATTGGCAAGAGCTGTTACTTTGATGTCATGTACGCCAACAGGTTTGCAGCGGTGCTTTGGAGTGTTTATTCAATATTAACGAATATTTCGCGAATATTCTTCTATATATTCGTGAAATATCGCGAAATCGAATATGGCGTATTCCGCGCATCACTATGGGTCACTGAGGACGACAGGATCCGCAGCCACCTCATCCCAGCCACGTAAAAGTCCATGGGTTCCTTGGGACTGTAACTGATCCCTTAAAGACGCTGATGCTGAGTCAAAAGCTCCAACTCCATGCTGCTGATACAATCCTCCTCCTCCTCCTTGTCCTCTTCCTGTGTGCTAGGCAGGCAAGCAGGACCACTGTCTGGATAAAGGGGACCTTGAGAGGTAAGGAAGTCCTCCTCTTCCTCCCTCTGTTCTGCCTCAAGGGCCCTGTCCATTATTCCACGTAGCGTGTGCTCCAACATGTGAATAAGAGGTACAGTCCCACTGATGCATGCACTGTCACTGCTCACCATCCTCAAATGGTGACAGGACATTGCATGCATCCCTGATCAAGGCCCACTGGCATGGGGAAAAAAACTAAGCTCCCCAACCCAGTTCTGCTGCCATATTGTCACAGGTACTCATTGATAGCCCTCTGCTGCGTGTGCAGCTGCTGCAGCATGGCCAATGTAGAGTTCCATCTGGTGGGCATGTCACAGATTAGGCGGTTCTTGGGCAGGTTGTATTCCCTTTGTAGATTTGTCAGCCGAGCAGTGGCATTATATGACCTTCTGAAATGCACATAGACTTTCCTGGCTTTCTTCAGGACATCCTGTAAGCCCAGGTACCTGCCCAAGAACCCCTGCACCACCAAATTCAGAACATGAGCAAAACAGGGCACATGGGTCAGTTGTCCCAGGGCAGAGAGGAGGTTGGTGCCATTGTCGCTAACCACCATTCTTGACTTAAGCTGGCATGGCATCAATCACCTCTGAGCCTGCCCCTGAAGAGCTGACAGAACCTCTGCCCCAGTGTGGCTCCTGTCTCCCAAGCACACCAGCTCTAGAACCGGATGGCATCTCTTTGCCTGCATTCCTGCGTAGCCTCTCGTATGCCTACGGAACACGGCTGGTTTCGTGGACACATCAGCACAGGAAGAGGCCACAGAGGAAGAAGAAGAGGAGGGGGTGGAGAAGAGAGGTGTGTCACAACCAGTAGTAGTGTTTTGGAGGCGTGGTGGTGGAACAATCTCCAACACTACTGTACCTTGCCCTGCATCCTTCCCAGCTGCCAGCAGAGTCACCCAATGTGCCGTGAAAGAGAGGTAACGTCCCTGTCCATGCCTGCTGGGCCATGAGTCAGCAGTAATATGCACCTTACCACTGACCGCCCTGTCCAGCGAGGCATGGACATTGCCTTCCACATGGCGGTAGAGAGCCGGAATCGCCTTCCGTGAGAAAAAGTGGCGTTTGGGAACTTGCCTCTGAGGTACCGCACATTCCACAAACTCACGGAAGGGGGCAGAATCTACCAACTGAAAAGGCAGCAGTTTAAGTGCTAGCAATTTTGCTAAGCTAGCCTTCACCCGCTGGGCATGTGGATGGCTGGGAGAGTACTTCTTTCGGCGCTGCAGCAGCTGTGGCAGGGAAATTTGTCTGGTACAATCTGCCATTGGTGTACTGATAGTAGATTGCCCGCATGTACTACTAGGTTGTGACACACCTAATTCTACATCTTCAGTCCTATCAGTGCAGGCTTCAGAGAGGACTGAGGGTATTGTGGGGTTGGGGATCCCAGCTGATGAGGGGCAAGGGGAGGTCCGCTTTGTTCTTTGGTGTGGGTCTTTCAGGTATGCTTGCCAACGAACTGCATGGCAGGTCGACATATGTCTGGTCAAGCATGTGGTGCCCAAGCGGTTGATGTTTTGGCCACGCGAGATACGCTTGAGACATATCTTGCAAATAGCAACGCTGCGATCGGATGCACATGTCTCAAAAAAGGCCCACACCAAAGGACTTTTGCAGTAACGCTGAGACACAGCAGCGCCCTGCACAGGCATAGCTCTGCGATGTAATGCAGTTGGTGTGCTGCCCTTAAGCTGTCCCCTGGAGGGCATCCTGCCTCTTTGGAGATCTGCCTGTGCCTCCTCCTCCTCCTCCTCTCTCCTATCAGGCACCCACGTAGAGTCAGTGACCTCATCATCCCCCCCTCCTCATCACTGTTGAAAACCTGGCAGCATGCTGCAACTGAGGGAAGATGACTGCCAGATTACTGTCCTTCTTGGGCACCCCCTCTCTTTGGGCTCACATTACTGCCTTCCTCTATCTGTGTTCCCTCATCGGAACCTTTAAAATCGCTGCACATCTTGATGCAGCATGTACCCAACACTGTGTTCAAACAGTTCGTAGGACTCCTCAGGGGGACATGGTGGGACTAGGGAAAGAGTAAGTGATGCCATTGAGCAGAGGGAAGAGGACGCCTTGGCAGCTACTTTGCCAGACAAAGTACCCTGAGTCTGGGTGAGAGAGAATGAGGAGGATGAGGATGGCTTGGTCATCCACTCTACCATGTCTTTGGCATGTTGCGGCTCAACACGGCCAGCTGCCGAAAACAAGGATGAGCGCGTCACGCGGCCAAGTGCTGATGAGGATGCAAGTGTTCACGACCAGCACTGTTGTCTCTAGACGCAGAGCCTGCTTGCCCTCGTGACTCTCTGCCTCTCCTTGTTGCCCTTACAGACATTATAATCACCTGCAGAGGACAAATGCAGTACACACACCTTGTAGCTTTTGGTGTAAATTGCAGAGGACATGTGCATTACACACCAAGTAGCTTTATGTGCAAAGTAATGAGCACACTTGCACTATGCACCAAGTGGGTTTAGTTGCAAAGTAATGAGCACACTTGCACTATACACTTGCACTATGCACCAAGTTTAGGTGCAAAGTTATGAGCACACTTGCACTGTGCACCAAGTGTGTTTAGGTGCAAAGTTATGGGCACACTTGCACTATGCACCAAGTGGGTTTAGTTGTAAAGTAATGAGCACACTTGCACTATGCACCCAGTGTGTTTAGGTGCAAAGTTATGAGCACACTTGCACTATGCACCAAGTGGGTTTAGTTGCAAAGTAATGAGCACACTTGCACTATGCACCAAGTGGGTTTAGTTGCAAAGTAATGAGCACACTTGCACTATACTTTGCAACTAAACACACTTGGTGCAAAGTGCAAGTGTGCCCACAACTTTGCACCTAAACACACTTGGTGCATAGTGCAAGTGTGCTCATAACTTTGAACCTAAACCCACGTGGTGCATAGTGCAAGTGTGCTCATTACTTTGCAACTAAACCCACTTGGTGCATAGTGCAAGTGTGCTCATAACTTTGCACCTAAACCCACTTGGTGCATAGTGGAAGTGTGCTCATAACTTTGCACCTAAACCCACTTGGTGCATAGTGCAAGTGTGCGCATTACTTTGCAACTAAACCCACTTGGTGCATAGTGCAAGTGTGCTCATTACTTTGCAACTAAACCCACTTGGTGCATAGTGCAAGTGTGCTCATAACTTTGCACCTAAACCCACTTGCTGAAAGGGGAAAGATAGACCACCCATATTATGCCCGTCTCTATCCTTTTCCCTAAATCTGTTGAATCGACTGGCAACTACACATGGATTTAAATTTCCACACACGCCTATGGCGTCATTGTTCCATAATCCCTTGTACACCCTGGGTTCCGCCCCAAGGATTTTTCTTGGTGGACCAACAAGGGCCTGCTAAGAATAGCGGATCTCTGTGATCATAGGGGAGCTTTGTCAAAATCGGTCCTGCAGGAGAAGTTTTTCTTCCCAATTCGGAGCTTTACCGTTATACCCAAATAGCTCATTACTTAGCGATGCTGATTCGCACTTCTGACATTACCACATTCACTCCTATGAAGCACTTTTGCAGGATCTTCGACAAACACACAGGCCATATATCACAGATTTATGGATTCTTATCCTTAAACTCCCAAAAGTTGGCTTATATGCAAAAGTGGGAACAGGATATTGGTATGTCATTAGAAACTGCTGAGTGGAGCAAATTGATACAAAGTGCATCTAAGTCTTATATCAACACCTCTTTGATAGAGGCAAATTACAAGGTCTTGATGAGGTAGTATATGGTCCCGGTGCGAGTAGCAACTTTTGTCCTGGGGCATCCCCGCTGTGCTTTAGAGGATGTAACGCAGATGATACCATGTACCACAGGTGCCAGAAGGTGAGACGATTTTGGATACGCACATACAATTTTATATATACTTTGACCCAGATTAATCTCCTCAAATCACCTTTGAATGCACTGCTGAGACGTCCCGTAGAGGGAGCATCGAAATACATGAAAAAATTGCCTTTATATTTGTAGTGACAAGAATATCCATAGCAAAATCTTGGAAGTCCTCTACTATTCCTTCTTATCTATTAAAGACTAAATTGTCCTGGATTATGGTGAACAAGAGGTTGTCAGCTATTTTAGATGACAAGGTCACTGGGTTTCATAAAGTGTGGGACCCCTGGAACAATTATCTCACGACCGCGTAATGATCTGGGCCAACATTAGGGATTTGTCTTTTAAGGTATGAGTGCACCACGCTTTTTTTCCCCTTTTTCCCCCCTCTTTTCTATTGGCTATCACCTTTTTTCTTTACTCTTTTCTTTATTTTCTCTTTGAATTTGTTATTGTGTGATGGGTCCTTTGGGCCAGTCGGATATTCAGTTAGGACAGTGTTTCTCAATTCCAGTCCTCACGCCCCCCCAACAGGTCATGTTTTCAGGATTTCCCTCAGATGAAAAGGCTGTGGGAATTACTAAGGCAGTGAAACTGATCAAATCACCTGTGCAAAATAATGGAAATCCTGAAAACCTGACCTGTTGGGGGGGCGTGAGGACTGGAATTGAGAAACACTGAGTTAGGAGGTCCCGAGCTAGATCTTGTTAGCTGACAGTTTTAGTAAATGGACCCTAGAGAATAATGTATCCTGGTTATATATTTGTACTTACACTGACTCGCACTTGTAGGTTTGTTCTCAAGGCAATGACAAATATTGTTTTTGTTTTTATTGTATTCTTATTTGAAAACAATAAAAATATTGGAAACAAAAAAAGTCAGTTCACATAGAAAATGTAATAACTGTAAAAAGATAATTCATATATAAAGTACCAAATTTAATGAGGCAAATTGTTGTGTCATGAAACAAGATGCTCACAGTGCCAATCTTATAATAATTATTAAAGGGCTCAGAGGTCCCCAGGGCCCCATGCGCAACCCCCCCTTTTTTATTTTTTTTTATAAATGTTTTATTTATTTTTTTATTTTTATTTTTTTATTAAAAGGCGCAGAGGTCCCCAGGGCCCCCGGATGGCAACCCCGCTTTTTTTTAATAAAACATTTTACATTTTCTTTATATTTTTTATAAATGTTTATTTTTTTATTTATTTTTTATTAAAGGGCCCAGAGGTTTCATTTTTCTTTTTATTAAAGGGCCCAGAGATCCCCAGGGCCCCGAATGGCTACCCCCTTTTTTATATATATATATATATTTTTTTTTTTTTTTTTGTAAAGGCTACCCCTGCTTCTCAATTTGCGGCAGCCCCCTGCTTCTCAATTTTAGGTGGCAGCACCCCCCCCCCCCCGTTCTATGCTCCAGGGGGCCCATGCCTTAAGCTGTGTAAGGGGCCCCAAAATTCCTGATGGCGGCCCTGCGCATACCTCCCAAAACGCACGGATTCTGCGGGACTTTCCGCTTCTTCCCGTAGTCCCGCGAAAGGGTTCATTTTCCCGCACTGCAATAGGAGGCAGCACGGAAGCAGGAGGAACCGGAGCGGTGTGTGGAGGACTGTGGCTGCTGAAGGGAAGAAAGCCGACAGCCGGGCTAATGACAGTCTGTGCCCCCGGCTGTCGGCACAGGTGAGAGGCACTCCCCCCTCCGCTCAACAACTGAAAAACCTCCCCCAGGAGGAACCGGAGCCGTGTGGGGATGTCTGCTGAAGGGAGCCGACACATCACCCCCCAACTTTAATGCGCACCCCCCCCCGCCCAACAACTTTAATGCGCACTCCCCCGCTCAACAACTTTAATGCGCACCCCCCCCGCTCAACAACTTCAATTCGCCCCCCCCACTCAACAACTATGATCCCCCCCTCGCTCCAGGGGGCCCCTTCAGCACTCAAGCCCAGGGGCCCCCACCACCCTAAGTCCTGCCCTGGGTGGAATATATATCCCCTTTCGTCAAATACTGTAATAATAATTCTTATAATATTAAGTTTTACATATGCGGCTGATCCATATTCCTTGGTCTTTTTACCACATTTACACAAGTTTTTTTCAGCTCAGTTCCCTAGGCCTTATGCTCAACATGCAGAATCTCATCCTTTGTAATTTTCCCTGTTTACACCAGGAGCAGACTGACAGCTCATGGGGCCCCCGGGCAATAGAAGATTATGGGGCCCCCAGGCTTACAGATGGCCACCACGCCAGGAGGCAGTGCAGAAGCAGGGCAGCTAAAATCTCTGGATTTTCACATCAAAAACATGTCAGTTTCGAACATATCAGGGACAGATGTAAAAAAAAAAAACACAGATTTGTATATACTGTCCCTGGTTTTACTGAGCCTGGAAACCCCCTAGTGGCATGGGGCCCCCGGGCAGTGCCCGAGTGACTCAATGGTCAGTCTGCCCCTGGTTTACACTTGTATGCTCAGTCCCCGCACGCTCCATGCTCTACACCAGGGATCTCCAAATTACGGCCCTCCAGATGCTGTGGAACTACACTTCCCATGAGGCCTTGTAAAACTCTGACATTCGTAGACATGACTAGGCATGATGGGAAATGTAGTTCCTGAACACCTGGAGGGCCGTAGTTTGGAGACTCCTGCTCTACACTCAAAAAAGTACATGAGCTTTTTTTTAAGCTTATGCAGGCACTTTTGGCTATATAGACTTCACTGGAAGCACCTGTAAATGCATGATACATGTATTTGTGCGTGTTGTTGCATGTTTTTGCACCTGAAGACCTTCTTACAGTACCTCCTCTAGAATTTCTCTCATCTCCTTGCCCAGTTCAGGAAACAAATGTCTGAAGCTTTATGTATCTGCAAAATTGCATGACAATAAAGGGGAAAAAAACCTGCAAAGGGGAACTAATGCAGCTATAACACCTAAGGAATAGCATGCTGCAATATACGGTAGTACATTTTTGCATTTGGATTTAGAAATGATTCATGGTTTAAGTTCACATTTCTAGTTTATCCCAAAAGTGTTTACCCTTGAAACTAAGAAAAGCTATTCAGAGGTATACATTTGCAACAATCATTCACAATGGTGAGAACAAACATTGTTAACTGAAGTTATATGCTTTGTCAATGAACATAAAGTTCTCTAGGCTTTGAGCTGATAGTTACCATAGAGACTGTTCCACAATTACCTCTAGTCATTCCAAACATATACCCTCACTAATCCATTTTCTTTGACACAGTCGCCTAACATCTTGTCGATTTGCATCTCTCAGTGATTTATAAATTGATCCCAAGGCTAATAATTCATTCATTAAAGCACAGGGTGTGGGAAGAAAGGTATTCCTCCATCCCATTCTTGCTAAAGTAGCTACATATTTGATGATACGAAATTTTTAATCTCTTGGACATCAAGTATTGAGAGCTAACCAATTGAAAATTGTGGACACTGCTGGCAAGGATGAGTAAAGACTTGATATTGCCAAAGCCTATATTACACTATATTCTATAATTCTTGTAGATTTCAAATATAGTTTCCAATAAAATAATTTCAAATGCAGTTACAAACTGAAACCTTATACCCAGTATTTTTTTATTTTTGTTTGTGAATCTATGCTGATATACAGTCATGTGAATAAGTATGTACACCCCATAGAAAGTGTTGACTTTTTAACAAACCTGAACAGGCAATAGTTCAATCTCAAACTGTAGTCTTCCTTTAAAGTTCATTTTGCACTTTGATAATCAATTGCAAGAGTTAACTGCAGATCCTGGTATTTTTGAAGACTTCATTTAGCATTAAAGGATTAGCTTGTTGGTTGAATATGGTTGACAAATTAGCAGTCATTTAAAATCTACACAATTTGAAAATTATTCCCCTTACAGTGTAATGATTAATTTCAAATAAGCTGGTTAATAAATCCCTGGCTAGACTCATAGGCATCCATAACCTGCTTTCCTGGTGCCTCCATGGCAGCATACCAATGGTCATGGCTCCGCCCCTGACCGACCCACAGGACCACTTAACTCTCTAATAAAAGGACGCTGTACTCCCACTCTGGCATTCTTTTTTCTGTCCTCATCCCCGCAGGATCACGATCAGCCTTACCTCACCGTCTCATGGTGTTACCATTGCAGGTTCATGCTCTCCTGCAGGATGGAGTCCTATGGCTTGGGTTGCTAAAGGCACCAGATAAGTATAGGAGCCTTGTTTTTCTGTGGGTCTTTTTCAGGGCATGTATGACCACCAAAGGGCTGCACTTTCCCTCGTGGGTGATAGGCTGGCGGTCCTATGCGGCAGTATGGGCTAAGGTCAGGTTCGCGGCAGGTCCCTCTATCTATCAGGAAGAAGGAGCTCCTTCTTCCCATCATGTCCGAGCAAGGACGAGCCTCCTCCATGGCTGAAGGGGGGGGCGGGCGCTTTGCGCACGTCAGGTGACTCAGCCTCATACTGTCGGGGGGCGGAGCGTCATCGGCGCGGCGGCGCATGCGCAGTAGGCGCACGGCGGCCATCTTGGTACTCCTCACACATATAAACAGCCTGACACTCTCAGTTGAGGTCAGGCTGTCAGGGAATCAGCACACGTTTTCTCTCTCTCTCACTCCACCTGCTGGATGACTATGGATCCCTGCCAAGGTAGGCTCAGTGCTGAAGATGTTTAAAAAAAAAAAAAAATCAGGAGTAAGTTAGATGTTTTTTCTTGCTGACAAATGGTTCATGGTATGTTATGATTCCTTCCTTATAGTAAATTTTGGGGAAAACAAATTATAATGATGTGTACTTAGTTATATAGATATGCGCATATATGTATGTATATATATATATATATATATAGATATTTAAAAAAAAAAAAAAAAAAAAAAAATATTTTTTTGGTTTTTACCCATAGCTGCCCAGGACATAGCCATGCCGCTCCAAAAAGATCCTCACCATCCCGTTAGGTAAGGGCTGCTACTAATAGGTAAGTAGGAGGAAAATAAAAGAGCACATCAAGGGGCTGACAGCCTTTATGGTTTCTGTCTCCACAGCCCGCAACGAGAATCATCACGCAGATCCTCCCGTGACAGAGGCTCAGACACTCACAGAGGCTCTAGCCACTCTCATGCGTCAGGCCATAAATCTAGTAGCCGTCAGAGCTCTTCCCGTCACACTTCCTCTAAACCTAGAAAAGATGATTGTTGGGTATGTGGCAGGAAGGCCCTACCTGGGAAGCTAGCCTGTGGTCAATGTCTTTTGGAAGCTACAGTAGAGAGACAAGAGCCGGCAAGTTCTATTAAAGACCTGATCAAAGAATCCATCAGGGAAATGGCCGCATCACAAGCTTTCTCCCCTGCGACTGAGGGGGAGACCGCAGAAGCGCCTTCCACGCAGCCGGAGGGAAACACCTCAGACGAGGATGCAGCCACGGTGGAGGAAGAGTTTGCAGTCTTTAATTTTGACCTAGTGGAACCTTTTGTGATGGCGGTCAAAGATGCCATCCAATGGGAGGAGGAGCCTGAACCCCCTTCCAAGACGAAGAAATATTTCCCTCAGCTGACAAAGAGGGTCTCATACTTTCCCTTGATGGAGGAGATCAAGGCAATTATTTTGGGGGAATGGCAAAAAGTGGATAGGAGGCCTGTGGCCTTTAACCGTCTCCAAAAATTATATCCGTTGGCCGAATCAGACAGCAGTCTCTTTGAGTCCATCCCACCGGTTGACGCCTCAGTGATGAGGCTAGCGAAGAATACGACCATCCCTTTAGAAGACGCGGTCTCATTTAGGGATGTCTTGGATCGAAGAATTGACACAGACCTCAAAAAGATGTATCAAGCAACCGGGGGGGCTTGCAAGCCGGCGGTAGCCCTATCCTCCGTTTCCAGAGCCTCCAGGGTTTGGCTGGATAACATCGAAACAGCCCTTAGGGCGGGCATAGGTATTGAGGAAGTCATCAGAGCATTGAATGAGTTAAAATTGGCCTCGGACTTTATGGCTGAAGCAGCCATAGACGTCCTAAGATGTTCAGCTAGGGCCATGCTATTTTCTATCACGGCCAGGAGGGCACTATGGTTGAAACCTTGGGCAGCTGACCCATCTTCGAAGCAATCATGGTGTCGCATCCCCTACGATGGAAAAGCACTGTTTGGGGAAAGGATGGACACCGCAATTTCCAGAGTCACAGGGGGGAAAAGTGGTTTGATCCCTCAAGACAGAAACAGAAGGAAAAGATTCGCGCCTAGGTTGGCCGGCCAGCAAAGAGGAAGGGACTCAAGGTCCTACCGCCCAGGCAGAGAATACAGAAGGGGATGGAAGGGGTCTCAGGCTTCCTTCCTCCGACTGGGAAAGCCCAAACCCACAACATCTACAGGGGAGGGCCAGAAGTCCTTTTGACTCCCTAACCACCCAGACCGGGCCGGTGGGAGCAAGGCTCAAATCCTTCGCACAGGTTTGGGTGGAAGAGTGCACCGATTCTTGGGTAGTGTCTACCATCCTCCAGGGACATTTTTGGAGATTCAAAAGCCGCCCACCACCTTTTTCTCTACAAAGTACAAAGATCCCGGCCTCCAAAGGGAAAAGGGAAGCTTTGTTCCAGTACATTCAGAGACTGTTGCAACAGGAGGCAGTCCTCCCGGTCCCAGCATCGGAGGCAGGTTCGGGATTCTTTTCTCCCGTCTTTTTAATCCCCAAGAAGACGGGAGGATGGAGACCCGTGCTGGATCTGAAGAAATTAAACAAATATATCCGCTTAGAACATTTCAAGATGGAGTCACTAAATACAGTCATCTTGTCGGTCCAACCGGGAGATTGGATGGCTTCAATAGATCTCCAGGATGCATATCTCCATATCCCCATCCACAGCCAATTCCAGCCTTATCTACGGTTCAAGGTCGGAAACCTTCTCCTACAGTTCCGATGTCTCCCCTTTGGGATCTCATCGGCCCCCAGAACCTTTTCCAAGGTCTTGAGTGCCATCCTGATGCCCCTTCGAGAAAGGGGGATACGGGTATTACACTATCTAGACGATATTCTGATCCTCTCACAACACCAGAACACCTTAAAGGAACACATTCAAGTAGTGCACAGCACCTTGGCGCGGTTTGGATGGCTGGTCAACATGGAGAAGAGCCAACTGGTCCCATCGCAGAGGATGACTTACTTAGGGGCCCTATTCAACACCCAAAAGAAGGCAGTCTCCCTGCCACCCGAAAAGGTGCCAATCTTAATCCGGAAGGTGAAGAGGGCAATGGAAGCTCACATCATGTCAGCGTCCGACTGTCTAAGTCTCATAGGCTCTCTCTCAGCATGCATCCCAATGATAAAATGGGCCAAATGGCGTTTGCGGGACTTCCAATTAGGTTTCCTGGCACGATGGGACAAGAAACACCTCAAACAGAAGATAAGACTCTCCGTTGCAATGAGGTCCAGCCTCGAGTGGTGGACAAGGCCTGCCAATTTACTAGTTTCTCGACCCCTAGGTCCTGTCACCTGGACAATCCTTTCCTCGGACGCCAGTCAGCGCGGTTGGGGAGCCCATGTCCAGAACCAGTTAGTCCAAGGAACATGGGCATTCAATGCGGAGGGGATGATATCCAACATATTAGAGTTGAGAGCAGCCTGGATGGCTCTCCTACATCTAGCCCCTCTCCTCAGGGGCAAGTCCATCTTGCTCCAAATGGACAACAAGGCAGCCGTGGCCTATGTGCGGAACCAAGGGGGCACCCACAGCAGGTCACTTTACAACGAGGTATCTCCAATAATCTCCTGGGCGGAGAAAAATCTATGCGATCTCCGGGCAGCTTACATTCCAGGAATCGAAAATCAATTAGCGGATCACCTGTCAAGATGCTTGATAGACAACAACGAATGGTCACTGGATCGGGATGTTTTCAATGGAATATGCCAATTGTGGGGGACTCCCCAGTTAGATCTGTTCGCATCTCCTCTCAATACGAAGTCCCCGAGGTTCTTCTCGAGGTGGCCATGCCCAACATCGGCAGGGGTAGACGCCTTAGTTCAACCATGGACTTTTCA
The DNA here is from genome assembly GCA_029574335.1 of Rana kukunoris. Classification (NCBI taxonomy): domain Eukaryota; kingdom Metazoa; phylum Chordata; class Amphibia; order Anura; family Ranidae; genus Rana; species Rana kukunoris. Next base: position 246,971,862 of record CM056059.1, read on the forward strand.
GTTGGGGTATGCTTTTCCCCCAACCCCATTAATTCTGAGGTTCATTCAGCGGCTGACGGTAGAGAAGGTCACAGTCTTGGCGATCATTCCATATTGGCCAAGGAGGCCTTGGTTCCCGCTTCTAGTCAGCCTAGCACAGGTCGATCCTCTCCCTTTGCCACACAGGAACAACTTGCTGTCCCAGGGGGACATCCTCCACCCACACGCGAAGATTCTGGATTTGAGGGCTTGGAGGTTGAGCGGAGAAGGTTGGACAGCTTAGGGTGTTCGCAGGAAGTAATCCAAACCCTTCTGCAAGCAAGGAAATCGTCCACGAATGCCACCTATTACAGAGTTTGGAGGAAATTTGTAGCCTTAGCGGAATCTAGTCAATTTGATCCTCTGGCACCCGGAGTTCAGAATGTCCTGTCCTTTCTACAGTCAGGTTTGAGCATGGGGCTAGGCCACAGCACCCTGAAGGTCCAGGTATCAGCCATCTCGGCTCTGACAGATACATGATGGGCCCTAAACCCACTAGTAGACCGTTTTCTGAAGGCAGTCCTGAGGCTGCGTCCTCCTAGGAAGACTCTGTACCCCAAATGGGATTTGACAATAGTCCTAGAAGCCTTAGCACGTTCCCCCTTCTCTCCTACGGAGGAATGTTCATTGGAGCATATTACCTGGAAAACAGCCTTTTTAATTGCAATTACATCAGGACGCAGAGTTTCAGAAATCCAAGCCTTAGGAGCTCAAGAGCCCTATATTTACTTCTTTCCGGATAGGGTGGTGCTGCAGCCCATTCACCAGTTCATTCCCAAAGTGCCGTCAGTATTTCATCTTAACCAAGAGTGGGTCCTTCCATCTTTTGAAGAGGACCAAGCCTCTTCAAACCTACACGAGCTGGATGTTGCCAGATCCCTAAAGCATTATCTGAAGTTAACGCACGAATTTCGGAAAGACCAACGGTTATTTATCATCCCCAAGGGAGCAAGGAAAGGTAGAGCAGCCTCTAAAACGACAGTAGCAAGCTGGATTGTCAAGTTGATTCAGATGACCTATCGGGCTAGTGGGCTACCAATTCCCAAAGCGGTGAACGCTCACTCAACACGTGGAATCTCCTCGTCCTGGGCAGCTCTGGCTCGAGTCTCTCCGGAGACAATTTGCAGGGCAGCTAGCTGGTCTTCGTTTAATACGTTCATGACACATTACAGTGTGGATCCGGCAGTTCTTACCTCCCGGGACTTTGGGAGAAGGACACTGGAGCTCTCTACTCTATAGTAACCATGAATAAAATATTTAAGCAGTACCCTCCCTGTAAGCGAGTTATTGACCATTGGTATGCTGCCATGGAGGCACCAGGAAAATGGAAAATTGAATACCTACCTTTCTGTAATTTTCCTTTCCTGGTGCCTACCCATGGCAGCATACACCCTCCCTACTATCTAAAAGGTTTACTCTGCAAGTCTGAGGTCTAGTTACAAAGAATGCCAGAGTGGGAGTACAGCGTCCTTTTATTAGAGAGTTAAGTGGTCCTGTGGGTCGGTCGGGGGCGGAGCCATGACCATTGGTATGCTGCCATGGGTAGGCACCAGGAAAGGAAAATTACAGAAAGGTAGGTATTCAATTTTCCATTTTCTGAGGTCTCTAGAGAGCTTGTTTGAACTTGGCATGGTGATAACACACAATACCACACCTCTATAGCAGACCCTAGATATCTAAGGTTTAAATTAGGCAGGTTCCACCTACATACTGTACTCTGTAAGGTGGTTCAAATAATCTAATATTCCAAATTCATGAATTTGAAATGGTGGTAAATGTAGAATTGTATCCACCTTTTCCAGGCAGCAAATCCTAACTTTATATTACAACAATGAGAACACCACAAAAATTGTATCTGGTATCTGCAGCTAATGTTTGAATGAAGATCTAATGTTTGCCTGTTTGCCTGTTTCCTTGAGATGTGCTTGTTTTTGTAAATGGATTTTTGACTCCTTTTCATATTTGCCACAATAGTCTTATCTGCTTTGCTGAAATATGTCTGCTGTTTACAAAGTTCAGCTGCTCAAGCTGAAAGTTACCTTGTTCAAAAGCTGATGCTGGCTCCTTTAATTTCTTTTCCCACAATCCGAAGGACTCATGGACACATCTAGGGGATACCACACCTGAAGGGACTGGGAATGCTAGCTATAACCAGGTGAGGGGGTCTTCCATTGTTCTAGGTGTGCAGGCCATCATATGAAAGTGCAAAAGCAGTCAATGAGGCAGGCACTCTAACACCTGGCCCTGGAATGCTGCTTTTTCAGAGGGGTGACTTTGCATCTTTGGCCACCTCCCTGGTACTTCTGCGACTACCTGGACATCCACACCAGAGACTCTTTCCACACAACCCCCCTCCCCCATCCAGAGATCCCTGTGGTTGATCACCTGTGATACCAGCTACAGCCAGCCTACTTTTGAGAGAGGTGTTACTCCCAGGCAACCATAAGTAACTGTGTTTATATTAAACATAACTGCACTGTGTGGTTCATTACTGGTGATGTCTTCTTGTTCCCTTATATGCTTTTATTCTGTATTGTGCTTCCACCTAGCAGTCTTTGTGGGAACTACCCCTAGGCAGCCCTGTACTACAATAGTTGCAAATCATGTTATACCTTGTCTTATGCTTGTTACATGCCATACAAACCGAGGGACAGACCTTGCTCCTCTGTGTAATGGCTTTCACTGCAAGTTGAGCCAAAGGGACAGGTGGGGTTCTGTCAGCCAACGGCTGAGAGCATTCTTCTTCAAACACTGTTTAAAAAATATGTAATTCTCTCACCAGCAAACCAGTCAAAGCTTTCACAGAATTTCAGCACCATCTTTTTAAACTTTATGCATCCCCTTCTTCTTTGCCTATTGATCAGTACTGACAATGTTTACAAGGCATTTCTTTTCCCTCACTCCTCCAAGCAGGTTGAGAACATTTAGAAGTTAAAATAACTGAAATGGAAGACTGTTGAGCCATTAAATATGAAGTGCAGCAAGGATACAGTGAGTGGTAAGTAAAAATGTAATCGAAAAAAATCTGCAGCTATCACCTGTGTTCCCACAGTGACTGTAATATGATATAAATGATGTGATATCGCTGCTAACAACTAATAGGTAATAGTGCCAAAATAATAAATAATATTGCATAACAATCAATATATGCATAAATTCATAAAGGTTTTATAAAAGTCCATGATAATAATAAATAAAAGGTGATCTTCTTAAAGCCAGTGTATAACAAACTTCGTAGTGAAAGGCATGCTTCACAAATTATTCTGTAACTCGTGCTCCCTTCACCAGGTGCAATGCAAGCTCACCTCCTTATTGCACTCTAAACAGGGTCAAATGTGCTCTGTATAATAACTGATGCTCCTTAGGAAATGGCTCCACACTAATAATCACCAGCAGCTCCAAGAAAACATGAAAAGACAAGAATGCTTCCAATAGTGCAGTTCCTGGGTATTAGTCTTGTACAAACCTCACAAACCCAACTTCAAACATTGCAATCACATTTATTGAATATAAAAACAGCATGTACAAAAAAATCCAGCAGGTCTCACATAATAGCGTCAATACCACCACCAGGATCTACCTCTACAAAACCACGAGGATGGTGGTGTAACACGTAGAGGTACAGTGTAGTGAAAAAAAAAAAAACGCAGAGATAAGCAAATGCCACCAAAAGAAAGCTCTATTTGTGGGGGGAAAAATGTTGTTTGGGTACAACATCGCACAACCTCGCATTTTTGAGTTAAAGCAACACAGTGCCGTATCGCAAAAAATGGCAGAGTCATTAAGGGGGAAAATCCTTCCGGGGCTGAAGTGGCTAATAAAGGAAAATCTAGCGTGCTATAATAGTGATTTGATTCAGAAATGTATTCATAATAATATAGTCTTTGGTAATCATACAGCTTACAAGTGGTCCCAGGGTGGTCCAAACGAGAACTTGGATGAATTACAAGAAATTGACACTGGGGTTTGTGCCTAAAAGATTAAATCAAAGTTTGGTTAGAGCCGATTCGCGTTTTTTAGTCTCCGTGCTTTGCAGATTGATTTTTCGGGTTCAGTTTGTGCTTGTGGGTTTGTATCTGTTTTTCAGTGCTTGCAGTCAGGTCGTATCTGTTTTGCAGTGTGTTCCTGTCTGCTCGATTTCTGTTTTTCAGTTCGTTCTTTACAGGCCTTGCTGTACTTAGTTGCTTTCTGTTTTAATTGTTCTGCCATCATACAAGTGATACAGAAGGTCTATATTAAGGTAAGTTGTCTCCTTTCACATCGCAATCTATATATGTCTTAAATGTATGCTAATGTCTTGTATTTCTTGCATCCTTCCCTAGTTACCATGATTGTAATATGCTCTGAATGTCCCCTTTGTCCCCATGCTTGTTGTAAGCTTTAAATGTTAATTTTTTTTTTGCCTACATGCATATTTCCCTTCACTAACCTCTGCAGCATGCTATCCTAGGCCCAAACACACCTAGCCTAGTCTGTTTCCAACTTTTTTTTTCTGCTCCATTGTAGTTCTGCCCCCTTAAAATGTGTCCTGATGTATATTTTCTCAGTCCTTTTTGGCAGAGTGCTAGAGGGTTTATTTTTCTGGGCCCAAACTCAGCTAGAAATCCCCCCCCCCCCCCTAAAATGTTTAATGGCCCATCAGAGGGCTAAGTATTCTGATAAGTGGGCCTATTTTTGTTCTGGCATGAAAAAAAAACATTCCACTAATAAATTATATACTGATGTTGGACAAGGATGTCTTTTGTATTGTGATTGCAATGTTTATGTGCCAAAGTACTAATTTTTATTTTTGTTTGACTCCACAGTTTTCTTGCACGACACAGGAATGGCAGACTGTGGCTTCCCAATTGGCCCAGCGGTAGCATTTCTCTAACTGCAGAGGGGCAATAGATTGAAAACACGTCCGCATAGTGCCGCCACCCCATTCGGGGTCTTACTATTTCAACTACAAAAGGTTTTCATAGTATTGTGTTGATGGTGGTGGTGTCGGCACAGTACGAGTTTTTGTATGTGGACGTGGGGAAGAACGCCCGGATGTCCGACGGCGGAGTCTTTGCGCAGATGGAGCTTGCCCAACGTCTCCAGACTGGTGGCCTGGCCCTGCCAGGGGATGAAGACAATGTGGGCAATGTGTTTTTTGTCACAGATGAAGCTTTCGGGCTTGGACTACAACTCATGAGGCCGTTTCCCCAGAGGACTCTCACCCAGAAGAGGAGTGTTTTTAATTTCCGGCTGGCCAGAGCCTGGAGGGTTGTCGAGAATGCCTTCAGGATAATGGCCAGATGATTCCGCCTGTTCCAGAACACTGTCATTTTACCTACTGCATTTTTCCTAATTGTTTGCGCAGGCATTCAGAGACAGACCTTTCAAACATTGGACCTGAGGCCAGACAATCATCTGATAACCTGACTGGACACTGGCCGTACTGGCTTTGCCCCCCGAACTGCTCGAGAGTCCCGTAATATATACGTGGAGTCAGGGCCGCCATCAGGAATTTTGGGGCCCCTTACACAGCTTCAGGCATGGGCCCCCCCTGGAGCAGAGAACCAGGGGGGGGGGGTGCTGCCGCATGAAATTGAGAAGCGGGGGGGGGGGCTGCTGCCGTGATTAAAAAAGGAGGATTGTCATCCATGGGCCCTGGGGACCTCTGGGCCCTTTTATAATAATAATAATAATAATAATAAATATATATATATATATATATATATATATATATATATAAAATAAAAATAAAAGAAATAAAAAAATATATAAAAAAAATATTTTTTTTTATAAAAAAAAGGGGGGTTGTCATCTGGGGCCCTGGGGATCTCCAGGTCCCTGTGGACCTCTAAAAAAAATAAAAGAAAAAAAATGGCCCTTTAATAAAAAAGAAAAGAAAAATATATTAAAAAAATATATTTTGTTATAAAAAAATATATATTTTTTTATTTAAAAAAAAGGGCTTGCCATCTGGGGCCCTGGTGGCCTCTGGGCCCCGGGGGACCTTCGGACCCCTAAAAAAAAAAAAAAAAAAACAATTATTTTTTTTTTTTTTTAGGGTGGTTCCCATCCGGGCCCCTGGGGACCCCCGGGCCCCTTACAGGTGTAATGCCTTTTCCCCCCTCTGATGGCGGCCCTGCGTGGAGTACTTCACTGGTAGGGGGCCATTGCTATGCCAGACCATATTTCTTAAAAAAAAAAAAAGACAGAGGCGCATGTCCCAGCTGGAGGAAGAGTGTCTGCAGGTTATTAGGGAGGCAGCTTCCATCATGAGGGCCCCCTTAACCCTGTTGCGGACTACAGCACCTACGTTGCTGACCAGCTGCAAAAAATGGAGGAGCGACAACGGGCCCTGGCAGAGGATATTTTAGCCTGAGAATATGATGCGATTCAGTGTCAAATATCGCAATGTAAAAAACCTGCTAGATATAACAAATCCATCCTATTATAACAATAATGTTCGAAGGGCAACAAATGACCAATTGGTCACTTATATGCAGACCTAGATACTAGAGCTAACTTCCAATATGATAAGCAATAAAATCAAAAACATCAGGAATGCTTACAAGATGAGTTGTATACAGGTCCGTGCTTCTCGGAGGTCAGGAGCAGCAGCAGATGAAGTACAGGAGCCCAAGCTGTGGTACTATAAACACCTCATTTTTCTGGACGATCAGATCGAGGCCAGAGAATCACACTTTACAGTCTTCCTTCCACCCTTCCCTCCACCGTTCCTTCCACTGTTCCCCCCCACCCCTGCAGAGGGTGCCACAGAGCTGGCTGAGATTGAGGAGCCAGATCTGAACATCTTCAGTCAGGTATAGTAGTTTACAACATATTTCTTGGCCTCAAATTATTGATGGTTTAACTAAATGTTTTTTTTTAACCAAATTGAAAGCTTGAAAACCCAAACAAAAGTCGTGTGCAAAAAAATATAGTGACAGGGATGACAACTGCAGGGGTCAGAATGAGAGTCTGTTCAATTTACCAGTCCCTTTTTTATACACAGGAAGGCCGCGTACACACGATGAGACATGTCCGCTCAAACATGTCGACGGACCATTTGCAGCGGACATGTCTCATTGGATTTTGGTCGTGTACACACCATCGGACGAAAATCCCCTCGGTCTGAGGACGCGGTGATGTGGCGGCGCCGTTGACGCCGCCACATCACCACTCCAGGAAGTAAAATACTTCCACGCATGCGTCGAATCCATTCGACGCATGCGCGGAAATTTCTGTCCGCTGGTTAGTGTACTAACCAGTGGACATATCCGACGGACATGTCTCCAGCGGACAAATTTCAAAGCATGCTTTGAAATTTGTCTGATGGACAAACCAGTCTGCTAGCCCGTACACACGTTCGGAGATGTCTGCTGAAACGGTCTGTCGGACCAGTTTCAGCAGATAAATTCAATCGTGTGTACGCGGCCGAAGAGATCAGCCAAGAGGAGGAAGGGGTGAGTGGCAGTCAGCAGGTGCCCAGGCCCAGTGGCAGCACTGAATCACAGGTGCCTCCCCTCCAGTTAACTCTGTTGAGGGCTACAGCTCCTACCTTGCTGACCAGCTGCAAAATATGGAGGAGCGCCTGGCAGAGGATCTTTTTGCATCTGTGATACAGAGGGGAAGAAGGGGCCTGCTGACTGAGACCACACAACTCAGTTACCAGGTACAGTCTCCTCCTCCTCCTCCTGCTGCAGCATTCTCACCACCTGCAAGGGGCAGTAGAAGGAAGGCTGCAAGGAAGACCAGAAAGTGAATCCGTGACTTTAAGCTGATATGCCAGAACACGGAGGTTGTTGTTGTAGTACCACAGCTTGGGGTTATGTATGACATCTGCTGCTGCATCAGATTTCTGGGATTTGGGGAGCACATTGTGACCCCAATTAGAGGTTATTGATTTTGATGTTTATCATGGTGGAATGAGCCTTTGGGCTCCAAAGTCTACATAGATTTGTGCTCAATTGTTGCCCTTCATGTTTAATTGTTTGAACCAGAATAAATGGAGATTTAATTAAATTTCTCAAAAAAAATGAAATGTCTCCATAAAAAAAATTCTAAAAATTTTTTAAAAAGTTCTAAAAAAAAAAAGTGGAGTACAACAAATTATTTTGAAAATCTGGCTTTATAAAAAAAAAAAATATTCATGAGATCACAAGCAAAAAAATGAGAGAACTCTGTCTAAATACCATCAGCAAAACAACATCTTTAATCTAGCAATTTAACGAAGAAAAAAAGGCGCTGCAATAAAAATGTAGAATGTGCCATCTCCCAAACGAACGCAAGTTTTACCAGAACGAGCGCTCCTGTCCCCTAATTTAGTCTGAGCATGCGTTGATTTTTAACCAATTTTGACCTATTGTTAGGAATCCATCAGATCTATGAAAGCGGTCCATCAGGCAGTTGTCCTGGGCACTGTAATATGTGAGTGCAAATTTTAAAAGTTTATAATTAAAACTGCCTTTTAAAACGTACTACACCATATGAGGCTCTTTTCTTTTTGGGGAGCAAGAGAAGCTATAAGAAGCCGATGTGGATGAAAGAAGTCCTTTTTAATCATTGGGTCTGATACATGCACTGGAGATAAAGGAACCATTGATAGGAGTCTGAGGAAACCCATACCGGGATATGATTTACACATTGTAATTTTTCCCTGATCTGGTGAGCGCATAATATACTAGAGGTGGTGGTGACACAATAGGGTGAAAAGTCACGGGATTTTTTGGGCAAAAACAAAAGGCATGATCTTTTGCACATACCTTTGGAAGTGTGTGATATCTTCTAAAAGACTGTAGCACTGAGTTTTCTGATTAGTGCATGTGTACATATATTGGACTATATTTTTCTGCACAGACGTGTGACATTACAAACTGAGATTGCCCAGATAAGGGTCACGCATTATTGATGTTTTTTCACTTTGATATTTATATTTATCATTATATATACATGTGATTTGAGCAAGTTATCCGCAAGTTTTATATTTTTGTGCAGAGCACATTTATTGGATTATATTATAGATATATTATAGGTGTTTTGTCATATATATGTATATTTAATCTTCACAGCAATAATATTTTACGGGGTCAGCGCAGTAGCAAATGTTCACATATGCAAACACCCATAACTACAGGCAGTTGTCCCCTGTTTAACCTATCGTGTGTATGAGGCCTTAGCATTTGTGTAAAGTGCCATGCTGTGGCTGGTACTTTTATAGTTGGTATTAAGTGTACCTTTAGGAAATGTAATATGCGTATACAAGTTAAGATCATGTTCCTCTGTATTTTATATTGTGTCATTATTTGTTCTATAGATTTAGGTTTGATGTCATTGGAGAATTCTATTATATGTAGAATACCATGCTTTGAGCATGGGAATTTTAGCTTCTAGGAGGTCGTGGGTAGTTATGTATTCTATCTCACATGTGTTAGTGTGTGTTTTGTTTAGGAGGCATCTCCACTAGACATGTGCATTAGTTTTCGTCCAAATGCATTTTCGTCCAAATTTTGGGGAATTTCACAATCGTTTTAACAAACAATAACGAACGTGCAGAATCTGAAACCTGAAAGACCTGACATTTCGTTGCGACAACAGTTACAGAGAGAAGATACAACATGACGGTGACAATAGCGATCTGTGTCTATCGAATCTGCGGTCGAATGTGTCTAACCTAACTCTATTAGTCCAAGAAGATTCTACGAAGCAGCTATAAACATACGATCGACATGAGCGGACATTTATGGTCAAATGCTCCACCCATAGAATTCTAATGTTGGTTGACTAGTAATAATAATTAATAAAGTCTAATTAATAAATTACTAGTCATACAACATTAGAATTCTACTATAGCTTGTGAGCATTCGACCATAAATGTACGATTGCGGCGTCATACAGTTTAGCTGCTTCGTCGAATATTCTTAGAACATTCGACAGACACCATAAGCCTTCAATTGACAGATTCAACCTTAACCACTTAAGCCCCGGACCAAAATGCTGCTAAAGGACCAGGCCCCTTTTTGCAAATTGGCACTGCGTCGATTTAACTGACAATTGCGCAATTGTGCGACGTGGCTCCCAAACAAAATTGCCGTATTTTTTTTCCTACAAATAGAGCTTTCTTTTGGTGGTATTTGATCACCTCTGGGGTTTTTATTTTTTGCGCTATAAACAAAAATAGAGCGACAATTTTGAAAAAAATGCAATGTTTTTAACTTTTTGCTATAATAAATATCCCCCAAAATATATATAAAAAAATGTTTTTGCTCAGTTTAGGCCGATACGTATTCTTCTACCTATTTTGGATAAAAAAAAATAGCAATAAGCGTTTATCGGTTGGTTTGCGCAAAATTTATAGGGCCAGATCCACAGAGCCAGTACGCCGGTGTATCTACTGATACACCAGCGTACTTTCAAAGTTCCCGCATCGTATCTTTAGTTTGAATCCTCAAACCAAGATACGGCGGCTTCTGGGTTGGATCCGACAGGTGTACGTCTTCGTACGCCTTCAGATCTAAGCTGCAATACTTCGGCGTCCGCAGGGTGGCGTTCACGTCGCTTTTTCCGCCGATCCAGGAACATGCGCGCGGCCATCGCAATCTCTTACGGCGTCTCTAGTCGGCTTTTTCCGGCGTATAGTTAAAGCTGCTTTTATCTGGCCTATAGTTAGACTTGCCATGTTAAGTATGGCCGTCGTTCCCGCGTCAAAATTTTTATTTTTTTTATTTTTGCATAAGTCGTTCGTGAATAGGAATGTACGTAATTTACGCTAGTCAAAAAAATAATGTCGTTCCGATGCGGAGCTTAAGGGCGGGGAGAGCCGTGTGTAAACACGGCTTCCCCGTGCTTCACTGTGGCCGCAGCATCGATCACGTCATCCATGTTATAGGGGGACGTGATCGATGATGTCACACCTACAGCCACACCCCCCTACAGTTGTAAACACACACAGGGAACACTCAAATCCTACAGCGCCCCCTTGTGGTTAACTCCCAAACTGAAACTGTCATTTTCACAGTAAACAATGCAATTTAAAAGCATTTTTTGCTGTGAAAATGACAATTGTCCCAAAAATGTGTCAAAATTGTCCAAAGTGTCTGCCATAATGTCGCAGTCATGAAAAAAATCGCTGATCGCCGCTATTAGTAGTAACAATTTTTTTTTTATAAAAATGCAATAAAACTATCCCTTATTTTGTAAACGCTATAAATTTTGCGAAAACCAACCGATAAACGCTTATTGCGATTTTTTTTTACCAAAAATAGGTAGAAGAATATGTATCGGCCTAAACTGAGGAAAAGAAAATGTATCTTTATTTTTAGGAGATATTTATTATAGCAAAAAGTAAAAAACATTGCATTTTTTCAAAATTGTCGCTCTATTTTTGTTTATAGCGCAAAAAATAAAAACCGCAGAGGTGATCATATACCACCAAAAGAAAGCTCTATTTGTGGGGAAAAAAGGACGCTAATTTTGTTTGGGAGCCATGTCGCACGACCGCGCAATTGTCAGTTAAAACGACGCAGTGCCGAATCGCAAAAAGGGGCAAGGTCCTTTACCTGCATTTTGGTCCGGGTCTTAAGTGGTTAAGTGGTTAATTAATTCAGATTTTCTGACTAATGCATTTTTTTACGAAAAAAAATAATAAAAATGAAGTTCAGGAGTAACTAAATACATTTATTTTCGGACGAAAACGAAATCCCAAAACAAAATATTTCAGTGTGCACATGTCTAGTCTCCAGGCCTGTATTGACACCTGCATGGGGGGGGGGGGGTCTGATTTCCCAAGGAGTCCAAGTGTCACCCAAGAGGAATGCTATAAGATCATTTGTTGGTGTTCTTGTTTTTTCTATGTCTACCCACAGTGGTTTGTTGTTTTCATAGAACCAGTCATCTAGAACCACTAGGCCAGCTCCCCAACCTTTTTATGTGGAATTAGATTATTTCTAAAACATCTGGCTTTTTTTCCATTCCAACTAAATTTCCAGATGAGGTTTGATAGTGTTTTTATATAATGGTGAGGTATATGGATTGGTAAGGTGCGGAATATGTATAGTATTTAAGGTAAAATCAACATTTTGAATGCCGCTGTTTTTCCTAGCCAGGATAGTTCCTTCTTTGAAATATCTTTCAGTTGGGTTTCTATTTTGGTCATTAGTGGTTTGATATTGGCAGCAACTAGTGATGCGGTTGTGTAGTCAGTGTAGTTCCTAAGTATGTAATGCCTTTGGTGCTCCAGGTATAAGAAAGATTTTTCTGTAAGATGGATTTGGTGTTTGGTTTCTTTGTTGAGAAGAGATTTCGCAAAGTTTACCTTGTAATAGGAAACATCTCTAAAATTCGTTATATTGTGGGCCTGTGCTAGATATGTGAGCGGATTAGTCAAAAGAAGGATGACGTCATCCCTAAATAAGTTTATGGTGTGCGTGTGAGAACCATTTTGGAAGCCTATGATTGAAGCATGTGTTCTGATGGATTCTGCTAGTGGCTCTATCATTAAGTTAAATACGCTTGGCGATAAGGGGCATCCTTGTTGGGTCCCATTTGTTATGCTAAACATTTGGACAGGAGACCTGAAGTGTATACTTGTGCTGAAGGGCATGAGTATAGAGCTAGGATTGCTGTTAATATAGATTCCTTAAAGCCAAATTTGGATAGTACCATTTCCATATATGTCCAATGGACTATATCGTAAGGCAAGGACAATCCACGCTAACCCCTTGGAAAACAAATTACAAAGGTGCTAAATAGTGATACATAAAAAAAAAAAAATATATATTGACAGTGCTGCACCTAAATACAAAGAAACCTAATATTGGGCTCCAAACATGTGTGCATAAAAAGGAAAAAGGTGCGCTACAAAAAATTGGGCAAAAAATTGTGTGAAATATTTTGTGAATAGCAAAAAGATAAATTAATGAAATCAAGTGTCCTTGAACATATCTCAAAAACCATGTGCAATAAATGAATAAGTCCTGTCAGGGAAACATCAATGCGCTGGTTCATATATGGTCTCACTCCTCCGCGGTGAAACTAGATGAATGCATACAACTTTGTAGGCAAATGGCAGACAACTTGTAAGCAAAAAAATTGTGTTGTGTATGGTCATCACCATTTTAATCCTGTATTCTTTTGTTGTGTCTTTTTGATACTGTATCTAATAAATGCCCCCCCTCTCTTTTGGCTCTTTGGTTTGGGGACCCTAGACCCAATCTCTCTATACTAAAACTCTCGGATGATGGTACTACTTATTATAGCATTTATGCATATTCACTTTAATTTAACTATGGATATGTGATGGGCATATCCTAGAAGCCAAATGGCACATCATTTATCTAGGCGAATGACATGCACAGTTCTGAAAGGGTGACGAGACACTTTAAGCAGTGATCTGTATTATTGTCAGAGTGTTTTCACTGTGCTTTTTGTATATTTTTGTAAAAAAACAATAAAAGCTCTTGTAAACAAAATACATTAGTGGTGACCAGCAAATGAGTTTGTTTAAAATTCAGTCTAATCTGCAAATAATGACTTTCCTCATATTTTGTGAATTAATTAATGCACAATTTTCTGCTTAGGGAACTGCTATGAATAACTGGTGTGGAAGTTATGAGGCTAAGGAACTTGATGACAGGCATATTTGTGAGAATACAGACAGAAACACAGGCTCAAAGACACGTCACAAACAAACAAACGCTAATAAACAACAGAACAAAAGCACCTTGCTGTATAGGGAGGGATACAAAGGGATGTACTTTTGCAAAGGAAGTGCGTTTGTCTCTGTCTATTTATGCTGTTTGCGTAGTTCACTAATTTGCCCTAGTCCACTTCCAATTTCACTGATTGCGCCGTTCCCAAGTTGTGAGCATGAGCACAGGAGTGCTGACCATGGTCTGCTTCAAGCGCGCATGCGCGAGCCGGCCGGCCCTTCATTTGCATGGGGTCACGGCTCATTTCAATGTAACACACCCACGTCCTTCCCAATTTGTATTACTCCGCCTTGCGCTTCTGAAATAACGTTGCGCAGGCGCAAATTTCTGCGTAAAACCGACGAGAATAGGGTGATTGCGCCGCTACATTGCGCCAGTCTAACGTAAAGGCGGTGCGCTACGCCGGTCCAATAATGCGCAGATGTACCTGAATCTGGCCCACTGAGTGGAGGTTAATAAGAGACATAAACTCCAGTAATGACTGCTTTATTGGGTTTTATCAGGACAAACAGACAGATTCATAAGATCCTTTACTTGGAGGTACAGATAAATCAAAGATTTGCAAGTACTAAGTTGTGGCAGAATCAAATTCAAGAAGGATCGCTTTGGTTTTGTGCTTTTTTATACAACTGATTATTTAACGTATTTAAAGACATCCGTATAAAAAGCATTTCAGTCAAGATAGACAGGAGCAAACTAAGCTGGTTTTATACTTTTGAAACATCAGAATGCTTCCAGAAGTTTGCAATTCAGGTGGGTATGGTAGCAAAAAGTAAACTAACAACACAATCAACCAGCCCTAAAAAAGATAGGATTGAACTTCAGTGCCAACTGAATCCCCTTTCTCTTAGGCCCCATACACACGAGCAGACAGATTTGTTCAAATCTGTCCGTCCGACAGATTTGAACAAATCTGTCTGATAGGATTTTGGTTTGCTCGCGTGTACACACAAGCAAACCAAAATCCCCGCCAGCAGAGAGCGCGCTGACGTGTCGGTGACGTGGCGGTGACGTTGACGCCGCCACGTCACCGCACCAGGAAGTAAAACACTTCCGCGAATGCGCCGAATCCATTCGGCGGCGGTGCGGCGGCAGTGCGGGACGACATGTCTGCTGGTAAGTGTACTAACCAGCAGACATGTCGGGCGGACAGATTCCCACCCGATAGATTTCAAAGCATGCTTTGAAATCTGTCGGGTGGACAAATCTGTCTGCTCGGCCGTACACACGATCGAATCTGTCTGCTGAAACGGTCCAGCGGACCGTTTCCAGCGGACAGATTTGATCGTGTGTACGAGGCCTTAATCTTACAAGCACCACCATTAAAGCAAACAGATCATTGTCCCTGCAAAATAGGTCTTCCTTAAAGAAAAACTTTCCTCAGAAATGTGCAGACTGCCCTCCTATTGCTAACTTCCTGTTCAATAAATGCTAGGTGCTGGCTGTCATGCTGACCAATACTAACTCAGATCAAGTATGCAGATGAGTTCAGCGCTTATTATGACTTTTCTGATCTGGATAGTTGCTCCACATCAGTGGGTGAATTGTATACAAGTTATTTGGTTAGCATAGGAGCCAGAGAACTAGCATTTCCAAAATGCTAAATCTGTAATAACAGCTACCGTGTTTCTTTCAAGAAAGGTTCACTTTAAAACAGTGAATGAAAACTCCACAATCATATCCTCCAAGTGAGTGAGTGAGTGAGAAACTTATATAGCGCAGCACATGCAAACTAAATCGCCTTGGGGCACTCGTTGTCCATTATACTTTGCACTCCAGCCACAGACTTTTTCGTTAGAGGCCACCAAGGTCGGGTTTGTTATTTCTTTGCTATCCGGTAAACCGCAGGCATGGGCCCACCGTCTCTTGGAGCAAAAAGACTTATGCCTTGACCGTCTGGATACGTTCTTTCAGGCCATGTCCTTGCTGTACGAGGACCCCCACCAGGCCGCTACCGCAGAGGCCGCCTTGTACGCCCTCCAGCAGGGTCGCAGACCTGCGGAGGATTATGTATCCGAGTTTAGAAGGTGGAGTGCGGACACTAACTGGAATGACGCGGCCCTCTGCTACCAGTTTTGTCTTGGCCTCTCAGAGACACTTAAGGACGAGCTTGCTCGAGTGGGGGTTCCCGGAACTCTGGAAGCTCTCATTAACCTAGCTATTCAGATCGATCGGTGCTTAAGGGAGCGCAGGACTGAACGTGCCACAGGTCCGACTCGTCTGACATGGATGCTGCCTCGGGTACCCACCTTTCCTAACCCAACTCCTTCTGCTTCGCTCCCCTCCTCTAGAGACATTCCAGAACCTATGCAGCTGGGTCTGATTCACCCTTCCCTCACATCCGAGGAACGACTCCGTCGCCAAATTAACAACCTGTGCCTCTACAGCGGAGAGTCCGGCCACTATGTAAGGACCTGCCCAGCAAAGTCCCGTAAGTCCACTTCCATGTCTTCTGTCCACACACCTGTTGTCCTCAACAATTCTACTCACCTGGCTGTTCCCGTCTTGTTGCAGCTTCCAGGAGGGGCCATCCGGACCAGCGCCATACTTGATCTAGGGGCCTGCAGCTGCTTCCTGGACTCTTCCTTTGCCACTCTACACCAGATTTCGTTGCACCCAAGGGCTGTTGGACTGTCTGTGCACCTGGCTGATGGGTCAGTTCTAAAATCTGGCCCAGTTACCCAATAAACTTTACCTATTGCCACCACTATCTCGGACATTCATCGGGAATTTATGTGCCTGGACATTATTGAGTCTTTATTTCCCATAATTCTGGGCATACCCTGGCTCCGGGCCCACAACCCTCAAATAGACTGGACTACCGGTGAGATTCGTTTCAGTTCCACCTACTGCCAACTGCACTGCCTGCAAGTGATCTCTTGTCCCCCCTCTCTGCTTTGCATGGACTCTGACATTGAAACCCGGCAATCCGTTCCCGAAGTTTACCATGAATTCCTGGACGTATTTAGCAAAAAAGGGGCTGACACTCTCCCTCCGCACCGGCCCTATGACTGCCCGATTGAGCTTCTCCCTGGGGCCGAAATCCCTTTCGGCAGGATTTTTCCCCTGACAGAACTGGAGCTGGAAAATCTGAAAACCTACCTCGATGACAACCTTAAAAAGGGGTTTATCCGCCCCTCCACCTCACCAGCAGGAGCAGGAATCTTTTTCGTCGAAAAGAAAGACCATACTCTCCGCCCCTGCGTGGATTACCGCAAGCTTAACAAGGTGACGCTCAAGAATCGGTATCCCCTTCCGCTGGTGCCGGAATTATTTCAGAGACTTGGAACAGCAGTCATTTTCACAAAACTCGACCTGCGGGGGGCCTATAACTTGGTACGAATTCGGGACAGCGATGAGTGGAAAACTGCCTTCCGCAACCGCTTTGGCCACTTCGAATATCTGGTGATGCAATTCGGGCTCTGTAACGCCCCTGCCACGTTCCAGCACTTCGTGAATGACATCTTTAAAGACTAGCTTGATCTGTTTGTTGTTGTGTATCTCGATGACATCCTCATCTTCTCCCCCTCTATCGACAGGCATCGGAAACATGTTAAGAACGTCCTCAGGCGACTCAGAATTCACGGACTATATGCCAAGCCTGAAAAATGTGAATTCGAACGTGAAAGCATACAATTTCTGGGACTGATCATTTCCGTAAACGGTATCGAGATGGACCCACAAAAGGTCGCAGCAATTCTTGACTAGCCCGCGCCCTCGGACAAGAAGGGCGTACAACGGTTCATCGGATTTGCAAACTTCTACAGGAAGTTTATCAGGGGATTCTCCAACATTATCTCCCCCATAACCAGCCTGACCAAACAAACTGTCCGTTTCCGATGGTCCCCTGAAGCCCAAGTAGCCTTCGAAACCCTAAAGAAGCTGTTTACGTCGGCACCTGTCCTTAAACACCCTGACGCCAGTCTGCCCTACATCCTGGAGGTGGATGCCTCGGAAACGGCGGTGGGACCTGTTCTCTCCCAGAGACAGGGGCCGAAGGCCCTTCTGCATCCGGTCGCCTTTTTCTCTCGTAAATTATCTGACGCTGAAAGGAACTACGATGTGGGGGACCGAGAACTCTTAGCGATTAAGGCCGCACTGGAAGAATGGCGGTACCTATTGGAGGGCGCAGTTTATCCGATCCTGGTCTACACGGACCATAAAAACCTAGAATACCTGAAGATAGCTAAAAGGCTAAGGCCACGACAGGCCAGATGGGTGCTTTTCTTTACTAGGTTTACCTTCCACATAACGTATAGGCCTGGATCTAAGAACACCAAACCTGATGCCCTTTCGCGGATGTACTGCGATTCTGAAACCTCCGCCCCTCCAGACACTATTCTTTCCGCTGGGAATTTTCTGTTGTTGCAAGATGACCTACTGTCTCGGATCAAGCAAGCCTCTGCAGGAATTTCCTCTCCTTTGGATACAGATCTGCAAACTCGGGACGGTCTGTTGTGGCATGGAAACAAGATCTTTGTACCAGAAGACTTACGGGTCGCTGTCCTGAGCCTCTGCCACGATCATGCACTGGCTGGTCATTTTGGGGCACAAAAAACCTCGGAACTTCTACAGCGCACGTTCTGGTGGCCCCAACTTGTGAAAGATTGTAGAAGTTACGTGGAGTCGTGCACCACGTGCTTCCGAAATAAAGGGAGCAAATCCAGAGCTTGGGGATTGTTAAGACCTTTGCCTGTACCAGAGAGACCATGGCAAATGATCTCCATGGACTTTATCGTTGAACTGCCAACCTCTGAGGGTTTCACGACCATCTTTGTAACGGTAGATAGACTATCTAAGATGGCACACTTTCTGCCCATTAAGGGTACACCCTATGCCCCAGAGACTGCCAAAATCTTTATTAAAGAAGTCGTGCGGCTTCACGGCATCCCCGCAAACATCGTTTCTGACCGTGGGGTGCAATTCACCTCCAGGTTCTGGAAGGCGCTCTGCGAATCCCTCAAGATTGAGCTGTCCTTCTCATCCGCCTATCACCCTCAGTCAAATGGCCAGACCGAAAGAACGAACCAGACATTACTGTAGAGCAATACCTATGCTGTTTCTCTTAGTTTTCTCAGGAAGATTGGGCCTCTCTATTACCGCTGGCCGAGTTCGCTTATAATAATTCAGTTCACTCTGCTACCAAGCAATCTCCTTTTTATAAAATTACGGCTACCACCCACCATTTCTGCCTAACTGTGCCCCGGAGTGTACGGTGCCCGCCGTACAAGAGACATTGAACTTCTTTAGCACTAACAATAAGCTACTGCAAGAAACCATGGCAAGGACTCAGGAGCATAATAAAGAGGTCTTTGACAGGAAGCGGAGGGGTGAACTCAATCTGGAACCTGGAAACCTGGTGTGGTTGTCTACCGTTAACCTGAAACTTGCCTGCCCATCAAAGAAACTGGGGCCTAAGTTCATGGGGCCCTTCCTGATCAAGAGGAGGATTATTAGTGTGGCCTATGAACTTGAACTGCCAGACTCACTCCGCGTTCACCCAGTCTTCCATGTCTCCCTCCTCAAACCTGATGTCGCTAACCCCTTTTCGGGGCGAAGCACCGATTCGCCTGAGCCAGTCTTAGTGAACGGCGAGGAAGAATTCGAGGTGGAGTCTATTGTAGATTGCAGGAGGAGGCACAACCAGGTCCAGTTCTTGGTGAAATGGAAGGGCTACGGCCCTGAAGAAAATTCGTGGGAACCTGAGCGCAACATCCACCCTAAGAGACTGATCCGGACCTTCAAGGACGCTCACCCACTTAAGATGGCCCGGGTGGGCATCCGGAGGCTGCCCGTTGGGGGGGGGCAATGTCATGGACGTGGTCGACCACCAGGTGGCACTAGCGTTACAACGGCGTGCACAGGGGCGCCGGGAGCGCGCATTCGCGGCACATCGACGCGCACGGGCACGCACATTCGCGGCAGCGGCGCGCGGGCACATGCTGACGCCATTTTGGCGCCAGTTCAGGCTATTTAATGGGGCTCATCCCATGACCTCTTGCTGCTCGATCTTCAGCGTTCCTGATACCCACCTGAGACCCGTTACCTGATTGACCTCTGTTCCTGTGATCCCGGCTTGTCTCTGACCCTTCTGATCGCTGCCTGCCCTGACCTCTGGCCTGTCTGACGCTGCCTCTGCCTTATCCTTTACCGGTTGCTGCCCGCCTGTTGCCGACCCGGCCTGGACTACAACTCTGTTGTTGCCTTATCCCTGAACCTGATACGTCTGCCTGTATCTGACCTGGCCTGTTTGACCCTGCCAGCATCCGTACTACAGTACACCTCCCTCCTGCTGACTTCCCAGTCGTCTGCACTAGCTCCTGCTAACTGTCGGCACCGGTACTACAGCACACCTCCCTCCAGTATCACTCCAGCGGTCTACACCCAGCTCGGCTACTTGCCAGCACGGTACTACAGTGCACCTCCCTCCAGCCTACTGTTCCAGTCGGCCGCATCAAGTACCTGAACTCTGTCACCTCGTTGATCCTGATCACCTGTACCAAGTTCCTGCTTCCTCATCGACCTGCTGTTCCAGCTCCACTCACCTCTCTCCAGAGACTACAGGAGACCTACGCAGTTCCTGCACAGCATCCCCGCCAGGCGCTAGTGTGACTCTGAACTCCAGCTCCTCCTGTCTGCACTACCAGGGGTTTCGGAGTCAGAGGAGCAAGAGTGGCCGTTCGCGCACGTCAGGCTCTGCTCAGCACCAGGTAAGTGACAGTATGACTGAGGGGGAGGTTGAAGGGGGTACTGTTTTGCTGGATACTTTCATGGATTTTTTCAATTTTGTTAAAGAAATTATACGATAATTGTTGCAAAATTCTTGAGTATCAGAATTAGGGGCTTCAAGACAGACTGGATTCATGGCCTGGGTGACTAAATTGAAGAGTTTGTGGGGGTGGTTTAGGGCATTAGTGATGATATTGGAAAAAAAAATATTTTTGGCTTTGAAGATTTCTTTGTGGTATTTTTTTGTTATTACCTTATAGATGGTGTGGTTTTCCTCTGACGGGCTTCTTTTCCAAGCTGCTTCCACTCTTCTGCGCTCTTGCTTTAGCAACGACAGCTGGTCGTTAAACCAGCTGAATGCATGTTTTGCGTTTGGGCGCTACTAAATCGGCTGACTGTAGTAGAGCCGTATTGATAGCATCCAGTGTTTTTGTGGCCGTTTGATGTTGTTGGTTTATTTTTATCTTGTTCCCTAGTGTAGTTTTGAAGAGCTCTGCATGGAGCTTCCTCTGAGATCTAGTCCAGTGCATTTTCACCGGTTTTAACGTTTTTTTTAAGGGGGCGTTTTTGGTAATTATGAATTTAATTACATGGTGATCTGTCCATGGTAACGGCTCAATTTTCAGAATGTTGATTTCTAAATCTTGCCTGAAAATGAGATCAAGCGTGTGACCTAAAGCATGCGTGGGCCCACATACTAGTTTCTGCAGACCTAATCCTTCCAAGTGGTCAATGCAGGCGTCAGCGATGGGATCCTGTGAGGAGTTGAAATCCCCGAGCAGCAAAAGGTGTTTCCTGTTTAGGGTATAGGTGGTTATGAACTCTGTTAATGATGTGAGAAGCTGTGATTTTGGACCCGGTGGTCTATAGACTCCTCCAAGCTACTGGAGTCCAAGTCCTGCAAGTTATTCCCCTATTGGGCACCACCATTTTGCCTCTTGCTCAGTTTACTATGAAGTTTACAAAGTCCTATTCTAATAAATGGGGGCAAGTGTCAAGAGGGAACCTGTGTCACTACTTTGAAAGGTGTTTTTGACAGCAGTATTTGCTCTTTATTTTAAACTGCTCAACTTTTGTTCCATCAATGCCTATAAAGATAATTACAGATCATGTTTTTTTCTGAAATTGTACTTTCTACCTAACTTTATGTCCCTTTGCCCAAAAGTAAGGAGGTTTCTCTGTGACTAACAAGCTAAAGCTGAGCAGAAATTATTAAGTGCAGCTACAGAGCATGTGAGGGACAAGCCTCACTGTCTGTTTCTATGGAACATGGTTCCTTAGACACACACAGCTTAGGAGCAAGCACACACATGAGCCCCCATAGGTTTGGGGCTTCTCTGTGCAATACTATTGCACAGAGTAGGTGAGTATAACATGCTTAGTATTTTACTTAATGCCTTTAGTAACTCTTTAACGGTCTGTAGCTTTATTTTAGTGTTGGATGGACCCACAAGCTGCTTATTTTTCTAAGGAACTACGCTAGCAATAGAGGGGTCATCGGGGGCACCGATTTGGTGACTATTATAGAGACTGATACTCTCCATGTTCGATTACATACTTATCAACAACACATACTAATAAAGAAAACTTGTACTTTGCCCTTATCTTGAATAGGAGAAAGTGTTTCTTCAGCTTTTACTTACCTTCTCCATGCTCCAATTTGCTGTCCATGGAATACAACATACTGTATAGTATTTTTGCAAACTTCCCCTGCTCCTAAATGACAGTGCGTGGGTCTGACAACTGGCTAATCTAACACTAAGCAATGCATTTGTGGGGTGGCAGTAGAAATGTCAGTTGTTTCCCAATACACTCATTATTGGGTATTTTGCCATGCTGCAGTGGATTAAAGAGATATGGCAATAATTGGACATAATTGTGTGCCTTCATCTTTGAGTCAACTAAAATTGCATAAGAACAATATTAACTTCATGGGCTGTTACTTACTTCAAAGTACATGAGATGCCAGTACCACTGGTAACGACTTCTGATTTCCCTACTATTTAATACACTTGGTTTTAAAGAACTCTTATACTGAATTTACTTTCCAAGATGCTAGAACACATATTATAGCAACATATTACTCAGTGTTAAACTGCCCTCCTCCCCCGACCCCCCCCCCCCCCCCAAAAAAAAAACGTTTTCTTTCCTGTATAAAATCAATTAATTCATGGGCTATCCAATATCATGATGATAAATATGTGTCATAATGAAAACATGTCCCCTCTCCACAGTTTTTGGTTTCATTTAAAGCATACCCACTTTATTCTCACAAATATTCAAGGCACTTATTAGCATATCAAAACTGTTAATCAAATGGCGCATTCATTTCCCAGGGATTGACTTAATTTGTGATATGAGGACTATAAGAGCATTTAGGCTGATGGCAGCATGCCCTTTTTTTCTACAGTACAAATGTATGAATTTCATATGCGCTATTCATCCTTAAAGCAACTTGCTGTCACTACTGAACTGTAATGAATTCCATCTTTATGCCATTAGTCGGCTTTGGATGTTCACAAACATCAGTGAAGAACTCATTTTCCACTGCTTAAATTGTACAATGAGGCAAGCTACTAATTCTGTAAATGAAATGGTTTGTGGCCACTCAAGCAGAGATTTAATATATCATAGCAAATTAGGTTGATTTTAATAAATGACTTATCTTCCCTGAATACTTTACATATGCTTATGAGTGAATACAAATGGATTGAAAACAGCAGAAAAGCTGGCTCATTTTTAGAGTAGATTACAACAGAAAAAAAAATGCTAAACTGAAAAATGTTGTTTGGTGCAAATTAATTTGCATATAACAATGCTTCAAAATAACAAAATGTCTCACATAGGACTCTAAAAGGATGTTTGTTTGCATCAGATTTTCAGCATTTTAAACAAAGTATGGCTTATAACACAATTTTGCCTGCAGTGTAACCAAGCATGCTAGACACATTACAATAAATGATTTAGAAAAGTACACAATTTATAAGTGAGAAATACATTTGTGTAACATCAAATGGTCTATGATGGTTTTTTTCCTAATCTCAAAGTGCCTGCCACCCACAACTAAATAACATTTTAATTAGGTATGAGACTGGGTAACTATAATCAACCACACAGTAAATAAACAGTTCCAGTTAATAAAGAATGCAATGTAAATGCAAACCTAATTTAGTAAAGTGTACCTCTGGGGATTGGAGGTGTTAAGCCACCATACAGTGGTCAATCATGCTTTAATAGCTGATTCAGACACCATAAATAACTGCAGTCTTAAAAAATATAGTCTTAGGCCTTGTACACACAATGTAATATATCCGATGGAAACGGTCCGACGGACCGTTTCCATCGGATATGTCCGCCGGGCTGTTTGATCCGGTGGCTGTACACACCATCGGATCAAATTCCCCGCCGGCGGACAGCGCGCACCGCATCGCACCGCACAAGGAAGTAAACACTTCCGTGCGCATGCGTCGGATCCATTCACAGGATACGACGCATGTGCGGGCAGATATGTCCGCTGGTTTGCCGTACTAACCAGCGGACATATCTGATGGGCAGCCAAACGGCGTAAAAATTTCAAAGCATGCTTTGAAATTTTTCCGCCGGAGGAATCCGGCCAAAACGGTCCGTTTGCCCCTACACACGAGCGGATTTTTCGGCTGAAATGGTCCGTCGGACCATGTTCAGCGGAAATATTCCCTCGTGTGTACAAGGCCTAACGGTACTTTTCAGAGTAAAGCACTTACTGATACAACTTAGAATGGGTTTGTAGCGGTACCCCTGCAGGGGCTGCTGGATATCGTGGTCCACTTGCCACCCTGCTCCAGCCCGGCATACATTTTCCAGTCACTCTTGAGACATTAAACAGTCCATATGTGTGTTTTGTATTTTATTGAGGGATTTTGAACTTGGATAGGGAAAGGAAAATAATGGGATGCCCAGAATCAATAATGGAATCAATAAGATGATCAGTTGGAACCTCCAATTACACTTATAGAGTTACAGTCTCCTCCAGCACAATGCTTTTTTGTAGACTGTTCCTCTCTCTCCTGTACAATACTTGGTTCCCAGTACAGCTAGCACATGGTAGGCCCAACTCTGACTCCATCAGGCCTTAGCAACTGCCATTTGCAGGCAGGGACCACTGGCATAGGGTAGCAACATAAATAGGAAAGTCTTTGGTGCTAGCTGACCTTTGGTGGACCTACTGCTCCCAGTCAGTCCTCTTTAGGACCAGCCAGCCCTCCCGGCCAAAACTGCTCAACTTTACTGCCCATGACATCACAGTCTCTCCTGATGGCTCTACATCCATCTCAGACTATACTCTCTGTGAGTCCTGTGCAGATCATTCTTTGTTTCTCAGCAACGCTATGATCTGCACCCCAACCCTCAGGCCCAGGTTCACCTCCCCCCCCCCCAGACTGGGAAGCGCCTCAATGTCCCTGACAACCTAGTGTTCTATCTCCAGCTTCTTCCACCCAACAACTCCTCCCCAGCTGGGCTGGCCCTGAGTATATCAAGGAGGGCTGCCCCCTGCCAATCCTAGTTGGGGATTGGTCAGGACTCCCTGAGACACCCCAGACAGCTCTACCTCTCTTCCCCTCGCCCCTTCTAGAATCCTCTAGAAGAAAAAGAGAGGTAACCAAAAGATCATGCTATCTGGGAGTCATCTGCCTACTCTAGGCCACGCCCAGCCCCCCACAGATAAAAACAAACAGGCCTAGCTGTAAGCTAGGCCTTATTAAATGTATGTGCAGTTACAAAAATCCTACTTCTAGCACCTACCTAAAGTAGAGGGTGCTACAGGTCCAAAGTTTTAATTTTAACAGATTAATCCTTAATCACTGAACAGTGATCCGGAATAGTATTAGGGGATTTTAGAAACAACATAACTAATGCTGGCCATACACTCCACGAAAAATCGTCCTAACGAACTTTCGTTTCGTGCCATCATGTAATCATTCAGTGGACATAAAAAAAAAAGGTTAGTTTTTTTTTACATATACCTAGTGCAGAAAGTTCGGACGGGAAACACATTAACCTTCCGATTTATCGTTCGTTCGGCAGAACATTTCCAAACTTGTCCTTTTTCGGCTCAAAAACGATTTTCGATTTTGTGCCCATTAACTCGCCGAAAAACAAAAGATGTTTCTTAACGACGGATTTTTGGCTGAATTTTCGTATAGTGTATGGCCAGCATTACACTTATCTTATTTTTTATTGTAAAAACAGGTATCATTATTGATTTTCTAGGGTATCAAATACGGTTCCTTGTGATGAGGTATTTTTCATCGTAATTTAAATTTTTGTTTTGCCTTTGATGTACTTTAATTAGTGGGAATGCTATAAATAGCATTCCCAGTATTGTTATTTGTTTTTTATTATTCTTATTAATTAGTGGGAATGCTTAATGGCATTACCAGTATTGATATTCGTTTTTTATTATTCTTATTAGTCCATACGTTTGTTGGCGTAACTTCTGCATACTTTCAGCTATTAAGACCATTCAACTTTTAAAATGTTCAGCTCTTTCAGCTAATGATGGGACTTCTTCAACTTTTTTTGTACTATTTATACTTTTTAAAATATTAAACTTTTAGTCACTTTAACATTGAAGTCAATGGGAACATGCTTCAAATCATTAAAACATTCTACCTCTAAGAAAAGTTTCAGCTCCTTCATATTTTCACCTACAGATGCCAAACAAACTTTAAAATGTTCACAAAATATTCAGCTATCCGGCTATGACTTTTCAGATTGATATCTTTTACAGTTTTTTTGAAAAAGCAATTTGAGTTTAGTGATTTTTTCAGAAAATGTTATCGATTATACAGTGTTTCTATGGGGCTGGGGTAAAGTGGACCATGTGATCATTAGAGCAGAGAGATTAAAAAAAAAAATTATCTTTAAAAAAGGGGGAACAAATTGCTCTCATGCCCACAAGATCTACTTGTCATACACAATTTATATATCAAAACGTAGGTATTTTTGTCTGGTTTCAGTTTTGTGATACACTTTTTACTTTTAGTTGCCAGAGCTTCTAAATGACAAGAGTTCCATATGTTCTCCCATTGACTGTCATTTAAAAAATCTATACATTTCCCAGCAAAACGCACAAAGAACCTCTTTTCTAAATCGCTGAGATGCCCACATTTTTAAGTTTATACCGATACGTTCACAAAGCCTGTGTTTTTCTAACGGTGAAGTCGCTGTTTCGATAGCATGTACGGTTGTGGATTTATTAAGGTTTGTTTGAAGGGTTCTGTAAGTCATTATGTGTGTAGATTAACGGGGTTTGTAAAGGTATTCTTTTCCCTAAATAGCTTCCTTTACCTTAGTGCAGTCCTCCTCACTGACCTGGTGTGGAGCAAACCTCTTGAGGGGGGAGGGGCGACCAGGCAAGTCAGGACACTCTCTATATTGCAGATAGAGAAACGAGCTGTGTGTTAGTGGGTGTCCTGCTTACCCCCTCCCCCCTCAAGAGGCTTTCTCCACACCAGGGGAAAAGCCTTGCATTACTGTGTGGAGTTACAGACAGAAGAACAGGAAGTGAGGGTTTCTCAGAAGAAATAAGGACATTTAAAAGCAAAATCAAAGGATGAGGTAAGTGAAGGAGGACTGCACTAAGGTAAAGGAAGCTATTTAGGGAAAATTATTTTACCTTTACAACACCTTTAATGATCAAAGAGAGGCTTTATAAGTACTGAAGAAACACTGCTTGTATGTCCTAAAGATAGTGTAGTGGTTATGGTGAATGGCATTGGTGCGGGCTTAGCAACTCAGCTATTCAGCATTCCCATGTATTTTCCTCAGGAAATGCATTTTCTAGTCTTTCAGTTAATATGCTGTTTTATTTTACTTTCCATTGGTATTTACAGAAGCCTTTTCCTTTGCCAATGTTTAAAGAAACCGCTGCCAATATGGACTATTCAGTGAGTTATTCTTGACCCTACAGTGATGTTGAGTGAAATGGTATTTATTCTAACTTCCTTGTCAGATCCAGGATCGACCAGTTCAAATAAAGAATCAGTATGAAATGCAATTGGGTTATCATTTAAGAAGTCAAGTAGGGATGATTATGAAATGTCCAGAAATGTAGAGCCTTGTACTGTATGGGTGCTGTGCCATTAATCAGGATTGGCAAAGCTTCCAATGTGTATTACTCCTTTACTGACATATATGTGTCCCAACACTATTTTGCTGTCTGTGTAAAAGGGAAAATAGTCTATGTCAAAAGTCTATTTCACATTTATAAGCTCAGCAATTTTAATGACTAAGATGGCTGTCCAGAGTTGAACCCTTGAAATGGTATGTGCTGCTTTTTGGGGTCAACGTGGCTTTACCAAGGACAAAAATTACACTTACTTCTTCTCTTGAATCTATAACTTTAAGGCAGGCTAAGGTAGCTATTTTTTCAATGGAAGAATCAGAGAATACGTGGATCACTCTTCCGGTGGCGTTCATAGGGATGCAGAAATGTATGAGTACTATATCCAATGCTTTCAGGGACTCTTTCCAGGATTACCATATTTGTTGTTTCTCTCTGGGTAACAAGGTATCAAAATGTGTGTTTTTAAAAGTAAGCTGTCTTAGAATAATTTAACCCTAAATGGCAAAGGGTTCTAAAATACCCAGAGGATTGCAAATGCTGTTCACATCAGAGAACTTCTAGTTTCATGAAGGGCTTGTCATAAGCTGATACTTCCCAGCACAATTCAAGGTTACGTTGCGTAATAGGAAGATCTGTTTCTAGCTCAAATCCCTTTGCATTAACAGCATGCCACTATTATAGACAATTTTGTGAAGCCTGAGGTTGGCAGTGGCAATAATATCTTAAATTCTCTTGAGAAGATCAATTTCTTCTTCTTCTTCTTCTATAGGCAGAAATTTGAGGTTGTCATTTATGTAGAAAATCCTTTTCACAAAATTCACGTGCATCAGATGTACATTCTTTTTCACCTTCTTGAGCTGTCCTTCTCAGCCCATAAATTACTACAGCATGTAGCATGTACTTTTATTTGGTAGTTCATAACTTCGTCACTATTGTTGTTGTGATACCATCGAAAACTAAAGCCGTTTCTGTTGTCTTCGCGAAGGATGAAACAGGGAACATTTGCAGAGTGTTGGCCATAACAGCAACTAATTCTTGTCTTAAGAGGAACAAAACTTCTATAAGACTGTTGTTTAGATGAGGCCCAATGAGAACGTTGTTGAGGGAAACACCATCATATCAAGCACTTAAGTTGATCAGCTTTGGGGAGTGGTAGTTCCAAGAGAAAAGCCTTGTACACACGATACGAAAATCAGATGGAAAAATTTGTAAGACCACGGATTTTCAGATCGTTAGTACGGTGCTTTCGACAGCTGATTTCACTTTTTCATCAGACAAAAGCTGGATGTGCAGGCTATAAAATGTTTGCCGTTTGTGAACTCCATGTCTGAATTTCAGATGGTCAGTACAGAAATCATCACACAAAAGTCAAAGTCCTGTGATTTTTCAGTGTTGTACCACTTTAAGGCTGGGTTCACACTAGCTGTGGCTACGGCTCGCAGCAAGGGGTCCAGTGCATCCCTGTTCGCCATTTCAGGGGTGAATCAGTTCTGAATTTTTGCCTGAATTTGGACCTGAAACAGAGACAAAAACACACAGGTCTCTTTTCTAGTGTGGACCTTGGCTGCCCGGATATGTGTGAACCATCTCCATTGCGTGTCGGTCACTCAAAATTAGATGTAGGGAAACCTGCATCCAATTTGAATAAGTGTGAACCCAGCATATAGTATACTAACCCAGGCACAGTCTTTGATAACTCTCATAAGTAGCAATGAATTGTTTGAGAGTGCCTGCTAGTTGCAGTAGTTCATGAAAAGGTTGAGAAAGGGATGACATACAATCAACTGTTTTAGACCATAAGTGATTAACATTAACCAGCTTTATTTTTAAATTAAACTTATACTTATAATTCTAGTCCTTAAATATAGCCTGCAACTCTTCGTATAAATTCTTTATTGGTACAAAATAGTAGGTACAGAATCCACAGAAACTAATGCGTTTTGGCCGAAATGCGTTAGTCCTGTGGATTCTGTACCTACTATTTTGTATCAATAAAGAATTCATATGAAGAAACAGCCAAGTTGCTGGCTAATATCTTTAAGGACTTCCTGTTGTCATATTTCTTAACACAGCACTTGAGCTTGGGTGAGTTACTTAAACTCATGAATCTGTTGAACCTTCCAAGTTGGTTTAACCAAGTGGTTGGTTCCTGATCTGTAAATAATTTTAATATGTAAATACTAGCTCTTTATGAATTACTTACCTGAGATCGAAGCCCCCAAAGCTGTCCTCGATCACCTCCTCCACCGCAGCCATCTCTTCTGGAGTGAGTTCCAGGTATTGCTGCTCCTGGACTGTGACTGGCCGGAGCAGGAATGACGTCACTGCCGCGCATGGGCGTGGGAGCCGCTAGTGATGGCACGATCGCCTTCACTAATGGCACGCTCAGTGCGCCTGCGCCGTTGTCTACGGCACGCATGCGTCATAGACATTGGTGCCCCTTTTTGGAGAATATCTCCTGAACTGCGTAGGTTAAGGAGATATTTCTTGTACCTACAGGTAAGCCTTAATCTAGGCTTACTGTACCTGTAGGTTAAAGTGGTCTGTAAGGCCTCATACACATGATCAGTCCATCCGATGAGAACGATCTGAAGGATCATTCTCATCGGTTAACTGAGGAAGCTGACTGATGGTCTGATGTGCCTACACACCATCGGTTAAAAAAACGATCGTGTTAGAATGCGGTGACGTAAAACACGACGACGTGCTGAAAAAATTTAAGTTGAATGCTTCCAAGCATGCGTCGACTTGATTCTGAGCATGCGTGGATTTTTAACCGATGGTTGTGCCTACGGTTAAATTTTAAAGCAAGTTGGCTTTTTTTTAACCAAAGGTTAAATAACCTATGGGGCCTACACACGATCAGTTTTGACCAATGAAAACGGTCCATCAGACCGTTGTCCTCTGGTTAACCTATCGTGTGTAGGCGGCCTTAGGGTTTACAACCACTTTAACTGGCAGTCTCTGAGAAATGTATCAAATGCTTAGCTCTGTGTCTGGAGGTTGATTTGTGAAGAACAGGCTGCTTTCTGTCTCACTTGTTTGAGAAGGCATTCAAAGCATAAATCAGAATGGCAAGTAGTAGTGCAGGCAGCTTCTTCTGTACACAGTGTTTAATGCACAACTGACTTGTAAAACAGTCCCATTAGGCAGCCACTGTAGAATTGGTATTGTATGCTGTAAGATGTGATTAGCTTGCAAGCATATACATGCATATACATACATGCGTATGACAATGTCTACATCGTCCTAAGTTGCTGTATATGCAATATCAAAGTATAATCCAGAGCTATAAAAATAAAATTTTCCCTGGAGCTATATGATTTTTGGACTGTTCTACCTATCCAATCTAAGCTCTGAAGTGTGATCTCTATCAGCCATAGGGTGACCACATTTCCAAACTACCATTCAAGGACACCCTCCCTTCCCAAAAATCAACTTGTGCTGTAATGAATCACAGCACAGTGATTGGACACAAGAGGTGGGATTTATGATTTCTCCAATCACAAGCAGGGGGCATTGATTGTGCTCCTCCAGGCATTCCCGGCTAGGACAAGTACTGTCAGTGAGTAAAGCGGTGATGTGGCGGTCTTTTTTGGGGCATCAGATTTGCCCAGGCGGGGGGGGGGGGGTCGCTGTGTCAGTTTCATTCCGGGACACTGTATTGTCCTGGAATGAAGGTACCCGGGACAGACCTGCAAAATGTAGGCAATCCGGGACACGTGGTCACCCTAATCACCCAGTTATGGACAGATTGCTGTAATGTACAGTTTCAGTACAATTATCAGACAGTGACTCAATCCATATGACATCTTGCTGATCATAGAAAGCTTTATTCTAAAATGTATACAGATATGCACAGATTACCATCAGATAGGACAAACACATCATAGTATGCCTTAGCTCCAGCAATTACGTGTGCTCCAAATAGAAACTAAAGACACACTGAAGGGGGACTAACTACAGAACAACTCCTAGCTACAGAGTGAGGTAGGAACACAATTATTAAAGGCAAACAATGCATGTGTAAATTGATAATGATGGTACTGCTATGTTTACTTGTTTGGGAAATAATAAGGTTCACTTTAACCACTTCCAGTCCAGGGCAATTCTTTAATTGTACACACACATGATACAATTAATTAGATAATGCTTGATTAGCTGATTTCCGGCTACAGTAGCCTGGGAATTAATAATCTGAAACTGCCAGTGACAAATATTTGCTGCTTCTGGCTTTATTATTCACAGAGGAGACCAAGGAACAGATGTTCCTCAAGCTACTCCTAACTTTCACTGTTTAAGCAGATTACCACAGTCCTGGGCTTCCCAGAGGAATGAGAGCCTGGGAACCATAGCGAGGGCATGGGGGATTTGGCATATCACTATTACTGAACAGAGGAAAGCCTGCTGAAAAGATGATACCAAGCTCATGACTGCAACTGTAACCATGAGCTTGTGTTAGCCATTTGAAGTCAAAGACATTTTAAAACAGTCTAAAGAAGTAGTTAAAGTATAACTGAAGGCAGACCTTTTCAGTTTATATAGAGTGCAGAGAGGTTAAAACACCTGTCAGGTTTCCATTGCTTTCTGTGTGCTTGTTGGGCATATTTACCTTATTTTTTGGCGTAAAGAAAAAAAAAACTGACAGTAGGGTGACCACGTGTCCCGGATTGCCCAGGACAGTCCCGCATTTTGCAGGTCTGTCCCGGGCACATTCATTCCAGGAAAATACAGTGTTCTGGAATGAAACTGACACAGTCACCCCCCGGGCCAATCTGATACCCCCAAAAAAGGCTGTCACATCACCGCTTTACTCACTGACAGTACTTGTCCTGGCCAGAAATGCCTGGAGGAGCACAATTTCACCCCCTGCTTGTGATTGGAGAAATCATAAATCCTGCCTCTTGTGTCCAATCGTACCCATGAATTATAGTACAGGAGTGAAATCCCACTTTTTATCCCTATAGACGCTTAAGGCCTTGTTCACATGTCATACTGACAGTGGAAGTTCAGCCTATTCCCAACGAAGCTTAACCACTTCAATATCAGGCACTTTCACCCCCCCCCCTCCTGCTGATTGACACTGTTGTTGGCACTGATTGGCAGTTTTAGGGACACTGACAGACGTTAATTAGGGTGACCACGTGTCCCGGATTGCCCTGACCACAGAACAGCAGGGAGCTGTGGTCAGGATATGCCTAAGTAACTTTTTATATGGTTTGGGAAGTTTAGGCTAAGAAATACCCAGCAAAAATAATTTGGGGGACAAGGGGACTAGCGTCTCAAAGAGACGGGTGAGCAATTGCTGTGTAGAATGCCAGAACGGGGGAATCAGTAATCAGTACGTTCAAATGGAGAGGGTTGGGAAAATTGTAGCCAAGGTGCTATAGTTTGAGCGTAGTGCCCTATTTGTAAATAGCTATAGAACACCCCTTTCGGGGCATTATGTTTCGTTTGGAGCTCCGAAAATGTCAGCAGCCTACGTGACCTTAGGTCGACCAGGTGCCCAAAGTGGAATAAGTTCCGCGAGGCCCAGGGCCAGGACATCTGGTGCGTTAGGCTATCTGGTAGTTTAGGGTTGCAGATGAAAGAGTTCAGCAGGGAACACTCAGATTTAAGAGCCCTCTCCCGGGACAGCTTGCGCCAGAGCCCACGTAGCAAGGACATCGAGCCAAGTAGGCGGCATGGATCTACCTCCACGCTTGCATCCCACAAAAGGCTGTTTGGGTGAGTCGGCCCCAACCATGTTTTCTCTATTACCGTCCACTTATTGTATGACCTCTGGGGAAACCATGAGACTATCGCTTGCAGCTGTGTGGCCTGATAATATCTGACAAAGTCAGGAAAGGCCAGTCTTCCTTCACCGCACGACGCCGCCATAACTGTGCAGGGTATCCTATGCTTTTTATAGTTCCAGACGTATCGCAGGACATCACTCTAAAGCTTGCGCAGTTGGTTATAGGGGATTGGAATGGGCAGTGTCTGAAATAAATAAAGGAGCTTTGGGAGGATGATCATTTTAACGGAGGTGATTCTGCCCAGTAAGGAAATATGATGGACCTTCCATTTATGAAGAAGAGCCCTTATCATTCGGAAGAAAGGAGGGAAGTTAGCCTGATACAGGGACCCAAAGGATGGGGTGATCTGCACCCCTAGGTATTTAAGGGAGGAACTCTCCCAAAAATAGGGGAAGTTCAGTCGCAGGTGGCGGATCTCAGTATCTGGGATGTTGACAGGAAGGGCTGCGGACTTTGATGCATTTGTTTTATATCCCGGGTGTGCCTCGTATTCCTCTAGCGCCGCATGAAGGTTGGGGAGGGAAATTCTGGGTTGGGTCAGGTTGAGGATAATGTCATCTGCGAATAGGGACGTTTTTACTTCCTTGCCCCGCACCGAGATGCCCCGAATGTCCGAAAGCCCCCTGAGGGTCGTCACCAGCAGTTCTACACACAAGGAAAAGAGTAAGGGGGACAACGGGCATCCCTGGAGCGTACCATTGGTGATCAGGAACAGGGTCGAGGTGGCAAACAGGCTTTTAACTTGGGACGTGGGGTTCGAATAAAGGTGCTGTACCGCCCGCAGGAAGGGACCTCTGAAACCCATGTGTTGCAGGGTGGCCACCATAAACGGCCAGCTCAGGCAATCAGGCAAGGCCTTTTCTGCATCAAGGCTCAGAACCAGGGCCTCCACTCCCTCCCTGTTAACTACATCTATCAAGTCTATGACTTTCCTAGTGTTGTCGCCTTCCTGGCGAAAAGGGACAGAGCCCACCTGGTCCTTATGGACCAGGGCAGGGAGGACCTGGTTCCGTCGGGTGAATAACAGTTTTGTGAAAATGTTAAGGTCTGAATTGAGCAAGGCTATAGGTCTATAGCTAGCGCAGGAGGCTGGGTCTTTGTCCCGTATATGAGTCAAAAAAGATCCCTGCATGTCCCCAGAAATCGTGGAATGATGCAAAAAGGTGTTAAACAGGAAAGGTCTTGTAATACTTGTAATACTCATAGGGCAATCCGTCTGGGCCAGGGGATTTGCGGGCAGGAAGGCCCTTCATGGTCTCCGTGAGTTCCTCTGACGTTATGGGGGCATTTAAGTCCTGTAGGTCTGTCTCCCGAAGTTGAGGCAGGCCGGCCTTTTTGAGGTATCGGTTCATACGGGCTGTAAGGTCGAGTGGGGGGGGGGGTTGTGCGGGACTTCTGGTTTATTATATAAGTCGGTATAAAAGTCTGCAAAGGTATTTTCTATGTCCGGGGGATGGGTCAGCAGGTCGCCCCCTCTATCCTTCACCTGATGAGGGGTGGAGGCGAGAGCCCAGTCAGTGAATTTTCTGGCAGAAGTGCTTGCACCTTGTTGCCCTTATCATAATAGAGTTGTTTGAGGCGGATAAGCGCTTTCTCTACCTTTCCCAATGCAAGGTCGCGGAGTGTTACGCGTACCTGAACTATTTGTTTAAGGAGAGCAGTGGAAGGCTTCAGGAGAAGTTGAGCTTCCAAGGCCTTGAGCTGATTAACCGCCAGCACTCTAGCAGCATTGGCGTCTCTCTTCATAGCTGAAGAAAGCGCCAGGCACCGCTCCCTTTTGTGCTGCCCACAGTGTAGAAGGGGAGACATCAGAGGTATCATTCTCTATAAAGTAGTGCAGCAGGGTCGCCTCCATTTCTGACCTCGAGGGGGCGTGCTGCAGGAGAAATTTGTTTAGCCTCCAATCATAGGGTCAACAAAGGGGAGGACCCAAGTTTAGGGAAAATGTAATGGGGGCATGCTCAGACCAGGAAATGGGCATAATGCTGGCCGACTTCGCAATGCGCAACGTATTGTTATTTACAAAAAAGTAATCTATGCGCTTGTGAGTACGATGCGGTGCCGAGTAAAACGTGTATTGGCAATCGCCCGGATGAAGGGCTCGTCAGGCATCAAATAGCGCGTGTCTCCTCGTAAGCTGTCGAAATAGCTTAGAGTCCCTCAGGGCATGGGTCTGAGAAGCCTGGGGGTTCACCGCCAGGCAATCCCAAGTTAAAGAGTGGGCTAAATTAAAATTCCCTCCAATCACCAGGAAGTCGTGGGACTTCCGGGCGAGGCGGGTGTGTACCCTAGTCAAGAAGCGGTCCTGACGCGTGTTTGGGCATACACTACACATAATGTGACGGCCTGCGACTGCCAGAGGCCCCGGAGAATAAGGTAATGCCCCCTAGGGTTGACATAGGTGGAGGAATAAGTAAAAGGGGCTCCCTTTCTAATAAGAATCGCGACCCCGCCTTCTTCCGTGGGCCAAAGGCCTGATAAACCTGGGGGAAATATCTGGATGCAAACGCGAAGGCGTCCCCTCTGTCAAAATGTGTTTCCTGCACCATTATGATGTCCGCCCCTGACTGCCTAAATTCTCGGAGCACCAAATGTTGTTTTTTTGTTGAAGTTAAGGCCATGGACGTTAAGTGAGAGTATCTTAGCCATTGACGGGTGGAAGGTATGTAGGACGTATACTTATCTGACACTAGTAGACCAACGGGTCCTAGGCCTAAATAGTTCCAATCGGACTTCCCAACTGGGGGGCTCAAATGGGTCCCGCTGGAAAGACTCAGAAGGATCTAGATCCAAGAGGGAACTCTCTAGTGGAAAACCACAAGGGGGGTCCGTAACCTCAGTTTCGACCAAAACAGAAGGGGTCAGTCCAGAGCAGCCTGTTAAAAACAATACAAGCAAAAAAAAAAGAAGCAACACAAAAGCGAAGCAAGGGCCTTCGGGGGAAAGTTATATCGTTAAGGCGTGTTCATCCTGAGCAAGGGAAAGGGAGAAAAGAGTTTGGTGTCAGTTGTTTCCCAGCCGAGGAAAGTGGGTCAGGTGTACGGTGGAGCCTGCCATCAGGGTGATTGCATCCCAGGCGGCGGCCTGCCAGACTTAGGTTTGGACAGTTGCCTGGAGGACTCCAGTCCTCTGGGACACTTGGACGGTGGGACCTTTTGCCAAATCACTGGTGGGGGGAGTAGTAACCTGGTCCCATTCCGGCAGTTGGGGGACAGGGATGCCCAGGGCGTCACAAAAGGAGTCCAGATCTTCTGGGTAGCGAAGAACCACCGTTTTCCCCTGGTGCTTAGCTGTGAGGCTGAAAGGAAACCCCCATCTGTAGGGAATATCACCGTCCTGGAGAGTGCGGAGGAGTGGTTGCAAGAGTCTCCGCTTCTGTAGTGTGATCCACGATAGGTCTGAGAAAATTTGGACTGGGGAGTTGTCGAATACCAGGTTGTGGACAATGCGCTCCTTGCGCATCACTTCTTCCTTCAATGGGTATGATTGTAGGCGGCAGATAACGTCTCTAGACTTTGAAGCGGGGCCTTTCATGCGTAGGGCCCTGTGTGCTCTGTCCATTGCAATGTGTTTGTCTGTGGGTTCCCCAAGTAGGTCATTAAACATTACTTGTAGTGTGTTTTTCAGATCCTCGGAGTCCTCTGCTTCTGGCAGGCCGCTTATGCCGATGTTATTCCGTCGTCCCCTGTTGTCCTGGTCCTCCATGTGGCGCTGCATGTCATGGAGCAGAAGGCAATGGTCAGAGTTCTGTACCTGGGTCCGGTGCACTGCCAGCTTGGTCTCCTGTATCTCCTCTTAAGCTGTTTCCACTCTATCAGCGAGGTGTTTAAGGCCCGCCTGGATGTTCTGGATCTCTGCCCGGCAGGTAGCCTTGACGTCTGCTATCAACTGTTTGAAATCCTCCTTGGTGGGGATGGCTTGCAGGTATGACTGCCAGAAAGGCTGTTCCCCAATGTCTGGGCCCCAGGACAGGGGGCGGGGGGCCTGGATGGTAGGCCACAGCTGGGGCTCCTGGGGCTCGGGCTGAGGACTGCCCAGATGGGGGGCTCAGGAATCGTCCCGTGATGTTGTGGGTGCTGCAGGGGGTGCCGCAGGGTGCCCATTGGGGTAACAGCCCCAGAGGGGGGGCCGAGGCTAGGCCACCTGGGCATACAAGGGAGAAGCTTGGTGGACTGGATCCTGAGCCCCCGGGTTGGCGACCTCTCCAGGGCCTGTGGTCCTCTGTGTGTGTCTGGGCGATGGAGCCTACTCGGCGGGGGGGCTCAGCCCGCCACGCGTGCCAGGCCCGGATGCCACCGGGGGGTGCATGGGGCTAGGCAGGGCCGGAAAGTCATTTAAATCGTCCAGGGGGTAGGGGACATGGAGCCTGTGTCCTGTAAAAGTAGATCCGGGAGGGTGAGCAGCAGTTGGGGGAAGGCCTCCGTGCACTGGGTGTACTGCAACGGAGGCTGTGTTGCGGCCTTCCCATCACAAGGAGTGTGGGGGGACTGGAGGGGCTGCTGTCAGTCACTCACCGCTTTTTGGAGCCCATCGGGGCCCGGTGGGATTAGTGCTGCTGGGGGCGATGCCTGTGGATCCGGCGGAGGCGATGATGAGCAGCTGTCACGGTGGCTTAGCAGCGGAGGCGTTTGGATGTTCAAGGCTTTGGCGTCTGGCACCATTTTGCTATGGCCGGCCGGCGGCATGTCTGGCCGTGGGAAATAGTTCCTGAAGGACGCAGAAGCTCCCGAAAGCGGCTGGGATGATCCTCTAGCCAAGGAGGATCTTGTGGTGCGGGTGGTGGTCATGGGTGGCTGCGGATTCCCCTGAAATCTGGCCTAGGAGCTACGGGCTGATGGAGAGCTCTCAGGCAGAGATCCGTCCAGGTCGTCTTCTGGTCACGCTCCCTCAGGGCTCAAAAGTTCAAGTCCTAAGCTACTGGACAGGCCTTAAGGGTTACTCAACACCGGTCGCCCCACCCAACCCCTACCCTAATTCGGCCCCTAAGCACAGCTTCATAAATGATCTCATGAAATTACACTTAAATGTTTTATGCAGAATTATAAAGATAAATATTAACAACAACTTTATCAGTGCCCATCAGTGCAGCCTCACCTGTGCCTATCAATGTTGTCTCACCTGTGCCCAACAATGCAGTCTCACCTGTGCCCAACAATGCAGTCTCATTGCATATCAATGCAACTTCACCAGTGGCCATCAATGCAGCCTCATCTGTGTCCATCAATGCAGCCTGATCAGTGCCCATCAATGCAGCCTCATCTGTGCCCAACAATGCAGCTTCACCTGTGCCCAAAAATGCAGCCTCACATGTGCCTAACAATGCAGCATCACCTGTGTCCAACAATGCAGCCTCATCTGTGTCCATCAATGCAGCCTCATCTGTGTCCATCAATGCAGCCTCACCTGCGTCCATCAATGTAGCCTTACCTCTGCCTATCAATGCAGCCTCACCTGTGCACAGCAATGCAGCCTCACCTGTGCCCAGCAATGCAGCCCCACCTGTGTCCATCAATGCAGCCTCACCTGTGTCCATCAACGCAGCCTCACCTGTGTCCATCAACGCAGCCTCACCTGTGTCCATCAACGCAGCCTCACCTGTGTCCATCAACGCAGCCTCACCTGTGCCCATCAATGCAGCCTCACCTGTGCCCAACAATGCAGCTTGATCAGTGCCCATCAATGCAACCTCACCTGTGCCCAACAATGCAGCCTCACCTGTGTCCATTAATGCAGCCTCACCTGTGTCCATTAATGCAGCCTCACCTGTGCCTATCAATGCTGCCTCGACTGTGCCCATCGATGCAGCCTCACCTGTGTCCAACAATGCAGCCTCACCTGTGTTCATCAATGCTGCTTCACCTGTGAACAACAATGCAGCTTCACCTGTGGCCAACAATGCAACCTCACATCTGTCTATCAATGCAGCCTTATCTGTGCCCAACAATGCAGCATCACCTGTGTCCAACAATACAGCCTCACCTGTTTCCATCAATGCTGCTTCACCTGTGCAGGGAAAGAGAGAGGAGAGGAAGAGGATTTCCGGCCGGATCATCACAGAGCGGGGAACATTACTGTAACAGCTTTCATTTGAATTGCTGAGTGTTCACTGTGTTCTTTGTCCCATACAGCCCTGCCTCCTGGCCCAGGTACTTTTATATACTTTACACGTTCCAACATTGGACCATGTTATGTCTATCAAAGTACCCAGGCCAAGAGGCAGAGCTGTTTCTGACGGCGAGCATGCAAAGCAAATGAAGGCTGTTACAGAGATATTTTCTCCGCTCTGTGATGACCTAGCTGGCTCTCTCTTCCCCTGGGCGATTGCTGGGAGAAGGGTTCCTATTCAACATATACTACAACCAGCCCTCAAAAATTTCACTCGCCTGCTCGCATTTTGCGAGAGGAATTATGAGGTGTGCGAGTATGTATGGGGCTGTGCTGTCCCAGAAATGTAAAGCCAATCTCCCACTGCTGCCGCACACAGGCTCGCAGCGCGTGCATTACAATGGTAGGAATAGTTAGCCGCTGGGGACCGCCACTTTCCCTCCCTCCATGCCACACACCCCGCCCCCTGCACACGCAGTGCACCCATTACAAGAACAATACAGAAGTCAGCCGCCGGGGACCGCCTCTCTCCTTCCCACACATCCCACGCCCCGCACTCGCAGCACAGACATTAAAATTGGAATAGTAAGCCGCCAGGGACCGCCTCTCTCCCTCCCTCTCTGCCACACATCCCACACTCGCAGTGCAGGCATTACAATAGGAATAGTCAGCCGCCTATGGACCACCCCTCCCCCTCCCTCCTTGCTGCACATCCCGGCCTCCACACTTGCAGCGCGGGCATTAGATTAAGAATAAAGTAGTTAGCCACCGGGGACTGCCCCTCTCCCTCCCTCCCTGCCACACATCCCACACTCGCAGTGCAGGCATTACAATAGGAATAGTCAGCCGCCTATGGACCACCCCTCTCCCTCCCTCCTTGCTGCTCATCCCGGCCTCCACACTTGCAGCTCATGCATTAGATTAAGAATAAAGTAGTTAGCCACTGGGGACTGCCCCTCTCCCTCCCTCCCTGCCACACATCCCGCCCCCCGCAGTACAGGCATTTCAAAAGAAACAGTCAGCCGCCTGGGACCGCCCCTCTCCACCTCCCTTCTGCTTCATGCCTAAGGAGGGGGGCGGTGCAAGCCTCAAGCCAGTTCTCAGTGTGCACCGATGCCTGACCCCCCTGGCTGCAGAAGAGAAGTGAATGGTAAATATGACAATGTGTTGTGATTGGAAGCAGCACATGTGCTTGAGGGGTTGGAGGCATTGAATGGGGGATTGAACAAGATGTGTGCTGGGAGGAAAGGGGGGATTGAGAGCACAGATGTGTTGCATTGGAGGGAGTGGGGTTAATTCGAGGCATAGGTATAATGGATTGGGTGGGGGTAGAATTGGAGGCTAAGGCTGAATCATACCTATGTCTCCAATTCCACCACCCTCCGCCAAACTATCATACCTATACCTCCAATTTCACTGCATTGCATTGGGGCTGCATTGATGGGCACTGATGGGCACTGATCAGGATGCATTGTTGGGCTCTGATCAGGATGCATTGTTGGGCTCTGATCAGGATGCATTGATGGGCACTGATCAGGCTGCACTGATGGGCACTGATCGGGCCGCATTGATGGGCACTGATTGGGCTGCATTGATGGGCACTGATTGGGACACATTGATGGGAACTGGTAAGCTGCACTGATGGGCACTGGTAAAGCTACATTTGATGGGCACTGGTGAGGCTGTACTGATCGGGTCGCATTGATGGGCACTGATCAGGCCGCATTGATGGGCACTGATCAGGCCGCATTGATGGGCACTGAACAGGATGCATTGATGGGCACTGAACAGGACGCATTGATGGGCACTGGTAAAGCTGCATTTGATGGGCACTGATCAGATTGCATTAATGGGTTCTGGTAGAGCTGCATTGATTGGCACTGATCGAGCGGCAATGATGGACACTGGGGAGGCTGCATTGATGGGCACTGGTAAGGCTGCATTGATGGACACTGGGGAGGTTGCATTGATGGGCATTAATGCAGCTGCACTGATAAGCTACACTGAAATGCTACAATGATGGGCACTGATAGGCTTTACTAATGGGCACTGATGAGGCTGCACTCTGTTAATATTTATTTTTGGAACTTATTTCTGCATAAAACATTTAACAGTTATTTCATGAGATCATTTATGAAGGCGTGTTTAGGGGTGGAATTATGGGCGGAGCAGGTTAGAAGGTTGGGTGGGGCAACTGGTGGTGAGTAACTCTTAAGGCCTGGCTAGTAGCTCAGGACTTTCAATTTTGAGACCTACTACAACTATATCTATACTATTCAAATTTTGAGGGCTACTCTAATGTCTCTGACAATGTCCAAGCAATGTTGGGAGACTTCCTAATAAGGCCAATACCTGACCTTTGAGAGTGCTTAACAACTTAAGGGCCGCCGCATGTACATTTACGTCGGCAGAATGGCACGACAGGCACATCAACGTACCTGTACGTGGCTGCCTTGACGTGGGTCGGGGGTCCGATCGGGACCCCCCTGGTACATGCGGCGGTCCAGTTTGCTGTGCGAGCAATCCGGGACGAGGGGGCGGCGGTTCGTTTTTGTCCGCCCCCTCCGGATCGCTCCCAGCCAATGCGCACGCTCTCCCGTGTGTCACTTCCTCCTCCTGTGTAAACACAGGAAGAGGGAAGTGATGTGATCTTTGCTCTCGGCGGTAATTTCAAACGCTGCTGAGGAGAGATCACATCACACAGTAAGTCTGCACAACACTACACTGACACCAGTACACGCAGGCATATTAACCCCTTGCGATCACCCCCTCCCCACCCCCCTGTCACAGTGTCACTGAATGCAGTGATCATATATGTACTGATCACTGCATTTAGTGTCAGTGTGACAGGCAGTTAGTGTTAGGTCCTGGGTAGCCCCCGTACCACCCCTAATAAAGTTTTAACCTCTTGATCACCGCCCTAGTTAACCCTTTCACTCCTTATTGCCAGTGTCACTAAGCGATCATTTTTCTGATCGCTGTATTAGTGTCACTGTTCCCGCTAGGTAGCTAGTTTTTTTTTTTTTATTGCAATTTTATTTTACTAAAGACATGTGGCTGAATACATTTTGGCCTAAATGTTTGAGGAAAATTTAGTTTATTTGATTTGTCTTATAACAAAAACTAAAAAATATTGATTTTATTTAAAACATTTCGCTATATTTTTGTATATAGCGCAAAAAATAAAAATCGCAGAGGAGATCAAATACCACCAAAAGAAAGATCCATTTGTGGGGAAAAAAGGACGCAAATTTTGTTGGGGAGCCACGTTGCACGACCGCGCAATTGTCTGTTAAAGTGACGCAGTGCCGAATTGTAAAAACACCTTGGGTCATTTAGCAGCATATTGGTCCGGTCCTTAAGTGGTTAAAAGAAAGTTCTGGTCAAAACCTGTTTGCAGGAAGGCTAGAATGTGAGGCACAGAGTAATCGCTGGGATTTAAGTGCCTTAAGTGTTTACACCAGGCAAAAGAAGGTTTCCAGGTACGATGATAGGTCTATATATAAAGTATGATGAATGGAAAGAAAATTGCGCATACCAAATATACATAAAATAGATAAAAGCTGCGACTCAAAAATGTTATACAACATAAAATAGACTAAAAACAGGGAGGGGAGTCGCGCTAGACGTGAGACAATGCTTATTGATGGCACAATGTAATAACAAGAAATATAGTGAAATAC
Organism: Rana kukunoris; assembly: GCA_029574335.1. Lineage (NCBI taxonomy): Eukaryota > Metazoa > Chordata > Amphibia > Anura > Ranidae > Rana > Rana kukunoris. Next base: position 247,014,988 of record CM056059.1, read on the forward strand.
AAAACCACAATTGCTAATAGTGAAGTCCACCCAATGCCATAATAAATGAACAAGAAAACCTAATAGGTCAAACGTGAACAAAAGGGGTTAAATTCTTGATGTTGGTCAGAAGTCCATCTATATAGTCAATGGTGTTGAATCTTGATAAAAAAACGTGAGAAAAAAAAAAAAAAAAAACAGTGTCCCGTTACATTCATGAAAGTCTTGCACTTGTAGAATTTCAATAGGGAATGACAACACCGGAAAGAAAAAAGAAAACTTTCATAGTGTGATACTGTTATAAAAAATATATATGCACCCGTGGAGAATAACTATTAGGTAGACAAAAAACAGTGACAACCCTTCACCATAGGGCACAGTTCACACTGACCCTTACCAGATCGTAAGACCCTCTCGAGGTCAAATGCAGCCTTAAGGATGGTGACAATGGGCTTCGTTTTATAACATCATGTTTTCCTCAGGTGAAACAAAAAGAGAGAGACGTTTCATAGTGTGGATTGCATGGAGATAGATCACAATCACCCGTGAAAAAAATCAACAAATACTGTGAGGGAAAGGAGTGCTGATACCACCACCGGACGCACACACTGACCCTTACCAGATAATGAGATCCACTCTAGGATCAATAAAGGCAGCAAAGAGGTGAATGCGCTGTGTATGTTGTATCAAAGACCAGTCCTCGATGAATCACAGCATGAAAACAAAAGGAAACTAAAAATAGTGTGAAATCCTTAAAAGATTTATTCTAAAAAAAGCCAAAAATGCGGTGTTTCCGGTGTTGTCATTCCCTATTGAAATTCTACAAGTGCAAGACTTTCATGAATGTAACGGGACACTGTTTTTTTTTTTTTTCTCACGTTTTTTTATCAAGATTCAACACCATTGACTATATAGATGGACTTCTGACCAACATCAAGAATTTAACCCCTTTTGTTCACGTTTGACCTATTAGGTTTTCTTGTTCATTTATTATGGCATTGGGTGGACTTCACTATTAGCAATTGTGGTTTTGTATTTCACTATATTTCTTGTTATTACATTGTGCCATCAATAAGCATTGTCTCACGTCTAGCGCGACTCCCCTCCCTGTTTTTAGTCTATATATAAAGTACAGCGCTAATTATACACACTCAATGTACACACATCGTGAAGCTAAAATAAGTGAAACAAATTAAGTATCAAAATTAACAAAATAAATATAAAAAAAAAAAAAAACTTTCAAGTGTCCATATGACCATCTAATAAAATATGGTCATAAAGATCTCAGCCACTCAGTCTTCATAGGTCTTGTCATAAGCCATATTAAAAAGGCACTTAAAATGCCCCATGGCAATTGCAGGTAAAGAGGAAATTTTCATAGTGTAGTAAAGCAGGCCATGCATTTATATAAATGTTTAAAATGTAAACACACGTAGCCCTGTCAGCATCCAATCAACTGCTAGTTCTGTGTGAATTGATGTGCGTGGTGAACCAGGGACTCAGGTATCCCACTATTCTTTAAGACCTGGGTTTCAACAGACATGCCAATAAAGCCAGAGACCAAGAAACATTCTTGTAATTTAGTCAGAACTGGGACCAGAGGATTATTAAATCATCGAAGTCTAGAGCTAGAGGATACATGGTTAAGGTAATAAAGAGAGGTCGATTTTTGTTGAATCTGGAGGCTAAAATGTCCACATCTCAAATACGCATTATTTTGTATAACAGATTGAAGTCATCTGGATGAAGGGCCCATTCCCCCTTATACAGGCGGTGAATGTTGAGGTAATCTGCTTTCCAGTTGTCCACTCCTGGAATGTGGACCACAACGATCATTTGACAGCAAGTTTCTGTTGATAAGATTATCTGGTTTATTTCCTTCAAGGTAGGCAGAGTCCTGGTAACCATTTATTGGTTGATGTAGGCCACAGCCATGGCATTGTCTGACTGCATCCTGATGGGGTGTCCCTTCAAAACGGGGGTCCAGTGCTGCAATTTCAACTGGACTGCTTTGAGCTTCGAGATGTTTATAGGAAGCTTGGTTCCCCCAGTGCCCAAGTTACTTGGAATGTTAGGGATTGGAACACTCCTCCCCAGGCTGAGAGACTTGTGTCTGTTGTAGTAACTTTTTGGTGACAGTAAGGTCTTCTCCAAGGTTGGGTCTGGGGTGGTGATCCACCAAGATCGAGAATTTTTTGCTTGGCCGGGCAGGTGCATGGTAAATTGAGAGAAGAAGCCTGATTTTTCTAGGTCAACAAAATTAGTTGGAGAGTTCTTGAATGAAAAAGTACGAAATACTACGAATGGTACTGCCTAACAGGAAGCTACCTTTAGGCCTAGAACCTTCATGGAGAATCTCATTGAGGAATGTGTCCCAATGCCGCATACACACGGTCGTTTTTTGTGATGAAATAAAACAACGTTTTAAAAAACGTCATTTAAAATGATTGTGTGTGGGCAAAACGTCGTTTTATGTCTTCTGAAAAACGACCAAAAAAAATTTGAACATGCTTCAATTTTGTATGTCGTTTTTCAGAATGTGGTCTTTTGTTTCACAAAAAATGATCGTGTGTGGGCAAAACGACATTTAAAACAACGTTTTTAAACCTGCGCATGCTCAGAAGCAAGTTATGAGACGGAGCTTCAATGGAACAGAGTGCCGTCGAACGTGGTGTACGTAACCGCGCTTTGCAAGAGCATTTTTAGAAAACGATGGTGTGTAGGCAACGTCGTTTTTTAAAATGAAGTTTGAAAAACTTTGTTTTGTTTTGTGAGATAAAATGATGTTTTTTTTACATCACAAAAAGTGATCGTGTGTACGCGGCATTAATCTCAGTTCTGGAGCATGGCCTCTTAAGGCCTGTACACACGGTCAGAAAATCTGAGGTTAAATTTTGTCCGATGAACGATCTGTCGATTTTCTTAGTATGCTGCTTTTGACAGCCAATTATGTATTTTCGTCAGACAAAAACTGGATGTGCAGGTTTGAAAATTTTTGTCTGATGTGACCACAACGTCCGATTTTCTTGTCATTAGTGCGGTTTTCAGCCAAAAAAAAATCTGAAAAGCAAGACTAGGCATGCTCAAGAATGAAAAATCACATTACGTCACTTCTAACTTTGAATCCTGTCATCAAAAAAAAATTCTGATGGTGAGTACCCTCTTCGCTTTTGATTTGAGACTAGCATCCAACAAAAAACGTATGAAAATTAGTGTACAAGGCTTAAGAGAAAGAATTTTCTTTCCTCCGAAAAATACTTTTGGTGTGTCCAAGTGAGTATGTGTGAGGTGCCATTTGCAGGCAGCTTCAGCTTCAAACATAAGATTTTGTATATATGAATGGAGATTAGGGCCATTCTAAAAATGTGTCTCATGACACATTCTAGGGCATCTAGACAAGCAGGGAAGAAAGGCAATTGCTGTAATTGCTCTAAAACAGCATAATCCGGACATAGAGGGTCATGTTGATTGGTTTCTCTAGTCCAGTTAGCTGCAGTTTACCATACATTAAGTGTCTCAAATTTTCTATCTGAAGAATCTTTAAAATAAGGAACATTTTCAATAGGTCCAGTGAGATGTTTGTTGCCGGGGCCACATAAGATATATATACCGTATTTATCGGCTGCTGCCTGTCAGGTGAACGAGCGCCGACGCTCGTAGTCCCGCCCAGTCCCGCCATTTGACGTGTGTGTGTCCATCATAGAAGCCGGGGCCAAGGGGCGGGACTGAGAGAGGAGCCGAACACACAAGACATCCGGCTCCTATCTTGGCGGCAACATTTAAAATGAATAAGGCACGGCTGGCTGCAGATGGACACTTGGGACAGGCTGCAGATGGACACTGATCATTCCTGGCAATGGTGAGTGCATTCCTTGCAATTATAAGTGCTGCATTCCCAGCAATGATGGGTGCTGTATTCCTGGCAATGATGGGTGCTGTATTCCTGGCAATGGTGGGCGCTGTATTGAGAGAGAAGATTCACCGCTCCAGGTGGGTCTGAGTGCAATCAAGGATTCATTCAGGTTACAATGGGTGCTGGCAATGCACTGGGCAGACATGGAAAGTAGCGAAAATGGATGGACAGCCGCAATTTCAAAAGACATTTGAGTCGTCTTTATTGGTAAAACAAAAGCATACACCACAAATTCACAGCAAAAATCGTGAGGACAGCCGATGCGTTTCGCACCTATTCAGTTCTTAGTCATAGCTAAAGTACAACCGAAACATACACAGTATATATATGGTATCAGACATGTGACATGTGACCAAAATTGACCACTGGTTAGGGAGAGCCTATAATGGAAGGCACACCTCCACCTGGGTCAAAGTCGGTGTCCACCTGTGTGAACAGAGAAAAACAGCAACACTCAAAAATCAATATAGATAAACTACTTTTCAATACAAATAATAAAATGATCAATCAAAGAAAATTGCACATTACATGTATACATACATTAATCTGAATGTGTGAAATATATAGGGACACAGAAATGCCTGGTGAAAAAAGTGTTAATTTGTATGAAAAATCCAGTTGTATAACCACATTAACATCTTTAATCATTCTTTCTATTGACAAAAAGAAGAAAAGGGAAAAGCAAGTGCTGTAAAACCAATAGAGAGTGCCTCCTGGTCGGAATGGTGCTCAGGAGAAATAAAAACAGATGTGGCACATATTGGTATAGACTTATATAGTGTCAAGCAGGATGATGTGATATCGTGATTGTATCAAATGGTGACCTGGTGTATATGAGTAAAATGATATTACAATATGTGTAATATACAGGGAGTGCAGAATTATTAGGCAAATGAGTATTTTGACCACATCATCCTCTTTATGCATGTTGTCTTACGCCAAGCTGTATAGGCTCGAAAGCCTACTACCAATTAAGCATATTAGGTGATGTGCATCTCTGTAATGAGAAGGGGTGTGGTCTAATGACATCAACACCCTATATCAGGTGTGCAAAATTATTAGGCAACTTCCTTTCCTTTGGCAAAATGGGTCAAAAGAAGGACTTGACAGGCTCAGAAAAGTCAAAAATAGTGAGATATCTTGCAGAGGGATGCAGCACTCTTAAAATTGCCAAGCTTCTGAAGCGTGATCATCGAACAATCAAGCGTTTCATTTAAAATAGTCAACAGGGGTGGTCAGGAATAGTCAAGAAGCGTCTGGAAAAACCAAGGCGCAAAATAACTGCCCATGAACTGAGAAAAGTCAAGCGTGCAGCTGCCAAGATGCCACTTGCCACCAGTTTGGCCATATTTCAGAGCTGCAACATCACTGGAGTGCCCAAAAGCACAAGGTGTGCAATACTCAGAGACATGGCCAAGGTAAGAAAGGCTGAAAGACGACCACCACTGAACAAGACACACAAGCTGAAACGTCAAGACTGGGCCTAGAAATATCTCAAGACTGATTTTTCTAAGGTTTTATGGACTGATGAAATGAGAGTGAGTCTTGATGGGCCAGATGGATGGGCCCGTGGCTGGATTGGTAAAGGGCAGAGAGCTCCAGTCCGACTCAGACGCCAGCAAGGTGGAGGTGGAGTACTGGTTTGGGCTGGTATCATCAAAGATGAGCTTGTGGGGCCTTTTCGGGTTGAGGATGGAGTCAAGCTCAACTCCCAGTCCTACTGCCAGTTTCTGGAAGACACCTTCTTCAAGCAGTGGTACAGGAAGAAGTCTGCATCCTTCAAGAAAAACATGATTTTCATGCAGGACAATGCTCCATCACACGCGTCCAAGTACTCCACAGCGTGGCTGGCAAGAAAGGGTATAAAAGAAGAAAAACTAATGACATGGCCTCCTTGTTCACCTGATCTGAACCCCATTGAGAACCTGTGGTCCATCATCAAATGTGAGATTTACAAGGAGGGAAAACAGTACACCTCTCTGAACAGTGTCTGGGAGGCTGTGGTTGCTGCTGCACGCAATGTTGATGGTGAACAGATCAAAACACTGACAGAATCCATGGATGGCAGGCTTTTCAGTGTCCTTGCAAAGAAAGGTGGCTATATTGGTCACTGATTTGTTTTTGTTTTGTTTTTGAATGTCAGAAATGTATATTTGTGATTCTTGAGATGTTATATTGGTTTCACTGGTAAAAATAAATAATTGAAATGGGTATATATTTGTTTTTTGTTAAGTTGCCTAATAATTATGCACAGTAATAGTCACCTGCACACATAGATATCCCCCTAAAATAGCTAAAACTAAAAACAAACTAAAAACTACTTCCAAAAATATTCAGCTTTGATATTAATGAGTTTTTTGTGTTCATTGAGAACATGGTTGTTGTTCAATAATAACATTAATCCTCAAAAATACAACTTGCCTAATAATTCTGCACTCCCTGTATACCAAAAAACGGACAATACGGGTATACTTATGGAAAAAATCCATAAAATATAAATAAGTGCAATGAGTGCATATTTTAATGTGAGAAGTAAAATTAAACTGTGTAACAAAAGTAGAAAAAGAAAAATGACCTTCTTTGTGTAACAGTGTGCCATAGATCTATTATGGTGCAAGCCCGATAAAGCTGTATCGTGTGTCAAAGACAACATAGGAAACCAGCCTCAAATGATCGTGTTTGCATAGGCAGATCGCCATGTGTATTGAGGCTGTTCTTGTTGATCGCATGGTTTCTGCGGGCTAGACCATAAATATGTAAAAAGACTACCATATATAAATACATACAGATAAAAACTGGGAATAAATGGGTCTATATAAGCTACCATATGAATGAACATATGCACATTATGTAATGGAAAGCGTATGGTCATGGGAAAATGTATAAAAGTATATAATTCAATTATTCAATAGTATATTTATACAAAAACACATATCAATGTCGCTTGTAAGTATAATAATGAAATCAATCAATTGGCTGATGATATATATACATGATAATATGTTTTGGTATATTAATATCGTCAAAATACAAACAAAACGGGTCGTTCGCGCCAAATTCGAGTTACGTTTCACAGACCATTATTCAATGCCGCATCGCTGGCTGATGATTGGCCAAGCATGCACTATGACCCGCATGCTTGGCCAATCACAGCGTGCAAAAAACGGAGAGCCATAATTGGCCAAAGCCAGGGTGGCTTTGGCCAATTATGGCTCAGGGGGTTTAGTACAGGCCCCACACTATAAAAGGCCGCCTGCAGGTCGGCCTTGTGTAGTGTTTTGTGGCGGTGGTTAGAGAGACAGAGAGAGAGTGTCATTTTTTGCAGGTAGATAGAGCAGGCAGGCAGGCTAGTTAGTTAATGTTACAGTGTGTAATGGATATATATATATACATCCCAGGTGTTATACATATATTTATACACTGTATAGTTTAGCTAGATCAGTTCTTCCTAATTTACTGGCAGGCAGGTGATTGTGCTATTTAAAGACGTTTTCACAGGCATACTATAGACACCCAGCAGGTACAATATTTAAAGGAATTTTTTTATTTTTTTATTTAAGCATCATTAAAATCACTGGAAGTCATATATTACTGAAGTAAATATATGAATATAAAGTATTATAGTATTCAAACCAGTATGTTAAAACAAAACTTAGTTGAATCTGTGGTCAAACAGATTATAGTGAAGTGTATAGTCCCATATAGATATAAAGGTGGTCCTTAAAGCGGATGTCCTATTAAAAAAGTATATTAAAAGCCAGCAGCTACAGATACTACAGCTGCTGACTTTTAATATTAGGACACTTACCTGTCCTGGAGTCCAGCGGCGTTCGCAGCAGAGGACGAGCGTTCGCTCGTCTCTCTGCTGTTCCCCCCTCCATCCACGGTGAGGGGAACCAGGAAGTGAAGCGCTCCGGCTTCACTGCCCGGTTCCCAACGGCGCATGCGCGAGTCGCGCTGCGCCCGCCGATTGGCTCCCGCTGTGTGCTGGGAGCCGAGAGTTCCCAGCACACAACGGGGGGGGGGGGGGGGGGCGACGGGATGTCGCAAAAAAAAAAAAAAGACTTTTGCCCGAGACTGCTCCCCCCTGAAAGGTGTCAATTGTGACACCGGAGGGGGGAGGGTTCCGATCAGCGGATCTTCACTTTAGGGTGGAGATCCGCTTTAAACTCATGGATGCACAAAAATACATTGTCCCCTCTGTCAAATAACAACACATTTCCAGGCAGAGGATCCTTGGCATAAAAGTAGATTGAATACGCTTACCAGCCGGAGTAGACCCACAGCTCACCTTACAGTGGGGGGTCCTAAAGGCTTGTATGGGCCGAACGCCCTCCTTGGTCACCGTCCTGGATGTGTATCCTTGTACTGATGTCCCAAGTAGAATCCAAGCAGGAACTGGTAAGGATAGCCAGGGGGAATTTCCAATGAAGTTGTGTAGTGATAATGCTCCAAAAATATCCGATCAGAGGGAAAAAAGAGAGAAAAAGGGGGAACACAGAATAAACAGATCCAATGCGCAGTGGAAATGGTTAGAGTCCAATAAACCCGACCGGTTTCGTCTTCATAGACTTCAACTGGGGTATGTAACTGGACTCCCACATTGTCTGTCAGACTATACACTTCACTATAATCTGTTTGACCACAGATTCAACTAAGTTTTGTTTTAACATACTGGTTTGAATATTATAATACTTTATATTCATATATTTACTTCAGTAATATATGACTTCCAGCACTTTGTTTGTTAACACTGGACTTTTTTTCTACATGTTTTATCAATTATCCACTGTTGTGTTGGCTGCCTCACATGTTTTAGTAACACGCATCTTATATAAATCAACTTATACAATTTAATTTATTTATGGTTATAGTTTAGCGCAATATATTTATTTATATATTAAAATCACTGCTCCTGATTCAGGAGCAGTGATTTTAATGATGCTTGAAGAAAAAATAAATAAAAAATCCTTTAAATATTGTACCTGCTGGGTGTCTATAATATGCCTGTGAAAACGTCTTTGAGAACCCGGGTCTTGCCCGAGGGAACATGTATCAATGGAAAAAAACAAGCGTTTTTAAAACTTTTTTCCATTGATACATGTTCCCTGGGGCAAGACCCGGGTTCTCAAAGATGTTTTACGACAATAACTTGCATATTTAAAATGAGCACTTTTGAATTCGAACGTTCGAGTCCCATAGACGTCAATGGGGTTCTAAATGTTTGCGCGAACGTTCGGTCCGTTCAAAGGTTCTGGTGCGAACCGAACGGGGGGTGTTCGGCTCATCCCTACTCCTGACAGACCCTTGCATCTTCCATCCAGCGTTGCACTGACGTTTTTGGATTCTGAGTCATGGGGAAAGCAAAAGAATTGTCAAAGGATCTGCGAGAAAAGGTGGTTGAACTGTATAAAACAGGAAAGGGATATAAAAAGATATCCAAGGACTTGAGAATGCCAATCAGCAGTGTTCAAACTCTAATCAAGAAGTGGAAAATGATCACTGTCAGGTAGACTAACTAAATTTCAGCCACAACTGCCAGGAAAATTGTTCAGGATGCAAAGAAAAACCCACAAATAACTTCAGGTAAAATACAGGACTCTTTGAAATCATGTGGTGTGGCTGTTTCAAGATGCACAATATCAACCTGAAAATACGGTATATATATTTAAGATCTAATATCTCAAAGATATGATGTTTTTTAAACTAGAGTTCCTTTGACCAGAAATTAAAGTGTTAACATAATAACATTTATTACAGTAGTGTTAAAAGTCTATCTAATACACAGAAAACATCTATAGTCTTAAGCAAGGGAGTAAATATTAGGTTAAAATACAAGAATACAGAGTATATTTATCACAAAACAAATATCAAACAAACAGACATATGACAAGCAGGTATACCTTTAAGTGCTGGGAGATGAGCTGATATTTACCTCTATTAATGGTTCTGGGCCCAGGTCAGTTTAACCTCTTCCCCTACTCTGTTTGGGACTTTCCTAATATAGGCCCCTCTCTCAATGACTTGAAGAGGGCCACTCTGATTGGTTCAAGTTTGGGTAATTTCCTTATAACTTAATTTCCCTTCAATAGCACCTCCTCTTCTTGGGTTAGTGATAATTAGTTTGAAGAGAAATTAATTAAACCAAAGGTCATCACCATCTCTTGAATGAGGCACTTAACTATGCATGAACAGATGTAAGAAATGTTCTCAGCATCTCAAACTCCCTTTGAAATGGATAAATGGTTAACACGGAGAAATACAGAAGCCTTTATCTAGCTAATGAATTTGGCATGGTCAAGACCACACACTCAGATGGCATCTCTTCCTGGCCTTTTAAATATTAACCTCCCTGGCGGTATTCCTGAGTCTGGCTCGAGGTCAAAATCCTGTACTATTAGCGGTATCCCCGAGGCAGACTCAGGATCGCATCGCAGTATCCACAAGCAGAGTTTACTTACCTTGTCCCTGGATCCTGCCATGCCTCCCTGCTGTGTGATCGAGCTGTCTCCTAGCTCGATTCACCCAGTGCTCGTGTGCCACCGAGCTCCGTTCCCTGCAACGTTACGACGCACAGGAGCGGAGATCGGCGCCAAATTTAAAAAAGTAAATACACAGTACACATACAGTATATACTGTAATCTTAGATTACAGTACTGTATGAAATAAATACACACCCCCTTTGTCCCTAGTGGTCTTCTCAGTGTCCTGCATGCACTTTTATATAATAAAAACTGTTCTTTCTGCCTGTAAACTGCAGATTGTCCATAGCAACCAGAAAATTTACCTTTACATCAAAAGTGCTTTTAGACCAGCTAGAAAACAGCAATAATAAATTAGAATCACTTGCAGAATTGAGCGATAGTGATTTGTGGGGAAAATCATCATCAAACATTAAAAGTAATGACAACGACAATTCTGCAACTGAGCAAATTTTAGTGTTTTTGATTTGATTACCTTTATTGAATAATTGTTATTATAATTACCTTATTATTTGTTATAATTATTTATAGTTAATTATATTATAATTTATGATTTTGTGTTTCAAACTTTATCATACCCGGATGTCTACTAGACTCTTGTTTTGACAGATTTAGGTGAATTATTCCTAAGAATTACAGACCTACAATATAAAACGCCAAATTTCGATGCAAAATAATTGTACCGCTTTCAGCACCTAAAACCAGAAAGAATCATACCGCCAGGGGGGTTAAGCTAGGTAAACAGCAGAAAAAAAGGAGAGAAACAACTGCGCTAACGTAAACACAAGAAATAAAACTATTTGGAGCAACAAAGTGCTTGGTGATCTAAAGTAACTCACACTCAAAAGGAAGCTGCACCTGACTGTAGTAACAAATACAGAAAAACAAAATGGTAAAAAAACAGGATGCGCTAACATAAATGAACAAACTATACAAGGTTATAACAATAATGAAAATCTAGATGGACAAGCTAAATTAATGTCCAAGCATAGTGTACAAAAGTAAATGAATAAATGTCCAATTAGTCCTGGCGGACCAGTGCGTGATAAAAATCTTGAGAAAAACACCAGTGCAGAGATGTGATGATGGCAAATAAACGAAGTGACATTCAATGTACAGTGCTGATAGAAGATCCTCCACCTTGCAAGCAACATTAACTGCTTACCAGAAATCCGGTGGTCTCTTAATGAAAAGAAGACCCCAGAGTGCGTATATATAACCAAAGGAGGGAGGTAGTAGGCCAGATGAGTTGTCGATCCCCTTCAGACTCGAGTCTCGGAAGCAGTATCCAGGGAAAAACAAGAGAGGCCACAATAGTGTAATACCGTCATAAACGAGATTTATTAAAAAGTCAAAAACACACTTACATAAAGTCTTTAAAAACAGGCATGTCAGTAGTATGATGGGACTCCGGCCGGAAGCGATCCATGCAAACAATTGACCCGTCCAAAATTAGGAATGGGAAGAGGTAACAGCGGTCACGTGGTGCGGATACCCATTAGATTGGTGTTTACATCTGTTTGTTCTGTGACGCGCGTCAGCGGCGCCGCTGACGCACATGGACACGTGACGCGGCTGGTCCGGTCATGTGATTCTCCAATGTGCGTGCTCTGCGCGTGCTGGCTACGTTGACGCGTAAGGTCGCCGCCCCGGTCAAGTGACATAACGCCGCTTGTACCTGCGTTGCTGATTGGTTGTTACAATGTGGGACGGTCTGTAGACGGCGTCCACATTGGCCAGTATGTGTCCGGCACTCATCTGTTGGCATGTAGTTCTAGGCATACATTTTTTATACTGTGTATATTTTTTCTTTATTTTGTTATTTTATGCGGCGCGCGTGCGCACTCGTGGCCTCGGACGCGCGCGCCGCCGCTAGCGCCTTGATTGACGTCACTGCGTCCTCACACTGTTACCTAGGTGTCATTGGAATGCGACACGCGCGCGCACTCGTGGTCTCGGACGCGCGCGCCGCCGCTAGCGCCTTGATTGACGTCACTGCGTCCTCACACTGTTACCTAGGTGTCATTGTAATGCGACACGCGCGCGCACTCGTGGTCTCGGGCGCGCGCGTCGCCACCGACGCGTAGACTGACGCCATTGTTTTCTTTTTTTGAAACCTTTAAAGGGGGATGACCCGGTGTGTCACCCGTGCCCCATGACTAAGCGATTTCTCGCGAAACCGGTCGGGCGGGATATTGTGGTTCACCGGTTCATCCCCCGCTGTTACCTCTTCCCATTCCTAATTTTGGACGGGTCAATTGTTTGCATGGATCGCTTCCGGCCGGAGTCCCATCATACTACTGACATGCCTGTTTTTAAAGACTTTATGTAAGTGTGTTTTTGACTTTTTAATAAATCTCGTTTATGACGGTATTACACTATTGTGGCCTCTCTTGTTTTTCCCTGGATACTGCTTCCGAGACTCGAGTCTGAAGGGGATCGACAACTCATCTGGCCTACTACCTCCCTCCTTTGGTTATATATACGCACTCTGGGGTCTTCTTTTCATTAAGAGACCACCGGATTTCTGGTAAGCAGTTAATGTTGCTTGCAAGGTGGAGGATCTTCTATCAGCACTGTACATTGAATGTCACTTTGTTTATTTGGCATCATCACATCTCTGCACTGGTGTTTTTCTCAAGATTTTTATCACGCACTGGTCCGCCAGGACTAATTGGACATTTATTCATTTACTTTTGTACACTATGCTTGGACATTAATTTAGCTTGTCCATCTAGATTTTCATTATTGTTATAACCTTGTATAGTTTGTTCATTTATGTTAGCGCATCCTGTTTTTTTACCAGGTAAACAGCAGAGCCTCTCCCTTAGCACTTAGGGGACCTCACCCAGCATTCTTGCATGTCAAAAAGGAACTTACAAATGGATTAGACATCCTGAGGCAAAGCCTGTCATATACATTTACCTCTAGACAAATTAACCCTTACGGAAACAATATTACATACACACTACTCTTATTTCTTAGGAAAAAGGAGTGGAATCGCGCTAGATTAAAGAAAATGTGACCTAATAAAGGGGCACAATGTGATAAACACAGTCAATGCGGGATATACTCTGTAAACCCACAGAGACACACTAAACTACACCACGAGACACATAGAGAAAAAAATCTAGAGATCAACTCTATTTAGATAATTGTGGCTATGGTCATATAAAAACAACAACATAAGTGATATGAGTATATAGTGAAAAAAATGTTGTTTTTCTGCAGACTCAACCTAGTTGTAAAGACCAGGGGAGGTGGAAGGTGGTGTTAAAAAGACCACCTGGTGGTCACAACCAAACTGTTCAAAGTTATTGATGAACCAGGGTGGGATCTTAGAAGGAAAAAAACTTGGATTGAGGGTGGGTGGTTTCTCCCAAATTTGATGGTAGATAGACCAAAGAAGCAAATCCTCCAGGTGGCGATCAATGCAACAGTCTCTACGTTGTCAGTCACACTTGGGCTTTTGCAGATTTGAGTGTAGATTCACAGCACCAAAGATATAAAACACAAAAGAAACTTGCATAGTGTGAAACCTGACAGGCAGCGTATGTACAAACATCCGTGTGGGACAGTCATGAAGTTGGGGGGGGGGGGATAGTGCAAACCCACCACCATCAAACACACTGACCCTTACCAGATGTTAGATCCCCTAAGGGTACGTGCAAACACTTATGATCAGGTAGATAGCTGCGACCTTGAGAATGAGACCCTTGTGATTGGATGCAGGCACCTGGGATCGACTGGTTTACAGCAACCGCGGGACATCAGCAGATAGCAATAGTGATGTATTGTCATGAAACGACAGAAGTACTCACAAATCCGATACATTTATTAAAAAGAGTGGAATAAAAATGCACTTACAGACGAGCAGGGAAATAAAGCTTTTAAAAACAAAGTGCCGGCCGGCTTAGTCAAACGCGTACGTCCTTCCGTATGGTTGCGATGACGTGGGAACGTCTCCTCCCAACGTTTCGTCTTACACAAAGACTTGATCACGGGATAAGGACGACGCTCCACGTCATCGCAGTAATACTCATGGTGGGCGGGGTCAGTCTAGAGCAGCCCCACCATCGCCATCTTAACTGAGGGATAGAAAAGTACCAGAATATATCCTGAGATAGAAACTGATCCTAGCGCTCAATGGACAGGTCTTCTAATTTAATAGGTTAAAAGAATATATATGCAGAAAAAGCAGCTATTATAAAAGAAAAGAATATGTGAAAAAGTATGTCTCTGTGAGGCATTAACAGTGCTATATGATTTTACATCAATTGAACTCAAAAGTTCAAATTCTGCTTGTATGAGGTGCAAACATCAACCAGGGCATCTAATCCTTAAAATGATAGCTATCCTCAAATAATAAGGACAATATTAAAAACTGCTATTACACATGAAATACAAGTTAGTGAAACATATATATGCCATATTATTCCACTGGTGATAACATGTGGGTGTTTTAACAAAACACAGTCTATAACATTCCTTAGGGTGAAAAGGTCTTGAAGTTGATTGTGCAAAAAAAACAAAACCAGGATTTCCTTCACTTGTAGTCCCCCTCAAGGTTTTGTACTCACCAGATTGACATGGTGTTAAATGCCTTCAGGTGTTTTAAATCTCCCTTCCATGACATTCAGATCAGCTCAGCAGCAGTGTTTTTCTCCTCCCAATGGATGTGGATGGGATTAGGTGCGTATGTGCGGCATGAGCGGTCATATAAAAATAAACATAGAGGGAGAGGACATAGTATAATTCTGTCTTTATTGTATAAAAATACCCCCGCTTAAAAGTTATGCTTACAAAAATAAAACAGTAGTGTGCTCAACGGTTTACAAAGTTACTGCTCACTCAGATAGCCTAGCGTCTCCGCTCCGTCTCTAGCTGATGTGTCCCGGGTGTAACTTGCTCCGTCTGAACGATACGTCGTGTAGCCACGCCCTGACGCGTTTCGTGATTGGTTTCACGTCTTCAGAGGGCGTGGCTACACGTCACGACAGATCGTATTTATCGGTGGATGCTGATCACTCAGCTCCTCCCTTCTCCCATTGTCAGCCGCTTGCAGGGGACGGTAATACACTCCCTCCTGCCTGGAATCCCGCCCTGCTGCCAATAGGATACAGAGTGTGCGAATAGCCCCTCCTCCGTAGTCCAGATCTGCTGCTGAATATAGCCCAGGTCGTCCTCCATTTTGTCGTAGCGTAAGACACTGTATATGCCCAGTGCGTTACTCTACTTTCTGAAACTGTTTGATATTATGTCAAGATGTTTGTTATTGTCAGCGCGCAAGGCTCATCGCACGCACTGCTCAGATAACCTCACTGCTGACATGTATGGAGGACTTTGATTCAGACTAACAGCAGCAGTATCTTAATATGTTAGATTAATAATACTAACAGTGCTCGTACCCAGCTATAAGTTATTGGGGGTAGTAACGTTTATACTACTCGTCCCTAACTATGGATTACAACCTAAAAAATTCCATCAACAATGTGTGATTATTACCACATCCCAAGGTAATTGTAACATAGTCACTATACCATGATTCTGATTGTTAAAACATATGTATATCCTTAAATTTAACAAAAAATTCAGCCACAACAATATACAATATGGTTTTTCTTATGATGTCCATGTTATACTAAAAATGGCCATAAAAGACCAATACTCAGATTGGACTTCAATCTACTATATATATGACTTTTATTCTGCCTTCATCCTTTATATTCAATAGGAATAGGTAGATAGTCAATAGTGTACTGATGAATAAAAAATAAAATATAAATAAATTAAATTAGATGCGACGTGCAACAAAATAATAATAAAACTAAAGATGAATAAAATAGGATAAAATAAAATAAAAAGTGTCCTTAGCTGATCCCCTCATAAGTCAATATGTATAAGGTAGCGCTATAATGCAGCCTTATGCTTGCTGGATTAGGTATGTTCATAGATTGAAGAAATGATATATATATAGGTACAGCCTCCCCATATGATCTATAATGTACATACTATTAATGATTGCATATAAAGCAATTTAAATCTAAGTCAATGTTAAGGCCTTTCGGACTTAGGGTGTTGGTAAGAAAAATCCATTCAGTTTCTCTTTTGGATATTTCTCTTACCCGATTACTTCCTCTCCAGTTCGGATCTATTTTGTCTATCCCCCAGAACTTAAGTCCTATAGGATTTTTATCATGTTTTTGTAAAAAATGTAAAGAGACGCTATGGTCCTCATATCCAGTGGTGATGTTGTATATGTGTTCTCCTACTCTTTTAGATAGTTTTCTCTTTGTCCGTCCTATATACATTAGCCCACAGGGGCATTCAAGAGCGTAGACCACATGGGTCGACATGCACGTTATACATTCTTTGATGGTAAAATGCTTACCATTGGCTGTTGAGGTAAAATGAGTGAGGCCTCTCAGATGAGTAGAAACCTGATGGCATGCTTTGCATCTTCTGCAAGCCGTGACGTCACGGCTTGCAGAAGATGCAAAGCATGCCGTCAGGTCTCTACTGGTCTGGAAAGGTCTGGAAAGCCATTACAAATATTTGTCAAATGCTCATTTAAGCGCACCTAAAGAGGCCGCTTGGTCCTGCCTACATACTGTAATCCGCACGGGCACTGGAGCATGTAGATGGCACCCACAGTTGAACATGTGATAAAGGATTTTATCTGATATACCTTAGGCGAATATCTAGATCTGAAACTATTGGTCCTTTTGGGGGTGTGGTTGTTGACCATACAGACCCGGCAACGTCCACATTTAAAGAAACCAATCAACCCCGATGAAAACATAGAGGGAATCCTTGGTGGATCTAAGATGTTAGGTGCCAACTTGTTTCTCAGGGAGCCTGCACCCCTAAAAACTACCTGTGGCTTGTCAGGCAAAATGCTACTCAAAATTTTGTCGCTCTTGAGTACATGCCAATGTTTTCTTAGAATATGTTTAACATTGGCATGCTGACAGGAGTAGTCTGTCACAAAGGGGCTTTTAAATCTATCCCCCATAATAGGTTTAGGTTTATCTTTTAAGATATCTACACGGTTGGTCTTAGTTACTGATTCTAAAGAGTCAGCCAAAAGGGGGAGCTATACCCCTTTTCCAGAAACTGTCTATTGAGAATTTCAGCCTGTTTCAGAAAAGTCGCCTGATCAGTACAGTTTCTCTTTAGACGAAGAAACTGACCTTTAGGGACCGCCTTGAGCCAACTCACATGATGACAACTGTCATGTGGAATGAAGGAGTTTCTGTCCGTTGTTTTGAAATAGGTGGATGTAGACAGTTTACTACCCTCCTTTGTTATAACTAAATCAAGAAAGTTAATAGTGACTAGACTCGCTTCATGTTTGAGGACGATCCCCCTGTCGTTGTTATTGAGAAACTGTATAAACTGGGTGAGATCCTCCTCATTGCCCTCCCATAGGAGGAGGATGTCGTCAATGTATCTAGCCCACAACAAAAGTTGGGGTCTAGATGACACATCGACGACATCCTCCTCCCACTTGGCCTTTTTTTTATCCCTCAGTTAAGATGGCGATGGTGGGGCTGCTCTAGACTGACCCCGCCCACCGTGAGTATTACTGCGATGACGTGGAGCGTCGTCCTTATCCCGTGATCAAGTCTTTGTGTAAGATGAAACGTTGGGAGGAGACGTCCCCACGTCATCGCAACCATACGGAAGGACGTACGCGTTCGACTAAGCCGGCCGGCACTTTGTTTTTAAAAGCTTTATTTCCCTGCTTGTCTGTAAGTGTATTTTTATTCCACTCTTTTTAATAAATGTATCGGATTTACACTATGTGAGTACTTCTGTCGTTTCATGACAATACATCACTATTGCTATCTGCTGATGTCCCGCGGTTGCTGTAAACCAGTCGATCCCAGGTGCCTGCATCCAATCACAAGGGTCTCATTCTCAAGGTCGCAGCTATCTACCTGATCATAAGTGTTTGCACGTACCCTTAGGGGATCTAACATCTGGTAAGGGTCAGTGTGTTTGATGGTGGTGGGTTTGCACTATCCCCCCCCCCCCCAACTTCATGACTGTCCCACATGGGTGTTTGTACATACGCTGCCTGTCAGGTTTCACACTATGCAAGTTTCTTTTGTGTTTTATATCTTTGGTGCTGTGAATCTACACTCAAATCTGCAAAAGCCCAAGTGTGACTGACAACGTAGAGACTGTTGCATTGATCACCACCTGGAGGATTTGCTTCTTTGATCTATCTACCATCACATTTGGGAGAAACCACCCACCCTCAATCCAAGTTTTTTTCCTTCTAAGATCCCACCCTGGTTCATCAATAACTTTGAACAGTTTGGTTGTGACCACCAGGTGGTCTTTTCAACACCACCTTCCACCTCCCCTGGTCTTTACAACTAGGTTGAGGCTGCAGAAAAACAACATTTTTTTCACTATATACTCATATCACTTATGTTGTTGTTTTTATATGACCATAGCCACAATTATCTAAATAGAGTTGACCTCTAGATTTTTTTTCTCTATGTGTCTCGTGGTGTAGTTTAGTGTGTCTCTGTGGGTTTACAGAGTATATCCCGCATTGACTGTGTTTATCACAATGTGCCCCTTTATTAGGTCACATTTTCTTTAACCACTTAAGGACCGCCTACTGCACATTTACGTCGGCAGAATGGCACATCAACGTATATATACGTTGATTTTAGTGACTGGGACCGCGGGATTCGCGGACCCGATCGCCGCTGCAGTGCGGCGATCCGTCCCTGGAGCGGAAGAACAGGGAGAGCCGTGTGTACACACGGCTTCCCCGTGCTTCTCTGTGGCCGTAGCATCGATAGCGTCATCCCTGTAATAGGGGGACGCGATCGATGACGTCACACCTACAGCCACACCCCCCTACAGTTGTAAACACAACACATAGGTCACACATCCCCTACAGCGCCACCTGTGGTTAACTCCCAAACTGCAACTGTCATTTCCACAGTAAACAATGCAATTTAAATGCATTTTTTGCTGTGAAAATGACAATTGTCCCAAAAATGTGTCAAAATTGTCCGAAGTGTCCGCCATATTGTCGCAGTCATGAAAAAAATCGCTGATCGCCGCTATTAGTAGTAAAAAAAAATAATTAATAAAAATGCAATAAAACTATCCCTTATTTTGTAAACGCTATACATTTTGTGAAAACCAACCGATAAACGCTTATTGCGATTTTTTTTACCAAAAATACGTAGAAGAATACGTATCGGCCTAAACTGAGGAAAAAAAATTTTTTTTTATATATTTTTGGGGGATATTTATTATAGCAAAAAGTAAAAAATATTGCATTTTTTTAAAAATTGTCGCTCTATTTTTGTTTATAGCGCAAAAAATAAAAACCGCAGAGGTGATCAAATACCACCAAAAGGAAGCTCTATTTGTGGGGAAAAAGGACGCCAATTTTGTTTGGGAGCCACGTCGCACGACCGCGCAATTGTCAGTTAAAACGACGCAGTGCCGAATCGCAAAAAGGGGCAAGGTCCTTTACCTGCATTTTGGTCCGGGTCTTAAGTGGTTAATCTAGCGCGATTCCACTCCTTTTTCCTATGCTTGTTTATGTTGTATAACATTTTTGTATCGCAGCTTTGTTTGACACATTTTTTGGTATGCGCAATTTTTTTCTTCTACTCTTATTTCTTAGCCTAAACTGTATATACATCTATTCCCAGTTGCTAAAAGGAGATTACTCATAAACTCCTCATAAGGCAACAACAATAAGGAGACACTTGAAGAAAGATGGACTGTATGGTTGAGTCACCAGAATAAAGCTATGCCACAAAGTATCCCACTTACAAAATGCCAAACAGCACAGAGACAAGCTTCAAACCTTCTTGCACAAAGTCATTTGCAGTGAAAAGACCAACATTTAGCTTTTTGGCCACAACCATAAATGCTACATTTGGAGAGGCCTATGGTGAAAGGTATACCATTCCTACTGTGAAACACGGAGGTTGATCGCTGATGTTTTGGGGATGTGTGAGCTACAAAGGCACAGGAAATTTGGTCAAAATTAATGGTAGGATGAATGCAGTATGTTATCAAAAAATACTGGAGTAACATTTGCATTCATCAGCCAGGAAGCTGTGCATGGGACGTATGTGGGCATTCCAACATGACAATGATCCAAAATACAAGGCCAAGTTGACCTATCATTGGCAACAGCAGAATAAAGTGAAGGTTCTGGAGTGGCCATTTCAGTCTCCTGACCCCAATATCATTGAGCCACTCTGGGGAGATCTCAAAATGTGCAGTTCATGCAAGACAGCCCAAGAATTTACAAGAACTGGAAAGCCTCATCCATAAATACCAAACAAAAGATTTAAGCTGTCATTGATATTAAAGGGGGCAATACACAGTATTATCTTTTGATCAGGGTAATTTGGGTAGTTTCTGTTGCCATTATGATTTAAAAAGAGTAAACAGAATTGATTGATAATAAATGGCTTCAGCCAAACACTAACTATGAGTGAAAGAAAAGTTTTGTTTCATATTCTCTGAAAAATAGCCAAGAAATCATTAATTCTACCAGGGTATGTCAAATTATGAGCACAACTGTACATTGGTCAGGCCAGGACCCAAAATTACAACAGCGTTTCTCTGGTTATAAAGTTGCCACCTTTTGGTCTATGGAAAACCAAACAAAATGGGTTTGTTGCAAGGTTGTAAACGAATATGATCAAATCATTATGTGGTAAAACTCAAACAGAGCCAGGTTTTCATAGTCTGGGTATTTTAGTAGTTTTTGTAAACTCAGTAAACAAGCAAATTAAGTTTTGCAATTTGTCACTTTTAAAATAAAACAGAAAATTATGCTTCTAGTAATTGACAATGAAATAAAGACCTTTAAATTTTGTGTATTATTTTTTCAATGTAACAAAGACAAACAAAGAGAACAAAAACAAGTTACATTACATAAAAGTACATAGGGTCAGTAATGTTCTTGGCTTTAGGGAGCAGTTAAGCCTTGCAGATACTCGCTGTACCCTCCAGACAAGAGCCATGTATCTAGATTATATATGTGATCTCCATGTCATCAGTGTTTCATAAGCTGCTGAATGGGAGACTGAGATGACAAGAGAAATATAGTGACCCTTTGTTTGGAAGGGCGTTATTACATTGTTAATGCAAAAATGCTCTTGGAATATTACAGACTCCACTTTTAACGGTCACAAATTTCATATACTGTTGGGATTAGCCTCTTTTTAATGAAAAGCCCAATAAAGGTTAGGTTTTAAACCCAGTGGCTTTTTTGGTGTGTGTGTGTGTGTGTGTGTGTATAAATGCAACATTATTTGCCACATAATGGGTTGTCAATTTTTTGCCTAGATGCTCAGGCTTGTTTTTTAATTCTCTTAGTGCAGTGTTTTTCAACCTTTTTCCAGTCAGGGCATCCTTGAAAACTATTTTTCTTTATCGTACACCACGGGACACAGAGCCTAATGCCGCGTACACTCGATCATTTTTCGTCATGAAAAAAAATTAAGTTTTTCAGCATGTCCAAAAAACAACGTTTTTCCAACTTCATCATTAAAAACGATGTTGCCCACATTGTTGAAGCTGAGTTTCCGTGTAAGAGAAACTTAGCTTTAGAGAATCTCAACGATTTTTCAGTATCTTCTGATCGGTGCTATCCAATGGATGATAGCCTTGAACTGGAGAACGCACAACCTTTTTTGGTCCTAAGTCCTGTCTAGAATGGAGGCTCTCAGACTAACAGAGGATCCATCATACACTTTCAGATAATATGCAATCCTTTGACAAGAAATGGGTATACTGGTCTCTCCCCCAATAATAACTTCCACTGGGATAATGATATATTACTTAGTTCTCCCTACACCCATGATTTATTCTGTCTGTAGACTCTACACTACTGTACTCTTTTGTATTAACTGCATATAATCACTGGATATTGTATCTTACTACACTTGCACTCCCCCTCTCTGATTTATCCTTGTCTAATATCTCCTTTTTATATAATTCTTGTTCAATGCCGTGTCACACTGTATAATGCATTCTGTATGTACTGCAATTCTGTCATGATTTAATCTTTCAAATAAAGCTTCTGTAAACAAAAAAAAAAAACGATGTTGCCCACACACCATAGTTTTTGAAAAATGATGAACAAAGCGCGGTGACGTACAACACGTACGACGGCACTCTAAAGGGGAAGTTCTATTTGCCTTTGGGCTGCTTTTAGCTGATTCCTTGTTAGTAAAAGACGCGCTTTTCTGTCTGTTACAACGTGATGAATGTGCTTACTCCATTATGAACGGTAGTTTTACCAGAACAAGCGCTCCTGTCTCATAACTTGCTTCTGAGCATGCGCGGGTTTAAAACGTAGTTTTAGTCCACACACCATCATTTTTTACAGTCCGAAAAACAATCGACGTGAAAAAATGCAGCATGTTCGAATTTTTGGTCGTTTTTCAGAACATGAACAGAGGTAATTGGACACTGGCACAACCAAATCAGAGACAGTTAGCCCCTTCCAGTTTTTTCACCAGTGTCTAAGGTGCAGGACGCATGGAGAAGTGCTAAGGGAAGCTCGGCTAAAGAGACCCCCTGGGGGCTAAAAGGAGCTAGACCCTCGGGTCCATACAAGACGCTAAATTTTACGCCAAAGCTGATGAGATCCAGGCCTCACGCATGAGGCATCGCCTGTAACGTCGCTCTTCGGAGGAATGGGGTCTGAGGTTCAGCACTTATCGCTCTTGCAGCCAGAAGGATCAGAGTTTTTTTACAAGCCCCAGGGAAGAGGTCTCCTTTTGGGAATCCATACCCCTGAAGGTTGGCACACAAAACCCGCCGAGATGGGTGAAGATTGGTGCTGTCTGAATTTTTTTCTGGAGAAAAACCTGCGGTGGGGATAAAGGTAAGAGAAAAAAGGAGTTTAAAGAATTTTTTTAAAATTTGAGTACGGTGTCTTCTCTGTTTTGACCACTAGAGGGAGTAATGAGCTGTGTTTCACTCACCTCACTCTGTACAGTGTCAGTCTGCAAGACAAACACACTTCCTCCACTGCAGAGCTCTGCAAAGACGGCCACCGCTTCTCTCCTCCAGAACGCAGGTAGGACCCCAGAGTCCAAACAAGCAGGGGCCATGTTTCCCTAGGTCGGGGGCGTGCTTTATCTGCGGTGGGGGCGGAGAAAGCGCAGGGGGGTTTGGGAGAGCACACGTGCGTGGGCACACCGTTATTTTGAAAATGGCACCCATGCAGAAGCCAGAAGGTAATCCCAGAGGCTGCAGCTCTTCCCTTGGTACACAGCAGCATTCGGGGGAAACGTAAGCTCTAGGTGGTTGGTGGGGCACTACCAGAAGGAGAGAGACACCTACTCTGTAGCACGAAACTGTGTGTTGAGGTTGCATAATTAATGTAGATTGCTAAACTGAGCACAGTAGTATATGCTTTTGGTACCTCGGCTTGTGGCTTGGTAAGATGGCTTCCCTTAGGAAAGGTTTAGGGGCTAAGAGCAAAAAAGCAATGCCGCAGGAGACAGGGGGCTCGAGCCATGCCTGCTTGGTATCTTCCTCCCATGTAAGCCTTGATTTGCCTATACAGGAGGAACCTTTGCCACTATCAGGAGTTTCTTTAGTGGCACCTGGGCCTGCATATGTCACTGAAGACACTTTTGTTGCAGCCATGGAAAAATTGGAAGAAAAGATTGCCAATTTAATCGCTAAATCCTCACAAGGGGACAAGGAGGAGGATGAAGCTATACCTGCAGAGGACAGGGATGAGGAGTCGGACGGTTCATCGGTATCAGAGAAACCCTTTTCCGCTTCCCAGGTGCTAAGATCACAGGTACAATGTTATACGGAAGCAGTGTGAACTGCATTCGGACTGCCATCTTCAGAGTTATCTGAATCACCTGTCTCCTCTCTGGGCTCGTTAAGATCTCTGCAGAGTTCAAGCTCTTTTCCAGTTCATCCATTTTTAAAGTAAAAATAGGTAGATGGCGCACGACTAAAAAGTGCAATCAATAAAAAATCAATAATACAATTAATAAATCATAAGGTCCATATCAATATCAAAGGAAAATGATCAAATGGAGATAAACAAATGGGTAAATAAATGACCATATAATGAAAGTCAAATGAATGACCATACAAAAATGGTCAAATAAAAGTCCCAAAAGTTCAGTGTTAGTCCAACAACACTAGTGGCAGCACAATCCTGAAGCAGAAGCAGACTCTGAAAGGTATATGTAAACAAGAAGGACATGCGCCAAACTAAGTGCAGTAAATAGGAATTTAATGGAGTAAATTAGTAAACAGTAAATTGGCTACTCACAAACACAATGAGAGCATAGGCACATAAGGGGTTAACGACTGGTCCGGTGTCACACCTATCGTCTACAGCTGCAAGGGTCCACGCAGGCTGACTTGGCTGAGTCATGGGAGATGTAAAAGCCCATCTTGGGGAAGCCTAGGAGAAGCAACAGGGGGTCCAGGAGCCGTGTATCCTAGCTAGGAAGCGCTGTGCGTTCCAGCATGAAGCGCGATCCGTCGCCGTACGACCGGAAGTGACGTCGAACCTCGGGCCAACCATGACCCATGACTCAGCCAAGTCAGCCTGCGTGGACCCTTGCAGCTGTAGACGATAGGTGTGACACCGGACCAGTCGTTAACCCCTTATGTGCCTATGCTCTCATTGTGTTTGTGAGTAGCCAATTTACTGTTTACTAATTTACTCCATTAAATTCCTATTTACTGCACTTAGTTTGGTGCATGTTCTTTTTGTTTACATCCATTGTTAAAGAAGCTTATTTACGCAGAATGGTTACATCCAGATAAGCGTTTCTCTCCTCCAAAAAAGTCTGAGATTCTTTATCCCATGGAGGAGGAATTTACCAAAAAGTGGAGTTTACCTGCAGTAGATGCAGCTATTTCTTGTGTAAACAAGAATCTGACTTGTCCAGTGGATGACGTACAGGTGTTTAAGGACCCTTCAGAAAAGAGGTTGGAATCCTTACTGAAATCTTCCTTCCAGCTGGCAGTGTCAGTTGCACAACCCGCTGTAGCTGCAGTGGATATGTCTCAGGTCCTCAAGGACCAGGTAAAAGAGGGGCTAAATGAGTTATCTCCAGAACAGGCCAAATTATGGGAAAATTTGCCTAAAGCCTTATGTTTTACTATAGAAGTTATGAGAGATTTGATCCAGCAAGCGTCTCGCCTTACACTCCAGTTGGTGCATATGCACAGAGTCCTCTGGTTAAAACATTGGTCTGCGGAGGTACCATGTAAAAAGCTTCTGACAAGTTTTCCGTTTCAGGATGAATAGGCATTCGGGGAAGATTTGGAGAAATACATTCAAAACATATCTAGCGGAAAGTCTACACTGCTACCAGAGAAGAGGAAAAGCAAGCGACCTTGTTTTAAACGTTCTCTCTCCCCAGCTCCTGGTAAAGCAACATCCAGCCAGTGGCGACAGCATTTTCAGCCAACCACAAAAGCAAAGGTAGACCAGGGCCAGAGGGACAAGAAGCAGTGGGGTTCAAAAGCCAACAAGCAAAACCCCAAAGCCTCTGCATGAAGAGGCCCCCCGCTCGGCCTAGTGGGGGGACGGCTTCGACAGTTTTCAGCGGTATGGCAGACAGAGATCCAGGACAAGTGGGTGGTATTCACTGTATCCCTAGGGTACAAGCTGGAATTTCAAGAGATCCCATCTCAGTTCCAAAGCTTAAGGCTTTCCAAAAGATCCTCTAAAAAGAGCTTCCTTCTTTAAGGGATTGGGTCACTTACTGTCCCAAGGGGTGATCACAGAAGTACCCCTAGAGCAGTGGTTCTCAACCTGGGAGTCGGGACCCCCTCGGGGGTCAAATGAGGATTTGCCAGGGGTCACCGAATCCTGGGCTGTTCCTGAAGCCTGCACCGCTCTCCCAGCCTTTTTCCGGCCACCCAGCAGGGCTGTCCCTGGAGCCTGTGGCCGCCCACTCAGCCTCTTCCCAGCTGCCTATTCAGTTCATGGCATGGCTGGGGGGCAGAGACTAGAGATCAGCTGACTGGTGAGGAATGTGAAGTGGGAGGGGCTGAAGCAGACCCTTTCTCCTGATTTGGGCATAGGTGTCACTGCTATGAGACACCACAAAGTCGGAGACACAGTGAGTAACACTACCCGTGATTATAGTTGCCATTAAAAGTCCCCACTACAGTTCTCAGATCAGCAAATCACCTTGATTAAGAGCACCTAAGTTGACTGATCAGGACTCCACCCAGCACTCTTACCCCCCACCAGTACTGCCACTCATCCCAACTCCCTGCCAGCACTGCCACTCACCCCCCCCCCCAAGGAGTAAGAGAAAATAAATAAAAAAAGAATACATGGAAGGGAAAAGAGGGCGGGAAGAACAAAGAAAAAGGGAGAGAAAGTGGAAGGGACTCAGGGAGCGCTAAATGTCCATGGGTTAGGGGTGCAAATTACTTGTCTTGCCCTGGGTGCTGACAACCCACACTACAAAAATAATTTTACTGTTAAGGGTCCCCACAACTTGGGAAATTTTATGAAGGGGTCACGGCACTAGAAGGTTGAGAACCACTGCCCTAGAGGAACAGGGTTCAGGTTTTTATTCAAACCTCTTTGTGATCCCAAAACCAAACGGAGATGTCAGACCCATTCTGGATCTAAAATCGCTAAATCAGTTTCTGAACATTCGCCATTTCCAAATGGAAACTATTCAAGCAGTGGCCTCCACCCTACAAGGCTGGGAATTCATGGCGTCCATAGACATCAGGGATGCATATTTACATGTGCCTATCCATCCCGCTCACCAAAGATTTTTAAGGTTTGCGGTAGGTCGCCACTTTCAGTTTGTGGCTCTACCCTTCGGGGAGGATACAGCACCCCGGCTATTCACAAAGGTACTGGCTACTCTGCTGAGCAATCTCAGAGCACAGGGCATAAAGATAATAGCATATTTAGACGATCTACTTGTAATAGATCAATTCGTAGCAGGATTGCACCACGCAGTGCTCATCACTATAAGATATCTGGAGCACTTAGGGTGGATTATAAACTTACAACAATCCTCTCGACAAGCTCAAAGAAGGCTGGAGTATCTGGGCATGATCTTAGACACAGCCCAAAGCCGGATATTCTTACCAGAGCCAAAGATCAAGTCACTAAAGGACCTGATCCACGAGTCGAAAGCAAAGAAGAGACCTTCAAACTGCCTTTGCATGTGACTCTTAGGCAAAATGGTAGCATCTTTCGAGTCCGTCCCGTATGCCGTAGTTACATTCAAGACTACTGCAAGGCAGCATTCTAGCCACCTTGAAAGATCCAAGCTCTGGATTTACCCATGCGCCTGTCCTCACAAGTGCGCCAAAGCTTCAGTCGGTGGTTACAGACCAAGAACTTGCTGAAAGGAAGATCCTTTCTCCCAATCACCTGGAAGGTGATATCTACAGATGCCAGCCTAATGGGCTGGGGTGCTGTGTGGAAAGAAGCTTCAGTCCAGGGAACCTGGGGCAAAACCGACAAAGGTCTGTCCATCAACATACTCGAATTGCAGGCAGTGTACTTGGCCCTCAAGACCTGGGCAAGCAGGTTAAAGGTCACCCAGTTGGGATTCAATCCGACAATGCTACAGCAGTAGCTTACATCAATCACCAAGGAGGCACCCGCAGTCAGGGCACCCAGAAGGAGGTGAATCGCATTCTAAAATGGGCAGAACATGTGCCTTGTCTGTCTGCAATCTTTGTTCCAGGGGTAGAAAACTGGCAAGCAGACTATCTGAGTCACCAGCAACTTTTATCAAGAGAGTGGTCTCTCCACCCCGAGATCTTTCAGGCCATCTGCCAGAGATGGGGGGCCCCAGATGTAGATCCGTTAGCCTCCAGGTTTGACAGGAAGTTGGCCTACGGATTGGATGCGCAAACGGAATCAGTTCTCACTGATCTATGCATTCCCTCTGATAGCCCTTTTACAAAGGCTACTCTGCAGGATCAGAAAGGAAAAGATATCTGCAATTTTAGTGGCACCAAATTGGCCCAGAAGACCTTGGTACGCCGAGATCATAAAGAGGGTGGTAGGAACACTTTGGAAGCTGCCGCTTCGCCACGACCTGCTGGCGCAAGGTCCAGTGTTCCATCCTTCCTTGCCAAGTTTGACAATTTGGCTGCTGAAACCCACATTCTGAAGAAGAGAGTGATCGCAGGTCCAGTGCTTTCTACAGTTCTTAGTGCCAGAAAGTCTCCAGACTGATTTAATATAGAGTCTGGAAAGCATATGTTGCATGGTGTGAAACCAACAAATGGAATCCTCAAAGATATGACATAAGCAGGATTATTGTCTATTGGCAGCTAAGATATGAAATTAGCTCTTAGTACCATTAAGGGTCAAATATCAGCTCTATCGGTCTTCTTTCAGAGACCACTGGCATCTCATTCCCTAGTGCGGACCTTCATTCAGGGGGTACTACGGATCAATCCGCCAGTCAAGTCTCCCTTTTGCCCATGGAACCTGAATCTAGTATTATCTGTGTTGCAGAAGCAACCCTTTGAACCTATTTGCCACATTTTGCTGATACTTTTAAGCAGGAAATTGGCATTTTTTGTTTCTATCTCTTCGGCTAGAAGAGTATCGGAATTAGCAACTCTTTCTTGCAAGGAGCCCTATTTAGTTTGTCATAAAGACAAAATTGTAGTGTGACCCCCAACCTGCCTTTTTACCTAAGGTGGTGTCGGCTTTTCATTTAAATCAGGACATTGTCCTGCCTTCTTTTTTTCCAAATCCGCAGATAGCGGAGGAAAAGTTGTTACAGTACCTGTCACCGAAAATGTGTTTCCAGCACGACAGCATCGCGCTGATTCTCGGCGACAGGGTGCCGACATCTCGCACTCTCTGGAATAGACAAAGCACATTCCAGCGAGCGCGTCATAGAAGCGACATGGATTCCCGTCAAATCTACACGCAGCGTTTAGTATGAATCATGAGGGGGAACTCCACGCCGGATTCTTAAATAAAAATATGGCATTGGTTACCCCCCAGGGGACATACCAGGCCCTTAGGTCTGCTATGGATTGTAAGGAGAACCCCCCCCTATGCCGAAAAAAACGGCATGGGGGTTCTCCCACAATCCATACCAGACCCGTATCCAAAGCACGCCGCCTGGCCGGTCAGGAAAGGAGTGGGGGCGAGCGAGCGCCCCCCCTCCTGAGCCGTACCAGGCAGCATGCCTTCAACATGGGGTGGTCAGGTGCTCTGGGGCAGGGGGGCGCGCTGCGGCCCCCCACCCCAGAGCACCCTGTACCCATGTTGATAAGGACAGGGCCTCTTCCCAACAACCCTGGCCGTTGGTTGTCGGGGTCTGCGGGCGGGCGACTTATCGGAATCTGGGAGCCCCCTTTAATAAGGGGACCCCAAGATACCGGCCCCCCACCCTAGGTGAATGAATATGGGTTACATTGTACCCCTACCCATTCACCTGGAGGCAAAGTGTAAACACAAAATAAACACAGGGTTTTTAAAGTATTTTATTAGATGCTCCGGACGGCCCCCCGTCTTCTTTAGCTCTTTACCAGGGGGGGCCTTCTCCCGCTCTCCGGAGGTCTTCTCCCGCTCTCCGGGGGTCTTCTCCCACTCTCCGGGGGTCTTCTCCCACTCTCCGGGGGTCTTCTCCCACTCTCCAGGGGTCTTCTCCCACTCTCCGGGGGTCTTCTCCCACTCTCCAGGGGTCTTCTCCCACTCTCCAGGGGTCTTCTCCCACTCTCCGGGGGGGTCTTCTCCCACTCTCCGGGGGTCTTCTCCCGCTCTCCGCTCTTGACTCGGCGATCTCTGGTGCCTTCCTCTTCTTCAGGACTGGCCGCCGCTATCTTCGTGTTAGCTCAATTACTAGCAGCAGCCAGTCCGCTGCATTTCTGCGGGTAGGGCATCCCATTGAAATGAATGGGTTGCCCTAAAAAGAGCATAAAAGGGAACAGATGGGGGTGCCACAACTTCCGGTCAGATCGCTGCAGAAGTTCTCTTCCCCTCCAGATGCAAGGGATCACAAACGGCTGTCCACAGTAAACATGCTGATGCCAGGGACCCCAAGACTGTAGAACAACTGGTTTAGGTGAGGACGGCACTTGACCCCTGGACAAGTGAGTGACCTTTTATTAAGAATCAGCAGCTACAGTCAGGGCCGCCATCAGGAATTTTGGGGCCCCTTACACAGCTTCAGACATGGGCCCCCTGGAGCAGAGAACCGGGGGGGGGGGGCTGCCGCATGAAATTGAGAAGCGGGGGGGGTGCTGCCGCGAATTGAGAATGAGAAGCGGGGGGCCCTTTACAAAAAGAAGAAATAAAGAAAAATATATATAAAAAAGGGGGGTAGCCATCCGGGGCCCTGGGGACCTCTGTGCCCTTTATAAAATAAAAAGAAAAAAGAGAGAAAATATATATATATATATTTTTTTTAAATATAACATTTATATAAAAAAAACAAAAAAACAAGGGGGTTGCCTTCCAGGGCCCTGGGGACCTCTGGGCCCTTTAATAAAAAAAAAATATATAAAAAAATAAACAATTATAAAAAAAGGGGGTTTGACACATGGGGCCCTGGGGACCTCCGGGCCCTTCAATAATATATATATATATATATATATATATATATATATATATATATATATATATATATATATATATATATATATAATATGAAAATAAAAGAAATAAAAAAATATAAAAAAAAAATATTTATTTTTAGAAAAAAAGGGGGGTTGTCATCTGGGGCCCTGGAGATCTCCAGGTCCCTGTGGACCTCCGGACCTCTAAAAAAATAAAACAAAAAAAATTGGCCCTTTAATAAAAAATAAAAGAAAAATATATAAAAAAAATATATATATTTTTTGATAAAAAAAGGGCTTGTCATCTGGGGCCCTTAGTGGCCTCCGGGCCCCTGGGGACCTTCGGACCCCTAAAAAAAAAAAAAAAAAAAAACATTTTTTTTTTAGGGTGGTTCCCATCCGGGCCCCTGGGGACCCCCGGGCCCCTTACAGGTGTAATGCCTGTACCCCCCTAATGGCGGCCCTGGCTACAGTATGTGTAGCTGCTGACTTTATTTTTTTTCAATCAGGGTGAAGAACTGCTTTATTGACTATTATATTTCAAGAAAAAAAAAACATAAAAAAAAAAAAAAAAAGAACACATACAATACAAAAACAATACTCATATTATAAAAAACAAAGCCATTTAATATTGTGAACATAAAAATATGTATTTATAAAACACATTTTTTCCAGATTTATTTTTAATTGTAAAAACAAAGTGAGAACAAAGCAAACAATAATTTATAATTATCTGGTAACAGACAAAGCAGCACCATGCATTGTATTGAAATAAAAAATGTAGCAGCCATGTATGACTATACTGCAAACCTATTGTCAAATGAAAAATCGATGCATTTTTCTATGGGACTAATAGCAGATGAAAGGAATGCTGCAATGCAATTATGTCATTTTGTGCACAGCTCCAAATATTTGCATGAAAGCACACATTCTTGCATTTTGAACACGTGTCAAACATTTCATGAATGAAGCTTACAAAGCTGCTTTTAGAACTCTTAAATATTTATGTGTCTTAGCACCTGATTGAAAACAAAGAGAATGTAGTGATTAATAAAAAAAGCAGGACTGCGAATACGACATGTGGCCTGGATTTCACTATTAAACTTGCTTTATTATCAACATAATAAACGCTGGTTGTTGGTTTCAAAGATCAAAACTGGAACAGGAGGAAGTAACAAAGTTTTTAAATTTCTTTTCCATGCATAAGCTTGGTTTATTAATCCTGCATCAATGACCTGAGGGCCTCAGCAGCTTCAACTGTCACGGTCATCTTACCAATTATTTTTTCTCCAGACACGGAATCATAAACTGGATCAGGAAACAAAAAGAAAAAAGTTAGAAAAAAGCCAAGTGTACACTGACTGTCAGCTACATTTTGCTTTGATTCACAGCATAACATCAACCAGAACCCATATTATAGTTTATACCGAACCTCTTATCTAAGTATGTCTTGTCTATACAGGCTGTTATGCATTCCATCACATAACACTTTCAAAATGAATCACCTGACATAAACATTGTTTAAATTCATAGTAAAAACCGATGGACTGGGAGAGCATAAAAAGGCCTTCTTGCCTTTGGCACAAGATACCTAATAAAGGATTGACTGCTCACCACTGTGCCCAGCTAGTTACCAAACAGCCAAAGCATATGAAACATGGAAAATACTAAATCAAAGCCGAATACCAAACCTAGGTTTACAAATACTATAGTGTCCTACAAAGTAGTCCAGCCATTATACCCACACAAAAAGAAAACTGCATTATCACAGATATGAGATTTATTAATAAAACCTTAATACTACATGTGTATAATACCCTAGCAGCTGAACACAAAGTGGGGGGTGCTTTGGTCGACACGTCATTTCCACTATTGGGAACGCACACCAATATCCATATGGAGATAGTGGGTGGGGCACAGTTCCGATCAGTACTCAAACTGCTTATGATCCAGGGTGCTGGAATGGGCACTTGACAGTATGAATGGATATGTTTTGTGTGTTTTACTCACATTTAAAATAAATTGTATTACACTGTATTAGCTTGTTCTGCCTTGACTATCCATTTACCAATGTGAAAGGTGGAAGCAGAGGGATTCATTCACACTTGGCAAACAAAAACGCATATAGACCTACTTATTAATTTATATGATATATTCATTTTATATATAGGGGTCTACAAAGTTGAGTGCAATGTGAAGTGGTGGAGAAAGAGTGAGCATAAATGAGGAGGTGCACTGGTTGGAGTGACCAAAACACCAATTTGTCTTTACTTTTGGATTTGTTAAGCACCGGAACCCATTTAGACTTTAAAGTTGGAATTGCCACTTACTTGTTTTCACAAATATGAATGCCGTAAGAAGAAGGGGGATCCTTGTTTGTGGCATGAATTTGAAATATCATAGTGGGCACTACAGCACTTTAAAATATATTGATGTTATATTTACACATTGTTATACACCCCATTTATTAGCACGTTGCACAATTATAAGGTTGAATGTATAGTGTTGCATATCAGAATATATAATGAAAATTATTAAGCAAGTTGTATATTTAAAGCTTAAAGCGTTTGTTAAACCAAAAAAATATATTGATTCTGTTTCTTTAAAGCATGTTATACAGCACGGTACTGTGTGATTTGGCCCCCTGTAACACCTGTAATACATGGTTGATCATGCCAGTTTCAGCCCTCCCCTGTAAACTGACCATGGTGTATCATGGCTGCTGAGCCCTGACACTGTGGTCAGTTTACGTGCCTTCTTTATTCGCAGCCTGCTTATCTGAAAGCAAGGATAAGTGGGAGAAAAGAAAGGGGGGAAAGGGAACGAGAAGAAAGAGAAGACTTGCTTCCAGTCCTCTCCCTTCTACCCCTCTCTTTCTACCCCTCCTCTTCTCTTTCCTCCTTTTCTTCTTTTCTGAGTAATTCTCTCATCCATTTATACCAGATTACCCACTATACTCAGATATACGTCCAGACTGTGCATGTCCCCCCTAGCTGCCTCATTACTGCAGTTGCTCTGGCCGGGCATGGTTATGGTTAAGCAGCACCCATTTCAGATATTCTCCTAAAGAAGCGGCTTTGAGATCGCAAAACTAGTTGAGATATGCTATCCGTGAACAATCATCCCAATGTTTTTTCCCCCCCTTTGGGGATCATTATGCTGGTGATATTCATTGATTGTTCATTTTAATATGTAGTTGATTATGTATATATTTTTTTGATTGTATATTAATTTTGTATTAATAAAACTTTATATTTTTTTTACTCATTATACATACTTGAATTTATATCAATTACACCTGTACAGCAATAGTCCATATTCCCTTCTGGGGGACCAGTTCCTTATTTGGTTATTTCATAGCTATGTGGATGATGGTACATTCCTTTATTAGTTTTACTTCACTTCCTATATCTAGGGGCTGTATACTCCCTTATACATTAAACTAAATTAAATACAGGGGTTAATTAAATTGATTCATTCAGTTTGTTTTGTTGTGATTAGCTGTGATTGGTCAGAGCTAATCACATGGTACAGGGGGCTGTTATTGGCCCAGCCTGTACCATGTGATCACACTGACCAATCACAGCTAGCAACACAATTGTATTCAATGGATGGCTTGAAAGGAAGTCATCCATTGTGCACAACTGTCATGTGATTGGTTACAGCGGTCACATGGTGTCGGCAGCGGGCTGGCACAGTGATCAGTCATCGGCTGTGTCCGCTCAGATCGTTGAGAGGTTACCACATCTTGCCAAAACTAAATCTCTTACATGTCTCATTTCACAATCCAGTGCTGCCCTGGCTGCAACTCTTTCTTTCTTTGCTTCTGCTCTAACAGGAAACTCTAAACTCTGAGAGAAGCAGAAGCCATAGGCTTTACAACTATTTTAGCTCTTATTAGAAGCATACCACTTCCAGGATTGCTGTGATTTCTTTACTTTTAATATGCTCTAATACATTGTGATCACAAACAAAAGAAATATGCAAAAATTAGCATATATTAATGCAAGGTTCACACTGCTGCAATCCAATTTTCAGTGCAACTATGTAGTACAACTTGGACATGGTTTGCATATTCTATGGGTCCAAAATCACACTGTAATCACACCAAAGTAGTAGAGGCACCTTTTCTAAAATGGCACCATGCTAAGTTGCATTTATGTGAATTGGCACCAGTGAAAACATGATTTCCATTGTCATGCAATTCTGTGTAACTCAAGTTACATCTGAAATTGCTCTGGTGTGATGGGAGCCTAAGGCTTTACAGAGAGAGACTTTGAAAAAAAACATTAGAACTTAGTACTACGTGTATAGTAAATCACATCCACACTTCAACAGATATGCCTGTTGTTAAATCACTACTAACTTGGATGTTTACAATAATAATTTTATTATATTCCTGACATTTTTGGCAATCATTTCAGGTACTATACTACAAATAGTGTAGATGAATTATAACAAATTAAACCTACTTTTCATTTTCTGATGGATGATGTCTTTGCCAGTCTGTAAGATTTCTTTCAGGCTGATACTACTAAATCCAATATCGTCACACTCAAGATCTTGTTCATCCTCTGGTGGATCACTAACCACTGTAAATTTAATACTGAAAAAAAAAAAACAATCATCAAAAAGGAAACAAAACACAACCAAAAGTTTATTTAGGTAAAAAAAAAAACGCAGAACATAAAATCTCCCAACTCTTAACATTTCCCTAAATAAAAAAAAAAGCATTTGTAAAAATTCATATGAAACACATGGAAACTATATGTATCACCTAAATTACTTACCCTATCAGCATATACTGTACAGTAATGATCACAAAGTAAAGTCTAAACAATGAATAAAGTGCCTAAACAATTTTAAAATTGGAAAATGTATTGTGCAGAGATACTAAACACAAAATACACATAAATGACGACACTTTATTGTACAAAAAAATAAAACAAAATACACTAGACATGTGCAATTGTTTCCGAATGCATTTTCGTCCTAATTTGGGGTATTTTCCTTATCGTTTTAACAAACAAAAACAAACGTGCAGCATCCGAAATCCAAAAGATCAGACATAAAAAATATGTCTGATCTTTTGACCCTCAGATGATATCCCTTGGGATGAAACTAGTCAGGGCTGAACCAAGTGAAGCAGTCTGATTGTCAGTCGGCATTAGAGATCACTCCCCTCCTCGCAGCTTGACCAGCAACGAGCGTTTGGTGATGTGGTTAACCTGACCCGATTTGGGTAAATCAGTGAGATATGCCATTTTAAAGTTTTATACATGTGAGTGTATTGGATGACGTTTTTATTGGGCGATTAAAGATTTTTAAGCAGGATCACGCTATGTGTCTGTTTCCTACCATCTTTTTCATGTATGAACCCTGAGCCATTCAGAGACGCTGAGCAGTGATTGAGGCTGAGATTGCACCTGTGACACGCCGATATAAATTTTCTTTGCGGTAAGAGGCTACTCAAGAGGGGGTTCTCTTTTCTCACACACCCCCCTCTTTCTTCTATG
Organism: Rana kukunoris; assembly: GCA_029574335.1. Lineage (NCBI taxonomy): Eukaryota > Metazoa > Chordata > Amphibia > Anura > Ranidae > Rana > Rana kukunoris. The sequence goes on from CM056059.1 coordinate 247,051,452, forward strand.
AGCACAGACGTGAAGCGGTGTCTTTCCAAACCTATCATCTTGGGCTATAGTGGACTTTGTTTGAATAAGGATTGTTCAGTCCAATATTTGCATTAAAGACTGCCATTCTTCATTTAAGAACTTTTCTATTCCAAGGACAATATTCAATATTTGTATATTTATTTGTTTAAAGTTTAAATGTTGCATATGTCCAGCGCTGCCTGGTTGATTGTGATATAATTCTGACATATTCAGGTTTTATTCATTTTTTACCCAGCTATTGATGTGTTAAACTGGTCCGTGAACCAAGTTATAATGGTAGCAGCTGCAGTCATTTAGAGTGGCTAGTTTGGATTTTTGGCTCATTGAATCACCTATTAGTTTTTTTTTTTTCTTTCAAAAGCGCTTGTATTGTGTTTTTGCATGGGGGGTTTGCTTTAATACAACTGCTTGATTAGACATAAAAAATAGCTTTATTTTAGTTTTCATTGCTACAACAGTTTGATATAGATACTAGATTTGACATGAAGCTGACAATCGCAATCTGTGTCTATTCAACCTGTGGTCGAATGTGCCCAACCGTAACTCTATTAGTCCAAGATTATTCTACTTAGGCCTTGTACACACGGGCAAATAGATTTGTTCAAATCGGTCGGACAGACCGATTTGAACAAATCTGTCTGCTGGGATGTATTGGTTTGATCGTGTACACACGATCAAACCAAATATCCGCCGGCAGACAGCGCGCTGACGTGTCGGTGACGTTGACGCCGCCACGTCACCGCACCAGGAAGTTAAACACTTCCGCGCATGCGTCGAAACCATATGACGCATGTGCGAGCAGATATGTCTTCTGGTTAGCATACTAACCAGCAGACATGTTGGGCAGACGGGTTCCCAGCCGACAGATTTGAAAGCATGCTTTCAAATCTGTCGGGTGGCCAAATCCGTCTGTTTGACCGTACACACGATCAAATCTGTCTGCTGAAACGGTCTGGCAGACCGTTTCCAGCAGACAGATTTGATCGTGTGTACGAGGCCATAGAGAGGAAAGATTTGACATTATAGAGGCAGTGTTGGGGTAGACCATTCGACATGGACGAAGATTCAATGAAGCAGGGAAAAACATACAAACGTTGAATTTGTCATTGAAGGCTTATGGTGTCTGTCAAAAGTTCTAAGAAGATACAACAAGCAGCTAAACTGTACAACGCCGCAATAGTACATTTCTGGTCAAATGCTCGGCCCATAGGCTATAGTAATGTTAGTTGACTAGTAATAATAATTTATAAATACAATTATTACTAATCATACAACATCAGAATTCTTCTATAGCTTGTAGGTGGAACATTTAACCAGAAATGTAAGATTGTGGCGTCGTACAGTTTAGCTGCTCCGTTGAATCTTCTTAGAACATTTGACAGACACCATAAGCCTTCAATGACAGATTTGACCTTAATTATTTCTGATTTTCGGACAAATTCATTTTTTAACGAAACAAAATAATTAAAAACAAATTACAGGAGTAACTAAATTAATACATTTTTCGGACGAAAACTAAAACAAAATATTTCAGTGTGCACATGTCTTAAATGCACCCACAAAATAAAAATATTATACAAAAGAAAATGTATACAAAAGAAGTTAGTACCTAGGGTGACCCAGTCATTAGAAAAGAAGAAAACATTTCAGAAAGTCATTTTAGATTTGAAAACATTTGTTTTAGAAGACATGACACTTCAATTCAGAGCTAACAAATATGCCATAAAGGCCATTACAATTTTGCTTAATGATTTCACCATGTCACAATACAATAACAATTCTGTCATTTTGTTTTTTATATAATTATTTATATATATATATATATATATATATATATATATAGGGGCAGATTCACATAGAAATGGATTATCGTAGCGTATCAGAAATACACTACGCCGCCGTTTTTTACCTGGCTCTACGTGGAATTCAGGTAGATTTTGTCCAGTAAACGACGGCGGCGTAGTGTATTTCTCCCGTCGCAATCCATATAGACGAGTAGGGGGCGTGAATCATTTAAATTAGGCGCGTTCCCGCGGCGATCGATCTGCGCATGCTCCGTTCGCAAATTTCCCGCCGTGCATTGCACGAAATCACGTCGTGACGTCATTCGTTGTTTAGGTAGCGTCGTTTACGGGCGATCCTAGTCCCGAACGAGTTACGTAAACAAAAAAAAAAATTAAATAAATTCGAAGCGGGAACGACGGCCATACTTAACATGGGCTACGTAACGTTAGAGCAGCAAAAAGCTGCTCTAACATTACGTACACAAAAATAGACGAAAGCGATTGCGAAGACCACTCGTATCTTCGTGCATCTCCGTAAAAAAACATTTGCATATCCCGACGCATCAAAACGACGCAAACTCCTCCCAGCGGCCGCAAATAGATGGCAGCATAGATCCGAAGGCTTACGAAGACGTAAGCCTCTCGGATCGAAGCCCGAAGCCGCCGTATCATGGTTTGAGGATTCAAACTAGTGATACGGCGCGCGAAATTTGAAATTACTCCTGTCTAACACCAGTTAGACAGGCGTAATCGCTCTGTGAATCTGGCCCATAGTATCTAATTACCAACTTCAAATTTAGTCTAACTAGCTACTAGCAGTTATCCAGTTTCCTTGCTGAAAGGGTTATTACTGACTCAAGATACAAAAAAATTATGATCTGTTATTTATTTATTTCTTTGACACATTGATTAATAGGGAGTGTGTCCCACAAACCCTTCTGTGACCTGACTTTGGATCAAAACTAACCACAGTAAAATGCTGCTTCCTCTGTAAAATGTGGAAAACACACACCCTTGGTAGCTTATGAAATTTAAGAAGGGCTTTTAAGAGTAAGAAAGATCTATGTGTTCTTTAAGCTGTATTTCAACATCCAAGCTCAGCAGCCAAGTTTTATTCCTCCTTTAAAAAGCTTAATTGCAGGGCAATGCATAAGATGCCTTGAATTTGTGGTTTGTGTAACAGTCAAACTCCATTTTGGGCTGGCTTCAGCAGCAGAACGTAAAGCATGGAGGATTTTGATGTTTCTTGGCACCAAGGATCAAACTATGATCTGCTTGTAAAGATAACTGCTTTAACATTCTGAATAAACCTCATTGAAAATGTATTAAAGTAGATATTTTTTGTGTAAACTTCAACCGCCTTGCTTTAAAAAAACATTTTTGTTCATGTCGCATTTCAGTAAAACACTACCAGTCTTTCCCCTTAAGAATAAGGAACCATATGCCTTGCTGCTGTCTGTATATGCATTGTGGTAAGAAAAAACACTTTGCAGGTTAAGGCAAATAAATTTGTAGCTCTAACATGTACCCAAAATGACAGGAGTTAAAAACAGGGACACCACGCAGTCTTTCTTAACCTAATGTAATCCCATAAATTTCATTTTATCGCTGTCTTGTGGTTACATTTTGTACAAATAAATAATCTTTGGAATAGCTGGATTGCAGTAGTCTCACTCAAATCTAACGCCAGTATGGCTGGCGGCCAAGACATTAGCAGACTAAAAACATTATAAAACCCTTTCAAGGTTTGTAAGTTACATTACACTGATAATGACACTGCTGAAAAACGGTCAATGTACTATTCAGACCACAAGATGATATATCAACCAAATGCTAAAGAGAAATCCAACAGCATTCAAATTTTTTTGTTTTTAGCTCTGGAAGCCGTTTAAATAAAAATTGAATGGCTGCTGTCTGGTTTACTGTATATTATTGATGACACGTTCTAACTTTCCTCCATTGTATCAGTATGACAGCTAGGCAACTAGCAGTTTTTGGACAGTTGGAACAAGAAGTTGACTGCCACCAACATCATTGTTACAACCAATTTCTTGGCACTTGACAATTATTTCTATAAGCTTTATAGTGTGTTATGTATTGTTTCCTACCTCATTCTGACATTAGTAATGCACTAAACTAATTGCAAGGCAAATCCAATTTGTAAGTAGAAATCGACAATGTGATTTATACACAAGTGCTTTCTTATAGCATACAAGGGTTGGGTTCTCTACTAATATGACATAAAATACTACAAGAGCTCTCAGGTCTGAACAGAAGTATATCTTGGCTTCAATAAATCTATGCGTTTCTTGCAGTTGGTGCTCCTACTAGACTGAAATAACTTTTATTACGTTTTTCAGTTCCCAATCAGGAAAAAACATAGTTAGATACCAACCATCTGTGCCACAAATTTATTGCATTCATCTTGCAATCAGAACTAAAATATCAAAATGGTAGCTATTTGATGACAAAAAGCACCTTGTGGATTAATAAGATAACAATAACTGATAAAGAAAATTCCTCTCCACCTAAAGCAATCCACCAGTAGTGGTTTTTAACCACTTAAGACCCGGACCAAAATGCAGGTAAAGGACCTTGCCCCTTTTTGCGATTCGGCACTGCGTCGTTTTAACTGACAATTGCGCGGTCGTGCGACGTGGCTCCCAAACAAAATTGGCGTCCTTTTTTCCCCACAAATAGAGTTTTCTTTTGGTGGCATTTGATCACCTCTGCGGTTTTTTTTTTGCGCTATAAACAAAAATAGAGCAACAATTTAAAAAAAAATCAATATTTTTGGGGCGTGGCCTGGCGCGTGATGGCGACGGATGCACACTAGAGAGGCTCCGTGAGGAAACCAGGCTCTCAGCTTGAAACCCTGCTTAGATCGAGCCAGAAATGGTCAAAAAGTCTTTCCACACCCCGCGGACCCGCTCCAAACGCAGCACAGTAGCGGTGTCGGCCCGGTATATCACGGATCTCTTCAAGAACAGCGCGGTCTCCGGCAGCAGCATGGCAGGAAACAAGATGGCGCAGCCGCAGCGAGAAGACGAGGAGTCTAGCGAGGACTCACTCTCTGTGGCGGAGGACTCAGGTAGGGGGTACAATCACCCAAACCTCCCCCTGACATATGCAGACATGACTGGGTTTGCAGCGGATATTAAATCCACGTTCTCTTCGGCCATCACTGACCTCAAGTCCAACCTCCTTGCCCTCACCGAGAAGCTCACGGCCGTGGAAGCTGTTGGGAAACACAGGGACAAGAGGCTGCATAGACTGGAGAATATTGTGATCTCCCATTCCTCCCACCTTATCGACATTAATCGCCATTTGGAGGATTTAGACAACAGGGGGAGAAGGGCAAACATAAGGGTGAGGGGGATCCCCGAGTCAGTGGAGAATGTGCAGATTATTCCCACCCTACGGAGAGTATTCAACAGTCTTTTGGAGAGGCAGGAGGATACAGCTATTGATTTTGTTCGAGCTCATAGGGCTCTGAGGCCTAAAGGTCCCGACACTGCTCCCCCACGTGACATAATCTGCTGTCTGCAGAGCTATCCGCTAAAAGAAGAAATCATGAACAAGGCCAGGAGAAATGACAGTGTGGGGTTCAATGGGGAGACTATCCTGCTGTTTCATGATCTGTCCCAAATAACTCTTCGAAACCGCAGGGCTCTGCGGCCTTTGCTGGAGGTGTTGAGAGAAAAGGAGTTAACTTACTCGTGTCGCTTCCCGTTTGCCTTGGTTGTTACACGTGCTGGCAGGCAGCATGTGCTGCGCACACCTGCAGACCTCCCTGAATTCTTTGAGGCACTGGACATGCACCCTATCGCAGTCCCGGAGTGGTACCAGGAGTTTGCTCTCCCCAGGGCGGAGGGCGGTACATGTCGGTCTCCGCTCTCTACACCGGAGAAAAGGCCCACCAAGCGCCCTAAACAGAATCGAGGTCACGGTTCACAAAGTGGTACGCCTAATCCCAGGCTGGGTCTCCTCAGGGCCCTGGAGGAAGACTAGACGGTTTCTGTCTCACGCTGGACTTTCTTTTTGTTTCTCCCTCTTTTTTTGGGGGTCTTTCATTTCCCAACCCCTCAAGTTTAAGCTCTCATTGTACGGTATCCCCACACGCACACGCTGGAAGGCTAAAAAGGACATGTTGGTCTGTTGTGCACTTCTATGGGTTTATCTATACGGACTGCATGGTCACTCACCGCCATCTACTGGCCATACTTAGGCCTGACACGCGGTGCACGACGTGGCACCGACAGATCATTGGATCACTGTTGTCAGAGACATAAGCTGAATGAGTCAGCTGGAAGTAGCGCCGACATGTCACTTGAAGCGGCAAAGTGCCTTACCCACCTGGCCGGGTGGACGTCCTGCACGCGGATACCCTTCCAGCCTGATGTTAATGCCGTGATATACAGGGCTACCAGTTTAACAGGGTGAACTACAGGAATGCCTAAAATGTGGGGGGCACCTCACTAGACTGTGCTAGCGGAATATGATTCTTTTTTATGCAGACAGTTATTTTTCTCCTTTTTTTTTTCTGTTTTTAATTTTTGTTGTTTTTTGCACCATCAAGAGAATTAGGGCTATTATAGTTCCTTTTTGCCGGTTAATTACTAGTTCATGCAGGGTTTCTACTCAGCTGCCCCAGCCTACGTGCTACATGCACAGGTTGGCTGGTCATACAGTTTTGTTACTATACCGGGTTTCCTCTCTTCTCACCTGTGCTGTGAAAGAGAGTTTATCTTCTTCTTGTGTTATTTTTTGCGGACAGTGCTGATACACTCTCCTAATCTCCCCCCTCCTCCCCTCTCTCTCCTTTCTTCTTTTTCTCTTCTCACACCTTCTCTGTCTCACCCCTTCCCCCTGCCCCTATATATCTCACTGGGGTACTAGTAGCGAGCAAATTGGTATAACATCATATCAGTGTCCTGCCTAACCTGTTTCCTCATTTTCAGACTCATCCAGCTGCGAATCAGGGGAACGCTTCAGATGGCGTACTCATCGCTGGGCCAGGGCCCTACAGTCATCTCTCATAATGTTCAAGGGCTGAACATACCAGAGAAGCAGACCACGTTACTCAGGGAACTTCAGAAAGGTAGACCGCACTTCGCATTTTTGCAGGAGACTCACTTTCAGACCAACAAAGTACCAAAACTGACTAACACATACTTCCCGACCGCCTTACACGCGACCAATGACATGGCTAAGTCAAAGGGGGTATCTATCTTAATTAGCAAAACTGCGCCATTTCAAATGACTGACAGGCTGACAGACCCAGATGGCCGATACATATTCCTCAAGGGTAGCTATGCGGGCTCCCCGATCACGCTGGCGAATGTCTACTTCCCCAATTCAGCGCATGCTAGCTTTTGCCAACGTATGATCCGGGCCCTATCGGGCTTTACGTCCGGATGTCTGATTCTGGGGGGAGACTTTAATGTCCCACTGAACCCCCTGATGGACACTTCGACGGGTAAGACCTGTATAACTTACAAAATCCTTAAAAAAATAAAAACACTTCTTGCAACTGGTGGACACGTGGAGATGTCTGCACCCATCAGAGAAGGACTTCACGTTCTACTCTGCCCCTCATAACCAATACTCTCGTATTGATCATTTGTACGTGTCGCCGAGAGATATCTGGCTAGGGTATCGGGGGCTAAAATAGGTGTACAAACCATTTCAGACCATGCTCCCACATCCTTAACGATGGTGGAGCCCACCCTCTCGACCCACTCAGCCTCCTGGAGACTAAACGCATCGCTCCTGACAGACCCAGCTCTTCTGCCCCAAATCACTGACAGCCTAGTAAACTTTTTCAAGCAGAATGAATCTGTGGAGGCGGACCCTATGATGGTATGGGGTGCTCATAAATGCACACTCAGAGGCGATCTGATCCGCCTAGGGGCCAGGCGTAAGAGGCTGCAGGAGACTGAAGTCACAAAACTTTTAAACACCATTTTCCTACTAGAGGCCAAACATAAACAGTCCCTGTCCGAACAAACGGCTTCAGACCTTCTAGAAGCCAGGAAGAAGCTCCAAACCACCCTAGCTATTAAGACAAAGTGTTTCCTTTTCTTCAAGAAAAAAATATACTACGAAGCGGGTGACAAGTCGGGTAAACTACTGGCAAGGGCTTTGCGTGACCCGCACTCCTCCACTCTCATTTCTGGGATCAGAAATTAATCCGGTAGTCTAGACGTTAAAACAGAGGACATCGCGGCACACTTCCATAGATACTACTCTAAATTGTACAACCTGCCGCTGCAACACAGGCCACCTGGGTTGGAAGGGACTAGGGATCAGGCTATACGGGACTACTTGAGTCAGAGTGACCTACCCAAATTGTCGGCTGACGCCATCTCTGACCTGGAGGGACAGATTTCAATAGCGAAAAATTCAATGTGCCATTAAGGCCTTGAAATCCGGGAAGAGTCCCGGCCCTGATGGCTTCAGCTCGATATATTACAAGACCTTTGGTAACATACTAGCAGGCCCCATGCAGAAAGCCTTCAACTCATTGACGAACCCTAGACCTCTGCCACGGGACTTCCATGCTGCCCACATCACGGTTATCCCAAAAGCAGATAAGGACCCCGAAGATTGCGCGAGCTACAGGCCTATATCCCTCCTGAACATAGACCTGAAACTGTTGGCGAAGATCTTGGCCAACAGGTTGAAGCCACTTTTGCCTGGGGTAATCGGTCCGGAACAGGTGGGTTTTATGCCAGGGAGGGAGGCGAAAGACAATATTATTAAGGCCCTTTTGCTGATGCAGGCTGCCCGCACGCCACAAGTCGAGAGTCTTCTCCTGTCTACAGACGCGGAGAAGGCTTTCGACAGAGTGTCGTGGGACTTTATGTTCGCGACTTGCGCCCATATAGGTCTTGGCTCGCGTATGTTGGCATGGATTACATCATTATACCACCACCCATCTGCCAGGGTCAAAATTAATGGGTCGTTATCAGACGTCATAGAAATTCAAAATGGGACGCGCCAGGGCTGCCCCTTATCCCCACTACTGTTCATCCTCTCCCTGGAACCATTCCTCCGTACGATTAACAAAGACAGTTCGATCCAGGGGATCTCGGTTCGTGGTAGGTTGTACAAAGCGGCGGCATATGCAGATGACCTTCTGTTTTTCGTAACGGGTCCACATATTACTATCCCAAACCTCTTAAAGGCATTTAACCATTATGGTTTCCTCACAAATCTCAAAATAAACCTGTCCAAATCGGAAGCAATGAATCTTACCCTGTCTGCCCCGTCCCTCACCAGGACACAGTCCAATTGTCCCTTTAGATGAGAAAGTAGGGCCCTGAAGTATTTGGGAATCTGGCTGACCCCGTCCCTAATGTCGCTATATGATGCTAATTTCATGCCACTACTACGCAGAATTGAGGACAATTTGAAATTATGGAATACGGGATATTTTTCCTGGTTCGGGAGTGCAGCCATCATCAAGATGGTGATGTTACCCAGACTTTTGTACTTGCTGAGGTCCTTGCCTATAGTCTTACCTAACAGATTCTTTCAAAAACTCCAGTTCGCACTCTTGACTTTTCTCTGGTCCCACAAGAGGGCACAAATTAGATTCGCTCTCCTGACTAGGCCTAAGGAAGATGGAGGGATGGGGCTACCGGATTTCAAACGATACTACATACAGTGCCTGCCGCCGAGAATGTGTTTTCAGCACGCCAGCATCGCGCTGAATCTCGGCGACAGGCTGCCGATATCTCGCACTCGCTGGAATAGTAAAAACACATTCCAGCGAGGGCGTCATAGAAGCGACGGGGATCCGACGCGGATTCCCGCCAATTCTACACGTGGGCGGAGTTTGTTATGAATCCTGAACGAGAAATCCCCGCCGGATTTTTAAAGAAAAATCCGGCATGGGTTCCCCCCTCAGGAGCATAACGGGCCCTTAGGTCGGTTATGGGTTGTAAGGAGACCCCCTACGCCGAAAAAACGGCGTGGGGGTCCCCCCACAATCCATAACAGACCCGTATCCAAAGCACGCCGGCCGGCCGGTCAGGAAGGGAGTGGGGGCGAGCGAGCGCCCCCCCCCCCTCCTGAGCCGTACCGGGCAGCATGCCCTCAACATGGGGGGGTCAGGTGTTTTGGGGCAGGGGGCGCACTGCGGCCCTCCACCCCAGAGCACCCTGTCCCCATGTTGATGAGGACAGGGCCCCTTCCCGACAACCCTGGCCATTGGTTGTCGGGGTATGCGGGCGGGAGGCTTATCGGAATCTGGAAGCCCCCTTTAATAAGGGGGCCCCCAGATACCGGCCCCCCACCCTAAGTGAATGAGTATGGGGTACATTGTACCCCTACCCATTCACCTGCAAATACAAAGTGTAAACACAAATAAAACACACAGGGTATTGAAATATTTTATTAGTTGGCCGCCGGGGGGGGGGGTGTGTATGATCGCTTTTATAAAAGCGCCCCCCTCCGGCGGGCTTCTGTGGGGCGTGGGTGCCGCCGTCTGGTTCTCTTCCGCCGCCGGGGGGCGCTTTGATAAAAGCGCCCACCACCCGGCGGGCTTCTTTCGACGTCTTCGGCGGCGGGGGGGTCTTCTCCCACTCTCCGGGGTCTTCTCCCGCTCTCCGGGGGTCTTCTCCCACTCTCCGGGGGTCTTCTCCCACTCTCCGGGGGTCTTCTCCGCTCTCCGGGGGTCTTCTTCTTCTTCAGGACTCGCCGCCACTATCTTCGTGTGTTAGCTCAATTACTAGCGGCGGCGGCCCCCTCCTCTGCGACTTCGGCGTCTTCTTCTTCTTCTGCTGTCCAGATGTTGACGCGACGCATCCTTCCGCTGTTATGCCGGGCGCGCGGCTCGCAGCGAAATATATAGGCCTGTCTTGTGACGTCGCAGTCCCATCATGCTCCGGTAGGTACCACGTGCTACTTACCCACGTGATACCTACCGGAGCATGATGGGACTGCGACGTCACAAGACAGGCCTATATATTTCGCTGCGAGCCGCGCGCCCGGCATAACAGCGGAAGGATGCGTCGCGTCAACATCTGGACAGCAGAAGAAGAAGAAGACGCCGACGTCGCAGAGGAGGGGGCCGCCGCCGCTAGTAATTGAGCTAACACACGAAGATAGCGGCGGCGAGTCCTGAAGAAGAAGAAGACCCCCGGAGAGCGGAGAAGACCCCCGGAGAGCGGGAGAAGACCCCGGAGAGTGGGAGAAGACCCCCGGAGAGTGGGAGAAGACCCCCCCGCCGCCGAAGACGTCGGAAGAAGCCCGCCGGGTGGTGGGCGCTTTTATCAAAGCGCCCCCCGGCGGCGGAAGAGAACCAGACGGCGGCACCCACCCCCCACAGAAGCCCGCCGGAGGGGGGCGCTTTTATAAAAGCGATCATACACACCCCCCCCCCCCGGCGGCCAACTAATAAAATATTTCAATACCCTGTGTGTTTTATTTGTGTTTACACTTTGTATTTGCAGGTGAATGGGTAGGGGTACAATGTACCCCATACTCATTCACTTAGGGTGGGGGGCCGGTATCTGGGGGCCCCCTTATTAAAGGGGGCTTCCAGATTCCGATAAGCCTCCCGCCCGCATACCCCGACAACCAACGGCCAGGGTTGTCGGGAAGGGGCCCTGTCCTCATCAACATGGGGACAGGGTGCTCTGGGGTGGGGGGCCGCAGTGCGCCCCCTGCCCCAGAGCACCTGACCCCCCCATGTTGAGGGCATGCTGGCCGGTACGGCTCAGGAGGGGGGGGGGCGCTCGCTCGCCCCCACTCCCTTCCTGACCGGCCGGCCGGCGTGCTTTGGATACGGGTCTGTTATGGATTGTGGGGGGACCCCCACGCCGTTTTTTTCGGCGTAGGGGGTCTCCTTACAACCCATAACCGACCTAAGGGCCCGTTATGCTCCTGAGGGGGGAACCCATGCCGGATTTTTCTTTAAAAATCCGGCGGGGATTTCTCCTTCAGGATTCATAACAAACTCCGCCCACGTGTAGAATTGGCGGGAATCCGCGTCGGATTCCCGTCGCTTCTATGACGTCTTTGTCTCCATCGCGGCAAGCCAGCTCGGCGCTGGCTCCCGCGATGGGGCTCGTAGGTGGTCAATCTCGCCGAGAAAGGGAGCGAGATTGACACAATATCCCAGTCACCTACTGTAGCAGCACATGTCACGAGGGTCGTAGATTGGCATTGCCACAGGGAGGCGAAGGACTGGGTAACCTTGGATGACGACTTAAGTCCTTTCCCACTCCTATTCTCTCCCTGGAACCCAGGACTGAGAAGACCGAACCTTCTGCTCCATCAACCCCTACTGGCAAATACTCTGGCGGTTTTTTGCATGGGGACTAAGTGTTCCTCGATCTCTTCGGTAAAGAGCCCACTCACGCCACTTTCTGACAACCCAGACTTCCAGTCGGGACTTGGTACATGGATACTTTGCCATCCGTCCACCAATAAGGCACTCAAAGCAGGAGACTGCTTTAGGGGGGGAACGTTTATGGAGTTCCAGACACAAACAGGCCCACAACTTCCCCTCCCTGATGTTCTGGACGTACCTACAAATACGTAGCTATACCTGTGACAAGCAGAACAAACTACACTTCATTAGGCAGTTGACTGACTTGGAAGAGGTCTGCACCAGGGGTGATCTCCTGCAGAAGGCGACGTCTGTGATCTATAAGTGGTTACAAGTTTCTTCTTCCCCAATAGAAGATAGGTTCCTAAAGGGCTGGTCCAAAGCTCTGGAGAGGAACATATCAGAGAAACAATGGCGGAGCGCTTGTGTCCTGGCACACAAGTGCTCTATCAGCACAAAGATGCAGGAAACATCATATAAGTTGCTCACGGATTGGTATGTCACGCCTGCTAAGTTGAATTCCTGGTATGCTCAGACGTCTAAAATGTGTTGGAGGTGTGGAGAGGGAGTAGGCACGCTGTTACACATCTGGTGGCATTGCCCTCATCTGGCTACTTTCTGGCAACAGGTCAGAACCCTAATTAAACAAATCACAGAGACCAGCTTGATGCTGGACGCTGCATGCTGCCTGCTCCACATCTCCTCCTTCTCTTTGAAGAGATATAAGAATTCACGAAACATATGTTAAACGCTGCCACTCTCTGGAAGACAACTAGGGTCCCCACTGTCACACAATGGCTAGAAAAAATATCAGAGGTGTGCGAGATGGAAGACACTCTTGCACAGGCCTCGGACACCGTGGACAAGTTCCACGAGACATGGTCACCCTGGTTTGAATTCCGTTACTCGGAGGCTTATGAGTCACTTCTGGGTACCGGCTGAATAACCATATGCCGCTTAACTGTGATTGGTTAGAAGCAGGGATGGTACCCCGACATGGCCAATTGCTGCACCACCCCCCTCATTTTTTTTGTTCTTTTTTTTCTTTCTTTCTTTTCTTCCTTTCATCTCTGTACCCCTCTTCCCACCCCCCCCCCTCCTTCCCCTGCCCTGCCCTTCCTGACTGGCAGGATTGCTTAGCCTCACTCTATGGTACGGTAGTGGAAAGTACACACATGAAAACTAAAGACGACTCAGCCGAATTGCAGAGTCGGACAACTCTGTAGAGATAACGTTTATCTTATGGTTTATACGAGACGTTATGTGTACACAGTTCTTGTAAAGGAGATTTTACATTAAGACTAGTTAAGTTTAACCTCGAGTTAAGACGTGGAACGTGACATTTAATGCTAGTCACTGTATGGCCGCGTACACACGGCAGAGAACCTCGACGGGCAGAACACATCGTTCCGCCTGTCGAGGTTCTCTGCCGGCCGTCGAAATCAGCGACCCGCCCGTCGGGAATGGCAACCAGCCATTCATCCAGGCGGGCCGTCGAGCAAATAGAGAGCGTGCTCTCTATTTCTGCTCGACGGGATTCCCGACGGGATGCTCGCCGAGAGCGTACACACGGCCGAGGTCCTCGCTGGAATGCAGCTTCCAGCGAGGTTCTCGCTGGTTTCCAGCGAGAACCTCGGTCGTGTGTACGCCGCCTAATTGTTTTTGGTTGTCAACTTCGGATGTATAAGACTTCTGTGTATGATTGTCATTATCATGCTATACTGCCTTGTCTATTGCACCTCTGTTTTTGTTCTTTCTCGGAACACTAATAAACTTTGGAATGTTAAAAAAAAATAATAATAAATATCCCCCAAAAATATATAAATAAACAATTTGTTTACTCAGTTAAGGCAGATACGCATTCTTCTACATATTTTTGGTAAAATTGCAATAAGCGTTTATCGGTTGGTTTTCGCAAAATTTATAGCGTTTACAAAATAAGGGATAGTTTTATTGCATTTTTATAAAAAAAAAATTCTACTACTAATAGCGGCGATCAGCGATTTTTTTCGTGACTGCGACATTATGGCGGACACTTCGGACAATTTTGACAAATTTTTGGGACAATTATCATTTTCACAGCAAAAAATGCATTTAAATTGCATTGTTTACTGTGAAAATGACAGTTGCAGTTTGGGAGTTAACCACAGGGGGCGCTGTGACTTTGAGTGTTCCCTGTGTGTGTGTTTACAACTGTAGGGGGGTGTGGCTGTAGGTGTGACATCAGCATCGATCGCGTCATCCCTGTAATAGGGGGACGCGATCGATGCTGCGGCCACAGAGAAGCACGGGGAAGCCGTGTTTACACACGGCTCTCCCCGTTCTTCAGCTCCAGGGACGGATCGCCGCACTGCAGCCGCGATCGGGTCCGCGAATCCCGCGGTCCCGGAGCTTCGGACCGGGTCACGGGAGCGCACCGCGGGCGCGCGCCCGTTACCCATGGCTGGGTACTAAAATCAACGTACATATACGTTGATGTGTCCAGCCGTGCCATTCTGCCGACGTATATGTGCAGTAGGCGGTCCTTAAGTGGTTAAATTGTTAACCAACTTTGCAAGAGTATGAAAAAATGAATTGGGTCCCCCTGATGAAGTCAATAAATGACAATGAGAGTTGACAGTGTCCTGAAAAGAAAGGAAAGCTTGCAGGGGCGGACTGACAACTCATGGGGCCCCCAGGCAATAGGAGATTATGGGGCCCCCAGGCTTAGAGACGGCCCTCATCTTTTTTTGATGCAACATGAATGTGGGCAAACCCATGCGGAGAGGCACCAAGCTCCGTGACATGCTGAGTGGCTTAGAGTTGGTGACCCACTAAATTCACCAGAAGCCACTCATGGGCAAACAATTGCAGCCTCACTGTGCCCCATTAAATGCAGCCACTGTGCCCCATCAAATGCAGCCAACTGTGCCCCACCAAATGCAGCCAACTATGAACTATGCCATTAAAATGCAGCCAACTGTGTCCCATCAAATGCAGCCACTGTGACCCTCAGCACCCCCCCCCCACATGGGGCACAGTTGGCTGCATTTGATGGGGCACAGATGCAGCCACTGTGCCATCAAATGCAGCCACTGTGACCCTCAGCACCCCCCCCTGTTGTCTGACCGACACTTGCCCCATCTTGGTGGCAGGTGAGGCAGTGGGTGACGGCGGTGAGATGTGGGACGGGCAGTGGCGAGCTGCTTACTCCCTGCATCTCTTCTTTTCTCCTGCTAGGCATCCAATAGGAGCGCCTGTCCTTTCAGCCAATCACATGATGGGTATCAGACCCGCACTTCCTGATTGGCGGAGAGACGGTTCATTGTTAGAAAAACAAACATTAATTTGCTTTTCTAAACTGACCTGGATGGGCTCTGAGTGCTCTGCGCTCCAAGCCCACCCTAATGTGAAGCCTATTAGAGTCTATGGCTAAACCCCCCCCCCCCTGCAATTTAGGCACCCAGCGTCTTAAAAGGGGATGGACACCTGAATTGGGGGTAGCCATGGATAGATTCATGCAATGCATGAATCCATACATTCAACATAGAGGGGATGGTGCCCTTAATGGATGGACCGCGCCCTGGTATCCACACACACATGCACAGTATACATACAGTGTGTATATATATATAGTGAGAAGTGCCATGCTTCTGGAAGAAGGATGTGCTGAACTTCTCCAATCTCTGCTACATGTACTTACTGACTGACCACCAGTACACAGGCACAGCCTCCTCTCCTGTATTACCACATGCTATGTCTGTGAGCTGCTGGGGCACTACAAGAACCAGCATGGCAGAAGCAGTGTGTTTCAATCAGGATGATTTTTGGAAATATCTATATATACACACACATCAGCACTTTTTTTTTCCAAAAATCATCCTGATAGAACACACTGCTCCTGCTCCTTCTGCCATGCTGGTACTTGTAGTGCCCCAGCAGCTCACAGACATAGCATGTGGTAATACAGGAGGAGGAGGCTGTGCCTGTGTACTGATGGGCAGGTGATGAGTAGGGACATGTAGCAGAGATTGGAGAAGTTTAGCACATCCTTCTCCCAAAAGCATGGCACTTCTCTCACACAGAAAAACGATCTAACAGCAAGAGGAGTCCTGCTACACAGCCTCCCCCCTCCCCCCTCCTCACCAGGATAGGTAAGCACTGATAATACAATTCTTCCAGCTCAGCCAGCTTACCTTTTATCAGGCAGCAATCCACCCCACACTGCAGGCTGTCCCCTCCTCCCTCTCCTCTCCTGCAGTCGGCATCTCCTGCTCGTATGTCAAAAAAGCCGCGCTGGAGAAGGGGGCGTGTACACTGTGCTCCCATTGGCTGAGAAGTCAGTGGAGAGGCGGGGCAGCTACAATCTCGAGATTTGTACATCAAAATGATGTCGGTAGTGGCCATTTCAGTAATAGATGTAAAAAAAACACTGATTCCAACAAACTGTCCCTACTTTTACCAAAGCTGGCAACCCTGATGGGGCCCCCTAGTGGCCATGGGGCCCTCGGTCCGTGCCCGACGGACCGAATGGTCAGTCCGCCCCTGAAAGCTTGTGTCCCAGTAGCACAGACCAGTGGATTTGATCATGAAGGGTTCGCCACTGTGAGTAGTAAGTGGTGGGACACTTCTGTGCTCTGAAATTATTAATCTACGATGAGCTGATCTTGTTATGTTTTAATGTGAATGAGTTTTTAATAAACATTGATTGATTTTAAACAATGCATAGTGCACTATGGCTTACCCTTTTTCTTTCTGCGTTTACTCATTGGGATTTCCACCATGCTGTTCATTTTGAGACAGAAAGCGTGTATTTCTCCATTACAGCTTATCCCTGCTGTTTAAAGGGACCCTGCACAGGTAAGGCAGGTAATTTCAATATCTGCCTAGACCCTCTCCTAAATTTCTTCTTAAGAAAATCACGAATAGTTTATACAAAGATTAATCACTTGAATCCAAGCAAAGTTTTAAAGTGGTGCTTGGAAGATGTGCTTTTTAAACACATTCTTAGCTGCGATACAGGCAGGGAGTGTTTGTATATTTGTAAAGCAGTCTGTCAGCTCTCATGTGGAAGTGATTCAAGCATTTTTTGAAGCCACCCGATCACTTTCACAACTGCCACAATGTACTGCACTTGTCCCCTGCCATGTATAGCAGGCAGGTATGGTGCGGTCATGGAGGGTGCCGCTGGGAAGGTCGGCGACCTGTAAAAATGACATTCAAAATAGAAGTCATTGCAACGCATCACACTTAGGTATTTGCATTACCACAAACCACAGATATGAAAGGGACTTGAAGAATTAATTAAAACCATTCTTCTTAAAACACTTTAAAGAAAATGCTACACCCTCCATTATAGGTGAACTCCCTAAAGCATATTGCATCTTTGCTGCATGTCTTTTACAAATGCTTTATTGCCATAAAACAGGTTAAACAGAGCCGGTTGTCAACTATCACAGATTGTACAAAATATTAGCATGTAAGATTTTTTTTTTTACAACATAATCAAAGTTACATACAATACCTTCTTGCCACCCACGGCATATCCGAAAGATTACAGCGTGGGCCTTAATTGCTGGGAGGGCATCCATAGAAGTCCTCCCAAGCATGTGCTGTCTGCACGTCCATGCGGTGCACACTCTGTGATCACTGAGTCTATGAGGCTCGGCTCATCACAGATCGAAGTAAGGGGCTGATCCCGACGTGATCAGCTATCAGCCAATGACAGCTGATTACATGATGTAAACATCGGTCCCTCACTCAGAGAGCCGTGGCTGCCTCATCTGTGCCCACCACAGGCCCTCGCTATGGGCAATTGGATTGCCATAAAAAGATGAGTCACCAGTTGCTGTTCTAGTCTAAGCATCTCTTTGATAGGTTTAAAGAGAAAAGCCTCATCAGGGTTTTTTTTAATGTTAGAATTAGTAAGTGAACGGAGAAGAGCATAGATCCGGATCCATAGTCTGCTCAACTTAGGGCAAGACCAGCAAATATGCATCATCGTCCCTGGCTGTTGACATCAACAAGTCGAAGGATAAATTGGAACAAAATGGGCCAGGCAAACAGTATAAAATGCTATGAGCATTTTTCAGGATGATTACGTTCTTGGAGCTCTTAGAAAAAGCCATGGTCATGGTCTGCCAATCTTCCGGATCGAACACCTCCCCTAACTCACA
This sequence comes from Rana kukunoris, assembly GCA_029574335.1. Taxonomy (NCBI): domain Eukaryota; kingdom Metazoa; phylum Chordata; class Amphibia; order Anura; family Ranidae; genus Rana; species Rana kukunoris. The sequence continues at coordinate 247,069,754 of CM056059.1, forward strand.
CTCCCATTGATGTTGATTAGACTGCACAGGAAGTTTCCTAGAAGATATAATGAAAGAATAAATCAAAGAGATAAGGTCAGGAGAGTGTTACCAGAACCAAGACAAAATAAAGTGGCTCCAAGGGGATAAAAGTTCAGACAATTTCTTAAACAGTGGAGGAAGGTTGTGTGATGGTTGTCACCGGCGCAAAATAATTATTTATGTTGACCTGCTGCAGTACTGTGTAAGCCTTTAGGAAGGCCTAGATAGTAGAGCGGAAAAATATTGTTACTGCGCTGGTCTGAATAGGAGTGGAGGAAGGTTAACTTGATAAAGGCCTTCATATGTGGGACATAATCAAATCCGAAGATATGGCAAAGAAGTGAGCCACTGAAATGGAAAGGCTTGTCTCAAATCCTCACTTGTCTGAGCCAAAAGGGTCCCTAACATCACCCTAGACTTGGCAGGATTACCGCACAACCCTGGGAATTAAGCAAAAATGTCCAGTACAGACATGAGATTAGGCAAAGAGAGTCTAGGTGACGTCAGGGTCAGGAGAATATCGGCAGCAAATAAAGAGATTTTATGGGAAGAGCCTGCAACTTCCATACCCTTTACGTCTGTATGAATTGCCTCTGCCAACAGCTTAAGAGCTAAAATGAATAAAAGCAGTGAGATATAGCGCAGCCTTGTCTAGTTTCCCTGCAGATTGGAAAAACAGAAGATTCAAAGCCATAATATTTAATCATACAAGGCAGCTGTCCATTTAAAAAAAAAGGACCAAAACCGCAATGGCAGGAACCACAATGAGGTAAGGCAAAGAAAAGGTGTCAAACGCCTTATTAATATCAAGAGAGAGCAGCATCAAATAGCGTCCCCACCTAGTCTTTCCTAATAAGACGGGTCAAGAAGGTATTGAGTCGGTTGGCCAAAATGTTTGTTAGAATTTTTATGTCAATATTGATGAGGGAAATTGGCTATAATTAGCCTAGGAGGAATGGTCTCAGTCCGGTTTGGAAATCATCACGATGTTAGCCCTCAGAAACGGCATGAGGCAGGGCTGCCCCTTCTCTCCAAAAATGTTTGTACTATAGTTAGAGCTTTTTCTAGTTTCTTAAATAAGAAACGCAGACACAAATGAGCTGGTTCTGGGATAGTCAGAATACAAATTAGCAACATGTGCTGACAATGTCCTTAAAGTGGTGTCAGTACTCCAAAAATTGTCCAAATTTTAAAACATTTGCAAATCTGAAACATTGAATATAATCTTCTAGCTAGAATGGGTAAAATAATTACAAGCATGAAAATGCTTGGTCTTAAAGCGGATGGTCCATGAAAAAAAAATATTAAAAGCCAGCAGATACAAATACTGCAGCTGCTGACTTTTAATATTAGGACACTTACCTGTCCTGGAGTCCAGCGGCGTCAGCAGCAGAGGACGAGCGTTCGCTCGTCTCTCTGCTGCTCCCCCCTCCATCCACGGTGAGGGAACCAGGAAGTGAAGCGCTCTGGCTTCACTGCCCGGTTCCCTACGGCGCATGCGCGAGTCGCGCTGCGCCTGCCGATTGGCTCCCGCTGTGTGCTGGGAGCCGAGAGTTCCCAGCACACAACGGGGGGGGGGGGGGACACAGGAAGCCAGAAAAAACTGTCTTTTGCCTGGCTGGAAGTGGATGCAAATACCTGTCTTTAGACAGGTATCTGCACCCCCCTCCCCCCTGAAAGGTGTCAAATGTGACACCGGAGGGGGGGTGGGTTCCGATCAGGGCGACTTGGTCCGACAGTAGGTCCTCCAGTTTATTCGGGGTCTATGGGTGGCCTGTTATGCTGATGGGCAGAGGCAATGTTGACCACTACGTCTAAATTAGACAGGATGGCTGCTATTCCCCATATGGTTATCCCCTGGCTGATCCTACATTTCTACTGCATGGTTGATTGTTAAGTTAAGCTGTTACTTGTCGGTTTCTCTTCTTTCAGCCTGGGTTAATTAGCTAAGTCCCGAATTAGTGCTCCTACCTGGGGCAGTCTCCCCCTTCCTCCTCGCTGGTCTCCAGGCGCGCGCGTTTTGGGGGGAGGGGTGGGATACGTTGTGACGCCTACCTGGAAGCAGACAGCCAGTGAGTGGAAAGCTCAGCAGTGTCAGTCTGCAGGTGGGACACAGAGCACAGGCATACTCCTGTATAAGCAGTCCTCAGGGACATGGCTCCTAAGGGGCCTGGGACGGCGAAAACCGCCAAAAAACAACCAAAAAAAAAACCACAAGTCTCTTTGTATTCCCCTGAGACACCGGAGTTGGGCCCTCCGGTGAGGGGTTTTAAGGAGATATTGCCGGCCTAGCCAAAGCACCCCCTGTCTAGGTTACAGAGGAGGTGTTGGCCACCACCCTTGGGAAAAGATGCAGCCACGCTGCATATGTTTTTTTGTGCATTGCATTTGTGGGTCTATAAAAGGTTAACTGCTATACTCTCATCAGCCTCACGGTAAGCAGGAAAAACAGGGTGTGCCCCCTTTCCCTGCTCTAATTCCTTAATTAAGGGGATTAAAAAACCTAGGACAGGCTACAGCTGCAGCTAACGAGGAACCTATCACAGGTTCTGGCTGTATATAACTTCCTCAGCCTGGTCGGCCAAGGCCCCTGGAGTTAAAAAAAAAAAAGTAAAGTCCCCCATAGGGTTCTCTCTTGGTGTTGGCTTCAGGTTACCCAGATGCAGGGGGATGCACAGTTGGCTAACATTGCATGTTTGCGGAAACACACATCTGCAGAGGATAACTTCCTGTTTACCAATCCGTATGTTTGCATAAAATACATGAGTTTGGTATGTTTAAAATGTGGGGTAAAAACAAGTAACAGAACATGTTTTATGGTTGATCGCATAAAGTTACAGGTTCTGTCTGTATGGTTTCACATGTTTTTTACAAAGCCACATATGAATGCTTGGTTACATTAAGGTGCCTAAGATCGCATATAAATGCATGTTGGGTTAAAACAAGTAACAAAACATGGAATGCATAAGATCGCATAAAGTTGCTGGAATGCATAAAGATGTTGGATCACACAGGGTTGCCTGATCACCAGAATCCTGATTTACCCAAGGATATGTGGGCACACAGAAAGGCTTGTTTACATAGAAATGCCTAAAGTCGCATAAAGACGATTAAATGCACAAAGATGCTGGGTCACACATGGTTGCTTGATCATCCGAGTCCTTGATTACCCAAGGATATTTGGTCACACAGAGAGGCTTGTTCCCCCAGAGATGACAAAAGTCGCATAAGGATGCTTGAATGCATAAAGAAGCTGGATCTCAGAGTCCTGGATTACCCAGGGATATTTGGGCACACAGAGAGGCTTGTTTCCTCAGTAAAGCCTAAAGGGTCGCATGAAGTTGCTTAAATGCATACATATGCTGGATCGCACATGGTTGTTTGATCGACCGAGTCCTTGAGTACCCACGGATACTTGATCACGTAGAGAGGCTTAAATGCCTGAAGTCGCATTAAGATGCTTGTTTGCATAAAAACGCTGGATCACACAGGGGTGCTTGATCACACAAGAGGCCTTGGTTCCACAAGGGAACTTGTCTGCACAGTAGTGCTTAAGATGCATAAGATGTTGATCACATGAAAGATGCTGGATCGCATAAGTATGCATGTTCGCTTTAAAGGTTGCTTGTTGGCCTAGATTTTGCATGTTTGCTTAATGAGCCATGATAATTTAAGTCTCCTTAATTATACAGGATGCCATGGGCTTGCATAGGAATACGTATCTGCATGGGTACATGCGGCACAATGTTGCATAACACTTTCCTAGCGCGTGCTGGCTTGCTAGATGCTTGTTCCATTCTTGTATGAATATATGCGTCCATGAACACACGCTTCCATAGAGGCATATGGCTTTAAGCGCTTGCCATATACACATGTGAGAAGCCATTTATATATGTGTTTATTTACATGGGCTGTGTGTCGCAGGGGAACAGCTCTATCTCCAGTTTGTGGTCTTGCCCCTTGACTTAGCCACTGTTCCAGGGTTGACAGGGTGCTAGGGCCCGCCTCTAGCAGGTCTAAGGGCCCAGGGTATAGCGATAATGGCATACCAAGACAAACTCCTGCTGATGATTCAGTCAGTAGCATGGCTGGACCTAAGGGTGTCCAGCAAGGTCAGGTATCTGGAACTACTGGGTTGAGACCCCAGTCTAAGGGTACATTCTTTCTTTCATTTAGCAAGAAGCTTGGAAGGTTTGGCACAGCCCAATAAGGAGTTTTGTGGCCCCGGACCCGCCCGTCATTCCCCGGCCCTCCGCGACTGCCCCAGGGCACGCGGCCCTCTCTCCCCCCCCCCACCGGGACGAGGCCGGCGTTCCCGTACGAAGGGAAGCTGGTCTATGGGGTCACAGCAAGGAACAGTTCCTTACCTTTTGCCTTTTTTCTTAAGGTGCTAGGGAAGATGCTGGCTTCATTCAACACAGTTCCCTATGCTAACTTTTATTTAGGGCTGATATAAACATTATTCTGTTGGCCTAGGAGTGGATCCTAACCTAGCATTATCCAAGGGGTCGGGTCCCAGTGATATGCTGGAATTTCTGTTGGTGGTTCTTAACTAAGAAGGGATTGCCAGGCCTGGAAAAGACCACGGCCCAGGGAAAGTAGTCAAGCTCTAGGGGAGCCTTATCCGTCAGCTAGAGCTACCGATGGGGCATCTGACTTAAGGCTTGTACGTTTAGGTGGCAGGATTGTTCTGTCAAACAGACAATGCCACACTGGTGATTTACTTCTTCTACCAAGGAGGAGCGTGTGCCATGCCTATTGACAATTGTCATTTTATGGAATTGGCAAGCGATTTGCTGGAGCCGTCAACAATTGTCTCCAGGAGAATGACCTCTACGCCCCGACCTTTTTTTCTGGCCAAAGCCACAGAAAGGGTATCCTGTACTTTTAGGTATTGGTGTCCAGGTTCAACAAGAAATTTAACAGCTTGGGTCAAGGACAAGGGATCCACCCGCATGCGGGACAGAGGTGTTAGTTATCCGGGGGGACCAGTTGTCACTGGTTTGTGTCTCTCCCCCCAGTGCTGCGACTTTTTTGGCTTCTATGCAACGTCAGAGGCGAACGGAAGCCGGCCTGATTTCTCCGGCATAACCCAGACGACCTCACTGTGCAGAAGCAGTAGGGGTGGTAGTAGAGGACCCGGGGTCCCTTACATCTTGTCCAGGCCTACTTCACAGAGGGTATTGCATCCTGTCTTGCAAACAGGTTATGGTCTGGTTATTATAGCCCACATTCTTGTGGATGGGGATTTTCGGAATCAGCGGTAATTCCCTTGATTCATACAGAAGATGGCCTAGGATCTGGAAAGCCCATGTTCCTGGTGTGAAACCAGATGGTAGCATCCTTGGAAGTATGGCATAGGTAAATATCTTGCCTTCCTACATTTGGAAGGGCGACGGAGCTAGCCTTAAGTTCAGTCAAGGATCCGATCTCGACCTTGTTTACAAGGGCGCTTGCTTCACGCTCCTTGATCCGAGCCATTCTTCAAGGGGTGATGTGTATAAGTCCGCCAGTTTGGACACCCTTGTGCTCGGGGGATTGGGTCTAGTGTTGTCGGCTTACAGGGTTAGTACCTTGGGCCGATGCACCATATTTCCCTTCATCCTTTAACAGGGAAATTGGTGTTCTTAGTTGTGGTAGCCTCCAAGTGAGTTTCAGTATTGGCAACTTTCTTGGCATAAAGCCATACTTAATTTGTTTTACAAGTGGGGTGATGTTGATGTTAATCCTCACCCAGCCTTGTTCACTAGAAAGATCTAGTGTACATTTGAATCAGGAGATTCGTACCTTCCCCTTTTTTCAGTTTTCAGATATAGAGGGCTGACGTGTTTATTGTACTGCCAGAAGACCCTAGTGTGGGCAGGCAGTATTCAGATCAGCTATTAAGAGGGTTACTCTCTCTTGTTAGCGTAAGAATGGCAAGGCCTATCTGAAGCGGCTGCTCGGATACGGAAGACTGATATTTGCGCTACCAGGAGGCCCCAGGATAGGGCAGGCAGTGTCTAATTCAACTGTGTTCAATGTTGATTCGTCAGGTTTTTTATTCAGGCTTGTGGTTTAAGGAGTGGGATTACCCCTGCTTCTTGTTGGGGTACACCCTACCAGGATAGTATGCGCTTTATGCGCGATGCATTACCAAGCCTTTATGACTCAGATTTGCAAGGCCGCAACTTGGTCGTCTGTGTGTACGTTCACTAATTCCTATCAGGTGAACAAAGGATGCAGCCTCTTGGCGCAGTATGCTGCAAGCAGCGTTATAGCTCCTCATGTATGAGGGCGGTCTGCGTTGTTTGTCTCCCTCCCCTCAGTGGGCATTGCTTTCGGACATCCCACATAGTAATGGCTATGCAGCTCTGTGTCCCATGATGTACGATAAAGAAAATAGGATTTTTTATAACAGCTTACCTGTAAAATCCTTTTCTTGGAGTACATCACGGGACACAGAGCTCCCACCCCTCTTGTTTGGGGATATTGGGACACTTATTGCTTTGCTACAAAAACTGAGGAGCTCCCAGTATGGGAGGGGTTATATAGGGAGGGAACTTCCTGTTCAATTGATTACACCAGTGTCCAGCACCTGATGGTGGAATATAACCCACATAGTAATGGCTATGCAGCTCTGTGTCCCGTGATGTACTCCAAGAAAAAGAATTTTACAGGTAAGCTGTTATAAAAAATCCTATTTTCACACTACGCCGCCGCATCGTACTAGAGAAAGTGCTTTAATCTCAAAGCACTTGCTCCGTAGTTTTCGCCGGCGTCGCGTAAAATCGCCCAGCGTAAACCCGCGCAATTCAAATGGGGCGGCTTGTATTTAAATTAAGCGCGACCCCGCGTCGAACAAACTGCGCATGCGCCGGCCGGGGAAAAAGCCCAGTGCGCATGCTCCAGCTCACGTCGGAAAGCGTTGTTGAAACCGACGTCAAAACGTCGTGAGCGTCATTTACGCAACTCCCTATTCGCGAACGAGTTAGTAAAATGACGTAAGCGACGGAAAAAGCCGACGCTGACCCGACGCCATACTCCACATCGAAGCTGGGGTAACCTTACGTGGACGGAAACAACGTACGCTATGACGGGGCGGCGTAAATGCGATCGGGAATCGGCGTACTAGCCTCATTTGCATATGCAAATGAGAAAACAACGTAAAGGCCACCTAATGGCCGGAGTTGTCATTACAACTACGATCCGCAAGTGTAATGGTTTTACACTTGTCGGATGTTGAAGCGTATCTATGCAAAAGTGATGCTAAGCATCACGCGCATAGATACGAGGCAAAAAAAACGGCGATACGACGGGGTATCTGAGATACTCCGTCATAACGCCGCTGAGAATCTGGCCCCATGCGTCTAAATTATATAGGCCAAAAAAAATAAAATGTATTGATTGGGATTTTCAAGGTACTGATAAGAAGGCATGCATCAGGTAAAAAAGTATTTTTATTACATATAAAACAATACAAGTATAAAAACATTAGGACAGGCCCCACAATTCGGACACAATATGAGGTATTTGTTAAAACAAAACGTATGGGTCAGATGCGTGGAGCCGATCTGAGACCTTGACCGGTTTCGCGGTGTTATGCCGCTTCTTCAGGAGGATCTATGGCGGCAGATAGTCTAGAATGAACCACTATCGATCACGCCCCCCCCCCCCCCCAAGACTCAAAAATGACCCACACAGGGGAAGCTGACAATAGCTCACAGTAGCAAAGGTCAATTGAATAAACTGGGGGCAAGAGAGACAGCAGCATCACAGGATAATAGGCGCAGGTAGAAACCTATTTGGATATGGGATCAACCGGTAACGCTGGTAAGCAAACAGCTTGTCGTGATGGCCGGTGTGCATCCCCAGGGAGCGCTTGTCGTGAGTCTTGAGGGGGGAGGCGTGATCAATAGTGGTTCATTCTAGGCCATCTGCCGCCATAGATCCTCCTAAAGAAGCTGCATAACACTGCGAAACCGGTCGAGGTCGCAGATCGGCTCCACGCATCTGACCCATACGGTTTTGTTTTAACAAATACCTGATATTGTGTCCGAATTGTGGGGCCTGTCCCATTGTTTTTATACTTGTATTGTTTTATATGTAATAAAAATACTTTTTTACCTGATACATGCCTTCTTATCAGTACCTTTAAAATCCCAATCAATCAAATTTTTTTTTTTGGCCAATATAATTTAGACACATAGGGCCAGATTCAGGAACACTTGCGCTGGAGTATTTCGATATGCGCCGCGTAACTGTGATGATGCGCCGTCGTTTCTATGTGCCCGTACCCACCAAACTAGATGCGCCCAATAACGGGTCATTTGCGACCGGCGGAACGTTCCGACGCCAGAGTATCGTCAGCGCTTATTTTCGCTGGGCGCATCAGTCGCGCCCATTGATTTCCCCTGCAAATATGCAAATGAGGGATTTTTCCCAATTCACGAACGGATTAGCACCATACGCTGGCTACATGCGCCGCGCGTATCTCGTCCGTCCGGCGCAAAGTTATTTCTACAAAAGGCTGCTTTATCTTTACTCCAGATGGCCACAGGTCAGCAGGAGAGCAGCTACAGCAGCGTTACCGATGATAAGAGCTAGCTGAGCACCCCCACTTGCAGGACAACACCTCTGTCCATGCTTGTCTGTCAAATTTTACAGCCATGGAGGAAGACATCATAGGTCTCCATAGCCGAGATGACGGCTGTCAGCTCCTGGCCATTAAAGTTCAGCTTTCTCCTGTGTGTTTGCGGGGAACGGGAGCAGCTATCTCAGAACAAATGTAACATCACTGCGGGGAGGGGGAGCAGGATATACTTTAGTGCCGGAATGGCGCTTCTACGGGCGCATTTAAACGCCCAACGAAAGGCATTGCGCTGACGTTTCCCGTGAAGTGGTGCCGACGGAAGTTGTGAGCATGCGCACAAAGGGGGCGAGTGGAGCCTCACTCACTGCGCATGCTCCGTGGTTGATGCGCTGAACGTAAGCCTCTGCGCTGGGCTCCGCCAATCATTTACATATGATCACACCCACTTCCACTTGCGTCGGGTTACGCCAGCGCATTATCGTTACTCTGGCGCAAGTTTACGCGCAACTGCTATGTGAATTACAGGACTTGCGCTGAAAGGGTCTTCAGAGTAACGTAAATGAGAAGCGTTACTCCAGAGGAAAGATACTCTCATCTACCTGAATCTGGCCCATAGTGTCAAGCAGCTTGTGTCCCTAATTATATGGTCCCCCCCTTTTCATGTACGACTTACGTAAACGACATAAAATTAGACGGCTGTTCCCGACGTCCATACCTTTGCATGACCTGCGCATCATATAGCAGGGGTAACTTTATGCCGGACGTACGCCTTACGTAAACGGCGTAGATTACAGCGACGGGCGCAAGTACGTTCATGAATTGGCGTATCTTGCTCATTTACATATTTGACGCATAAATCTATGAAAGCGCCCCTTGCGGCCAGCGTAAATATGTGCCCAAGATCCGATAGCGTAGGAGACTTAGGTCGGTCGGATGAAGCCAAAATTCAGGCGTATCTTATTTCAAGAATAAGGCGCATAGATATGACGGCGCATCCGTGGATTTACGCGGCGTATCAGTAGATACATCGGCGTAAGTCCTTTCTGAATCTGGCCCTATATACTTATCCAGATTTCATTTCAAACCATTACTGCACAAATCCTGAGAAATTGGGATTTACTTCACTTTCGTAGGCTGAATTAACATAGTTAAAGCTGAACTCTAGTCAGATATAAAAGACACAGATTAACAAAGCTCTGTAATCATTGATAATTCCTTAGCCCCAAGTCTACCCAGCTACAATTCTAAATGCCCTGCTTAAACAAGCTGTTGCTGCAGCCGTGAGCTTGTTTTTAATTTTTCACTTTTCACAGACAGCGATCCGCTTTCGGGAAAAAGTGTTCAAGCAAATCTTTTATGTAGCCGTGAAAGTGCCGTCCCTGCCACCTACCAAGGTTCCCAGGGTCTCCTGTGCCTCCGGGCAGCCCAGGGCTGTGGTAATTTGTTTCAACTTTGATAGCAAGAGCTTGTAGGGTGTGCAGGTGTATATTTAGATACAATTCCATCACAATGTGAGATATCACCATTAAGATCAGAGCGAGACCAGAAATTATTTGGCCATAATGGACAGTTAACTCTAAATTCATAGAAGAAGAAGAACAGAATGCGCTTTAAAGTGCAGAATTTCAGCATTGTATTAATAAAGTTTAAAAACACTTACAGAATGGCTCATCTGATTATCATATTACTGCAAGACTCCTGCAACTGTGGCAACCAGCACCTGGGGGTAGGTTGAGATCAGCCAGTAAGGAAAGCTGCTGCTCCTCCGGGACCTCGGTGGAATGCATGTGCTGGAAGCATTTTGAAGCATGTGCACAAAGCTCCTTCTTAAAACCGGAAGCCCACTGTGATAATCCGAAAGTAAATGGGTCAAAAAGGGGGCAGGGAGAGGTGTGAACACAGGCGGAACCAATAGCCAGTGGTGGGCTGCACAGTAATACGAGCAACCAGGGGCAGTATGCATCGCTGCATATGGACTACAGAATGATCTCCACTATCGCCTCTCCGTAGGCTCAATGGGTGTCCCCGTGACCTTAATACACTCGCTTCTGGTTGCAATATATCTCTGTCATCAAAACACTCCCACAATTCCTTGCGGAGATATATTGTATCTAATTGAAAAATTGCAACCAGAAGCAAGTATATTGAGGTCACAGGGACACCAGTGAATTGGTTGGAACTGGAATTTTCTGCTATGCCTACCAGTGAGGTCTTTTTGTACATGTTTACACACCGAACACGAGAAAGTAAGGCAATTTGAGTTGGCGAGTTTTGCATCTGACAGAAGAGGATTCACTGACACTGGGTGTGGTGGAAGATTGGAAGCTATTATCATTATTTTTTCACAAACCTACTTGATGTGTTTTTCGCATTGATATTGGGGGGCATTTCCTTGAATACACTTATGCGTCAGAGTGCTTTAAAAGCAATTCTGTCTTTTACTGGCAACCAGTAAAGGCTTCTCAGTGAGGGTGAGATTGTTTCCCAGCGTTTTATCCCATTCACAAGTCTGGCGGCTGTATTTTGAATGACTTGCAGACGAGTGATTTGATACTTTGGGAATCCAAGATAGAGGGCATTTGCATAGTCCAGTCTGGAGTTGACAATTGTTCCCACCATGACTGCTATGTCTTCTTTAGAAATAAAAGGAATAAGTCTGCGTAGAAGGCGCAGCAGATGGTGCGATCCGCTGACTACTGACCCTATTTGTGCATCCATTGTCATGTAGGTGTCGAAGATGACTCCGAGACTTTTGACTTTGGCGCTAGGGGTGATTATTTCGCCCATAATGGGTGGGGGTGTCCAAGTTGTTGCAAGTTGATTCCCTCGACTGGTGTGAAACAGGAGAAGTCCTGTTTTCGAACTGTTGAGTTTAAGATAACTCTTTGTCATCCAGTTTTCTATCAAAGAGGCATTTCTCTAGACCGAGATGATGATCCTTTTTGTTGCAGACGCGAAAATACAGTTGTGTGTCATCTGTGTCAGTTTCAGTTCAGAGTTAGACACCGAGAGAGTAGGACGCTCTCAAACGAGTCTCTCTCTCAGGGATAGTGCAGGGTCCTCCCACTGTGCGGCCTCGGCCTCACAGACAGACAGGCAGGCAGGAGTTTCACCTCCCTGTCATCCATCCACCCTCCACTGGCCACTCGGACGAGCCTCTCTCCCCCCGGCTTCCCCCGGTGCACCGGACCTGGTAAGCCTTCTCTTGGGAGCGGCAGGCGGCCGTCCTTTTCAGGACAAGCCGCAGCAGCCTCCCCCAATCCCCACGGTTTCTTCCCCGCTCCTTACCTCCACCCCCCGCGGGCGTCCTTGCCGGCAGCTAGCCCTACAAACCACCGCTGCCCTCGGGAGCGGTGTTTTCTTTCATCCGCGCCGATCGGTGGAGGTTCGCGGCAGCCGCTACTCAGGAAAGGTCGCGGCTTCATCCGCGGCCTAGCGGCGCGCCGCTCTCCACCCCCCAACAGTCGGCTCTACCTCATTAACTGAGCCACATAGCCCCCCCCCTACCCCAGTAGAGCCCCTTGCTCTCCGATCATCTCTGTTCGCCCCCCAGGCGCCACTCTACCTGGTACCCCCCAGCCTGGATTCTGCTGCCAGGTCGGCGGCCATCTTGCTCCACCCTGCCCCATCCCTCTCAAAGTCATTACAACTTGATCCAGGGCTTAACCCGATCGCCTCTTTAGGGGTCAGGAAGGAATTTTTTTTCCCTACCACAGCATATTGGCACAGCGTGGTCAGGGTTTTTTTTCGCCTACCTCTGGACCAAACCAGGATCAGAGGGATTCAGTTATCCTTGTGAATCCACCCCCCCCCCGCCCCTGGTTCCACAGCGGTCATGGTTAATCGGCAATACTCGGCAGAGAACATTTGGGATCTCGGTCAATTTGCCGCAATTCTGCCAGCCGCCACCAAAAAAGCCCTAAGAAATCTGCGGCTTTTGAGGATCGATCGACGATCGACTGCCAGAAATCGCCATTTACCCCGGCCCAAGCACATATCATGTGCTTTGATCAACACGAGATCGGCAGTAAAACACTGATTAGAAATCCATGATTTCTTACTACAACATGACTTAGACTGCCTCTTTATTACAGAGAGCTGGCTCACAGCCGACTGTAACACCATTCTAGGAGAATTGGTGCCAGAAAACTATCGTATTATAACGGAAAACAGAATAGGGCAAAGAGGAGGAGGACTGGCGGTGATCCATAAGACTCATCTTGCGATCACAAAACCAAGCCTCCAAAACCCTCTTCCATTCATGGAAACCCTTACTCTTCAAATGCAAGTAAACGGCCAGGAGTCCGTCCGGATTCTACTCTGCTATAGGCCACCTGGCCCCAAATCGCAGCTGCTCCCATCTTTGACGGACTTTGTCTCCACTTATACCCTGAACAGCAAACACCTTTTGCTGCTCGGGGACTTCAACCTCTGGGCCAACTCCCCGCAAGACCCCATTGCCGACACCTGCATCAACCATCTGGAAGGATTAGGGCTTCAGCAACTAGTATGTGGGCCCACACATGCTTCAGGTCACACGCTTGATCTTATTTTCAGACAAGATCTGGAAATAAAAATCTTGGAAAATGAACCATTGCCATGGACAGATCACCATGCAATTAAATTCATTATTTCCGATTTCCCCCCCTTAACTAAAACATCAAATCCAGCGACAACACACTGGACCAGATGTCAGAAGAAGCTCCACTCGGAACTCTTCAAAGTCACGTTAGGGGGAAAAATAAACACAATTCAGCCGCACCAAACAGCGGAAGAAACACTGGAGGCCATAAACACAGCACTATTGCAGTCAGCTGACTTGATAGCGCCGAAACGAAAGACCCAGATCAGGAAAAATAACTCCGGCTGGTTCAACAACCAGCTGGCGTTACTGAAGCAAGAGCGCAGAAGGGCAGAAGCAGCCTGGAAAAGAAACTCTTCAGACGAGAACCTCTCGATCTACAAGGCAATAACCAGGAAATACTACAAGCAAATCTTCGAAGCCAAGAAAAACTATTTTTCTGAGGCTATCAATGGTGCCCTAAATCGTCCCCGCGAACTCTTCAAGCTGGTCACTCAGACCATGAATCCAAGATGTCTTGAGGCCCCCAACTTGGATACACAAGAATTTTGCGATGAGTTATCGGATTGCTTCATTAACAAAATCGAGGCAATCCGGCAAAGCATTCGGCAAAACAATTTCTCGCCCAGCCCCCCCCGTAGTCATTTACACAGCACCGACAGCTATTCACGACAGGTAGGTGAGTTCACGCTGGAACCCATCTCCATTCAGACCACTAAAAATATCATCGGCACTCTGCGCAACAGCACTGCGCCAAATGATATTATCCCCACCAAACTGCTGAAGGAATGCGCCGACATCCTGGCACCTCCTGTCACGCAGCTTATCAACCAATCCTTCAGGGAGGGCCTAATGCCCTCCCAGCTGAAGGAGGGCTTCATTCAACCTATCTTGAAGAAAGCCACTTTGGATCCTAAGGATCCACTCAACTTGCGCCCCATAACAGGCCTAACTGTTCTCTCCAAGGTAATGGAGAAAGCAGTGGTACAGCAGCTGCAACAGCATCTAGATACCCATAACTTACTCGACCCATTTCAATCAGGATTCCGTCCCGGACACGGGACAGAAACAGCATTGCTCAAGATATGGGATGACGTTCTCGAGGCCGCAGACGAAGGAGAATCTTCTCTTCTGATTCTGCTGGACCTAAGCGCAGCCTTTGATACAGTTGATCACAAGCTGTTATTGTCTCGACTGGCTAAAATAGCCAAAGTCGCAGAAAGCGATCTATCCTGGTTCTCCTCTTTTTTGGAAAACAGATCGCAAATAGTGAAGCTAGGACCCTTCTCTTCTGAACAACGCACATTATCGTGCGGGGTCCCTCAAGGATCTCCCCTGTCGCCAATGTTATTCAACATTTATGTGCGTCCTCTTTTCGAAATCATCAGCAGCCAAAAACTGCTATATCACTCTTATGCAGACGACACGCAACTGTACTTCCGCATTTGCAATAAAAAGGATCACCACCTCAACCTAGAGACATGCCTCTCTTTGATAGAGGACTGGATGACAAAGAGTTATCTCAAACTCAATGGAGCGAAAACAGAACTTCTTCTGTTTCACGGCAAGCGTAGGAATCAAGCGACAACAACCTGGATCCCCCCGCCCATTCTGGGCAAAATCATCACCCCTAGAGCCAAAGTCAAAAATCTTGGGGTCATCTTTGACTCCGACATGACAATGAACGCACAAATAGGGTCAGTAGTCAGCGGGTCTCACCATCTGCTGCGCCTACTACGCAGACTCACGCCATTTATTCCCAAGAAAGACATAGCGGTCGTGGTGGGAGCAGTTGTAAACTCCAGACTGGATTATGCAAATGCCCTTTACCTCGGACTCCCCAAGTACCAAATCGCTCGTCTTCAGGTCGTTCAAAATACGGCCGCCAGACTTGTGACTGGGAAAAAACCCTGGGAATCCATCTCACCTTCACTGAGATCTCTTCACTGGCTACCAGTTAAAGACAGAATCACCTTTAAAGCTCTCTGTCTAACGCATAGATGTATCCATGGGAATGCTCCCCATTATCTATGCGAAAAATTAAAAAGTTCACAAGCCCAATCGTATTCTACGATCCACCAATCAAAATCGGCTTCAGATACCGAAAGCCAGATACAAGTCCAAAGGTGATAGGAGATTCGCTGTCCAAGGTCCCAAACTATGGAACGCCTTACCAGCGAGTATTCGGCTGGAGGAGAACTACTTGGTCTTCATGAGAAATATTAAGACTCATCTCTTTTGATCTCAAAGGAGACAGGAACAACAAGCGCCCAGAGGCGATTTACTTCGCATGTGCTGCGCTATATAAGTTTTTCATTCATTCATTCATCTGCATAAGAGTGGTAAAGTAACTTTTGGCTACTGATGATTTCAAAGAGAGGGTGGAGGTAGATATTGAACAGCACCGGCGACAGAGGGGATCCTTGAGGGACTCCGCGTGACACTGTGCGTTTTTCAGAAGTGTAAAGTCCCACTATTTGTGATCGGTTTTCCAAAAAAGAGGAGAACCAAGATAGATCACCTTCCGCGACTCTGGCTACTTCATCTAGCCGAATCAGTAATAGTTTGTGGTTTACCATGTCGAAAGCTGAGCTTAGGTCCAACAGTACTAGAAGACAAGATTCTCCTTCGTCTGCGGCCTCGAGAGCGTCATCCCATATTTTGAGTAATGCTGTTTCTGTCCCGTGTCCGGGACGGAAACCTGAATGAAATGGATCGAGCAAATTATGGGTGTCTAAGTGATGTTGTAGCTGTTGTACCAATACTTTCTCCATTACCTTGGAGAGGACATTTAGGCCTGTTATAGGACGACGGTGTTTTGGGTCTTTGGGGTCGAGGGTGGGTTTCTTTAAAATAGGTTTGATTATGCCTTGTTTTAAGCAGGTGAGCACTATACCTTCCTTGAATGACTGGTTTATAAGCTGCGTGATAGGCGGTGCCAGGATATCGGCACATTCCTTCAGCAGTTTGGTGGAGATGATATCATTCGGTGCTGTGCTGTTTCGTAGGGTATCGATGATGTTTTTAGTGGCCTCGATGGAAATGGGTTTTAAAGTGAACTTTGTTGATTGCAGCAACTTTATGTGGGTATTGGGCGTATGATTGAGGGGGGGTTAATGGGAGTTCTATTTCCCTGAATGCTTTCACAGATTCTTTCAATTTTGTTAACGAAATAATCCGATAATTCATTGCACAATTCTTGGGTATCAGAATTGGGGGCTTTAAGACAGACTGGATTCATGGTCTGGGTGACTAAATTAAAGAGTTTGCGGGGACGGTTGAGGGCATTAGTAATGATATTGGAGAAATATTTTTTTTGGGGCTTTAAAGATTTTTTTGTGGTATTTTTTGTTATTTCCTTATAGATGGTATGGTTTTCCTCTGAAGAGCTTATTTTCCAGGCTGCATTCGTTCTTCTGCGTTCTTGCTTTAGTAATGACAGCTGGTCGTTAAACCAGCTGGAGTTGTTTTTCCAGATGCGGGTTTTGCGTTTGGGCGCTACTAAGTCGGCTGACTGCAGTAGAGCTGTGTTTATTGTATCCAGTGTTTCTGTGGCTGTTGGATTGTTTTTATTTTGTTCCCTAAAGTAGTTTTGAAGAGCTCCGAATGGAGCTTCTTCTGTGATCTAGTCCAGTGTGTTGACACTGGTTTTAACATTTTTATTGAGGGGGCATTTATGGTAATTGTGAATTTAATTGCATGGTGGTCTGTCCATGGCAATGGTTCATTTTTCAGAATGTTTATTTCCAGATCTTGTCTGAAAATAAGATCGAGTGTGTGACCTAAAGTATGTGTGGGCCCACATACTAGTTGCTGCAGCCCTAATCCTTCCAAGTGGTCAATACAGGTGTCGGCAACGGGATCCTGTGAGGAGTTGGCTCAGAGGTTGAGATCCCGAGCAGCAAAAAGTGTTTGCTGTTTAGGGTGTAAGTGGAGATGAAATCTGTCAAAAAGGTGAGAGAAGCTGCGATTTTGGACCCAGTGGTCTATAGCAGAGTAGGATATGGACGGTCTCCTGGGGATTTGTCTGTAGTTGCAGAGTGAGGGTTTCCATGAATGGAAGTGGGTTTTGAAGGATTGGTTTACAGATCAAGAGGTGAGTCTTGTGGATCACCGCCAGGCCTCCGCTTTCCCCCACTCTGTTTTCTGTTATAATGCGATAATTTTCTGGCACCAGTTCTCCTAGAATGGTGTTACATGTGAGCC
Source organism: Rana kukunoris (assembly GCA_029574335.1). Lineage (NCBI taxonomy): Eukaryota > Metazoa > Chordata > Amphibia > Anura > Ranidae > Rana > Rana kukunoris. The sequence continues at coordinate 247,087,135 of CM056059.1, forward strand.
AGCTTTCTGTGATAAAGAGGCAGTCTAAATCGCATTGTAGGATGAAATCGTGAATTTCTTGTCGGTGTTTTACTGCCGATCTTCTATTGACCAAAGCACATAATATGCGCTTAGGTTGAGGTGAATGCTTGTAATTTTTAACTGTCGATCGACGATCGATTCTTAACAGTTGCTCACTTCTTAGAGCTTTTTTGGGAACAACTAGTAATATTGAGGCGAATGGTTTTAGTTCCCAGATGGTTTCTGCAGAGTATCTCAGATTACTTATGCTCGCAGAAAAACGCAGTAAAGTGAAGTTGATTGGGGGTTTTTGATGGTGGATGGGAAGGAAGATTTTCCAGTCGGTCTTCCCTCCCCGATTGGTCCAAAGGAAGGCGAAAAAAAAAAAACAGGTGTGCAGGTCAATATGCACCAACCAGGGAAAAAAATCCTTCCTGACCCCTCAAGGGCGATCGGCAAAACCCTGGATCAATACTGAATAAACTATTAATGCTGATGGGTGGTTGAAGTGCGTCCCGCCTGTGATCACAGGTGGTAGGCAATCCTTGAAACTGGGCTGCGGAGGGGAGGTAGGGGTGAGCTATAGTGGTGAAACTATAGCATGGGTGTAGCTAGATGGCGCTGACCGGGACTAGGCCCGAGCCGGGGGCTGGAGTACTGGGGCAGCCGAGGGGGGTAGGCGGTGGGGATCCTGGGGCACTGCGGGAGCGTCCTCGGGGACCGGGTGTTTGGAGGAGTTTGAGAGGGGGGGGGTTTGTGAAATTGAACGAGGTCGCCCCGCTAGACCTTGGCTGAAGCCGCGGCCTTTCCTGGTTACGGCCTTCGCGATATCAGGGGCGGATTGTTCGTGCCCCGAAGATTAAAGGGTGGGGTGGGTGGTGGTGGGAAGAAGGCAAGGGGCTGTTAGGCTACAAGGGGGGGGGGGTCGGGCTGGAGCCTGGGCTGGAGCCGCGGCTTATCCTAATAAGGACGGCCGCATACCGTCCCAGAGTAGGGGAAAAAGTGAAGGCCAGATCTTACTGGGCCTTACCTGTGGATGGTTGCTGTGTGTGGCGGTGAAAGCAGGAGGCCAAAGGTGAAGGAAAAATCCTGGGTGTCCTGGGATCTGGATGCTGCTGCAGCAGTTGGCTGGGAGAACCTGGCTGGCTGTCTGTCTAAGCCCTGGTTGAGAGCAGACTCGTCGAGAAGCGTCCTACTCCACCACTGACTAGCTGACAATTGCCTGCCTGCATTCAGTTTGATTTTTTTAACCACTTAAGGACCACCTCCTGCACATATACGTCGGCAGAATGGCTTCCCCGCTCTTCACTGTGGCCGGATCATCGATCGCGTGATCCCTTTTATAGGGATACACAATCCATGACGTCACACCTACAGCCACACCCCCTACAGTTGTAAACACACATTAGGTCACACATAACCCCTTCAGCGCCCCCTTGTGGTTAACTCCCAAACTGCAAATGTCATTTTCACAATAAACAATGAATTTTTTGCTGTGAAAATGACAATTGTCACAAAAATGTGTCAAAATTGTCCGAAGTGTCCACCATAATGTCGCAGTCACGAAAGAAATCGCTGATCGCCGCCATTAGTAGTAAAAAAAAAAAAATTATTATAAAAATGCAATAAAACTATCCCCTATTTTGTAAATGCTATAAATTTTGCGCAAACAAACCGATAAACGCTTATTGCGATTTTTTTTTACCAAAACTAGGTAGAAGAATACGTATCGCCCTAAACTGAGGAAAACTTTTTTTATATATTTTTGGGGGATATTTATTATAGCAAAAAGTAAAAAATATTGCATTTTTTTTCAAAATTGTCACTCTATTTTTGTTTTTAGCGCAAAAAATAAAAACTGCAGAGGTGATCAAATACAACCAAAAGAAAGCTCTATTTGTGGGGAAAAAAGGACGCCAATTTTGTTTGGGAGCCACGTCACACGACCGTGCAATTGTCTGTTAAAGAGTGGCAGTGCCGAATCACAAAACCTGGCCGGGTCCTTTAGCTGACTAAAGGTCCGGGTCTTAAGTGGTTAAAGTAGCTGCTTCACTCTTTTGCCAGTTTGATTAACACTAGTTGTTCATAAGCACAGTGGTGGGAACACAGAAAGGACGGATTTATCTTTGTTACCATTATTTACAAAAGTTATAGGGCCAGATTCAGGTACATCGGCGTATTTTTTGGCCAGCGTAGCGCATCTCATTTATGATTTCTTGCTTATTTTTCAGAGAATATGAATGATAAAACAAAGACATGTCTTAAAATCATGGTTAGTGTTTGGCTGAAGCCATTTATTTTCAATCAACTGTTCTCTCTTTTTAAATCATAATGACAACAGAAACTGGCCAAATGACACTGATCAAAAATACATACCCCAGTTCTTAATACCGTGTATTGCCCCCTTTAACATCAATGACAGCTTAACCACTTAAAGACCCCCGCACGCACATATACGGCCACAACATGGCTCGTACAGGCACAAGGGCGTAAATTTACGTCCCCGCCTGAGTGCGGTTCGGGGGTCCCATCTGCGGGCGGATGTCCGTGTTTTCCGCCCCCCCCGCGATCGCTCCCAGCCAATGGGAGCGCGCTCCCAGCCTGTCACTTCCTCCTCCTGTGTTTACACAGGAAGGAGGAAATGATGTATTCTCTCATCGCAGCGCTGTTTCCCAGTAAACAAGTGTGCACCAACACAACACTGACACACACTCACATAGGCATATTAACCCCTTGTGATCGCCCCCCCCACCCCCTGTCACAGTGTTACTGAATGCAGTGATTTAATCACTGCATTTAGTGTCAGTGTGACAGGCACTGTAAAAAACAGTTAGTGTTAGGTTCAGGATAGCCCCCCCACCCCCCCTAATAAAGTTTTAACCCCCTGATCACCGCCCTAGTTAACCCTTTCACTCCCTATTGCCAGCGTCACTAAGCGATCATTTTTCTGATCGCTGTATTAGTGTCGCTGTTCCCGCTAGGTAGCTATTTTTTTTTATTGCGATTTTTTTTTTTTACTAAAGACATGTGGCTAAATAAATTTTGGCCTAAATGTTTGACTAAAATTTAGTTTATTTGATTTTTTTTTAACAAAAAGTAAAAAATAGTGTTTTTTTTTCAAAAATGTCGCTCTATTTTTGTATATAGCGCAAAAAATAAAAATCGCAAAGGTGATCAAATACCACCAAAAGAAAGCTCTATTTGTGGGAAGAAAAGGACGCAAATTTTGTTTGGGAGCCACGTCGCACGACCGCGCAATTGTCTGTTAAAGCGACGCAGTGCCGAATCGCAAAAACACCTTGGGTCATTTACCAGCGTATTGGTCCGGGTCTTAAGTGGTTAAAGTCTTTTGTGGAATTTGTGGATGAGGCGCTTTATCGTCTTGGCAAAAAGCCTCCAGTTCCTGTAAATTCTTGGTCTGTCTTGCATGAACTGCACGTTTGAGATCTCCGCAGAGTGGCTCAATAATATTGAAGTCAGGAGACTGAGATGGCCACTCCAGAACCTTCACTTTATTCTGCTGTAGCCAATGACAGGTCGAATTGGCCTTGTGTTTAGGGTCATTGTTATGTTGGAATGTCCAAGCACATCCTATTCACGGCTTCTTGACTGATAAATGCAAATGTTCCTCCAGTATTTTTTGATAACATACTGCAATCATCTTGCCATCAATTTTGACCAAATTTCCTGTGCTTTTGTAGCTCACACATCCCCAAAACATCAGTGATCCACCTCTGTGTTTCACAGTTGGAATGGTCTACTTTCATCATAGGCCTTGTTGACTCCTCTCCAAATGTACGGTAGCATTCATGGTTGTGGCCAAAATGCTCAATTTTGATCTCATCACTCCAAATTACTTTGTGCCAGAAGGTTTAAGGCTTGTTTCTGTGCTGTTTGGCATATTGTAAGCTTTATGGCATTTGCGTAGTAATGGCTTTCTTCTGGTGACTTGAAACATGCAGCCCATCTTTCTTCAAGTGCCTCCTTATTGTGCATCTTGAAACATTTCAGAGAGTCCTGTATTTCACCTGAAGTTATTTGTGGGGTTTTCTTTGCACCCCGAACAATTTTCCTGGTAGTCGTGGCTGAAATTTTAGTTGGTCTACCTAACCATGGTTTAATTTCAACAGAACCCCTCATTTACCACTTCTTGATTAGAGTTTGAACACTGATGTGCAGCACTAGATGAAAGATGCAAGGGTCTGTCAGGAGTCCAGAAGTTAATTGACCTTTTATACACAGACATCCTGGCACCTCCTGTCACGCAGCTTATCAACCAATCCTTCAGGGAGGGCATAATGCCCTCCCAGCTGAAGGAGGGTTTCATTCAACCCATCTTGAAGAAAGCCACCCTGGATCCCAAGGATCCACTCAACTGGCGCCCCATAACAGGCCTAAATGTTCTCTCCAAGGTAATGGAGAAAGCTGTGGTACAGCAGCTGCAACTGCATCTAGATACCCACAACTTACTCGACCCACTTCAATCAGGATTCCGTCCCGGTCACGGGACGGAAACAGCATTGCTTAAGATATGGGACGACGTTCTCGAGGCCGCAGACGAAGGAGAATCTTCTCTTCTGGTTTTGCTGGACCTAAGCGCAGCCTTTGACACAGTTGATCACAAGCTGCTATTGACGCGGCTGGCTAAAATAGCCAAAGTCGCAGATCTATCCTGGTTCTCCTCTTTTTTGGAAAACCGTTCGCAAATAGTGAAGTTAGGACCCTTCACTTCTGAACAACGCACATTATCGTGCGGGGTCCCTCAAGGATCTCCCCTGTCGCCGATGTTATTCAACATCTATGTGCGTCCTCTTTTCGAAATCATCAGCAGCCAAAAACTGCTATATCACTCATATGCAGACGACACGCAACTGTACTTCCGCATTTGCAATAAAAAGGATCACCACCTCAATCTAGAGACATGCCTCTCTTTGATAGAGGACTGGATGACAAAGAGTTATCTCAAACTCAACGGAGCGAAAACAGAACTCCTTCTGTTTCACGCCAAGCGTAGGAATCAATCGTCAACAACCTGGATCCCCCCGCCCATTTTGGGCAAAATCATCACCCCTAGCGCCAAAGTCAAAAGTCTTGGGGTCATCTTTGACTCCGACATGACAATGAACGCACAAATAGGGGCAGTAGTCAGCGGATCTCACCATCTGCTGCGCCTACTACGCAGACTCACGCCTTTTATTCCCAAGAAAGACATAGCGGTCGTGGTGGGAGCAATTGTTAACTCCAGACTGGACTATGCAAATGCCCTTTACCTCGGACTCCCCAAGTACCAAATCGCTCGTCTTCAAGTCGTTCAAAATACGGCCGCCAGACTTGTGACTGGGAAAAAACCCTGGGAATCGATCTCATCTTCACTGAGATCCCTTCACTGGCTACCAGTTAAAGACAGAATCACCTTTAAAGCTCTCTGTCTAGCGCATAGATGTATCCATGGGAATGCTCCCCATTATCTATGCGAAAAATTAAAAATTCACAATCCCAATCGTATTCTACGATCCACCAATCAAAATCGGCTTCAGATACCGAAAGCCAGATACAAGTCCAAAGGAGACAGGAGATTCGCTGTCCAAGGTCCCAGACTATGGAACGCCTTACCAGCCTGCATTCGGCTGGAGGAGAACTACTTAGTCTTTAGGAGAAAGATTAAGACTCATCTCTTTTGATCTCAAGAGAGACAGGAACAACAAGCGCCCAGAGGCGATTTACTTCGCATGTGCTGCGCTATATAAGTTCCCATTCATTCATTCATTCATTCATTCATTCATTCAGACACTAATTACAAGCAAACAGATCACAGGCGAGGATGGTGGCCTTTAATAGCCATTCAAACCCCTTTGTGTCAACTTATGTGCATGTTATTAGACCAAAATCACCAGGGTATGTAATCGTTTGATCAGGGTAATTTGGGTAATTTCTGTTGTCATTATGATTTAAAAAGAGTAAACACAGTTGATTGATAATAAATGGCTTCCGCCAAACACTAACCATGAGGGAAAGAAATGTTTTTGTGTTATCATTCATATACTCTGAAAAATGGCCAATAAATCATAAATTCTGCCAGGGTATATAAACTTATGTGCACAACTGTATATTTTATATATATATATATATATATATATATATATATATATATATATATATACACACACACATACACACACACACTGCTCCAAAAAATTAAAAGAACACTTTTGAATCAGAACTCCTGGGATATTGATCTGGTCAGTTAAGTAGCAATGGAGGAGAGGTGTGGGGGAGAGGTGTATTCAGAGGTGGTTGTTAATCAGTTTTAGCTGCTTTGCTGTTAATTGAAATTAACAACAGGTGCACTAGATGGGCAACAATGGACAACAATGGGCAACAACGAGACAACCTCCAAAACAGAATTGTTTTTTCAGGTGAAGGTGTCTGACGTTTTTTTTCCCCTACTCATCTTTTCTGACTGTTTTTCACTAGTTTTGCATTTGACTAGGGTGAGTGTCACTACTGCTAGCAGGAGGCGATACTTGGACTCTATAAAGTTTTCACAGGCAGTTCGGGGCACTTTATGCTGCCTGTAACATCGTTCAGCATGACCGGTTTGGTGGTGGGTCGGTGATGGCCTGGGGAGGTATATCCACGGAGGGATGCACAGGCCTCTACAGGCTACACAATGGCACCCTGACTGCCATTAGGTATAGGGATGAATCCTTGGACCCATTGTCAGACCCTACGCTGGTGCAGTGGGTCCCGAGTACCTCCTGGTGCATGACAATGCCTGGCTTCATGTGGCGAGAGCATGCAGCCAATTCCTGGAGGATGAAGAAATTGATACCGTTGAACGGCCCCCACACTCATCTGACCTAAATCCAAAAGAACACCTCTGAGACATTATGTGTGGTCCATCCGATGCCGCCAGGCTGCACCTCAGTCTGTTCAGGAGCTCAGTGATGCTCTTGTCCAGATCTTGGAGGAAATACCCCAGGACAGTATGCCTTGATGTTGTCAGGCATGCATACAAGCACTTGAGGGCCATGCAAACTACTGTACTAGGGACCATTTTGAGTTGTTGCAATTAAATTTCAGCAAAATGGACTAGCTTGCTGCATAATTTTTTCACTTTGATTTTTGGTGTTTCTTTGAATTCAGCCCTCTGTAGGTGGATAATTTTAATTTTCATCAAATGATGTGCCATTTATTTTTTAAATAACAAACATGTTATACTTGCCTCCACTGTGTGGCTCATTTTGCACACAGTGGCTCTGATCCACGTCTTCTGGGGTCCCTTGGCAGCTGTCTTGGCTCCTCCCCCGAAAGAGCTTTCCATCTTTATGCGAGCGAGCGAGCTCACATGGTGGAAAGCTCTTGTGGGCACGCTCAAGTGATACAGCAGCAGGCATAGTCGCGGATTGCATCACTCAGCCTCACCCCCCGGCGCGCTGCATCATTGGATGTGATTGAAAGCAGCGCCAGCCAATGGCTGCGCTGCTATCAATCCGTTCCACCTGGCCAACCAACGGCCAGGCTGGGAAGCAAAGAGGATGACAGGGCGGTGCTGTCGAATGTTTTTTCACCTTAATGCATCGTTTACCTTTACAACCCCTTTAGCAGTAAAAGACAGAATAACAACAAAATCCAGAAAAACACATTTCAAAAAAGTTATAAATTGATTTGCATTTTAATGAGTGAAATAAGTATTTGACCCCTTCGCAAAACATGACTTAGTACATGGTGGCAAATACCTTGTTGGCAATCACAGAGGTCAAACGTTGTCCCACTTCTTTTTGTAGATCCTCTCCAAGTCATTAAAGTTTCAAGGCTGATGTTTGGTAACTCGAACCTTCAGCACCCTCCACATATGGCAAGGCCACCCCAGGACCTTAATGTGCTTCTTCTTGAGCTATTCCTTTGTTGCCTTGGCTGTGTGTTTTGGTTCATTGTCATGCTGGAATACCCATACATTTCAATGCCCTGGCTGAGGGAAGGAGGTTCTCACACAAGATTTGATGGTACATGGCCCCGTCCATCATCCCTTTGATGCGGTTAAGCTGTCCTGTCCCCTTAGCAGAAAAACACTACCAAAACATAATGTTTCCACCTCCATGTTTGACAGTGGTGTTATTGGGGTCATAGGCAGCATTCCTCCACCTCCAAACACGGTGAGTTGAATTGATGCCAAAGCGCTTGATTTTGATCTCATTTGACCACAACCCAGTTCTTTTCTAAATCATTCAGATGTTCATTAGCAAATTTCAGACGGTCTGTACATGTGCTTTCTTGAGCAGGGGGACCTTGAGGCACAGTGTTACCAATTGTTTTCTTAGTGACTATGGTCCCAGCTGCCTTGAGATCATTGTCATCATGCTCCTGTGTAGTTCTGGGCTGATTTTGACCTTGCATGGAGCCCCAGACCAAGGGCGATTGACAGTTATTTTGTGTTTCTTCCATTTGCGAATAATCGCACCAACTGTTGTCACCCTCTCACCAAGCTGCTTGGCGTTGGTCTTGTAGCCCATTCCAGCCTTATGCAGGCCTACAATCTTGTCCCTGATATTCTTGAACAGCTCTTTGGTCTTGGCCATGGAGGGGAGATTGAAATCTGATTGACTGATTGCTTCTGTGGACAGATGTCTTTTATAAAGGGTAACAAGCTGAGATTAGGAACCCTCCCTAGAGTGGTCTTAATCTCAGCTCCTTACCTGTATAGAAGAAACCTGGGAGCCAGTAATCTTGCTTATTGATAGGGGATCAAATACTTATTTCACTCATTAAAATGCAAACCAATTTATAACTTTTTTTAAATGCATTTTTCTGGATATTTTTGTTATTCTGTCTCTCACTGTTAAAATAAACCCACCATTCAAATTATGTACTGGACATTTCTTTGTCAGTGGGCACATTTTACACTAATATTGATTCTAATTTTAAAGCGTATTAATACAATCACCTGTCATTTTTATATTCTTCATTATTTATAATAATTTGTTTATGTTTTATAATTTTTTTTATTAATCTTTTACCCCTCAATTTTTCTTAATCATTGATGAAGGTTTATACATTGTGAGGAATTTGCTCGGTAGCGGGTGTGTGTGACCCCCTGGATGGGTTCACTACACGCTGAACTGTACAGAAAGGCAGATTAGGAGGGTTGCACATAAAGGATATGGTTTATTTTTCCATATTGGTGGATACAAGTGCAAGCATCAAAACAGCAGAAACAAAACAAAACATAAAATAAACCCTTGCCACTTGGGGCGTCTACCCTCCCAACACAGGAACCTACCTATGGAGTCTGGCACAGCCTACTGCTGGGCAGACACTGCTGGTCATACATCATTAAAAAGGTTCTTTGATATTTTTCACACAGAAATATCAACAAGCACCTCACCTCTTCAGAAGTCACTGCTCTCCTTCACTCAAAGGCCTCAGGAAGCATCAATCAATAGTCATCCTTTTGGATGATTTATAGAGGCCTTAATTACCTCATTCTGAACAGCTGAAGTTTTTAAACGCCCTAAACCTTTCTGGCTATTTCTGCAGCCAATGCCTAATAGTAATTGGTGTATTGTCTAAACAAGGCAGAAATGTATCTCCCGTCTGACAACACACACAGATTTACCTGACTTCCTGTCACAACATATATACAGTACATGTGATTGCGGTTATTCTTCATTGCTTGCAGCAATTTGTGATATTCCTGATATTCCTTTGGTCTTGGTAAACACATGCATTAAAATACACACAGGTTGCCGATACTAATATTGTGGTTTGCTTTTATGTTATACAAACTCGGGTGATGAAACCAATGCACTGCTTTTATGTTTTTGTACTATGATAGTTGTGCATATTTTTGTCTATTACTGTAGTCCTCTTTGAATATTTTTGTTTACCACTGTAGTCCTTATGCGGCGATGCATACTGCCCCTGGTTGCTCATATTACTGTGCCGCACACTGCTGGCTATTAGTTATGCCCATGTTCACAACGTTCCCCGCCCCCTTTTGGCTTATCACAATGGGCTTCCAGTTTAAAGAAGGAGTTTTGTGCACATGATCCAAAATGCGTTACTGGACCTTTCCTGATGTCACTTCCGGTGCATGCGTTCCACCGCAGTCCCGGTAAATCTGCAGCTTTCCTTACTGGCTGATCTCACCCTACCCCCAGCTGCTGGTTGGCACAAGGATATGGAGCCGCAGCGACAGGAGCCCCGTCAGGAATATGATAATCAGATGAGCCTTTTTACCGTCTACATTCTGTAAGTCTGTGTCTGTTAATAAACTGCTGAAATTCTGCACTTAGAAGCGCCTTCTCAGTTCTTCTCCTTTCCTATTAGAGTTGCTTCAACTCTTGGAAGAGCTGCTCCAGAGCAATTCCCGGCTTTATGTGTAATCATTGGCCTATGACTTTATCCATACAAGACAGATCCACCAGGCAGAAGCGTCCTATTTCCTATTTTCTAATTCTAAATTCATAATCTGCAAAGGATTTTAAAATGTTGCCCATGGACAATCTTGGGCACCATAGGTTTTTGCGTTTTTATGGGCACATGCAATTTGAAGGCTTGACATGTTTGGTATTTTTCTACTAGATACAACTCTTTTATATTTTACCAAAAATAGGATATTATATTGTGTTTTCTTGCACTAAAATTAATTTAGTGTATTTTATTTCCTGAAAATATATATTTGAGAACATTGCCCAGAAAGTGTGTGACATAAAAGTTGAAACTGCCAGCATTTTATTACGAAACGCAACAGTTTCCAGCACATGGAGATCTTGGGAAATAATAATGAATTAAAAAGTTATATAACTAATTAAAAAAGAGTTATTACTTATCAAGATCTCAATGCATGAGAACTGTTGTGTTGCTGTTTGCTTTGCCAATTTTTCAGTTGGACTCTTGCAGCAGCAGGAGATTGGCACTTTTTTATTACTAGACTACTGGGGTTTAAGGATATTTCTAGCACAAATTGCAGATTTTAACATGTGTGCCAACAATGCTATAAAAGTCCCCTGGTAGAAAAGTGGGTGTAAATGCAAACAGCAGAGCCCAAACTGGGAATGGAGAAAACACAAGAATCCAGTCAGTTGTGCTGCAGTGCAAGCAGCATGCAGAGGATGAGAAAACAGAGTTAGAGAGAGATGCTGCTTCTCCTTTTACTGTTACAGATTGGGAAATTAAACCAACAGAATGAGCACCAGGCCAAGCTATTTAAAGGGGTTGTAAAGGTAAAAACATTTTTTTCCTAAATAGCTTCCTTTACCTTAGTGCAGTCCTTATTCACTTACCTCATCCTTCCATTTTGCTTTTAAATGTCCTTTTTTCTTCACTTCCTGTTCTTCTGTCTGTAAATAAACACAGAAATGCGACACTTTCTCCCTGGTGTGGAGAAAGCCTCTTGAGGGGGAGGGGGCAAGCAGGAGAGTCAGGACACTCTCTACTTTGCAGATAGAGAAAGGAGCTGTGTGTTAGTGGGCACCATGACCCCCTCCCTCCTTAAAGAGGGGGTTCACCCTTAAAACCACTTTCTCCCATCCCATCCAGCATACTGGCGTCAGCGCCAGTATGCTGTCTTTTTTTTTTTTTGTTGTACTTAGCTCTTAATAGATAATTTAATTTTCGTCCTACCGCGGGGTATGGCGCCGCTATATAGCGTCACGCCTTCCGAAAACAGCTGACTAGCACTCGGCTGTTCTCGGCACCTGCACACAGACCCAGGAGCTGACTGCGCAAGCGCCGTATATAGCCGCGTCACGCTCTTCGAAAAAAGCCGAAATAGGACTCGGCTGTATACGGTGCCTGCGCAGTCAGCTCCTGGGTCTGTGCGCAGGCGCCGAGAACAGCCGAGTGCTAGTCGGCTGTTTTCGGAAGGCGTGACGCTATATAGCGGCGCCATACCCCACGGTAGGACGAAAATTAAATTATCTATTAAGAGCTAAGTACAAAAAAAAAAGACAGCATACTGGCGCTGACGCCAGTATGCTGGATGGGATGGGAGAAAGTGGTTTTAAGGGTGAACCCCCTCTTTAAGAGGCTTTCTCCACACCAGGAAAAAGTGTTGCATTACTGTGTTTAGTTACAGACAGAGGAACAGGAAGTGAGGATTTCTCAGAAGAAATTATTTAAAACCAAAATCAAAGGATGAGGTAAGTGAAGGAGGACTGCACCAAGGTAAAGGGAGCTATTTCCTTTCTCCAGACGACGCGTCGGATGGAGCCCCAGTATCAGACACAGCCATCACCCAGCAGATCGGTAATCACTGACTGCTGGAAGGATTATATGTCTCAGACAGATATTGGTTACTCTCTTTTTTAAACTACCGTTTTGCATATGGATTATGTGGTTACTAAACTCTGATGTCCACTGCAGCAACTTTTAATAAAGAGGTATTTTTGAACTTTTTTAAACCTATTGCACTATGAAGCCTCTTTTTTCCTCCAATTATATCTGCTAATTATGCCATCACTGGGAGAGCTGTGAGCGAGTGGAGTGGAGAGAGGACGGATCCACCTTTCCTGCACTCCTGTGACCCAAGGAATCTTCACTATCTGCCTGTGTGATCTCTTTCTAACAGGGATCCATCTTTCATGGTAAGGGGCCAGCTTGCCCGAATTTATCTTGTGTCTCTGCATGCGGATGTACATGTATTACCTGGAAGATTCAGCAACATCACTTGTGAAGCCAGCTATTTTATGTTCCTTATTGAATAGTGGACTTTTATGTCTCCAGCTATCAGCACTTGAGATTGCATTAGTTCCTTGGTTGATACTACCATCTTTTTATAATCTTCTTATATAATTTATTTGTAATGTTAGCTTCTTCATTTTTGACGTTCACCAATGTCCTTTGGTATCCACCATATATTTATATCGTTTTGGGGGTTGCGCTATTATTTCACTTCTATCCCATTGCTGCCTATTCCAGCAAATTCCAAAATTGCAGCAGAGTTTTCTCTGTCCCAATTCTCACTTTATATATATATTTTTTTCATTTTTATGTTTTTTGTATGAGATAATATATTTTTATTCACTGATTGTGTTAATGGGAATTTGCGGGATTTGTCCTAAATTAACCCTTTCACTACCAGTTTTTCTTTTCACATTTGCAATTGCAAACCACTTTAGGTAAGCGCAAGTTCACCACTGCTTTAAGTAAGTAATTACTAATTGCAGGCCTACAATACATATCACCAAATTTTCATGCAAAAAATTGTACCGCTTTTGGTACAAAATTCCAGACATAATCATACTGCCAGGGAGGTTAATGCCCAGAGAACATTGGGGCCTAGGGACATTCGGCTATCCAATAACTGATATCTCCTTTTCCAACCCCATATGATTTTCCTCTGTAACGGTCTGGATTTGAAGATCGTGGCCATCATCTTCCCCAGCAGTTTAAGACAGTGTCTTGAAAAAGTATTTATACCCCTTAAAATGTTCCACATTTTGTCACGCTATATCCAAAAACATAAATGTATTTTATTGGGATTTTATTATGAAATTATTACCTTCCACTGCTGGGGTCTGGATCCTCCAAGAGGGTCCTTATGGAATCTCTCCTTGATTGGTTATTTGCTTTATCCAAATGTACCACTGCAATGATGCAAAAACAGAGTGTTAGTCAAGTGCATGAATTATAAAACGTAGCATAATTAAAACCTAACACCAATATTTTTTTAAACAAATTACAGCACGGAAACGTTTTTTGTCTGTTTCCAATGCCTGAAGGAATTAAAGAGGCTGTGCAGAGTCTGCCTGGGGCAGGGTTAAGAAGGGGTTAATTGAAGAGGGCAGGTACTTCCCTTCAAACCTGCTTATTGCCAGCTGGGCTGAAAGTGTCAGGGGAGATGTGTGTTTAAAGAGAGAGACAGCAACATGCTGTGTCAGAGGGTCCATTGCTGGATTGTGGCCTGGAGGGGTGAGCTAAACTATATAAAAGACTGTTGCTCTGGTTAGAGCTGTGTACTGTTCACACCAGCCTGTGGGTGCAGAGACTGAACTTTTTTCCATATGTACACCTGTATTGCAAGACAAGCCTGTTGTTTCTTCTGTTTGTTTTGAGGTTTTGCTGAATAAAGTTGTTTTTCTTTTACTGGATTGTCTGACCTGGCTGTTCACCCCTCTGATACCTTACAAATTGGTGGCGGTTGCGCTCAGTTTGAGGGTACAAGCCAATCCCATGTCCTGGGAAAAAGCTGCACAGACTCTGAAGTCTTCAAAGCCATGGAGGAGTTACTTAAACAATTAACATAGGCTAATGCCCAGGCAGTCGATGTGCAACAGGAGACAAACCGCTAAATGGTTGAACAGCTAGCAGGACTGCAAAAGGCAGTGACCCAGCAGGCTGAAATAATGAAAGGCGATCTCACTGTAAAGAGTGACCCCCGGAAGACAGTACAGCAGACTATGCAAAAGATGACAGCCACAGATAACGTGGAAGCTAATATGGCAATCTTTGAAAGGTCTCCCTGAGAAAGTCTGGGTGGATGTGCTGGCTCCTTTCCTGACTACAGATCCTCAACAGGCCTATTGTGATTTGGCCTCTGAATCAGCATGGGACTATAAACTGCTAAAGGCAGAAATCCTAGCCAGGCTGGGAGTGACTGTGGCTTTAAGGGCAAACCTTGTACATGGCTGGCGCTTTGACAGAGCTAAGCCTACTTGTGCTCAACTGTATTGTTTAATGCACCTGTTCCAGGATTGACTGAAAACAGAGGAGAAGACCACCACCCAGATTGCACTGGATCCCTTTTTGCATGGTCTTCCTAAAGAGTTGCACTGATGGGTGGCTCAGTCCAAGCCTCAGTCTCTGGCTGCTGCTGTCGAGTACTACAGTTGTGCAGAAAGTGTCCAGGAGAGTCCCTCTATTACCAGAGTTCTGGCCCGTTCTAAGGACATGCGTTTCAGTGCCAAGATACTGTAGCACCAGTTTAATGTATGGTGTCTGTTCGGATGCCTGACAATCCCGCTAAGAAACCCCTAACGTCAAACCCTCCTGAGAGTCAGCAGGGAGAATGGGAACCCAGTGAGGTTTGCTGTTGGTCCTGCCAACAACTGGGTCATATGGTGGCCCAGTGTCCAAGGTGGGAGGAGCCAATGGAATGTGACATTATACGAGAAAAGAGGAAAGGTCTGGTGTCCCCAGTGACACACTTCCATGGCTGTATGTTTGCATTTGCCACTGGTCTCATGAACAATATAAGCCCACTTGAGAGTGTGGTACTGGTTAATGGGCAGGAGGGTGTGGCTGATACCCAGGAAAAAGATTGGAATGGTCTCTGTACATGGGGTTGTCAAGGACTATCCAATGGCCCATGTAACCCTGTCCACAACCACAGAAACTGCTACATTGAGAGTTGGGGTGATCCCAGGGTTACCTCATGATTTGCTAATTGGGCGAGACTGCCCCCTATGTTGGGACTTGTGTGAACAAAAGTTGAAATGTTCAGGAGCCTCCCCTAAAAAGAAGAAACTCCCATGTGAAATTTTAAATACTGTGTTGCAGGAGGTAAATATTAAAGAAATCTGACATATTGGAGGCGGAGAGTTCTCCCTCTGGGCCTGACTTGTCATATCTTGGGGCTTGGGGAGGTGATTTCTTTGGTGCTCAGAAAAAGGACTCCTTTAATCCCCACCAGGAAAACAGGTCACATTTTGAGTGGTGAGCCACAGCATCCTGCGGAAGATATGCACTATCCCCGAGTTGCTGTGCATCATACTAGCTGCTACAGGGTAGCCAAAAATCGCAAAGTGCGGATACGTGGGCATAAACCTTTAGCAAGGACCCAGAGGGGGGGGGGTTGGCAACCAGTCTACCAGGGTCAGAGTCTAAACCTGGGGATCAAGTGCTAGTGGTTGAGCCTACTGTGGAGAGCAGGTGTCTCACGGAGGAACAGGAAGCCTTGGAAAAGGTTGGTGCTGCTCTCTGTGGTAACAAAGGTTGAATCTGTGCTGGTCAATTTTTACAGCCGATGCTACCGGACGACCACATTAAAGACTGCCTGGCTGAATTCAAAACCATGACATTGTTTAAAAGGTGGCCCAGAAACTGCTGGGCTGAATTGGTGCAACCGCTCCTCACAGAGGAGTACCAGGCAGTGTACCGCCTAATGGAAACTGATAAAAAAAACTATAGGTTTACAGCAGCAATCCAGTCTACAAATTATGTGGATTCAGAGTAGGAAGAAGCCATAGACCTGGGTGTGCGCATTTGAAAAAAAAAAAGCCCTCTCCCAGGCCTTTTAACACTTCCTCAGCCTACTTAAAATGTGTCATATTTTGTAAAGGGAAATCTCCCCAATAGGGACATAAATAAATAACAATGAAAACCTGACAGAGGCTCCAACACTGCAAAATTTAGCATTGGCTGAATTCAGGCTTTAAAAATCAGCTCAGGGTAGCTAATCATCAACAGAGTGGCAGAATAGAAAGATGTAAAACAGTATATGTAAATTAGTTTACATAGTGATTCATGGTCTTATACAGTAAGTTCCCTACATACGATTCATTCAAAGATGCAAACATGTCCAATCCTGTAAAGCTAGGGACAGACACTTAGTTTTTTTCCATTTTAACTCAGCGGGCTGAACGAAAAAAAATGACAGATCGCTGTACCAACACAAGCAATGTTGGTGCAGCGATCTCCTCGCTCTGTATTTATGTTCTGACAGGGGGGCCCACCCCACCAGAACACACTGGTTAGTGCTTTTAGCCTTTGTCTGCAAGCTCTGATCTTTGCTGGACTTGTGATACAAGTTGAACTTACGAACGCGCTTACGGAAGGAAACCAATTTGTAAGTACTGTACTGTACTGTAAAGTGGATGCCTAGAAATACAACCTATGCTTCATCATCTTGGTATCAGATTTCCCTATACAGAACCATGAGGTGACACCAAATGGAAAATGAGCTGACAGCTACAATTCCTGGATGTTTCTACTGATAAAAACTCAGCAGTGGTGTATTCAGGGGCCACCGAAATGAACGGCAATTGGCATACTATAAAAAAAAAAAATGTAGGCATTACTGTAAGTACAATATTTAAGCTAGATATGTGAATGAGAGTGTTTTACAAGAAGGAACAATGCACAAATACTGGGATATTTCCTGTAATATTACATGGCATAAGAGATTGGGGGAGAAAAAAAAAATGTTGGATTAGTTGCATAAATATTTTCATCTACTAAAATATACTTCATATGTATCTGTATAACCAGCATTCTTTTCCAATTCACAGTATCTAGTTAGAGAGACAATAATTTATTGTTCTAAAAATAACCCCGGCCCTTATGTATTACCATTGCTGTAGTTGTAATGGATCAGCTGCCCGTTTCTGGGTTTCGGTAGAGACATTGGGGTTTCCTCAGCTGGAAGGTTACCAAGCTTGTACTCTACAAATAATTTCTTTATGGATTCATTCTGTACGACTTCTGAATCATTATCCAGATTCAAAGACATAATCTCTATGCAGATCTTCTCTGACAGCTAACAGAAGGAAAAACACAGGACACAACACATGAGCATACAGAAACACAATGTATTTATATGGGCTTTCCACGTTAACATGTCATTTTGCTTTTCTTCTTCACCAAGGTTGTATGGACACATGAACCCAATATAAGAGAAAACAAAAGCATTACACTGCAAAAGTGGGTATTTCTTATAGATCCTTTGGAAATTATGAAAATGATCCAAGACTTTTACATGCACACTTTTTGAAAACATTATTTAGGGTGCTCTACCCCATTATACCCAATTATGGGCACACACATACAAAAATGTGTGCAACAAACCTACACACCTCCTAGGCCACGTACACACGAGGAGATATATCCGATGAAAACGGTCCGACAGACCGTTTTCATCGGACATGTCTCCTGGGATGTTTTGGTTTGATGTGTGTACACACGATCAAACCAAAATCCCCGCGGACAGACAGCGCGGTGACGTGGCGGTGACGTGGCGGTGACGTTGACGCCGCCACGTCTCCAAACCAGGAAGTAAAATACTTCCACGCATGCGTCGAATCCAATTAGACGCATGCAGGAGATTTCGGTCCGCTGGTTAGGCGTACTAACCAGCGGACATATCCGACAAACAGCTTTCCAGCAGACAAGTTTTAAAGCATGCTTTAAAACTTTTGTCTGCTGGAAACCTGTCTGCTAGGCCGTACACACCATCGGATATGTCCGCTGAAACTGGTCTGCAGACCAGTTTCAGCAGATATGTTTGATCGTGTGTACGCGGCCCTAAACATGTTAACAACCTACAGAAGTCAGATAATAAGAATTCAAGTTATTACAGACTTTGCTATGCCTTACACAACAGACACACATCTTTTCACACAGCTGCCTTAACCACAACAATTTAATCTCCTAATGAAAAAAACATCACACATGGAGGTCCTTTTATTATAGTCAGTTCATCGTTCTATGTTTCTGTTTAACAGATTAAACATAACATGAAATAAGAAAATAATGAAGCCACATTTGAGCCACATTTACAGTGCAAAAATGCAGGCAGCAGTGCAAAACCCCTGTTGACCCGTGTGTGCTGTTGTGGAGACGGGAATCAATTGTAGATTCAAATTGTAGACTCTTATTTATTTCTTTTATTCCCAGAATCTTACCATAACTACTCTGGGACTGAGTTTTGAAGCAATGCAGATTTTGCTCAAGAGCTGCTACATTTTGATGTGACTCTGGCCCCGTTCACACCAAAGTAATTTTAAGGTCTGAACATGTAGGCCCTAGATTGGGTGACTAGGGACAAAGAGAAGGACAATGTATTACCGTATTTATCGGCGTATAACGCGCACCCTAATTTTAAGAGGTATGTTTCAGGAAAAAAAAATTCAACAGCCCCTTTTATATTCCAAAGCCCCCCTGCACATTACACAGACCAAGGCCCCCCCCTGCACATTACACATAGATCACAGCACATTACACATACAGTAGATCTCAGCACATTACACGTAGATCCCAGCACATTACACGTAGATCCCAGCACATTACACGTAGATCCCAGCACATTACACGTAGATCCCAGCACATTACACGTAGATCCCAGCACATTGCACGTAGATCCCAGCACATTGCACGTAGATCCCAGCACATTGCACGTAGATCCCAGCACATTGCACGTAGATCCCAGCACATACACAGATCCCAGCACATACACAGATCCCAGCACATACACAGATCCCAGCACATACACAGATCCCAGCACATACACAGATCCCAGCTTATCCACTGGCTGATTTATATGCTCTCTGTCACCTGTCCCATCAATTGCACTGCTTCCAGCCTGGGACTGCAGGCGAGTGCTGTATGGGTGGGGATACTCTGCCCTCCTACCTGCTTCTTCTGTCCCAACATGAGCCGTTCCACTCACCCAGCCGTCTGCACTCCTGCACGTCTTGGTTCTCCCCCACGTCGGATCGGGTCTCAGGGTGTTCAAAACAGCGCCGGAGTAGCGAGAGAAGCGAGCGAGAAGCTGGTCAGGATCCCCCACTCAAACTCTCAAAATGCACAGTCATGTGACCGCTCTCCTCCTCCAATCTGAAGCTACACTCGGAGGGGAGGAGGAGCAAGGAGAGGAGAGAAGGGAGGAGGAGCAAGGAGAGGAGAGAAGGGACTCGTATCGAACAGGAGAGGTGGGTGGGGACGGCCGGCACGACACCCACGCCCAATCCCCGCCCACCCCACTGGTAAAAGACAATGACATCGGCGTATAACGCGCACTCACGTTTTCCCCCTGATTTTCAGGGGGAAAAAGTGCGCGTTATACGCCGATAAATACGGTAAATACTTTCTTCAGCTCTTTGTAAAACAAGTAGGGATGGTCTCGATGTTCGAGTTGAACATATGGGGCGTCCGCGGCAAATTCAAGGCTACCTTTAGCCAATCATGTCCCAAACTATATAAGGCTACTTACAAGGCGGCCGTATATTAGTATATAATAATGTGGAGATTGAGAGAACGTAAGCTAGAGGCAGATTAGTTAGTGGCATAAAGGCAGTTTAGTATATATATATATAGTATACACACCCCTGTTAAAATGTCAGGTTTCTGTGATGTTAAACAAAAATAAATAATTTCAACATTTTTTCCACCTTTAATGTGACCAATAAACTGTACAACTGAGTTGAACAACAAACGTAAATCTTTTAGATGGAGGGAAGTAAAAATAAAAAAAATAAAATAGGGTTGCATACGTGTGCACACCCTTAAACAAATACTTTACTAAAGCTTTTTTGATTTTATTACAGCACTACAGGTATGAGTCTATTTGCATGGCAATATTGACCACTCTTTGAAAAAACACTCCAAATCTGTCAGATTGCGAGGGCATCTCCTGTGCATAGCCCTCTTCAGACCTCCCCACCCCACAGATTTTCATATTCAGGTCTGGGCTCTGGCTGGGCCATTCCAAAGCTTTAATCTCCTGCTGGTGAAGCCATTCCTTTGTTGATTTGGATGTATGCTTTGGGTCGTTGTCATGCTGAAAGTTGAAGTTCCTCTTCATGTACAGCTTTCTAGCAGAAGCCTGAAGGTTTTGTGCCAATATTGAGTGGTATTTGGAACTGTTCATAATGCCCTCTACCTTGACTTAAGGCCCGCGTTCCAGCTGAAGAACACCGTGTTCCATGGTATATCTAATGCCTTGGAAATTCTTTTTTCCCTTTCTCCTGACTGATACCCTTTAACAGTGGGATCCCTCTGATGCTTTGGAAGCTCTCTGCAGACCATGGCTTTTGCTGTAGGATGCAACTAAGAAAATGTCAGGAAATACCTACTAGAACAGCTGAACTTTATTTGGGGTTAATCAGAGGCATTTTAAAGGGGTTGTAAAGCTTTGTGTGTTTTTTCATCTTAATGCATCCTATGCATTAAGGTGAAAAAACACCTTGCACTCTCGGGCCCCCCAGCCCCCCGTTTTACTTACCTAAGCCATGAAACTCTGTGGGCTCATTCTCACAATGGATTTCCCCTGCTTGAGGTCGCCTCGTCATTGAAGATTGATAGCAACACAGTCATTGGTCAACCACTTTCAATTATGCGGCACGCCGGGGGGCAAGGCCGAGTGATACAGTCAGTGGCTATAGCCGCTGGCTGTATCACGGGAGCGCGCCCGCAAGCTACAGTAACCCCCTTGGCAGAGAGATTTCCATGAAGGGGGTTAGCGCTTGCGGGGAGGAGCCGAGACAGCCGCAGAAAGACCCCAGAAGACCAGGACCGGGGCCACTCTGTGCAAAACAAACTGCACAGTGGAGGCAAGTATAACATGTTTGTTTAAAAAAAAACAAAGCCATACAACCCTTTTAACCACTTAAGACCCGGACCATTATGCAGAAAAAAGGACCTGGCCAGTTTTTGCGATTCGGCACTGCGTCAATTTAACCGACAATTGCGCGGTCATGCGATGTGGCTCCCAAACAAAATTGGCGTCCTTTTTTCCCCACAAATAGAGCTTTCTTTTGGTGGTATTTGATCACCTCTGCAGTTTTTATTTTTTGTGCTATAAACAAAAATAGAGCGACAATTTTGAAAAAAAAAATACAATATTTTTTACTTTTTGCTATAATAAATACCCCCAAAAAATATGTAAATTTTTTTATTTTTTCTCAGTTTAGGCCGATACGTATTCTTCTACCCATTTTTGGTAAAAAATCGCAATAAGCGTTTAACGATTGGTTTGCGCAAAATTTATAGCATTTATATACACTGCTAAATACCGTTTCTCATCAGCAGTATATAGCAGTCTTGTGACTTCTATCAGTGTTTGGTTAAAACTTATAGGAGAAGTTTTCATTCTTCTGACTGTCCTACGAGGCTGCAGGACCCCGAACCCTCTGACTGAACAGTTGCGATTGACCCTGTGCTGATTACATGCGCCCTCCCATGAAAAAAAAGAATCTAGCAATACACACCAAACTGAGTATGTGCAGAGTGAATCCAAAGGCTCTGTCTTATCAGTGGATGGATTGGGGACAGTGGAAGAAGGGGGATTAGAGAAGACGGTATCAGACAGCCCTTTTAAACAACGCAGAGAATTTAAACAGTAGTAAACTGGCTTTTTATTTTTTAACCTGCAAGGCAATGCCATATTGTGCTAGTATGAATCGCATACTAGTACATTATGTGAAACTTACCTTAGAACAAAGGGCTTCAGTGGCGAGCTATCATTGCTGAAGGCGCTTACATCTTCACCCGGTCTTCCTTCTGGGTTCGCAGTGGAAAGCAAGCTGGAACGCAGTTTACGGCACGGGACCCTGAAGGAACAGCATGGGCTGCATCTACAGTAAATATCTCTTAAACGGTGTATGTTATTATAGGCTTACCTAGAGGTAAAATGCATGCATGGGAGTTTACACCCACTTTAATCTCTTAGGTTCCACAGTGAGTACAACAAGAATGCATTACTGCATATACAGACTGTTGTGGGTTTAGTAACAGCTTAACCACTTCAGAACCTGAAGGATTTGCTTCCTTAACCACTTCAATAAGGTGCTTTAAAACCCACCTCCTTCCCAGGGCCTATTCTGGCACTTCTCTCCTACATTTACAAATTTTGCTGGAAAATTACTCAAAACTCCCAAACATTATATATGTTTTTTTAGCAGACACCCTAGTGAAAAAAATGGCAGTCATTGCAACTTTTTATTTTGCACGGTATTTGCGCAATAATTTTTTCAAACACATTTTTTTGTAAAAAAAAATGGTTTCATGAATTAAAAAATAACAAAACAGTAAAGTTAGACCAATTTTTGGGTAAACTATGAAAGATGATGTTACGCCGAGTAAATAGATACCCAACATGTGATGCTTTAAAATCGCGCACACTCATGGAATGGCGCCAAACTTTGTTACTTAAAAATCAGAGTTACAGAAGTGGTCTAGTGCTAGAATTGTTGCACAAGTTCTAACGCACACGGCGACCCCTCACATGTGTGGTTTGAACGACGTTTACATACGTGGGCGGGACTTGGGTGTGCGGACGCTTCTGAGCGCGAGCTACCAGGGACAGAGGCCTTTTAATTTTTCTTTTTATATATATATATTTTTTTTATACTTCTTTATTTATTTTTTACACTTTTTTTTTTGTACATTTTTTTTTTCGATCGCTTTTATTCCTATTACAAGGAATGTAAACATCCTCTTTAAGGAGAGATGAGGGGTCAATAAGACCCCACATCTCTCCTCCAGGCTGGAAAGAATGAGATTGTGAAAAAAAAAATCACAGATCTCATTCAAACTAGCCGCAATTGCGGTTTGTTTACTTATGGGTACCTGGGCGTGACGTAATCACATCGCGCCCGGGCCTCTGAAGGTCATAGAGATAACTGGTGACCATCTGGTCACCAGTCATCTCTATGTGGCACATCTGGCATACAGCAATCATCTCTCCGGGCCCCCGATGGGACGGGAGAGCCTGTAGAAGCACCGATGGCGGCGCAAGGGGAAGGATGTCCCCTCCCGCCGCCTGTAAGAACCATCAAGCGGTGGAACCGCCACTATGATCGTTCTTACGGTGCGCAGGATCGCCGCCAGAAAAAAAATGATATCTGAATGATGCCTCTAGGTGCAGGCATCATTCAGATATCCCCCCGCAAAGTGCAGAACATCATATGACGTCCTCCCGGGATAACAGATCCCCTTTTTGGACGTCATATGACAGCGTGCGGGTATTAAGTGGTTAATGACCAGGCCATTTTTTGTGACACGTCACTGCGTCACTTTAACTGACAATTGCATGGTTGTGCGATGCTGTACCCAAAAAATGTGTCTCCTTTTTTTCCCACAAATAGAGCTTTCTTTTGTTAGTATTTGATCACCTCTGTGTTTATTTATTTGTTGTGCTATAAACAAAAAAAGACCGACAATTTTGATAAAAATATATATTTTTACTTTTTGCTATAATAAAACCCAATTAAACCCCAATTTTTGTCTTCATCAGTATAGGCCGAAAAAAAAAAAAAACGCAATAAGCGTATATTGATTGGTTAAAGCGTCTACAAAATAGGGGCCAGATTTATGGCATTTTTATTATTATTTATTTTTTCACTAGTAATGGTGGCGAACAGCGATTTTTAGCGGGACTGCAACATTGTGGCGGACAGATCGGACACTTTTTTGGAGACACAGTGACATTTATACAGCAAATCGGAGCCAAAGAGTAAAAGAAAATACTTTTAAGGCAGCTTGCACTTCATGCTGCTATCTACAAAAATACAACAAAATACTTAGAGGGCACTCCTTCAAGCCTCACCCAGCCCACAGATTCCTTACGGTTTTAGGGTGTTCGGCATGGTCAAGGGCAAGTTATGCTCGTATTGGAGGCACCATTTGGCTGATCAATATAAATGCCTCATACAGAACCTGTCCTCTGGTATAGAAAGCAAGAAATATCAGTAAAACAGCAAGCTGGAACCATGCAGAGACAGTTTTTAACTAGGTCTAAATGTAAGAAGATCACTCTCATATACTATATAAAACACCTGTATCTTCAAATACCCCTACCCCACCTCCACTGAAAATTAAATAAATCCAAAAAGTGCAGCGCTAAAAATTAACCATATTAAACGTGCAGATCAAGCATAGAAATGCAGTGTGCAAATAAATAAATACAAAGTCCAATGCAATGTGCAAATAAGCAGGTGAATAAATATACTCAATTGTGTGAAAGGTAATAATACCACATAAAATTAGTCAAGTGCATAGGTGTCACAAATAAATATTGAAAAGTCCACACATGGAAATTATAAAGGTAAGACAGCCACTGTGTATTAAAACAGTCCAAATAGAAAAGGTTGAAAGTGGAATCAATTTTGCACAAATAGAGATTAACCATGGTCCACTAAAGGATTTAAGGCCTCGTACACACGAGGGGATATGTCCGCTGAAAACGGTCCGATGGACCGTTTCAGCAGACATCTCCGCTCGTGTGTATGGGCTAGCGGACAGATTTCTCCACCCGACAGATTTCAAAGCATGCTTTGAAATCTATCCGGTGGGAATCTGTCCGCCCGACATGTCTGCTGGTTAGTACACTTACCAGCAGACATGTCGTCCCCCACCGCCGCCGCGCCCGAATGGATTCGGCGCATGCGCGGAAGTGTTTCTTCCTGGTGCGGTGACGTGGCGGTGACGTGGCGGCATCAACGTCACCGCCACGTCACCGCGCCGTCCGGCGGCGGGGAATTTGATCCGATGATGTGTACACGCCATCGGATCAAACTCCCGATCGGACATATCCGATGGAAATGGTCCGCGGACCGTTTTCATCGGATATGTCCGATCGTGTGTACGAGGCCTAACAGGTAATGTGCATCCACCACCCAGACTGGGGAGTGAACACGCTTACAGGAATGTGAGGACTCTAATGCCAGAGTCAAACAGGCAAAAGGATGTAACCGGTAAATGATGATCCAAAGAATGGTCCCTGGAGATCTGTCACTACGGTATTCCACAGCATCCAGCCCCAGAGTTGGATCTCAGACTCCACAGTTCATAAAAAAACAACAAAAGGCCTCCAATGCATAAAACCATTACTCGCTAATTTTATTTAAAGTTAGAAAACTTGCATCGTCTGACATCACAGGTACTTTAATAAAACAACGTGAATACATAGGAAATCTGGACAGCACAATAACATGGAGCAGGCTCAATTCAACCAACGCGCTTCGTCCACATGGACATCATCTGGGGTATGACTGAAAATCTTTACAACACAACAGATATCTGATGTTGTTAAAAGCAATTTTCACTACTTGGCCAACACAAGATTGGTTGTAGGAAAGAAAATGGCCATACAGATTAATATTAATCAGCCCAGCGTGTGAGTTTTAAATAGACCCTTCTCCTAAATTTCATTTTCTTTGCTTCCATTTTGACCCTGGAACAGGCCTGCATGTAAACATCTTGCAAGCCCTATGTAATTTAGTGAAAACAGCTTTTTAGTAATATCATAGAAATGTTATGCTATAATTATTTTTGATGTGGAGTTGCAGAGGAACATTGCAGATGTATTCTACTTTTAAGGGTCACCTACCTTTTAGAAGGACTAGGGACTCAATTTAAACACTTCAATACTGGGCATTTTCACCCCTTCCTTCCCAGACCAATGTTCAGCTTTCAGTGCTCTCGCACTTTCAATGCCAATTGCATGATTATGCTACGCTGTACCAAAATGAAATTTTTATAATTTTGTTCACACAATTAGACCTTTATTTAGTGGTATTTATTCATGACTCCATTTAATTTTTTTGCGAGATGAGAGAAAAAAAAAGCGGAAATTTGGAAAATATTTTCTTCTTTCTATTTTAACAGAAATCCAATAAAATCGAATTTTGTCATAAATTTAAGCCAAAATGTATTCTGTTACATGTCTAAAAAACATGTTAAAAAAAAAAATCCCATACGTGCATAATAATTGGTTTATGTGATTACGGAGATATGTACGCAGATGATCATGTACAGATGTGCGCAGGTGATCAC
Organism: Rana kukunoris; assembly: GCA_029574335.1. NCBI lineage: Eukaryota > Metazoa > Chordata > Amphibia > Anura > Ranidae > Rana > Rana kukunoris. The sequence continues at coordinate 247,113,628 of CM056059.1, forward strand.
GGACATATGTGTGCAGATGATCATTGGGACATGTGATTTTACTGTTAAATATATGGGAACAGGTGTTTTTACTGTGTGGGGACAGTGTTTTGGGGACAGTATTTTGGGGACATGTGTGAAGACACTAGGCTGGTGATCTGTGTAAAAAGCTGTAGAAAACAGCTCATACTCACTGATCACCGGCCGGCTGCAGAGATCCGCTCTCCTGAACGTCCACTTAGAAGGAGGAAGCGCCCACCTGGCCGTTTATATGCAATGGCCAGGTGGGATGTGGTTAACCACTTCACGCAAATCGCTTCTCCCCCTACGTCGATACTTTAACGCTAAATACCCTTGTTATGGCAGCAGCTACCTGCCATAAACCCGGTATTTTCAGGAATGGCTTGGTCTCTGTGGTGGATTCACCGCAAGATCACTTTTAATCACGATTCGATTATCTCTGTCACTACTGATGGATCCAGCGTCCGCTCCCCTCACTACCTGGATGCCTAATAAAGAGGAAAATGGGCCCCCGCTCTGCTCCATAGCATTGGAGGGCAGAAAGGACGTCAAATGTCACTTCCGTCCAATGCTCTTAAAGGAGAATTATTTTTTGCATTTAAGTGTAAATATTAGAACTGAGGTCTTTTTGACTCCAGATCTCACAATTAAGTGGTCATGTCTTGTCTTTTTCTATTAAAAGGTATGTTTATATTCCCTGTAATAGGAATAAAAGTAACACCATTTTATTTTTTTTACAAGGACAGTATAAAAAAAGAAAGACAAGTTAAATAAAATAGGATGTTTTGTACTCACCGTAAAAAACTTTTCTCTGTCGTCCATGGACGGACACAGCTCCTTAAATCTTGACAAGTGGGTTATGTTCCTGTTCACAGGAGAGGACTAGGCAGAAACATGTTAGATAATTAAATACATGTTACTTTAACAGAGTTGAACAGCCCTGCCCAGGGGGCGGTCCCTCAGAACAAAACCCTCCTCCCTGCAGTATGCAGCCTCAGTTCGTAACAAGCAGTACAAACCTAAAAAGGAGGGGTGGGTGCTGTGTCCGTGGATGCTGTGTCCGTCCATGGACGACAGAGAAAAGGATTTTACGGCGAGTACAAAAATATCCTATTTTCTCTTATCGTCCATGGACGGACACAGCTCTTTAAATCTTGACAAGTGGGACGTCCCCAAGCAGTGTCAAAAACCAGGGGTTTCAATAAAACCAATGTAACTTCACCCCAAACAAGCAGAGCTCCTCAACAGAATTAAGTATGGGACCTTGAGACAGAAGGACCTCCGCCAGGGTACATCCACCACCAGGCGCCCGAGATCGGCGTACCAAGGATGATCGGTAGACAGGATTCAGCAAGAGTTCAGCGACCCTGGGCCGACTGGACCCCCCGGACCCCCCCTCAACCCGTGAGGCTGTCAGCCATCGTAATCACTGTCCACTGGAAAGGAAGAAACGACTTCTCGGACCGAAGAGTCAGGGATCTCGGCCACTCTGACTAGGTGGCTTACCTGAATCTGACGATCCAGAGACAAAAGGAGATTTGTTTCACTTGGACAGTATCTCTTTCTGCAAAACACGAGTGTGCAACTGGGCATACGGTACCCCCTCGAAGGAGGCTACCAGCAGGCCCAGGACTCACAGAGAGATGACGATTGCGTGATGCCAACACCTGCACTGCAGAGTGAAGAGTCTGCAATTTCTCCTGGGGAAGAAAGACCCTCACCACCGAGGAGTCCAGGATCAACCCTAGGTACTCCAAATGCTGAGTCGGAACCAGGACCGCCTTCTAAATGTTTAACACCCACCCGAATTCTTGGAGGATCTGACTGGCTATAGACATATCCTCCTCTAATTCTGAGCCAGACGCTGCTCTCAGAAGAAAGTCGTCTAAGTAGCCCACGATGGCAAAGCTAGGATCAGTGCGAGCACCTTTGTAAAAAGTCTTGGTGCTGGTGCTAGATCTCCCCTATCACGAAGCGCAGAAACCTCTGGTGACTTGCGCAAATTGGGACATAGAAGTTTGCATCCTTGATGGCCAAGGACGCCAGAAAGTCCCCCGAATTAAGGCATTTAGGGCTGTGAGGCCCAAAATTGGACGGACCCCATCCGTCTTCAGGACCGAGAACAGATTGGAATAAAATCCCTAAAACCTCTCGTCCTGCAGGGCAGGTAAAATTACCCCGCAGCTTAGCAAGTCCCACACTGTCCCAGCAGGGCAGATCGACGAGCCAGAGGGAGAGGGAGACTCGAGGGAAAGAATCTGTTCAGTGGATAGGAGGAACCCTATATAGTACTCCGAAGAGACCACCTTGCAGACCCACTGGTCAGAGAGCAGGAAGGTTCACCGAGCTGTGAACCTGCAAAGCCGCCCCCCCCCCATGGGCAGGGGAAGGCTACCTACATTGGCGGGTTTGGGTGCCAGGGACAATCCCATCCCCTAGCTGAGCTTTTGTCGACCTGGGAGGGTTTACCCGCAGGCCCTGACTGATGAACAATACCGCTTCTGAGCGGGGAATGAAGGACCCCCACACACGGCGCGGTTCCTTCCCCCTAGCGGACTGAGGGAGGAGGTGTGCTCTTACTCCCAGTGACATTTGTGATAATGTCATCCAACGACCTCCTACCCCTAAGGGGTAAATCAGCCAGGGCTTTTTGGATGCTTGCTCAGCAGACCAGCATTTCCGCTGAATAAGGTGGCGCAAAACCACCGTCGAAACAGAAGCTCTGGATATCAAGGATGCTACATCTCAAGTAGCATCAGACATACACAAGGCCCTGGACCAACTGGTCGGCCAGTCTAACAAATCAGGGAGGGAGCTGGTGCTCTTCCACAGTCGAGTGTCTGAGACACCAAAGTTGCAGTCACAACAGGCCACAAAGCAGACCCCAGCATGGTAAACATGGAGCCGGTAAGCGCCTTGGACCTCCTATTATAGGGAGAGTGGTCACCCCTTTTTAACTGGACACCCGAGGCCACTACCTGAGGAAAAGCGTATATCTTTTCTTTTTTTGTTACTCTCCGAACCGAACCGCCAGCCGCTGAGGAACTACAAAGACTTCTGCGGCCTTTTAAATTCCTTATCAATAAACTTGTGAAAAGAAAAGAATATACAAGGAAAACCTTTAGAGAGCGGTCTGGATTGTGTGCACAAAAAAAACAGAGCCCTCAGAGGATACCTCCGCTGCACAATACAGCATAAGCATATTCCTTGCAGCAGCGCACTGACAAGTGCCCTGCCACTGACCACAGTGATGAGTTGTCCTCACAAGTAAGGTCCTGGTCCACTTGCACAGACCACACAGAACCAGGGATGTGACAGCCAGGTCCCGGTCTGAGGCAGAGCAGTTCCCAGGGGATTGTGGGGGTGGGGGCATATTTCAACCCCCCCAACACCCGTACGCCGCTCTAACAAAGTGTCAAATGCAGGAACCCCAGCTGCCACCTTTGGCATGCCTTGGGGAGGAAGACCAGACACTGACTGCATTAAAAAACAGCTCTCAGGGATACATTTCAGACATGAACAAATCCCACCATCCTTGCTGCTCTGACCGGGGGTTACCCAGGGGACTCATCAATCACCGTTGAAAGACCGTTCAGCACCGATGCTTACCCTCAGAACACAGAGTGTGTGTGGGGAGAAATGCTGTAAATCAAAAAACATGAGCAGATTCGTGCTGCACGCTGCATAAGGCCAGCACTAGAGGCCAAAACCCCCTCCAAAATGGCCACCAGACGCCTCAGATGGAGCAGAGAACGAACGGCCACAGTAAAATGGCCGACCGCAATAGCAAACTGTGCCATAGTGCGACCACAACAAAATGGCCGCCAATGGAGATTTACAATGGTAGCAGCAGGCTACAAAAACATGGCGCCGGCACTGCAAAAATGTCGGCAAAACGACACGACGAGGAAGAGAAGGCCTAATGAAGACCCGCCGAAGTGGGAAGGACTGAAGCCGCGTACACACGGCAGAGAACCTCGACGGGCAGAACACATCGTTCCGCCCGTCGAGGTTCTCTGCCGGCCGTCAGATTCGGCGACCCGCCCGTCGGGAACGGCAACCAGCCATTCATCCAGGCGGGCCGTCGAGCAAATAGAGAACATGCTCTCTATTTCTGCTCGACGGGATGCTCGCCGAGAGCGTACACGCGGCCGAGGTTCTCGCTGGAATGCAGCTTCCAGCGAGGTTCTCGCTGGTTTCTAGCGAGAACCTCGGTCGTGTGTACGCCGCCTGACACATTCCTGACAGACCTACACCGCGTAGGAGTAATTGTCGGCCTGGTCCACTGTGAGTGAGACAACACCACAGCCTAGTCATATGTGGACCCTGGAGCCAAAGCTCACCGGCCACCCCAGGAGCCATGGGGTATGTCGTGGCAGACCCAGTCTCTTTGCAAAGGTGTGCTCATACTCGCTGGCTGGACTGAGGAGACTACAAGGATCTATAATATCCAGCCTGTCTCTCAGCCGACAGTTGATAGAAGATTCTTCAGAAGAAAATAAAATAAAAAATGTCCTTAGGGCGCTGGGCCCAAAGGCAGCCATATGTCCTTCTCCTTTGCTAGGCAGAAAGAAACTAAGGGTGCATACTACAGGGAGAAGGGTTATGTCCGGAGGGACCGCCCCCTGGGGCGGGGCTGTTCAACTCTGTTAAAGTAATATATATTGAATTATCTAACATGTTTTTGGCTAGTCCTCTTCCTGTAAACAGGAACATAACCCACTGTGTCCATCCATGGATGATAAGAGAAATATATATATTTTCCAGACGAGTACGCACGCAGAAGCGAATGCATAAGTGAGCCTGCATAGGAAAACGGTGTTCAAGCAACACATGAGAGGTATCGCAATGATCGTTAGAGAGAACAATAATTGTAGCCCTAGACTCCTCTGTAACTCAAAATTTGTAACCTGTAGACATTTTTAAACGTTGCCTATCAAGAAAAGTTTGTTGCCATTCTACGAGCGGGCGCAATTTTGAAGTGTGACATGTTGGGTATCAACTTACTCGGTGTAACATTATCTTTCACAATAAAAATAAATTAAATTGGGCTAACTTTACTGTTGTCTTATTTTTTCAACTTATTCCACCGTATTTGCTTGTAAGACCGCTGTGCAAATACAGTGTGACAGAAAGTATTGAGGCGACCGCCATTTTATTCTCTAGGTTGTTAGAAAAAATATATATATAATGTTTTGGGGTTCTAAGTAATTTTCTAGCAAAAAAATGATTTTAACTTGTAAGCACAGGGTCTGAAAAATAGGCCTGGTCCTTAAGTGGTTAAGGTGCTCATCAATATCATTACAATCTTAAATTGATATACATGGATATTATTTCCAATTTCACAGCAAACTATCATCTAATTAAATTTCAGTTGAAAATTTATAAAAACATCTCCAAACACAAATGACATGGCTCAGACACATCCATATTAACAACAGCCTGCAGATTTAGACTATTACAATAGGAGAATATTTTGAAGTGTTTTTATTATAAGGACTAAGAGAGTACCCATTTAAAACGACAATTTCCACAGCTGTCAAGCTGACTGAATATTTGATGTGTGCAGGCTTCTCTTCTTCTATAAATGAGACATTTCCTTTCATCTTGTACCCTAACATGCGTTACCTAAACCCCCCAAATCTGAATATTTCAATAAGGTTCTTTCATTATTCACTAGGTTCATGGAAATTTTACTAGGGCAACCACATTTTTCTGTCGTTATGCATACAGGTACAAGCCTTCAGCTGGCAATATTACCTCGATTAGCATAGTTTGATGAAATATTTAAGAGGTTTTCTTTTTTTATTATTTTATTACTCTAAAACCTAATAAATCAAATGACTGCCAAATGCCATTAAGGTGACACTCTGACTGCAATGCGCTTTTCATATTCAAATTTAAAAACAGGCTGATGAAAGTATGTGTGGATTTCTCATTTTAGCCGCCTGCAGCTCATATTCACAAGTTATTATATTATATATTAAATATATGTTTTAAGCAAATTAGGGTGTATTATTTATTTGGATAAACTTGCATTTCAGTCACCTTGTTTCATGTGTACACACACGCACACACATATACACACATACACACACACACATATATATATATATATATATATATATATATATATATATCCCATGTTTGACATATGGCTAGTGTATGAATTATCTAGATAAATTGGTTCTATTTAGGTAAGCTTTAAAGAAATTAACACATTTTTTCTAATTGCAAAAGAACTCTGACCAAACTGTAAATAGCTATTTTTTACTGAGTTATATGCATTGTGGTATTTTCTTATTTCTTATATATGTTATTGTTGTTAGAGGCTCTAGGAACACCCAAGTTCTGAGAGTAAAATATACGTTTCCACTTACTGACTTTAAGTTTGAAATCAAAAGTTTTTCAGGTATGACTTATTGGTAAATGAAATTAAGCTATACCTTTATTGATCAAACTATCTGACGGAAAGTTGAGCAGTCTCTGCTGTAATCTACCATAAACAAATAATCGAACCATTGCAATTTTCTTAGGAAAATGTATGCATTTGAATTAATCGCGTGTAAAGCCTTGTACACACGATCAGTCCATCCGATGAGAACGGTCTGGAGGACTGTTGTCATAAGTTAACCGATGAAGCTGACTGATGGTCTGATGTGCCTATACACCATCAGTTAAAAAAACAATCGCATCAGAATGTGGTGAAGTAAAACACAACGACATGCTGAAAAAAAATGAAGTTCAATGCTTCCAAGCATGCGTCGACTTGATTCTGAGCATGCGTGTATTTTTAACAGATGGTCGTGCCTACTACTGATCGGTTTTGACCTATCGGTTAGGAGTCCATAGGTTAATTTTAAAGAAAGTTGGCTTTTTTTTAACCGAAGTTTAAATAACCTATTGGGCCCACACACGATCGGTTTTGACCGATTCAAAGGGTCCATCAGACCGTTGTCCTCTGGCTAACCTATCATGTGTACGAGGCCTAGTGGTAGCCTACAGAAGTTCTTCTGTCCCTTTTGCCACTTGCCTGAGGGTGCTCATGCAGTATTTTCATAGGTTACCCACTGCAAGGGAGAGTACTAACATTTCTGAATATCTATTTTTACTAAATTATCTTTTTTATTTCGGACTAATGTAAATCAAAGGGGTTGATTTACTTAGGGCAAATAGTCTGTGCCCTGCAAGTACACCCCCAAGTGCACTACAAGTGCAGTTGCTCTTGATCTGGTGATGGGAACATGATGCGACCTGTAGCACTCAATGGAATCCAAGAAACAGATTTTATGGTAATTCCGAACATCTCATTTTCTTTCTCCTCTATTGAGCAACATAGACATTTAGATACAGCTAGGATGTCTAAAATCAGTCCACCTGAAGGGGAGGGGGTCAACAACCATTGAGGGGACTGGGGGATGTTTGCAAAACAGAACCACCTAAAAGTGGTTGTAAACCACTGCACTTTTTTTTCTTACCTGCAAGGCAAAGGCATAATGTGCTAGTATGCAATTGCATACTAGCACATTATGTGAAACTTACCTGAAATTAAAGCCTTCCAGTGATGCAATGTCATCGCTGGTGAAAATATGGGGGGGGGGATTTTTGGGACTTTAAATTATGCACATGTAGATGTGCATCTATCCCTGGTTCAGGTACACAAGAAGGGGGAGGTTAGGACTTTAGATGAGGCTATTGACCTAGTGGAGTCATTGCTGGAGACAGCTTCCATCTTCACCCATCTTGCTTCTGGGTTCGTGGCTTCCGGCTCTGTGACTGGCAAATGCCGCTGGTCATGGCACAGGGCTCTGAAGGAACAGCACAGGTTCCTTCAGACCGAATGCGTCAGTTATGTCACTGGCTGCATGTACAGTAAATATCTCCTAAATGGTGCACATTTAGGAGATATTTATACTATAGGCTTACCTATAGGTAAAATTTAAAGATGGAAGTTTACTTAAAGAACCATCGCTTGAATATCAAATAGATGAGGAGACTCCCTCTAGAAGACAGGGGGAGTAGCCAATCACCATTGGAAGAACACAGAGAACTAGGATAAAGGAGATCACTGCCAGAGAGGAATGGATGCCAACCGAAGGAAACAGAGCCTGAACCAGTGAGAGGCTGTGAAAAATAAAAATCCACTTAAACAGGTAAAAAGCCAATGACCTGATCAAGATAGAATAAACCCACAATGAGTTGTGGACAACAGAAAGATATACAGAGGCATCCACCAAAGCCGTACACTCCCAGTCCTTAGGCCGCGTACAGACGATGAGACATGTCCGCTCAAACATGTCCGACGGACCGTTTCCAGCGGACATGTCTCATCGGATTTTGGTCCGATGGCGTGTACACACCATCGGACGAAAATCCCCTGGGGCTAAGGACGCGGTGACGTTGACACCGCCACGTCACCACTCAAGGAAGTAAAATACTTCCACGCATGCGTCGAATCCATTCGGCGCATGCCGGAGATTTCTGTCCGCTAGTTAGGCGTACTAACCAGCGGACATATCCGACGGACAGGTTTGTAGCGGACAAATTTCAAAGCATGCTGGACAAACCTGTCCGCTAGGTCGTACACACTATCGGATACGTCCGCTAAAACTGGTCGGCGGACCAGTTTCAGCAGATAAATTCGATCGTGTATATGCGGCCTTAGGATTAATGGAATGAAACCTCAAGGAGGTTGCCCAGCCAGACAACCAATCCCTCTATGCAGGATATCCAAAGAATGTTAGAAATCATGCCAGCATTACAGCCTATAAGGGTTGTGACAGCCCATAAGGGTGAAGTGACACCTGAGTCCTCTAAAGTCAAGGAACCTGTCATCTTAGCCTCCATTTGATCTGCAGTTGCCATAATGCTGCATGTGTGATCAGTTATAATAACACCAGTCATTTGACAGCTTGACAGTTTTGTTGAGAACAGAAGCAGTTGTGACAGTTATCATGCATGGCATGCCTTGACTTTAACTGCTTTGGGAGACAGCTAAATCAATGGGTTCAGTTGTGCTTTAAGGGTAAAATTCCACAAAGTCTGCATGACTGAAAAGGGAAGGTGAAGTAGATATATGAGAGGGGTGGGATCCCTCCAACCCTTCTGTAGACCTATGTTGACTAGTCATGTGATTATGTGCATATACCTAAATCATTGTAGTCACATGGACATACACATATCTAGCTCTGAGAGATCTTGTACAAAAGAGGTAGTTCAATCAGCAATAGACATTTATTGATAGGGTTACATAATATATACAAATTACACCCCAGACAGTATTTACAACACAATGTAACAGTGTAGGCTTACATGGTACTTACAAATGACCCACAACGCCCATATTTACAATACAATATAAGATACAAGTATAGAGTTAGATTACCTGGTAACTTCAGGTCAGACCATGGTGGGTGCTTTCTGTTCCCAATTCTGAAGCAAAGCTTAGCTTGCCCACAAAGCATTATATACCCCCCTCCTTTCTGTAAGGTGGCTAATATAATTCTCCCTAATTGGTCACTGTACCTAGTAAATGTATATTGGGCACAGCCTGATTGGATGAGTCACAGCAGGCTTTTGTTTACGGCCCATGTGCAATGTAAACAGGAAAACAAAGGGCCACCCTTTGAAGTTGTAGCTAATTACAGTAAGAAATACACAGCACTCAATACTTTTAAATATATTTCCTACTACCTGAAATTATATATATATATATATATATATATATATATATATATATATATATATATAATATCTACAGCTGTTAATGGACATAAAACCATAAGGCAACACCTAATTCCTTGAAGCAGGACGCACACTGATTACTTGTGACGTTGAAAATCACAGGGCCAAAAAGAGACCACTCCTGAAGTTTAAGTAAGTCAGATATACCTTGAATCAGAATTCCAATCACGCAGCCAGGGTGCTCTGCACATATGTACGGACATCCGACCCATACAGGACACAAGTTTAGATGCTCATAACAAGCCATCAAAACTGAAGCACATGGTTGTGACATTTCCTTCATCTGCTCCTTAAAACAGGGCCTACCTTGGCAGTGAAGAGATCAATTTACAGCTGTGGAAGCCTAAAAGACCCAAGGCTTGAAACAGCAGATTAATCCTCCACATGCATTTTAGGGTGATCTGCATTAATAAGGTCCAGTTCCAGCACCTGCTGCACACCTGATCCACAGATGGAGAAATAAACACACAACACCCTGCTGCCCACTCCAGACTGGGAATATCCCAAAAATAGAAAAAACACAAACAAGAGGGGGCACACCAGCCTAGCGTTTATTCCAAAAAAATTAAAAAACGAATTGAAAGAAAATTGCCAAAGGCTCTAAATTGAAAGGAAATTGATCTAAGGCTTCAGGAAGGTCAGAGCGCATTTAGAGCTTTTGCGGGGAGGGTGCCACAATAACCGAGCACACACTGCCAAAAAGGAAGAAAGGTCCTTCATCTAGGCTGAAAAGACTGCAGAGTGTGTATATCTCTCCCCCTAGTGGATGACATCAGTGCCCGATCACTCAGCCTGACCCAGCAGTGGCGGAATTTAGAAATGCATCCAGCAGAGTATACTGTGAGATAGATCATGTTATTTGAGCCCAAATGACCTTATTTAGAAGGCGAGTATTCAGAGACTGAGGCCGCGTACACACGAAGGGACATGTCCGCTGAAACGGTCCGATGGACCGTTTCCAGCGGACATGTCTCCTCCTGATTTTGGTCCGATGCCGTGTACACACCATCGGATCAAAATCCCCGCCCGCAGACAGCGCGGTGACGTGGCGGTGACATTGACGCCGCCACGTCACCGCACCAGAAAGTAAAAAACTTCCACGCATGCATTGCATCCTTCCGACGCTTGTGTGGGCAGATATGTCCGCTGGTTAGTGTACTAACCAGTGGACATATCCGACGGACATGTCTCTGGCGGACAAATTTTAAAGCATGTTTTAAAATTTGTCCGCCGGTCAGACATGTCCGCTAGCCCATACACACGATCTGATTTGTCTGCTGAACTGGTCCGTCGGACCCTTTTGAGCGGACAAATTCGATCGTGTATACGCGGCCTGAGGGTGTGCCATGCCTCTGGGCTTGTAAAGTGCTCCACAGCTAACAAGGTGCACTCATGTCTGGAAATACCACAATGCCAATGCCTGAAAGTCATATTCCAGGATAGCCCCATATGTCCAGTCCAGCAGGGTTTAGGTGATAAAAGGTTGATCCAGATAGCTGCTATGCAGAGACAATCTCAAGCGATCATATAGTGAGGAATCTTAACTGAAGTCACAAGTGAAGAAAGGCTAGCAAAAACTGAATTTTCTCAGCAGAGCTAAAGAAGAGGCATTCAACCTCTAAGCACACTAACAAAAATTAAGACATGTTGGGTAGAGGAGGGCGACTGCCTTACAATTTATTTTCCCTAGTGTCGAAACCTCCTAAAGGTGTCAGTATAACCCAACTGTGTATGGATTCCTTTGTCCCTCATTGGGTGAGAAAAAAAAGGAGTTATGGTTATGCTGTCTCTTATGCCTTGTACACACGGTCAGACTTTTGACCGTGCAAAAGTCCGCAGGTTCTCTATCCAAGGTCCGTCGGACTTCCAAGAAAAAAAAGTCAGATTGAGGCTACACCAACCAGATTTTCTTAGAAAAAAAGCCTGTCAGACTTTTTTTTCTCTGAAAATCCGGCTGTGTGTATGAGGCATTAGTGTATTGTTAAGGGTCCTGATGTCTTGAGGAATAAATGTAAAGTATTCTGTAATAATGTAGATGAATGAAATGTGTTAATTGTAAAAGGTTTTATTTAAAATTGGACAATTACAAAAAAAAGTTAAGTTATTTTCTATTATATAAAGAGCATCTAAAAAAGTTAACTTTGCCTAAGCAGTACCCCAAAAAACAACCCTTTGCCATGCATTCTTAAAAAGGAGAAAAGGTTTGCAGCTCCCAAAAGTTCCGAGCCTTCACAGGAAAGTGTCCCGCCCCACTACTAGGAGCTGACAGGTGCTGGCTCTGCACAAGTTTGATGAGGAGAAATATCCTGGATGGCCGTAGACTGTGAAAAAGGCATCTTTATTGTAGAAAATAAAATAAAATCCAGTGTACACACATGCCGCTGCATGACAATCATATGTCTCCTCCTCTGCTTTGTTACACGTTTCCCCCCGTTGTTTTTGTTTCACATCAGTTCCTTGAATTCGATTTGTTTTCAAATTTTCAGTTTCTTATATGGGTCTAGTTTTCTGACTCTTTCTTCCCCTGCTTGATATATATCCTTTTTATGTTGCATTGTCAGGATACATAGTATTATACAAGGATTTATATAAGATTTAGCACCCAAGTGGGTTTAACACTTATGTCTAGGGGTGCAACGGATCAAAAAACTCAGTTTGAATAAAAATTGTGTCCCCCCCCCACCCACTATGGCCCCCCCCTCATTACAGACCCCACCCTCAGTACAGACACCCCACAGTAGTGCAGACCTCAGATGGTAACCCCCCAGTAGTGCAGACCTTATACGGTAACCCCCATAGTAGTGCAGACCTCAGACAGTAACCCCCCAGTAGTGCAGACCTCAGACAGTAACCCCCACAGTAGTGCAGACCTCAGACAGTAACCCCCACAGTAGTGCAGACCTCAGACAGTAACCCCCCCCCCAGTAGTGCAGAAATCAGACAGTAACCCCCCCACAGTAGTGCAGACCTCAGACAGCAGCGTGTGTTTCCCTTGAGCGCGGGCTCCTCCTCCTCTGTGGGTGTAAACAGAGATTAGGGCCGCCCCCGGGTGTACCAAGATGGCCGCGGCTCCGGAGCTAGGCCGAAGCCGCTGCCTTTTCTAATGTTATGGCCGCGGAGACAATCCGTGGATCGCATAGCGTGCCGATCCGAAGGGGATGACCCGTTCGGATCAACGGTGATCCGTTGCACCACTACTTATGTCGGTATATATATTTTTGAAATTACAACAATATTTTCCAATTTAGGAATGTTTTAACTATATATCATATTTTTATTATCACTTTCATGGTGATTTAATTTTAGATTTATGAATACAGTGAATTATTTGATTGTGCATATTATTTAATGCTTATTAATGGCCTTCAATGTTCAGTCACCCTTTCATCGTATGTACTCGTGTATTCTGTATTTTATCATATTTTGTTGTATTTTGTTGTATTTCGATTCATCCCATCTTTTGAGTGCACCACGTAGAGGATATTTCTACAAATGACTTTAATCAATTATGTCTTTTCCAAATGAAAATATATTATGTTGGGTCTTTTTTGATAAGGTCCAAATTGTGGGAGGTTTTTTCAAGACAATTCTGTTCCTGCGTACACACGATCGTTTTTCAGCATGTCCAAAAAACGACGTTGCTCACACACCATCATTACAGTGCGGAAAATAAGTATTTGAACACCCTGCTATTTTGCAAGTTCTCCCACTTGGAAATCATGGAGGGGTCTGAAATTGTCATCGTAGGTGCATGTCCACTGGGAGAGACATAATCAAAAAAAAAAAAAAAAACGGAAATCACAATTTATGAATTTTAAACTATTTATTTGTATGATACAGCTGCAAAGAAGTATTTGAACATCTGTCTATCAGCTAGAATTCTGACCCTCAAAGACCTGTTAGGGCCCTTTCACACTAGCGGACGAACGGTCCGCTCATTACAAGTCCGTTTACGGACTTGTAATGAGCCCCTATGGGAGCGGATCCGTTAGCGGATGATGCATCCGCTAACGTCCGCTAGATCCGCATCCGTTTTTGCGGACGGAAGAATGTCCTATTTTTCTTCCGTCCGGCCAAACGGATCGGATGCAAACGGACAGACGGTCCGTTTCCATCCGACTCCCCATAGGGGAGAGTGGAGGAGAGACGGGGCGGTCCCTGCACAGTGTGCGGGAACCGCCCCGTCCGCCGACAGCTGAGCGGAGACCCCCCGCTGAGCTGACGGGCACACGGAGCGGACCGAAAAACGGTCCGCTCCGTGTGAAAGGACCCTAAGTCTGCCTTTAAAATGTCCACCTCCACTCCATTTATTATCCTAAATTAGATGCACCTGTTTGAGGTCATTAGCTGCATAAAGACACCTGTCCACCCCATACAATCAGTAAGAATCCAACTACTAACATGGCCAAGACCAAAGAGCTGTCCAAAGACACTAGAGACAAAATTGTACACCTCCACAAGGCTGGAAAGGGCTACGGGGAAATTGCCAAGCAGCTTGGTGAAAAAAGGTCCACTGTTGGAGCAATCATTAGAAAATGGAAGAAGCAAAACATGACTGTCAATCTCCCTCGGACTGGGGCTCCATGCAAACTCTCACCTCGTGGGGTCTCAATGATCCTAAGAAAGGTGAGAAATCAGCCCAGGACTACACGGGAGGAGCTGGTCAATGACCTGAAAAGAGCTGGGACCACCGTTTCCAAGGTTACTGTTGGTAATACACTAAGACGTCATGGTTTGAAATCATGCATGGCACGGAAGGTTCCCCTGCTTAAACCAGCACATGTCAAGGCCCGTCTTAAGTTTGCCAATGACCATTTGGATGATCCAGAGGAGTCATGGGAGAAAGTCATGTGGTCAGATGAGACCAAAATAGAACTTTTTGGTCATAATTCCACTAACCGTGTTTGGAGGAAGAAGAATGATGAGTACCATCCCAAGAACACCATCCCTACTGTGAAGCATGGGGGTGGTAGCATCATGCTTTGGGGGTGTTTTTCTGCACATGGGACAGGGCGACTGCACTGTATTAAGGAGAGGATGACCGGGGCCATGTATTGCGAGATTTTGGGCAACAACCTCCTTCCCTCAGTTAGAGCTTTGAAGATGGGTCGAGGCTGGGTCTTCCAACATGACAATGACCCGAAGCACACAGCCAGGATAACCAAGGAGTGGCTCTGTAAGAAGCATATCAAGGTTCTGGCGTGGCCTAGCCAGTCTCAAGACCTAAACCCAATAGAGAATCTTTGGAGGGAGCTCAAACTCCTTTTTTTCTCAGCGACAGCCCAGAAACCTGACTGATCTAGAGAAGATCTGTGTGGAGGAGTGGGCCAAAATCCCTCCTCCAGTGTGTGCAAACCTGGTGAAAAACTACAAGAAACGTTTGACCTCTGTAATTGCAAACAAAGGCTACTGTACCAAATATTAACATTGATTTTCTCAGGTGTTCAAATACTTATTTGCAGCTGTATCATACAAATAAATAGTTAAAAAAATCATACATGGTGATTTCTGGAATTTTTTTTTTGATTATGTCTCTCACAGTGGACATGCACCTACAATGACAATTTCAGACCCCTCCATGATTTCCAAGTGGGAGAACTTGCAAAATAGCAGGGTGTTCAAATACTTATTTTCCGCACTGTATATTAGCCTTTGGGCTGCTTTAGTTGATTCCTTGTTAGTAAAAGACGATTCACGCTTTTCTGTCTGTTACAGCGTGATGAATGTGCTTACTCCATTATGAACGGTAGTTTTACCAGAACGAGCGCTCCGTCTCATAACTTGCTTCTGAGCATGCGCGGGTTTAAAACGTCATTTTAGCCCACACACGATCATTTTTTACAACCCGAAAAACTACATAGTTTAAAACGACGTTAAAAAATGCAGCATGTTCGAATTATTTTTTTGTTGTTTTTCAGAACCTGAAAAATGATGTGTAGCCCACACATGATCATTTTAAATGACGTTTTTCAAAAATGACGTTTTTTTCATGCCGAAAAATGATCGTGAGTACGTGGCATAAGACTCTGATTGGTAGCCTGTTTTTCAATCTTTTCTCTTATACACACGCTTGGGTCCTGTTAATTTAGCTATGACTAAGCATCGATTGATGTGAAACGCATTAGCTATTCTCCCCTGTTTCTCTATATGATTTGACTGCTGTACACTGGATTTTATTTTATTTTCTACAATAAAAATGCCTTTTTCCCAGTGTGCGGCCATCCAGGATATTTTTCCTCATCATGCCTTACATTCCTCTTGTAAAATAACAGTGTACTTATTGACATGAGACTATGAGACTATGCCTAGGACTATAATAAATACTATTCTCACAAAATTAGAAGTGAGATTTGGTCATGTAGCTACTGTGCTTTTTCCACTTAGGGACTGCTTTAGATAAAGTTTCCCTGCTCCTGTTTAATTTATTCTTTAGTACTAAACTACAGTAGCTCCACCTTTTTTGCTCCTACTTGAGCAATTCCCCACCAGTCAGCAGATTAGCAGTTATCAGGGGGTCAGGAAGCAAACCCCTGCTCCTCAACTAAAATTGAACAGTAAGTCAATCCTGATGAAAAAGATTAGGTCCATGGAACCTACAAGCAACTCTGGTGCACTTTTGAAATCCTTGGGCGTGTCTTCACTCAGGCCCGTCAGAACAGGACAGGCAAAGCAAGCAACTGCTTGGGGCCCTGAGCTGGCCAGGGGCCCCAGCAGGATGGGCCCTTGCCGCGCCGCTGTGCAGCCGCTTCCTATAAGTGCTACAGCCTTCTGTAGCGTGGCCAAGCTCCTACTGAAGTTCGGCCGGGTACCGTAACCACGCGGTACAGGAGATTCAGTGTCCTGTTTCCGGTCGGACTGACAGGAAGTGCACACACTCAGTGCTCACTTCCTTTTAGTCTGGCCGGGAACAACAAACTGAATCTCCTGGCGTGCGGTATGCGGTAGGGAGGGGGGGGTAAAAAGAACATGGGGGAGGAAAGCTTATCAGAACAGCCCCTCCCTTCTCCGTGCTCTCTGTCCACACTGACTGTGTCTGTGTGTGACAGGTGTACCGCAGCACAGTGCCCCCCGGCACCCCCCTCTCCTGGCCGTGTCAGTCACAGTCTGGAGGAGATATGGAGGATGCCGCACGATGCATCATGGTAGTGTGGCGCCTGGCGGCTCCCGGGCTTGGGGGACAGGTGGAGCATTGAAGAGGCACCGTGCCACCCACACAGAGGCTGCAGGCAGATTAGGTACAAGTACAACAGCAGAGGTGATGACGTGAGTGAGGACCGGCAAGTTGGTGTGGTGAGTTAGTGAAACTTTTGTGTATGTGATGACAATATTTTTTTTTTTAAATGTATGTGTATATCAAAATATCTGGCCCCCCCCCCAGAGCTTCATTTACACTTATCAAATTGATAAAAAAATGCTTGCACAGCGCCCCTAGCCCCCCCCCCCCGCTTATCAACTTGCCTGCAAGCAATGACAGAAGTACATCTCGGTGTTTGGCGGCAGCTGTCCCCCCCCCCCCCACTTAAAACTTAGCAACGCCCCGTCCCCTTCTTGCTTGGGGCCCCAAAAATTCCTTCAAATGGCCCTGTCTTCACTAGAATACAAATCACTAAGCCAGCTTTAAGCAACCATATACATGGCACAGGAGATTATGTGTATGTCTTTATACAGAGAAAACAAACAAGTTAATTTACAAAGGATTACCATAGTGTGATCTTAAAGAGAACCAGTCACAGCTAGATGTATGCAAGAATCTAAATATGTAGTTTGAAAGCAACTCGAGACAAAGCTGACACATAGCAAAACAAATCTGCATTAGGGAACAAATATAAATCATTCATAAGTAAGTTTTCACAGTTATAGAATAAATATTCAAATTTTGCATAAGCCCAAATGTGACTAGTTACCGATACGTAATGTGTGGAAGACAGTGTTAATTAAGTACCCTTTCTTCTGCCAGCAGAGATGTCCACCAGTCCCCTATTTAACCAAACAGCTTCAGTACAGTAACAAAGAACTTTAAGAGGAGATTCTATGGACCCATGCAGGGTTAAATCAATGTTATCAATACTTTATAAGACATATCAATATTTATTTATTGTTTTCATTTTGTGATGTTGGCAACAATTCAAAAAATATTGTTCTAGTTGTTGAAAGTTGAAGGAGGGGGAGCCTAAGGCTGATTTACAAGTTTGCATATATTTAATAGGACCCTAGTCAGTAACATTTCCGAAATTAGAAAGTTGAAAGAGATAAATGAGAAACCTCATGGGTCATTAGAGGATCAAAATTTATATGCACTTGCAGAAATGGGAAGCTGTTCCAACTAGGAATGTTCTCATCCAGTGTTCAGACAGATTGGAGTAACTGGAAATGCTCTCTTGGGGGAAAGTTTTTGGTAAACTAAAGAAGTTGTAGAAAAAGATATGTATGTGTTGCTATATACAGGATGCAGGAAGAGTTAGAAAAAGATCAAATGAAATCCCTCCCACCTATCCCAAAAGAGAATAAAGGAGAATAAAGGAATTAAATTCAATTATTTTTTACACAGTAAGGTTCACTATAAAAAAATCTTTAACAAAAGGGGTGCAATATTAGGTTATTTTTCAAGGTCCTGGTTGCAAAAGCCAGCTGAGACAGTAGTTTCACAACTAAATAGAGAAGTAGATATGGTGTTTCTAAACCCCCATCTTAAAGTTTCCCCCTAGTCTTAGCTTATAGGTTTTGTAGTTTTGAAATATTAGTATATTATTCTCATATAATCTTGCATTATACAGTGAGAGCAGAAATGATAAAATAATTAGGTGAAGACCCCAACTGAATGACATTTAGTTTTCTATAGACCATATAGAATTAATTAAATACTTACTTTCATCTTTTTTCATCCTGTTTGTATCAGAGTACAACCTCATTGCGGTCACTTTTGGTCTGCAAGCATGCATTCCAACAAAGGTTGCATGGCATTACCCGGTTTCCGAATCATGACAGCAGTAGACTTTCTGCACAATGTGTGTATAAACGGGCACATGTCCGTTAACACCCGCCGCTCCATAGAGGAAACTGGAAGGTCCAAATGGGTCTGCCGAACAAAACTGACAGGCGGACCCAATCCGCTGAAAAGTCTACCTACCAAGTATTTTTGTAATATTATGTATGCAAAAATGTCTGATTATTTTATTTTGTTAATAGCAAATGTGTGTATAGAGATGCAGTTTGTCACTTTTTATGGGTTGATCTTTTTTTGCAAACTACATAATCCCACCAACTACCATGTGACGTAGGTGAACAAAGGCAGACATGTTTTAAGTTAAGTCCATATGACAACAACGGCTGCCTTCACAGATACAGTGAAAAGGTGAGTGTAGTCACCCAGAGACAGGAAAGAAAGCCATTACCATTAATGTACTTTTGCTGCAGAAAAGAAAAAACTTTCTCTACATTTAAAGGCAGGTTTTGTTTCTGCCTCCAGTGTCTCCTATAGAAAACTCCTCCATTACTTCCTGATATGACAAATCTAAGTCTAAGAAAGTACTTTATCAGCTGACCTTATTGACCTATACCCTGCACCTGCCTTCCGCTTCCAGGAGACTGCTCCCACCCACCTCTGTGGTTACATGTAGACATTGTCAGTGAGCACCATTCTCACTAAATACTTAGACAGTGTCTTCTTCTGCTGAACAATCATTTTGTACATTACCTTCATCTTGCATAGATTGCTCAGATCCTGCACACTCTGCCAAATGAACAATCACATACCAGCCTATGTGGAGCAGAGCTGTAATACTGAAAACAGAAGAAGTGAGCCTGTGGAAGTCTGTAAAGTATACTATACAATCTGATTGTACAATCTCCCTTTAACTATGTAGCGCAAAGGCCTGCTTGATTGGATACAGAGTGAGTGCATAGATGGGTTTGCCCTCCTAATATATTGTTTTGGTAAGTCTAAAGGAGATTGTACAGTGATTGTACCCCTAAAATTAAATAATAGTGCAAATAATTGTGATTAATTGTTAATGGCACCCAAAACGCGGAAGCAAACACACATGCAGCATGTCCCCATCCATTCTTTCCTATTTACTAGTATAAAGCTGGCCATACACTATGCAATCTGATTGTACCATCTCTGTAGAATGTCCTTTACAAAAAATATGAAATATGAACAATCTATTACATTTGTATCAAAGCAGAGAGGCCCCTGCACTACATAGCTGATGGTAAATCTAAAGGAGAGAGTACAGTGTACTTTAACTACTTCCTGCCCACCATATGGACAAATGATGGCAGGTGGGGTGCCCTCTTGTTTTGGGGGCGATGTCACATGACATTGCCCAAGTCGCAAGTGCAGCGATCATGGGTGTGCTGTGTACTTAGGACACGCCACGACCTTGATCTCTTTACCCATGTGATCAGCTGTCTCCAATCACAGCTGATCACATGTAAACAAGAAAATGTCGGTTATCGGCTGTCCTCGTTTCACACTGATGGTGTCTGAGGAGAGGAGAGACGATCAGTGGCATTTGCTCACAGGGGAAACCTGTACAGATAATCAGGTCACTGATAATCAGTGCAGCCCCAACAGTGCCCAGCAGTGATGCCAGCCAGTGCCCATCAGTAATAATAGTCAGTGCTGCCTTTCAGTGCCTGTTTATCAGTGCCCCCTATCGTTGCCCATAAGTGCCACCTATCGGTGCCACCTAACTCATTAGTGCTGCCTATCAGTGCTGCATCCTAGTGCCTCATCAGTGCCCATTAGTGCAGCCTCATCAGCACACATCAATGAAGGAGAAAAATTACTCATTTACAAAATGTTCTGACAAACTAAGAAAACTTATTTTTTTTTCAAAATTTTCAGCATTTTTTTTTTTTTTAGCAAACAATACAAATCCAGCGGTAATTAAATCCCATCAAAAGAACACTCTATTGTGAACACTCTATCTGTGAAAGAATAAATACAAGTTTTATTGGGGTACAGCTTTGCATGACCACACAATTGTCATTCAAAGTGTGACAGCATAAGAAGGCTGAAAATTGGCCCGGGCAAGAAGGGAGTAAAATTGTCCAGTATTAAAGCGTTTAGACCCCTTTTACACTGGAGCCACGGCCTCTTTTGCATTGGTTAAGCAGTGCTTTTCAGCCGCTAGCAGGGCATTTTTAACCCCCGCTAGCAACCGAAGGAGGTGTTAAAAACACCTGTGTTTTGGTGCTTCTGAAGCACTTCCCATTCATTCAGGCGCTTCAGAATTGCTGCCGTTTAGGAAAGGGTACACTAAAAAAGATGGTGTTAAGGCGAGGTGTGGTTCAGAAAGGTAAACACACCCTTCTCTTTAATGCAGTAAGGCAGTGCATGATGGCATATGAGATTTTCTGGATGGTCACATGATGCTATAGTAGATAATGTGCCAAGATGCACTGTTTTTAAATTTTGAACAGAGAGGTGCAGACTCAAAGCTGCCATGGACTAGGTAAGTGAGAGATAAGCACATTGGAACGGCTTGGGCAGAAAATACATTAGAAAAGGCTTTTATTTATTATTATTTAAAATCCCTCACTAATCTAACATTTTTGATGTTTAGACAAGTGCAACTCAAGCATCTTCATAAAATGTACAACTTATAGGCAACTTGGCAGCAATACCAAAATGTGTAGAAATTAATTTTTTAAAGGGAAATGTAGTGGTTTACATAAGTTTGTATCACATGATTCACTACAGCAGTTCCGAAGTATAAAACGTTAATCTTTTTTAATGCATTACAAGATTCTGCCTGTGATGTTACCGCATTTTTCTGGACTAATTGTCCCAATGGTCCTTGCAGCAAACAAATCATATAGACACACATAATCATTGCATTTATTGGCGGTATTCGAGTGGTACCATGAACAACAGTGCTGTCTGTGCAACTTTTCCAGTTTTCTGGCCTCACACTATTAGCAAAGTTTTGTTGGTTAGCAGCATCATATTTTAGGCCGCGTACACACGATCAGACCGGTCAGATGAGAATGGTCCGACGGACCGTTTTCATCGGGTCACCGCTGAAGTGGCCTGATGGTCTGATGTGCGTACACACCATCAGTCCAAAATCCGATCGGGTCAGAACACGGTGACGTAAGAACATAACGACGTGCTGAAAAAACAAAGTTCAATGCTTCCAAGCATGCGTCGACTTGATTCTGAGCATGCGCGGGTTTTTGGTCCGATGCTTTTGCGTACTAACCATCGTTTTGGTCCGATGGTCAGGCGTCCATCGGACCGATTTTAAAGCAAGTTTTAAAACTTTGGTCAGATAGACAACCATACGATGGGCCGTACACACGATCGATTTTGTCAGATGAAACTGGCCTTAAGGCCAGTTTCATCGGACCGGTCTGATCGTGTGTACACGGCCTGAGTGTTTGCTTTGTACAACCATGCAAGATCATTAAGAAGGGCTTAGTGCCAGCAAGGCAGAATCTGTTCCACCAGCTGAGGGTTGAGTGGTTCCAGCACTATGTTTTTGGCTTTGTCAAAGACAAATGAATCAATTTATTAAGCCAGACATACCTGTGATGATCACATAGGGAATTACACATGGCGCATCACATTCAAGCGAATGGGGCTGTGCCACAACTACCCTGCAACCAAGTGAAATGTACATGGATCCAACACAGTGTTTTGGCCTTTTGACAGTTAAAACAGGCAGTAAGAAGGTAATATATCACCTCCCTGCCACCTGGTAACTGTATTCTGAAAAGCAATCGACCACAGATTGCTTTTCATCAAAGTGGAAAGGGCTGCTGCACATGTGAACGAGCCTCAGGGGCATTGCTGTCTCACTCACTTGCACATGATAGACCCATGAAGCTTTGCACAAAGATAAGGATCTTTATATTCAGAAATATGACTTCTATGAAATCTCACTGGACTCACTGGGAAAACTGCTCCCCCCTTTTTTTTAAAGAATAAGGATCCTGGGGTGTTAGCTTTGTTAATTTGTCTGAAGTTTTTAATTGTATTCATATCGCTACACCACCCGCTGCCCCTTTCTTCATGGTGTTTCAAATGTAGTTATACATACAGTAGCAACATAGCAAACACTGACTACATATTAAAACAACGCAACCCCCCGTGCCCTCCATTTGCCCTGTTTCCTCAAAGGTAATTTCTCTTTGACTGGAAAGGGTGTGATCTCAGATTATCAAGCACATGGTGCTGAGGTTGAATATGGAGATTATGCATTCTAGTTTATTGAGAACTTGGTAGCTGCAAATGTTAGAAACATAAGTACTCACAGGGGTCCAAAACATTCTAAATCATCAGAATACTTTTATAATCATATTTAGCCGACTGGCTGCAAGGCAAAAACATCATATAATCCACATTGCATTATAGAGGTAAATGTCATTCTAAAAAGTTACCTTCTTGGTTTAAATTACATTTAAAAGCTTGAAACAAATTTCCCCAATATATGGTTTTGATCAATGCTACAATGAAATTCTAATTCCTCACTACATGAGAAGCAAATGAAATAGAGCTGCAGTGAAGAGTACAATGCATTCCCCTAAACTCCCATGCGTCAGATAAATGTCATTATTCAGAGAGTTACATATATCTAGTATAATTAGAGTGAAAAACGCTGCTTTATCTTGATGAATTTTTCCTCTCCAGTATTTTAAAAGACTCATAAATATTTAAAACAGTTCAACTATTTCAAAATTTAATGATGCTGAGATGGCTTGTTATGGCAAGGCAGAACTACAGGGGTATTTTATGAACAAAATGGTTTTAAATCAACCTGACAAACTAAACTGGGACCCCGATGTCCCTTTCCAAATTAATTTGTCAAGTGCTTAAAGAAGCAAAGATC
This sequence comes from Rana kukunoris, assembly GCA_029574335.1. NCBI lineage: Eukaryota > Metazoa > Chordata > Amphibia > Anura > Ranidae > Rana > Rana kukunoris. Next base: position 247,137,210 of record CM056059.1, read on the forward strand.
TGAGTGGAATTTTCTACTTTAGGATCGTCCTCTCATGATAGATTAGCAATGATCATGGGTGATACAATTAGGAAAGTCTGTCTTATAATAAAGACAGAAACATTTTGACAATGACAAGCATTCCCCCAAAATCAGAATTATCACCACCACAGCATTATGGAGAGCAAATCAAAAAGCTATTACAAGGACATTAACGTATGATGAAGGTACTGAACTCAATCCAAACCAGCCATGCTGAGAGATAGTAAAACATTATTTAAAATAACAGCATGGCACATAGAAGCTGCACATATTGTATAGCACTTAACATAGTAGACTCCCCCCAGTCTCTTCCCTCAAAGGGAATTATCTCCGTACGAGGCCCACAATTACTTCTGGGTATAATTCCCTTGCAAAGTGCAACTTCCCTTGTAAAGTGAGTAATCTATTCCACCCCAATGAGTGAAAACAAATGCAACACCACCGTGGTAAAGCCTAAAGTGTAAGTTCACCATTACAGAAAATCTGTAAGGTGAACTTACACTGAAGCCCCTTCCCATGGCACCGTGGTCCTGCAGTACCTACATCTCCTGTTCAGATAGATCGTATTGCCACTTTACCAGTCAGGGGATTTGAACTCCTCGCGGCTTTCTCTCCTTTTTGCCGGCGGTGACAAAGTGGGCTACGAAGGTTCTAATTGGTCAGCGCCGACCAATTAGAATGCTCCTAAATGTACCTCCTGAGGAGGTATGTTTTGGAGATTGAGCCACAGGTGATTTCTAACCCTGAACAGGTGAAGCAGCAACCCAATGTGTCAGTGTGGGTGATCGCAGCACTCCAGGTCAGCGGGACTGGGGGGGATGAGGAGAGGGTCCTGTGTAATTTCACCTAAGGCCCTATACACACGATCAGACATGTCTGATGAAACTGGTCTGCAGACCAGTTTCATCAGACCAGTTTGATGGTGTGTACGGCCCGTCAGACCGTTGTCCGTCAGACCAAAGTTTTAAAACTTGCTTTAAAACCTGTCTGATGGAACCTGTCCGTCGGACAGGTTCGATGGTTAGTACACAAAAGCATCAGAGCAAAAACCCACGCATGCTCAGAATCAAGTCGACACATGCTTGGAAGCATTGAACTTCGTTTTTTCATCACGTCGTGTTCTACATCACTGCTTTCTGGTCTGATTAGATTTTGGTCCGATGGTGTGTACGCACATCAGACAAGTTCCGAGTTGTCTGATGAAAACGGTCCGTCAGACAAATCTCATCAGACATGTCTGATCGTGTGTACAGGGCCTTACAGATTTTTCTGTAAAGGTGAACTTAACCTTAAATGTCAGGTTCTGAATCACCTGCTGGGGGCACTGTGCTTTTCAGAGTCAGAGGTTGTAGTTTCTGTATCCGCCAGTAATCAGTCTTCACCTGATGCTGTCTGCTGGCTGGGTATACAGGTCCCCTTTGCAATTACACTTTGTGTCAGTTGCTATGCCAGTCTGATGCTGTTGCATTTATTCCGCTCTAGCCCCTGTTCCTGATCTTGCGCTAGCCTGCATCCTGTAACCCCCCCCCCTGTGCCCTTCTGCCTTACATCTGCTCCACTTGTTCCTGTACCCAGTCCTGATTCCCCCCTTCCAAGCATCTCTGGTGTTCCCTATTACCCGTGTTCTTCATCTTGTATACAAATTGCACATATTGTACATAGTTTGTTAGGCTTTTTGGTTAAATGGTCGTAGTTCACTTGTACTGTATCTTCATGTTTGCTTGTTTGCTGTATTTTTAGTTAAAAAATGTCACTCCTATATAGCCAGGTCTGTGTTTAGTGGTGTAGCCACGCAGATCTGGTCATCTCTGTTGCTAAATACTAACAACCTCGGACATGAATTCTGAAAAAAACACATCCTTCTATAGTGTTTACTTGTCTCTCTCCAATGCTCTGAGTGTCATTTATCTCTGCTGACAGCTTTTTTCCAACACCAAAAGTTAAAATGAGGAGGGTGGGGGGAGCTGCAGCACAGACTGTCATCCACAGCTGTGCTTGTTCTTTATACTGTTTGAAGGGGGGTGTGTCCCTTTCCTCCAATCAGGGATTACAGCTGTATGCTGCCCCCTGCTTCTAGAACTAAGGAGTCAGCGCATTTACGAATAGCAAAAAATGGCCTTGCCATTAAGGGGGTAAAATCGTCCGGAGCTTAAGTGGTTAATCCGGCGTAAAAATTTGCCTTTGTGAAGGAGCTTCCAGTAATTAGGACTGGTCACTGCTGCTCTCTCTTTTTGTGCAGGGTGACTAGCCTTGTATTTGTCCCATCTCTAGTTTTCTGCAGGCAGCCTATAGTAAAAGGACCTGTTGGATCCCTCCTACAGCTCTGATCTCTGTGCAATGATAATATACTTGCTTATTTTATACTGTAGTACCTGGGTTTGTAAAAGCATTTGGCTCACACAAAGTAGATTTATACCGTTGTGACTACTGAGGAATATATTTAAATGCAATTTTTTGTTCAGCTTTAAAGCAGAGTTTCGCCAAAAATGTTGTTTTTAAAAGACAGCAGCTACAAATACTGCAGCTGCTGGCTTTTAAAATATGGACACTTACCTGTCCAGGGCGCCTGCGATGTCGGCACCCAAAGCCGATCTGTCCTTTGGCTCTCGGGTGCTGCCGCCGCCATCTTCGGTAAGGGAGACAGGAAGGGATGCCTTGCTGCTTCCCTTCCTGGTTCCCTATTGCGCATGCTCTTCTGGTCCCTGCTGTCTTCTGGGAACTGTGTGTCTCCAAGAGGACAGCAGGGGGGGGGGGGACACACCGGTCGTGGCATAGATATCTGCAGGTAACGTGGCTATCTATGCCCGGAAGTGAAAGCAAAATACCTGTATTAGACAGGTATCTGCTCCCCCCTCCCTCTGAAAGGTGCCAAATGTGACACCGGAGAAGTAGAGGATTCCAAAAAGCAGAAGTTCAATTTTTGGGTGGAACTCCGCTTCAATTGCAGATTCCATTAGTCAATGGATTCTCAATGATCTCAGAAACATCCCAAACTAAAGTCACAGCGATACCCAAAGCCTGTCCACACAAGTACTTACACTTGCTGGTATTATAATCCTGCAAACTTACATCTTTTAAATCGTTTATCATTATTATATCACAGCCTTTAAAGAAACACGCACAATTGTCTAATACCCCGACGTGATCCCCGACGTGTTGCCCCTGGTTGTTTGGGAATCTAGCAGTACCCTTTTTGGTGAGTACTATAAGAAATATGGTACTCTCCAGTATGCTTACATTTTAAATACGGCAAAGCACATCTATAATTAGCGAACCACAGTTGTTGCTGTTTTTAACCAAACGTATTTGAGGCAAAGAACTGAGCGTTGTCTGTTAAAAACAATGCACTGTTCAAACACACTTCTTCAGTACAAATAATAAGAAAGCAACTTCCGATAAAACCTTAAATTAACTGTTGTCTCTAAAATTATTTCCTACTGAAAGACAGTTTTATAATTTAACATCTCTTTCCTGCGACTGTCACATTAAGGTTAGTGACACTGAGCCAGTAGGAGTACTTGGCATGCTGCTTAGATGATTCTCCATCACAGAATTACTGTGAGAGGTATATGGAGCATAGAAAGGTTTCCCAGGATAATGAGCACTCACCCTTTTTCTCCCACATCCACAAAAACCTTGGAGGCATATTAATTACAAGACACAACTGGGGAGTAGCTGCTGGGTCCTCCGCATTAGACAAAGGCTTATGAATTTTTCATACATTTGAATACTTATGAATGAATGCATAATCTGCTGATTAAAAGAAGTGTAGTAACTGGAAATAATTGTATACTCCCAGGTGTCTGCTGTTAGACGTCTCAACGTTCTTTTCTGATCATAAAATTAGAATATCTCTTTAGTTATGATTACAGATGATTTTATATAAACAAAACATCTTCTTTTGGCGTATGGTTTGGAAGAAGGAAATATATTTCACAAAAATATTCACATGTAGCAGAAAGAATCACTTTTCTGCAGCTGAATCTTGTTTTTTTATGTGTTGTAAAAGTGAACCACTCATACTGTACAAAACAATGTTATCCAATAGTGGAACCTCATCATTGTCAGTGTATGCCCACCTGATAGGAACTAGCTAGTATCCTTAAGTACACAGAATTCTTCAGTTCATTAAAACAAAATAAATGCTTATTCTGCATAATCTGATGAAGTTTAATTAAAATGTTTCATCTATTTGGACTTTTTATTCAACCTCATTGTGACCCACAGTAGACCTGCTTAAAGCAGGTTTTTCAGGCTATTGACTTGTATAGAAATGCAAAACATGTTTAAAGTGAACAAAAGCCCACGACATAGACCCTTTTAATAGCCAAGCCAAAGTTACATCCCCATTTACAATAGAAATCACCATTTTACAAGTATATAACTCCCATCCACCTTACAAATCCTTTGCCCTGTATTCTATTCTTAAATTTTATTGCATGCTATGCATTAAGATAAAAAGCCTTCGGTGTGCAGCAGCCCCCCTAATACTTACATGAGCCCCATCTCTGTTCAGCGATGTTCACAAGTGTCTCGGTCGTTCAAAACTCTCCCTCTTGATTGGCTGAGATACAGCAGCGGTGCCACTGGCTTCCACTGCTGTCAATCAAAGTCAGTCAGCCAGCCAATCTGGAGAGAGGGGGCGGGGCTGGGCCACAGCTCTGTGTCTGAATGGACACAGGAAGCTGAGACTCAGCTCGGGGTGCCCCCCACAGCAAGCTGCTTGTTGTGGGGGGCACTTAACAAGAGGGAGGGGCCAAGATCACAGAAGAGGGATCCATGAACAGGTTTCAGGCCGCCCTGTGCAAATCCATTGCACAGAGGAGGTAAGTGTAACATGTTTGTTATTTTTATTGAAAAAAAGGAGACTTTACAAATCACATTAAGTCAAGAGTACAAAAGCTCCAGCCAAAAATTACAGCAATTACAAATACAGACTTTTGAAGCCAATTCAGAGAAACTGTAGAACTAAAGGTCAAAACTTGACCACATACAGGGCAGCCAAGGGCGATAATGGTGATAATGGGATGTTCACTTTTGGGATATACTGGCCATATAATGAGCAACATCAAAAAGATGCACTGTACCTTAAAATGTATCTAAACCCAAAAGCAGAAATGTAATACATTGCAGCTCACAAATATTAAAGCGGAGTTCCACCCAAAAATGGAACTTCCGCTTATCCCACTCCTCACCCCCTTACATGCCACATTTGGCATGCAATTTTTTTTGGGGGGGGGGGAGTGGGGGCTTCAGGAGGAGTGGGACTTCCTGTCCCACTTCCTCCTTCCGCCGAGGGGCTGGTTAGGCGATGAAGCTTAATCGCCTACAGTTAAAAAATAGTTAAAAAAATCATACATTGTGATTTCTGGATTTTTTTTTTTGATTATGTCTCTCACAGTGGACATGCACCTACAATAACAATTTCAGACCCCTCCATGATTTCCAAGTGGGAGAACTTGCAAAATAGCAGGGTGTTCAAATACTTATTTTCCGCACTGTATGTTTATTAAAAGCCAGCAGCTACACTTTTTGTAGCTGCTGACTTTTAATAAACATAAATTTTGGCTGGAACACCCCTTTAAAAAGTGGAAATAAAGTCTGCATTAACCACTTGAAGACCAGGCATTTTCTGGCACTTTTTGTATAAATGCGAAAATCATTTTTTTTTTGCTATAAAATTACTTGGAACCCCTTAACATTATATATTTTTTAAAGCTGAGGCCCTAGAGAATAAATTGGTGGGTTTTGCAATTTTTTTTACGTCACACGGTATTTGTGCAGTGGGTTTTTTAAATGAAATTTGTGGGCAGAAATACACTTTTTAAAATTTTAATGCAAAAAAAACACAATACATAACCCAATTTTATTGGCAAATATAAAAGATAATGTCTCACCGAGTAAATAGATATCAAACATATCGCGCTTTAAAACTGTGCATGCCGGCACAGTGGCAACAAACGTGAATTTTACTATCTCTAGGTGACGCTTTAAAAGCCTTTACAGGTTACCACTTTATATCTACAGAGGAGGACTAGTGCTAGAATTACTGCCCATGATCCACCATTCCCAGCGATACCTTACATATATGGGGCCGAATGCGGTTTGCGTGCGTCTAGGACCAATGCACGCATTCACCTTTGTACGCGAGCATGGGGGGGACTGATGCACTTTAAGTTTTTTTTTTTATTAATTAATAATTTATTTTATTCTTACACTATTGCTTTAATCTTTTTTTTTTTTTGCAAAAGAAGTACATTAATGTATATTGGCAGCTGGAATTTAGAGGAAAAAATGGTGAACAAAGGTGAACTTATCCTTTAAAGGAAAAGTCCAGTCTGAGCTTGTTTGGCTGGGCTTCTCCTATGGGTCACATAAGTGCAGTTCGTTTTTCAAGGCTGTGACCCGTTTTCAGCAGGAATCGGTCTGAAGTCTGCTCTCTGTTGAAGTCACTGGAATCAGTCCAGACACCACGTCATCACGACAATTAAGTCTGGATCCACCAAGTGCCTGGACTGATGCCCGTCTCACCCTCTCAGTGACCTGCTGAGAGGCTGAGATGGCCGCTCCCTGCCCCTCCACAGTACAGCGCTCCAGTGAGCGCGGGGGCAGAGCGGAGGGCTGCTTATCGACAGTCAGCAGCTCTCTGCTTGGGGAGTTGAGAGAACCGAGACATCTGCAGTGTTCGATGGCTTGGTTCTCAGTGCAGAGGTGTCGGGGGACAGATGCAGCTCGGACCGATACTACATACACCCAGGCAGGCCCGGACTGGCCATAGGGCATACCGGGCAAATGCCCGGTGGGCCGCGGCCCGCGGACCGGTTGTGGCCCACGAACGGCCCCCGGCGGCTATTGAGCCTCACTGTGCCCATCAAATGCAGCCACTGGCCCATCAAATGCTGCTACTGGGCATCACTGTGCCATGCCATTAAACGCAGCCACTGTGCCATCAATTGTCACCACTGTGCCATGCCATCAAACGCAGCCACTGTGCCATGCCATCAAACACAGCCACCGTGCCACCAATTGTCACCACTGTGCCATGCCATCACACACAGCCACAGTGCCATCAATTGTCACCACCGTACCATGCCAACAAACGCAGCCATTGTGCCATCAATTGTCACCACTGTGCCATGCCATCAAACGCAGCCACTGTGCCATCAATTGTCACCACTGTGCCATGCCATCAAACGCAGCCACTGTGCCATCAATTGTCACCACTGTGCCATGCCATCAAATGTAGCCACTGTGCCATGCCATCAAACACAGCCACTGTGCCATCAATTGTCACCACTGTGCCATGCCATCAAACACAGCCACTGTGCCATCAATTGTCACCACTGTGCCATGCCATCAAACGCAGCCACTGTGCCCTTTAGTTGTCGCCACTGTGCCAATTGATGCCACTGTACCCTTTAATTGTCGCCACTGTGCCCATTGTCGCCACTGTGCCCATTGATGCCACTGTGCTCATTGATGCCAGTGTGTCTATTGATGCCACTGTGCCCATTGTCGCGGCTGAGCCAGAGGGGGCGGCTGAGGCAGAGGGAGCTGCTGAGCCAGAGGGAGCGGCACTCCGGCGCCCTCTAAAGATGCACTGCCACTGACTATCTATCTTTATCTATCTTCCTTCCTTTCTATCTATCTATTTTTATCTATATCTATCTACCTATCTTCCTTCCTTCTCTTCTTTTTTTTCTATCTTTATCTATCTTCCTTCCTTTCTATCTTCCTTCCTGTCTTTATCTACCTTTCTTTCTGTATCTATCTTCCTTCCTTCCCTTCTTTCTTCATCTTTCTTTCTTTATCTATCTTCCTTCCTTCCCTTCTTTCTTTCTATCTTTATATTTCTTTATCTATCTATCTTTCTCTTCCTTCCTATCTATCTATTTATTTCTTTATAGATCTTCCTGCCCTTCTTTCTTTCTATCTTTCTTTATCTATCTTCCCTTCTTGCTTTCTATCTCTATCTATCTATCTTCCTTTCTATATTATTCATTCTTTCTTTATCCATTTTCCTTCCTTTCTATCTATCTATATCTATTTATCTATCTTCCTTCCTTCCCTTCTTTCTTTCTATCATTATATATCTTTCTTTCTTTATCTTCCTTCCTTCCTTACCTTCTTTCTATCTTTATCTATCTTTCTTTATCTTCCTTCCCTTCTTTCTTTCTATCTTTATCTATCTTTTATCTTCCTTCCCTTCTTTCTTTCTATCTTTATCTTCCTTCCCTTCTTTCTTTCTTTCTTTTTTTTTATCTTCCTTCCTTCCTTCCTACTTTCTATCTTTTATATTTCTTTATCTTCCTTCCTTCCCTTCTTTCTATCTGTATCTAGCTATCTATCCATCTTCCTTTCTTTCTATCGTAATCTTTCAATCTATCTTTCTTTATCTCACCCCACATCCTGTCATTAACCCCCGCTGTGCCCCCCCCCCCCCGGGCTGCTCAGTCTAAAATGCCCGGGCCTATTTTTTGTCCCAGTCCGGGCCTGCACCCAGGTCAGTATGATGGGGAAAAAAAAACTTTACTAATTTAACTCTCAAAATCAGCCTCTGGTCGCATTATCCGTATGAGTATACTGAATTCATTAAGTAGAAAATACTATATGTAACAGAATATGCGAAAAAGATGAACATGGATACTATAAAGCTTCTTTATAGGCAGAGAAAAGGCAATCGAGATTCTAAAGAACATCACCTAATCAAATATCATTAGAAATGTACCTTTTTCTCCGCACCCCTTGTGAAGAATATGCAATTTGAAGATGCATTTCTTTACTGTAGAGAAGCAAGTCTTAAAAACAACGAACATAAGTTCACACCAGCAGGTAGCTTATAATACCAGGTAGCACAAACAGAGCTATTTACTTTTGACTAACAGCTAGTTAGTTCTCAATACAGACAAGGCACTTATTGCCTGTGACATTTTCTTGAGATTTATTTATACCATGGGATGAAAACACCCAATGAATAAGAAAACCACATAGAACAACATATTATTTACTTAGATCCCTGACCTCAATCAACTTAACTGTGAATTGCATAAAAATAGAAAGGAAAAAGTTAAACTTTTGGTGGATCTCAATATTACTATAAATATTATAAAGTATGGTCACTTTCTTAAGTATGATTTTTTTTTACACCACTTCATACAGTATGTTGCATTTGAACATATGAAGTATCATTCGTCAGCTATGCTGTTCACTTGTTTCTTAAACAGCCATGTGACTGTTAGAAATATGATACAATGGAGGTGGCAACCTGCTAATACTGGTTGGACACACCGGACTGTGACAGATATGAACTCAAACCCAGCAAATAAAACCATTGACAGTTCTAATCTGGTACCACTAAGGAATTCCTACTGTTATGACATGAAATCATACTTGGTGTACATCATAATAGGCAAATTGGAACTACAATAGTAAATACAGCCCTTTTAGTAGGCGAGTTAAAACACTTTTTTAGATTCCAAGTAAAAAAAATGCAATGATCTGCCATAATTTTATGTCTACTTAAAGGTTAAGTGAATAACATTATTTACCTTGTTTTAATAGCATCTGAAAATCGAAGGGACATATTAGGCAACAAGTAAACAAGTTGTCCTTGAAGTCGATGTGCTGAAAGCAGAAAAAATGGGCATTGCAGTTTGTCGTATATGGGTTTATGTACCCCCGGAAAGATCAGTGTGCCCATGTTGACCCATGTCCACAGGCAAATCCTTTTCTTGGAGTACACCACAGGACACAGAGGGCCAGATCCTCAAAAGAGATACGACGGTGTATCACAGGAAACACTGTCGTATCTCAGTTTTTTTCCCTGGGTATCTATGCGTCTGATTCATAGAATCATTTACGCATAGATACGGCGAAGATCCGACAGGTGTAAAACACTTACACCGTCGGATCTTAGATGTAATTACTTTGCTGGCCGCTAGGTGGCCTTTACGTTGATTTCTCATTTGCCTATGCAAATGAGCCTAATACGCCGATTCCCAAACGTTTTTACGCCGCCTCGTCGTCGTTTCCGTCGTTTCCGTATGCGTAAACCTACCCCTGCTACATGTGTATGCCATGTTAAGTATGGCGTCGGGTCTGCGTCGTCTTTTTCCGTCGGTTACGTTGTTTTACTAAGTCGTTCGCGAATAGGGCATTGCGTAAGTGACGATCACGTAGTTTTCACGTCGGTTTCAACAACGTTTTCCGACGTGAGCTGGAGCATGCGCACTGGGCTTTTTTCCCGGCCGGCGCATGCGCAGTTCGATCGACGCGGGGGCACGCTTAATTTAAATACAAGCCGCCCCCTTTCAATTACGCGGGGATACGCCGGGCCATTTACACTACGCCGCCGCAAACTACGGAGCAAGTGCTTGGAGAATACGGCACTTGCTCCAGTAAGTTGCGGTAGGGTAGTGTACATGGCTTACGCTACGCCGCCGCGGATTCTACCAGAATCTGGCCCAGAGACTAAAGGCGGCCATAAATGGTTCGAATTTTGAAAGAATTTTCTTTCAAAAATCGTATCAAAGAATTTTCGTACGAATTTCGCACCGTTAGTGGGCTGCAGCAACAGCCGATTTTCATGCGGCAAACAAATTTGAGGAATCAGACATGTTAAAATTGTTATGAAAAACGAACGATTTTCTGATCAATGATGGGAGAATCGTGCGAGAAATGTAATAGAAAAAAAAAATGCGCATGTGGACTGAGGACCAAGTTGCAGCTTTAAAGATCTGAGTCACCGAAGCCTGGTGGTGCACTGCCCATGAAGAACTTATCTCCCTGGTTGAGTGCGTCCTAACAGAACAGGGAGGAATCTGATTCTTTAACCACTTCCCGACCGCGCCATAGACAAAAGACGTCTACAGCGTGGTCGAGTTGTTTTGAGAGGACGTCCCTGAGACGTCCTCCCAGAATCCTTCACTCGCACGCCCCCTGGGGCGCGCTCCTGGAATCATCCGTGAGCGCCTGTTCCTCCTTCTCCTCTCTGTACCTATCGGTACAATGTGAGAGGAGAGGGGGGAGAGCGGGTGGCATCAGCAGCACTGGGGGCTGGATCTGTGACAACTGCAGTCACAGATCCAGCCATTCACCCCAGCTCAGCCATCCCTGCGCGATACTCTGCAATACCCCAATACTCTGCAATACCCTGCACGATACTCTGCAATACTGCAATACCCTGCGCAATACTCTGCAATACCCTGCGCGATACTCTGCAATACTGCAATACTCTGCGCGATACTCTGCAATACTCTGCAATACCCTGCGCGATACTCTGCAATACCCTGCACGATACTCTGCGCGATACTCTGCAATACCCTGCGCGATACTCTGCACTACCCCAATACTCTGCACTACCCCAATACTCTGCACTACCCCAATACCTTGCAATACGTCCCCCCTCCTGCCACCCTCCGGTGCTTTTACAGACTCACCGCTACGATCAAAGCCAGGATATATTTTTTTCCAGTCTTCCCAGCCTAGAGGTGAGATGTGGGGTCTTATTGACCCCATATCTCACTGTAAAGAGGACCTGTCATGTTATATTCCTGAAAATAAAAAAAATATAAGATACTGTAAATGATAGGGCTCAACTAAAGTGAATGAAGGAATGTCCACTGGTTAATGAAAACATCAAATGGAGAAAAGTCCATCAATCATGGGTGTGTTGGCACGACATCAGCATGAAAGGAACCTTCTAGGCTTGCAATATGTAAGTGGATGAAATACTCTTACCAACTGTTGTTGATCTATATGCCACCCCAGCACATTGCATTGCCTCCACCAAATCTCATCACATCGCATTGGCCCGCCACCAAATCACATCGCCCCAGCAAATCCCATTGCCCCCCCGACAAACTGCATCACACCAGCACATTGCATCACCCCCCACCAAATTGCATCGCCCAAGCACATTGCATTTCCCCCCGCCAAATCGCATCACATCGCACCAGCACATCACATCGCCCAAGCACAGTGCATTGCCCCCACCAAATCACATCGCACCATCACATGGCATCACCCCGCCACCAAATCGCATCGCCCCCGCACATTGCATCGAATTGCATCGCCCCCAGCATATCTCATCAAATTGCATTGCCCCAGCACATTGCATCGAATCACATCAGCACATCGCATCTCCCCACTGGTGAAACTAGCAGGTGTCACTGAATGGCACTGGAAGTTGGCACTGGCAGTTTCACACTGAGCCAATTTTTCCGTTTCAGTTACACTATATGTAACTGAATGCAGAGACCAGCTGGGTATAGAGAGGGGAGAGGGAGATGCTGGCTGGGTATACAGAGAGGGGGAGATGCTGGCTGGGTATACAGAGAGGGGGAGATGCTGGCTGGGTATACAGAGAGGGGGAGATGCTGGCTGGGTATACAGAGAGGGGGAGATGCTGGCTGGGTATACAGAGAGGGGGAGATGCTGGCTGGGTATATAAAGAGGTGACAGATGCTGGCTGGGTATACAGAGAGGTGAGAGATGCTGGCTGGGTATACAGAGAGGAGGAGAGGCTGGCTGGGTATACAGAGAGGGGAAGGTGCTGGCTGGGTATACAGAGAGGGGGAGGTGTTGGCTGGGTATACAGAGAGGGGGAGGTGCTGGCTGGGTATACAGAGAGGGGGAGGTGCTGGCTGGGTATACAGAGAGGGGGAGGCTGGCTGGGTATATAAAGAGGTGACAGATGCTGGCTGGGTATACAGAGAGGGGGAGATGCTGGCTGGGTATACAGAGAGGGGGAGGTGCTGGCTGGGTATACAGAGAGGGGGAGGTGTTGGCTGGGTATACAGAGAGGGGGGGTGCTGGCTGGGTATACAGAGAGGGGGGGTGCTGGCTGGGTATACAGAGAGGGGGAGGTGCTGGCTGGGTATACAGAGAGGGGGAGGTGCTGGCTGGGTATACAGAGAGGGGGAGGTGCTGGATGGGTATACAGAGGGGGGAGGTGCTGGCTGGGTATACAGAGAGGGGGAGGTGCTGGCTGGGTATACATAGAGGGGGAGATGCTGGCTGGGTATACAGAGAGGGGGAGATGCTGGCTGGGTATACAGAGAGGGGGAGATGCTGGCTGGGTATACAGAGAGGGGGAGGTGCTGGCTGGGTATACAGAGAGGGGGAGATGCTGGCTGGGTATACAGAGAGGGAGAGGCTGGGTAATGGTATACAGAGGGGAGACAGTCTGGTGTAGTACAGTTCCCCCCTCCCCCTCAGTCTGCACTGACCTGCTCAGGAGCTCAGTGTGAGAAAGTTCTTCCCGACAATGATATGGGTGGGGCCAGGAGGAGACTCACACTCATCTCCCTTCTCAGGCTGTCAGTGAATCACCTAGTGCGACACTATGGCCCAGGGCCTCCTGGGATTGATGACAAACATCTCCCAGGAGGTATAGCGGTACATAGCTGAGGAGAGAGGCAGCCAGACAAATACACAGATAAGAACACAACAGTGAGTTTTTAAAATAAAATAAAAATATATGCCAAATATATTTAAGGGGGCAGAACTAAAGAGGATGCAAAAAAAGTAGTAAAAGAGGGTGGAACTCCACTTTAAAGAAACATTGAGGTATGTAATGTATATACTGTACGTGACTGTAAAGGAATTGTAGGGTTTTAACTATCTAATGACTCTTCCCCTATTTAGACATTTCCCTCAAATTATTGCCTGAGGAATATTAATGGGTCTTACACAACACTGCAAATGATTATTTTTCCACTACTAAATTTGAAATCCAGGCTCAAACAAAAAAATTAAAGGCTGCAGAGATTGTTCCCCGGGATTATTGTTAAGTGATGAGTGAGGCCTTGTACACACAAACAAGGAACTCGTCAGGCGAAACTGTCGTTTTCCTCGTCGAGTTCCTTGTTCGGCTGTCGAGGAACTCGACGAGCCAATTTTTTCCATTCCCTTCGAGGAAAAAGAGAACATGCTCTCTTTTTGGCTTGTCAAGTTTCTCGACAGTTTTCTCGTCGAAAAATGTACACACGACCGATTTCCTCAGCAAAACACGTCTCCCAACAAGTTTCTTGCTGGATTCTGCCGAGGAAGCCGGTCGTGTGTACGAGGCCTAAGATGAAACTGTTGTCAATTTGTAGCACTACTGCCCTATCTTTTACATCAATATTAATTCCTTAACCTCCTAGGATGCAGCTTGAAGAGCACTCCTGGCTGCAGGTCTACAACGAACAGCAAGCAAGACCACCAACAAGCCCCCTTGAACTCAGGATTACAAGGAATGGTGTTGCAACATTCAACCAATTTCTTTGAGCATTCCAGGGAACTATGTCCATGCTCAACAATGTAATCTTGGTTTAGGTACAATGTTACCCATAGCATTATGAAGGCACTCTCACAGCAGGCATGACATTGCAATAGTGGGAGGTGAGCAGAAGCATGATGGTTACAATTAAAACCTGCATTTACACACACACACACACACACACACAAGCATGAACTGTCATCTATATGTGGGTAAAAATAAAAAAACTCTAGTTAGGGATTTTTGAGGCAATAAGAAATAAAAAAAAAAGGACTTTTATATAAGAAGTTTTATTTACGAAATACAAACATTATAGAAAAGGATAAAAAGGATATCCCTCTACCCATAACCGTTGGTTCATCCACTGGTGGTCACTACAAGTAGCAGGAATTACCTTTCAAATCATATTGTATGTAATGTTTTTAACAATTGCACAATAATTTCAACATGTTGGATTTTTCTATGAATCTTCTTCTATAATGTTTATATTTCGTAAATACAATTTCTCATATAAGGCCCCTTTCACATGAGTGGACGAACGGTCCGCTAATTACAAGTCCGTTTACGGACTTGTAATGTGTCCCTATGGGAGCGGATCCGTTAGCGGATGATGCATCCGCTAACGTCCGCCTACGATCTGCGTCCGTCTGGATCCGTTTTGCGGACGGAAGAAAACCCTATTTTTCTTCCGTCCGGTGGATCGGATCGGATGCAAACGGACAGACAGTCAGTTTCCATCCGACTCCCCATAGGGGAGAGCGGGGGAGAGACGGGGCGGTCCCTGCACAGTGTGCGGGGACCGCCCTGTCCGCCGACAGCTGAGCGGAGACCCCCCCGCTGAGCTGACGAACACACGGAGCGGACCGAAAAACGGACCGCTCCGTGTGTAAGGAGCCTAAAAGTAAATTTTTTTCAAATTTCTTATTGCCTCAAAAATCCCAAACTAGAAATTTTTAATTTTTTCTCTCTTCTTTGAGGGATGATGGCAATTACACATCCAAAATTCTAAATCTTCCTGTTATCTTAACTATATGTAGGTTTAAATATGTTGTAAAATAAATAACAGAAAGAGAGAGAGAGAGAGAGAGAGTAAGATGATTTTTTTCCACCACTACATATTTATATACACAAAATTGGTTTTGTAAGGGAAACATTTCTAGTCCAAATATCAAGAGGCAATCGCAGAGGTGTAAATTGATGTGCCATGTGTACAATGAGACACAGAAAATCTACTAACCATAAGGTAAATTGCTAACATTGTACTTACTGGTTTCACCTCTTTAGCTGCAGGGATGACGCAGTCATCACTGTCAGATGCTGTAGATTCATTTCCATCAGTATCTATACAAAAAGTTAATAAAATTGGAATATTTATATAACCAAAGAATTAAACAATACTGAAAATAAAATACAAAAAACAGGTCCATGTGACTGGTGGCTGTTTTTATTTTAGATGGAGGAGGGGGACAATAGCAATTGGACAAGGTCAAATTTGTTCATTTTATTCTCGGCTGCCCAAAAAACGTAAAGCCAGAGGCAATACGTTGCAATAGACATAATTTTGTCATCTGATCCAATGAAAACAACAGCCCAACTAGATATCTGAAAAAAGCTTCAGCTGCCTGCATCTTTGGATCAACTGATTGTTACAGATTTTTTTCTTCTTTCATATTGACAATTCATATTGCTGTGGTTTGTGACATATTTAACTCCAGGCACTACCCCTGTCACCCCCCCACCCCCCCATTCCAAAGATAATGCCTTAATCCCAAAATATATGTCTATGAAGAACATGAACAATAAAATACTATAGATACTTTATCTCTGCAAAGCTACTTATAGTCAACAGGTAGCAAGTGCAGCAGCCTGTGCTGGATCATCGCATTACCTCTGGACTGAGATCAATGAAATCATAGAAACCCCAGCAATAAACTTCTCTAATTTTCTCCCTTTTGATCTGTTAAATATACAATTAACGTATTGTGGTATATCTGCAAATGCATAAAAAAAAAAAAAAAAAAAAAAAGCTATCAATCATGTTAGAAATTCAGAGTTGTCCTGTGTAGTGTATTATTTCATCTTAGCTCTTGCAATACACAACATCAAGGCCCGGATTCACAGACATCGGCACATATTTATGCCCCTGTAGCTTAATTTTTTTACGCTACGCCGGCGCAGCTCGGAGAGGCAAGCATGGAATTCACAAAGCAAATGCTCATAACTCTGCGCCGACGTAGCGTATATTTCATAGGCGTAAGTGGAAGTAGGTGGAAGTGGGCTGGAAGTGGGCGTGATCCATGTTAATGAAGCGTGACCCCATGCAAATGATGGGCCGGGCGCCAGACAAGTACTTAAAATGAACTGCGCATGTGTTGGGACATGGACGTATCCCCGTGCGCATGCGTACAACCACGTCGTAACAACTGCCTAAGATACGCTGGGTCACTGTGTACACCATGAACGTAATCTACGCCCAGCCAGACCCACGTCAGCCCATATTCACAGACGTCCAACGTAAAATACGTAGGCTTGTGTTCCCTGGTCCATAACTTTGCATGGGTTGTGCCTCATCTATGGTTTGGTGGGATGAAGTCTGTTTTTAGGCGTATCTTGGTTTGTGGGTCCGGTGCACAGATACGACAGCGCATATTTGTACTTACGCAGCGTATCTGGAGATACGCCGGCGCAAGTGCTTTGTGAATCCGGGCCATAGTTCTTTTGCTGTTTAAATAAGCAGAATTAGAGGGATTTAGTCATTTAGTAGGGATTTAGCAGTCATTTAGTAGGGATTTAGCAGTTTAAAAGACAACTATGTAAGGCTGGCACCAATTCTTAAAATTACAGCCTACAAAAAAGGCATGTGGTGTCATTCCACAAGAGGAAATTATGAGCTCTGTATATTTCTAGAAGATTATGTAGAACAGGTATCTTTTTCTATATTTGCAAAAAATTAATTAGGGATAAAACATTTGGAAATGTGCATGAATCGCAGGGATGAACTGCATTTTTTTGCATTTTTGCCCTGACAAACATCAAGATGTCCCCTGTTATCTTTTAGGTACTTCATCTCTGTGCATCTGCCTTGGTGAATGGCTGCAGCAGATTGCAATTTTTTTTGTTCTAATAACTTGGCACAGGTATAACTGAATGAAATATGGTTTAGTACCTCCTGCTTCAAAAGCTTCAGAAACTTCTGTTTCATCCCCTGATGTGTCATTACTTTGAGCTTCAAATTGCCCTTCTGAAAGTTGTGAGCTTTCGTCAATATTGTTTGGGTGTTCGTTCAGTGATTCTTTTGGAGCTTCCACTTTTGCAGATTCATCATATTCTTTCTGAATAGAGTGAAGAGTACATATTTGTCAAGCATTTTAATACCCAAAAGACTTTCACAATATGACAAATAATCCATGGACCTTGTTAAACAAAGTAATACTTCATAATACTCATACACTGTATCCAAATTCGATTTATATCATTGTATTGAGACAGAGCTTTCTATTGGTTTATTTAACAGCCACAGGACTTTTTAATGTTTTACTATAAATGAAAAAAAAAAACATAAAAAAAAAAATGTTTTTATTTACAATCTGATAAAACATAAAAATGCCAATGCAATACAAAAATTGTGGGCCAGGTACATAAGACGACATCCTCCTCCTATGGAATGGCAGTCCAGAGTCTTTGAAGACCTTTTTTGAGTCTCCGAACAACAACGATAGGGGCATTTCTTTGACATATGAGTTTAGCCCCACCAAGATCCATTTTCTGGACTTAGAGATAACTATAGTGAATGGTAAATTCAACTTCCAGACCCATTTTAAACCGACGGACCGTAATGGTTACATTCCCATGGGGAGCTGTCACCATCCCTCGTGGCTCCGTTCGGTTCCGCGTAGCCAATTCCTTAGAATACGCAGAAACTGTACAGATGATCACAACCTATCTTGTACAGGCCGAGATTTTGAAAGCGAGGTTTGTAGATAAGGGATATTCGGCTAGTGATATAGATCTCGAGTTACAAAGAGTCCTTTCATTGGATAGGAGGTCACTAATATCTGTCAAACCTAAACGTCCTACGGACGATGGTTTCAAGTTCGCTATGCTGACTACTTATTCTACTCAGTATAAGCAAATTAAGACCATTTTCAATAAACATTGGAAAATCCTTAGAGGAGACAAGATATTGGGTCCTTTGTTGCCTGAACAGGCAAAGATAGTGTTCAAGGGAGTTCCTTCACTACAGAGCAAGATTGCTCCAAATATAATCAACCCTCCCGTAAAGAGCTCGTTCTTCCATGATTTAGTTGGTTTTTATCCTTGCAGGAGATGCAAAGTATGTCATCACAATGCTCTCACTACACGAAAAATGTCAGAGTTTTCATCATCAGTCACCAAGAAACAATACAAAATCAAAACGTTCTGCACTTGTGCGACTAAATATATTGTATATTTACTCACGTGCCCTTGTGGCATGCAATATGTTGGTCGCACTATTCGTTGCTTTTCCATCAGGGTCAGCGAACATATTGCATTAATAATAGGTGGGGACACAAAACACCCCGTACCACGACACTATAGGCAACATCATCATAAGGACCCCAAGGGTACTCAGTTTGTCGTTATCGACAAATACACCCCGCCCTGGAGAGGTGGAGCTATGACCCGTGGGGTATCCCGCCTCGAAACTTTTTGGATATATGAACTCCAGACTTATATCCCATTAGGAATGAATGTCGAATGGGACATTAATTCCTTTATTAATATGTCATATTAATTCCGGGTCTTTGGTAATTTTTGTAGTATATTTTTTCTATATTTTTTCTGTTTTTTTCTCATTATATTGGAACATACAATATGTTCACCATTTGCAATTTATTCTGTGACCATTTTCACAGTTATGTATATTCATATGTACGTGGAGATCTGACTCACAAAACACATGAAGCGGTAGTTTTTTCATTAATAGAAGCATACCACCATCATTGACACTAGTATATATGATTGAATTGCTTTATAGATGGTGCCATTGTTCAATATAAATTGTATACCATGTAGTGGCTTCATTACTTTGAGCTGCTGCAATCATCCACATTGTGCCATGAATTAATTTGTATTTTTGGCAGTCATAACATGGATTAGTTTCTTTCCTGTTTGCCAGAATGCAATTTTGTGCTGTCAACCAGGCATGGCTATTTGGATTGATTTTAATTAGAGACCTATATGGTTAGATCCCACTCCATGTAGTAGGAGCGCACATTAGCTGCAACCTAGGTGTGTTCCACATGGAGTATGGCCAGCCAGATTAATATTAATCAGAAACCTACATAACCGGAGCGCACGTCAGTTGGAACGCACGTGCGTTCCATAGCGAGGTCCATGCGAGCGCGCATGCGCCGTCTTTGGATTATTTCCACCCGCCCCTTCGGTCGTTTTGTGCGACGCTTGCTTTTTCCAGCTGGAACGCATATGCGCTCCACAGCGCCGTCGCCTCATATGTACGCAAGCGTTTATTCTAATTCATTCTGGGGCACAGCCAAACACATCCACCGAAAGGCGTGGTTAGTATACTTGCACCCTATCCGCCATTGGCTAACTCATATGCACCTTAGCTGTTACTGGCTCATTAGCCATTGGCTGTAAGAACTAGGCATAAGGAACGCCTCGTTCTGTGTCACAGTCATCGTTTCTTATTTTAAACTTTTATATTTTTAGTTAATTACTTCAAAAAATATTATTACAGTTCCACATTTAGCAATCATATCCCATAACATCTAGATCTAACGATATTCTCGTATTTTCACACAATATGTTGCTCACTTCCTGCTTATGCTAATGAGGCCAAACTCACATTGAGGCTTGGATAGCAATGCTATGCTAATGAGGCCAAACTCACATTGAGACTTGGATAGCAAGCCGCAGCGCCATCTTGGATAGACGGAAGTGCTGCTTTTCATTGCTGCAGGTGCATGGTGAGTCAGATCTTCACTGATTGGACTGTAATTCACTGTTTTTATATAAATTGGAGTGGGCTACAGTGGAGAGACACCCCAGACGAAGTGCTCTGTCCACGAAACGCGTCGGGAGGACTCCACTGCCGCCCTACTTGTATACAAGCATTTTTTATTCAGCTAAAATGTAAGTTTGATAGCTGTAAATAAATATTTTATTTTTCTACTTAAACGGGATTACGCTATGTGGCCACTTCTTTCTCTTATCTCTTGTACAAACCATTTTCTATGAGAATATCCACTTGGGGATCGCACTCCCAGCTGGGCTTCATCCATCCATCCCACGGAGGTTTTGCTGACCATTCAAAGTATTGCCTTGCCAAGGAGCCCATTGTGATATCAGCTACTACAAGCCTAATTTGACTTTCAGTGGCGTAAGCCATCTGAAGTCAACTGGTTCTGGTAAGCCTGCATTGCTTTCGGTGGTGAAAACAACACAGTGGAGGAGTCATTATTTGTTATTCACCAATCATCAGATTGACTATTACTTATTTACATCAGGATTTGTTTTATTTTCCTTTCACTGGACATTATTGGACTTGGCAGTCAGTGGTCAATATTTTACACATGTCTTTCTAAAGAAATGAACAATCACTGTTGTTTTTCAATGTATATACGTTTCTATATGTGATTAATTGTATCCAACGACGGGTGTCATCTCACTAATAGATTATTTTCACACTGTTCATCACGCACGAGTTATACAGTGCTTGTCCCTGGATTTTCCAGGGTCCTTTATTTGTTTTACTCTACACAAAATTTGTTTATTCTTTTTTTGTGCTTCTGAGTGTCATTAACCACTTAAGGACCCCCGCACGCACATACACGGCCACAGAATGGCTCGTACAGGCACAAGGGCGTAAATTTACGTCCCCGCCTTCGTGCGGTTCGGGGGTCCCATCGGGACCCCCTCCGCGGCGTGCGGGGGTCCCCCTGCCTCTGGGAGCGATCGCCGACGAGCGGGCGGATGTCCGTGATTTCCGCCCCCCCCCCGCGATCGCTCCCAGCCAATGGGAGCGCGCTCCCATCGTGTCAGTTCCTCCTCCTGTGTTTACACAGGAAGGAGGAAATGATGTAATCTCTCATCGCAGCGCTGTTTCCCAGCGCTGCTGATGAGAGAAGACATCACAAGTAAGTGTGCACCAACACAACACTGACACACACTCACATAGGCACATTAACCCCTTGTGATCGCCCCCCCCCCACCCCTCACTGCATTTAGTGTCAGTGTGACAGGCAGTGTAAAAAACAGTTAGTGTTAGGTTCAGGATAGCCCCCCCACCCCCCCTAATAAAGTTTTAACCCCCTGATCACCGCCCTAGTTAACCCTTTCACTCCCTATTGCCAGCGTCACTAAGCGATCATTTTAGTGTCGCTGTTCCCGCTAGGTAGCTATTTTTTTTATTGCGATTTTTTTTTTTACTAAAGACATGTGGCTGAATTAATTTTGGCCTAAATGTTTTACTAAAATTTAGTTTATTTGATTTTTTTATAACAAAAAGTAAAAAAATTGTGTTTTTTTTCAAAATTGTGGCTCTATTTTAGTTTATAGCGCAAAAAATAAAAATCGCAGAGGCGATCAAATACCACCGAAAGAAAGCTCTATTTGTGGGAAGAAAAGGACGCAAATTTTGTTTGGGAGCCACGTCGCACGACCGCGCAATTGTCTGTTAAAGCGACGCAGTGCCGAATCGCAAAAACACCTTGGGTCATTTACCAGCGTATTGGTCCGGGTCTTAAGTGGTTAACAGACAGTCACTTTAAGCGCTACACATTTCCTACACATTTAATACAAAAATTCCCTTTATGGATAGTTGGCATTCTAGGGCAGTGTTGGCCAACCTTGGCACCCCAGATGTCTTGGAACTACATTTCCCATGATGCTAATGCTCTCTGTAGTGTAATGAGTATCATGGGAAATGTAGTTCCAAAACATCTGGGGTGCCAAGATTCACCATCAATGTTTTAGGGTAATCTAATTTTTCCCTCCCCAACCCCCCCTTTTTTTATTAAGAAATATGCTGTTATTGAGGGGGTTAAATGGGAAGTTTACGCCCAAGAGAAGACGAGACATTAATGCCTGCGTTTCTCTGTGCCCATGTGGGAAAATGACTCTAATGGGAGTGGTTTCATAATTACCAATCAGCTGTGGCACCTGCAGAGCACCAATATGGAAATCTGCTAGGCCTGCATCCCTTTAGACATGTTCCCTATTGGGAGTATCTCTCCAAAAATATAATTTTTTGTTGCACAAGATGCCTAAAATATGACTTGTATCTTAGTGTAGACTTCTGGGAAAATCGGTGAGCGAATCAAACAAGCAGGAAATGATGTTTCTGGGGCGTGTTCAGTACACATTCTGTGTACAGACCAACTCCAGGTAGCCATATTGCATTTCATTTAAAAAAAAATTACAGTGGCTGCAGAATGAAAAGGAAAGGTAATTTTAATAACAATCAATTACAATATGACGTGCATACCAATTGTATATGCTATATTTTTTCTTTATTTTCCATTTTTTTCCCCCACGAAAGTGGAGTAACCTTTTAAGCGTCCACCGCGTTGCATTTTAAAAATGTACAGCGGTACATAAGTGGTTAAAAAAAAGACCGGGAAATATATGATAATAGTCATTGAGAGGTTTACCTGCAATCTGAGCTAAATAAAACTGGATTATTCATTTTTTCTATTTTTTTTATTTTATAATGATAAAATAAAATGCTTGCAGAAAGATGGTCCTACTAAATAATCATGGGTTTTTGATGATTGTCACATTTAGTATACTAATATGAACATTTTCCTATAAAGTCTATTGCCTAAAATGGTTAAGACTTTGATGCATTCTGCCAATATCAAGCCTCTCAGTAGAGCACCATTACATACTACATGATTAAAGTCAGCTGCATTCAGGATTTTATTTTTCCCTGCAAAACTATTCTACTTCAATATTCCTTAATATCCTGTCAAAAGAAAAACATAATGCTCCTTATTTTAAATTGTGTACATTATGTACAATAGTCAAGCTTCTGTTTCTTAGAGGTAAGCAAACATGATTTCTGGTATTTACCTGCATATGGCTCTCTGCCCTCCAGGTACCAGAACATTCATGGACCCATAAAGTTAGTCAGAGGAATGAAGCACGAACAAGGTTTCAGTTTGAAAGGTGTGATGGCAGGAAAGCAATTCAGATTCTATTAGACATTTTAAAAGTTTTCTGGCATGAAAATAGGTTTAACTAATGCTCCTATCTTACAAAGTCTGGTATTTCAGATATAAAAGCAGTTTAAAGCTGCTATCATGATATCCAATGATGGTTAGACCTGCATACATGATCGGAGTGGCCTCAGGCAAAATAACGGAGGACTAGGGGTACACAGCCTAGTACATTGTTCTGTTTAACTATCTGGAACCTGTACTCTGTTTTCATCTGACCTGGCCATCTGCCTGCTGACTCTGCTTCGGTCTGTCATTTCTCTGACCAAGTCTCTGAGGACAAACACCCTCCTATTATCTGTCTTGCCTGTTGTTGGCTGTTGCTCTGCAAACACAGAGGGTCTACTGAACTCTGACATCCACTCACCAGGCATTCCTTTCAGGGCTGTCATGTTATTTCAATCAAGAAAAACAGATCATAAA
Organism: Rana kukunoris; assembly: GCA_029574335.1. Taxonomy (NCBI): domain Eukaryota; kingdom Metazoa; phylum Chordata; class Amphibia; order Anura; family Ranidae; genus Rana; species Rana kukunoris. The sequence continues at coordinate 247,161,138 of CM056059.1, forward strand.
TGTTCCCACACAGGGGTGAATTCCACACATTGAAAAAATAAAACTCTGTTATGTGGCTGTCCAACCAGCTATATCAACCTAAACCACCAGAAAGCATGCCCATACGTAACATAAAATATATAACAAAACATAACATAACAGGTGCTAGAGGGGCATGACTACATGTTAGCATTGAGGTTCCCAATAAACTATGCACACTGCTTGCTATACATTCTTAATACACTACACACTTGGTGATAAGTGAACTATGCAGCAAACAATACAACAAGCCACCTATAGGGCTTTTGTCACAATATGTACATTCTTAGTTTTACAAATAAATATTTAAAACATGACAAAACAGCCTAGAGCTTCACTTATTGGCTGGATTTAAACATACACAACATTTAAAATATAATATAATAAATATTTTGCTACCTATTAAATATATATATATATACACACAGTATATACATCTACAGTCCCATGCAATGATTTTAGGCAAGTGTAAAGAAATTTTGTAAAGTAAGAAAGAATGCTTTCAAAAATATACTGTATATTGTTTATTTTTATCAATTTACAAAATACTAATTGAGCAAACAGAAAAACAAATCTAATGCTGCGTACACAGGATCGGAATTTCCGATGACCTAAAATCTGATGGGGTTTTTTCTCCGTCAGGAATTTCCTATCGTCTTTTTTTCCATCGGAAAAAAATAAAACAAACAAGTTCTATTTCTAAACACAGACAGACAAAAAAAGTAATCTGACTTTTTTCATCGGAAATTCCGATCATGTGTACGCAGCATTAGTCATATTCCCTATTTAGTGTGAATACGCTTTGGCGTTGAACCAGCATGTGTACAAAGTCAGGGATTCTGTAGGATTAACCTCAGACGTATGCCTAACGAATTATACCGAGCAGGTGCTTATGATTATCATCATCATGATGACATTGAAAGATGTCCAGCAGAGCCATCAGCACAGAACTGGCAGACACCAGTGGGACCCAGGTAGACCCATCTACTGTGCGGAGAAGTGGTCTTCATGGAAGAAGTGCAGCCAAAAAAGGCATACTTTTGACGTGGAAACAATGCTAAGCGACTCAACTATGCATGAAAACATAGGTAATGCAAGCAGGTGCTCTGGACTGATTAGTCAAAATTTGAAATATTTGGCTGTAGCAGGAGGTAGGTTGTTCACAGAAGGTACAACTATGAGTGTCTGCAGGCAACAGTGAATCATGATGGAGGCGTTACTTGCAAGTTTGGAGCTGCATTTCTGCAAATGCAGTTGGGGATTTGTTCAGGATCAATAGTGTCCTCAATGCTGAGAAATACAGGCAGATACAGTTGCAAAGTATGTGAACCCTTTTGGAATGATATGGATTTCTGCACAAATTGGTCATAAAATGTGATCTGATTTTCATCTACAGTAAGTCACAATAGACAAACACAGTCTGCTTAAACTAATAACACACAAATAATTAAATGTTACCATGTTTTTATTGAACACACCATGTAAACATTCACAGGGCAGGTGGGAAAAGTATGTGAACCCTTGGACTTCATAACTGGTTGAACCTCCTTTGGCAGCAATAACTTCAACCAAATGTTTCCTGTAGTTGCAGATCAGACGTGCACAAGAAATTCAGGAGAAATTCTTGACCATTCCTTGTTTCAGTTCAGCAATATTCTTGGGATGTCTGGTGTGAATCGCTTTCTTAAGGTCATGCCGCAGCATCTCAATCGGGTTGAGGTCAGAACTCTGACTGGGCCACTTCAGAAGATGTATTTTCTTCTGTTTAAGCCATTCTGTTGTTGATTTACTTCTATGCTTTGGGTCGTTCTCCTGTTGCAGCACCCACTTCTGTTGAGCTTCAGCTGGTGGACAGATGGCCTTCAGTTCTCCTTCAATTCTCCTGTAAAATGTCTTAATAAACTTGGGAATTCATTTTTTCTTCGAATATAAGCAATGTGTCCAGGCCCTGGCGCAGCAAAGCAGCCCCAAACCATGATGCCACCACCACCATACTTCACAGTTGGGATGAGGTTTTGATGTTGTGTGTTTCTTCCAAACAACTCAACTTTGGTTTCATCTGTCCACAGAATATTTTGCCAGTACTGCTGTGGAACATCCAGGTGCTCTTGTGCAAACTGTAAACGTGCAGCAATGTTTTTTTTTTTTGGACAGCAGTGGCTTCCTCTGTGGTATCCTCCCATTAAATCCATTCTTGTTTAGTGTTTTACGTATTGTAGATTCGCTAACAGGGATGTTAGCATATGCCAGAGACTTTTGTATGTCTTTAGCTGACACTCTAGGATTCTTCTTCACCTCATTGAGCAGTCGGCGCTGTGCTCTTGCAGTCATCTTTACAGGACTTTAGAGTGACCTTATTGGTTCTTATTATTTATGTGTTTTCTACTTTATCTTAATGCATAGTACAGTGCAAATGTAATGTTGTATATTCTGTGTCTTTTTCTATTAAATATCTTTTTTTTTTTTTTTTAATTGTGCCTACAAAGTCCAAACTTTCCCAGCTAGAAACATGTTCTCATGCTTCTTTCAAAAAATCCATATCTTTACAGGACGGCCAGTCCTAGGGAGAGTAGCAGCAGTGCTGAAATTTCTCCATTTATAGACAATTTGTCTTACCGTGGACTGATGAACAGCAAGGCTTTTGGAGATAATTTTATAACCCTTTCCAGCTTCATGAAAGTCAACAATTCTTAATCGTAGGTCTTCTGAGAGCTCTTTTGTGCGAGGCATCATTCACATCAGGCAATGCTTCTTGTAAAAACTCAGAACTGGTGTGTGTTTTTTTTATAGGGCAGGGCAGCTGTAATCAACACCTCCAATATCATATCATTGATTGGACTCCAGTTGTCTGATACCTCACTCCAATTAGCTCTTGAAGATATCATTAGTCTAGGGGTTCACGTACTTTTTCCACCTGCACTGTGAATGTTTACATGGTGTGTTCAATAAAAACATGGTAACATTTAATTATTTGTGTGTTATTAGTTTAAGCAGTGTGTAAATTGTCTATTGTTGTGACTTAGATGAAGATCAGATGACATTGTATGACCAATACTTTTTCTTGCAACTGTACTTATCCATCATGCCATACCATCAGGGAGGCGGGGGATTGGCCCCATATTTATTCTGCAGTAGGACAACAACCCTAAATGTACAGCCAACATCATTAAAGGGTAAGTTCACCTTTCCAGAAAAATCTGTAAGGTAAACTTACACAGGACCCCCTCCTTATCCCCCCCCCCCCGCTGATCTGGAGCACGGCTATCACACACACTGACACATCAGGACGCCGTCTACCTGGTCCGGGGCTTAGAAATCCCCCACAGAGGTACGTTTAGGAGTATACTAATTGGTCGGTGCTGTCACATGGGTGGCACAGACCAATCAGAATTTGCGTAGTCCATTCTGTCATCAAGGCGAAGAGGAGAGAAAGCCACAAAATTGCAAATAGTCAGAACGGTACAGAGGTGATACAAACTGTCAGTGCGAGGGATTGCCGGACTCCAGGATAGCAGGACCATGTGCGATGGGGATATTCTGTAATGGTGAACTTACACTTTAGGAAACTATCTTCAATGTAATGAAGAACAAGGAGTCCTGGAAGTGATGGCTTGGCCCCTACATAGCCTTGACCTCAACATCATAGAGTCTGTTTGGGGTTACATGAAGAGACAGAAGGATATGAGGCAGCCTAGGTCCAGAGAAGATCTGTGGTAAGTTCTCCAAGATGTTTGGAACAACCTACTTACCGGGTTCCTTCAAAAACTGTGTGCAAGTGTACCTAAAAGAATTGATGCTGTTTTGAAGGCAAAGGGTGGTCACACCAAGTATTGATGTGATTGGGATATCTCTTCTGTTAATTTATTAGACAACTATTAACACTTCAGTTTCTGAAAGCATTCTTAATTTGCAGCATTTTTTCACATTTGCCTAAAAATTTTGCACAGTAGTGTAAATTCCTGATCATAATAGAGCGATTCTCTTTAATAACTTTACCATATGCATTTATAGGACATTATTCGAAAATGTTCTTAATTAGAAAATCTCATTAAAGTGATCCAATATGTATCATTCTGACTTAAAGTAATCTACAAATAAATACAGTATTTACATATCAGTGGCTTTGGAGTTTGCTAAATTGTCTCCCAAGACAAAAACACAAAAGACTGAACCCTTTGTCAACAGGAAGAGGAAATGTATCAGGATAAACATTTTAAAAGAAATTCTTTAGTCCAAAAGGAAACATCTGTTCTAGGAATTCAAGAAGAGAGGGTAGTCTCTTGCAGGTTCTGCCACCATTCATTTTCCTGGTTGTTGGTTTCTGTGGCAGGTAAACGGTGCCCTTTACAAAAAAAAAAAAAAAGGAATTTTGCACCGGGACTTTAAATTTGGCCAATGAATATAACAAAAGTAAACACGGTCTTGAGATTTATTACAGGTATAATATCATTGTCATACATAAAATGCATGGACATGCCAAGCCGATTTTATTTTTATAATAAACATGGCACATAGATATTTAAAAAGTATACACATATGTGTTAAAACAATCCATATAAAATAGTACACAATCTGTTTTGCGAGACACTGCTCACTTCTTTAAGAGTGGATGTGTATGTAGTGTATCAATCAGCAAGGCCATGGTACCAAAGGCTGATTTCCCAAAGGTCGCTGCGACGTGTGTCTAGCCTGGTAGTTGAAGAGGTGGAATCAGCAAAAAAAAACAAGGCCAATTGAAGGGCGAGCATGGCATGGGGGAAGTATATGTGTCCCTTGAAGTCTCACAATGTCCATCATCATGGATAAAAACCTCCAATTGGCCCCCAGAGGTTTTCGTTTTGCAGATTCCACCATCCTAGGCTAGACACACGTGGTCACCATCTTTGGGAAATCGGCTTTTGGTACCCTGGTCTTGCCGATTGATGCACTACATACGCATCCACGCCTGAAGAAGTGAGCAATTGAGTTTTTAGATGCTTGTGTATTATTTTATATGGATTGTTGTAACACATGTGTATATTTTTTAAATATCTATGCACCATGTTTATTACCAAATCGGCTTGGCATTCATGTCCATGTATTTTATTTATGACAATTATATTAATCTTGTAATAAATCTCAAAACCAGGTTTACTTTTGTTATATGTGTTGGCCAAATTGTGCTCACCTATTTTAAAGAAATATTTGAGTATAGCCTCAATTAAACCAGTGTGACGGTATGCGAGGTGAGATACTTGACCATAGGTATATTTCACCGTGCATACGTTCTATTTTGAGAGGCTGAACCGGAATCCGGGCCGGGTTTTACAGCCTCTGGTGTTCTGGTCCGGATGTTTGGGTCCACTGGAGTTCAATGTCAGCTGGGCCTTAAAACAACCAGGAAGAGAGCACAAGGGAGCTTTCTGGTTTTGGGACACTCAGGAGGGAACCTGAGTGTGAGGAGCTCTCTAAAGACATTGCGAGGAAAAGGTTTGTGTTGTTGTTTATTTTGTGGGTGGTGGGGACCAGCCCCACACTGTATAGATAGGAGACCCTTATGTTTAGTTAGCGCCGGACGGCAAGGATTTGATTTCACTGTTTTGTTTATTTTTTCTTGCAAACCTTTTTGTAAATAAAAACCTGGCATCTGCCAGAGAAAAAAGAAGGTGCCTGCTTACGGACTGTGTTTGAGAAAAGTGATCCCCACAAGCTAATCTCCAACACCAGATAAATTATAAAATACGATAAGTGCCATCATCCAGAAATAATGATGCAAAAATGGGACCAGATGATCACCTGATTTAAAGTCCCAGGACAAAACTTTGTTTTTTGTTGACTGTATATGGGGGATCGAGGTGTGTCATTGGTAGCACCAGACCATTTTTTCCTTTTAACAGTGCCTTCTATTACTTTCCAATTCCCTGGACCATCCTTCTGATGTGAAGTGCTAGCTTATTCCACTGCTTTGCATCATGGATCAAGATGAACTAGTGGCATTAGTGATAACAATTTGACCTGGGCACATAAATCTGTAGTGTTTACTTATTTCTCTCCAAAGCCCCAAGTCCTGTGTTTTTCTGCTGACTTGTTCCTCTGTTATCAGCATGATAACATCTAATAACTTCTCCAACACAGGAGACCAAAGCAGCTGGAATTTTATGTCGGGAAGGTTGCTATAAATAGATTAGCAGAGAGCTGATCTATTCACAGCACAGCCCTGCAAGTATCTTTGTTTCTCTGCCTATGTGGAGGGGGGGGGGTGTCTGTCCTCCAATCAGCTGTCACACAGTATATGCCAAGTCTCACCTCCCACTGTTGAAAGAGTAAGTAAAAATTCTAACACAATGTTTACTTTCTAAAGAATATGAAAAGCTGAGGACAGCGGATATACTTGTAAAACTTATGTAGGGAAATTTGTTTAATCTCTGTGTATCATCTGAGGCTGTTCACTTCACTGGGTATAGGAGAGGGTTTACATCTACTTTAAAGGGTTACTATAGGAAAAATAACAAACATGTTATACTTGCCTCCACTGTGCAGTTCGTTTTGCACAGAGTGGCCTCAATCCACGTCTTCTGGGGTCCCTCGGCGGCTGTCTCTGGTCCTCCCCGCAAGAACTCACCACAGTCATGCGAGAGAGCTCGCATGGTGGTGAGTCTTTGCGGGCTCGCTCCCGTGATACAGTGAGAGGCCATAGCGGCTCACTGTATCACTTGGCCCCGCCCCTCGACGCATCACTGGATGTGATTGACAGCAGTGCCAGCCAATGGCTGTGCTGCTCTCAATCCATCCGCTCTAGCCAATTAGCGGCCAGACTGAGGGGCGAAGAGGATCTCGGGACCGAGCGCGGGACTTTCAAGGGGTCAGGTAAGTAAAACAGGGGGGGGGCGACGTCATCAGATGTTTTTTCACCTTAATGCATAGATTGCATTAAGGTGAAAATAATTTTTCCTTTACAACTCCTTTAAGCATACACCCTTGTAAGGACCATGGGAAGCACAGGTGTACACAGCTGCTGCTCCCAATCTGACATCCATGTGGGTAAATGCAGGTGCACCCCAAACTTACACTGTCTTTGTACAGGGATACGCACATGCACCAACACAGATGTCAAAGTGAGAGCATCAGCTGTGTCTGTGCAGCCGCTCCACTGTGAACTTACACTGTCTGCATACGGTGACACACACTGACACAGATGTCAAATTGGGAGCATCAGCTGTGTCTGTGCAGCCACTGCATCCCAGCGAACATTAATGAGATTACCTTCACAAAGCACCTGTGAATCCCATGCAGGCCCTCACACAGGTGTACAGTAAGTATGCCCATGTGAATGATTTACTATTGCAATATATTGGGATACAATGGATATAACTTTCGCAGAGTTCGTTTTTGGCCCCAATAACTGTGATGGCTTATTGTTTACAGACCACACCTAACTGCATTTACATTGAGCATCTCTTTAAACCTTGACAAAACATACATTGATTAGTTTCCAAATATATAAGAACAAACCAAGGTAAGTATCAAGTATGTAAAGACAATTGTATCCTTAATTACAAGGTGGCAATAAAGGTTCAAGGGATAGTAGTAAAATACACGTATTGGATCGCATAAATGCATTACATCTCAGTCCAGGAAGTAGATGCTGCCTCTAAGGCCCTGTACACACGATCAGTCCAAACTGATGAAAACGGACTGAAGTTCAGTTTCATCGGTTCACCAATGAAGCAGACTGATGGTCTGATGTGCCTACACACCATCGGTTGAAAAACTGATCGTGTCAGAACGCGGTGACGTAAAGCACACGACGTGCTAAAAAAAGGAAGTTTAATGCTTCCAAGCTAGCGTCAACTTGATTCTAAGCATGCCCGGGTTTGGAACCGATGCTTTTGCGTACTAACCATAGGTTTTGACCTGTCGGTCAGGCGTCTATCGGTCCAATTTTAAAGAAAGTTCTCTGTTTTTGGACCGAAGAACAACAGACTGATGGGGCATACACACGGTCGGTTTGGACCGATGAAACTGAACTTCAGTCCATTTTCATTGGTTTGGACTGATTGTGTGTACGAGGCCTAAAAGAGACCTTTACAAAGATGGCTCCAATCCTGTGGTGAGAATGGCAACTGAATTATTTTGGGAGGGTGCTGTGATTTAGAGATAGCTAAGAAATACTTGAAAGTGTTACACTTACAATCTACATCGAATGCAACTCTTATGCCACGTACACACGGATGGAATTTCCGACAACAAATGTTCGATGTGAGCATGTTGTTGAAAAATCCGACCATGTGTATGCTCCATCGGACATCTGCTGTCGGAATTTCCAACAACAAATGTTTGAGAGCTGGTTCTTAATGTTTCCGAAAACAAAAGTTCATGTTGGAAATTCCGATCGTGTGTAGCCAATTCCGACGCACAAAAATCCACGCATGCTTGGAAATAAAGCAGAATAGCCGCACTGCCTAACTTAATTTTTCTTGGCTCATAGTACGTGTTGTATGTCACCGCGTTCTTGGCGTTCGCAATTTTCGACATTTGTGCGACGGTGTGTATACAAGACAAGTTTGAGCCAACATTCGTCGGAAACAAATCCATGGTTTAGTTGTTGGAATGTCCGATCATGTGTACGCGTTATTAGGCCTCTTTTACACTAGGTGTATCAATGCTTAGCCCAATGCAAGGGCCAGGTTTACCCACACAGGGGTGTACAGGTGTTTCGTGCATCCCTGTGCAGGCAGTCTCATTGATATCTATTGGGATGCATCGGCTACATGGACACAGCCGCTGCTTCCAATTTGACACCCACATAAGTGCACGGCCACAATCGCACGTGGTCAGCATTCAGGGGCCATGCAACCTCATAAATGTCAAAGTGTGTCCATGCAGCAACGGCATCTCAATAGACATCAATGGGACTGTTTGGACAGGGATGCACAGAACACCTGTGCATCCCCATGCGGGTAAAATTGAATACGCCTTGTGTGAACAAGGCCTTAACAAGAAAACCAATCTGACATTAGTTCCACTTTAATATCCAAAATTGGCCTGTTCACCCTGTGAAAAGACTTTTGAATCAAATAGGGAAAATCCTAGGAAATAAGCAACTGAAACTTTTTCATGAAACAGTCTTTGTACTTAATAATGCCTAAACCTCTCACTCTTGAATTAGGCATGTCATGAATCAGGCATACAGCAATTATCACATTAGATAATGTCACATGAGATGCCAATGATGGGTATGCTACTGAAGGTTAACTAATTAGAATATTTTTTAATAAGTTATGATCATTAAGCTATGGCAACATACACCTGCAATTCTCCGTTTTATTATGAGACAGTCTTTGAGCAACAGATTTAGCAATATGAATTTTACACAAAACAGAATACACAAAAACCTAGTGTTACAGTAAATAAAACCCACCTTAGAGATACTTAACACAGAACTGTTCACAATTTTATCAGCTGTCTGGTTCACTGGATTCTGGAAAAAAAATATGAATTATAGAATTGACACAAAATTCATTCGTTGTTGCTAGTTAGGAATAGTAAGTCACATTTAGCTGAAATTATTTTGTATTTTTGATGTTCAAATAAACAAATGTAGAGAATACATGCACGTAACTGTAGGTAACAGCAAATGTGTCACCTTAATCCAATCACCATGGTGTTATGTATTGTGTCAGGAAACACTCACTGGACACATGATTTAGGCTCCATTCACACCATGGGTTCCTTTTGTGAGCCAATCGCGGGACGCCTGCAAACTAAATCATTAGACCCCCAACGCCCAAAAGAAGTACAAGAACTTATTTTGGGCGCCGGGCATCCCACGATTCTGTTTGTATGATTTTACTGCGATTCGGTGGGAGACAATCGCCGGAAAAAATTGTGACGCAATTTAGTTCCATTCAAAGTAACGAGGATCACAAGGGCATTCAGCAATTTGTGGCCTTTCCGAATCATGGTGATTCTGCCCACAAAATGGAACACCATGGTGTGAATGGAGCGTTAGGTTCCATGCACACTATAAGCTCAAAAAGTGATTAAAAAAACATTAAAAAAATAGAATAAAATTGTAACGTTTAGGAGCGTTACCGCTTTTTTGCATTTTACAGTACATTACAGTGCACCTCCCTCTGCTTTTGGTTAGCTACCAAATGGCCACAATGCTTTGCTGGACATATTTTACTGGGCCATTTGAACAAAGAGGATTGTAAAGCTTAGCAGGAGCATAGCCATGTCTTTCTCTTCAGCAATTACGCAAAATTTAAAATTGAGGAATTACTCCTCCTGATGTAGTTACAGAGGCAGTTATGGCAAAGACAATTACAAAAAAAAGACCTATAAAAAAATCGATATTGGATGCATCCGTTGATGTCCCATCGGTTTTCATTTGGGTATTTCACAGTGATGCATGAAGAGCTGCGGCAAAATGTGGACAAATTCTATAATTTCACCCATATGTCCATCACAACATTTGACGATCTTCTGGATCGCCTAAAACCAACAAACCAAACACATGGACACACACTTACAAATGAGTGTGTCACCGGAAGAAAGACTCCTTGTCACACTTCAGTATGCTGCATTCCCTTAGAAATGTCACCAATTGGTTTAATGATTTGTGTGGTTTTGTGTAGGGATGGTAGCAGGGAAAGCAGGAGTTGTTTGTTAAAGAGAGAGTTTTGTGGGATGGGGGATTTGTGAAAAGGTGTGAGAGCATTGGGGAAAGAGGAGGATTTGTAAGAGGATAGAGAGAACAGTGCAGGGAACGCATAGGATAGGGGTATTTGTGCAGGGATAATATCAGCAAGGTTTGGGTGGTAAGAGTGGAGTGTAATTTTTTTTATATTTTTCTGAAGATCTAAATAAATGTTTCCAATTTACTTGTTTGATTAATATTCTATCAATTATCTGTATTTTAGGTTTCTGGCAAAGTTTTGTCTCCCTACACCACAACTTGCTCCTTGGTGTAAGCACAGTGGCAAAGGTGACCAGGGAGACAGGTGTTGTGCTGTGTTAGGCGTTTTGCCATGTTGTGATGCCAGAGCCAGATGAATGTGGCTCTAGCATCACAGAAAATGTGGCTGCGGGCTTCTTGGGAAAAAAATAGTTTCCAAACTGTATTGGAGCCCTGGATAGCAAGCACGTGAGGGTCAGAATGCCTCCTATACCGATTCTATATATTCTAAATTCCAAAAAGTTTTTTTCAATAGTGCTGCTCGGGTTGATAGATTCACACCTGCGATTCCTGCCGGTCGACGTTGGAGCCTATGGCAGCCATGCAGATGCATGAATCTTCCTTAAAGAGGGGGTTCACCCTAAAAAAATTAAAAATCTTTGTCTCCACTGACATTCAGCATACTAGCGTGAGCTACAGTATGCCTTTATTTTTTTTTTCGGTGCTGTACTTACAGTTTAATCTGTTTTTTTCGTTTCAGACTCCGGGCAGGAAATAGGCGTTCCTATCAAGAGGGGAACATGATTGACGGCCGGCTATGGCACGTCACGCGTTCCGAAAATAGCCGGAGTAGGACTCGGCTCTTCATGGCGCCTGCGCACAGACTAGGAGCTGACTGCGCAGGCGCCGTGAAGAGCCGAGTCCTACACGGGCACCTGCGCAGTCAGCTCCTAGTCTGTGAGCAGGCGCCGTGAAGAGCCGAGTCTACTCCGGCTATTTTCGGAATGCGTGACGCGCCATAGCCGGCCGTCAATCATGTTCCCCTCTTGATAGGAACGCCTATTACCCCGCGGTAGCCTGAAACAGACAAATAGTTTAATCTGTAAGTACAGCGCAAAAAAATAAAATATAGGCATACTGTAGCTGACGCTAATATGCAGGATGGCATGGTACATAGTTGTTTTTTAGGGTGAAACTCCGCTTTAAGTCTGGTTTTAATCGTCGACTACATCAGGAAAGTTTGATGATTGCATAAAAAAAGTAATAATAATACTGGTAGATGAGGCTTTTGGACACACTGAAAACTTGCTGAGGTCATCTGGTGGACGTAGACTTAAAAAAAGAAAGTATTCAATTATTGTCATAGCCGTGCAATAGTAGTGAAATGTGCAATAGTAGTGAAATGTACATTTGGCATATGCACAGCCAAGTGGCGAGTTCCATTTTCTGTGGAAAATGCAATAAAAGTGGTGCTAGTGTGTTTTGTTCGCCACAATTTTTTAATTGATAAGGAGAAAGCCTTCTACTGCAAACCTGTTCCAGGAACCAAGGGCGGAGTATTCGCTTTTTTGACTTAAGTTCGAGTGCAGAGATCATGATTATTCAAAACTTCTTTGTGGACTTTCATGAATCCATGCTGTCTGTTGGTTAAAATACTCTTTTCCAGCAAGAACTCATCTAAGTGGTCTTTTATTAAACTCGCCAATATTTTCCAGTCTATTAAACTAACAGGTCTATAGTAACTTGGTCAAGAATTTGATCCCTTTTTAAATATGGGCACCACATTGGCCCTACGATAATCCAGTGGTACTATTCCAGTCATTAACGAGTCCCTAAAAATTTGAAACAATGGCCAAAACATACTTTGAGATTAGCTTCCAATGCAGTAAAAGTGGAAAGAATATTTTTATTTTGAATACCAAAATAAAAAAGAATAAAATTAAAGGAGAGCGCAAGTACAAATACCACATAAAATTCCTGACATGTTTCGCCCATATATCGGGCTTCTTCAAAGGGAAAAGTCCAGTTAAAGGTACAAGCCTTCTAAAAAAGAACGAAAACACAAAAACAAAAATATGTGTATCGATATCAATAAATAATACAATGTGCTACAGAGAAATACACCAGATTATATTTTACGCATGCGCATCCCATGCCCTCAAAATGCAGCCCCTTACCTACCCCTCCTATAGTGGATACATTTGGCTACACCCCATGAACGGCCGATCGTGCTCAATGCACCAAAACGTGCCAGGTGGTCACAAGGGGAAAAAAAGGACCAGCTATATAATCCTATGGGTTGTGAAAATAATAAAAGTAAATAAAGTGGACCGAAAGAATGAAGGCAGTCCACATTAATGAACAATAAAGTGAAAGCAAGGTCAATCGACTTGCATACTTGCCTATTGTAAGTCGACTGACCTTGTTTTTACTTTACTGTTCATTAATGTGGACCATCTTCATTCTTTCGGTCCACTTAATTTACTTTTATTATTTTCACAACCCATGGGAATATATAGCTGGTCCTTTTAACCCCCTGTGACAACCTGGCACGTTTTGCTGTCCTGTAAAAATGTGCATGCGCATGCGTAAAATTAATATAATCTGGTGTATTTCTCTGTAGCACAACAATTTGGTATTTGTACTTGCTCTCCTTTAATTGTATTCTTTTTTACTTTGGTATTCAAAATAAAAATATTTTTAAATAAATTATTTAATATAATCTTTTCTTGCACCTTAAAAATCCCAATACCATTCTTGCTTGTCTATTTTTTTCTCTGGATTTGGTGCTATAGATAGCAGCTTGGGTATCCACAATCACAAAACTAAAAAACTAAAAGTGGAAAGCTGCACTCTGTTAATGATAATTATACAAAACCAGTTGAAAACATAATTTAAAACAACCACCTAGCAATTCTATTGATATGCCTATATATTTTTGTTGTTGTTGTTGTTGAATAAACCAATTTACCTAGTATACTGTATAAAAAAAGGATTTTTAATAAACAGCTTACCTGTAAAATCCTTTTCTTGAAGTACATCACGGGACACAGAGCGCATAGCCATTACACTTGGGTTATATGGGTACCTTCAGGTGTGGACACTGGTGTAATCAATTTCACAGGAAGTTTCCTCCCTATATAACCCCCTCCCACTGGGAGTGCTTCAGTTTTGTAGCAAGCAATTCTCCAGAGGTTACACAATGTTCCCCAAAAGAGGGGTGGGAGCTCTGTGTCCCGTGATGTACTTCAAGAAAAGGATTTTACAGGTAAGCTGTTTATTAAAAATCCTTTTTTCTTTATCGTACATCACGGGACACAGAGCGCATAGCCATTACACTTGGGATGTCCTAAAGCAATGCTCTATGAAGGGAGGGAGACCGTAAGGCCAAGAATAGCCAAATAAAAACATTGTCAGGAGAAAAAATAGCTCCACCAACAGAAAAAGAAGGGGGCGTGAACCGGGCCAGAGGATTCTATACTGCTGCCCGTAGGACCGCCTGCCCAAAAGCTGCGTCCATACCCTTTGCAACGTCCAACTTATAAAATTTAGTAAACGTATGTACGGAAGACCAGGTTGCCGCCTTGCAAACCTGTGCCATAGAGATCTGATGGTGTGCCGCCCAGGAGGCACTCATGGCCCTCGTAGAATGGGCTTTAACTGATAAGGGAGGTGGAACGCGCTTCAGACCATAGGCCTGAAAAATCAGCTGCCTAATCCACCTAGCCAAGGAAGACTTGGCAGCCGGCTGACCCTTCTTGGGGCCATCCGGAAGAACAAAAAGCACATCTGTTTTCCGAATCTTCTCTGTAGCCTTGAGATAGACCCTCATGGCTCGAACCACGTCCAAAGTATGAAGCCGTCTTTCCTCTCTGGACTGGGGAGTAGGAAATGAAGGATGGTAGGACTAGGTCCTGATTCAAGTGAAAACTGGATATGACCTTAGGAAGGAAAGAAGGCTGAGGCCGCAGAACCACTCTGTCCTTATGCAGAATAAGGTATGGCTCCCTGCATGACAAGGCTGCCAGCTCGGAAACCCTTCTGGCTGAAGCCATAGCCACCAAGAAAACCAACTTTCGGGTTAGTAGCACCAGAGGGATTTCTGTCAGAGGTTCAAACGGCTGCCTTTGTAAAGCTGACAAGACCAGATTTAAATTCCAGGGGCAGAGGGGAGCTCTAATAGGGGGAGTCACATGCAAGACCCCCTGCAAGAAGGTTTTCATAAGCGAATGGGTGGCCAAGGGTCTTTGAAACCATATTGATAAGGCCGACACCTGCCCCTTTAGAGTACTAAGAGCCAACCCTTTGTCAACGCCAACCTGGAGGAATCGCAAGATCCTGTCAATAAAAAACTTTCGAGGATGCCATTGTTGAGACTCGCACCACTCCACATAGGTTCTCCAGACTCTGTAATAAATATTTCTGGAGACCGGTTTCCTAGCCTGAATCAACGTAGATATGACCTGATCTGAGAGGCCTCTGCCCTTAAGAATTAGGGATTCAGCCGACAAGCCGTCAAATTTAGCTGCTGTGAAGCAGGATGGCAGATTGGGCCCTGAGACAGCAGATCTGGGCGCAGGGGGAGCGGCCACGGCGCCCCGACTGACATCTTCACGATGAGTGCGTACCAAGCCCTCCTGGGCCAGGCTGGGGCCACCAGGATCACAGGCCTGCGCTCCACCCGGATCCTCCGTAGAAGGCGGGGAATCATCTGCAGTGGAGGGAACGCATACAGAAGAGAAAACTGGTGCCAAGGACAAACCAAGGCATCGGTCCCGTAGGCCGAGGGATCCCTGGCTCGGGATATGAATTTGTCCAACTTTTTGTTGGATCTCGTTGCCATAATGTCCACATCTGGGACTCCAAATCTTTGGCAAATCTCTTGGAATACCTGGGGGTGAAGAGAAAATTCCCCCGGGAGCAACTGTTGACGACTCAAAAAATCTGCTTGAGAATTGTCTATCCCTGGGATGAACACCGCCGAGATGCAGGGTACATGGGCTTCGGCCCATGAGAAAATCAGGTTTACTTCTCTTTGGGCTGCTGGGCTCTTCGTGCCCCCCTGGTGGTTTATGTATGCCACCGCAGTGGCGTTGTCGGACTGTATCCTTACTGGCAGACCCTGAAGGGGGAGAGTCCAGGCGATCAGGGCCAGCCGAGCAGCTCTGATCTCCAAGATATTGATGGGAAGCAGTTTTTCTGCCTCCGACCACTGCCCTTGCTGGGTCTGTTCTTCTAGAACTGCCCCCCAACCTGACAGGCTGGCATCCGTGGATACTATCTTCCACGTGATGGGGCAAAAGGATTTCCCTTTTGATAAATTTTGAGAGACCAGCCACCAAGACAGGCTGCGCCGGACCTTCGGGGAGAGCACTAACGGACGATCTAACGCCTGAATGGACTTGTTCTAAGCAGAGAGAATGGGTGCCTGAAGATATCTGGTATGGATCTGGGCGTAGGGCACAGCCTCGAAGGCGGCCACCATCTTCCCCAGCAGTCGCATACATAGGCGAATAGTCGGCCTCTTCTTGCCTAAGATCACTTGAACTGCTTGAGCTATTGATCTGATCTTTGCTTGAGGTAAAATTATCCTCTGGCAGTCTGTATCTAGCCGAAGGCCTAGATATTCCAACTGCTTTGTGGGTTTCAATACCGATTTTTCTAGGTTTACAATCCACCCGAATTCCTCTAGATGCTGAACTGTGCGACCTACTGCCTGATTGAGGTTGGAAGCTGAGCTGTCGATAACCAGAAGATCGTCCAAGTATGCCAAGACTAAAATGCCTTCTGTCCTTAGGACGGCTAGCACCGAGGCTAACACCTTTGTGAATACCCGCGGAGCTGTTGCCAACCCGAAAGGGAGGGCTACGAACTGGTAATGGCGGTGATCTATCATAAAACGAAGAAACCTGTGATGTGCCGGGTAGATCGGCACGTGCAGATACGCATCTTTTATGTCTATAGATGCTAGCAAGTCGTCTTGATGTAGGCTGGCTGCCACCAAACGTATGGACTCCATACGAAAGGTCTGAATGTTTAGAAAGCGATTTAGGCGTTTGAGGTCCAAGATAGGCCTGACGTCGCCATTGGGCTTTGGTATTATGAAAAGGTTGGAGTAGAATCCCAGACCCCATTCCTGGGTTGGTACTTCTACAATTACCCCTTGGAGCAAGAGACGATCCAATGCTTTTACAAGAGAGGCCCTCTTTAATGGGTCGCTTGGAAGACTTGACCCCTGAAAATGAGGAGGGGGGACTTCCCGAAACTCTAGCTTGTAGCCGGTGGTTACCACGGATCTCACCCAAGAGTCGGGAATTCTGGCCTTCCACACTTCGGAGAAAAACCGAAGCCTTCCCCCCACCCAAGAGAGTGGGGGCGCCCCTTCATGAATCTGACTTGAGGACTGGTTTAACCGACTTGCGAGACCATGGCCTCTTGCCTGTCGTGGCTTGTCCTTGTGGGCGGCTATTAAATGCTGAACGCCCGGGAGGCCGTCGATACTGACGGGAAGTTGAAGGGGCCGAGTCTGCGAAGGCCTGTCGCTTAAATGCGGGCCCACGCGATCTTTTCTTGACAGGCAAGAAAGAACTTTTACCACTTGATATGGTCTGGATATATTTATCTAGGTCTTCACCGAATAGTCTCCCACCATGAAAGGGAAATCCTGCTAAAAGCTTTTTGCAGGGTGCCTCTGCTGACCAGTTTTTTAGCCACAAAAGGCGACGCATATGAACCAACAGCAGAGATAAACGGGACGCCTGTTGAACGGAGTCCTTAATAGCATCTACTG
Organism: Rana kukunoris; assembly: GCA_029574335.1. Taxonomy (NCBI): domain Eukaryota; kingdom Metazoa; phylum Chordata; class Amphibia; order Anura; family Ranidae; genus Rana; species Rana kukunoris. The sequence continues at coordinate 247,178,606 of CM056059.1, forward strand.
CAAAGCAGAGAGCTCTTGGGAGGTCAGCCAATTCACGAGCTTGCTGAGCCGGTATGTCCCTTAATATCTGTTTAGTCTGATCCTTTAAAGCCTGACAAACGCCAATGGCTGCCACTGCTGGCTGAACCACGGCACCTACTGTGGTAAAAGAAGCCTTCAGTAGGGTCTCCAATTTTTTGTCGACTGGATCTTTAAACACCTGGACATTTTCCACCGGACAGGTCAGGGATTTATTTACGCAGGAAATGGCTGCGTCCACGGTAGGGAGTGCCCATTTCTTTGCAAATTCTTCTTCCATAGGATAGAGAATGGTGAACCTTTTAGGAGGGATAAAAATCCTATCAGGTCGAGCCCAATCCTGAAAAATCACGCTCTCCAGAAGGGGGTGAACCGGGAAAGACGCACCACTCAATGGTGCCTTCAAGGAACCTAAAGAGGATACCGCGGGGGCTAATTGTTCTGACACTGGAAGTTTAAAAGCAGTGCGAACCATATCCGTCAGAGACTGGATCCACAGACTCTCTGCTTGAGAAGCCGAAAAAATTTCATCTATAGTGGAATCTTCAATGTCTGACCCGTCAGGACTCAGGTCCGCTTGATCCCCCTGTGGGTCCAATTCCTCCGAAGAGAGGACCTCTGCATCCGAACACACCGTTCTAGGTGACGGGGATCTAGCCCGTTTGCCACTCGGCAAAGAGCGGGCAATTAAAGCAGTTAACCTTTTCTCTAGCCCACCCAGGGTGGATTCTAGCATTTCTTCCGTAACATAAATGGGAATGGGTTGATTGGGGGCCGCCTCTGCCCCTAGCACCCTCAATGGCTCCTGCACGATGCTGTTCGGTGGTCTATCTGGTGAGGGTGGGACCACTGGAGCCTGGCCCAAATCCTCTGACCCCGTTGGAGACCCCTTTACTTTTTTGGCACCTTTTGCAGCCTTAGCTGGTTCTGATCCCTTAGGAGCCATTGCACAACCTTGAGACACCCCTACAGCCAACACCCAACTGTTGTAGCTAGAAGTGAAACATTAATAAGGACAGGCTATGGTAAAAAAAAATCTAAATTTTCATACGCCTGAGAAGGCGGCAATACCGAGGAAAGTCCTGTGAGTATTGCCACACCAATGCCCGTTAGCTGGAGTCCAAGGTTGCACCGACTCAGATACTGCCAGATCTAAGGCTGAGTCCCTTTAAGAAAAAAAATCTTTTTTTTCTTTTTTTTTTTTCTTTTTTCTGGTCAGTGTGGACTAAGTCCAGACCTGAAGATCCACAAACCACCACTGGGTGTCACTGTTAGCCAGAACTGGCTCAGCTGCGCGCTCTATGTCCTCACTCTCCACTGCTCTCAGGAGGGAATGACCAGCCAGGAAATGCTTTTTTGCTTTATCTGAGACCTGACCCTGCTGGCCCGCCCCCCCCACGCTGAAACCAACATGGAGGAAGCAGAGAGCAGAGGAGAAGCCTGGACCAGCGCTAGTAACACAGACACCCGGTAAGCCACTAATCTTTGTAGTGCACACATAGAGGAAGCTGTCCCCCTAGGCTTCCTAGGAAACAGGAGTTTTGTCAGCACTTCCTCTCTATACACGTGGGGCTGCAGTATCATGCTAACAGGCAAATCTGGGGGGAGTAGCATATATATATATCTACATGTTATCTGGGTAAACATTAGTACATCCCATCCTGCCTCAAAAGACATAGTGGAGATAGTGGCTGATGCACAAGCATACCATTAGCCAACCCAGAACCCCCAGGGGGATACCTACTGTCGAACAAAGTCCCGCAGGTTCCCTCTTACCTGCTCCACGCCGCAGGGTATTGCAAAATGCAAGAGGCCCAGCCTTCCCCCATCTCCGTGGGTATTGTCTTGGACCTTCAGGGACCGGGGTCCTGTGTTAAGGAACCCACACCCCTGGACCTATATAGCATCCTGGCATCAGTAGCGTTTAGTTCTTGGAAGAGACTAAGGCACTGGAGCCCAGAATCCAGCCCTCCAAGGAGAGGCATTATAGGCAAAAACCCCACTCCAGCAGGGCCCGGGTACCGTACAACTTGGCTTTGAAGCACTTCGGACGGATCCGGCTAGCTATCCTGGGTCCCGAGACCTCCGAGGGACAGCTAGACGTGACCAACACCTAAGACACTGGCAAAAAAACTGAAGCACTCCCAGTGGGAGGGGGTTATATAGGGAGGAAACTTCCTGTGAAATTGATTACACCAGTGTCCACACCTGAAGGTACCCATATAACCCAAGTGTAATGGCTATGCGCTCTGTGTCCGTGATGTACGATAAAGAAATCTGACTAGTATATTGTATATTAGGAGACCCTGGTGGGCTGGTCTGTTGATGGTATATACAGTATATATGTCACCTAGGTTTTCCACCTACATTTAGTGGAGGGTCTTGGACTTGTTTTGGCTGTGAAGAAATCAAATTCTGGAGTAGGTCCTGCAGCTCAGAGACTTTTTAGTATTTTTGGTGAGAGAAAGCCTCCTTTGTCCAAGTCTTACCTATTAATCAGACCTTAGTCTCATATTGAAACTGGCCTTTATGCAAGTGAGCTGGCACATGCTGGCACAGTGAGCTCCTTGCCACAAACTCTGTCAGAGTGAGAAGAGGAGTGACGATTACCGTCATCTCCGTGTTTACATGTGACCGTCTGTGATTGGATGGACATGGTTAAAGAGCCGCAGACGCTTTTTACAGAGATCGCAGCTGTGCCATGCCGTGCTGCGTGCCCCGCGGGCATGCAGGAGCAGCCGTTCTGGGATGTCGTCATATGACGTCGTCCCAGAACGAGAGCCGCACCGCCCCGTCATCATTTGACGGTGGGCGGGTGGCAACTGGTTAAACAAATACAAAATAATCAAAAAAAAAAATCAGATGAAATTCGAATTTGAATATTTTTTCAAATCGTTTTCAAATACAAACAGTTTTCCTGTTTTCAAAGAGAATAAGAAATAAAGGAATACATTGGGAAAAAAAAAATAATAGAAAAGAATATAACAGAAAATAATAGAATAGAGTAAAACAGAACACAATAGAATGAAAAATCAAAGAACAGAATAGATTATAATATGATAGAAACAAATAGAATAGAAAAAATATAACCATGTTCTGAAATTCAAATTTCATATGGAATAAATTTGAATTTGAATACATAAAAAAAAAAAAATAGAATAGAAAAGAATAGAATAGAAAAGAATAGAATAGATTATAATAGAATAGAAAATATTATAATTAAACAATAGAATAAAAAGAATATAACAATTTCCTAAAATTCAAATAGAATAAATTTGAGTTTGAATAGAATATAAAATAATAGAAAGATGGTTATATTCATTCTACTCTGTTTGTTTTTCTATACTATTGTTTTATTTTCTATTCTATTCTACACGTTCCTTCTCTATTCAAATTCAAATTGTTTCTATTTGAATTTTGGAAAATTATTATATTAATTATATTCTATTTTTTTAATTCAATTCTTTTATATTTTATTCGAATTGCAGAAGATGGTTATAATCTTTCCATTTTATTTATTCTATTTTGTTCTTTTAGTTTCTATTATTTTGTTTCCCTCCATTATATTATATTCTTCTATTTTCTGCTAAATTCTTTTCTATGCTATGCTTTTATTTTTTATTCTATTTTACTCTTTGAAAATTGGAAAACATTTTGAATTAAAAAATGATTTAAATTCCAAAAATCAAGAGAAACATTGTTAGGAATATATTTTAGTTTACTAAGTGGCTTTATTTTAAGCCTAAAGCAACGTACACACGATCAGATTTTCCATCAGACAAAGCTGTGGAATTTTGTGCGAAGGGCATTGGCCGCAAACTTTTATTGCATACAAACGGCAAATAATTGTTGGCCAACTAACAAAAAACGTGTTTTTTCAGCTTTTTAGCGCCACCCTTTGGGCAACTTCTGCTAATGTTGTCTTATGGTTAGCATTGGTTCGGAGCATGCATGTTTGTACTTTGTTTTTTTTCCGACAGACTTGTGTACACACAATTGGATAATCCAACATCACACATTTGAAAATTTAAAGCATGCTATCCCACATTTGTTGTCGGAAAATCCAACAACAATTGTCCGATGGAGCATACAAACACTGGAATTATCCGACAACATCCTGCTATCACACAATTCCCATTGGAAAGTCTGATCGTGTGTACGGGCCTTAAGAAATTGCTGTCCTGATTTAATGCCATGGTTGTTTACTACCATGCTGAAATAGAAAAAAAAAAGGACACACCTGTTTGGATTGTTTTTGGGTATTCCCTGTCTTGTGCGTGACCTACTGTTGGAAATACCAGAGACGCCTGTCCTCCTTAATGTTTGATGGAGGATGTATACTGTATAAAATCAGCAGCTTTAAAAGACAGAAACCTTTTACTGAAATAAAAGTTCATAGAACAGCTTTTGCTGGCAAGAAGAGACTGGTTTAGCAAGGAACAGCTGTTTATATATTACATAGATACAGTAGATCCATTTACAGAATGTACAGAATATATATGCACAAGGTTAAATTTTGATACAATAAGGGCCCTTTCACACGGGGCGGATCAGTATTGATCCGCCTCCGTGTGTCCGTTTGCTCAGCGGGGATCGCTCCATAAATCCCCGCTGAGCCGTCGGATGACAGGGTGGTCCCCGCACACTGTGCAGAGACTGCCCTGTTTTTTCTCCACTCTCCCCTATGGGGGAGGGGATGAACACGGACCGTGTGTCCATGTTCATTCGATCCACTCTGCAGACGGAAGAAAAAATAGGGTTTTCTTCCATCTGCAAAAGTGGATCTTTAGGCCGCTGACACCCGCTATCCCATAGGGATACATGTATGTCCGTATTTCATCCGAAAACAGATGGATGAAATACGGACATACGGTCCGCACGTCTGAAAGGGACCTTAGGATACAAGAATGTTTTTGAATTTTTGGTGGAAAACATAGTAGCTTTTTGTGCAAACCCAAACAAACACAGGGACAGCATACAAATTCCAAGCATAGAACGTATTTTAAATAGTACTTACTAAACTTTCTGTATCGGAAACAAAAAAGGAGACTTTTTTGTCTGCTGGGGGTTTTCGCACCCTTGGAATTGGCATAGGCATCTGAAATAAATATGGTACAGAGTTATTATTGTCTCCGTTTTTAAAGTTGATATGCATTAAGGGAGTAACAACTACATCAATGGCAGACATGTGCTATTTGGAAGGTTTAAAATAGCATGTTTCACAAAACAAAAACAAAAAAACATTTGCAAGCAATAGAGGACACTTTTATTTTCACTTTTGGGATTGTGCCTCCTGTCTGTACATACCACCCCCCTTAATGCATAGGATGCATTAAGGTGAAAAAACACAAAGGTTTACAACCCCTTTATGGCACTTTCTAAACATTGCTGGTAATATTTACACCACTGCCCATTCTGGAAATGCCACATTTTTTAATATATATATATATATATATATATATATATATATATATATATATATATATATATATATATATATATGGAAACAAAGTTGAAATGTTGATTGCAGTTGTCATTTTTCCAGAGCAGACTAAAAAATGAAAAGGTTGATGTGAAGAAATGCTGTAAAGTAAGAATGCTATCACAAATAAATATTTTTTATTATTTTATTGTTATCAATTTACAAAATGCAAATTGGGCAAACAGTAAAAACATAAATCAAATCAGTATTTGGCGTGGCTACCCTTTGGTTTCAAACCAGCAATTGTCTTTGCACAAAGTCAGGGATTTTGTAGGATATATGATTAAAGTGGAGTTCCACCCATTTTTTTATGTTTGTCTTTGCTGCATGCCCTAATCTCAAAGTGTTCAGAATGGACAATTTTTAGTTATTTTGTTGCTTGTAAATACCTTTATTTTGTAGTCCTTCATTACTTCCTCCTCCTTATTAGCCTAGGCGATTAAGTCACATGGCTATTCGCAAGGGTTTCTGGGATAGGCATCATGTTTCCCAGTAGTCCTTGCAAACCTGACAAACCTATTACATTGCTTGTACAGAACTGAGCATGGGCGAGATATGCAAAGCTGAAATGCAGGAAGTCATACAGTCTAGCTTCATGATGCCCACACTTAAGATGGCCACGGTCTATTTCTAGATTATAAACTAAATGCTAAATGCTGTAACAACCTAACAAAAAGGACCTTAGTTTACAGACTAACTTTACTAGAATACATTAAGATTGTGTATTACAGGGGTATTTATATTTAAAAAGTGAAATTGTGGGTGGAACTCCCCTTTAACCAAATATACCAAGCAGGTGCTAATGATCATCAATTTCATATGTAGGGTGAAACAGTCATTAACTGAAACAGAAACACCTGTGCAAGAGGCTTAAAGAAAAGGCCAAAACTCTACAACTAAGGTTGTGGTTTCATGTCTCAGATATGGCAAGACACGGCAACAAGACACAAGGTAGTTATACTGCATCAGCAAGTTCTCTCCTAGGCAAAGATTTTAAGGGCCCTTTCACACGAGCGGACGAATGGTCCGCTTTTCATAAGTCCGTTTAGGTACTCACAATGCTTCCCTATGGGATCGCGGACGTTAGCGTATGAGCATCCGCTAATGTCTGTAAACATCCGCCTCCGTCAAGATCCGGTTTTTCAGACAGAAGAAAATGCTATTTTTCTTCTGTCTGGCGGATCGGATCGGATGAATAAAGACATACGGTCCGTATTCATTCGATTCACCATAGGGGAGAGTGGAGGAAAGACAGGGCGGTCCCTGCACAGTGTGCGGGGATGGCCCTGTCAGCCGACAGCTCAGCGGGGATTTTACGGAGGAATCCCCGCTGAGCAAACGGGCTAACGGAGCGGATCAATATGGATCCGCTCCATGTAAAAGAGTCCTTAAGCAGACTGGGGTTTCAAGATGTGACTTTCAAACTCTTTTGAAGAAGCACAAAGAAACAGCCAACGTTAAGGACCATAGACACAGTGGTCGGCCAAGGAAACAATGCAACAGATGAAAGTCTCATCATGCTTACTTCTCTTTGACATTAGAAGATATAGCAGTATCATTAGCACAGACCTGGTGGAAACCAGTGGGACCCATGTATGCCCATCTATTGTCTGGAGAAGCCTGACAAGAAATTATCTTAATGGAAGAATTGTGACCAAAAAGCCATACCTCTGATGTGGAAACAAGGCTAAAGCCACGTACACATGGTTGGAATTTCCAATGGAAAATGTCAGATGAGAGCTTTTCATTAGATATTCTGACCGTGTGTATGCCCCATCTGACTTTTTCCGTCGTAATTTCCGACGGACTTGGATAGAGAGCAGGTTCTCTATTTTTCCGTCTGAAATTCCAACTGATTTTTGCCCGGTCAAAAGTCTGACTGTGATTGTGGCATTAGTGACTCAACAATGCACAAAGACATAGGAACTGGGTGGAGAATTTTTTGGAAAAAAAGTGATGGTTTGGTCCCTACTGAGCCCTGATCTCAACATCATCAAGTCTCTGTGATTACACGATGCAACAAAAGGATTTGCGGCGGGCTACATCCACAAATGATCTGTGGTAATTTCCCAAAGTCTTGTCGAGTTCCTTTAATATGTGTGCAAGTATACCTAGAAGTCACACCAGATATACTGATTTGATTTAGAAAATCCTTTCTGTTCATTTACTTTCCATTTTAATAATTGATAAAACAAGTTAACTATTAACACTTTTATTCCAGTGAGCACTCTTAATTTACAGCATTTTCCACAGTAATATATATGTACTGTATCTCACAAAACCTTGGCAGCAATGCTGGCAGCACTCATACATCTATTTCCCAAAGACTCTGGATATGAATTGTCAAAAAAATATGAATAAAAAATATGAATATAGATATGAATTGTCAAAAAAAGAATTGTTGCTCTACATAAATATGGCCTAGACTTTAAGAAGATTGCCGAGACCCTAAAACTGAGCTGCAGCACAGTGGCCAAGACCATACAGCGGTTTAACAGAACTGATTCCACTCAGAACAGGCCTCACCATGGTCGACCAAAGAAGCTGAGTACAGCGTCATATCCAGAGGTTGTCTTTGGGAAATAGACATACGAGTGCTGCCAGCATTGCTTCAGAGTTTAAAGGGGTGGGGGTTCAGCCTGTCAGGGCTCAGACCATACGCCGCACACTGCAACAAATTGGTCTGCATGGAAGCCTCTTCTAAAGATGATGCACAAGAAAGCCTGCAAACAGTTTGCTGAAGACAAGCAGACTAAGGACATGGTTTACTGAAACCATGTCTTGTTGTATGATGAGACCACATTAATCTTATTTGGTTCTGATGGTGTCAAGCGTATGTGGTGGCAACCAGCTGAGGAGTACAAAGACAAGTGTGTCTTGCCTACAGTCAAGCATGAGTGTCATGTGCGCTGCCAGCACTGGGGAGCTACTGTTCATTGAGGGAACCATGAATACCAACATTTACTTTGACTTACTGAAGCAGAGCATGATCCCCTCCCTTCGGAGACTGGGCCGCACGGAAGTATCCCAACATAATGACCCCAAACACAAGACAACTACTGCCTTGCTAAAGAAGCTGAGGGTAAAGGTGATGGACTGGCCAAGCATGTCTCCAGACCTAAACCCTATTGAGCATCTGTGGGGAATCCCGAAACATAAAATGGAGGAGTGGAAGGTCTCTAACATCCAACAGCTCTGTGATGTCATAATGGAGGAGTGGAAGAGAACTCCAGTGGCAACCTGCAAAGCTCTGGTGAACTCCATGCTCAAGAGAGTTAAAGCAGTGCTGGAAAATAATGGTGGCCAAACAAAATATTGACACTTTTGGCCCAATTTGGAAATGTTTACTTAGGGGTGTACTCACTTTTGTTGCCAGCGGTTTAGACATTAATGGCTGTGTGCGGAGTTATTTTGAGGGGGCAGCACATTTACACTGTTATACAAGCTGTACACTCACTACTTTACAGTGTAGTGTAATTTCTTCAGTGTTGTCATATGAAAAGATATAATAAAATATTTACAAAAATGTGAGGGGTGTACTGACTTTTGTGAGATACTGTATATATATATATATACACACACACACACACAGCACACATACAGTATATACATACGCACACTGTTGGCTGGTGGTAGGTTGCCTTGATCCGTTTGATTGTTTTTGTGATTGAAAGATGTTCAAAATTGATGGAAGGTAGCCATGTGTATATGGCCAGCATAAAACTTCTGTTTTAATTTAAGGGAATATGTATTTTGCCGAAGAATTTTAACAGCTTCTTGCAATTTACTTGTTATGATTTGATACATGTACAATCAAATGGGATAAAGTTTATATGTGATATTGTACAGTAGAGCAAACTTGTCCTAAGCAAGATTCTAAAACATAAAAAGTTAATATAAAAACAAAAAAACAAACAAATACGTCTTCACTCATCCTGAATACAATTACCCTCTGGTGGTTGAATTATACCACAAAGAAATATAATAAAATGCAACTGGCTTTTGAGTATAAGTGATGTTCTTCATCAGTCTCTTCTATTCTGGGTGCGACTGCAGTTGCCACCTAAAAATGTGTTGGCTTGGAATTACTTTGGAAGTGAGAGTTGTTACAGTCAGCAAAATGTGTGGGACAGATGTGACAAGCTTCTTCAACCAAATACTTCATGAATGCCATTTGTAAATACTAACTGTTTCAACACCAAAGCTTTTTGCACTGCAGAATTAACTTGTTGCTTAAAATGTATGTCAGGGGGGAAACATATTATAATATATATATATATATATATATATATATATATATATATATATAGCCCGGATTCACATACATCGGTGCATATTTATGCCGCCGTAGCATATCTAATATGTAAGTCGTCGGAAGTGGGCGTTAGCAATGCAAATGAGGCGTGAGCCCATGCAAATGATGGGCCGAGTGCCAGACAAGTACTCAAAACGAACGGAGCATGCGCCGCTCCGTGGCCGCATCCCAGTGCGCATGCTCACAATCACTTTGAAACAACTGGCTAAGATACGTCAAATCACTGCCTACGGTGTGAACGTAACCTACGCCCAGCCCTATTCACGTACTACGTAAACAACGTAAAATACGACGGCTGTGTTCCCTGGTCCATACCTTTGCATGAGTTGCGCCTCATATATGGGGAATAACCTTACGCCAGGCGTGCGACTTACCCAAACCGCATATATTATGCGCCGGGCGCAAGTACGTTCGTGAATCAACGTATCTCCCTCATTTCCATATTTAAATAGAAAATCAATGGGAGCGCCAGATGCGTCCAGCGTAACTATGCCGGCGTAGGCAAGTTACGTCGGTGGACTGAAGCCAGTTTTTAGGCACATCTTAGTTCTGTGGGCACAGCGCACAGATACGACGGCGCATATTTACACTTACGCGGCGTATCTCGAGATACGTCGGCGTAAGTGCTTTGTGAATACAGGGGTATTTTTGCCATACATTCAGATTTGCCCATAATATATCCCTTTACAACCACAAAGTATAGGAAAATACTTGTTCTAGCAGAAATGCTCCTAACCTCCTGTCTGGGCTGTCAACACGGCCTCTGCAGCATTAAAATGCCAACCTTGCCTGATGAACTACAGATAGAACTCCCCTTATCCCCCATCTCTTGACGTCCAAGAGTCTGCCCACACAAGAGTCTGTAGAAAAAAAGAGCTTTAGGGAGATATGTGCTTCTGGGAAGCATGCATATATCAATAGGAACAAACCCTCCAGTAGATGCTCTTGCAAGTTTTTTGTTTTTTTTGACTGTTGATTATGAAACAAACAGCAATAAAAGCTATTCCTCGGTACAGCAAGCTCAAAGAAAAAAGTTGAAAATTTAAAGGGGGAAGGGAGATTTGGCTATGCTTGGACATGTCAGTTATATGGCCAATGCAAATAGATATGGTAAGGAGCACAAAAAAAAACATGAATAAGATGCTTTTTAAATGCAGGTTCTGATGCTGTGTGTTAAAAAGGTGATCCGAGTAGCAATCCTTTGGGCAACAAGGGTTTATGTGTCTACAGACTTAAATGCACTGAAAATACATGAAAACCACTCTACTACAAAAGGTTAATGTAAAAGGAGAAGTAAATCCAAAGCTTGTTTGGCTGTACTCCTATGGATCTCAGGAGTGCTTTGCGTTTTGCACTTCTGTGATCTGTTTTCAGGCTGAAGTCGCTCTCTGCTGCCAATGAGCAAGGAGAGAGATGAGTAGAGAGCTGTGACTGACAGTCAGCAGCTCTCTGCTCAGATAGCTGTCAGAAGCGAGCGATCAGCAGTGTTTGATTGCTCGGTTCTCAGTGCAGAGGTGTTGAGGGACCGATGCAGCATCCACCTAGGTAAGTATGAATCTAAAGAAAATTACTCAGAACCCCCAAATATTATGTGTTTTTTTTTTTTTTTAGCAGAGACCCTAGGGAATGGTGGTTGTTGCAACTTTTTATGTCACACAGTATTTGTGCAGCAGATTTTCAAACATGTTTTTCATGAATAAAAAATAAATAAAGTTAGCCCAATTTTTTTTACAATGTGAAAGATGATGTTTCGCTATAATGTGTAGATACCTAACATGTCACGCTTTAAAATTGCGCACACTCATGGAATGGAGCCAAATCTTGGTACTTAAGCCCTTTAGAACTGCCAGGTGTTTGAAGAGGGATATCTTTTAGCTAGCTACCATAACTTTGGTATCATCTTCAGCCGACGGTTCGGTTTCCAATAATAGTGGTCTATGTGGTGGATTTACCATAAGATCACTTTTAATCGGTTGCAGGCCCCCCCCCCCCCCGCGTGGGTCTCCCATTCCCTCTGCCACTTACCGAACCCGTCGGCAGCGGCAGAGGTAAATCGGGTCCTTTTGCTGGCTGGGTATGGAGACAAGTGAGGGGGAGATGGCCCACCCATCTCCATACCATAGCAGGGTGGAAGCGGCTTCAAAAATAGCTCTTAAAAGGACTTTTTTTTGCATTTTTTTCAAATGACATGTATTGAATTTTAGTGTAAATATGATATCTGAGGTCTTTTTGACCCCAGATCTCATATTTAAGAGGACCTGTCATGCTTTTTTTTTTTACAAGGGATGTTTACATTCCTTGTAACAGGAATAAAAGTGACACCATTTTTTTTTTAAAAGAACAGTGTAAAAAAATAAAATAACAAGGTAAAATAAATAACAAAAATATAAATATATTTTTTAAACGCGCCCATCCCACTGAGCTTGCGTGCAGAAACGAACGCATGCGTGAGCAGCGTCCACATATGAAAACGGTGTTCAAACCTTACATGTGGTTTGAACACCACGATCTTTAGAGCGAGAGCAATAATTCTAGCCCTAGACCTCAAACTAACTCAAAACAACCTGTAGAATGTTTTAAACGTCACTATATAGATTGTTAAGGGTAAATGTTTGTCGCTATTTAACGAGCGGGTGCAATTTTGAAGCGTGACATGTTGGGTATTAATTGACTCGGCGTAACATTATCTTTCACAATATAAAAAAAAATAGGATAACTTTACTGTTTTTTTCCCCAAAAATTGCTCTTGTGAGACTGCAGCGCAAATATGGTGTGCCATAAAGTATTGAAAAGACTGCCATTTTATTCTCTAGGGTGTTATAAAAAAAATGATTATATATATATATATATATATATATATATATATATATATATATATATATATATATATATATATAATGTTTGGGGGTTCAAAGTAATTTTCTAGTAAAAAAACTTGTAAACAAATCTCAGAAAGAGGCTTGGTCCTCAAGTGGTTAAAAATCTCCATAGGCGATGCTTTAAAAATGTTTACAAGTTACCTGTTTAGAGTTACAGAGGAGGGCTAGAATTATTGCTCTCGCTCTAACGTTCATGGTGATGCCTCACATGTGTGGTTTTAACGACGTTTACATATGCCGGTGTGACGTACATATGGGTTTTCTTCTGCGAAAATGAGGGGACAGGGGGTGCTTTCATTTTATTGTGGGTTGTTTTTATTTTACTTTTATTTTTATATTTTGACACTTTCTCTTTACATATAATTTTAGATTACTTTTATTCCTATTACAAGGAATGTAAACTACCCTTGTAATAGAAATCCAGCATGACAGGTCCTCTTTACAACGAGATCTAGGGTCTATAAGTCCCAAGATCTTGTCTTGAGGCTGGAAAGCCGTGAAAGAAATTGAAGTATTTACAGTTGCCGAGGCCGGATGTGATGTTATAACGTTGTGCCTGGCCTCGGAAGGTCATAGATATGATCGGGGACCATCTGGTCCTTGGTCAGCTCTATGGTAAACTTCCGTTGCCGGCGGATTCCTTCTCATTCCGGTAGAAGCACCGGAGGGCCGCGGGAGGGGGGGGTAGGGTTTGCTTGGGGGCATCCCTCCCATCGCCCTGTAAAAACAATCAAGTGTCACTGTAATACTTAATTTTGTTCATGCCTGAATATTGTAGGTAATTTTTGTTAAAATCAGGGGGCAAGCTGCAGGAAAATTCTGGATGAGTCTGTTAAGAACCAGATAGGTATAAGGAGCCATCAAAGGTATGAAAGTTAGGGGGACTAAAATAGACTTCTCTGCCTCAGCTTTCCACCCTTATGCAATGCCAAACTGCCTAGGTGATGTCTATTTGTGCCATATAAGTGCTTCCCAGGCTCTGTGAGGTAGGTGATCTCTGCCCATAGTAATGTCCAAATAATGCCCGGACCTGTCCTGTCCAGGTGACGTTAAGGTGTGTTACATCCCATACATTTTGAGTGGGCTGCTTAACTTGACGCAATACATTTCAATGCATGAAACTTCACTACTGTGACCCTCTTTAAATGTTGGGGAACACCAGTAGTCTAGAATATATACTGTAGTAACACATTTCTGAGCAATGAAAGAACAAAACAATGGGCCAGATTCAGATACAATTACATTGGCGCAGAGTATCAGAGATACACTACGCTGCAGTATTTTACCAGGCTGTACGACTAATCCTGGTAGATTTTGTCCCTTACGGTACGGCGGCGTAGTGTATTTCTCGCCGCGTAACCGAAATACGCGATTAGGGGGCGTGAAGCATTTAAATTAGGCGCGTCCCCGCGGCGATCGAACTGCGCATGCTCTGTTCAGAAATTTCCCGCCGTGCATTGCGCGAAATAACGTCGATACGTCATTCGTTGTTTGAGTAGCGTCGTTTACGGACATTCCTATTCCTGGACGTTTTACGTCAAAAATAAAAAAAGACGTCGGAAAACATTGATATTCGACGCGGGAATGACGGCCATACTTAACATGGGCTGTCTAATATTAGACCAGCAAAAAGCTGGTATAGTTTTACGCAGCAAAAAATGACTAAAGATGCCGTAAGAGATTGCGATAGACGTTCGTAATTTGGTGGATAGTCGGCAAAAGCTCATTTGCATACCCCGACGTGGAAAACGACGGGAACTCCACCCAGCGGCCGCAATTTTATTGCAGCATAGATCCGAAGGCGTACGAACACGTAAACCAGTCGAATTGAAGCCCGCAGCCGTAATTTCATGGTTTGAGGTTTCAGAGTAGTGAAAAAACGTGCGTAATTCAAAAGTACTCCAGTCTAACGCGAGATAGACAGGCGTAATCGCTCTGTGAATCTGGCCCAAAGTTCTGATCTGCTTGGTGTATTCCAAAAAGAATAAAACAGTGCTTTTTCAGCCTCCATATCAGCCATTGGCTTTGGATGTATGATATTTTGGCTCATTGTAGCAATTTATGGTTAAGCTATTTTGTGAAAGATGTTTTATGGTTTCATTTGGAGAAATATTACTTACAACAGGGACCACTCTCTCTGGAACTTGGACATCTTCCTCTTTGGGAAAATTGACAGGTACTGGTGTTTCTACTTTCTCTAGTTCATCTTTCAGTGGTGCTGTTAAAATGCAGTCTCTTGGGGGCAGATATGTAAACTTCCACTTTAAGGTGACCTTAATAGTTCCTCTTTCATTGCCTTGGGAATCAGTGAGCTGAAATGTTCCTTTAGAGACAAAACAACAAAATACATAAAATGAAAAAGAAAAACAAATTATTTAAAGCATTATTAAACCCAAAACCAACAATTTAATATATTGCAGCTTACCAATCATTATATAGATTAAATTACCCCTCTGTTTTCACCTCGTGATCTATTCAGTAGTACAACTCTATATTAGAGTGCCCCCACCCTGGATGAAGGAGTACAGGGACACCTTTGGACAGCAGCATTGTTAATCTGCGGGGAGGGGAGTGTTCATGTATCTAAATTTGCTGGTACATCTACCAAACCGAATCAAAACCTCAGCTAACACTTTATAAGCAGTTACAACAAGTTTTTTTTTTTTTTTTTTACCCTTTGGGATAAATGATTTACATAAAATAACTAAACATTGTAAGCACCTCTGTCAGTGGTAAATGTTTTTTCTCAACCCTGTAACTGATACATTTGCAAGAGAGTTTTCTTTTGAAAAACAACAGACAGGATCAGCTGGTGAAAGTAAAGTAAAGGAAACTTAGGGCTTGTTCACACTTGACAAAATTTCAACAAACGCTCTCATAGCGTTTGTATGGCGTTAATATGGGCGTCAGACAGGCCTCAATAAGCTTTAGAATGGGGAGTTTTACAAGCATTACAAAACGCTCCGTAAACGCACTATGCACAGTTTCGTAGCGTTTGAGGAGTGGTAAGGTGTGTTAAAACTACTCCACAATGGAAAGTGACAGAAATAAACTAATATTATTGTGCCGCAAACGCACCTAAACCACAATGAAAATGTCTGCCAGAGCGCTTGCGGGGGACTTGCATGGGAGGCATTGAAAGGCTTCAATTTTACGGTGACGCAACACTAATGCTTAGTGTGAACAGCACAATGTGCTGTCTATTATATCTTGTTCATAGGCGTTTTTTAATGCCTCTCAAATGTCTCTGCTCTTAATGCCAGTGTGAACTCACCTAAACTGCAAAAAAAAAAAAAATTGAAGGTTTGCTTTTGTCTTTAATATTGGTTTAAGTTTATTTTGTTTTGTAAACAAAACTGCCTAGACATGCACAATCTTGTCAGGATTAAATACAGTTTCAGATATTACAAAACAAATTACTGATAAAGCAGTAATCAAAGATGACAATAATTATGACCCATAGATTTGGCAACATACAGATAAATAAATATCTGCCATCTCTAGCTGTTCAAAGCTAGAGACAGCTGGTCTAGCTGTGTGTAGTGGCTTTGTTCGATGTGTGCTACTTTAAAAATGTCATCATTGCATTTTCATAAAAAGCTGTGGGCACAATTGAGCAGCTGTGTCTTTGCATCCCCATGCCTGGCTTCTGTGTACTGGAGGGGAGTCTATTAAGGGCCAAATTACACCAGAACATTCTGTGTGCCACTTTGTGGGTCTATCACATAAAATCCCAATAAAATCCATTTAGGTTCTTGGTTGAAAAATGACAAAATATGGAAAACGTGATGCCGCGTACACACGACCATTTTTCATGATGTGAAAAAAAAAAGTTTTTTTTTTATGTCATTAAAAACTATCGTGTGTGGGCTCCAGAGCATTTTTCATGATGTGAAAAATGGGCATTAAAAATTTTTCCTGTCGTTTTTCATGTCGTAAAAAATGGCCGTGTGTGGGCTTTAACGACGTAAATAAAACATGCATACTCAGAAGCTAAGTTATGAGGCAGGAGCGCTCATTCTGGTAAAAATATCGTTCGTAATGGAGATAGCACATTCGTCACGCTGTATCAAACTGAAAAACACAAAATCAGAAAAAGCAGCCCAAAGGGTGGCGCCATTCGAATGGAACTTCCTCTTTATAGTGCCGTCTTACAAGTTAGATGTCACCGCGCTTTGTTCAAGCATTTTTCTTTTCAAGATCGTGTGTAGGCAAGGCAGGCTTGACAAGAATCGGGTTGAATTTTTTTTTTTCTAGCCCATTAAAAATGGTCGTGTGTACGCGGCATAATACTTTACTGTATTATTGTATTATCACACTATATTGCTGCAAATAGACAAAGACTTCATTGTTGTACAATTTATTAATGAGGCATGCCTACTTAAAGTGGTTGTAAACCCACTGTTACAACTTGCACCTACAGGTAAGCCTAGATTAAGGCTTACCTGTAGGTGCAAGAAATATCTCCTTAACCTACACGGTTAAGGAGATATTTTCACAAAAATGGGCACCACTGTCTACGGTGCATGCACGCCTTAGACAATGGCGCAGGCGCACTTAGCGTGCCATTTTTGTGAATGGCATTAGCGGGGTTATTGCCGTGTTAATGCCGTGATATGCTGGTCCTGCACACCAATCACAGCGCCGGAGTGGCAAAAACAGGAAGAAGCTCCAGGGGACATGGTGGCGGCATTGGATGGGACTGAGGCGGACTTCGGGGGCTCCGATCTCAGGTAAGTGCCACATAATGAGCAAGTATGCTGTGCATACAAGCTCATTGTGCCTTTGTCTTGCAGGTGCAAGTAGCTTCCAACATTAGGATAGTTATACCACTTTAAAACACACAGTAATCCTATTATTTAATTTGACCTAGGCAAAGCCTGAAATGAAGGCCCCTTTCAGATTGCGGCGGAAGCCGCGCTGGCGGTATAGCGCCGCTAGAAAGAGTGGCGCTATACCGTCGGATTTGCGGCGAGTTGCGGCCACTAGCGGTGCAGTATTAATCCCTGCTAGCGGCCGTGAAAGGGTTAATACCGCCTGCAATGCGCCTCTATAGACGAATAACTGTAATACGACACAGCTATGATTCCTTTACAATAAGATAAATGGCAAAACAGAACATTATTATTAAGCATAACTCAGTACACTGCAGTGTTATACTGTATATACATGGTTATTTATACATCCATATTTGAATATTTATCAATGTTCACTATTCGTCCTAAAAATGTCTATCCAAATTTCACCTTAAAAAATAAATAAAAAATATATACAAATAATACAATAACATTTTTGCTATTCATTGTTGCAAACAAACCTGAAATGCATTTATCATGAGCAAGAGGGATTAGAGGCACCATGGCTTTACCAGGATAAGCATCACCTACTTCCTTGTCATCAAAAACATAAAGAACAAGAGACTGAGATTTCAGGTACTTGTCTAGATCGGCATTCATGGATAAGGGAAAGCACTTGAGATCTTCAAATTGTGGATTATTGCTGCTTGCAATGGTGTTAGTATAGTGGTCAGGAAAGTAAAAAAAGGTGTAGGCCACATAAGGACTGGGCTGACTTGTACTAGTTCCAGACTTTAAATTGCTGCAGCCATTTATGGCGATGAACAGCTCGTTCAGATTATCTTCTACTGACCCAATGTTTTTGCCTGTGTCAACAGCTACTGGCTAAAAAAGAAACAAAAAAAGAGGTGTCAATATAAACGATAAAAATATGTATCACAAAGACTGCCAACCATTGCACAGCTGCACCAGATTCTGTGTGCACCAGTTTAAGTTAATCTCCCCCAGTACATATAGATAGTATATAAAACGTTTAAAGTTGTATTAAATCACATATTCAAAACTTCAAAATGGCCGCCAGACTCCTCAGGAAAAAAGGGTGCGTGCCACAAGAAATGAATAACTGCAACAAATAACTGCGCCACAGCGTGACCATGACAAAATGGCCGCCAATGGAAATGTTATGGCCTCATGAAATGAGATAGGCAGTCAGTATTGATCAATTTTCAAATATACTGTATATCATAGTGTGTAGACGCTATAACTTCCACACAGACTAAATATTATAGAATGATTTTAAATATTTTTTTTACCAAAAAAATGTAGCAAAACACAATTTTTTTTTTCAAATTTTTGATTTTTTTTTTTGCTTACATAGCAAAAAAGAAAAAATAAAAGAAGAAAAAAGAAAAACCCAGTTGTGATTAACCCATTTTGTGCATAAGGGTAAAACACATGTCAATGCCTGAGCACAATTTTGCAACTTTGACATTTGTCAGTAAAACCGTACATATCGCAACTTAGTGCATCCAGGTGTATTATACCTTGTTTATTTCAGGACAAATCAGGCTTTGATTAGGTGGTAAATGGTAATGGATATCCCCCAATTTTTTTTTTAATTATCAAAGGAAAACTTAAAAATAGTAAAAATGTAGCTGTATATTTCTTGTTAATACCATAACACCAAAGAACAGCCCAAAATAAATTCTGCTCCCGACAATGCCAGTGATACCACATATGTGTATGTCATTTGTACCCGCAGTATTATTATTTCAGGTACTTGTATAGTGCCGTTAATTTACGCAGCGCTTTACATACATTGTACATTCACATCAGTCTCTAGCCTCAAGTAGCTTACAACCTAAGGTTCCTAACACACATTCATACATATACTAGGGCCAATTTTAGACAGGAGCCAATTAAATTACCAGCATGTCTTTGGAGTGTGGGAGGAAACCCACGCAGGGACAAGGAGAACATGCAAACTCCAGGCAGATGGTGTCATGGTCAGGATTCAAACCAGCAACCCTTTTTTGCTGCTAGGTGAAAGTGCTAACCACTACACCACTGTACAGCCTACAAACAATAGTGTGCATGTTGCTTTTTTTATCCTACCTAAAACACACTGACACTGATACTAATTTTAAAAATCATTTCCAAAACATACTGACATGACCTTTGACTTTCACTTGACCCAAACAATATTTCTGGCACTGGCCTAGATCAAACCGTGATCTAGATGTTTTTCTTGTACTATTATTATTTATTTATCTTTTACACACACTTATTTTTCTCTCTGCAAAGAGAGAGAAATGTACAATGTACAGTATATTTTCTCTCCATTCACAGAGAGAGAGACATATGAGCGAGCCTCACAGTGACTGATCACTGCGGTAGCTAATCAGAGGCTATCACAGTGATCAGGTGACCCTGAATCAGGAATTCTTAAGAGCAGGACCCGGGACGCTCAGTGCGACCCCAGGGCTCTGTGCTGGGAGCGTGCTGTGTGGAGCACTCCCAGCAGAAAGACAGATATGCGGCCTCACGGAAACAATGTCAATGTCAAGGGGATAAATACCAACGAAAGAAAGCTCCATCTGTCTCAAAAAATTGTTAAAAAAATATTTGGGTACAGTATTGCATGACTGTGTAATTGTCATTCAAAGTGTGAAAAATGCCCGGGGCAGGAAGAGGGGGAAAGTGTCCAGTATTGAAGTGGTTAAAAGGATATTCAGCAGCATTGGGGGAGTTCTCAAACGAAGAATAGATGCAAGAGATCGAGTGGGTCTTGGGACCTTTATTTTTTTTAAACAAACATGCATGGCAATGTTTATATTGTATCCTAAACCAAAAACTGATAATCTGTAGGTATATCCACCATGGCAGATCATTAGTGTTTTCCATATTCTGGATGTCATGTTAAGGGAGGAACAAGTCTGGTTTTAAAATGTGGCCAGCAAAGGGTCCAATAACACGTAAATTTACAATAGTTTCCATGAGAAATGTCTGAGTTTTCAAACGGTGAAATCAGAGGACTTTTACTGTGTTGGAAATGTGGGAGAGTTGTGACATTCCTGGCTGGGTAGGTTTGCTCTGTGTATCATCCCTGCTGCTTGTGCACCTTTTTTCTTCCACACTTTTCCTTTCCACTTAACTTTATATTAATGTGCTTTGATACAGCACTTTGGGAACATCCAACTTCTTTTTCAATTATCTTTTGAGGCTTTCCCTCCTTATGGAGGGTGTCAATGATGGTTTTCCGCACAACTGTCAGGTCAGCAGTATTTCCCATGATTGTGATTCCTACTGAACCAGACTGAGAGACTATTTAAAGGCTCAGGAACCCTTTGCAGGTGTTATGGCTTAATTAGCCGATTACAGTGGGACACTTTGAGCCTAGAATATTGCACCTTTTCACAATATTCAATTTTTCTAAAATTGTGGATTTGGAGTTTTCATGAGCTGTAAGCCATAATCCTCACAATTATGACAAATCACGGATTGAACTAACTTGCTTTGCATGTAATAAGTCTATCTCATATATTTGTTTCACCTTTTAGGTTGCATTAGTGAAATAAATGAACTTTTGCACAATATTCATATTTTTCGAGTTTCACCTGTATATTGCTAAACCTGTCCATTTTAAAGTTAAAACTGTAAAATTTGCATATGGAAATGTGTGAGCTGGTGTACAGGGATTGGTGAATACAAATAAGAATATTTGCTTGCAGTTTTCCTAAGACAATTTCATTGATTTCTAAGGAAGGAATAATTACCTGATATGGATTCCTTAGGTTTGAGGAAATATAACCCAAAGCCTTTGCTCGCTCTTTGTATAATCGAATAGCTTGCTCCATGGGCACTTGAAGCTTGCACCAATACTCTAATGTGCCATAATTATTGATATCATTGTTAATCCCTAAAATAAAAAGCAAGATTTTAATATTTTCCAAAGCTCAGCAAGTATCTACGGTTTCCACAGTAAATGGCCTTATTGGTACTCACCAATCAATGTAGAACTAGAAAAGATTTGCCCGTTTTTTTCAAGAATGTCCTGGAACTTAAGCTGAC
The DNA here is from genome assembly GCA_029574335.1 of Rana kukunoris. Lineage (NCBI taxonomy): Eukaryota > Metazoa > Chordata > Amphibia > Anura > Ranidae > Rana > Rana kukunoris. The sequence continues at coordinate 247,200,167 of CM056059.1, forward strand.
ACACAGCTATTGTTTTAAATTCGGTGCCGATTGCCAAATGAACTTCCAGCCTTACAGTATTCTTTTGTATATACTGTAGGAAAAAGTCATCTACTTGTACTAGATACTGAGAGGTAAACTCATATAATGGCTGTAAGCCACGCACAATGGGTGTAGTTTGAAGCTCAAAGTCGTAGAAAGCATATGTGCAGAAGGTGGCAGGCTCCTGATCTCCGAAGATGTTGTCAACAACTGGAGAGAACGCCAACTTTGATATGTGGATCTCAAGAAGATTGTATCCTCTTTCTAGATGTACAGATTCATTTTCTTTAGTTATTTCTTGTGTGAATTTGAACTGCTTTGTGCCATATGCAACGTCTTTTAACTGGGCTTAAAAAACAAAAACAAAAAAAACACTTAATATAGAAAAAAAATTAATGAATCAGGTGTTTAGGATGCATTTAAATATGTAATAAACACAGAAACAAACATATTTTAAACCTTTATATATATATATATATATATATATATATACATATACATACATATATGATGGTATATCCCATATAGCCTACAGGCTAAAGTGACCAAATGACAAGGAATCTGTTTGAACATAACAATCTAGTCCTTATCTATCTATCTGCTATTATTCTCTATCAGCAGAGTTGAATAAAAACTCACCCTTCCTATCACAATTTTTTTTTTAAATAACAAACATGTTACACTTACCTGCTCTATGCAGTGGTTTTGCACAAAGTAGCACCAATCCTCCTATTCTTGGGCCCCACACTGGCGCTCCTGGTCCCTCCCTCCTGTTGTGTGCTCCCATAGCAAGCGGCTTGCTACGGGAGCACCTGAGCAGGCTTGATACTGGGCCGCTGCTTTGTGTAGATCTCTTCCTCCTCATTGGTTCCTGCCGTTGTCTCAGCCAATGAGGAGGAGGAGAACCGGGCCAGCCGCTGTTCTTGTGCACATTGCTGGATCAAGATGGGGCTCAGATTCATATTGGGGGGCTGATACAAGCAGAAGGTTTTTTACTTTCATGCATTTATGCAGTTTGAGCCTTTAAAACCACTTTAAGCCTCCTCAATGGTTAGTGAGCTCAGCAACCTGCCATAATAAAGCACCAACAGGAAGGCTTTTGAGGTAGGAGTGGGTAATCAAGGTTCTGCAGGATATCAATATAAAATAGCTACTTCTTTTTTTTTTTTAATATATATATATATTTTTATTGAAAGAGGTTACATACAGAGTATAACAGAACACTGTTGCAAAATTTTCATTTACAATGTTAATACAGGGGATGAGGGAAGGAGAGCAAAAAGCAAACAAAACATACCCTACAGTGTAACAGGGAGTCCTGGGTGACAGGAGCAGAGGGGTTGAGAGTCCAGGAGGGGAGTCTCACTGCTACTGTGACAGTCCAGTGACTTGGTCCTGACTTTGTGAGACCAGCAGGTTGGGGGGAGGGGAGGCAGCCAGAGGCAGGGGAGAGGAGCTGTGGTAAAGGAACAATAACTTTTCAAAGTTCACCCTGTCCGCGGGAGTGAGTGCCGAGGTCAAGAAGAGTTCCCATTTGTGGTAAAAGCAAGGTCCGTGTTGATCTTGTCTGTGTAAAGTAATTTCAGTAGATCCTTTTTCAGTTGGGAGATAGTTAGGCTAACATTGGAGATTCAGTTCTTCAGGATGGACCGTCTGGCAATTAGGAGAGAGATCAAGGTCCAGTCTTTGCCTGGGGAGCCGGTTTTGGCGACCAGGGTAGTAGTTGTGGGTCCCAGTGGCCAAAAACAAGAAGCAGAGGGTCCTTGGGCAGTTTCAATAGAGTCACTTCAAAGATGTAGGAGAGCACTTGGTCCCAGAAAACCGAGATGTAAGAACAAGACCAGAAACGGTGAGTGAGTGAGGGCTTGGGGTGAAGGCACAGGGGGCACCCCAGGGTGAGGTGGGTCTGAATGGCATATGAGAAGGGGATGTGCGCTCTGTGGACGATCTTTAGTTGGGACTCCCTCCAGATCTCGTTGGGTATCAGTTTGTATACCGAGTTAAGGCCCTGGAGAAGTTTGTCCACCAGCTCTGTATCCGGGAAGTCTTTAGACCAGTTGGCAGCCGATGAAGATGCCAGGGGGGGGGGGGGGGTCGCTTTCAACAACAGAGGTTTATAGATGTCAGATATTGTGTAAGAGCCCTGGGCGAGGAGGGTGTCGATGAGAGATGTTTGAAACCTGTTGCCGTCATCTCTACAGGCGTTCTACAGGAAACTGATGCATTGGCCATACTGGAAGATATGAGAAGGTGGGAGCAAGAACTTGTCGCCCAAAGTGCGGAAACTGAGGGGGCGACCATTTTGCGGGTCACAAAGTGAATAAAAGACCTTAAGTCCTCTTTGTTGCCAGATGAGGTACGCCTGATTGTCCAGGCCGGGGAGAAAGTTTGGATTTCCCAGCAGAGGAAGGTGGCGGGAGATAAAGGGAGGCAGTTTTAGGCTTTTCCTAACCGATCCATGCTATGACCGTGTCGCGGAGCAGAAGGTTGTGTTGAAGGGGTGGGGGAATGGATTTCCACTGACAGTGGAGGAGGGCTACCAGGGAAAAGGGGTGGACCATTGCCGTGTCCAAGGGGAAGTTGGAGCACCGAGAGGATTGGGCCACCCAGTCTAGGCTAGTCCTTAGGAGGCAGGCCAGGTTATACGTTCTGATGTTAGGTAGGCCTATACCGCCCTCGCGCCTGGGAAGATCTAGTTTGGTAAATGCTATGTGTGGTCAACCGCCACGCCATAAAAATTTAGATATAGCCGAATTGAGAGTCTTAACGTCTTTATGACGGATAAGCAGGGGAATAGTCTGCATTGGGTACAGGAGGCAGGCAACACTAACCATCTTGACTAGGTGGCATCTTCCCAGGAGCGAGAGAGGCAGATCCATCCAATTATCCAATTCCTGAGAGACTTTCGTGAATAAAGGGGGGTAGTTGAGGTGATAGAGAGGAGGTTAGTTTCCCTATTTTTATGCCTAAGTAAGTGATATGGGATTTTTTTTGCGACAGTAAAGATAGATTGGGACCAGGAGAGGGGGGGGGGGGGTAGGGAGCCTATGGGGAGGATCTCGCTTTTGCTGTAATTTATGCAAAGTCCAGAGCATTGCCTAAAGGCGACTTTCGCTCAAAATTAAAGAGACCCATGCGGTAGGCGCGTTCAACCGTGCACGGACCTGGGAGGCCTAGAGCAGCAGGGATGCGACTGGAACATAAGGCCATTAGTGCCGAGGGTTGCAGCGATTCAGGGATGCCCACAAAACACAGGTTACTCCTTCTGGACCTGTCCTCCAAATCGTCCAACTTGTCAAGGATATATCTGTTCGTCTTGTCCTGGGCCTGTTCCGTGAACTGGGCTTGGTACAGTTCTTCCTCTATATTAGTGATGCGGTTTTCAACCTCGTTCAGCCTGGATGTGTGTTCCCCTAGTTGGGCCTGGAGCTTGTGCATGCTTCGGCTGATGGCTTTCTCCACTGAGGATAAAAGAGCCGCCACGGCCTGGGCAATGAGCTCAATGTTGGGGTCCCCAGTATGTGGAGGGGCTTGAGCTGACTGTGGAGAGGAGGGGGGGTTGAGGCGCCGCTTACCTCTATCGCGGGGGCCGCATCCGTGGTCGAATCCGTGCAGGCCATCGGATCGGAGTAGGCCGAAGCCGGGGCCTCGATTTGCGGCTGTCCCGTCCGCGCGGTTACCGCCGCGTACAATCGCGTGCCGGTTTTCTCCACAAATTTGTCCATTCTTGCCTGGGGGATGCCCGCTTGTGTTGCTGGAGGTTTTGGGCGGGTTTGCTGGCTTTACAGACCGGTTTGTGAGTCGGGCTGCGGGAGCTGAGGAGAGGAGCAGCTACTCCATGTGGCGCCGGAACCGGAAGTCAAAAATTGCTACTTCTAAACCTTGAGCTATTGTTCATTCTGAATGAGTTTGTCATCAAATGCTTTGTTTGAATTGCCTAGGTTTGACACCAGTTTTACCATTCAGATATGTGAACATAAAATTAAACATGTAATAGCAATATTAACACATTATAATAATAATAATAATAAAAAAAAAAAGTGTATATATTTCTCTTAAGGCGGTAATAAACCGCAATTGTTGAAAAAAAATAAAATAAATTCCCTGCAAGGCAATGTCATAATGTGCTATTTTGCATCACATACTAGCACATTATGAGAGACTTATCTTAGCACGGTCACCGCGAGAAGGCTGACATCTTCCCCTCGGTCTTCCTTTTCGGGTTTGTGTCCTCTGGCTTAAGGAAATTCCAGGGGCACGATGACATCACTTCCACTGTATGCCAGACCTTTAGAGCGCATGCGCCGTTAACATCACCGCCTGCATGCACTCTGAATATCTCCTAAACTGTGCATGTTTAGGAGATATTCACAGTACCTACAGGTAAGCCTTACTAAAGGATTGCCTGTTGATACAAGTGGTAGTACAGAGTTTCCTACCACTTTAAAAAAATAAAAATACCTTCAAGTTTGCGAATACGAGCTGCTCTAACATCAAGCAAGTGGCCATATTGCTCCAACTTTACATCATAATCACGACGTACACTCTCCATCCTCTGGGTAACAGCCTCAACTTCATCCTGTGAATAAAATATCTGTTAGATAAAGGAAGAAATGTTTGCTGTAATCATCTCTAATATCTCGGATCAAGCAGAAGAATTGTAGTGTGGCTAGATTTACAAATCTTGTTTCCTTAAGTATACAAATAATGCTGTCTTGTAAGAATTACACATACATGTGTTTAGTTACCTGGTAATCTTTGTTGATTTTATGCTGCATTATCAGCATGTTTCTAGTTTTCTCAAGTTCCTGCACAGTTTCCACATGGTTTGCCTGTAATTCTCTTAAAGACTTTTCAAGGTCCTTCCCCATGTCATCCTCAACTTTCTCCAAAAATTTGACCTCTCCATTCTTCAGTTGCTTCCGTGTCTACAAAAAGGTTTTAATTTAGTTTAAAACGGTACAATGTTTTCAGGGTATTTTCCCCTATACCTTTACATGTGAATTATGAAATTAATCCAAAAATTCCTTTTATCGTGCAAGGGTTAAAAAACAACAAGGTCAACTTTGGATTCTGGAAAATTTAGCACTTAATAATTCACAAAGCAGCAAAGATGTTGATGATTAACAAACTCATTTCTAATGCCAACTAATTATGACTTTATTACGAGTATATTCTGGACTGTGCTATTGTCCCGATCTGTTTGTAATTGTTATAGTGCCAAATTTAAGTCTGAGCCACATGTTTCATAAGGCTTTTTTCAAGCCACAACCAATTATATTGACAAACTGCACATGCCAATTACAGGGAGTTCCATGGCTGATGAGCAAATCTCAGCAGGAGACAAAGAACCTGCATACTGAAAACATCACAAAGATATGGAACAGATACTGAATCTGATTTGCACACAGCAGTTTTTGTGCGGTCTTCCACTTATATGACGTGGAATTGTTTTTAGGGACACAACACATTTATATTGATAAAAAAAAAGTGCTCTCAGAGGCAGCATCTGTAACAACTTACTTATCAGAAAAAAACTGTTCCATATTACCTCATAAACTTGCTTTATAGATTTTCAACCAAGTGGAGTAGGGTATGTGGCTCTAAGGACACACATGGCTGCTTAGGCATTTAAAAAGATACTCAAGACCATCAAGGTGCAGCTGGAGCATAGCATCTTTAAATTCAACTTCAACCTTCTGGCAAACACAAAACAACACCCAAGTGCTGTTAACAGAAAGTATTATGTATTTTTTACCATAAGTTTTTTGACTTATGAAGTTCCTAATTGGCCCTGGATCTTGTCTGGAAAATTCAGCTAATCAGATAGCCTACCAGGTCTGCAGACAACCAGAAGTTTCCTCCTCTCTGCTGCTTTAGGCTGACAGGAGTAGTGTCAGCAGCATCACTATTCTTCTCAGCTAGAAGCCTGAAGCCAGAGCTGGAGAGGAGGCAAAGCACCAGGAGATTCCTCCTCACCTATGCAGGAAACCAGGGAGGCAATCTACAGCAACTTCTGACAGGTTACAGGTTAATGACTCATGAAAGAAATACTGCTGGCACAATACAAATCTGAACACAAGGCATCACAACAAATAAAAGGCAGCAGAAAGCTGAATGAAGATGGTGTCTGAGGTAAGTGCATTGTAAGGACCGTAGATAGCTTAGAGGTGATGGGAGTGCTAGATGTAGTAAAGATGGTGCAAATTAAAGACGACCATATGACTACATAATTTAATCTACTACCGGCCTACCTCTATAAATCCACAATGCAATGGTGCACATACTAGTGCACCATAGCCATAAATGGGCCAAATATGCCTCCATTCAGCACATCAATATGCTTAGTCTCCTCTCCCCTCTCCCCTTGTCACACATACCACCCTGCATTAAAACCCAATTACTTAAGGTCAGTAGATGTGTCCCTTGTACTGCTGACTCCTCTTATAGTTGAAATCCCCCTCCATATTATAGCAAAAAGTAAAAAAATATTGCATTTTTTTTCAAAATTGACGCTCTGTTTTTGTTTATAGCGCAAAAAATTAAAACCGCAGAGGTGATCAAATACCACCAAAAGAAAGCTCTATTTGTGGGGAAAAAAGGACGCCAATTTTGTTTGGGAGCAACGTCACACGACCGTACAATTGTCAGTTAAAATGATGCAGTGCCGAATCGCAAAAAGGGGCAAGGTCCTTTAGCAGCATTTTGGTCAGGGTTTTAAGTGGTTAAGGTGCAAATATAGTGTGGAGATCATACCCCTGTCTCAGGACCCGTTGTGGCACAACTTTTCAAAAGGTGCTCTAGCAACATCCCTTTTTTGGGAGATAGCCTTTTGGAAAAAGTGGCAGATCTTTAGGTATTTGTAAAGATCAGAGTTAGGTATGTCATAGTTTTGGTTTAAACATTCAAAAGAACAGAACATTGTGCCCTGTAGCAAAGAATGCAGTGTCACCAATCCTTGCGAGGACCAGTGTGCAAAGTCTCTTTCTTAATGAAATGCCACAGGGAAGTTAGGGTCACCCATAAAAGATGTTAATAATGAGGGTTTAGAGAAGAGCTCAAACTTTTCTTTGTACAGGGTCCAGAGATATAGGGACTGTCCAACTATGCCATTGAGCTGGGAAATAACACTGTGGTTTACTGCGTTGGTCCATAAAAGGCCTGGGAGAAAATAAGGTATAATGGTATGCGAGATGGGGACGTGTGCCATTGGGCTAGTTGTAATAACCTAGCCACTAAGTAATACTTCCATAAGTCCGGGCAACCTAGGTCCCTCTATCTCGGGACCTATACATCAGAGACCTGCCCATGCATGGTTGTTTCCCCTGCCAAATGAATTTTAGCAGATCAATTTGTATGGCTTGTATGGTGGATCTTGACACATACAGTGGTAGGGCCCTAAAATAGAACAATACTTTTGGGAGGACCGACATTTTGACAGCCTGTATGCGGCCTAAAAAGGAGATGTGATATAGGGACCACTGAGAGAGTAACCTTTTAATATTGGAGAAGGCCTGAGGGTAATTGTGGGTGTACATTTGTTTAACACTTGGTGCGAGTCTTACTCCCAGGTATTGCAAAGATTCCATGTTCCAGGAGAACTCAAAATTGCCCTTCAGGGATGATACCAAGGAGTGCGGTAAGTTTATAGGCATAGCCACGCACTTAGAGGGGGTTAACTCCCAGACCCAATACCTGGTTAAAGGCGTCTAATACTGTGAAAAATGGAGGCAAAGAGATTAAGGGTTCAGTCAGAAACAGAAGGAAGTCATTTGCATATAGACTCAATTTAAATTACTTTAATGTTGGGGTTGCTATTAATATGCCAAGCCAGGGGTTCAATCGCAAGGTCGAATAAAAGAGGAGATAGAGGGCAGTCCTGTCTAGTACCCCTTAACAGGAAATAGTATTCTGATAAACATCCGGTAAGTTTAATTTTAGTTCGAGGTTGGCGATATAGAGCATAAAAGCCTCTTAGGCCGCGTGCACACAATCAGACCGGTCCGATGAAACTGGTCTTAAGGCCAGTTTCATCGGACCAAATTGATCATGTGTACGGCCCATCGGACCGCTGTCCATCGGACCAAAGTTTTAAAACTTGCTTTAAAATCTGTCCGATGGACGCCTGTCCGTCGGGCCAAAACGATGGTTAGTACACAAAAGCATCGGACCAAAAACCCGCACATGCTCAGAATCAAGTCGACGCATGCTTGGAAGCATTGAACTTCGTTTTTTCAGCGCGTTGTTGTGTTCTACGTCACTGCGTTCTGACACAATCGGATTTTGGACTGATAGTGTGTACGCACATCAGACCACTTCAGCGGTGGCCCGATGAAAACAGTCCGTCGGACCATTCTCATCGGACCGGTCTGATTGTGTGTACAGGGCCTTACAAATTCTCCCTGGATCCTGAATTTGGATAAGATAGTGTCCAGATATGGCCAGAGAACACTGTCAAAGGCCTTGTTAATGTCAAATTTCAGCATCAAAACCCTGCACGAGTGTAATTCAGCATCCTGTATAATATTCGATGCAAGACGTATGTTATCGGTTATTTGTCTTGTGGGGATAAAATCTGTTTGATCAGGGGAGATTAATGTAGTGATGATGGATGCTAGGCGATCTGCCAACAGGCGACTAAATATTTTTAAATCATTGTTGATGGCCAATATAGGTCTATAGTTCTGGGGAAGGGAGTGATCTTTTTCTGGCTTTGGGATCAAAGACATGTTGGCCATAAGCATATCAGTAGGGAATGAGTCACCCACCAAAACCCTATTAAAAAGTTTGGGGTTAATAGTCCAGAAAACTTCTTATAAGGGCTGTGAAGTCATCTTGGTCTGGGGCCTTGGAGGGTTTCAATGTGGAAGAAAATGTTGGCTACCTCCTCTTCTGTGCAGGGGGCATTCAGGGCTTGAAGTTGTTCCTCAGTAATCTTAGGTAAGGAAATGGCCTCCAACCAGGGTTGGGATGAGGGAGCAATGGGGGCCTGAGGGTCCACCATCAGAGTTTGACAGTATGTGGAAAACATTTGTAACACCTCCTTTGGATGAGAGGTGAAGTTCCCTGTCATGTTCCGCAGCTTATACGTATGAGTGGGTTGCAGAGATTGTTTCAACTTTCTCATGAACATGGTCAAAGCTGAATTGATGTGCAGCAGGAAACGAGCCCTGGACCACCTAAGGGATTTTTCAGTTTGCTCAGATAGGAGATTATCCAGAGCCCTCCATTTCTGATTAATCTGATTGAGCAATTCTTGTGTAGGGGTTCGACCATGCTGGCTATACAGTTTTTCTAGGTCAGCTGCGAGAGAGGAAACATCCAGGAAAAATCCTCAGCACTGCCTTGTGTGCCGCCCACAAGGATTTCAGGGAGATCTTCCCAACATCGCTGTGGGAAAAGTGATCTGAGATGTATTCCATTATCTGGGCTAGTGCTATTGGGTCTGTGAGCATGGAGTCGTTGAGCCTCCAGGCTCCCACATCTCTAGAGATACCAACGTGAAAAAAGACACAAGACACCATCTGGTGTTAAGACCATGGGTATGCATGAATTCTGGCTGTTGTGGAGTTAGCTGTCAATACCGCTGTGGAGAATATTTAGTCCAGCCTGGAGTAGCTGTTGTGGGGGTGGGAGTAAAAAGTACTCCATGCACCCCACATTATGAGCTCTCCAAGTGTCCAATAACTGGTGGGTTTTCAGTTGATACAGTAGCGATTTTGGGAAGGCATTGATGGACTGTCCCCTGCTACTCCTATCCTGGTCTGAGTGTGCCACTAGGTTGAAGTCCCCACCAATTAGCATATGGGGAGAGTGGTATTTATCTAGTGTTTGGAAAACATTTGTTACCACTTCAGCCCCGGACCATTTTTCTGGTCAATGACCAGGCCACTTTTTTCCCACAAATAGAGCTTTCTTTTGGTGGTATTTGATTACTTCTGCGGTTTTTATTTTTTGCACTATAAACAAAAATAGAGCGACAATTTAAAAAAAAAAAAAAATTAATATTTTTAACTTTTTGCTGTAATAGATATCCCCCCCCAAAAAAAATCCTCAGTTTAGGCCGATACATATTCTTCTACATATTTTATTAAAAAAAAAAAAAACGCAATAACCATTTATTGATTGGCGTGCGCAAAAGTTTTAGCGTCTACAAAATAGGGGATAGTTTTATGGCATTTTTATTATTTTTTACTAGTAATGGCGGCGATCAGCGATTTTTATCGGTGCTGCGACCTTATGGTGAACACTTCGGACACATTTTTGGGACCATTGGCATTTTTATAGCGATCAGTGCTATAAAAATGTCACTGGCAGAAAAGGGGTTAACACTAGGGGGTGAGGAAGGGGTTAATTATATTCCCTAGGTGTGTTCTAACTGAAAGGGGCGTGGGACTGACTTGGGGAAATGACTGATCACTATTCATACATTGTATGAACAGACGATCAGTCATTTCTCCCCCCGACAGGACCGGGAGCTGTGTGTTTACGGCTGATCGGCTAGTGGTTAAAGGAAGCCTGAGATACATTAGGTGCATACACCGAGGCAATTGTGATGCTTTTTCCCTGAATATACCCCTTAACTCAGCGGAAACCTTATGCAATAATAGGTTGATGTAATATTCAGCTCGAGAGACATTACATATTCACTTAGTCAAATATGTTGTAGCAAATATATTATCACGTAGCCTGCGTGTAAAAAATAAGGTGTGCAGCAGTAAAAACAAAATAGAAGTAAAAATAAGACAAACCTGTGCAACTTCTTGTAACTGTCAGTCAAAAACCCGCTTTTATACTATGGGGGTCAGGGGAGAAACAATCACCCTGACCTAATATGTACCAAATGGTCCAGAACTCCAATTAAGTGGTAAGGACAGCCTCTGCAATCCGCTGACTGCAAGTGGTCCGGTCCAACAGCCAAAAAAGAGAGGAAAAAAAAAAATAATGCTTAAACCAACTTGATTGCAGTGTGGGGACAATCAAATGGGCGCAAAAAGAACTTCCGCCTGGGATAGAGACTGATCTTGGGTTACCGTACATGCGGGCAATATTGTGATTGTAGTAGCTCATTTGGGCCCCGAGGGGCCTAGTGTTGGTTGCAGCGATCCCTCCTGGGAGAAGGAGTAGCCCAGGTGGCCGATGGGTGTGGAGTGGATGGCATTCTTGGGTGATCCGCGTCATCCAGGAGACCAAGCTTCACCAATAGGTCTTTCCCTTTAGGAATCGTGGTGACCATGTAGGTGGTGCCATTGTATGGGACTTGTAGCTTGAAAGGGAATCCCCAATGGTATTTAATCCTGGCAGCCTTAAGTACTGTTGTTATCTCCTTAATTCTCCTGTGCTTGTCAAGGGTGGTGGGTGATATATTCAGGTATATCTGAATCGTGATACCCTCCAGCTAGATACTAGGTGAGTTGCGTGAGGCTCTGAGGATCACCTCTTTAATTAAGAAATCCTTCAGGCATATCACAATATCCCTGGGAGGCCTGTCCGGGGGAGATTTTGGACGCAGGGCCCTGTGTATCCTATCATGTAAAGAACGCTGCAGGAGTTTCAGGAAGAAGTGACTGAAACTATTTCTGCTTGAGGGAGGTCTGTCACTGTTTCAGGGACCCCTGCACTCTCAAATTATTCCTCCTGTTTCTATTGTTGAGGTCCTTCAGGTGGGCTTGTAAGAGCTGCACCATGTCAGTGAGGGTCTCATGATCCTTCCTAAGATCTGAATGAAAGAGGCTAAGCTCATCATGCTTTGTTTCTAGCAGGTCAGTTCTAGTACCCAGGGCCGTAATCTCCATGAACAGGGTGTTTGTAGACAAATGTAGCTCGGATTGAAATTTCCTAGCTAGCTTGTCATACATACATGCAAGGCTGTCCTCTAGATCAGTCTTCGTGAGCTGTGTAGTGTAATCACTGTCCCCTGTAGAGTGCTCCGGAAATGAGGCTGCAGTCTGGGGATGTTGGAGCTGTGTCCTGCTGGGTGCCATCTTGAGGCATCCTGTTCTGCTCCCTCACATGGAGTAAATAGTTAGTTAGGGATTTTTGGGGCAGTTTTCCACTGCGTTTTTTTGAGCCCATCATGAGCTGTGTGTTCCACCAGGGGTGCAAGGTCTTTAGAAGCTTGTATCGCTGTTTAGTAGCCCGGGAAATTAGCTTTTGTCTCTGGTCTCTGCGGAGCTATTTTCCCCTGCTTCTGTCCAGTATCTCGCCGTGCATGCACCCCTGCCTTTGCTAATTTTAAAATGTATAGAGAAGCACAGAGCGGAGTTTTTGTCTCTGGGCTAGGAGCTCATTAGTTATGTTTTGGGAAGGGGATTGTTTGTTTACACTTTCTAGTTGGTCTATTTGGGATAGTATCTCCTTAATTTGCTGCGTCCTCCACTTTTTAGCCTTACTGTGCAGTCCAATAAGTATACCCTGCATATATGCTTTGTATGTAGACCAAAGAATAAATCGGTTAATATCTGGATGACCGTTGAGTTAGTAGAATGCGTGGTGTTCATCGGTAATGGTTTTGGTAGTACTAGAGTCTGCAATAAGAAAGGTGTCGAGTCTCCAGATACAAGTCGGTCTGGTTACCCTGCCTCCCATAGTGATTGTAATAGGAGCGGGGTCCGACCACATAATGGTTCAGATTGAGTAATAGGATAGCTGAGATGACGAAAAATAGGAAAAGTCCCGCTCTGAGCCATGATGGCATCTCCAGACGTCGAATAAGCTAGTTGCTTGAAGAAAAGTGTTCAAAGCCAGGCGTAGGTGGTGGGTCGTTCATTTGGTATCACAAAAAACAAACAGGTAAATCAATCGCTCTCCAAAAGAAGTAAAAATATGTATATGTGTATATATGGAGAAGAGTTAATGACAAGAACTGGATCTGGGAGTGGAAAAATGTAAACAGTTCTTTTCCACTGTAAAACAAGTGTTTATGAAAATATCAAGTTCATATATGGCTAATGAAGAGGTATTACTCATGCTGCGAAGGCTGCCAGCTGCCGAGAAGAAGCCATTCTGAAACAGTACAAGAAAAACAAAAAGCGGCGCCCTCTAAGCGTAGTAAATAATTTATTAGTGTAACAAACAGGACAATTCTTATGAGGGTAATACTCACAAGACTGCAGGGTACATGGGCATATTGTGAAAAGGTGTCAGAGCCTGAGGAAGAGGCACGCATGCCTCGAACGCACGCACCGCCCTGTGACCTAACCCGGAAGTGACGCTGTGCTGCCTGAGCTCCACAGCTGCGTTCCATCACGCTGTCCCATCACGTCCATACATCTCCCTGCCTGACCAGCGCTGGATTTCCACCTAGGGACACCCATGGATGTTTTGACCAGCTGACAAACTGCACAGTATTCTCCTCCGCAGTGAGAATCCAGAGCACTTATCCATCTCAGGACTACGAACACCAGCCGAGTTCACCTATTCCGGAAGCCAGCCACGGATGACACCTTTTAGCAATATGCCCATGTACCCTGCAGTCTTGTGAGTATTACCCTCATAAGAATTGTCCTGTTTGTTACACTAATAAATTATTTACTACGCTTAGAGGGCACCACTTTTTGTTTTTCTCGTTCATTTGGTGTCAATGTCAGGATTTCCGACTATATTTTTAATAATCAGCCTTTTGGGTGACGGCCTCCTTAAGCAGTGCAGATCTCTTCTGAGGAGTGTTCAAACTGCTAGCATTTAGGTTCCTTTCACACTTGTACAACTTCAAAGTCGCACGATTTTACCGCGATTTTGCTGCGATTCGCGGCCGCGATTTCAATGAATTAATGTGTAAGTGCCATCAAAATTGGACCAAAGTAGTGCAGGGACTACTTTGAAGTCGGCACTACTTAAAGTTGTGCCAGTATGAATGGTGTTCATTCAAAATAATGGAGAATGACTTGTCATACGATTTTGCTGTCCAAAATCGTGGGACAAGTCGTATAAGTGTGAAAGGGGACTTATGGAGACAATTCTAAATGCCATGTAAGGGAGCTGTAGTACAGAAGTTCTGATGCAGATATATAGTCAATAAAACTAAAATGGAATGAGAGTAGCTGGTACAGGTATAAGAAAGGGCAAATGAAAAGGGAGAGCTCAAGAAGAAGTGACGTTCTCAAGCTCAATGGGCAGAAATTACTGCACAAAATAACAAGGATGGGTGTAAATAGACGTACCTTGGAACGGGTTAAGGTCTATGATCAACAGTCTAGGAAGACAGGTGCAGATGAACGAAGCTGCAGGTAGTCAGCTTTAGTTGAATCAGAGGTAACAGGGTTATAATATAGCTTCAAACATTCTGGTATGCCCCTCAAGTCTCCATTTGGTGGTTTGACTAGTCTTAAGGGTCTGGGGAATCTTCTGGTAAGATGCACCAGGCTTTTAATAGTTAGAGGCCCTCAGGGAGTGTTCTCACTGCATGGGTCTTTTTCTGGTGGGCGATACGTAGCTTGGTGGAGAATACCCATTTGTAAGGTATTTTCTGGTTCTGGAGTGCCTTGGTAATTGTAGCAAGTTGGCGGTGATTTTCCATAGTGGCTTTGGATAGATCAGCATAAAGATTGATAGAGTTAAAGGGGTCTGGAAGCCTGGCTGTGCATGTGCGTTTTGCCGCATACATGATGCGCTCCTTTACCGTATATAAATGGATGTGTGCCAAAACATCTCTGGGAGTAGAAGCTGGCAGGTAGGGTGGTTTAGGGAGTGTGTGCGCCTTGTCAATCTCCAGGTCTCACTCAGACAGCTCGGGTGAGTGAGCGCATTAGGGATTAGATGAATTTTGTTGATCAGCCTGTTGGATTGACTCTGAAATATTACAGAATTTTATATTGTTCCTTCGGGAACGGTCCAGGTCTGCCAGCTTGAGTCGCATTTGTTGTAGTTGATCCTTGATCAGTGACTGCATCCACCATTTCATGGTGGGCAGTATACAAATCACCTACTCTGGACTCTGGTGTACGGAGACAGATAATGATGATACAGCTGTAGACAGATCATTGTACAAGATCTGCCTGAGGGACAAGAGCATGCTCTTCATAGTCTGTTCAGACAAAGGCTGGTCTGAAACAGGGAAAGATTCCAGCACTGATGATTGCTGTGGAGGAGGGGGAGAGAACAGACCAGAGGCTGTGTGTGTGTGTGTGTTCTGGCTCTGTTGTTCTGAGCCTCGATTTAGCTGGGCTTGCTGTGGAGGGTGAATTGGGGGGGGGGGGGGAGACTAACCCTGGTCATCTATGGAGGAGAGTGATTGATTGGTCTGGAGGAATTTCATTCCTGGAGAAGGTGAGGAGAGCCGTGCTTGGATTTCCACAGGCGCCGCCGCACTATCTTGGCCATCAGTGAAGCCAGGCAGTAAGAAAAAATCTGTCAGTTTTTTAGGAGACTTATACTCCTTTCTCCATTTTGACATCACGGTCGGGTGGTGTGGGGAAGTAGAGGAGCGGTGTGTGCTGATCGTTGGCCCTCTTTACCATCGCTGTGTGATTGCTATAGCTGATTTCCCTGAGGAGCTGAGGGATTAGGAAGCCATTCACTCATGCCGTCAAGCCACGCTCCCTTGATGCCCATTTTTACCTTTTTTAAGGTTGCAATGGGGATCAAATTTGCCCCCAGTTTTGACAATCCTTTTATGGCCAAATAGGAGGAATACATCATCTATGCCCAAAAAAAAAAAAAAAAAGAGTCATGCGAGAGCTCGCATGGTGGTCAGTAATTGCGGGCGCGCTCCCGTGATACAGCGAGCGGCCATAGCCGCTCACTGTATCACTCGGTCCCTCCCCCCGGCACGCCGCGTCACTGGATGTGATTGAAAGCAGCGCCAGCCAATGGCTGCGCTGCTCTAAATCCATCCGCTTTAGCCAATCAGCAGCCCGGCTGAGTGGCAAAGAGGATATTGGGACCGGGCGCGGGACTTTCGAGGGGTCAGGCAAGTATAACGGGGGCTCGGGGGGGGGCACAGCATCAGATTTTTTTTCACCTTAATGCATAGATTGCATTAAGGTGAAAAAACATTTTGCTTTACAACTCCTTTAAAGAGATCATGGCCCTCTGGTAAGTAGGACATCCTATTGAGCACATTGGGTGTGTTTGGATAAATTACAAGTTGTGATGTTTTTTTCACAGTATGTCACATTGAAGACACATCATTGAAGATTTAATAAACTGTTTAAAAGGACACTTATTTATAACCTGGATTACAAATTAATCTTATGATTTAGTACTTTAATGTATTTGATGCTTGCGATTGTAATAGTTTTCAGTGTGTATTGTAGATATTCTATTTCAGTTGGTAAGCCAACAGACACCAGTACCACTAGTGCCCCCTTATTTTTATAGTTCGTTTTTCTACACTTTCAGGGTAGCAGCTTTTTTAGTTATATTTATATTTTTAAAGAAATTACGTTTCGGTGCGGTAACTTTTTAATCATAGTGTCCCCAAATACTATGTTGTCCATCATAACAGGAACGTTACCAGTACCCGGTCTTCGCGCCCACTACATCCCCGGGCATTCCGATGCTCAGAACCGGTGGTCGCGATGACCGCCGGCCACGGGAGGCAGAACAGGGACGTGTGTGTGTAAACACACAAATTCCTGTTCTGTTCTGTGAGGGAACAGATCGTAAGTTCCTAATAGCTAGGAATCACAATCTGTCATTTCCTCTAGGTCAATGCCCTCCCCCTACTGTTAGAAACACACAAAAGGAAAACAATTAACCCCTTGATCGCCTCCTAGTGTTAACCCCTTCCCTGTCAGTGAAATTTTTACAGTAATCAGTGCATTTTTATAGCACTGATCACTGTAAAAATGTCAATGGTCCTAACAATGTGTCAAAAGTGTCCATTGTGTCCACCATAATGTCACAGTTCTGATAAAAATTGCAGATCGCCACCATTACTAGTAAAAAATAATAATAATAATAAAAATACTATAAATATATCTTCTATTTTGTAGACGCTATAACTTTTGTGCAAACCAATCAATATACGCTTATTTCGGTTTTTATTACCAAAAATATGTAGAATAACACATATTGGCTTAAACAGAAAAAAATTGCTTTAAAAAAAATATATATACAGTATATTGATATTAATTATAGCAAAAAAAAAAATATATATGTTTTTTTTCTCCGAAATTGGCACTCCTTTTTTGTTTATAGCGCACAAAATAAAAATCGCAGATGATCAAATACCACCAAAATAATACTCTATTTGTGGCACAAAATATGTAAATTTTGCTTGGGTACAGCATCGCACGACCGCGCAATTGTCAGTTAACTAATTGCCGACCGCCCGCCGTCATATAACTGCGGGACGGTGGCACTGCTACGCGGGAGCGCGTAGCTCTACGTCCTCCCTGTAGCAGCTTGTAGGGCACGCGCGCGTCCCCCGAGTCCCGCGCGCGTGCCCGGCGTGTACGATCGCCGCCGGGCACCCGCGATTGCTCGTTACAGAGCGGGGAACGGGAGGTATGTGTGTAAACACATACCTCTCGTTTCTGTCAGCGGGGGAAACGCTAATCTTCTGTCCATACAATGTATGGACAGAAGATTAGTGATTTCCCCTAGTGAGGCCACCCCCCCCATACAGTTAGAACACACCAGGACCACACTTAACCCCTCCCCTGCTCCCTAGTGTTAACCCCTTCACTGCCAATGGCATTTTTATAGTAATACAATGCATTTTTGCGCAAACCAAATAATAAACGCTAATTGCGATTTTTTTAACGAAAAATATGTAGAAGAATACGTATCAGCCTAAACTGAGGAAAAAAAAATGTTTTTTTATATCTTTTTGGGGATTTTTATTATAGCAAAATGTAAAAAATATTGATTTTTTTTCAAAATAGTCGCTCTATTTTTGTTTATAGCGCAAAAAATAAAAACCGCAGAGATGATCAAATACCACCAAAAGAAAGCTCTCTTTGTGGGAAAAAAAGGACGTCAATTTTGTTTGGGAGCCACGTCGCACGACCACGCAATTGTCAGTTAAAGCGACGCAGTGCCGAATCACAAAAAGTGTTCTGGTCTTTGGACAGCAATATGGTCCGGGGCTAAAGTGGTTAAAGTGACACAGTGCCGAGTCGCAAAATGGCCCGGTCATTGAACAGCCAATTCTTCCGGGGCTGAAATAGTTAATTCCAAATATCTGCCTTTTGTAAATAAACCAATTATGGACTCTCCTCCAGATCCCTTCATGTGAGGTTGTGGGAACAAGAATTTAGTAGATGATCAAAAAACGATAAATTTATGAATGTTGAACGGTGTAAAGGTTTGCATGAATGATGTAGTTATGTAACCCAATACTAGGCTCCACTCTTTAACATCTCATAGATGCCTGGAGTGTACACTGCACTGTGCAGCAGGAAGTGCTGGGGACAACAACGTTTTCCAGTACAAAGGATATTTTTTCTAGATTAATTGGGGGATAGCTAACGACTTGATTACTTCAAATTCTTAAACTGAATACCAATTTAAAATGAAGAGTCTCAGCCCTTCCCTTCACATACCAAAGCCTAACTAGAGAGTTAGGGCTTGTTTTATGTTAAATGCTCAAAAACAAACAAAAAAGTCACAATTTAAAATTGCGCACGCTTCTGGAATGGCAACAAACTACATACATTATATTATCTATAGGAAACAGTTTTAAAAGCCTTTACAGGTTACCACTTTCGATTTACTCAGGAGGTCCAGTGCTAAAACTTTTCCTTTCAATCTAACGTTTGCAATGATACCTCAAATGTGTGGTGCGATTGCTGCTTATGTACCGACACAGGACCAACGCCTGTGTTTGCCTTTTAATGTTTAACCCCTTCCCTACCGAGTCATTTACACAGCAATCAGTGCAGTTTTTTTTAGCACTAATCACTGTGTAAATGTGAATGGTTCAAAAAATAAGTCAAAAGTGTCCGATATATGTCCGGCGCAATGTCACGGTCACAACAAAAATCGCAGATCACCACTATTACTAGTAAAAAAAAAAAAAAAATGCCATAATTCTATTCCCTATTTTGTAGATGCTAGAACTT
Source organism: Rana kukunoris (assembly GCA_029574335.1). Lineage (NCBI taxonomy): Eukaryota > Metazoa > Chordata > Amphibia > Anura > Ranidae > Rana > Rana kukunoris. The sequence goes on from CM056059.1 coordinate 247,219,198, forward strand.
TTGCACAAACCGATCAAATACGCTTATTGCAATTTTTTTACTAAAAATATGTAGAAGAATACGTATCGGTCTAAACTTATGATATTTATTAAATCAAAAAGTAAAAGATATTGTGTTTTTTTCAAAATTTTCGCTCTTCTTTTGTTTATAGCGCAAAAAAAATAAAAACCGCAGAGGTGATCAAATACCACGAAAAGAAAGCTCTATTTGTGGGAAAAAAAGGGCAAATTTGTTTGGGAGCCACGTCGCACGACCACGCAATTGTCATTCAAAGTGCGACAGTACTGAAAACTAAAAATTGGTCTGGGCAGGAGGGGGGTGAAAATGCCTTGTATGGAAGTGGTTAAACTGTACATTTATTTATTTTTTTACATTTTTCTTCAATAACTTTTATTGTTATCATATCCGTTGGCATAGCAACAGACAGTGACGGGTCCTCTTTACTGCGACATATAATGCACTTTAAATATTCAAATGTTTGATTTCCAAATACTTTTTTTTTACACATTTAGTTTTTTCACAGATTATTATTTTTTTTATTCTATTAATTAATGCAATTTTGATGTTCACATTACTCTGTTCTTTTACAGGATGTTATGAACATTTTCACAATTTGTTTTAGTTAATTAAAAATGTTACTTTGTCTACCTTACACAGCACTGCATAGATGTATAGATGGTACTTTTTTTATTCACTATCAGTATAATTGATTGACATATCAAACATTAATTAAATAGCATTTTTGGTTTGTAGTATTTACAGATGCAGTGTAGTTCTGCTATAAGCATCATCTACTAGATAAACATAAATAAATAAATAAATAAGGCTGCTAAAATATGTACTTAACAAGTACCTACTTTCTTTGCAGCATGGAAGAAATGTTTTACAGTATTAGATGACCTCACATATTGTTTATTGGTGCCCATCCCTTTTATTACACCAGGTGTATTAACATGTCAGCTCACAGGGGAGTGGAAAATTAATTAACCCACTGCATTAATAATACAAAAAAAAATGAATCAACTGGTTAGCTATGATGTGCTGAGGAGGAGGTATGCCACAGAAGGAATAGAAGACATGTTTACATTTTATTTTTACATATATACAGTATTCACTGTTCTAAAATGAAATCAAGGCTGTATTTTATCATTTTAAATACAATGGATGCTTAGTGGATTTCTTTATGAGACACACATTTAGATATATATGTCTACACTACTAGGAAAGAAGTAGGCCATGTTATTAAATATTACATTTCTAAAAAGTCCTATAATGTTAGGTGAGGTGGAAGTTCTAGAACTAGAGGTGAGCCTTGCTGCTAAGTTACTTTTGATGTAATGCTAAAAAATGCAAGACATGTAAGTGTAGACTAGTGGAACTAAGATTTTTCCTTTTTCTAACCGACTTTACATATGTCATTTGTGTATATTTGACAGGTCAATCCAAGACATACGTAGGAGAGAGACATTACCTTTATGAGAATCAGAGCTTCACTGAGTTCAGTGACATCAACATCACTTTCCTGAAGTGGAAACAGAAAGAAGGGCAATCAGATGAGCAGAAGTAAATCTGATTTACATTGAGCTCCAAAAGCTACAAGACATGGCCCGTCTCTTGAAAAAAAAAACCACAACAAAATAAAGTATTCCCTTCTGCATTGACTGAAGCAGATTAATATTAAAATTTAATGCAACTTAGTTTTGTTTCCCATTTTCATACTGAAATTTTACCAATTACTTTGTGTTGTTTTTACATGTTTCAGGGCTGTCAGCATGCAAAAAGAAAAGGTTTTCTATTATTTAACTTTACAGGATTAGAATAGGAAATCAAAGTAGTCTTTCTTATGCGTCTTTTCAAACTTTCTAAACAAGTTGTTAAATTTAGACGACACATACATCTAAGTGCATTATGTCTTTACAAACTTTTAACCAATGCATTGCAAACAAAGTTCGACAGGTACATATTTTGAACGATATGGCAGCCACTTTAATGTGTAATAAAGTAAATGTGTCAAACAAATAAAATCACCTTTGTGAAGAATTTTAGTCTATTCTGAAATTCATCAAGCTGATGCTTCAATTCCAGACAACGCAGCTGGAGCTTCTTATTTTCTTCATCAAGTTTCTCAGCGTGCTCTAGGGGTAGAAACCAACACCAATATGTTTGTGGCAATATGTTTGGAAAACAATGAAGATGACAGATTTTATTCTCACATATATATGGAACCTGTTTTCTTATTTCCTCTTCGTTAGCTTTTTTTACATTTTTTTTTTTTTTGCACGGAACTCTCTCAAAGAGTAAATCCAATGGGCCAGATTCACAGAGCGATTACTCCTGTCTAACTCGCGTTAGACTGGAGTACTTTCAAATTACGCGCGTTTTTTCACTACTCTGAAACCTCAAACCATGAAAATACGGCTGCGGGCTTCAATCCGACTGGCTTACGTGTTCGTACACCTTCGGATCTACGCTGCAATAAATTTGCGGCCGCTGGGTAGAGTTCCTGTCGTTTTCCGCGCCGGGGTATGCAAATGAGCTTTTGCCGACGATCCACGAAATTACGAACTTCAATCGCAATCTCTTACGGCATCTTTAGTCATCTTTTTGCTGCGTAACACTATACCAGCTTTTTGCTGGTCTAATATTAGACAGTCCATGTTAAGTATGGCCATCGTTCCCGCGTCGAATGTCAACGTCTTTTTTTATTTTTTACGTAACTCGTCCGGGAATAGGAATGTCCGTAAACGACGCTACTCAAACAACGAATGACGTAACAACGTTATTTCTCGCAATGCACGGCGGGAAATTTCTGAACGGAGCATGCGCAGTTCGATCGCCGTGGGGAAGCGCCTAATTTAAATGCTTCACGCCCCCTAATCGCGTATTTCGATTACGTGGCGAGAAATACACTACGCCGCCGTACCGTAAGGGACAAAATCTACCAGAATTCGGCGTATAGCCTGGTAAAATACGGCGGCGTAGTGTATCTCTGATACTCTGCGCCAATGTAATTGTATCTGAATCTGGCCCAATATGTTTAGCTGCAACATAAACCAACAAAGCAAGTTTCTCATACATTGGGGTTGATTTACTAAAAGAAAAATCCACTTTGCACTACACGTGCACTTGAAAGTGCACTTGAAAGTGCAGTTGCTGTAGATCCCTCTGAAATGAGGGGAAGCTCTGCTGATTTTATTATCCAATCATGTCCAAGCTAAAGTGCGTTTTTTTAATTTCCTTGCATTTCCCCTTCAGATCTACAGCGACTGCACTTGTAGTGCAAAGTGGATTTTTCTTTCGTAAATAACCCCCATAGTAACAGATTTGGTGTGTAGCATGCATAATACAAAGAATATAACAATTTTACACTCTACCCTGACCATACTCTTTAATGTCTAACATGAAACAATACCTGCAATATCTAAGAGAACGTTGGAGGTCCATATGTAGTCCAGCATTAGATGGCAGTGTCAGTGAAATGCTCTGGGCTCACATGTAATTAACACTGCCTCCACTGGGTTCAAAGTAGCATACAAAGACGTGGAATTCTTAGGCCCCGTACACACAAGGAGACATGTCCGATGAAAACCGTCCGCGGACCGTTTTCATCGGACATGTATCCGGGGATCTTTTGGTCTGATGTGTGTACACACCATTAGACCAAAATCCCCGCGGACAGAGAACGTGGTAACGTTGAAGTTACCAACGTCCTCAAACCAGGAAGTTCAATGCTTCCACGCATGTGTCGAATCAATTTGACGTATGCGCAAGATTTCGGTCCGCTAGTTAGACGTAGTGTTGCTCACGAATATTCGTATTGCGAATATTCGGCTCGAATATGGCATATTCGAGTATTCGCGATATATTCCGAATTTCGCGGTGAATATTCGCTATTTCGAATATTCGTATTTTTTCAATTTTTTTTTAGAAAAGATCACATCCTAGAGATCCCCATCGACGTCTAAAAGCATTACTGGTATGATTAGAGACCTTGGGCCGAGTAGCTGCAGTGATCATTTTATATTGCCGAAAAATCGCAATGCGATTATTTGGCAATAGCGATATCGCGCGATTATTTTCGAGAAATATTGTTTTTAGCTAAAATAACACATATATTCGATTTCAGAGTGTTACTGTCGAAATTCCGCAATCAATTTCTCATTCGCATTCTTGCGAAATTACGATAAAATATCAAGAATATTCTGAGCCAATCAGAGTGCTCCTTCCGCATTTGCCGAATATTCGCAATTATTTTGTATTGTAATATATCAAGAATATTCTGAGCCAATCAGAGTGCTCCTTCCGCATTTGCCGAATATTCGCAATTATTTTGTATTGTAATATATCAAGAATATTCTGAGCCAATCAGAGTGCTCCTTCCGCATTTGCCGAATATTCGCAATTATTTTGTATTGTAATATATCACGAATATTCTGAGCCAATCAGAGTGCTCCTTCCGCATTTGCCGAATATTCGCAATTATTTTGTATTGTAATATATCACGAATATTCTGAGCCAATCAGAGTGCTCCTTCCGCATTTGCCGAATATTCGCAATTATTTTGTATTGTAATATATCACGAATATTCTGAGCCAATCAGAGTGCTCCTTCCGCATTTGCCGAATATTCACAATTATTTTGTATTGTAATATATCACGAATATTCTGAGCCAATCAGAGTGCTCCTTCCGCATTTGCCGAATATTCGCAATTATTTTGTATTGTAATATATCACGAATATTCTGAGCCAATCAGAGTGCTCCTTCCGCATTTCTCGAAATTTCGCAAATATTTAGTATTATAAAATATCACGAATATTCTGAGCCAATCAGGGTGCTCCATTCCGCATTTCTCGAAATTTCGCATTCGCATTCGCAATAGCGAAGATTCGCAATCATTTCATTTCCAAAAAATATCACGAATATTCGTATTTAGCGAATATATCTTGAATATTCGACTATATATTCGAGATATATCGCGAAATCGAATATGGCATATTCTGCTCAACACTAGTTAGACGTACTAACCAGCAGACATGTCCGACGGACAGGTTTCCAGCGGACAAGTTTCTAAGCATGCTTAGAAACTTTTGTCTGCTGGAAACCTGTCCGCTAGGCCGTACACACGATCGAACATGTCCGCGGAAACTGGTCTGCGGACCAGTTTCAGCGGACACGTCTCCTCGTGTGTACGCGGCCTTATACTCTTATACTGCTACAGCCCATTCAAGCTTTCCGAGCATCTGCATCTTCTCAGTAGAAGAGGCACTTAGCAGAGTACTTATCAAGGAAAGGTGGTTAAAGCAGAGGTCCACCCACCCCTGAAAAAATTAAAAGCCAGCAGCTACACATACTGTGGCTGCTGACTTTTAATAATAGGATAGCCATTGTTATATTCAACATGCTATGATTAAGGCTGTTACCAAAACAGGTTAGGGTTTTGCTTATCACTTTTTGTAACCAACCATTAAAATTGCTATATGACTACAGAGTTGCCGGCTCAATACTATTACTTTTTTATGTTGTAGTGTGTAAAAACACACTGAGACTGAGCACCCTAAGAAGATCTTGCAAATTGGACTGGGAGTTCCCCGCTGTGTGCGCTTTCTCTCTTCAAACTTACCTTTAATAATAGGACACTTGCCTGTCCTCGAGTCCAGCGATGTCAGCACCGCAGCTGATGTTTTCATCAACTGTCGTGTGCCGCCACCACCTTTACCGGTAAGGGAACCCGGAAGTCAAGTGTTGGGTCCCTACTGCACATGCGCGAGGCACCGCTGCCTTCTTCTATTTGCCCGGTGGTGGGGGAAGAAGGAGGGAGCCGAGCTGCTGAGAAAATTTGCAGTGGCCCGGTCTCCCGGAAGTGGGAACAGGGTAACTGTCAGACAGGTATGCGCTCCCCCCCCCCCCCCAAAGATGCCAAATGTGGCACCTGAGGGGGGTAGGAGACAAATGAGTCCAAGTTCCACTTTTGGGTGGAATGCCGCTTTGAGGTGTGAAAATTACACAGCTGTAATTCCAATTACTAAAGTAAAGATTTACATGAAGGTTTTGAGTCCTTCTTCACTATAATCCATGCAATAAGAAAGTGTTTTAAAATGCATTTGGTAAACTTCATGTGAGAAACCTCAGCTGAGATTAGTAAATGGAAAATTCAATGGTGATTTAAAAAAAAAAAACATACGTAACTTTGTTTCAGCTTTTCAACACTATATAGGTTTAAAGCTAAACAAATAGCGTTGCCTTATGAGGAGTTTATGAATAATCTCCATTAGCAACTAGGAATATTTGTGTATCTATCTATCTATATACACACACACACACACTGTATGTGTATATATATATATATATATATATATATATATATATATACACACACACACATACATATATACACACATACATACACAGTACAGACCAAAAGTTTGGACACACCTTATTCAAAGAGTTTTCTTTATTTTCATGACTATGAAAATTGTAGATTTACACTGAAGACATCAAAACTATGAATTAACACATGTGGAATTATATACATAACATAAAAGTGTGACTGAAAATGCTTTTTTTTTTTGCTGAACAAACTAAAAAAGACCGGAAATGTCATAGTTTATTATAACATTTTTCTCCTTTATTGATGAAGCTGCACTGATGAGCACCGATAGGCTGCACTGAGAGGTGGCACTGGCAGGTGGCACTGGTGGGCACAGATGAGGCAGTGGCGGCTCTCCCTGTTAGGGACCAATGCCCTCCAACAGAATCCAGTAAATTGCCAGCGTGAGTGTAAAGAAAGCAGATTACCGATCTTCCGTTTACATCATGTGGCTGACAGCTGATCACATGGTAAGGGGCCGGGATCATCCCATCATTTTAGGATAAAATCTTTTCAGAAATATATTAGATTATCTCTGATACTAAAACTAAAAGGGTCACTTTTCTAATTTGATGCCGCGTACACACAATTGTTTTTTGTCATGAAAAAAAAATTCATTTTTCAGCATGTCCAAAAAACAACGTTTTTTCAACTTCATCATTAAAAACGATGTTACCCACACACCATCATTTTTGAAAAATGATGAACAAATCGCGGTGACGTACAACACGTACGACGGCACTCTAAAGGGGAAATTCTCTTCGCCTTTGGGCTGCTTTTAGCCGATTACTTGTTAGTAAAAAATGATTCACGCTTTTTTGTCTGTTACAGCGGGATGAATGTGCTTACTCCATTATGAATGTAGTTTTACCAGAACAAGCGCTCCCGTCTCATAACTTTAAATTGTCGTTTTTGCCCACACATGATAATTTTTTACTAAACGAAAAACGACATTTTAAAAAAACGACATGAAAAAATGCAGCATGTTCGATTTTTTTTTTTTTTTTTTTGTCGTTTTGTCTTTGTCAATAACTTTACCTAATGTGTATGTAACCAATAAGCACCTACGTTGATCTTGTTATTTTTGAGACAAATGAACACTTTTTACCGTGATTTTGTAGCGATTTCAGGGAATGTCTGTGTAACTGGCAAGTCGGACCAAAGTAGAGCAGGGACTACTTTGAAGTCCGAAAGACTTGAAGTTGTACCAATATGAATGGTTGTCATTGGAAATCATGGGGAACAACTTGTCATGCTACTTGGCAGTCCCAAATGATGGGAGAAGTTGTACAGGTGTGAAAGGGGCCTTAATGCTTAACCACTTGCCGACCGCGCTATAGCGAAAATACTGCTACAGCGCGGTCTAGTAGTTTTGACACGACGTCCCTGGGACGTCGTCCTTCACTTTCGCGATTGCACGTCCCCTGGGACACGCTCGCGAAAGTGTCCGTGATCGCCGGTTCCTCCCTCTCCTCTCTGTACAGTGTGCGAGGAGAAGGGGGGGGGGAGCGGGGTGTCAGCAGCCGAGCTGTGGCTGGATCTGTGACAAATGCAGTCACAGATCCAGCCATCCCTCAATCCTTCCCAGCTCTGCAATCCCCCAGTACCCTGCATTACCCCAGTACCCTGCATTACCCCAGTACCCTACAATACCCCAATACCCCAGTACTCCAATACGCTGCAATACCCCAGTACCCCAATACTCTGCAATACCCCAGTACCCCAATACTCTGCAATACCCCAGTACCCCAATACTCTGCAATACCCCAGTACCCCAATACTCTGCAATACCCCAGTACCCCAATACTCTGCAATACCCCAATACTCTGCAATACCCCAGTACCCCAATACTCTGCAGTACCCCAATACTCTGCAGTACCCCAGTACCCCAATACTCTGCAGTACCCCAGTACCCCAATACTCTGCAGTACCCCAGTACCCCAATACTCTGCAGTACCCCAGTACTCTGCAATACCCCAATACTCTGCAATACCCCAGTACCCCAATACTCTGCAATACCCCAGTACCCCAATACTCTGCAATACCCCAGTACCCCAATACTCTGCAATACCCCAGTACCCCAATACTCTGCAATACCCCAGTACCCCAATACTCTGCAATACCCCAGTACCCCAATACTCTGCAGTACTCCAGTACCCCAATACTCCAGTACCCCAATACCTCAGTACCCCAATACCGCAATACCCTGTGCGATACCCTGAAATACCCAAATACTCTGCAATACCCAAATACTCTGCAATACCCAAATACTATCACCTATGGGGATTTTTAGGTAGCGAAGTTTGGCGCCATTCCATGAGCGTGCGCAATTTTGAAGTGTGACATGTTGGGTATCTATTTACTCGGCGTAACGTCATCTTTCACATTATGAAAAAAAAATTGGGCTAACTTTACTGTTTTTTTTTTTTTTTTAGCACAAAACAGTTTTTTTTTTTAAAAACACGCGTTCAAAAAATTTCTACGAAAATACCATGCAAGATAAAAAGTTGTAACGACCGCCATTATATTCTCTAGGGTCTTTGCTAAAAAAGCATATATAATGTTTTGGGGTTCTATGTAATTTTCTAGCAAAAAAATTATGATTTTTCCATGTAGGAGAGAAATGTCAGAATTGGCCTGGGAGTTCCAGAACGCCTGATGGTGCTCCCTGCATGTTTGGCCTCAGTATGTGGCCATGCTGTGTAAAAGTCTCACACATGGGGTATCGCCATACTCGGGAGGAATAGCAGAATGTGTTTTGGGGTGTAATTTGTGGTATATATATGCTGTGTGTGAGAAATAACCCGCTAATATGACAGAAACAAGTTTTTTTTTTACAGAATTTTCAGTCGTTTTTCTTCTATAGCGCAAAAAAAAAAAACCCAGAGGTGATCAAATACCACCAAAAGAAAGCTCTATTTGTGTGAACAAAAAGGACACAAATTTCAAATGGGTAGAATGTTGTATGACTGAGTAATTGTCATTCAAATTGTGAGAGCACCGAAAGCTGAAAATTGGTCTGGTTAGGAAGGGTGTTTAAGTGCCCAGTGGTCAAGTGGTTAAAGAGAACTTAATTTTCTCAACACTGGCTATTTTAAATTGTTATGCCAACAGTATTAGTAAATATATTGTATGTGTTAAAAAATGTGTTTAATGTTTCTTTAGTTACTTCCTGGTTTCTAGGCCTAAGCCCATTAATGTCACACATCTCTGGAGTCTTTATTAGGGGAGGAGGGGTTTTCCAGCTAAAAACACACCTTCCTGCCTTCATGCCTGAGCTAAGGGCAGATAGATTGCAGGAAGTAAATGCTACATGAATCATTAGCCCTTACTCAAGATGACCATGGCCAGAAATGTTAGTGGGGTGTTTTTCAAAGTGATTTCTTAGCAAAATAAAATTGGAAGGATGGGTACCTAATTTTGCTTTGAATATTAAAACTGAATTAAATAATGTTTTTTGTCTGTGGTGCTCAGATGTAGTGTAGTTCAACTTTACGGTTCAATTATAATATTTGGATATTGGAATAGTATAGTAGATCTAAATGTGGATTGCCTCCCCCTACATTACTTAGTTTGTGCCACAGTCACACATTTTTGCAACAAAAAAAAAACAGAGCATGGTCAAGGAATTCACCTTCCATTCAATATCACATAAGAATTAAACTAGGTTTGTCATATTTTACATCTCTTTTCCCTTATGGGCAATTGGCCAAAATAATAGTGCTTGGTCAGATCACTCAGTGTTACAAATAAGATTTAACAGGTGTCTTTATGTGAAGAAAATTCCTGAGGGATCAAAGGCAGCTTTTACATATTCCTGAAGTATGCAATGAAATTAAAGGAAATGTCGAGGTTTTTTTTTGTATTCCCTACAAGAGTGTTTCTCAACCGGGGTTCCGCGGGAAGTCCCCAGGGGATCCACGGGAAATCTACTTAATGGCGGCGGATGGGCAGATGTATACCACTGAATTTCATTATGCTTCATGCACGCTGCTGCTTACACATAGCGCGCATGTATAGCCAATAATTCTTCTAGTTCCAGCTACTATAAGGTCAGGGGGCGGAGCAGGGAAGCAGTGCAGAGAGCGGGAATGGGAGCCGAAAAAGGAGGAGGTTTTATGGCAACGCTGGCTGGGAAGATGCAACACGTGGCTAAATTGGAAGGTGAGCTCTTACAGCGGCTCTCTGTCTGCCTCCCCCTGCACTGTGCTCCGATGGCTCTCTGTTTCCCCTGTACTCTGCATTACCACAGCTATAGCTGGAGCAATGCAGAGTGCAGCAGGGACAGAGAGCCATCAGAGCACATGGCTGGAAGTTAGTGATGGTGGGGGACAGAGCTGGCAGTGGCATGTGGCTGAGTTTGAGATGGGGGGGGGTGAGGTAGATGGACGGAGCTGGCAGGGGCACATGGCAGCATAGGGACATGGGAGCTGCAGGAGGCACAGAGCCAGCAGAGATACAGCAGCATGTGGCTGGATCGGGAGGTGAGAGATGCCAGAGCAGTGTGTGTGTGCAGACATACCAAGTTAAAGCTGCATTTGTCACTGGTATAGCTGCATTTGTCACTGGTAAAGCTGCATTTGTCACTGGTAAAGCTGCATTTGTCACTGGTAAAGCTGCATTTGTCACTGGTATATATGCATTTGTCACTGGTATAGCTGCATTTGTCACTGGTATAGCTGCATTTGTCACTGGTATAGCTGCATTTGTCACTGGTATAGCTGTATTAAGCTGCATTTGTCACTAGTATAGCTGCATTTGTCACTGGTATAGCTGCATTTGTCACTGTATAGCTGCATCTGTCACTGGTATAGCTGTACTTGTCACTGGTATAGCTGTATTAAGCTGCATTTGTCACTGGTAAAGCTGCATTTGTCACTGGTATAGCTGTATTAAGCTGCATTTGTCACTGGTATAGCTGTATTAAGCTGCATTTGTCACTAGTATAGCTGCATTTGTCACTGTATAGCTGCATCTGTCACTGGTATAACTGTATTAAGCTGCATTTGTCACTGGTATAGCTGCATTTGTCACTGGTATAGCTGCATTTGTCACTGGTCAAGCTGCATTTGTCACTGGTCAAGCTGCATTGCTTATCTCAAGTTTGACCCAGAATTGAGCATCGGTGCAGAAAAAAGCAAGCCCAAGTTTCACATTAAGGAGGCAAGTGTTTTTACAATATCTATTCTAGTATTTGATACTGTTTCTTTATTGCTGTTATATCTACAGCTCGCTGATCAGATCCAATGATCCGTGAGCTTTAGAATTTTTCTTTTCAGGGGTTCCCCGAGATCTCAAACTTTTTGCCAAGGGTTCCCCGAAGGCAAAAAGGTTGAGAAACACTGCCCTACAATATACAGTATCTCACACAAGTCAGTACACCCCTCACATTTTTGTAAATATTCAATTATATCTTTTCATGTGACAACACTGAAGAAATTACACTTTGCTACAATGTAAAGTAGTGGGTGTACAGCTTGTAAAACAGTCTAAATGTGATGTCCCCTCAAAATAACAACACACAGACATTAATGTCTAAATCGCTGACAACAAAAGTGAGTAGTAGTAGTAGTAGTTAAGTGTCAATATTTTGTGTAGCCACCATTATTTTCCAGCACTGCCTTAACCCTCTTGGGCATGGAGTTCACCAGAGCTTCACAAGTTGCCACTGGAGTCCTCTTCCACACCTCCATGACGACATTACGGAGCTGGTGGATGTTAGCGACTTGCGCTCCTCCACCTTCCGTTTGAGGATGCCCCCCGGATGCTCAATAGGGTTTAGGTCTTGAGACATGCTTGGCCAGTCCATCACCTTTACTCTCAGCTTCTTAAGCAAGGCAGTGGGCATCTTGGAGGTGTGTTTGGGGTCGTTATGTTGGAATACTGCCCTGCGGCCCAGTCTCTAAAGGGAAAGGATCATGCTCTGCTTCAGTATGTGACAGTACATGTTGGCATTCATGGTTCCCTCAATGAACTGTAGCTCCCTCCCCAGTGCCGGCAGCACTCCCACCACCATGCTGACTGTAGGCAAGACACACTTGTCATTGTACTTCTCACCTGATTGCTGCCACACACGCTTGACACTATCTGAACCAAATAAGTTTATCTTGGTCTCATAAGACCACAGGACATGGTTCCAGTAATCCATGTCCTTACTCTGCTTGTCTTCAGCAAACTGTTTACAGGCTTTCTTGTGCATCATCTTTAGAAGAGGCTTTATACTGGGACGACAACCATGCAGACCAATTTGATGCAGTGTGCGGCATATGGTCTAAAACTGACAGGCTGACCCCTACCCACCCCTTTAACCACTGCAGCAATGCTGGCAGCACTCATACATCTATTTCCCAAAGACAACCTCTGGATATGAGGCTGAGCATGTGCACTCAACTTCTTTAGTCGACCATGGTGAGGCCTGTTCTGAGTGGAACCTGTTTCAGGGTCTTGGCAATATTCTTATAGCCTTTGACATCTTTATGTAAAGCAACAATTTTTTTTTTCAGATCCTCAGAAAGTGCTTTGCCATGAGGTGCCATGTTGAACTTCCAGTGACTAGTAAGAGAGAGTGTGAGCGATAACACCAAATTTAACACGCCTGCTCCCTGTTCACACCTGAGACCTTGTAACACTAACAAGTGAATGAATGAATGAATGAATGGGAACTTATATAGCGCAGCACATGCGAAGTAAATCGCCTCTGGGCGCTTGTTGTTCCTGTCTCTCTTGAGATCAAAAGAGATGAGTCTTAATCTTTCTCCTAAAGACTAAGTAGTTCTCCTCCAGCCGAATGCAGGCTGGTAAGGCGTTCCATAGTCTGGGACCTTGGACAGCGAATCTCCTGTCTCCTTTGGACTTGTATCTGGCTTTCGGTATCTGAAGCCGATTTTGATTGGTGGATCGTAGAATACGATTGGGATTGTGAATTTTTAATTTTTCGCATAGATAATGGGGAGCATTCCCATGGATACATCTATGCGCTAGACAGAGAGCTTTAAAGGTGATTCTGTCTTTAACTGGTAGCCAGTGAAGGGATCTCAGTGAAGATGAGATCGATTCCCAGGGTTTTTTCCCAGTCACAAGTCTGGCGGCCGTATTTTGAACGACTTGAAGACGAGCGATTTGGTACTTGGGGAGTCCGAGGTAAAGGGCATTTGCATAGTCCAGTCTGGAGTTTACAATTGCTCCCACCACGACCGCTATGTCTTTCTTGGGAATAAAAGGCGTGAGTCTGCGTAGTAGGCGCAGCAGATGGTGAGATCCGCTGACTACTGCCCCTATTTGTGCGTTCATTGTCATGTCGGAGTCAAAGATGACCCCAAGACTTTTGACTTTGGCGCTAGGGGTGATGATTTTGCCCAGAATGGGCGGGGGGATCCAGGTTGTTGACGATTGATTCCTACGCTTGGCGTGAAACAGAAGGAGTTCTGTTTTCGCTCCGTTGAGTTTGAGATAACTCTTTGTCATCCAGTCCTCTATCAAAGAGAGGCATGTCTCTAGATTGAGGTGGTGATCCTTTTTATTGCAAATGCGGAAGTACAGTTGCGTGTCGTCTGCATATGAGTGATATAGCAGTTTTTGGCTGCTGATGATTTCGAAAAGAGGACGCACATAGATGTTGAATAACATCGGCGACAGGGGAGATCCTTGAGGGACCCCGCACGATAATGTGCGTTGTTCAGAAGTGAAGGGTCCTAGCTTCACTATTTGCGAACGGTTTTCCAAAAAAGAGGAGAACCAGGATAGATCTGCGACTTTGGCTATTTTAGCCAGCCGCGTCAATAGCAGCTTGTGATCAACTGTGTCAAAGGCTGCGCTTAGGTCCAGCAAAACCAGAAGAGAAGATTCTCCTTCGTCTGCGGCCTCGAGAACGTCGTCCCATATCTTAAGCAATGCTGTTTCCGTCCCGTGACCGGGACGGAATCCTGATTGAAGTGGGTCGAGTAAGTTGTGGGTATCTAGATGCAGTTGCAGCTGCTGTACCACAGCTTTCTCCATTACCTTGGAGAGAACATTTAGGCCTGTTATGGGGCGCCAGTTGAGTGGATCCTTGGGATCCAGGGTGGCTTTCTTCAAGATGGGTTGAATGAAACCCTCCTTCAGCTGGGAGGGCATTATGCCCTCCCTGAAGGATTGGTTGATAAGCTGCGTGACAGGAGGTGCCAGGATATCGGCGCATTCCTTGAGCAGTTTAGTGGGGATAATATCATTTGGCGCAGTGCTGTTGCGCAGAGTGCCGATGATATTTTTAGTGGTCTGAATAGAGATGGATTCCAGCGTGAACTCACCTAACTGTGGTGAATTGCTGCCGGTGCTGTGTAAATGACTACGGGGGGGGCTGGGAGAGCAATTGTTCTGCTGAATGCTTTGCCGGATAGCCTCAATTTTGTTAATAAAGCAATCCGACAACTCATCGCAAAATTCTTGTGTATCCAAGTTGGGGGCTTCCAGACATCCTGGATTCATGGTCTGAGTGACCAGCTTGAAGAGTTCGCGGGGTCGATTTAGGGCACCGTTGATAGCCTCAGAAAAATAGTTTTTCTTGGCTTCGAAGATTTGCTTGTAGTATTTTCTGGTTTTTGCCTTGTAGATCGAGAGGTTCTCATCTGAAGAGCTTCTTTTCCAGGCTGCTTCTGCCCTTCTGCGCTCTTGCTTCAGTAGCGCCAGCTGGTTGTTGAACCAGCCAGAGTTATTTTTCCTGATCAGAGTCTTTCGTTTCGGCGCTATCAAGTCAGCTGACTGCAATAGTGCTGTGTTTATGGCCTCCAGAGTTTCTTCCGCTGTTTGGTGCGGTTGAATTGTGTTTAATTTTTCCCCTAACGTGGCTTTGAAGAGTTCCGAGTGGAGCTTCTTCTGACATCTGGTCCAGTGTGTTGTCACTGGATTTGATGTTTTTGTTAGGGGGGGGAATTCAGAAATAATGAACTTTATTGCATGGTGATCTGTCCATGGCAATGGTTCATTATCCAATATTTTTATTTCCAGATCTTGTCTGAAAATAAGATCGAGCGTGTGACCTGAAGCATGTGTGGGCCCACATACTAGTTGCTGAAGCCCTAATCCTTCCAAGTGGTCGATGCAGGCGTCGGCAATGGGGTCTTGCGGGGAGTTGGCCCAGAGGTTGAAATCCCCGAGTAGCAAAAGGTGTTTGCTGTTCAGGGTATAGGTGGAGGCAAAGTCCGTCAAAGATGGGAGCAGCTGCGACTTGGGGCCGGGTGGCCTATAGCAGAGTAGAATCCGGACGGTCTCCTGGCCGTTTACTTGCAGTTGAAGAGTAAGGGTTTCCATAAATGGAAGAGGATTTTGGAGGCTTGGTTTTGTGATCGCAAGACGCGTCTTATGGATCACCGCCAGTCCTCCTCCTCTTTGCCCTATTCTGTTTTCCGTTATAATACGGTAGTTTTCTGGCACCAATTCTCCTAGAATGGAGTTACAGTCGGCTGTGAGCCAGCTCTCTGTAATAAAGAGGCAGTCTAAGTCATGTTGTAATAAGAAATCATGGATTTCTAATCGGTGTTTTACTGCCGATCTAGTGTTGATCAATGCACATGATATGTGCTTGGGCTGGGGTAAATGGCTGCGATTTCTGGCAGTCGATCGTCGATCGATCCTCAAAAGTCGCAGATTTCTTAGGGCTTTTTTGGTGGCGGCCGGCAGAATGGCGGCAAATCGACCCAGATCCCAAATGATCTCCGCCGAGTATTGCCGATTAACCATGTCCGCCGTGGAATCAAGGGCGGGGGGGGGGGGTGGGGTGGATTCACAAGGATAACTGAATCCTCAGATCCAGTGCTTGGTCCAGAGGAAGGCAAAAAAACCCTCACCACGCTGAGCCAATATGCTGCGGTAGGGGAAAAAAATTCCTTCCTGACCCCTGAAGAGGCGATCGGGTATTAGCCCTGGATCAAGTAATAGTGAATAGGGCTGGGTGGAGGAAGATGGCCGCCGACCTGGCAGCAGGATCCAGGCTGGGGGGTATCAGGCTGAGTGGTGCCTGGTGGGCTAAGGGAGATGATCAGAGGGCAAAGGGGCTCTACTGGGGTGGGGGGGGCTTTATGGCCCGATTGATTAGGTGGTGCCGGCTGATTGGGGGGGTGGAGAGCGGCGCGCCGCTAGGCCGCGGGTGAAGCCGCGGCCTTTCCTGAGTAGCGGCTGCCGCGAATCTGCACTGATCGGCGCGGAGGGAACAAAAACACCGCGCCCGAGGGTAGCGGTGGCTTGTGGGGATGGCTGGCGGAAAGGACACCCGAGCGGGGGTAGAGGTATGGGGGTGAGGAGCGGGGAGGAGCCGTGGGGATTGGGGGAAGCCGACTAATTGGGGAGTGAGGAGCGGCGCGCCGCTAGGCCGCGGGTGAAGCCGCGGCCTTTCCTAAGTCGCGGCTGCCGCGAATCGGCACTGATCGGCGCGGAGGGAACCCCAAGAAAAAACGCCCGAGGGTAGCGGTGGGTAGCGGTGGCTTGTGGGGATGGCTGGCGGAAAGGACGCCCGAGCAGGGGTAGAGGTATGGGAGCGAGGAGCAGGGAAGAAGCCGTGGGGATTGGGGGAGGCTGCTGTGGCTTGTCCTGAGAAGGACGGCCGCCTGCAGCTCCCAAGAAGTGGCTTACCAGGTCAGGTGGAAATCCAGGAGGGGGGGAGAGCAGCTAGTCCGAGTGGTGGCAGATGGATGGCGGGTGGATGACAGGGAGATGGAAACCCTGCCTGCCTGTCTGTGAGGCCGGAGCCGCACAGTGGGAGGACCCTGCACTATCCCTGAGAGAGTGACTCGTGGGAGAGCGTCCTGCTCTCTCGATGTCTGACTACACACTGAGAGGAGCTCTTAGGCACACGTCCGTCTGCTAGACCGAGTGCCTACTGACTGAATGCGTTCCATTGTGGTGACTGGGCGTCACATGACAAAGGGGAGGGAAATTGCTAATTAGGCCCAATTCAGACATTTTTACTTAGGGGTGTACTAATTTTTGTTATTTTGAGGGGAAAAGCCAATTTACACTGTTATACAAGCTGTACACTCACTATTTTACATTGTAGCAAAGTGTCATCACATGAAAAAATATAATTAAATATTTACAAAAATGTGAGGGGTGTACTTACTTTTGTGAGGTACTGTGTGTATGTGTATATATATATATATATATATATATATATATATATATATATATATATATATATATATATATTTATATTGAGATGCTAAACAAAGTGAGGTAATGGATAGTCGGTATATTTCACCTTGCATGTGTTCTATTGTAAGAGACTGAACCAGAATCTGGCCTGGGTTTTTCAAGCCTCTGTGGCAGGCTTGGTGGTGGTCCGGGTGTTGTGGTCCCACTTGAGCCCACGATCAAGGACCGGCTCACGTACATATATGTCATAATTTTAAAGATGAATATCTCAGTAACGGCATTTCTTATCACAGATACAGTGCGGAAAATAAGTATTTGAACACCCTGCTATTTTGCAAGTTCTCCCACTTGGAAATCATGGAGGGGTCTGAAATTGTCATCGTAGGTGCATGTCCACTGTGAGAGACATAATCAAAAAAAAAAATCCAGAAATCACAATGTATGATTTTTTTAACTATTTATTTGTATGATACAGCTGCAAAGAAGTATTTGAACACCTGAGAAAATCAATGTTAATATTTGGTACAGTAGCCTTTGTTTGCAATTACAGAGGTCAAACGTTTCTTGTAGTTTTTCACCAGGTTTGCACACACTGGAGGAGGGATTTTGGCCCACTCCTCCACACAGATCTTCTCTAGATCAGTCAGGTTTCTGGGCTGTCGCTGAGAAACACGGAGTTTGAGCTCCCTCCAAAGATTCTCTATTGGGTTTAGGTCTGGAGACTGGCTAGGCCACGCCAGAACCTTGATATGCTTCTTACAGAGCCACTCCTTGGTTATCCTGGCTGTGTGCTTCGGGTCATTGTCATGTTGGAAGACCCAGCCTCGACCCATCTTCAAAGCTCTAACTGAGGGAAGGAGGTTGTTGCCCAAAATCTCGCAATACATGGCCCCGGTCATCCTCTCCTTAATACAGTGCAGTCGCCCTGTCTCATGTGCAGAAAAACACCCCCAAAGCATGATGCTACCACCCCCATGCTTCACAGTAGGGATGGTGTTCTTGGGATGGTACTCATCATTCTTCTTCCTCCAAACACGGTTAGTGGAATTATGACCAAAAAGTTCTATTTTGGTCTCATCTGACCACATGACTTTCTCCCGTGACTCCTCTGGATCATCCAAATGGTCATTGGAAAACTTAAGACGGGCCTTGACATGTGCTGGTTTAAGCAGGGGAACCTTCCGTGCCATTCATGATTTCAAACCATGACGTCTTAGTGTATTACCAACAGTAACCTTGGAAACGGTGGTCCCAGCTCTTTTCAGGTCATTGACCAGCTCCTCCCGTGTAGTCCTGGGCTGATTTCTCACCTTTCTTAGGATCATTGAGACCCCACGAGGTGAGATTTTGCATGGAGCCCAGTCCGAGGGAGATTGACAGTCATGTTTAGCTTCTTCCATTTTCTAATGATTGCTCCAACAGTGGACCTTTTTTCACCAAGCTGCTTGGCAATTTCCCCGTAGCCCTTTCCAGCCTTGTGGAGGTGTACAATTTTGTCTCTAGTGTCTTTGGACAGCTCGTTGGTCTTGGCCATGTTAGTAGTTGGATTCTTTTTTTTTTAAACCAAACGTTCAGGTTTATTAATAAATACAAGAGATGTACACACAGTAACAGTAATGGAATCACATTGGTCAAGAACACACTACCCTTTACAGTAGTACAGCGCCTCTCTCTTAGGCCTTTCGGCCTGTACAATCTGAGTGTCATCCACATCCTTACACTCTAATAAGCCCCAAAGAAGCCAGATGAGACAAGCAGGTACATTCTACTTCTACACAGCACGCTCCAACCCCAGTCGCCCACTGGTCAGCCCTACACCGTACACGTTTCCCCGTCACCCAGCCATCTATCCCAGACACTAAAAAATTTCTGAGGGCGCCCCCTGTGGATGTATATCATCTTCTTATATGGCAAGGTGAAATTCACTTCTCTCTTCCAGTCTTCCAGTGTTGGTGCACTGGCCCTCATCCAGATCTTAGCAACCACTTTTCTTGCCATGAATAATGCTTCACAGATAAAGATATTTTGATACTTATCTACCTCAACATCAGGTACCAGTCCCAGGATACACAATTTTGGGTCCATGCCCACCGGTGACCCCATATTGTCGTGGAGAAATTGTGTCACCTGCAACCAGAAGGCCTGCATATCTGGACAATGCCACAGCAGGTGATAGAATGTGCCTTCAGCAGTCTTACACATAGGGCACCCAGAGTCCCTTGTGTGTTGGAACCTTGCAAGTCTAAGGGGTGTAAGATATGCCCTATGGACCATGTATAGTTGCGTCAGCCTGTCCGACAGCTTGGGGGACGACACCTTAACTCCCTCCAGTATTTCTCTCCAGTCAGCGTCTTCTATTGGCCCCACGTCTTGCTCCCAAGCTGCCTTAGCCTTCTGGGTGATCCTGCCAACCTCTCTCTGTCTGATAATATAGTACAGGTTAGATGTAAGCTTAGCCGAGTCGGCCCCAAAGATAACATCTAGCACTTGTGGCCTCCTAAGGTCAACTGTCACCGATTCCACCTGTGATCTGAGCGCGTGTCTCATCTGCAGATACCGAAACAGGAATTGCGGTGGAAGGGAGAATTTCTCTCTAAGATTCGCGAAGGATGCAGGGCCTGAGTCAGTGAGTACCTGAGATAGGAATACCACCCCATAAGCCGCCCAGAGCCCCTGGTCCGGCACTCTGCCCAACTCAGGCAAGCCTCCATTATTCCACAACGGAGTGTGGGAGTGTAAATATGTCCTGTCTTGTTTTCTAAGGGCTATGTCCCAAATCTTCTGATGGGCTTGCAGCATACCCGCATCAAAGCGTGCCGTCTTGCATCCCCCGTGGCCCTTTCTAAATATGGCCTGTGTAGGCGTGTGGAAAGGGCTGCCCGGTTTATTGCACACCAATGACCTATATCTCTGCGCCTCTGATGTATTAAAGTAGTATATGTGTGACAGTTGCGACGCCAGGTAATATTCCTGTAGGTCCGGCAGAGAACATCCCCCCTCTGTCGTAGGGTTTTTTAGTATTTGCCATGCCAGTTTATGTCGGCCTGGGCCCCATACAAAGGAGTTTAGGATGGCCTCCATCTGTTTAAAGACTTTCATTGGTATATATAGTGGGGCATGCCATACCATGTACAAAATTTTGGGTAATAAAATCATTTTCACTAGGTTGATTCTTCCCATAACTCCCAGGGGTAACCTAGCCCAAGCCTGGGTCCTAGCTTTAATGGTGTTGAATAGGGGATCTACATTCAGTGAGACATAGTCCCTGAGGTTTCTCGTGACCTGCACACCCAGGTATTTTATTTCTGCAACCCTTTGTAACGGTAGTTCCGGGAACAGTGGCGGCGGGGGGAAGTGGTCAAGCGGTAGGATTCTGGACTTATCCCAGTTAATTTTGAGACCCGAGTATTTACCCACCTCCTCTATAATATTCAAGGCTGCTCTCAGTGATGGACCCTGGTCTGCTAAGTAGAGGACTGTATCATCAGCATACATTCCAATCTTTTCCCATGTGTCCCCTTTTCTAAGCCCTACCACTTCAGGGTTCATCCTAATGGCAATAGCTAGTGGTTCTGCCGCCAGCGCATATAGTAGAGGCGACAGCGGACATCCCTGTCTCGTGCCTCTTTCCAGAACTATTTGCTCGGATAGCCATCCGTTAACAAATATTCTGGCCCTGGGACTCTGATATAACAGCTGCACCCAACGTATAAATTTAGGGCCAAACCCATAACTCCTCAAGCATTCCCACAGGTATTGCCATTCAACAGAATCGAATGCTTTGGCCGTGTCTAGGGCCACTATAACCCTAGTCCCTACATTGTCATGCTGGGCCTGGATATTCTGAAACAACCTCCTAATATTCATGGCCGTGTTTTTCCCTGGCATGAACCCAGTTTGGTCCGGGTGGATCAGAGAGAGAATCACCGTATTCAATCTGGAGGCTAGAATTTTAGCCAAGATTTTGATGTCAACCGGCAGCAGAGATATAGGTCTATAGGATTCCGGGTATCCCGGGTCCTTACCAGGCTTGGGAGGAACTATTATTTGAGCCTCCCGCATCGAGGAGGGCAGGACCCCCTCCTCAAATATAGAGTGGTACACAGCTTGCAGCTTGGGGATCAGGGTTTCAGAGTACATGGCATAAAACTCAAGGGGCAACCCATCTAATCCCGGGGCTTTAGATTTGGCTAATTGTGATATGGCAGTAGCCACGTCTTGAGTAGTAATAGGGGCCTCTAGGACCTGTACCTGTTCCAACTTCAACTGTGGGATCTGCAACGTACGCAGATGTGCCCGAATCTCCTGCGGGGTATTTCTACACTGGGACCTGTACAATTCTAGGTAAAACTCCATAAACCTCTCTGCTACCTTCGGGGGATCCGTGATAGTCGAGCCATCTGGCTCAATCAGAGACACCACTATCGGGGGTCTGTCTTCTAAATGGGCCAGATAAGCCAACATCTTCCCTGCCCTCTCTCCATGCTCATATATCCGTGTCTTGCTAAAGAAAATATGCTGTTTGGCTTTTTCCATATGTAGCTGTGATACCATTCTGGTCTGTAATTTGACCCTATCAAGGTTCTCAGGTGTGGGATTCGTATTATAAGTCTCCTCCAACTCCCTTAGTTTGTCTTCTGTGTCACTGACCTCAATCCTAGATGACCGCTTCAACCTCTTTATTCTGTCGTCCAGTAATCTGCTCGCATGCGCTTTAAATGCATCCCAGTGGGAGACCCGGGAGGTCTGCCACTGGTCGGCTGATAAGAAAAACTGTAATTCCCTTTCAATGCATTCATGGTCTTGTAGCGCGGTCAACCAGAACGGGTTAAGTCTCCACACCCGTCTGGGTGTCTCCCCTAGAAGAGACATCTGTATCCAACACGGGGAGTGGTCTGACAATGCTCTCGGTGCGAAGCCCGCCCCCTCTATTTTGGGCAGCAGTGACGCTGACGCCAGTATATAATCTATGCGGGACATAGTAGCATGACTGGCTGAGTGACAAGTGTATGCACGTGCCCGCGGATTCCTTTGCCTCCATACATCAATTAGGGCGAACTCCTGCATCAGGCGGCCCAGTCTGGACAATCTACACCTCCCTGTATCCCCCTCATCGCGCGCAGGACGGTCCAAGTGCGGGTCCATTGTCATATTAAAGTCACCTAGCCATATTGCGGGCACCGTTGGATTTTTAGCCATATATGCCAGTCCCAAAGTGACCACTTCTGCGCTATAAGGAGGGGGGATATAACAAGCAAGTAGCAAAATAGGTGTACCCCCTATGCGGGCGTGCACAAAGACATATTTCCCCTGTCGGTCTGATTCCAAAGACACTAGCTCGAATGGGGTGGCCTTCGTTATCAGCAGCGACACTCCCCTAGAATAGCTGGAGTGTGTGCTATGGTACGCCCATCCTATCCACGGGCGCTTCAGCGCCGCCTGCAGATGGCCCGTAACATGTGTCTCGGTCAATGCAATTATGTTAGCCTTCTGTGATTTAATAAATGCCAGGGCTGCCGTGCGCTTAATTTTATTCCTCACTCCCCTGACATTCCATGTCATAAACTTAATTGAGGTCATTGTATGGGTACAGGAATATTACACAGTCTTAACGATGATACAGTACATAACCTAGTCTCAAGCAGTGTCCTACATCTCAACCGGTATTCCCCACTTGTAGTATCATAGTATACAGACCTCAGCACATCTCTACAACCTGTAACACAATTCTTTAACCTGAGTGAGCCATAACGGTGACTCTGCCAACTCCCTTCCCCCCTCCCCCCTCCCAGCTCAGCACCTCCCCAACCTGGCGTGAGCATAGTATCCCCGAACAAATCCTGCAGCATGAGAAAATAAACGAGTCCTGCATCCAGCAACCTGTGTTGACTGGAGGTGCTAATCTTATGTTGCAAACGTCCCATGTTGGTGCAGTAACAGTCCTTTCCGTGGGGGGCGATTATTCACTGATCCCCGCGTGGTTTCTACTCTGGGGTAGGTTGGTATTCCCGTATGGTCGAGCTCCCCCCAACCGCAAGAGGAAGAAGCCTTTACCCCTCCCGCCGAGCGGGGCATATCACCCATTGTCATCCCCACTTTTCCCCCAGGAATTATTGCGGTTCTTCCAATCATCCGCAGCAGCTCACATATAGTTCACAGTGCAAAATTTTAATATCCTCCTTGACATACTGTCCTGTCCACCCCCTCCTCCTCTTCCCCCCCTTCTTTCGTAGTCCCGGATGCATCCGTTGCCAATCTTATTAAGCCCCAAAACATGGTTCCCCACTGCACAGCAAGAGCCCTCGTCTGTGCCCCTCTTCACAGTAAAGGTACGGTCTCCGGGTCTCACCCCAACTGTACGAGGGAGAGGCAGTCCATAAAACAGTACTCACCGCTGATGGTAGCTCCCGTCATTCTCGTCGTCCCCTCCGATCCAACCATGCCGCCGCCGCAGCGGGAGTGTCAAAAAACTGTACTCGACCATCTTCTTCCACTCTAAGCCTCGCTGGGAATAGCATGGCATACTTGAGGTGGAGCACTCTCAGGCGGCGTTTCACATCCTGATACTGGGCTCTCTTCCTCTGGACCTCACTGGAAAAGTCCGGGAACACCGCGACGTGGCCATTTCCTAGCTGTATGTTTCCCTTCTCCCGGGACAGGCGCATGATCTTGTCCCTGTCTCTAAAGTTCAGGAATTTAGCGATGAAGGTTCTGGGAGGTGCCCCCTCGGGGGGGGGTTTCGCAGGGATTCTGTGCGCTCTTTCCACCGTGAACATAGGCGAGAATGCTTCCCGCCCGTATGTTTTAATCAGGAGTCCTTCCAAAAATTCAGCCGGATCGCGTCCCTCCTCTCGCTCTGGTATGCCAATGAAGCGAAGATTACAGCGGCGGAGTCTGTTCTCCATCTCGTCTTGATGGCTGTGAAGCTGCTGTATTTGGCGCTGCATGTTTTCCGTTTCATGCTGGAGGGGGTGCAGAATATCTTCCGCGGCACTTATTCGGGTTTCTGCTTCGGTGACCCTCTCCCGAACTGTAGATAGGTCCTGTCTCATGAGAGAGATATCTATCTTTACCTCATCTATTTTGGCGGTCAGGTTAGTTTGAAGTGCCGCTATAGCCTCCAGCACTTTCGCCGTCCCTTCCGCGTGGTTGCCTTCCTCCGAATGGTCCTCGGCGCCATCTTTGGGCTGCCCGTCTTCTCCCCCATGTCGGTATTTGGCCAGTTTGTCCACTGCCGCGGACCTTTTGGATGACGACGCCATCCCCTCCTCCGATCCCGGGGTTACCAGTCAGTTCGGTGGGTGATACAATGCCCAATATTTCTCACAGGCTGTAATGTAGGATATTCGGCGAGAGGAGCTCACACGACCTGCGTCCTACTCCATCGCTGGTCAGGCCACGCCCCCTAGTAGTTGGATTCTTACTGATTGTATGGGGTGGACAGGTGTCTTTATGCAGCTAATGACCTCAAACAGGTGCATCTAATTTAGGATAATAAATGGAGTGGAGGTGGACATTTTAAAGGCAGACTAACAGGTCTTTGAGGGTCAGAATTCTAGCTGATAGACAGGTGTTCAAATACTTCTTTGCAGCTGTATCATACAAATAAATAGTTAAAAAATCATAAATTGTGATTTCTGGATTTTTTTTTTTTGGATTATGTCTCTCACAGTGGACATGCACCTACGATGACAATTTCAGACCCCTCCATGATTTCCAAGTGGGAGAACTTGCAAAATAGCAGGGTGTTAAAATACTTATTTTCCGCACTGTATTTAACAGGAGGTCTGGTGCTAGAATCACCGGTAAAGCCATGGAAGTTGGTGGGGGGTACCCTCCCGCTGCTTGTAAAAGCAATCCAGCGTCTGGTTTGCAACTAGGATTGCTTTAACAAGAGAGCCGACCGTCCGCTCTAAAAAATTATATGGGGATGATGCCTGCAGTATCTGGTTAATAAAACAACCAATTCTAATGATTTTGGTAAAATTCAAAAGACAAGGAACTTTACGCAGGTTGCAATTGATGTAGTACATTTACAAGTGATGTCTATGTGGCACTAGTTCTTAAAAAAAATGTGATTTTTATCATAAAGTTTCAGGATATGTTATGAGCTTTGGGTGACTCCAGTATTAGTTATTCTAGTGTGGGTTTATAGAGAAGCATTAGATGTTTATGATTCTCTAGTGGTCAGCTCTGTGAATGGGCTGGCACACCAAACTGCAGATTATGGTTCCAACTTCCTACCCTCTACACAGGGAAACTGGACACAGTAATAAGAAAACACTGATGACTGCCTAAGGTAATAAGTCAGTTGAAAACCCCATCACTAAGTCATATTAGTCCCCTTGTAAGGCATAGCTGATTAGCGAAAGCCAAATTACCTGCTGGATAGAAGTACATTTATAACAGCATGCAAAACCTACCTCTCTCTCTTCGCATTCTTTCAAGAACCTCATTTTTGTCTGCAAGGTCAGATTTTAGAGCAGCTTCAAGCTGAGCAATCTGAAGTTTTAACTGCTGCTCTCTTAACTTTCGTTGTTGCTCTTGACTGTTGCTCACAGTGAAGGCACTGCAGAGGGGAAAAAGTATAAATGTAAAAATAAGGATTTATATTTATCTACGAACTTGGTAAAATGGATGCTGTCAGCCAGTTGAAATACTTCATATAGTATAATAACATTATTCTGCTAATTACAAAACTTCAGGCTTAGTAAAACCGTTACTACTTTCAATATTCTTTCTATTTCCATTCAGTAAGCAGCATTATGGTGCCAAGTGTGTGAGAGGGAATGTAAAAAAACAAAGAAAAAAAACCCGATATGGTGCATCTATTAAGTATTCAGTCCCCCCCTTCACATTAAAATTTTGTTATGTTGCAGCCTGATACTACAGTTGCTTAAATTCATTTTTTTTTCATTCTACATTCAGTACTCCATTAATGACATAGTCAAACACATTGCTTGGAATTGGCGGGAATGCAAGTCGGATCCCTGTCGCTTCTTTCTCGCAGTCAGTGCGACATGTACCGCACACTGTCGCCGAGAACAAGCGCGATGCAATCGCGCTGGAAACACATTCTCGTGGGCAGGTACTGTAGCAGAGGACATAGCAACCAGAAAAAAAAAACATTTCCTTGTCAACAGGACCGAAGGAATATGGTTCATTGATTCAAAAGGCTGTTTTTACAAAAGAGATACAACTAAATTCAAATACCACTGGCACAACGGGGACTTAACTGGTGGATATAAACGCAACACCCCTTAAATAAAAGCCTGGACTAAGGAATGAGAGGCGAGAGACCTTTGAAATAATATAGATACAGCAGAGATTTGACCCTTGATGGGGCTCAAGGCTAGCTTAATTTCTACTCCCACCTGTAGAAAGGCAAGAATTCTACCAATGACATACTTTTGGAGGATGCCAACCCCTGGATTCACATCAGGAAACCTATGCCTTGCAGATTCTGTAATAGATGAGCCTGGAGGCTGGCTTCCTAGCATTAACCGGAGAGGAGAGAACTGCACCCGAAAGCCCACTACCCTTCAATATGTAGGTCTCAACAGCCAAGCCGTCAAATTTAGACTTAAGGAAGGATGGAATACTGGTCCCTGCGAGAGCAGGTCTGGACGTAGTGGAAGAAGCCATGGCTTTCCTACCGACATCTTTATGATCTCTGCCTACCAGGATCTTCTGGGCTAAGCTGGGGCCACCAGAATTACCGGTTTATTTTGCTTCTCGACTCTGCGAAGAAGTCGCGGTGGAAGCAGAACCAGAGGAAACGCATAGATCAGAGAAAACTGATCCCAAGGAATTACCAACCCATTTGTTCCGGATGCTAGTGGAGCCCTTGTTCTTGAAAAAAAGTTGTCCAACTTCATGTTGAACCTGGAGGCTAGTAGATCTACATTCGGGATACCCCATCTCTGGCATATGGTCAGAATATTTCGGGATGCAGAGACCACTCTCCTGAAAACAGTTGCTGGCGGCTCAGATAATCTGCCTGCCGATTCTCCACCCCTGGAATGAAGACTGCAGATAGGCAAGGAACATGCCTTTCTGCCGAAAAGCAAAATATGGTTCACCTCTTTATGGGCATCCAGACTCCTGGTGCCCCCTAGTGATTGATATAGGCCACCACTGTATCATTGTCGGATTGTATCCGGACAGGACAGCCCTGTAACCTGTATGTCCAGGCCTTGAGGGCCAAACATACTGCCCGTATCTCCAGAATACTGATGGGTGGAATCTTTTCCGCTTGGGACCATTTTTCTTGGACCGTAGCTTCTTCTAGAACTGCTCCCCAGCCTATAAGACTGGTATCCATAGTTACCACCTTCAAGGTAACTTGGATGAAGGATTTTCTCTTTTGCAACTGAGGCTTTGGCACACTTCTGACGCCAGCCGCATTGGCAAGTCCAAGGCTTGGACTCTCCTGTTCCAAGCAGACAGTATGCCGTTTTGCAATGGTCTTGAAGGAAACTGGGCATAAGGAACAGCCTTAAAGGCTACCATTTTCCCCAACAACCTCATGCAAGGGCGAACAAAATATTTCTTCCTTGGTTTGACCACCTGGACCAACTCTTTTAAGGCTTTGACCTTTGACTTGGGTAAACATACCCTGCTTTGGGCCGTGTCTATGACCATACCCCAAATACTCCAGCCTCTTTAGGGGCTGAGAAGACATATTTTCTAGGTTGAGGACCCAGCCTAGGTGCTCTAGGTATTTCATCGTGTTGAGCACACTGTGGTTTAACCATGCTACCGACTGCTCTACCAGTAGTAAATAGTCTAGATATGCTGTTACCGCTATGCCCTAAGCCCTTAGATTTGCCAGGAGCAGGACTAGAACCTTGGTTAATACCCGAGGTGCAGTAGCCAGACCAAAGGGTAGAGCCACAAACTGGAAGCGACGCTGTTCTACCGCGAACCTTAGGAACCTTTGGTGAGCGGGAAAAATTGGCACATGTAGATATGCATCTTTGATGTCTATCGATGCCAGGAACTCTCCCCTTGTAGGGTGGAGACCACTGAGCGGATTGACTCCATGCAGAAAGAGCAAATGATCAGAAATTGATTCAGATTTTTTAGATCTTTAAGATCTAGAATGGGTCTGGCATCTCCGTTTTGTTTTGGAACAGTAAAGAGGTTTGTATAAAACCCTGCTCCTCTGAGGCAACCTCTACGATTACCACTTGGGATAACAAGTGATCCAGCACTAGGAACAAGGGCCTTCTTATGTAAAGACCAAATACAACATATTCTGCACATCTCTGCAATACATGCACATCCCTCCATGTTTTATTCATTTAGACACAAAAGTACAGAAAACATTTTTTTGAAGTGCCAGGAATATAGTATGCATCAACTTCCTTTTTTTTTTATTTTTATATAATGTATTTATGTATTTCTGGCCCTGAATTACAAAGCATGTTATGTTAGTGTCAGAACTGGGCTCAGCCCTTCCTTCTCTGTGCTGGCAGCTCAGCTGTCAGCTAATTGCCAGCTCCCATCTATCCACAGTGATCCACCTGTTGATGATACTGCTCGTCAGCTCTGCCTACTTAAAGCCTTCCAGTTCATTTGCTCTTTGCCTTCGCCTGTGTCATCATCACAAGATAACTGCGTTCCTGTTGAAGACCTGCTTCAAATCCCTCTGGCTACAGATCCTGCTTGCTGTATGTCTACCTTTATTACTGGCTCTTGGACATTGGCTTGGCCAATTACTCGATCCAGTTACTGAACTCTGGTGCGATTTAACTGTACTTCTGTCTCGGTCTGATTAATGGTTTCTGACAGTTAGCCCTTCTTCATTTCTATTGATTAAAAAGTTTCCAAAAAATATTTACTCACTGGCCAATTACTATTATGTACCAAGTATTAGGCACACCTTGCTAGTACCAGGTCAGACCCCCTTTCGCCTTCATAACTGCCTTAATTCATCATGACATAGATTCAACAAGGTGTTAAGCAACAT
Source organism: Rana kukunoris (assembly GCA_029574335.1). Classification (NCBI taxonomy): domain Eukaryota; kingdom Metazoa; phylum Chordata; class Amphibia; order Anura; family Ranidae; genus Rana; species Rana kukunoris. The sequence continues at coordinate 247,248,661 of CM056059.1, forward strand.
TTATTTAGAGATTTTGGTCCATATTAATATGATAGCATCACATTTGTCAGCTGATCCATGATCCATGATGCAAATCTCCCATTCACCACATGCCAAAGGTGCTGCTCTATTGGACTGAGATCTGGTAACTGTGAAGGCCATTGGAGTATTGTGACCTCATTGTCATCTTCAAGAAACCAATTTAAGATGATTTGAGATTTGTGACATTGTGCATTAAACTGCTGGAAGTAGCCATACAGGGATGGATATGGGCAACAACAATACTAAGGTAGGCCATGGCATTTAAACAATGCTCAATTGGAACTAGGGGCCCAAAGTGTGCCAAGAAAAGATCTCCCACACCATTACATAACCACCACCAGCCTGAACCATTGATAAAAGGCAGCATAGTCCATGCTTTCATGTTGTTTATGGCAAATTCTGACCTACCATCTAAATGTCAGAGCCAAAATCGAGACTCATCAGACCAGGCAATGTTTTTCCAATATTCTATTGTCCAATTTTGGTAAGCCTGTGTGAATTGTACCCTCCATTTCCTGTTCTTAGCTAACAAGAATGGCACCCGGTGTGGTCTTCTGCTGCTTCAAGGTTCGATGTGTTGTGTGGCCAGAGATGATATTCTGCATAACTTTGTTGTAGTGAATGGTTATTTGAGTTACTGTTGCCTTTCTATCATCTCAAACTAGTCTGCCCATTCTCCTCTGACATCAACAAGGCATTTTCATCAACAAAACTGCCACTCACTTGATATTTTCTCGTTTCCGGACCATTCTCTGTAAACCCTAGAGATGATTGTGCATGGAAATCCCAGTAGATCAGCAGTTTTTGAAATACTCAGAAAAGTCTGTCTTGCCTGTCTAGTTTGAACTTCAGCAAGTCCTCTTCACCACGTCTAGACGCCTAATGCATGGAGTTGCTGCCATGTGATTGGCTGATAAGCAATTTGTGTTACCAAGCAATTGAACAGGTGTTCCTAATAAAATTGTCGGTGAGTGTAGATGTCTTATACCACTGTCCCACCCCTCCCAACAGGGAGAAAATAAGAGAAGTTTATGGTTACTTCAAAGAGCCTTAAAATACTGTAATGCCGTGTACACACGATCGGACATTGCAACATCAAAACCGTTTTTTTGGGGGGTTTTTTGACGGATTGTTCGCTCAAACTTATCTTGCATACACACGGTCGCACAAATGTTGTCGGAAATTCCGTACATCACTACGACGAGCCCGAGAAAATCAAGTTCAATGAGTCCGAGCATGCGTAGAATATTTGTGCGACGGAATTGTCTACAGACGGTCAGAATTTCTTGGGAGCTTCTATTTGCCAGTCTCCCCAAGAAGCAGATCAGCATATTTTTTTATATAACACAGACACAGGTGTTATATTACAGAGGGGATGGAAGCATTTACTGTTAATTATAAGAGCAACAGGAATAGAAGGGCTGGGCGATGGCATGAGCAGAGAGGCAGGAAGGGAGAATGGGGGGAGAGGACAGAGGAAGGTGGAGGCACATAAGCTGAGCACAGTGTTAGGGCTCAGCAACCACGATACACCGTGGTCAGCTTACAGAGGAGAGTGCATAGCCAGGCAGGATCAGCCAGTTTTCTAAGGTGTTACATGGGGGCAAATTACACATCACAATCACTGTGTTGTATAACATGCTTTAAGGGAACAGGATCTGTTTTTTGTTTTTTAGGTTAACAAATACTTTATGAATTGGTAAACTGTAATACAATAAATTCTTCTTTTTGGTTTTAATACCTCTTTAACAAAAAAGAAGGATTACACCTCACTTCATGAAGGCACATACCTAAGTATGTTTGTGTTATAGTTCAAAAACTCACGAATCTAAGATTCTTTAGTTTCTTTGTTTCTTAACCTATGTTTCTAAACAAGATTTCAGCCATGAGCAGATGTCAATTCTTGGAGCAACGTGTGCTTAATGTCGCACAAAGTTTTTTCCTACAACAACCATCTTGTAAAAGTTTCATACCTTAAATTTATTTATTTTGCTAAAAAAAAAAAAAAAATACTTTCAAACAACTGCTGATGTTTAAGAGTTCATAAGTTAGATGATAGTGACACACAGATCACTTGCCCTAATGTTTCAGGAATTAGGAAAACATATTCTGTTCTGCTGCTTCTTAAAACCAAAGGCGCCTTACACAGCCTGCGGTTAGACAAGATGAAAGACTTTGTGGGATGATCATGGGAATGGACTTAATTTAGATTCCCAACTATGTGGAGTTAAAAAAAAAAGAAGTTGGCATAGGTTGCTCACTTTGTGGGGCTGCAGTAGGAAATAGTATGTATAATACATAGCAATCCTAATTCCAGTCACTGACATAACCACAGACCAGTAAACTGTGCACCAGGATCTTCAATTGCCACCCAGCTTCAACCAAAAACCAGTGCCGGGCCAAAGGGTACTCAAATTTGTGTTTGTAATACTTACTAAAAGTCAAATGAGAAATAGCAACACATTTTAAAGGGGACATCAATTTTAACCAGAATTTATCCCATCTGCATCAAACATCCTAAAGTGATTGTAAAGGCTTGTTTTTGTTTTTGTTCTTGATTTTTTTTTTTAAATAACAAACATGTTGTACTTACCTCTTCAGTGCAGTTGGTTTTCAACACAGAAGCCTGGATCCTCCTCTTCTCAGGTCCCTCTTTAATGCTTCTAGCCCCTTCCTCCTTTGAGTGCCCCTCAGCCAGCAGCTTGCTACAGGGGGCACCAAGCTGAGTAAGAGTTCCATGTATTCTTTCAGACAGGGAGCCCTGACCCGGCCCCGCCCATCCAACCTGATTGGCTGACTGACTTTGATTGACAGCCACAGGAGCCAATGACGTCGCTGCTCTGTCTCAGCCAATCAGGAGAAAAGTCCTTGATGGCTGAGGGGGATCGTGGACATCACTAGAGAGAAAAGGGGCTCAGGTAGGCAATTAGGGGGGTGCTGCTACACACTGAAGGTTTTTTATCTTAATGAATAATTTTTACAACTCCTTTTAATGTAATTAAATGGAAATGGTCTCCTTTATCACATCCCTTCATCACTACACGTTTGTAATGTTTACAGAGAACTATTTGAATGATTGTTTAACAATATCAGAATCACCAGAATTCAATAGCAAATAGTAACATAGGCAAAATCTGAAATTTACATTTCTGGTAAAAACATACACACATACATTATGTTACAACCAATACATTGTCCTGATAAGAGCAATAATTTATATTGGTGAAAATGTCCCTGTAGGGTGCCACATCCAAACTAACTAGACAAAAGGAGGGTATCTTCTAAGTGGACTTTAAAGGCACTAACATAGTTGATAGAAAAAGTATAGTTAAACATGATAAACAAGATAAAAACAGAATACATTGGAATGTTTACAGTACAAAAATCACTACAGAGATTGACTGTAAATTTCTTGTGATTCACCCCGACACATTTCAGATTACCAACATCTCTTTCTTCAGGGGTGTTATAAGGAGGTCGATCATTTATGTACAATATAGTGATTACAAGAGGTCAGAAGGAATATATAGTAAACAACACTGTATCAAATGTATGTTTACATCAATTGTACATTATATAGAATATGTTGCGGAGGTGTCACAAGTGAAACATACCAACAGCACTATTTAAAAACAAAGAACATTTGCCTGTTTAGAGACACTGGTCTTCAGAGCATGCATTTATGTTGAACTGAACAAAAATGAATTTGAATAGAGCCGGGCTACCATAGGGAGCATTGGACAGCTGACAACATTGAAACCAAAGAGACCTCCACAACATACATGTGTCTATACAATGTACATTTGATGTAAACATACAAATGATACAGTGTTGTTTACTATATATTCCTTATGACCTCTTGTAACCACTATATTGTAGATATACAATTTGACCTCCTCATAACACCCCTGAAGAAAGAGACATTGATATTCTGAAATGCGTCAGCTGAATCATAAAACTTTTACAGTTAATCTCTGTGGTGATTTTGTATCTTAATCATTACAATGTATTCTGTTTTTATCTTGTTTATGATGTTTAATTAATTATAATTTTTCTTTCAACTATGTTAGTGCCTTTAACCGATTGATGACCGGCTCATGCCGATATATGTTGGCAGAATGGCATGGCATGGCATGGCTGACATACAGTGCCTTGCGAAAGTATTCGGCCCCCTTGAACTTTGCGACCTTTTGCCACATTTCAGGCTTCAAACATAAAGATATAAAGATATATTTTTTTGTGAAGAATCAACAACAAGTGGGACACAATCATAAAGTGGAACAAAATTTATTGGATATTTCAAACTTTTTTAACAAATTCAAAACTGAAAAATGTGGCGTGCAAAATTATTCAGCCCCCTTAGCGCCAACTTTTCCTGCGATTACAGCTGTAAGTCGCTTGGGGTATGTCTCTATCAGTTTTGCACATCGAGAGACTGAAATTTTCCTGCGATCACAGCTGTAAGTCGCTTGGGGTATAATTCTATCAGTTTTGCACATCGAGAGACTGAAATTTTTGCCCATTCCTCCTTGCAAAACAGCTCGAGCTCAGTGAGGTTGGATGGAGAGCGTTTGTGAACAGCAGTTTTGAGTTCTTTCCACAGATTCTCGATTGGATTCACGTCTGGACTTTGACTTGGCCATTCTAACACCTGGATACGTTTATTTGTGAACAATTCCATTGTAGATTTTGCTTTATGTTTTGGATCATTGTCTTGTTGGAAGACAAATCTCCGTCCCAGTCTCAGGTCTTTTGCAGACTCCATCAGGTTTTCTTCCAGAATGGTCCTGTATTTGGCTCCATCCATCTTCCAATCAATTTTAACCATCTTCCCTGTCCCTGCTGAAGAAAAGCAGGCCCAAACCATGATGCTGCCACCACCATGTTTGACAGTGGGGATGGTGTGTTCAGGGTGATGAGCTGTGTTGCTTTTACGCCAAACATAACGTTTTGTATTGTTGCCAAAAAGTTTGATTTTGGTTTCATCTGACCAGAGCACCTTCTTCCACATTTTTGGTGTGTGTCTCAGGTGGCTTGTGGCGAACTTTAAACTACACTTTTTATGGATATCTTTAAGACATGGCTTTCTTCTTGCCACGCTTCCATAAAGGCCAGATTTGTACAGTATACGACTGATTGTTGTCCTATGGACAGAGTCTCCCACCTCAGCTGTAGATCTCTGCAGTTCATCCAGAGTGATCATGGGCCTCTTGGCTGCATCTCTGATCAGTCTTCTCCTTGTATGAGCTGAAAGTTTAGAGGGACAGCCAGGTCTTCGTAGATTTGCAGTGGTCGGATACTCCTTCCATTTCAATATTATCACTTGCACAGTGCTCCTTGGGATGTTTAAAGCTTGGGAAATCTTTTTGTATCCAAATCCGTCTTTAAACTTCTCCACAACAGTATCTCGGACCTACCTGGTGTGTTCCTTGTTCTTCATGATGCTCTCTGCGCTTTAAACGGACCTCTGAGACTATCACAGTGCAGGTACATTTATACGGAGACTTGATTACACACAGGTGGATTCTATTTATCATCATTAGTCATGTAGGTCAACATTGGATCATTCAGAGATCCTCACTGAACTTCTGTAGAGAGTTTTCTGCACTGAAAGTAAAGGGGCTGAATAATTTTGAACGCCCAATTTTCTGTTTTTTATTTGTTAAAAAAGTTTGAAATATTCAATAAATTTAGTTCCACTTAATAATTGTGTCCCACTTGTTGTTGATTCTTCACAAAAAATTACAGTTTTATATCTTTATGTTTGAAGCCTGAAATGTGGCAAAAGGTCGCAAAGTTCAAGGGGGCCAAATACTTTTGCAAGGCACTGTGTATATATATATATATATATATATATATGCACATCGCCTTTAACCACTTCAAAACAGGGCATTTTCACCCCCTTCCTGCCCAGACCAATTTTTATTTTTCAGCGCTGTCGCACTTTGAATGACAATTGCGTGGTTGTGCGAAGTGGCTCCCAAACAAAATTGACGCCCTTTTTTCCACACAAATAGAGCATGCTTTTGGTAGTATTTGATCACCTCTGCGGTTTTTATTTTTTGCGCTATAAACAAAAAGAAGAGCGACAATTTTGAAACAAAACACAATATCTTTTACTTTTTGATTTAATAAATATCATAATTAACTAGTAATTGCGGCAATCTGCGATTTTTATTGTGACCGTGACATTGCGGCAGACACATTTTGGGACCATTCACATTTACACAGCGATTAGTGCTATAAAATCGCACTGATTACTGTGTAAATGTGACTGGCAAGGAAGGGGTTAACACTAGGGGGCGCTGAAGGGGTTACATATGTTCCCTAAAGTGTGTTCTAACTGTAGGGGGACTCACAAGGGGAGGAGACCGATGTGTACTGTACTGGGAACACACATCAGTCTCCTCACCGCTGAGAGGACATGGATCTGTGTGTTTACTCCGTGACTCTGACCGCAGGTCCCGCTGACTCGATGTCCGCAGGGATACCCGCGATCGTCTCACACAGAGAAAGAACGGGGAAATGCTGATGTAAACAAGTATTTCTGATGTAAACAAACATGTTCCCATTCTTCCTAGTGACAGGACACTGATCACAGCCCACCCCCCAGTTAAAAGCACTCCCTGGGACACACTTAACCCCTTCAGCACCCCCTGCCGGTTCACCCCTTCACTGCCAGTGCCATTTTTACAGTAATCAGTGCATTTTCATAGCACGGATCAAGGACAATGGTCCCAAAATGGCATCAAACGTGTCTGATGTGTCCTCCATAATATCGCAGTCACAATAAAAATTGCTGATTGCTGCCATTACTAGTAAAAAATAAAAAAATAAGTCATAAAACTATCCACTGTTTTGTAGACGCTATAAATATTGTGCAAACCAATCAATAAACGCTTATTGTGATTTTTTTTTTCTTTATCTAGAATATGTAGAAGAATACGTATCGGCCTAAACTGAGGGGAAATAAATTGTTTTTAATATTTTTTGGGGGGATATTTATTATAGCAACAAGCAAAAAAAAAATATTGGTTTTTTTTTGCAATTTTTTTTTTTTTTTGCGCTATAAAAAAAAGTGACAAACGCAGAGGTGATCAAATACCACCAAAATAAAGTTCTATTTGTAAAAAAAAATAAAAAAAAAGATGTCAATTTTGTTTGGGAGCCATTTTGCACAATTATCAGTTAAATCGACGCAGTGCGGAATCGCCAAAAGTGCTCTGGTCTTTGGCCAGCCAAATGGTTTGCGGATTAAATGGTTAAAGTCCACTTAGGGGATACCCTCCTTTTGCCCTGATAACAGTTCAGTCAGTACCACACATACCATCAGGTCCTATATTGAGATCAAATTCAACAAAAAAAATAAGATCAAATTTAACAAAATAATGACATCAAGGCTATGCCATTTAAACTCTCCACTGGAATCAAACAATAAGAAACATACTACTGGACGTATAATATGCTGTAAATGGCAACAGGTGTTAAAGAGCAGAATTACCCACATCATTACCTGGTCTCTGTATGAACAAAGAAACCTTAATGGCGGTGGAGAAAAGATGGAAAAGGCCTTACACAATAAGGAGCTGCCTGAATCAATGATACTTGATTAAAACCAGCCAAAAGGATGATCTAGAAAAGGAATCCAGCATTTTAACTGCTATTTGAACTGGGTTCTTTAGACCGTAATCTCCTTCATCTTAGCTTTAAAATAACTTTTCTAAGAATTAATTTACTTATTTTCTCCAGTATGTTGCCACTACTCATAAAAAGCTCTTCCTAATATGCTCCTGCATTTCCAAAAGATATCACTGCTGACTGCCTATTGTCAAATCTGCTTATTGCAAGCTGTGTTGTCATTTAATATGCTATTGTGGCAATTGTGGACATGATTTCAAATACTGGACAGCAGTGATGAGAAAAATTACCATTGTTACAAATGTTTCTTATCACTTAACACCAATTACCTGGAGACCATCTTTAATATTTGATGCAGTTTGGGCCAGTGCAATCAAAGGAACAATTTATTTATTTTTACTTTTTGAGACTTTCAATTTTTATCATTAATACTGCATTTAGAGAGTGAGTAAGGGGTTTAGAAGAGGAAAAATCATAATCACTTAGTTCACAGTACTAAGAATACAAATAAGCATGTCTTATGCAGCAGCATGGCTTAACTTTCATTAGTTTACAATATTAACAACTATAAAAATACTGTATTTTGTATATATGGCTTTATAGAATGTTTTTTTTTTTTTTAGCTATGCTAGTAATATTGTCCTTTCTGAGTTTAAGGCCCTGTACACACAATCAGTCCAAACTGATGAAAACGGACTGAAATTCATTTTCATGGGTTCAGACTGATGGACCATATACAAGGTAGGTTTGGACCGATGAAACTGGACTTCAGTCCAAACTGATGAAAACGGACTGATCGTGTGTACGCGGCCTAAGAGAGATTTAAAGAAACCCCACTCCAAGTTATGTAAATGCTATACAATTTAGTTTTCTGACAGTCAATACAAAAGGCCAGGGTGGGCATAGTCCAGTTGAACAAGGGAACATATACAGTATGTTTTGCACAATAGTTGTAGTGACACAGGATCAAAAATCATATAGAAATGCAGGATTGATGTATGTGAAACAGTCCATATAAAGACCATGCATCACAATACATGTAATGCTGGATCAGTGAAATTATCACATAACTTAGTGTGTGAAATACTAGTTCATAAAAGAGGTGACTTTTTAATCATTGACATATAGTGTTGAATATATAGTTGCCTGAAGGGGTCACCAAGACATCACAATGTAGATATAAGTATGATAAGGTACTCTTACTAAAGGGTGTGGACTGGTGACGACTCTCTAAGGCCGCGTACACACGATCAAATCTATCTGCTGAAAACAGTCTGACGGACCGTTTCAGCAGACAACTTCGATCGTGTGTACGGGCGGACAGACAGATTTTTCCAGCAGACAGATTTTAAAGCATGCTTTAAAATCTGTCTGCTGGGAACCCGTCCCTCCGACATGTCTGCTGGTTAGTATTCTAACCAGCAGACATATCTATCCGCACATGCGTCAAATGGATTTGACGCATGCGCGGAAGTGTTTTACTTCCTGGTGACGGTGATGTGGCGGCGTCAACGTCATCGCCACGTCACCGCGCTGTCTGCCGGCGGGGATTTTGGTTTGATCGTGTGTACACGATCAACCCAATCTATCCCAGCAGACAAATCCGATCAAATCGGTCTGTCAGACCGATTTGATCGGATTTATTTCATGGTGTGTACGCGGCCTAAGTCGAAACGTGTCGGATTTCGCTTTACAGCATCCCATATTGCTTTTATCATTGTTTACTTGATCACTTTTCTATTTGTATTTTTCTGTTATATGAATTTTAAAATAAAACCGGTCATGATTTATTTGTTGACCTTCACCATTTGGAGCACTTTTTTTCCATCTTTTTTCCACTGCTCTGTGAGTCCGTTGGAATTCTCTATCTACATCCTGCATTGGAAGTCTCATTCGTCCAGTTCCTGTGGCTTGTGGTATCCATCCCATCTGATTGGAACAACCACCACCGTCTGGGGAGATCCTTTATGCAGTGATCCAGGTCTGCTGAAACCATCAAGCGTACGAGACTTAGGCCGCGTACACACGAGTAAACAAATCCGATCAAATCGGTCTGACAGACCATTTTGATCGGATCTGTCTCCTGGGATATGTTGGTTTGAACGCGTACACACGATCAAACCAAAATCCCGCCGGCAGACCGCGCTGTGATCTGGCGGTGACGCCGCCACGTCACCACTCCAGGAAGTAAAATACTTCCACGAATGCGTCAAATCCATTTGACGCATGTGCGGACAGATATGTCCGCTGGTTAGTGCTTTAAAATTTGTCTGCTAGAAAAATCTGTTTCAGCAGATAAATTCAATCGTGTGTACGTGGCCTTACTGTTGCAAAACAGCTGAGGAGTCCACACCCTTTAGTAAGAGTACCTTATCATACTTATATCTACATTGTGATGCCTTGGTGACCGCTTCAGGCAACTATATATTCAACACTATACGTCAATGATTGAAAAGTCACCTCTTTTATGGACTAGTATTTCACACACTAAGTTGTTTGATCGTTTCACTGATCCAGCATCACATTTATTGTAATGCATGGTCTTTAAATGGAATTTTTCACATATATCAAGCCTGCGTTTCTATATGATTTTTGATCCTGTGTCACTACAACTATTGTGCACAACTATTGTTCCACATTTCTTCCTTACTTTGTTTGTTTGTGTGCTGGCTGCTTTTTACATATTTGTAATAGCAGTTTTTCCTCTTTCTTAACATATACAGTAGTTCCCTTTGAAGTTTTACTGTAACTTTTTTTTTACCAACTATAAAACAATTTTACTACAATGATGGAATTTAGTCAAGATTGAATTAGATCAACAGAAAATAGAAAACAATTTAAAGCACCAGAAAATATTGATTTTAATACAATTTACTCTTCTTAGGCCTCGTACACACGAGGGGATATGTCCGCTGAAAACGGTCCGATGGACCGTTTCAGCAGACATCTCCGCTCGTGTGTATGGGCTAGCGGACAGATTTGTCCACCCGACAGATTTCAAAGCAAGCTTTGAAATCTATCCGGTGGGAATCTGTCCGCCCGACATGTCTGCTGGTTAGTACACTTACCAGCAGACATGTCGTCCCGCACCGCCGCCGCCGAATGTATTCGGCGCATGTGCGGAAGTGTTTTACTTCCTGGTGCAGTGACGTAGCGGTGACGTGGCGGCGTCAACGTCACCGCCGCGTCACCGCCACGTCACCGCGCCGTCCGGCGGCGGGGAATTTGATCCGATGGTGTGTACACGCCATCGGATCAAACTCCCGATCGGACATATCCGATGGAAATGGTCCGCGGACCGTTTTCATCGGATAAGTCCGATGGTGTGTACGAGGCCTGATGCCGCGTACACACGGTCGTTTTTTGCGATGAAAAAAACGACGTTTTTTGTGAAGTAAAAAACGACGTTTTTGAAACGTCACTTTCAAAGACGATGTTGCATACACACCATCGTTTTTTCACAAAAAACGAGGTTACGTTCACCACACTTTTCCATTGAAGCTTGCTTCATAACTAGCTTCTGGGCATGCGCGGGTTGAAAAACGTCGTTTTAAACGACGTTTTTGCTACACACGGTGACTTTTTGTGAAACAAAAAACGACGTTTTGAAAAACGACACCAAAAATTCAAGCATGTTGGAATTTTTTTTGGTCGTTTTTTTTAAGACAAAAAACGACGTTTTGCCCACACACGATCAATTTAAATGACGTTTTAAAAAACGTCGTTTTTTTTCATCGCAAAAAACGACCGTGTGTACGCGGCATTAAGCTTGGTGGTTAGGAGCCAATAAAGGAGTTAACTCTTATAATATTTGGAAATTGGACATTTCAGGAAAACGGCAGCAATTGTGATTAAGTATACAGTAGACAGTCAGTCACTGTCTGCCATGCTGAGATAAAATAACAGCCCAGCGACTGCGGTCTTTGCTTGGGACTATATATAGCCAATTGCACACTGGGTAGGTATAGTAAATATTATCCATTCACATAAATGGACTTCCATACCTGCTGTACAATTTGTCAGAATTTTCCTTCAGCAGATCACGCTCTTTTTCCAAATCACTGATACGACCCAGTAACTAGATGGGGGTAAAAAAAAAACACATTAGGAAGACTAAAGACCTAAACAGAATACAGTTTATTCTGGAGAAACACTGTCCATATGTTGACATTAACTTGATGATGATAATAATAATAATAATAATACTACAATATATATGTATATATTACGTGTCCGTAGAGATTTTCAAAACTTATGTTGAGGAACTGCACCCCATTTTCTAAAAAAACATTACTGCTATGTTAAAGTGATTGTAAAAGCAGACATTTTTTTTTTTTTATCTTAATGCATTCTATGCTTTAAGATAAAAAAAAAAAAACACTTCTGTGTGCAGCAGCCCCCCTCAGTCCCCCTAATACTCACCTGAGGTCCCTCTGGACCCAACGATGTTTCAGGAGTGTTTCAGGACCCCCCTCTTTATTGGCTGAGACAGCAGCATGGCTCCATTGGCACCCGCTGCTGTCAATCAGAGTCATTCAGCCAAAGAGGAGAGAAAGGGTGCGGGGCTGGGTCATGGCTTAGTGTCTGCTCGGCTTGGACACCACAATAGCAAGCTGCTTGCTGTAAGGGCACTCAACAGGGGCAAGAACACCGAAGAGCGACCTGAGAGGAAGAGGACCTGGGCTGCTCTGCTGCAAAACCACTTCACAGAGAAGGCAAGTATAACATGTTTGTTATTATAAAAAAAAAAAAAAAAGACTTTACAATCACTTTAACCACTTGCCGACCAGCCTCCATCGTTATACGGCAGCAGGTCGGCTCTTCTATGCAAATTGCTGTAGCTGTAGGGCAGCATGCCCGCGTGTCGGGCAGAGTCCATGTCTGCTGGCAACCCACAATCGCCTAGTACAGAGGCAGAATGGGGATCTGCCTTTGTAAACAAGGTGGATCCCTATTCTGACAGGAGACATGGAAGAGATCTACTGTTCCCAGTGATCGGGAACAGTGATCTCTGTCATGTTCCAGTTAGCCCATCCCCCCTACAGTTCGCATACGCTGAGGAAACACAGTTAACCTCTTGATCACCCCCTAGCGTTAACCCCTTCCCTGACAGTGTAATTTTTACATTGATCACTGCATTTTTATAACTGATCAATGTAATAATGTTACTGGTCCCCAAAAAGTGTCATTTGGGGTCAGATTTGTCTGCCGCAATGTCACAGGCCTGCTAAAAATCATAGATCTCCGTCATTACTAGTAAAACCAATAAAAAATAAAAGTCCCTAAATCCATCCCATAGTTTGTAGACATTAATTTTTGCCCAAACAATATTTGCCTATTGCATTTTTTTTTTTATATATTTTTTCAGTTTTTGCGCTATAAACAAAAATAGAGCGTCAATTTTGAAAAAAAATGAATATTTTTTACTTTTTACCATAATAAATATCCCCCAAAAATATATACAAAAAAAATAATTCCTTAGTTTAGGCCGATACGTATTCTTCTACATATTTTTAGTAAAAAAAAAAAAAAAAAAATCGCAATAAGCGTTTATTGATTGGTTTGCGCAAAAGTTATAGCGTTTACAAAATAGGGTTAGTTTTATGGCATTTTTATTAATGTTTTTATTTTACTAGTAATGGTGGCGATCAGCGTTTTTTTCCGGTACTGCGACATTATGAATGAATGAATGAATGAAGAACTTGTATAGCGCAGCACATGCGAAGTAAATCGCCTCTGGGCGCTTGTTGTTCCTGTCTCCTTTGAGATCAAAAGAGATGAGTCTTGATCTTTCTCCTGAAGACTAAGTAGTTCTCCTCCAGTCGAATGCTGGCTGGTAAGGCGTTCCATAGTCTGGGACCTTGGACAGCGAATCTCCTGTCACCTTTGGACTTGTATCTGGCTTTCGGTATCTGAAGCCGATTTTGATTGTTGGATCGTAGAATACGATTGGGATTGTAAATTTTTAATTTTTCGCATAGATAATGGGGAGCATTCCCATGGATACATCTATGCGTTAGACAGAGTGCTTTAAAGGTGATTCTGTCTTTAACTGGTAGCCAGTGAAGGGATCTCAACGAGGGTGAGATTGATTCCCAGGGTTTTTTCCCAGTCACAAGTCTAGCGGCCGTATTTTGAACGACTTGAAGACGAGCGATTTGGTACTTGGGGAGTCCGAGGTAAAGGGCATTTGCATAGTCCAATCTGGAGTTTACAATCGCTCCCACCACGACCGCTATGTCTTTCTTGGGAATAAAAGGCGTGAGTCTACGTAGTAGGCGCAGCAGATAGTGAGATCCGCTGACTACTGCCCCTATTTGTGCATCCATTGTCATGTAGGAGTCAAAGATGACCCCAAGACTTTTGACTTTGGCGCTAGGGGCGATGACTTTGCCCAGAATGGGCGGGGGGATCCAGGTTGTTATCGATTGATTGCTACGCTTGGCGTTAAACAGAAGAAGTTCTGTTTTCGCTCCGTTGAGTTTGAGATAACTCTTTGTCATCCAGTCCTCTATCAAAGAGAGGCATGTCTCTAGATTGAGGTGGTGATCCTTTTTATTGCAAATGCGGAAGTACAGTTGCGTGTCGTCTGCGTAAGAGTGATATAGCAGTTTTTGGCTGCTGATGATTTCAAAAAGAGGACGCAGATAGATGTTGAATAACATCGGCGACAGGGGAGATCCCTGAGGGACCCCGCACGATAATGTGCGTTGTTCCGAAGTGAATGGTCCTAGCTTGACTATTTGCGATCGGTTTTCCAAAAAAGAGGAGAACCAAGATAGATCGCTTTCTGCGACTTTGGCTATTTTAGCCAGCCGAGTCAATAACAGCTTGTGATCAACTGTATCAAAGGCTGCGCTTAGGTCCAGCAGAACCAGAAGAGAAGATTCTCCTTCGTCTGCGGCCTCGAGAACGTCGTCCCATATCTTGAGCAATGCTGTTTCCGTCCCGTGTCCGGGACGGAATCCTGATTGCAATGGGTCGAGTAAGTTGTGGGTATCTAGATGCTGTTGCAGCTGCTGTACCACTGCTTTCTCCATTACCTTGGAGAGAACATTTAGGCCTGTTATGGGGCGCCAGTTAAGTGGATCCTTAGGATCCAGGGTGGCTTTCTTTAAGATGGGTTGAATGAAGCCCTCCTTCAGCTGGGAGGGCATTTTGCCCTCCCTGAAGGATTGGTTAATAAGCTGCGTGACAGGAGGTGCCAGGATGTCGGCGCATTCCTTCAGCAGTTTGGTGGGGATAATATCATTTGGCGCAGTGCTGTTGCGCAGAGTGCCGATGATATTTTTAGTGGTCTGAATGGAGATGGGTTCCAGCGTGAACTCACCAAGCTGTGGTGAATTGCTGCCGGTGCTGTGTAAATGACTACGGGGGGGGCTGGGAGAGCAATTGTTCTGCTGAATGCTTTGCCGGATTGCCTCAATTTTGTTAATGAAGCAATCCGATAACTCATCACAAAATTCTTGTGTATCCAAGTTGGGGGCTTCAAGACATCTTGGATTCATGGTCTGAGTGACCAGTTTGAAGAGTTCGCGGGGACGATTTAGGGCACCATTGATAGCCTCAGAAAAATAGTTTTTCTTGGCTTCGAAGATTTGCTTGTAGTATTTCCTGGTTATTGCCTTGTAGATCGAGAGGTTTTCATCTGAAGAGCTTCTTTTCCAGGCTGCTTCTGCCCTTCTACGCTCTTGCTTCAGTAACGCCAGCTGGTTGTTGAACCAGCCGGAGTTATTTTTTCTGATCTGGGTCTTTCGTTTTGGCGCTATCAAGTCAGCTGACTGCAATAGTGCTGTGTTTATGGCCTCTAGTATTTCTTCCGCTGTTTGGTGCGGCTGAATTGTGTTTATTTTTCCCCCTAACGTGGTTTTGAAGAGCTCCGAATGGAGCTTCTTCTGACATCTGGTCCAGTGTGTTGTCACTGGATTTGATGTTTTTGTTAAGGGGGGGAATTCGGAAATAATGAATTTAATTGCATGGTGATCTGTCCATGGCAATGGTTCATTTTCCAAGATTTTTATTTCCAGATCTTGTCTGAAAATAAGATCGAGCGTGTGACCTGAAACATGTGTGGGCCCACATACTAGTTGCTGTAGCCCTAATCCTTCCAGGTGGTCAATACAGGCGTCGGCAACAGGATCCTGAGAGCAGTTTGCCCAGAGATTGAAGTCCCCGAGCAGCAAAAGATGTTTGCTGTTAAGGGTATAAGTGGAGATAAACTCCGTCAATGATGTGAGTAGCTGCGATTTTGGCCCAGGTGGCCTATAGCAGAGAAGAATATGGACGGTCTCCTGGGAGTTTGCTTGCAGTTGCAGGGTAAGGGTTTCCATAAATGGAAGAGGATTTTGAAGGACTGGTTTGGTGATCGCAAGATGAATCCTGTGGATCACCGCCAGGCCTCCACCTCTTTGCCCTATTCTGTTTTCCGTTATAATACGGTAGTTTTCTGGCACCAGTTCTCCTAGAATGGTGTTACAGTCGGCTGTAAGCCAGCTTTCTGTAATAAAAAGGCAGTCTAAATCATATTGTAGAATGAAATCATGGATTTCTGATCGGTGTTTTACTGCCGATCTTGCGTTGATCAGAGCACATGATATGTGCTTGAGCTGGGGTAAATGGCTAAAGCTCTTGATAGTCGATCGTTGATCGGTTCTCAATAGTTGCTCTAATTTTAAGGCCTTTTTGGTGACGGCTGGTAAGACTGTGGCGAATCGCCTCAGACCCCAAATGGTTTCTGCAGAATATTGCAAAAGAGCCATAGTTGCAGTCGTTGGGGGGGCTGTGATGTTTAAATGGCGATGGAGGGGGGATTCATTGAATCCTTCTCTCCCGGCTTGGTCCAGAGGAAGGCAAAAAAAACCCTGGCCGTGCTGAGCCAATGTGCGGAGGCCAGGGAAAAAAAATTCCTTCCTGATCCCTAGGAGGCGATCGGAGAATAACCCTGGATCAAGCAGTATTGGTTGTGAAGGAGGAAAAAGAGGGGGGGTGAGAGGTGACTCTGCTTCTGGGGTGTACCAAGATGGCCACCGACCAAGACACAGGGCATATGCTGGGGGGCTGTCAGCTGGGTGGATGGATGGCTATAGTGAACTGGATGGTTCACTGGGGGGTGGATGGGATCCTCCAGGGGTAGGGGGGTATTTTGGGCTGTGTAGGGGTTTTTTCCTGGGCGTAGGAGCGGCGCACCGCTAGGCCGCGGCTGAAGCCGCGGTCTTTCCTAAGCCGCGGCGGCCGCGAATGTGAGCAGGCCGGCGCGGATGCCGGCGGAATCGGGGAGAAGCCGCAGAACTGAGCCAGAGAGGCGGCGGGGGTTGCTCCGACTGTGGATGCTAGTGTGGGTGGCGATGAGGGGTAGAAGGAGAGGGAGAGAGCCCCAAGATGTAGCGGCTTGTCCTAAAAAGGACGGCCGCCAACGGTTTGCAGGGGAGGTAGAGTGCCCTAAAAAATACCGGGTCCTACCTGGGGAAGAAGGAGTCCAGGGGGAGGAAGGAGCTGGTCCTAGGGCTGCAGATGGTATCATGCAGCAAGGGGTTTGCAGGAGCCTGCCTGCCTAGCAGCCTAATCTGTGCTGTCACCTGGGAGAGAGCCGACTCGTGGGAGAGCGTCCTGCTCTGTTATGGCGGAAACATTTGACAATTTTTTTGGGACCATTGGCATTTTTATAGCGATCAGTGCTATACAAATGCATTGATTACTATAAAAATGCTACTGGCAGGGAAGGGGTTAACACTAGGGGGAGGGGAAGGGGTTAAGTATGTTCCCTGGGTGTGTTCTAACTGAAGTGGGGGTGGCCTCACTAGGGGAAATGACTGACCGCTGTTCAAACATTGTATGAACAGACAGTCAGGCATTTCTCCCGGTCCCTGCTCTGTAACGAGACGTGTGTGGGTGCCCGGTGCCCGGCGACGATCGCGGCCGCCGGACACGCGCACGGGAGTCAGGGACGAGCGCGCCCCTATTGGCTGCTGGGCGAGGTGATGTATAGCTACATGCTCTCGCCCAGCAGAGCCGACCTGCCGCAAAACGGCGGCGGTTGGTCGGCAAGCAGTTAATATTTTTTTGGATATGTATTATAGCAAAAAGTTTAAAAAAATATTTATATATCAAAATTGTCGCTCTTTGTTTATAGCGCAAACAATAAAAACCACAGTGGTGATCAAATGCCACCAAAATATTTTTTTCTTGTGGGGGGAAAAAAAAAAGACTTCAAGTTTGTTTGGGTACAGCGTTGCACAACAGCACTTTCAGTTAAAGCAACGCAGTGCTGTATTGCAAAAAAATAGCCTGCTCATTAAGGGGGCAAATCCTTCCGGACAGAAGTGGTTAAACAATGGGAGGCTGCCTGCTTCAATGTTAGAAGTGGTGAAAGTGGTCATTCCCAACTCTGCGAAAAAAGACAACTCAATATATTGTGAATAACTTTAGCCCCTGCTTTGGCACCTGCCGCTAAGCCCAGCGGAATGCGAGCATCTTTAAAATATTATTTTTGCCTAAAGCCCTGTACATGCAATCAGAATATCATACAAAAAATACCACTTTTGACGCGATTGTATAATAATCTGATCGGTAGTAACCAGATTGTGTCCAAAATTTTCCGAAGGGACAAACACAAATGCAAATAAAATTTGTGTACAATACCAGATTGTACAATTTTCATTTAATCAGTACTGTTTTCTTCGAAAATTCAATACAAAACACATTAAATCACTTCCAAATTTTTATTGTCGTATGAGAATTTTTGTATTTTAATAACCTATTGGTTTTCGATATGGAGGCAAGCATGCAAAGAAATAAATTGACGATCATTCGTCCGATAATCACATCCTGTATACTAGGCCTAAGTTTCTCTGACAAACAATGTCCCTATACTCTAAATCTTTATTCTTAAAGTTGATTAAGCTATGTTTTTCTTTTCGTGGACTGGGAAAACCCCAATAGACTCACAAAGAGCTCAGCAACTCCATTCCCTATGTTAGTACCCCCATGAAACCACTTCTGCAGTATGGAAAAAGGGCATACATCCGTATCCATAATATACCAGATCCACAGCTATGGGCCAAATTTGACATCAAGACACTAAAGCCCTGTACACACGACCGAGAATCCCATTGGGAAAAAAACAAAATCCCACCATTCTCTTGAATGGCAAGAACGCTGTGATGTCATCGACTACGATGAGCCGGATTCCCGGCCAACTGCTAGGGAGCATACAAACGGCCGGGATTCCCGGCCAAAAGCTCTCCTGACAATTTTCCTGCCAGGAAAACTGGTCGTGTGTATGAGGTTTAAAACACATATTGACGGAGAGCACTCTTTTGGACTTCAATACCCGACTTCTTCCAGCTAATTATTGATAGGCTAGAACAAACAACAATTTACTAATTGTGGAAAAAATGGAAGAAACTGTGCTAGAAGTGCTAAAAGGAAAAGAACAACTGCAAAACTAAGTCACAGCTTACTCAATTGGGAGCTGCGATTAACATGTAAACAATTGATACAGAAAAAAACATAAAAATAAAAATTAAATTACGCTAACCCCCCAACCATATGGTATGGGTATTAATTTAAAGAATTCAAACATCAAAATTATAAATACCAAAAACAGGCTAGTAATAAACTAATATGTGACTAGTAACATAAGTGATAATAAAACGGATATATCTAATGTTATAGATGCATCAGTTGCCTTGTTTGTAAACAATCTCATGCCAATTAATAGAATAAAAATTATATTGGTAACCAATAAATGAAAAATGAAAAGAATATTGACAGAAAAAAATGAAAACTAAATGATATAGTCCATACGTGCTTGAATGATTAAACAACAGATGATGAACACCAGTGCTCTGTGCAGAAATCCATAAGCTGATGAATTAACATGTCCAAAAAAGTGTTGAATCCTCCACCAATCAGTAGAAATTAATCCTTACCAGCTACTTCGTCCAGGGACACCTGGACAAAGTAAATTATTACGAAACAGACGTAGGGCGGAGCGGGCACTGACAACACCTCAAGCTCCATACGATTCCCCAGTAGAATGGGTGTCTGGATTTTGCATACCGGCTGGCACACCAGATTTAAGGCCTATTTTTTTCCTGCAACATTGTAAGTTCAATACCAACCTTCTTAATAATTATTTGTTATATGTTTAATGCACTATGTGGAGCTATCATTATCTCTTACATATCGGGTACATATGCTGATGACCCATGATCAGTATTGGATGAGATTTACTGCTTAACCACTTAAGGATCGCCGCATGTACATTTATGTCGGCAGAATGGCACGGACAGGCACACCAACGTACCTGTACGTGCCTGCCTAGATGTGGGTCGGGGGTCTGATCGGGACCCCCCCGGTACATGCGGCGGTTCCCGTGGCTTTAGGAGCGATCCGGGATGTGGGGGCGGCTGTTCGTTTTTGTCCGCCCCCTCCGGATCGCTCCCAGCCAATCCGCGCGCTCCCGTGTGTCACTTCCCCCTCCTGTGTAAACACAGGAAGAGGGAAGTGATGTGATCTCTGCTCTCGGCGGTATTTTCTTTTTTTTTAATCAATCTTTTTTATCAGTTTTAAAGAAAAGATTATACATAGAAAATAAATTCCAGTTTCTCGACAAGAATGGGTAACTAACAATTGGGCGACGCAGCGCCATCTCATTGTGCATGAATGTTGGATACAAAATGAGGTTAAATACATATAAATTCAAAAACAGAAACAGTGCTACTAATCAGTTGGTCATACAAGCGATTCATATAGTGAAAGCCCTTAAAAGGGTAAAGCTAGGATATGATTCCGCCGCAGCCGACGGATTTACAGAAACATGGCTGCATTTTCCCAACGGGACCAGGTGAGCCATTTCTCATGAACTTTACCGTACATTCCTCTGCTTGAGGCCAGTGTCAGCTCATGGTTGTAATGTAGGTTGACTAGGTCAATAACAGCTTCAAGCGTTGGAGGTTGGGTAGATTTCCAAAGTCTAGTGATACTCAACCTGGCTGCCAGGAGAATATTTGTGACTACCAGTTGCATGTTCACAGGAAACATACCCAAGTCCATGTTGAGTAGTGCTAACGTTGGCGTTGGAGAGATGTTACTACCAGCAATGTTTGACAGCATGTGGAAGATATTTGTCCAAAATTGGGTGATAAGCGGGCAGGACCAAAGGATATGTATCAGATCTCCTGTCATTTTGGTACACCTCCAACAGGTGTCTGGGCTGCCTTTGCCAAATTTTGCTATCTTGGCGGGTGTGAGGTACCAGCGGAGTGAGATTTTCAGAGTCAGTTCCCAGAGTGCTACATTTCTAGTGGCTCTATAGACGGACCTGAGTGCGTCCTGCCATTGTAGGTCTAGAAGGGTCTGTCCAATGTCGATATCCCATTGATTGTGCGGTTTGGCTTTGACGAATATTAATTTTTGTCGAAATATGGCATAGAAAAGGGAGATACCTTTCTGTTTAGAAGAACGGTCGGTCAGAAATGTCCATACTTTAGGGGGAATGGCGTAACATGGTTTGGATAAGCGGGAAAGGCAATGTTTAATTCTAATGTAGGTGAAGAGAATTTATTATTTTGTGGAAACCTTCACTAAAAAGAGTGAAGTTACTGTATTCCTGGGAGAACACATCCCAGACCTAAAGATCCAAAATGCCCTGAGCCCAGGCAGATGAAAATACCAACAGACGTCTCCTCACTTGTAAAAAGGAGTGTGTATCTTCATTGCAAAGGGGCTTTGTAAGAGACTGGCTTGTTTCTCACACACCAGGACTTGCAATAAAACAGAGTGGAGCACTTATGCCGCGTACACACGATCACTTTTTGTGATGAAAAAAACAACGTTTTCAAAAACGTCATTTAAAATGATCGTGTGTGGGCAACGTTGTTTTATGTCTTAAAAAAAAACGACCAACAAAAAATTCGAACATACTTGAATTTTTTGTGTCGTTTTTCAAAATGTAATTTTTTGTGTCATAAAAAGTGATCGTGTGTGTGCAAAACGACGTTGAAAACTACGTTTTTAAACCCACAAATGCTCAGAAGCAAGTTATGAGACGGAGCTTCAATGGAACAGAATGCCGTCGAACGTGGTGTACGTCACCACGCTTTGCTAGAGCATTTTGGAAAAACGATGGTGTGTATGCAACGTCGTTTTGGAAAATTAAGTTTGAAAAACTTTATTTTGTTTCGTCACATAAAACGTCGTTTTTTTTCATCACAAAAAGTGATCGTGTGTACGCGGCATTAGCCTTAGAAGTGGAGGTTTTGGCAGGACAAAATACATTTTTCACATTTCCAGAAGTGCCTGAGTTTTCCATAGGAACCTCTGCTTTCTTTTTTTCACTTTGGTAAGATGGTGATCTGTCAGCCCTGACCTCCTTAATAAAGATCTAAGACCTCTCCAAAGAGTCGTTCTCTGTCAAACGGAACATTTTCCAGACAGTTTTTACAAACTGTCTATGAAGATTAGTTCTGCAGCCATCTGAACCATCATAAGAGTCCTATGCATCTGAACCATCATAAGAACCAGGTAAGAAATTTGGTACAGGGAGTCTGCCAACTGTCTACAAAGAATTGTAAGGCTCTTGGGACGAGCTCCAATTTTTGGAGTCTCAAAGAATCCCTCAGGATTAGTTTAGGACTGTGTACCATCCACATGACCCAGACTGCCAGAGTCTGGCAAATGGCCATTGTAAGTTCCACAGAGCAAGAGGGGTTTTAAAGAGTCTCTCAAACATTTTGTCCACTGGATGTCCTCAACTAGAAACAATGATCTATTTCAACAATGTCATTGTACAAAAAGCCTCCCAAACTGGGTACTGCCTAGCAGCCTCTTGGAAAGAGTATACTCTTTGTCTTGCCATGGTCAATCCTCCTACAGAAGATCCTGTAGTAGTGGATGGATCAGAAAAGACCTAGTAGCTTTTTTTTTTATTTTATTTTTTATAGGAGATCCCATACTAGTGACTACAAGGTGAAGGTTTATGGTACTCCAACAATCCACATTCCTGATACGTGTCTGTTGTACAATGTGCTGTTCAAAAATATCCTGGTCTTGTTCTACTTCTCCTCCCTTGTGTGGAATTCCTGGTGATCCTACAAGTATCCCTGCATTTCCTATTTCAAACTGACCACACTAGGCATAGACGCAAATTCTTCCCAGCATTGTTAGTTTTCTGATGGTAGCACAATCTGCCTATCCACCAATGGCCATGCTGACAAGAACCCCCCCCCCCCCCAGCTCTTGTGCTGAAACCCCCCCTCCCCCTCCTTAGGCATTGCATTGTTCTTTCTCTGCCTCCTGCTGATATGCCCCCCCTGCAGTCTCCACCCACAGCTCTCTAAGCCCCCTATGCAGTTGAGAGAAGTTGTGATTGGCACTGGCTGGTGGCACTAATTGGCGGTGGCACTGATTTGCAGTGGCACTGGCAGGTTTTACACTAAGCAGAGTGTAACTATAACTGTGTGAAACTAACAGAGAGGAGAGAGAGAGGAGATGTCAGCTCAAATGTCAGGGGTAGGTGGGACCCAGCAGCTAAATTACACCAGCCAATGATTGGGCTGCTTTATAAAGGGGCGGGGGCCACATACACATAGCGGCCCGCCCAGATACCATCCCATTGGCTGGTGTAATATAGCTGCTGGGTCCTGCCCACCCTGGCTGGGTCCCGCCCACCCCTGACATCAATCTGACAGCTCCTCCCTCTCTGTTACTTGTAAGTTTCACACTCAGCACGGCGCTTGATGCTGCTAGAGCCGCTGAGTGTGGAGAAGGGAGGAGGAACGGCGGTCAGTGTAAAATATCTGCCTAATTTGGATAATTGGCCAATGCCGATTTATCAAAAATGACCAAATATCGGCCGATATATCGTATACAGAGAACATCTGCATGCTGATTTAATGCACTTTCCAAAGGAGATTGTGGCGAGTTTAGGCCTTTGACACTTAGGGAGGCGATTGTGCGGGTCATAGTGAAAAGGTGGCTTCAGAGGTGTGGGCAGAGGGAGAGAGACTACACCCACTAGTGATACTTGAGAAATATAAAAACAAGTATATCAGTGCTGTATTTGTCGCAGGTAGATTGAAAGAAACTGTAAAGCTACTAATACACATAATAAATAAAATTATGAAAAAAAAGCAAACAAGATAACAAATGACACAGCAATGTGTGCCTAGCACACTTTTAACCTAAGGTGTGGAGAAGAAAAGGGAAAAGTATATCGCCCAGGCTGGATTTTAGTAGGCTGAGGACCTGGGCTAATACAAAGGTCATATTTTTTCAATCAATTTAGATGTCACATTCCTGGAATCAGATGGCGTGCAAGAGGAACTTTGTTGTCCTGTGTCTCCAGGAGTAATGGGGAGGAGTCCCCAGTTGGTCAGCTTGTTGTAGCCAACCTTTGGAGTGGGAATAGGGACAATCTTTTGTTGGTGAGAGACCAGCAACTTTGTTGGGAAACCCCATCTGTACGCAATTTGTTTTCTGTTGGAGAATAGAGGTAAACGGGGGGAGAAAGCTCTGCACATTTCCATTGTGGCAGGATCAGTGCACAGCTTAATAATAGCGTATGGGGCTGGCAAGGGTTTAGAAGAATTGGGGGTGGAGAGATTTTGCTCCTTGACATGGAAGAAACGTATGTGGGCCAAAACATTTCTGGGGATGTCTTCAGGGAGATGCGGTGGTTTAGCAATTCTGTGGGCCCGATCGCTCAGACCGTTTCCGCAGACAGATTCGATCGTGTGTACGGGCAAACAGACAGATTTGGCCAGCCGACAGATTTCAAAGCATGCTATGAAATCTGTCAGCTGGAAACCCGTCGGACCGATAGGTCTGCTGGTTAGTACGCTAACCAGCAGACATATCTGCTCGCACATGAGTCTAATGGATTTGACGCATGCACGAAAGTGTCTTACTTCCTGGTGCGGTGACGTGGCGGCGTCAACGTCACCGCCACGTCAGCTCACTGTCTTCCGGCGGGGATTTTAGTTTGATCGTGTGTACACGATCAAACCAATACATCCCAGCAGACAGATCTGTTCAAATCGGTCTGTCCAACCGATTTGAACAGATATATTTGCTCGTATGTACGGGGCCTTAGAGTAATCTTGCAAGTTAACCTCCAGAGCATCTGTACGTTCTTCTGAACAGTCTATTCTATCATGCATCTGGGATATGGATATCTGAATCTCTTTATGTACAGTTAATCTTTCTGTAGCGTGAGGAGCATAGATTTTAGCATTGCTTCTGAGACAGTGTTGTCAGTGACAGGGATACAGTAGCAGCCAGGAAGAGAGCATTTTGGGATCCGTGTGTCCCTGCAACAACAGAGGACAATAGCTGCTTTTTTGCATGTGGCTTCTTGATGGGGAATTTGCAGGGGAGGTAGCCAGCCTTTTACCTCTTTCTGTGTGATGTTCTCATGGGGTGTCTTCTGGAGGGGGGAGAGTAGAGCTGCACGATTCTGGGAAAAATGAGAATCGCGATTCTTTTGTATAATATGAAGATCACAATTCTCTTGTGATTCTCAAAATTGTATGTATTTAAACTTATTTTCAACACAAAACAGAGCTTATGTATTCAAATACAGTAAATGTAAATCTGATGGACTGTTTACATGTTAAATTATAAAAGCCACAGCAAACCTGCTGACCTTACATGGTTGCTAATGTGAAAGAACAGCTCTGATTTTCACATTTAACTAAATGTGAAAATCAGAGGTGCTCTGTCACATTAGCAAGCATGTAAGGTTTGCTGCTGCAACATATAAACAGTCTGTCAGATTTACATATACTGTATTTAACCACATAAGCTCCATTTTGTGTTGAAATAACTGTTGGGTGTAACAAGATGTCCGCTTGCCCCCTTCTCACTATCATTACTGTGACAGGGGGGGGGGGGTTCTTCGAGATCGCAATTTTTTTATGATTAATCGTGCAGCTCTAGGGGAGAGTGTCCATAGTTTCTCTCACTGGAGCAGTGGCTGTGTCTCCTGTTGATTGCAGCACAGAGTCAGCGTGAGTAGTAGTGCTGGCAATGGCGCCATCTTGGGGCCTTTGCATGGTGGCGGCTGGCGGGTAACAGACGGTTAAATGGCGGGTTGTAACACCGCCTCGACATGCCCTGGGAGTTTCTCTGGTCCTGGCAGCCACACTGATCCACAGCAGGCCACGCTCCCCCGGGAGTTGACCTTGTTATCTTTTATTGCTATAGCTTGGGATATTGTCATACACAATTAGTTTTCTACCACTATTCAAAGTGGTTTATTTTTATCAGTACCATGTAAATGTTTTGTTCTATACTGCTAAAATACATATTTGTATAGAAAATTAAGTTGCAGAATTACTGTAACATTAACTGACATTGATACATTTGGCCTGAGTATTTAGGCTTCATTGAACAAGAAAGGGTTAATCAAATAATAAAAACATAAAGAACAGAGACACTTCTTGAACACTAAACTGAGAAAAAAAACACCATAGAAAACAGAGGAGAAAAAAATAAAAATAAACCTCAAAAGACACTGTTGTCAGGAGATTTGGTTTACAAAACCTCTGATACAGATGACTCAACTCATCTATTTTAATGCACAATTTCAATTACTAACACTTTAAAACATTATAGAGTGAACCACTGGCAAAAAAGAAAACACAATGCTTGGCATAGCTTCTAGGTAGAACAAAGATGTCTTCTTTTTGTACAATTTCATGTTAGCCTTTGTTACAGTTCACTGAAATGAATAGTGGCTAAATTATTAAATAGATGTGGTATTCATAGGCATAATTTCCATATCTAGCTTAAGAAAAGTTCTGCTACTAAACCTCAAAAAATGATTAAAATGTCCACATTAAAAGAAGGAATAGTAAGGAAAAATAAAACCAAGTGTATGTCACAGTAGGGCTGTTGTATGAAAATATAATTTTCCCAGTAAAAGTTTAAATCTATTTGGTTGCTATGGGCAACAGCTTGATGTTTTCTTTATTTCTTGGCTTCTGTTTATATACTTTGAAGGGTTTCCATGATTTAAAGGATCACTAAATTATTATTTTTTTAGCTAAATAGCTTCCTTTACCTTACTCCAGTACTGGTTTCATGTCCTTATTGTTCGTTTTTGCTTTGAAGTTTCTGTAATCCTGCTCTGATCTCCACACTTCCTGCTTGTCTGTTTCCTTATAACCACAGTACTTGGAGCTTTCTCACGGTGGTCTAAACTGTCATTACTGTGTGTCTAAAACTTCCCAGAACCAATCAGATTAATTTTAAAAACACAACACTGCCCTGGATTTGTTTGTTTTTGTTATGTGTGTCTATTTCTACTTCACAGAAACACGAAGCCAGTTCAAAAGTGAAACTAACCTGCAGGCACATTATATGATTTATTTGTATTTATTTTTAATCATTTTGAAAAGGAAGAGAGGAAGGAGCTGGATAGAGAACCAGTGGGGTGTGCTGCAGTGCTTGTGTGCTATCAGGGGGCATGCTTATTGAAGGAGAGAGCAATACAATGAACTCATCAGTCCTTTCACTGTTCAGAACAGGACAGAATAATGACGTCTTCCACCCTGTAACTGCACTGTGTGGTAATAAACATACTGGATGAACAGAAATACAGTTTTGATTTCCAACTAAGCTTTCCAGCAACTGCTTAAAAAACAAAACCATAATAACAAAAACATTATTACAGCATTTACAAATAGTCCATGAAAGTGCATTGTTGCATAATGTGACAAAATAAAAGCAGATACAATACATTTTAACAGTACATGGAGGAAGCCAAATTCAATATACGATGTGCTAAAACATAAGGGAATAATACATTCATTGATCACCTAAACCTATATTACAAAATTAGGCAAAATATATACAAGGGAATAATAAGCCAAAAGAGGTGGGTAGTCTCCTATTGCTAGATTATCAGTTATGACAAAAAAAAAAATATATATATATATATATATATATATATATATATATATATATATATATATATATATTATATATATATATATATATATATAAGTATTTGAACACCCTGCTATTTTGCAAGTTCTCCCACTTGGAAATCATGGAGGGGTCTGAAATTGTCATCGTAGGTGCATGTCCACTGTGAGAGACATAATCAAAAAAAAAAATCCAGAAATCACAATGTATGATTTTTTTAACTATTTATTTGTATGATACAGCTGCAAAGAAGTATTTGAACACCTGTCTATCAGCTAGAATTCTGACCCTCAAAGACCTGTTAGTCTGCCTTTAAAATGTCCACCTCCACTCCATTTATTATCCTAAATTAGATGCACCTGTTTGAGGTCATTAGCTGCATAAAGACACCTGTCCACCCCATACAATCAGTAAGAATCCAACTACTAACATGGCCAAGACCAAAGAGCTGTCCAAAGACACTAGAGACAAAATTGTACACCTCCACAAGGCTGGAAAGGGCTACGGGGAAATTGCCAAGCAGCTTGGTGAAAAAAGGTCCACTGTTGGAGCAATCATTAGAAAATGGAAGAAGCTAAACATGACTGTCAATCTCCCTCGGACTGGGGCTCCATGCAAAATCTCACCTCGTGGGGTCTTAATGATCCTAAGAAAGGTGAGAAATCAGCCCAGGACTACATGGGAGGAGCTGGTCAATGACCTGAAAAGAGCTGGGACCACCGTTTCCAAGGTTACTGTTGGTAATACACTAAGACGTCATGGTTTGAAATCATGCATGGCACGGAAGGTTCCCCTGCTTAAACCAGCACATGTCAAGGCCCGTCTTAAGTTTGCCAATGACCATTTGGATGATCCAGAGGAGTCATGGGAGAAAGTCATGTGGTCAGATGAGACCAAAATAGAACTTTTTGGTCATAATTCCACTAACCGTGTTTGGAGGAAGAAGAATGATGAGTACCATCCCAAGAACACCATCCCTACTGTGAAGCATGGGGGTGGTAGCATCATGCTTTGGGGGTGTTTTTCTGCACATGGGACAGGACTGTATTAAGGAGAGGATGACCGGGGCCATGTATTGCGAGATTTTGGGCAACAACCTCCTTCCCTCAGTTAGAGCTTTGAAGATGGGTCGAGGCTGGGTCTTCCAACATCTTCCAACATGACAATGACCCGAAGCACACAGCCAGGATAACCAAGGAGTGGCTCTGTAAGAAGCATATCAAGGTTCTGGCGTGGCCTAGCCAGTCTCCAGACCTAAACCCAATAGAGAATCTTTGGAGGGAGCTCAAAAGATCTGTGTGGAGGAGTGGGCCAAAATCCCTCCTCCAGTGTGTGCAAACCTGGTGAAAAACTACAAGAAACGTTTGACCTCTGTAATTGCAAACAAAGGCTACTGTACCAAATATTAACATTGATTTTCTCAGGTGTTCAAATACTTCTTTGCAGCTGTATCATACAAATAAATAGTTAAAAAAATCATACATTGTGATTTCTGGATTTTTTTTTTTTTTGATTATGTCTCTCACAGTGGACATGCACCTACGATGACAATTTCAGACCCCTCCATGATTTCCAAGTTGGAGAACTTGCAAAATAGCAGGGTGTTCAAATACTTATTTTCTGCACTGTATATGATGAGGGTGCCCCTGATGACCCCCTGGCTCACAACTGAATCCCACAGGAGTCACACCAGTGGCACTACAGTCCCTCCTTTTCCCCTACCAGTGGTTGGTTCATCCTTAACCACTTAAGACCCGGACCAATACGCTGGTAAATGACCCAAGGTGTTTTTGCGATTCGGCACTGCGTCGCTTTAACAGACAATTGCGCGGTCGTGCGACGTGGCTCCCAAACAAAATTTGCGTCCTTTTCTTCCCACAAATAGAGCTTTCTTTTGGTGGTATTTGATCACCTCTGCGATTTTTATTTTTTGCGCTATATACAAAAATAGAGCGACATTTTTGAAAAAAAAACACTATTTTTTACTTTTTGTTAAAAAAAAAAAATCAAATAAACTAAATTTTAGTCAAACATTTAGGCCAAAATTTATTTAGCCACATGTCTTTAGTAAAAAAAAAAATCGCAATAAAAAAAAATAGCTACCTAGCGGGAACAGCGGCACTAATACAGCGATCAGAAAAATGATCGCTTAGTGACGCTGGCAATAGGGAGTGAAAGGGTTAACTAGGGCGGTGATCAGGGGGTTAAAACTTTATTAGGGGGGGTGGGGGGGCTATCCTGAACCTAACACTAACTGTTTTTTACACTGCCTGTCACACTGACACTAAATGCAGTGATTAAATCACTGCATTCAGTGACACTGTGACAGGGGGGTGGGGGGGGCGATCACAAGGGGTTAATATGCCTATGTGAGTGTGTGTCAGTGTTGTGTTGGTGCACACTTACTTGTGATGTCTTCTCTCATCAGCAGCGCTGGGAAACAGCGCTGCGATGAGAGAATACATCATTTCCTCCTTCCTGTGTAAACACAGGAGGAGGAAGTGACAGGCTGGGAGCGCGCTCCCATTGGCTGGGAGCGATCGCGGGGGGGGCGGATATCACGGACATCCGCCCGCAGATCCCGGATCGCTCCCAGAGGTAGGGGGACCCCCGCACGCCGCGGAGGGGGTCCCGATGGGACCCCCGAACCGCACTCAGGCGGGGACGTAAATTTACGCCCTTGTGCCTGTACGTGCCATTCTGTGGCCGTATATGTGCGTGTGGGGGTCTTTAAGTGGTTAATGACACCTACTACCCCAAAAAAATGTAAACCCAAATCAGGCAACTTCCCAGATTTGATGACTTGCCCAGCGATTTGGGCTTTTCTTCATCAAACCATCGAGGAACTTACAGCGGTTGTAAACCCCTCCTTACAACTTGCACCTACAGGTAAGCCTAGATTAAGGCTTACCTGTAGGTGCAAGAAATATCTCCTTAACCTAAACAGTTAAGGAGATATTTGCAGTAAGGACTGCACTGAAGTCAACGGCGCATGTGCACTGTAGAGAACGGCGTAGGTGCACTGAGCGTGCCATTTTGTGAATGGGATAATAGGGGGTTAATGCCATAATCCCATGCATGCGCGGGGATCTGCCAGTCCCGCGCGCATGCACAGGAGTGACGCCATCGCCGCTCCAGCCAGTCACAGCGCCGGAGCGGCAATACAAGGAAGAAGATCACAGGACACATGGCGGCGGTGGAGGGCACGGAGAAGAGATTCGGGGGCTTCGATCTCAGGTAAGTCAATCATAATGAGCTAGTATGCTATGCTTATGACTTTCTCTTGCAGGGTTTAAAAAAAAAATGAATGAGGGTTTACTTCCTCTTCCTTAAACAAAGCAAATGGCAGGAATTATCCCCTAACCTTACTTCTAATCAACAATCAGCATTAAGACATTTACAAAAATGAAATGACATTATCATTAAAAACAAAACAATATACTGTATTTATTGGCGTATAACACTCACTTTTTTACCCAGAAAATAGAGGGTAAACTGTGCCTGCGTGTTATACGTGGGGGGCTGTGGAAAGTTTTTTCATGAAACTTCCCTCTTAAAGTTAGGGTTCGTGTTATACGCCGATAAATACGGTAGGTGTGACAGCGCTGTAAAAGTGAAATAAACTATTTATTCATTACAACCTTGCTTTATCTGAGCACAGCTGCTTACTTTTCCTTGCGTCGGTTTGGATATCTCTGGTGCCCCCTTGTGTCCCCATGCGGCGGCTAGAATACCTCTCTGACGAATGAGGCAGTCCTGCCCTCTTGAGGCTGTTCCCCTTGCTTGCACACGTCTTGGCACAGACTTCCACCCTTAGACCGTTGAGCAAGGCATCATGCGGAAGGTCTGACCTAGCAACATCACTATAGACGCCGGGCCCTGGGAATACAGGCTATCTACCATTTGAACCGTAAGTACACCTTATACCTGCCATGTTGGTCACTGTTTGATTGCTGTTCTCAGTGACACAGGCACTTATAGTCCCCCATTAGGATTGCTTGTTTGGTGTCCTAGTGTGTATCCCAACACACCCCCAGCTGCATTACTTTTCTTGTAGTGCTCCCTAACACCTGCTGAACTTCGAAACCACCAGTCCACATTTGGATTTTATGCCCCGGGACCCCCTCACTTACTTACCTCTACCCTCCCTCCATTCCCACTTCTATCTTCTATTTTACCTTTTCCTCCCTGTTTTGCGTGTTTCCCCCCCTTGTTACTCCCTTTACCCCCCCACCACCCTTACATACCCCACCCTCCCTTTTTCCCCTCCCCCTTCATTCAACCCTCCCTCACACGCAATTCCCCCTCACCCCTCCTTTCCTGCACCCCACATCACCCCTTCCTTCCCCTCTCCCCTCCTCTCATCCTAATTTTCCCTCCCCCCTTGCTTCCCCTCTTTCCCATGTACATAATATTGTTGTTTTTCATGTACAGTATGAGACTATACTGTTGCTTTGGTTAATTGTATAGCTTCTGATTATTTGTTAATTAAATTACAGATTTTCTCCCAACGAAGCGGCAATAGACCGCAAAACTAGTTGAGACGCTTTTCATGACCCACAATTCCACTGTGATTTTTCCCTATAGGGACTATTACCTGTATACTGGTGATTTGTATGGATTGTCACTATGCTTTATATCTGCCCATGATTTTGTGTTGTCCTTTATTGTATTTAAAAAAAAATCCCATTTATATTTTTCAATTATATATTATATTGTGATTCTATTTTTCAAACCTGTACGGAGATAGACCAATTGCCCCTGCCCTATGGAACTTTGGTTTGGGGACCAAACAATTCCAATTTCTATATCTCCAAATTTCTTGGATGGTGGTACTACTATCTACAATAGATTATAGCTATTACATATATATATATATATTATATATATATATATATATATATATATATATATATTATATATATATATATATATACAGTGCAGAAAATAAGTATTTGAACACCCTGCTATTTTGCAAGTTCTCCCACTTGGAAATCATTGAGGGGTCTGAAATTGTTATCGTAGGTGCATGTCCACTGTGAGAGACATAATCAAAAAAAAAAATTCCAGAAATCACAATGTATGATTTTTTTAACTATTTATTTGCATGATACAGCTGCAAATAAGTATTTGAACACCTGAGCAAATCAATGTTAATATTTGGTACAGTAGCCTTTGTTTGCAATTACAGAGATCAAACGTTTCTTGTAGTTTTTCACCAGGTTTGCACACACTGGAGGAGGGATTTTGGCCCACTCCTCCACACAGATCTTCTCTAGATCAGTCAGGTTTCTGGGCTGTCGCTGAGAAACACAGAGTTTGAGCTCCCTCCAAAGATTCTCTATTGGGTTTAGGTCTGGAGACTGGCTAGGCCACGCCAGAACCTTGATATGCTTCTTACAGAGCCACTCCTTGGTTATCCTGGCTGTGTGCTTCGGGTCATTGTCATGTTGGAAGACCCAGCCTCGACCCATCTTCAAAGCTCTAACTAAGGGAAGGAGGTTGTTGCTCAAAATCTCGCAATACATGGCCCCGGTCATCCTCTCCTTAATACAGTGCAGTCGCCCTGTCCCATGTGCAGAAATACACCCCCAAAGCATGATGCTACCACCCCCATGCTTTACAGTAGGGATGGTGTTCTTGGGATGGTACTCATCATTCTTCTTCCTCCAAACACGGTTAGTAGAATTATGACCAAAAAGTACTATTTTGGTCTTATCTGACCACATGACTTTCTCCCATGACTCCTCTGGATCATCCAAATGGTCATTGGCAAACTTAAGACAGGCCTTGACATGTGCTGGTTTAAGCAGGGGAACCTTCCGTGCCATGCATGATTTCAAACCATGACGTCTTAGTGTATTACCAACAGTAACCTTGGAAACGGTGGTCCCAGCTCTTTTCAGGTCATTGACCAGCTCCTCCCGTGTAGTCCTGGGCTGATTTCTCACCTTTCTTAGGATCATTGAGACCACACGAGGTGAGATTTTGCATGGAGCCCCAGTCCGAGGGAGATTGACAGTCATGTTTAGCTTCTTCCATTTTCTAATGATTGCTCCAACAGTGGACCTTTTTTCACCAAGCTGCTTGGCAATTTCCCCGTAGCCCTTTCCAGCCTTGTGGAGGTGTACAATTTTTGGACAGCTCTTTGGTCTTGGCCATGTTAGTAGTTGGATTCTTACTGATTGTATGGGGTGGACAGGTGTCTTTATGCAGCTAATGACCTCAAACAGGTGCATCTAATTTAGGATAATAAATGGAGTGGAGGTGGACATTTTAAAGGCAGACTAACAGGTCTTTGAGGGTCAGAATTCTAGCTGATAGACAGGTGTTCAAATACTTCTTTGCAGCTGTATCATACAGATAAATAGTTAAAAAAATCATACATTGTGATTTCTGGATTTTTTTTTTTTGATTATGTCTCTCACAGTGGACATGCACCTACGATGACAATTTCAGACCCCTCCATGATTTCCAAGTGGGAGAACTTGCAAAATAGCAGGGTGTTCAAATACTTATTTTCTGCACTATATATATATATCTGAGGCTATTTAGAAATGTTCAGGTATCAGTTATGGATGAAGTTATATAAGCACACAAAAAGAACATTTTAAAACAAACCTCTTCCACCCTTTTCTGAGAGAATGTGTTCGACTGCAACTGTTTCTCAAGATGGAAGCTTTTCAAACGTTCTTCTTTCAGTTGGCTGTTGAGCTTGTCTACTTCATTCAGGAAAGCATCTTGACTAGACTTCACTGTCTTCAAATGCTGATTTAAGAAAAATATCAGAAATACAAAAATGAGAGCACATAAATCTATTAAATAACATATCTAAACGCAATTATTATTTCAACATCTTTGCAAATCATCAACCATGCTGATGTGCATTTTTTTACGTACCACATTGGACTACACAACTGTAGTCCAAAAGAGAAAAACAAGTAACCAAAAGAAATACC
The DNA here is from genome assembly GCA_029574335.1 of Rana kukunoris. Lineage (NCBI taxonomy): Eukaryota > Metazoa > Chordata > Amphibia > Anura > Ranidae > Rana > Rana kukunoris. Next base: position 247,283,211 of record CM056059.1, read on the forward strand.
TAAAATAATCAACACCCACGCATAAGCAAACAATTGTGCAATCTGCATTCCAGTGCAGTCAAGTCAATCTTAAACAGGACAACCTTTCAACAAATGCATAGTCTGTCAGAATCAGCAGGGGGCTGTTTGCCAGGCCAACAGAAGTAACTAGATCTTGAACACAGATCACATATCCATCATTTAGAGGCAATGTCAAAGTGTAAAGCAGTGTTTCCTAAAAAAGGTATGGGACTCAAATTGGGTCAAGGAAGTATTTGGGATGGGTCGCCACTTTATTTTGTTTCCAACAGCAAAATTAGCAGATCAGTGGCAATCAATAGCACACTATGAATGATGGCACAGACATGTATAGGGAGTTGTGCCGCATACACACAACTGTTTTTCATGACAAGAAAATGCAATTTTTTAAATTTGTCATTAAAAAAACGTGTAGGCTCCAGAGCATTTTTCTTGTCGTGAAAAATGGGCATTAAAAATTTGGAACATGCACAAATTTTTCTCATTTTTCACATCGTGAAAAACGGTTGTGTGTAGGCTTTAACGACGGTGGGAAAAGCAGGAAGAAGCAAGTTATGAGACAGGAGCACTCGCTCTGGTAAAACTAGCCTTTGTAATGGAGATAACATATTCATCACACTGTGACAGACTGAAAAGCACGAAGACTGAAAAGTGTGAATCGTCCCTCACCAAACTTTTACTAACACAAAATCAGCAAAAGCAGCCCAAAGGTTGGCGCTATCTGAATGGAACTTCCCCTTTATAGTGCCGTTGTACGTGTTGTACGTCACCGCGCCTCTCTCAAGCATTTTTTTTTTCATGATCATGTGTACGCAAGGCAGGCTTGACAAGAATCACGTAATCACGTAGAGAAAAACGTTGTTTTTCCCATGACATGAAAAATAGTCATGTGTACGTGTCTTTAGAGTGAGTAGGTGGAGACACCTCCCAGGGGTGGAAGCAACTACCCAGGTAAGGATGTAGGGTGAAGAGCCCCTATGGTGGTTGGAAAGGTCTACAGTTAAGAGAAAATATAACTTAGGTTTTATTTCCCTTGGCTTTACTAAAGCTTGTAGGAATGGAGAAGTGAGGTCACAATGTGTTCTTTGTGGGGGAAGCCTTATATTTAAAAAGCTTGCAACAAAACACCCACAGAATGAAATTAAACAAAGTACCGTATTTAGCGGCGTACAACACGCACCCTAACTGAGAAAGAAGTTTCAGGAAAAAAAACTTCCACAACCCCCTGCCTATAACACACAGGCACAGTTTACCCTCTATTTTCAGGGTAAAAAAGTGAGTGTTATATGCCAATAAATACAGTATTTAAGAATAATGCAGAAAGCTTAAAAATATAAAATAAATAATAATATTAAAATCAGTGTTTTGACCACGCAAAATAAATAAATGCAAGGCAAAATCAGCCTGTAATACAGTAAGCCATACTACATCTTTAGGCAATGTTATGCAGCGGTTCCCATGTTCTTGATAAAATTATAAATACCAAGCATTTTTAATATATGGAGTATGCATTATTTGTTTTTGCATGGCTATTCTAACAGTTCAGGAAACATTATCTTCCTGGGTCCCAGTACAGTAACAAGTTTCTTATTTGGGTTCCCAGTTTAAAACGTTCAAGAACCCCTGCAAGTTGCACAACACTGGGAGGACACGACTTCTAGCAGGTGGTATAAGGCACAGGATCTGGGAGTGCCTAGTCTTTAAAGTCTCTGGAAGTTTGAATTTATCTAAACTGCAGGACATATCCAGTCTGTGGGCTCTGAGATTAGCTTGCTGTTGACATAGACCTTGAGGTAACCACAGGCAACAAAATAGAATGATGATTCAAAGAGCAGGCAGTAGACAGAATAGTCCTCAAGTAAGGATTTGTATGACTGTATTGGTTTATTCACATGTAAGGTCATGGGGAGGTAAAACCAGGTAGTTTTACATCCCCAGACTGTCAACATGTACTGAAGATCGGTTGAATTTGTGCTTAGTGTGGAAACATTCCATACACATCAGTGACCCAGTTTGGGTCCCAACTTATAGCATAGGAAACACTAGTGCATAGTGTACAGCTTGGGTGCATTTGCATTGACTCAGCACAGAAAAAAAAAAAAAAAAGAACTTGTATATGAAAAATGCTGAAAAAAAAGTACAATTTATTTATTTTTTCCTGTAAAATCTTCATTGAGGGAAATTGAACTTCATGAATTCCCAAAGTTGGGTTATACCACCGCCAACAGGAGGTTGGGATAAAAATGTTAAAACCAACACACTTATTAACCCACCTCCAACTACCATGCCTCAGGCCGCGTACACACGTACGAGAACCTCATCAGGCTAAACTCATCGTTCCGCCCAACAAGGATCTCGGCCGGCCGTCGAGTTCGTCGACCAGGCTGTCGAAAAAGTACTCTGATCAGGCACGACCTGGACAAGATACGGGGAAGGCTTACTGCCTTGCTCGACAGTTTTCTCGGCGAAAACGTACACACGATCGAGCTTCTCGGTAGAATATGGATCCAAGCAAGCTTCTCGCTGGATTCTGCCGAGAAGCTCGGACGTGTGTATGGGGCCTCAGTTTTGTGTGCAACCAATACAATAACTTAGAGGGACGGGACCTGTGTCCCTCAATTGACTTCATGTGGCAAGTACAAAAAACATATTTTCTTTATCATCTGTTCAGAGACACAAGGATTCTTAAACAGTTGGATGTCCAAAAGCAGGCCAAAAGGAGATGGGGGCAACAGGCACCAAAAGGCCCCACAGATCATTTTGTAGACCATTCTACAAAATAGTTTCTGAAGGAATCAACACCCAAATCAAGGCTAGAAAGAAAAAAGTGCAAACAGAAAATTATAATTGCCATGGCCAAGAGGAAGGCACTGAGGATCAATTTTGTGCTCAAGAGCAGGACACACAATTACTGCTAGGGGGAACTGTTACCTGAAGAAAATTGGGGACCAACCAATCTTCCGGCAAAAAAACATGTGGACCAAATGCAATACTCAAACACAAGAAAAAAAAATATAGGTATTGTGGTGAAAAAGAAGAAATGCATGCTGTGCAGAACAAAAATGCTACTCCCAGAACAAAACAGATTCCTAAGGGGAAGTTCAGACATACCAAAGACAATCTGATAAAAAAAAAACAAAAAAAAAAAAAACATAATCCTTGAATTCAGGGGAAAACATTTTTGGACAGGCATAGCATTACTAAGTATAACAAACCAAACTCTTGACTTCAGGTAAAGGGAGTGCTATTAAGTTACCCAATTAGATGACCATTCTTGTAAAGAGATTACAATTGTGAAAGCCCTCACAACATACAATCCAAATAAATAGAAGGGACAACTGGACAAAAAAAATAAGGGCACAAACCATGAATATTCCTAAAAGGAGGGTGATCAGCATCATCTACATAAAAAATGTAGACTGGTATGTAAAAACACCAGGAGTAGAAATAAGAGAAAAGCCATCTCCAACCAACACCAAGAGGCGTTCCTGGGTTGTAAAAGATACACTGCAACCTGCCTAACCCTATACCAAATATATGGTTCAAGAATCATACAACCTACCCCTGAAAGAAAGCATCATCATCTAAGTCAAGGTTATGAATCCTAATGTGCTTCCTAGGAATATTCACTTAATAGAGGATAGGTGAGAGGGTGAAATCCAAGAAGAATTTCCCTGAAGCCCACAGTTCTGCTACAGAAAGAGGTCACAAGTGAACAGATCTCCCAAATTCCGTTCTCCCTCTTAGGAGAAATTTGCAGTAGGTTCCGAGTGTGTCTCATATACTGACCATCCATGGGAATACAGGACCCTCCAGCGAGGAGCTCAAGTGCTCAAGTGACATCCAGCAGGGGTCAGTTTGGGCACTGTCTAAACAGGAGAACAAAATCTCAATTACAAGGCAAACCATAGTTACCAAAGTTAGATTTCTGTTAATATGTCTCCAGATGATAAGACCTATTATTCAAAGTATATGAATCCAAGTAATCGATTCTCTTAAGGGTTGGTCTCTTGATAGTTCTGCAATAAGGATGACAAAAAAAGGTGCTAGGGCTAGTACTGTGAGCAAGGTATGCAACTGCTAAAAGACTCTAAAGAGTCAGGTCCTTACTTGGTCGAGGCGGATCCATGTTGACCTTGTAGGTCAAGAAGTACCTTAGAACCTTAGAAGGAGATAGGACTTAGGAGAGTTAAAGGATATCTAAAGTCTTCTTTATTTTTTTAACAAACATGTCATACTTACCTCCCCCTATGCAGTTGGTTTTGCACAGAGGGGCCCCAATCCTCCTCTTCTGGGGGTTCTTCAGCAGCGCTTCTGGCTCCTCCTCTTCTTGAGTGCCCCGTTGGAGAAATGCTCTACCTCGGAGGACCCGTGCAGACACGTACCCGTGTCCTGTTGCTAATAAGGATCCCCACCCCTCGAGCAAAGGTGGAGTAGGTGGCATGGAATGCCCTCTGAATCCAAGGCCTCCGCAGGGCAAGTATTCTGCTTCCATCTAGGCGAGTCTCTTGTAGGAGGACAATATGCTGCCATACTTTTAAGTACTGGAACACCAAGGCCCTTTTAAACTTACTATTCAGGCCTTGTACATTCCAGGATACCACTTTAACTAAATTAGCCATAGTCATAGAATGCAGTAAAACCAGTAACCCAAACAAACCCCCCCTGCCATTATACCAGAAACAACCCAGAACATCGCCCAGTATGCAGCATTAAGTCCCGAAAAATAGAACCACCCCCCGCAAATCAAAAAAAGGGAACAAATTGAGAAACGACCATCTGTTCAATTGTCCAGCAGATCCAAAAACAAAAAGTTGTCCTGCTACACCCATAAGCTCTGCAAAAGTGTCTCAAAAAATATTATTGAAGAAAAGAACCCACAAAATATGAGTTGAGCAGCAGAGAAGGGAGAAAAAACAAACAAAAAAAATAAAAATTAGGATGTTCGATCGGAAAACAGGACCTGAGCAGCCGAACACCACCCAGAAACACTCATCTTCCCCAAAGCATCCAGCTCACAGGACAAGGTACAACAGGTGTTGAAACAAGTCACAGATACTTATCCAACTTCCAGCCTTCTCTATGGGTTCCGATCGAGCCAGTCAGCCGCTTCAAGTGGAGAATCAAAGAACTTGACCACAACTTTATGTTGCACTCGCAGCTTGCTAGGATACAGCATACTGTATGGGGATATTCTTCTCCTGCAGCCTCTTCCTCATGTCATTAAACAAACGCCTCCTCCTCTGGGTTTCCAGCGAAAAGTCATGGAACAGCATCACCTTGGTGTTTTCAAATTTGAGCTCCAAATGTTTACGCGAGGCAGCCAAAATCATGTCACGGTCCCGATAGTTTAGGAACCTCACCAGGAAAGGTCGGGGATAATTCCCTGGAGGACGCCTGCCGGCGGGCACGAGGTGAGCCCTTTCCACCACATATGTAGAAGGGAGCTCCCCCAATTCTAGCAAACTCTTAAAGAACTGTTCCGCAAAGGATGCAGCATTAGCCCCTTCAGCCCCCTCCTGCAGACCAACCACCCGCACATTATTCCTCCTTTGCCTGTCTTCCGCATCTTCAGCTCTGCTCTGTAGCAACTTCACCAGCAACTGCAATTCAGCCAGTTTAGTACCATGCGAGTGAGAAACATCCTCTACCTCAGAGATCCTGTCCTCAGCAGCAGTAAGCCTTCCCCGTATCTTGTCCAGGTCGTGCCTGATCAGAGTACATTCATTAGTAAGATGGTCAATGCTGCCTTACTGGCGTTAATGGCTTCCAGTTTGGGACGTGTAATAGCCTCTTGAGCTGTCTCTGAGGCCGGTGATGCCACTGGAGATACCGAGCATGAGCCATCCGAGCCTGAGCCCTTATCCGTCACAGCAGCCGAGGCTGTGGATGCCATCCTCACAGGCTGCTGTCTCGCCCGTTTAGTGAGACGAGGGGGAGGGCGGGACTCGTGTCAGGGCCACGTGTAGAGTGGGTCCTACGCTGGCTCTTCTGGGATTGCTTACCCGGCTTGGAGGTCCCTCTTCTCATGTCCAGGACACTAGCCACACAGTCCGGTACTGTCACTACCGAAAATTACGTTTAATAGCTCCGATCCCAGGATATTAAAGCAGGATAGGCACAGAGCTCACAGAACACACAGAACACACATCTCGCTGCCTTCACATCCGGCCACACCCCTCAAGCTTTTTTTTATTTTCACCTTAATGCATGATTTTTTTCAGACTTAATAGAGGAATGGCTTAAATACTAGGTGAACTGGGAACATCTTTGCACTCTAAAAGACCATAGGCCTAGAACAGCAGGACAATCATCTATATGTGTAAAACAAACTGCATCAATCATGTTAGAGACAACACCTTATAAATCTAAGTCATCTGCCTCAAAAAAGCCTCTCTAGAGGTCGACTGTGAAAACTCAATCTAAAATCAGAGAAGGCTACAGAGGCCTCATTCACATTTAGAGATTGAGGCCCAGAAGGGTCAGCACCATACTCTGCCAAGGATGTGGTTGATGCTTGCTTAGGGCCTCTGCAAGACAAACATTATTCAGAATGTAGCTTAAAGGTGTTGCTAATTATGTAAGTGCCTAAAATGCTCAGCCTTACCCCAGTGAAACAGACAGCAAAGGGAAATTTAAATAAAAGAGAGCCAACGGTACCTCATTGGACTAATTCTTGCTGCTTTAGCCCAAATGACCTTACTCATAAAGCGAGTCCTGAGACAACAGGGTTACACCAGGGTACCACAGCTCGGCAGCTAACAGTACACAAAGGTATAGAATTAACAACAATGCAGGGCAGAGTGTCCAAAGGGTATCATTCCAGACTATCCCCACAATCTCCCAGTCCAATGGGCTAGGCAAATGGCCACTAAATCTGTTGCTGAGGATACACCAATCTATGAAGCTGAAAAAAGGAAGACGTCAAAGAAAAAAAATATCTACTGTGTATCAAGTATCTTGATTGAAGTCAACAGAAAAAAAGTAAAAAAAAATAAAAAAAAAATTGTTTTTTTTCCCCTTAGTTTTAGTATTTTTTCAACTAGATTACCTATGTAATAATAAACCTAGCAAAATTATAGTTACACTTCATCAGTGGTGCCGAGGAAAAAGGTGCCAAACACCTAGGACACTAGCAAAGATTGACTTCTGTCAAATAGGCTTGTTGGAATATTTTTCTCAATCAGTGGCTGCAGCCGCTGATCAGGGTATTCTGACAGTGGAGAGTCCCCGCTGTCAGAATACAATGTCTCAGCGGTGAATATTCCTATATCTACTTTGATTGGTAATGGCTAATTTAATATTTTTAAAACATTCTGAAGGCCCATTTATAGCCCTTACATGGAGATAATACAGTTATGACCAAAGTATTGCCACCTTTGCATTTCTGTAAGATAATACACCACGTCGCCCAGAAAATTTTTGCAATTACAAATGTTTAGGAATTTTCTTGTTTATTTATTTTGTTTGTATTGGTATGACACATAAAAATTGGAGAAACAAAAAGCTATATCTGACACATTCTACGCAAAACTCCAAGAGTTTACTGGACAAAATTATTGGCACCTTCTCAAAATTGTAAGAAATAATTGTATTCCAAGTATGTAAGGCTCCTGTAATTTGTGATTTTTTTTCACCTGTATCAATAACAGGGGCTGACAATGTACAAATCATACTGGCAACTAATTAAAATGGTATAAATAAGAATATAATATAGGAACATGATAATACACTGGCAGTAAGCAAGTCTTTGAAGACACTACTTATTAAATTCTAAAATAAATACATCATCATAATAATAATAATAATAATAATAATAATAATAATAATACAAGATTGCTTCAGCCAAAAAGCAGAACATTATACCTCTTGAAGTGCATGAAACTTGTTCTCCATCTCAGCAAAAGCCCTGTTTTTTTCTGTTAGCTGTTTCTGAAGCTTGATCATTACAACATTCTCTTTGATTGTTGCCCTATGATAAAAAGAACAGTTTAAAAGCAGATTGATAAGACACATAAAAAGTAGACAATACCAGGTTCAAAACGCAATCACCTTGATTAGCTAAAGCAATTGGGCATGTTAACTTTGCAAAGTAATCCCTGTCTTTGCAAGAGAAAGGAAGAAATCGATTGTTAAAGATTTTACAGTAAGTACAATGGGAAAAATAATGTGGAGCACGTGCACCTCTCCATTTAGTGAATGATATCAGCGCTCAGTTCCTCAGCCTTAAAGCGGGGGTTCACCCCAAAACAAAAAAAAAAAAAAACAACAACATTACATTCAGGCGAGTTGTTATAATGACAATCGGCTCTTTTTTTTAAAATCCTTTCCGTACATACCGTTTTAGATGTATATGTTCACCGCGGCTTCCGGGTATAATCTTCGGTACTGGGCGTTACTAGTTGATTGACAGGCTTCCGACGGGCGCATACAGCGCGTCACAAGTTGCCGAAAGAAGCCGGACTGCGAGTCGGCTCTATACGGCGCCTGCACACCGACGTTCGGCTAAAACGGTATATACAGCAAGGATTATTTTTTTTTTTTTTAAATAGCCGATTGTCATTATAACAGTTCGCCTGAATGTAATGTTAACATTTTTTTTTTTTTTTTTGGGTGAACCCCTGCTTTAACTATTTTCACAGTAGAATGGCAGTGGCAGGAGTTTTAAAATAGTGCCCAGCAGTAACTCCCAGAGGTTCAGCTCACCGACCTTACTCAGCAAGTGAGCTTTCAGAGACAGGATCACACCATGGGCTTTGCCATGGCCCTGGATTCTGAACGTGCTCTGCAGCCAAGAATCTTGATTAAAGAAAAAATAAAATGATAATATAGGACTAAAAATGCTGGGAAAGGCACCCAACTTCCTAAAACACTACTACTACTACAAAAAAAAAATGGGAAATTATGGATAAAGGGATGGTTATATTATGGGGGGCTGGCCTTCAATGTCAGTGTTCAAACCACCGGTAGGAAACGGTACAGGCATACCCCACTTTTAAGTACACAATGGGACCAGAGCATGTATGTAAAACGAAAATGTACTTAAAGTGAAACAATATCTTTTTGTCACTTCTAGGGTGTAGTGGGGGGTCGGGGACTGTAGTTGAGGTCCCAGGGGCTGTAGTGGAGGTGTCAGGGGCACACTGGAACAGGGCGGCTATGCTCTCTGAGCTTCAGCTCCTTCTACTGCGACTGCAAAATGTCTGTACAGTACATGTAAGGCACTTTACATACGCTCACAGGTATGTCCTTACTCGCGAGTGTATGTACAGTGAGTGTGCTTAAAGCGGAGTATGTCTGTATATAGTAGATTGTTTCAGAATTCCTGTGTCCCTCAGTGGGCCATAAAAAAAAAAAGATTTTTTGCTGTTACATGATTGGCCGATTAAAGTCAACAAAGCTTCACCAAGCCAAGTAAAAATTCACTTTGCAAAATGAACATTCTCTTCTGCTTTAGTAAATCAGGGCTGTTAACTATGCATGCATGGGAAATGACATGCATATTTCATCAATGTTCCGAGGTTCAATTTGCTAAAGTAATGTTTATCATAATTTTTTATTTTAGAGCTCACCAGATTGTGTTTGGAGGGACCCATTGATAAATAGTTTACTGCTTGGGTATACTAATGATAGATTGAGGATATACACATGTACACAAAAAAACAATGGTACAAAGAGACAGATTTGACTGATAATGAAATAGGCAAAAATCAAATATGTTGACTCATGATATTAAACATGGAAATGTGTGAATGGAGCAGACCATTAACCACTTAAGACCCGGACCAAAATGCTGCCAAAGGACCAGGCCCCTTTTTGCTATTCGGCACTGCGTCGTTTTAACTGACAATTGCGCGGTCGTGCGACGTGGCTCCCAAACAAAATTAGCGTCCTTTTTTCCCCACAAATAGAGCTTTCTTTTGGTGGTATTTGATCACCTCTGCGGTTTTTATTTTTTGCGCTATAAACAAAAATAGAGCGACAATTTTGAAAAAAAATGCAATATTTTTTACTTTTTGCTATAATAAATATCCCCCAAAAATATATAAAAAAAAACATTTTTTTCCTCAGTTTAGGCCGATATGTATTCTTCTACCTATTTTTGGTAAAAAAAAAAAAAACGCAATAAGCTTTTATCGGTTGGTTTTTGCAAAATTTATAGCATTTACAAAATAAGAGATAGTTTTATTGCATTTTCATAAAAAAATTTTTTTTACTACTAATAGCGGCGATCAGCGATTTTTTTCGTGACTGTGACATTATGGTGGACACTTCGGACAATTTTTTTTTTTTTTTTTTTTTGTATTTTTTGTGCGTGAACTCGAGAGAGAGGAGCCGGACTGCAGGAGTTGGGAGTAGGCAGACCCTCCCCCCGGAGGCAATCGCCATCCTTCTCCATGCCCCTGGTGGCAATGGTGGGTGTGAAGGGGGGCCTCCCACTCACCCCGCCCTACCTGCTCCTCTTGGGAGCCCAACTGGGGCCCAACGGGACCCCAATGGGGCAGAGGGACTCCCCCTATGAGGGAGTGAGGGGGCCTAGCCCACCCAGCCAGCCCCGTAGGTCCTTCGCCTCTCTTTATTTTAAGAGACCGCATGGCCAAATTGCATGTGTTTTAAACCAATGTCGTGTGCGTGCAAGTTTGGTGGTTTTTGTGGGGGGGGGTGGGCGTACTAAGCACAGGCGTACCTTGCATAGCACACCCACCGGGAGCCGGGCTGAGACCACCAAACTCAATTCACATGTAGCCGAGACCGGGATCCGAACCCTTGGCTGCAGAGGTGAATGGCTTGTCAGCGCAGTGCCAATCACGTTGAGCCACCACAGCACTTCGGACAATTTTGACACATTTTTGGGACAATTGTCATTTTCACAGCAAAAAATGCATTTAAATTGCATTGTTTACTGTGAAAATTACAGTTGCAGTTTGGGAGTTAACCACAAGGGGGCGCTGTAGGGGATGTGTGACCTATGTGTGTGTTTACAACTGTAGGGGGGTGTGGCTGTAGGTGTGACGTGATCGATCACGTCCCCCTATAACAGGGATGACGTGATCGATGCTACGGCCACAGTGAAGCACGGGGAAGCCGTGTGTACACACAGCTCTCCCCGTTCTTCAGCTCCGGGGACCGATCGCCGCACTCCAGCAGTGATCGGGTCCGCAAGTCCCGCGGTCCCAGTCCCGGAGCTTCAGACCGGGTCGCGGGCGCTCGCCTGCAACCCACGACTGGGTACAAAAATCAACGTATATATACGTTGATGTGCCCAGCCATGCCATTCTGCCGACATAAATGTGCGGAAGGCGGACCTTAAGTGGTTAAAGCTGAAACAGAATCAACTATCTTTGAAACAGTGTCAAAGTATGATTGCTGAGAGTTCCTACCCTTTGTAACACAACTCTTTTCTTTACCGACTACACTTTATTGTATCTAGAAATACAGAGAAAGCATATTCTATTAAAAAGTACAGAGTTCACAATCCCCCCCCCCTCCCCACAATATTTTAATCATTACTAATGGGTGTGGTCAACTAGCATGTGAATGTGTACTTTTAAAGAACTCTGCCCGTGGTTAAAAGTTTTTGTTTGAATTGTGTATCATGTGTATAGGCTGACAGTTATAAAAACCCAAATAGGGTATATTCATAAAGCAGCGAATGCAACACTTACCAAACTTTCAATAAAGGTGCATCCACCTAGTGTGTTCATTTTAAAGGGGTTGTAAACCCTCATGTTTTTTCACCTTAATGCATCAAGGTAAAAAAACTTCTGGCAGTCACCGGCCCCCCAGCCCCCCCGTTTTACTTACCTGAGCTGTGGAATTTGCTTGGCGGTGACATGCTCTGGCTCTCTCCACTGGTTTCTGGCGCTTGATTGGATTGATTGATAGCAGTGCATCCATTGGCTCCTGCTGCTGTCAATCAAATCCAATGACACAGGCACCGGAGGCCGTGGCCGAGTCATATATTCGGTGTCTATGGATGGGAGTGCGCCCGCAAGGTAACCCCCCGGGAGAAAGAGATCCTTTAGTATCACTTTAAGTTAATGTGATAATTGACTTGTAGTGAATGTCTGATAAATGTCACAATCACGGCTCCTACTGCCAAGTCAGACCTATAGTTCTGCAATAAGCAAAGCTTATGCTCTCTTCTGAATGAAAAGCTCTTGCTATAACTCAGCAGAGTGTGTATCAAATCTCTTCAATGCTATCATTACTTTAAAGTGGTAGTAAAGTTTGTTATTACAAAACTTGCTGACAAGCAGGGTTTTTATAACAGAAGAGACCCTAGAGATCTCTTCCGTCATAAATCTCCCCCCTGCCTGTCAGCGAATACGACCCGCTCTGTGTGCTGCTGCGATGAGACTCCTGTGTGCAGGTACGAAAGTGACATAGCTCCAGCATAGCCAGCCAATTAATCGTCCGAAAATCACAAACCCAGAAGAAAGACCAGGTGAAGATATAAGCTGCCGGGGACAAGAGAGCGTTGAGAGTGCAAAACTGTAGGGCTGTGTTTGTAGGCAAGTCTGTCATAATGCAATAGTATGCAGTGTATACTAGTACATTTTTTAACAAACTAGTATAGACTTTACTACTGCTTTAAGGGTCCATACACACTGGCTTAAATAAATGGAATCGCTAGGATGCTAGCGGATAGGTAAGCATGATATTGACTTGATTGTCCCAAAGTTGTCTCCTAAGCATTTTCTGTGAATGTTCACCTTTAACATCTCAAACTGTTGCTTACCTCTGATTAATTGACTGCTCATAAGCTTTGCTCTAATCCAGTTTTACGGTGTTATACGATTGTTTCTGTTCTAACCCTAAATTTAGGGAGGATTATCTGTTCAATGTGTATTGATATCTTTTATCACCATTGTACTAATGTAATGTTTCTACTATTGAAAAATGCAATGAATTTCAATAATAAAAAATAAAAAAACTGCTTCTAGAGGTGTTTAGCATTTTGCCCATGGAAGAAGCTAATGTATCACGTGTGTCCATGCACATCAGGACTTTTAGAGCCCCGATTTAAACTGTGTTTAGAGGCAGAAAAAAAATCTCCATTCTTCGCTTTTGAAATCAGTTTTCTGAGCACTAAACACTCCAAACTCTATTACAGAGAACCCTTATACAGAGAGCAAAGGACCTCCTCTGCAGCATGCTGGCAGGGGGCAGGTTTTTCTACTCAGGGTATGGCTGAATTTGAAAGAAAACAACACATTTGCATACCTTCTGTTTTGATGCACCTGTGTAGTATTTAATGGATTTAAACTGAAAATTCTGTTAGGATTTAATACCAAGGCCTCCAGCTCCATTCTGCCTACACAACATGGAATGTGCAGACAGATGTGCACAGCATTGTAATTTTAAAGTAAGTTTGATGCATTGAGTTCTAAACATATAAAAGATGGTATTATATTATACCTTAACTTAAAATGACTTGCTCTTACCAGTATCTCACACAAGTTAGTACACCCCTCACATTTTTGTAAATATAATATTTTCATGTGACAACACTGAAGAAATTACACTTTGCTACAATGTAATGTAGTGGGTGCACAGCTTGTATAACAGTGTAAATGTGCTGTCCCCTCAAAATAACTTAACACACAGCCATTAATCTTTAAACCACTGGCAGCAAAGGTGAGTACACCCCTAAGTGAAAATGTACAAATTGGGACCAAAGAATCATTATTTTGTATGACCACCATTATTTTCCAGCACTGCCTTAACCCTCTTGGGCATGGAGTTCACCAGAGCTTCGCAGGTTGCCACTGGAGTCCTCTTCCACTTCTCCATGACCACATCACGGAGCTGGTGGATGTTAGAGACCTTGCCCTCCTCCACCTTCTGTTTGAGGATGCCACACAGATGCTCAATAGGGTTTAGGTCTGGAGACATGCTTGGCCAGTCCATCACCTTTACTCTCAGATTCTTTAGCAAGGCAGTGGTCATCTTGGAGGTGTGTTTGGGCTCATTATGTTGGAATACTGCCCTGCAGCCCAGTCTTCAAAGGGAGGGGATCATGCTCTGCTTCAGTATGCCACAGTACACGTTGCCATTCATGATTCCCTCAATAAACTTTAGCAACCCAGAGCCGGCAGCACTCATGCAGCCCCAGGCCATGACACTCACACCACCATGCTTGACTTTAGGCAAGACAAACTTGTCTTTGTACGCCTCACCTGGTTGCCGCCACACACACTTGACACCATCTGAACCAAATAAGTTAATATTGGTCTTATCAGATCACAAGACTTGGTTTCAGTAATTCATGTCCTTAGTCTGCTTTTCTTCAGCAAACTGTTTGCAGGCTTTCTTGTGCATCATCTTTAGAAGAGGCTTCCTTCTGGGATGACAGCCATGCAGACCAATTTGATGCAGTGTGGCGTATGGTCTGAGCACTGACAGGTTGACCCCTTCAACCTTTGCAGTAATGCTGGCAGCATTTGTTTATCTATTTCCCAAAGACAACCTCTGGATAGGACACTGAGCATGTGCACTCAACTTCTTTGGTCGACCATGGCAAGGCCTGTTCTGCGTGGAACCTGTCCTGTTAAACCGCTGTATGGTCTTGGCCACCATGCTGCAGCTCAGTTTCAGGGTCTTGGCAATCTTCTTATAGCCTTAGACACCTTTCACACTTGTAGGACTTCAAAGTCGTGCAATTTTACCGCAGTTTCAATGAATGCCTATGTAAGTGGCATCAAAATCAGACCAAAGTAGTGCAAGGACAACTTTGAAGTCGGCACTACTTAAAGTTGTGCCAGTATGAATGGTAATCATTGAAAATAACGAAGAATGACTTGTCATACGATTTTGCAGTACAAAATCGTGGGGCAAGTCGTATAAGTGTGAAAGGGGACTAAGCCATCTTTATATAGAGCAACCATTCTTTATTTTTTAAGATCCTCACAGAGTTCTTTGCCATGACTAGACTTGAGGGGGGAGGGTGAACTAGAATTACATCGGGCACACAGGTCAGTTAGGGGTCAGACATTAATGGAGAGTGGAATGGGGATAGATGAAGGTGGGGTTATGGCAGGTGACAAGAAAGTTCCCATGTTGCAAACAGCCATTGGAAATTATAGTGCCATTTGCACTACTAAAAATTATATGAAAAACACCAGCGAAAAATGTAACAATACATTTAAGTGTTTGTTCACCAATGCCAGAAGCCTTCCAAGCAAAACAGGTGAGTTGGAAGCTCTGGTGCATGAGGAGAGCTATGATGTAATCGGTATTGCTGAAACTTGGCTTCAATCCTCACATGACTGGGCTATTAATATTCCTGGCTATGCTCTCTTTCGGAAAGACAGGGTAAAAAGGAAAGGTGGAGGGTGTCTGTCTCTATGTGAGAAGTGACCTCAAAGCAAGCATTGAAAGAGGACCTGGTTGATGGAGAGTGTGATGAAGTTGAAGCATTATGGGTGGAACTGCATACAGATGTGCATAGTTCAAAGTTAATCATTGGAGTTTGTTATAGACCACCCAATGTTAATGAGGAGGTGGAGACTCGGCTCATTGCACAGATGGAAAGGGCAGCAAGGGCTGGGAGGGTGATAATAATGGGGGATTTTAACTACCCAGAAATTGACTGGAATAATGGAATTTCTGGGACAGTTAAAGGACAAAAATTTAAAAACCTATTGCAGGACAATTTTATGGTTCAGTTTATTGAGGCCCCAACTAGGAATGATGCTCTGTTGGACTTGGCAATCTCAAACCACGCAGAGCTTATTACTAATGTTCAGATAAAGGAACACCTGGGTAGCAGTGATCATGACATGATTTCATTTAATATTAACTATAAGCAAGAAATACATACAGGAAAGATAAAAACACTTAATTTCAAGAGAGCAAATTTTCAAAGCATAAGGACTGCTCTCCAGGGCTTGGACTGGGAGGGAATATTGGCACAGATGAACACAGAACAGAAATGGGAATTCTTCAAAAAGACTCTTTGGAACCTCACTGCAAAGTATATTCCCATGGGCAATAAGTTTAAAAAGGCTAAAGATAAAACCTATGTGGCTCACGGTCAAAGTTAAAAAAGCTATAAACAATAAGAAAATAGCTTTTAAAAAATATAAAAATGAAGGAACACTAGTGTCGTTTAAATGTTACAAAGAATATAATAGAATATGTAAAAAGGAAATCAAGGATGCAAAAATTCAAAATGAACGACAGATTGCAAAAGATAGTAGGACAAACCCCAAAAAAATATTTAAATATATTAATAGTAAAAAGGTCAAGTCTGAGCATGTAGGCCCTTTACAAAATAATCTAGAGTGGGTGACTGAGGACATAGAGAATTTATTAAATGCTTTCTTCAGCTCTGTGTATACAATGGAGTATGGGGGAGCTTATGTCCATAATGGGGGTGGGAGTGACACAGCCCCAAATCCACAATGGCTCAAAAGTGATATGGTCCAGAAATATTTAGACAGAATAAAGGTGGATAAAGCACCTGGACCAGATGGCATCCACCCACGGATCCTAAAAGAATTGAGCTCTGAAATTTCAAAGCCACTGTATCTAATATTTAGGGACTCATTAATGACAGGAATAGTACCACTGGATTGGCGTAGAGCCAATGTGGTGCCTATATTTAAAAAGGGAACAAAGGCCCAGATTCACGTACATCTGCGCATTATTGGACCGGCGTAGCGCACCGCCTTTACGTTAGACTTGCGCAATTTTGCCGCGTAATCACCCTATTCTCGTAGCTTTTGCGCAGGAAATTGCGCATACGTAACGTTTTTCCAGAGGCGTAAGGAGGAGTAATACAAATTGGGAAGGACGTGGGCGTGTTACATTGAAATGAGCCGTGACCCCATGCAAATGAAGGGACGGCCGGTGCACTACGCAGACAGCATAAATAGACAGACACAAATGCATTTCCTTTGCATAAGTACATCCCTTTGTATCCCTCCCTCTACAGCAAGGTGCTTTTGTTTGTTTGTGACGTGTCTTTGAGATATTTGGGGACTGTTTTGCAGAGTGATTTTTGTCTTTTATGTGTTTTCTTTGTTGTTATTTTGTTTAAATTATATTTTTGCTGGGCATTTTTTTTTTTGCTCGTCATTTATTTAATTTTTTGGTTCTGTTTGTGTATGATTTTGGAATGTGGGGGTGATATTCCTGCGGGAAAAGGGGTGTCACCCTCATTTGTGGTGGAGAAGTGATCCCCAAGGTCTGTGTGAATGGTGTATGAATGTACAGTGACATAATTGGAGCCGTGGCATGGTGTTGCAGCTCACAAGTCCTGCATGGTGGACTGGTGCCAATCCAATGTGATGACGATGTGGTGTGTGTGTGCTAGGGACCACACAGTGGTGTGCATGCATGCATTCTCATTGTGCCATGATTAATGTGTGTGTTTAACGTGCAAAGATGCATAATGTTGAGCTGGCATGAGATGGGGTCATGAGATGGGGTACCAGTGCATATGCAGAGTCACCCTTGAAGGGAAAAGACAGGAGGATGTTAGTCATGCATGTGCCACTTGTGAGGTGTGCATCACGGGAGGGGATAGTCATGCCTGCCACCCATGTCACTCACCAACCAGCCAGCTGTCCCCATACATGTTCTGTTCGAAATCTGTGGGGATGGGGCTCTGATTGTATATGTAGCTGTCATGGTGTCATGGGTGGTGCCATGTTTTGGGCTGCTGATGTCCTCCTGCAAGGTGTGGTAATTCCAGGATGGCATGAGGGGTGATCTGAAGATGCGAGACACCTCAGAATCACTCATGCCAAAGATGTCTATGCGTGTGTGATATATCAAGTGAAGAGTGAGGGCCTTGTATCAGATAAGAATATTGTATTAGATTAATTAAATTGTACATTTTATATAAGCAAATAAAAAAAAACATCTCCCGTGCCCTCCTTAGTGCCATCCTCCGTGCCCTCCTCCTTCTTTGTTCATCTAAAGTCAGTAGTATAGCTATGTGCGACGATGCCCCTGGCATGTTGGCATACAGATTGTTGAGCAACACGTGTGACTGCTCACTAAATGTTGCTTATATACTTAGATTTTTTTCCTTTTTTAGACAAGCAGCTTTTTATACTTACAGTAAATACAGCATTTTAGACAGGAACATAACTTCGCTGCGTCGCACACTGCGTTCGCCTGCGCTGCCCCAACGTTGTTTTGTGGATCCCCGTAAGTCCCTCATTAGCATATTTGACTAGCAAATCAATGGTGTGTCTATCGCACTTTTGCGCGGACGGATGCGCCAGTCTAACGAAATTACGCGGGACAAAAAAAAAGACGATTTTTTGCGTATCTCGTTCTGGGGATGCCGCGCAACGAAACGCACGCGCACATTTAGACTTACGCATGCGCATCTCCTGTTGCGCAGGCATAATCGCTCTGTGAATCTGGGCCAAAGTCTTTACAAAGTAACTATAGACCTGTTAGTTTAACTTCTATAGTTGGGAAGATACTGGAACGTTTAATAAAAGACCACATGGATGAGTTTTTGCTGGAAACAAACTATTTAAGCAGCAGACAGCATGGATTCATGAAAGACAGAAGTTGTCAGACAAACCTGATTTCTTTTTATGAAGCGGTAAGTAAAACCCTGGACAGAGGCGTAGCAGTGGACGTGGTATACTTGGATTTTGCAAAAGCGTTCGATACAGTTCCCCACGCACCGTTAATGTGTAAGGTAAGGTCTACAGGATTAGATATATCAGTTTGTAAATGGATAGAAAACTGGCTGAAAGACAGAATTCAGAGAGTTGTGGTTAATGATTCTTACTCTGAATGGTCCAAGGTTATCAGCGGTGTACCCCAAGGTTCAGTGTTGGGTCCCTTACTTTTCAATATATTTATAAATGATATTGGGTCTGAGATCCAAAGTAACATTTCTGTTTTTGCAGATGACACCAAGCTATGCAGTGGAATAACGTCCTTGCAGGATGTCTCCAATTTACAAGCCAACCTCAATGCTCTGTCTAATTGGGCGACTATGTGGCAGATGAGGTTTAATGTTGATAAATGTAAAGTTATGCACTTGGGGGCTAAGAATATGCATGCATCATACATGCTAGGGGGAGTTCAACTGGGGGGATCTGTAGTGGAGAAGGATCTGGGGGTTTTAGTTGATCATAAGCTCAATAATGGCATGCAATGCCAAGCTGCGGTTTCCAAAGCAAGCAAAGTCCTTTCTTGTATTAAGAGAGGTATGGACTCCAGAGAGAGAGATATAATTTTGCCCCTGTACAAATCATTAGTAAGACCTCATCTGGAATATGCAGTCCAGTTTTGGGCACCAGTTCTCAAAAAGGATATCGGACTTCCGGTTCCGGCGCCGCATGGAGTAGCTGTGTGCTCAATCAGCTCCCGCACACAGGCTCCAAAAACTGCCTATAAAAGCCTGCAGACCTGCCACCGACCCCTGGGCTAACCATCCGCCATCCCCCCACACGAGGATGGACAGGTTTCTTGAAAAAAACGGCGTGCGATCGTACGCTGCCACCGCGGCGCGGACGGGGCAGCCGCAAATCGAGGCCCCGGCTTCGGCCTACACGGATCCGGCCGTGGATCCGATCGTAGAATCGGCGCCTGCTATGGAGGTGAGTGCAACACCAGCCCCTCCAACCACCCCTCAGACTATCCACATCTCCTCATCTCCCCCACAAGCGGGGGATATGCACAACATAGAGCTGATGGCCCAGGCCGTGGCTGCTCTATTATCCCCCATGATAGCAACTTCAGTGGAAAAAGCCATCAATGCAGGGATACAGAAAATCCAGGCTCAACTAGGGGAGCATGCATCCCGGCTGAATGAGGCTGAGAGTCGCATCGGTCATATAGAAGAGGAACTTTACCAGGCCCAATCCTTTGAACATGCGCAAGACAAGACGAACAAGTATATACTCGACAAACTGGACGACCTTGAGAATAGATCCAGGAGGAGCAATCTGCGCTTTATTGGCGTCCCCGAATCGCTGCAACCCCAGGCACTTTCGGATCTCTGCTCAAGACGCATCCCCGAGGCCCTGGGCCTGCCCGGCCCCAGCACTGTTGAGCGCGCCCACCGCATGGGCCTCTTCAACTCTGAACGCAAATCACCACGTCCTGTGATCGCCAAATATCTCAACTATTCGGATAAGTCCCTCATCCTGCAGAAGTTCAGGCAGTCCAGGACCCTCCAGATAGACGGCATGAATATCTTGGTCTTTGCGGACTACTCCGTGGAGGTCTCCAAGAGGAGGAAGGCTTTCCAGCAGATCTGCTCGGAGCTCCACCGAATGCAAGTCAAGTTTACTCTGGCCTTCCCGGCCGTGCTTCGACTCAGAGCACCTAACGGGGATCAGCTCTCCTTCCATGACCCATCCGAAGCTGAGGCCTTCCTGAGGTCCCACCGCTCAGGCCCCCACCACAACCTGTCTCCTAGAGCTGCACCCTCCAACCGGGCCCTGGAACACGGGAGCCCGCGCAAGGACTCTCCTAAAAGATTCAAGGCTTCTGGATCCGACCGACAACACACCTCCTCCTCTTGAACCCTTTTTTTTTTCTTTTTCTTTTTTTTTCTTTTCTTCCTTTTTTTTGGATGGCCGCACCATCCTGGTGCAACTCTGCTGCGCTTTGATCGTCTAAGACCACTCCTGGGTCCTTGTCCTCCATCGTGCCTCCCCCTCACTCGGGGGGCCACGGTAGGCCCAATGCTATTATACTGTTATGCCATTTTGTTTTTGCTCTATAATGCTATTTTATTTCACATTGTTTTATGTTCTTCTTGCACGATTGGTAATAGTTGTTCTAGCTTTACTTGTGTTTAATATTGGGTTTTCACATACGTTTATGTGTCATGTGTGGGCCCTTCTGTTCTTTCAGCAGGGATACCTGTTTAGCTCTTGCCCCCCCACGCATTGCTCCTGCTGCCTACGCCCCCCCCTTCTGTCGCTGCGGGTGAAGTGCTGCATAGTGAGCCCTGGGTTGGGAGTTGGCCTATTCAGTGGCTCCATGCGGAAAAAAGTGAAGTTCCCGAATGTTGTTGTTCACTATGTTTGTCCCCATCATCCCTCCCCCATCTCCCCTTCCCTGCTTCTCTGCTCTCTCCCCGTACTAAGGGTTCCGTTACCACCTCCGTTCTCTCTCCCAGTCAACCGCTACTCCGTTTGCTGTCCTTGTATCCCACTTCTGCCATACTCCATGCTCCCACTTACTTTGCCTCCGCATGCTGCCTACACCCCTCTGATAGTTTTCCCCACATGAGAATAGTCTCCTGGAATGTTAAAGGGCTCCGTTCCCCCAATAAGAGAATGAAGGTTCTGCGTCACCTTAAAAGGCTTAAGACCGATATCGCCCTCCTTCAGGAAACCCATCTGTCCACTCCCGACTTCCCGCGGAAACTCTGGGTGGGCACAGTCCTCGGCTCTGACTCATGCGGTCGGAAAGCCGGGGTAATAATCCTAGTCAACAAAACCCTTCCCTGCAAGGTACTGTCCTCAGATTCAGACTCTGAGGGACGATTCGCCTCTGCCCGTATCCAACTGGGACCCAGGGTTGTAAACATCACCAATGTGTATGCCCCCAACAACCCCACAAGTACTTTTTTTAGCGACATCACCTCTTGGGCGCTTCGAGAGCCAGATTGCCCACACCTGATAGGAGGGGATTTCAACTCCATTATGCACCCGACAGATGACAGGTCCTCTACCAGACACTCCCGTCCTCCATTGACTCCTCCCACCCAGACCTTGTTGGCATCGACAATTGACACACTGCACCTTCACGATTTATGGCGACTACGACACCCAGCTGATAGGGAATTCTCGTTCTACTCCCACCCTCACAATGTCTTCACGAGACTGGACTACTTTTTCTGCTCTGACTCTCTCCTCCCACTGATCTCGGAAGCTGACATACACGACATCGCAATCTCGGATCATGCCCCGGTCTCGACCACTCTTGAAGATCCTGGCCTAGCCTCCAACCCCAAAATCTGGCGGTTTCCCTCCTATCTTCACAACAACTCCGATTTCCAACAACATCTGGAAAAAGCCTGGTCGGGATACGCGTCGGATAATGCCCTACACGCCGACAACCCTAACCTTTTCTGGGAAGCGGGCAAGGCTTTCCTCAGGGGCTGCATAATAGCCTACGCCGCTACCTTCAAAAAACACACACTTAGACGCTACAAACTGGCCAGCGCAACACTGCATCAGGCCCAGCGGGTCCTCTATACCGATGACTCCCCCAGCAACCGTAGCGCGTGGTTTGCTGCTAAGCAGGCCTTTGACAATTGGGCGGCCACCCTCGAGCGTACCCAAAAGGCGCATCTAGACGCCTCCCTCCACAAGTTTGGCAACAAGGCAGGTAGACTCCTTTCCAGATTAAGCAAAGGACCCCACCGCCCGACACATATCATGTCTCTGAGAGATCCTTCGGGCTCCGTACACAACACCCAGAAAGATATCAATTGTACTATGCGCCAATTCTACTCCTCCCTGTATGCCTCAGACCCTATTGATAAGCCAACGGCCCTCAATTTCCTACAACGTATCTCCCTGTATCGGGTGACCCCCACCCAACTCGAAGCCCTCAATGCCCCTATCTCCATTCTGGAGGTCCAATCCGTCATCAAACAGCTTGCCCCCTCCAAAGCTCCAGGCCCAGATGGCTTCACTGGAGAATTTTATAAGTCCTTTAGTTCGACTGTGTCTCCCCCCCCTCCACGACGTCTACCAGCGTATTTGGTCGGGTGGGACCTACCTACCTACGGGCAATCAGGCCATCGTAAAACTTTTGGAGAAAAAGGGCAAAGACCCCCTAGAACCTGGCTCTTATAGGCCCATTTCACTTTTAAACCTTGACGTTAAGATCCTCTCCAAGATACCGGCCACTAGGCTGGCATCCATTATACCCTCCCTGATCCACCCCGCACAATCGGGATTTGTAAAGGGTAGGACGGCCACCATGAATATCAGGAAGGTAATGCTGGCTCTCGAACACGCAAAAAATGACCCGGCAGGAGACCATGCCATCATCACTTTAGACGCGGAGAAGGCTTTCGATAACGTCAGTTTCGAATGGCTCTCCATGGTCATGTCCAAAATGGGCTTCTCGGGCCCCTTCACGCACCTCGTAGAGGCCATGTACACTGGCCCTGCCGCAAGGTTGGTTGCGGCGGGCCTCCTCTCTGAGGAATTCCGGCTGCACAAAGGCACGAGGCAAGGCTGCCCGCTCTCCCCGCTTCTTTTCAACATAGCGCTTGAACCCCTGTCCCGCCACCTAACCCAGATCGCCCCCCTTCATGGCATACGTGTCGGAGACCACGACCTTCGCACGTCACTATTTGCAGACAACGTCCTTATTTTCACATCCAGCCCCTCATTTGACATGTCCACAATCAAGACCACTTTTGACGAATTCAGGCAATGCTCTGGGCTTCGTATTAACTATAATAAGAGCGAAATACTCCCCATAGGTTCTCTATCTGCCCCCTCTTGGTCCCAGAGCTCGCTGTTCACTGTTGCAAAGTCTCATATCACTTACCTGGGAATAAAAATAGGTAAATTGCCCTCCTCCCTATACCATCTCAACTACCCCCCCCTGTTCACCAAAATATCCCAAGAACTGGGAAACTGGATGGACCTGCCTCTCTCACTGCTGGGAAGATGCCACCTGGTCAAGATGGTCAGTTTTGCACGCCTGTTGTACCCACTACAAACCATCCCACTACTTCTGCGCCATAAAGACGTCAAATCCCTAAATTCGGCCATTTCCAAGTTCCTCTGGCGTGGCAGGCGGGCGCGCATAGCATTTGCCAAACTGCATCTTCCCAGACGAGAGGGGGGCATTGCCCTTCCCAACATCAGGCTATATAACCTGGCATGTCTATTGAGAACGGGCCTGGATTGGATTTCCCAGTCCTCCAGGTGCTCGAACTACCCCTTGGAATCGGCGATGGTCCGCCCCTTCTCCCTTACGGCCCTTCTCCATTGTCACTGGAAATCTGCCCCCCCTCCCCTGCAACACAATCTCCTTCTCCGGGACACGGTCATTGCCTGGAGAGAGGTCAGGAAAGCCCTCAGTATCCCATCCTCTATCTCACAATATCTTCCAATCCTGGGTAACCCTAGCTTCTAACCTGGCCTAGATAACCAGTCTTACCTTGACTGGCATGATAAGGGTATCAAAAATTTTTATTCATTGTGTGACCCCCTTTCAGGCCGCCCCATGGGCTTTAGAGCCCTGGCGGACAAATTCTCTCTCCCTCCATCACACGTATTCCAGTATATCCAATGCCTCAGTTTTATGAAAAATGCCTGCCGGGATGATAGAAAAAGGTTCCAGAGCTCCCTCACCGACACCCTTATTTCCCTGGCCTCGTACAAGGTATCAGACATTTACCGTCCCCTCCTTCTGCACAACACCCCCCCCCCCCCTGGCATCAACGTCAGCGGCCAACTGGTCGAAGGACTTCCCCGACCCTGAGCTGGTGGGGAAGCTCCTCCATGGCCTCACCACCGTCCACAAACTTATCCCTAACGAGATATGGAGAGAGACGCAGATCAAAATTGTTCACCGGGCCCACATCCCCTTCAGCCGAGCCCATGCCTCCCCAGAATGCCCCCTCTGTAAACAACCCAAACCCAACTTGGCTCACAGGTTCTGGTCCTGCTCCCTCATAGCCAGATTCTGGGACCAAGTCATCCAATACATTTTTGACGTCACCCTGTTGCTCATACCCAAGGACCCGCTACTACTTATTTTCGGCTATTGGGACCCCCTACTGCTTCCCTGGTCTTCCCCTACCACACCCCGGAGCAGGAATTGGATCCTGATATGCCTCTTGCTTGCCCGGAGAGCCATCCTCCAGAAGTGGATATCTGCTGACTGCCCGACCACTGCTCAAGTCAAAAAGGAACTGTTGCAGCTCTTATACAAGGACAGGCTCAACACGGACCTGACGCACGAACGGAGCAAAAACCGCTTCTATCACTTATGGAATCCCTTTCTGTTGCACTTTTACTCCCGCGGAGAGACTGAACTTTGAGAAAATGTCCTTTCTTTACCAGGATCCCTCACGGGACTGAAAATCTCTAACCATCCCTCCCTCCCCCCTTGCCCCCCCCCCTCTTGTTTTGGAAGGACTATTCCATTTACTCCATATACCCCTAAGCCTATGCCCTCCCCTTAATTTTTCTATGAGGACTTCTACATATACTGTTCTTCTACCATGAATGTCCTCAAAAATGTCTACATGTCCTGTTATGTATTTACTCTGATGTGTAACTTCCTTAATAAAAACATATTAAAAAAAAAAAAAAAAGGATATCGGAGAACTGGAGAAAGTGCAGAGAAGGGCAACTAAACTGATAAGAGGCATGGAGGAGCTCAGCTATGAGGAAAGATTAGAAAAACTGAATTTATTCACTCTTGAGAAGAGGAGAATAAGGGGGGATATGATCAACATGTACAAATATATAAGAGGTCCATATAGTGAACTTGGTGTTGAGTTATTCACTTTAAGGTCAACACTGAGGACAAGGGGGCACTCTTTACGTCTGGAGGAAAAGAGATTTCACCTCCAAATACGGAAAGGTTTCTTCACAGTAAGAGCTGTGAAAATGTGGAACAGACTCCCTCCAGAGATGGTTCTGGCCAGCTCAGTAGGCTGCTTTAAGAAGGGCCTGGATTCTTTCCTAAATACACATAATATAACCGAGTACTAAGTTCTGTAGGTAAAGTTGATCCGGGGTAAATCCGATTGCCTCTTGGGGGATCAGGAAGGAATTTTTTCCCCTCCGGTAGCAAATTGGATCATCGCTTTGCTGTTTTTTTTTTGCCTTCCTCTGGATCAACTGTGGGTATGGAGTTGGGTGTATGGGATGTACTGCGTTTTATTTTGTTTGTTTATTTTTATTTTTTTATGGTTGAACTGGATGGACTTGTGTCTTTTTTCAACCTGACTAACTATGTATCTAACTATGTAACTATGAGGTGCCATGTTGAACTTCCAGTGACCAGTATGAGAGAGTGAGAGCGATAACACCAAATTTAACACAACTGTTCCCCATTTACACCTGAAACCTTGTAACACTAACGAGTCACTAAACCGGAGAGTGAAAATCGCTAATTGGGCCCAATTTAGACATTTTCACTTACAGATGTACTCACTTTTGTTGCCAGCGGTTTACACATGAATGGCTGTGTGTTTAGTTATTTTGAGGGGACAGCAAAGTTACTTTTTTCTACAAGCTGTACACTCACTATTTTACTGTGTAGCAAGGTGTAATCTCTTCAGTGTACTGACTTTTGTGAGATACTTACTGTATGTATTACTTATGCAGTTAACAAAAATGAAAATCATTAGAAAATTGTACCAAGCAGTCTGTCTTATAATACCTGACATGATTAGACATGTCCTAACTGATGGCAATCTACCATTAATATAAAGCAAGCAGAAGCTACCGAACAGATTAAAAAGAAAAAAAACATTTTGGACATTGTGACATTTTTGATAACCTCTTAACATAATACAGATTTATTTTTGTTTTTCTTGCACTCTTTGACACTTGTGCACATACTAGAAACATTGCCACAAGACAATCTTGAAACCAGAAAACCAACTACAAAGCCCCAACATCTGTAATCCAGCTGACGACCTGAAATGCTTATTTTTATTCTTAGAAAAATCAAAGCTTGATGTGTTTTGGCATCATCCGCTTCATTGTCCTTACAATAAAGATAAACAAGCTCTTATGACTGGGTTGATTCCAAAAAAAAAAAAAAAAAGAAAAAGTGTCCTCATGTTGAAATAACAGACGCATAGAACACGATACACCCATAAATTATGGTTGTGATGAGAGGAAACAGCACTGTGGTCCACTGTGCATTCTAACACAGGGAGCCTTGCTTAATACTGAATATCTTATGCCACACATCAAAGAAAAAGTGTGGGTGTCTTCAAATGGCCCTGTCTGGCTGGATGCCTTCTCATGCTCCTGGATATGATCCCTTTTTGGGATTGTAAAAAAATATATATATATATATACACACACACACACACACACACATATACACATATATGTATCTATATATCTATCTCAAGAAGAATGTGCATATAATATAGGCCTGCAATGCACTTCCTGGCGCCAGAGAACAATGTATCACCAATTGTTAAGCAAATAGGAAAATATGTATATGATATAGAAAACTATATATATGATATCAAATAATACTTTAAGGCAGAAGAACCACAGGTTAGAGTGGGTATTCACCTGATAGCAGCTATTTAAAATAAATGGAGAACCATTAAAAACATAATAAACAAAGTATCAAAATCACAGAACTGAAGTCCAAATGATAAACAGCGCTATAATAATGGATAAAGTCCAAAATCTCTTAAATATCCAAGAACAGAAAAATAAGTTCTAGCGTAATAGGTGATCCTAGGAAAGATGGTAGTGCACCCTACACCAATCCACAGTCTTCACCACAGACGTGGGTCACACTCCCCCTCTGGGGTTCAAACTCACCACAGAGCTGATGATAAGATAAAGCATTGAACACAGCTTCTCCTTACACACACTTCTATCTCCACTCCAAGGACTTCAGGGGTTAATCTCGAACGAGGCACATAGAAAACAAAGCAACTAAATAGTGTAATCCTGTTTTATTAGGTGCCCCCCCCCCCAGAGTATACAATCCCACTTAAAATGCACGTACAATAAAAACACTTGAACAACAAGTAGGAATCAAAAGGAAAGGTTCACTGCTGTCATTCAGACACTGGGGACTGGGGACGCTGGGGACGCGCATGTGCTTGAGTAGCAGTGTGCAAATCCGACCTGGTTGGTCCACGGTGGAACGCAATTCCCTTCCTGGATACGCCGTTGTAGCCACTTTTGTGTGACCATGTGTATGCAAGCCAAGCTTGAGCGGAGTTCCGTCACGTGTACGCGGCATTAGGGGCACTTTAAAGACAATTATGAAGCAAACGAGGCAGAGATGACTGATAATCAATCTGATCTGTGTAACACAGCTATGGTATGCATAACTGCTGCTGATAAAACATGTAATGATGCAAGGCAACTAAGCCACACACTCACGCCTAGAAAGGGCCTATGAAATCTATAAGACAGTCTGAAAAATATTCTTCACTTCTATCTAGTATCAACGCAGAAGAGTCTCTGCAAGAGTTATAACACTCTACTGCTATTAACAAAGAAAGATACACAACATTCTTGGAAGCCAAGATATCACAATTCTATACAACTATGTCCCTACTTCCTCCAAGCACTCTATCAATTTAGCGATTATTACGTTGATCCTGTTCTCAGCGATCCTCATTGAACAGAAATAACTTCTTGCACTGATGCTTACTGTATTAGGAGGGAAACAGACATTAAAGCATACAGTAAGTTGCCTAAGCTCATGCCCAGGTAGAAGCAGCATAATGGTGGTTCACAGGCAAACACGCAAGCTGCTCAACTACTTCAGTACATGCAAATTCCCCCCCCCCCCCTTCCTGCCAAGGCCATTTTTCAGCTTTCAGCGCGGTCGCACTTTGAATGACATTGTGCGGTCATGCAACACTGTACCCAAATACATTTGTAGTCATTTCCTTCACACAAATAGGGTTTTTTAAAAACAAGGAAAACAAGGTTCTTGGTTTCTGTCAGTAATGTTTTAAAAAAAAAAAAAGTAATTTTTCACCTTCACTGATGGGCACCGATAGGCTGCACTGATGAATAGGCACCAATATGCCACACTGATGGGCACTTATAGGCAGCACTGATGAGCAGGCACTGAAAGACAGCACTGACTGGCATCACTAATGGACATTAATTTGTGTCACTGATGGGCACTGCTGGGACTTTACTGTAATCAGGGCACTGATCATCAGTGCCCCGATTGCCTGCCTGCCCTGGTCTCCCCTGCCACTGAACTTTGAAAGGCCACCGATCGCCTCTCCTCGCCACACACTATCAGTGTGAGGTGAGGAGAGCCGCTTAGCAGCACGTCTGCATTCACAAGTGACCGGCTGTGATTGGACACAGCCAATCACATGGTTAAAGAACCACATCATCGGTTCTTAATAGAGATCCAAGTCGCACCGTGTTCTAGGAATATGAGAACTGGTGAAAATAGAAGCTGCCCAGACAGGAACACAAAATGCCAAAGCACAAGGGCAGGTAGAGGCAGAAGAGGCTCAGGTGGATGTCCACCAGAAGTCCCTGAGATAAAGAAAAAGCAGCCTTTGACAACATCAGATGACCCTGCAAGGTGGACCTTCCAATTCTTTCTAAGCCAGAACATGTCAATGCAATTGAACAAGGTGCTTTGAATCCTGTACACCAACCCGAAATGCATTTGCCAGCAGAAGCTGCATCACTCAACTACACAGACCACCCAGACACTTCTCTATCTCCTAAGTTACTAACAGGCTATGAAGCAATTCATGTGCCACTGCAGACTGACTTGAATCCAGTTCACCAAATAATATCAAAACCTCCTGACACTGACCAACAATTATAAAGACCCACACCACAAGACCATCATTCTCTGGTCCAATATTTTAATACCAGGTAGTAGATGTCACCACCTCTAAACAATAGGAACACCAGTCACGACAAGGCCTGAAAGAACTGATACCTTGAACCTTGATAAAAACACGATCAGCAAAGAACTTATTAATTTGGGGCATTACAAAATTCAACGAGCACCCAAAGAACTACAAAAACTGGAGTACCACCTTTAAGGCAGTGGTTCAGAATCTTAGCATCCCGCCTATGCAAGTACTTTGTTAAACAGATGGTTAGGTCCTCAGCCATTAGTCTGTGTTAGAAACTCAAAGCTGTTCACTTGCAAGAACCAGACATTGGACTTAATCTCATGTGGGAGAGATTAGAGCAAACTTATGAGAGTTCTGACATTATTGAGTTTGCCTTGTTTAAAAGGCTGCAGAACATCCCAAAACTATTAAAGGACAACTTTAAGTTCCAGGAACCAATCAAAAGCAAAATGAGTATACCATAGTAAAGAAAATTGGACAACAGCTGGTTCACAGTACAAACAGTGGCATGAAGGGTCCTTCCCACCCTTCTGTTATTTTCAAGGTTCAGCAAAGGCTTAAGCCTAGTACACATGGGCCAAATGTCACCCATCATGCATGACTAAAAAATAACTGCCAACCGGCTGCCCAATCAGCGCTCTCAGCCAATGGCCCAGCCCATCTCAGCCCAAAAACTAAATGGCAAGAGTGAGGGGGAATGGGGAGACACCACAGGCAACCCGTTCTGGTAGAACATCCATGCAGAACAATTTGATGCAGTGTATGGTCTGAACACTGACAGGTTGACCATCAACCTCTGCAGCAATGCTGGCAGCACTCATACATCTATTTCCCAAAGACAATCTCTGGCTATTACGCTGAGCACTTGCACTCAACTTCTTTGGTCAACCATGGTGAAGCCTGTTCTGAGGGGAACCTGTCCTATTAACTACTTAAGCCCCGAGCCTGTTTTTCAGATTCGGTGTTTACGAGACTAAAAGATTTTTTTTTTTGCTATAAAATTACTTAAAACCCCCAAACATTATATATTTTTTTTCTAACACCCTAGAGAATAAAATGGCAGTCATTGCAATACTTTTTGTCACACCGTATTTGCGCAGCAGTCTTACAAGCACACTTTTTTTTGGAAAAAAATCACTTTTTTAAATTAAAAAATAAGACAACAATAAATTTGGCCCATTTTTTTTTACATATTGTGAAAGATAATGTTACGCCGAGTAAAATGATACCCAACATGTCACGCTTAAAATGATCACTTTTATTGATGGTAAACATCCCTTGTAATAGAAAAAAAACATGACAGGTCCTCTTATATATGAGATCTGGGGTCAAAAAGACCTCAGATCTCATATTTAGGCTTAAATGCAAAAAAATAAAATGTCATTTTTTCAAATGAAAAAAAAAAAAAAAAGGTCTCTTTAAGACGCTGGGCGGGACTGACGTTTTGACGTCACTTCCGCCCAGCAGAGCTATGGGGACGGGTGAGGGACATTTTTCCTCACTCGCATCCCCACTGAGCACGGGAGAGGACTCGATCGCCTCCGCCGCTACCGACGGCTCTGGTAAGCGACGGAGGGCGCAGGAGTGCAGCGGGAGGGCCCTCTCCCGCCACCGATAACGGCGATCTCGCGGCGAATCTGCCGGAGACCACCATTATCGTTTGACCGACTGCCGTTACCGAGATATCCATCTTTAAAATGCAGACATAGAACGACGGTGGGCGGTCGGCAAGTAGTTAAATCACTGTATGGTCCTGGCCACCATGCTGCAGCTCAGTTTCAGGTTCTTGGCAATATTCTTATAGCCTAGGCCATCTTTATGTAGAGCAACAATTCTTTTTTTCAGATCCTCAGTTTTTTTGCCTTTTTTTTCCCATGAGGTGCCATGTTGAACTTCCAGTTACCAGTATGAGAGAGTTAGAGCGATAACACAAAATTTAACACACATGAGAATTTGTAACACTAATGAGTCACATGACACCGGGGGGGGGGGGGGGAATGGGTAATTGGGCCCAATTTGGACATTTTTACTTAGGGGTGTACTCACTTGTGTTGCCAGCGGTTTAGACATTAGATGCTGTGTGTTGAGTTATTTTGAGGGAACAGCATATTTACACTGTTATACAAGCTGTACACTTACTACTTTACATTGTAGCAAAGTGTCATTTCCTCAGTATTGTTACAAGAAAATACATAATTAAATATATATATATATATATTACACATACATACACACAGTCCAGTCAGTGTACAGTATATAATACAGTGTATTGAAGTGGTTAAGGGGAACCCTATGACAGAACTAAGGAAACAAAAACGGCATGGAAGATCTGCTGATCTAAAGAAAAACCTCATGTGAAACTAATTACTATTCACTCCACTATGGTAAAGTGGACATACAAGTGTCAATATATGTTATTATTATTATATTATTATACAGGATTTATATAGCACCAACAGTTTGTGCAGCGCTTTACATCAGGGAAGACAGTACATTCACAATACAAATCAATACAGGAGGGATCAGAGGGCCCTGCTCGTAAGAGCTTACACACAGAAATACCATCAATCAGGGGTGTGGCCGACCGGAGCTGAAGATGGCACCTTAACTTTACTGCTCGTCAGCCCAGGGAGTACAACGACGCTACAACGGCCCATTCAGCGACTCCATTCTTGTTCCAAAAGCATCCAGGACCACAGCAGACATGTCAAGAAAGAGACTGACCGAATATAAGCCTCAGAAGCTGACGGAGTTCTCCTTCAAGCCGGCAGGGAAGGTCAGTGCTGTTAAAGATGGTGGCGGCTAGGCCACGCCGCGAGGCTCCTATTCTGAACTCCCGGATGCTTTTCCGGATGGATCGTGCAGCCAGACCCTCCCTGTACCCTCCGATCACTCCCTGGACAGAGACCCCCTCACCAGCAGCCCAGCTAAGGCAAAAATTTGTCTACATACGCCGCCGAGTCAGGCGGCCCCGCCACTAATTGAGGCCTCAGCTTTTCTCTCTAACCAGCGCTTCACAGTGACATTGTCTTCATTCAGGAGACTCATCTCCTTCAATCGGATGCACATCTCTGCAAAAATCTTAATTTCCCCCATGTTTACCATGCCTTCCACTCCACCAAATCCAGAGGTGTCATGATAGCGATCAGCGACTCCATTGAATTCCAACCTCTTAATGTGACCGTAGATCCTGAAGGCCGCTACATCATTTTGGTTTGCACCATGGACAAAATGGCGTACACTCTTATCAACTGTAACATCCCTGCTACGCAACTACAGTATACAGTTGGTTTTTAAACTATAGAGGTCTCTCAGATATAACCACCACTTCTCACTCAGAGTAATCAGAGAGATTGGGGTTAATTCATCACAACCTCTAGTGAATAACCAACTGAGAGACTGCAGTAGTTTATTCCCCTATAACCAAGTACCTCAGGGGAAAATAGGGTTGTATCTCTGATACACACAAGGTAGTACTACAAATCTACAAGCACAGACTATAGTATGTGGTACTTGCGGTTAGGAGAGTAAAGCCTGGTATGCTGGTGGTCCCGGAGGGGGTGTAGAGCGAACTGTGGTGTCCACTGAGGTTCAGAGCGGGTACAGCAAGGTGGCGTGAAAGGGGTTCTCAGGACAGCAGGCGTCCTTTCGCAATAGGGAAAGCAAGAGATAAATCCGGGTCACAAGCCGTGGTCAGGTGTTGGAGAAGTCACAGGTATCCGAAGTCCAAGCCGGGTCAAGGGTTCAGGCAAACAGCAGTCCAGAAAGCAAAGCCAAGGGTCAAAAGCCGGGGTCAGTCAAGGAGCTTAATATATAAGCAGTTTGCTTTAGCACAGACAGGGAGATCAAACCAAAATGAACTGACACTGCTCTCTAAGTGAGGTAGGGCTTTATAGGTTGGCTAACTGGTTAAGCTGTGTCAGCTGTAGCAAAAATCTCAGGTGTGGAAGGTAATGAAATCCAGCTAAGGTGAACATTCCATTCAGCACCACCATAGCTGGAAAGCAACATGAATTTCTAATTCAACAGTGGCTGAGAGGTAAGGGTTTGGGCTGGTAACAAAGAGGTCCCAGGTTCAATTCCACCCTAAGCCACCTGGAGTACGGCCACGCCTGGCCGTCTGCCTGACACGATGGGGATCGTGACATATCCCCCTCCTCAAAGACGCCCTCCGGGTGTTGGAAGGAGCTACCTCATAAGTGTAGTCATCAATGTGCAAACTACCCTCTTCACTAGAGTAGTCAGGCACATCATCCGTCAGGAGAGATATGTTGCCATAGGCATCCATGCCATACAGACAGTTCTCATCTAATCCATGGGGAAACAAAGTTCCAATAACGGGGTCTGAAGATTTTTTCTTTTTCCTCTTGGTCTTTGAAATTTTTGAAGTTCTGGTAGGGGGTGCACTTACTGCTTGTAAAGCTCGCTCAAACATCTGTAAATCCTGTTTACGGACGATATTACCATTTGAGGCATATGTGCAGTCAGGTGGAAGAATTTCATTTGGGGACACTGGTGAGACAAGACCTGGAGACACTGAAACTGGTGAGACAAGACCTGGAGACACTGAAACTGGTGAGACAAGACCTGGAGACACTGAAACTGGTGAGACAAGACCTGGAGACACTGAAACTGGTGAGACAAGACCTGGAGACACTGAAACTGGTGAGACAAGACCTGGAGACACTGAAACTGGTGAGAGAAAGACCTGGAGACTCTGAAACGGGAGACGAAACGGGAGACTCTGAAACGGGAGACTCTGAAACGGGGAGACTCTGAAACGGGAGACTCTGAAACGGGAGACTCTGAAACGGGAGACTCTGAAACGGGAGACACGGGAGGGAAGTGGGACTGGAGACACAGGATTCGGGAACACTGGAGCCGGAATCTGGGACACTGGTGGAGCCGGAATCTGGGACACTGGAGCAGGAAAAAGACTCCCAATAGTAGCCACCTGTAAAATCTTTGGCCGAGGTGGGCGAGTTGGGCAAAAAGATATAAAGTGCCCGCTTAACCCACAGTAAAAGCAGAGTCCATTAATCTCTCCTCCGGTCTCTCTCTATCTTAGATAATGCGGGACCGGATGGTTCCGATCTGCATGGGTTCCTCATCATCCTGGGTTGCGGCTGTGGGCATCCACAGGGACGTCAAAGCTCTGTGGTGTTGGAGCTTCATGGCTGGGCATGTACTGGATTTGCTGTCTTGGCACATACTGGTATGACTTGGTGTCATCTCTGTATTGGGAATTCTTCTCTCTGGGAACCCGTAGGCCACGTGAACCGAAAGTGGACTTGGGAACACTGGTTCTCTTAGAACCAGAAATATGGGAGTCCAGAGCAGACATGAAAGTTTTCCAGGTGTCCAAGACTGGATTATTTTCCTGCAACAACTGATGAGCCCATGTTTTAATTTTCCCTGTAAGCAAGTTTATGGTAGCGCGAACCTTAACATAGTCCTTGGCATAGGTCCTAGGTTTAAGAGCAAACAACAGCTCACAATCTATTTTGAAACATGAGAAGGCTGCACGACTACCATCAAATCTCTCTGGCATTATAACATATGGTTCCGGACATGCTGGTTCCGGGGCTGGGCGTGCTGCCCCTTTAAGTAAATGAACTTCTTGTTGAAGTTTCATAATAGTATGGTGCAGGCTGGAGACTTGCAGAGTCAGGGAGCTGAGCATTTTATTAAACTCTGCAGGCTCCATGTTTTGGGTCAGTTCATTATGTAACATCCCTGCTACGCAACTACAGTATACAGTTGGTTTTTAAACTATAGAGGTCTCTCAGATATAACCACCACTTCTCACTCAGAGTAATCAGAGAGATTGGGGTTAATTCATCACAACCTCTAGTGAATAACCAACTGAGAGACTGCAGTAGTTTATTCCCCTATAACCAAGTACCTCAGGGGAAAATAGGGTTGTATCTCTGATACACACAAGGTAGTACTACAAATCTACAAGCACAGACTATAGTATGTGGTACTTGCGGTTAGGAGAGTAAAGCCTGGTATGCTGGTGGTCCCGGAGGGGGTGTAGAGCGAACTGTGGTGTCCACTGAGGTTCAGAGCGGGTACAGCAAGGTGGCGTGAAAGGGGTTCTCAGGACAGCAGGCGTCCTTTCGCAATAGGGAAAGCAAGAGATAAATCCGGGTCACAAGCCGTGGTCAGGTGTTGGAGAAGTCACAGGTATCCGAAGTCCAAGCCGGGTCAAGGGTTCAGGCAAACAGCAGTCCAGAAAGCAAAGCCAAGGGTCAAAAGCCGGGGTCAGTCAAGGAGCTTAATATATAAGCAGTTTGCTTTAGCACAGACAGGGAGATCAAACCAAAATGAACTGACACTGCTCTCTAAGTGAGGTAGGGCTTTATAGGTTGGCTAACTGGTTAAGCTGTGTCAGCTGTAGCAAAAATCTCAGGTGTGGAAGGTAATGAAATCCAGCTAAGGTGAACATTCCATTCAGCACCACCATAGCTGGAAAGCAACATGAATTTCTAATTCAACAGTGGCTGAGAGGTAAGGGTTTGGGCTGGTAACAAAGAGGTCCCAGGTTCAATTCCACCCTAAGCCACCTGGAGTACGGCCACGCCTGGCCGTCTGCCTGACACGATGGGGATCGTGACATCAACTTGTATGCCCCGAATACCCATCAGAGGAAGTTTCTCCACAAAGTCTTAAGGACTGCCAAACCTCTTCAAAAAAGCCACCTGATCATAGAAGGAGATTTCAACCTTGCTCCTGATTTCCTCATCGACACCACGTCTGCAGCTAGACGACAAGATTCCCCGCTGAAAAAAAAATCCTTTCTTCCCATAATTTGTTTGATGTTTGGAGATGTCATCACGGAACTGAAAAGGACTTTACTTTTTTTCCCCAAGACATAACTCGTATTCACGTATCGATTTGTTCCTAACGGACAAAAGACTTTTGCAACAAGTTTCCGCCTCGGCGATCCACACCGCCACATGGTCAGACCATGCCCCAATCTCGATCACCATAGAAAATTCCAAGCGCCCATATAACACTTTTATGTGGAGAGCAAATAATGTTATATTGCAACACAAACAATATTCACTAGAGATTGCTAACCAAATCAAAGACTTCTTCACCCTTAACGTAGATTCAGTGTCTGACCCTGAGATGATGTGGAGAGCTCACAAGGCTTATACGAGGGGTATATTGATGAATATTTAGTAAAGCTTCTTCTTAGCACAAAACTGTGTTACTTCCCTTATGGGAGGGGTTATATAGAGGGGAACTCATATTCATTGGGTGTGCCAGTGTCCAATCACCTGTGGTGATCTATACAACCCACTATGTAATGATTAAAGGCTCTGTGTTCCATGGTGTATGAAAAATATATATATATTGTTTGATGTTTTTTATACACACCTATCCTCAATTTATGGACCAATTGTTCACTTTATATATATTGTGACAATATGCGAGGCGAGATACACGATAAATAGGTAAATTTCACCTCACATTTGTTCCATTGTAAGGGACTGAACCAGAATCCGGCCCGGTTTTTCCAGCCTCTGTGGCAGGCTGGGTTCCGATCCGCATGTTCAGGTCAACTGGAGTCCACAGTCAGCTGGACAGGAAAAGAGCACAGCAGGGCTCTAGTTTTGAGACTTGGGAAGGAACCTGAGTAAGAGGAGCTCTGGGTGTTGGACTAAAAGGTTTGCTTTACCGCATGTTTTGTGGGTGACGGGGACCAGCCCCGCACTGTATAGAGAGGAGACTATTTGTTTATTTAGCGCCGGATGGCAAGGATTTAATTTACGGTTTTGTTTATTTTTATTTTTCAAGCCTCCTGTGAATAAATCTGCCATATGCCAGACTTTGACAAAAGTGCCCAATTGTTAACTGTCATTCAGAAAAAGGTGATCACCACAAGCTAATCTTCCACACGTGGTGGATTCAGTGGGCCCTTTTCTGAATATGGAGGAAGTGTTAAGAGGCCCTGCTACAGGCCAATGCAGCCCAGAGCAAAACCAACCAACAGGTCGCAGAGGCCGCTGTAGCACAACAGGGGCCGATGCAGCACAACAAGCAGCCCAGCAGGAGATGAACCGGCAGTTCGCAGATGCCCTACTGGAATTAAAAAAAGGTGTTCACACCTCCTGTGTCAGTGGAACCAAAGATGGTACATGCCTCCTACCACTTGCAGAAGATGACACATGCGGATGATGTCGAGGTGTACCTTGTGACTTTCGAGAAAGTCAATATCCCTGAAGGATGACTAAAAGAACAGTGGGCTAGTCTGTTGGCCCCATTTCTGACAGGGAGGACCTCAAAAGGCATATGTTGTCCTGGAACCAGAGAAGGCCCAGGACTATGAGACTTTAAAGACAGAGATACTTGCACGCTTGGGTGTCACCATGACAGTCCGGGCCCAGGGTGTGCATCAGTGGTCCTCCTCCACCCCGTTCTCAAATGTTTGACCCGGTCCACCTCACCAGGAAATGGTTGCAGCCAAAGACCTTGACAGGCCCTCAGATCGTGGAGCAAACCTATGCAATGCGATTATGCTTATATGAAAATAAGCATTTCTTTGTTTGCATAGGTTGCATGTACTGCATCTTGTCAGAGTCGCATTGAAAAACAGATGTGTGTTATTTCAGTGGATGGAAAGCCACTGACAGCCCTGCTAGACACTGGGAGTGTGGTAACACTAGTCCGGAATGATTGTGTAAACCCTGAAAAACTACACTCCAGTACTACTGGGGTAATTTGCATCCACAGGGACACTCTGGACTACCAGACAGCAGTGATTGATACCACCTGGGGCAGTGTAACACATTCAGTCGGGGTGGTACCTTCACTGATTCATGAAGCTTTAGTGGGGAGAGATTTTCCTCATTTCTATAATTTGTGGGAGAGCAAAGGGAAATAGATAGAGCTCCCCCTGCTGGGGAAGCACAGGAACTCTCACCAGACCCTTTTTGCCAAAGGGAAGGGGACTCTGTTGGTGGGATCAAGGAAGCCCAAGATCCTCTTCCTTTCCCTGTCTGACCCCCACAGTGAGAATAGCCAAAATGTGGTACACGACTTAGAGGTCAGGAGAGAGGATTTTTGTACCGAGCAGCTTCGAGATGCCACCCTCATGAGAGCCAGGGGAAACGTCAAGATGTTGGATGGGGAACAGATGGATAATAATTGGGTGGTGTCTTTCCCCTACATGGCAATTAAAAACAATTTATTGTATCGAGTGATAAAACATGGGGAGGACAAGGTAGAACAGCTACTAGTTCCCAAACCCTTCCCCATGGTCATGCAATGGGGGGACATCTTGGTGTCAAAAAAAACAGGGAGATAATTACCTAGAGATTTTTCTGGTCCGGGTTGCATGCAGATGTCAAGGAGGACTGCGAATCGTGCCCAGAGTGCTAAATGTCAGCACCATCGCCCCATTTTCGCAGCCCACTTTTCCCTCTACCAATAATCAAGGTCCCCTTTGAGAGAATTGGGATGGACCTGGTGGGGCCGGTTGTGAAATCTGCCCTGGGTCACCAGCACATTCTGGTGATCCTGGACTATGCAACGTGCTATCCTGAGGCCATACCCTTGCACAACACCTCTGCTAAGGCTATTGCCAAGGAATTAGTCCAGGTGTTTAGTCGAGTGGGGATCCCAAAAGGTATCTTAACTGATCAGGGCACCCTATTTATGTCCAGGGTTACCAAGGAACTGTGTAGATTATACAAAATCTCTGTACCTCTGTCTACCACCCCCAAACAGATTGTATTGTCAAAAGATTTAATAAAACTTTGAAATGTATGCTAAGTCGACAAAGATGGGAGAAAAGGGGATTTTTAAATACAGCTTACCTGTAAAATCCTTTTCTTGGAGTACATCACGGGACACAGAGCGGCATATTCATTACTATATGGGTTATATGGAGTACCTTCAGGTGTGGACACTGGCAATCTCAAACAGGAAGTCCCCTCCCTATATAACCCCCTCCCCTAGAGGGAGTCCCTCAGTTTTGTAGCAAGCAGTATGCCTCCCAAAATGTTTCCCCAAAAGAGGGGTGGGAGCTCTGTGTCCCGTGATGTACTCCAAGAAAAGGATTTTACAGGTAAGCTGTATTTAAAAATCCCCCTTTCTTTCTCGTACATCACGGGACACAGAGCGGCATATTCATTACTATATGGGATGTCCGAAAGCAATGCTTTAATGAGGGGAGGGAGACATCTTCCAAAGAAGGATTCAATTTAGAGGTATACTCAAATAATAATAATAATTCCAACTTAGTCAAGAAAAAGCTTTTTTTTTTTTTCTTTTTTACAACCAAGGGTGCTTCTGATCCCGAGGATCTTAAACTGCAGCCTGTAGTACTGCCTGTCCAAAGGCAGAATCCGCATTCCTTCTCACGTCTAGTTGATAAAACTTTGTAAACGTGTGGACTGATGACCACGTCGCCGCCTTGCATATCTGAGCCATAGAGATCTGATGGTGTACTGCCCAGGAGGCGCCCATGGCCCTGGTAGAATGGGCCTTTACCGACAAAGGAGGAGGCAACCTCTTCAAACCGTAGGCTTGAATGATTAATTGTCTAATCCATCTCGAGATGGTGGATTTTGCAGCTGCCTGCCCCTTCTTGGGGCCATCTGGTAGAACGAATAACACATCTGTCTTCCGGATCTTTTCTGTAGCTTTAAGATAGGCCTTCATGGCCCGGACAATATCCAAGGTATGCAGCAACCCCTCCTTTCTAGATGTGGGTTTTGGAAAGAAGGATGGAAGTACCAAATCCTGGTTCAAGTGAAATTTGGATATAACCTTTGGTAGAAAGGAAGGATGGGGCCGGAGAACTGCCCTGTCCTTATGCAGAACGAGATATGGTTCCTTACACGATAAGGCTGCTAATTCTGACACTCTCCTGGCCGAAACTATGGCGACCAAGAAAATCAACTTTCTTGTCAGTAAGACTAAAGGAATCTCAGCCAACGGCTCAAAGGGTTGTTTCTGTAGAGTGGACAGGACAAGATTTAAGTCCCATGGACAAATTGGTGACTTGACAGGAGGATTAATACGCAAGACCCCCTGTAAGAAGGTCTTTACCAGCG
Source organism: Rana kukunoris (assembly GCA_029574335.1). NCBI lineage: Eukaryota > Metazoa > Chordata > Amphibia > Anura > Ranidae > Rana > Rana kukunoris. The sequence continues at coordinate 247,323,840 of CM056059.1, forward strand.
AGTGGGTGGCCAGCGGCCTCTGAAACCACACTGACAGAGCTGAGATCTGTCCCTTGATTGTGCTTAGTGCCAGGCCTTTATCCACTCCTAGCTGGAGAAACCTTAACACCCTATCAATGGTATATTTGCGGGAATTCCATCTTTTGGATTCACACCAGCCTACGTAGTTCCTCCACACCCTGTAATAAATCACCCTGGAGTCCGGCTTTCTAGCCCTAATCAGGGTAGGAATTACCTGCCTAGACAGACCTCTACCCCTGAGAATCAGGGATTCAGCCTACAGGCCATCAAATTTAGACGCTGTAATGTAGGGTGGAGGATCGGGCCTTGTGAGAGTAGGTCTGGTTGTAGAGGAAGAGTCCAAGGGTCTCCCACTGCCATCTTCAGGACTAGTGAGTACCAAGTCCTCCGGGGCCAAGCCGGAGCTACTAGAATGACTGGCTTGTGCTCCACTCTGATCCTGCGCAACAGGCGAGGGAGTAACTGTAGCGGAGGGAATGCATATAGAAGTTTGAATTGATGCCAAGGGCAAACCAACGCATCGGTTCCGCAGGCCATAGGATCCCTCGCTCGAGACACGAACCTGTCTAGTTTCTTGTTGAACCTGGATGCCATTATATCTACGTCCGGCATTCCCCACCTCTGGCAGATTGTCTGAAAGACCTGGGGATGCAGAGACCACTCCCCTGGCAACAGACTCTGGCGACTTAAGAAGTCTGCCTGCAGGTTGTCCACTCCGGGAATGAATATCGCCGAAATGCAGGGTACATGAACCTCTGCCCACTGAAAAATCAAGCTCACCTCCCTCTGAGCGGCCTGACTCCTGGTTCCCCCTTGGTGGTTTATGTATGCCACCGCCGTGGCATTGTCTGACTGGATTCTCACCGGGAACCCCTGTAATCTGGAGGTCCATGCCAGAAGGGCTAGGCGAGCAGCTCTGATCTCCAAGATATTGATGGGGAGCTGCCTCTCTGCTTTCACCCAAGTTCCCTGGCGAGAGAACCCCTCGAAGACCGCCCCCCAGCCTGCCAGGCTGGCGTCTGTGGTAACTACCTTCCAGACAACAGGGCTGAAGGATTTTCCCTTTAGAAGATTCTGAGGGTTCAACCACCAGGCCAGGCTTTGTCGGACCCTTGATGATAGCGTCAAAGGGGACTCTAAGGCATGTGCCCTCTTGCCCCAGGCTGCTAGAATGGCTGCCTGTAGGACGCGAGTGTGGATCTGAGCGTATGGTACTGCCTCGAACGTGGCCACTAGCTTGACTAGAACTCGCATACACAGGCGAATAGTTGGTTTTTTCTTGTTTAGAACCAACTGAACCAACCCCTTGATAGCCTCGATCTTTACAAGGGGCAGGAACACCCTTTGCTGTTCTGTGTCTAACCTCATGCCGAGGTATTCCAACTGCTTTGTAGGCTGGAACGCTGACTTTCCCCGGTTTAGGACCCAGCCAAATCCTTCGAGGTACCGAACCGTGAGGTTTACTGCCTGTTGCAGACCCGGCCGTGAGTGATCTATGATTAAAAGGTCGTCCAAGTATGCTAGGACTGTGACCCCTTGGATCCTTAAATTGGCCAGAACTGGGGTTAGGATCTTCGTGAATACCCGGGGGGCCGTGGCCAGCCCGAAGGGGAGCGCCCTGAATTGGAAGTGTCGCTGCCCCACCGCGAAGCGTAAAAATCTTTGATGCGACTGAAAGATTGGTACATGAAGGTAAGCATCCTTTATGTCTATGGATGCCAGAAAATCGTCCCTCTGAAGCGCGGCGGCTGCTGACCGGATGGATTCCATCCGGAAGGAACGAACCCTTAGGTAACCGTTTAACCTTTTTAGGTCCAAGATTGGCCTGACATCGCCGTTGGGCTTTGGTATGACAAAGAGATTGGAATAGAAACCTAGCCCTTGCTCTTGGGCTGGCACCTCTATTATTACGTCCTGGCAAAGCAGGTGATCCAAAGCTGCCAGCAATGAGGCCTTCCTTGCTGGATCCTTTGGTAGCCTTGATTCTTGAAAATGAGGCGGAGGACACCTTAGAAACTCCAGTCTGTAGCCTGTGGTTACAGATGCCCGGACCCATTTGTCGGGGATCTTGGCTTCCCAAACTTCTGAGAAGAAACGAAGCCTTCCCCCCACCCGCGAGAGTGGGGGCGCCCCTTCATAAGGCAGACTTAGGGCTGTCTTTGTCGGCTTGCGATACCATGGCCTCTTACCCCCAGGGGCCTGTCCCTGCGATCTACTGTTAACGTTGGATCGTGCAGGCGGCCGTCGATACTGCCTGGAATTTGAGGGCCCCGAGACAGGAAAGAGCTGCCTTTTAAATGTAGGACCCCGGAATGTCCTTTTGACCGGTAAAAGGGTACTCTTGCCACTTGAAATAGTCTGAATATATTTATCCAGATCCTCTCCGAAGAGTCATCCTCCATGGAAGGGAAACCCTGCCAGAAGCTTTTTGCATGGAGGCTCCGCCGCCCAGTTCTTCAACCATAAGAGCCTTCTCATGTGCACCAAAAATAGTGATAACCGAGAGGCCTGCTGGATGGAATCTTTTATAGCATCTACAGCCAAACACAGAGCTCTGGGAATGTCAGAAAACTCTTCTGCTTGTTGGGTAGGCATGTCCTTTAACATTTCTTTTGTCTGGTCTTTTAACGCCTGACAAACTCCAATTGCAGCCACAGCTGGCTGTACCACTGCTCCTGCCGTAGCAAAGGATGCTTTTAAAAGTGTCTCTAACCGTTTATCAACCGGATCTTTAAACATATGTATGTTTTCCACCGGGCAAGTTAGTGATTTATTCACACATGAGATGGCTGCATCCACTACTGGGAGCCTCCACCTCTTGGAGAATTTTTCCTCCATGGGGTAAATGACCGCAAATCTTTTCGGTGGCAGAAAAATCCTGTCCGGCCGTACCCAATCCCGAAAGATCAATTCCTCCAAGAGAGGATGGACCGGAAAAACTGCGTTGCTTAACGGAGCTTTCAAAGAGCCCAGAGAGGATACCGGAGGAACCTGAGGCTCTGGCAATGGTAAACTAAATGCCGAGCGGACCATGTCCGTCAAAGACTGTACCCACAGTCTTTCTGTCTGGGAGTCTGAAAATGGTTCCTCAGAGGCAGATCCCTCAATCCCTGAACCCTCTTGGTTCAGGTCTAGTTGATCCTCCTGTGATTCCAATTCCTCCGGAGAGAGAATCTCAGCATCTGAGGATACACCTTTTGGTGATGGGGATCTAACCCGTTTCTTACCAGGAATAGCTCTAGCGATCAATGCTGCTATTCTCTCTTCTAGCCCCCCTAGGGATACGGCTAGCATCTCCTCTGTGATAAACACAGGGCTGGGCTGATCTGGGCCAGCCTCCGCACCAGATCCCCCTAATGGCTCATCCAAGGCGCCCTTTATGTTAATAAGTTGCGGGGAAAGTATCGGCATATCAGAATCAGAGGGGGAACCCCTTTGTTTTTTGGTCTTTTTTGTACCCTTTGACCCCGAACCTTTGGAAGCCATAATACAAAATCGAGGGACTCCGCCAACAACAACAGACTGTAGTGGCCAGGAGTACAAAACCAGAGCTTAGGGGACAATAGATCACTAATGCCCAAAAACTGATGGGGCCCCGTATGTTTTTCTTTTTTTTTTTTTTTTTTTAAATATATATTATATATATATATATTTTTTTTTTAAAACATACAGTGACCCCAAACTTAGTTTGCCAGCCTCCAACCTGCTGCAAAAAGGGGAATTTCTTGGCTTAACAAAAAAGGCATTGGAACAAAGTCCAGCATGTACTACCCCTCTTCGGCCACCGGGAGTCACTGTTCTGCCGCTCTACGTCCTCTCCTTCTGAAATCAGCCTCAGACTGAGCACTGACAATGCCTGCTGATCTATAACAGCACAAGGCGCGCCCCTGTATGACGCCGCAGGCACGCCCCCCCCCGCCCTCCTCTCTGAACGGCGCGAAAAACGTCTATAAGACGTGCGCGCGCGCGTATGCCGGAACACGAGGAACATGGAGGAGCCGCGCTGCTGGAGACCCAGGACTGCAGTATCAGGCGGCAGATTCAAACCCCCGGCCAGGTAGGACTCTCCAAAAGGCCCCATAGGGATCCTTACCAGTCCTAGGAAGAAAGCAGCAGGTTAGCTAGCAACACATTCTTAGACAGGGGAACCTAGTGATGGGGAAAAAAGGGGTCATCCTGTCTCTCAGACATAGTGAGCAAGGTTGCCAATGCAGAGCATACTTAGGCTATCCCCCCTTTTAGGTTACCCCGGAGAGCCTGCTGTCGAACCAAGTCCCGCAGGCTCCCCCTTACCTGCTCCATGCTGCAGGATGTTTGTCCAGCAAAACGATCCAATCTTCTCCCATCTCCGTGGGTAGCGTAGTAGACCTTCAGGCCCTGGGGTCCTATGACGGTACCCACTGTCCTGGACCTATATAGCACCCTGGCAAACAGGCACTTATGGTTTTTACAAACTCCAAGTCCTGGGCCCAGGGTCCAGCCCTCCAAAGAGGAGCATTATAGGCAAAACCCCACGGTTTGGGGCCCGGGTACTGTCCACTTTGGCACTGAGGCTCCTTGGACAGATCCGGTTAGCCCGCCCTTAATCCCAAGGATGTGGAGCAAAGCTATTCCGTGACCAACACCTAAGACACTGGCGAAAAAACTGAGGGACTCCCTCTAGGGGAGGGGGTTATATAGGGAGGGGACTTCCTGTTTGAGATTGCCAGTGTCCACACCTGAAGGTACTCCATATAACCCATATAGTAATGAATATGCCGCTCTGTGTCCCGTGATGTACGAGAAAGAAACTGGGATTTTTTGCTACAATATCTCATGTTTGACATACAAGAGCTTCCCCAGACATCCACAGGCTATTCCCCCTTTGAGATCATGTATGGTAGACATCCCAGAGGGCTGCTAGATGTTGCCAAAGAAACATGGGAAGGAGAGGCCACCCCATATAGAAGAATCATGTCTCCTTGATGCAGGATCGCATCACAGCCGTCCTGCCCCTGGTGCAAGAACATATGGAGCGAGCCCAGAAGAGGGTCTATGACCGGGTGCCAAAGTCCATACTTTCAGCCCAGGGACAGAGTGTTGGTACTGGTTACCACGGTGGGAAGTACAACATTGTCTCGAGTATTGTGATGAGGCCGACGCGTTTAAGGGAGATTTTTTTTTTATTCCATAACAGATTCCCTGTCCGTGGCACAACGCAGTGACGTTAGGGCGTTTGTGCATACAAATAGAGACTTTTTCTCCCCCTTACCCGGATTGGCCAACGTGATCCAACATGACATAACAGAACCAGGGCTTTGCGTAAATGTAAAGCCGTATAGAATCCCAGAGGCCAGACGAGAGGCAGTTGCAAAGGAAATAGAAAATATGTTGGAGTTGGACATGACAGAAGAGTCCCACAGTGAGTGGCCGAGCCCCATAGTGCTGGTCCCAAAACCTGATGGCACAACTTTAGGAAACAGTGTCTCCAAGTTCAATGCGTACCCGATGCCTCTGGTAGACAAAGTCATGGACAGGTTAGGACAGGCTCGCTACATAAACGACCCTCAACCTAACGAAAAGCTATTGGCAAATATCGCTAAATGAATTGGCCATGGAGAAGACTGTCTTTTTCCACTCCTGAGGGCTTGTTTCAGTAAAAAGCAGATGCCTTTTGGTCTGCAAGGAGCCCCTGCATCATTCCAGAGAATGATGGACAAAACCTTGAGACCACATCGCCCGTATGCTTATTTGGACAATGTGGGAATCACACCTGTCCGTGTAAAAGCAGTGATAGATTCCCTTAAGAAAGCAGGTCTCACTGCCAACCCCAAAAAAATATGTGCCATAAGACTGGAGGAGGCCAAATACCTTGGGTACATTATTGGCTGGGAATTGGTCAAGCCATAAGGTTGAGACAATTCAAAAATGGCCCAACCGATAAATAAAAAACAAGTGAGGGCCTTCCTGGGCATTACAGGGTATTACAGCTGGTCCATACCCAAATTTGCCACCATTGCCGCCCCTCTGACCGACCTGACAAAGGGTAGAGGGTCAGTCATGGTCAAGTGGAATCCCGAAGCAGGGGAGGCATTTCAGAATTTAAAGCAGGCCATTTGTGGATTACTGGTACTAGTGACCCCGGACTTCAGCAAGGAGTTTGTTATACAGACGGACACCTCTGAGGTGGGCCTAGGGGCTGTACTGTAACAGAACAGGGATGGTGAGGAGCACCCAGTTGTATAACTGAGCCAGAAGCTGAACAAGCACAAAAATAACTATGTCACCATAGAAAAGGAGTGTCTCACCTTTAAATGGGCCTTAGACTCCCTGAGGTATTACCTACTGGGGAGGTAATTTAAGCTGGTCATCGACCATGCTCCCCTAAATTGGATGTGTGACAACAAGGAGAAAAATAGCCATGTGACAAGGTGGTTCCTGGCTTTACAGCCCTTTAAGTTTACAGATGCCCTCTCCCGCGTGCACTGTATGGTAGGGTTAAGTGCTCAGCCGCAGGGGCTTGAGCAGAGGGGGAGCATATGTGATGGTATGCAAGGTGAGATACACAATAATAGGTACAGTGCCTTGTGAAAGTATTCGGCCCCCTTGAACTTTGCGACCTTTTGCCACATGTCAGGCTTCAAACATAAAGATATAAAACTGTAATTTTTTGTCAAGAAACAACAACAAGTGGGACACAATCATGAAGTGGAACAAAATTTATAGGATATTTCCAACTTTAACAAATAAAAAACTGAAAAATTGGGCGTGCAAAATTATTCAGCCCCCTTAAGTTAATACTTTGTAGTGCCACCTTTTGCTGCGATTACAGCTGTAAGTCGCTTGGGGTATGTCTCTATCAGTTTTGCACATCGAGAGACTGACATTTTTGCCCATTCCTACTTGCAAAACAGCTTGAGCTCAGTGAGGTTGGATGGAGAGTGTTTGTGAACAGCAGTTTTCAGTTCTTTCCACTGATTCTCGATTGGATTCAGGTCTGGACTTTGACTTGGCCATTCTAACACCTGGATATGTTTATTTGTGAACCATTCCATTGTAGATTTTGCTTTATGTTTTGGATCATTGTCTTGTTGGAAGACAAATCTCCATCCCAGTCCCAGGTCTTTTGCAGGCGCCATCAGGTTTTCTTCCAGAATGGTCCTGTATTTGGCTCCATCCATCTTCCCATCAATTTTAACCATCTTCCATGTCCCTGCTGAAGAAAAGCAGGCCCAAACCATGATGCTGCCACCACCATGTTTGAAAGTGGGGATGGTGATTTCAGGGTGATGAGCTGTGTTGCTTTTACGCCAAACAAAGTTTTGCATTGTTGCCAAAAAGTTAGATTTTGGTTTCATCTGACCAGAGCACCTTCTTCCACATGTTTGGTGTGTCTCACAGGTGGCTTGTGGCGAACTTTAAACAACACTTTTTATGGATATATTCCAAATGGCTTTCTTCTTGCCACTCTTCCATAAAGGACAGATTGTGCAGTATACAACTGATTGTTGTCCTATGGACAGAGTCTCCCACCTCAGCAGTTCATGCAGAGTGATCATGGGTCTCTTGGCTGCATCTCTGATCAGTCTTCTCCTTGTATGAGCTGAAAGTTTAGAGGGGCAGCCAGGTCTTCGTAGATTTGCAGTGGTCGGATACTCCTTCAATTTCAATATTATCGCTTGCACAGTGCTCCTTGGGATGTTTAAAGTTTGGGAAATCTTTTTGTATCCAAATCCAGCTTTTAACTTCTCCACAACAGTATCTCGGACCTGCCTGGTGTGTTCCTTGTTCTTCATGATGCTCTCTGCGCTTTAAAACGGACCTCTGAGACTATCACAGTGCAGGTGCATTAATACGGAGACTTAATTACACACAGGTGGATTCTATTTATCATCATTAGTCATTTAGGTCAACATTGGATCATTCAGAGATCCTCACTGAACGTCTGGGGAGAGTTTGCTGCACTGAAAGTAAAGAGGCTGAATAATTTTGCACACCCAATTTTTCAGTTTTTTATTTGTTAAAAATATCCAATAAATTTCGTTCCACTTTATGATTGTGTCCCACTTGTTGTTGATTCTTCACACAAAATTACAGTTTTATATCTTTATGTTTGAAGCCTGAAATGTGGCAAAGGGTCGCAAAGTTCAAGGGGGCCGAAAACTTTTGCAAGGCACTGTACATTTCACCTTGTTTGCGTTCCATTGTAAGGGACTGAACCGGAATCCGGCCCGGTTTTTCCAGCCTCCGTGGCAGGCTGGGTTCTGGTCCGGATGTTCGGGTCCACTGGAGTCCATGTCAGCTGGACTTTAAAGATCCAGGAAGAGAACACAGCAGGGTCCTGGTTTTGAGACTGAGGAAGGAACCTGAGGTAGAGTGTAGCACTAAAAGATTTGCTTTACTGCATGTTTTTGTGGGCGACAGGGACCAGCCCACACTGTATAGAGGAGAGACTATTGGTTTAGTTAGCGCCAGATGGCAAGAATTTAATTTAACACCCCACAATATATATATATATATATAACAGATGTGAAACAGCAGCCACAGTTATTACAGCAGCTTAACAGCAGCTACAGTTGTTACTGAGACACACAATCAATGGCGGCTGGTGCTAAAAAAAAATTTGGGGGGCACAAAAAAATCATCAATTGCAGCCCACTGTGCCATCAAACGCAGCCTCTGATGGCACAGTGGTGACAATTGATGGCACAAACACAGCCACTGTGCCATTAATTGTCGCCATTGTGCCATCAAACGCAGCCCCTGTGCCATTAAAAGCAGCCCCTGTGCCATTAAAAGCAGCCCTTGTGCCATTAAAAGCAGCCCTTGTGCCATCAAAAGCAGCCCCTGAGCCATCAAACGCAGCCCCTGAGCCATCAAACGCAGCCCCTGTGCCCAATAATGTGCCGCCAGATTGACCCCCTGCCCGGGACTTACATTTCTTTGTTCAGCCATCCTCCTCTACGATCCCTCGATGTCCTCTCCCGCCCTCGATGCCGCTTCAGCCAATCGGGTGACCGGTAACCAGACTCAGTGAACCTAATTGTTAACCAGGGAACACACACCCTGTGGTTAACCATTTAGAAGCCTATCAGAGCCGCTGGCTCTGATAGACACTTCCAAAACCCACCCACCGCTGTTATTCAGATGGCCAGTGCTCAACAGGGGGCCAGCCATCTAAATAGTGGGCGGCAGCGGTGACAATACATAGATTCATGCAATGCATGAATTTATGTATTGTTGCGTGACGGTGCAGGAGAGAGGGGGTGGCCCTCCTGCGTCCACCATGGACGCACCGCCACTGCATACAATTATGTAGTCGACCACATTGCAATCCACATTAATAAATGCAATATAAAGCAGTCTAGCACCACATAAAATTAACGCTCCCTACATAGACTGTCAGTGCTTTCCCACACGGCTCCAACACACAGCGCTGGATTTAATAAAACTGGAGCATGCAAAATCTGGTGCAGCTCTGCAAAGAAACTAATCAGCTTCCAGTTTTTTTTTTTTTTTGTCAAAACTTAATTGAACAAGCTGATATTAGAAGCTGATTAGCTACCATGCACAACTGCACCAGATTTTACAATCTCCAGTTTTAGTAAATCAACCTCTCACTGACAAATGGCTGCTTGGAACACAAGGGGCCTAAAGTTCCCCATTACTGCACTTTCTAACACCCCCCCCCCCCACCAACCACAGTTGAAAGTTTAGGCGGGCATTATATATTGATACTGGTAAATGCACCAAATTCTTCGAACACCTCTGGATTCACCGCAAACCCAGAACTTTACCCTAATCAAACTTAATTGAACTTATTCTGTAATGTTTTAGCTAATTTGCTACTCATCAGAGCAGTTTCTTCAATACCTTGGGTGAGTAGAAAAACATATTTAACTTTACAGAAAAACATCTGGATAAACCATGACATGGGTAAAAAGAGAGCCCATCTCACACACACTCTTTGCAAATATCTGACCACCATCTACTGTCTATGATCACCTTTACACATCTGACATTTGGGCATAAACTCCATCTTTATGCGGGCAGATGTTCTTGTTCTTTTGTAATCATTTTAGTATTCTCAAGTAAATCTGTTTTAGGCCTATTCTCAATAAGTACAATCTGGCACAAGAAGTTAAAAAGTTTAAATGCTGGGCAAACTTAAAAAAGGTAGTGTTCTATAAATGTTTTTTACTAGGAACCTATAAAATATGTTTAAAGCAATTTTATGACTTGCACAGCATATGAATTAATATACTCCTTCTCTTAGCTATTTCTTTTTCTTGCAACTCTTTTTTACATCCCCCCCCCCCAAAAAAAAAAAAAAAAAAAAAAAAAAAAAACAGGATTTTTTATTTTATATTTTATACGTTTTCTATTCTAATATTAATTTTGGATCAAAGACTGAAAAGATACACATGCTACTTGTAACTTGGGATTCTTTACTAATGATGCATTATGTAGAACACATGCAAGAAACTTAGTGCAATGTTCCTGTAAAGGGTGACAAAACATCAGGAATAAAAAGGAAACTTGGTCCTACATCAAAGCACTAGCAGCCTGGATAACTAACTGGCATGTTGTTGCCAATTCTCATTGGCCAATTACACAGTTTAGGCATGTGGGATACATTGATCAAAATATATTTTTTCTAACAATAAATTTATTTTGTTTCACTTTGAACTGGTCTGCAAAATGAAACATTTTTTTTTTTTTTTTCATGTGCACATGATTTCCACTAAAAAAAATTCAAGCACTGCCAATGGTTCCTTTATATTACTGTACAAATGCCATCAACAGCAAATAGGTTTGTTTGGTTTTATATTTTGTTTTTGCAAATGCATTTGGTAAAAAAATAGTTTTAAATCTTATCTTTTGCTCAGTGCCTTTACCAACAGAATAAAGTAGTAATTAAATAAGAATGAATATTTATTCCAGTATTTTAAACTGCCTTGGGCAGATGCAGAAAAAATGCGTAATAGACTGATTTCATTGATGCGTGAACACTGTATCAGTATAAAAAAGCGGTATGCAGATGATACACAACACAAATTAAAACAGTTATAATACCAAGAAGTACATTTTCAGAGAGAAAAAAAAAAAAAAAAGTATAAGATTCACTTTACTAGTAAGATACCCAAGCAGTAATCTCAACTTGTCCCTGCATGGCCAATACTCCATTGTACTAGCTGAGAAGGTGAGATCCAGGGGGAAAAAAAAACCTTGTTTTAATAATGTATGAGCAATGTTATGAATCATAATTAAGCAGGTGGGCATGAACATTTAATTGAACAATTATCACAATGCATTGCATTTTGTATTCACAATTTCAAACTTCTCTATACATAACATGTAAAATCCTACTACACATACTGTAAACTGAAGTAGAATACGTTTTTTTTTTTTTTTTTAAGATTCCCTTCCTACTATAACAATGCATTTTATAGGAAAAACAAACTATTTCAGATGACTGTGCATAGAGCAATGATAGGTCCCCTGTGCTTCCTACTAACTGCACTGTTACACTTGCAACAGGTTATTACTCATTTTACTAGTTTCACTTAAAAAATAACCTAAAAAGGGTTGCGGTTACCTGCTTCCAACTGGTAACCGAGTATGTGCTGCCCGATGCTCAGAAGCAATGGTAGTTTGTTGGAAAAGACTTTGTAGCACATGATGCTACAGGAGTACACTTCTGTACAAGAGGAAGCTTCAGAAGTAGTTTGGGTCTCCAGTGATCTTGGTATAAATGGCTGGGAAAGAGAACAGCTATCCTGGCAAATTCTCTTTACTACCAATGGACACGGCTCACAGCAGGGGGTACGGTAAATCAGAGCTGAATTTTTGCCTGAATTTGGCCCTGAATCAGAGCCAAAGACGCACAGGACTGCTGTGCAAGCAGCTCCACAGCTGCCACAGAGATGTGTGAACTGGCTCACAATTGTCCTGTCACAAGAGCTGCTCACAGTCTCCTGTCATGCAAATTGGATGTGGGGAAACCCCAATACTAGTGTGTGGGTGTGCACATAGATCAAGCTTTGTTAGCTTTATTACACAAGACAAAAACGCAGTGAATATACTGCAATGTTGCTATACAGGGGACTTAAAAATCATTCCTCCCATTTTGTAACACCTTTTATACTGTAAGATTTGTAGAGAAAAGCTAGGATGGCCGCACTCCAACAACAATGTTGTTCCTTTTTAATAAAACTGGTCACAAAACAAACATGTCACAGCAAAAAATCAGATGAAAAAGCTGGCGCGTTTCACACTATCATACAGTGCTTATCCATAGCTCACAGCTAGTTTTTCTCTACAAATCTTGCATATTATTGCAGTGCCGGCACCAAAGTGTTTGGCTTCGGAGCGGTTAAACTATGTACACGGCTTCCCCGGTCTTCACTGTGGCACCCGCATTGATTGTGTGTTCCCTTACATAGGGAATCACAATCAATGACGTCACACCTACAGCCACACCCCCCTATAGTTAGTAACACAAATGAGGTCACACATAACCCCTTCAGCGCCCCCTAGTGGTTAACTCCCAAACTGCAATTGTCATTTTCACAATAAACAATGCATTTTAAATGCATTTTTTGCTGTGAAAATGACAATGGTCCCAAAAATGTGTCACAATTGTCCGAAGTGTTCGCCATAATGTCGCAGTCACCAAAAAAAAAACGCTGATCGCCGCCATTAGTAGTAAAAAAAAAAAAAGTATTAATAAAAATGCAATAAAACTATTCCTTATTTTGTAAACGCAATACATTTTGCGCAAACCAATCAATAAACGCTTATTGTGATTTTTTTTACGAAAAATATGTAGAAGAATACGTATCGGCCTAAACTGAGGAAAAAACTAATGTTTTTTTTTATATATTTTTGGGGGATATTTATTATAGCAAAAAGTAAAAAATATTGCATTTTTTTCAAAATTGTCGCTCTATTTTTGTTTATAGCGCAAAAAATAAAAAACGCAGAGGTCATCAAATACCACCAAAAGAAAGCTCTATTTGTGGGAAAAAAAGACGCCAATTTTGTTTGGGAGCCATGTCACACGACCGAGCAATTGTCTGTTAAAGCGACGCAGTGCCGAATCGCAAAACCTGGCCGGGACCTTTAGCTGCCTAAAGGTCCGTGTCTTAAGTGGTTAAGGATATGTTAATACCATACCTTTGGCCTGTTGTTTGTTTCTCTCGAAGATGGAGGAAGGTTTCCTCATGCTCCTTCTCCTTTCTCTGCAGCTCATCCTTGAGAATCTCTGTAGTATGCACCAACTCATCAATGTGACTTCGCTGTGACTCTATCACATTTTCACTATAAAACAGAAGATGACATGTAGCACAGTAAATGCAATTCCTGTTTTATAATGCTAAGGTACTGGGTTAAAATCTCATTAGGGATTCAGTGTGGTTGATTTACCAACACTGTAGAAGGAAAAATCCAGTGACACTGTGCACAATAGCTAATCAGTCTCTAACTTCAGCTTGTCCAATTTAAGAAAAAGTTCACTTTTTAAAAACAATAATAAATGCCAATTTTTTTTGAAGGTAAACAATAGTTCTAAGGGTTTGATAAAGGTGTGTGGACGAGGAGGGGGGGGGGGGTGGGGTGAGTAATAACCTGTTGTCAATTTATTTATTTGTTTTGTTTTGTTTCTCCTGTGTCTGGTCGGAGAGAATTTGGTTATATGTATTTTAAAGGGTGTTTGGTATGCAAACTCAAGGAGCACTACATATATTTCACGAATGTGAAAAGTAATGTAATGTTATATAATGTATTTTCTATGATTCATTGAGAACTGCAAGCCGACAGCCGCAAAGGATGTGTTTTCAAAAAGTGACAGCTAGTAAAGAGAACTTCTCCCCATACTGCTGTCACTAGGAGAGAGAGCAGAGGGGAGCGGCTATAGCAATGGGAACATGTTATACCCTAAAAATGGGTGGAACATGTAACATTTTGCCAAAGGTGAACTGATCCTTTAAGCTTTGACAAAAAAAAAATGGAAACTGGTTTCTATGCAGAGCTGCACCAGATTTTGCATGCTCCAGTATTAGTAAATCAACCCCATATTGCATTGGAGTATACATTTTCTTCCCAGACTTGTGCGAGTTTTCATTGACACTAAAAGCATATAGAGTGAGATTGATTTGTTTCCATCTACACTGACCCTAGTAAGTGTTTTGCATGGCTAACAAGCAATAAAACGTAAGCCTCATTGAATTAATTCAATTAACTGACCCTAAAATTGAATATTATACAGTGCACTAAAGGCAGTGGCTGGAAAGGGGTTAACAGCAAGGGTCAACAATGGGTTAACTGTGTGCCAGACAAGTGTAATGTGTGCTGCTTTTACTTACTGATCTGGCTGTTTATTCTCCCTGTTTTTCAGAAAGAATAAAAAACACTAGATCACTGTTCTCTGTACACAGAGTTCTGTGAGTTTTTAAACCTTGAAGAAAGCCTGCACCTGCCGCCCACTCGCAGTATACAGGTATTTACTGTGAGCGAACAGCAGGTTCTTAAATACCACTTGGCTAGACCACAATTTAACTAGTGTATGTATATATAAAAAAAAAAATGAGACATAATTCAAAACAGTAAATATCTCTCCCTCAGCGCTTGTGGGAATAAATAAAATGGTAGAAGCTTCTACTATAATAAAATATATTGTATCAAAAATATGCAAAAATAAAAATAGAAATTATTTGAGCATTAAAAGCGCTTCAAAGTTCTTTAAAGGTGATATACAGTCCTCTTAGACTGTGATAACAGCGGAATATGAGATGACAGAAAGTTCCCTTTAATAGTAGGTAAACACAAATCCGTGAAAATTAATGTTCCAAAACGATCATCTTCAATTCTCTGCTTGTCTGAAAATCCCCCAAAGGTAATTTACTTACCAGACTTTTATGTATCTCCATCGAATAAAACTTGATCAGTAAGTGGGTATTGTGTGACTGTGGTCGGCAGACTCAGCATATCTCCATCTAAATAAATATTGCTAAAAAAATATTGCTCGGAAAAGGTGCACATGGCATAATCCAATAACTAAAAGTTGTTTATTAAAACATAATCCCTTTATAGATGTACACTTACAGAGTAACAAACTGTTAAAAGCAATACATTTCCTTGTTGTGTTGTTCACTACTGATGTACCTTTCTCCGCTACATCCAAGTTTCCGGGTAAGGCAAAACAGGTGATCTGACGGCTTGGATTGCTGCGTGGTCACGTGCTGAAGCGTTTCATCATTGCTTTCGTCAGAGGAAAGCAATGTATACTAAGGGGTTTGATCATTGCTTTTGTCAGAGAAAGGTAATGATGAAACGCGTCAGGACGTGATGGAGGTATCCAGAGTCTACAGACCACAGTCACACAATACCCGCTTTCTGATTGAGTATTATTCGATGGAGATACATAAAAGTTTGATGACAGCAACCATCTAAAAGATATGCTGAATCTACCTACATCTGGTAAGTTAATTACCTTTGGAGGATTTTCAGATAAGCAGAGAATTGAAGATGATCGTTTTGGAACATTATTTTCAGGGATTTATGTTTTCCTACTCTTGAAGGGAACGTTCTTTCATCTCATATTCCGCTGCTGTCACAGTCTAAGAGGACTTTACATCACCTTTAGAGAACTTTAAGCGCTATTAAGGTTCAAATAATAATTCCTATTTTGTATGTATTTATTTTTGTGTGAATTGATTTTAATATCAGTTTATGCTGTATTTATCGTGCGTTTGTTATTTTTGCTATAAATACCATATAAACAGAGAGTGAATTCACTTTTTCAATGTGATATTTGGATCAATTTGCGTCACATGATCCAAATATTGCATGCAATGTTTAGTGATTATAGCCAGGGTCGGCCTTAGGTGTTCAGGCGCCCTGTGCGAGCTAACCCTGTGGCGCCCCCCCCCCCCCCCATCTTCACCCCTCGCCCCCTGGTCACCTAAACATACACAAAGAAGACAAAAATATTTGTAACAACTAATTTGTTTTGATAAACAAACAGACAATTTAAGTGCATGTGCAAACAATCAATGCATCTTAATGGACCCTTTCACACCGAATCCTGCAAGCAGCATCTTTGGAGCAGCTTTTGGGTGTTGAAAAAAAAAACGCTCCAAAAATGCCCCTCTCCATTGAAATAAGGAACTGCAAAAACGCCCTAGAACGTTAGGGTTTCAGCAGTGCTTTACCAGCACATTGGGACTGCAGATGAGGCTTCGCTCCAATAACGCTCAAATAAACGCTCGAATAATGCTTGAATAACACCTCAATAGCGCTCGAAAAACGCCCCAGTGTAAAGGGGTAAATGTGTGTTCAAAATGCAACTATACATGTTTTGCCTTTGCAAACTCATCAATCACGTTGATCTGTCTATGTAAATGAGGTAGATCTCTCTTTCGCTGAAGGGGGGTAGTAATGAATTCTGTGTTCCATCTCTTCCCCTAATAAAAGCAGCACATACAGTACACATAAAACACTTGTTAGGCAACACAGTTAAGCCTTTAATTGCCCTAGATCAGGGGTCTCCAAACTGCGGCTCAGGGGCCATCTGGCCCTTTACTTGCTTTTATCTGGCCCTTGGGGAAATATTTCATCTTCTGACATAAAAATAGGCAACAAATCCTCCTAATGACACCAACTATGGGGCACAATTCCTCCTAATGACACCAACTATGGGGCACAATTCCTACTAATGACACCAACAATGGGGCACAGTTCCTCCTAATGACACCAACTATGGGGCACAATTCCTACTAATGACACCAACAATGGGGCACAGTTCCTCCTAATGACACCAACAAAGAGGTACAATTCCTCCTAATGACACCAACAATGAGGAACAATTTCCTTCTAATAACACCAACAAAGGGGCACAGTTCCTCCCAATTACACCAACGATGAGTCATTACTCCTCTCACTGATACGAAAAAATGTAGCATTGTTTACTGTGTCACTGGTTCCCACAAAGTGTCAGATTGTCAGTCCCAATATCGCAGGGCCGCTATAAGTCACTGATCTCCGCCATTACTAGAAAAAAAAAAATCCATAAATATATCCAATAGTTTTTAGACACTTATTAGGATATTTCTTACCAAAAACATTGGCCTAAATCAGTGGTCTCCAAAATGCGGCCCGGGGGCCAGAAGTGGCCCTTTGCTTGCTTTTATTTCAGCCCTTGGGTACATTTTCTCCTACTGCCACCAATGATAGGGCACAATTCATCCAATGACACCGATAATGGGGCACAATTTCTCCCAATGACTCCAATGATGTGACACAATTTCTCTCAATGACGGGACATAATTTCTCCTGACAACACGGATTATAGGGCAACCATTACTCCCATTGACATCAATGATGGAATACAATATCTCTTAATGACACCAATTATGGAGCACAATTTCTCCCATTGACACCAAAGATGGAGCATTGTTTTTCCCCACTGACATTAGGACCTTTTGTACTCCAAATGGCCACAGTCTGACCCTCCTGAAGCACAGTAAACCAGGCATTTGTTTAGAAAGCTTGGAGACACCTGGCCTAAATTTATGAAAAAAACGTAAAAAAAAAAAAAAATTGGATAAGTTATATAGCAGAAAGTCATTTTTTTTTTTTTTCAAATTTGGTCATTTGTTCGAAAAAATATAAAAAAAATAAAAAAACACGGAAAAAAAAATAACGCAGAGGTGATCAAATACCACAGAGAAAAAAAAAAAAAAAAATTATTTGCGTACAGCGTCGCATGACCGCGCATTTGTCAGCTTAAACTACGCAGTGCACATCGCAAAAAATGGCCTGTCATGAAGGGGGGGGTAAATCTTCCAGAGGTCACATGGTTAATCAGTGATTTACCCTCCCCCTTCATGACAGGCCATTTGTATATGTGCACTGTATATCTTAAGCTGACAACTGTGCGTTGGTGTTTGATCACCTTTGCGTTTTATTTTTTTCCTTTTTTTTTAACAAAAGACCAATTTTGTCTTTTTTTTTTTTTACGTTTTTTTTATAAACTGGCTCACATCTGGTGCCCGCCCTCCTCATTGGAGTTCAGGTGAGGTGGGAGGAGGGATGACACCTGTCAGCCTGCAAGATAAGGTGGAGGGGACGGGAGCAGCCTTACCTTTACTTTTCTTCAGCGCACTATGTACGGCGGCAGTCTCTCAGTCCCATCCTGTTCTGGTCCCGCCATTAGAATTTGAACTGCATGCCTTACACATGCACGCAACGGCGCCGCGCTACCCAGGACAGTACCACCTGACCTGAGACAAGACGCGGAGGATAGGAGGAAGAGAGGGCGTGCCAAGGGGACCAGTGTAAGTGTCTTGTCAGACACTTCGGGTCGGGCGCGTCGGCGCCACTCCCCCTCTGCAGCGCCGGGTGCCGTGCTGGCTGCCTGCTGAGCAGTGACCCGGACGGCGGCCTCAGGCTCCCTGCACACGCCATTCACAGTAAACTGACTGCGAGCTGCACAACGCAAAGGCCGGCCCTGATTATAGCTTACAGTTGCTTCGCATTTCAACTGTTCTGATGCAGCTCTGAAGCAAGCAAAAGTCTGTTTAATCACTTCCGACACACTCTATAGCAGATTTACTGCTCCTGTGCAGGATCACATACAGTATATACACATACAGTCCAGTGCAGGGAAATGCAGCATGTTTTCCTTTTTTTTTCTGGAACTGCAAGCACTGGTGTGAACTATGCCATTGGAAACCATATAATCTACTTCCCATGCATTTTTGATGCAGGAAAAAAAAACTCGCTGGACTGCATGTGGTGTGCACTGGCCCTCAAGGTTTATAAGTTTAAAGCAAATATCTTATCCTTCCCTTAGTATAAAAAAGTATCCTATTCTGGAATGTTAAAATTACATACAGGTTTCTTGTCTCTGCCCGAGCTTCTTCAAGTAAACTGTGACCATAGCGAGGAAGAGCTGCTTGAGTAGATCTGGAAGTGACTTCGGGATTCTGAATTTGCATTCCTGAAATTAAATGAGGCACCATATAAAGACAATAAAGTCATATCCTGATATCATTTTATTTATTTTTTGTTTATAAATAACAATGTCAATATAGTATGAAACAACATGCATAGTACACTAGTGACAAGGCTCGAGAGATATGAACAAAATACCAAAAGCGCACATTCTTTCATAGTCAAACAGAATGTAGGAGCGTACACAAAAAAAAAAAAAACAGTAGTAAAAAATGCTGCTGGCAGTAGCGTTAACAGATCAAGTAACGCAGGTTAATAACATACTTCTTGAAAAGCTTTCCATATAGACATTGTAAAACATAAAAAAAAATAGGTATAACTATAAAATGCCTTTCCTGCAGACTATTTCTCAAGCTCAATCCTCGACTCTCACAAGCTGATATAGCCATTGATCGTGCCCACAGGGTCGTCAAACCTAACTACCTACCAGATTCGGTCCCACGTGATGTCTTAGCGCATATCCATTTTTTTCCAAGTAAAAGAAAAAAATATGGCTACCGTATCCCTACTCCTCTATTTCTCTTTACACAGATATATATCGGCTGTCACGTTCAGAAGCGGAGAGAACCGCAATTCTCATGGATTGTCACATTACAAACAATTGTACTTGAATAAACTATATACTGTAATAACTACTGTTATTCTTACTGGCGGAAACAGTATCCACTTCATTTAAAGTCCCGGGGCAAATCCTTTGTTTTGACATTACATACAAATGGGGCTATCCTATGAAATTGGTAGTGACTTTTTAACAGCAAACAACAAATATTTACCCATCCAAAGACGGCATGAAAAGGCTATTAAACTGGGGCCTTATCTCCCCACCTCCACCAGATCCTGAGCCATGCTCCATCTCGCTAACCTGCACTGCTGGCACTATTCTAACTCTACTTTAAATTGCCCTTGTATCTTAAACAGCAACCCAATCTTTGCTTTTCCTCTAAGCAACAGACTTGTCCCAGATGAGTACTGACCTACCTATACTTTGTGCTCTTTTTGTTGTTGTTGTTGGGTTATCTTTGTACTTATCCCCCTTGATACTACAGAGTGCTAAGCACTCTTTTGAATTTAAAAGTGTAATTTATGTTCATCACATACTACGGTCCTGTTTTCAGAGTTCATATTTGTAATTTAGAGGTTACTGTGGTGGAAATTTGTGGATGTATTTAATATGTATTGTCATAATGGCACCCAGTCTTAGCACTTCCGTAACCCGCTCTAAACAGAGCTGATTGGGGCAGTTTAAGGCTGGTTGAATCTCGTCTGGTAGTAGAAAATGTCTTGAGGTTGGAGTGTGATGTTTACGGCGTGGGTGTATGTCCGCCAGCGAGGGGCCCTCTGTGCATTTAGCACCAACGATCGTTGAGGGGGGGAAGTGTGTTCACTTCGCAAACATACTAGTGGTTATGGACAGATGTGCGATCTTATCTGGGTCATGACTGATCAGCATGATTTGAGATTCGTAGCGTACGCCTGTAGATAGCCTCCATTCCACCTTAATAAGGGTATAATCTGGATATGCGTTATTCTATGGAATGGTGCAGATTAAGGATTCTATCAGCGTTTAATATTAGAGTTTGTGATAGTTTCTGGAGTCAGGAAAGGCATACATGCATTCCCTGCCCAGACATGCCCATAAGACTTTAGACAGCATTGTATGTATCCTAATCATTGAATTGTATTCATTGTATGTATTTTTATTCATGTATTCTATGGGACTTCCTGTCAGAAGGAATGTCTTTATATGGTGTTTGCTGTGTGGAGGGGACATCCTGTGATGACCACTCCCATGGAGGAGGTGATTAACTAGTGGAGTGATCACTACGACCGTTACTCTGGTATTTTGTGTACTGTTCATCTCTTCTTTATTATTTATTTCATTTTTTGATCCACCCTTGATGAGTAATTGCCATGGCCATCAACATCACCTCATTTAATGTTAAGGGCCTCAATTCTCCTATTATACTACATAGGATATAGACAGAAGCTCTCAGACTTCACTGCAACCTCATATGCTCCTCTAGCAAACAACCACCTTGCACTCAAACAATTTCCACACAGTTTTTGTTGCTAATTCCCCCAAGAAAAAAGCAGATGTCCTCATCGCTATACATTCCACCATAGCATTCCAACTACTCTATTCTGAGAGCGATCCATATGGAAGATATCTTATCTTACATGCCTAATTAACAACCACATTATGACTATAGTCAATATCTACGCCCCAAGTACCAACCAAGACCAGTTTTAAAAAACTATAATTGGGAAACTAGAACCCATTTGGAAAAAAAAAACACCCTATATGTGGTGACTTTACCCACATAGTAGACCCAGATTTAGACTCTTGAATCCATCTTAAAAACATTCCACTGCTCTCTCCTCTTTGCTCCAAACTGAAGACCTATGGAGCTAGCCTTGCAAACAAAACCTGGATCTAGCCTTGCGAAACAACTTAACCACCACCTGATCCACACCAAAATCCCATACTTCACCTTCCCCACTGGTGCTCGCCTCTCCAACCCTAAAGACATCGCCAAAAAGTTTAGTCAGTTCTACACCAAATTGTACAACCTTGCCTTCTCTGGCGAGACTCTCCCCCCACTTCAGAGGGTACAACTCAGTATCTGGAACATCTACATTCATTATCCCCAGAACAATTGCAAAGCATCTCTGGTCCCTTTCAACTATTTGAAGTTGAACAAGCGATTGCCCATGGTCCTGATGGATTTAGCATCAAATCTTACAAACAATTTTCCAATTTTCCCCACCTCTGCCTATCTTTCAAATCATATTGTCTCCACGGGTGCCATTTCCCCCCAGAAGCTCTTGAAGCCAACAAAACCACAATTCCAAAACCCGATAAAGCAACTGATGATCCAGCAAGTTACAGGCCTATCTCCCTATTAAGCACAGACTTCTAGCCATGCAACTTTCCTCCATCATCCCACACCTGGTTCACCCATATCAGGTGGGATTTGTGGCTGGTAGGCAAGCGTCCAATGGCAACCCTCAATACATCAACCTACTACAATAAGTAGAACACCATCAAACTGATTATCTGTTCTTTTTCTTAGATGCAGAGTCGACTGGAACTTTTTAAAAGCTGTTCTGACAAAATTTGGCTTTTCCGGTCCGATCATGCAAGCAATCATGGCATTTTATTCCTCCCCTAGTGCTAAAGTTGTAACTTCTGGAATTTTTGTCTGACCTCTTCCATATAACCAATGGAACTCGTGAGGGCTGCCCCTTGTCTCCTCTAATCTTCACCCTCATTATGGAACCACTGGCCCACTCCATCCGCACCAACCCTCTTATATCTGGCATCAAAGTTGGAGGCCTCCATCACAAAATCGGCTTATTGGCCGATGATTTGATCCGCTCCATAACCAACCTCACACAATCACACCTTCACCTTCATCATACTCAAGACCTTTTTAGTAAGGCTTGAATGTACAAGATCAACTATTCCAAATCCTCTATGATAGGAGCAAATATTGACATGAAGACTAAACTTAGCATTGCTCAACACACCACTTTTTCGTGGGCACCTGACTCTACCCTTTCCTATTTAGGCATGTGCCTGATAACTCCTACCTCTCATCTACTCCTACTTAACTTCACACATCATTTGATCTCTAAACTTTAAAAGCAGCTTGAAACTTACAAAATATAAAAGTTTCATGGGCTGGGCACATTGCACTAACCAAAATGTATCTACTACAACATGTGCTATATGCGTGTGGAATGGGTGCACCAAAAATTTCAGCATACTTTAAACCAGAGTTCCACCCAAAAATGGAACTTTAGCTTTAAATGAAGGTGACCCCCTGACATGCCACATTTGGCATGTCATTTTTTAGGGGGGGGGACCCTCTTTTTAGAGGCATCCAGCTCCCACTTCCTCCCGGGGCACCACGGCACTGAAAGGAAAGTTCACCTCTACCCCCTCCCTAGCAGAAATCATCTGGGACACATGACAGGTCCTGGATGATTGCCCGGCCAGTCACAGTGCACAGCGTGGCTTGCAAATGCGCAGCGTGCGCCCAGCTGTGGAGCCACAGCCGGGGCGCCCACAGAGTGGAGGGGGAGACAAGCGGGGCTTCGTTCCCCCACATTGCTGGACCGTGGAACAGGTAAGTGTATGATTAGTAAAAGTCAGCAACTGCAGTATTTTTTATTTTAAAGGAACTCCGCTTTAAAAGCAACCATTCTTGACAAAGCTAAACTCTGGTGGAAGCCTGATCTACAGCATACCTGGCTCCAAATAGAAACAACTGCATTAGCTACCTGCCCCAAGAGGCTCCTTGGTGCTCTACTTTTGTAACAACAAGGAACACAATGTTATCTCGGCACTATCAATGCTACCATCAGAACATGGTGAACAGCTTACCAACAACATGGAACACAATGTTATCTTGGCACTATCAATGCTACCATCAGAACATGGTAAACAGCTTACCAACAACATGGGACACAATGTTATCTTGGCACTATCAATGCTACCATCAGAACATGGTGAACAGCTTACCAACAATCAAGTCTTCTGAACTTTAAAGGCTGGCCTCCAAACAATTGGAGATCCCTATCAGAATTCCACACATCTTTTTTTTCCCCCAACACCTACAAAAGAGCCATCACATCCCTTCAAAAGACTTCTTCAAATATCTCAGAATTTGCTCTGCCCTCTTCTGCATATCGTGGTGAGAGAACCATTTATTTTCTGGCACCTTCTGAAATGTTATGACATGGAGAACCCCCACCAGAGAAGCATATCCTATATCTACAAGCGCATCAATGACCCTGCAGTCAAAAACTTCTGCAATGCTAATAAACTGCCGCTATACACCACAAGCCCTTCAAAAACCATAAAGTTCTCCAAATGCATTCTGCACTGGGAAACTGTACATAAGATTCTAAATAACTGGTACCTGATGGCAGCAACCAAGATAGCAAGGATCTACCCCTCTACATTAGTTACCTGCTGGAGGGATTGTGGACATTGTGGACAAATCTGGTGGACTTGCTCCCAATTAAAATTAAAGTCCTTCTGGTCTACCCTAACTGGATATATCTCCTCTATCCTTTCAACCTCCATCTCCTTAAATGGTCCTCTTAGGCCTAGACTTAGACCACTGGCTCCCTCAGGCCCACACCATTCTATCACACATCTTCATTGCCACACGCTTGGCTATTGCTAGAAACTGGAATTTTTATATTGGGACTGCGACATTGTGGCAGACACATTTTTGGGACCATTGACATTTATATAGCGATCAGTGCTATACAAATGCACTGATAACTGTGTAAATTTCACTGGTAAGAAAGGCGTTAACACTAGGGGGTGATCAAAGGGGTTAAATGTTTTCCCTCAGTGTATTTCTTACTGTGGGGGGATGTGACTGACTGGAGAAGCCAGATCATTGTTCCTAGCTAGTAGGAACACACAATCCGTCTCACCTCTCTTGACAGAACTGAGATCTGTGTGTTTACACGCAAAAATGCCCGTTCTGTCTCTTGTGCCCGGCCAGCCACGTGCATTAGCCCCCACCGCCGTGCAGCGGACACGCCTGCTCTAGCTGCTTAAAGGGTCAGCCTATAGCTACAGCAATTTGCAGGAAAGAGCCAACTTGCCGCAGTATAGTGACGACGGCTGGTCGGCTAGTGGTTAAAAGGACAGCTAAACTTGACTACTATTTTATTTCTTTTCAAAAGATACACATCATATCTGTGGTTCAAGCCTGTGCAAAATCTACTGTGGAGGTTGAAAATCCCCCAGACCTCTCTTTCCAGGAGTTTCCAGTGGATGTCTCCCCCTCCCTCGCCTCCCCCCCCTTTCCTGGCCTGCCAGGCAGCATCCTTGGGTAAGGGTCTGGTATGTATCCTGTCCTGGGGGGCATGCCATTTTCCCCCCATTTTTGTATTTCCAAAAGTGTTTTTATTCAGCCAATGACTTATCCGTGGCTAAGGGCGCGGCAGCTGGCTTCCTGCCCCTCTCCTTCACAACCAGCTAATCAAAGGTTGCCGGCGATCCTGGAACACCAGAGATTTTTCACAAAAAGGAAGCAATACAAAGAGTAAAGAATACTTTTTCATACAAACACATGGTACAGCAGGCACATAACAAGAATATGAAATGTTGGGTTTACATATTCTTTAAGACATAGCTAAAAAGAAAATGCACTAATGGAAAGGGATGAAGAGAGAAAGGTTGTATTTTTCAGTGTCATTTTAAGAAAGCATTAACAGAATCCCTACAGCTAAAGGGTGTAGATCTGTCCAACACTAAGAAACTTGAACGTTATCCCTTGCAGAGGAGCTGTGCTCACACCGTAAGGGTTAACAGCTTATTTAGGTCTAGGGGCCATAGAAAAGTAGATACATTTTCCAGATCATCCAGGCTGCTAGACAGGTTTTTGCCCCCATGCTCCAACAATCTAAGCCAGGTCCTGACTTCATCAAGATTGATAGAGGGTCCTTTGCCAAGCATTAGACATTGGGGTGTTAAGGGACAGTGCATTGCAAAAGACAAGGGGACAACTGTCTCCTGGAGGAGTGGAGGATCAGATAAGTAAAAAGTGTTTTTCTCTCCCTTAGCCCTAAATGAGCAGTTATTTTTATTATTTTCTGGAGTTGGGCTTTAAAACAACCTCAGATATACAGGACTAGGGATGAGCTTCGTGTTCGAGTCAAACGTATGTTCGATCGTTCGTCGAAATACGAACAAAACGGGTCGTTCGTGCCAAATTTGAGTGACGTGCCACGGCCCATAATTCACTGCCGCATTGTGCGCTGATGATTGGTTAAGCATGCACATGCTTGGCCAATCACAGCGCCGTCAGTACAGAGAGGCGTAATTGGCCAAAGCCAGGGTGGCTTTGGTCAATTATGGCTCAGGGCTTTAGTACATGCCCCACACTATAAAAGGCCATCTGCAGGGCGGCCTCGTGTAGTGTGTTGGGAGGGAGAGAGAGAGAGAAAGAGAGAGAAAGAGAGAGAGAAAGAGAGAGAGAGAGAGAGAGAGAGAGAAAGAGAGAAAGAAAAAAAGAGAGAGAAAGAAAAAGAGAGAGAGAGAGAGAGAGAGAGAGAGAGAGAGAGAGAGAGAGAGAGAGAGAGAAAGAAAAAGAGAGAGAGAGGGAGAGAGAGAGAGAGAGAGAGAGAGAGAGAGAGAGAGAGAGAGAGAGGAGAGACTTTTTTTTCTAGCTAGATAGAGCAGGCAGGCTAGTCAGTCAAATTTACAGCGTGTAGAGGATATAGGGTTTTCCTCCATCACACTTTTGCGGATCGGAGCGGGTCGGATGTCAGTGGGCATGTCACCGCTGACATCTGTGGCTCCATAGAGGAGCATAGAGCCCCCGTTCAGGTCCGCCTAAAAACCTGACAGGCCTAAATGGTACGCCAGTGTGAAAGGGCTCTGTGCTTTTCATGCCAGGTCCTCTTTTTTTGTTTTTTGTTTAAGCATCATGCTTTATGATGCACACTGCAGAGGACACAGGCAATACACCACGTGAGAATACTGCAGCTAGCACAATCAACTACCTGTCAGTAAATTAGGAAGAACTGATCTAGCTAAACTATACAGTGTATAAATAAATGTACAACACCTGGGATGTATTTATATTTTCCCATCCATCTGTGGATTGGATCGGATGACAACGGACTCTACGGTCTGTCATCATCCGATCCCCCCATAGGGGAGAGTGTCGCTCTGACAGTTCGGTCCCTGCACAGTGTGCAGAGACAGACCTGTCATCTGCCTGCTCAGCGGGGATCGACAGAGTGATCCCTGCCGAGCAAAGCGTAGCCTGCACACGGAAAGCCCCGTGTGAAAGGCCCCTAAAAGTGGAAGTAAACCCTCCAATCTTTTTCAGCCAAGGAAGCTGCCACCTTGACCTCTGCCACCTAATCTGAAACTGCTGTTATGCTGCACGTGCGATTCGTTATGACACCAGCCATTAGATAGCTTGACCGTTCGGTTGAGAGCACAACCAAAGCTAGCATTTCCAGTATGCCAGGAATGTTAACTGTTTTTTGAAACTATCAAATCAATGGGTTTACTTTTGCTTTGAGTGAGCCCATTCACATAATACAAAGGCTTCTGCAAATGAACAGCAGATGGGAGGGGCAGGAGCAATGTTCTGTGTGCCTCCTGTCAGAGCTTCAGGAGTGTTATGCCGCGTACACACGGTCGTTTTTTGCGATGAAAAAAAACAACGTTTTTTAAAACGTCATTTAAATTGATCATGTGTGGGCAAAACTTCGTTTTTTGTCTTAAAAAAAACGACCAAAAAAAATTTCCAACATGCTTGAATTTTTTGTGTCGTTTTTTAAAACGTTGTTTTTTGTTTCACAAAAAGTCACCGTGTGTAGCAAAAACGTCGTTCAAAACGACGTTTTTCAACCCGCGCATGCCCAGAAGCTAGTTATGAAGCAAGCTTCAATGGAAAAGAGTGGTGAACGTAACCTCGCTTTTTGTGAAAAAACGATGGTGTGTATGCAAAATTGTCTTTGAAAATAGGATTTTTTATGACAGCTTACCTGTAAAATCCTTTTCTTGGAGTACATCACGGGACACAGAGCGGCAATCCATTACTATGTGGGTTATAGAGTCTACCTTCAGGTGTGGACACTGGTGTAATTAACTACACAGGAAGTTCCCTCCCTATATAACCCCTCCCATACTGGGAGCTCCTCAGTTTTTGTAGCAAAGCAATAAGTGTCCCAATATCCCCAAACAAGAGGGGCGGGAGCTCTGTGTCCCGTGATGTACTCCAAGAAAAGGATTTTACAGGTAAGCTGTCATAAAAAATCCTATTTTCTTTATCGTACATCACGGGACACAGAGCGGCAATCCATTACTATGTGGGATGTCCGAAAGCAATGCTTACTGAGGGGAGGGAGACACAAACAACGCAGGCCGCCATCAGATGTGAGGATCTATAATGCTGCATGCTGCATACTGCGCCAAAAAGCTGCATCCTTTTGCCCTCCTATGTACATCTGACAAGAACCAGTGAACCTAAGCACAGACGCCAAGTTGCAGCCCTGAAAATCTGCGTCATAAAGGCTTGGTAAAGCATCGCGCATAAAGCGCTTACTATCCTGGTACGGAGCACCACCCCCAAGAAACAGGGGGAGTCCCACTCTCCGAACCACAAGCCTGAATAATACCCTGATGAATCAATCTTGAAAACAGTTGATTTTAGGCGCTGCCTGCCCCTTCCTGGGGCCTCCTGGTAGCGCAACAACAACATCAGCTTTCCGTATCCGAGCAGCCGCTTCAGATAGGCCTTGACCCTTCTACTCCAAAGGAGAGAGTGTAACCATTTTAATAGCTGAACTAAACACTGCCTGCCCACATCTAGGGTCTTCTGGCAGCACAAAAAACTTCAGCTTTCTATATCTGAACCTTCAGATAGATATTTAACTGCTCTCATCTCTACTGAGAGAAAGCAATAAGCTTTCCTTCCGAAAACAAGGTTTTGAAAAAGGGGAAGGTAAGAATATCTAGATTCAAATGAACACTAGATCCTTCTAGTAAATAAGGCTGGGTGAGGATTAACATCACCCTACTAGTAAGAATAAGTATGGTTTTATACCAAGAAGTTGCCAATACTGAAACTCTCTTGGAGGCTACCACAACCAAGAACACCAATTCCCTTGTTAAAGGCTGAAGGGAAATATGGTGCATCGGCCCACGGAGCTGACCCTGTAAGCCAACAAAACTAGAGCCAATCCTCCGAGCACAAGGACGACTAAACTGGTGGACTTATGCGCGTCACCCCTTGTATAATGGCTCGGAACAAAGAGTGTGAAGCAAGCGACCTTTGGAGGCAAGGCCGAGATCGGATCCTTGATGTAACTTAAGGCTAGCTCCGTCTCCTTTCCAAATGCAGGAAGGAAGGAATTTTATCTTTGACAAACTTCCAAGGATGCCACCATCTGTTTCATACCAGGAACATGGGCTCTCCCGATCCTGGGATATCTGGTCCTGGAGGCCAGCCTTCCTGTATGAATCAAGGAAGTGCCGTCGATTCTAAAAACCCTGATCCTGAAGAATGTGGGCTAAAATAGCCAGACCATTAATTCACCTGTTGCACGACAGGATGTAATACCCCCTTTCGAAGTAGGCCTGGACAAGATGTAAGGGGCCGTGGGTCCTCTACTACCACCCCTACTGTCCCTGCACAGAAAAGGTCGTCAGGGCTATGCCGGAGTAACCAGGCCAGCTTCCGTCATCCTCTAATGTTGCATGGAAGCCACAAACGCCGCGGCACTGGGGGGAGAGACATAACCAGTGACCACTGGTCCCACCAGATTACTAACACATCTGCCCTGCATGCGGGTGGATCCCTTGTCCTTGACCTCAAGCTGTTCAATTTCTTGTTGAGCCTGGACGCCAATACAGCTTATGTACAGGGTACTATTTCTGTGGCCCTTGGTCAGGAAAACAGTCGGGGTGTAGAGGTCATTCTCCCGGAGACACTTGTTGACGGCTACAGCGAATCGCCTGCCAATTCTGCATTTCATGAAATGACGAATGTCAATAGGCAAGGCACAAGCTCCTCCTTGGTAAATTAAGTAAATCACTTAATATGGTATAGTCTGATTGAACTCTGACCGAACCAACCAGCCCCTGGACGTTCAGGCCCCTAAGCCAGATGCTCCATCGGTAGCTCTAGCTGACAGATGAGGCTCCCTTGGAGCTCGACTACTTCCCCTGGGCCAAGGTCTCTTCCTGACCCTATCTCTGGTACCGGTTCTTTGGATAATGCTAGGTCAAGATCCACTCCTTCTAGGCCAACACAATACTGTTTATAACAGTCCTGAATAAAAGTATAGGGAACTGTCTTGAATGAAGCAGCATCTTCTCTAGTGCCTTAAGCAGAAGGCCAAAAGTAAGGAACTGTTCCTTGCCGTAACCACCTAGACCAGCTTTCTCATAGCGATGGTCTTGTCTTAGGCCAAAAGGACTCTCCTGGTGCAAAACATACCCAGCTTCTTGTCAATGAAGAATGTATCTTTAGACTGGAATCCTAACCCAGGAGATCCAGATACCTGACCATGCTGGACACCCTTAGGTCCAGCCATGCTGCTGACTGATCCAACAGCAGGAGTCTGCTTCGGTATGCCATTACTGCTATACCCTGGGCCTACAGACCTGCTAGAGGCGGGCCCTAGCACCCTGACAACCCAGGCACGGAGGCTAACCCAAAAGGGCAAGACCACCAACTGGAGACAGTGCTGTTCCCCTGCGAAACGCAGACAACCTCTGCAGTCCCAAGTAAATAAACACATATGCAACTGGCTCCCCATATGTGTATGTGGCAAGTGTTAAAGCCATATGCCTCAATGGAGGCGTGTGTACATGGCAGCGTGTGTTCATGGAAGCATGAAATCATATAAATATGTCTCACGCCAAACATGCATATAGCATGTGTGCTCTGGAACGAGCATCTTTGCAAGCAAGCATGTGCTATAAACGTGTTATGCAACAATGTGCAACATGAACCCATGCAGACACGTATCTCTATGCAAACACAAGGCATCCTGTATTGCTTAATTAAGCCGCCATGTGCAACTTTAAAGTAACCATGTATGCGATTCAGCATCTTCCATGCGATCAACATCTTATGCATTTTAAGCACTACTGTGCGGACAAGAACCCTTGTGTGACCAAGCACCCCTGTGCGTTCCAGCATCCTAATGCACCCAAGCATCTTAATGCGACTTTAGGCATTTCTGTGAAACAAGCCTCTCTATGTGATCAAGTATCCCTGGGTAATCCAGGACTCTGTTGATCCAACAACCATGTGTGATCCAGCTTCTTTTTGCATTCAAGCATCTTTAAGCGATCCCTTTAGGCCTTGAGTAATCCAGGACTTGGGTGATCATGTAATCCTGTGTGATTCAGCATTTTTATGCCTTCAGGCCTCTTTATGCGATTCTAGGCATTTCCGTGGGAACAAGCCTCTTTGCGTGACCAAATATCCTTGGGGAATCAAGGACTTGGGTGATCATGTAATCCTGTGTGATTCAACCCTTTTATGCATACAAGCATCCTTTATGCGATTCAGCATTTTTATGCATACAAGCATCTTTATGCGACTTTAGGTACTTTTGTGGAAACAAGCCTATTTGTGTGACCAAACATCCTTGGGTAATCCAGGACGCTGATGCCAGGTAACCATGTGTGATCCAGCATCTTTTTTGCATCCAAGCAACTTTATGCTATTTTAGGCCTTCCTGTGGAAACAAACCTTTTCTGTGTAACCAAACATCCTTGGGGGAAACAAGGACTTGGGTGATCAGGTAATCATGTGTGATTCAGCATTTTTATGCATACAAGCATCTTTATGCGACCTTTTAGGTACCTTTGTGGAAACAAGCCTATTTGTGTGACCAAGCATCCTTGGGTAATCCAGGACGCTGATGATCAGTTAACCATGTGTGATCCAGCATCTTTTTTGCATCCAAGCAACTTTATGCGATTTTAGGCCTTTCTGTGGAAACAAACCTCTTCTGTGTAACCAAACATCCTTGGGGGAAACAAGGACTTGGGTGATCAGGTAATCATGTGTGATTCAGCATTTTTATGCCTACAAACGTCTTTATGCGATTCAGCATTTTTATGCATACAAGCATCTTTTATGCAACCTCTTTTGTGGAAACATGCAGCACCATACAGACAGAAACATGTATGCTTATGCGATCCACAATAGAATCTGCTCTGTTACTTGTTTTTATCCCACATGCATTCCAAACTCATGTATGTTATGCAACATGCGGACTGGTAAAGAGGAAATTATCCTCTGCAGATGTGCGTTTCCTCAATTAAGAGACATTAGCAATGTGTGCCCGCAACTGTGCATCCCTCCGATGCATTTGGTTAGCCTGAAGCCGACACCAGGCTGAGGATTATATGGAGGTCTTACTAGCCACCTATAGGAAAACCTCTCTTTACACTCTAAGGAGAAGATAGAGGTGTAATCAGAACCTGTAGGGCTTTTGATAGCTTCTCCTTGTTAGGCTGCAGCTCCTGTCTCCTGTCCTCTGACAGTGAAACTTTTATCCCCAAGCTTTCTAATCCCTTTGTTTCAGGATTAAAGCAGGAAAAGGGGGACACCCCCCCCTTTTTTTTTTTCTTGCAAAACACAAAACACATGCAGAGTGATTGCAATGTTGGGGGAAGGCTGCATTGCCTGACAGGTCTGATGGCTCAATCTATGAGCTGTTTAAGTCTCTTCAGAGGAGAATAAGGGTCCACCAGGTTCACCAGGTGGTGATCCCTCTTTATATTCCTACCCCTGACCTTATTCAATGGGGAGACCAAGTCCTAAGCTAAAGCAGAGGCACTTAACCCAGGTGCATCAAATAGCTGAATTTAGTCTGACACAATGCCTGCTAATCTGCACAGCTAGATGCGAGTAGGCGTCTTAGATGAATCTGTATCCAACTCACACAAGGTGCTTACGTTTGTGTCCCCCTAGCTTTACAGAGCTCTGACGTCCGGGCCCTTTGAAGAGCCTTCTCTGCGACTGCACTGAGCCGGTGAGCACGTGCAACATGGTAGAGCCTGAAGCGGAGGAAGTGGGACACTATAGATCAGCTAACACTTAAGCTTCCGTTTTCTGGAAAGCATGGTAAGCAAAAACATCAGGCATGTCTTCTACTGCCCATAGTAGTGGAAACACAGATAAGACTTGCAACTACTCACGGAAGACAATCCTTTGTATAGGATTAAGGGCATATTTATTTATTTATTTTTTTATTTTATTTTTTTATTTATGTACCGGCCCCTTCAAGGGGAGATATATAGGTACTGCAGCCATCCTGTCTAACAGACATGGTGGGCCAGGCTGCATGCCGGCTAGGGGAGGTATATGGGTGCCCTGAGCCATCCTGTCTCAGAAGACATAGTGGTTTACATTGCCCATGCATAGAAGCATAATATAGGCTAGACCCAAGTCCCCCACGGAGGACCTACTGTCGAACCAAGTCCCGTAGGCCCTCCTCTTACCTTCTCTACGCTGCAGGGTATTGCCAAGCAAGAGGCCCAATCTTCCCCCTTCACCGTGGGTATTGTCCTAGACCTTCAGGGACCGGGGTCCATGGCAGGAACACCAACTCCCCTGGACCTATATAGCATCCTGGCAGCAGAAAAAACATTTGGTCCTTGGAAGGCACAAAGTTCTGGAACCCAGGATCCAGCCCTCAGCAGAGAGGCATTATAGGCTAAACCTCGTTCTTCGTACCGAGGCCCGGGTACCGTCCACTTTGGCTATGAAGCACCTTGGACGGATCCGGATTTATGGAGGTTTTTTACATCCAGCATGGATCCCTCCAGTGGTGCTCCTAAGAGCACATGTTCATTCGTGACCAACACCTTAGACACTGATGAAAAAAACTGAGGAGCTCCCAGTATGGGAGGGGTTATATAGGGAGGGAACTTCCTGTGTAGTTAATTACACCAGTGTCCACACCTGAAGGTAGACTCTATAACCCACATAGTAATGGATTGCCGCTCTGTGTCCCGTGATGTACGATAAAGAAAAGTGACGTTTCAAAAACGTAGTTTTTTACTTCACAGAAAACTTCGTTTTTTTTTCATCGCAAAAAACGACCGTGTGTACGCGGCATTATAGCTGCACTCCTGAAGCTTGGTAAAATTGTTACATGTAAATTAAACAGATAAGTCCACCAGGTGGCATGCATTGGACTTAACTCATATTATACCAGCACATTTTACATAATGGCTGATTCCCAGTAGTTCAAATTTAAAGAGGAAGTAAACTCTTCCACTCTGATGCTTCTTTTCATTTTCAACTATAGCCACTGTAATCCAGCCCAAATCGCATATTACTCACTGTTTAAAGAAACTTAAAAAAATAAATAAAATCCAGGGGTAAAGGCAGTGCTATCTTAAAAAGGGGTTGTAAAGGTTTTTGTTTTTTTCTAAATAGGTTCCTTTAGGCTAGTGCATTGTTGGTTTATTTGGAAAATAAAAAAACAAACCTTTACAACCCCTTTAAGTATTGTCCAAAGTAGTGTGCGTTTCCGCCCTTACAATGAGCACTTCCTATAACGTTAACCAAGCCTCCTTTTCAATCCAATGTTTCTATGGCAACCCTGCTTCCCTGCTCATAGCCGACCTGTTTAATCTCATAGGCCCGGATTCACATACATCGGCATATTTGCATCGCAAGTCAATGGGAGTGCCACATGCGTCCAGCGTAAATATGCGCCCACTATACGCCGGCGTAGGAAAGTTACTTCAGGCGGCTGAAGCCTATTTTTCTACGTATCTTGGTTTGTGGGTCGGCGCATAGATACGACAACACACATTTGTACTTATGGCGGCGTATCTGGAGATACGTCGGCGTAAGTGCTTTGTGAATCCGGCTAATAGTATTTACTTGTGGGAGTAGGAGGAAGCTGAGTGATTATGCAGTCTCCTGGGATTTTAGTATTGTGCGGTATGAAGTCCTGATAATAGGCAGACAAGCAACCAGGGTGTGCCGTAAATCAGGGGAGATCTGGGCATGCTCAAGTGACAGCATTCTAAAGAACAAAAAGGATTACAACAATACTAAGCAAGTAAGGTGATATCTACAAGCAGTAGACATCTATTGAAGGCATAGATGTCTAAAGCCTTTTTTACCCTTCCAGTCTGTCCATAGATGTAAACCCATTACATCCTTCCAGTATTATATGTATTTCTTTTGATAAATCCTTTTCTTCCTATACTGTAGGTAAAAGTGAGAGCCTTGACTTTTTTTTTTTAAAGCAGCCCCCCCCCCCCCATCCCATTGGGATAAAGTTGTGCGGGAGAGTTTACAACCACTTTAGGGTGCTTGTAAACCTCAGACATGAAATATGAAAAAAAGCATATCCCATAGCCCCAAGTGTCATTTGTGGCCGCTGCTTTGTTTCTCTGCTATCAGCACAAGTCACTTCTGGAAAGTTTTCCTGGCCGATGCCGAGAGAAAATTGATGACAGGTGAGGGCATTCCACCAGATTGCCAGCCTAAATGTTGTTCCTGTGTACTGTGTGAAAGGGGGTTGTGTCAATTCCTTACAATCAGCTCTCCGCCCCCTGCTTTTTAGAGCTGTGATATCCTGTGTAAATTCTGCAATTTTAACCACTTCCGTACAGGCCCATAGTCATGATGTCCACAGAGGTGATCTCCCATCCCGGGTGGACATCATATGACGTCCTGGGCTTTGTGATGGGATATCTGAATGATGCCTGCAGCTAGAGGCATCATTCAGATATCATTGTTTGCCGGCGGCGATTCTGCACACCATAAGAATGATCATAGCGGCAGTTTAAAAAAAAAAAAGTAAAAAAAAAAATAACAAAACAAATTAAAAAATGCCCGTGTCCCCGGTAGCTGGCGCTCAGAAGCGAATGCAAACGCAAGTCCTGCCCACATATGTAAACGCCATTCAAACCACATATGTGAGGTATTACCGTGTGCGTTAGAGAGTGTGTAACAATTCTAGCACTAGACCTCCTCTTTAACTCTAAACTGGTAACCTGTAAAAAAATTCAAAGCGTCACCAATGGAGATTTTTAAGTAACAAAGTTTGGCGCCATTCCATGAGTGTGTGCAATTTTAAAGCGTGACATGTTAAGTATCTATTTACTCAGCATAACATCATCTTTCATATTTTACAAAAAATAAAAAAATGGGCTAACTTTACCGTTTTGTTATTTTTTTAATTCATAAAAAAAAAAAAAAAAAATCCAAAAAAAAAAGGCATTGAAAAATGATTGCGCAAATACTGAGCAAGATAAAAAAAAGTTGCAATGACTGCCATTTTCTTCCCTAGGGTGTCTGCTAAAAAAAACATATATAACATTTGGGGGTCTTGAGTAATTTTCTAGCAAAAGAATGATGATTTGTACATGTGGGAGAGAAGTGCCAGAAAAGGCCTGGTATGGAGGTGGGTATAAAAGCCCTGTATTGAAGGGGTTAATTATTGTCGTTGACATATGGCTGTATATATATTTTTTTCCAGGAAGTGAACTTTAGCTGCCCACAGTTTTTTTTATTTATTTTTTAAGTGTATTTTGTGCGTGTACTCGAGAGAGGAGCTGGACTGCAGGAGTTGGGAGTAGGCAGACCTCCCCCAGAGGCAATCTGCCATCTTTCTCCATGCCCCCGGGTGGCAATGACGGGTGTTTAGGGGGTCCCCCCACACAGCCAGCCCGCCCTACCTGCTCCGGTTTCAAGCCCAACAGGGCAGAGGGACTCCCCTATGAGGGAGTGAGAGGATCTAGTCCGCTCAACCAGCCCCGTTAGTCCTTCGCCTCTCTTTTTTAGAGACCGCATGGCCAAAGTGTGTGCATGTTAACCCGATTTGAGTACGTGCAAGTGTGGTGGTTTTTGTGGGAGGGGGGTGGGCGTACTAAGCGCAGGCTTACCTCGCATAGCACACCCACCGGGAGCTGGAGTGAGACCACCAAACTCAATTCACATGCATATGGCTGTATATAAACATGTATAGCTTGGAGGATTTTTATCATCTCTGTGTATCACCTGAGGATAATCACTTCACTGGGTATATGTAAGGGGTTTACAACCACTTTACAACCCACTAAAGCCTGTGGAAAATCTGAAATTTCTCCATTATAGTGGGGTTGCACCTGCAAGGGTTAACTGCTTGTTTATTCCAGGGGGAGCCTCTACTTAAACCTCTGCTCCCCGGTCAGATGGCACTATTCTTCAGGAGTGGACTTTCCCTCAGCATCATCACATCCAATGCAGGGCTTGATGACATCAACTGAGACTTCTGGAGCATGAGGGGCACAGACTAGCAGCATGGGAGATCAGACAGGTAAATCTGCTTTTCTTTGTCCCCTTGACATCAACAGTTACTGTAACCCTTGCAATGCAGGCACAGCTCCACTGCAGGGCATCATTTTTACGATTTCTGGAGTTCGGCTTTAAAATGATTCTGGCAAATTTAATTCCACACAATTGTGCACATACCTCTGCGTTGCATTACTATATCTTCAGTAACTTTTCGAAGGCCAGAATTAATACGAGACTGTATATAGTTGTATGGAGCATGTCGGTGTCCCTGGGTTTGCAGTTGCTGCTTAGCAGCTATTAATCGATTATGTAAAGACTCATTCTGCTTCTCCAGCTCCCGCACATGTTCCTGCAGTTGTTCAATCATCTCTTCAAGCTCTACATCTTTTCCAGATCTTTTTGAAATGCCAGTCCCTTGCTCTGCTTTCTTTTTGTCCTGCACCAGACGTATTAACTTGGTGGCCATCCTAGAACAAGAAAAGTAAACAAACTATGTCTTACAATTCCAAACAATAAGGCACATCTAAACTCACGTTTTCAAAAGCAAAAACGGGCGTTTAAAACGCCCGTTTTTGCCGCGAATTTCGCTGCGTTTTGCTTTGTTTTAGGCTATCAGTGTTTATAGCACAGACATTGTAGACCCTCCCAAAGCTCTGAAAGCTATATATTTTTAACTATTTCTGCCATTTTCAACAGAGAGAGCAGCAGCAGCAGACTTTCATATGCAGACTTGCATACTTTCATTTGATTCTTCTTTTTTTAAATGGATCCCATATTGAATATATGCCAAGAAATTGTCCATACGTTGCTCTTGCTGAGGCTTCAACACTGTTGCAAACTACGGGAGAGATCCGTTGGCAGAGCTCGTCACTATTGGACCCATCCGTTGATGGCACAGAGATTTTCAGTTGGCTATCTTACCAATATGTATGTCCAGCTGCGTACTTATCCAGAGACATTTTTTAAATTTCGAATTTTTCAAATTCTGAAGTACGAAAATGTGTTATTCAAAAAATGAAAAAATTCGAATTTCCAATTTTCAAATTTTTCAATTTTCGAAATTTTGAATTTCGAATTTTTCCATTTTCGAGATTTGGAAATTCGAATTTTTCAAATTTCGAATTTTTCAAATTTCGAAATTTCTTAAATTTGAATTTCGTAATTTCGAAAACTGAAAAATTTGAAAATCGAAATTCCGAAAATTCTAAATTTTTCAATTTTCTAATTTCAAATTTTTCAATTTTCGCATTTCAGAATTTTAAAAATTTGAAATGTGAAAATTTCGAAATGTGAAAAATTTGAAAATGTGAAATTTTTCAATTTCAAAATGTGAAATTTTTCAATTTGAAAATGTGAAATTTTTCAATTTCAAAATGTGAAATTTGAGAACTTCAAAATGTGAAATTTGAGAACTTCAAAATGTGAAATTTGAGAACTTCAAAATGTGAAATTTGAGAACTTCAAAATGTGAAATTTGAGAACTTCAAAATGTGAAATTTGAGAACTTCAAAATGTGAAATTTGAGAACTTCAAAATGTGAAATTTGAGAACTTCAAAATTTGAAATTTGAGAACTTCAAAATTTGAAATTTGAGAACTTCAAAATTTGAAAATTGATTGTCCACTTGCCACATCACCTGGCCACAAGTTGTGGATTGTCCACTGGCCACGTCACCTGCCACAAGTTGCAAGCAATTACAGTTGTTTAGGTATTTTTTTATGTTTTTTCATCATTTGCCATCATTTTTGAGATTTCTAATGTAAAAAAATAGGTCACCTTTAAAAACGCCTATAAACAAAATCGCGGCAAAACGACGGTACCGTGTTTTGCCGCGATTAGCGGCGTTTTGCGTCTGAAACGCAAAAACACCAAAAGCTTCTGAACCCATTTTTTGGCGTCTGAAAAAACAAGCCTAAACTTGTGAATGTGTGCATGGACACATAGGAGAACATTAAATGTGTTCAGGGGCAGTTGAAAAAAATGCCCAAATGCCTCTGAACTCGAGTTTACCAGCGTCTCGTGTGCATGGGGCCTAAACAGAATATGTTAGTTTCAGAGAAATATATTTCTTAGGTATAATGGACTAGAATAAAAACAACAACATTGAATTAATTAGTATAATCACTCAAAATGTGTTTATTTTAAGAAACATATAATAAAATAACTGGTCTGAGAATAAAAGGGTTAAATCAATCACTCATGTTGATTTTTTTTTTTTTTTAGAAGAGGGGGTAGGAAAGTTATGCAAATCTGATAGCAGATGCATTTACCTACCTACAGTAGTTGGAGGTAGATACATTAACCAAAAGAGGGGTCAGGATACCAATAAAACATTGAACTAGTATTTTTCATAAATATCTCAGGACTGAGCTCATCATAATGCAAATTACACTTGTAAATAAAATCTCTGTTTTCCTTATATTAATTCTAGCATTGTCATTACTGAGCATCTGTGCTTTTCTATGCAATGTAGAGCCATTGTGGTGGTAGGAAGGGTTTGCAGTGTGCTGTTCATACTTTCTGATAACATCAGGGGCTGACTGACCATTGTGGAACTCGGGCACTGCCCGAGGGGCCCATGCCACTAGAGGGCCCCATCAGGCTTGCAAGGCTAAGTAAAACCAGGGACAGTATGTGTCAAGAAAGGTTCCATCCGCTGGTAATATCTATCATTTGGCATGCAGTACTGAGGTCCACCAGCAGGTGTCTGGCAGTTTTGAACTGTTAGGGGAACTTCTCCCTGCTGGTGTTATGTCATCCTTGGGCCACAGTACTAGCCTCCAACAGCCGATGGATCCTGGCAGTGTGGAGCATACAGCACCATTTGCTCTCAGGTGTGACTTGAGGCCAATTATAGGCATTCCTATAAATACCCGGCAAGTGCAAACACACCTGGCCCTGGTATCGTCCTCATGCCCTGATCTGTACCTGCTGCCTGATTATCTGAACCTGTTCCTAAAATCTGCTACCTGAGTTCCTGATCCTGTCCTGACCATCCATCCTCTCCCTGTCCTGTGTTCCTTAGCCCATCTGCTGATCCCTCTCTTTTCTCTCTACCTCCTTCCAAACCGTGGATTGATTCAGGGTAACATCTCACCAGCGGCGCTTAGACGCTTACTCTCCAGTGGGTATTTGGCGCCTAACTAAGCTCAAAAATCAATCAATCTCCCCACCTTGACCTGGCTAACGTTTATGGTTCTGGAATATCTCTTTGTCCATCTGCCGACCTGCTGTGTATGACCCTGGCTTGGCTATTGTTTATGATTCTGGCATTTCCCATTTATTGTACATATATGTCTGTTGTTATTTGTGGGTCTCTGTCTGTTGTTTGGTTTGTTGCACTGTGTCATATTGGAGGTGGTTGTATTTATATTGTTCACTTACCTAAATAAATCTTTATATTTTCACTTATATGTGTTTGGTGTTCCTCTGTTGCTAGCCACACAGTTCTGGTCACACAAGGGCGCAAAAATGTGCCGTCTGCTCCACACTGCCAGAATCCATCTGCTGGTGGACGCCAGTACTGCGGCCCAAGGATGACATAACACCAGCAGGGAGAAGTTCCCCTGACAGTTCAAAACTGCCAGGAGACACCTGCTGGTGGACCTCAGTACTGCATGCCAAATTATAGATATTACCAGTGGATGGAACCTTTCCTAACAGTATGTAAAAATGCTTTTGATGTGAAATCCCTTAGATTTTTTAGCTGTCCCACCTCTGTATTGCCTCCTGGCATGGGGGCCATCTGTAAGCCTGGGGGCCCCATCATCTTCTATTGCCCAGGGCCCCATGAGTTGTCAGTCCGCCCCTGGATAACATAGGAGCACTCTGCCTCAGTACTATTCTGAAAAGCCCTTAAAGGGGTTGTGAAGGATTTTTTTTCCCTAAATAGCTTCCTTCACTTTAGTGCAGTCCTCCATCACTTACCTCATCCTTCAATTTTGCTTTTAAAATGTCCTTATTTCTTCTGAGGAATGCTTACTTCCTGTTCTTCTGTCTGTAACTCACCACCGTAATGCGAGGCTTTCTTCCTGGTGTGGAGAAAGCCTCTTGAGCAAAATTGAAGGATGCGGTAAGTGAAGGAGGACTGCATTAAAGTAAAGGAAGCTATTTAGGGATTTTTTGTTCCCTTTACAACCCCTTTAATCCTAATTTAAGCAGTGGGCTGGCTCCGGGGAGAAGTTATGTAAATATTAAATGTCTTCATGCGTGGATGTCACTCTGGCAAAGTGGATATTTCTAGGCAGACTGCATTTGTATGCAGACCACCCTAGGTAACACTCACATGTAATGCTCATCCATAATGGATATAACCAAAGTCCAATGAATGAAAGGAACATGCCATGTATAGTCTGGCCTTGGAGGAAAGAGTTAAATGATGCTGAGGAAATTAAGCAGGCTTTATCTGATTTAGTACAACTTCCAATGCATGTGAGAAATTCAGTTTACAGTGAAATTAGAGCAAGCACATTATGCAAGAATACAAGTAAGGCGGGCAAATACAGGGTGAAAATTTCTTTGCTGCAACCACAGGTTTCAGAAAAATAAATTAACACTAGTCCCCCATGAACACAGACAGTGCTGACAGGGGAATCCCTCCTGCCAAGCAATAGTTTTTTCCCAAAAAGGGGGGGGGGTGGGAAGCAGTCACCGCCGGAAGAAATCTGTGATTATTGCTAGCGACTTTAGCAGCCATTAGCGATAATTCAAGAGAATCTAGTTGACTGGTTGTACCCATAGATCAACTTGGTACAGACTGCCCATTAAAGATTAAAATCTCGGCCATTTCCTGCTGAACCGGCCAAGTTTCGAAAGGCGTATGGCCGGCCTAAGGCTGGAGTTCAACTTTAACCCTTCAGAAGAAGCAATTAAATACATAAATGGTCCATATAGTAAACGTGTTGTTCAGTTTAAGTTCATTTAAAAAATAGACACGGTGAATGTGCATCTTTTTCAGCCTTACAATCAATGCAATTCTGCAAACATCAGAGTGTTGGGAAAGCATATGT
This sequence comes from Rana kukunoris, assembly GCA_029574335.1. Taxonomy (NCBI): domain Eukaryota; kingdom Metazoa; phylum Chordata; class Amphibia; order Anura; family Ranidae; genus Rana; species Rana kukunoris. Next base: position 247,365,685 of record CM056059.1, read on the forward strand.
CATGTGTGCCTGGTTATTATACCTACACTTTTGAATTATGGCTTCTTCATAATTAAAAAAAAAAAAAAAAAGGACTTCAATGTGCCCTATAGCAGGGCTCAAAATTTCAAGCCCTGAGCTACTAGCCAGGCCTTAAGAGTTACTCGCCACCAGTTGCCCCACCTAATTCATACACTGCCCTGTGCCTAATTGCACCCGTAAACAAGCCCTCGTAAATTATCTCATGGAATGACACTGTTAAATGTTTTATGCAGAATCAAGTTACACAATTAAATATTAACAACATTGTACAGGGCACTGGGGGCAGACCAGAGGGACAGGGCACTGGGGGCAGACCAGAGGGACAGGGCACTGGGGGCAGACCAGAGGGACAGGGCACTGGGGGCAGACCAGAGGGACATGGCACTGGAACTGGGTCTCTTCCCCATTCTCTTGCTGTCTACTCTGCAACTCCAATCCATCCTCTCTCTCCTATTCATCGCATCAGGAGCCTGTGTGTGCGGCTCCACGCTTGCATGTCCCCACTTCCCCCTTTTATTCAGTCTGGCAGTGAGGAGAGAAGCTGCAGCACAGCGGGAGGGAGTACAATCCAGCGCTGAGATCCACACAACTGCACAGCCATTGACACCATAGCACAGTGCACACTGACACCGCACAGCACACATTGAGACCAGTCTGCTTGCAGTGCTCAGGCTGAACTGTTGGACACTTACATAGAGCACAAGGAGAAGAAAACTGTACAAACTGGAAGGCTGCCGCTCTCATGTCAGGGTAACTTTCAGTGAGCGCTGCACCAGAGTGGTAATTTTTGCAATCCTCCACCTTGCTCATTACTTCCTGCTCTCTGCTCACCAGCTACATTGGTCGGGGCCCAGGGGGCAAGCTCATAGAGGTCATACTGTTATGTCCCATGGCTTAATGAGAATTGTAAGGAGAGCACCTGTGTACTGCTCTGCCTGTGCGCGGCTCACCAGACTACTTTTCCCAAGCATGCACCTTTCCTCTTTGGCCGCCAATCGCATCAGGGCTCTAAGTGTAGGCACAGATTGGAGGGAGATTGGTAATGCAGCACTGTCATCACTCGCCCGCAGCTTAAATCCACTCGCCAAATGCTAGTAGGGGAGTGGAAATTTTGAGGGCTGCCCTATAGCCATATTCCCTTTGTTGTTTTAAAGAATAACAACAAGGTGACCATATCCAGAAAGTAGGGCGCTTAGGAGAGGCTTCATATTGAGAAAAAAAGAGAACGTCAGAAACCCTGGATAAAGGACCCAGAGAGACACTCCCAGTAAAGCCTTGTACACACAATGGGGTCAATTCACAAAGAGAAACGTTATCGGTTTTCTTCAGTTGTTAAATTAGCACTCCTTATTTAACGCTAGTAAACATGGTATTCACAAGAGCTATAATCGTTATTCAACATAGTCCTTATGGTTTTCAACTGACTCTTTATCCAATCCAAGAGTTATTTTAACGTCCCAAATCATAATAACGTCTAAGATCGTTAAATAATGCTGGACACAGAGAGAGAGAGAGAGAGAGAGAGAGAGAGAGAGAGAGAGAGAGAGAGAGAGAGAGAGAGAGAGAGAGAGAGGCAATACACACGTGGAGATTGAGCATGTGATGTGCAAAACTTCTAGTGTGTGTTTTTCTAAAACCATGTGTATTTCCTCATACAGAGAATAAATCATGGGACATGATAATCGGAATTTAGCCATCACCTGGGTTTCAGAAAAGTCATCCAAAATAGTATGTGAACGGAATACACGTTTATAAATCTGAACAACAACATTCTAACATGTTCTTCTTCGCCTCTGGATAATTTTAAGTTCAAATAGAGCATGGTTCCATCTTGCCCAACACTACTTAAAACTTCACTACACTACAAAAATCGCCAAAAGCTTCCTCTAACAAATGTCATAACGACACCCTGAGGGAGGTGTTAAATTAACGATCGATAACTGTCCAAAAAATCTTTGTGAATTGCACTTCTGTACATATTTAACAATTTGACTCTTTAAAATAACGATTTGACTCCTTAAAATAACGATCGAATCGTTAAATAAGGATCCACACCTTAAAATATCGGTTCTGTGTAGTACAACGTTATTTGATGATTTTTCAAAGCGTTAAATCATTTAGTGAATTGAACTAGCTTCAATAACGTGCAAAATCGTTAAAATAACACCAGCAATTTGAAAATAAAGCTTTGTGAATTGATCCCAATCAGATTTCCGTTGATCAGTCGTCATTTTTTCATGGCATAGTGTCATTTTGAAAGTCTCACCATACAAAAAATCTTGTACGACGGAATACAACTTCATAATGACGTAAGGTGTTGAATAGTCATGTATGTATTGTTTCGTTTCTGAGGTTGCATAGTCTTGCTCTTAAGATTTTTTTCCGGACGAAAACTGTACTACTTATACGAAAATCTGACCTTGTGTTCACATCTGACAACATTTTTTTAGCCTGCACATCCAGCTTTTGTTGGACGAAAAAACGTTAGACTGTCGAAAGCACCATACCAATGATCCTAAAATCGGCAGATTGTGTGTTGGATAAATTTTACTTCCTATTTATGTATCGTGTGTATGGGCCTTTAGGCAGATTCACCCTCTATATTTGTCCTGTTTACCATTATCACTAAAAGTAAAAGAAAATCCAGAATTTTGGGTTGTGCCCAGAAAAGTAAGGCTACACACATATATATATATATATATATATATATATATATATATATATATATATATATATATATATTGTGACAGGAAGTCAGGTAAATCTGTGGGTGTTGTCACAGACGGGAGATACATTTCTGCCTTGTTTAGACAATTCACCAAATTACTATTAGGTGTCGGCTGCAGAAATAGCCAGAAAGGTTTAGGGCGTTGGAAAACTTCAGCTGTTCAGAATGAGGCAATTAAGGCCTCTATAAGTCATCCAACGGATGACTACTGATTGCTGCATCCCAAGGCCTTAGAGTTAAGCAGAGCAGTGGACTGAAAAAGACTTCTGAAGGTGAGGTTGTATCAGTATTTCTGTGTGATAAATATCTAAGAGACTTTTTGTTTTCTGCTGTATGACCAGCAGTGTCTGTCCAGCAGTAGGCTGTGCCAGACTCCATAGGTAGGTTCCTGTGTTGTGATGCCCCAAGGGTTTATGTTTTGTTTATGCTGTATTGATGCTTGTACTTGTATCCAGCAATATGGAAGAATAAACCATCCTCAACTGCCTTTCTGTATAGTTCAGCGTGTAGTGAACCCATCCAGGGAGTCACACACACCCGCTACCGAGCAAATCCCTCACAATATATATATATATATATATACATACATACATATACATACAGACACACAATATATATATATATATATATATATATATATATATATATATATATATATATATATATATATATATATATATATATACACACATACAGACACACAATATAATATATATATATATATATATATATATATATATATATATATATATATATATATATATATATATATATATATATATATATATATATACACACACATATACATACATACAAACACACACAACACATACACTAGCCTACCCTGACTGGAAAAATGCAAAACATGGCAGAAGCGTTTCTGCCACAATATGCAGTTTTCCGCGGTCAAAACATTCCTATCCTAAATGCAATTCTTCCGTGTTCAGTAGAGGGAAGTTTAACCTCACCTAAAAACGCAGCAGTTTCTAAGCGCTGCTAAAAGCCTATGTGTACATGGACACATAGGTTTTTTATGGAGTTGAGTTTATGAGATTTGCCAAAAAAAAAGTTTAAAAGCTGCCAGTGTACATGAAGCCTTATAGAGGGGAACTCTTCCAATGGGGACACTAGGTCCCCAAATAATTCCATTAATTTGTAGGGATTTTCTCTCATCCCCATTTAGCTGTAGGACGCTGAAGTGAAGGGGAATTTCTGCAATGGGACATAGGTGGCGAAAAAAGCAATTCCACTCTGTTTCTTCTGTATGAGACTAAGCCAACCTCTTTCCTGTCAATTTAGGTTATACCCTCCCCAATGCTGAAATTTCAGAGTACATGCTGATCCAGTGGAGTAAAGTGCAATCTCTCACTGTAGACATGTGCACTTCAGACCATGGCTTCAACAAGAGATATGTCATACTGTGGGCATTGCACAAGATAATAGTCAGACTGCAGGCATAGTACTAGAGATGATCAGAGACTGTGGGTATGGCACAATAAGAGACAGTCAGACTACAGGTGTTGTGTCAGATTTGGCGACCCATCAGAATTGGTAACGGAAGTGACGTTTCGTCATCGTCGTCATCTTGCTACACCCCACACTCCTCCATAGTAAGGATAATCTGAGAAGGGGGAAAGCACTCACCACAGATTTCCATTTAACACATGTTTTTAAACAGGAAAGTGTGTTTATATTGTGAAATACAGTACTTAGAAGTCTGTCTGACTGGTTAAATATTGAATTTAAAAAGCAGCAAACTTCTGTCAGATTAGCAAACCTGTTAGATGAGCAGGCTTGCTGCTGCTTTTAAAATTCAACATCATAACTGCAGCTAGAACCTGTCCTAGGTAGCTAATATAACCTACATGTATATGCAGCTAAACCTGCTAAGAACCTAATGTAGAGAACATGTTTATATGCGAGAGACAAAGGCAGAGTTATATAACATTCAAACACAAAATCACAGTAAATAACAGTTGTATGTTGTGTTCACAGAAGCAAAAGAAAAAATATGCCTTTAAGAATCATTTGTTTTGTATGGCAGCAGTAGGTAGGCAATGACAATTGAATTCATGCCAGAAAGCATAGAGTTAAGCTTTTGTGACTCATCAGAAGCCTTGGCCCAATCACAGCCAATCTCAAATTGAGCAGAGTTTTGACCAATCACAGCCACCTTTACATCCATGCTGTCTGGGAGGTTCCTCAGCACATGTGCTAGATTATTCCACACAGAAACAGAGCCACATAGAAACAGAGCAAAGCAGAACAGACATACAGGAGATCAGTTTTATGGAAGTAAAAGGGCAAAAAAAGTTATTTTAAGCATTTGGTGTGCTCTTTAAACCTACTGCTTCCATAGAAAGGCAATAGAGGAATTTCAGAGTAATAGACAGTCTTGTTGGACTGAAAAGTCAGAGATATCACAATTCTTCTAATACCACAGCGCATGAGGCACTTCATAGTGCTGCACCTGTCACAATAACAGTCAGAAGGAGTTTTAAGTACTGGATTTCAGTATATAAACACACTTTTAGGCCCCTTTCACACTGAGGAGTATTTCAAGCATTTTAGCGCTAAAAATAGCATACAAATAACGCCTGAACTACTCCTGCCCCAGCATTCTCAGTGTGAAAGCCCGAGGGCTTTCACACTGAGGCGATGCGCTGGCGGGAGAAAAAAAAAATCTCCTTTAAGCAGCATCTTAGGATCGGTGAGAGGAGTGGTGTGTATACAATGGGACACCGCAGTAAGCGCCTCTGCAGAGGCGCATTGCCGGTGTCTTGTCACATTCGGCTCCCCATCACAGATTGCTCCAGAAGTGACGTTCCGTCACCGCCATCTTGCTATACCCCACACTCCTGCACAGTAATGATATAGAGTGTGAAGGGGGCAAGCGGACATCTTGTTACACCCACCGGAGTTTTAAATGTCATAGTTATTTTCAACACAAAACAGAGCTTATATGTTTAAACACAGTATTTGGAAATCCGACAGACTGTTTAAATGTTACGTTTTAAAAGCAGCAGCAAACCTGCTGACCTTACATGGTTGCCAATGTGACAGAACACCTCTGATTTTCACATTTAACATGTAAACAGTCAGACGGATTTACAAATACTGTATTTAAGCATGTTGAAAATAACTGTGAAATGTAAATCTCCGATGGGTGTAGCAAGATGTTCGCTTGCCCCTTCACACTCTATCATTACTGTGCAGGAGTGTGGGGTGTAGCAAGATGACAGCGAGGGAACCTCACTTCCGGAACAATCTGTGATGGGGAGCCAAATGTGACAAGACACCAGCGGTATTAACCCCTTTTCGGCCACTAGCGGGGGTTAATCCTGCAGGCAACCGGCCAAAAATCGCCACAATTCTGACGGCAAAGCAGCGCTATACCGCCACCACACATGCTGCCCCAGTGTGAAAGGTGCCTTAGGGTGGAGAGAGTCACCAAGTGGAGTTGCACTTAGGGTAAGGTTTAAAGTTTAAAGATCAGTTAAGGTTTCCCTTTGAAGAATAAGGTTAGGGCTCAGGAATTGGAACAGGGACCTCCCCAGAGGTCAAAGGTCATAAGGCGAGTTCCCATGAGTCAAAGGTCACAAGGCATAGCTGACCCACCCTCACCAAAGTGTACCGCCTACCCCAACTAAGTCGGGGAATGAACAAGTCAGGGAAAGAACAAGGATGAACACCTTGTGGGGAACACCTGTATTTGACGCCCCCTCTCCTGGTGCCGACCTTGATTTATGTCATGATATGAATGTTTATTATGGAAGTGTTAATATGTCGATTATTAATATATGTGTCTCCTTGCTTTAGTTCTCTACAAAAAGTGACAGCTTGAGGCACAGTGGATGGACAGGCACAAAGGGATGATGTCACTGGAAAGCAACGTGTTTCTTGAGCATGCACGTTGCAGGTGACATGACAGCCATGCCTCATTTTTCATGCTCTCTAGTGACATCATATATCCGTGTCTGTCTATCCCCTGCGCCTCAAGCCTCGCTTTGAGTTGTCTCCAGCGCTGCTGGCCTCTTCACAACAAGTGGTGCTGTAGGGAGCCCAGCATTTCTCCTCCGTGGATCGGAATGCCAAGTGATGACCAGATCTCTCCCGCTCTTGCTGGGACTTATCCATGCCTGATTATGACTTCACAAATTTGAGTTGCCTGTAATACGTGTCTATTAAAACTTGTCTCATATCTGCACCCAAATGGCAGATCAAAGCCATTGTGTTGATGGCTCTTTACATTTTAAGGTGGTGCCTAGATTTTGGACAGGTGATCCAGGCTCGATTTAGTAAACTATGCTGATTTTACGAATATGTCCAAACCAATATTGGTTCATAACCTAGGTTTTTGTTTTATACCTTTCACAGTAAAGCGGACATCGGTCCCCTTGCCCTTAAATTCCATTTTTAATACGTTTTCTACAAAAAATAAATAAGTAAATACAAATTGAAAAAATAAAAACCAATGTATTTTCTTTCATAATAAAACTGTATATGTGAAGGTAAGGAATGAAAGAATAAATACAAATCATAATAAAATAAACAAACTATTCAATTCCACTGGCACCCGACTGCCCGGCCCCACTTTTCTCCCACAGCTCGACAGGCTCAGAGCGGAGAATGCAAGAGAATCTTGGCAGTTTCAATTGACATAACTAACACAAGAGAGAATCTCTATTATAATGGAAACCCCATTGGGGCTCGAAGTGAGATTACAGGGATGATTCAAATCCCTTAGTCACTGTACTTACACTGTAAAGGGATGGACAGGGATGTGGCAGATGTATTCTGACTACAGGAACAACGTGCTTGATTAAGCACATAATCCTGTATCTCTCGTGTCAGAAGAGAGACAAACACTGACCATGAAGGTATGTCAACTTCCATGTGTAGCATGGTCAGATATAAACAGGACTCCCAATTGGACTAGCAGGATAACCAAGTATTTTAGGTGTGTAGAAATTTAGGGGACACAAGGACCTTCTAATGGATTAAAGATGCATTAGTAAGCAACTATTTTTTTTTTTTAAATTAGCGTTAACATATATTTTATGGTTGGACTCGCAAATAGACACATCGATTTCACAAAAGCATGATTATCAAAAAGCAAGCATGTGGCTGTTGAGTTCAAGCACCAACACATGAATGGTTACAGTATTAAATCTTTATGAAGTGTAGTAAAACACCCCATTTCCTTTTTTTTTTTGGAAAGAATACATTGTTCCCTTGTATAAATTGCTTATCTATGTCTTCATACTACAAAGGGAAAAAACGTGGGAGAAAAGGGAGAGGATTAACGGCAAATTAGAAGATGGTTTAGCAGATTTTTTTTGTTGTGTGGTTATAATGTTATGCTCCTGTGTCACTTTCAACTTAAATTCCCTAACAATCCAACTTGTACATGATCCTTTTATTTTCATACAAACATACATACATTTTTACAAGCATGCATGTGTTATAATCTTTGGTGTGCCACACATCTATCAGCCTGAAATGTAAGCCTTGCCAACAGGCGTAGCACAGCAATATTCTGTGTTGTAACTATTCACAGCCCATCTGTAATAAAATGCTAGGGTCTAGGGAAGGGGTGTCAAACTCGATTTTATTGTGGGACGCATCAGCATTATGATTGCCCTCAAAAGGGCCTGTTGTATCTGTAACAGATGTCCAGCGCATCTCCTCCCCATATATTAAATGCAAAAAAACAAGGAAAATATTGTGCTAACCAAAAAAATTTAAAACTAAAGCAGCTACACTACAATATGACAAATGCTGAACAGTGATGTGAGGAAAAAATGTAGCGCTGTGATACCATAGAGACAGTGATTTCTCTTGGTGAATGATAAATCAATAGTCACTGTACTAAAACAGTGATAAAATAACACAAACAATGGTGAAGTGAATAAATAAACTGGTACTATAATATAAAACACAACAAAAAATTTAACACTGGAAAGTCCATCCAAAAAATAGTGAAATAAATTGATGATGGAATGACCACGTGGATCCTCAAAGACAGAATATCACTTTTCTCAAATGAAGATAAAATGTGCTTACCAGAAAGCGTGGACCTGTCTGTCAATAAGGCATGAACACTCACAGGGCACAATCTGCTTGGCTTCCTTGGACTGGATCGAAGATGAAACAAATCTTCAGTGGAGGGCCATGGATGCACGGTGTCCCGGAAAGATGTCCTAAATATCCCAAGATGTCCGCTCTCAGAGAATGCGGAGGGATATTGGTGAAACCCTTAGAAGGATGGGATGGGTGGGAATGGAAGATGCCAAACATATGGGGAGAGAAAGAAAACGCAGCCCCAATGGCGCAGATCAAAAAATATAGGTTTTATTAAAGTAAAACCAAGGTATACATTAAAAGTGATCACAAAATATAAAAAGGGGCTATATGAGAAATGGTGAAAACCAAGCCCTACACGTTTCGTCCTAGAGGGCCTTCCACTGGGGCATCCTCATGCCCCAGTTGAAGTCCCTCTAGGACGAAACGCGTAGGGATTTGGTTTTTACCTTTTCTCATATTGCCCCTGTTTATATTTTGTGATCACTTTTAATGTATACCTTGGTTTTATTTCAATAAAACCTATATTTTTTTACCTGCACCATTGGGGCTGTGTTTTCTTTTATATTCATTTGAGAAAAGTGATATTCTGTCTTTGAGGATCCACGTGGTCATTCCATCATCAATTTATTTCACTATTTTTTGGATGGACTTTCCAGCGTTACATTATTTGTTGTGTTTTATATTATAGCACCAGTTTATTTATTCACTTCACCATTGTTTGTGTGTTTGTGTTATTTTATCACTGTTTTAGTACAGCGACTATTGATTTATCATTCACCAAGAGAAATCACTGTCTCTATGGTATCACAGCGCTACATTTTTTCCTCACACCCATATATTAAATGTCAAGAGCCACCCCACCATCAGAGGTTGAGTCCCCTACTCTCCCTTACATCACAGTGCACCCACCTTTCCCTGTGCTGCTGCTGGGAAGAAGCTGGATGCATTGCTTGAAAGCAGAAAGTAGGGGTCTGGAGGAGGACCAGAGGAGGGCTGAAGCTCTCCTGCAGTTGCAGGAAAGGTGCGAGTGCCACATGAAATGGCCTTAAGGGCCGGATTCAGCCCGTAGGCCTTGTGTTTGACACCTGTGGTGTAGGGTGTTAGGTTCTACTTTTAAAATGCAAACATTGCTTTTACTTTTTTTTCTTTCATACACCCATCATATTCACCCATTAGGTGGTTAGTAAACAACACTAATTTTCTAATACTCATATTTTTGAAAGAAAAACAAAGTTTGTGCATTGTGATACAAATTAGCAATTATTGCAGTACATACATAAAAGTAAATGTGTCCATATAAAGTGTAAACCCCCAAAAATGTACTTTTCTTTTTTGCTTCCTTTTGGTCTATTAACTATTGAAAGTGTTGTGTCATTGGTTTATTCTGTTCAATAAAAAATAAACTGCTGATCATGCCAGAAATTCATTATTGTCCACTCTGTAATTATTTAACACATTGTTATAATTTCTACCTATTTTACCTCTGAACTTCAAACCCCACCAAGTTATAAAGGAAAGGGGGAGATGTAATGCGTTCCTCACATGCATCCCATTCTTAGATGACCAACACCAGGGTAAGTTGAAATGCATTACATTTTTGTTCTTAGGTTTAGAGACACTTTAACCACTTCCCACCCGCACGGTGGATTTTTACGGCCGCAATGTGGCTCTCAATTGTCAGGAGGCCATCTTTATACGGCCTCCGGGCCACTGGGGGGCGCGTGCGCATGCCCGCCGCGTCAATCAGTTGCTGATACGCAGAAACACAGAGCTCCACGTCCTGTCAGGGAGAGGAGACTAATGGTGTGTCCCTTGTACATAGGGACAACCATTGGTCACCTCCCCCAGTCACCCCCCTCCCCCCACAGTAAGAATCACTAATTAGGGAATACATTAACCCTTTCCTCGCCCCTAGTGTTAACCCCTGCCCTGCCAGTCACATTTATACAGTAATCAGTGCATATTTATATAATTGTTCGCTGTATAAATGTGAATGGTCCCAAAAAGGTGTCAAAAGTGTCCACCGCAATATCGGAGTCCGCCGCCATTACTAGTAAACAAAATAATAATAATAGAAAAAAAATTCATAATCCTATCCCCTATTTTGTAGACGCTATAATGTTTGCGCAAAGAAGAATACATATCGGAATAAACTGAGAAACAACAATATATATATTTTTTTTATTGGATATTTATTATAGCAAAAAGTAAAAAATAAAATAAAAAAAAAATAGCAAAATTGTCGCTTTAATTTTTGTTTTTAGCGCAAAAAATAAAAACCGCAGAGGTGATGAAAATCCACCAAAAGAAAACTCTATTTGTGGGGAAAAAGGAACACCAATTTTGTTTGGGAGCCACGTCGCACGACCGCCCAACTGTCATTCAAAGCGTGACAGTGCTGAAAGCTGAAATTTCATCTGGGCAGGAAGGGGGTATATGTGTCCAGTAAGCAAGTGGTTAAAATATGAATGCTAATCAATCAGTATTTTATATATTCAAATAATAATAATCAGCATTAAGTGTACTGTTTTAGGCTCAGTTCACATAAATGTGAATTGAATGCGTTTTGAACTACATCCGATTCGCATAACATATGAACCAGACCGGCTTTCAATTGAAGCGGTTCACATATATGCAGGTCCTGTGTGTTTTTCAGTCCGGTTCAGGTGTGATTTAAGTGTCAAACTCACACCTGACCTGCTGAATGGAAATTACATCAGACTTTGCACAGAAACTGGCTCCGCATATATATGAACTCAGCCAACCCAGTGTATTTATTGATACTAGTTAGTATGAAAACTCTGTTGCAATGTTCCCGACATTTTTTTTCTTCTAATCTGCAAAACTAACCTCCTGACAGGACTGTGCCTTTTTGCTTTACAATAGCTGGTTGAGTATAGGAAAGCATCTAACATTGTGTGGCTATATTTGAAAAAAATACTGCAACTGGCATATGTAACTAGGACCACTCCTTTTCTCCAATTAACACAAAGATGAAAAGGAATGTGAAAGTCAGCAAAATGGGAGTATGGGAATGAAATAATACTTTGCAGACTTTGATAGAACTATTACTGCCTGTGAAAGGACCCTTTGAAGATAATTGAAAACACTGGGAAGCAATCTGCTTTATAGCACTGACAAATAACAGTTTCCTAAGGCTTATCATTTAAGTGTGGTAAAATAGGGAAAGAGAAAGAAATATATAAACCATATTTGGTCCATATGTAGTGGACGTTTCATTGTTAGTACATGCCTAGCCTTGCATGACAAGCTGTGTGTTGCTGGATGGAACAGTGTTATACGGACACAAAGGGCTAGGTCTTTTATTTTAAGATATGTGGTGGACCGCAAATAACTTGCTTATAAACAGGGGTGTTAGAAGGATTTTGGGCATTTCCACCTTTTGTGTGAAGTGTAAATGTAGATTATAAAGAAATGAAGAACAGATTTCATGTGGTCCCAAACCAATAAAAGCCTCCCCAATATAAAGAAAGTAATGGAGAAGCTGAGCTACATATTGTCGGTATACCTACATATCCAACTGTTTTATAATGTGCTATCCGAAATAAGCTGAAGAAACAAATAAGAAATCCTGTGTCTATGCTATATCATAGAGAGAGCCTGGTAAATACAGATTACAACAGAAAATCAAACAGATATTGTTTAAATCTGCAAGGAACACAAAGATTAAACAAACACATATCTTATTTATTTTTTCGTTTTACGCAAAAAAGGTTTCTAAACCACCGATGTATCTACTACTAGAGGTATAGACAGGGTCAAGGTGAACTTGAGGTTGCTGAAATTAAACTCAACACATGAGAAAAAAGACAAAACAAATGGTTAGTCACACCAGTAGTGGTATTTCTGAGAAAGAGAGAGATCATTCTAACTTATAAGAGGGTATCAGATTGTGCACTTCATAAGTAACTATTGTAGCATGGTCTGAGAAAAAACAAACAAAAAAACAAGTACATCATTGGCCGAGAGAATACCTTCCTTACAGCTAGAAGTTCCCTATGACTGGGAGGATTGCTTTGCTTCCTCTGGGTCCCATATTCCTGGGCCTACAGACTCTCTGAATGGGCTCCCATCGACATTAATTGCCATCTGTGGTGACTTTGCAAAGGGAAAACCGTGTCCAAAGCCAACCTCTTTCTCAGATGCTGTGGATCTTCCCACGAGAGAGATCCAGAGAATCTACTCTGGACAGCCTTACCAATGCATTCAGGTTTCTGGAATGCATCTCAGCCAAGACCTTGTCTTGAAAAGAAGCCTTCATGAACCCATAATCTGCATGACTTGTCTCTGTTAGAAATCTCCTGTAGAGTTTTTATCAAGATCATTTTAGGCACCTACTACTTTGTGGGAACAATCTTTTTCAGGACTCTATTTTATATTTAGAAAGACAAGTATCAAATTTGACATGTCTGAGCTGATTCTCAAATCCAACTCCTGAAAATGTATAGAGAATCCTCCGAAGAACCTGTGCCAGTTGCTCTTTGTCTTGGGAAACATCAGAAAACTGTCCAGATAAGAAATCATCTAAATTTCACGTATCCATATATACTCGAGTATAAGCCAAGTTTTTCAGCACATTTTTGTGTGTTGAAAATGCCCCCTAGGCGTATACTCGAGTCACCTTTCTGCGCCTGATCTTCCATACTTTGGGGACCGGTTACCGGCCATCTGTAGGTCCTCTGGACCCCAAACTTCATCTACAAGTGTGCAAATTGTTTTCTCCGGGGAACCTACGGCCAGGGAGCACCGATTTTTCAAATCCGGGCACCCCTTCCATAGACTTCCATATGAAACAGTAATTTCTCCAGTGACTTTGCAGGTCCCCTGGACCCAGAACTTTGCACACATGTAGCCCCATGTCTCCTCTACAAGTATGCAAAGTTTATTGTCTAGAGGACCTACGGCTGGGGAGCAACAATTTTTCAAACCCAGGCACCCCTTCCATAGACTCCCATGTTAAATGTCAGTCTAGTCATGGACACATTGAGGTATGGGCACAGTGAGGCATGGGCACAGTGAGGCATGGGCACAGTGAGGCATGGGCACAGTGAGGCATGGGCACAGTGAGGCATGGGCACAGTGAGGCATGGGCACAGTGAGGCATGGGCACAGTGAGGCATGGGCACAGTGAGGCATGGGCACAGTGAGGCATGGGCACAGTGAGGCATGCACGTGGACACCCTAGGCTTATACTCAAGTCAATAGGTTTTCCCAGTTTTTTTGTGGTAAAATTAGGTGTCTCGGCTTATACTCGAGTATATGCAGTAACTGAAAAAAGCCAACAATTCTGCAGAAATTCTGGTGAAGATCATGGGTGCGGTTTAGACCTTGCTGGGTCTGAATAGCAAACCTTAACGTGGAACTTTAGTCAGAAAATGAAGTCCTGCTCGATCAACCTCTTGCTGGTCCCTTTGCAGGTATAGCTATGTAAAACACTAAAAATAAAATCCAGTAATACAGTGGGGTCGATTTACTAAAGGCAAATGGTCTGTGCACTGCAAGTGTAGTTGCTTTATACTGAGGGATTTTTATTTCTTTTTTTTTTACATCTAAAAACAACATTTTTGCTTGCACATGATTAGATGATAGAAATCAGCAGAGCTTTGTAGTGCACAGACTATTTGCCATTAGAATAATAAATCAACCCCAGTGTCTCTCCCACATGCTCAGTTGTTTTCCATTTTCTAGCATCACCAAATTGGAGTGCCACTTTAAGAATTTTTGCTGATTGTGTCTGATCAGGACATGAATATATGCACCCTGCAAGTCTACAGACACCATAAAAGCTCATTGGAAAATTAAACATTTCTTATACAGTAGAGTACACATTTTCCATGTGCAACTTAAATACTTGTTCAGATAGATACTTGTTCAGTCTTTTTAAGTTTATAATCATTCTGAACTTCCCAGAAAGTTTTTGTACTAAAAAAACGGGGAAGTAAAAACCTAGTGATTGTGGTTTCTCTGGAACCAGAATAATGACCTGCTAGTTTACCAGGTGAGCAGTTTTTTCATAAACTTCCTCTCAGCAGATTGGTAATGAAAAAAAAAAAAAAAAACACTGGGCAAGAATTCTAAAAGTTCTAGATCCCCCATTTACACATGTGGATACCAGAGCAGGTCCTAAAGAGAAAGCAAAAGCATCCCAAGCTTTTTTGAGAAACTCAGCCTTCCTATCCATCTTTCGACAGTTGGGACAAAGCTGCATCTAATCTTGGACATTTAAAAAAAAACAATTCTTCTTCCTAACTATCAAAGAGAAAACATCTAGTAAGTGCCCTAGACATGAATTAATTCTTCTCCGTCTACCTCTATACTGTTAGAATCATATCCTTAAGAGTCTGATGTACATGAAACACTTTACGCGTACATTCCTGCAAACCCTACAATTCATCATGGGTGAACAGGATCGCTTGTGAATCCTCAATCTGCTTAGACATGTAAATAGCTTTCAAAAGTTTAATCAATCTCATTGACCAGAAAAAAAAAAAAAACTCCACTCTTATCTTCCATTTCTGTATCCGATCTCATTCCGAGGAGGTAGCCAAATTCTCCCTTCTTCCAGAGCAGAGACTGCCCGAGAACAAACTCTCTCTAGTTCAAGAAGTGGATAGGTAGTTGGCTTAGGGCACAGGTGTCAAACACAAGGCCCTCCAAGCCATTTCTTGTGGCCTTCGCACCACCAGCCCTCCTCTGGTCCTCTTCCAGACCCTTACTTTCTGCTTTCAAGCAATGTATCCAGCTTCTTCCCAGCAGCAGAATAAGAAAAGGGGGTGTACAGTGATGTAAGGGAGAGTGAGGGACTCAACTTCTGATGGTGGGGTGGCTCGTGACATCTAATGTAAGGGGAGGGGATGCACTGGACATCTAATCTCACAGATACAACCGGCCCTTTTGAGGGCAATCATAATGCTGATGCGGCCCACAATAAAATTGAGTTTGACACCCCTGGCTTAGGGTCACTAAAGGGAAACTTTACCCATAACAACTTGATGCACTTTAGCAAGGTACATTCCACATAATTAATTATATTACCAACATTTTTGTGTGCTGTGAATTGCCTCCAGAATTGCTCCTCTGTCTTCTTGCTGGAGGCTGCCATTTTACTGAAGCCCTAAGCCCCTGAACATAAGTAAATTGTAAAGCGGAAATAAACCCATCGATTAAGTGGTCTCAAAAAACAGTAAAATTCCTGGAATGCCGGAATTCCTAACTGTCACATTTGCTTGTGCCTTCAACCAAACTTTCGAAACCATCAATGTCTCATAACTGATTACACATATAGCACCATGATAGTTGCAGATCAAACAGAAGCAGCTTCCTTGGCTGTAAAGGATATGAGGATTTAATTTAGCTTTAAGGCGGGCCTCTAAAAACTCAGCAGTGCCTAAAAACAGAGCAACTGAGCATGTGCAGAGCATTATGAGACAGTGTATTACTGAATTTTAAACACTATAGATACGTATTGTTAATGTTTTACATAGCTATGCCTGCAAAAGGTGCCAGCCTGAAGTGATCTAGCAGGACTTACATTTCTGACTAAAGTTCGACTTTAACCTTATGCCCTGTACACACGATCGGTTTATCCGATTAAAACGGTCCAATGGATTTTTTCATCAGATATTCGATGAAGCCGACTTCCATCAGTCTTGGCTACACACCATCAGTTAAAAAAACGATTGCGTCAGAACGCAGTGATGTAAAACACGACGTGCTAAGAAAAATTAAAGTTCAATGCTTCCGAGCATGCGTCCACTTGATTCTGAGCATGCGTGGATTTTTAACCGATGGATGTTGTAACGGGCGGGCCGTGGGACCCAGAAACTCTTACACAGATTGAGCCATGAAATAAGGGACATATGTTGGATTGCTTTAACCTGGGTCTGTAATCCACAATATAATCAAGAATGTCTGGAAGAACCAATTACAGGTTGTTGATTCTGAACCCAAGAGGTCAATAGAAGAGTGACTCATTCGTGTGGGAACACACACTGTTAAGGGGGTATTTAAGTCCGCCACGGTCATGTAAACTAACCTTAGTCTGGCTTCTAAAGACCTTTCATTGCGTTATGCTAATTTACACTGTATTGTGTGAATTTCTATTGATGATAGCTGTGTACTGTGAGTTAGCACAGTCTAAAGGTCAGATGCTGACTTATGTCTACAAAAGGAATGTGTATTGTATAGCAGATGAGAGAAGCCAGAGACATGATGTCTGACTTGTCAGCTGTAGTAATTAGCTAATGTTAATTATGTCAGACCTGGTGCCAGAAAGTATGACTAAAATATGTGTATTGGGGTTTATTGTATTATGTTGTGGGTGGAGTTCAGTCATTGTTCCTTGGGATTTCTAACTGTATATAAGAAGCCTGAGTTTCCCATTAAAGTCTATTTGTTTGAACCTCAAACAGAGTTGTGTCTCGTTATTGGGGTTCATCTGCTGGATTGTGGAGTGTTGATAAGCTGTCGTGGGTTGGTGAAATGGAATATCATAAACGTTGTTAACCCCTGACCTTTACAGACGTGCCCACAGACAAACGTTTTTTTCTATCAGATTTTTACATAATATCCCCGGTTTTACTGAGGCTGGCAACCCTAATGGGGCCCCCTAGTGGCACAGGGCCCTCAGGCAGTGCCCGAGTTTCTGAATGGTCAGTCCGACCCTGCATGTATCACATCAGTAACCACCACCTTACAGACACTGGCAAAAAAAAAAAAAAACGTAGGCACTGCCCGTGTAGCAGGGGTTATATAGGGGGGGGAACTTCCAGTTTGATTGATCTGCCAGTGTCCATTCACCAGTAGGTGGAGTATAACCCAGTTAGCTATTATGGCTGCTCTGTGTCCCTTGATACACAATAAATAAATTAGTTAGCAGGGACTTTGTACAGTGCATTTAGGGTGTCCATATAAAGACATTGATTTCACCAACAGTTTTTTTTGTTTATGAAATCTCTAAAAAAACTAATAGTGCAGACAGTCCTAAACATTTTACAAATCTGCCCTTAGAATTATATTACATTTAACTGTTGCTTTTTCTAAAATTCTGTACTGAAATGTGTAAAAATAATTGTTTATATTGCCCAGCAGCATCACTCGAAGAGCCATTAGTCCAATCTAGAATGAACGGTGGAATTAAGAGATTATGCCACATTATCTATTCAACATAAGTTTTATTAGAAATACAATTTTTAAATAAATACGACTAACCTTTTTATTTTATCCTCTTGCTTGCGTCCTTGCTGTTTGAGTAGGAAGTTCTCATCATACATTTGTAAATATCTGTCCTCTAGTTCTTGCCGGGTAATACGAGATACTGCTTGTCTTGCTTTAACTTTCTGTGGAGATACAGAATCTACAAAAAAAAAAAAAAAAAAAAGGAAAATGTCACTAAGAAATACAATATAGTCCAACAAAAACAACCTAGCATAATTCCTCCTGTAAAGCGATAAAAGGAAAAGATGAAGCAAAGGCAGCTTTGACATGAAAAGCAAAGCCATGTCTCTCCCAAGATGGCTGTCTTCTCACAGATAAGCAGTGCAGAACAAGATATGATAAGTAAAAAAAGGGGAAAGATCAGGGAGACCACAGGCAGTATGGGGACTGGTCATTTGCCTCATTTGGGCAACATTTCTAGAGTTCAGTTCTTCTTGAGGAAGCCTACAGTCTGCCTCATAGAATTAACCATTCATCTATACCAGCTGCAAGGTATTTAAATGAAGAACGTAGGTCATGAGAAACATGAAAGTGGGATTTCACTGCTGGCTTACATTAGAAAATACCAGTTGCTTAGCTGTCAGGTGGACCTTGGGTTTCAGTACATTCGGAGTCATTAAAGGAATCCTGTGGCCTCAACATACATTTTAAAACATCAGCATTGTTATATCAATACATACAACAGTTATTTCTGGCAGTCCAGTATAATCGTAGTTGAAAAATCCCCTTTCGTCTTGTCAGTTCAGCCTCTCTGCTGGCCATCTCTTTCCACAACTTCCTGGATTCTCTGCATGATTTGCAGCACCTTCTCTGAGGTTTGATATTTTAAGGCCCTGATGCTCAACCTGTGGCCCTTTGGAACTATTTGTGTGGCCCTGCAGACTCTAACCTGTCCCCCCTTATTGCCCTGTAATAGCACTGATATCTAGCAGTCTCATGTAATGTGTCTGAAGTCTTTTACTGTCTTTAACCACTTAAGACCCAGACCAAAATGCAGGTAAAAGACCAGGCCCCTTTTTGCGATTTGGCACTGCGTCGCTTTAACTGACAATTGCGCAGTCGTGCGATGTGGCTCCCAAACAAAATCGGCATCCTTTTTTCCCACAAATAGAGCTTTTTTTGGTGGTATTTGATTACCTCTGTGGTTTTTATTTTTTGCGCGATTGTACCCAGCCGTGACATTCTACCGACATATATCGGTGTTAGGCGGTCCTTAAGTGGTTAAAAGCATGTTTTTTTGTCTCCAACAACTTCTATATCATATTCACAGTCATGCAGAATGTCTGCAGTCTCTGACCATCTCTTGTTTAGTGTCTGCAGTATCTGATCATCTATTGTATCATGTCTTTAGTCTCTGACCATCACTTTTATAATTTCTTCAGTCTCTGACCATATATTGTATAGTTTCTGCAGTTTTTGATCATCTCTTGTATCAAATTTGCAGTTTCTGACCATCTCTTATCATTTCTGCAGTCTCTGAACATCTCTTGTATCATGTCTACAGTTTATGATCATCTCTTGCATCACACTGACAATCTCTGACAAAATATTTAGAAATGTAATGTTGTGCAGGGACTGTTTTAAACACAGAAAAAATTGCCACTTTACAGGCATACTATAGACACCCCCAGGTACGCAATTTAAACTAATATTTCACTTTAAGCATTATTAAAATCACTGCTCCTGAAAACTGCCATTTTTTTTTTCTTTTCTTTTGCATTGATACATGTCCCCTGGGGCAGGACCCAGGTTCCCAAACACTTTGTATGACAATACCATACATATAAGCCTTTACAATTATCACTTTTGATTTTTCCCATAGACTTGTAAAGGGTGTTTTGTGGCTTTCAAATTTGCTGCGAACACCCCAAATTGTTCTTTATTCGGTGAACACCTGATGTTCGAGTCAAACTTTTCGTTTGAGTTGAACATCCGGCTCATCCCTAATAACCACAATATATATATCACACACACATATATCACATGGTACCTTGTTTACAGCAAGCCATGATTTGTGTAATTAATCCACCTTGGAACCCCTCCTCTCAGCACCTCTGTAGTTCAGATAATGAGCTCTGTGAATTCTGTAACACAGCAATGCTACTCACAGGGGTCACAGAATTCAAGGAGCTACATGTGTGGGGATCTTCACAAAGTAAGTTTACAAACTTCTAGACTGTTCAGATTAGTAGGAACATGCTAGAAGTAATTGAAATACAATGTGGGAAAACAATTATATGATTTTACATTTTAACCTAAAATATGCTTTAATCTGGAACAAATAGGACTGACTTCCATACTTGTGGCAGGGCAGTGACTTAAAACTAGTGATGCCACCAAGGCAACTAGTATTTTTAAAAGTTTGCCAATTATAGCGTATTCAAAATAGTGCAAAATTATTTCAGTCCTATGTACTTTTCACACAAAAAAAAAAAATAGCAATGTTTTTGAAAATGTAAAGGATAACCATTTTTAGTACTGTACACTGTTCTAAAAGTATAGCTATCCATTAGAATCTGACAGGAAAAGAAAATAAGAATTACAAAACAAACCTTGAATTCCTGAAGGGCTTGATTCCACATCTCTTACAGGAAGATCTGCTGCTGTCTCATCATTTGGAGTGGCCATTTTAAGACTAGGAGATGATAAAGAAATTGTTTAGTTTAGCATGTTTACTTGACTCAGGAATAAAATGTAACATTAAAATGGAAATTACAAACTATATGACGGCTGCCATTGCTACCTTTTGAATCGTGACGGACCCATAACGGGTATGCAGATCAGGAAAGTCAAAACGCCACATACATAGCTCCAGATCAGTTATACTATAAGTACTGTTGACAGAATATAATTATGACAACCAGTCACAAAAAAAAAAAAAAGAAAAAAAAAAAGCTCTGCTTTCTTATGACATATTTACTTTAACTCTGCAAACTTGCCCTTTGTTTACAACAAAAACAATACATCAGGCCTACATTTCACAGAGTGTTTAGAATAAACTCACTATACCTATGTTACTTATAACACCAATCAAGAAGCTCTGATAGATCTGATGTCTCACAATAATATAAGGATTTAGGCTGTCTTATACTTAACCCAGAAAACAGGGAAGTATGAGGGCATGAGAGACGTCACACACCAGCAGCTCAACAGGTGAAAAGAATGGGAGAGGAAAAATGGATCTTGCTTTGTGCACTGGTGAACAGTAATGTTGGAACAGAAAGAAGCCCTCCCCAAACCGTTCCTACAAAGTTGAGACCATGAAATTGTCCAAAATGTCTTGGTATGCCGATGCCTTAAGAGATCCCTTCACTGGAACTAAGGGTCCAACCCCAACCCCTAAAAAAAAAAAACAACCCCACATCATAATTCCCGTTCCACCAAATGATTTGGACCAGTGCACAGAGCAAGGTCCATAAAGACATGAATGAGCGAGTTTGGGGTGGAGGAACTTGACTGGCCTGCACAGAGTCTTGACCTCAACCTGACAGAACACCTTTGAGTTGAATCAGGCCGCGTACACACGTACGAGAACCTCGTCGGGCAAACTCATCGTTCCGCCCGACGAAATTCCCGATGAGCGGTCGGAAAAGCTCGTCGAGCCAAAGTCCTCATTGAACAACGAGGAAAAAGAGAGCATGCTCTCTTTTTGGCTCGACGAGCTTCCCGACGGGACGCTCGTCGAAAAGTGTACACACGATCGAGCTTCTCGGCAGAATATGGATCCCAGCGAGCTTCTCGTGTGTACGGGCCCTGGGAGTGGAGCCTGTGAGCCAGGCCTCGTCATCCACATCAGCACCTGACCTCATAAATGAGCTTCTGGTAGAATGGTCAAACACTCCTACACCTTGTGGACAGCTTTCCCAAAAGAGCTGAAGCTGGTATAGCTGCAAAGGGTGGGCCAACTCAAAACCCTATGGACTAAGACTGGGATGCCATTAAAGTTCATGTGTGCGTAAAAGGCAGACATTTCAATACTTTTGGTAATATAATGTATGTATAGATACTACTTATGCTTGAAAAAAAGCTAAAAAAACATATTTTTAAAATTCTGCATATTATGTAACATTTACTTTTTCACTCCAAGCTGTGAGTTTAACTAGTTACCGACCGCCCACCGTCATTATACGTTGACACTTTAACCACTTAAGGACCGCCGCATGTACATTTACGTCGGCAGAATGGCACGAACAGGCACATCAACGTACCTGTACGTGTCTGCCTTGACTAGGGTCGGGGGTCCGATCGGGACCCCCCCGGTACATCCGACGGTCCCGGTGGCTGTAGGCGCAATCCGTGCTGAGGGGGCGGCGGTTCGTTTTTGTCCGCCCCCTCCGGATCGCTCCCAGCCAATCCGCGCGCTCCCCTGCAGTGTAATTTCCTCCTCCTGTGTAAACACAGGAGGAGGAAGTGATGTGATCTCTGCTCTCGGCGGTTTTTTCAACCGCCGCTGAGGAGAGATCACATCACACAGTAAGTCTGCACAACACTACACTGACACCAGTACATGCAGGCACATTAACCCCTTGCGATCACCCCCACCCCCTCCCCCCGTCACAGTGTCACTGAATGCAGTGATCATATGTACTGATCACTGCAGTTAGTGTCAGTGTGACAGGCAGTGTGACAGTCAGTTAAGTGTTAGGTCTAGGGTAGCCCCCGTACTCCCCCCTAATAAAGTTTTAACCCCCTGATCACCGCCCTAGTTAACCCGTTCACTCCCTATTGCCAGTGTCACTAAGCGATCATTTTTCTGATCGCTGTATTAGTGTCGCTGTTCCCGTTAGGTAGCTTTGTTTTTTTGTTTTTTTGTGATTTTTTTTTTGTTTTTTACTAAAAGACATGTGGCTAAATAAATTGTGGCCTAAATGTTTGACTAAAATTTAGTTTATTTGATTTCTCTTATAACAAAAAGTAAAAAATATTGTTTTTTTTTTCAAAAATGTCGCTCTATTTTTGTATATAGCGCAAAAAATAAAAATCACAGAGGCGATCAAATACCACCAAAAGAAAGCTCTATTTGTGGGAAGAAAAGGACGCAAATTTTCTTTGGGAGCCACGTTGCACGACCGCGCAATTGTCAGTTAAAGCGACGCAGTGCCGAATCGCAAAAAGAAGCCTGGTCCTTTACCTGCATTTTGGTCCAGGTCTTAAGTGGTTAAAGATGGATATCTCGGTAACAGCAGCAGGTGCTACCACAACCGAGATATCCATCTCTTCAGTGGGCGGTCCTGCACACGATAACGGCGGTCTCCGCGGCGGATTTGCCGCGAGATCACCGTTATCGGTGGTGGGAGAGGGCCCCCTCCTCCCGCCGCTCTCCGCCGATTACCGTAGCCGTTGGTGGTGGCGATCGGGTCCTGTTGGCTGCTGACTGGGGATGCGAATGAGGGAAAAAATGTCCCTCACCCGTCCCCATAGCTCTGCTGGGCGGAAGTGACGTCACAAGGTCAGTCCCGCCCAGCGTCTTAAAGAAACATTTTTTTTTCTGTCATTTGAAAAAAATGGACAGTTTAATTTTTTATTTTTTTTTGCATTTAAGCCTAAATATGAGATGTGAGGTCTTTTTGACCCCAGATCTCATATTTAAAGGGGTGTTCCAGCCAACAATTGTGTTTATTAAAAGTCAGCAGCTACAAAAAGTGTAGCTGCTGGTTTTAATAAACACTCACTTACCTGCTCCTGCGTTCCAGTGACGCGGCGACCGGGGCTCCGCTCCTCTCCCCCCCTCCCCAGCCGGCATCTCCATCCCGACTGTGGGCACCCAGCCGTAACAGCCTTCAGCTTCACGGCCGGGCACCCACTGCGCATGCGCGAGTCGCACTGCGCATGCGTGCGCGGCTAGCCGCTGATTGGAGAGGCGATCGCATGGGACCTGTCATGTGTCCCATGTGATCGCCTACAGGGAGGGGCTGGTGTAGGTGATTAAGGCTTAATCGCCTAACCAGCCCCTCGGCGGAAGCAGGAAGTGGGACAGGAAGTCCCACTCCTACTGAAGCCCCCACTCCCCCCCCCAAAAAATGACATGCCAAATGTGGCATGTAAGGGGGAGGGGAGGGGATTAAACAAAAGTCATTTTTTAGGGTGGAACTCCTCTTTAAGAGGACCTGCCATGCTTTTTTTCTATTACAAGGGATGTTTACATTCCTTTTAATAGGAATAAAAGTGATATTTTTATTTTATTTTTTTATTTCAGTGTTAAAAATTGTAAAATAAATTAAAATAAATACGAAAACAAAAAAAAAAAAATTAAAGCGCCCCGTCCCGCATATGAGTAGCGCCCGCATATGAAAACGGTGTTCAAACCACACAAGCGAGGTATCGCCGCGATCGTTAAGTGAGAGCAATAATTCTAGACCTCCTCTGTAACTCAAAAAATGCAACCTGTAAAAAATTTTAAATGTCGCCTATCGAGATTTTTAAGGGTAAAAGTTTCACGCCATGCCACGAGCGGCGCAATTTTTAAGCGTGACATGTTGGGTATCATTTTACTCGGCGTAACATTATCTTTCACAATATGTAAAAAAAATGGGCCAAATTTATTGTTGTCTTATTTTTTAATTTAAAAAAAGTGAATTTTTTCCAAAAAAAAGTGCGCTTGTAAGACCGCTGCGCAAATACGGTGTGACAAAAAGTATTGCAATGACTGCCATTTTATTCTCTAGGGTATTAGAAAAAAAATATATATAATGTTTGGGGGTTTTAAGTAATTTTATAGCAAAACAAAAAAACGTTTTAGTCTCGTAAACACCGAATCTGAAAAACAGGCTTGGGGCTTAAGTGGTTAAGAGGGTATTGAGCATGTAATGGAAAAGTGAAGCTAAGCTGTCCCTCGGCTGCCCACCCAAACCCCAACAATACAGTCAGACAAGACTGTACAGAGTCTTGTACAGTGTGCTTGTGATGCTTTGCTTTGTAGCCGGCATTTTTACCTCAAGTTGCAGAGTTTACAGGTGGCACTGCGGTCAAATCCACCCATTGAGTTCAATGGGGCTTCTCCACAACTGCTTGCCAAAACCCTGGCCCTGCATGTGCAAAGCAAACTGTTTACACCCCCCCCCCCCTCAAAATAAAATACAAATTACCACTGGACACCCCTGGTATTTAGTACATTGCTAGAGCATCAGTGGCCAAATGAGAATCACTGAACTGGTCACAGATAGAGGCCAAATTCTAGGAGGGTGCGTGCCTTAGAGCAAGACCTAAAGTTCAAGGTTCTTTATGCAGTATTGTGCTGTGATCTAGGGTCTGATTCAGAAACACATATATTGAGAAGAAAACATGTTAAGTACTGTTAGTTTACACACTTTGCAAAACCTAATAGGGTCAGTTTACATTAACATTTTCTTTTTAAATCTCCACTCTTACTGATGTCATGTGCCAAGGCCTGCCAGGCATTCCAAAGCGGTTTCTCAGCTAACAGCCAACTTGCCATTTATTCTGAGCCCTCACTAGGTTAGTCCTTTCCTGAACTAAGTATGAATATGACTACACACTTTATTTCACTCTCTTTATACCACAGAGGTGATACATTTCCATAGGGAGACCCCCACTAGCCTTTGCATTCTACTGAGGTTTAGGGCAAATAGAGGGAGTCATTTCCGGTAGATTAGTATGCCTTTGGGCGCATGTTATAATATCGTAGCTACAGAGTGTATACAGAATATCCCCAAGATCCCTACTGTTTGATCCTACCTTCTTTTGCAATGAGGTTTACTTTTACTGGGAGCATGCTTGATGGTGTGAGCAGCTGCTAGTTTTGCACTTGACAACATTTTCAGTTCAATTATCATATTGATGGAGTTTTTTTTTTTTTTTTTTGTAATGTTTTATTGTGCAAATAAAGTTGTGTTTCTATTTACCGCTTGGCCCTCTATGTGACTAATTTTTAAGGTTCTTGAGCCTGTTTTTCTTTCTTTCCTGAACTTGAAAGCCTCATTTCACTCGCCTTTTCCAAAACCTCAATTCCACAAAAATCGAGACGCTGTGTAAAATCAACATAAAAACAGAATGCAATGCTTTGGAATTTTCATTTAACCTATATTATATTCACATAAAAAAAGAAAAAATATCAAATGTTTAAACTAAGAAAACAATGGCAGTAAAATTGATGCCTGTGCTGACAAGGTCCTCACACCGGAATAATTGAATTAATTACGGTGCAAGGCAGCATGCACGCAAGTGCGATGGGACATGCAGACTTGAAACGGAAAATTGTGTTTTTAAAAATCATTAAAGTGGCACACAGGAAGTCAGAGGATACAGGTGAGGAATCACAAACCAGGTGAGAGTCTTATAATGTGCTGGTAAAGGAAATATTTATGATACTGTGCTAAGCAAATTAATACAAATGTGTTCGTGGTAAAACAAAAAAAAAAAAAGCTGACCTGTAAAATCCTTTACTTGAAGGTACCTCACGAGCTATTAATTACTACATGGGTTATAGGGCCACCTTCAGGTGATGGACACTGGCATAATCAAGACCGGAGTACCTCCGTTTTGTAGAACAGCAATATATAATAATCCCAAAAGGGGGGGCGGGGGCTCTGTGTCCCATGATGTACCTTCAAGAAAAGGATTTTACAGGTACTTTTTTCAGTACATAACGTGACACAGAGCCATTAATTACTACATGGGATGTCCCAAAGCAATGCCATCTAAGGTGAGGGAGACACCAATAATAAGTAAACCTCCGACAGACACGAGGACCTATACCGCCACCTGCAAAAACACTATGCCCAAAGGCGGCATTCTCCTATTGACCCACATCCGTTTGGTAAAATTTTGTGAATGTGTGCACAAATGGCCAAGTTGGTGACGCACTGCCCAAAAAGTGCTAACTGCTCTGGTGGAGTGCGCTTTAAGACGGAAAGGCATAACCTTACCTTGTACTCAAAAGCTTGAGTAATAATTTGACAAACCCATCAAGAGATGGTCGACTTGGATGCTGCCTGCCCCTTCCTGAGGCCTTCTGGCAACACAAACAACGCATCAGTTTTCCGAATCTGAGCAGTTGCTTCCAGATAGAAACTAACTGCTCTCACTACATCAAGAGAATTTAATGACTCTTCTATTGCCAAATTCGGCCCTGGAAAAAAAATGAAGGCCGCAAAATATCCTGGTTTAAGTGAAAACTCGACACTACTTTAGGCAGAAAGGATGGCCGGGGATGTAACAACACCTTGTCTTTATGAACCACGAGAAACGGTTCTCTGCAAGAAAAGGCTGCCAAATCCGAGATTCTTCTTGCAGAAGTTACCACAACAAAATATACTAGCTTCCTTGTGATCATGGGAAATGGGGCACCACACATCGGCTCAAAAAGAGGCCCCTATCATTTCAGTGCCCCAAATTTGGTACCTATGGCCTACTACTGGCTAGTGACAAATTGCAGAAAATTCCAAGTGATCTCTCGCCTACTATAATTGCAGCACTCCAAACTTGGAAAAAGTTCAGAGAGGAGCCCATCGATGCTGTCAAGACCAAACCTATTTATCTTCCCATTAAATGCCTACACTTATTCCTATCAGACATGAACATGACTGAGTGGGAATCGCACGGTGTTTCCACTATAGCGGACTTATGCGTAGGCCCTGCCATTAAATCCTTTCGCTCTCTCCAGATTGAGTTTGGACTGGACCCTAAGGACTACTTTACTTACACGAGGGTGTCACACCTTTTAGCTTCCCCATTCGAGACGAAGGTAGATGTACCATGGAGAGTGTTTCTTTACTTGACCAACCCCAAAACTTCTATTAAGGGTATTTCTCTTTTTTACAATATTTTTGGACAGAAAAATGTTTTTACCAAAACGCCCTCTATGAAAACTTGGGAACTAGACATAGATAGTCGATTCACAACAGATCAGTGGAGACGCGCTGTGACTTCTACTTATGCAGCCACCAGAAGTGCAAATCTATGGGAGTTGTTTCAAAAGATACTATTGCGATGGTATATGACCCCCACAAGACTGGCAGGGTTCGACAAATCTGTTTCTCCGTTGTGTTGGAGGCAATGTGGGAAAAGGGGGACTTTGTTCCATATTCTATGGAGTTGCCCCAAACTGCAAACCTATTGGGTTAAGGTTTTTGACATTTTAAGACAGATGACCACACACCAGATTCCAAGAACAATTTTCAATGCGGGGCTGGTGCTCGTGTCATTGGGTATAGATGAGTTTCCTGTGGCCTATAGATCAGTTGTGTCCCATGTTTTATTGAGTGCTAGGTTAGAACTGATGAGAAGGTGGAGAAAGGTGGAAATACCCACGCTTTCAAATGTGGTGAGGACCACTGATCTCCATATTACATATGAAGGCATGTTTGAGGCGTCTCAAGGCAGGTACATTGCGAGGAGCTCTCCTTGGGGACCTTGGAGGGACTGGTATAGGAACAATATGGCTAAATTATAAATCCTGGTGCACTAAATAAACAGATGCATCTAAGCATCCTTTTCCTCTTTTCTTTATCTTTTTTTTTTTTTTTTTTTGTTTCTTTCCACTAAATTTTCTACCTTGGTTCTCCTTTTCTTCTATTTCTCTTTAGCTGTTAGCGACACATTGAGGCATCCATATGGTTGCGACTATCGGTATATGTTCAAAGTTTTGTTACAGGATATGTGGAAATGAATAGAGACAATGCAGATGTTGATGTTT
Source organism: Rana kukunoris (assembly GCA_029574335.1). Taxonomy (NCBI): domain Eukaryota; kingdom Metazoa; phylum Chordata; class Amphibia; order Anura; family Ranidae; genus Rana; species Rana kukunoris. The sequence continues at coordinate 247,394,412 of CM056059.1, forward strand.
ACATAGTTTAGGTTGGTTCCCCCGGGTGCAGTGTGCTCCCTATGGGGCACTCGGGGGGCAAAAGTCAACCTTGGTTATATTTTGTCAAGTTTTTCAGAGAAGCTTCTTTATCACTGATAACTACCTGATATACTAGAGCTATGTCCGTGACTCACAATTGAGTGCCATTACGTGTTTAATATTGTGAACGCAGCTAACCAATGTGTTTTCCTTTGTATATGTTTCTGATATAATTAATAAAAATTATTGTTTCAAAAAAGAGGCCCCTGAAGGACTGACAAGACCAGGTTCAAGTCCCATGGGCAGGTTGGCGACTTAACGGGAGGAATTAATGCGTGTTACACCTTGCATAAAAGCCTGTGAGAAGCAAGAGGTTTCTGAAAAAAAAAAAAAAAACCTGACAAGGCAGAGACTTGACCTTTAATAGTAATCAAGGCTAGCTTCATTTCTACTCCCAACTGTAGAACGTCTAGAATCCTGCTTATGCTATGCAGCTCTCCTGGGAGAAGCGTTACAGGCAAAACCTTGTTTTTCGGTATCGAGGCTCAGGTACCAGACACTTTTGCCTTTGTTTTTGCTTTTGGAATGGATCAAATTGTACTGCTCCCTGGGAGGTACTCCCCATGTGGGAGGGGTCATATAGAGTGAGACTTCCGGTCTTGATTATGCCAGTGTCCATTACCTGAAGGTGGTCCTATAACCCATGTAGTAACCCATGTGTCCCTTGATGTACTGAAAAGAAATAGTGTATATAACTATATAAGCTCAGTTTACTCTTAAAAATAAGTGCAAAATGAAAGACTTGGCTGGGTGTAAAAAAGATGTCTGCTGCTGCCCTCTGACTGCAGGCTTACTGTGGCAGAGTGCGGGTTGTACCAAGATGGCGGTGACGGAATGTAACTTCAGTTACATATTCTGATGGGTAGCGGTATTCTGATAGAACACCAGAACTTGAAAGTTTTGTGCTGGAACTAAGGGCTCCCACATGCATGCTCGGCAGCGACATCATCACGGCTCCAGCCAATCACATAGCCGGAGTGTACGAACCCAGAAGAAAGACCCAGGAGAAAGACCCAGGAGAACATGTCAGCCTTTTCAGCAGTAACAGTACAGCACTGGAGGGCTTTGTTCCAAGATTAGTATTTCATAATGTGCTAGTATGCGATACATGGTTTACACCAGCTTTAGGCCCCTTTTAGTTGGACCAAAGTAGTACAGGTGCTACTTTAAAAATCGGCACAACTTGAAGTTACTAATATGAATGGTTGTCATTGGAAATCACGGGGAACAACTTGTCCTGCTACTTTGCAGTTCCAAATTGTGGGACAAGTCGTGTGAAAGGGGCCTTAAGCAGTCTGACACATACCCTACAGAGTCAGACTCACAGCTCTGCCATTCGTGAAGCTCATGCTCTCCTGCTGAATTGGAGAGTTCTGGTCTAAATCAGTAAGGAGGTGGAAGACATCTGCAAAGAGATCATCGATTTCCCACAGAAATAATATTTCCCAGGCGGCAGCAGCATAACGGCAAGGAACAAGCTTTTCTACTGTAGATGCTTTATAAAGAAAGTGAACTCAATTTGTGGTGATCTGCATTTTGCTGCACAAAACAACACCAAATGCAATGGTTTCCTATTTGCTCTTTCACATTACAACGCTGCATGGGCACTTAAATGGACTGAATATTTGTACACTCTCAATAAAGAAGAACAAGTGCAAATAGCTCATCGCACCGCCTGGCAAAACAGATGTAGGAGGGTATTGTGATTGCAGCTGCGAATGCCCTACTAGTAACAATGTTGCAGCTTGGGCAGGTGCCAGGACAGAGTAGAGGCCGTTGATCTGCAGTTTGCCCACTCACTTCCTGGCTAGCTAAAAGTAAACACAGCAATTGGGTGATCGCTTACCTTTGGCACTAGGGGAAATCTTGCAGAGAGCTGACTTGGGCCAGTGGGCATCTTAAGGGAGTCTGTTCGGACACAATGCTCTCCTGAGATTTGGGCTGCCATCTTGGACCCAACAATGATTTATATAGCTCCCATCATTGGGTCAGTCATGGTGTTCTACATTATGGAGAGTGCACAGAAAAGTACTGCTACACGATGGCTAGGGAAAGATTTAGCAAATGAAAAGGTTATTTAGGAGCAGAGACAGCATAGGGGTGGTCCAAAACACCTCTACATAGTACCTTTGAGTGAGGAGAAGAACCTTGTTGCCCAGTCCTGCCACCAGGTTTGACACATATGTGTGCCTTTCTCTATCAGCACATCACTTCATCTGGAAGGGCACTGTAGAAGCCTTAGGCCTCGTACACACGAGGCAATCGATTTGTTCAAAACGGTCTGTCCGACCGATTTGAACAAATTTGTCTGCTGGCATTTTGGTTTGCTCGCGTGTACACACGAGCAAACCAAAATCCCCGCCAGCAGACAGCGCGCTGACGTTTCGGTGACGTGGCGGTGACGTTGACGCCGCCACATCACCGCACCAGGAAGTAAAACACTTCCGCGCATGCATCAAAATCATTTGGCGCGTGTGCGAGAAGACATGTCTGCTGGTTAGCATAATAACCAGCAGACATGTTGGGCGGACGGGTTCCAGCCGACAGATTGGTAAGCATGCTTTGAAATCTGTCGGGTGGCCAAATCCGTCGGCTTGCCCGTACACACGGTCAAATCTGTTTGCTAGAACGGTCGGGCCGACCGTTTCCAGCAGACAGATTTGATAGTGTGTACGAGGCCCTAGGGCCATACAGCTCAGTGTACAATGTTAGGATGATTAGGCTCCTGTGTATGAGCAGGAATGACAAGATCTTGGCCTGGCCAATGAAAATTGCCGGAGACTGGTTGGTACCCGAAAGCAGACCAGCAGAAGATGTGAGTTGTTGGCAGGTAGCTCCCAGACAATGCAGAGCTTCAGAAAAGGTGAATATAGTTCTACTTCAATTGTTTCCCAAAACAGTTACATGCTGTAATGGATAACTGTCACAGGCGCCCCCTCAACCGAACTAGACTAGACACAATGATTTAAAGTGGAACTTTAGTCAGAAAATGAAGTCCTGCTAGATAACTTCAGGCCGGCCCCTTTTGCAGATCAAACTATGCAAAACATTCAAAATAAGTGCCTATATTGTTTAAAATCCAGTAATATACTGACTCGCCCAGCTCTGCACATGCTCAGTTGCTCTCAATTTTTAGGCACTGCAAGTTTGTAGAGGCCCAATCTGCTCACAGCCGTAAGGTCACATTCACACCTGAGCATAGCGTTTTTGCTCGTTTTTTTCCAGCGTTTTGTCACGCATATTCACACGTATTCGCGTGTATTCGTTTGTATACAGCGCTGTCCAATGTTTTTGAGTTTCGTCGTTTTTTTATTTTAGCCAATAGGAAAAATGATCACCTCTTTCATCACTTGTTATGTTTATAGATTTTTTTATCTTCTTCCTTTATATTCTATTTCACAGAACAGATTAAAGCGACAAAACACCCGTAGAAACGCTCGTTGACGTGCTAGACGCTTGAATCAAGCGTTTCCATGGAAATACAAACGTTCAAAAACCCCCCAAACCAGCCCAATTTGCGACAAAAAAGTGTCCAGAACTTGTTTGAGCTTCAGGCGTTCGGCTTCAGACGTTTTGGAGTGGAGATGTGAACCATCTCCATTGAGAAAATTTGTTTTTTTTTTTTACCCTGTAGCATTTTGGAGCTTCATGCTTCAGGCTACAAAACACTCAGGTGTGAATGCAGCCTTAAGCAAAATGAAACCCTCCTGTCCTTTACAGCCAAGGAAGTTGCTTCTGTTTGATCTGCAACTGCCATGGTGCTGTGCTTGTGATCAGTTATGACACCAGCCATTTGATGGTTTGACAGTTTGGTTGAGGACAAATGTGACAGTTAGCATTTCCAGCATTCCAGAAACATAACGTTTTTTTAAACTGTTAAATTGATGGGTTTAGTTACACTTTATAAATTTACTGTTGTTCAGGGGTCCCAGGCTCCAGCAAGAAGAAACAAGAGCAATGCTGGAGACAACTTACAGCACACACTAAGGCTCCTTTCACACGGAGCAGACCATTTTTCGGTCCCCTCCGTGTGTCCGTCAGCTCAGCGGGGGGGTCTCCGCTCAGCTGTCGGCAGACGGGGCGGTCCCCGCACACTGTGCAGGGACCGCCCTGTCTCTCCTCCGCTCTCCCCTATGGGGAGTCGGATGGAAAAGGACCGTCTGTCCGTTTGCATCTGATCCGTTTGGCCGCACGGAAGAAAAATAGGGCATTCTTCCGTCTGCAATAACGGATGCGGATCTAGCGGATGCATCATCCGCTAACGGATCCGCTCCCATAGGGGTTCATTACAAGTCCATAAACGGACTTGTAATGAACGGACAAGCGGAGAGGACGTGTGAAAGGGCCCTAATTTTGGTAGCATAATTATTTATGTGGAATGTATGTTCCTTGCTAAAGAACATGATTTTTTATTTTTTATCACATTGGTATGGGTAAAGTTCTTCTTTAACACTCATTACATTCCTGGCATGTTGGGAATGCCAACTGTCAAACTTGCTTGTGCTGTCAACCAAACTGTTAATACATCAAATGGCTGGTGTCATAACTAAACACATGTGCTGCACTAGGCAGTTGGAGATCAAACAGAGGCCAATATGGTAACTTCTTTGACAACAAAGGATAGGCGTGCTTGTTTTTGCTTTAAACTGGTTGTAAACCTCAGACATGAAATATGAATGAAGCATTACTATCTATATTGTGTACTTGTCTCAATTAAGAATGCACATTGTCATTTCTCTCTGCTGCTTTGTTCCTCTGCTATTAGCAGGAGTCACTTCTGACAAGTTTTCCTGAAACCAAGAGATACAAGTGTGACAGGGGAGGGAGCTCCAGCTGATCATATCTGTTCCTGTGTGCTGTGAGAGGGGAGGGGGTGTCTCTCCCCCCCCCCCCATGAGCTGTCAAGACTCTCCTCACTGAGCTCTGCAGAGTGTCAGCTCTCTGCCCCCTTTTTTTTTCTGAATGCTGAAACAAGCTTTATACAATTCTGGACTTCAGAACAGCTGTAGAAAGAGAAGACAGTAGATAAACAGATACAACTTATGTAGGAGGATTTCATTCATCTCTGTGTATCACCTGAGGCCAGTTATTTCAACTCACCTCAGGCCAGATAACTTGCAAGACAAAGGTATAACCTCATTATGACTACTTATCTGAATTCCTTCCATGAGATTGAATTCCCCACATTGGCCCTCGTTCGCCTCCTCTGACGCTAGTGGTGCAGCGGATCGTGACTGATCTGTGATCCAAACGGGTCGACCTGTTCGGATCGGCACACAACGCGATCCGCGGAGCTCGGCCTTAGGAAAGGCCGCGGCTTCGGCCTAGCTCCGGAGCGGTCGGCCATCTTGTTACACCCGGCCAGGCCAGTAGAAGGAGCTGTGAGCTCCGAGCGTGTAGCCTGTTGCACTCCCCACCTCTCGTCTGATTGCCAGCCGTGCCGTGTGACGTCACCGCCGCTTCCACGTTCCATGCTGGATAGCGTGGAGCTTCCTGCATGCAACATCGCGGAGTAGCCAGGGGGACATCGCTAGAGCCTGCAGACCGGCACCCACAGACCAAAGGACACCCCAATGGACTATATCTCCAAGTGAACCAGTAAGTATATATATTATACTTACATTTTATAGAAACGTTTTGGAACATTACAGTTGGCGCCTCCACCCCCTCCTTTCTCACTCTGATTTGCTTACAGAGGATATGGACACCCTCTGAGGATGGCTGCCTTCTTTTTGCCATTACATAGATCTACCTAGAGGTGCCATTGGAGCCACCATTAACATTGTTTTATATAGGCATCAAGTCACCACGAGCGCCGGAATCCCCCCTCTCTATGAATTGGTACACCCGGCGGCTGCTGCTTAGGTGCACGCATACGTCATCACCCCTCCCTCCCTGCCCGTAGATCTGATCTAGCCGGCTTCCATTCTGCGAGAGCATGTGAATATTACAGTGGGGGAGATGAGTGGATATTACAGCTGTGGGGGAGATGGGGGAATCTGATGTGTACATTTAATAATTTATTTTATTTTTTTCGCTGTTTTTTTTTTGCTGATCCGAAAAATTATCCAATCCGTGACTCCTGATCCGAGGATCGATCCGATCCATGAGGTTTTTTAATCTGTTTCATCCCTATCCGACGCAGTCATGATACCCAAAGTGACTTCCGGGTATCGCTGCTTCGGCGCTGTGACTGGCCGAAGCAGCGATGACATCACTCCTGCACATGCAACCACTAACAGCATGATCACCGTTAGAAGGAGCACACTCAGTGCGCCTGTGCCTGAAGTCTATGGTGCATGCACCATAGATGTCGGTGCTGCTATTTTATGCAAATATCTAATTTTCTCCAGAATCATGTAGCTCTACACAATGCGGGAAAGACTGCCATTAACTGGCAAGTTTGTTTACATGTGATCAGCTGTGATTTGACACAGCTGATCACATGGTAAAGAGCCATTGTGATTGGCCCTTTGCTTCGATTTGTGATCAGCTGAGTTTAAAGGACACAGCAATCACAAAGTGAGCCCCAGGCGCACCCTCCCACAACAAGAGAGCCGCAGTGAAGCCATCTTTCAGCTATAGTGCTATATTAAAATGGTTAATGAGGCGGTGCAGCTTCTATATCATGTGACTGCTGTAATTGGCTCTCACAGTGTTCATATGATCAGGAGCTCCTCCCACTGATCCCCTATCAGAAGCTGTGACAAGAGATATCAGAGACAGCTCTGTCCGTGTGCTGAGAGCGCGCTCGCTACATGTGACCTCAGGCCGCCCACCCTCTCTTCTCCTCCACACACATTACAAGGGGTGGCACTTTTTTTTTGCCAACACTGCCATTTAGTATTCCCTCAAACAAAAAGTGACAACCCTATTCTACATCTCATAGGTTCTCCCAATACAGTGTGTGTAGCAAGAAAACAAGAGCTTGCTGAATAATGAGAGGAGAAAACGAACGTGACTGAGGATGAAGTATCACCTGCACGAACCCTCTCTCCACCAATATTGTACGGACAATACGAGCCACAAAAACCGAACACCACTCACATTCCTATCAGTCTACGATATAGAAATCATTCCTGTATTGGTTCCCTCACCCGAGCATGCCCAGAGGCCCCGTTCTTGTAGCGCAGCGTCCGTCTCCAAAACCCTAGCAACAGTTTCCATAGTCACAACGTCACTTCCCGTCTGCCATCCCTGACCAGCCTTCCGGCATCACGTGCCTTGTGCGCTGCATGACGGGGATTGTAGTTCTTTTCGGTTCAGTGCTTTTGGTAGAATCTAGTAAGAAAACTACAGGTTCCATAATTCCGTGCGGTAAACAGGAGGGAGGTATGTTTAAAGATAACACATGCAGGATGAAGCGCCACGGAAAGGGTGACAGTGAGAAGGAAGTCAAGGTATTTTGAATATTTTGACTTATTTTGCTGTTTCCATAGACGTGTTCAGTTTCTTTGTGATCACAATAGAGAATGACAACTGATTTATCCAGTTATGAAATAAGTTATCAGTAAAGCTTAGGAGAACATCCCTTAAAGTGTATCTGTGGTCCTATTCATTGCAGCATTGTATTTCAATTATTTTAGTCTGCTCCTAATAATCAGATTCATCATGACGTTTATACACTTTGTGAAGATCCCCGTACATCTAGGGCTCGCTTAGTCTTGTGGCCCCCAATGACCCTTTCCAACACCCCCCCCCCCCCTTAAAGGGCAACTTAAAATACTGTAGCTGCTGACTTTGAATATATGGACACTCACCTGTCCAGGGAGCCTGTGACATGTCATATTCGGCTCCCCCATCACAGAGTGCTCCGGAAGTGCTGCATCGGCCAACTGCGCATGCGCGATGCGTTCCAAACGCATCTGCGATGCGTTCCAATGGCTTTACGACACTGCACACCAGCGAAGCCATCATTCATAGCGACGTGGACTTAGGGGAAAGTGGCCAGTCGGCCTCACGTCCTCGCTTCGCTCGGACGGCTCGCTGCGTTCGCTCGGCCTCCTGGCTCTTTTTTTAACATCCTCCAATTGACGGGGATGTTAAGGAAAGAGCCTGGATGTCGAACGACAGCTTCGCTGGTGTGCACTGTCGTAAATGCTTTGGAACGCATCGCGCATGCGCAGTTGGCCGCCCAGCACTTCCGGACCATTCTGTGATGGGGAGCAGAAAATGACAACACACCTGCAATGTCAGCACCACACGCATAGGCGTGCGCACAAGGTGTGCCAGTGTGCCCAGGCACACCCTAATCACCCTGTGCAGAACAGATCCCCTACTGACCTGGCTCTCCCTCCTCCCCCCCCCCCACAGCATTGCCAGCTTCCCTTCTCACCCACCGGCTGTTACTGTGGATGTTTTAGGATGAGTGGGGGAAGGGGCCAGTAAATATGCCATTTACTGGCCCCTTCCCGTTCTAAATGAACATTGTGAGTGATCGGTAGAGTGTGTTTGAGCTTTGGGGTGCACACCCTAATGCCAAAGGCTGCGCACACCTATGACCGCACGCAATCTGCGGATCGGCTGTAAGGTGCTGCCATTGGCAGAGCTCCCAACTGTCCCTGATTTTGAGGGACTGTCCCTGATTTGGGGCAATGTCCCTCATTTGTCTCTGATTTTGATGTGATATATATAGATGTATATAAAATGCACTTTTTATCTATCAATAAGTGTTTTCCAGCCCTAAACCTTACATCTGATTTCTAAATTCCTGCATTTGTAAATTCCAAAAGAAAATATAAAGGAATAGAAGTGGTAAAAAGCACTTGTGAGTTTAACCAATCTTATTTTTTTGTGTGTACAATTCTCCTTTAAGGGGGCGTAACAGGGGTGTGTCCTATACCTACATACTTTTGCTGATAGGTGTCCCTCATTCCCATCTCAAAAAGTTGAGAGGTATGCCATTGGCAGTTTAGGGAACACGACAGTGAAGCCCTTGGCGTCACATCCGGTTCCCTACTGCACATGCACAAAGTGTGCTGCTCTTTCTAATTGGCCCTGCGGTGGAGGAAGGAGGAGGGGGGCAGAGCTTTGCCGCGGCGCCGTCTCCGAAAGTGGAGAAGGGTACCTGTCAAAAACAGGTCCCTGTTCCCCCCTGAAAGGTGCCAAATGTGGTAGGCACAGGGGGAGGAGACAAATAAGCGGAAGTTTCACTTTTGGGTGGAATTCCGCTTTAAGGCACCAGATGGGGGTTTTCTCATGCCGTGATGATTTGTGTATGTGGAAAAAATGATGTGAATGGATAAACTACAGCAGACAGACTTGTAGTTCTCCTTGGGGTACATGTGCAATGATCACCGCTTTCATAGTCTATTGACATTTCTTTCAGTTAGAGCAGGGGTGCCCAAACTTTTGGCCAATTTTTTATAAAAAAAAAAAAAATACTTCAGCGCGACTTGCATTGACTTTTATGATACAGAAGTAATTTGCAAGTTGCCTGAAGTTTCCTGTGGAGAGACTTGTCTCTGGGTAGCCTGCCAAGTGTGAGAAAAGAGATACAATGTTGCTACTTATCAATGAACTGAACTCCTGTGTAGAAGTTCTCAGTTTAACCATTTAAAGACTATTTTTTTTTGACACTTGTTGCTTACAATTAAAAAATCCTGTATTTTCTGCTAGAAAATCACTTAGAGCCCCCAAACATTATATATATATATATAATATTAGGGCTGTGCAAATTAACTTTTAATTGATCAATTAATCTTTAATTTTTTTGATTGGTACTCACCTCTCCGCCGGCTTCTGGGCCTTCAGGGAGTACCATTCGGAGATCCAGTAACATCACGGACACCGGCGGGGCTTGCCATGTTCATCTGAAGGGCTCCTTTGTTGTGCCTTCATATCTGCATGCCGGCGGGACCTTACTATCTGCCACACACAAGAGGTGTTACACTTCCCTCTATTACTTCCCTCTATCAACCTGGAACTGGGAGTTGTGATAGTTCCATTCACGGGATCACATCCTCCCAGCCGAGCATGGTGCGCTCTGTCACTGGTCCCCGATGTTTCTTCCGCATGCCTTGCAGCCTCCTCCCGAACTCCGCTCTCATGCTGGCTGGTCCCCGTATCGCTCCTCGGCAGCTGCCCAGATCTTGAATCCTGGTGGTGGTTTGGATGTCCTGGACTGCAGGAGACATCCCACCGTTGCCACCACTGTGACAGATCTCAGACACCCCAGGTGGGCACATCCGCCAGACCTGTGTCTCCTGTCCTCCAAACGCACCCGCAGCCTGGCGATTCGCTATAACCAGCCCTTAACCCCTCAATCACGAGACAATCCACACATGTTGAGGGTTACACAACCAGAGCTTAACTGTTTATTAAAATCCAAACTATACAGTTTTACACCCAGTTAGGGACACTCCCCTTTGCCTTGTCTATGAGGGGAGGGGGACAAGGAACAATAAATGGCAACAGAACATTTGGACATTGAAACAGTGTACAGATACCTAATGAGATTATGGTAAGCAGGCAGCTTCTCAATACACCCCCCCTGCGGAGAGACGTCTGCAGTCCACTCTCCATTGTCTATGTGTCCAGCAACAAGAGGGGGGGGGGTGGGGGGTGTAGGGCTGTAACATTACATTACATCACAATAATGCCAGCTTCAGGTCTCCAGTATATTTCCGGGCCATAGTCTGTCGGTAGGAGGCACGCCCACAATCCTTTCCAAGACATTCAGTGACAGTGGGTTCTGTCACAATTAGCAATTACATACACGTGTCATATTCGGCTCCCCCATCACAGAGTGCTCCGGAAGTGCTGCATACCCGGCACACAGGGCCCTCACCAAATTAGGGGAGCAATCAACATAGTCTCTATTCTTCAATCTAACTGGGAGGGGGGCCCTAAACAAGTAGGCACGTTACTTTACTTGAATCTAAAAAAAAAGCGTTTGACTCCGTCTCCTGGCCGTACATCTTCATTCTTTTGGAGCAGTGGGGCTTTGGAGACAGGTTCATGGACTCAAAGTGGATGTATTATTTTTTTTTTTTTGATGTCACAATGTAGAGTATAAGATTTCCTATCATCTGTGCCCAGTCTTGCCACACAGAGTTAATCCAGCTCTGAGCAATCCTCTTTTATTGTTCAGTGAAAATTATCAGACTTCCAGATAAAAACCTGTCTAATAAAAAGTCCTTTCCTCCCTCCTTGCTTTAAGCGACAAGTTATTTACATATCTAGCTTGGACATGTTTATCATATGTAAAGACACTCCCTCAGATCACAGTTAACCCCTACAGCCACCCTCCTGGTTAACCCCTCCACTGCCATTTTCATAGTAATCGGTGCATTTTTATAGCACTTTTCGCTGTGAAAATGACAATGGTCCCAAAACTGTGTCAACAGTGTCCGATGTGTCCGCCATAATGTCGCTGATCGCCGCCATTAATAGTAAAAAAAAAAAAATATTAATACAAATGCCATAAAACTATCCCCTATTTTGTAAATGCTATACATTTTGCACAAACCAATCAATAAACGCTTATTGTGATTTTTTTATTTTTTTTTACCAAAAATATGTAGAATAATACATATCAGCCTAAACTGAGGAGAAAAAATGTTTTTTTTTTTTGTTTTGTTTTTTTAAATATATATTTTTTGGGGATATTTATTATAGTAAAAAGTTAAAAAAAATTATTGTCGCTCTATTTTTGTTAATGGCACACAAAATCAAAACCGCAGAGGTGATCAAATACCACCAAAATAAAGCTCTACTGGCATACCCCACTTTTAAGTACACAATGGGGTTTATTTACTATCGCTGGAGAGTACAAAATCAAACTCACTTCTGCATAGAAACCAATGAGCTTCCAGGTTTTATTACCAAAAATTAACTTACCAAGCTGGAGTTAGAAGCTCGTTGGTTTCTATGCTTGATTTTTGCACTTTCCAGCGATAGTAAATAAACCCCATTGTGTACTGAAAGCGGGGGTTCGTCCAACAATAAACTCTCTAACATTAGCTATATCTATCCAGCATACTGCTAACATCTGCAGTATGCTGGTTTTTTTTTTTTTTTTTTTTTTTTTTTTCCGGTACTTATCTTTATACAAGCTCTTTTTGTCCGGCTCCGAGCGGGGGGTTTACTTCCGGGTATAGACGTTCCTAAGCGAAGAGGATTTGATTGAGCCGTCAATCAACTCGTCTTCGCTTAGAAACACCTACTGCCCGCACGATTGCACGTTTGCCGCCGGATAACAAGGCCTCGTATAAAGATAAGTACCGAAAAAAAAACAAAAAAACAGCATACTGCAGATGTTAGCAGTAGGGTTGTCCCGATACCGATACTCGGGACCGATACCGAGTATTTGCGGGAGTACTTGTACTCCCGCAAATACCCCCGATACCAAAATAGAATACTTGACCCCCCCCCCCCCCGCCGCCGCCATCACCGCCGCCGCTCCTGCCGCCACCTCGCACCATTGCCGCATCCCCGCCGCTTAGTTAATACAGGCGGGGAAGATAACAGCTTTCATTTGAATAGCTGTATTGTTTCCCGCGGCGCCGCACATAGACACTCCCCCTTGCTCGTGATTGGACAGATCGCGAGCAAGGGGGAGTGTCTATACGTGGCGCGGCAGGAAACGATACAGCTATTCAAATGAAAGCTGTTATCTTCCCCGCCTGTATTAACTAAGCGGCGGCAGCGGCGATGCAGGATGTAGGTATGTGGGAACTGGCTGCATATATGGGGCTGACATAGCTGCATATATGGGGGTGACATAGCTGCATATATGGGGCTGACATAGCTGCATATATGGGGGTGACATGGCTGCATATATGGGGGTGACATATATGCAGCTATGTCACCCCCATATATGCAGCTATGTCACCCCCATATATGCAGCTATGTCACCCCCATATATGCAGCCATGTCACCCCCATATATGCAGCCATGTCACCCCCATATATGCAGCTATGTCACCCCCATATATGCAGCTATGTCACCCCCATATATGCAGCTATGTCACCCCCATATATGCAGCCATGTCACCCCCATATATGCAGTCATGTCACCCCCATATATGCAGCCATGTCACCCCCATATACGCAGCCATGTCACCCCCATATATGCAGCCATGTCACCCCCATATATGCAGCCATGTCACCCCCATAGCTGCATATATGGGGGTGACATGGCTGCATATATGGGGGTGACATGGCTGCATATATGGGGGTGACATGGCTGCGTATATGGGGGTGACATGGCTGCGTATATGGGGGTGACATGGCTGCATATATGGGGGTGACATGGCTGCATATATGGGGCTGACATGGCTGCATATATGGGGGATATGGAGATGACATAGCTGCATATATGGGGGTGACATGGCTGCATATATGGGGGTGACATGGTTGCATATTTGGGGGTGACATAGCTGCATATATGGGGGTGACATGGCTGCATATATGGGGGATATGGAGGTGACATAGCTGCATATATGGGGGATATGGAGGTGACATGGCTGCATATATGTGGGTGACATGGCTGCATTTGTGTGGGGACATGGCTGCATTTGTGTGGGGACATGGCTGCATTTGTGGACACGGCTGCATTTGTGGACACATTTAAAAAAAAAAAAGTATCAGTATTCGGTATCGGCGACTACTTGAAAAAAAAGTATCGGTACTTGTACTCGGTCCTAAAAAAGTGGTATCGGGACAACCCTAGTTAGCAGTATGCTGGACCCATTGTCAAAAAATGGATTTTAGGGTGAACCTCCTCTTTAAAAGTGGGGTATGCCTATATTTGTAAAAAAAAATAAATACAAATAATGACGATTTTGTTTGGGAGCCACGTCGCATGACCATGCAATTGTCAGTTAAAGCGACGCAGTGCCAAATTGCAAAAAGGGCCAGGTCCTTTACCTGCATATTGGTCTGGGCAGGGCCGATCCGCCTTATACGCTTGCTACGCAAGCTGCGTAGGGCCCCGAGTCATTATTCAGGGCCCCCGATTATTCACTGCTGGCCGCCATTTTCTTGTAGACCAAGCAATAGAAATTGCTCAGTACAGAGTGGACAGGACGGGAGGAGCCGGCCGGGTGGCTGCTAATAGGAATTGAGCTGCAGCACCACCCACCTCCCGCCCCACTGATGTCTGTCTGTGAGTGAAATGACGTGGGAAGGGACAGGGGTGGGCGGTGCTGCAGCTCAATTCCTATTGGCAGCCACCCGGACAACTCCTCCTGTCCTATGTCCACTGTACTGAGTCTATGCTGCTGGGGGCTGGGCATCATACCTGACGATTTAGGGGGGGCCTGCTGGAAAGCCTGATGTAAGGTGGGGCCCTGCTGGAAACGCCTGGTGTAAGGGGGGCCCTGCTGGCAACACGTGGTGTAAGGGGGGCCCTGCTGGGAACACCTGGTGTAAGGGGGGACCCCACTGGGAACACCTGGTGTAAGGGGGGACCCCCCTTGAATGCCTGATGTAAGGGGGGACCCCCCTTGAATGCCTGGTGTAAGGGGGGACCCCGCTGGGAACGCCTGGTGTAAAGGAAGACCCTGCTGGAAACGCCTGGTGTAAGGGGGGCCCTGCTGGAAACACCTGGTGTAAGGGGGGCCCTGCTGGAAACACCTGGTGTAAGGGGGGCCCTGCTGGCAACACGTGGTGTAAGGGGGGTCCTGCTGGCAACATGTGGTGTAAGGGGGGCCCTGCTGTGAACACCTGGTGTAAGGGGGGACCCCACTGGGAACACCTGGTGTAAGGGGGGACCCCCCTTAAATGCCTGGTGTAAGGGGGGACCCCACTGGGAACGCCTGGTGTAAAGGAAGACCCTGCTGGAAACGCCTGGTGTAAGGGGGGCCCTGCTGGAAACACCTGGTGTAAGGGGGGCCCTGCTGGTAACGCCTGGTGTAAAGGAAGACCCTGCTGGAAACGCCTGGTGTAAGGGGGGCCCTGCTGGAAACACCTGGTGTAAGGGGGGCCCTGCTGGTAACGCCTGGTGTAAGGGGGTCCCTGCTGGAAACGCCTGGTGTAAGGGGGTCCCTGCTGGAAACACCTGGTGTAAGGGGAGCCCCGATGGGAACACCTGGTGTGAGGGGGGACCCCCCTTGGAACGCCTGGTGTAAAGGGGGACCCCCCTTGGAACACCTGGTGTAAGGGGGGACCCCCCTGGGAACACCTGGTGTAAGGGGGGACCCCGCTGGGAATGCCTGGTGTAAAGGGAGACCCCGCTGGGAATGCCTGGTGTAAGGAGGGACTCCGCTGGGAACGACTGGTGTAAGGAGGGACTCCGCTGGGAATGACTGGTGTAAGGAGGGACTCCGCTGGGAATGACTGGTGTAAGGAGGGACTCCGCTGGGAACGCCTGGTGTAAGGGGGACTCCGCTGGGAACGCCTGGTGTAAGGGGGACTCCGCTGGGAACGCCTGGTGTAAGGGGGGACACCACTGGGAACGCCTGGTGTAAGGGGGGACACCACTGGGAACGCCTGATGTGAGGAGGGGCTCCGCTGGGAATGTTTGATGTAAGAAGGGACTCCGGGTTTCCACTGATTCTGCATTATGGTGAGTTGAATAATTTAATTCTATATTACAATCATCCTGACACCATAACAACAATCTGCTGATTTGTTAAACTTTCTGGAATACACATTTCTATTGTGGTGAAGGATCTGGGCCTGCTGTCCCTCCATCCCTCTTTCTTTCTCTCTCCCTTTCTTTCTTTCTCTCCCTTTCTTTCTTTCTTTCTCTCCTTTTCTCTCCCTTTCTTTCTTTCTTTCTTTCTTTCTCTCCCTTTCTTTCTTTCTCTCCCTTTCTCTTTCTTTCTTTCTCTCCCTTTCTTTCTTTCTTTCTTTCTTTCTCTCCCTTTCTTTCTCCCTCCCTCCCTTTCTTTCTTTCTTTCTTTCTTTCTTTCTGCCTTTCTCCCTTTTTCCCTTTCTTTCTCCCTATTTTTTTTCTTTCTCTCTTTTTATCTTTCTCCCTTTTTTTTTTTTTTTAAAGTGTATTTTTGTGCGTGAACTCGAGAGAGAGGAGCCGGACTGCAGGAGTTGGGAGTAGGCAGACCCTCCCCCCGGAGGCAATCGCCATCCTTCTCCATGCCCCTGGTGGCAATGGCGGGTGTGAAGGGGGGCCTCCCACTCACCCCGCCCTACCTGCTCCTCTTGGGAGCCCAACTGGGGCCCA
Source organism: Rana kukunoris (assembly GCA_029574335.1). NCBI lineage: Eukaryota > Metazoa > Chordata > Amphibia > Anura > Ranidae > Rana > Rana kukunoris. The sequence goes on from CM056059.1 coordinate 247,410,600, forward strand.
ACGGGACCCCAATAGGGCAGAGGGACTCCCCCTATGAGGGAGTGAGGGGGCCTAGCCCACCCAGCCAGCCCCGTAGGTCCTTCGCCTCTCTTTATTTTAAGAGACCGCATGGCCAAAGTGCATGTGTTTTTAAACCAATGTTGTGTGCGTGCAAGTGTGGTGGTTTTTGTGGGGGGGGGGGTGGGCGTACTAAGCACAGGCGTACCTTGCATAGCACACCCACCGGGAGCCGGGCTGAGACCACCAAACTCAATTCACATGTAGCCGAGACCGGGATCCGAACCCTTGGCTGCAGAGGTGAATGGCTTGTCAGCGCAGTGCCAATCACGTTGAGCCACCACAGCTCCCTCTTAGCAGAATTTTGCTTAGGGCCCCAGGGAGGTCAGGATCGGCACTGGGTCTGGGTCTTAAGTGGTTAAACACGAGTGCAACATGGCACATGGTCAGGAAGATTACATTTGTTTTTAATCAGGAGCCAAGTATGTGTTAACTGTCTGAGTGTGCTATAAATTAAAATAGTGTTTGTTCAACATTGCAAATCTTCTAGCAGGTAAAATAGTAAACATAATGCAGATTTATTTCAGCTGTCATTTTAGCTATTTGTTTGGAGTTTCACCTTAAAAAAAATATATATATATATTTATATACTGGCTTATCATTTCTGCTGACAAGTTCTGCTTTTCATGTACCAATAATTGTGTCATAAATAAATAGCAATAATATTGCTGCTTAAATCGATTTGTGAAATATGCTCCCTAGTCACCTTTCCCCTCATCTTTTAAAGGCTTGTGCCTAGAGGCCATTTACTTTCCATTATAATGCATTCTTTGTAGCTGTAAATATATACTTCATATGTGCAGAACCCTGTAGCATTGACCTAGGTTTCCTTGTGATAGCTCTGTGAATTGCTGTCAGTCAATTTTGGCATCAACTTAAACACAGATTTTGATATCATTTTTTTGTGATCTGAAACATTTTATCCACGTTGTCCTTATGTCTGAAAATAAAATACATATTTGTTTGTAAATTGTATTCAAGAACAAAATATTTAAACCAAAAAATATATATATATATATATATATATATATATATATATATATATATATATATATATATATATATATATATATATATATATATATATATATATATATATATACACACAGGTAAAACTCGAAAAATTAGAATATCGTGCAAAAGTTCATTTATTTCACTAATGCAATTTAAAAGGTGTAACTAATATATGAGATGGACTCATTACATGCAAAGCAAGATAGTCCAAGCCATGATTTGCCATAATTGGGTATTATGGCTTACAGTTCATGAAAACCCCAAATCCTGCCAGAGACCACTTTTATCGGAAATCAGACCACTCACTGAATAAGAGGATACTGGGGTTATGGTAGCTAGCTGCTGCCATAACAAGGGTATCCCTCCTCAAAGTGCCCACGTATATCAGCGTGAGCCTGTCCGGAAGTGGTTAATGCATTCTATGCATTAACCACTATAATACACACAGGGCATTTTCACCCTCTTCCTGCCCAGGCCAATTTTCAGCTTTCAGTGCTGTAACATTTTGAATGACGATTGCCCAATCATGCAACACTGTACTCAAATTTCATTTTTATATCCCCCCCCCCCCCCACACACACACACAAATATAGCTTTCTTTTGGTGGTATTTGATTACCTCTGTGGTTTTTATTTTTTGCACTATAAACAAAGAACAAGTTTGAAAAAAAAAAAAAAAAAAAAACACAATTTTTACTTTTTGCTATATTAAATATCCAATTTCCCCCCCCTTAGTTTAGGCTCATATGTATTTTTCTACACATTTTTGGTAAAAAAAAAAAAAAAAAATCGCAATAAGTGTATATTGATTGGTTTGTAGGGGTGCAGCAGATCCCAAACTCACGGATCGGATCGATCCTCAGATCAGGAGTCACGGATCGAAACATTTTCGGATCAGCAATCCTGATTTCCAGAGCGCCAAGACAGCCAGCCAATCCGGGCAGCCTTTCACTCAGAGAGGGCGCTCATCACGCGGGCCAATCAGGTGCAGAGACGGGACATCCCATCCAACCAATCACAGCCAATCTGTGATTGGTTGGGGTGGAGCAAGATGGCCGCCGCTCCGGAGCTAGGCCGAAGCCGGGGACTTTCCTTCGGCCGAGGCTCCGGAGCGCTCCGCGGATCGCGTGGTGTGCCGATCCGAACGGGGTGACCTGTTCGGATCACGGAAAATAAAATAGGTTATTGATGGGGGGGATGGGACTGACTAGGGGAGGAGACCGATCGGCATCCCTGTATACTAGGAACACACTACTGTATCTGTCTCCTTTCCCCTGACAGGACGTGGATCTGTGTGTTTGTGTTTATACTCACAGATCCATGCTCCTGCTCTGTCACAAGTGTTTGTGGGTACCCGGCGGACATTGTGGCCGCTGGGCATGCGCATCGGTGGGTACACGCGCCCCCTATACCACCGGGAAGCTATGGGAGGACGCCATATGACGCCCGCCCAGGATGGGAGATCCCTTCTGCGGATGGGAAGTAGTTAAGGTGGAAAACCGTCTGTCACTCAGCAGCCCCCCCCCCAACACCCCCCCAACCCCCGAGCCCACATTATACATACCTAAGCCCTGTTTTCCATGACAGGGACAAGCACACTATCTCCGGACAGTTTCTCGTGTCCTGATTGGATAGATTGACAGTAGCGCCACCATTGGCTCCTGCTGCTGTCAATCAATCCAATGATGCGAGAGGTGAGGCAAGTTATGCTTTCTGTATCAACAAATGCAGAAAAAGGTAACATGAGCGTGCCCTCGCAAGGCAGTCCACAAAGGAGAGCACTTCTCCGATGGGGCACTTGAGAAGAGGAGGAGCCAGGAGCACTGCTGAGGGACCCCAGAAGAGGAGGATCGGGGCCACTCTGTACAAAACAAACTGCACAGAGGAGATAAGTATGACATGTTTGCTATTTTAAAAACCCTGAACCTTTACAATCCCTTTAAGGGACCAGCATCTTGCTTTTTTGTTTATTTGTATTTATTTTGTTGTTGGGAGGATAACAAACACTTAAAAAAAAAAAAAAAAAAAAAAAAAGAGAAAACCAAAAACAAAGTTTGTGAACAAAAAAACTCTGGTTTTATAGAGGTTAAAGACATTTCTCAAATATTATTTTAAAAAATCTAGGCATGTAGGTGTTTACATTATTTTATTTTTTATTTTTTCCCCATATATATTTGTCATTATTTAAACCCACTATGTTTTTTTTTTTTTTTTTTACTTTAATAATATAGTTTTAAAGGTGACTGAGATTTGCCTTGACATGGGTCATGGCTTAATTATAGCAGCCACAACCTCAAGCTGTCTAAGGACAAAGACATTTTGTCTATACTCTTGAAATGCACCATATTTGCTGTACAGTTTACCCTCTGGTTAAGGGTAAATGACTCATCTGCTGAACAAGACGGAAGAGATGCCCACGGCATATTCATTGACTCACTACTCTGGCAGCACATACAGCATTTAAAAGTATAGCATGCTACTGCTAAAAGGGGGCATTACATTCCTTCTGCTACTGAAGTTATCCTTGGAAGATAACAGAGGATTATGTCATAGCATAGTTGTACTGACAAATGCACATTTTTTTATTTTTTTTCTTAACGCACGTCAATGGCTTTTAAAGAAACCAATCTGTTTAGGATCTGTATTTTTTTTTTTTCAATGCGTTGCATGCAGTCAATAATGCAAAGTGAAACATTTAAATTTAGTCTAAATGCCTTCTGGCTTCAAATCTCTTCCTAGCACTCCTTAACTCTATTTAGTGGTTTTCATTTTATTTTATTGTTTTGCACCTATTAATCCTGCAATACTTTAAAAAAAATAATTAGACCAAAATGTGCTCTGCCAGCAAATTTCTTTCATGTTAATCACAAAATTACAATTTATGTTGGGCTGTGGGGCAGCAGAGTTGTCACCCGGGGCTGCATACTAAAATGCAAGCATTAATTATATTACAGTTTACCAATTCTGGTGATCTGGCCAGTAAATCTGTTGTTTTTCAACAAAACAAACCTCCAGATGTAGCAGTTAATGGTAAATGAACCATTTAACACTAATGAGTGCTTACAATGATCAGTTGTTATATATTTATATAAAATCTTTATCCTAAATAAACATGTTTTAGGTAACTGCTTACAAATTGTTAGCAGGAGTTTGGCTTTAGTTTATTAGTATATCTAAATCTGCCACTGAATCTAACAATCCCCTTTTCAACAGACTGACATTGCTGCTATCCAAAGGTGTCTCCGTTGGTCCTTCATCCAGAGTGCAGGCATTCTAAAGCCTCGTACACACGATCAGATTTCCATTGGACAAAGCGGCATTGGCTGTGAACTTGTAGTGCATTCAAACGGCAAAGAATTGACGGCCAACAAACACAAAACAATGTGTTTTTTAGGCTATTTAGAGCCACCCTTTGGGCAACTTCTGCAAATGTTGTATTATGGTTAGCATTGCTTCTGAGCATGCGTGTTTGTACTTTGTATTTTTGTCCAGCAGACTTGTGTACACACAATTGGAAAATCCGACAAGAGACATTTGTTGTCGGAAATTTTTAAAGCATGCTATCCCACATTTGTTGACGGAAAATCGGACAACAATTGTCCGATGGATCGTACAAATGGTTGGATTTTCCTACAACAGCCTGTCATCACACAATTCCGTCGGAAAATCTGATCCTGTGTACGAGGATCAAAGTGGATGTAAACACAATTTATTTATTTTTCCTTGCTGTCACAATGTAGAGTATAATATTTCCTGGCAAGACTGGGCGTCTTGCCACAAAGCGTTAATCCAGAGCAATTCTCTTTTCTTTTCTTTTCTTTTTTCGGTGAGATAAACGGACAAACAGAAGAAAAATGTTGTCGGTTCTTCCCACTTGCTGTGAATGACAGGTTATTTTCATATCTCATGCACTAGCCTGAGACGGGCATTATTTTTTAATTCCCACCCCCACTCCTTTTCTGAAGTCATGTGGTTACTTTTCTGGATTTTGACTGAATGTTAGCGATCATAGCATAATTTAGTGTAAGGGGAGTGTAGAGGTGGGCAGAGAGTCTACTGACATCACAACACCACCCACCGAGCCCCAGACAACAGACCCACCCACAGAATCTGCAGTTTTTCAGTTCTTATAACAGACAGATGGGAGACATTTGACAGGTAAGGATACATGCAAGTGGCATATATGTCCTTATAGATCAGCATTATGGCAGTAGTTTAGAAAGCATGAAAGTGGGTTTACATCCACTTTAAGGCTCCATGCACACTGGGCTTAAACACGTCTGTTCTCTCAGGAGTAACCAGAAGGTTTTTTTTTCTGCCTCTAAACAATAAACTCCATATATGCCTGTAAACATCCTAATGTGCATGGACACATAGGATAACAGTGAGTTGCTTCTACAGGCAAAACACATACCTCCTGTAGAAGTGTGAAGAGCCTATAAAGAAGATGTGTTACTGGCCAGATAACCAAGTGAAAACAAAGGGGGAAAAGCTTAACCACTTGCCCGCAGGTGGCAGATTGATGGTGGCAGAATGGCACTCATGCTGTATGGTAGGCACTTATAAGCAGTATAGATGGCGCACGTAAGCCCACCGTATCCCTAAGGAGCAGCCGCTGGGCACCCACAATCGCTCCTGACAGAATGAGGAGACTGATCTGTTGTTCCTAGTATATGATCGGTCTCCTTCTTAAGTCAGTGCCGCCACCCCCCCCCCCCACACACACATTTAGAACACACACTGAGGGAACACATTTAACCCCTTGATTGCCCTCTAGTGCCAGTGACATATATACAGCAATCAGTGCATTTTTATAGCAAAAAAGTAAAAAACACAGAGGTGATCAAATATCACCAAAGAAAGCTCTATTTGTGGGGAAAAAAAAAGGACATACACAGTGTTTGGTACAATGTCGTACATCCAAGCAATTGTCAGTTAACCTCCCTGGCGGTATGATTCTTTCAGATTTTAGGCGCTGGAAGCGGTACCATTATTTTGCATGGAAATTTGGCGTTTTAGATTGCAGTCTTGCAATTCTTAGGAATAACTCGCCTAAATCTGTCCAAACCAGAGTCTCTAGTAGACTATGACAAAGTTTGAAACACAAAATCATAAATTATAATATAATAAATAATAACAAATAACAATTTAATAATAACAATACTTTTTATTCAATACATTTTAACAAATAATATATTCATAAACTCTGATTTTTTGGGGGGTCAAACAAGGGTGCAAAATCATTATTTAGTACATGTCTCAGGTATGAAAATCTTTGAAGCAAGGAATGGCGCAAAGTTCAACGTCGCAGTCGAGACAACAGAAGCGCGTTTCTTTGCGTATTTTGTTTCCGCTGTTGTCGCGCTTGGAGCAGCAAATCACACACATCCGTGTGGGTGCTGATTTTTTTGCAGTGGGTGGTACATAGTCCATAAAATGACGACCAGTCAGGCGCTCAGGATTTACAACACCAGAAGCCCGTCGTCCAGAACGGTTTACCGCCGTTAGCGTCTGGTGTTTTAGAAAGATCTGTTCTGCCACCTTCCACATAAAGTCTGCATGGACCATAGACCTGGCATTTTTTTTTTCAGCAGGATGAATGCATTCCACAGACATTGCTCCAAAAGATGTCTGAAAATTTTTTATAGTACTTTTTCTGCTGCTTTCGCATAGCAGGGTAAAAAGTCATGGCCTGGTCAGCCCTGTCCACACCTCCCATCGTGTGGTTGTAGTCCAATACAACTTGGGGCTTTCTTACATCTTTTCCACCTCTGGTATGGACCATGACGGTCGAGGTATTATGCACTGTGCTCATAAGGGAAACGTCCTTTTTGTCCCGCCACTTTAGTGCCAACATTTTCCCTTTTTGCCATGCAGCAACTTCTCCTTTCTCAAGCTTTTTATTGTAAAATCCTGACGGCATGTCCCGCCGGTTAGGCCTCACGGTTCCATAAGCGTCCGTCTTGTTCATTAGAAGGAACTCGTACAGTTCTGGTAATGTATAGAAATTGTCTGTAGTGAGACAGTAGCCCTGGTTGAGCAAGGGCTCTATCAATGACAGAACTGACACGCTTGCCATCCCAAAAAAACTAAATCTCGGGGAGAATTTGGTCCCTTTGCCAGTGTAAAGTACTGTGTTCCAAATATATCCAGAGCTGGATTCACACAGCATAAAGGATTTTATCCCAAAGCGAGCGCGCTTAGACGCAATAAATTGTATCCAACTGAGCCTACCTTTATAGGCTATCAGACTTTCGTCTATGGTGATGTCCCGCTCAGGAACATAGGTCTGCTGGAAGTTCTGCAGTATCATTTGGTAAACATCCCAATTTTTTTTTTAGCTTTGGAGCTGGATGAGATTGTTCATCAAATTCCTCGTTATTTGCAAATACTTCATAATCAAAGAAAATCGATATTCGGACATTACCGTTCCAAAAAAAGTTGTGGCCAATAATTTATTTGTTGTCCAGTACCACGTTTGGAGTGGTTTCCCCACCACTCCCTGTAAAATTAGGAGGCCAAGGAATTTCCAGATATCATCACTGGTCACAGGCTCCCATTTTCTGCGCCGAGAAAATAGCTGACGGGTAGCAGCTTGCTGATCTTGATATCTGTTTGTTTCCAACACTATTTTGTTGATCACCTCATCCGTCAAAAAAAGCCGGAGGTATTCCAACGGATTGTCGCCCTCTATGTCCACTTTTATCCCAGGTGATCCTGTGAAGGGAAACCTTGGGGGCGCTACGTGCTCCGTAGCGCAATCAATTGCGCACCAAGTCCGCACATCGCTGGGCACAGGTGCAGGATCGTCACTCGCATCACTTTCTTCATCTGATGACTAGCTTCCCCACGCGTCGCTGTCACTCAGCTCCTCCGCAAGGGATTCTGCATCACTGTCGCTGTTTGGCAGCAGGTCGCATAGCGATTTGGAAGTAGAGGCACGCTTTGCCATGATTACAGTACCAGTGTCTGTATACTGAGCAGCAATCTGCAGACAGGTCACTTGAGAAAACACTGGGGGAGCAATCAAAGGTCACTGTATTTTTTTTTAATTTTTATCCAATTGTATCAGTGTGTTTTTACTGTGTTTTACTGTGTTTCTACTTATACGTTTGAATTTGGCGCCGTCCCCCCCCCTGTTCCGCCCCCCTGCGTCGCGACGCTCGCAGGGAAGGGAATCGGAGGTACACACAGCATCAGGCGGAACATCCGGCCGCCGTACACTGCAGGGATTCGTCACTGGAGCGCAGAGAAAAGGTAAGACACCTCTTTCTGCATCCAGCGAGGCAAGCCCGAGTGTGGCTCGGGGTTACCGATCGTAGCTTGAAAATCTCACCCCGAGCCACACTCGGGAATACCGCCAGGGAAGTTAAAGAGATGCAGTGCCATATCGCAAAAAAAATTGCTTGGTCAGGAAGGAGGTAAATCCTTCCGGTGCTGAAGTGATTAGAAGTAGATTTTTTCTATTTATTTATTTTTAAGTGTTTGATTTTCTAATGTTTAGTGGGGATCACAATTTCAGGATAGAGCATTTTTCTAATTTCTGATCTGAAAGCCGACAATTCCAATAAGACTAATGGTTTCAATTTGGGATAAAAATACATATAGTAATGCATGCGTGCTAGACACAAAATAAATATGTTGAATACTTCTGGGATTCCATTCAGGTAGCAGGTCTGGATGAAGTTTTAAATCTTTCAAACTAAATTAGTAGGCTATATGATGGCAAGATTGAATGCTCGTGTAAATGCAATTGACATGGTGTATGGCCAGGTTTAGGCTAGAGGGTGAATAGAACATCTTCATTGCACACTGAGGTGATCTACAGAGCAAAAACCTGTGGGGCTCATCAATTATACATGGAGGAGTTGATGATCTATTTTGCAAAACTGACATCTTTTATACAAGTTTAACAGTTAATTTTTACCAACAGAGAGCAATGAGCCAATTCAGGAATCCAGTTTACACGTAAAATAACTATAACCTTTCCAGAGGAGTTCACAACGTGGGCAATACTAAGACTGTACAAGACTGTGCAAATTAACCACCTCCTGTCCACACTATAGCTTAAAGATGGCTACAGCACAGGCTCACATTTCCAGGAGGGGGTCCATGGACGCTTCCTGCTACCCCCCCCCCCATGTTGTGTGCATCGCCACGGATGGCACAAATTTGTGATCACTGGGTCCTACACACGACTATTAAGATTGGGGCAAAGGGCCAATTACAGCAACCAGTTGTCTCCTTTTACAGATGATCACAGTGTAACAATTATTTGCCGGTTATCGTCAGTCCTCTCTTGAGGAGAGCCAATAACCAGGGCGCTGATCATCAGTGTCCTGATATAATCAGTGCAGCCCCAATAATGCCTACAAGTGCTGCCAATCTGTGTCCATTGGTGATGTCTATCAGTACCACCTATCAGTGCCCATTGATGCCACCTCAGTGTCCATCAGTGCAGCCTAATTTTTTCAAAGTTTTTGTTGGCATTTTTTTTTCATTTGTTTAGCAAAAAGTAAAAATCGATTTCAAAGTGGGGAAAATTGAGGAAAGGAAAAAAAAAAGCAGAAAAGATGGACCTCTGTTTAGGGAGGTCATACCAGAGGTCCATCTTTTCTGCTTTTTTTCCTTTCCTCCTTTTCCCCACTTTGAAATTGATTGGGTACTATTACGGTGCTATCACGGTACTTGTCTACTTACCGGAGGGAAATTTATGGCTATAAGTGCATCCTGAGTACATCAGACACCAAATACACCAAGGACAACCATCCAAAGGGTGACCAGAGAGGACAATCGGTCCATATAAGCCTTCAAGACCCCCCCCTCACCACCACCATAAGGTGAGGTGTGGGTCCATCCTATCCGGTAAGGGTACCTAATTCTTACCTGATTCCAGTATTTGGGGGTTATACCTTGAAATCTGAACTTTGTTCAAGTTTATTAGAAGAATAATATACTCACAATACCTTCACGGTGTATGGACTTATTTTTTTTGTTTTGTAATTTGTGTTATGATTTTCAGCTGGCATTCATAACCATTCACTGGCGTGGACTATTTATCACTATACAGGTGGCAAACTTGTGTATACTGTTTATCACTTAGAGTTGTTCTTGTTTATACAAACACCACTACACACACAAGTACTCAGTGTCAGATTGGGAGTGCTTTAAGTCGTTTCTCTCCTAATAATATCTGATTGGCTTATTTGTTTGTATACATTTGTCATATTGGTATTGATTCACCAAACACCCGCAGCTATTGCCGAAATATATTACAGCTACTGTATTTGTTTACAGTGGATGTGGTTCATTATTGGAAGAGCACTGGTATCCAAGGTCTGTGATTACCTTGCCACCAGGCCTACAAAGGGTCCTCCCCACAGGGGGCTCCTATGTTGGCGCTACACTTTATTTTCACACTTACACATTAAGCAATGAGGCTAATTCACATTCACAATAGCCTGTCCATAACTAACTGAGGCGGGACCAACCCTGCCAAATTCTCTAAAACTCAAACTGAGCATTACAATGTGGATAAGTAAGTTGTTCCCTCAACAATAAACAGTTTACATAATGAACCCAGTTTGAAGGTTAGTAGATGATGACATACAATATCTAGAAATCAACATTGTAGCAAGGACTCTCAAGATCATAATGAAAACCCCTGGTTGATATACAGTATTTCTTTTTTTGTACATCACGGGACACAGAGCCTTGTTTACTTAATGGGTTATATCTCACTTTCAGGTGCTAGACACTGTTGTGATCAATTAGACAAGAAGTTTCCTCCCTATATAACCCCTCCAATACCGGGAGCACCTTTTTCCGCCAGTGTCTAAGGTGTCAAGGTTAAATAATGTGCTAAGAAGAAGCTCTGCTAAGGATCCCTGCAGGGGTTTAAGAAGCTATACAATCTGGATCCATCCAAGAAGGCCAAAATATCGCTAAAATGGATGGTATCCGGGCCTTGCGGAAAAGCAAGGTTTTGCCTGTAATGTCTCTTTTTTTAATGACTGGACTCTGGGATCCAGCTCTATATGGCACATATTAAAAAAATGCCCAAAGGTTTCTGGCAGAGTGCCTTACAGGTCCAGGGAAGAGACCTCCATTAAGTAGGAACCCAGAACCCTGAAGGTTGGCACAACACAACCCGCCATGATGGGTGAAGGTTGGAACTGTCTGGTCTTCAGCAGTATCCTGCGGCAGATTAAGGTAAGTGAAAACAACCCTATGAAATTCTTGGGGGTTCTCTTTTTATGAGTAGTTGCATTCCTGACCTGTTTTCTGGGTACCTAGTGTTTTACTTGCATGCTATTCAGGATGAAAGCTCAGTGCAGCCGATTTGTGGATCTGCTCACTTCTTCAGTTTCAGGCTCGGTCACATAAAGGTTGAATGGTGGTGCCCACATTGTCCTTGGTCCCACAGCGAACCTCCCGCATAAGGTCATCTCTCCCCCGCTTTCCACCGTCCCTATGCGCGCATGAGAGTGCACTTTTTCTCTATACTGGAGCAGCATGGGGGGCGGGGTCGTGGTTGCCGTAAGCACACATGTGCGTGCAAGCACATTGTTCCACAGTGCAGGTCAGGTGTTGTTTAAAAACCCCAGACGCCAAGAGACCTGTAAGTGAAACGACACAGCAGCTTGTATGGGGCACTTAAGCACCTGTGTGGATTGTATTCAGGCATACTAAAGACACCTACTCACCATCAGGCTGTGCAGATTAGCAGGCATTTGTATATTGCCAGACTAGGCTCAGCAGTTGATGCACCTGTGTTAGTACCAGAATCAGCCACACAGGATGAGCCGTTGGCCCTGTCAGGCACTGCAGCCCCTCCCAACATTGCAGCCTTGCATATGTCATTGAGAATGCTTTTAAGCGAGGGGGATGACGTAGCACGATGCACATCACTGAGCAGTCAAGGAGCCTGGCTGTGGGGCTGGAGGCGAGCGACGAGGAGAGGCTCCGGGTGAATGAGCAGAGGAAGCCGGCGGATTGCGGCGTGAGAGGCCACGGGAAATGCTGGCAAAGCATTAACAGTCCCCCCAGGACCACCCCCGGGTATCTCAGGCTGTGTATGGTTTGCCGCTGGTGAGGGGAGCGGAATGTGGAGGTAAGCCATCGGAGGAACAGATGACCTGTTAAGGAGAGCACGGACCATCCACACCTGGGAAGACCCCCCCCCCCCCCCCCAGGACATTAAAGGAGAAGCACAGAGTAAAGAGGTGAGCAAATGTTTATCTTAAAAAGGATTGAACTCTGCCATTGAAAAAGTGATAAACGTTTGACAGAGGAGGAGGGGGCATGTTAAAATGCTGGAATATGAGGACTTGAACAGGCTTTGATGTGTCTATATGGTGGGGCAGGTGGATCTGAGAAAGGACACATAGGATGAACCAAAAGCTAAAGTGACATTGAGCATTTAAATTTCTCTAGTCTCCAGTATTGAGGCAAAATACTAAAGGAGCAGATGAACTGTGGACTGTCATATACTTTTATGTCATATCTGCTGTGATGTAGCGGCAGAAATAACAGAGTGCCATTAAACATTACTCAGTATGGTGCATGGGGAATCGTTGTAGTATGGACTGTATAATGGTGAACTATATGTACCAGAACGTGATATAAAGATAAACAAAGGAACTGTATGAAGGCACGGTCCAGGGAATAGATTGTCCTAAATAAATTTTCCCCCAGACAGTCATAAACTGTAATCTAAGGCCCTGTACACACGATCAGACATGTCCGAGGAAACATGTTTGGACCGTTTTCATCAGACCAGGCTGAATTGCGTACACACCATCGGACCAAAATCCCCTCGGGCCAGAACGCGGTGACTTAGAACACAATGTGATGAAAAAACAAAGTTCAATGCTTCCAAGCATGCGTCGACTTGATTCTGCGCATGCGGGGGATTTTGGTCCGATGGTTTGTGTACTAACCATTGAACATGTCTGACGGACATGTTCGATCGTGTGTACGCAGACTAAGAGGACTCCTACATATGGAATGGGTTAAACTCCATAACCCAGTATTGGTAAAATGTCCTATGATAGTAGCTGCCTAAATTACAGCTGAACACTGAGCTTGGAACCTGGGGTAATCCAGGACAATAGGAAAAGACTAACGTAGAGGCACCTATTAACCACTTAAGGACCCCCGCACGCACATATACGGCCACAGAATGGCACGTACAGGCACAAGGGCGTAAATTTACGTCCCCGCCTAAGTGCGGTTCGGGGGTCCCATCGGGGCCCCCTCCGCGGCGTGCGGGGGTCCCCCTGGCTCCGGGAGCGATCCAGGACGAGCGGGCGGATGTCGGCGTTTACCCGCCCCCCCGCGATCGCTCCCAGCCAATGCGCCCGCTCCCAGTCTCCTGTCACTTCCTCCTCCTGTGTAAACACAGGAAGGGGGAAGTGATGTAATCTCCCATCGCAGCGGTATTTCCAACCGCTGCGATGGGAGAAACACCTAACAGTAAGTGTGCACCAACATTACACTGACACACACTCACATAGGCATACTTAACCCCTTGCGATCTGCCCCCCCAACCCCCCTGTCACAGTGTCACTGAATGCAGTGATCTAATCACTGCATTTAGTGTCAGTGTGACAGGCAGTGTAAAATCAGTTAGTGTTAGGTTCAGGATAGCCCCCCCACCCCCCCTAATAAAGTTTTAACCTCCTGATCACCGCCCTAGTTAACCCTTTCACTCCCTATTGCCAGCGTCACTAAGCGATCATTTTTCTGATCGCTGTATTGGTGTCGCTGTTCCCGCTAGGTAGCTATTTTTTTTATCACAATTTATTTTTTTTACTAAAGACATGTGGCTAAATAAATTTTGGCCTAAATGTTTGACTAAAATTTAGTTTATTTGATTTTTTTTTTTAACAAAAAGTAAAAAATAGTGTTTTTTTTCCAAAAATGTCGCTCTATTTTTGTATATAGCGCAAAAAAAAAAAAATCGCAGAGGTGATCAAATGCCACCAAAAGAAAGCTCTATTTGTGGGAAGAAAAGGACGCAAATTTTGTTTGGGAGCCACGTCGCACGACCGCGCAATTGTCAGTTAAAGCGACGCAGTGCCGAATCGCAAAAACACCTTGGGTCATTTACCAGCGTATTGGTCCAGGTCTTAAGTGGTTAAAGCAAAACGGGCATTGTTGCCTGCCTGAGTTTAAGACCCAGTGGGAATAGGAGAATACCACTGGGAGACCCCATTACCCTATTACACACTTTGGGAGACCTTGCAGTAGAGTTGGAGTACGGGGGATACAGGGGTTAGCAAAATAACTAAACACAAAGGATCAGCTCAAGCCTTAATAGAGCTTGTCCCGAAATTGACATGCACATGCATAAGTGTATTGGTCATTTGACTGTGGATTCCCATGCACCGTGAATAAAAATACATTACAGATGAATTGAGGCAATATACAAAATATGAAAACAGCAGTAGAGGACACTACTGGGCAGAACATGAAGTAAATTTGAGCATGGGCTATTGCCACCCTGGTCTTCTGGTAGAGACCTTGTCCCTGTTTTTTTTTTGTTGAGGGGTCCTTCCTCTGGAGACTGCGGAGTAATGAAAGTTTTCAACTGAGTCTGATGACTGGGTCTTTCTTAGCCCGCCTCTTCCTCATAGTGCCTCACGCCTAGGAGCCCTACTTTCCAATATTTTTTTTTCGCTGTATGCCTGCTCTTGTTTCTTTCTGATATCTTCTCCTCTATTCTTGTTAGGATGAATACAAGATCTACAAAAGCAACTAAAGCAATAGAACCTAACGTAGCAAGGGAGAGGCTTACCTAACAAAATAAAGCAGTCCTACAAGCCATATACCTGGAAAATCACAGGCAACCAAAGAAAAAAAAAAAGGAAGAATTGGTGAAAAAGATGGTAGAAGTGCAGAAAAAAGCAAATACTAAGATGGAGAGCCAAGTGGGTATAGGGGAACAGAGCATACTAATTCAAATGCCGACCAAACTACAAATGGTGGAAATGTTAAAAGGACTGGGAAAGAGTCTGGAAACTCCTTTAAGACAGAAATCGCAACAATGCGTGCAGACCTCCTTAAATAGGTGGGGGATCCAAAGGACAAGAAAAATGTAAAATACAAATTAAAAACTTACAAATAAATCAGAGAAAAGTAGCATATTGTTACTTACCCCGTGGATAGAGCCTAGTATGCAGGAAGGAGCCCCTCTTACTGCCCGGGTTCAGGAGCTGCTGGAGTGGGGACAGCAAGCCCGGGAGCGCGGTGGGGTAAGAGTGCCTGGTGATGACAGCAGACCGGCCGGAATGGAGATCTTGCGGACAGGCAGTGTAGGAGACAGCGTCTCTGGAGGGCCACCGGAACCGGATAGCGGGAACTGGTGAAACAAGCTGGGTTAGGTGCAAGACAGGAGCAGGTATGCGGCCAACAAGGTCAGATTTGCGGATAACCCGAAAGTCACTCTTAGCGGAGGTAGCGTTGTCAAAGTTCAGGCACAGGTCTGGTAACGATGGGCAGGAGAGCAGAGCGGAGTCAGGGGTCGGTAGAGGTATTCGGGTAGTCAGACGGAGCCGGGTCAGAAACGGGGTCAACAGGTATCGGGTTCAAGCAGGTATCAGGTTTCAACAGATATCAGGTTTCAACGGTTTTGCGGACACTAAGCTGCAGATCAGACAGCGAGGTGTCATTGCTGCTGCTGAGCTTTTAAAGGATAGATGGGCCTAGCGCGCATGCGCTCGCTGCCGCCGTGCATGCGCGCGCTCCTGCGGCGCAGACGCGCGCCGTGCACGCGCGCGCACGATAGGTGCACGCGCGCGCACGTGTGGCGCGCAGATGCGCGCAATCGGGGCACGAGCGCGAGCAACAGGGGCTCGTCGGAGCCCACAGGTAGGTCCCTGACATTGCCCCCCCCCAAGGGGCAGCCTCCGGATGCCAACTCAGGTTCTTTTTTCAGGGTGAGCGGAACAAAAATTATGAATCAGTCTCTGTGCATGGACGTTGTTTTCAGGTTCCCAGGAATTGTCCTCTGGGCCATACCCTTTCCATTTTACTAAAAATTGCGTTTGCCCTTGCCGTCTCCTGCAGTCGAGGATGGCCTCCACAACATATTCCTATCAACAAAAACAGGTTCTGGGGGACTGGCCCCCCTATCAGGAAAGGGATCCGGAACTGCAGGTTTCAACAATGACACATGGAACACTGTATGAACTTTCAAAGAATCGGGTAAGGATAGTTCTTACAATACCTCATTGATCTTTCTTCGTATTGGAAAAAGGCCCCATGAACTTTGGTCCCAACTTCTTTGAAGGACAGGCCAACTTGAGGTTAGTTGTAGATAGCCATACCTGGTCACCTGGCTGAAGATCCAATTCGCCTCTCTTCTTCCGGTCAAAGAACCTCTTACTGGCGGCTTGAGCTTTAGTCACTGCTTCCCGTAATACCTGGTTGTTGTGGCTGAGAAACTCCATCGTACTCTGCACTGCCGGGACTGGGGATTCTGAAAAAAAGTCAGGTAGAAAGGTTAGATCAAAACCATAATTGGCAAAGAAAGGGGATTGCCCAGTGGCTGAATGGTTGGCGTTGTTATACGCGAACTCCGCTAAAGGTAACAGGGAGACCCAATCGTCCTGAGAGAAGGACGTAAATCACCTAATGTATTGTTCAAGAGTCTGGTTGGTCCTCTCTGTTTGCCCGTTGGTTTGGGGGTGATAGGCTGAGGAAAAGGAGAGTTTAATCTTCAGGGTTTCACATAGGGATTTCCAGAAGCGGGACGTGAACTAAACCCCTCTATCAGACAACGATGTTGGAGGGAATTCCATGTAGCCGGACGATCTCCTTGATGAAGATACGAGCAGTCTTTGCAGCCGTTGGGGTACTCCTTAAGGGAAGGAAATGAGCCATTTTGGATAGGCGATCCACGACCACAAAAATTGCCGTACACCCCTCCGAACAAGGAAGCTCTACTATGAAATCTATGGAAATCATCTCCCAGGGTCTATTGGGTACAGGTAGGGGCTTCAACAGTCCCCAGGCTCGGTTTCTTGTGGTCTTGTTCCGATTACAAGTGGGGCATGAGTTAACATATGTTTTGCAGAAATTTTCCAGGTCTGGGCCACCAGAAGGTACAACGTACCAGTTCGAGGGTCTTCCGAACCCCAAAGTGCCCTGCCAACGGGTGGTCGTGAAGGAGTTTCAGGACTTCCACACGATTTGTTTCCGGAATGAAGATTTGGCTACCTCTCCAAAACAGTCCGTCCCTGGATGTTAAGGTGATGCTGGAAGGTTTGGAGGCGTCTGTGGATGCTTCTCTAATTTGGGAGAGTAGACCAGACTGGAGAAGTAGGAAGTTACCTGCTGGTAGGATGGTGTCGGGAACAGATATATCCTTGGGGTTATCATGCATCCGGGATAGTGCGTCTGGCTTGACGTTCTTTGAACCTGGTCGGTATGTAATGTGGAAACAGAAGCGTGAGAAAAACAGTGCCCAGCGGGCTTGACTGGGTTTCAACCTTTTAGCGGATCTCAGATATTCGAGATTTTTGTGATCGGTATAAATTAATACTGGATGGGCTGCGCCTTCTAACAGGTACCTCCATTCCTCCAATGCGGTCTTGATGGCAAGTAACTCACGATCTCCGACATCATAATTTCTTTCCGCAGGGGAGAGTTTCCGGGAAAATAACCCAACGGGGTGCATTAGGTCTTTATCCCCCTGGCGTTGGGAGATAACAGCTCCCACTGCGACTTCAGATGCGTCAACCTCAAGGATATAAGGTAGTGCAGGATCAGGGTGACTGAGGATCGGGGCTGAAGTGAAAAGCTTCTTGAGTCGGTCAAAGGCCTTTTGAGCTTCTGGGTTCCAGGGAAAACGTAGGTTTTGTCTGGTTAATTGTGTGATGGGGAAATTATTGCAGAAAACCCCCTGATAAATCTTCTATAGAAGTTTGCGAACCCTACGAAGCGTTGTACTCCCTTCTTGTTCAGGGGTACTGGCCAGTCGAGGATAGCGGACACCTTCTGAGGATCCATCTTAATCCCGGTAGGGGAGATTACCAGACCCAGGAACTGGATGGTCCGTCGCTCAAATTCGCATTTCTCCGCCTTGGCGTACAATCTGTATAGCCGGAGCCGGTGGATGACTTTACGAACATGCTCTTGGTGTCTGTCTAATGATCTGGAAAATACTAAAATATCATCAAGATAGACAATTACAAAGATGTCCAGAAAGTCTCTGAGCACGTCATTAATGAAGTGCTGAAAGGTGGCGGGCGCATTACACAGTCCGAAGGGCATGACTAGGTATTCGTAATGACCGAATCGGGTACGAAAAGCTGTTTTCCATTCGTCCCCCTCCCGAATACGGACCAGGTTGTAGGCTCCTCTCAGGTCTAACTTGGTGAAGACGGTAGCCGACCTCAGTTTTTGGAAGAGTTTGGGTACCAGGGGTTGCGAGTACCGTTTTTTCACCGTGATATTATTTAGCTCCCGGTAATCCACACACGGGCGGAGGGACTGGTCCTTTTTGGTAATGAAAAATATCCCGGCGCCTGCTGGGGAGGTAGAAGGCCGGATGAACCCCGTATCCAAGTTTTCGTTAATATATATTTTTAGGGCCTCCTGCTCCTTTTCTGACAATGGGAAGATACGCCCAAAGGGAATTTCGGCCCCTGGAAGGAGCTCGATCAGACAGTCATAGGGGCGATGGGGCGGAAGGGAGTCGGCCCCCCGTTTACTAAAACCGTCCAGGAAGTCATGATTGGGTTCAGGAATGCACTGAAGCAGGCTTGGGTCAGAGTCCATACATAGTAAGGTGGGAGGTGAGCTGGTGGGCCCGGGTATACAGTATTGCTGGCAGTAAGGGGACTGAAAAGACACCTCTCCAGACACCCAATTAGAGAGGGTTGTGGGCCTGGAGCCAGGGCAGGCCAAGGATTACCGGAAACAGAGGAGAGGAAATGACGTCTAGGATCAACAGTTCCTTGTGTTGAGGGGTGATTAAAGCGGGTAGAGGAAGAGTCTCTTGGGTTACCTGTCCTGAACTGATGTGGGAGCCGTCGGCCAGAAAAACAGAGAGTCCATGGGTCTTTCTTCGTAAGGGGATGCTGTGCAAGTTGACAAAGGCGGCATTGATGAAGCAGCTGCATGCGCCGGAGTCAAGGATGGCGTTGACCGGAATAGTCCTTCCCTGGCACTGTAACGAGAAAGGTAGAGCAAGGTGGGTTGCATTGGCCGACAAGGCTGAGAAGTTGACAGGAGCTGAGAGGAGGCACTTACATGTCTTAACAGGACAGTTGCGAACGTAGTGGCCAGTCCTGCCGCAGTACATGCAAAGGTTAAGTTGGCGACGACGTGCCCGCTCTTCAGGTGGTGGTGTTGGCCGCATAAGGCCAAGTTGCATGGGTTCAGATGAATCCTGGTTGGTGCTGGAGGGATTTGGGCAGGTAGGAGGCAGGTAACGAGAAGCCGGCATAGGTACCCTTGCAGTCATCCAGGTGGGGCGGTTTGGCTGAGAAGATCGCTCAGCCCGGCGTTCACGAAGCCTGCGGTCGATCTGAATGGCCGTGGTAATTAGATCCTCGAGGGTCTCAGGCACCCCCACTCGAGCAAGTTCGTCCTTCAGGTTTTCGGAAAGGCCCAAGCGAAACTGATGCCGCAGGGCTGCATCATTCCATTGAGTGTCCGCACTCCAGCGCCTAAAGTCCGTGACATAGTCCTCAGCTGCTCTGCGACCTTGCTGGAGAGTGAGTAGGGCAGACTCTACGGTGGCGGCTCGTTGAGGGTCATCATATAGCTGAGCCATGGCCTCAAGGAAGTGAAAATGGGAGAGTATAGTCTCAGTTATTCGATTTAGAACAATAAATTTAAGATGTACCAGCATCCCGGAATGTTTGAAAAAGGGGGGAGACCAACTAGATAGAGACAGCAAAGCTGCTTGACACTAAACTGGTCTAAACTATATCGATCGGTAAGCAGACAACTCGTTGTGATGGCCGGTATATATCCCCAGGGAGAGCCTGTCATATCTCGAGATATGACAGGCTCTCCCTGGGGATATATACCGGCCATCACAACGAGTTGTCTGCTTACCAGCGCTATTGGCTCTCCTCATACCTCATAGGCTGCTACCTGCGCCTATTAGTTTGTGATGCTGCCTTTCTTCCCCAGTATACTGTAATTAACATTTAAACCTTTTTTGGAGCTTTTGTCAGCTTCCCCGGCGCGAGCCATTTGTGTTCTTTGTTTTTTGGGGGGGCGCGATTGTTGTCTGCTCATTCCGGGCCATCTGCCATCCCAGATCCTCCTGAAGAAGCGGTATCAACCGCGAAACCGGTCGAGGTCGCAGATTGGCTCCACGCATCTGACCAATACGGTTTTTCTTTGTTTTGTGTCATCTTAACAAACACCTTACTGTGTCCGAACTGTGAGGCCTGTCCCATCTTTTTATTATTGATGTATTGTTCTTTTTGTAATAAACCTATTTTTATATGATATACGTCTCTCTACAAGTACCTTGAAAATCCCAACCAAACCCATACCGATCGATATAGTTTAGACCAGTTTAGTGTCAAGCAGCTTTGCTGTCTCTATCTAGTTGGTCTCCCCCCTTTTTCATGGCCTCAAGGAAGGCGAACAGGGTCCGCGTCTGGTCACCATTCTCTTCGAGCAGCCGGTGGGCCCAGGTCTGAGGGTCCCCTTGTAATAGGGAGATTATGAATCACACTTTGGTGGCCTCTAAGGAAAAGGTCCGGGGTTGCAGGGCGAAGTAGAGCTCGCAGGCGCTACGGAAGGCTCGGAATTTGGTTCGGTCACCCGCGAATCGCTCTGGCACTGGAACTCTTGGTTCGGGTGGGAGCATTACCACCGAAGGAGCAGAAACAGCCGATGCGGACCTGGAGGTTGAAGGAGCAGCTGGGTCGCTGGGGGCAGCCAGGCTGTGTACTTGTCCTTCTAGCCTTACGTAGCCTTCCTGTAGGTTCTTTACTGCTTCTGTGAGAGACACCAGGTGTTTGCAGATTTTGTCTATGGCAGGGGCTATTTCCGCAGGCTCTGACATGGCTGTCTGATACTGTTACGTACCTCGTGGATAGAGCCTAGTATGCAGGAAGAAGCCCCTCTTCCCGCCCAGGTTCAGGGGCTGCTGGAGTGGGGACAGCAAGCCCGGGAGCGCGGTGGGGTAAGAGTGCCTGATGATGACAGCAGACCGGCCGGAATGGAGATCTTGCGGACAGGCAGTGTAGGAGACAGCGTCTCTGGAGGGCCACCAGAACCGGATAGCGGGAACTGGTGAAACAAGCCGGGTTAGGTGCAAGACAGGAGCAGGTATGCGGCCAACAAGGTCAGATGGGCGGATAACCGGAAAGTCACTCTTAGCGGAGGTAGCGTTGTCAAAGTTCAGGCACAGGTCTGGTAACGATGGGCAGGAGAGCAGAGCGGAGTCAGATCAAGCCAGGGGTCGGTAGAGGTATTCAGGTAGTCAGACGGAGCCGGGTCAGAAACAGGGTCAACAGGTATCGGGTTCAAGCAGGTATCAGGTTTCAACAGATATCAGGTTTCAACGGTTTTGCGGACACTAAGCTGCAGATCAGACAGCGAGGTGTCATTGCTGCTGCTGAGCTTTTAAAGGATAGATGGGCCTAGCGCGCATACGCGCGCCGTGCACGCGCGCGCACGATAGGTGCACGTGCGCCGCGCAGATGCGTGCAATCGGGGCACGAGCGCGAGCAACAGGGGCTCGTCGGAGCCCACAGGTAGGTCCCTGACACATATACATTAAATCATAGAACACAAATATAGAAAGATAAGAAAAAGAGAGGAAGGAAAAGAAGAATAAGAAAAAAAAAATCCACATCACCCCTCCCTCCCTTAGCTCCTTTCCCCTCACATCAATTGTTCCCTGTATATAATATAGGGAGTCCAGATTTTGTGATATTTGTCCTCCTGCTCACTTAGCGTCATTGTGAGATTTTCCATTTGTTCAATTTCTGTTATTTTAGCAAACCATTGTGGTCTAGTAGGAGAGACAGTACTTTTCCATAGAGCTGGAATACATGTTTTAGCTGTCGTAAGTAGATGTCTCAGCGAAGATGTTTTATGTTTTTCGAATGATAAAGGGATATCAAACAGCAAAAAGGCAGCAGGATTCTCTCAAAGAGACACATCTGTAATTTCTTTAATTTTTTCAGATACCATTTTCCAAAAATCTTTTGTGTACCAGAGTGCCCACCGATCCTTGACATCCCCAACATAGATTCAACACCTGGTTCTATACCATCTACTCTAATCTTATACCCCCCTTCTTGGTATCTAGTTGCCAATGACGCCTTATGTGTGAACCTGAATATCTTATTTCTCTGCATCTCGGAGAATGTAACCCCCAGATCTATTTTACATGCCTGTATAACGCCCAATTCTTGTGGGGCTTTTGATTCGGTCAACAATTCAATTTTAGGTTAGTGAAACCTTGATCTTTTAGGCCCGGCTCAAATGCCAGGATTGAGATCATCGGGCTCAGGTGAGTCTATATATTAGTTTTTTTTATGTCTTTTTAAGGGATCGGAGAGTAGCACCCACTGCAGGATGTTGCTTCACTACCTGTGGTATCGCTGAAACTATGAGCCAGACTAAGCCCTCCAAGGGTATCTCGGATGCTGCCTGTTCCATATGTAGCCATGGCTTGTCTTTTTGAGCCATGTGCCTCATGGTGACCGACTGGTTCCGGAAATCCCACCCCACCTTTTTCTTTTTGTAGAGACAAAATGTCTCTACAGACTCTTGCTGGTTTTCCGGCCCACATAAACCTAGCAAACCTTGATCTCAGGTCCCTCAGGAACCCTAAAGGGATCCTGATAGGGTCTGTTATAGGTATAGTAATCTTGGCATTACGTTCATTTGTATAATGTTAATTCTGCCAAACCAAGTAAAAACTTCCTTTTCCCATCTCTGTAGATATAATTTAATCTGTCGTGCTAAAGGGGCAAAATTAAGTTCAAATATTCTATTTAATTTGTTTGGTATTTTGGTCCCCATGTATCCTATATGGTAGTCTGTCCATCTAAATGCAAAGAAGGTCAATAACCGATTTTGCAAGGATGCGTTCATCTCCACACCCATTGCTTCTGATTTATTGTAATTTACCTTAAACTTGGACAGACCCCGATACTTGCGTATCTCAGATAGTAATGAAGGAAGAGACAATACTAGAGAGGTTATAAAAAACCTTGACTCTGGCTTTGGGAAGGGAATATAGATTTATGACCTAGTTTTGCATCCCCTTCCTCAGTCTTATATGTTGCATAGTAGCTCTCAGAAAGGTCCAAGAAGGGGGTAGGTAGAGCCCGTGCTACGGACCTGATATTTTTAGGTGTGCCAGTGGTGTTAATGGAGATGTATAGGCTATTAAGTGGCTGCCCCTACATGTAATTCCACCAAAGTGGAAAGTGAATGGGGATGAGATAGTAGGTGATGGCGCCTCTCAATTGATGAATTACAATGTGTAAATACATACAATTAAAAATTAAAATACATAAAGTGCTTATCCAATATATCCTTATAGTGAGGTCCACATAGGACTTGATAATGGTGTGTGAATCAAACCATGTATTGAACCAAAAAACGTGTAAACAAAGTGACCATAGTGGTGGTTCAGGAAAAAATAATAATAATTAATAATAAAAATAATAAATATAATAAATAAATGAACAGTTAAAGTGCTCTGTGCCATGAAAATCAACTGCTACTATTTTTTTACAGTCCATGCAAAAAAGGTGCTTTGTGCTTCATATGGTATATTGCAGATGACAGTGTTCACTCTGTGATCCCTCTTTTCATGCTCTATTGGGTCCCTCACTCACCAGATCCAGGTACTCAATTAAGGGTAAGAAGCCTTCACAGTATTAGCCCTGTGTTGCTCTCTGGCAAGTATCCACTTGTTTGGACCCCTTCAGTCTGACATATAGCTCAGAAGAAAGAGAATGCCCACATAGTGTAGTATCGTTGATAAAACATGTATTTTACATAAAAGGTCAGATACTCACATTAAAAAGATTAAAATCAAGCGTATGTGATATCTCACAAGTGTTATGCGTCTGGATGCTGTGCTGCTCGACCGGTTTCGTCTAATGACATCATCACGCTCCAGATGATGTCATTAGACAAAACCGGTCGAGCAGCACAGCATCCAGACACAAAACACTCGTGAGATATCACATACGCTTGATTGCCTGCCCAAAAAGGAGATATGATAGGGGCTCCAAGTATTAAGCAGTTGTCTAATGTGGGAAAACATAGGGGGGTAATTGGCCAGAAACATATTGTGGAGCAAGGGGGCTAATTTAATCCCTAGGTATGCTAAAGTCCGAAGTTCAATGACAAAATGAAAGTTAGATTGGAGGGAGGTAATAGTGTGCTGGGGAAAATTTATCGGGAGGGCGGAACATTTGGCTAGATTAACCCCCAGGCCAGAAATGTCCTGGAAGGCCTTTAATGTGGAAATGAGATTAGGGATGGTGACAATAGGGTCCGTCAGAAATAAGAGGACATTGTCCGCATATAAGCTGACTTTGAACTCATGATGCCCCTTAGAGTAACCCTTAATGTTGGGATTAAGGCTAATTGAACATGCCAAAGGTTCTATGGCCAGGGCGAACAAAAGTGGAGACAAGGAGCATCCTTGCCTTGTTCCTCTACTAAGTTCAAAATAATCCGAATTACAACCCAGGAGTCTGATCCGAGTGCAAGGGTGATTATAAAGCGCTTTAAAGCCTTGGACAAAAGCCCCGGAGAAACCAAATTTGGCTAGTGTGAGTTCAAGATAAGGCCATAGAACACCGTCGAAAGCCCTGTGTATATCAAGGCTAAGCAGCAATACTCTACGAGCGTGCAAATCAGCATCAGAGATGACATTAGAGGCAAGCCTAATGTTGTCCGTGATTTGGCGGGAAGGGATAAATCCCGTCTGGTCAGGGGAAATCAGGGAGGGGATGATGTTTGAGAGTCTATTGGCCAAAACCCAACCAAAAATCTTTAAATCGGTATTCATCACCAAGATTGGTCTGACGTTTTGGCGGAGGGAGTGGTCCTTATTGGGCTTAGGGATCAGGGACATGTTTGCAAGCAGCATATCGTCCGGGAAGTGATTGCCCTTCAAAACATAGTTAAAAAGGGATCTAAGATGGGGGACAAGACTATCCTTGAATTTCTTAAAGTAGGGGGCCAAGTTATTTAATCTTTTGTTTTTTTATTTCCTCCCTCTCCCCTCTTTTCCTACCCCTCATCAATGTCCTCTGCGATGTCTTCCTCCGCCTCTGGTCTGCCCTTGGGAATCCTCTTTCTCAAACCTCATGGCTACGGTGAATGTGCTTTCATTTAATGTACGGGGACTACATACCACAGGTAAGAGACACCAATTGTACAGGGAACTGACTCGCCTGAAGGGGGGCATTGTTCTCCTTCAGGAGACTCATCTTACGCACACCACCTCAGTGAAACTTTTCTCCCCACAATATCCACAGTGGTATTACAGTTTATCCGATGTTAGTAAGGCTAAGGGGGTAGCCATAGGGTTCCGCAGGGGTTCCTCTTTTGTGTTAGACACCACGTTGTGTGATCCTATGGGCCGTTTCCTGTTCCTGAAGGGTAGCCTGGGTAGTATGCCTTGTACAATTGCGACCATTTATGCTCCTAATCATAGTCAGGTTTCTTTTATTTCCAATACCCTTAGAAAATTGACTGATTTTGCCTGTGGTTGTATTCTCCTGGCAGGGGACCTCAATGTTCCGTTGGAACCATCGCTAGACACGTTGTTGGGCACTTCTTGTATTTCCACGTCGTTGGGCACCTCTTGTATTTCATGGAGGCGCCTGGCATTTTTGCGCAGACGTCTGCATGAAGCCCAACTTATGGATGTGTGGAGGATTATGCACCCACGAGTGAAAGATTTTACAAATTTTTCCCATTTGCATACATCCTACTCGAGGATTGATTATTTCCTTATAGACAACCACCATCTATCCCTCCTCACCACTTCGGGCATTGAGGTTTCCCCTATATCGGACCATGCTCCGATTTCCCTTTCACTGACAGTCCCCTCTATGCCGGTCAAAAGTACCAACTGGAAGCTTAATGATGACTTACTTCTTGAGGACGTTGATAAAAAGATGGTTGGGGATGCACTGGCTCAATATTTTGCGAAGAACGCGGGACCTTCATCCGGGGTAAATTTATAGAGATGGGCTCTAGGAAAAAATGGGAGCGCACCCATCCGCAATTTCAATTGCTTGGGGAGATTGAAGACCTAGAGCGCCGGCACAAGGCTGGGCTGTCGTTGTCGGTCCTTCAAGTTCTGGTCCAGAGGAGGGAGGAGCTGAGAGACCTCTTTCATTTGGAGCAGAAACAGCAGTTCCGTGTGGTGGCCCAGGGTCTGCATGAATAGGGCAACAAGCCTGGTCGGCTGTTGGTGCGCTCACTGCAACAAAAGAAGTCTGCTATGTTCAATCGCCAAAGTTAAATCCTCCACTGATTCTCTAGTGTTTTAAACCTCAGCCATAGCCAAAGAATTTTGAGCGTTTTACCAATCACTGCATCATGTTAGGCAGGCTGTGGAGGATAGGGATGGTAGGGCACAGCTCATTCGCGATTATCTGGCTCAAGCCGGTTTACCGACGCTCCCTGCAGACACATTAGCTACATTAGAGGGTGAGTTTTCCGTCTCCGAGCTACGGGTGGCATTGAAGGATATGGCCAATGGTAAAGCACCTGGCCCTGATGGTTTCACAGTAGATTATTACAGAGCCTTTGCGGATCTTTTGCTTCCGAGTTTGACTAACTATGCCAACGCGGTCTCGGGGGGTGGATCTTCCCGACCCGAAACACTCAATGCCCACATCACTGTCCTCCCTAAATCTGGCAAGGACCCATGTAGTTACCGCCCCATCTCCCTATTAAATCTGGATGCTAAGCTCTAGTTTTTCAACTCGCGCATGCCCAGAAGCTAGTTATGAAGCGAGCTTCAATGGAAAAGAGTGGTGAACGTAACCTCACTTTTTGTAAAAAAAAACAATGGTGTGTATGCAACATCGTCTTTGAAAAGTGACGTTTCAAAAACGTTGTTTTTTACTTCACAGAAAACATTGTTTTTTTTTTCATTACAAAAAATGATCGTATGTACGCGGCATAATGGCTGCTTTCGACTCCTATAGTGCTGTCTCTAATTTTAAGATCAATCTGTCCAAATCAGAGATACTAAACCTGACAGTTCCCCCTCGTATTGTGCCTCATCTGAAAGCATCCTTCCCCTTTAGCTGGCAGGCCCACTCAATGAAGTATTTAGGCATTTTTCTCACCGCCAACCCCACTTCTTTATTTCGTACAAATTGTATACCCTTACTGAATGTGGTTAGGTCCGACTTGCAAAAGTGGTCACAATAAGCACACTCCTGGTTAGGAAGGATTAGTGTATTGGAAATGAACGTATTGCCCAGACTGCTGTTCTTCTTCCAGATGATCCCATATAGAATCCCGCTGGGGTATTTTACGCTGTTAAGGTCCTTATTTTGTAAATATTTATGGAACAGGAGGCGACCCAGGATTGCAAGGGTCCTACTAGTTAGGCCCAAACGGGAGGGGGGTCTGGCCTTGCCAGATGTTAAACAATATTTCCAGGCTGTGATCCTGACTAGGATCTCGGACTGGAGGTACCATAGGGAATCTAAGTTGTGGTTGTCGTTAGAAATTGATCTATGTGGTACAGATCCTTATACTCAAATGTGGATCCCTCGGAGGTTCAGGTCTCTTGCCACTACGACATCCCCCCTGACACGATCCACGTTGATGATATGGGATTCGATGTGCAAGACTCATGGTTGGCCATATAACTCTCCCCTGATGCTGTTATCTGGTCATGATTATTTCCCTCCGGGAAATGTAAAACCACTACCTCAGACCTTGTCTTTGGGTTCCGCAACGCTACTCCACCATATTGTTTCTACGTCGGGCATTGCTCCTCTCTCCAGTATTGTAGGGTCTTCTGTAGTTCCGCCTATGGTATCCTGGAAATACCGTCAATTGACGGCCTTTGTACGCTCTTTACCACAACCCCTCAGAGATGGCGCAACCCTGACACTAGTGGAGTCTGCATTTGCCGAAGACCGACCGGTGGAGAGGCCCCTTTCTTATTTTTATAAAGCTTTGTAGTCCTTGTCTACCCCCGGGACCCCAGCCTTTTTACTCAAGTGGGAGACTGATCTTCATAAGGAACTCTCACCATCCCAAAGAGACACTATTTTGATCCTTGCACATACGTCTTCTATCTCATCTAGATTTGCGGAAGTTAATTATAAAATGTTAACTAGGTGCCATTATACTCCAGTGGTGCTTCACAAGATTTTCCCCTTGACATCTCCACTCTGCTGGCGGGGTTGTGGAGAGAATGCTTCCCATGCACATATATGGTGGTACTGCCCGCTTATTCGCCCATTTTGGTTGACTATTTTGCACTGGATGAAGAAAATACAGGGTTTTGAAACCCTGAATGACCCATGGGTAGTTCTGCTACATTGTACAGTCGAGCCAATCGGATCGTATAAAAAATCGCTAGCTCCACATTTGCTGAATGCAGCTTAAGTCTCTTATCCCCCGATTCTGGAAGCAAACAGTAGTTCCCACTCTGCGCCACTGGTTGGAAGCAGTAGATCATATTTACCATATGGAGGATCTCACATTTTCTCTTAGGAACAAATCCGACTTGTCATGGAAGATATGGTCCGATTGGTTCGCCTTTAAATATACATCAGCATATGCTGACCTTATGTCCCCATCGGTATGAAATGTCTTAATGTTTACTTGATGCTATGTCGAGCCTTGGGTTTTTCTCTAGTTTGCGGCAGCAGCCATGGGCGAAAGACTTCCCCTTGCCCCCCCCCCTCTCCCTCCCTTTTTATATCCTTTTCTTCTTCTCTTCTTTTAATCTCCCCCTACTTTTATCTTCTATTTTTATTTTTGTCTTTATTTTTAATTATGATCTACAGTTTTTCATTTACACATTTTCATATGTTGAGCAGATCAAGGCTCTGGTTTGTGTGTTACTGAACAGCGTGAGAGGACGCGGGAGCTGATTTTCCCCCGCTCCACAGTTCCTATTGTTGCTCTTGATTGTCCTAATCGACAGTGCATAGTCATGTCTTTTCTGGAGCTTACTGTTGAGTTGACTTGATCGCCTGTAGTATTATTATTATCTTCTACTACTTTTTGATATTTTTTGTTTCATGTCTGTTCTTTTCATTCTGTATGTTCTCATGTATGTCTTTTACCCAATAAAAACATTATTGAATTAAAAATTAGGGGGCCGAGTACCCGTCTGGGCCCGGGGTTTTAGAAGGTTTCAGTGACTTAATGACCTCCAGAATCTCAGAGTCTGAACAGTCAGCATTCAGGACTAACCTCTGGTCGGGGGTGAGGGTGGGGAGGGGGATATCATCTAACCAGGAGTTAAGCGCAGGGTCTGGAGGTGAGGAAGGAGGGGAGAGAAGCTTTGAGTAGAAATTAGTAAAAGTCTGCAGCGCCTCAGACGGATGGGAAACCAAGTTACCTCTGGGATTTCTCAATTTATAAGTGTAAGGGGACTGGAGTGACTGGGTAAGTTTTCTGGCGAACATGGTCGAGGCCAAATTGCTGTGCAGAAGAAACCAGGCTTTAGACCATCTCAGGGACAGTTCAGTCCGTCCAGAGAGAATAGTATCTAGCTCAAGTCTGGTGGTGTTAATTTGTGAGAGAAGATCAGGGGCATGAGAACGTGAGTGTAAATGGTGAAGTTTATCAAGTTCAGCAGTGAGTCTGGTGATATCGATAAGCATTTGTTTCTTTTTTTCGGCTGCAAGTTGGATTAAGTGCCTCCTCATTACCGCCTTATGGGCCGCCCAGAGGACATAATTGGAAACATCACCCATGTCGTTTGTAGAAAAATACTCTGCCATCCGGTCAGCGAGTTGTGAGACCAAAATAGGGTCAGAGAGTAACAATTCGTTAAGTCTCCAACCGGCTACAGAAGGTTTAAGACCCATGTAGGAAATATCCAGTGTAACCAGTTGGTGGTCCGACCAAGAACACGGGTGGATGGCAGCAGCAGAAGAATTTGCTAGGAGAATTGGGGAGCAAAATAGGTAGTCCAACCTGGAGTAGTTGTCACGAGGGTGAGAATAAAATGTATGTCCTCTGGCTCCCACATTATGTGCCCTCCAGAAGTCTATCAGGTTATGCTGGTGCAACCAATATTTTAAAGTTTTGGGGAAAGCGTTAGAAGCATTACCCACCCTGCTCCTATCTAGTGTTGAGTGTGCCACTAGATTAAAATCCCCTCCCAGGAGCAAGTGGGGGAGCTATATTTATCCAGGACCTGCAAGAAATTCTTAAAAAAAGTAGCCTGGGAGCTATTGGGGGCATACACATTGGCAATTGTAAGTTGCTTGCCCTGCAAAGAGCCCTGCAAGATCAGGAATCTACTGTCCGGATCCCTATAAACATTTTCAATCTCAAATGTCAGACTTTTTTTTAATGAATATCGCCACCTCTCGGGACTTAGCCCCAAATGTAGTGAAATAACCAGGGCCATAGGTTTTATCAAAATAAGACGGGTGATTCCCTTCGGATAAATTAGTCTCCTGTATACATATAATATCCGCCCTGAGGCGTTTATAGGCCAAACAAGCCTTCTTATGCTTTTGGGGGGAATTGAACCCCTTAACATTATGGGATATTTATGTAATGCCCATATCCTAATATAAGATAGTCCAGCATGTTCACCAGTCAAGAAAAACAAGAAAAATATGAGAAAGTACCACAAAGTTTCAGAATCCTCGGATTGTGTCATCCTATACACCCAGATATCACCAAGAGTGGGGGGACAACCAAGCGGACATCGCCGGACGGGAACACAACGGGGAGCAGAAATGTAGATTGGGTGCATAGAGGAGTGTGCAAAGGTAATTAGGGGGGGGCACGGGTGATCAGGGACAGTCATCAAAAGGTGAAAAGAAAATGTCAAACTGTAATAGGGTGACCCAAAGTCCCGGTAAAGCATACCTGCCAGTCAGAAGATCAGCAGTCCTCCTCAGCCGCCAAGGGTAGACCCTCAAAGTCCGGAAAGCATGTCGCAAACAAGGCCACGGAGACAAAGGAGAAGAGAACTGTTAGTACAGATGCTCCCTGAGATCCTGTCTCTGTCTCCTACGGTCCCTCTGCGGTGATGGTGTAGACCAGATGGCAGACGGGCAGGGGGTGGAAGGCATCCTGGGGAGATCCTCTTTCGCCATAAGACCCAGTTTAACAAGGAGATCCTTCCCCTGTTGAATAGTGAAGACAGTGTGCTTGTTTCCCTGGTGTGGGACCTGAAGCTTGAAGGGAAATCCCCACCTGTAACAGATTCTAGCCTCTTGGAGTGGCACAGTGTTCTCTTTAAACTTGCGGCATCTATCCAAATTGGCAGGGGAGATATCTGGAAAGATCTGTACCTTTACACCGTCTAACATTATATTTGGGGTGTTATGGGAGGCCCTGAGAATTTCTTCTTTCACCAAATAATCCTTCAGGCAGAGGACAACATCTCTGGGGGGCTTGTCGTCTGGAGGCTTAGGGCGGAGGGCCCTGTGGATCCGATTGCATGCAAAGGCCTCAGCGGGAGAGTCAGGGAGTAGTGAGCAGAACAGTTTATTGATGGCAGGAACAAGCTTGGTGACCACCTCTGGGTCCCCCCTGACCCTCAAGTTACTTCTACGATTCCTATTGTCCAAATCCTCTAAATGGGATTGAAGTTGGGAGACAGAATCGGAGATGGCCTCATGATCCTTACGGAGGTCCGAGTAGGCCAGCTGAAGCTCATCATGCTTGGTCTCTAATAGATCCTTCCTGCATTCCAGGACAGCAATCTCATGTTGCAAGGTGTTGGTAGCTTTATGGAGCTCCGACTGGAACTTCTCTGCCAGCTTAGTGTACATAACCGTGAGGCTATCGTCTAGATCAGCTTTAGTGAGCTGTGGATTATACTCACTGCCCACCGACAAATGTGCAGGGGAGGCTCCCGGGCTATGTGCATTGGGCTGCGTACGCTGAGAGCCAGCACCATATTTGGCCTTCCCGTCCATCTTCCGGACTCGGAGCAGATAGTGTGTGAGGGTCTTCTGTGTCGGTTTTCCACGACTTAGTTCTTGGTTTACCTACGGTACCGCAACTGAACCCTTCCCTGCACGGCTACTGAGTCCGCTCTTCCAGCACACCCCAGCTACCTTGCCTGCATCTACCTAGTCAGCAGCAGTACTGGCAATCCGTGCATCTTTGGGCCCTGCACTCCCTGCCTCATTCCCAGGGGTGCGGTGCACTTAGCCGCAAGGGGTGCCCTCTCAGCAATCTGGCCTCACACCAGAGACTTGATAGGGGCCTTGCCTAGTTTTAGCGTTTTGAAAGCAACTGCAAATTCTTCTGCAGTAATTCGGTCATCTCTGTCCTCTGCTCCCTCATCCGGCAATCTCAGCATTCCCGACATCCCTATGTACTCCTTTTCCCCATCCCCTCCATTCCTTTGTTGGTCCTCCTATCTGATATAGGCTTACATAGTAGTCTCTAAATGCCTTAGCAATTTCCTGTGAAGAGCTAACTAAGACGTCTTCCTGAGTTTTAATATGATCAAAATGATTTTGTGCCCTTGTCTCTCTGTGCGCATTAGCTAGCATCCTGCTCGGTTTGCTTTCATATACATAGAAAGCTTGTTTACACCAAGTTAATATAAATATATATATATATATTTATAGCTCAGCGGTGGTTGCTACTTTTGCTTCCATTGCTCTGTGTAGCTGAACCTTCTGTGGTGCTGGGATGGCTGGTGCCGATGCTGGCTAGACTTCTGATGGCGCCTCCCGTGTCAGACTACTTCCACAGCCTCCTTCCCCATGCTGTGTGAGGTCCTGCCTTCCGGCCAAATAGCGAGTGGGGTACGGATGGATGGGAGTGTATGGCACTCCTGTACTCTTCCCCCGGCTCTGCATGGGCCATTTGGGTTTC
Organism: Rana kukunoris; assembly: GCA_029574335.1. Taxonomy (NCBI): domain Eukaryota; kingdom Metazoa; phylum Chordata; class Amphibia; order Anura; family Ranidae; genus Rana; species Rana kukunoris. The sequence goes on from CM056059.1 coordinate 247,443,701, forward strand.
CCGCTGTAGGGAGTAGGGATTTCGTGCCTGTCTCCAATGGCCTCCTGGAGGGTACACACACTACCTCCTTGCTCTTTCCTGGAGCCTGCTCACTCTATCGTGCAGCAGCCACTCCCCCCAGTGATTCACTCCAGCCAGGAACTATATTTTAAGGGCATGGTAGCCCATTTTTATTAAAAAGGCAAAATAAAAAGTCCAAACGTTTCCCATGCAGGGGGTTCTTCTCCATCAAATACACAACAGAAAATGCTAGCCCGCCTGGCTCTCTGTAGCAGTACTTCTGCATGTTATCCTGGTTGCCCAGACCAGCGGAATCCTCAACATAGAAGGATTCCCTTCAGCGTCTACAGCTCGGCCGTTTGCAGTCACCATTCTGGCTGTCTCCTACAACCTATGACTTCTGGAGACCTGCTGTCTCCAACTGGAAGCCATGAGGTCTTCCCACACACTCATTATAAAGGGCTGTGCTCACCTGAGCACACACCCTGCTGGCCATCCACAAAATCTGGATACAGGGTTGGAGTACCCGTCCCACCCAAGACACTATGGAATCTCCACACTACAGAGCCCCATGATGAAATACCAAAACCTGGAGACGGCTTCAAAATAAGTCTTCTCTAGTCCACAACTATGCCCTGTAGTCTTGCACCTCTCAAGTGTGCATACCTTGTGTCCATTTTACCGTGACAGTAGCTCCTACTGTTACTATATATATACATATATACACATATATATATATATATATATATATATATATATATATATATATATATATATATATATATATATGTATATATATATATATATGTATATATATATATATATATATATATATATATATATATATATATACAGTATACATGTATTTATTTTTTAACATAAGTAGCTTTTTCTTTGGGTGGGGCAGAGATGATATTTATACTGTAAAGAGTGATGGGATGGGAATTTAGCACATGTCCTATGTTTCAAATATGACATTTGTTTCTGAAGAATGGTTTTACATGGGCACTCTTACTTACAAATGTGCTCAAACAGAAACCTTTAAGTTAACTCTTCAAATAAAGCTTCTCCTTTTCTGAAATACAAGTGATGCCCAATTAGCGTGAGGGATTGTCATACATATAAAGGGGGAAAAAAAATAGACTGTATCAACCAGCCTAAAGCACATCTTTCATGTACTTCATCTCCTTCATCTCTCTTCCTTTTACAGAAAGGTGGTCATGTTCTCAGATCCCCACACATCACCTCTTCTCTCTGTTAACAGCCAACGTGAATAATTTCTGTTTGCAGATGGATAGGCACAGAATATAATAGACACTGCTTGACAAAAGGAGTTTAAAGAAGGAGAAACTGTTCAATGACAGTACAATTTTTATTTGTATTTATTCTTTTTACACTTGTGACAGCATAGTTATTCATTTTAAGTTACTTGAAAGCGCAAAGCAGTAAGTACAGCAAGCTGTGGGAGTAAAACATCCTCACCGGTTTCTGTTTCCAAGCAAAATAACTTAAATTGACTGAAGGCGCTGTCAGAAATTCAGTATGAGTGTAGTAGTTGGAGGCACGAGGACTGAGAGCAGTAATAAGCTGCTGCTCTTGATCTGTCCAAACATCTGACACATTGCTCTGTCTCTTCTGAGTCTGTTTTCCTGAGCACCGTGACATACAAGGAACTGGATCAAATATCCCAGTGACACCCAATAGTATGCTGTGTCTACTAACAGAATTGCATAGAAGGCTTAACTTGAAGTACTGACATGTTGTAGCAGAGTAGATGAATTATTCAGGCCCTGTCACTCAGCAAAGTACTAGTGATACAAAAACACAAAGGCAGTCAATGAGAAAATAAATTTGATTCTACTGAGTAAATAAAACTGACTGTTAGAAATCACTGTCCAATAGGGTGGTGTTCATTTGTAGCAATGTGGGCAACTGCTTCACATATTTATTTATTTTTCTTTACTTTTTGCAAATCAGTCTCTCTCTAGACGGGTTTCCCGGCTTTTTCTCATATTTTATTCTGCTAACTCTTGTATTTTTATTTTTTGTATATTATTAAGTGTTGTATGGGAGGAAATGGGGAAATGTAGGTGTGTAACCATTGCACATAATTTCCTAGTAAATCAAAATCTTTATTTTATTTGTATTAATTAATTGTTAAAGAGATGATTTACTAAGAAAATACTCCTGGGCAGGCAGGAGTATATTGGTGGTATGACAGAGTGTTATGCAAGTCTGTCTGTGGCTGGCTTAAGGTGTATCTAAAGTAAAATAAAAAATACAATTATATATAGTCTTCCGAATATTGAGGGGCACAGCTAAGATCATAATCTTTTACCATCATTGGGTTATAGCACCACCTTTCGGTGTAGGACACTAGATACAAAAAAAAAAAAAAAGTGGCAAAGTCTGTTGCCTATTTTTTAGCCAAGTGTTTTGTAGTAAGGACTTGCTGGAAATCTTTATTTCTTGTGTGTTCATGGATGGACACAATCTAGACATAGTGGGAGATAGCCTATCTTAGGAGTGACTAGGCAGAAAGTGTTAACTTCAAAGCTGAACTGCCCCGTCCAGGTTGTGGTCCCGCTGACTATATCCTTTCAGCCTGCACCAAGCAGTTCAGTTTTTCTCTGCCCAGTCTAGAAGAAGACATGGCTCCCTTCAGGCCCAAGGCTTGGTGGCTTTTAATTTGGATTTTCATTTATTTAAGTTTTTCCTGTGATCTTCGATCAACTGCCGACTGGGCAACAGGCTGGATCCCAGATCCTTGTATTCTTCCCAGTTTTGGCCATCAAGCGTGTGCCGACCATAGCTACGCGCTGGGTTGTCCACGACATGCCCGTCACTCTACAGGTGGCCGGTGAGCTATAGGCTCCAGGGCTTGCATCGGACTGGTCTACTCGGCCGAGTCACAGTAGCCTGGCCGACAGCCACCTCTGTTACCATGCAGTTGATGTGCTGTCCAGCATAAACCCACAGGAAGGGTAAGTAGCTACTACCTTGCTTTAGCAAGAAGACAGAGCTGGGCATCCTTGGATAGGTGGGTAAAGTGTATTATCCCCCTTCTCCCCTCCCTCCCCCTCCTCCTTAGGCTCTCTGAGCTATCTGCTGGGCAGGGGTTCCTCTTGGGAGCTTCACTTGGGGAACCATAAATCACTAAATCAGTGAATAAAGCTGCATAATAGATTCTGCTTACCTGTGTGTCCTGCCCATGCGGTCGGCGGCCATGTTTGGTGTGTCCATGGTGTATTTCTTCACTTGCACAATGTATACAGCTGCATAAGAGATTCTGCGTTCCTGTGTGTCTTGCTCCATGCTGTCGGCGGCCATGTTTGGTGTGTCCATGCTGTATTTCTTTATTAGCACAATGTATAAAGCCGCATAAGAGATTTTTCTTTCCTGTGTGTCCTGCTCCATGCTATCGGTGCCAATGTTGGTGTCCATGCTGTATTTCTTTTCTCACTGGTGGCCTTCTTCTTGTAGCCGCATTTTTCTAGCAATTTCTGATGATGTGTACTGACTGCTGCATTACTCTGCTGCACCGTGGTTTTCTGCCCTAGTCTCAGATCAGCGGCCAGTGAACCATGGTTTAGACCATTTTAAAAATGACAGATGAACAGATACACGCTGCGACTGAGCAGTCTGAAAGACTGACAACAATCGCAGCCCCACAAACAGCCTTTGATCCCAGCTTTGGAGAGCACAGATCGACAGACACACTCTGCAGGCAGCAGCTCTGCTAGCTAAACCAACTACTATGGTTCCTGGGTGGTTCGTCCTCTGGGGGGAACCCCTCGTCCTCTGCTGCAGCCAGGAGTGGTGGATCTTCGATCAACTGCCGACTGGGCGACAGTCTGGATCCCAGATCCTTGTATTCTTCCCAGTTTTGGCCATCGAGCGTGTGACGACCATAGCTGCGCGCTGGGTCGTCTACGACATACCCATCGCTCTACGGGTGGCCCGTGAGCTATATGCTCCAAGGCTTGCATAAGGGCCGAGTCGCAGTAGCCTGGCCGACAGTTACCTCCGTTAGATGGTAGATGCACTGTCCAGGATGCTTCCAGCATAAACCCACAGGAAGGCTAAGTAGCTACTACCTTGCTTTAGCAAGAAGATGGAGCTGGGCATCTTTGGAGAGGTGGGTAAAGGGCCTTATCCCCCTTCTACCCTCCTCCTTCTAGGCTCTCTGAGCTAGCAGCTGGGCAGGGGTTCCTCTGGACACCTGAGCTGGCAATTGATGCCCCTGCACCCGATTTATCGGTGGACGCTATGCAGCAATCCTAGATGCCTTCGTAGCCAAGGTGGAAGCAGCGCATGGGAGAATGGGGGGCTAGAAAGCTCCATCTCCCCCACCATCTGCTGGGGACAACTCAGATGCGTAGATGGGTCATGATCCTGACCCTGAGGTATCTGAAGATGCGGACCAATAACCCTCTTGAAGAAAGTTTCTTGAAAAGATGGACCTCGCCCCCCAATAGTGGACCCTCCTGTGTCCAGATTAAACAAGCTCCACCATACCAGTGGAGGGGGCTCCCACCTTCAAAGACCCTGCAGACGGTTGAGGTGACCACCCGCAACCTGTACACAGTAGTGTGTTTGACGGCATGTCCAACCATAGTTGGGGCCCTGGTGTCTCAAACACACACGGAAAGGGCAAAAGATGCTGCTCAATGGGTTACAAGTTTCAGGCTTCCTGTCAGGTGGTGGCGTTATGCCGTCTACTTTGGTTAAGATTTAGTCTGTCAACCAATCTTTCAAGAAAGCCCTGATGGACTTGCCCTTTTAAGGGCGACAGACTTTTTGGAACTTCCCTGGATGACATTATTAAAAATGCTACAGGAGGTAAGAGCACACCGCTCTCACAGTTCAAAAAGGGGAAGAAGCCACGCCATATGCAAGGGCCCTTCTTTACCGCACACAAGTTTTTTTTTTTTCGTCCGTCCAGTACGGCGGGTAAAAGACCACAAGCCAATAAAGCGCTTGCTCAGGGACTGAGACGTCCCTGGTTTCCCAAACCCAACAAACCTGCAGACAAAGCTACGTCCCACCGAACAAATGTTTTTCCCTCCGACTGCCAGCTACAACCGACTCGTCGGGAAGCTCTATCCAGAGCAGTTCAAGACCTGCTGAAACGCGGGGTGGTTATTCCTGTCCCAATACAGGATTGATTTCAGGGATTTTACTCCAATCTGTTCATAGTACCAAAGAAGGAGGGCGTTCGCCCAATTTTGGACTTAGGGCCCTCAATTGCTTTGTGAAGTTACAAGGATTCCGGATGGAATCAGTTTGCTCTGTCATCACTGCCCTCCAGCCGGGTTACTCTCTGGCATCCTTGGACATGAGGGATGTCTATTTACATGTCCCCATATGCACAAAGCATCAGAGACTTCTGCAGTTTGCGGTCGGGGAAGACCACTATCAATTTTTGGTTCTCCCCTTTGTTCACCAAGGTGCTTGCCCCAATTCTCGCCCTACTAAGACAACGTGGCATCGCTATCATGGGCTACTTGGACGACCTGCTTCTGAGGGCCGCGTCAGCCTCAGAATTAGAGAAAGGGCCTGCAAATTGACATATGTGATGACCTGACCCCCGACCCACACAGTCCCCCCCCTGCCTGAGGAGACCCCATCTGCTGAAGGAACAACAGTCAGGAGTTGCCTCGTGGAACATATCTTTGCACGTTAAACACACACATTCATCATGGCACACGGACAATGCACGCATGCACACCACTGTGGTCCCTAGATCACACACACCACATCCACATCACATTGGATTTGGGAGCAGCAACGCCACGCCAATGCACCAATCATGTTGCTGTCCATTCATACCACATTCACACGGCCGTGGGGATAACCTCTCCTCCACGACCCAGGGTGGCACCCCTTACTGACATGAGTGCCACCCCCACATTCACACACCGGTCACACTGTAGCCTGCGCTACTGACCATGTGCAGTCACTACAAAAAAAAAAAAAAAATCATAACCTGAGTAAACAAAATAAAATAAACTCATAACCTGAGTACACACAATAAAATAAATAAACTCATAACCTGAATATACAAATTAACAAAATAGTTCATTATGTGAGCAAAAGAGAAAAAAGTAAAAAAGGCACTTATTTGCCCTGTCGTGGGCTACTCCTGGTGCCAAGGCTCCTGGTCCTCAGTTGCCTGGGGGGATCCTCAGGTGGGGGGTGGGGCATCTGGTGAAGGAACATCCCCCGGTATCTCCCTGGGTGGCTGCCTGCCCTCTAATGCCAGGGCAATGCAGGTGAGGGCCACATTAGTCTGCCTCCCTTCCCCTTCTATGGCAGCTGTATTGGCCTGTATGGCCACTGCCAGGTTCCGGACCGCTGCCACAAGGCCTGATGTCGTGGCCTGCAGCTCCCCTAGGCAGGTCACTATGGCTGTGCAGTTCGCACTGACATCCTGCAGACTGTCAGTGATGGTGGTAGTCTGACTAGCCTGCTGTGTCAGGGCCTGCTGGACTGCCAGTGTGCAGGCAGCCTGGGTCTGGGCCGAGGAGGCCAGGCTCTCTGCCACACGGCGCATGTCACCCGCTATAGAACCCATATGGCGGGCCTGGTCCCTTGCCAGATTTTGTTTGATGGCAGCTGAATCACCCCTGGTCTTCCTCGTATCCTTCCTTGGGGCAGGAGAGGCTTGGGGCCGTCTGTATGGGGAGGCCCTTGAGGGGCTTCCCCTGATGGAGGGGGAGGATAAGGGGCTTCCCCTGATGGGGGAGGAGATCCCTGAGGGGATATCCCTGATGCAGGAGGAGGCCCTTGAGGGGATATCCCTGATGGTGGAGGAGGCCCTTGAGAGGATATCCCTGATGGGGGAGGAGGTTTGAGAGGGTCCTGGGATGCAAATCTCCTCCACAAGGTAGACACCTTCCTCAAAAGTACTGTGCTCCTCCTCTACTTCCTCCAGAGGTGAGGAGTGGGCACTCTCATCCTTGGATGGTGTGGGTCGTCCAGCAGCTGACGACAGCCCAGCTTCCTCCAGCACATCTGTGGATGACACAAAACATTCACATGTTGGTGGACCCACACACTTGTCACATATTCCCTTGCACCCCCTCACATGCTATACACCGAATAGGAGATAAAACACACACTTGCCTGTCCTCAAGGCCTGATCAACGGAATCATTGCCCTCCAGGCCCTCCACCTGCTCCCTCTCCAGGCACTGGGCAATGACTTGCTCATCAGGAGTCAGCCTGATCTTAGTGGCTGGTCCACCTCCAGTGCCCCTGACATGCCTCCTCATCTTGCCCATCTTGTCTTTGACCAGGCGACGCAGGTCGTTTATTTTTTTAGCAATGTCCCTTGAGGACCGAACCTCCTGGCCAAGGGCATTGACCTTTGCGGTTATTTCCTGCAAGATCTCCTCCCTCCGGACCTTGCTGGACTTGCCACTCTCAGCACCATGGAGGTACTTGTTGTGCCTCGACATGGCATCAGTAATAATTTGCTTCTCCTCTGCTGAAAAGTTTTTTTTCCTCCTCTCCTTAGACTCAGTCACTGGAGCAGACATGGCTCAGTAATCAGACAGCAAAAGGAAACAGCAAAAATAGCTACACCAAAACCCCCAAAAATGCAGGTGTACTTTTGCGCTCGACGGGCGCATGTCTGGGCGTATTTATACACTGGGCATAGGCAGTGGGCTGGCGTATCTTAGGGGTTACGCCGGGCATAGTTGTGAGCATGTGCAGAGGGGTGCGGCCCATACGCCCATGTCACAGCGCATGCTCCGTTTGAGATACGCCCGACGTAAACCACTGTGACACGTCAGAACATCATTTGCATTAGGTCACACCCACTTACACTTACGCTGGCCTACGCCTTGGAAAATACGCTACACTGGTGCATCTTGGTGCGTAATGCCTTTCTGAATGCCTCTCCGCGCTGCGCTGGCGTAAAAAAAATATACTGTACGCTACGCCCGCATAAATATGCACCGATGTATCTGAATCCAGCCCATAGTATACAGTGTATACATACATTTTTTTTTTTAGGTTTTATGTTACAGATGTTTATGTGCATTGGATCTATTTTTTCAATTGATTGACATATTTTTTTTTATAGCGCCACAACAAGATTTTATTGTCATCCATTGATGTCCCCACCTACCTGTTGTTAGCAGAATGAAACCGTTGTGCACCGCTAACCTGATGCCATTTTTTTTTTTTTTTTTTATCCTCTGCATTTGCAAAGACGACATGAGGGAAAAACATTGTTGGCACATGTATGACTTCCCTTTAGCAAAGTGTGTCTCTTGGACACAGAGGATGTCTGAGCATTAAAACATTTGTTACCCCAACACTTCATATTCCTGATATACCATGTACTTGTATAAGAAATTATCCTGTTTTCTTTGTTGTGATTCCTTTATGTGAAATTCCCAGTGTCCCTGTCAGTCCCTCTGTTTTCTTATTAAAGACTGACACTAAGCAGGAGAACACACCATGGAACTCAGCCTGCTCTCCTCCAATGCTCAGACTTGTACTAACACGTATGTCAAACAAAACCAAAGCAAAATCCCCAGCTCAACTCACCAACCAGCCTACAAACAATCAAATTATCCTATTCAAGACCCCTTTCACACTGACAAGTTAACAATAGTGCTGCTTTACCGCCTGAAAAAAATTGTGCCCTGCAGGCTTCAATATGAAAGCCCGGAGGCTTTCACACTGAAGCGGTGCGCTAGCAGGACCGCTCCAAAAGTCCTTCTATGAATTTTTGAGAGCCTCCACAGTGGAAGCACATGCATAATAATAAATAGAGGACAGGTAATCCTTAAAACAAAAACCTCCCCTTCAACCACTTGCTTACTGGGCACTTATACCCCCCTCCTGCCCAGGTGAAATTTCAGCTTCCGGCACTGCGTCACTTTAACTGACAATTGCGCGGTCGTGCGACGTGGTTTCCAAACAAAATTGACGTCCTTTTTTCCCCACAAGTAGAGCTTTCTTTTGGTGGTAATTGATCGCCTGTGCGGTTTTTATTTTTTGCGCTATAAACAAAAAAGAGCGACAATTTTGAAGAAAAATACAATATTTTTTACTTGTTGCTATAATAAATATCCCAATTTAAAAAAAAAAAAAAAAAAACATTTTTTTCTCAGTTTAGGGCGATACATATTCTTCTACATATTTTTGGTAAAAAAAATCGCAATAAGCGACTGGTTTGCGCAAAAGTTATAGCGCTTACAAAATAGGGGAGAAAATTATTATTTTTTTTACTAGAAATGGCGGCGATCTGCGATTTTTATTGGTACTGCAATGTTATGGCGGACACATCAGACACTTTTGACACAATTTTGGCGCCATTCACATTTATACTGCGATCAGTGCTATAAATATGCACTAATTACAGTATAAATGTGACTGGCATTGAAGGGGTTAACACTAGGGGGTGAGGAAGGGGTTAAATGTGTATCCTAGGTGTGTTCTAACTGTGGGGGGAGGGGGGTGACTGCGGGGGTGACCGATCTGTGTCCCTATGTACAAGGAACACAGATCGGGCTCCTCCTCTCCAGAGACAGGACGCTGTCTCTGTGTAAAACGGCAATGAGAGATGATCTATGAGATCATCTCTCATTCGCCCACAGATCGCATCGCAAATGGCCACTCTGACTGGCCGTTCGCCGCGATCTGTGATTGGCCGTTTTCCAAGGGACACAGACAACACAGGGCTTCCCCGCAGCGCGCGCTGGGAACGCCCAAAGGGGCGGCCGTCAAAAGACGGCATGTTGGCTATTCAGACCCGCGCTGTTGCTGTCATTTGACGGTAGCGCGGGTCTGAAGTAGTTAAAAGAAGGTGCACTGAACACCCAGCATATAGCACAGTTAGACAGGATAATTTGGATGTTTGCAGGCTGGTTGGTTAGTTGAGATGGGGATTTTTATTGGGGTTTTGTTTGACATGTGTGGGCTGGTGAGCAATCCTCCTAATGGGTAATAGTTCTCAGTGCACCTTATATTCACATTGCCAGGTTTGTTCCTCCATCCCACCTATAACACAGATTAAGGGGAACTGAGAACTATCACCTATCTGCTGCATTAGGTGGATTACTCACCATCCCACTGAGCTTCTGAAATCTGCACTGGCTCTGTTCATGTTGATTTTATCTTTTGGCAATTGATCCTAATAAAAAGTTTAAACTGCACTAGGATTTGCTCTTCAACTTTCACATATTGTTCTAGACTGTAATAGCAGAATTCCGCCTGGGTAAAAAATAAATAAAAGTCAGCAGCTACAAATACTGCAGCTGTTGACTTTTAATATATGGACACTTACATAGGAACAATGGGCCAGATTCATGAAAGGTTACGCTGGCGGATCGAGTGATCCGCCAGCGTAACAGTGGCTTTGAGCCGGCGTTTCTGTTTTCTGTAACCAGAAAACAAGAAACGCCGGGTTGAAGTTCCGATGCGATGAGCGTAACTGAGTTTCGCCATCGCATCTTTACTTCAATTTAAAAATGGCGCCGGGGGCGTTCCCGCCGATTTACGCTCAAAAAATATGTTAATGAGCGGAAATCGGCAATTCACGATCGAAATCCGGCGCGACGCAGTGACGTTACGACGTTTCCGGACGGGATACGCGGCGCATAGATATACCTACATGGGGTTGGAGTATCCTATGTTAGGTATAGGCGTCGTCATCGCGTCGGGAAAAAAAAAAAAAACGTCGCTTGCGTAAAACGGTCATGAATGGGAATGTGACGTCATTGACGTTCATTCACAGATTTTGGAGCATGCGCACGGGGATGTTTTGACACTCGACGCATGCGCAGTACGTCGGCGGCGGGATCGCGCGTAGTTAGCATACTACACGCCCCGTACCCGCGACATTTGAATTCCGCCGGCTCATTTGCGATGCGCTGCCGCAACTTTAGGAGCAAGTGCTTCGTGAATGACAGCACTTGCTCCTAAAAATTCGGCAGCGCAACGCAAATCAGAAGCGTTACTCCAGAGCAAAGATGCTCTGGAATACGTGAATCTGGCCCAATGTAGGTCCCATTCAGAAGGAAATGAGTTGATATTGGATGCTTCCTTGATCAGAGCTACAAAGCTGGGCTGGATTATGAGACAGTTTGTGTCTGAGGGGATGGTGTCAGGCTGAACAGAAACAACATTGCCAGAGAACATCCATAACAAGGCTTTGGGCTTCATGTTTTGTAGTTATGGATGGTAAATCAAACTCAAGTCAAAAAAGAAAAGCGTCTATTTCAGGGTTTGACCAATTTGCTTGTAATCTAGGAGCCAGCTAAAAAAGTTAGGAGCCAAAAAAATGCACCCCGTCCCAAAATGCTCATGCGCAGAAGCGAACGCATACTTGAGTAGCGCCCACATATGTAAACAGTATTCAAACCACACATGTGAGGTATCACTGCGATTGGTAGAGTGACAGCAAAAACTCTAGCCCTAGACCTCCTCTGTGACTCAAAACATGCAACCTGTAGAATTTTTTAAACGTTGTCTATGGAGATTTTAAAGGGTAAACGTCTGTCGCCTTTCCACGAGCGGGTGCAATTTTAAAGCGTGACATGTTGGGTATCAATTTACTCGGCGTAACTTTATCTTTCACAATATAAAAAAAAAAAAAAAACTTCCTTCTGTGAATGCCGCAAAGCCACGGCTTCAATTACCGGTCATCCCGCGCTGGCCGGTAAATGAGGCCGTGTCTTTGTAGCCTTCTGCAGCCCTAAGCTTCCCCAGGCGCCATATCACAATTTATTTTCGCAATTGCGACCGGGCACCTAGATTTTGTCAAGGCCTTGTCTATTTGGCCTGTAGTAGTATAAGGCACCTAGCAGGTCCTAAATAAAAGATATTATAAATGAAAACAAACATGGATTCATAAGACTTTCTTTTTTTTTTTTTATTTAAGGTGTTTATTGATTATAAGTAAAGAAGAGTGTGTACGTAACATTGCCAATTGGGCATACCCTGGCACAAAACACAAAGAAAAGTATTAAACTTACAGCAAGGTGTAGCTATATAATAATGCCAAATTTTAGTAAAAGGAAAGAGAGAAATAGTAATAACATTAATTCAAGCACTCGTGGGGATACACATAAATAATGACCGATGATGAGGAGAGGAGCAGAGAAAAAAAATGAATTGGGCGGAAGGGAAGTAAAAGGCTCCTTGGCATATAGTGGGAGTAATCCATGAGAATAGTTGAAGGTGTAGGGCCAAGTGAGACATTAGCAAAGGGGCACACTTCTGGTATCAGCAATCCATTTTTCCCAAAGCGTGTGAAAGGAGTTTGTGGAGAGATTGGCCTTAGCAAAGGAAAATTCCATCAGGAAGTGTATGTTGAGTAGATGAATGACATCTTTTAGAAGGGGTGGCTGGGTTGATTTCCATTTTTTGGCAATTGCCAGACGAGCTGCTATTAAAACATGCGTTACCAATGTACGGAGGTGTCTGGGCCACAAAGGGATAGAGAGACCCAGGAGGAGATCCAGAGGGGAGGTTGGTAGAGAAATGTCACACAAGGAGGAGATCAAAGTTCCTACTTCATCCCAGAATTTCTTAATGAGCGGGCATTCCCACCAGATGTGGGAAAGGGATCCAATATTACTGCATCCTCTCCAGCATTTCGGGGATGTGGCCGGATAAATCCTCGCCAGGCGTTCAGGGGTGAAGTACCATTTATGAAACAACTTCTGTAGGGATTCCCAGTGGGTAACACAATGAGATACTCGTAGAGGGGTGAGAAGGGCTTTGACCCATAAGTCCGTTGGAGGTTGTTTGAGAGACATAAGAAGACCAGTATTGGATGGACGGTGAGAGTATGTCTGAGTTCGGCGTGGTAATGAGTTTATATAATAGGGAGATACCCCTAACTTTAGTGTCCTTAGAGTTGAAATACTTTAGCAAGGTTTGCGAGGAAGAGACTTTGGGCGACCAACAAAGTTTAGTGAGAAGGGATCTTATTCGGAGATAGACGAAGAACGTTTTAGAGGACAATCCGTGCTTCTGTTGTAAATAGGAGAAAGGATGTAAACCTGAGGATGAAAAGAGCGCACCCACGGTTTCGATACCTGCGTTTATCCAGTTTCCGATAGGTAGGTCTGGTGCCAGGAGGGCAAGCGATTCAAGGGGCAGCAATGAGAGGGTGGCCAGTGACAAGCCAGAGTCCAATTGGGAAATAGCTGACCAGGCTCTGATAGAGGCAGTGATGGAGGTGAGAAAGTTAGGCTTCGGTTTAAGGGTGAGCCAGGTGGCAGCAAGTACATGTCTAGGGTTCGCAGAGAGTGCAGTGGCTTCTATTTGTTTCCAAGTTGTAGAACGGTGCTCCGCCCACCAGGTCTTTAATTGTTCCAATAATGTTGCTCGGTAGTAGGCTAAAACATTTGGAGCTCCCAGTCCTCCGTGTTGAGTCGGGGTCAAGAGAACAGATTTCTTTACCCTGGGTCTTTTTTGTTGCCAAATAAAGTTATTAATAATACCTTGAATTTTCCCTAGATAGGTGCGTGTCATTGGAAGAGGAATCGTTCGGAACAAATACAAGACATGCGGGAGAAGGAACATCTTCGCTTGAGCGATTCTTCCAGCCCAAGAGGCAGGAATATGGCTCATATGTCTCGCCAGCTCCAAGAGTTTGCCTACAAGGTTTTCAAAATTTGTTCTCAGCAGAATATTTCTTGGAAACGTTAGATGAATGCCTAAATAGGGAAGACAGGCGTTGGGCGCCCAAGCAAAGGAAAAATTGTTTGAGATTTGTTGGGTTTGCAAGTGATTTAGGCCTAAGTTAAGCATAAGGGATTTACCATGGTTCAGTTTATAGAGGGATATTGAGCTGAACGAATCTAAAATGCATTTGACAGCAGGGAGGGAAGACGTAGGGTTTGTTAGGGCTATAATGACGTCATCAGCATATAAACCAATTTTGTGATCAACATCTCCAATTTGTATGCCAGTTATTAGCGGGTTGGATCTGATGGCCTGCGCTAATGGTTCCAAAACCATGGCGAAAATGAGTGGTGATAGAGGACAGCCCTGTCTGGTCCCATTGGTGATCTTAAATGGACTAGATATAACACCTGAGGTCCAGACACAAGCTGTCGGATAAGAGTATAAGCTTAGTATCGCTGACAAAAAGTTTCCCTAAATGCCAAATTTACAGAGGACCGATTCCATGTAGGGCCAATAGACCCTATCGAACGCCTTCTCTGCATCCAAGGAAAGGAAGAGAGAAAGCGTTCGATAATGTTCCACCCATTGAATTAGGTCAATGAACCTTCTGGTGCCATCCGACGCTTGACGACGCGGCACGAAGCCGACTTGGTCTGGGTGTATAATTAGGGGGATGATCGTTGCGAGACGTTGGGCTAGAAGTTTAGCATATATTTTTGTATCTGTGTTTAGGAGGGATATTTGGCGGTAGTTGGCAGGGATATCGGGTGATTTCCCTGGTTTAGGTATGGTGACCACTAATGCATCGAGCGCTTCCTTTGGAACAGAGCCTGAAGTCGCAAATTGATTGTAGGTGTTACAGAGATGGGGGAGGAGTAATTCAGCAAAATGTTTGTAATACTCATTCGGGAATCCATCAGGTCCCGGAGCTTTATGTAAGGGTAGTTGTTTAATAAGATTATGGACCTCACCTGGAGAGAAAGGCTGTGCAAGAAAGTCAAGTTGTTCTGTAGAAATAGAAGGCAAGGAGATGGAATTTAAAAAGCTGGAGATGTCTGCTTGAGTGGGGGGGAGAGCTGCTCGCTTTCCGTGAGGTTGTAGAGTTTAGAATAAAAATTTCCAAACTCATTGGCGATGTCTAATGGGTTGTTAAGGCGTTTTCCCTGGGAGGTAGTAAGAAATGGAATCCGTTTGTTAGAGAGTTGTTGTTTGAACTGTCTGGCCATGTAGGCCCCGGGTTTGTTGGCCGTAGTGTATGTTTGTAATTTGAGGCGTTTAATATAATAGTCAAAGTTTTTTCTAAGGTGATCACCAAGTTGAGATCTGAGGGTTTTAAGTTTTGAGTAAGTCTCTTCAGAGGCAGATTGCTTATTTTGTGTTTCTAGGGAGCGTATTTGATTAAGAAGGGAGTCTGTGATAGAGGAGTGCAATTTTTTTGAGTGGGCTCCAAGTTTAATAAACAAACCTCGCAGGCAAGCCTTGTGGGCGTTCCAAGTAACAGCATGGTCCGTTACAGAATCAACATTAAACTTGAAATATGTCTCAATCTCGGATCTGATTTGAGCTTCATAGGTAGGATTGTTGAGGAGGGAGGAGTTGAGCCTCCAGATCGTGTGCTTAGGAGATTGGGAAAGGGATGTCAACCTAATCGTGATAGGCGCATGGTCAGACCATGATATCGTGCCAATGTGAGAATGAGTAATGTTTTGAAGTAGATGTTTGTCAGAGATGAATAAATCAATCCGAGAGTAAGACTGATGGGGGGGGGGGAGAAAAAGGTATAGTCTCTTTCTGTACCATGCAGACATCGCCATGAGTCATAAAGATCTTCTCTCTGGAGTAGGGCAGATAGTGCAGAGGGCCTAGATCTTGAGGGATTAGAGGTGTCGAGAGTAGGGTCAACAACTTCATTGAAATCTCCACATAACAATAGGGGGGAGGATCTATAGGGAGACAATTTAGCGAAGAGGGCCGCATAGAATTTTCTTTGTCCGGTATTTGGGGCATACACATTGACAATAGTAAGTGGGCGGTTATCAATTGTTGCGGAGAGAATCAGATATCTACCATCCTGATCCGCCTCACTGTGATGTAAGGAAAAGTGTACCGATGAGCTTATGGCAATCATCACCCCCCTTTTCTTTTCCTGTGCGTTAGCAAAAAAACAATGTGGAAATTTTCTGTGTTTACATACAGGTTGTTTCTGTTCGGAGAAGCGAGTCTCCTGCACACAAAGAACCTGCGCATGTTGTGTCAAGGCCTCTTTCCAGAGAAGGTTACGTTTGAAGGGCGAATTCAGGCCTTTGACATTTAGAGAAGTGATCGTAAGGGCCATGGTATTAAATGACTTGGGCAATGCAACAGAGGAGAGAGAGACTATACCCACTCACTACGGTCAGAAGTAAATAAAATTAAATGAATGAAAAGCAAAATAATAAAATTTAGCAATAATAGAGAACTTAGCTTATATGAGGTACACAATATACTTATCTAAGAACTAAAGCAATTTAGCAAAATCAAAAAATATGCGTTGGTGGAGTAAAACAGTAATGAGCAACAGTTAGAACAAACCTGTGTGCCTAGCACACTTTAACCTGGGGGGTGGGAGAAAAATAAGAATGACCATGTTCCAGGCCGGACTGTAGTAGATAGAACTTAAAGGCTGATCCAATTTTACTTTTTCTGAAAATTGTTTGACATCCTAGTTTGGGCTGCCGGAGAGTTGCGAGTAGGGCTGCTTTGCTCGGCGTCGTGGGGCGGGAGAGGGAGTAGGCCCCAATTCGTCAGCTTTTTGTATCCATCCTTTGGGGTGGGAATAGGAACCAACTGCTGCTGATGAGTCACCAGTAGCTTGGTTGGAAATCCCCATTTGTAAGTTATTTTCTTCTGTTGTAGAATAGATGTGATTGGGGCAAAGGCTCTACGCATTTCCATAGTAGCAGGAGAGAGGTCAGCGAATAATTTGATGTTGGAGTAGGGTGCCGGCAGAGGTTTTGAAGATCTGGCAGCGTAGAGGGTTTGTTCCTTAACATGGAAGTAGTGAATCCGAGCCAAGACATCCCTGGGAACATCATCTGGGAGGTGCGCAGGTTTCGCAATTCTGTGTGCGCGGTCTATCAGGGCCTCACGGACATTGATGCGTGGGAGTAAGGAAGTAATAAGTTGTTGCAGGTAGGGGGTGAGCTCGTTAGGTTTAATCGACTCCGTGATACCCCTGAATTTAATGTTATTGCGTCTGGCGCGATCTTCCAAATCCGCTAATTTCATTTTAATACGACGGATTTCGTCCGTATGGTGTTCCTGCACATCTAGGACTTCATTGCGGGCTTTGGAAAAGTCTTGTAGGTTCTCTAACAAAACTTCCGCCCTTTCCTCTAAACATTCAATCCTGTCATGCATTTGGGACATGGAGAATTGCAATTCTCTATGCAGATCCTGTTGCAGAGTGAGAAGCATGGATTTAAGCATGACCTCCGTGACAGCGTTTTCTGTGACTGGAATGGCTGCTAGGGAGGGAGGCTGCTGAGCGGTGTTTGTTCCAGCCACAACTGCAGACCATGTCAGTTTCTTGGCCAGGGGCTGCTTGTCAGGTGAGGAGACAGGGGAAGTAGCCAGCCTCTTACCTCTATCTGTGAGATGGGCTTCCACAGCTCGGTCCGGAGGAGGCAGAGTGTCCATGTTGCCCCTGATGTCGTTGTCAGGCGGGCTCTGTGGGGTTTGGGATGGAGGACTACAGGTGACGGCTGGGCTGTTTGTAGTCGCGTGCCGTCCGACATCGTGGCCGGCGCCATCTTGGTCTGCCTGCATCCCCGCTGCTGGGGGATAGTAATCCGTTAGACGGCGCGGTACCGGCTAGCTCCCTTCGCCGTGAGATGAGAGGAGGGGAGAGAATCAGCCGTTTGCGTTGCGATAGTCCAGGCCACGGAGCGGAGCTAAGGCTTCAGGCATCCATCCTGGTCCGCAGCTGGCCACGCCCCCCATAAAAGATAGACTTTGATAGACCAACATGTTGTTTTTTATCTTTGAGCAAGTAGGTGAAAAATTGAATAGTGGCCATAGTTTATCCAGATGTTGCTAAGGCATTTGATACCATACCTCATAAACATTTAGCTCTAAATTAAGGTCTGAATAGGAAACTGTTAGAGGACAGGTAATCTTTGAGAGAGCCCACCCCTCCTTAAAAGGAGGTGCACTGAACACCCAGCATAAAGCACAGTTAGACAGGATAATTTGGATGTTTGCAGGCTGGTTGGTTAGTTGAGATGGGGATTTTTATTGGGGTTTTGTTTGACATGTGTGGGCTGGTGAGCAATCCTCCTAATGGGTAATAGTGCTCAGTGCACCTTAGGCCGCGTACACACGAGGAGACATATCCGATGAAAACGGTCCGACGGACCGTTTTCATCGGACATGTCTCCTGGGATATTTTGGTCTGATATGTGTACACACGATCAAACCAAAATCCCCGCGGACAGACAGCGCGGTGACGTTGACGCCGCGACGTCTGCAAACCAGGAAGTAAAATGCTTCCACGCATGCGTCAAATCCATTCAACGCATGCGGGGGATTTCGGTCCGCTGGTTAGGCGTACTAACCAGCGGACATGTCCGACAGACAGCTTTCCAGCAGATAAGTTTTAACCACTTGCCGACCAGCCGCCGCAGTTATACGGCGGCAGGTCGGCACGGGTGCGCGAGAGCCCGTAGCTCTACGTCGCGCCTTTCGCGGCCACTAGGGGGCGCGTGCGCGCCGCCGGCGGCCCACGCGCGCGCCCCCCGCTCGCCCCCGAGTCCCGTGCGTGTGCTCGGCGGGCGCGATCGCCGCCGGGCACACGCGATCGCTCGTTACAGAGCGGGGAACGGGAGCTGTGTGTGAAAACACACAGCGCTCGTTCCTGTCAGCGGGGGAAACGCTGATTTTCTGTTCATACAATGTATGAACAGAAGATCAGTGATTCCCCCTAGTAAGTCCACCCCCCCCATACAGTTAGAACACAAATAGGAACACACTTAACCCCTTCCCCGCCCCCTAGTGTTAACCCCTTCACTGCCAATGGCATTTTTATAGTAATCCAATGCATTTTTATAGCATTGATCGCTATAAAAATGCCAATGGTCCCAAAAATGTGTCAAAAGTGTCCGAAGTGTCCGCCATAACATCGCAGTACCGAAAAAAAACGCTGATCGCCGCCATTACTAGTAAAAAAAAAATAATAATAAAAATGCCATAAAACTACCCCCTATTTTGTAAACGCTATAACTTTTGCGCAAACCAATCAATAAACGCTAATTGCGATTTTTTTACCGAAAAATATGTAGAAGAATACGTATCGGCCTAAACTGAGGAAAAAATATTTTTTTTTTATATATTTTTGGGGATATTTATTATAGAAAAAAGTTAAAAATATTGCATTTTTTTCAAAATAGTCGCTCTGTTTTTGTTTATAGCGCAAAAAATAAAAACCGCAGAGATGATCAAATACCACCAAAAGAAAGCTCTATTTGTGGGAAAAAAAGGACGCCAATTTTGTTTGGGAGCCACGTCGCACGACCGCGCAATTGTCAGTTAAAGCGACGCAGTGCCGAATCTCAAAAAGTGCTCTGGTCTTTGGACAGCAATATGGTCCGGGGCTAAAGTGGTTAAAGCATGTTTTAAAACTTTTGTCTGCTGGAAACCTGTCTGCTAGGCCGTACACACGATCGGATATGTCCGCTGAAACTGGTCTGCGGACCAGTTTTAGCAGATATGTTCTATCGTGTGTAGGCGGCCTTATATTCACATTGCCAGGTTTGTTCCTCCATCCCACCGATAACATGGATTAATTAGGAGGATTTCTCACCATCCCACTGAGCTTCTGAAATCTGCACTGGCTCTGTTCGTGTTGATTTTACCTTTTTGACAATTGATCCTAATAAAAAGTTTAAACTGCACTAGGATTTGCTCTTCAACTTTCACATACTGTTTGTTCTAGAATGTGAAACAGTTTAAAGCAGAGTTCCGCCTGGGTAAAAAATAAATAAAAGTCAGCAGCTACAAATACTGCAGCTGCTGACTTTTAATATATGGGTTTTGTCCTGGGGTCAATGCTGTTTAATTTGTTTATTTCATACAATTTTAACCACTTCCCACTCGTGCTATAGCCAAATGACGGCTACAGCACAAACCTTAATTGATGTGAGGGCACCAATAGATGTCCTTCCGTGCATGAGCTGCCCACGCAGGGGGGGGCGTGGCGCTTAATGAAGACTTGACTGATCACAAATCAGAGTAAGAAGGCGATCCCGGCCAGCCAATGACAGCTGATCACATGATGTATTTAAAAGATTAGTAATTAGCTTTTTTTCTGCTCATGCTAATGGTGTGAGCAGAAGAAAAAAAGCATATCACTGCCTCACCGCCTTCTGTCAAAAGGTGCTAGTGCCACCAATCAGTGCCCACCAGTGCCACCTATCAATGCCCATCAGTGCCTCATCATCATTGCAACCTATCAGTGCCAATTATCAGTGCTCACCAGTGGCACCTATCGGTGTGCATTAGTGCAGCCTATCAGTGACCATTAGTGCAGCCTCATCAGCGTACATCAATGAAGTAAAACAATTGCCTGTTTGCAACATTTTATAACAAACTGTAAATCAGTTTTTTTGTTTTGTTTTTAAAAGTCAGTCTTTTTTCGTATTGTTAACAAAAAAAAAAAACAGCAGTAATTAAAACTAATAAAAACGTCATTTGGGTAGAGTGTTCCATGACCACGCAATTGTCATTTAAAGTGTGACAGTGCTCGGACTATGAACAATGGTGTGGTCAAGCTATGGAGCAGAGGGGAGGAATATCAGTGGTTTATCAATCACTTTCTAAGTCTGAGACCAAAACACTCTTTATGAGAGATTGGGAAACTGATTTGCAACAAACTTGGAGCATTGCAGAATGGCATAGTGCTTCTAGCGCGGCATCCAAAGGCATTCTAAACATGGCTGATCGAAGCTAACTTGGAAGTCCTAATGAGGTGGTACATGGTTCCCCTAAAAATTGCCCAAATCTTACCGAACGCCTCACCATTATGTTTTCGTTACTGCGGTCATGTGGGGTCGATGCTTGGGAATGTCCCAAGATCAGGGGTCTATGGAATAAAATATTTCACATCATTAGGAAAATCACAGGTTTACCCATCCTAAGTCCACTCACGTAGCCCTTTTAAACTTTCCTTGATCTGGAACCTCTAAACTAGTTCAACGCCTTCTCATGTTTTTTTTCCTTGGGACCAAGCTAACGATTGCTCGGGCCTGGAAACAACCGACAGTACCCTTTCTCTTGGTCAAAAGGAAAATATCATGGATTATGGTCCAGGAGAATATAGTTAGTATCCTCTTGGATGCTGCTGATTAACATGATGCTACCTGGGAACCCTGGTCCAAATACTTGTCCCTACCGCCTGCCACATCTCTCACACCTGGGTCCATGTAGATGGGCGAGTACCACACGTCTTACAGGATATTATCACTACTTTTTTCTCTCTATTTCTTCCTTTTTTTTTTTTTTTCTTCCTCCTTCTTTCCCCCTTCTCTACATCTCTATATCACCCCACAGGTTTCACTACTAGACAACTGCATTAAGACACTGTTTGTATCCTCCCAATTAACAATAGAAACGTTTTTAATACTTGTCTTGATAGCAGATCGGGCAACGTCTAGACCTTATATCTGACATCTCCTGTTTAATGTATGCCGACACACTATGTTGCCTCTTACCTCTGATTGTCCACTCAAGTGTTTAGGCATAGTACTCTTGTTAGGCATGTTAATTTTTGTTCTACTGTTGCCCTCGCCCTTTTTCATGGGGCCTTTCCTCCCCGGCACAGCTAGATCCTGTCGGGGGTGCGGGGTCTTCTCCCCCTACCGAAGCCAACTTTGTTGATGTTGATCCATTGTGAGCGCAGTAGACCTTTCAATCTTAGATATGCAATGTGTCATTTTCTGTACTACTCCAGCAGTTATTATGTGGATGTTTTACCTGTATTTCTGTTGATTTTCTCCATGCTGATATCTCAATAAAAAAAGTGAAGTGTGACAGTGCTGAAAGATGAAAATTGGCCTGGGCAGGAAGGGGGTTTAGGTGTCCAGTAAGCAAGTGGTTAACAAATGTATTCAATTTTAACACATTTACAACAGAAGATTAAAAAAAAAAAACACACAATGTACATGACAAAACATTTACCAAAATATGATAAATTAAACCTGTGGACTCGTAGACCTGTGTTCAGAATACATAATTGAACAGAGACATCAGATCCGTCCCATTGTTTCAACAATCAATGCATTTTCTGGATTAAAGTATGTTAACATTTACAAGAATGTTAACACCATTTATACAGATAGTTAGCTTGGAGCTCATAAAGCAGAGTGGCAGAGCTTCAGTTTTATAACCAGAAAAGGTGCTAAAGGCGTCTAAAATGCAATGTAAAGTAGAAAGAATGGTGTGAAGATCCGTAAGAGTTAGTACAATGTCATCTGCAAATAGCTTAACTTAAATGGCCTCCATTGGACCTTTATACCATGAATATCCATAACATAACACATGCACTAGTTAAACATTGTTGCAGTACAAAGAGTGATCCAGTGGCAATGAAGTTTATCAGCCAGAGCTTTTTTATCAAAAAGGAAAGAGCGAAAATGAGACAGGCAAGATAGGAAAAACAGGAACAAAAAAAAGCATATGCCTGATGAAGGGAATCAGAAAAAGGGGTTTCTCCTGTGGCCTGTCTCCTGCTCCTGGAGCAGTCAAGATTCAGGTACTCATTGTAGGTTATCTGTTGCGTCTCAAATCTTAGGCCCCATACACACGATCGGACATATCCGATGAAAACGGTCCGCGGACCATTTCCATCGGATATGTCCGATCGGGAGTTTGATCCGATGGCGTGTACACACCATCGGATCAAATTCCCCGCCGCCGGACGGCGCGGTGACATGGCGGTGACGCGGCGGTGACGTTGACGCCGCCGCGTCACCGCCACGTCACCGCACCAGGAAGTAAAACACTTCCGCGCATGCGCCGAATCCATTCGGCAGCGGCGCGGCGGCGGTGGGGGCCGACATGTCTGCTGGTAAGTGTACTAACCAGCAGACATGTCGGGCGGACAGATTCCCACCGGATAGATTTCAAAGCTTGCTTTGAAATCTGTCGGGTGGAGAAATCTGTCCGCTAGCCCATACACACGAGCGGAGATGTCTGCTGAAACGGTCCATCGGACCGTTTTCAGCGGACATATCCCCTCGTGTGTACGCGGCCTTAAAGAATTTGGTGTGAGTGTCCAAGATGATAAAGATGAGATTTTGATGGACCTTGGTCCCCATAAGCCTCTGCTTAACTTCGTCAACATTGAGGATTGGATGGCGCCAAGCCTTGGCCCATGTCTGACAATATTGACATGTGTATTTATGCTTCCCTGGGGTCCCTTGGAAGCTGAACGTTGAAAACTGATCTGATCAGGGAGTAGACCCGGGTACAGAAACATAAGGCTTTTGGACATGACAACCAGATGTGGAGACAGGTGCCTGGCTCTCTGCATCTTCTGAAATGTGGGGGACTCAGAGGGAACACATTTGGCCATTCGCACTGGAATCTTATACTAGCATGAGAGCACCTTGTAGGCGTTTTCCTGGGTAAATATATTTCGGGAGCACTTGGACCAGGCTAGCTAGATTTGACTCCAAGCTGGTTTATCTAGGGTTCCACCTAAATTAGCTGTCCATTGTTATACATATGAGAAAGTGTGAGGGCCACATTTGTGTGGCATGTAGATCAGACATAGGATTCTTTTGGCAACAATTTTTAAATAGGGTTAGCTGTTTGGGGGAATCTGACTAGTATTTATGGATGTGATGGCATATTTGAGCCCAATGTTGCCAATGTTCTCACAATTGCCCAATTGCCAGGAACTCGTAAGTGTTTCAGGTTCCTCTACCTCGCCACTAACAAAATGACAACAGGTTGTCACAGACAGGGTGAAATTGGGAGGTGCCGAGGCCTCCCTAAAGGGGAATTTAAGCAGACAGAGAATTTTACTGAATCCCATACATGCAGCAAGTGTTGCAACGTTGAATCTAAAATGGTAGGTCTGGTGTATTGCAGGGTCCAATGAAGATTGTGGGTGTGGAAAAAGTAAGCATTCCATGATTGCCAAATGGACCCAAATAGACATGTTGAAAGTGGCGTGAAGAGAGATACGGGTGTCAGTTTGTGCTGCAACATAATAGGATTCAAGGTTAGGCATGGCCAGTTCTCCGTGATATAACGCAGAGGCGGGCAGTCTCGGCCTATGATGAAGTCAAATTAGCAAAGCAATTTGTGCTGCTCATTGTGCAGTATGCAATTCAGTATAGGGATTGGCAAGATCCTCTAGTAGTAAAGGAGTTTTTGTGGGTATGTCATGTGAAGGGCATGGATTTGGTCCATCCAAAAATTTTGGAGAGATGTCCAGGAGTCGAGAAGCCACAAAGTTTACTGAAGTAGCTGGGATAGTTTGCTTGGTATAGAGAGTCAAAAGAAGAGGTCAGCCAAACCCCTAGGTAGGGTAAAGTGGCAGGCCAGGGAGAAATTTAAGTTGGTCTGGAGTCCCAGGAGCTGGTCTAGAGAGAGCGAAAGATTCAAAGCTTTGGATTTAAGTTTGTTAACGTGAAGTAAACTCAGAGAGAAGCATGAAGATGCTTGGTAGGGAGGTATGAAAACTTATATTAAAAATGTTGTCGACCAACAGCATTATCTTGTGATGTTCTTTTGCCATTTTAAGGCCACAAACATCGGGATGGGCCTGCATAGCTACCGCTAAGGGCTCTAGTGATAGAATAAAGATGTCTATTTTACCCATACAGATCCAAAAATTATCAGCTTCTGCACATTTCCCCCCCCTCAATTTGTTTGTTAATGAAATACAGGTCGAAATACAGCTCAATTTCAGTGTTTGCTGATGATACACAATTATGCAAGGAAATAACTTCAGCACAAGACATAGCATTATTACTGGAAGACCTTGACAAAATAAGGGGTTTAGCAGCTATACTGTATGACAGATGAGGTTCGATATTAACCACTTAAGGACCACCTCCTGCACATATACATCAGCAGAATGGCACAGCTGGGCACAGGCATGTACAGGTACATCACCTTTAAGAGCCCAGCCGTGGGTCGCGCTGGCACGCGCACACGGCCCGGTTCCGAAGCTCCGTGACCACGGCCAAGGGACCCGCGATCGGTCACAGGAGCTGAAGAACAGGGAGAGGTGTGTGTAAACACACCTTCCCCGTTCTTCACAGTGGCACTGTCATTGATCGTCTGTTCCCTGATATAGGAAACTAAGACTATGTATTGGCCTAAACTGAGGAAAAATATATGTTTTTTTTTATATCTTTTTTGGGGATATTTATTATAGCAAAAAGTAAAAAAATAATAATATTGCATATTTTTTTTTTAAGTTGTCACTCTATTTTTGTTTTTCTAGCGCAAAAAATAAAAACCACAGAGGTGATCAAATACCACCAAAAGAAAGCTATATTTGTGGGAAATAAAAGGACGCCAATTTTGTTTGGGAGCCACATTACAAGACCGCACAATTGTCAGTTAAATCAACACAGTGCCAAATCACAAAAAGGGGCAAGGTCCTTAACCTGCATATTGGCCCGGGTCTTAAGTGGTTAAGAAATATAAAGTTATGCACTTAAGTGCCATAAATACACCTTAGGAGGAAGTCCCCTGGGAGAATCTGTTATGGAAAAAGATCTGAGGGTGCTTGTAGATCACAGACTTAGCAATAGCATTCAGTGCCACAACTAATAAAGCTAGCAACATGATCTAATGCATTAAAAGGTCATATATTCAACAGATAAATCAATAGTTCTCCCTCTTTTCAAAACACTGAGGCCACCTCATTTTGAATATGCAATTCAGTTTTGGTCACAAATCCTCAGGAAAGATGTTAAATTAGAAAGTGTTCAGCAAATGGCAACACAAATCAATAAAAGGGAATAGTGGACCTCAGCTATGAGGATCAATTACAAAGGTTAGTTATTCACTCTGGATAAGAGGTGCTTAAGAGGGGATATGATTATGATGTACATATATGTCAAAGGTGACTTCAGTAAGTGTAATAAGCTCTTTACTCTAAGGTCCCTGAAGAGGACACACAGCTACAATTTGATGTTAGAAGAAAAGAGCTTTAACCTTAGGTTGTGGAAATGGTTGTTTACTATTAGAACAGCTAAAATGTGGAACTCCCTCCCCAAGAGGTGGTACTAACTGAGAGTCTCAACAACTTCAGAACAATTTTAAATGTCTCCTTTGGATTGTAATTTATCCCTGCTGTGCTCGCCCTTCAAGAAGAGGAGGGGGCAGGTAAAAAAGTTCCTTGAAACTGACTGTTTTCAGGTGATTCAATTTCCAAAATGAAAGGCAATGCTGGACTCTGGTATTTCAGGATTAGTGGAATATAGTTTTTAGCTTGTCAAGAGTTTTAGATGGCAGGGTTAAGCTACAATAATAGTAAAAAAAAAAAAAAAAAAGTGAAACCCAAAAGACACTAGATCCTCTTCTTGTCAGTTAAGGCTGGCCACTTCAGAACTGCTGAGTCTTTTTGAAGGGCCATGACAACACCCTTGGTGGTAATAATAAACCCTCCAAACTGTATGATTGTTTTTTTAAACTCACACTGGCTAGGTATACAATTTGTGGGTATGAAAACAGAATCATCAGAACATGGTTTTGATGTTCCTCCAGGAACAGAAACCTTACAGGGTCACTAAAAGAAAAAAAAAAAAAAAAACATTTGTTTGCTGAAATTACCATTTACAAGGTATAGAGACATGAAAGTTAACTGATTCATTTTCAAAATGATTAAAAATAGATAAGAAATCAATCATATAATGTGCCTGCAGGTTAGTTTCACTTTAGAACTGGCTTCATGTTTCTGTGAGATAGAAATAGACACACAGAACAAAAACAAACACATCCAGGGCAGTGTTTTGTTTTTAAAATGAATCTGATTGGTTCTGGGAAGTTTTAGACACACAGTAATGACAGCTCAGACCACCGTGAGAAAGCTCCCAGCACTGTGGTTATAAGGAAACAGACAAGCAGGAAGTGTGGAGAACAGAGCAGGATTACAGCAACTTCAAAGCAAAAAATAAACAATAAGGACATGAAACCAGTACTGCCGTAAGGTAAAGGAAGCTATTTAGCTTAAAAAAATTCCTTTAGTGATCATTTAATGAAATCCCTGAAGATGTCATGTTGGACGATAGCCAGGGTATTACAGACCACACATGGCATTATGAAGTGTTGGAAGTGCCTGAATCTGGTATGGAAAGTAATTTTCCACTCATGACCCTCTCTTATTCTCATCTAGTTATAAGTCCCCCATAGGTGCAGTATGGTTCAAGAAGAGCTCAGATACTGGTCGGAGTGGTTACTGGTTCTTTATAGTAATCTCATTATGAGCATGGCAATCAATAAAAATACCCCAACCTCTGCTTGTGGATGGCATGATACACTACTTCTTTAAAGTGGAGGTTCACCTAAAAAAATGTTATCATTGCATTTAGGCTAGTTACTAGAATGAGAATCAGCATTTTTTTTAAAAAAATCCTTGCGGTACATACCGTTTTCTATATAGATCAGGGGTGTCCAAACTTTTTTCAAAGAGGGCCAGATTTGATAAAGTGAACATGCGTGAGGGCCGACCATTTTGCCCGACATTCTTTGAACCATTAAAATTGTGTTTGTTGGATCACTAATACACTGTCCAACAAGAATTAGGCACACACACACACACACACACACACACACACTTACACATACAGGCACACACTTACACATACAGGCACACACATACATACAGGCACACACACATACAGGCAGGCACACACACATACAGGCAGGCACACACACATACAGGCAGGCACACACACATACAGGCAGGCACATACACATAGACACATACAGGCACACACACTCACACACATACAGGCACACACACACTCATACAGGCACACACACACTCATACAGGCACACACACACTCATACAGGCACACACACACACACAGGCACGCATACAGACACACACACACAGGCACACACACACACATATACAGACACACACAAACATACAGGCACACAGACACTCACATGTATGAAGCCCTTTTAAAACAAATCTGGGTTTCTAGCACAGTACCTTTCAGTTTCCTTGTTCAGTCGGGTACTGCACTCTAGGGGGAAGCAGAGAGCACAGCACAATCCCCTGCATTTACTTTTACTTTTGAGGCTGATGAAGCTTCTTACAGTGCCGATGGGGATCAGGAGATCGGGCTCATCTGACAGCTCTTATCTCCCCTGATAGCGCGGCACACCTGAGAACCAGGCGGGCCGCCCAAAACCGGCCCGCGGGCCGCGATTGGCCCGCGGGCCGGACTTTGGACATGCCTGATATAGATGATCACCACAGCTTCCGGGTATGGTCATCTGGACTGGGCGTTCCTAATTGATTGACTGGCATGTGGACCGATGCATACATCGCGTAACGAGTACCCGAAAGAAGCCGAACATCGGTGCGGCTTTATACGGCGCCTGCGCACCGATGTTCGGCTTCTTTCGGCTACTCGTGACACGCTGTATGCTTCGGTCGACATGCCTGTCAATCAATTAGGAATGCCCAGCCCGGACGATCATACCCGGAAGCCGCGGTGAACATACATATGGAAAACGGTATGTACCGCAAGTATTTTTTTTTAAAAAACCGACAATTCTCATTGTAATAACTAGCCTAAATGTAAGGTTAAACATTTTTTTTTTAGGTGAACCTCCACTTTAAGTTTTTATAAATATACTCTAATGCCACGTACACACAACCTTTTTTTAATGTTCTAAAAAAAAAAAATGTTTTCTACGTGATTCTTGTCAAGCCTGCCTTGCATACACACGATCGTGAAAAAAAAATAAAAATGACCAAGCAAAGCGCGGTGACATACAACAGCACTATAAAGGGGAAGTTCCATTCAGATGGCGCCACCCTTTGGGCTGATTTTGTGTTAGTAAATGTTTGGTGAGAGACAATTTGCACTTTTAGTCTTCGTGCTTTTCAGTCTGTTACAGCGTGACAAATGTGTTATTTCCATTACAAATGCCAGTTTTACCAGAACGAGCGCTTCTGAGAATGCATTTTTTGCATTTTTTTTCCCATAAAAGTTTTTATTTGTTCAAAATGTAGCGTAAAATAAAAGACAAGGTAATTATCACATAACAGAAAATAACACAAGGTCACAAAGAGAACACGCTACATGATACAACATAAAGGCATTAGATGAAATTTTCAGGCCATAACCGAGGTACAATAGGTGTAATGAAGCAGAAAAAGGGCGGAGGATCGTAAACTTCAGTTTTCCCCTCCCCACACCCCCCCTCCCCAAGTACAGAGGGGGGAAAGTGATGCAAGGCACCATTCATGGTCAATACTTAGGGTGTAGTGTATCATGACAGCCCAAGGGTCATGGATCCAGAAGGAGAAGAAAAAGAAAGAGAGGTAAAGAGAAAAAAAAAAAAGAAAAGAAAAGCCGGAAGGAAAGAGAGGAAGGGAGAGAGAAAGAAAGAAAAGAGGAAAAAGGGAGGGAAGAACAGGGAAAAAGGGGAGGGGGAAGAGGAGGAAGAAGAACGAGCAAGCACAGTAGGGGGGAAAAACAGAGTGGACGAGAGTGGATCCACGCCCGCCCCCCCCATCCCCCCATAATATAGAAGGTGGAACACCCAGTACCACAGGCGACTTAGGAGACACACTGACGGTAGCGATCAGTGGTGACAAAATGGTTCCAGCAAGCACAGATGAAGGAAAATTTGTGCACTTTATCTTGTGAGATGTAAATCAGTTCCTCCATTTCTTTTATTGAGGAGATCTGTGCAAGCCACTCTCTGACTGTCGGGATGGCGGTGGAGCATTGATCATATGCATAGCCAGGGACTTAAAATAGTCTCCTTAGGGGAGCGACATGTGATGCAGGAGGAATTGGGATGGGGTGTAATCTAGGGTGTAAGTAGTGATATGTGAGATGAGACTGTGAACCTCCCTCCAAAAGGGCTGGAGGGCTCCACACTCCCACCACACATGAAGCATAGTTCCCACTCCCGCACCACATCTCCAGCAAGTGTCGGGGATGTTAGGGGAAAATTTGTGAAGGCGCGACAGGGTCCTATACCACTTAGTGAGCACTTTGTAACCATTCTCTTGAATGGCCACATTTGAAGAGCCCTTGTGAGGGTATTCATAAATAGTGTTCCAGTCCTCCATTGACAAGGACATCTGGAGATCACTATTCCACGAAAGCTGTGGCAGGGTGGGAGTCTGTTGGGGGCCGTTCACCAGGAGGGTGTACAAAAGGGAAATCAGATGCCTTTGTGGCTTTTTACGATGACACCGGGATTCAAAGGGTGTAAGTGGTTGTGACCAGAGCGATTGACTAGCCGTGGTCGCGAGAAAGTGCCAGATCTGTCTGTAAGTCCAAAATGATAGAGAGGATGTCTTAGTAATAGATTTCACGGCCTCAAAAGTCAAAGGCCGTCCAGCGGAATAAAACTGGAGGGCTAGTACGTCTTCAAAGGGCCATTCCTGGCTCAAGAAATCCCCCGACAGGCCGGTGGAAAATCTGGGTTCCCCCTGTAGGGATATCAAAGGATTCGGGTGAAGGGATGAGGGCTCTAGTATCGAGGCCTTCTTGAAAGCTAGAAGTGAGGGATAAATAAATGGATGGGCTGATAAGGATTGGGGCCAGTTCCTCGAGGGTAACCATGGAAGTAGATGCAAGGGGCCTGGCGAGAAGCTTTTCTCAAGGAGGACCCATAGCTTTTTAGAGGCATGGATATTCCAATCTGTGATTCTTGTGAAATGACACGCGCTATGGTACTTTTGCAGGTCCGGAAGACCAATACCGCCACCAGATTTGGGTAAGGTGAGTCGAGAGTGTTTTATGCGAGGTTGTGAACCCCTCCAAAGGAAGGCGGAGCAAGCCTTCCTTTATGATGTAAAGAATCCCAGGGGCAAGGAAATAGGGATTGATTGCATAAGATAGAGTAAGCGGGGCAGAATTATCATTTTGATCAGGGCCGACCGACCGAACCAGGAGACATTCAGGCCCATCCATTCCTTAAAGCATTTTTGAGCCTGGAGAAGGGCAGGATGGATGTTTTTTGAATAAAGATCAGCTAGACTGAAGGGGATGCAAACACCCAAATAAGTAAGTGAATCCTGCACCCACCGAAAAGGGAAAGACTCCTGGCAGTGTAACACCTCCTGGGGGGAAGGGAAACGTTCAGCGCTTGCGATTTTGCATGGTTAATTTTCAGGTTCGAAAGGGTGCCAAAGTGGTCTAGGTCTTTAAGAAGCTTGGGCAAGGAACCCCTGGGAAACCGAAAAAGAGAGGGGAATGTAGTCCGCAAAAGCAGCGACTTTGAATTCTCTCCCCTTCACGCTAATCCCCAGAATATCCGGGTTGTCCCTCAGCCTATTAAGGAGGGGTTCCAGGGTGAGGCTATATATCAGAGGTGATAAGGGGCATCCCTTGTGTGTGCCATTGCTGATGGGGAAGGCACCCGACAGGTGGCCATTGACTTTCATTGCGGCCAAGGGGCCGGCATACAGGGCTAAAATGTGTGACAACATACGGGTCCCCAGACCCAAAGCTATGAGTACCTCCTGCATGTAGTCCCAGGTCACTCTGTCGAATGCCTTCTCAGCGTCAAGTGAGAGAAAAAAGCCATGTATTTCGAAAGTTGTGTGCAAATGATGCAAGTTCAGGGTACGGATAGCGAGACAAGTCCAGGAACCAAGGGTGCCAACCTATTAGCAAGGACTTTCGCGTAAATTTTTATGTCCACGTTTAAAATCGATGTTGGTCGATAATTATCCACCAAAGAGGGATCCTTACCCTCCTTAGGGATCACCGCTATGTGGGCTGCCAGCATGTTGCCAGGTTTGTTCTGGGGATCAGAAAGGGCATTGCATATGGCCAGGAGTCTAGTGGCGAGCGTGTCATTAAAATATTTGTAGTACTGAAGGTAAAAGCCGTCCGGGCCAGGGGCCTTCCCCGTCTTCATTTGTTTAATTGCCAGATCCAACGCCAATATGGGGCTTTTCAAATCAAGTGATTGTTGGGGGGGAAATTGGTTTGGGGCTATACCGGGAGATGAATTCTTTAATCTGCTTGGACCGCAAGTTGGTTTTGGACTAAGAGAGGTCATGGGGGTGGAGATTATACAATTTAAAATAAAAGTCCTCAAACTCTTTGGCAATATCCTCGTTCCTGACTAGACGAACACCACCAGGATGTAGATGGTGGATTGTAGTTGTGGGTTTTGAATTTTGCACTGTGCGTGCCAGAAGACGCCCACACTTGTTGCCCTGTTCATAGAAAATCCTCTGGGCAAGAGTGTATTGTCTCTTAGAACGTTTGCCCAGCTCCTTCATAAGAGATGCTCGGGTACGTAGCAAGTCTTGTAAGGTGGCCTGTGCACGGGACATCTTGTGGGACGTTTCAAGTACTTTAATTGTCTCAATAAGGAAGTTAATATATTCCTGATGTTGTTTTTTGGCCTAAGTGACCAGGGCGATCATTTCCCCGTGGATCACGCATTTATGTGCTTCCCACAGGGAGACCGGCAAGATCTCTGGGCTTGAGTTTTCTGCAAAGTATTGCTGAAGGGGTGTGCATATTTGGTCAGTTACGGAGGGGTCCTTAAGTAAAGAAGGATTCAGATGCCAAGTCTGCGTTCTAGAGGACATTTCAGGGAAAGCTAGGGTGACACTGATTGGATGGTGGTCCGACAGAAACATGGGTTCTATTGCGGACTTCTGGAGGAGCGTAAGGTCTGATTGGGATAGGAAAAAATAATCGATCCTGGAGTACTTTTGATGTGGGGCCGAAAATTAAAGTGTAGTACTTATCTGAGGGGAAAAGTGTGCGCCAGACATCGTGCAGGGTTAGAGACTGAAGGTGTAGGTTGATCTGTCTCAATGCCTTGTAAGTCCAGGTGGAAGCTCCCGTAGAGGAGTCCAATAAAGGTTTCAAGGGGACATTGAAATCCCCTCCTAGAAGCAAAATGCCCGACTGGAAGGAAGCCAATAGGTCACATGTTGACCTAAATAAGGCCACTTGACGTTCGTTGGGGCAGTAAATATTAGCAAGTGTGATAGGTTTAGATTCATGCACATGTTTTTCATGTCGTTAATGCCTACACACAACCGTTTTACACAACATGAAAAATTCCGCGAAAAATTAGAGCATGTTCAAAATTTTTAATGCCCATTATTCAGGTCATGAAAAATGCTCTGGAGCCTACAGACGATCGTTTGTAATGCCCATTTTAAATAATGTAATTTTTCACGTCATGAAAAATGGTCGTGTGTACGCAACATAAGAGTTGCTAATTTGGGTTCAGATAGGGCAGGGCTTGACAAATTTGCTTGGAATCTAGGAGCCAGCTAAAAAAGTTAGGAGCCAGAAAACGCGCCCGTCCCGACGAGCTTGCGCGCAGAAGCGAACACATATGTGAGTAGCGCCTGCATATGTAAACGGTATTCAAACCACAAATGAGGTATCGCCGCAATCGTTAAAGCAAGAGCAATAATTCTAGCTCTAGACCTCCTCTGTAACTCAAAACGTGCAACTTGTAGATTGCAGATGGCGCCAGCTCACAGAAGGAAGAGCTTGGGACTTCACAAGGCCGCAAAGCTGCGGCCTCAGTTAGCGTTTGTCGTGGACCCGCCGCGATTGCTCTGCGGGGGAGGTGGGGGCGCACGGAGACACAGGATCCTGCGGGCCCGCGGTGGCCAGTAATTGAGGCCGCGGCTTTGCGGACTTGTAGGCCAGCAAAGCCGCGGCCTCAATTACTAGCTGCCGCGGGCGCCAGGTCACAATTTCTGGTTGCAATTGCGACCTGGCGCCCGGATATTATCGACCCCTGAGATAGGGGATTAGTCCAGTCAGAGGAAATGTCCACACATGTCAATGTCATTACCTGGGAACCACAGTGTTCTTACTTTCGGACCTAAAAAGACTGCTGTGCAGGAACTTGCCTGGGGCAAGAGCTAGGTTGTCCACACAGGTCGGGCTAAACCTAGTTGCAAAGGTTCTGGTGTGTCTGTAGGCAATGATGATATTTGAATTATTGTTGTATAAGGGGTATAAGCGAGACTACTTGGGGTATAAGCGAGACTACTTGGCATTAAAGTTTTAATTCCTCAGATCTATAGGTCTAATGCCACGTACACACAATTATTTTTTGGCATGACAAAAAAAAAAAACATAGTTTTTCGGCATGTAGAAAAAATAAAGTTTTTACAACTTCATCATTAAAACAACATTGCCCACACACCATCTTTTTTTTTTTTAAATGCTCTAGCAAAGCGTGGTAACGTACAACATGCACGGCAGCACTATAAAGGGGAAGGGGAAGTTCCATGCAGATGACACCACCCTTGGGGCAGCTTTAGCTGATTTTCTGTTAGTAAAAGACTATTCACGCTGAGTGTGCTTACTCCATTATGAACGGTAGTTTTACCAGAACGAGCGATCCCATCTCATAACTTGCTTCTGAGCATGCACGGGTTTTTAACGTTGTTTTAGCCCACACACGATCATTTTTTACAACCCAAAAAATGACATTGTTTAAAACATTGTTAAAACATGCAGCATGCTCGAAAAAAAAATGTTGTCGTTTTTCAGAAGCCGGAAAATCATGTAAAGCCCACACACAATCATTTTAACCACTTGACCACTGGGCACTTAAACACCCTTAATAACCAGACCAATTTTCAGCTTTTGGTGCTCTCACATTTTGAATGACAATAACTCAGTCATACAACACTATATTCATATGAATTTTTTGTCTTTTTTTTCCCACAAATAGAGCTTTCTTTTGGTGGTATTTGATCACCTCTGCGATTTTTAACTTTCTCGCTATAAATGAAAGAATAACGTAAATTTTGTAAAAAAATTGATTTTTCTTAATTTCTATTATAAAATTTCGCGAAAAAGTAATTTTTCTTCATAAATTTGGCCTAAAATGTATACTGCTACATATCTTTGGTAAAACAAAAAAAAAATTGTGGATAAAATTTAGTCTGGGTGAAAGTTATAGGGTCCTCAAGCTATGGTGCCAATTACTGAAAATGTATCAATTTGATCACATCTGATGTACTGACAGCTTATCTCATTTCTTGAGACCCTAACAAGCCAGTAAAGTACAAATACCCCCCAAATCACCCCTTTTTGGAAAGTAGACATTCCAACATAGTTAGTAAGAGGCATAGTTAGTTTTTTGAAGTTGTCATTTTTTCCCACAATTCTTTGCAAAATCATTTTTTTTTTTTCACACCAAATTGTCATTATAACAGGGTATTTCTCTCACATGGCATGCACATTCCACAAATGACACCCCAAAATATATTCTGCTGCTCCTCCTGAGTATGGCGATATTACATATGTGAGACTTTTACATAACGCCGCCACATACAGAGGCCCAACACTGAAGTAGCAACTTCAGGCGTTCTAGGAGCATAAATTACACAACTAATCTCCCAACCACCTATTACACTTTTGAAGGCCCTGGAGCACCAGGACAATGGAAACGCCCACAAAGTGACCCCATTTTGGAAATCTAACACCCCAACGTATAATCTATGAGGCATAATGAGTCTTTTGAACGGTTATTTTTTTTCCAGATGTTTTTGGAATATGTGGAAAT
Source organism: Rana kukunoris (assembly GCA_029574335.1). Lineage (NCBI taxonomy): Eukaryota > Metazoa > Chordata > Amphibia > Anura > Ranidae > Rana > Rana kukunoris. The sequence continues at coordinate 247,479,134 of CM056059.1, forward strand.
TTTTTTTTTTTTAAAAACGCATTTTTTTTACACAAAGTTGTCCATTTATAGGATATTTCCAACACATAGCATGTACATGGCAAACAATACACCCCAAAATATATTCTGCTGCTCCTCCCGAGTATTGCGATACCACATGTGTGAGACTTTTACATAACCTGGCCACATAGAGGCCCAACATCCAAGAAGCACCATCAGGTGTTCTAGGGACAAAAATTACACATACAATTTCCTTACAATTTTTGAAGGCCCTTCATATTTCTAGCACATAGCATGTACATATCAAGAATTACACCCTAAAATACATTCTGCTGAGTAATGGGTAAAAAAATAAAAAAAGATTACCTGTGGTTTTAGTAGTGCAATTTTCCACAGGAGGAGATCCCTGATCCAGGCAGCAGGCAGGGACGTGGTTAGCGACAGTTTGTCCAGGCAGCAGGCAGGAATATTGTCCATAGTCAGTGCAGGCAGGGATACTGTCCATTTATAGTCCAGGGCCAGTGCAAGTAGAAACATTGCCAGCAGTGCCAAAATATTGGTCCTGGTAGTAAGCAGGTACATGGTCCAAGTAGCAGGCCAGGAAAGAATGGGGACAGGGGTAGAGGCTTCTCCCACCCAAATCTCATTGAAGCCTCCGGGCAACCAGACCCTAATCCGGAAATGAGAAAACTAAAAAAAAATAGTTTTCTTCATCCAGAAAAACAATTCTGGAGCCCCTCACATATGTGAGACCCCTGTGTTCCCACTAGCATAGCAAGATCAATCCAAGGGGCAGGCAAAGAACGTGGTCAAACAGTCCAGAGGTAGGTACAGTTAAGCGTTAGGCAAAAGCGTAGTCGTATAACAGGCCGGGGTCAGTTCCAGAGCAGGCAGAGGTAGGTACAGTTAAGCGTTAGGCAAAAGTGTGGTCGTATAACAAGCCAGGGTCGGTTCCAGAGAAGGCAGAGATATGTAGAGTACAGTGCAGTGGCATAAGGGGTGTGGAGGAAAATGACAAGAAATGAGAACTACCTAATAATTTTGGAGGGTATGGTAACGGCGGAAACATACACCTATACAGAGGCCTGGTTGGGAGGGACAATCGGGACAATAATACACAGTGTCTTTTCTGACTCCTCCTCTGGCGCACACACGGCATTTTTTCTGGCGTCTGTAGCCTCTTTCAGGGAAAGGGGCTTTCTCAGGAAAGTGGCACTCGTGGAGTCTGCTCACGGAATCAGAGCGAATATTTTCTGGTGGGTTTTCAGGGTACACAAGGCCTGTGATGACTTCTTCTTGGTATTGCAGATAGGATGTGGGGTTTTCTGTTGATTTTTTGTAAATAACATAACTGTTATACATGGCCAAAGTGAAACGATAAATGGAAACTTTTTTATACCAGTGACGGGATTTTCTTGTGGGAAGGTAGGGTTCAATCATCTGATCGTTGAAGTCCACTCCCCCCATAAACAAATTGTAACCATATATGCATGTTGGTTTTTGGATTGGGCCTTTTTTTTGGGGAACTTCCACGTAGGTGTCATCGTGGATTGTGGAAAGCATGTGGACATTTCGTTTGTCCCTCCACCTGACAGCCAATAGCTCCTGGTTCCTCAATGATGCCGACTCCCCTCGTTTGAGCTTTTCATTGACCAGTTTTTGAGGAAAGCCCTTTCTATTGGCTCTTACTGTGCCACATGCTGGGGTGTCCCTCAGGTAGAGATTGCGAAACAGGGGCAGGCTGGTGTAAAAATTGTCCACATGAAGGTGGTATCCTTTCCCAAGTAGTGGATAGATCAGATCCCAGACCACTTTTCCACTTGTTCCGATGTATTCGGGGCATTCGGGAGGATGCAGTTGGGAGTCCTTCCCTTCGTATACCAGGAAGGAGTAGAGGTACCCCGTGACTCGGTCACATAATTTATACATTTTCACCCCATATCGGGCCCTTTTGCTGGGGATGAACTGTTTGATGCCCAGCCTGCCGGAGAATTTGACCAGGGACTCATCTATGGAGATATTCTGTTCGGGGATATATAATTGGGGGAATTTTTCAGAGAAATAATTTAGGAGTGGTCGAATTTTAAATAGTTTGTCGAAAGCTGGGTCATTACAGGGAGGGCACTGGGTGTTGTCATTAAAGTGGAGGAACCGTAAAATCATGAAGTATCGGGATCTGGGCATACGGGATGAGAAGACTGGCATGTGATGGATGGCTTTGGTAGACCAATAGGAGTATGATTGTTTTTTTTTTGAGAGACCCATATTCAGAGTTAGGCCCAAGAAAATTTGGAATTCCTCTACGGTGAGTTCTCTCCACATAAAGGGGTGGGCATAGCAGGAACCAGGGTTGCTTTCAATGAACTGCTGTGCGTAGAGGTTGCACTGGGCCACAATAGATGATAACAATTCTTCGGTGAAAAATAAATGAAAAAAATCGAGAGTGGAAAATTTTTCGGTGTTCACCTGGACACCTGGCTGGGCGGTGAAAGGGGGGATATTTGTGCACGGAAGTCCCCGCGTGCGCGTGCCAGGAGCGCACGCAGGAACGATTCTTTAGGAGGCCGTTAATTAACGGCTACTTAGAGATGAGCAACCACCCTATAGCCGTACTTTCGGGATAGGGCGGTTGCAAAGTGGTTAAATGACATTTGTTTTATGACGAAAAATGATCGTGTGTATGCGGCATAGGATGCTTATTCAGATTGTGTTACTGCAAATCTTACACCCCATTTGTCCATAGCACCAAACTCTTTGGGTGATTTTATATCTAATATTTTACTTGTTATTTATTTAAAGACAAATGCCTCATGAATTCAAACATTTTCATAGGGTTAGTATGAATCTGAGTTTAAAAAAAAAAAAAAACACACAGATAATGTACTGGTGTAACACTCAGCACTGAAACACTTGGTTATGACAAATAGTGGAAAGGCATGCATAAGTATGCTGATTCATCAATAGCAACAATACACATATATTATAGAGGTATAAATTGAATAAAACAAAAAAAAAAACATTTTTGTAAAAAATATTGATTAAAGTCCTGAAATGAACGAGTGCACCCCTGTCAACTCTTGAGTCTCTGAAAAAAAAAAAAAAAAAAATCTGCAAAGTGAGCGAGGCTGCGTTAGATTTTTAGCAAAAAAGGAAGAGAAGTGCCAGACAAATCTTAGTGCAGCATTATTTTATTTGATTCAAATACAAATTGTTGACGGTATAAGGTACACTTACATAGTGCTAGTGAGAGTAGGTTCTTCCCAGATACAGCATCACAGAAGAGCCGCTGGGTCCACAAGCGCTGCGTGTCAGCAGGATGCTGAAGCCTTGAGGAACCTGGGGAGGACACCGGCTATGTAACTCTGTGTAGAAGTGTTCCAGAGCTGTTAGAGTGGGGAGCCATCTACCACTGTGTCTGGCCAATTAGAACGTGTTTTGAAGGCACCACCAAGCCTCCTTCATTTTTCCTGAATTTAAAGCGGAGCTCCAGCCGCAAATTTTTTTTTTTTTTTAAAGTCAGCAGCTACTAACAGTGTAGCTGCTGACTTTAAATAAGGACACTTACCTGTCCTAGGCGCCCACGCTGACACCCCCCCCCCATGCCGGTCCCACGATCGCTCCGGGTCCCGCGCCGACATTCACACTATGGGAAACAGGCAGTGAAGCCGTACGGCTTCACTGCCCGTTTCCTACTGTGCCTGCACGAGTCTCACGCTGGCTTGTGAATGGGCGCGCTGCTCTCTGAGAACACACACAGTTCCCAGAAAGCAGCGCGCCCCATTCACAAGGAGAAGGACAAGAAGAAATCAAACTGCGGAGTGGAAGAGGCAGATTACGGACTTCCGCATAGCAACAGCTATTTCGGGTGAGTATTTTTTTTTTTTTTTTCAGGTTTTTCTTTTTTTTCTTTTTTTTAAACAACATGGCAAAATGATGTTTTTCTGGGTGGAGCTCCGCTTTAAGTTAACTATGATGGAAATGGTTGCCTAAACTCATGTTTAGCTTTCATTGTCAGGAAATCAACACTTAGAGAAGCTCTGAAAAACAACCCTTTCTGCAACATTAATGTTAAGTTCACCAATTTGGGCACAATTTCATGTTTCTTAAAAAAAATAGGATGGTTTTGCAATATAATTTCTGGCCCAGCAATCCCAATGCTCTTCTTGTTCACATGTATTTATTTATTTTTTATTGATACATTGATTATACTGGACACGGGAGAAACAAGGGAGAAACAAGTGAACATTACAGTGTTTAAATTTGTTAAAAAATAAAATAGCTCTGGTCAGGGGGCTCACAATGATATACAATGTAGGGCATTAGTATAGAGGTGCATGACCTCTAGGGTATACAAAAGCACACAGTACTAAAGTACATGGCAACATAAACATAGTGAAATTTGGCACTAGTGAGTGAGAAACAAACTGCACTGTTATCTTGATATAGCGCTCTACCAGCGGCAGAAGGTAGGTAGAAGGAAAACGGAGAAAGGGAAAGACAGACAAGAAAAAGAGGTAAAGAAAAAAAGGAGGTGCTGGAAAAGGGGATCAGGACTCCAAGAGGGATTCATTGAAGCCCAGAGGTAAGAAATGATCCACCCAAGGCTACCAGATTTTAAGATGTTTAGGAACTTTGTCCTGGATAGTAGGTTCAATTTTACTATGAATCATGGCTTGAAAAAATTATATTTTGACTTCAAAAATACATAGTTCTATAGCCAAACTATCATTTGTTTGGCTTAACCTGTAATATGAGGCAGAGCTGGGCTGGGCTCTGGAACAGTCTAAGGTCTTATGCCGCATACTCACGATCATTTTTCGGGACAAAAAAAATGTTGTTTAAAAAAAAAAAAAAAAACATTTAAAATGATCGTGTGTGGGCTTCAAAGGTGTATTTCCGATGTGGGAAAAAGGTTTTATTCATGACTCTCTGGAAAGTAACCAGAGCTTAATGCAAGCCAAACAGCATTATTTTATATTGATCCTGACTGAAGTAGAAAATGCTGTATTTCCTCTGGCTTCCTTAGTTAAAGGTTTAAAGGTATCTGACAGTAGCCTGTGGTGAGGTCTAAGATGGTAATGTGGCTGGTCCCAACCTCTTTATCAGCTTGTCTATTTGAGGCAGCAGATATGCATCCAACTTTGATACCTCATTAAGTTTTATGAAATTATTACACAGCTGCAGAGTCCTGTTGGGCTTCGGTACCAACACAGTCAGGCTTGACCATTCACCTTGCTTTCACCCTCTACTATTAGCAACACATACTGTAAATAACGGGTAGGGTGGAGGAGCCGTTTAGGAAGTATGGGTATCCTGAGAGGACTAGGAGAGGATATCCTTGTATCGGGGGGTAGTAAGGAACAAAGACCAAGGGGCCCAGGTTAAGATATATTGTTTAGTAGTGTCTCTTGTGATGTGGGTGAGTTCTTCCATGAGGCTTACTTCAGATACATTTTGTAGCCAAGACTTTATGGTTGGAACTGTAGGTTGACCCCAGAGGGTAGGAATGAGAGCCTTGGCTGTATTTAGGAGGTGTGGAATAAGTGAACGTTTATATCTACCTATGGGCATTGAAGTAGCGTGAAAGAGAACTGTCCATGGGTCTGGAGGTAAGTTGACTTTGGTGATTTGATTAATCAGATCTATTACTTCAGACCAGAAAGGACAAATGAGGGGGCAAAACCACCAGATGTGGGCATGAGTGGCATTATGTCCACAATTCCTCCAGCATAATGAGGAGTTCATAGGGAACATGCAGTGGAGTTTAACAGGTGTATAGTGTCATCTGGTGAGAAGTTTAAAATGTGTTTCTGCCATAGAAGAAGCCAGTGAAGATATATGTGTAAGTTGAAGAACTTTGTCCTTTTTCTTGTCCGTAATATTAGCACCCAGGTCAAGTTCCCACTTGGCCAGATAATTTGAATAAGTAGAGCTTTGCAGCTCGATGCAAGCTTTGTAGAACTGGGAGATACAGTGTAGAGGGGGGTCCTCATGGAGGAGCACGTGTTCAATACCTTTGAGTTCTTGGATGCCCCATAATGGTTGGGGGAGCGTCTGAAGAAAGCAATTTAATTGGTTGTACCTCCATCTGTCCATAAGTGTGATTGGTCTATGGCTTAAAATTTCAAACAGAGGTTTAAGTGTATTGGAATGTAAGACATGATGCAAGAGGAGAGGGCCTTCCAGGGCCGGAATGGAAGTAAAAACCAGCCCTGGAAAAAATGTCATACCAGCCCCATAGCATTATTATGCCAGCCCAAAAACATAATGTCATTATTTTCTTGTTCATAAAATGGAAAATCATGCATTGTAAAGCACAGTTGAAAAGTGTTTTATATATAGATAAGACAGATATGAAAGCACACAGGGCTGGGGATATATAACAAAATGAATTGCACTCCTGTGACCCAGAGAAGAAGCCCAGTCTAAAAAGCTTAGGCTGGACTTCTCCTTTTAAACCTCCCCTACAGTAAACAAGCTTTAACCACTTAAGACCAAAATGCAGGTAAGTTTTTGCGATTCGGCACTGCGTCACTTTAACTGACAATTGCGCGGTTGTGCAACATGGCTCCCAAACAAGATTGGATTCCTTTTTTTGCCCACAAATAGGGCTTTCTTTTGGTGGTATTTGATCACATCTGTGGTTTTTATCTTTTGCGCTAAACAAAAATAGAGCGACAATTTTGAAAAAAAATGCATTTTTTTTCCCTGTCTTGCTATAATAAAATCCCCTTCACACCGAGTGTACGCAGATATGCGTCCTCGGCTTTCAGGGGTTATACCGGGATGATGCCTGCAGCTACACAGTATTCAGATTCGCCGTTTTCGGCGATCTGAATACTTTGAAGTAGGGTTGTCCCGATACCACTTTTTTAGGACCGAGTACAAGTACCGATACTTTTTTTCATGTACTCGCCGATACCGAATACTGATATATTTTTTTAATGTGTCCCTAAATGCAGCCATGTCCCCCCAGCCATGTCCCCCCACATATTGCAGCCATGTCATGTTCCCCACATATTGCAGCCATGTCCTGTCCCCCACATATTGCAGCCATGTCCTGTCCCCTACATATTGCAGCCATGCCATGTCCCCCACATATTGCAGCCATGCCATGTCCCCCACATATTGCAGCCATGTCCTGTCCCCCACATATTGCAGCCATGTCATGTCCCCCACATATTGTAGCCATGTCCTGTCCCCCACATATTGCAGCCATGTCCTGTCCCCCACATATTGCAGCCATGTCCTGTCCCCCACATATTGCAGCCATGTCCTGTCCCCCACATATGCTGTATATATAACATCTGCCCCTTTTACACATGGAACACACTAAATTAAACAATGGTAAAGTCAGGCACTGTTCTTATGTAAACTAATAAGTGTAGACCATACCACATGTTTAATAATTAACCCCTGATTCAAATCATGCTTAACCTCAATATTGGTAATGACAGATGACTATTAGAATAAACAAAATAAGTAAATAATATGCATAATAGTATATGGATATATAAAAAAATACATTGATGGATGTATTAAAAAATAAAAATCACATAATTCTGCATGTGCCGCAACCAATGCAAAAATGTATACAAAGAAAATTATATATATATATATATATATATATATATATATATATATTTTATATATACACACACATTTTTATACCAATATCATACTTAGCTACATGTTTTTATGACTGCTTTTGGTACCAGTTGGTATTACTCGCACAATTTTTACAGTTTATGTAGCTACATCGGTTTTATCTCCTGTGCAATATTTATTTGGTTACCTACTTGAAGACTATAAAAGTTGTAATGCTATTCCCATTGAGCGCTGCCTTTGTGTGTTTTTTGTATCCTGCTATCCATTTTTCCAATGGTTGGTAGCTGCACTGGGAATCAGCCTGCAAGGTGATCATCTAAAAGTAGTTTGATCTGTATGTGCGTTACAATTAATCGAAATTAGTCGATTAATCGATAAAGAAAAAAAAAACGATTAATCGAACACAAAAATGTTGATCAGTAACAGCCCTAATTATATATATATATTGTGAGGGATTTAGCTCGGTAGCGGGTGTGTGTGACCCCCTGGATGGGTTCACTACACGCTGAACTGTACAAAAAGGCAGTTGAGGATGATTAGAACGTAGAAAAAATTGCGCATACCCAGTGAAAAAAACAAAATTAATAAAGCTGCAATTCAAAAATGTTATACAATATAAACAAACTGGATGAAGGGAAGGAATCGCGCTATGTATGAGGCTGTACCTATTAATGGCACAGGATTATAAACAATATAAATAGTGATTCTGACGTGTTGCCAAAAAACAAACACTAAAATATGTCTTATTACAGTCCAGATTTTAGTCCAAATAAAATGTCTGTGAAAAAAAAAAAAAACATATGTATTGGCTTTGAAAAAAAATTACTCAAAAGTCTGAGATCCATCTGTATAACCGGTGAAGCAGAATATCCAAGTAGTCTTGATGAGTCAACACCGCGATTTCAGTCACACTTATGCTGCACTTGTGGATTTCAGTGTAAATTCATAACACCGGAAAAAAAAACACCATATGCAGCTAGAAACAAATCCAGTTGAGGATGATTGAAAACCAATGATATGGTTTATTTTTCCATATTGCTGGATACACGCGCAAGCATCAAAACAGCATAACCAAAACAAAACATAAAATAAACCCTTGCCACTTAGGGCGTCTACCTTCCCAACACAGGAACCTACCTATGGAGTCTGGCACAGCCTACTGCTGGGCAGACACTGCTGGTCATACAGCAGAAAACAAAAGTATCTTTGATATTTCTCACACAGAAATATCCATCAGCACCTCACCTCAGTAGGGTTTGTGACTGCTCCTTCACTCACACAGCCTCAGGATGCAGCAATCAATAGTCATCCTTAGGCTGTCTTTATAGGGGATTTAATTGCTTAATTCTGAACAGCTGAAACCTTTCAATGCCCCAAACCATCTCTGCAGCCGACACCTAATAGTAATTGGTGTATTGTCTAAACAAGGCAGAAATATATCTCCCGTCTGTGACAACACAGACACATTTACCTGACTTCCTGTGACAATATATATATATATATATATATATATATATATATATATTTTTTTTTTTTTTTTTCAAAGTGTATATTATTATACAGGGTATATATACTTAGTGCAATGTTTTCAATTCAGGATTGAGATAATCAATTACAAAATTGAGTCCACTGTGATGTTCAATCAGTCTTTAGATCCCATCCACCATACTGTGGCAGTGTCAGCAGAGACTGTTGTCACCAAAGGGTTCCCAGCTATGCAGGTTGAAGGGCTCCAGGATGTCTGTTTGTTTGGCTTTTGAAGTTTTCACCAAAATTGGCAAGTCCTAAAGCCCAGATGTTTTGTCCTAGGAGTCCTAGGAGGAAAGAAGCCTCCAGCCCTGAGTCCATAGTTTACAGTCAACCAGCCCACTGTGCAGCTGTGTCCAAGCTTTGTGTTGAACAGTAGCCTAGAGTTTGAAGACTACAACTGGGGAACAGAGGAGGGCTCAACCTCAGGAGTCAGGTATCTTCAAGGTGTGCAGATTGTGCCTGTAAGACTGTCTGGAGCAATGGACAAAGGCTTAAATTATAGATGTATATTGTGTCTCTGGAAAAAAGAGAATAAAAGGCCTGCAGGGGTAACTCAGGTATTTTGGAACTCTATTTAATACAAATGGGCAAGAAAAGCCCTAAAAGAAGATCAGGCAAGTGACTGTTTCCTTAACGATCTTACTATTTGAAGCTAGATGAATTCTGTCTATGGGTACCCTTGCATAGGTTTGACCACCTACTATTCTCCTTATCTCAAAGCTGATATTTGCTGAGCAATATGTATGTGTCTGCTGTTCCCAACAAAGGCCAGGAAACTGCTGCAAATCATAAGTTAGTGCAGGACATTATTACCAGAGCAGCGGAAATGAGGAATATTGTTTGATGCATAATGTTTTTCATGTATGCTAATAAAGCCTCAGGTGGGTTCATATCTCACACTCTTCAACAACCTCCAGGTGCTCCAAGTACAAGCTTGCTTCTGTAAAGTTTGACTTACAGATGAAATAATACAGCAAACCTGGATGCAGATATGTTTTTCTTTATTTAACCACAGATTGAAGTGTTTTACATTTCTCATTTTGATAAAACAGTGTTTGTAACATCAAATGCATCAGGATTTGTTACAGTGATTGAATGAACAACACAATAAATGCATCCTGGTACGTGTCACTCCTTCATTTGTATGTATGTTTTTCCATAAATTTTATTTATCACATCGCACAGGAATCACATGTGATGTGAACAGCAGTGCACTGCAAATCACTTATAATGTCTGACATCACAGCAGTGTAAATTACTTTTTTTATTATTTAATTATTTCCGAATTTTCATTGTTAAGGTCCAACCGGATAACCCCTTTAGTGCAAAAAAACAGAAGGGGCATACAGGCAAATCTGTAATGGTACACTAATGCATTTTCACGACAAGAAAACTGCCATTTTTTATATTGGTCATGTGTATGCTCCCTAGCAGTTTTCTCGGCAAAAAAATTGCCCGCAGAAAATTGAAACCAGCTCTCATTTTTCTCGTTGTGTTTCCCGTCAGTCTTTTTCTCTTCCCGAAAAATGTGTATGCTTTTCCGAAGGAAAAAAAAAAGTGCATGCTCAGAATCAAGTATGCAGCCCAAAGGGTGGCACCATTTAAAAGGAACTTCCCCTTTATAGTCTCATTGTACGTGTTGTACGTCACTACGCTTTGGTCGGATGTTTTTTGCATGATCGTGTGTATGGAAGTCAGGCTGGAGACGAATCATGTCAGGAAAAACATTGTTTTTGTTTTTCCTGTCGAGAAAAAAGGTTGTGTGCATGAGGCATAAGACCCATGTATCAGTGGAGCTGCAACTAGGGTTGTCCCGATACTGATACCAGTATCGGTATTGGGATCGATACTGAGCATTTGTGGGAGTACTTGTACTCCCGCAAATGCCCCCGATGCCAGATCCGATACTACAGCCCCCACCCCCCCTACCGCAACGTCGCTGCATACCGCAACGCCGCCGCCAAGTTAATTAGCACGGGGAACATTACAGCTTTTGTTTGAATAACTGTAGTGTTCCCCGCCGTGCCGCATATAGACACTCCCCCTTGCTCGGGATTGGACAAGTGATCTGTCCAATCCCGAGCAAGGGAGAGTGTCTATACGCGGCGGGGAACACTACAGCTATTTAAATGAAAGCTGTAATGTTCCCCGCATGCTGATTAACGCGACTGCAGCATCTAGGTGTGGGGGACATGGCTGCATATATGGGGGACATGGCTGCATATGTGGGTGACATGGCTGCATATATGGGGGACATGGCTGTATACAGTAGGTGACCAGAATATTGTGTAAATCTCGCTCCCTTTCTCAGCGAGATTGACCACCTACGATCCCCATCGCGGGAGCCAGCGCCAAGCCTGCTTGGCGCCGAAGACGTCGGAGGAAGCCCACAAGGGGGGGGGGACTCTTATATAAAAGTGACCCCCAGGCGGCGGAAGAGAACCAAATGGCAGGAAGAAGAGCAGCACCCACCCAAAGATGTCAAAGAAGCAAGCCCCCCTCGTGAAAGAGCTAAAGAAAAGAGGGGGGGCCCCGGAGCAGACTAATAAAATATTTTAATACCCAGTGTTGTTACTTTGCTTGCAGGTGAATGGGTAGGGGTACGATGTACCCCATACTCATTCACGTAGGGTTGGGGGCGGTATCTGGGGGCCCCCTTATTAAAGGGGGCTCCCAGATTCTGATAAGCCTCCCGCCCGCATACCCCGACAACCAACGGCCAGGGTGCTCTGGGGTGGGAGGGCCACGCTCGCTGGAATGTGCTTTTACTATTCCAGAGAGTGCGAGATGTTGGCGCGATGCTGTCGTGCTAAAAACACATTCTCGGTGGCAGGTACTGTATATGGGGGACATGGCTGCATCTGTGGGGTACATGGCTACATTTGTGGAGGGACATGGCTGCATATGTGGGGAGACATGGCTGCATCTGTGGGGAGACATGGCTGCATATGTGGGGGACATGGCTGCATTTGTGGGGGACATGGCTGCATTTGGGGACACATTTAAAAAAAAAAAAAAAGTATTGGTATTCGCTATCGGCGAGTACTTGAAAAAAAGTATCGGTATTTGTACTTGGTTCTAAAAAAAGTGGTATCGGGATAACCCTAGGTGCAACGATAGACAAATCCCTTCATGGATAGGTAGGTTAGGTTGTCTCCAGGCTTAATATACCAAAAATGGTTAGACAAGTGTGGTAACACACATTCCATCTCTAAAACAGGGCTAGATATACATGACCCTGAGATAATAAAACAGACAGACAAAAAAAGGCAAGACATGCTTCTCGGGAAGACCCAAAAACAGGGATATCCCGCAAGGGCACACAAATCACCTTAGTAGTAGAGAGGAAGAAGAAATGGCATAGAAGAATGAAAAAGAGAGAGAGAGAGGCAAGAGAGTGACACGGGGGGGGGGGGGGGGGGGGGGGGGGGCGGTTATGTGTGCAGTCTAGGGCAAGACTGACAAATATCCTCCACAGTATATACATGAATCTTTCATTCTTATGCAATTGTCTCCATGCAATCCCTAGCAATATGTTTGGGAGGATTTCACATACAAGCTTTAGTGCAAATGGTAACAGGCTGAACTGTACAATGACACAATGGGCCAGATTCAGGTAGATGGGCAAATCTTTAATCTGGAGTAACGTTTCTCATTTACGTTACTCCGCCGTAACTTTAGGAGCAAGTACTGTTATTCACAAAGCACTTGCTCCTAAAGTTGCGGCGGCGTAGCGAAAATGAGCCGGCGGAATTCAAATTGGGCGGGTAGGGGGCGTGTATTATGTTAACTATGCGCGATCCCGCGGCGAACGTACTGCGCATGCGTCAACTGTCAGTGCGCATGCTCCAAATTCTTTCAGGGAACGTCAATGATGTCAATCCCCATTCACGGACGTTTTACGCAAACGACACAATTTTTTTTTTTGTCGACGCGATGACGACGGCCATACTTAACATAGGATACTCCACTAGGGGGCTGCTTTATCTTTGCGCCGCGTATCTCTTAGGCCCCATACACACGATCGGACATATCCGATGAAAACGGTCCGCGGACCATTTCCATCGGATATGTCCGATCGGGAGTTTGATCCGATGGCGTGTACACACCATCGGATCAAATTCCCCGCCGCCGGACGGCGCGGTGACGCGGCGGTGACGTTGACGCCGCCGCGTCACCGCCACGTCACCGCACCAGGAAGTAAAACACTTCCACGCATGCGCCGAATCCATTCGGCAGCGGTGCGGCGGCGGTGGGGGACGACATGTCTGCTGGTAAGTGTACTAACCAGCAGACATGTCGGGCGGACAGATCCCCACCGGATAGATTTCAAAGCTTGCTTTGAAATCTGTCGGGTGGAGAAATCTGTCCGCTAGCCCATACACACGAGCGGAGATGTCTGCTGAAACGGTCCATCGGACCGTTTTCAGCGGACATATCCCCTCGTGTGTACGCGGCCTGACAGAAACGTTGAAAAGTCACTGCGTCGCGCCCGAATACGATCGTGAATTTCCGATTACCGCTGATTAACATATTCTCGGCGTTAATCAGCGGGAACGCCCCGCGGGCCATTTTTAAAATTGAAGTTACGATACGACGGTGAAATACAATTACACCGCTTGTATAGTAACTCCAACCCGGCGTTTCATGTTTTCTGCTTACTGAAAACAGAAACGCCGGCTCAAAGTGAGAGTTAGGCTGGAGTATCACTGATACTCCAGCCTAACTGTACCTGAATCTGGCCCAATGAGGTTGACTAAAAAAAAAAAAAAGCACAATCCTCTTGTGGATTTTAGCCACCCTTTTAGTTTGTTTTTTTATCAGAATGCATGCAGTCTAACTAAATCCTCTAGATGTCCTTACAAACATGCCCTACTGCTTTTATTGAGTATACATTCCTATGTCCTTGTTTTTCCTCCCATCAAGACATTTGTTTTATTGAACAAAGGGCATAAGCTAATGTATTCATTTTCATTCTGAGAGGCATTTAAGGCTTCAGCAACATGCCCTTCACACAGCCACTGGCCTGTTAATGGAGCTGATTTGGTGTAATAATTAGCACAAGGCTTTACTAACTACAGTGCTTACAAACACCAAAGGTGTAGAGGTTCGTGACAAACATTACATTCTGTGACAAATAAGGTAGGGCAAAGGTGGACATTAGTTCTGTGCTTTGCTTCACTTAACAGACAACTAGCTACCCAACTACTGTTTAAACATATCCATGTATTAGCTGTGACACTGTAATTCTACTCTTTCTATGCAATTCTGGCAGTCTGATGCCGCGTACACACGGTCGTTTTTTGCGATGAAAAAAAATGTTGTTTTTTAAAACGTCATTTAAATTAATCGTGTGTGGGCAAAACGTCGTTTTTTGTCTTCAAACATGCTTGAATTTTTTGTGTCGTTTTTCAAAACGTCATTTTTTTTGTGTCATAAAAAGTGATGGTGTGTGGGCAAAACGATGTTGAAAACTACGTTTTTAAAGCCGCGCATGCTCAGAGGCAAGTTATGAGACGGAGCTTCAATGGAACAGAGTGCCGTCGAACGTGTCTTACGTCCCGTGCTAGAGCATTTTGGAAAAACTATGGTGTGTACGCAACGTCGTTTTGGAAAATGAAGTTTGAAAAACGTTGTTTTTTTTTCATGAGATAAATTGTGTGTACGCGGCATAAGTTTTAGCTGGTTAGGCTGACCTTAAAAGGCCAGGTCTCTTTGTTTTGTTTTAGCAAATGATAAAAGATCTGAATATATTTTGACATTTTTCCTTAGGTACAGTATTTATTATCCAAAGGGAAAGCTGGAGCAACCCTTATCTAGTCGCACGTGGTTGTATATTTTTACAAACTGTTGTGATTGCTTTGTGGCCCACTGGTGCTTGTTTGGTCTCATAGATTGTCATGAAGATGCTCACATGATTAGGCAGAGCTGTCATTTATTTTTTTCTGTTGTTTATTTTTATTTTTTTCTTCTTGTGCATAATACAGTTACATTGGATAAGGACAAGGCCTTATAATGGATAATACAGTAACATAACATAAAAACTACTATGTCCTGGTAGATAGTCATTGGATTTAAAATATAAAGAATACTTCCACCCTGCCTATTATGGGGAATTGTGCCACAAATGCATTCATTAGGCCCTGTTCACACATTGACATTATGGGCCAGATTCAGGTAGAGTTAGGCTGGAGTATCAGTGATACTCCAGCCTAACTCTCACTTTGAGCCGGCGTTTCTGTTTTCAGTAAGCAGAAAACATGAAACGCCGGGTTGGAGTTACTATACGAGCGGCGTAATTGTATTTCGCCGTCGTATCGTAACTTCAATTTTAAAAATGGCGCTCGGGGCGTTCCAGCTGATTAACGCCGAGAATATGTTAATCAGCGGGAATCGAAAATTCACGATCGTTTTCGGGCGCGACGCAGTGACTTTCCGACGTTTCCGTAAGAGATACGCGGCGCAAAGATAAAGCAGCCCCCTAGTGGAGTATCCTATGTTAAGTATGGCCGTCGTCATCGCGTCGAAAAAAAAAAAAAAAAGCGTTGTTTGCGTAAAACGTCCGTGAATGGGGATTGACGTCATTGACGTTCCCTGAAAGAATTTGGAGCATGCGCACTGACAGTCGACGCATGCGCAGTACGTTCGCCGCGGGATCGCGCATAGTTAACATAATACACTCCCCCTACCCGCCCAATTTGAATTCCGCCGGCTCATTTTCGCTACGCCGCCGCAACTTTAGGAGCAAGTGCTTTGTGAATAACAGTACTTGCTCCTAAAGTTACGGCGGAGTAACGTAAATGAGAAACGTTACTCCAGATTAAAGATTCGCTCATCTACCTGAATCTGGCCCTATGTTGTGATTGTCAGAACAGGCTAAAAAAAAATGTCCTCAAAGTCTATAATATAGATAAAGCCTGTTCATAGCACACATAGATGTGAAATGCTCCAGTTCTTTTTTTTTTTTTTTTTTTTCACTTTAATGCATTTTAAGACCTATAGAAATCAGTGTTTTTTTTGTTTTGTTTTTTAAATTGGCCAACATAAAAAACACAAAACAATGCATCAAAATTGTCAACAAGTGTGAAAAATGTGCGTTGAAAAACATTAAAAATGCATGTCAATGCAAGCACAATTTGTATTTATTGTTTACTTTGAAGGGGGCTGTATTTTGGTAGTTCTGTGTTTCGTGTTTTGTTCTTTTGTATTTGTGCTTTGTATCTTATGAATGTATGTACTATAGTTTTTATTTTTCTTATTTATTTTACTTATTTTTCCTGTGGAAACAAATAAAAATAAAACAATTGGGCTAATGAGAGACCAATTGTTGGCATGCAAACCTATCCAGGGTAGTTGAAATAATCATATTTGCTATTTAAAGTCTATTGCACCCCTAAAACCATCTTTGTTTTGCCAATTGAGGCCAGTGCATTTTGTCATAATAGAGACATTTTCCCCAAATCATCTAAATTTCCAAATTGTTTTATTTTTAATGGAAGGCTTGAGTCCATCTTTTAGCTAAACCTACAAATCTCTGGGCCAGATTCAGCAAGAATTAGATTATCGTAGCGTTTCTCAAATACACTATGCCGCCATATTTTACCTGGCTCTGCGTGGAATCCAGGTAGATTTTGTCCAGTAAACGACGGCGGCGTAGTGTATTTCTCCCGGCGCAATCCATATACGCGATTAGGGGGCGTGAAGCATTTAAAATAGGCGTGTTCCCGCGGCGATCGAACTGCGCATGCTCCGTTCAGAAATTTCCCGCCGTGCATTGCGCGAAATCACGTCGTTACGTAATTTTTTCTTGAGTAGCGTCGTTTACGGACATTCCTATTCCCGAACAAATTACGTAAAAAATAAATAAATAAATAAATTCGACGCGGGAACGACGGCCATACTTAACATGGGCTACGCACCGTTAGACCAGCAAAAAGCTGGTCTAACAGTACGTAGAAAAAAATAGACGAAAGCGATTGCGAAGACCGCTCGTATCTTCGTGGATCGCCGTAAAAACTCATTTGCATAACCCGACGCATGAAAACGACGCAAACTCCTCCCAGCGGCCGCAAAAATATCGCAGCATAGATCCGAAGGCTTACGAAGACGTAAGCCTCTCGGATCGAAGCCCGAAGCCGCCGTATCATGGTTTGAGGATTCAAACTAGTGATATGGCGCGCGAAATTTGAAATTACTCCTGTCTAACACCAGTTAGACAGGCATAATTGCTCTGTAAATCTGGGCCTCTGTATTTATAAAAAAAAAAAGATGCACAAACAAGCATGTCAAGAGTGAATGAGGTTGGTTTGCTAAAGCCAACTGTGCTATGCACTGTAAGTGCAGTTGCTCTAAATCTGAGGGGAAGCTCTGCTGATTTTTATCATCCAATTATGTTCAAGCAATCACGTTGTTTGTTTTTTCCTTGCATGTGATTAAGTATTCTTTGTAAAGTGAAGCTTTATCTCAATGTCTCATGATAAATTAGTGTAACCTAAATTCTACAACTCTGACTCATAATTCAAATGACTTTTGACTTTTGGGACTATATGGATCTACTGAACTTGTAAGCATATTACTTCCCATTGGAGCTCAAAAGGTTAAGTGCCATTGTGCTTGAATGGCCTCAATAATATCTGCTAAGTACTTGGTGCATATGCATGATGGTGTGGGAATGGGGCTATAGAGTTGTTTATTATAGGGAGGCAATGTTGTGTGAACAGTTCTTGGATGAGTTTGGTAATAGATGACCAGAGTTTATCTTCACACAAGTTACATGCCTTTCTCACACATTAATCTGAGTTAGTGAAAATGTGTAACTTGTTCAATATATCTATGTGTTCCTTACATGGCATTTAATAAGAGTTTTTTTATTTATTTTTTATTTTTTAAAACATTTCATTTTGATTTGATACATAAGTATACTTGTGTGTGTTGAATTCATGTTCACAATGCTAAGCTAGAATAATATATACAGTGCCTTGCGAAAGTATTCAGCCCCCTTGAACTTTGCGACCTTTTGCCACATTTCAGGCTTCAAACATAAAGGTATAAAACTGTAATTTTTTGTGAAGAATCAAAAACAAATGGGACACAATCATGAAGTGGAACGAAATGTATTGGATATTTCAAACTTTTTTAACAAATAAAAAACTGAAAAAGTGGGCGTGCAAAAATATTGAGCCCCTTCACTTTCAGTGCAGCTAACTCAGAAGTTCAGTGAGGATCTCTGAATAATTAAATGACCTAAATGACTAATGATGATAAATAGAATCCACCTGTGTGTAATCAAGTCTCCGTATAAATGCACCTGCACTGTGATAGTCTCAGGCCGCATACACACGATCAAATCTATCTGCTGGAAACAGTCTGACAGACCGTTTCAGCAGACAGATTTGATCGTGTGTGCGGGCGGACAGACAGGTTTTGCCAGCCCACAGATTTTAAAGCATGCTTTAAAATCTGTCTGCTGGGAATCCGTCCGTCCGACATGTCTGCTGGTTAGTACGCTAACCAGCAGACATATCTGCTCGCACATGTGTCGAATGGATTCAACGCCTGCGCGGAAGTTGTTTACTTCCTGGTGAGGTGACGTGGCGGCGTCAACGTCATCGCCATGTCGCCGCGCTGTCTGCCGGCGGGGATTTTGTTTTGATCGTGAGTACAGCGAACAAACCAAAACAGCCCACCAGACAAATCTGTTCAAATCGGTCTGTCAGACCGATTTGAGCAGATGTATTTGGTCGTGTGTATGCAGCCTCAGAGGTCCGTTTAAAGCGCAGAGAGCATCATGAAGAACAAGGAACACACCAGGCAGGTCTGAGATACTGTTGTGGAGAAGTTTAAAGCCGGATTTGGATGCAAAAAGATTTCCCAAGCTTTAAACATCCCAAGGAGCACTGTGCAAGCGATAATATTGAAATGGAAGGAGTATCTGACCACTGCAAATCCAAAAAGACCTGGCCATCCCTCTAAACTTTCAGCCCATACAAGGAGAAGACTGATCAGAGATGCAGCCAAGAGGCCCATGATTACTCTGGATGAACTGCAGAGATCTACAGCTGAGGTGGGAGACACTGTCCATAGGACTACAATCAGTCGTATACTGCACAAATCTGGCCTTTATGGAAGAGTGGCAAGAAGAAAGCCATGTCTTAAAGATATCTATAAAAAAGTGTCATTTAAAGTTTGCCACAAGCCACCTGGGAGACACACCAAACATGTGGAAGAAGGTGCTCTGGTCAGGTGAAACCAAATCAAACTTTCTGGCAACAATGCAAACCGTTATGTTTGGCGTAAAAGCAACACAGCTCATTACCCTGAACACACCATCCCCACTGTGAAACATGGTGGTGGCAGCATCATGGTTTTGGCCTGCTTTTCTTCAGCAGGGACAGGGAAGATGGTTAAAATTGATGGGAAAGGGGCGTGGCCTGCTGCGAACCAGGATGGCTGCCTGAAGTCCGAGCTCCGTCCTACGGCCTGGATAGCAGCAACCCGACGCAACAAATCTCCTCACAGCTACCGCTGTGTGTGCGAGGGAGAACCAGGGACTTTCTGGGGCATGTCTGCGCGGCGCGATAACCGCCGATCCTCCGCCGTCTGACCGACTACTACCCCCCTGCCGCCGCCATGCAGAAGGCCCAAGATGGCACTGGCCGCAACAATGACGCTCACGCTGCTGCGGCGGATCTACCCGCCAGTCTAGCCAGTCCAGCACTGCTTCACGCTTCAGGGGAAACATTACCCGCTCCAGTGAGAGACACCATGGACACTCTCCCCCCTCCAGATGTCTCCTCAGCAGGGCAACCCACGGACAGAGGTAAGAGGCTGGCTACCTCCCCAGTGAACTCCCCAAGCAAGGAGCCCCAGGCAAAGAAGCTCCTTTGGTCATCTGTAGTGGCAGGGACCCATGGATCCCAAACTGCTCCATCCCTGGCTGATGTCCCTGTTACTGACAATCCAGTGTCCGAGGCAATGTTAAAATCTATAATAATTATGAGTATGATAGCGAATCAGATGCGAGAAATCAGTTCTTCCCTCTGAGAGATAGAGAAGGACCATGTAATTCAGGTTATGTTGACTACGAGCGGAACAACCAGGCACAAGAAGTCTGCCGGTTAGGTCCCTCTAGAGATTTTTCCTTTGATCAACCCAATATTGATGTAGGGGAACATTGGGGTTTTCCCAGGGCCAATCAAGGCATCAAAAGGCCAGTGGAAAACAAAGAGGGTGCAGAGGGGGGAGGCAAACGAAATCAAAAGAAACCAAGGGTGTAGATGATGTGGGCATCTATAACCTCAGTTCCCACAATCTTACACAGCCAGAATTGGCTTTGTTGGATAGGGGACTTAAATTCGCTCCCCCAAAGAAACTAAATAAATTCCAGACGTACATGGACATTCACCGATATGTGCGGAAGGTAAACATTAGACGTTATTTTGCAGGTATTCCCAGTACCGATGGACCCACTGGTCAAAATCCCTCCTTCCATTCAGGACTAGCTAATGCATCCACTTGGAACCCCCCGGGGGTGTTGGCTCCCTCCTTGAAAGTGTTTAGGGATGTGGTCCTTAGAGATCTGGAGAAAGTCAAAGTCTCCAACCCTAGGATGGATCAAAATTTAGTCAAGGGACTGGACTCTTTATGCACCAATAAAGAATTAGTTATACGTCCAGCGGATAAGGGGGGTGGGATAGTTCTAATGGATCGTCTAATGTACATCAATGAAACCAAGAAATTGGTAGATGATCGTGATACCTATTTACCACTTAGGGGGAATCCTATCCAACAGTACCAAAGCATTTTGGAGGTGTTGGTTAAGAAGGGTGCTGACTCGGGTATACTCAATGAGAAAGAACAACAATTTCTAATCCTGAGGGCACCAAGGATACCGATCCTGTATTGCCTCCCTAAGATCCATAAGAGCCTTACTTGCCCCCCTGGACGTCCCATAGTGAGCGGTATAGATTCCGTTACGTCCAGGGTGGGCAAGTATATTGATCACTACTTGCAGCCTTTAGTCCAGAAAATGCCATCATATGTAAAGGACACCAGGCAGGTTATCAATTTACTTTCACAGATAAAACCCAATGGTGATACTTGGCTAGTAACAGCGGATGTCAGCTCACTGTATACAATCATCCCTCACCATTTGGGTATATCAGCAGTCCAATACTACCTGGAGACTCTTTCTGACGTGCCCCAAGCCCAAAGGGAATTCATCATTGAGCTATTAGAATACGCTGCAGGGCACAACTATTTTTGGTTCGATCATGGCTTTTATCGGCAGATTAGAGGGGTCGCAATGGGCGCTAAATATGCGCCCAGCCTGGCCAATTTATTTATGGCCAAGTGGGAGGAGGATGTCGTCTATAAGGACCTTAGCCCACATATCATACTTTGGGCCAGGTATATTGACGACATCCTCCTCCTATGGAATGGCACAAAACTCCAATTGGAAGAATTCATCTCCCTCTTGAACAATAATGATAGGGGGATCCGCCTCATACATGAAGCTGATCAAGAAAAGATTAACTTCCTGGATCTTACCATCACAAAAGATGAGACTGGTTTCAAAACTAGAACATACTTTAAGAAGACTGACAGGAATTCATTTATCCCAGTTGGTAGTTGTCACCATCAGAATTGGCTCAATTCGGTGCCTAAGAGCCAATTTATTAGAATGAGGCGAAACTGTACCACCCTAGATGACTTTCACTCTCAGTCGGAAATTCTTAAAGACAGACTGGTGGAGAAGGGTTATGACCCTAACCAGCTGGAAAGAACCATTGCAGAAGTGGCGGTCATTAAACGTAAATCACTTTTGGATCCCACACCCAAAGGTGACAAAGCCGGTCCAGTGGTACCATTTGTTACATCATATTCCACCCAACATTTCCTCATTAAGAGAATAATTAAAAAGCATTGCCACTTATTAGAGAATGACAGGATTCTCAAAACAGTTCTCCCTTTGAATCCTCAAGTCATATTTAGAGGTGTGCCATCTTTGCGAGATAAAATCGCACCTAACGTGGTTGATCCTCCCACTAAAAAGGTCTCTTTTTTTCCAGAGGGGGTTGGTGGGATACCATCAGTGCCGTAGGTGCCAAATATGCACGTTAAATAAAGTAACTTCAAAGAAAACTTTAACATTTTTTTTTCAAACAGCACCTCTAAGGAACACCTAATAGAACCCTTCATCACTTGCAGTTCTACAGGCGTGGTATATATGTTACAGTGCCTGTGCGGGCTTCAATATATAGGCGAACCAAGAGACAGATGCAGATACGATTGGGAGAACATGTCACCAACATTCGGTCAGGCTTTTCTCAACATTCTGTGTCACACCATTACGATCTACATCATAATCGTAACCCAGAAGGGGACTCTCTTTCTGGGCATTGATAAATTCGATGCCCATTGGAGAGGGGGATCGCTAGTTAGAGAACTATCCAGGCTAGAAATGGCCTGGATCCATAGGGTTCGAACTTATACCCCTTACGGACTGAATGTAGATGTAGATGTGAACGCGTTCATAGACACCAGTTAGAATATTTTATCATCCAATACATTCTAACATACCATAGATTCCAATATATATGGGGTTGCCAATGTCAATGTGAACTAGTTCTGAGATCCGGGACTCACTCTCCATATATAATCTCTTTTTATGATAACTTTTTTATGATAATTCTTTTTGATTTTTGTCTACCATTGTTGTGGTTAGCTCGGAATTGGAAGGTTATCCATACAGAGTATAATATCCTTATTGATGTTGGTTCCGGTTTGACTTATAGGAGCTAGTAGGACCTGTATGGATATAAATTATTCTATTTTTTTCCAAATTTATTTTTTTTTCCAAAAAAAAAAAAAATAATATTTTTCCAATATTTCGAGAGATCACAATGACTCAAATATAGTTTATATTTAATGGTTCCTTTTCCCATCTCGCTGGCTGAGATCAGTGAGTAGAGGTCCCTTCCCTTAAAATGCGGGTTGTATGCGACTGTCAAAAGCCCATATTTTTCCTTCATTGTTTTATTATAATATTTTTTTATTATAATCTTTTCATTATATTATATTTTTTATTAATGAATTGTTGTAATCATGGTTTAAAATAATATGAATTTTATCCAGTTGAGAACGTATTCGCACATAGTTTATAACGTGTTGCATATTGAACTCCTAGAGATGAGGATGTTAAATCCGTTTCATGCATCATGTGGTTAATTTTCAACAATATGCGCGTCTCATTTTACAGCAGTGACGATGATTTAGTGTTTACAAACTATGAGTTTACTCTGTCATCTTCACTAATTTTTATAGGTCAATTAAAAGCCCTTATATATGTTTTGTGCACACAACTTCTCCGATTTGGTCATATATATTGCCAACATGGCCATCCCGCTATTGAGTCACAACTAGTAAGAGCAAATGTCCCATTGCCAATATGGCGGATGAGGATTGTGGATTCCCGGATGTCAGAACTGGGCGGTCCGATTGGCCCTGCAAATGTACAATTAGCGGCGAGTCAGTGCGCCGCTCGTGCCCTTGGAAGACGTCATCTGTGACGAAACGGCGTAGGGAAAGCGGCGTGCTGACGTCACTGCTATTGACTATCCGGAAGGACGAGCGAATGTTGGAGCCGGCCGGCTACACTTTTAAGACGCTAATTTTGTACACATATCATGTGAGTGCATTTTTATTATTAAACATAGATTTTATCTACGGTACTACTCTATTTTGGCCTTCTTTCTATTTTCTCTACACTCCGGGATCTGGCATGCACCGATGTATGGTTTACCTACATGTGGAGATGAACAGTAGATGAATATTAGAAGCAAGCCTACCATAGAGACATAGAGCTACATGCGATTGTGATCTTAGCAATAAGATCATTGGGAGTTGGTAAGCAGGCAATTTTACTAGAGGTGGAGGTGCCCTTTGTCTGATCTTACTCTACGAACTTTATTTCAAACACACTTCGGGTGCAAGTTTGACACACATGGACTTTATTATTTGTTTTTGAATGTGATATTTTTTGGATTTGTCACGTCACCAACGTTTCACTTATGTTCACATTAAGAGGAATGGTCACATTTGTTATTTGACTCATGATTTATTTGTTAGTGCAGCACAGCATATTTTTGTTTTTATAGGTAATTTTATGTGTATCGCACATTGTTTATGCAGCAGCAGCAACCAACCACTTCATTGTTTTATATATATTGTTAAAGACCAGTGCAGTAATTTTTTCCACAAATGTTAAAATCTATGCTTCTCACATTGCAACATGATTTCCATAGGGAGCTGCAGGTATCCTTATCCCAGATACATGATAAGGTTGATTGCTTGGAAGAACGTACGGATGCCCTTGAGGATAATTTACAGGATTTCTTCAAGGCTCATAATGAGTTACTAGACGCACATGAGCACCAAGCGGAAGAAATCCGCCACATCAAATTGAAATTAGCAGATTTAGAAGACCGCGCCAGACGCAACAATATTAAATTCAGGGGCATCCCAGAGTCAATCAAAGCAAATGAAATCACGTCATATTGCAACAGCTCTTCTTAACCCTAGTCCCGCGCCTGAGCCCCCGTGATACTCTAATTGATCGAGCACACAGGATTGCCAAACCGCCACACCTCCCAGATGATGTCCCCAGAGATGTTCTAGCCCGTGTACATTTCTTCCACATCAATGAACAAATTCTCTCTGCTGCCAGAGCCTCTAAATCACTACTGGCACCCTGCACGAAGATCAAGCTCTTTGCCGATCTCTCTCCGGCCACAATGGAGATGCGCAGCGCCTTCTCCCCCGTTACCTCCATTCTGCAGCAGAAGAATATTACTTACAAATGGGGCTTTCCTACCAAGTTGCTAGTCTCTCACCAACAAAAGATGATCCCTATTCTCACTCCTAAAGACGGCTACAAGAAGCTGACCAACTGGGGTCTCCTCCCCATCAATCCTGGAGACACGGGCCAAACCAATTCCTCCCGTGCACCTCCTGCTCCCAAGAATGGCCCGGCCAAAGCAGTGGAAAAATCATGACTTTAATTCCGACCCCAGTCCCTAGCCTACTCTCATCCGGCCTGGACGACTCACCTTTATCTACTTTTTTCTTGTCTTCCTTCCACCCCTCAGGTTAATAGTGTGCTAGGCACACATTTGTGTGACGTTTGTTCTCAGTAGCTTGATTGTTCTATTACCTTTGTTTAAGGTGTTTGCCTTTCATTAACTGCATTTGCTTAGAGTAAGGGCAACCTTATACTTTCTGTTTACTTGTTTGCAGCTAATACGCCGTTGAAAGTTTATTTTTATTTTTCCTGTCTTGTATTGATAACGGGTGTGGTCTCTCTCCCTTTGCGTGTGCTGCCTTAACCATCATTTGCACCATGACACTCTCTATCACCTCACTAAATGTGAAAGGCCTGAATTCCCCCTTCAAACGCAATCTCCTCTGGAAAGAGGCGATGAAACAACGCGCTGATATACTCTGTATCCAAGAGACTCACTTCTCTAAACTTAAAGTGCTCTCATAAACGCTACCCTCACTCCTTTTTTGCAAATGCCCCGACTAAGAAGAGAGGTGTGATGATTGCCATACGCTCAACGGTCAATTTTACCCCGCACCATTGTGAGTATGATAAAGAGGGCAGATATATAATTCTCTCAGCAACTTTTAATGACCGTCCTCTTACCTTGGTCAATATTTACGCCCCCAATTCCGCCCGCAAAAAAATTCTTTGCTGCCCTCTTCTCCAAATTGACCCCATACAGATCTTCCTCTCTAATAATTTTGTGGAGATTTTACCGAAGTGATCGACCCCGCGTTGGATTCTTCCAATGCTCTCAGAGGTAGGCCTACAGCGCTACCCACCCTTCTTAAACGGGAAGACTTATACGACCCCTGGAGGTGCATGCATGATACGGAGAGAGACTACACATTTTTCTCACCCCCACATCTGTCTTACTCTCGGATTGACCTATTTGTGACAGACAAACATTTGCTTCAATCTATCACTGCTTCCCACATAGGACTGATAACTTGGTCTGATCACGCTACGGTCACAATTAAACTAGACTCACCATCTCGTTCTCCTACCCACACAATTTGGAGATTGAACACATCCCTCCTCAATTCCCCTGATTTCCAAACCCAGACACAATCCGAGATTAAGACTTACTTCCTTTAGAATGTGCATTCTGTGACAGATCACGCCATAATCTGGAATGCTCACAAAGCTTGCCTACGAGGTCTCTTTATCAAACTTGGGGCTCGCTCTAAAAAACAACATTCAAATATCACAGAATCCCTCCTAACTCTGATTTGATCCCTAGAATCCACTAACAAACGGTCC
Source organism: Rana kukunoris (assembly GCA_029574335.1). Classification (NCBI taxonomy): domain Eukaryota; kingdom Metazoa; phylum Chordata; class Amphibia; order Anura; family Ranidae; genus Rana; species Rana kukunoris. The sequence continues at coordinate 247,505,616 of CM056059.1, forward strand.
CCCTCTCAAGCTGTTTCCTCTGAACTTAAAAACCTTCGACTCCAACTCAGTGACCACCTCCGCAAAAACTTTGACTACTACATCAAACGGCTACGTCTACAAATCTACTCAGCAGCCAATAAACCAGGAGCCTTTATGGCTAAGCAGTTTAAGAAACAACTCTCCAATCGGAAAATAGCGCACCTAACCAATTCTCATGGCAAGCGCTTAACTAATCCACTTGACATTGCCAACGAGTTTAGCAATTTTTATGCAAAGCTGTATAACCTCTCGGACTCTGATTCCCCTCCCACGCCCACCCAAGCAGACATATCAAACTTCTTATCCTCCATCTCCCTCCCCTCTATCTCCCCTCAGCAGCTCGACCTCCTTGCAGCCCCTTTTTCACACACTGAACTTCATGATTTAATACGGAATCTACCCTTACATAAAGCTCCAGGCCCCGACGGATTCCCAAATAAATATTATAAACAATTTGCCCAGCCATTAGTCCCCCATCTTTGCAACATGTTTAACCAATTCGCCTCCCTTGGTAAAATTCCTAGAGAATTCCTTGATGCCTTAGTGGTCACCATCCCAAAACCAGGCAAACCACCGGACAACCCAGCCAACTACCACCCTATCTCACTTCTAAATACTGACACTAAACTCTACGCTAAACTGCTCGCGCAGCGCCTCTCCTCGGTCATCCCGCAAATTATACATATAGATCAGGTGGGTTTTGTACCCGGGAGACAGGCCTCGGATGAAACCAGACGCTTTATCGACCTTATCCAATGGACGGAGTACACTCAAGCGCCTTCTCTCTTCTTCTCTTTGGAAGGCGTTTGATAGAGTTTACTGGCCCTACATGGAGGCAGTACTCCGAAAATTTGGAATATCTCCTCGATACAATACTGGTCCAGATTGCTGGTTCATACTCCTCCGATTACCCATTGGCAGAAGGCCCGTACAGCACCTCTGTGTTTGTCTCATAGCATTACCCACTGGGAATCATTACAGAACCTGTTTCACAAATGGTATTACACCCCTGAAAGGCTTGCCAAGATCTACCCAGACACCTCTCCCAAATGCTGGAGAGGCTGCAATAGTATTGGATCCCTTCCCCACATCTGGTGGGACTGTCCCCTTGTCGAGAAGTTCTGGCACAAAGTGAAATCACAAATTTATTCCTTATCTGGCATCTCCTTCCCCATGTCCCCGCTGGATTTGCTCCTAGGCCTTTCTATTCACACATGGCCTAAGCACTTACAAACACTGGTGACCCATATTCTAATCGCTGCAAGACTAACCGTTGCGAAAAAGTGGAAATCGGCCCATCCTCCTTTGTTACAGGACACCATTCAGCTACTTAATCTCCACTTCTCAATGGAATTCTTCTTTGCCAACGCTAATTCGTCTACCACCCAATTTTCCAAATCTTGGGAACTCTGGATTTTGGACCCAAAAGTGCACCTCTCCAATAGCTGCATCATTTCTCCAAAAGTCCTTCCTACACTTCCCCGTCATGCTCAATTCGATGGCTTGCACAGTTTTCCTTTCTCCTCCAACACTGCCCTGTACATCTCTAGTTTCACATTCGTGACCCTTTGAAATTGTCAGTTCATAGAGCGCCACTGACTCTCTGTCTTGATATATATTGCCTGTCTGCACATTTTTTTTGCTGTATTCCTTGTTCCCCAATGTGTCCTTGAGTTTTCATGTGATCTGCTTGTTATCGCATATTTGCACTCCTTGTGTTTTTTTATTTTTTATTACCCTTCTCTTCTTTTTTTTTGTACCTCAATTGTATACTAAGTAACGCCAGGGTATGCCCAATTGGTGATGTGTTTGTATTCCCTATTCTATTGGAAAAACAATAAATACTTGAATTAAAAAAAAAAAAAAATGATGGGAAGATGGATGGAGCCAAATACAGGACCATTCTGGAAGAAAACCCGATGGAGTCTGCAAAAGACCTGAGACTGGGGCAGAGATTTGTCTTCCAACAAGACAATGATCCAAAACATAAAGCAAAATCTACAATGGAATGGTTCACAAATATACATATCCAGTTGTTAGAATGGCCAAGTCAAAGTCCAGACCTGAATCCAATCGAGAATCTGTGGAAAGAACTGAAAACTGCTGTTCACAAACGCTCTCCATCCAACCTCACTGAGCTCCAGCTGTTTTGCAAGGAGGAATGGGCAACCATTTCAGTCTCTCGATGTGCAAAACTGATAGAGACATACTCCAAGCGACTTACAGCTGTAATCGCAGCAAAAGGTGGTGCTACAAAGTATTAACTTAAGGGGGCTGAATAATTTTGCACGCCCAATTTTTCAGTTTTTTATTTGTTAAAAAAGTTTGAAATATCCAATACATTTTGTTCCACTTCATTATTGTGTCCTACTTGTTGTTGATTCTTCACAAAAAATTACAGTTTTATATCTTTATGTTTGAAGCCTAAAATGTGGCAAAAGGTCTCAAAGTTCAAGGGGGCCGAATACTTCCGCAAGGCACTATATATATATATATATATATATATATATATATACAAAAAACAGACAGGTGAAAAGAGCACAAGGGGAGTGAGAGGGGGAAAGGGTAAGCAACTTCACCCTCTGATCCATGTCGACCAGGAGAAAACCTAGTCAGCAAAAGTCTGGGGATTATAAGTCAAAATTTGCCTTGAAGAAAGTAGTAGTTTTTTTATTTATTTTTTTAAATAGTGCTTCAAAAAACAAAAAGTGGAGGGATTTTGTGTTTCTTGCGTTTCTTTTTAGTTTCACTCAAAAACATCAATCATGTTCCTACATTTTTGATCTACAAAATTTAGATTATTCCTCATGATGTCTAGTTCTTGACTACACGCCATGATTTCTTTATTAAAATTTGTGCACTAGCACTTGTGAAACAAGAGTTTCTTCTTCACCAACAAGTTAATCACCTACAAATATAATATTATAAATATGCAGGCCTCCATCTCTTACATGAAGCTGTGGTGACAGACACTGACCTGTTGTGGTGACAATTTCCACCACTTCATCCACCTCTCCTTCCTCCACATCTTGTTGGTGTTCTCTCTGGTCCCCCTCTTTAGGAGGTTCCTGTGGGGTTCCGGTGTACTCCAAGTCTTTGCTCCCCTATGTGGATAAAACAAAAGGTATTTATCACGACTGTTTTGAGGAGCAGCTTTATTTAATTGACACTAATTAAATAGCAACTATTTATTATTATTTAATTGTGGCGCGAAAAAACTTGCCCCTTTCTCAAAACAAAAGGTAATCTTAGCACACAGATATTTGAGGCCAGAAATAGGAATATAAAACATTGCTTGAAAGTGGGGTACAATTGTCTGTTTTGGCAGAGTTCTAAGCTGGAGACATTAATTTTTTCACTTACCAAATCTGGAATACTGACCTTTTTGTGACAATTTACACACCTGGAGACCCCCCAAGTATCCACTGGAGCACGTGTATGGGACACCCTAGAAAGGTTGTTCTGGTGGCCCACACCAGATGTGGAAACAGCTGCCGAATGACCTCTCCTTTACACTGATTCAAGTTTGCATTTCATTCTAGTTAAAACACATATAGACAACAAGGTAAAACCTTTTTTTTTTTTTTTTTTTAAATACAAATAGGCATGACCAAATGTTTTTTAGCTGTATCTGCCCAAAACATTGTATTTTGTGGGCAAACAATGTTTACTGTGATCAATTACTTTGGCCACTAACCTGAAGTTCAATTTTTGATTGTAGATTATTTATGTATTCATTGTTATTTATTGTCACTATTATCTTTCTTAATTAGCGAGCTCCCCAAGATACAACCTTTTAACCTGAAAGTTGCCATTTTAAAATGTCCAACTGTAAAATAAAAAAAAATAAAAAAAAAAAGCACATGGAAGTAATAATAATCTGAACAGGACAAATACATACTTTTTTTAAAGGAATTTCTTGATCCTCCTGTATCGATCATGCTCCCTCAGTTTACGGTCTGACCAGAGTTTCCTGAGCTGCTCCTTGGATTGTCGTACTCCAACATTTCTGTGCAGACTCCTCACAGCTTTAGTCATGATCTTGGCCTTTCTCACATTAGGGTTCTTGTACAGCCCATGCTTCCCATCATAGTCTGTCCTCCTTAAGATGTTCACCATCTCTGCAATGGACATATTTGAGGCCTTATATCTCCTGGATCCAGACGATTCTGGCTCCGGTCTTTCCTCGTCGTTAGTAGAATTAGCCACCTGCTTCCGCCATGTCGTCTCCCACTGCGCACAGAAAGAGAAGGAAGGAAATATACCAGAAAAAAAACTTCAGAGGTGGGTGACGCAGGCGTTGTTTCACGCATGCACAGTGTATATACAGCTAACACAGATGTGTCGTACCTACGCTCTGTGTGCGGAGGAAGGGGGAACGGAAGTTCTGATCGTGTGTACTGTATGGGGCATTAGAGGAAGCCCCTGGAACAAAAGTGGACTGTATTTCTCCTTAAAAGTAAACGTTTACTAGTATTGTGCATTATATGTAAATTGATTATATCTATGCATTTCAGCCTTTAGTACTAATTTATTATACAAAAGATTTATATTCACCCCCTTCCACCATTCATGTAGCCTCATGTCTGACTCCTAGTTAAAATGTATATATATAGTGTGTGTGTGTGTGTGTATGTGTATGTATGTATGTATATATATTAACCCCTTTTAGTAGTGATTGTCTGCTGTTTTTGTACTATAAAGCATGATTTTTCGTTTTTTCAAACCTATCAGGAAGGTGATATAAAAAGCATGTTGCTACTACTAAATATCTTAGTCACAGCAGACACAGGTAGTTTAGAAGTCTCTCATGCATATTAAGTTACAGTCCTGTCACATAGTCCGATGATATGTACCAAATATTATTCTTTATTAGTGTGTGTATATGTATATATATATATATATATATATATATATATATATATATATATATATATATATATATATATATATTTTGCTGCATTGGGAGTTATTTACGAAAGGTAAGTGCACTTGAACGTGCAGTCACTGTATATCTGAAGCTCTGAAATGAGAGGGCACTTTGAAATGAAGGGGCACTCTGCATGCCCCCCTCAGATCTACAGCGACTACACTTGAAAGTGCTCTGCCAGTGCCCCAGACCATGGCACTCCAATTACCATGCTTGACTGTAAGCAAGACACACTTGTTTTTGTACTCCTCACCTGATTGCCGCCACACACGCTTGACACATCTGAACCAAATACGTTTTTCTTGGTCTCATCAGGACATGGTTCCAGTAATCCATGTCCTTAGTTTGCTTGTCTTCAACAAACTGTTCAACAAACTGTTTATGGACTGTCTTGTGCCTCATCTTTAGAAGAAGCTGCCTTATGGGACGGCAGCCATGCCAACCAATTTGATGCAGTGTGTAGCGTATGGTCTGAGCACTGACAGGCTGACCCCCCCACCCCTTCAACTTCTGCAGCAATGCTGGCAGCACTCATACATATATTTCCCAAAGACAAACTCAGGACATGATGCTGAGCACATGCACTCATCTTCTTTGATTGACCATGGCGAGGCCTGTTGTGAGTGGAACTTGTCCTGTTAAACCGCTGTATGGTCTTGGCCACCATGCTGCAGCTCAGTTTCAGGGTTTTGGCAATCTTCTTATAGCCTAGGCCATCTTTATCTAGAGCAAATTTTTTTTTTGTTTGTTTTTTAGATCCACAGAGAGTTCTTTGCCATGAGGTGCCATGTTGAACTTCAAGTGACCAGTATGAGAGAGTGAGAGTGAAAACTTTAAATTTAACACACTTGTTCCCCATTCACACCTGAGACCTTGTAACACTAACAAGTCACTTGACACTGGCAAGGGAAAATGGCTTATTGTGTCAAATTTGGAAATAATCACTTGAAATGGCTTATGAGTTGTATAAGCTTGAGAGTGAAATAGGAGTTATGTATAGATGGAAATGTTTTGGTTGAGTCGAGAAGTATCAGTGAGGTATCTGGTTAGGTGGAGGGTTCAAGATCAGAATCAGTGCATGGATTTCTGTGTAACTAGGAGGATGTTTAGGTGTCTGGGAGGTAGTGTGTGTATTATAAGAAGAGGAAATTATGATGTTCAGGGGGGTGTAATAGGGGTTGGGATAGATGAGAGGAGGAAAGGGTGTGAGGGGAGGCGGTATGTTTTTTGATGGTGGAAGCAGGTGGGGGGGGGGGGGATGGCATCCATCGTCCATCTCTCCTTCTCCCTGGTGGAGAAAAAAAAGAAAAGGGGGGAGTGACCGGATTTTGTGAAAATATGCCCTGTGCAAACAGTTTGTTGTTTTCACAGTTTTCGTTGTTCTTAATGGGTAGTAGGGGATATCTAGGTTAAGTCTAGAGTCATGCAGGTGTAGTAGGGAGATTTCAGATGGTAGGTGTATTGGCATTGATGAGCTTTTTGTAATCTGTTGCCGTCTGGAAGTGGGTCCAGCACGTCCATTTGGATGAGAATTTAGTGGGTGTATCATGGGCGATGCTGATGAGGCGTTATATTTAGCCATTATTTTATTGACAGTGTATGTGAGGTGAACCAGTGTACTGGAATGCATTGTTTCACCACATTTACCATGTGCATGGCTAAAGATTTAAGGTAGTTACTATTTGGTAAGGTGGTGAGATGTAGGAAGAATTGTGCTGGGGAGAAGTCTAGTGTGTATGTGGTTACTTTCTATATAATTTGGTGGACTTCGCCCCAGAACGTCTGGATGGCAGAACACCTGCACCAAATGTGTAGAAGAGTTCCTTTTTTCCTGTTTGCATCTCCAGCATGTGTCTGTGATGTCCAAGTTGAATTTGTGGATGATGGAAGGGGTGCAGTGCCAACTTGATTGGATTTTGTAGCCATTTTCCTGTGTGGAGATGTTAACTGATCCTTTGTGGATGTTAGAATAGACTCGCTCCCAATCCTTCTGTGATTTGGATATGGAAAGGTCGTTTTTCCCATAATTTGCAGGCCCAGTCCGTGTTGGAAGGGATATCCAAGAATAAAAGAGAATGTGTTGTGGAGATTAAGTGTCTTTACGGGGATTGCTTTGTGCATAGTGTTTCAAAGGGTGATAGTGGTCTGGAGACCTTGAATTTTCTGTCTAATGAGTTTATATAGTGTACAAGTAGTTTGTAATTCCAGGGTGAAATGTGGGTGTCATTGACCTTTGAAGAAAGTTTTTCTTGGTGTAAGAGTTTGCCTTGTGAGAAGAAATTATGTATCTGGACATTTTTGTGTGGCCAGGTGTCAGTTAGGAAGTGGATATGCATTCCTGGTCTTTTTTTAAACTTTACACTAAATTATACACATCACTTTTTTGAGGTTTTTATCTGATTAATTGAAGCAATAATTGACCAAGTAATCAATTATGAAAATAATCATTTGTTGCAGCCCTAGGGCTAGTATACTGTAGAGACTTACCTCTGTGTTTCCTTTACATCAGTGCTGACAGTTTAGCGCTACCCTATGCTGTTCTGTCTGACACTCCTTTTTCTAGGTCTGCTGTGTGTTATGTTTGGCGGTTCTGGTCAAATTACTCCCGAACACCTCTGTGAACAATATGTACAGTGTGGTGATTTTGTACACATTAACTTGATGTATTTTGTCTCCTGAACTGCCAGTAATAACACTTCCTATTGCAGGCTAACCACTGCCTCACAATTGCCAGCATCATTAACCTGCAGTTAAGCTCAATCATTTGGTCTATCAACTAACCAAATGTGCACCACAACATATGGACATGCTGCTGATGGTGAGACAGTGGTTTAGTGATCTCATCCAGCAATAGAAAATGCTTTTACTGGCAGGATATGCAGGTAAGAAAATAAAATGTGTGCTTAAGAAAACTGATGGTGGCAAACATACTGAAAAAAAAAAGTCAATATATAGAATTTACATCCACTTTAAGATTAACTGACCCATAAAAAGTATGCAGCCACTAACATCGAGAGAATCGAAGAACTTATCAGCATTGCTCAGGAACAGATTATTGCATTCAATGCGACTTGGTACAAATGGCTTGAGTTTAAAAACACCCCAGAATACAAAGCCTACAACTTGTAATTACCTGAAACCCAGGTCTGTCTGCACCGAGATAGCTGGCTTTGCTGTTTTCCATATCATACACACAGCGTATGTCTTTTCTTATCGCTCAGTCTTTTTTTTTTTTTCTTTCTTTAAATTTATTTACCCCCCTTCCCCTTCCCAAATCCTAAATATGTGTACAAAACTAAATGAGAAGTTATATCCCATAACAACACTTCGGGAGACTTTAGTCGTTTGCACCATTTTTGTTGTACTGTTCGGACCTTTAAAAGTCTCTGTACTGGATTGTGTAATGTTTTTCTTCTTGTACACACAATGTATATTTGTGTTGTATTTCGCACTATTTTTACTCAATAAAATTTATGGAACAAAAAAAAAAAAAAAAAGTATGCAGCCACTGAAGTTAAAGCTCCTAGTCTGGGTTAGTGATCTAGAAAGGCCAGTGATCTAGAAATGATTTGAAGTGTCATTAAACTCAGACTACGAAGACCTCTCATTACATGCTATATAACAGTGTCAAGACTCAAAGCCACTTCAACATTTGTTTTGTGTAGAGTGAAATATGCCTAGTTGATCCTGCCTCCAGTTGTCCCTCCCATCTTCTCTCTATTATAGACTGAGATTTTGTAGATCAGCTGTTGTCCTCTACTGAGCATGCCCATGCTTCAGTTCCCTTCTAAGCTATTATCTGTGCAGCCCACATGACTATATAGACACACGTGTGGATGTATACCAGCAGTAAATGGCACACCCTTCTGCTCCATGTTCTCCTATTGGAAGATATAGTATGCTGTTTGGTTACATTCACTATGAAGCTTAGTTTTAATATAAATCAGTATTAAATATATGTAATACATTGTTTTTACCTTTAAAGTAAAAAAAAAAAATGAGCCTTGCAATCAGGTGTTAGTCGCTGGTGTAGCCATTTTTTTCAGGGACACGGGGCCCCCCCATTACAGTTCTTCCTGCAGTCATGGTCCCCCATTACAGTCCTCCCTGCAGTCATAGCCCCTACCACAGTCTTCACTGCAGCCACCCCCCATCACAGTCCTCCCTGCACAGTGCCCATTTTAAACCCTGCCTCCCATGCAGTGTCTTACCTTTGGCAGGGCAGAGGCAGTTAGCAGCCTGTGTGTACTTTGTCATGTTTCCCGACTGGGCGCTGATTTCAGCCTATTAGCAAGAGCAGCTGCAGATCGGGACAGAGAACAAGCTTCTGATTACCTGTTTGTTATTATGGAAAGTCTCACTCTCTGTCCTGAACTGCAGCTGCTCCCGCCCCCTGCCTTGCTAAAAGGCTGACATCAGCAGCCAGTCGGGAGACGTGAGAGAACACACACAGGCTGCTAAATGGCCTGCTGTCTGTGACATACCTCACCTCCTGCTGTGACGGCAGCCCTCTCAACAACAGGCTGCGGACCGGTATCGGTACAGGGCCAGGGGATTGGGGAACCCTGCTGTACGCCATATTAATGCACAAAAACTACACATCTGAAGTTTGATAAAGATTTAAAATGAGCTGTAAAAGAGTTATTTGATGTTTTTACAATTCAATTTGAATTGTTCTTCTGAAGCTTTTTTTTTTTTTTTGTTGTCATGTGACTGGCACAGCAGCAATCGGGGCTGGCAAGACACAGACTCACACTATAGAGAGCATACATCAGCAGAGAAATATAAGCCACTCCCATGGATCTTTCCCTACAGATGCCAAAGAACAGGGCAAGATCACATGACCACACAACAGTGCTGCAGGAAAATGGTACTTTGAGGATAAAAAAATAAAAATAAAATACAGTGACAAGATAAATACATTATTTTATATGAATAATTTATGGCAATTAACACTTATCTCTGTTTAGTCACATTGTAAGCCATTGGCAATGTATGAGATAACAAGCAAAGGCGGCCTACGCATTTCTCTTAAACAGGTTTCCTTTAAATAAAACATTTTATTTTACAAAAGATTTGAACAAATGGTTTTGTGATGTAGTTATAACATGCTACTGCAAACAATTTATATATTGTGTTGTGTAATATAAATATGATATACACAGAAAATCACTGGTTGTAGATTCTTCTTTGTTTCTAAGTATGTTTAGTGAACTTAATATGTTTTCTCATAGAGGCAAAAGCTTCTTGAACAGATTGGTGACACAAAGCTTCCATTTGTTACTCCAAAAGATGAAACCTTCTATGAGCTGGTATGTAACTTTTTTTTTTTTTCTGTGCAAGCAGTGCTTCAGGTAATTAAACATTTGTAACCCCTTGTTCACATTAAAGTGCTTTGTCATGCGATTTGACAGGTCAAATCTCTTGGCAATTTGCAGCCTATTGCCGTCAATAGCATTGTTCCAAACGATGCAACACCGACTTTGTAGTGCCGCACCGATTTGCAAAAGTAGTTCCTGCACCACTTTTGGCGATTTTTGGTTTGTCTTTAACCACTTGACTACAATGACCAGAGCACTTTTTGTGATTCGGCACTGCGTCGCTTTAACTGACAATTGCACAGTCGTGCGACGTGGCTCCCAAACAAAATTGGCGTCCTTTTTTTCCCACAAATAGAGCTTTCTTTTGGTGGTATTTGATTATCTCTGCGGTTTTTATTTTTTGCACTATACACAAAAATAGAGCGACCATTTTGAAAAAAAAAATCAATATTTTTTTACATTTTGCTATAATAAATATCCCCGAAAAATGTATAAAAAAAATTCTCTGGGGAGAGTGGGGCGAGCGGGGACGCACGTGCGCCGCCGCCAGCGGCACGCACGCGCCCCCCAGTGGCCGCAAAGTAGCCGACGTAGAGCTACAGGCTCTCGCCCAGGAGAGACGCATTCCTGCAGTAATATGACGGCGGGCGGTCGGCATCTAGTTAATAGACACCTAAAATTGTGCTGACCTGCTGCTTTGAAATCATGCTACTTTAATGGAAGTAGCACAATTTCAAAGTAGCATCAATGTGAACCACAGCTAAATCTATATGAGAATCAACAATCCATAAAATGCCAATTAGCCTGAATTTTTTATGTAGATTTTTCTGACCGATGCAGCATAACACACAATAAGTTGGTCATGGATCGTATGCTTCTCTATAGTCAAAAACAAAACAAGAAACAGCACCAAAAATATTAATGGATGCCCGAGGCTTATTAGCTAGAAATGCTCCCAGTAGGTACTAGTGAAACACTAGTTAATACAATAATACACACACTGTTCATTTCCATTTGTATATGTTTCTCTATAGACCTGCTCTGCATTTATATATTTAGATGAAGCAAATAGATTTGTGATGCACAGCCATCTAAATGTCTAGGGCCAATTTTGTCATTAGGCAAGTGCCTAGAAGTGATTGTTCCCTCTATTTCTTACAGGCAATGTCCAGTCATGTGAAAATATCCTTCAACTACTTCCACAGCATGTTGAAAGTACCCTGTATCTGTCTTCTGCTTTGTTTCGTAAAACTAAACCAGTATGTCTTCCTGCCTTCCTTTTTTTTCCAGATCCTCATTCTCCAGAGGAAAAAGTGTTAGGCGGCGTACACACGTACGAGAACCTTGACGGGCGGAACACATCGTTCCGCCCGTCGAGGTTCTCGGCCAGCCGGCAGAAACGGCGACCATCCCGTCGGGAAAGGCGACCAGCTATTAATCCCGACGGGCCGCCGAGAAAATAGAGAACCTGCTCTCTATTTTCTCTCGGCGGCTTTCCCGACGGGATGCTCGCCGAGAGTGTACACACGGCCGAGGTTCTCGGCAGAATGAGGATCCCAGCGAGCTTCTCGCTGGTTTCTGCCGAGAACCTCGGCCGTATGTACGGGGCCTTACATTTTCCAATGTGGTGAGAGCCGTTAGGCTCTATCTGAAGGTGACAGCTCAGATATGGAAAACACATGTTTTATTTGTGCTGCCAAAAGGGCCCAGGAAAGGACAGGCAGAGTCAAAATTGACTTTTTCAAAGTGGATTTGTCGGGTTATAATTCAGGCTTATGATTTAAAATAAGGGTTCCAGATTTTCAAGTTAGAGCACACTCTACCAGAGCAGTGAGTGCTTCGTGGTCGGTGCATCACCAAGCCTCTATGACTCAGATTTCCAAAGCCGTGACTTAGTCATCTGTACATATATTAACAAAATGTTATCAATTAGACGTAAGGCGGCAAGAGGATGCCCCTTTTGGGACTTAGTGTACTGTAGGCAGCAGTATAGATCCTCGCGTTTGATGGGGGCTTGCTTTGATATGTGTCTCCCTCCCCTCAGAGGCATTGCTTTGGGACATCCCACATAGTAATTACTATGGCCGCTCTGTGTCCTGTGAGGTACGATAAAGAAACCATTTTTATAACAGCTTACCTATAAAATTGTTTTCTTGGAGTACATCACAAGATAAGAGGTCCCTCCCCTCTTATTGCTTTGCTACAAAACTGTTGTACTTCCTGTATTTGAGGGATTATATAGAGGGGGACTTCCTGTTTTTTGAGTGCACCAGTGTCCATTCATCTATAGGTGGCGTATAACTCACATATTAATTACCATGGCTGCTCTGTGTCCCGTGATGTATTCCAAGAAAAAGGGTTTTTACAGGTAAGATGTTATAAAAATCCTACTTTACAATGACTCAGTTTATGAATGAACAGGAGTCGCTGTCCGTTTAGTTTTAGTGCAGCTAAGGCTGCAGAGAAAGGTACTGGGGAATTTGTGTCTTCTGTCCTTTTTTCTGTCTCAAAGGGGAGATGTTATGGGTCTTTTTAGACCCCTGATATCTCACCAAAGCCCCCTCCCCCAACAGGGCTGCTAAAAAATAATAATAATAATATTAATAATAAAAATGTAATAAATATTTAAAAGGTAAAATTGTAAAAATAAAAAAAAATAAAGACACTAACACTAACCCCCCCCCCATCAAAAAGAAAAAATAAAGCATTGAAAAAAAAGATAAACAAATATAAATTGTATTAAAAAAAATAAGAAAACTAAATATTAATACAATTGTAAGAATAAATGAAAAAATAAAATAAAAACTACTGATACTTGGTCTTATTTATTTATTTATTTTTAAACTGGTATCAGTGCAACCCTATAAACTTTATTGCAATAAATATGTTCACCTACTAACATATAGCAAAATGACCACTACACATGCACAGCGTGTCACAGACCTAACTCTCTAGTATAGTGCATGTGAGAGAACAACAAAGACATATATATACTTCTATCACCAGTCTTGAGCGGGAGGGAAAAAATATATGTACGCACACGCAATAATACCATAATCCCAGTCTGGATCAGCAGCAGCTGGTGAATAAAGGCATTTGGCTGTTACTTACATTGGAGGTTCTGGTTAGAAGCTACCTCACTCAGTGCCTTCCTTGAGGATCTGCAAGGAAGAATATTTTTTTTTTGCAACCTTTAGCATGACATTACATAATTGCATACAGATGATCAAACTTAGTAAAGTATCTCTTCCTTTTGTTTTTCCTCAATGTATTTGTTCTTTCATGTACCTTTTTAAACAAGCAATAATATATAATTAGGCATTTAATGAGGACTGTTCTTTTGTCTGTGTTGCATATTTTACACATTTGTCTGTGTTGCATGTTTTACTGATTTTTCCCACATTTCATTCCAGTGGAAGTCCAAGTATGCAAATATAGTTATCCACAAAGCTCAAAAAACTCCAGCAGAGCTACATCATAATGTCCAGAAGGCATTGTTATTATTACTTCAACATGGCTGTCTGTTTCAAGATCTTGTGCAGGTGAAAGGTAAAGACCTGCTTACTCCAGTTTCCCGCATTCTGATTGGCCAACCAGGATGCACGTACAGATATTTAAACACACGGTTGTTTGCTGTGCCTTGGCCTGATGCTAAATACAATATCACATACAGCACAGAAGAACTTGCAGATGCTTGCAAAGCTTTCAAAGAACTGAATGTATTTCTTTATGAACAGACAAAACATAAATTACTCCAGTGTGTTGCAAATGCACAGGGTCCCAGTGTTTTACCCCAACAGATATCCCTGGAAAATGATAACACAACAAATCAAGATGATTTAGAATCTTATAATGTGACCTTGATAAACTACATGAACCCACATAACATGTTCTACCTTAAGGAGGAACCATATTTTGGTATGGGAAAGATGGCAGTGAGCTGGCACCATGATGAAAATCTACTAGAGGAATCTACTGTTGCAGTCTACAGTTACAGTTACCAAGGTCAGGATCATGTTCTTTTTTTGGTGTCTGATGTGTTCATGTTTTTTTTTGTTTTTGGCACAGAGTCTAGACGAAAAAAAAACTCATTGTAAGGGCATGGGGATATCATTCAAAGTTCCTTATGACCTCCCTCTAAACTGTATTAATTTGGTTTAAACTGATTTTAGATTTCCATGGACTTGTTTGGGGAGTTAAGCAGTACAGTTATGAACACATGCCCATATACACACACCTTTAAAATTGTAATATTGTTTGCTTTTGCTTTTCAATTTGTTTATTGCACAAATAAAATATGATCTTCCATAGGACACAATTTACAATAAAAAGCTGCAACAAACTGAAAGCCATGCAACATTTATTTTCCATCTATAGCATGGTCTGTTAAAGTATTCCTGAACACACTACATTAAAAGGCCATCTCAATACAGCAAATAGGAATACATGGCTTAAAACACGTTTATCTTCCTAAAATATATATATATATATATATATATTTTAATATGTTTTATTTGGATGTTACATGACCGAACCACCTCATAAATTTCTCTTAGACCCCTTTCACACTGGAGCATTTTACAGGCGCTATAGTGTTAAAAATATCGCCTTCAAACCCCCCTTAACCACTTTAAACCTGCATGCCGTCATATGACGTCCAAAAGGGGATCTGGTATCCAGGGTGGACGTCACCGTAAGAACAATCATAGCGATGGTTCTGCCGCTTGATCATTCTTATAGGCGGCGGAAGGGGACATCCCCCCTCCCGGCGCCATCCGGTGCTTCTCCGGGCTCTCCAGTCCCATCGGGGGCCCAGAGAGATGATCACCGTCGGCCGGATGTGCAGCATGGAGATGACTGGTGACCAGATGGTCACTAGTCATCTCTATGACCGTCGGAGGCCCGGCGCGATATGATGACGTCACGTCTAGCACTAGACCTCCTCTGTAACTCTAAACTAGTAACCTGTAAAAATGTTAAAGCGTCGCCTATGGAGATTTTTTAAGTAACAAAGTTTGGCGCCATTCCATGAGTGTGCGCAATTTTAAAGCATGACATGTTAGGTATCTATTTACTTGGTGTAACAACATCTTTCATATTTTCCAAAATAATTGGGCTAACTTTACTGTTTTGTTATTTTTACAAAAAAAAAAATGTTTATTTTTACTTTATTTTTATTTTTACAAAAAAAAAAAAAGCCGTTTGAAAAATTATTGCGCAAATACCGTGCAAGATAAAAAGTTGCAATGACCGTCATTTCATTTCCTAGGGTGTCTGCTTAAAAAACATATATAATGTTTGGGGGTTCTAAATAATTTTCTAGCAAAAGAATGATGATTTGTACATGTAGGCCAGAATAGGCCCAGTATGGAGGTGGGTTTTAATGCCCTGTATTGAAGTGGTTAAACAGCTGTTACATTTACTCCAGTGTGAAAGCCAGAGGGCTTTCACACTGAAGCATTGCACTAGCGGGACGGTAAAAAAAAAAAAAAAAAGTACTGCTAGCCGCATCTTTGGAGCGGTGAAGGAACGGTGTGTTAACCGTTCCTCCACCGCTCCTGCCCATTGAAATCAGCTTCAGCAGCACACTGCGGGCAGTTTTAACCCTTTCTTGGCTGCTAGCGGGGGTTAAAAGCGCCCGCTAGTGGCCGAAATGTGCCGCAAATCCGCCCGTAGCGTCAGTGGTAAAAATAGTGAAGTTTTACCGCCGACGCTATGGATGGCTCAGTGTGAAAGGGGTCTTAGTCACAGCAGTGAGTGTGTCTGTTCAATAAGGGAGCAGAATTATTTCATACAAAAGACTGATAAATGAACAGGATTACTGATACAAAGGGCAAGTGGACAAACATCACACACAAAAGGGAGGTAACCAGCTGCCGTTGGTGTGACAATCCCAACCACTGTTTGCCAACTGTAAGATGTAAGCCACAGACAGGGAAAATGTCCTCACTGTGTGTGTGTTAATAAGCCCACCCTCTTATAAAACCAAGAAGACCTGAAAGGGAGCATGGCCACAAAACTGACAATGGGAGATACTTTCATGCCGGGCAAAGCTTCCTGCAACTCACATAATCTATCAAAAACATGCAAACTTACCACTGCAGCATAGCTCTGCTTCCATGCTTGCCGCCATGGTCAGTTTAAAACGGGGACCTAGGAGAACTATCAAGATCAAAACTTGTTTTATTTTTATTTTTTTTTAAACATAAATCCACTTTTGTTGAGAGAGAGAAAAACAAAAACATATCGCTCTTGGTGATCAAAGTACTGCACAAATTTTGAAAAAAAAAAAAACTTTGAAGATTTGTTTTTTTATTTCTAAGGAATAGCTGTTTGTGTGTATTATTGTCCTTATTTTTAAATACTTTAACTATTACTTTATAATCAGATGCTGCACCTGCATGGCTCTAATAAGGATATTGGCAGGGTCTGCATCCCTTTATCCCACGTTCACAATGAGCCGATTTGACATGTCAAAGCTGAACTCACACAATTTTAAACTTGCCCTCAATGTGAAAAAGGGCTACGACATGGGAGTATCTTACCAAAAAATATTTTTTTTTTCTTGCAGGGAATGCCAAAAATCTTATGTGTATCTTAGTGCAGACTTCTGGGAAAATCAGTAATCCAATCAAACAAGCAGGAAATTACATTTTCAGGGGGCGTTCTCTATGCCATCTGTGTACAGAACCTGTCAGGAAAGTTTCCATCCGCTGGTAATATCTATCATTTGGTGTGCAGTACTAAGGTCCCCCAGCAGGTGTCTTCTGGCAGTTTGGAACTGTCAGGGGAACTTCTCCCTGCTGGTGTTATGTCATCTTTAGGCCGCAGTACTGGTGTCCACCAACGGATGGATCCTGGCAGTGTGGTTACCTTCTGCAGTCTGGTGTCACCTGAACTTGTTAACAGGCAATAATATAAATACCCGGCAAGTGCACACTCACCTTGCCCTGTTAGGCCGCGTACACACAATCCAACATGTCCGCTGAAACTGGTCCGCAAAAGCGAGCATATGCATACATTGCGCCCACGTATGTAAACAGTGTTCAAACCACACATGTGAGATATTGCCCCAAATGTTAGAGCGACAACAACAATTTTTGCACAGGACCTCCTCTGTAACTCTAAACAGGTAACATGTAAAAATTTGAAAGCGTTGCCTATGGAGATTTTAAGTACCAAAGTTTGGCGCCATTCCACGAATTTTAAAGTGTGACATGTTAGGTATCTATTTACTCAGCGTAACATCATCTTTCACATTATCCAAAAAATTGGGCTAACTTTAGTGTTGTTTTTTTTTATTTATTTTTTATTTGTGAAACAAAAAAAGGGGTTGGAAAAATTGTTGCGAAAATACTATGTGACATAAAAAGTTGTACCAACCGCCATTTTTTTTCCTAGGGTCTATGTTAAAAAATATATATATATAAATAAACTATATATATATATATATATATATATATATATATATATATATATATATATATATATATAATGTTTGGGGGTTCTAAATAGTTTTCTAGCAAAACAAATATAATGATTACATGGAGGAAACATTTTAAACTTTAGGTTTTCAAAATATTATATGTGTATACATGTGCATATATGCAATCTTATTTTTGGGGTAACACAGTTGTCACCTTAGTCTTATATAGTCTAACTTTCACAGATATGGACATGGTTTGCGGTTCTATATAAACAATAGAAACAACAGTTGATATATATATATTTTTTTTATTATTTTATTTTTTTCAGATTGTGCTGATGAAATATTTGAAGATAAGAAAGCCATTTCAAATTGGCATGTAGGTTTAAAGATAGCCTGGGACATTGAAACTCCAGGCCTTGCTTTACCTTTAAATTCTGGAGATACTTACTTCATGCTAGGTAAAGGTTTTTACACTAATCCTTTTTATGTGCCTAACTTTCTACTTTCACCCTTATTTGTGTGTGTGTGTGTATTTATTTATTTATTCTATATAGTAATGTTGTCACATCCAAAAAAAAATTTCACAATATCACATTAAGATATGATCCTTAAAGAGGAATCCTCCAAATTATCATTAAAACAATAACGTACAATGAAGTCCCCATAAAGTTTAGTACTGGCAATCTGCAGTCTGCAGATACTTATTAATAAAAATAAAAAAAAGTTGTTTTCACGCTACACAGCAGCAGTACAAATTAATCTCCAAAAAACGATCTGCAGCCAGCCCGTCCCCGAATCAAGGAAAAATATTCAAAAAGAATTGCAGCACAATCAAAAATAGAATAAAATAAAACACACACTTCTAGTGCAACAGTTCACAACAATCTTTATTGCAAATATATACACATGATTAAAAGTAGGTTTTCCCCCTTAGGAAGCTGGAGTGGGCATTGCAAAGCATGTGGGGGGGGGGGGCGCTTGATGACGTCCGCACCTACAGCAGGAAGGAAGCACACTTATATTGGAAAATCATGCTGGCATTGTCCCTTAAGGGGGCAACCCTATTTTAAAGAGGCAAGTGTTCTAGTGCACAGGCTTATGTGAGTCTATTGCCTTTGGATTTCTGATGATTTAATAAAGAGTACTATGTTTTTTTAAAACTGCACAATGAGGGTTCTTATTTCTTTTGAGCACCATTAACTGCAAGTACTGATAATTGCTTTCTAGAAAGTGTGGAGATCCCCGTGGTGATTAAGATCCCAAACACATCTGGAGAGGTCTGGAGAGTTATTAAAGGCCAAGACACTCTTATATTATACACACTGGACATTTTTGGACGTTTTTACAGCAGCTGTTTTTGGCTTCAGACATTTTTTTCTACAGTCAATAAACTCCCCATCACGGTATCCTATGTGTCCATGCACACATAGGCTGTTATCAGCAGTTTTTGGCTTTAAAAAACAAAACTAGTGGGCTCAGAGAGAATTGTTTCAGCTGTTTTTAGCTGTAAAAACTTGCTGTAAAAATGCTGATAGACGTGGCTCACCAACGTTTTTTTTTTTTTTTTTTTTTTTTAACGTTTTTGATCCATAAAAAAAATGCTAATGCGGAAAAACGTTAGAAAAACGATATTACAAAAAATGTTGAAAAACTCACTGCAAAGCTACTGGTGTTTTTTTTATGTTATCTTAATGTCCAGTGTGCATGAGGCCTTCCTCTTGCTCTTTATTTTAAATATGGTATTCTACTACTAGTGCATAGTGTGGACTAGTTTATTTGTTATCATGAAATCTAAACTTATTCCAAAGGTATTATTCCTATTTAGCACAAATCTGTTTGTAAATATTAAAGTCAAAATTGTCATTTATTGCCTTATAAAAGGCACAACTTTTTAATTTAATTCATATACAATGGTTGCAGTACACATCTTCATTAATACTTGCACTTCTTATTTTCTACTTAAAATAAATATCGTATTGATTTTTCTCTGTTTGCCATGAATTTCAGGATGTGGCCTATCCCCATGGTAGGTATGAACCTTTATTGGTACCAGTGCAGCCTGTTCTTTTGGTTTTCTTTCATGTATGCCTATTTTGATTTATAAAACTCTATAATAACCTCCTGATCTATTCTGAGTGAGAGCAGAGGGCCTATAAACCCACTCTATAGTTATAAATTGCTTCCTTACATTGATATTCTATAAGCAGTCTCCTGTATTAGCCTGCCAAACAGCCCTCATATATTGTGAGGATTGAGTGATATGTTTGTCTTAACCTCGGTGGTACCAGTATTAACTATTTGTTAAATAAAGAGACTTTATTGTGGTCTTTATGCACTTCAGAAATGGAAAAAAAAAGTTTTTTTTTTTTTTTTAATTTAATATTATTATTATTATTTTTAATATTGCTATACTTTTGTTATAAGTTTTCCCACCCTTTGTTAAAATAAACACATAAACCGACAGTGGCAACCATTTCATAACCATCTGTCCGTCATCTATATAGTCTTTGAATCCCATTGTTTCTGAATTGATACCTAGATATTCAAGTTCATCTGTAACTTGTAGGAAAAAAAAAGAAAGACATGAGTTTAGGACAAACCTTAAATGTCAAGAGAGCCAACTTTACTACTTTGTACTTAACAACATTAAAGAGGAAGATTTTATAAAAACTAAAAAAAACATGGAGGAAAGGTGGTTGTGCTTCAAGAACATATAGATGACATTGTATTCCCATGGGCAACAAATATAAATGTAGTGCCCCCCCCCCCCCCGATTGGTGGGGTGCTATGCTAAAGTTAGTGGGAAATGGGAGAGTTACTCCCTTTCACAAATTGCCTAAATTTGGGCCGCTGCCATTTGGAATTGCCTTGTAGGTCGGTCTGCATGTCAGGGGGGTGTTATTACCCCTGAGTGACAGTCGGCGCTAGAGGGGGTTCTGACAGATCCACCTTCTCCCAGCAGCCAATCAGAGGAGCGGTTCTTTCTCTGGACATGCTGGCGGGAGGGTATATCTGGGGTGGTGGCCTGTGAGAGTTGTGCTATGCGGGGCCCGAGTTCCAGGTGCGGAATCCACCTTCAGGGTGCGTGCATCCATGGGCCCCGCCATCGAGGCCCGCCTGGGCGAGGTTGCGTACCCAGCGGAACCTTATTCTGATGAAGATAGAGGCCCCAGCGGCTTGGGGGAACCCAGAGGCAGAGGTTGTCTGCGAGGCCTAGCCGAACCACCAGGGATCCGGTCATCACGCCACATGACAGGTACACTTTAACTGTCAATCGGTGACCTTGGAATTGGAATTACTGGGAGGATTCATTGGTTCTAACCTTTGACAAACCTAAGAGAAATTCATCAGGCCTGTGGCAGAGGCCCTGTTTCCTCCCAGTGACTTTGTTTAAAAGTGACCCTTCGGCTTCCAGGCTTAAGTGAATCGCCTGTCCGGGGGTACTTTACCCACTTTGGCGAGAGTGGCGACATTTAAATTTGACTATACTGAGAGCAGGCTTGCTCTCTCTTTGATATCCCAGGCCTGATACTACAGTTCTCTCCTTGCTCATCAACCTTTTTCTATTGTGTGTCATGTTGATGTTGGCCATGTTGGCCCTTAGAATAAAGCATTGAAAACTCAAGTTGACATCTGGACACTTGCTCTTTAACCACCTTCACTAATATTATTCCTAGACAAGAATCTCTGGTAACCTAACATGCCGGTCCCAAACTAATCAGTGGCTCCTTTGGGGGTGAGCGCTACATAAAATAACCAATGTTAAACCTGGGTGGCTAAATTTGAGTCTAAAGAGTGATATTAGAGAGCAAAAACAATGTATGAGGGTTCTTCAAAAGGTTTCCAAAATGTTGCAGCCACAGCCTGACAACTCTTAGGCCCCTTTCACATTGAGGCGTTTTTCATGCGGTACAGCGCTAAAAATATACCGCATGAAAAATCATGCCCTGTAGTGTTCAATGTGAAAGCCCGAAGGCTTTCACACTGAAGCGGTGCGCTAGCAAGAGCGCTCCAAAAGTCCTGCTAGCCGCATCTCTACCGCGGTATAGGAGCAGTGTGTTCACCGCTCCTATACCGCGCCTTCCAATTGAAATCAATGGGAAACCGCGGTAATAGCGCGGTAATACCGCCCGCAACGCAACACGGGCGGTATTAACCCTTTCCGGCCACTAGTGGGGGTTAAAACCTCACCGCTAGTGCCCGAATATCGTGGTAAATACGACGGTATAGCGGTGCTACAAATAGCACGGCTATACCGTCACCATGGCTCCACGCCTCAATGTGAAAGAGGTCTTATTCTAAACTGCAAGGACAGAGTATGTGTATGTATTAACATCCTAGTTGCTGCCGGAGCCTTGTTGGTTTTCTGTGCATTCTGAAACAGACTGAGCAAAGACTGAATGACATCCAGCACCTGGTGGACAGAGTGCACAGGGAAGTTGATACTGATTTTGGTGGTACGTCATATTAGTGTCATGCCCTAATGCCCTGTACACACGATCGGTTTGTCTGATGAAAACAAGCTGATGGATTTTTTCATCAGATATCCGATGAAGCTGACTTTCATCATTCTTGCCTACACACCATGGGTTAGAAATCCTATTGTGTCCAACGCGGTGATGTAAAACACAACGACGTGCAGAGAAAAATTAAGTTCAATGCTTCTGAGCATGCGTCAAATTGATTCTGATGGATTTCCCCACAGACGATCGTTTTTTTCGCCATATGAAAATTTTAAAACGGGTTCTATTTTTTTCCACCGATGGGGAAAAAAAAACTGATGGGGCCCACACATGATCGATTTGTTCGATGAAAGTGGTCTATCGGTCCGTTTTCATGAGACGAACCGATCGTGTGTACAGGGCATAATACATAAAAAATTCTGGAGCTCTGAAAATGGCCTAATAGGTCATGTAGCAAAACTGTCTTGAACGCCTGGGAATGTGTCTGCAGATAACTTGACAGTATCTGCTCAAGCTTTCTGTTTTGACACCCTTCAGGTATTAAACCTGGTTCATATTGATGTGATTTGGCATGCAATTTGACATGTAAAATTGGCGGCTATTGCCTGCAATGAACCGTCCAAATCGGTGCAACACCGACTTTGCTGCTCTGCTCGGATTCCCAAAAGTAGCTTCTGTACTACTTTTCATGATTTCAGGTGCAGTTTCAATAGACATCTGTGCAGGAAACCGCACACACCAAAATGTGGGAATGAAATTGTGCGAGCTCAGATGAACTTGTACGATTTCAATCCCACAGCAGTGTGAACCAGGGCCAATATGGCAATTGAGAAAACATCAGTTTCTTGTGGCAGCAATCACTGGCTATATTACAGTGATGTAATATGATAAAAAAACAAAACAAAAAAAAACACCTTATGTGGCAAAAACTGTTGGCCATTTATCACGTTCAGGTATGGTTGCAGGTACATTACAATACAAAAAAGTTCTCAGCACTCTTACCAGTTAGTCTGAAGTCTAAAGTGTTTCAACAATTTGTATATATGAAGCCACTTTGCCACAGCAATGTCCTTCTGCAAAATTGTAGTCCCACAAAATGTAGTTCCCTCATCCAATTTGGTTGACAGAAGAGTGTGACAGGCTCTCAATTGAGCCAGTTCACACACCTCTGGGGCAGCCACAGTCCACACTAAAAAGGGTTGTGTCTTTGGCTCAGTTTCAGGTCCTAATTCAGGAAAACATTTGGACCTGATTTGCACCTGAAATGGAGAACAGGGATGCACCAGACCCCTTGCTGTGAACCCAACCTTACTGATTTCTGAGCCACATCCACTCATGTCTTTATATCTGTGAATATTACACCCCCTTTATAATCTATATAACCCTTTCTTGCCTATGCATGTTGTGAACTATGGGGGGTTATTTAGCTCAGCGAGACAAGTGCTTCAACCGTGATAATGGAAAAAAAAAGGTTTTTATTTGCAAAACCAAACAAAAACAACGCTTACTTCAGCATGGGAAAAATCATCAACACAAAAGTCCTGTTTGTCTTCAGCACAAATGAAAAGTCTGTTTTCCTTTCAGCACAGCAAACAAAACAAAATACAGGCACATACGGTTTGGTGAGTATCCCAGTCCTTCTCAGCAGGCTTACAACTTCTGCAGACACTTTTACTTCCACACTCCTCCCCCCTCTGTCAGCACTTCCTCTCCTTTTAACTGACTTCCTGGATGAGGTTAACCCCTTGCATACCTGAAGCTAGGGGTCAGAAGGGGAGGCTCTCTTCCCTCCCAATTGTCGCTTCAGAGCCTCCGAAGTTCCGGACCCCCAAAAAACATTAAGAGAAGAACAGAGTGGACCGTTGGCTCGTCCTCTCTGGATCTATTTTAACTTTCCGGAACCTCTCACCCCCTCTGGGTGACCTCCTGAACCAGTGTTTAAAGGGACCAGATTCCAAAAATTGGCGCGATGTAGCGTCCATCCAGGACCCAACCCTGGTGTCCTGTACATATCCCCCCCTCTGCCTCAACGCAGAGGTGTTGGAGGCACCATTCGCCATCATACAGTGGACTCGGGAGAGGGCATCGGCATTCTGATGCTGTTTCCTGGGTCTGTGCTCCACCACAAAGTTAAATTCCTGCAGAGACAGAAACCACCTAGTTACCCTGGCATTGGTCTGCTTGTTCTGTCTCATCCACGTAAGAGGAGCATGGTCTGATATAATGCGAAACTTCCTGCCTAGGAGAAAATACCGTAGGGAGTCCAAAGCCCACTTGATGGCAAGACATTCGCGTTCCACCACCACATAGTTTTTCTCAGCTGGCGTCAGTTTCCTACTAAGGAAAACTATTTGATGCTCCTCTCCGTTGATTTCTTGAGACAGAACTGCTCCTAGCCCTTCACTTGAGGCATCTGTCTGCACTATAAAATCCTTAGAAAAGTCTGGCGCTACAAGCACCGGGTCCTGGCATAGTGCCGTCTTAAGCCTTTGAAATGCCTTTTCAGCCTCGGCATTCCATTTGATCATGATGGACTTTCGGCCTTTGGTGTGGTCAGTCAGCGGTGCCGCAATGGTGGCAAAGTTGGGGACAAACCTCCTATAGTACCCCTCTAGGCCTAAAAACGCTCTGACCTGTTTCTTTGTTAGGGGGCGGGGCCAGCCCTGTATGGCCTCTACTTTGCTCATTTGGGGCTTCACTAACCCTCTACCTACAATGTATCCTAGATACTTGGCCTCCTCCACCCCAACCGCACACGTCTCCGGATTGATGGTGAACCCTGCCCTTCTCAAGGAGTCTACCACTGCCTATACTCGGGGAAGGTGGGAATCCCAATCCGTACTGAAAATGACAATGTCATCCAGGTAAACAGAGGCATACCATTGGTGGGGACGCAACGTTTTGTCCATGGCCCTTTGGAATGTGGCGGGGGCGGAGTGTAAACCAAACGGCATTCTCTTGTACTGGAAATGACCCTCCGGGGTAGAGAAAGCTGTTTTCTCTCTGGCCTCTTTAGTTAGGGGAATCTGCCAGTAACCTTTTGTGAGGTCCAGTGTGGTGATGTACCTGGCAGGACCCAACCTCTCAATCAGCTCATCTACCCGTGGCATGGGGTATGCATCAAACTTGGAGACCTTGTTGAGTTTTTTAAAGTCGTAGAAGCGGAGAGTACCATTGGGTTTGGGCACCAATACGATCGGACTGGACCACTCGCTCTGCGACTCTTCGATGACCCCAAGTTCAAGCATCCTTTTCACCTCTCCAGACACTGCCACCCTGTGATCTTCTGGGATATGGTAGGGTTTAAGCCGGACTGTCACCTTGGGCTCGGTCACAATGTCATGCTCGATGACGTTGGTGAGTCCTGGCAACCCTGAAAACATGTCCCTATTCCTTTGCAGAAACTCTTTTGCTTGCTGGGTTT
Organism: Rana kukunoris; assembly: GCA_029574335.1. Lineage (NCBI taxonomy): Eukaryota > Metazoa > Chordata > Amphibia > Anura > Ranidae > Rana > Rana kukunoris. The sequence goes on from CM056059.1 coordinate 247,531,204, forward strand.
GGGGCCTAGTCAGGGTAGCCACAACCTGCACCAGGTCGATCCCTACCTGGTCCCCTGACTGTACCGCCACCACTGCGGACACCGGTTCTCTGTCTTTCCAGAGCTTCAACAAATGTACGTGATAAATTTGGTAGGGTTTTCTTTTTCCTGGTTGGTGTACCTTATAGTTTACCTCACCCACTTTCTCCACTATTCCAAACGGACCTTGCCACTTGGCCAAGAACTTGCTTTCTACCGTTGGTATTAGGACAGCTACCCTGTCACCTACTTGGAACTGTCTCACTTTAGCCGACCGGTTATATACCCTTCTTTGGGCATCCTGAGCCTTCTGCATGTGCTCTCTTACCAGCGGCATCACCTTAGCCACCCTTTCTCGCATTTGAGAAATATGTTCTACCACGGTTTTGTGCGGGGAGGGCTCACTTTCCCATGTTTCCTTTACCAGATCAAGCAACCCCCGGGGCCTCCGTCCGTACACTAGTTTAAATGGCGAGAAACCCGTGGATGCCTTTAGTACCTCCCGGATAGCGAACAATAGGGCAGGGAGCAACATATTCCAATGTTTCCCGTCTTTCCGGAAGACTCTTTTTAACATAGACTTCAGAGTTTTGTTAAATCTCTCAACTAGGCCATCGGTCTGCGGATAGACAGACGTCTGCAACTGCTTAATCTGAAACAGCCTGCACAAGTCCGCCATCACCTTGGACATAAAAGGGGTGCCCTGATCCGTTAATATTTCCTTGGGGAACCCATGTCGTGAGAACATTTGAAATAACTCCCGGGCAATGGCCTTAGAGGATGTTTTTCTTAACAGGACTGCTTCTGGGTATCTAGTGGCGTAGTCCAGGATGACCAATATGTATTGGTGCCCCCTTGCCGATTTCACCAGGGGTCCTACAAGATCCATAGCGATCCACTCAAACGGGACCTCAATAATTGGCAAGGGTACTAGGGGGTTTCTATAGCGAGGCACCGGGGCAGTTAACTGGCAAACAGGACACGACTCACAATATCTTTTAACCTCAGCCTTCACCCCTGGCCAGTAAAACCGGTCGGTTATCCTGGCCTCCGTTTTCTCCGCCCCCAGGTGTCCTCCTAGTGCATCTTTGTGGGCTAGATCAAGGAGCATCCGCCTATAAGGTTGAGGGACCAGCAACTGTTCTATGGGTTCCCCTCGGCTCTCAACCACACGATAGACCAGGTCCCCCTTCAATGCAAAATGAGGAAACCTCTGATCTGCATCTGGTATCTGTAAAACCCCATCAATGACAGAAACCTGCTCTCGAGCATTGACCAGGGTAGGGTCCTGTAACTGGGCGGTGCCAAACGCACCCCTGGGTACGTCCAGGTCTGGATGCACTGGCCTTTGGGATGTTTCCCCCTCACCCTCCTCAACCGGGGTAAGCTCCTCGTCATCCTCCCCCAGCATGACTTGTAATGGGGAGACCCCCCCCCCCTCAGAGGTCAACTTGGTTTTCAGACCAGACACAGGACTATTATTATTAGAACTAAGATTTTCTGAAACGTCATTATCACTAACAAGTCTCTCTACATTAGAGGGGTGTGTTGTGGAGGTTTCAGGCCCGGATCCCCCAGACTCTGTCCCTTCCGAACTTAGTGTCCTTAGTTCTCCCGGCAGACCCGTCTGTACCTGGTTCCATAATTCCAAAAATATTGCACAGTCCCGCCCCACTATGATATCATGTATCAGGCTTTTTACCACCCCAACCTCCTGTGTAACCAAGGTTTGACCATAGGACACAGTTACTGGGACCGAGGGGTACTCTTCGGTGTCCCCATGGATACACACTACCCATAGGGTCTTAGTTACTGGACCAATCCTTCCAAGTACCCGGGCATGTACCAGTGTGACCATGCTACCAGAGTCCAGTAGAGCCCTGGCCGGAAGGTGGTTTACCCACACTTTACACTCGAACTGTTTGGAAGCCAGGTCAAGATGCGTGGCACACGCTCTTTGCGCATAGAAAGAGCTTATTCGGACAGCCCCGCAATCCATAGGCTCCTCCTGGAGCGGGCACTGTGCCCAGGTATGCCCCCAGGACCGACATCGCCAACACTGAATGTCTCCCATCTTTGGCACAGGAACCGACCTCCGTGGTTCTATGGCAGACAGTGTAGATCTGCGGACGCCAACATCTGGCAAGGCTTCTCTCCTCGGGGTGGTGGCTGGTCTGGGTGTCCTTGGCGTGAGTTCCCGACGCTTGGCGGGCCCAAGCAGGTCCTCCACCACGGTGTACTGTTCGACCAACTCGACCAGCTGGTCAGCGTTAGTGGGGTTTCCATGGCTTACCCAGCGCTGTAGGTCATCTGGTAGGGACCGTAGGTACAAGGTCATCTGGTAGGGACCGTAGGCTTACCCAAGCAGGTCCTCCACCACGGTGTACTGTTCGACCAACTCGACCAGCTGGTCAGCGTTAGTGGGGTTTCCATGGCTTACCCAGCGCTGTAGGTCATCTGGTAGGGACCGTAGGTACAAGTCCATCACCACCTGTTCCACCATTTGTGGACCTGTCAACTTTTCTGGCTGCAGCCATTTTTTAACTAACTGAATTAGTTCATGCATTTGGGACCTGGGTGGTTGGTCCGATTTGTACCGCCAGCGATGCATCCTCTGAGCCCGGACAGCTGTGGTCACCCCCAGGCGGGCCAGGATCTCAGCTTTTAGACGTTCATAGTCTTTGATGTGCTCAGCTGGGAGGTCAAAATAGGCCTTTTGCGGGTCACCAGTGAGAAAAGGGGAGATAATGCCGGCCCATTGGTCCCGGGGCCATGCTTCTCTCTCTGCTATCATTTCAAGGGTGGTAAGAAAGGCTTCCACGTCATCGCTGGGTGTTAGTTTTTGCAAGAAATGACTGGCTTTAACAGACACTGGGTTGCTAACGGCAACGGCCGATTGCTCTTGTCCCTGAGCCAGCCTCTGTACTGCCTCCTGCAAGGCAGCCACCTGTGCTTGAGTGGACTCCTGCTGGGCTGTAAACTGGGCGGCTAGCAGCCGTGTGTTTTCCTGCTGCACAGCTATAGCCTGTGCCAGGGCCTGCTGCTGCTGAGCCATCGCTTCCTCATGGCGACAGTTGGCATCTGCTGACGCTTGCTGCTGGGTCACGGTGGCTTGTGCCAAACCCTAATGACCTCTTCCATGTCGTTGCGTGCTGTTTGTAATGTCTGGGCTGACTTCACCCAAGACATGCCATAAGTACACTGTCTCTTTAAATGTCAGTTTTTTGCGCCTGCAAATGCACTTTGCCCGCATTCAACACCAGTTGTGAACTTTGGGGGTTCTTTAGCTCAGCGAGACAAGTGCTTCAACCGTGATAATGGAAAAAAAAAAAGGGGTTTTATTTGCAAAAACAACGCTTACTTCAGCATGGGAAAAATCATCAACACAAAAGTCCTGTTTGTCTTCAGCACAAATGAAAAGTCTGTTTTCCTTTCAACACAGCAAACGAAACAAAATACAGGCACATACGGTTTGGTGAGTATCCCAGTCCTTCTCAGCAGGCTTACAACTTCTGCAGACACTTTTACTTCCACACTCCTCCCCCCTCTGTCAGCACTTCCTCTCCTTTTAACTGACTTCCTGGATGAGGTTAACCCCTTGCATACCTGAAGCCAGGGGTCAGAAGGGGAGGCTCTCTTCCCTCCCAATTGTCGCTTCAGAGCCTCCGAAATTCCAATCCCCCAAATAACATTAAGAGAAAAACAGAGTGGACCGTTAGCTCGTTTTAACTTTCCGGAACCTCTCACCCCCTCTGAGTGACCTCCTGAACCAGTGTTTAAAGGGACCAGATTCCAAAAATTGGCGCTATGTAGCATCCATCCAGGACCCAACCCTGGCGTCCTGTACAATGTATGAATATGGCACCCCCTATACAGTTTATATACACCTGCTCTTACCAGTACATGCATGAATGTGACACCCCCCTATACATCAAGGCACACCCCTCTCCTGTCTGTACATGTCTGAGTATGATGCTGCCCCTTCTTATAGAATGCATGGTCTAAATGTATAAAGAAAGACTGTTTATTTCATAGGTTTTATAACAGAAATTGAGGGAAACAAATCGGTTTATTATTTGTATTTATTTTTTCTCTCTCTTCTATTAAAAAATAAAAATAAAACATAGTTATCAAAAGAGAGCTCCAAAATTTTTTGGAACAAAAACGCCCTCGCTGTACAGCGATTCACTAGAAAGCTCAGGCTCATATGTAGCTGAGAACAGAGGGAATGTGATCATTTATAAAACAAAAAGCAGAAAGGATATTTCTAATGTGTTTTTTTTTTCTTCATATATATACATATATACACAAAAAAATGTTTTGCATTTAATTTATATTTTAAACTGAATGTTTTACAAGGGGATCATTTACAATCACTGTATCTAAACATGCTGAATATAGAAGCTGATTGGTTACCATGCACAGCTGCTCCAGATTTTGTCTCTTTGGCACCATGTGGGGGCTAGTTTACACTTGCATTGATTAGAAATACACATTAAAACGCCTACCCCTTTACCATGCAATTTTTGTGATGCTTTTTTTTAAGCTTTAATTAATACAGGTGTATGCCATGTGTGTGCTGTGCTGGGTCATGTAAAACCAAATGTGAGACATGGTCAGGTGTTGGTGTGCGATCTCTTGTGTCTTTTTTTTTGTGGTTCGGTAGTACCCCCACTCATCAGTTTCCCGGCTTATTAGTGCTTCTTCTTATTAGTGTAATACAGTGTCCACCTCTCAGTAGTCGTATCCTCCTCCCGGCTAAATAGTAACAACAACCCCCTCCCAGCTCTCAGCTGTTCATTAGTAATCCCCACTTCCTAGCCCCGCTACTCTGCGGACCCTCTTGTCTACTGAAACTTTGCTCTGCTGGACTCCTGATCTGCTGATCTGATCTCCCTCTCTGTTGATTCCCTGGCACTCAGTTTTCCTCTTGGTCCTCACTTCAGTCCCCACTCACACATTGTACAACATGTGTTATGTCTGTTAATCTCCCTGCTATAGTCCCCTTGCTTCTTCTTCACATTGAACACCACATTCTGGGCACACAAAGCACAGCTAATGCCGAAAAAGTGTCCCTCAACAGCTGAAGGTGTGGTAAGCAAGCGCTGTCATAGGCCTCATTTACACTTGCGATTGAGGGGCAGATGAGCCATATTTTTACTGCCCCTAAACTGCTCCCCCTGTAACTAAGCCATTGGGGGTGTACACAGACCTGATGCTTTGCTGCCGCTGCAGGAATTCTAACCCTTGTTGTGCATTGAAGTGGATGGGACTGCACTGCAACTGCCCCACAACCGTGCCCAACATGCTGTTAGGGGGTTTAAGGCCTGGTTCACACCTATGCAATTGTTTGTGCATTTTTTAGTTTTGCAGAAACACACTACAGTCCATTTAACATGGTTTCCTATGGGTCATGTTCACATCTGGGTATTTTATGTTTTTTTTGATAGACTTCAATGGATCAAAAACATGTATTTAAAAATGCACATGGAATTTGCAAACTGCAACCTGCATAGGTGTGAACCAGGCCAACACAGGCATTAAAGTGACAATACAACACCTCCTCACCAGTTTGTTGCTGTCAGAGAAGTGATACTAAAGCATATTGCACGTCAGACAGCAAAGCAAGTCTAAATAAGGCCATACATTTCTATGGTGGCATTGAGATGATAAAAGTGACGTAGCTATCATTTCTGAAGCATTGCGAACTCAACAGTGTGCACAGGACTGTACGGTAACCATGTCACAATAATGTGTACAGGACTGTTCAGTAACCACTAATAAGTGACTGGTGATTTGATTGGCATTCAAAATGCTTTGAGAAGTGTCAAATTCCACATTTTGAAGCATGTGTAAACGAGGCCTTACACTCTGGGAGATGCCTTAATCATTTGTTCTGTCCTGTCTGTCTGTTTGTGCTGTCCTCTTTGTTGCCCATCTAGTTTAATAACAATGTGTAGACACTAATTGTATGGAACTGTATAATGTGTTTCTGCCTTCAGAAATGTTGGACAGCCATACATTTCCTCTGTTGCTGTGCTGGTTAATGTACTGCACTAGACCTTATTTAACACATGGAAAAATCTTATAATAAAAATAACCCCCCCCCCTTTTTTTTTTCAATGTCCTTATTAATCTCCTGTGCATTGCCTATATAGCATTTCCCAGGATTCCCTCTGCTATTAATATGATATTAAATTTGAATGGAGGGGAGCAATGAAATTTTAGTAGTGCAGATTATAAAATAATGATCTAATTTCCTGAATTAAAATGCGGCATTAACTCTTTGATTTATATAGCACTTATGGAAAATGTCCTGATCAGGTGCAGATCTCTTTTGCTGTTTGACTGACAGGCGGGTTGCCAGGGAAACAAGTTTCATCTGGCACCCAGCATTTAAACGAACTCACAAACATTTGGCCTACGGCCACTCATTTTAAGACGGCATCTCCTGTTTTGTCCCTGTGTCAAAAGTCACTTTGCAGGAATAAATAATGCCCTGCAGCCATTCTCAGAAAGCCTTGTATACGTAGGGAGATAGATTGGTTCTAGTCAACAAATAAAGATAAATTGGTGCACCCTTTCACACCTCTTTACCCTCACTTGGCTCTTGGACTGATTTCAGCCACTAAAGAGCCCGCTGAAGGAAACATGTATATAGTATTTCACAGGTAATCATTTTCTGCTGGGAGATCATTTTCAGTGAATAGTTACAAGGGGAGTTAATACTACTGATAAAATAATATTCCAAGACAACACTTGGACCCTTTTTATCACAGCTATGGCAAGTCACAAGTAACTGACTAGCATGTCACTTATTTCTGTAGCACAATCATCAAAGATTTTTGGGAATTGTTTGTATGCTATGGTTGACGGAAGTACACTGTGATCTCAGTTAGTGTATAAGAAGAGTCCAGACTATACAGCTCTTTCGAATAAGCTTGTGGTTCCATTATACTCATGTAATAAAATAGTTGTCCTTTGTTTTTGCTAGATTTTGCACTCCATATACACCTATGGGTACTGTCCTGATACAGAAAATTATGCTTGCATAATTTTTATTAACTTGGGTACTGTATCCAATAATAATGATTGTTCAGGATATTTAGGGGAACTGTATCTGATTAATCATATCTTTACTATGGTTTGTTCAACAGGTGACCTGAATAAAACCCACCAGCACTGTGTGATTGCGGGATCACAGCCTCGTTTCAGCTCCACACATAGAGTAGCTGAGGTATGCTCTTCCCATAGCCAAAGTGTAACTTATGCATTTCTTTATACATTTCGATTATTTGGAAAGTTATGCTCTGCTAATTATTAAAAATTGTCTGAGAATGTTTTACTTATTAAATGTTGCCTTCTGTATGTATCAGTGGGACATATGTCCAAGATTTTACATTTCTAGACAAACAAGTATATTGCTTTAGCTATCATTAATTGCATAAAGTGCCATCATATTTGACTGGATAGGTTGCAATAAAATTTGGGGCTGTAGGTTTACTATCTGCTGTTTTTAAAGACTAAACAGGAGGCAGCAGATTGAGTAGTTTACACATCATTGCTGCTGAATAAAAGTACCGTATTTATCGGGGTATTGCACACTTCTTCGTATAGTGTGCACCCCTAATGTCGACCTGTAAAAAAAAAAAAAAAAAAAAAAAAAAAAACTTTTATTACTTACAGTTTTGGTGTCATCGTCCGGTCTGGCGTCCGTCTTCGGCTCTAGTGGTGTCCTCCCGGCTTCTCCAGCGATGTCTCGAGTTGAATCCCCGCTTCCCGCGCTCAGTTTGAATGCCTCCGCCGACATATACTGAGTGCAGTACACTCGGGTACATTCGGCTGGGCTCGGCTTCTCTCGTGCTCATGCTCTGTGACGTTTATGCGTGAGCACGAGCGAAGCCGAGCCTAGCAGAATGTACCCGAGTGTACTGCACTCGGTATATGTCGGCGGCTCACTTCAAACTTAGCGCAGGAAGCGGGTATCGGCGTATATAGCACACCCGCGATTTTCCCCTTATTTTAAGGGGAAAAAAGTGCACGGTATACGCTGATAAATACGGTAGATGTATTTATTTTCCTTTGAAATGGAAGACCATGGCGGCACTCAGAAAATATTATCACAACATAGAACAAATCAAGAGACATGACCGCAACCTGGGAACATGGCCACATTCAGATTCTGGTGATATATAATTTCAGACACTCTAGCTTCCCTTTCCTCACACCATCAAGTGCAGCTCGACATGATGCCTGTGACCATCTTACCATCTTGCTGTTCATATAAGAGGGATGCCCTTTGTTTTTGTTTTTTGGGGGTAGAGTAAGAGAAGGTTATAATCCCTGTTTGATTTTTTTTTTTCACCATCTGTGTCCTATTGCAGAGATTTCCCTTCATTTCCTGCCCCATAGCCAAACAGGAAGCAAGATAGGACACTAGAACTGGTGTCCCCATTGGAAGAATTCACCACTATTACTTTTCAGGGGAAAACCCAAAATGTGTAATTTTCTTTTACTTTAGCACCTTAAAGAAGCTGCTTGCAGGACTTTTTTTGACATCCTGTCTGTGCAGCACCCCAGTGTGAAAGCACTCTGGCTTTCACACTGGGATTGCAGATTAGGCTTTTTTCAGGTGCTTTACAAACACTATTTTTAGCACTAAATTGCCTGAAAACCACCTCCGGTGTGAAAGGAGTCTAATGGTAAACAGGCCAATTAGAGAGGGTGAATCTCCCTAATGGAGACATAAACAACAATAAAAACTTAACAGTGTTCTAATCCTGCTCCACTCTATTCAAAACTGGGTATTAGTTATACTTTAATACTGGGTTCAGACCGCAGTATGGAGCAGCTCAAATCCATGTTCACTGTTTCAGGTCCGATTTCAGACCTGCAAGGGACCAGAAGACACACACTGTGTAATTCAGTCCGGAGCTGCTCCGGAGATGTGTGAACCGGCTCTATAGACATGCAATTACAATCTCCTGACATGCAAATTGGATGCAGAAAGGCACATCCAATTTGCAATAGTGTGAACCCAGCCTGAAGCAGAACTTCAGATTTTTTATTTTTTTTTATTTCCCTTACTTGTGTACAAACAAGTTACCTGTTATCTCAAATGATGCTTATCCTAGGTTTGGATCACTAATGTCTAAGGTAAAAAAGGCAGAAGGTACATCCAGAGATGTGTCTCTCATACTGTATATTCAAGGAACCCTGTTGTTTAACCCTCTCGCCAATCCAGACCTAGGAAAAAAAAAACATCACTTGAGGTAACTTGTTTGTACACAACACAAGTCAGACCCCCCCCCCCCCTAGAGTTCTGATTAAAGCAGGGGTGCCCAACCTTTTGAAGAGTAACCGGTCGCGGGCCACAATGAGTGGAGCGGGTGGACAGCAACCCACTCTACTCTATACGGAAGTCTTTTTTTTAGTGGATCGGATTGGAGGTAGGCGTTTGTAAACAGACACAAGTCTATTTACATCCGCCACTCCTTAGAGGTGAATGGAGAGTCCGATTGGGTTAGACTGATCATGTGAAAGAGGCCTAAGGCTGTTTTCACACTGATGCACTGTTTACTGGCACCACGAGTTCACCTGTGGCTTCCCTGCAGGTTAGATGCACTTTGCCATAGAGTAGTGATAAACTTACCTTTGATAACAGTATTCTATTCTATTCCATCCCTGAGTATGAGGTCGCGAGCCACATCAGAGGGCTCCGCGGGCCACATGTAGCCCCCCGGGCCACTGGTTGGGCACCCCTGGATTAAAGTATCACATATTGTAATGTATTTTATTCGCAAGAGGTAAATCTTGATGTTACTCAGTATGTTTAATACATTTTATTCTGATAATTGCTTTCCTTTAAATGGGGTTAGGAAGTTTTTTAACTTTGTTTATTTGTTTGTTTTCATAGTGTTCTAAAGGTACTCTAAATTATATAGAATTAAGATGTAAAACTGCACTTGAGAATCTTGTGGTGATTCCCAGTACTGGGGAAAAAATGTTGAAGTCAATGGAAGGGGACATTTTAAAGCTAGCAGAGGAGATTCACAATGAGGTAAGATACAGTTGAATTCTGATATTGCCAAATCAATATAAACTTAATTGTTTTATTTAAGTTTGAGTTTGTGTCAATACATGCCAGTTAATGTTCTTCACAAGTGAACCTGTGCTTTGCCTATACAGAGTGAAGTCTTGCTTTCCTTTCATTCCTTGCCATTTCAACCAAGGGGAGCAAAAATTAGAAGTTCTACGTTGTGGTTCAAAACACACTACCTGCCCCCAGATGAAACTTGTAAGGGCCTATAATGCTGGTCCTCAAGCATATTTATTTGGTGCTTTAGGTCTTGCTAGCACTGGGTCATTGGTAGGAAGGTCTGACTATTGTGTGACAGTTGTTATATATGGATTTTAAGATGGAAAATTCAGAAACACGAGGGTATTTATGAGCATGTGAAGGGATCACAAAATAACAGAGCCTCACAACACTCCAAATCATAAAAAGACCATGAATTTGGTGTACCCTAATTTGGCTTGACACATGTCATATTTGGCTGTGTGTTGGGTTATGTCCTGTGTATATATATATATATATATATATATATATATATATATATATATATATATATATATATATATATATATATATATATATATATATATATAAAATAAAATGTGTTTTATCCATTTAAATGCCTCCACCAGAAATTAGTAAGTCATTAGTGACAGGGGTGGGAGTAAGTTATGTGTGAAATTATACCTAACTTTTTTAAGCCTATAATGTGAGGTTTAAGTCCTTCACCAAACACTACATTAACAATGTCGCATAAACTCGCTGGCCACTTTATTTGGTAAACCTTGCTAGTACAGGATTGGACCCACTTTTGTCTTCAGAACTGCCTAACTTCTTTGTGACATAGATTCAACAAGGTGTTGGAAACATTCCTCCATCCACGAGGCAAATCTCCCATTCCACCACATTCCAAAGGTGCTCTATTGGATTGAGATCTGGTGACTGTTGAGGCCATTTGGGTACAGTAAACACATTGCAATGTTTAGGAAATCAGTTTGAGATGGTTTGAGCTTTGTGACATGGGGATTTAAACTGCTGGAAGTAGCCATCAGAAGATGGGTACACTGTAGCCATAAAGGGATGGCAAATTGTAGCCTCATTTTTCTGTTCTTAGCTGACAGGAGTGACACCTGGCGTGGTCTTATGCTGCTGTAGCCCATCTGCTTTAAGGTTCAATGTGTTGTGCATTCAGAGATGGTATTTAGCATATCTTGGTTAAAATGAGTGGTTATTTCATTTACTGTTGCCTTTCTACTATGTAAAACCAGTCTCCCCATTTCCTCTGACCTCTGATATCAACAAGACATTTTCATCCACACATCTGCCGCTCACTGGATTTTTTTTAGACCATTCTTTGTAAACCCTAGAGATGGTTGTGCGTGAAAATCCCAGTAGATCAGCATTTTTTTTTTTGAATACTCTGTCTGTCTGTCTGTCACCAACAACCATGTTAAAACCACTTGCTCAGTAGGGAAGGATTACAAGAGAAATTTCACTACACTGAATGTTAGAAAAGACCTGGGAAATGTAATTTTACACATATTTAGGGTTACATTTTGTCTACTTTAAACAACATACAAAATAATATAAATGTTACTAGACATGTAAAGACTGGAATATTTTGTTTTGTTTTTTTTTATTTTCGTCTGGAAAATAAATTTATTTAGTTACTCCCGAAAATTGTTTAATTTATTTTGTTTTTCGTTGGGGAATAGCTTTTGTCCGAAAATCCAATAATACTTGGTTTCTGTCGAATGGTCAAAGAATGTTCGACGGAATTTCGAAACTTTACGCTGAATTGTACATTTCCGGTCGAATATTCCGCCTACAAGAATTCTAATGTTGTATGACTAGTAATAATAATAATAAAATAATTATATTATTATTACTAGTCATAGTCAACCTATATTGTCATAGTCAAACATTAGAATGTTTCTATAGCCTATGGGCGGAGCATTAAAATGTACGAGTGCGGTATATCTTCTTCGTCAAATCTGCTTAGCACTTTTGATATACACCATAAGCCTTCTATTCTTTATAATGTCGAATCTATTCTCTAAAATGTCAAATCTATTTTCTCATGAATAGAAATCTATTCTCTGTTATGTCGAATCTATTATTTCTATATTGTCGAATCTTTTCTCTATCATGTCGAAAAGTACCGTATGTGTGTGTATATCAGGTTTGATAGACAGATTGCTACAGCGTCATGTCGAATCTCTCTATATCGAATTTTTACCGCAACAAAAATAAAGCATTTTTTATGTCGGATCTTTCGGTTTTAGTTTCTTGCGCTTTTGTTTTCGTTTGTTAAAACGATAACGAAAAAAAACAGTTTTTCGGACGAAAATGCATTCTAACTAAAACAAATGCACATGTCTAAATGTTACTAGATCAATGCAAATAGTATTCCCAAACTGTTGATACTGTACCCAAAGTAAGGGATATTAAGAACCTCAGCTATGAAAGATTAATGCCGCGTACACACGGTCGTTTTTTGTCGTGTAAAAAACGCATTTTTTTCTCATGAAAAAAACAAAAACGTTGTTTTTCAAACTTCATTTTAAAAAACGACGTTGCCTACACACCATCGTTTTCTGAAAATGCTCTTACAAAGTGCGGTCACGTACACCACGTTCGACAGCACTCTGTTCCATTGAAGCTCCCGTCTCATAACTTGCTTCTGAGCATGCGCGGGTTTAAAAACGTTGTTTTAAATGTCGTTTTGCCCACACACAATCATTTTTTTATGACACAAAAAATGACATAAAAAATTGAAGCATGTTCGAATTTTTTTTTGGTCGTTTTTCAGAAGACATAAAACGACGTTTTGCCCACACACAATCACTATGATGTTTTTTAAAACGTTGTTTTATTTCATCACAAAAAATGACTGTGTACGCGGCATCACTGATTGTATTCTCCTGTGAAAGATAGATCAATATTGGTATTGATCAAATACTGTCCAATTGGCAATCAATGCCAGACCATGTGATATATATAGTCCCAACGTGTTAGATAAAATAAATGAAGTGCTTTCGAATCCAATAAGAAAAGCCACCAACAACAAATGTTTGAGAGGGAGCTGTGGTGGCTCAACGTGATTGGCACTGCGCTGACAAGCCATTCACCTCTGCAGCCAAGGGTTCGGATCCCGGGCTCCGCTACATGTGAATTGAGTTTGGTGGTCTCAGCCCGGCTCCCGGTGGGTGTGCTATGCAAGGTATGCCTGTGCTTAGTACGCCCACCCCCCCCCCCCCACAAAAACCACCACACTTGCACGCACACGAAATTGGTTTAAAACACATGCACTTTGGCCATGCAGTCTCTTAAAATAAAGAGAGGCGAAGGACCTACGGGACTGGCTGGGTGGGCTAGGCCCCCTCACTCCCTCATAGGGGGAGTCCCTCTGCCCCATTGGGGTCCCGTTGGGCCCCAGTTGGGCTCCCAAGAGGAGCAGGTAGGGCGGGGTGAGTGGGAGGCCCCCCTTCACACCCGCCATTGCCACCAGGGGCATGGAGAAGGATGGCGATTGCCTCCAGGGGGAGGGTCTGCCTACTCCCAACTCCTGCAGTCCGGCTCCTCTCTCTCGAGTTCACGCACAAAAATACACTTTAAAAAAAAAGAAAAAAGAAAAAAAAATGTTTGCTGCGATAGATGATTTCTCCAGAAAAAAGGTGCAATCATAATCTTTCACCATAATACTCACAAGTACAACACCCAAAGTGCACAGGTAATAGATTGTGCTTACCAGATTTTGTGGACCTCTTTACTTAAAAAGATGGTCACAAGCGCTTATGCAGGATAATGCCTGCACACATATCAATAGCCAGGAGTGAAATGCAATGACTTCTTTCCTCCGATATCAAGGATGAGACATGGAACACAAATAAAAATCTTCCATAGTGCAACTCATTTATTTACCGTATATAAAAAAGAACATTGCCAACGTTTTTTTTTTTTTTTTATCCCTTGATGCTGAGAAGGCGTTTGACAGGGTGGCATGGGACTATATGCAGGAGGTTCTGAAGGGAATTGAACTCATGCCCCGCATGACTACTTACATCAATGCCCTTTATTCTAACCCCTCGGCGAGGGTGAAGACCAACGGCCTCCTGTCAGAAGCCTTCTCTATCAGCAACGGAACATGCCAGGGTTGCCCCTTATCCCCTTTGATTTTTGTTTTGACACTGGAACCCATATTAAACAGATTGCGTAACAACACAGACGTCAAGGGTGTTACCATAGCAGGTAGAGAATTTAAGGTAGCCGCTTTGGCGGATGATATTCTGCTTTCCATGCAAGCTCCCAGAATTTCCCTACCTAATTTATTGAAGGACATAAATCAATTTGGAGAACTTTCAAACCTAAAAATTAACTACTCAAAGTCACATGCTTTGAATGTTTCTCCCCGTTTCAGTGGAAGTAGACAGCTATTACCTACCTTGGCATTCAGATCTCTAGAAAAACAGTGGACCATTATAATCTGAATTTCTTAGCAGCTCTATCAAAAACTCAAAAATACCTGAAAGATTGGGCCAGCCTGAACGTGTCCTGGTTCGGCCGCACAGCTCTAATCAAGATGGTAATTCTCCTTTGCCTGCTGTATTTGATGCAGACGATCCCAATCCATCTCCCCTCCTTCTCTGTGACGTATAGGAAGATATGTACAATTTTCCTATGGAAGAAAAAACTTCCACACATTAAATATTCACGCCTCACTCTCCCCAAAGCTTTAGGAGGAATTGATCTACTGGACCCCCACATATACTACCTTGCCTGTCATCTGACTAGAGTTGTAGACTGGAAGATACATTATCTGGGGAAGGCTTGGGTTACGTTAGAAAAACACTTTATACATACTCCCACACACATACTCTCTTGGCTTCCTACTCACCAATGGCCCAATTACTTAAATCACACCCATTAATATACCCTTCCCTAGCAGTCTTTAATAAGGCAGTTTTCCAACACAAGCTTTCCTCATACTTGGGTCCATTGACCCCTTTGAGAGGGAATCCGGACTTTCCTCCTGGAGACTCCACATTCCTCCAGAAGGAATGGTCACACACGGAAATCCTTGCAAAACATTTTTTTTTCCGGGGAGGAAACGTTCGAACCTATGAAGAATTAGTAAACAAATTGCGTACACAGACATTCCCCTTCTGGTCCTACAAACAACTGAGACACTTCCTTACGTCCAAAGTCCCAAGTACGGCATAGTCTAGGCAACTTACTCCCTTCAAAACTCTATGCCTACGCCCCTCACCACAAAGACATCTCATATCCCACATTTATGCCCTCCTTCAGGAAGACTCCCCCTCCCCAGGGACTATACATATGTGTGACGCCGAGCAGGATGGACCACTGAGGAACTAGCTCCGCTCCAACAGGGCTGATCTCGACTCACAGAGGGCTATAATTTTCCTATCTATCACCAATTTTAACACCCCTCAAGCCCCTTTAAGGTGGTGCATGTCAACCGCTAAGAAGAAAAAAAAGTAAGGGCTCAGCTCAGAAGTCTCTTACACATTACCTCCTCCGCACCAGGGAACTGTACGGCATGGCTCAAGATGGCGCCGCTGACAGAGCGAATGGCGCTCTTTCTCCTGCTCCTTCCCTGTCTCAGCCTCGTACTTTTGATAGCCCGAAGGCAGATCTGGATTCCAGCCTGGAGGCTATGTATTCCAGGCTGGCTGCCAAGTTCCAATTGGAACTCCACAAGACCTCCCATACTTTATCCCAGGAGATTGCAGCCCTGGGCACAAAGACTGATAGGCTTGAAACAAAGCATGACAAGCTTGCCCTGGTTTACAATGACCTCAGTCGGGAGCATGAACATTTTGGCATCTGTGTTTTCCCTGATACAAGCCCAGGTTGAAGACCTTGACAACCGTAACCGACGCAATAACTTGCGCCTTAGAGGTATTCCAGAGTCTGAAACGGACTTGATCCCAGCGGTTATCTGGCTCTTTAAGTCACTGCTCCCGGATTGTGACTCTGCGGCCTTTATGTGTGATCGGATCCACAGGGCGCTTAGGCCGAAGCCTCCCGCTGGCAAACCTCCCAGAGATGTTGTTCTCTGTATAAAAGGACTTCCTGACTAAAGAGGTGATTCTGCGGGCGGCGAGGAACAAACAACATATTACCCTGGATGATCATGTTGTGCAGATCTATCCGGACATCTCCCAGGCTACTCTGGAGAGATGCAGAGGCCTAAAATAAATCACCATGGCACTCCAGGCAGCACGTATCTGGTATAAATGGGGATTCCCTTTTAAGTTGGTAATCCCCCATAACAGCACTACCTATGTGGCCACTACGCTCCTGGAGGGGCAAGAAATCCTTGTAAAGCTGGGTCTCCTAGATGCTGAAGCCGTCCGCTGCCTACCATTGACCCCCAGGCCTTCTCCCCTCTGGCATACTCCTCCACCTCGCCGTGACCGTAGAAGGATCAGATATGACATCGGAGGTATGGGAATAGACTAGAGACTTTTTTTTACCCTTATATTTTTTATGATGACCGCACCAAGTATCTATTGCTTATCTAGCCCTTGTTCCTCGGGCACACCTGTTTGAGTTGCTGCATGACCTCCCCTCCTGGCCATAGCCTGACTTCACCCGCAGCCTGGCTTTTTGGGCTCTGGAATTTGGGTTACATTTATTGAATGCTCCTGTGCCCCGAACCCCCCGCTGGGATCGGTGCTAGGTTTTTCTTGTGGCTGGGTATGAGACCTGGGGGTCTCTTTTGGTTCCTTCTTTTGTCAGGTTGGATGTTACGTAAATACAAGTAGAAAACGTTGGAGAAAAAATTGCGCTAGTCATACCATGTGGTGAACATAGTGTTAAAAAATAATTAAATAAATAAATAAATATTATTAAATATAAGAAATATATTAAACTCTAGGGAAAGAAGGTAAGGAAAACCTTCTAGTGAGACAACCAAAATAAATTGAATTTATGACTGTGTGAAAAAAATAATAATAATAATAATAAAAAAAAAAAAAAAACATTCAGTCCAAAAAAATTTGTGACTTCTTAAACATAATGTCCCCATCAAAGTATCAACTCCATGGATGTATGTTGAAGGGGGAAAAAAGCCAAGATGAAAGGGATTCCACCACCAGTCAGGTTTGGATAGAATAGAAAAGATCCACCAGGAGAGGGGTAGGTAATAAACTCTTACCAGATTCCCAGCTAGTAAAGCATATAGATCCACTCGATCCCAGAAGGGAGGGGAGGAACTGCAGCACTCCTCTGCATTCAGCTGGTCCTCGTTTTGATAGGTGTGGATCCCAAAACTCATTTCCAGGTCCTAAGCTGGTTGCACAGCTACCTGATCCATTTGACTTTGCTATGTTTTCTTTCTTTTTTTTTATTTTTTTACCTGACTGATTGTTTTTTTGCAATTTTTTTTTGGTCTTCAATCCTGGTTGGTTCTCTAATATCTCTCATGTCATGTGGTACCTATTCATGTATATAATTCTTTGCTACTCTCGGTATGATTTGTGCATCACAAGGGCTGGGGTTGGGACGGTATTGGTGACCCCTGCTGTGACTGGTTGGTCCTTTTTGGGCTGCAGAAGACTCCCTGTTACATCCTTGCCTTCAATCACCTGTCTGTTGAAAATACTAACAATACATATTGATGGCAATTAACTATTTCCCACAATATGAGAGGCTTTAACTCCCCAGTTAAAAGGAGAAAGGCGTTCACTTTATATAAACAACTGAAAGCCAAAATTCTTCTGATTCAAGAGACGCATTTCTCCGAAGCCTCCCACCCTAAATTCATTCTTAGAAACTTCTCATAATCCTTTTATACTTTGCACTCTTCGAAAAACAGGGGCACTGCCATTTTCCTACACTCCTCCCTCCCTTTTTGAAGCCAAGAAAGTATTTAGAGACAAGGATAGCAAATATGTCATTGTAAAAGGGGTACTGAATAATAGAGAATTATCTATAGCTAGCGTGTATGCTCCCAGTGACCCCCCCAGCCTCGTTTTTTTACCTCCTTCTTTGAACATTTGACAGCATATCAGTCCCCTCACATGATCGTGGGTGGTGATTTTAACTTAGTGGTTAACCCCTTGCTAGACAGGAGTTTGGTCTCCACTTCGGCTAGGGCCTTTCCTAAATCCCTTACATATGACTAGGGATCACCAATTGATTGACTCCTGGAGGGCCCATAATTTCGGAGCCAAGGAGTTTAATTTTTTTTTTCCCATCCACATAATAGCTATGCCAGGCTAGACTATGTTTTTGTCTCACCTATTATCCTGGCCAATTCCAAAATGGCTACTATACACCCCTGTGTTTGGTCGGACCACCAGATTGCCGCCTTTGAGACAGAGTTCATTGGTCTCGCCCCTACACCCTTTGCATGGCGTCTGAACAAATCGCTCCTTCCGGATGCTGCCATTGAATCTGAGGTCCTGCAGGCCATAGACCAGTATTTTGAACTCCCTGAAACCCCTATTTCAGTTTTTTGGACTGCTCATAAAGCGGTCCTTCGAGGCAAACTAATTGGGATTGCTTCAGCCCGCAATAAATTAAACAGACAATGGATTCTTGACCTTACAAAGGAGTTAGATGCTCTCTATAAAAATACCTCTAGGCTTTCTCAGGATGCTATGAGGATAGAAATAGACCGGAAGCGCCTAGAACTGGATATGCTACTCACTACTAAGGCAGAAAAGGCTTTGAGGTGGGCAAGGGCTAAGTTTCTTCTGCACGGTAGCTCCACTTCCGCCATGTTGGCTAGGAGGCTGAGCCAATTTGCTAGACCTCCTCATATTTACAAAATTACCAATGACTCGGGCCTGGCCACTTCACACCCTCAGGAGGTGTTGAAGATTTTTACCAAGTTTTATTCTACCCTCTTAGCTCAGTCACCACTGACTCCTGCTGGGGAGGACCTGGCCTGGCTATTTCGCATTTGGAGGTCGTGAACGTGATTAAAGCCTTGAAGTTGGGATCAGCCCCGGGCCCGGACAGCTTTTCCTCTTTATATTATAAGAAATTTGCACCATCACTGTCTGGCAGGCTAGTTCAGCTTTATAATTCAGTTTTGCAGGGGAATCCCCTTCCTCGGGAAATGCTGTTAGCTAATATGTCACTTATCCTTAAACCAAATAAAAATCACTCACTGTCTCAACATTTTCGGCCAATTTCGGTCATTAACAATAACCTGAAAATTTTCAGTAGAATACTAGCTAACCGACTCGTGAGCGTAATCTCTTCACTCCTATCCCCTTTTCAGGCTGGTTTTATTCCCCATAGATAAATCACTGATAACATCTGTCTAGCTGCTAATGTAGTTCAAGATGCTAACTTGTACTCTAAAAAAAATAATCCTAAAACTAAATCCTTTTAGTTTGGGCAGGGGGACAAGACAGGGGTGCCCTCTCTCCCCCTTGATTTTTGCCCTGGCCTTGGAACCTCTGGCTATTGAGCTACTGTGGAACCCGGATATTTCTGGATACCACAAGGGCTAGGCTGATTATAAGTTCGGCATGTATGCGGATGATGTTTTGATGTTCATCACCATCCCTCTGATTACTCTGCCCAACCGTTTCTGTATTCTGTCCAGGTTTGCGAAGGTCTCCGGACTTTCAGTTAATGTGTCAAAGTTTGTGGCCCTCCCTGTGGGTTTCTCCCATTCTGAGCTTGACCATCTCAGGCACACCTTCACATTCTCCTGGGCTGGCCAATCACTTCCTTACCTCGGTATCAATCTGACCAGTGACTACCAGAAATTGTTTGATTCCAATTATCCTCCCATGGTCTCCAAGATAAAACAATTGCTTACGTTTTGGGCCCCACTCCACATCTCTTTTCTGGGAAGAGTGACTGCTCTTAAGATGACCTGCCTCCCCAAGTTATTATATTTAATTAGATCCCTTCCAATTAGACTATCAAAAATTGATGTTCTTAAAATCCAGGCCCTCTTTAATAACTTCATATGGAAAGATAGGCCCCCATAGATTTGTTAAGGATGTCATGTACCACTCCTCTAAGAGAGGGGGTCTCGGGGTCCCTCAATTATGGCTGTATTATTTGTCTAGTAGATTATCCCAGCAGGCCCAATGGAACATCTGTAACCCTAGAGTTCCTTGGGTTAGATTTGAGTATGACTCAATAACCCTGTTCTAAAAATAAAAATAACAACTTTGTTTTATATAACACCCTATAATACTTAGGGGTAGTTTGAACAAGGCTATATTTGGTTGCTCAGTAGACTATGCTATTTTTTTTTTTAATGGCCACTAGATGGAGACTACCTCACATAATCCTATTGTGAATGGGTATGACATTGATTTGTCTATATTACATAGTTGGACTATTACATTGAACAATGGTACCTTTGCAGGAAATTCCTTTGTTGTTAGAACCAACATTGGCTACAAGTTATATCAAATGGTTTGGATATCGTATATGTTCTGTTTTTTTTTTATGTATTTAATAGCCATTTTAATGGCCATTAGCTAACCCCCTCCCCCCCAAAAAAATAAATAAATACAAATTTACATAGAGGGCATACTAATATTCTAGTTGCACATACACAATTGGGCCTTAGTGCAGTGATTGGTAACCCCAAACAGTTGGATTAATATCTTAGGCCGCGTACACACGATCAGACCGGTCTGATGAAACTGGTCTGGAGACCAGTTTCACCGGACCAATTCGATGGTGTGTACGGCCGTTGTCCGTCGGACCAAAGTTTTAGAACTTCCAAAGTTTTAAAACCTGTCCGTCGAACAGATTCAATGGTTAGTACGCCAAAGCATCGGACCAAAAACCCGTGCATGCTCAGAATCAAGTCGATGTATGCTTGGAAGCATTGAACTTCCTTTTTTTCAGCATGTCGGTGTGTTCTACGTCACTGCGTTCTGGTCTGATCGGATTCTTGGTCCGTCGGACCAGTTTCATCGGACCAGTCTGATCGTGTGTACGTGGCCTTGGAGGCAGAAATAGTTAAAAATGGATTAATATGTTTTAAACATCTGTTAACAGTAGTGGGTGTAAATGTAAATACTAATTAGCTGGAGATAAACCCTTGAATGCTTTGTCCCCATAGTTTACCCCATGGGATGTGATGCACCAGAAACTAGTTATCACTCATTTGACAGAAAACAATTCAAGTCCAGTTCAATATTCATACCATATGGCTGCATACTACGCAATTTGTACAGCCACATGGTTTCATTTTGTAAAATGGCTTGTTTCATATGTGTTCCTCTCCAATGCTTGGAGATTTTATCTATTCCAACAAAAAAAAAAAAAAAAACACACAGACTTGGGTCACTCTGGTGATGGCTCTTGAAGTGTCTGGACACACTGTGATTTGGAAAACCCTTTTTGATATTGGCAAGATGTTCATTGATTCTTACTTTAAAGGAGTTGTAAAGGAAATCTGTGCATTAAGGTGAAAAAACATCTGATAATGCCGCCCCTCCGTGCCCCTTTTTTACTTACCTGACCCCTCTAAAGTCCCACGCTCGGTCCCAAGATCCTCTTTGCTGCTCAGCCTGGCCGCTGATTAGCTAGAACGGATGGATTGAGAGCAGCGCAGCCATTGGCTGGCGCTGCTGTCAATCACATCCAGTGACGTTGCGTACCGAGGTGCGGGGCTGAGTGATACAGTGAGCGGCTATGGCCGCTCTCTGTATCATGGGAGCGCACCTGCAAGGACTCATCACCATGAAAGCTCTCTCGCATGAATGTGATGAGTTCTTGCGTGGAGGACCAGAGACAGTCGCAGAGGGACCCCAAAAGACGTGGATCAGGGCCACTCTATGCAAAACAAACTGTATAACATGTTTTTTATTTTAAAGAAAAAAATGTTCCTTTAGTGACCCTTTAAGTTGTCGTGTGGTCCGACCCATGTACTGGAGTGAACAGGGACACTCCAAAACATAGATTACATGATCAGAGTTGCATGTTATCAAAGGTTTTGAATGGCTCGTTTGTTACATTGTTACATACAAAGTGTGTAATTTTCTGATTTTCTAGTAATTTTACATGCCTTACATCGAGTACAATGATGGAATCCCAACCCATCCAGAAACATAATTAGTTTCCTAGGAGGGTCTGGTACATTACGGGCTATTCGATTCCTCAGACCTGGGGCCCTTCTATAAATAAACTTAGGTTTGGAAGAGATGGTGGATTGTAAATCCTGATCTTTAAGAAGTATATGCCAATATTTTTTGAAAATGGTTTCTATTTGTCGAAATTGTCTATGAACACCTGACACGAAAGCCACTTCACTTCCAAATTTTTGTTTTGGCTTTGCTACCAACAATATTTATTATCCATTAGGGACACCTTGGCCAACACTTTCTCAAGTGTCTCCAAAGAATACCCTTTTTCCTGATTTTTTTTGTTTTGTGTCAAAATATCAGCTTGCATGGCAAAGTCGTCATTGTTCTGAACTGAATGAAATGT
Organism: Rana kukunoris; assembly: GCA_029574335.1. Lineage (NCBI taxonomy): Eukaryota > Metazoa > Chordata > Amphibia > Anura > Ranidae > Rana > Rana kukunoris. Next base: position 247,553,747 of record CM056059.1, read on the forward strand.
ACAGCGGTTGACAATAGCACTAAAACTGTAAATCTCCATTTAGGTTGAATTTGAATGGTTGCGCCAATTCTGGTTTCAAGGGAAGCGATACGCTAAATGCAGCAATTTCTGGATAAAAGCAATGGCTGATCTAGAAGATGATTGGAAGCAGATGGAAACTATGGTAAGATACAAATCTGGGAATATCTGTACTTCTACATGAGGGACTAACTACAATCTGTAATGTTTGTATTTGTTTTCAGTTGATGTTATCTCTGCAGTAGAAACCTAATGGTGAAATCACATAGATGTAATTGTATGGTTAACGTACAATTGTTACACTTATACCAATGAAATTACCAGACCAGTGTTTCTTAAACAAAGTGTCACCTGGGTTCCTCCAGGGTGCTGCAAGCATGGGACCCAGTTTTCTCTGGATCAGCATCATGAGTTGCCATGGTGTGGCATGCTGAGCTGCTCCCAACATTCAGGAGAAGACATAAGTCTGCCTCTTCCAGACCTCCCCCAACTACTGCCCTCAGCTGCGATGCTGGAGCCAAAAGGTTTGGTTCTGATTTGAAGAGGGGGTTGTGTGATTGGAGAGCTCAGTGATGGAGAGATTCATGTATATGGGGCCGCTAACATGAGGGGTGACTCTGATGTAAGGGGGGGGGGGGGGTGTTTGATGTGATGTGTTCACAGAATGTTCCCATTGCATGACCTGAAGTAAAGGAATTATATAACAACTACCAGTATATCAAAGCATATATTTCCAGCAGATCATGGGTTTTCAAAATTAAGTCCAAACCTTTTATTAAAGCAATCACATCACAGCAGAAAAAGTGCAATGTTTCAGAGCCATGCAGGACCTCTTTGTCAGACATGTGATGATCACATACCCGATGGAAGTGGTCAAGTGTGGCCCTGAAACTTTACACTTTTACTGCTTTGATGTGCTTGCTTTATTAAATGTTTAGATATTACTTTGTGGATCCATGGTGTGCTGGCGATAATCTGGGGGCCTCTGACATGATGTGGGGGGGGGGGGGTTCTGATGTAAACTTAATATCATCAAGGCAGTTGTGTGCATTGTCCCAGGCTCAGGTTTCCTGTTGATAAGTAATGTGCACGCTGAGAAACACTGAGGCCGCGTACACACGGCAGAGAACCTCGACGGGCAGAACACATCGTTCCGCCCGTCGAGGTTCTCTGCCGGCCGTCGAAATCGGCGACCCGCCCGTCGGGAATGGCAAGCAGCCATTCATCCAGGCGGGCCGTCGAGCAAATAGAGAGCGTGCTCTCTATTTCTGCTCGACGGATTCCCGACGGGATGCTTGCCGAGAGCATACACACGGCCGAGGTCCTCGCTGGAATGCAGCTTCCAGCGAGGTTCTCGCTGGTTTCCAGCGAGAACCTCGGTCGTGTGTACACCGCCTGACAGTTCACATTTTATACGCCAGGTCTGATCTGGTTGGGATCTGTAGCAGTTTTCTGTATTGACCCTTTTGTTTGTCAATCCTTTTGTTAATTAGGCAAGGAAACCCACATCAGTTTCCATTTGACACTGCAATGATAACTGCCAGGGGTGATGCAGATAGAATGCTTTACTAATGTGGAGCATACCACTCACACCAGTATCTTGCACCATAAAAACACAAACAATTAAATTGCTTAGTAATTCCCCCATTTTTTTTCTTTGGATATGTGTATACCTAAAGCTCTCTTTGTAACTGGCCTGTCTTTAGAATTCTGTTTGTATGATGAGGAGCACCTTAAGTAAGAAAAAATAAAATTAAAAAAAAAAACGGAAAAAAAAATGTACACTTTGGTTGCTTGGTTTTTAGATTTGGTTCTTTATTCTTGACAATTTTAGTCCAGAATGTTGTGTTTTTCTTCTCAGATTGTTTGCTACTTGGGAGAAAACTTGCTGCATACTCCACGTTGTATTGGCTTGCATTATGTGACTTTTTTTTTTCTTTTAAGGTGCAACTTGACCTATCAAGTCATGTACCTTCTATTTATTTTTCTTGTATTGGTGTCAATGGGAACACATTGTAAAACATTGCCTGTGCAGAGCATGCGTGTACAATCTGTTTGAATTGCTTCTACTACAGTGACCTTGTAAAATCAAACATGCTTTATTTGTCAGTAACATCTGGTGACCAAATACATCAAACTCAAAACCAAGAATGTTAGAAGAATCAAAAGCACATCCTAAAAGTGATTAGTTTTCCTTAACACATCTGAAATCATGCATTCTCACTGTTGCCCTTTGCTTGCTTTGATTTTGTGACCTGTGTACATCATGCCTTAAACTGACCATACACGGTTACTTTTTTTTTTTTTCATTCAGCCAGCAAGGTGCACAGATGAATCTCCTTTGCTGGAACAGTGTATTCTGTCAGAATACACTGATCAGTGGATGCAACTGCTGATCAATGGAATATTATCCAACATGTCCTTTCAATGGACGTTAATTAAAGTAAATTCCAGCTTACACCTAACTAGCCTTAAAACTGTCCCCTCCCTCCCTCTTAACACCTATGTTAACCAACCTGTGTATGCAACATGTATATTTTCAGGCCACTTTGGTCTGGTCATGTAATCTAGATACCCTGTGTTGGCCATTTCAGCTTTAGGGAGAGAGGGGGGGGGGTGCTGACAATGGATGGGTCATTGAAACCTATGGGTGATGTCACCACTGCAGGTTTTTCTAGCCATTGTCAGAACACTCTGTCCTCTCTCCAGTAGCTGCCACTGACTGACACTGGAGGGGTCAAGTGACCAGACCATAGGTAATATAGGTAAGTATATAAATCTTTAACTGCTTGCCTACCATCAGCCTTCATATGACTGCCAGACGCTGCAGCTCTCATTCTGGGCGTGCATCATATGACATCATTGCCTTCCCGGGCCACTAGGGGACGCGCGAGCACCACTGGCTACGCACATGCTCCTGCCGCGTCACTGGGAACTTTATGCGAGTGACCGGCGGCCTCGATATCCGCCGGGCACTCACAATTGCCCATTACCACATAATTCTCATTCAAAGTGTGACAGCGCTGAAAGCTAAAAAATGGCTTGGGCAGGAAGGGGGTGAAAGTGCCCTGTATTGACGTGGTTAAACAGATTATTTAGCATGGGTAGAAGGGATAGTTAGCATGGGTAGAGAGAGAGAAAAAGACACAGACACCTCTGAGTATGGAGTGCAATATTTACTAAAGAAGGTGCATTAAAAACTCACTTTGAGGTTACTGTGTATAGGCACATTTGGGTCCAGCGAGCCACACTATCAACCATCCATGCTGAGTCTGAACTGCATCTCCTATATCCAGGTGGAATTGGATGTCCTGGCCAGCAGGATACTGTTGCGTTTTAAGCGAGATCCAAACTGAGGGAGTGCCGGTGACGCCATCTCGCCCAGCGCTGCGTCCCAACCCTCAGTTTGGATTTTGCTTGAGCGCCACAGTATCCTGCTGTCCAGGATGTCCAATTTCACCTGGATATGCGAGACGCCGATCACAGACACATCGTGTTGATAGTGCGGCTCACTGAACCCAAATGTGCCTTTATACAGTAACATCAATGTAAGTTTTTAATGAGCCTTCTTTATTAAATATTGCAGCCTATACTCGAAGGTGCCTCTCTCTCTCTCTCTCTCTCTCTCTCTCTCTCTCTCTCTCTCTCTCTCTCTCTCTCTCTCTCTCTTTCTCTCTTGTTTGCTTCCACTTTTCCTGCAAGGCTTTCCCTCACACAGTAGACTGATCTGTTACATAAAGCAGTTTAGCTCAAAGGTCTTTCTATAGATATATATTTAAACATCCATTAGGCTGTGCCACTACCTCATGTATTTTTCTTATTGGGCAGGAGCACCATTGTTCTGGAATGACGCCATGGGCCAATGCTCTGGAACGATCTGTGTGGCCTGTACCATTTGACCACTGTGGCTAATCACAGCAGGTCAGTTGTACTCAAGTACTTTTCATTCGGTAAACATGGTTGCTTAGAACTGTAAATTGCACTGTTATAAGCAATCATATAAAAAATATATCTTGATCACCTCCCCAGAGTAGTACAGTGTTACCGTTGTATTGATCTGGTCACAAAAAAAAAAAAAAAAAAACTGTCTCCAGTCAGTGTCCCTGATCATTCACACACCAAACATCTTTTTTTTCTTTTTTTTTTTTCTTAATTTTTAACAAATTGTGTCAAAAAAATGGCAACTTAAAACTTGCCATGCCTCTTACTAAATACCTTGGAATGCCTACTTAAAAAAAAAAAAAAAGCATCCTTTGGGGAATATTTGTACTGTCCTGGCATTTTCATGTTTTAAAGTATTAAAGCATTTTAAAACCCTCGTGTTTTTTTATTTATTTTTCTAATAAGAAAGATGTCATACTTACCTCCACTGTACAGTTTGTTTTGCACAGAGTTGCCCCAATCCTTGACTTCTGGCTTCCCCCGACAGAGATGGTAGCTCCTCCCTGCATCAAGTGCCCACTTTGGAGAATGCTTTACTAAGATGGATGCCCATGAAGGCGTGCTCCCGAGTTCTGCTTCTGTGTAGATTCACACATAATACAGAACTCAGCCCCATCCCCTGACACCCACATCATTAGATTTGATTGACAGCAGTGGGAGCCAATGGTTGCTCTGCTATCAATTTATACTACCAATAGCCGAGACAACTGGCAGAGAGGTAGCGTGCATCTCCACTGAGGGAACAAACAAGCTCAGGTGAGTAAAACGGGGTGCTGGTCAGTGTCAGGATTTTTTTTCTTTCTGGATGCATTAAGGGTAAAAACAGGAGGGTTTACAACCCCTTTAAGAAATGAAATAGGCCATTATTACATCAGATAGATATACCATACATGTATGAAGAAAGATTATTTATTTGCAAAACTTCATAACAGTAATAAAGAAATTCATTAAGAAATTACGTATTTTTGTTTCCATTTGTTTAAAAAAAAACAAAAAAAAAAAAAAACAACACCGATTAAATACCACCAGAAGAAAGTTCTATTTGTGTGGGGAAACAAATTATAGACATTTCACATGGATACAGTGTTGCATGACTGAACAATTGTCATTCAAAGTGTGACAGCGCTGAAAGCTGAACATTTTCCTGGGCAGGAGGGGGGTTAAATTGCCCAGTATTGATGTGGTTAAGGCTCCATTCACATCTAGGCGACAAAACGCCTGCCGCCCGACGCTCGTGCCGCTGGAGGGGCGAGTTCCCATTGATGTCTATAGAAATGGTTCACATCTCTGAAACGCCGTACGCCTGCCGCCTGAAAAAAAGTCCCGGACCCTTTTTTTCAGGCGACATTGGCGTTCGGCCATAGACATCAATGGAGATAATTTGTTAAAAAAAAAAATTAATCGAATCGCGGCAAATAAAGTAAAGTACTTGTCTCCTAGATGTGAATGCAGCCTAAGGCTAGTCAGGTCTATAGCTGCAATTTCACTTTAAACAATAGTAGGCGCAAAATGATTTGTGTTTAACTAAAGATGGCCGTACACTGATTAAAATGTGTCCAGTCCAGCAGATACTGACCACATTTTAATCAGTGTGTTGCCAGCTTTGGTCAGTTTAATGAGTTGCAGTGGAGAGAGTGTCAGGGTGGTTCCTGGTTATTTAGGTGTATTTAAATTCCAAATCCAAACTCATTTATTCATTTTCAAATTGAAAGTTCATTAGTTCTAGTGTACGCCTATTAAACAGAATGATAGTATAGTTTGTAAATTTTACTTTCTAAAAGATCATGCAGCACTTCCTTAAATGCAGTCAAATAATAAAGTATGCCTTGGTAATATGCCACTCAGGCCGCGTACACACGATCAAACATGTCCGCTGAAACTGGTCCGCAGACCAGTTTCAGTGGACATGTTCGATCGTGTGTATGGCCTATCGGACCAGCGGACAAAAGTTTTCAAGCTTGCTCGGACATGTTTGTCGGACATGTTTGATGGTTAGTACACAAACCATCGGACCAAAATCCCTCGCATGCGCAGAATCAAGTCGATGCATGCTTGAAAGCATTGAACTTCGTTTTTTCATCACGCCGTTGTGTTCTACGTCACCGCGTTCTGGTCCGAGGGGATTTTGGTCCGATGGTGTGTACGCACATCAGACCAACAGACAATTCAGCCTTGTCCGATGAAAACGGTCCGTCGGACATGTTTCCTCGGACATGTCTGATCGTGTGTACATGGCCTCAGAGTTTACAGGAAACACCCCAAGTGCAGCATTGTCATCGTTGGCTCACAGAAAGGTATGGTAGGAAATGTAGTTCTAGAAAATCATGAGTGTACCTTGTGAAACAACTAGGAAGGAACTGCAAAACATGGAGGAGAATTCAGAAAGTTGTTGAAAGTCATACCAAAAAGATAGGGAACATACAACATAAAAAGGAATTTTCAAGTATGCTTTTATTGGACTATCCATTGTAGTGCTATTACAATGCTGATTCGATAAAATATCTCATTTACTTAGCGCAGGAGAATCGCTGACATCGCTAGACCCGAAGGAGCACTTGTGTCCTATCTTCATTCAACTGCATTTTTTTGTTTGGTTGTAGTTACAGGAGAGCTAAATTTACTTTTCTGTCAACAGTCCCTGCCCTTCGCTGGTGTCAGTTTTCAGGCCTCTTTATTGGCTGATGTGGGGTGCACATGCTTAGGAGTTTGGCATGCTGGCACTAGGGTGACCACATTTCCAAACTACAATTCAGGCACACCCCCCTTTCCAAAAATCAGCTAGTGCTGTAACGAACCACAGCACAGTGATTGGACACAAGAGACAGGATTTATGATTTCTCCAATCACAAACAGGGGGTGGGGATTGTGCTCCTCCAGGCATTCCCGGCCAGGACAAATAATGTCAGTGAGTAAAGCGGTGCTCTGGCAGCCTTTTTTGGGGGCATCCGATTTTCCCGGGAGGGACAATGTATTGTCCTGGAATTAAGGTGCCCGGGATAGACCTGCAAAATGCACAGCTCCATGTACAGGCTAGAGCATGCTTCAAGCAAGCCGGTAGATGTATTTTATTGCAGAAGAGACAGTACATGCCGTGTCTGCAATAAAAAAAGATTCCTGCTCTCAATTTGTGACAGTGGACCTTTAGTTCAGCTTTAACTGTGTAAACTGTTAGTATGTCATATTGATTGCACAGATGCTGTAACCCAAGTGTTGTGTATCTTTCCTTGAAGTAACTATAGTGTGCATGTTTAATGGTTGTCCACAGTGTTAGAATTTTAGGTTAGGTAAGTATTCTAATACACAGGGCTACTCAGAAGGGGGGGGGGGGGGGTTGTATGACAAATGCAGGAAAGTGCACACGTTCTTTAAAGTGTAATTTTCAACCAGTCTCAGTGAAATGACTGGTTTTGGTGTTAATTTTCAGCAGCTTAATTTTTTACAGTTTGTGATATCATTTTGTGGGTCTGTTGTGGTTATCCACATTATTTGTCGTGTGATCTATATTATCTGTAAGATGTGAAGTCCTTGCTTATATGTATATTATGACTTCTTTGCCCTGCCGCCCCGTCCAATCTTACCTTTCCTACTTTCTCATCTCTCCCCCTTTCCTCTTTTATCAGGGTTGTATTTGCAATGTAGTTCTGACATAAATATAGGTTTCCCCACCTTTGTCCAAGTTTAGGTAATACAATATTTGCATTTTTCAAAGAGAAATTCATGTTTAAGATCCTTCTACGTGGCTTTATAAGTATTACCTATCACATCCATCATAATTAAGGTAGTTGCAATAGCTGAGTAATAATTATATCAAGTACCTAATCTGGAACGTGCCACTTTATGCCCACATGATTTCATTAGGCACTTACTATTCTCTGACGTCTGTGCTTCCCATCAGCATATTGTTTGAAGTGCTATTAAGGAGTGCCTCAAAATTAGTGAGTTATGTAGGTGAGCTTATCATTTCACAGATGACATTTGTTACTGGGTTCAGAGCTCTGTGGCCAGACAGGGGCTGCCTCTAATTTATACTTTAACACTGCTGTAATATTTTGACTTTTCACACATCTCTCCCTGTTAATTAAAGCTTTTTCTGCTTGATGGATAAGGTGATTAATGAAGCTTCCATTTCTTATTAGTTTGCAGTTTTAAAGATTGACTGAACTTTTTTTTTTTTTTTTTTTTTTTTTATCAAATTGTATTTTCGTTTTACTTGTTAATTGTAACCATGTCTTTGACTACTTTGTATTAATTTCAATAATCAAAAATAATTTCTAATTTGAAGTATGACTTACTTTTCCTAAGTTGTAATATGTTGTAATACTTTTTGCCATTTATCCAAGTTAAGACATTTTTTTTTTTTTTTTTAAATAAGAAAATAGTAGTGTTGTCCATAGCAACCGGTTAGGTTATAGCTTTGTTCTTTGAACCTGCATTAGAAAGCTAACTGCAGGAATCTGTTTCCTTTATGTATAATTCAAGCCTATTTGAATGCCTTCCTGCGTGAGACATGTAAAGCAGACATTCTACATTTACATTTTCTTTGTGGTTGGGTCACCAGATATATAATTCCATTGTATCAATAGGGCATACAAAAAAAAAGTAAAAAAAAATAATAATATAAGCACAAAATTACTGGTCATATTGCATGCAGCTGTGAATATGTAGGTCAGGTGTTGTGTGTTGTTTTATTTTAAATTGTATATTTATTATGTATGATACCCCCACACATGTTCAAAAATCTAGACTGCTACTTGATAGATGTGTTTGTGTGTGTATATATATATATATATATATATATATATATATGTATGTATATATATTATGCAGGATTTATATAGTGCCAACAATTTGTGCAGTGCACTATATATATTAGAGAGAGAGTGTGTGTGTGTGTATATATATATATATATATATATATATATATATATATATATATATATCTTCCCACATGACCACAAAAAGGAACATATATCTATTCATTTGTGGTCCATAATGAATATATGGTTCAGAAATAGAGATAACGTTTCGTTAGGCAGACCACACAAAAAATAATAAATTCAATAATAATAAAAATATTGTATATATATATATATATATATATATATATACAATTTAGAGATTGTTTGAAGAGCAGTCATATCTTCAAAATCACGAAACTACTTCATCATAAGGGCTCATTTCCACTGGCGTTTTTACAGCCACTTTTCTGAGCGTTTTTTGCAGCTTAAAAACGCCTGTCCATGTTAGTCTATGGCCTCATGCCCACCATGACGTTTTTGAGCTGTAGATGGCTGCGACGTTTTTAAGCTGCAAAAAAACGCGGGACCAGTGCGTTCTGAAGCTCCAGCAATAGAGCTGTAAAAACGCCAGACATTAAAAAAACGTGCAAAATTGCTGCCGCAGCATTTTTAAAGCTCCAGCTCCATGAAATAAACATGGACACACGTTTTTAAGCTGTAAAAAACGTGGCTGTAAAAACGCCAGTGGAAATGAAGCCTAAATGCCATATAGGGCCATATTCACGAACAGTTAGGCGGCGTACACACGATCGGATATATCCGATGAAAACGGTCCGCGGACCATTTCCATCGGATATGTCCGATCGGGAGTTTGATCCGATGGCGTGTACACACCATCGGATCAAATTCCCCGCCGCCGGAAGGCGCGGTGACGTGGCGGTGACGCGGCGGTGACGTTGCCGCCGCCGCGTCACCGCAACGTCACCGCACCAGGAAGTAAAACACTTCCGCGCTTGCGCCGAATCCATTCGGCAGCGGCGCGGCGGCGGTGGGGGCCGACATGTCTGCTGGTAAGTGTACTAACCAGCAGACATGTCGGGCGGACAGATCCCCACCGGATAGATTTCAAAGCATGCTTTGAAATCTGTCGGGTGGACAAATCTGTCCGCTAGCCCATACACACGAGCGGAGATGTCTGCTGAAACGGTCCATCGGACCGTTTTCAGCGGATATATCCCCTCGTGTGTACGCCGCCTTAGGCTGGCGGATTGGGTGATCCGCCAGCCTAACTGTGACTTTGAGCCGGCGTTTCTGTTTTCTGTAACCAGAAAACAAGAAACGCCGGGTTGAAGTTCCGATGCAAGCAGCGTAACTGAGTTTCGCCATCGCATCGTTACTTCAACTTAAAAATGGCGCCGGGGGCGTTCCCGCCGATTTACGCTCAAAAAATATGTTAATGAGCGGAAATCGGCAATTCACGATCGAATTCCGGCGTGACGCAATGACGATACGACGTTTCCGGACGGGATACGCGGCGCATAGATATACCTACATGGGGTTGGAGTATCCTATGTTAGGTATAGGCGTCGTCATCGCGTCGGAAAAAAAAAAAAAAAAACGTCGCTTGCGTAAAACGGTCATGAATGGGAATGTGACGTCATTGACGTTCATTCACAGATTTTGGAGCATGCGCACGGGGATGTTTTGACACTCGACGCATGCGCAGTACGTTGGTGGCGGGAGCGCGCTTAGTTAGCATACTACACGCCCCGTACCCGCCCAATTTGAATTCCGCCGGCTCATTTGCGATGCGCTGCCGCAACTTTAGGAGCAAGTGCTTCGTGAATGACAGCACTTGCTCCTAAAATTTCTGCAGCGCAACGCAAATGAGAAGCGTTACTCCAGAGCAAAGATGCTCTGGACTACCTGAATCTGGCCCATAGTAGTTGTTCAAGGTCTGCCTGTTGCAATAGAGAAAAGCATCTAAGTATTGGCCATTCTTGCTGCAGTTGCTTGTGGTGTAGGCAATCCTTTGGACTCCTATGATTTCCCTTCCAGGTGTTTTTTTTTTTTTTTTTTCATGAAAACATGATATATAAAATCTTCTGTGACAATTGCAATATAATTTCTGCAAACCCCATATTTCCCATACACACACATTAACCCCTTATGGATGAAAGGTGTGTGTTCAGCTTAAAACAGTAGTTCCTTTTTAGCTCACAGTGTTAGTTTAGATCAGTGGTTCTCAACTCCTGTCCTCAGAACCCACTAACAGACCAGGTTTGCAAGATAACTGAAATACATCACAGGTGATATCATTTGCTGCTCAGTGATTGCAGTATTCTAGTCTACATCTCCCAAGGTAAGCCCTGGTTCACACTGGTGCGTTTTGACATGCAATTTGGCATGTCAAATCGCATGTCAAAACGGCGGATTTTGCCGCAAATTGCCGGCAATGGCAGTGTCCTAATCGGTGCGACGCTGCATCTGCGGCATTGCACTGATTTCAAAAAGTAATCTCTGTACTACTTTTTGCGATTTCAGCCTGCGATTTACATTCACATCTGTGCAGAAACCTGCACAGATGTCTCTGAAATCGCAGCTGAAATCAGGACTGCCAGCGGGAGTGAAATCGTGCGAGTTCAGCTGAACTCGCACGGCTTTACTCCCGCAGCCCAGTGTGAACCTGGGCTAAGGCTGGGTTCACACTACGATTTTCCCGTCCGTCAGCCGCATACGATTTCAGTTTTGAAAATGTACGGGCCCGTACGGGAAAACGCATACATAGACAATGCATTGCAAATCATATGCACTCAGATGCATCCGGGTGCGTACGATTTGCTGGCAAAACGTTTTTTAACAGTACGCAAAACCGTGTTCGACCACGGTTTTGAGGCCGTTTTTGAAACCGTATGGCAAACGCATACGTTTTTTTTAACATTAAAGTCAATGGAAAACGCACATATGTGCGGTTCCATACGTATAAACCGTATGCGTTTTTCATCTACATGTGAAACCACTCCTACTTCCTGCCAAATTTCAATAAAACAAGAAAATCTTTATTTATTAAATGACACTAATTCCAAAAACGTATGCGTTTTTTTAATCAAAACCGGATGGAACCGTACGCACTTTTTGAAACTGTATACGTTTTATAAACGCATACGTTTCACTTTTGGGCATACGTTTACGTACGGTTCAATCCGTTTCAGCCGCATACGTTTTTTCATATAAATCGTATGCGGCTGACGGACAATCTGGCCTGTTAGTGGTTCCTGAGGAAAGGCGTTGAGAACCACTGCTTTAGATGTTAGAATGTTTGATGCTTGCTGTGATATCCAAGTGAACTTTGTCCTGCTTGATTTTCTTTTGCACAGATAGAAATGTAATTTTCTATGTTATTTAATTTGCACAAGCCAATTAAATTTTGCCTTAATATTGCTTATTATTTTAAACTTGGCTCTAATACTAGCCCAACTAATAAGGGAAAAAAAAAAAAAAGTTTTTGTCATGGCATGGGGAAGGAAGACAATTATTGACTCTACTACTAAATCCGAGCTGATTGGCTCTGGTATGGTTCTCAGGGCTGTAAAATGGCAGCCTAATCATCAGGATTAAAGGCAAGTCCAGTGTCACAGCACAGTATGTTGTACCAGTTTCTGTTTTTAAATGAAATGTTTCCTAGACACTGCTTTTTTACTATGCAAAACAATTAAACATATATATATATATATATATATATATATATATATATATATATATATATATATATATATATATTTTTTTTTACCAAGGCCAAAGCATTTCGAGTTGCAGCTTCGGATTCCATGTTTTGCTTAATTGTTTTTTTTTTTAAATTTGTAATGGGTTGGAATAACATGGATTTTAACCACGTAAGACCCAGACCAAAATGCTGCCAGATGACCCTGCCCCTTTTTGCGATTCGGCACTGCGTCGCTTTAACTTTACAATTGCGCGGTCGTGCGACGTGGCTCCTAAACAAAATTTGCGTCCTTTTCTTCCCACAAATAGAGCTTTATTTTGGTGGTATTTGATCGCCTCTGCGAATTTTTTTTTTTGTGCTATATACAAAAATAGAGCGACATTTAAAAAAAAAAAAACAATATTTTTTTTACTTTTTGTTATAAGAAAAATCAAATAAACTAAATTTTAGTCAAACATTTTAGGCCAAAATGTATTTAGCCACATGTCTTTAGTAAAAAAAAATCGCAATAAAAAAAAAAATAGCTACCTAGCGGGAACAGCGACACTAATACAGCGATCAGAAAAATGATCGCTTAGTGACGCTGGCAATAGGGAGTGAAAGGGTTAACTAGGGCGGTGATCAAGGGGTTAAAACTTTATTAGGGGGGGTAGGGGGCTACCCTGAACCTAACACTAACTGCCTGTCACACTGACACTAACTGCAGTGATCATACATATAATCACTGCATTCAGTGACACTGTGACAGGGGGGAGGGGGTCGATCGGGGGGGGGTTAAATGTTCCTATGTGTCCTGGTGTCAGTGTGCTGTTTTGTACACTTACTATGTGATGTGATCTCTCCTCAGCGGTGGTCGAAAAAACTGCCGAGGGAGCGATCACATCACTTCCTCTTTCCTGTGTTTACACAGGAGGAGGAAATGACACGCAGGGGGAGCGCGCGGATTGGCTGAGAGCGATCCGGAGGGGGCGGACAAAAACGAATAGCCGCCCCCTCATCCCTTATCGCTCGACCAGGTAACCGGACCGCCGCATGTACGGGGGGGGGGGTCCAACCGGACCCCCGAACCCCCCCCAAGGCACCAACGTATATATACGTTGATGTGCCTGTCGGTGCCATTCTGCCGACGTAAATGTACATGTGGCGGTCCTTAAGTGGTTAAGAAGTCTCACTTGACTTTTAACATTTCTACTGTATACAGACGGCATCTGTGCAACGTGTTTGCATTAGGAAGCATCTTGTTATTTCCTGAAGCTTCTTGCTACAGATAGATAATAACAGTTACTTACACAGCTGACATGCCCAAAAAAATCCTAGTGTGTTTCTTAATATGAAAATGTCCAACATAAAGATGGAACAACTGTGAGCTGTGTACTGATAGTTGTGTCCTAGTTTGGTCTGATTATAAATTCGTCATGCATGCCAAACATTTGCCAGAACCTAATTATATGTTGTCTTTTCAGGGGCAAATACTGTAGAGCTGCAGACACTGTAAACCGCTAGTCATTAGATTCATACAATTTCAACTTTTGTTTTTTTTGCTTTTTTTGCCACGTGGCTGCTTGGTCCTCCAGTTATATCAGAAGTCTTACTGTAAAGCATTTGTTAAATAATCATGTTATAATAAATTTCATAAACTAAATCTTTTAAAACACAAAGAAAAGAAAATAGTTTTCTGAATGCTGCCTGTTTCTTATTAAGATTTACCGTATGCCTGAAAGCAATGATTGTGGTTTTTCAAAAGACTTGGAGTTTTAGTGTAACATTTCTAGGAATGTCCAGCAGAGGGCATCCTTACCCTGTTGTATGCAGCATACCATGCGGCCTGCTCGCCGTCAGAGTTCATTGCTGCATTAAAATATTACATTAACTGCAGGGAATTATCTCTGTTGCTTTAAGTTAGATTGTGTAACACAGAAAATCAATAGCAGGTTAACAAATTCAGTATCAATAGAACATAAAGCCACAGTTTGCCTTTACAGACCTCTCAAGCTTGCAAAGTGGTCAGTAAGGGGGATGGGGCATCCCTGGAACTCTGCACACATTATATGACCCACAGGGCTCCCTTCTGATACCAAAAAGACCTTTTTGCACTGGATAAAATGAGGGTTAATTCTGATTGAAGAATAAGATGAACTATTTATTGTATATCTGAAGACTTCCTAGGGAATGTATTAATTAAAGAACTATTACAGGTTAAAAGAGAAAGGCAGATGCTTGAGAAGCAAGCACTCCCAATACATTACTCACACTTCTCAGAAGAGGAAAATAAATCACTCAGATTCACAGATGATTATCATTCATTCCGCTCATATTTACTTTCCGACTAATAACAAGCGCTCTCACAGTACATCTTTGTGGGCTTATAGAGAGGGTTAGTGAGCATATTATCCTGATCTGTGTTATAATTGCTAGTGCACTGAAACATTAGCTTCAAACATTATATTTTACAAGTGCAGTAATTGTTACAGTACAAGAATTCACTCTCACTGCTCTACTTTGTTTTCATTTTTTTCAAGAGGAAATTGTAAATCACATTTTACACAATTTATGGAAACTGTATGTATGAAACAATGCTGCCGAGTCTGATACTATGCTGCTTGTGGCGTACATTAATCAATAAACAACACCCGTTTTTAGTACACGTATAATAAAATCCATCCTGATGTATCTGAAACAATTTACAGACTGTGTTGTTTTTTTTTACTCTGTGCTTGGAAAAACAGAACCCACAAATATGCACTCTTGTTGTTGAAGTAAAGCTTTTATCTAGATTTGGATTAGCGTCTCCGACTTCCCTCCACTCGGAGGAGAGGCGCTCTAATGGGGGTAAGTATAAGAGCATTGCGGAGAGTCTCACCTAAGTGTTAGTCTAGGTGCACCCCGCCAACATTCAATTTGAATTAGTCCCACCCTTAGATTTGGATTAGACTTATTGCCTTGTTGGCAAAGCCAAAGGGCAGAGGTCTTCTTACTCACTGAAAGCTCTACCTAATAGTAGTGTATTTAGGTTGTGTGCTGCCCTAGGCCTAAAAAAACTTGTGCACCCCCTAATTTAAATATGACCCATCACTTCCTGTCAAGGCCACACCCATTTCTTTTTAAGACCCACCCTGAAATTATTGAGTGGGGACACTAGGTCTGAGGGTCGGGGGGAGTGGGGCAATGGATTACCTCTCACTTCCTGTTTGGCTATGTGGCAGGAAGTGAAGGGACATCTCTGCAATAGGACAGGGATGGTAAAAAAATATATTGACAGGGGCTATAACCCCCCCTTACTCTATCCAAAAAAAAACAGTGTTGCCTATAGTTTTACTTCAAGCACACATTTCTGATAATTTTATAGCGAGGACTAAGAAGATATAACCATGCCAATGGTGCAGCAGAAAACATATTGCACAGTGAGGAAGGTTTGTGGTCCAGTATAATAGTACAGTCAAAATTAGAAGCAGCTTGTGTTACACTAAGGCCTTGTACACACCATCAGACCAGTTTGATGGTGTGTACGGCCCATCAGCCTGTTGTCCGTCAGACCAAAGTTTTAAAACATGCTTTAAAACCTGTCTGATGGAACCTGTCCGTCGGACAGGTTCGATGGTTAGTACACAAAAGCATCGGATCAAAAACCCGCGCATGCTCAGAATCAAGTCGACGCATGCTTGAAAGCATTGAACTTTGTTTTTTCATCACATTGTTGTGTTCTACGTCACCGCGTTCTGGTCTGATGGGATTTTGGTCCGATGGTGTGTACGCACATCAGACCATCAGACAAGTTCAGAGTTGTCTGATGAAAACGGTCCGTCAGACAAGTCTCATCACACATGTCTGATCGTGTGTACAGGGCCCAACAGTGTGTCCGTACTGCCCTCCTGCAAAGTGCTGCCCTAGGCATGGGCCTTGTTGGCCTAGGCCAGGATACAGCGTTGCCTAACTTTTCAATTCTGATAATCAATGGCGTTTACAAGAGTCTAAGTGGTAGATGGTTATAATTTTAAAGCGGTTGTAAACCGTGGCTGGTGAAAAAGAAAAGACATTTGCATAATGTGCTTGTATGTGTTGCATACTAAACACATTGGGCCAGATTCAGCAACACTTGCACTGGAGTATTTTGATATGTGCCGCGTAACTGTGAAGATGCGCCGTCGTTTCTATGTGCCCGTACCCACCAAACTAGATGCGCCCAATAACGGGCCATTTGCGACCGGCGGAACGTTCCGACGCCAGAGTATCTTCAGCGCTTAATTTCGCTTGGCGCATCAGTCGCGCCTATTGATTTCCCCTGCAAATATGCAAATGAGGGATTTTTCCCAATTCACGAACGGATTAGCACCATACGCTGGCTACATGCGCCACGCGTATCTTGTCCGTCCGGCGCAAAGTTATTTCTACAAAAGGCTGCTTTATCTTTACTCCAGATGGCCGCAGGTCAGCAGGAGAGCAGCTACAGCAGCGTTACCGATGATAAGAGCTAGCTGAGCACCCCCACTTGCAGGACAACACCTCTGTCCATGCTTGTCTGTCAAATTTTACAGCCATGGAGGAAGACATCATAGGTCTCCATAGCCGAGATGACGGCTGACAGCTCCTGGCCATTAAAGTTCAGCTGTGTGTTTGCGGGGAACGGGAGCAGCCATCTCAGAACAAAAGTAACATCACTGCGGGGAGGGGGAGCAGGATATACTTTAGTGCCGGAATGGCGCTTCTACGGGCGCATTTAAATGTCCAACGGAAGGCATTGCGCTGACGTTTCCCGTGAAGTGGTGCCGACGGAAGTTGTGAGCATGCGCACAAAGGGGGCGAGTGGAGCCTCACTCACTGCGCATGCTCCGTGGTTGATGCGCTGAACGTAAGCCTCTGCGCTGGGCTCCGCCCATCATTTACATATGATCACACCCACTTCCCCTTGCGTCGGGTTACGCCAGCGCATTATCGTTACTCTGGCGCAAGTTTACGCGCAACTGCTATGTGAATAACAGTACTTGCGCTGAAAGGGTCGTCAGAGTAACGTAAATGAGAAGCGTTACTCTGGAGCAAAGATGCTCTCATCTACCTGAATCTGGCCCATAATTAAATACTTACCTTGAGACAAAGCCCTCCTGTGGTGTGCTGAGAGGGCTAACATCTCCCCCCATCTTTCTTCCGTATGTGTGCACTCTGGCTGTGTGATTGGCTCTGAGCCGCAATGATGTAATTACTGCACATGCGCACAGGGGCCTTTATGAGGCTCTGAAGTTCTGGCAAAGTATACCAGACATTTAGCACAAATGCACCAGTAATGTCATTGGCTGCATGCAGGGTAAATATATCCTAAACGGGGCATGTTTAGGAGATATTTGTTACAAACAGGCTTTACTACCGCTTTACTGCTCTCTCCTATACAAAAATGGACAGAGGGAGTAGTAGCCAAAGCTGTAGTAGCTGTAGGTAATTTTTTTGTATGTATTATTTTTTTATTTTATTTTTTATGTAAAACTGTGTAGAACTAGCACTCAAATTCCATACTGCTTTCCAGATTTAGTAACAGTTCTTCAGAACATGTTTCTCCTAACTTTTCAGTATAATGGTCACATTGAATATTTTACAACAATTTGTGGGCTGAAGAAAAATATCCATAAATAAACATGCTCCAAGAAATAATATCATATCAGAATCCCCCATCACATTAGTAGCCTCTCAATCACATCATAGCCCCTCTCTTTCACCTCAAGGAGCACCTTTTTTCACATAAAAGCCCCCCTTACATTAGAGTATTTTTCAGAGTTTCCCCCCTACATCAGGGTCACCATCAGAAATAGAGACCAACCGATCTGAATGTTCAAGCCCCGGACCATTTTGTTGCTAAATGACCGGACAACTTTTTGCGATCGCTTTAACTGACAATTGTGCGGTCGTGCGACCTGGCTCCCAAACAAAATTTACGTCCTTTTTCCCCACAAATATAGATTTATTTTGGTGGTATTTGATCACCTCTGTGTTTTTTATTTTTTGAAAGCGATAATTTTGAAAACAAAATCCAGTATTTTTTACTTGTTGTGATTAATAAATATCCCCCAAAAATATATATAAAAAAAAAAAACATGTTTTTTGCTCAGTTTAGGCAGATACATATTCTTCTACATATTTTTGGTAAAAAAAAAATGTAATAAACGTTTATTGATTGGTTTGCGCAAAAGTTATAGCGTCTACAAAATAGGGGATAGTTTAATAGCATTTTATATATATATATATATTTTTTACTAGTAATGACGGTGATCTGAGATTTTTATTGTGACTGTGACATTATGGCGGACACATCCGACACATTTTTGGGACCATTGTAATTTTTACAGCGATCAGTGCTATAAAAATGCAATGGTTACTGTGAAAATTACACTGGCAGTGAATGGGTTAACCACTAGGTGGCGCTGAAGGGGTTAAGTGTTCCCATAGGTGTGATTCTAACTGTAGGGGTGTGGCTTGCTGTGACACCTCACTGATCGTGTTCGTGAGTTGGCCCACCCTTTGCAGCTATAACAGCTTCTACTCTTTTGGGAAGGCTGTCTGCAAGGTTTAGGAGTGCGTCTATGGCAATTTTTGACCATTCTTCCAGAAGCACAATTGTGAGGTCAGGCACTGATGTGGAAGAGAAGACCTGGCTCGCAGTCTCCACACTAATTCATCCCAAAATTGTTCTATCGGATTGAAGTAATGACTCTGTGCAGGCCAGTCAAGTCCTTCCACCCCCAAACTTGCTCACCATGTCTTTATGAATCTTGTTTGTGCACTGGTACACAGTCATGTTGGAACAAGAAGCAGACATCCCCAAACTGTAGTGAAAATGTAAAAACTTAAGCGCTAATACGAATATAAAAAAAAACAGGTGAAAATAAAAGATAAACAAATGATTCCAGCTGCAATCATTCAGTGGTGTTCATATAACCAAAAACAATCTATTATACTAAATAACGATGCACTAAAACCAACCCTCTATTAATGCACAATAAAAATGTGGAAAAAATGGTGCTCTATGCTAAAATGAAAACATATATTAATAGCAGCCTGTGATTGATAAATAATTTGTGTGACAATATATATATAGCAGCCTCCAATGGCAAAAAGTGAAATAGTGCAAAATAATATTTCAGAAAACAAACACACTGAGGGAAACACCAAAGAATATGAGGACTGCCCACCTCACTCCACGGCTACACTGTTTGTCTGTAATAATGAGCTACAGACCTGGATCCATGAAATTTGCACTCTTTCGCCCAGTGGCCTGAACATTGATTTTGATCTGAATTGTTTTTATATCTGACTTTTAATGAAATATTTTATTATTATTATTATTTTTTTAATCAATTTTAAGATCAATAATATTTTTTTTAGATAATTCATACCTCTTTAAATTGTACAAGGACTGGGTTATTGATTATGTATTTAAATACTAAGTTGTTTTTAGTTTTATATTGTAGCCTACCCACGTGTATTTTATGTTTTTTATCCAGTTTGTGGAAGCATTTCCAGTATTATTGTTTTGTATTAGCAATCCACTAGTACCACTGAAATTAGCCCAGTTGTGTCATTGTCTGGTATTTATCCTTTGGTTATACCAGCACTGTCCACTGGATGGGATTATGAGCTATTGTTTTATAAGCTTGTATTAGCGAGGTCACAAGTTTTTTGGGCTAGTATGTTTCCATAGGTTTTTACATAGTTTTTTTAAATTGGTTTTAAATCAGTTAGTGTCTGTTAATTAAAAAGTATCTGTTTAGTTGTGTATGAAATGTTTATAAAGCGCTTGATAGAAATGATGTTCCTATGAACCCCGATGTTACCACGGCAACTGGGCACGCGTTCTTGAGCTTAAATACTCAGCCGGTCTGGCACATGGCAACCCATGAATAAGTCATGTGACATGTGACATAACGCGTAGGGGGGGGAGCCAAGTGACGGACATTGACAGTGTTCTGAATACACCAGATGCTGAGTGAGGAGCTATTCACTTCACTGAGTGTCTATATGCGCTGTGGGCTTACGGCCAAATGTGAGCGGAACCACCCGAAGTATGAAACCTGAATATTGTCTTGTGGATTCAGCATTGTACAATGATATATTTTCTTTCTTCCTACATGTGAGAATTGCACAACCAATGTATATGAATACTAGGCAACGTCCAACACTAGAAATAACAGAGACAACAAGCTAAAACTGATATATTGCTAGACTGATTGATTGTATCCAGGTCTGTAGCTCATTATTACGGACAACCAGTGTAGCCTTGGAGTGAGGTGGACAGTCCTCATATTATTAGGTGTTTCTCTCAGAGTGTTTGTTTTCTGAAATATTCTCTTGCACTATTGCACTTTTGCCATCACAGGCTGCTATATATATATATATATATATTTTTTTTTTTTTGTCGCACAGATTATTTATCAATCACAGGCTGCTATGTATATATGTTTTCATTTTAGCATAGAGGACAATTTTTCCAACCTTTGCCACATTTTTATTGTGTATTAATAGAGGTTTGGTTTTAGTGCATCATTATTTAGTATAATAGACATACCCAAACTGTTCCCACAAAGTTGGGAGCATGAAGTTGTCCAAAAATGTCTTGGCATGCTAATGCGTTCCCTTCACTGGAACTAATAAGCCAAGCACAACCCTTGAAAAAAAAAATATCCCCACAACATAATCTGCTCCTCCGCCAAATGATTTTGACCCATGCACAAAGCAAGGTCCAAAATGACAGGGATGAGCGAGTATGGGGTGGAGGAATTTGACTGGCCTGCACAGAGTCCTAACTTCAACCCGATAGAACACATTTGAGAGAAAGTTAGAGCGAAAATTGCGAGACAGACCTTCTCGTCCACACCAGTGCCTGACATCACAATGGCGCTTCTGGAAGAATTGTAGAACATTCACATAAAGACACTTCTAAACCTTGTGGACAGCCTTCCAAGAAGAGCTGAAGTTGTTATAGCTGCAAAGGGTGTGCCAACTCAATATTGAATCCTACAGGCTAAGACGAGGATTCTATTAATATTCATGTGCGTGTAAAGGCAGGTGCCCCAATACTTTTGGTAATATTGTGTATATCACTTTGGGTATTAGCAATAAATAATGTAGAGTTGCACTGCAGCTTTGCATTGGTACTTTTCTTGTGTTAGGTGTTTTTTTTTTTTTTTTTTTGGTTACTGGACAACCAAAACAGTGATTCCAGTGTGAGACTAAACAGTTGCTCTTGCAGCTGCATTGTGTTAAAGAGAAGTTTTTTTTTTTTTTCTAAGATTCATACTTACCTAGGTGGTTGTCCCCCTGCTTCTCTACACTAAGAACCGAGAGATCGAACACTTCTGATCAATTATTATAGGTCTGTGAGCAGAGAGTTATAGACTGTCTGCCCCCTCCTCCTTCACTGGGCTGTGGAGGGGTGGCTGGCTAAGGCTGTCATAGGCTCTCTGAGAGGCTGAACCATTTGTTGTTCCAGGGATCTGGTGGATCCCGACTCTGTGGTCGTGATGATGCTGAGCTTTGACCGACTTATGTGACGTTGGCAGAGAGCAGACTTCAGCCCACTCTCTGCTGAAAACAGGTAACAAAAGTGCAGAACAAACTGCATTCCTGTGATCCACAGAAGTACAGCCAAACCTGCTTTGGCTGTACTTCTCTTTTAAGCATGTTTGTAGGGCATCATATCCTCAACACTTGATCATGGTCAGCCATCAACAGTTTGGTAAGGGAGTCACCATCACTGGCCCAATGTAATGTCTAATGACCAGGGCTTTTTTTTCAGGGGGAACTTGGGGGAACTCAGTTCCACCACCTCTGGCTCAGACCCTTTGGTGCCAGCTCACCACAATCACTTGTAAACACAGAAGTCTGGTTTATGTGTTTACAAGTGACAGCTCTGCACTATGTGTGTAACTCCCCTGAACTCTGCATTATGTATGTAATGCAATCCTGGTGTTTAATGGTCCTTTAAGACCCTCCTACTGTTTCTGAAATCTGAACGGGTCGTGGTTGAGTTCCTGCACCTATTTTCAGAGAAAAAAAGCTCTGCTAATGACAACTAGGATGGCAGAACCCATTGAGCTACTTGATGATCAGCCCAATAGTTGTACCTCTGAAGGTGATTGCCGGCATTCTAAAAATTGCTTACTTGTAGATGTCTGCATAATTTTGATTATTTACCAGAACTTTCCAAAATACCCATTCAAATGTTAGCTTATTTAACCACTTCATTACTGGGCACTTAACCACTTAAGGACCGCCGCATGTACATTTACGTCGGCAGAATGGCACCGACAGGCACATCAACGTATATATACGTTGGTGCCTTGGGGGGGATCGGGGGTCCGATCGGACCCCCCCCCGTACATGCGGCGGTCCGCGCGGCTGCAGGAGCGATCCGACAAGTGGGGGCGGCTATCCGTTTTCACCCGCCCCCTCCGGATCGCTCCCAGCCAATGCGCGCGCCCGCCCGGCCTGTCACTTCCTCCTCCTGTGTAAACACAGGAAGGAGGAAGCGACGTGATCTCTCCCTCGGCGTTTGTTTCAAGCGCCGCTGAGGAGAGATCACAACACTACAAGTAAGTCTGCACCAACAGCACACTTACACACAGACACAAACACATTTAACCCCCTGCGATCGCCCCCCCCCCTCCCCCCTGTCACAGTGTCACTGAATGCAGTAATCATACATGTATGATTACTGTATTTAGTGTCAGTGTGACAGACAGTGTGACAGTCAGTCAGTGTTAGTGTCAGGGTAGCCCCCCCCACCCCCCCAATAAAGTTTTAACCCCTTGATCACTGCCCTAGTTAACCCTTTCACTCCCTATTGCCAGCATCACTAAGCGATCATTTTTCTGATCGCTGTATTAGTGTCGCTGTTCCCGCTAGGTAGCTAATTTTTTTTTAATGCGATTTTTTTTTTTACTAAAGACATGTGGCTAAATAAATTTTGGCCTAAATGTTTGACTAAAATTTAGTTTATTGTTTTTTTATTATAACAAAAACTAAAAAATATTGATTTTTTTTTCAAAAATGTCGCTCTATTTTTGTATATAGCGCAAAAAATAAAAATCGCAGAGGTGATCAAATACCACCAAAAGAAAGCTCTATTTGTGGGAAAAAAAGGACGTGAATTTTGTTTGGGAGCCACGTCGCACGACCGCGCAATTGTCTGTTAAAGCGACGCAGTGCCGAATCGCAAAAACCCCTTGGGTCATTTGCCAGTGTATTGGTCCGGGTCTTAAGTGGTTAAAGGATCACTAAAGGATTTTTTTTTTTTTAGCTAAATAGCTTCCTTTAACTTAATGCAGTGTTGTTTTCATGTTCTCATTGTTCATTTTTGCTTTGAAGTTACTGTAATTCTGCTCTGATCTCCACACTTCCTGCTTGTCTGGCTCCTTATGAAAAATCTCATGGCAGCTTTTCACTGTGGTCCAAGCTGTGTGTCTAAAACTCCTCAGAACCAATCAGATTAATTTTAAAAACAAAACACTGCCCTGGGATTCAATTTAAAAACAAAACACTGACCTGGATTTGTTTGTTTTTGTTCTGTCTCTCTCTCTACTTCACATAAACACAAAACCAGTTTAAAAACGAAAGTGAAACTAGAGGCACGTTATATGATTGATTTTTATCTATTTTTAATCATTTTAACTTTTATGTCTCTATACCCTGTAAACAGTCATTTCAGCAAAAAAAAAACATTGTTTCCTTTAGTGATCCTTTAAACCCCCTTCATGCCCTGACCAATTTTCAGCTTTCAGCGCTGACGCATTTTGAATGACAATTGCGCGGTCATACAACACTGTACCCAAATTATATCTTTATCATTTTTTCCCCACAAAAAGAGCTTTATTTTGGTGGTATTTGATCATCTCTGTGATTTAATTTTTTTGCGCTTTTTTAACACAATATTTTTTACTTTTTGTTATAATATCCCATTTAAAAAAATATATAAAAAAAATTCCCTTGGTTTAGGCTGATATACGTATTCTTCTACATATTTGTGTTTAAAAAAATCGCAATAAGCGTATATTGATGGGCTTGGGCAAAAGTTATAGCACCTACAAAATAGGGTATATTTTTTGATTTTTTTTTTACTAGTAATGGCGGTGATCTGCGTTTTTTTTGTCAGGCCTGCGATATTGCGGCGGACGCATCGGACACTTTTGACACAATTTTGGGACCATTCACATTTATACAGCGATAGTGCTATAAAAATGTACTAATTACTGTATAAATGTGACTGGCAGGATAGGGGTTAACACTAGGGGGGCATGGAATGGGGTTAAATGTATTCCCTGGGTGTGTTCTTACTGTGTGTGGAGGGGGGTGACTGGGGGAGGTGACCGATTGTGTCCCTATGTACAAGGGACACAGATCGGTCTCCTCTCTCCCTGACAGGACGTGGAGCTCTGTGTTTACACACAGAGCTCCACGTCCCTGCTGTTTCACCGCCAATCGCATGTACCTGGCGGACACCGTGGCCGCCAGGTACACGAATCGGCTTCCCAGCGATGCTCCGGGACAGTCTTCCCCCGCTGCGCGCCCCCCAGCGGCGCGCGCGGGTAATGCAACTAAAAGGACATCCAGAGACGTCCACCCTGCACTTGAGAGCCGCGCTGTGGATGTCTTTCGTACATAGCGCAGATCCCAAGTGGTTAAAGTTATTCTAATTGCACATTTCCCTCAAACCTGCATATTATTTAAAGTGATAGTAAACCCTCAGTTTTTAAGTACCTTCAGTAGCTGATTTAATCACTTACTGAATATGCAGTTTAATCTTGAATCCTTGCCTATGTACCAGTTTAACTGATTGCCGACCGCCCGCCGTCATATTACTGCGGGACGTGGCACTGCTACGTGGGAGCACGTATCTCTACGTCCTCCCTTTAGCAGCTTGTCGCGCGAGTCCCGCGGGTGCGATCGCCGCCTGGCACCCGCGATTGCTAGTTATAGAGCGGTGAACGGGAGGTATGTGTGTAAACACATACGTTTTGTTCCTGTCAGCGGGGGAAACGCTGATCTTCTGTCCATACAATGTATGAACAGAAGATCAGTGACTTCCCCTAGTGAGGCCACCCCCCCATACAGTTAGAACACACCAGGACCACACTTAACCCCTTCCCTGCCCCCTAGTGTTAACCCCTTCACTGCCAATGGCATTTTTATAGTAATACAATGCATTTTTATAGCATTGATCGCTATAAAAATGCCAATGGTCCCAAAAATGTGTCAAGTGTCCGATGTGTCCGCCATAATATCACAGTACCGAAAAAAAAACGCTGATCGCCGCCATTACTAGTAAAAAAAAATAATAAAAATGCCATAAAACTACCCCCTTTTTTGTAAACGCTATAAATTTTGCGCAAACCAATTAATAAACGCTAATTGCGATTTTTTTTTTTAACGAAAAATATATAGAAGAATACGTATCGGCCTAAACTGAGGAAAAAAAAATGTTTGTTTATATCTTTTTTAGGATTTTTATTATAGCAACATGTAAAAAATATTGAATTTTTTTCAAAATAGTCGCTCTATTTTTGTTTATAGAGCAAAAAATAAAAACCGCAGAGATGATCAAATACCACCAAAAGAAAGCACTATTTGTGGGGAAAAAAGGACGCCGATTTTTTTTGGGAGCCACGTCGCACGACCGCGCAATTGTCAGTTAAAGCGACGCAGTGCCGAATCACAAAAAGTGCTCTGGTCTTTGGACAGCAATATGGTCCGGGGCTAAAGTGGTTAAGCTGGTGTCATGACTGCCATGATTCAGGTTTCCATTTTCCAGCACCCTATGGAAACCACCCTTGCATGCAGGGACTGGAGTTGTGTCTTCCTACACTGTGTGCATCAATAGAAATGCATGGCCCAGTAGCCTAAGATGGCAACACGCTTTTTTTGCTGCTCTTTCCTCTTTCCCATCCATTCTTCAAGCTTGCAGACTATACTGTCTACTCTTAACGCTTTCCTGTAAAGACCAGAAGTTCAGGGATAGAGGGACTGAGAAAGCAGGAGCCAGTAGCATTAAAGGGTATGAACTGCAGGTGCTCAGTTAAGTTTATTTGGGAAGGTTTGTTTTTATAATGCTCAAAGTGTTTAGCTAAACAACACTGAGGATTTGATACTACTTAATCCTTTGCCCAGCTCTATTGCATGCTTATTTCAACAAATAAAGGATGTGATGCAGCCAGCTGCCTGTACTGTCATTCTCATTCTTCATATTGCAAACCATGATAAAACCCACTCTCTAGGACCCCTTTCACACTGGGGCGTTTTTCAGGCACATTAGCGTTAACAAAAAAAAAAGTGTCTGTAAAGCGCCTGAAAGAAGCCTCATCTGCAATCCCTGTGTGAAAGCCCAAGTGCTTTCACACTGAGGCGCTGCGCTGGCAGGGCGTCAAAAAAGTGCTGCAAGCAGCCTAAAGACATGTTTGTTCCCTCTCATTCATTTAATAAACCAGTATGATTGCCACAGAATGAAATGTAAATTTAAGGAATAAATGTTACTTGAGTTCAGTGGTGGTTGGTGTGTTTTTTTGGGGGGTGTCAAACAGACACCCCCTGCTCCTACGTTGGCAACCCCCCCCCCCCAGGGAGGACAGCCGGGATATAAAAGCCCCACACATCTAGGAGGAGGGGGGGCAGTGTGTTTGGTGGTTTTCTTCCTCGTCCTGTGGTGTGGATCACAGTGCCTTCCACCATGCATCCCCCTCCTCAACCTCCTCCTAGGCGTCCAGTGGGATCAGCTGACCTTTAAGCCAATCGGGAAATGGGTATCAGACCCAGGCTTCCTGATTGGTGGAGAGGTGATTCAGTGTTAGCAAAGTGAATATTAATTTGCCTTTCTAACACACCTGGGTGGGTTCTGAGCGCAGTGCTCTGAGTCCACCATATTCTGAAGCCTACCTCTAATCAGGTGCTTCAAAGAAACACCCCACCGCTGTAATTCATGTGCCATGCATCCTGAAAGGAGCCGGACGCATATATAGGGGGTGGCCGCGGCTTCCTGATTGGTGGAGAAGTGATTCAGTGTTGGCAAAGTAAATATATTAATTTGCTTTTCTAACACACCTGGGTGGGCTCTGAGCGCAGTGCTCTGAGTCCACCATATTCTGAAGCCTACCTATAATCTGGTGCTTTAAAGAAACACCTTGCCGCTGTAATTCATGCGCCCAGCATCCTGAAAGGAGCCGGACGCATATATAGGGGGTGGCAGCGGCGACCGTGGGTAGATTCATGCTATGCATGAATCTATCCATTAACCATGTAGGGGTGGCATGGAGAGAGGGGGCAGTGCCTGTGTGCCCTTAATAGACATGCCGCCCCTGCTGGAGTTTGAATGTCCGTCCCAAATTTCAAATTACATTGCCAAAGATGTGTCCAAGGCAGTGATTTTCTCTGTTTTTTTTTACAAGCTAAAATACTATTTAAATTATTTAAAGATCTATTAATTACTTTGCTAATATATTTTCATGGAGCTTATTTGATGCTAGAAATGTATTTTCATTCCTGAGAGACAATTTGTTTCCCTAACAGAGCTTACATCTTGTTTGCAAGTTTATTTAAGCTTACATTTTTAAGCCTTATATTTTCTCACTTTAAGCACAAAGGGACCTGTTAATAAAGCAAATGGAGCAAATGTAGATCTGTTTTCTACAGAAGCCAATGACATTTCTGGTATTAAAACTTGTATTTAATTTCTATAAAATGCGACTGTGTGTTTACTGTAAGGGAAAATTAGTGTTTTTTGGTTGGCAACAATGATTTTTGTAGATACAGTCAGCAAAAATAAAGAAAAGATTCTTCCTTTACTAAATATGCATGAGATAAACATGTCTGGCTGTCCGCTGAGGGTATGAGTCTAACTGACCCTAAACCAAACCAGACTGTCCACTAGGAACTCATTCTAGATTTTGACTAGTATCCATTGTGGCTCTTGTGATCAGAACCCCTCCTAAGTATAGACTTGGGAGCACACTGTAATAATAGCCTCAAGATTAATGGGTTCCTCATATTCCAGGCTTATGCTGTCAGTGACTGGCTGCCCGTGAATTCCACTGAAGGTACTGAGTCTGTCTGACTCTAGACCAACCCAGGCTCTCCACTAAGTATATGTAGGCATCTTGCCTGAATCCCTAGATGCTGAGACTGGGAGCTGTTTAAGTCATGCATTATCAGTAAAGAAGGGATTTTCTTGTCTTTATTGTTGTTGACTGCATCCACAAAAATCATTATTGATTCAGTTTGCAAACCAATAAACACTTATCCTCCCTTACAGTAAACTCACTCTCACACACACAGTCAGTACATTTTATATAAGTTGAATAAAAGCTAAGTTTTAATGTCAGTGGCCTTGGTGCATGGGATAATGCACCCCTTGTTCAGTAAAAAAAAAAAAAAAAAATGATTGCCAGTATAGGTATTATCTCCTGGTACTTAAGGCAATAGTGATTAGCAATGGCATATCTGCGTTAAAGGGAACCTCTCAAGGTAGAATTATGGGTGTTGACATTGCTGACTTCTGATAATTTGACTTTTGGCACACCCACCATTACCTATGCATTTTACTTGGGGAGTCACTGACCTGTGAAAACGTGATATGCATATGTCAGTGACTGGCTACAAAATGATGCAAGAATGGGGATGGAGATGACATCTCTGAATATAGCACATTCCTCAGCAAGCCAGCAGTGGCAGTGTCTATATATTTTATTCCTATGAGTCCCTTTTACTCTCCCAACAATTGTATGATAAAATATGGTTGGTTGCTATGATATTTTTTTTTTTTCTGTTTGATACTTGTTACACCATTAAAGTTTAATTAGTAATTACATTTGGCTTTGTCTCAATAGACAAACCTGTTGAATTGTGCAAACAAAGTTCCTTTATATGAGATATCTGTAGTTCAGTTACTTAACGTGGATGTAAACCCACTCTCATCTTTTCTAAACTACTGTCATAGTGCTGATCTATAAGGATATAGATGTCTCCTGCATGTATCCTTACCTGTCAAATGTCTCCCCTCTGTCTGTTATGAGACCCAAAAAAACTGCAGATTATGTGGGTGGATCTGTTGTCTGGAGCTTAGTGGGTGGAGTTGTGATGTCAGTAGACTATACGCTCACCTCTACACTCCCCTTGTCAACATGCATTTTTCCTATGTATTCCTTAGGCCTCGTACACACGATAGGTTAAACAGAGGACAACGGTCTGATGAGCCGTTTTCATCGGTCAAAACTGATAGTGTGTGGGCCCCATAGGTTATTTAACCATCGGTTAAAAAAAAAAAGCCAACTTGCTTTAAATTTAACCGATGGATTCCTAACCGATAGGTCAAAACCGATCGTTAGTAGGCACGACCATCGGTTAAAAATCCACGCATGCTCAGAATCAAGTCGACGCATGCTTGGAAGCATTGAACTTCATTTTTTTCAGCAAGTTGTTGTGTTTTATGTCACCGTGTTCTAACATGATTGTTTTTTTAACCGATGGTGTGTAGGCACATCAGACCATCAGTCAGCTTCATCAGTTAACCAATGACAACGGTCCATCAGACCATTCTCATCGGATGGACTGATTGTGTGTACAAGGCTTAACACTGAATTATGCTATGATCACTAACATCCAGTCAAAATTCAGAAAAGTAACCACATGACTTCAGAAAAGGAGTGGGGGTGGGAATTAAAAAATAATGCCTGTCGCAGGCTAGTGCATAAGATATGTAAATAACCTGTCATTCACAGCAAGGGGGAAGAATAGACAAAAGTTTTCTCCTGTTTGTCCGTTTATCTCACTGAAAAAGGAAAAGAGGTCTTCTCAGAGCTGGATTAACTCTTTGTGGCAAGACTGGGGACAGATGATAGGAAATCCTATACTCTACATTGTGACAGCAAACAAATAAAAATGTTGGGGTTTACATCCACTTTAAAGGGGTTGTAAAGGCTTGTTTTTTTTTAAATAGGTTCCTTTTCACTTCCTGTTTCTCCTCAATAAGCTTGGCACCATCATCCGAGTGGTGGTTAGTCAGCCAGAACAGCTTACTGAGGAGGAACAGGAAGTGAGAAATTCAAACATTTAGAAGGGAAATTGAAGGAAAAGGTAAGTGAACCAACAATGCACTGGTTTTTTTTAGAAAAAAAAAAACGTTACAACCCCTTTAGGTCCCAAGCTTAATTGTAGTAAACCAAGTTTCTGAAAAAAATAAGTATTGTCTTTATTATGCATTGAGGTACACAAGCATGCAGTCAATTCTTATACAATTCAGCTTTAATGCCTCCATCAGATTTTACTGCCATCACCCTGTATAACCTCACCACCTATAATCAACCCTCATTTTTAGCTAGGAGGTTGAATGCAGAGAGAAAAAAAAACAATCTATATGTTTGCAGTATAGCACAGTTGTCCCACCTAACCTCACTTTCAGCAACCTGTGAAACTCTGAGGACTTC
This sequence comes from Rana kukunoris, assembly GCA_029574335.1. Classification (NCBI taxonomy): domain Eukaryota; kingdom Metazoa; phylum Chordata; class Amphibia; order Anura; family Ranidae; genus Rana; species Rana kukunoris. The sequence goes on from CM056059.1 coordinate 247,584,616, forward strand.
TTCAGGACAGGCAACAAGAGGAGACAGTGACATAGAACAAAATCTCACTATCTTTGAATGTATATAGCCAGGTATATAAATATATCTGAATATCAGATCTTCTACATATATAAATTATATTCCATAAGAAGTATATCCAAGAGCTCATAGAGCAGACTTAAGGCAGCCATACACGGTTCGAATTTTGAAAGAATTTTCTTTCGAAAATAATTTTAAAGAATTTTCGTACAAATTTTTCACTGTTAGTGTGCTGCAGCAACAGCTAATTTTTGCGTGGCAATCAAATTTGAGGAATCTGACATGTTAGAAATGTTTTGAAAAATGAACGATTTTCTGATCAATGATGGGAAAATTGTGCGAGAAATGTATTAGAAAAAAATGTGCATGTGCAAGAAAAGAATATTCCCGCAGAGAAAATAATATTCCCGGCAACATGAAGGTTTGGTCGGCCGTATTTCGAAAATCAATGGTGGCATCATAGGATCACAAAAAAAAGGGACTTTCTGATTTTAAAAAGAAAATGTGTTCGCAATTCGACCGTGTATGGCCTTCTTAAGTGGAGAAAATATTTTAAAACAGACCATTTGGTAGCTACCTCCATATTTGATGGGTGTGTCCGGCCATTCAGCCCCTTTGGTCTCAGGTCTTTACCATATATAATAAGCTCTATAATCGACCCCCCTAACACCCTCACCGGAAATAGTCTTACTGTCTATGTTACCTGGTTCCATAAGATCACAGAAGAATACCTTACTACGTTTTTTTCTATCTCCCACACCACAGTTTATCCCCCTGTTTTGGAAATCTACCTCTACCCCTCCATTATCCCTGTGGGTCCCCTTAGTTAATGATATAATGCGAATGGAGGAGATGTTAGCCCTAGATTCTGACAGCTACGATAAATTCAGGTCCCTATGGCTTTTATGGATTGATTACTCTTTTTCTGATTCCCTAAAAACATTACTGACACCTCAAGTTCAACCCTGATACTTGATCCACATGCTCTTTGCACAACTAGGGCGTCGTGGCCCGCTCGGTTCTCGGTTCTTCCTTCCCTCCTCCACCACCCATCTTTATCCTCCTTTTCCTCTCTTCTTTCTTTCTGTTTCTCCTTCTCTCTTTTATAATATTCAATTGTAGTTCTACTACTTTGTTTTCTCAGTATTCATTGTTTCTCCATACCACACACTGTTAACAATCCGATTTGGAGACAAACTCATTGGACTCACGTTGAGTTCCCACTGTGCTGAATTTCAGATAGTATTCATTAACATGTTCCATCCTATAATGTAAAAACCTGATGATTATCTGTGTTGTATTTTTTGTAATGAAAATAATAAAGATATATTTACCTCTAAAACAGACCACTCCCTCTAAGGGAAATATCCAATATAGTAAAATGCTATGCAATAGGCATAAGGTCCACGGATTCTTGGGGAGTGAGTCCCATGTATGCCCCCCCTTGTATGTCAGTTGTGTTTTAGTTAGTGCTTCCAGATTTAGACATCTCCTTGTCACTGCATTATGTGAGTTTTACCTATACTGACAAATGTTTATTGAACAAATCTGGATTTGGATTATTTATGTGGATTTAACAGTACAATACAGGTTGATACACTGTTAACTACTTGAGCCCCAGGCCATAGTCAAAAGACGGACTCAGGGTGGCTCTGTAAATCCAGGAGGACTTCATATGACGTCCTCGAGTCCTCTGGCCACTGGGGGGTGTGCATGCGTACCCGGCACATCCCCGAAATGCCGATGTGCGTGCCTGGCGGCCGTGATGGCCGCAGGCTACCCGTGATCGGCAATGTCAGAGCAGGGATGTGGAGCTCTGTGTGTAAACACCACAGAGCTCCACGTCCTGTCAGGGAGAGGAGACAGACGCTGTGTCCCTGGTACATCGGTCATCTCCCCCAGTCAGTCCCCCTCCACACACAGTTGGAACACACCCAGGATACACATGTAACCCCTTCCATGCCCCCTAGTGTTTACCCCTTTCCTGCCGGTCACATTTATACAGTAATAAATGCATTTTTATAGCACTGTTCGCTGTTTTAATGTGAATGGTCCCAAAAATGTGTCAAAAGTGTCCGATGTGTCTGTTGCAATATCGCAGTCCTGAAAAAAAATTGCAGATCGCCGTATTACTAGTAAAAAATAAAAAATAAAAATAAAATGTCAGAATTCTATCCCCTATTTTGTAGTAACTATAACTTTTGCGCAAACCAATCACTATACGCTTATTGCGATTTTTTATTTTTTTTTACCAAGAATATGTAGAATACATATCGGCCTAAACTGAGAATTTTTTTTTTTTTTTTTTTTTTAAATGGGATATTTATTTTAGCAAAAAGTAAAAAATATTGTGTTTTTTCTTTTCAAAAATGTCGCTCTTTTTTTGTTTATAGTGCAAAAAATAAAAACCACCAAAAGAAAGCTCTATTTGTGGGAAAAGAAGGACATCAATTTTGTTTGGGAGGCATGTCGCACGACCACGCAAGTTTAATTTAAAGTGTCGCAGTGCTGAAAGCTGTAATTTCAACTGGACAGGAAGGGGGTATATGTGCCCATTAACCACTTACGGACCCCCGCACGCACATATACGGCCACAGAATGGCATGTACAGGCACAAGGGCGTAAATTTACGTCCCCGCCTAAGTGCGGTTCGGGGGTCCCATCGGGACCCCCTCCGCGGCGTGCGGGGGTCCCCCTGGCTCCGGGATCTGCGGGCGGATGTCGGCGAATACCCGCCCCCCAGCGATCGCTCCCAGCCAATGGGAGCGCGCTCCCAACCTGTCACTTCCTCCTCCTGTGTTTACACAGGAAGGAGGAAATGATGTATTCTCTCATCGCAGCGCTGTTTCCCAGCGCTGCTGATGAGAGAAGACACCACAAGTAAGTGTGCACCAACACAACACTGACACACACTCACATAGGCATATTAACCCCTTGTGATCGCCCCCCCCCACCCCCCTGTCACAGTGTCACTGAATGCAGTGATCTAATCACTGCATTTAGTGTCAGTGTGACAGGCAGTGTAAAAAAACAGTTAGTGTTAGGTTCAGGATAGCCCCCCCACCCCCCCTAATAAAGTTTTAACCCCCTGATCACCGCCCTAGTTAACCCTTTCACTCCCTATTGCCAGCGTCACTAAGCGATCATTTTTCTGATCGCTGTATTAGTGTCGCTGTTCCCGCTAGGTAGCTATTTTTTTTTATTGAGATTTTTTTTTTTTACTAAAGACATGTGGCTAAATAAATTTTGGCCTAAATGTTTGACTAAAATTTAGTTTATTTGATTTTTTTTTAACAAAAATTAAAAAATAGTGTTTTTTTTTCAAAAATGTCGCTCTATTTTTGTATATAGCGCAAAAAATAAAAATCGCAGAGGTGATCAAATACCACCAAAAGAAAGCTCTATTTGTGGGAAGAAAAGGACGCAAATTTTGTTTGGGAGCCACGTCGCACGACCGCGCAATTGTCTGTTAAAGCGACGCAGTGCCGAATCGCAAAAACACCTTGGGTCATTTACCAGCGTATTGGTCCGGGTCTTAAGTGGTTAAGCAAGTGGTTAAGGATTCTTAATTTATAAACTTACTAGGCAGAGGACATTTCGATAAGTTCAGAGCTCCTGCGTGGCACAACAGGTAAAACTGTAGCTGTGGGACCAGGAAGATCCCAGTTCAAATATACCCAGGTACATGACATGTAGAGACTGCAATTTTGGTCATAAGATTGTACAGTGTTGTAGTTTAAATATTTCAAATTCTGGCAAACTTTATGTATTAATTTTTTGTTATTTTTTGTTGCTAACCTGAAATTTCAAGCATCTGGCTTTGCAGTGTGGTGCTGGTAAGTACTGTAAGGTTGGTTGAACTGGGCACTTGCAATTGGTTGTTTTGTGGCATCATTTTTAAAATCCCTACCACTGCTATCTTACAGTAGTACCATAGTTGTTAAGGTTAAGAGAACTGATCACTGATATCCTTCATTAATTAGAGTGTTGCACTCCCTCCACGCTCTTTCTCTCATCATTACTCCTACAGAAGGTAACATCCTCCTGATGTTCCCAGTTTTGAAGCACTTTGTGGATTAACCACTCTTCAGTTTTGCCCCACTGGTCACCATTGGTCATTTGTGATACTCTTCAGCATCAACTGCTAGGGCAAAAAAAAAATGGAAGTTAGAGGACTGAAATATACCATTTAACACTGCAGTTCTTACAATGGTCAGCTTTTATTAATTTAGGGAACCCTTTATCCCCAAAGGAAAAAAAAAAAAATATATATATATATATATATATATATATATATATATATATATTTTTTTTTTTTTAAAACAACTTAAAAGTGTTAGCTGAAGTTAGGATTTGAATTGTTAGTCATTTATGTAAAGCCCAACCCAATTAACAAGCTCATCTAATATTACAAAGATAAAGAAATCAAAAAGGGGGGAAAAAACAAGCTAAATACTAGAAAAAAGGCAGCACATCTAAGGATTGGTAAACTGAATTATATATTTAATTTTTGTTTTAGGGCATAATACAGAATTAGGGCTGAAACGTCCCATATGTTCTTAAGATCTTTAATATCCACTTCATATAATATATTGGTTTGTGGATGCTGTGGCACTATCTCTAACAATATCTAATTCCGACCCTAGTGGACCTTCACCTCTAAGTGTGCCTGAGGCCCCTATTACCATCACTCATTTAGATTGAGTCCTCACAGTCCTTTCATGAAGAAACCCAATTTCAGGGAATTCCATATGACTGATTTACAAAGAAGTTCTTGATAATCTGAGTTATGCATGCATTTTGCCCTGCAGTTCTTATAGAGCTCTTATGTCTGCAAATACAGTATCTTCCTAATAAAAATGGTAGGAAAACAAATTGTAAAATCATGGCTTCCACCTGCGAAGGAGTTTTTCTCTTTGAAATGGGATTTATTGGTATGTGTTCTCTGTCCACTGTAGATGATCCAGTCATCCACCTCAATACGCATACCACCAAATAGGATTATGATGTTTTTAATTCTAGAAATTTTACGGACACGATAGTTGAAATCCCTACTTAGATATTAGTTTGATTTATCTGTAACAAACTGTCTCCCCTTTTGGCAGTGACTCAGGTTTGTGAATTCATGTCTTTGTAGGTCATGCTGCATAAAAGACATCCCTCCATCTCAAAGACATATCCTTGTGTCCTAGAGCTTTTGAAACAAATGACTGGACGCATGTAGTTCTGCTGGCCAGCCTTATTCATTATCTGCTACTACTGCAGTACCTCATAGACGATCTACCCCCCACTAGAGATATTTTGAGACAAGTAGTCCTCTATCTCATCTACTTATCCATCTGCATTATATTGCATCCCCATTGTGGCAAATGCTGGATTTTGTTAGTTTACCTGTTTGTACTTTGGGTGCATAGGCTTCCCCTTGTAGCTTACACAAGAGATAGTTTAAACAGGTATCTTCTTTAGTTGCCCTGAATAAATGCACTTTATTGTGCCTTTTCCTAAGTTTGTTTCAGGGATCTGCGCCCCATTGGATGTCTGCAGAGGAGCCCATGTTTCTCTTTAACCATTTAGAGATTTATGGGGATTGTTGGGCAATAACTTTTTAACATGGTCCTTCCTCTCATGTTGTCCTTCTATTTCTCCGTCTGAGTTACAGAATCTGGAATTAGGACAGGCATCAGGTTGGTCCTTTGGACCAAGAAAAGTCGGTGTCATGTACCTGGTCGGAGTCTGATATGATGAGGTCAGCCTCTCTTGTATCTCCAGCCCAAGCCCCACTCAGAGTGGAACAGATGGCGGCTAGGGTCAAGAGGAACATGAGTGCCTGTAAGTGTTGCTTGCAGAACTTGCAGATGAAGATGTAGACTTGGAGACAATGACGAATCAACAGGTACAGAGAACGAGTAGTGCTTTAGGGACCAGCCAGAGTTAAGGGGAACTCCAACCCACTTGCAGGTTCTGGGTAAACAGCTTGCCGGGACTTGCGGAATGCAGAGGTCAGAAGAATAGCCGGGTAGGTTAACAGGCGGATGGCAGGGTACCAATTCATCAACAGGAGCAGGGTCAAATGGGTAGCCGGGTTTGATAACAAACAGGCAGCAAGGTACCAGGGAATCAGCAGGAGCAGAGTCAATGGATAGCCGAGATCAGGAACCAAGTAATTAGAGAGGTACAGAGTCCAGAGACAAAGTCAGCAACAACAACCAAATCAGCAACGGGAATCAGGCAGAATACAACAGGAAATCAGGCCACAGCTGAAGACTAGTCAGCACCGTCTGGAAGTCAGAGCCCCCTTTAAATAGACAACCTGGTGCCAGGAGAGATTAGGGACGCCCCCTGTGCGTTTACACAGTTGGTTATGCACGCGCATGGGCAGTATCACTCTGGAACGGCTGCTGTGTCCTGTGTGCGCGTGCATGTGCGCCAATGGTCCGGGAAGTCCGCCGTTGTTCAGGAATGTGCGCATGCGCACGAGTGTGCGCCAAAGGCACTCTAATAAATCTCTTACAGTCGGTCTAACTATTGCTAGATTCTGGCCAGGGTGAAAATTGTTCCAATGGATGTCTCCATTTTCCTATTCCTTGAGGTCTAGTTTTAAAGAACAGACAGTTTTCTGAGTCAATAGGGGATCAGTCTTTTAATCTGACCCATTCTGGGTCTCATCTGGAGGCTTTTAGACCTTCTCCTCCAGAAAAATGTGTGAACTCCCCATGTGTCTGACTGGTTGATCAGTTCCTTATGATTGACACTATTGTATGTCTTGTTCTTGACCACATGGGTTTATTCGTCCTGGAGTGAAGGTATTAGCTTCACCACTTTTTTTGTTCTTACTTCTTTATCAGTTGAGTGTCATCTCTCTGTGTTATTGGCCTTATGCACTGTTTGGTCACAAAACTGAAGCAACATGATGGTTTGAGACGGGGTTATATAGGGGCTGGCTTATTGTTTTTTTTTGTGTTTTTTTTGGGGGGGGGTTCTGGAATCAGTATAACCCAGATTAAGAATGAACTACATTCCTGTGTGACTTTATTAAAACTTCTGACCTTAGAACTTCTGACCATAGATTCAAAGCATCTCCCCCCAGAAAGAAAGGCATTTAAATATCTGCTTGTGTCCCAGGTCAGTGTTTCTCAACCTTTTTTCAGTCAAGGCACCCTCTAAAAATATGGACTCAAGGCTTGCCATTCCAAATGCTTTTCTAATAGTTTTACTGAATTAGGCCCCTTTCACACCTGCGGACCGTATGTCCGCTGTTTCATCCATCCGTTTGCGAATGAAAAAGGGAGATACATTGGTCCCTATGAGATTGTGGGTGTCAGCGGATGAACATCCGCTGACACCCGATCCTGTCCGCCTCTGCAATGATCCGATTCTGCAGATGTAAGAAAACACTATTGTTTTTCCGTCTGCAGATCCGATCGGATGAACATGGACATACGGTCTGTGTTCATCCAAACCACCCATAGGGGAGAGTGGAGAAAAGACAAGGAGGTCCCTGCACAGTGTGTGGGGACCACCCTGTTATCCGCCGGCTCAGCAGGCGATCCCCACAGAGCATACAGAGGCGGATCATTACTGATCTGCCCCGTGTCAAAGGGGCCTACGGCAGCACTGACACACATAGGACACACAACATTAGAGGTGATTTATTCTTCCAAAGTAAGTACACTTTTGCACACTAGTACTGACTATCATTCTAGTGGTTCTCCTCTCCCTCAGTTTCTCTCCATAACTCTGCTAATGTGACCCCAGTGTTGACGGAAGGGGGCTAGGAATGGTCAAAAAGAATGCTGTGCAGGTGGCTGGAAGGTTGGAATGGTGCAGAATAAAAACCTGTGGCTTTGTGTAACTAAAAGGCAGGCTTGATCCACCTGTTGGCATATGTACATTGTAGGCATTGTTTTAGGCATTTTGCCAAGGCATTCCTGAAGAAACCTCAAGGCACCCTGGTTGAAAAAGACTGATCTAGCTAATAAATAAATGCAGCTAATGTGTGCTTAAAACTTTAGTTCATTGAATAGGAAACAATCTGAAGCTACTTTAACTTTTTTTTTTCTAAGCATTTTCAGTGTTTAACTCTTTCCATGGTTGGAGGTGATATATATATATATATATATACATTTTATTTTACTTTTCCCCCCTGTCACATTGTGTTTCCTTTAGGGAATAAGCATTTTTCTGCTCTACATTTTAATTGAACATTAAATACTATAGGGATTATTCTTTGCCATTAATGAGTTGTTCACTTGATATATTTTCACACATTGGTGTTGTATGCTTTCATTCTATAAACTAACCTGTGTTTTCTGTTTTTGTCAATACTTGGTATCTACAAAAACATTTTACCTTTAAGGCAGGCATTAAGAATACTTTTATCAGACTGCTTCTTTTTTTTTTTTTCCTTACCGTCCCTTGAGGTGAGATTTTGCCAGAAGTCACCCTTGTAATGTAAATATTAAACCTTTTCATTTAAAATACATTCAGAAAAAAATAATTCCCACCTGTTTATTCCACTGTGAGTTTAAAAGAAAAAAAAAAACCTGAAATCTAAGTAAGTCTCATTTACATTACCACTCCCAATCGGGAATAATAATAATAAAAAAAATCTATTAAAATGTATGTATTTTGTTTTAGAAGGTCCATGATTTGTGGGCCGTTTGGGGCTTGAGATCAAGATAAAGTAAATTCAAAGAGCGTTTGTTTAAAAGGCATGATTCAAGCATGGGTTTCTGGGTAGAGATGCAGATGAAAAGCTTATATCTCTAGTGGTGCAAAGCATTTGTGCAGCGTCAGATATTTCCTTTGCAGACAAAGAATTATTTACTGTATTATGGTGCTCAAAAATATGACATTTAATATTTGTTCCGCAGTTATAGAAATCAGGATGACCACTTTTCCATATATTATCAGGTCTGCACCTCAGGCAGCAGTGTTTCTTATGTGCCAGTTCTATAATGTAAAAGGAAACTTTATTTTCTAGAGCGGATATACAGTTTAGAAATGCTTCATAAGATTATTTGTAATTTCTAGCCCAATATACAGTTATTTTCCAAAACTAGCAAAGAATCCAAAACATGGCTTCCTTATTTTTCTTCTGTTTCCATGAATGGCCCACTCTTGTTCTCAGCAGTGTTTCCCATATGAAAACATTGGGACTGATCAGGTACCCATAGCAGGAAGATGTTCAGGAAGTTATTTTTAAATGTAGGAAATGACTGAAATGTATGTTTTTTTTTTTTTTTTTTTTTTTTTAATTATTTACATGTTATGAGAACAAGACAGCACACTTAAATATCACTTCATTATGTTGAAGTGTGCCATAGGAATATATACATATAAATTCACCATTTATCATATCAGAGCTTGATATTTAGTTGCTTTTCAAAGAAGCCAAAGCAAAAACAAATGCCAGAAGATAGAGAAATTAAATTTCTGAGGTCAACATAGGTCAGTGTTACCAAGTAGTAGTATAAGGTGGTAGAGGTTAGGGTTAATCAGTGCACCTAAGTCACATTACTGTGAGTGCCTTACCAAAATTTTAAAAGCAAGTGGTATAGAAATTAGCATGGATTAACCAGTATCTGAAGAAGTGGTGGATCAGTTTATACTGGCAAAAATCCATATGGTAGCTCCTGCAGCATTGTGGAAGCGGCCAAGCACAACCAGTACACCATTCTCCAAAAATGTACCACAGCTTACACCCCCATTATTGCCCCAAGTACCAAAGAAGGCTAGTTGCTCTCCGGGGTGGAACCATAGGTAACCACCTATCGCTGTCAGTGGCAACAAGGAGGGCGCCAAGGAGCCAAAATTATTTAGCCCATTACAGACATTGAGGGTATAGGTCATCAGGTTGGATGCATCCTCTGTAAGAATGGGGTGACCAAGGAGTATTTGGCCATTAATTTTTCCAGTGAATTTCAGAGTTTGGATGAAGTGTGAAACTTCCAGTTATGAATTCTCTGAAGGGCAACCGTTTTGTAATATTACTGTATATCTGGTATACTGTTCTTTGTGTAGAAGTAATACAATCAATGTTATATTGGGCCATTGCTGCTTCACTGCGCTTGTGGGGAACCCCTCAGAGTTTTAGCTGACCTGATCAGGTGCTAGTGAAATGCTGCTCCAGTGCCTGCAGTTCAGTCCAGGCAAGTGTTGGGTTTGGCAGGCCTTGTGTGACCGCCATTTTAGCTAATTTCTCCTCACACTGCACTTGCAGCTCACAATGTCAGATACTAACAACAGCTCTGTGCCTCTGCAGACTGCTGCTCCAGCTGATTCTTCTGACAATTCAGTTATTTTACAGGCTATAGATTCTTGTAAATCCTCAGTTATGGAATGCTTTAATCATGTGGTGGTTGAATGTGATCTCATCTGCCATGATATTGAAAACCTGAGGGCTCCACAATTTTGTTTTTTGACAGCCCATAGGATGAGGCTGCTTGGCTGGGTTCTGTGTAATGCCTGCTGCATGGATGTTCTGGTTGTCACATAGTATGTTATACTCTCCAAGTATTCGCTTCCTCATTCCCCCTACTGCTTTTCAGGAACTGATCCTGCAGTTGTTGATTTCCATCCAGCTTCATTCTTCCGACTTGATTTTTCATCTTCTTCGACACATCACTGGCTGAATTCTCCTCCACTTCATGTCCCCATGTTTCTTGCTACCTGCTGATCGGCATACCCCCTGAGGTAACAGAATCTCCATCTCTCTCTGGATGGACTCACCCCTCTCTCTGCACCTCCCATAGCTACCCCCATCCCTTCCAGCCCTCTAGCTGCTACATTAGGACCCACCCTGGATTGCAGGGTTGCCTATGTTTAGATTTTTAGTTTTGGGTTTATATATAGCACATCTCTGACAGGCTGTTCTGTGTCTGTGCAGTCTGTAGTCAAAGGGAGTTCTATGAGTATGTTGTCTGTGTGTTACTGTTTTGTAAGTTGAGGCTCTCAATGGTCCCTATTTTTGATGCTCCACTCAATTGAGTTTATGCTCTATGCTATGGTATATTCATGTCAAGCGCTGTACTGATTAAGAGGTACAATTGAGTTGTCTTCTCTCCCTTAACCTGGCCCTCATACTTCTGCCCCTACAGTTATTTAATCACATACTTTTACAAAGGCAAACTCTTAGTACGCTAGTGTCATGGAATGTCAGCAGCCTGAACTCGAGAATTAAAAGAACAAAATCTATGCAGTACACAGACCCTAGGTCTAACATGTTTTCCATGCTTCTTATTCTATATACTAGAGGTTTAGTGATACTCATTAGTAAGGCTCTGGCATGTAATATGCCGACTGTTGATACAGACTTGAGGGGTGTCATGAATCGTCAGTAGGGTTGCCACCTCATCCCTTTAAAACAGAACACATATGAATTACACAGGTTCTGAGGCTCAGGCTAATGCAGATTAGGCACCAAGTGGGTTTAATTACCACCATAAGACTGGAGGCAAAAGGAAGCCGTACCACAAGAAGAGGAAGTATGAGTTGGGCCGCCCTGCCGCCAACACCAAGATCGGCCCACGCCGCATCCACACCGTGAGAGTCCGGGGAGGGAATAAGAAGTACAGAGCTCTGAGGTTGGACGCCGGAAACTTCTCCTAGGGATCTGAGTGCTGCACCCGGAAGACCAGGATCATCGATGTCGTCTACAACGCGTCGAACAACGAGCTGGTCAGAACCAAGACTCTGGTGAAGAACTGCATCCTCCTGATCGACAGCACCCCCTACAGGCAGTGGTACGAGGCGCACTACGCCACACCGCTCGGGCGCAAGAAGGGAGCTAAGCTGACTCCTGAGGAAGAAGAAATCCTCAACAAGAAAAGATCCAAGAAAACCCAGAAAAAATATGAAGATCGCAAAAAGACGGCAAAGATCAGCCCTCTGCTGGAGGAACAGTTCCAACAGGGAAAACTGCTTGCGTGCATCGCCTCTAGGCCCGGACAGTGCGGCCGAGCGGACGGATACGATCTTGAAGGCAGGGAGTTGGAGTTCTACCTAAGGAAGATCAAGGCCAAGAAGGGCAAATAAACCCCACCCCCTCCCTGGCATCTAATAAACAGAACTTTATTTAAAAAACAAAAAACAAAATACCACCATAATCAGCCACAGAACCTGTGTAATTCATATGTGTTCTGTTTTAAAGGGATGTGGTGGCAACCCTAATCGTCAGGTAAACCTACATGTCCTGTCTGTGTGTCAGCCTTGGGTCTGCATTCGCACACCTGCATGGTTAGGTAATCTTCCCTCAGCGTTGCTCCACCCTAGCCTCTACAGAATATACTATGTAACACTGTGCTGTCCAAGCCTGCCTTGCCTGAGCAATATTGTGTGTTTGGTTTCCTGTCACCTGCTTGTTGTGAGCTGTTTCTGTTACTGATCTAGGCTTGTTCTTTGACTATCCCTGCCTGCTTGTTACCCTGACCTTTGGTGTGTTCTCTGTTTATTTTTGGATGCTAGTTTCCCGACCTTTGGCTTATACCCTGACTATACTTTTTTGTCCTTGGCTGCTTTTTTTTGATCAACCAAAAATGAAAAAAAAAACACCTAAAACTGACACCATCCCCCAATCCACACAGTCAATGTGAATGGATGAATCCTCCCCACTGTATTGTTATATTCTGACAGCAGGGAGACTCTCCCACTGTCAGAATACACAGACAGCCCCCCCCCCCCCCGGTACAGTCTGCATTGCTTTTGATTCCTAGATGAGTGTATCCCATTTTTTACAGACTCTTGCCCCTTCCTTCCTTGAGGTCACCTCCTGAAGCCCCAGACATTGCTACCCTGTCCCCCTGCCTCCCTCTCGGGAAGTAGGTGAGTGCCCAATTTGTGGTGGTCTGAGCAGTGGGTCTTTGTGTTGGCCATTTTTTTTTTCTGCAGGAAGGTGACTGGGGGACTGGTAGAGCATTTTTCAGGCATAGTGTGAGTTCTAAGCATCATCCCGAGATTGTGCTCCTTCCCAAGTTATGTATGTCAATCTGCAACAGAGCACTTACAGCCAATCCCAGCCATGGATCCAGGGAGGGCTGAGGTAGGCACTTTGCCATTCCAGCTAAACAAAGTCTGCCATTGGGTAAGGGTTTCTTCTCGCCCTACTATGCCATTTGCTGGGTTGTTCACTGAAAGAGGGGACAGTGGAGTGGGTGCTGCTTTTTCATTGATGCACCTGCCTTTCTCATGTTGGCTCTTATGTTTGTGCACCTTGATAAAGACAGAAATGTGTTCTTTAGGTTCAAAGTGAATGCTAGCACATCCTGAGCCCGAACCCAACCTCAGTGCACTGAGAGAATGTCTGCATTTCAAATTTAGCCTTTTTGTAACGACTATATTCAGAAACTGACAACATGAGTGCTTTGATCAAAAATGTAGCTAGTACTGTGAGCACAGAGAATAAAATCCACCTTCATTTCTTTTAGATCACTGCTTACTGACTATATGCTGTCAACCGCTAAGGCAGTTCATTCTATCCCATTGCCACCTTCTTGCCCAAGTAACTATTCCAATGCTGTTGCTAAGGAGAAGGAATGCTAACAAGGATGCACCTTTAAAATGTTTTTTTTTTTTTTTTTTATGCTTTTGATGAGATGGAGGATTTGTTGCAGGCTATACACACAAATGAACAAATCCCAGTTTATTGCTGTGTCCTAAATTTAGATATCATAGGTCTCTAAGGATGCAGACCTCTCCTTTGAAGAACTCTACAATAAGGATCAGATGGATAGCAAAACTGAGGTGCTGTTTTTAGCTAAATAGCTTACTTTACCTTACTGCAGTACGGGTTTCATGTCCTCATTGTTCGTTCTTGCTCTGATGTTGCTGTAATTCTCCTCTGTTCTGGAAATTTTCTGGTTGTCTGTTTCCTTAGGACCACAGTACTGGGAGCTTCTAGTTTTGTTTTCCAAACCACCACTGCTCTATGGCTCTGTATAGCACAGATACAGGATAACATGCAAAAACGAAACTAGATGCAAAAACAAAACTAAAAAACTACAGGTACATTATATGATTGATTGTTATCTATTTTTTAATCGTTTTTAAAAGGAATCAGTTAACTTGTCAGGATCAGCGGCTAAGGTGACCAGACACGTAGCTACACTGAGACCAAACAAAGGATATATATATTAAGTGATATTTATTTACAGTGAGAATACACCAACAAACATACACAGCAACCAATGAAAACATAAACCACTCCAGCAAACAAGAATAACTAATAAACCTAATAGCTAACTATATACAATATCTACAACAATAACTACAACAAGGGAAAAGGCAACAGGGATGCAAGGAAAAGGACACGGCTGTTGACAAGAGCATGGAACAAGGCAAGAATGATCAGGACAAGGACAGGTTGGCAGGCACAAGCTGGTAGCAGGAAGGGACCAGAATCTTGACGCACCGGGGGAAGGGAGGAGTAGCCTTAAATATCCCGGCAGCTGGAGCCAGGTGTGGCTGATCAGATCATGTTGGTATTTGGGAGACACCTGCTGGTGGACACTGGAACTGCAGCAAACAGCGCAGAGCAGGATAGTGCCACCAGCAGGTGATCTTATTCCTAACATAACTATTATGGGCCAGATTCACGTACATTGGCACATATATTGACCGGCGTAGCGCATCTCATTTATGTTAGACCGGCGCAATGTAGAGGTGCAAGTACTGTATCCTCGTAGTATTTGTGCAGAAATTTGCGCCGGTGTAATGTAAATTCCGAGGCGTAAGGCGGTGTAATTCAGATTGGGAAGGACGTGGGCGTGTTCCATTGAAATGAGCCTTGACCCCATGCAAATGAAGGGCCGGCAGGATTGCGCATGCGCGCATGAAGCAGACTATGGTCAGCACCTCTCTGCGCATGCTCAGAACTCGGCACGGCGCAATCAGTGAGATTGGAACTAGGCCCAGGCAACTTAGTGAGCTACGCACAGTGATTAAATAGACAGAGAGAAACACCCTTCCTTTGCAAAAGTACATCCATTTGTTCCCCTTCCTACAGCAAGGTGCTTTTGTTCTGTTGTTTGTTAGCGTTTGTTGGTTTGTGACTTGTCTTTGAGATATTTGGTGACTGTTTTGGATAGTGTTTTGGAGAGTGATTTTTGTCTTTTCTGTGTTTTCTTTGCTGTGTTTTTTTTTTTGCTAGTCATTTTTTTTTGTTTTTGCTGGTCATTTTTTTTTCTATTTGTGAATGATTTTGGAATGTGGGGGTGACATTCCTGCCGGAAAATGGGTGTCACCCTCATTTGTGGTGAAGAAGGGTTCCCCAGGACCAGAAAGAAGTGATCCCCAGGTCCGTGTGAATGGTGTATGAATGTACAGTGACATAATTGGAGCCGGGGCGTGGCATTGCTGCATGGTGGCCTGCATGGTCCTGCATGGTGGGCTTGTGCTAATCCAATGTGATGAGGATGTGGTGTGTGTGATCTAGGGACCACAGTGGTGTGCATGCATGCATTCTCATGGTGCCATGATTAATGTGTGTGTTTAACGTGCAAAGATGCCTAATGTGAGCTGTCTCCTGGCTGCTCTTCCCTCAGAAGATGGGGGACCCTCAGTTAGGGGGGATTGTCTGGTTCGGGGGTCAGGTCATGACGTAGGTCAATCTGCAGGCCCTTTCTCACTGCGAAGTTGTGCAGCATGCAACATGCACCGATGATCTGGCATACAAAGTTTGGGGAAAACAACAGGGTACCATAGGGGGTTCCGGATAGGAGTCATGAGATGGGGTCCCAGTGCATATGCAGAGTCACCTTGAAGGGATAAGACAGGAGGATGTTAGTAGTGCATGTGCCCCTTGTGATTTTTGCATCATGGGGGGACAGTCATGCCTGCCACCCATGCCACTCACCAACCAGCCAGCTGTCCCCATACATGTTCTGTTGGGATGGGGCTATGATTTTATATGTAGCTGTCATGGGTGTCATGGGTGGTGTCATGTGTTGGGCTGGTGATGTCCTCCTGCAGGGTTGTGGTTAATTCCATGATGGCATGAGGGGTGAATCTGAAGATGCGATACACCTCAGAATCACTCATGCCAAAGAGGTCTATGCGTGTGCGGTATATCCTCTCCCGTGCCCTCCTCTGTGCCCTCCTTTTTGCCCTTCTCCTTCTGCGCTCATCTAAAGTCAGTAGTATAGCTATGAGCAAGGATGCCCCTGGCATGTTGGCATACAGATTGTTGTTCTGCAAGTGTGGCTGCTCATCTCGTCCCTAACGGTGTTGCTTTAGCTGACATGTAGACAGATTGTCTAATTTTAAACCTGCTTTTATATGGACTCATTTTAGACAGGATGTGCAGCTGATGCGCACAGCGCGTAGCCTGTGCCGCACAAACTTACTTTTGTGGATCGCTGTAACTCCCTCATTTGCATATTTGCCTAGCAAATTAATGGTGTGTCTAGTGCATTTTTTGCACGCACAATGCGCTGGTCTATCGAAATTACGTCGGTCGAAAATTTCTAGATTTCAGGCGTATATCGTTTTGGGGATATGGCGCAATGATACGCAGGTGCATATTTACAATTACGCCGTGCATCTCCTGAAACACCGGCTTAAGTGCTTTGTGAATCTGGCCCTATGTCTCTATACCCTGTAAACAGTCATGTCAGCAAAAAAAAATATATATTTCCTTTACAACTCCTTTAAAAGGTAACACCACTTTTGTAGAACAAAAAAGTATGCTAAATTTAATAAATATATATATATATATATATATATATATATATATATATATATATATATATATATATATATATATATACAGTGCGGAAAATAAGTATTTGAACACCCTGCTATTTTGCAAGTTCTCCCACTTGGAAATCATGGAGGGGTCTGAAATTGTCATCGTATGTGCATGTCCACTGTGAGAGACATAATCCAAAAAAAAAAAATCCAGAAATCACAATTTATGATTTTTTAACTATTTATTTGTATGATACAGCTGCAAAGAAGTATTTGAACACCTGTCTATCAGCTAGAATTCTGACCCTCAAAGACCTGTTAGTCTGCCTTTAAAATGTCCACCTCCACTCCATTTATTATCCTAAATTAGATGCACCTGTTTGAGGTCATTAGCTGCATAAAGACACCTGTCCACCCCATACAATCAGTAAGAATCCAACTACTAACATGGCCAAGACCAAAGAGCTGTCCAAAAATTGTACACCTCCACAAGGCTGGAAAGGGCTACGGGGAAATTGCCAAGCAGCTTGGTGAAAAAAGGTCCACTGTTGGAGCAATCATTAGAAAATGGAAGAAGCTAAATATGACTGTCAGTCTCCCTCGGACTGGGGCTCCATGCAAAATCTCACCTTGTGGGGTCTCAATGATCCTAAAAAAGGTGAGAAATCAGCCCAGGACTACACGGGAGGAGCTGGTCAATGACCTGAAAAGAGCTGGGACCACTGTTTCCAAGGTTACTGTTGGTAATACACTAAGACGTCATGGTTTGAAATCATGCATGGCACGGAAGGTTCCCCTGCTTAAACCAGCACATGTCAAGGCCCGTCTTAAGTTTGCCAATGACCATTTGGATGATCCAGAGGAGTCATGGGAGAAAGTCATGTGGTCAGATGAGACCAAAATAGAACTTTTTGGTCATAATTCCACTAACCGTGTTTGGAGGAAGAAGAATGATGAGTACCATCCCAAGAACACCATCCCTACTGTGAAGCATGGGGGTGGTAGCATCATGCTTTGGGGGTGTTTTTCTGCACATGGGACAGGGTGACTGCACTGTATTAAGGAGAGGATGACCGGGGCCATGTATTGCAAGATTTTGGGCAACAACCTCCTTCCCTCAGTTAGAGCTTTGAAGATGGGTCGAGGCTGGGTCTTCCAACATGACAATGACCCGAAGCACACAGCCAGGATAACCAAGGAGTGGCTCTGTAAGAAGCATATCAAGGTTCTGGCGTGGCCTAGCCAATAGAGAATCTTTGGAGGGAGCTCAAACTCCGTGTTTCTCAGCGACAGCCCAGAAACCTGACTGATCTAGAGAAGATCTGTGTGGAGGAGTGGGCCAAAATCCCTCCTCCAGTGTGTGCAAACCTGGTGAAAAACTACAAGAAACGTTTGACCTCTGTAATTGCAAACAAAGGCTACTGTACCAAGTATTAACAGTGATTTTCTCAGGTGTTCAAATACTTATTTGCAGCTGTATCATACAAATAAATAGTTAAAAAAATCATATATTGTGATTTCTGGAATTTTTTTTTTTGATTATGTCTCTCACAGTGGACATGCACCTACGATAACAATTTCAGACCCCTCCATGATTTCCAAGTGGGAGAACTTGCAAAATAGCAGGGTGTTCAAATACTTATTTTCCGCACTGTGTATATATATATATATATATATATATATATATATATACACATATATATATATATATATATATATATATATACACACACACACACAATTGTGGCCAAAGGTTTTGAGAATGACACAAATATTAATTTTCACAAAGTCCGCTGCTTTAGTGTTCATGATGGCAATTTACATATACTCCAGAATATTATGAAGCGGGATCAGATGAATTCCAATTAATTACAAAGTCCCTCGTTGCCATTAAAATGAACTTAATCCCATAAAAAAAAAAAAAAAAACATTTCCACTGCATTTGTGAAGAAGGATTCATGGCGCCCAAGAAAGTCCAGCAAGTGCCAGGACCATCTTCCTTGTGATTCAGCTGCGGGGTCAGGGCCCCACCAATGCAGAGCTTGCTCAGGAATGGCAGTAGGCAGTTGTGAGTGCATCTGCTCGCACAGTGAGGCAAAGACTTTTGGAGGATGGCCTGGTTTAAGAAGGGCAGCAAAGAAGCCACTTCTCTCCAGGAAAAACATCAGGGACAGACTGATATTCTAAAAAAAGGTTCAGGGATCGGACTGCTGATGAATGGGGTAAAGTAATTTTATCTGATGAATCCCCTTTCCAATTGTTTGGGGCATCTGGAAAAACCCTTGTCTGGAGAAGAAAAGGTGAGCACTACCACCAGTCATATGTCATGCCAACAGTAAAGCATCGTGAGACCATTCATGTGAAAGAACACAGCCATGACTAAAGAATAGGACAATAACATCCTCCGAGAGCAACTTCTCCAAACCATCCAAGAACAGTCTGGCGAGGAATAATGCCTTTTTCAGCATGATGGAGCACCTCACCATAAGGCAAAAGAGATAACTAAGTGACTTGGGGAACAAAACATCAAATTTTGGGTCCATGGCCAGGAAACTCTCCAGACTTTAATCCCATTGAGAACTTGTGGTCAATCCTTAAGAGGCGGGTGAACAAAAAAAAACTCCACAAATTCTGACAAACTCCAAGCATTGTTTCTGCAAGAATGGGCTGCAAGAATCAGTCAGGATGTGGCCCACAAGTTGATTGCCAGCATGCCAGTGTGAATGACAGAGGTCTTGAAAAAAAAGGGTCAACTCTGAAAATATTGATTAATTGCATAAACTTAATGTAATTGTCAATAAAAGCCTTTGAAACTTCTGGAATGCTTGGAACTATACTATATTATAGTAACATCTAACAAAAATATCCAAAAACACTGAAGGAGCAGACTTTGTGAAAATATTATATTTGTGCCATTCTCAAAACGTTTGGCCACAGCTGTGTATATATAGCATACACAATTGCTAAACAAGTCATATTTTAATTTTATTAAAAATCACCTTTTCATTTCATTTTTTTTTTTTTTTTGCCACATTTTGCTGGCTGGAAGAGTGGAAATTTGAGTAGAGAGTGAAAAACTATTTTGCTTCTGACTGCTGGTGATTGCTTGTGTTTGCAATTGTTTTCTTATTTGGTGTATTTTCTAGTAGTACTTAATAAAAAAAAAAAAAATGTTCTTATCACTTTTTAAAAAGCATTTCATTCCCTTCCTTCAGTCTGCTAATTAAGGGGAGTGGTTACTTGGCCACAGGTGCTACAGGTACTATATAACATTCTGTAGAACTAATTTCTAAGGCTCCTTACACACGGATCGGTCCGTTTTTCGGTCCGCTCCGTGTGTCTGTCAGCTCAGCGGGGGTCTCCGCTGAGCTGTCGGGCGGACGGGGCGGTCCCCGCACACTGTGCAGGGACCGCCCCGTCTCTCCTCCGCTCTCCCCTATGGGGAGTCGGATGGAAACGGACCGTCTGTCCGTTTGCATCCGATCCGTTTGGCCGGACGGAAGAAAAATAGGACATTCTTTCGTCCGCAAAAATGGATGCGGATCGAGCGGACGTTAGCGCATGCATCATCCGCTAACGGATCCGCTCTCATAGGGAAGCATTACAAGTCCGTTAACGGACTTGTAATTAGCGGACCGTTCGTCCGCTAATGTGAAAGGGCCCTAAATGTGCTCATCCTTGAGCTTGCACTTTTTGCTTGCTGGAATTTTGACCAAGTGGAAATTTGTGAACACACTGCAAATTATATTCCCATGGTCAATAAGTTTAAATGTCTTAAAAAAAAAAAAAAAAACTATGTGGCTCACGGCCAAAGTTAGAAAAGCTATAAGTAATGAGAACAGAGTTTCTAGAAAATATATAAAAATGCAAGAACACTATCCTTGTTTAAATGTGAAAAAGGATATCACAGAAAATTTTAAATGGAAATTAAGGCCACAAAAAAATCAAAACAAGTGACTTATTGCAAAAGATAGTTGGACAAACACCCAAAAATATATTAATAGTAAAAAAGTAAATTCTGGGCATGTAGGTAATTTTCAAAATAATCTAGAGTGGGTGGCTGGGGACAAGGAGAAAGCTAATTTAATAAATACTTTATTCAGCTATTCAGTTGTGACCATAATAGGGGTGGTAGTGACACAGCCCCAAATGATCCGCAATGGCTCAAAATGGATATGGTCTAGACATATTTAGACACAATAAAGCACCTGGACCAGATGGCATACACCCACAAATCCTTAAATAATTGAAACTCTGTCATTTCAAAGCCATTGTTTCTAAATTTTAGAGACGCTATAATGACTGGAATAGTACCACTGGATTGGTGTAAGGCCAATGTGGTGCCTATTTAAAAAAAAAAAAAGGATCAACGTCTTTAGCAAGAAACTATAGACCTGTAAGTTTAACATCTATAGTTGGGAAAATACTGGAGAGTTTAATATTAGACCACATACTGTAGATTAATTATTGCTGGAAAAAAATGTAAGCAACCGACAGCATGGAATCATTATAGACAGACAGATAAATCGGATTTCTTTTTATGCGGAGGTAATTAAAACCTTAGACCAGGGGTGTCTAAACCTTTTTCAGAGGTCCAGATTTGATGAAGTGAACATGCTTGAGGGAAGTTTCAAGAAAAAAAAAAAAGTTTTTTTTTTAAAATAAAGAACTGTGAAGCAAAATAAGGGTCAGTGCCAATCTGCAGACCCCCAATTGCCATGAATGCAGCACCCACCATTGCTAGGAATACAGCACCCTTAATTTCCAGGAATGCACTCACCATTGCCAGGAATGCAGCACCCATCATTGCCAGGAATGCACTCACCATTGCCAGGAATTCAGCACCCATCATTGCCAGAAATGCACTCACCATTACCAGGAATGCAGCCCCCATCATTGCCAGGAAGGCACTCACCATTGCCAGGAATGCAGCATCCATCATTGCCAGGAATGCAGCACCCATCATTGCTAGGAATGCAGCACCCACCATTGCCATGAATACACTCATCATTGCTAGGAATTCAGCACCCATCATTGTTAGAAATACAGCACCCATTGTTGCCAGGAATGCAGCACCCATCGTTGCCAGGAATGCAGCCCCACCATTGCCAGGAGTGAATCTTGGGTGGGAGTTCCCACACTTTTTTCCCCAGGACTTGAACCCTGAGTATAGCCTTCCTGTTGTGTAAAATATTGGTTATCCATGTAATCCCTTGTTGTTCCCACTGAGCTAATTTGATATCTGGGATATGCAATTTAATAGATGAAAGTGGGGTGGGAATGTCTCTTGTTGGACTATCAGAATAGCAGGATGCTTTTCATGTGTTCACCGTTAGTTGTACACTTGGGCGTGTGAAGTTAATGAATGTGTTTGAGAAAGAACTAGCTAAGAGTATGGAACTTAGGGAATTAGGGTGTACCAAGTCGTTTTCTATTAAAGCCCAATGTTTCAGCTCAGATGAGTGGAACCATTTTTTTTTATTTCTTTTGCAAAACCTTTTTTTTTTTTTTTTAAAGTTTACATTGGCATACAAAACTAGCCCACGCAGGGGCAACAAACAATATTTAGGATCATAGGGAACACAAGTCTCAGTGACCTTATTGATCACCTGGAGAACTTCTTTCTAATAAAGTTTGATTGCCGGACAGACCCAAAAAATTTGAAAAAAGTCACCCGGTTTATAGGATCAACGCCAGCACGCCAGAGAATGTGCCAGCGATATCTGGTGCAACCTGTGAGGTGTGTAGTGGGCCATATGCACAATTTTGTATTGGTATAATTTACCCCTTGCTGAGACTAGAGGGGAGAAGGGAAAGTCCCAAATCTCCCTCCAGTCGTCCTCATCCAGCCCCCGGTATATCCCCCACCCATTTTCTGCGGAGGGAGGACAGCTTAGGGATGGCAGCAACCAGCAGGGATCCAACAAGCTGAGATGTGGGCTTCTCCAAGTCCCTTACCCGGAGGGTGGATTCGAGTTCAGAGTATACCAATTCAACTGGTTGGCCCAAAAATTGACATCTGTAGGCATGAGCAATTTGAAGATACCTATAATGGGCCTGTGCAGGATCATTAATTTTGGTGCGTAAAATGTGAAAGGGAGTGAGCTCTCTGTTGGTGATAACATGTTCAAGGGTTAGTATTTTGTATTTGGCACAGGCCTGCGGATCTGGGATGGTATAGAACTGCTACAGGTTAGGATTCAACCACAGGGGAGTGTGAGGAGACCAAGAGTTTGGCTGGGGTGTCCTCAGTGCCTCACCCACCTCCCATGCCCGCAGAGTGGTACGCATCGAAGGGGTGAGCTGGTGAGGCGTTTTAAGCCCTCTGAATAGCAATCCCCTCAATGCCTTCAGAGAACCCACTATGGCCTCCTTCAACACCACTGTAGAGTTGGTCAGGTCCGGCTGCAGCCACCAATGGGTGGTCACAAGCTGAGTGGCCAAGTAATACGTGTGGCAATCAGGAAGAGCCAAGCCCCCTCTGTCTACAGGGCTGGTCAAGGTGGTATATTTGAATCTGGGTGGCCTGGACCACCAAACAAAGGAGAGGAAGAGTTGCCTGAGATAATTAAACAAAACTTTAGTCAGCCATTGTGGGGAGTTCCGAAAAATGTATGTAAATTTAGGGAGTACTTTCATCTTGAGAAGATTAATGCGCCCAATGAGGGAAAGCGGGAGATTACTCCATGGTTTTAATTTGTTTTTAATAACTACCAAGACAGGGTCAAGATTGAGCCACACAAAGTCCCCACTCTCTCTTGAAACAACTACACCTAAATAAGTGAACTGTTCAACCCACTGAAGTGGGAGAGAGGAGTGTGAGGAGGACCTGGCCCCTGCATCCACTGGGAACAACTGAGACTTGTGCCAGTTCACTCTCAACCCTGTGAAGGCAGAGAAGGCGTCCATGATATCCAGTGCACCCCACAGATCATCTGCATTGAGAGCCACTCTCTCCTCCAGCCAGCTCACCCTAAGACCACGGACCTCGGCCGAGCTTCTGAGGGCCTCAGCAATAGGATCCATGGCCAGGCCAAAGAGAGTCGGGGAGAGAGGGCATCCTGTCTTGTGGCCCTCCGCAGGGAGAACAGAGGAGACAGGGAGCCATGCAGCTTGATGCATGCCGTGGGATCAGTATGGAGTGTGCGCATACAAGCTATAAATTCCAGTGGGAATCCCATTTGCCTAAGCACCTCCCACAGATACACCCACTCCACAGTGTTCAAACACCTTCTCCATATCCAAGGTGGCAATGGTCCTAGTACCCTGGTTAGTATGGGGGGCATGTATGTTAGAGAATAATCTACGTATATGTCTGTGGACCTACCGGCATAAAGCCTGTTTGGTCAGGGTCAATCAAGGATTTTATTACTTTATTAAGTCTAGTGGCGAGTAACTTGGTTAAAATGTTTAGATCACAATTAAGAAGCGTGATCGGCCTGTAGGAGGCGCACAGCTTAGGGTCTTTATTAGGCTTTGGAATGCGAACAACATGGGTTTCTCTCATAGAAGGCAGTAAGGAGCCTTGTCGTAGACAGGCCTGGAACATCTGAGCTAGTTTAGGGGCGAGTAGTTCTGTGTGGGCCCTATAATACTCTATGGGCAGTATTTTCCTGCTGGCAAAGACTTAATGGCCAGTGTGACTTCCTTCAGAGTGATCTCTGAGGCAAGGAGTTTCCTGTCTGTGTCAGAGAGCCATCCCAGTGCCAGCGTGTCCAACCTAGACACCATAGGAGCAGAGTCAAAACCTACCAGGAGTGAGGAGTTATACAGGGAGGTATAAAACATGGTAAATTCCGACAGGATATCCTACTGAGAGGTGACTGAAACACCATCTGCCGTGAGAATTTCTGATATGACCTTTGAGGGCCTGTCTTGCTGTGCTAGCATCGCTAATAGTTCGCTATTCTTGTCCCCATGCGCAAAATATTCCTGTCTGCTACGTTGTATACCAAGCCTAGTGGTGTCTGACACATGGAGTTGTAGTTCTCGCCTAAGCGATGAAAGGTGTTCGAAGTTGGGGACTGTTGCCGAGTCTGAATACTGATTCAAAGCATCATCAACCTTACGCTGCAGGTCAGAGACCTTGTCTTCCAGCTCTGCCTTCACCGCTGCCACAGCCAAGATATATTGGCCCCTGCTGTGAGCCTCAGAGGCATCCCACGTCATCTTCAGGGAGGCCGACCCCGAATTGTGTGCCCAATAGTCCCACAGGGGCAAAAAAACTCTGTCATGAACTGCCTCGTTATTAACCCAATGGGGTTGTAACCCCGAAAGGGCATTGTTCCCGAGACCTGGTGGCCCTAATGGTTAAAGTGGGTGGTGGTCAGAGAGGCCAGAGGGGAGGCAACCCGCCTCTTGAATGCTGGCCAGCATGGCGGCATTGGCAAACGCTAGATCAATACGGGAGGATGTTTTAAATGTAGCTGAAAAACATGAATATGTTCTATCATGGGAGTGAAACCACCCCCATGCCTCCTGGAACTCTGCTGCCTGAGCCCATGCCCCGAGATCAGGGTTAAAAGTAGATTGGGGGGAAGGCCTGTCCAGGTCACGGGACAGTGTAGCATTGAGGTCTCCCATGAACAGAACCTGTGCTGGGCAATGCGGAGCCAGCCTCTCATAGAGTGTGTACAGAATCTGTATCTGGCTCAGGGGAGGCAGATAGACATTCACAATAACATATTTCTTATTATAAATAATCAACACCACCATAACAAATTTCCCCTGGGGGTCCAGATGAACAGTGGAACCAAAATTTAGTTTGTTCCAGAATGTGAGTGTATGTGCTAAAATAATCATAAAATATGGGTAGCCCCATTCCTCCCACTTTTTTGTGCATTATTAAAATAGATTGGGAGCATCTTGGTTTCTTGTCCACCCATATAAACTTGCTAAGTTGTCTTTGTATAGGTTTAAAGAATGAAGCTGGAATTGATATTAGAAGTGCTCTGAAGTAGTATAATGCCGTGTACACACAATAATTGTTTGGGTTGTAAACAAATATTGTCTTTCAGGCTCTAGAAAAATTTTTTTTTTTTTTAACTTCATCATTAAAACTGCCTTGCCTACACACGATCGTTAAAAAAAAAAATGCTCCAGCAAAGCAGGTGACGTACAACACGTATGACGGCACTATAAAGGGGAAGTTCCATTCGGATGACGCCACCCTTTGGGCTACTTTAGCTGATTTTGTGTTAGTAAAAGATGATTTGCGCTTTTCTGTCTGTTACAGCGTGATGAATGTGTTTACTCCATTACGAACTTTAGTTTTACCAAAACGAGCGCTGCCGTCTCATAACTTGCTTCTGAGCATGCACAGGTTTTTCACGTCATTAAAGCCCACACACGATAATTTTTTACAACCCTAACAAAAAAACGACATTGTTTAACCCCTTCCATACAGGGCATTTTCACCCTCTTCCTGCCCAGACCAATTTTTAGTTTTCAGCGCTGATGCATTTTTAATGACAATTGCGCGGTCGTGCAACACTGTACCCAAATTAAATCATTATGTTTTTTTCCCCACACAAATAGAGCTTTTGTTTGGTGGTATTTGATCATCTCTGCGGTTTTAATTTTTTGCGCTATAAACAAAAGAAGAGCGACAATTTAAAAAAAAACACAATATTTTTTCCTTTTTATTTAATACATCTCACAATATTTTTTAAAAAAAAAACTTTTTTTCACCTCAGTTTAGACCGATACGTATTCTACGTATTTTTGGTAAAAAAAAAAAACGCAATAATCGTATATTGATTGGTTTGCGCAAAAGTTATAGCGTCTACAAAATAGGTGATAGATTTATGGCATTTTTATTTTATTTTTTTTTACTAGTAATGGCGGGGATCTGCGTTTTTTTTTTTTTGTGACCGTGACGTTGTGGCGGACATATCGGACACTTTTGACACGTTTTTGGGACCGTTCACATTTACACAGCGATTAGTGCTATAAAACTGCACTAATTATTGTGTAAATGTGACTGGCAGGGAAGGGGTTAACACTAGGGGGCGCTGAAGGGGTTAAAATGTGTCCTAAAGTATGTTCTAACTGTAGGGGGAGGGGGACTCACAGGGGGAGGAGATCGATGTGTGTTCCTCTGTACTGGGAACACACATCAGTCTCCTCACCGCTGACAGGAGGTGGATCTGTGTGTTTACACACACAGATCCACACTCCTGCCGTGATTTCCGGAAATCGCGGGTGCCCGGCGGCAATCACGGACGTCGGGCACGCGCGCGGAATCGCGGGTGTTGCCGCGGCGCGCGCGCGCGCCCTAGAACGCCGTGAAGACAGGACGTTGTGCAACGTCCTGTCTCATCGGCGAGGGGATCACCATGACGTGATTCCCCTATGGGCTGGTAGGGAAGGGGTTAAAATGTCGTAAAAAAATAGAGCATATTCGAAAAAAAATTGGGCCGTTTTTCAGAACCCGAAAAATGCTCTGAAGCCCACACACGATCATTTTAAATTACATTTTTTTTAAAACGTTGTTTTTTACAAGACGTTTGGTAAGATAATCATTTTATCTATGGCCTTTCTACCCGTGATAGAAAGGTTTTAGTCTTATTTGGTTCACCTTGTATAAATGTAGGGAGAGGGAGGAAATACAGTTTATATAAATTTGAGCTTGGGGTAGTCAGAAGTACCCCCAGATAGTGTATGGGCTTTACCAGGTTACTTTTTGAACTTCCACCTGCTCCCTCCCTTAAAATGTATGACCCAGATTCACAGAGATGGGAGCATATTTATGCCGACGTAGCGCACACATAGTATGCTAAGCCGGCGCAGCGCGGAGAGGTACAGTATGCACTGAATTCAGCAAGCTATTGCTCCCAACTCTGCGCCGGCGTATCGTATATTTCAAAGGCGCAGGCCAGCGTAAGTGGAAGTGGGCTGGAAGTGGCCATGATCAATGCTAATTAAGCGTGACCCCATGCAAATGATGGGCCAGGCGCCAGACAAGTACTTAAAACTAACTGTGCATGCGTTGAGACGTATCCCCGTGCACATGCTCACAACCACGTCGGAACAACTGCCTAAGATATGCCGGATCACTGTGTACGCCATTAACGTAACCTTCGCCCAGCCAGACCCACATCCTACGTAAAATACGTAGGCTTGAGTTCCCTGGTGCAGACCTTTGCATATCGGGTGCTGACTTACACCTCCTTTATGGGGAATAACTTTACGCCGGACGGAAAACGTACGCGTGTTGCGTAGAGCCTGCGCTGGGTGCACTTACGTTCGTGAATCGGCGTATTTCCCTCATTTGCATATTTGAATGGCTAATCAATGGGAGCAGCAACATGCGACCAGAAGAAAAATGCGCCCATGTTACGCCGGTGTAAGTAAGATACGTTGGCGTAGGGTGGCCAGTTTTTAGGCGTATATTGGTTTGTGACTCAGGCGCACAGATACGCGGTGCACATTTGCACTTACATCGGCGTAACTTGATTTACGCTGGCGCAAGTGCTTTGTGAATCTGGGCCATTGACTTTAAATATGGTGTTTCTTCTAGTCATCATGATAGCCAGTAGAATTGAGACTATTCAAATCTCTTCAGTCAAAGACCCCTATCTGTCTTGCTGCCTTCCTTTTGTGACAACCCTAGAGAACCTAGGGAAGAAAACTTCCTTTATGAGGACATACAAAGATGTCTAAAATATATATTTAGATATCACTGGAGACTTCAAAAGATTGAGCCACCTTGTGATTTTGTGTAGTTGTAATAAGTACATACAGTCTGAAGATTATACCAGCCATGTGTATAAGGAAGAATGTATCTTTTGTATAAAAAGAAGTAAGAGTTCAGGTGCCACCTTCACTAAAAGCAAATACTACAAGCGCTTGACAATATCATGGGCAGGAAATCCAGGAGCCTCAGTGAAACAAATCTGCAAAGCCAGGTTGATTAAACACTATAGTGTGGAGGTCCTTTCACAACAAGTCCTGACATTAGGCAGAAACGTTGTAAAAGCTGTGGTCTCATCGCAAGGTTGGCTTTTGTTTACATTTGCCTTTATGTTGCTGTCCTGAAAGGTGATTATGGAAATCCCCAGTTAGTCTTGCTAGTAAAACCACAAGCGTGTGTCCGAACCTTTATCTTATATCCCCCGCATACACTTTTGGAGCTATACTGAGGAATCAGGGGTGAGTTGGTTTTCACTATGTTGTATTTCTTGTATTTCTTGTAGCTGTAGGAACTGGTCATCTCTTATCTTGCTTTCCTAGAACATTCATAGAAAATAGTTAGAGGTATTACTAGCAGGATTTTTTGTTAAATTAAAATCATACTATCCAGGTTCTTCTGTATCCAACTTTTATCAACCTTCCTCCTGAAGTTGCTAGGGGTTAGATGAACAGTTGTACAATGATCTTCCACCTTCACGGACCACTAATGCACAGGGTCAGTTCTCCACTCACTTTTATGCTGATTAGCTGACCATGGATGTTAGGGAGCACTGTTCTGGCTGCCAAATATACAAGGCACGCTAAATTCATAATTTTCATTTTATTTTTATTTTTTATGTAAGACATTCTACAACTAACTGATCATGTACTGGGAGCTGTAGAATTTATAGTTTTTAGCAGACCTGAAAATTAATTCAATGTTTCCTTCAGGGTAAAAAGGTTAAACTATATATATATATTTGATTGGACAAAGTACAGGGGAAACAAAAACTTTAGGAAATCTGTATCTGCTGCTATCAAAATATAATTAAATTCAGGGTCATTGATGTTTCTTTTTTTTTTTTTTTTTTTTTTTACAAGAGTCTTTTCATCAACAGCAATGTAAAACATAGGAAAGAAAGTGCTAAGTTATTTTTTTTTATTTTTTTCTGAACAGTCTTTACATCCAGCAGGAGACCAAGCACTATATAGCTAGATGATAACAGATTAGAAGACAAGAGACTTCACATAAAGTGAAACAGATGTTTCTTTCTCAAAGAGGAACCTATTTGCATAAATGTAATAATGCATGAATTCAGCCTAAATGTACAAGGAAAAGAATTGTGTGTTTTCTGATACTGGGTGTTGATTCATTCATTAAGGCACATATTTTTCATTAAACTTTCTCAGTGACAGACAATATCCTATTTTTTTTTTCTCCTGCTTCATTGCATTTTTTAATTTAAGAAGCCAAAAACATAAGTCTTTGAAATAGCATATTGTACTACATTAGGAAAGTTAGAAATATAAAGTTGTATACATCAGGTAAGTTTTAGGTCCACTCACACAATACAGTTTTCCTGGCCAGCCTCACGTCAGCACACAATGTGTTAACCACTTCCTCCAGTCTCTCAGGACCACCTTCTTTTAGCTGATAAAAGGGAGCTCCTCCTCCCCCGCCCTTGTTTTTTTTTTGATTGGACTCCAGGCCACCATGCTCGTGGCATAGACTCCACTCCCTACCAAACCTACCCACCCAGGTTCAAGCCTCTCCTGGGATCGGAAGGTCAGAACAATAAAGGTAGTCCCTTTTATTACACTGGACACTCTATGTGCAGGAGCCATGGAGGCAGCTTAAGGCTTAAAGAGATTACCATTCTGGGCTGTGGTGTTTCTTTATTATCATATTCTCTTTTCCTGCTCCCTAGGAGCACTCAGGCCGCCTCCCCTGTGTTTTCTGTTGGTCAGTGATGATGTCACAGGGGGGCAGGGCTGTGGGGCTAACAGTGCTGACTATAAAGCCTGGAGAGCCAGAAGCTCCAGTGTTGTTTGCCACAGCTAGTGAGAGGAGTTTACTGGTGAGTCACCTTCACAGAGGGGGAGGGTTGGATTGGCGGAGGGGCTTTGTCAGTGTGTACTAGGCTGTGTCCACTGAATGCATAATCTTATGTATCTACAGCTTCTCAGATATTTTACAATTCTGCTGCCACCCGAGTTAATCCATTCATAATATTTTTTTATATTCTGTCTATTGTTGCTATAGCATGAGCTCATCACAGCCCCAAAGTGCACAAAGGTTGTTGGAAAGGTAGGAGGGGTCTATGGGTGCCACTAAATAAAAGAGTGCTTTGTCTTTATAGGAGCAGAAGCCTTAAAACAAGACATTTGCGGAAGAAAAAGTCTGACCCCTGTTCAAAATCTATGCATGTGTCTGGGTCACACACATGACATAGGTCCCAAGCAACGACCAGTCCAGGCCGTAAAGCAGCTCAGACCGATATGGCGGCAGAACCAAGTGTGATAAGCCAAAGCCGAAGGCCTCTGCTGGGCTTGTTCAGCGGCATCCACCCCTGAGAAACTTGTGCGCAGAATGCATTAGAGATGTAGCCACAGATAGAGAAACAGAGGCACAATGGTTAAAGGACTGTATTCGGGAGGCGTTGGCGGAGAGTATACAGTCGGTTTCACGCATAAGTGCTTCCGGGACCAAATCTAGAGTCAAGAGCATGTCTAAGCAGCAGCAAGACTCCTCACTGGTGCTTGAAGTATCGTCAGGAGATTCTTTAGAATCTGAGGAACCGTCTGAATATTTGTTTGACTTCCAATTCATTGAGCCTTACATTGCAGCAGTAAAGGAGGCCATAGACTGGGAACAAGACACCCAGACACCTAAAAAAATAAAATATATTTTCCTTACCGGAAAAGGCAAGGGGCAAGCTTCCAGTTTATGACGGAGGTTTGCAAGTTATTTGAGGAAGAATGGGAAAAGCTAGAAAAAGGCAAATGTACAGAATTGCTTTTTGTGGTTATACCCATTTAAGACCCCAGATGCTGCCTTTTGGGAGTCACCGCCAGGGGTAGATACAACCTTACAACGCTTAGCAAGGCAGGTGGCCTTACCATTGCAGGATTCTACAACCTTTAGAGACCTGACAGGCGCACAGATACAGATCTAAAGAAAATATATTTATCTGCTGGTGCAGCTTGTCGTCTGGCCATAGCCCTAACCTCGATCTCCAGGGCTCTGAAGGTCTGGGTCACAAATATGCAGACAGCCCTGAGGTCTAACATGGAGATGGACAGAATCATTTCTGCAATGAAGAAACTTGATATGGGGGGCGTGGCCGACCGGCGATGGAAGCAGCAGCCTGAATACACTGCTCGTCAGCCCAGGGGAAAACTACAGCGACTAAAGCCTAATTGGGGATCCGACTCACGCCCGTCCTGCTGCAGGAACTTTCCCGGACCATGTCGACCTCCTCGCGGAAACGATTTTCCGACTACAAGCCCCAGAAACTGACGGCATTTGCCTTCAAACCGGCGGAGAGGGTGAGTGACTCTCAAGATGGCGCCGGCCACGCCGCGCTGCGGCGCTCGTACACTGACCTGCCAGATGATATACCGGCTGATCAACCTACCCCATCGCCCTTAGAACTAATAGATCACTCGCCCGAGAGAGATCCGCTCACAAGTAGCCCGGCCAAAGCGAAAATGCGGCTGGATACGCCGACCCGCCGAGCAGACCAGGCAGAAATTGAGGTCCTGGCTTTCAACCCCCTCACATCGAACCAGGCCCTACACTCCTCCATGGCTTCATTCCCTACCTCGGGTCAGCCAGTGCTGGACTCCACACTAAAGGACATGTTGTTGTCTCTACAATCCTCCCTGATGTCTGATCTCTCCTCCTTGTTCTACAAAGTCAATGCAGACATACATTCTCTGGACAACAGAGTGACAAGGCTAGAAGAGAACATGTCTGATTGTGTTTCCACAGTTAATGGGGTGATTGATATGTGTGATGACATTAAAGAGGATCAGAAATGGATGCGTGCAAAGCTCTCGGATTTAGAAGACAGATCCCGCCGCAACAACATTAAATTGAGAGGTGTCCCTGAGTCCATTTTACCCGCCGACTTGCCCAAGTACGCAAGAGAGCTTATGCACCTAATACTGCCTGACGCATCCCCCAGGGACCTCCTAATAGATAGAATCCACAGAATCGCCAAACCGACTCATCTGGCAGCCTCAGTACCGAGAGACATTCTGATGAGAGTACACTTCTTTCATGTCAAAGAAAGTCTAATGATAGGCCTCAAGGCCAGGAAACCTCTCCCATCTCCATTTACGGAAGTGCAACTTCTGCCTGACCTCTCTAAGTTCACTCTCCAACTCCGCAGACAACTCAGCTCTGTGACCAAAGGTTTGCAGAACCACAAGATACCATACAAATGGAGGTACCCAGCAACACTACTCGTCACCAAAGATGACAGATCTCATACTATCAACGATCCTGAGAGGGGCCTGAAATTGCTCCAGGCTTGGGGTATCATCACAGATCCACCTACACCCCTTCCGCAAAGATCCACTAGAACCCCTACTCGCAGCACTACGGCTACATCTACTGTTGAAATGTCCTGAGCTCCACTTGGTTTTACCCCACAGGCGCTTTGCATAGGAATGCCTGACATGCCCATTCCCCTGGGCCCCGATGATCGGTTTTGGTTTATTTTGTTTAACTTTTTTGTTCTTTTTTTCAACTGTCCACCTGTGCTTGGACTATCATCAACCCCCACACAGAGTTTTTTTTTTTTTTTTTTCTGAGCTTTTAGCTCGCCCTCTGTCTTATCGCTAGTGTGATTCGACCTCCGGTCAGCGTTTTATTTTTTTTCTTGTTTTTTGTTTTTTATTTTTTTTCTCTTTTACGACGTCAGCTCTTTTAGGAATTTGACTCTTTGTTTTTGATTCACAGCACTCTAAGCTACAATACAAGACTGCTGGAGACCACCTATATCTGACCACCACTGGCTGCTCCTCCTGTTCCGGGCACCTGAGTCCTCACCTCATACCAACACACTGGGAGCCATCATGCCACTTTCACTCCTCTCACTAAATGGGAACGGACTGAACCACCCAGTCAAGAGACACTCACTCTGGAGATCTGTTGAGGCTCTACAGAGTGATCTGATTGTTATACAAGAGACCCACCTACTTCAGGCTGACTGGAAGCTTTGCGCTCATCGCAACTTTCCACATATTTATCACTCCTCTCACTCCTCTAAATCCAGGGGTGTTCTGATTGCGGTCAGAGACTCCCTGAACTTTCAACAACTAGAAATATCTGTCGACCCTGAGGGGCGTTTCATAATACTGGTATGCTCAATAGATGATCAGGTGTACACTCTGATCAATATCTATGCCCCAAACATCCATCAAATACGATTTTTACGAAGGGTCCTCAGAGTTGCTAAACCCCTCAGGAGAGGTCGACTCCTGATCTGCGGGGACTTCAACCTGGTACCGGATATCTCCCTAGACTCCACGTCTCCCACCAAGAGGAGACCATCCCCATTACAGCACCTCATAGCTGTGAATGATCTCTACGATGTCTGGAGGTGCCACCATGGATCAGAAAGAGACTATTCCTACTATTCCCCTTGTTTTAATTCCTACTCGCGTATAGATTTAGTACTAGCGGATAAGTGGGTGTTACAGAACATCACTATGTTGGTGATCCACGCTGCCACTTGGTCAGACCACTCCCCAATTGCGATCACTATTGGAGATGCGAATAAGAAACATAATCCATTCCTCTGGAGAGTGAACAATTTTATTCTCCAACACAAAGATTACTCCTCCGAAATTGCTAGTCACATCAAAGATTACTTTGAGATCAACATGGGATCTGTTGCTGACCCAGCGGTAGTGTGGAAAGCCCACAAGCCATTCATGAGAGGAATTTTGATGAAATTATCTGCTGTACATAAGAGGAAGAGGACGCAGCGCATAGATCAGATTACACTTAAGATTCAGGCTCTTGACTCACTCCACAAATCCTCACCACACTTACCTGTTTCTGACCAACTTTTTTCCCTACGTAAGGAACTACAATCTCTACTGCTCCAATCCCACGATTATTTAAATCTTAAACTTTGAGCTACCATGTACTCCACATCCAACAAGGCGGGTAAACGCTTGGCCCAACGAATAAAAGGTAGACGTGTTAAGTCCAAAATCCATAAATTATACCACCCCCATACCTAATCTCTATTGACTAATCCCCAGGACATTGCCAATGCATTCAGTGACTACTATGGTGACTTATATAATCTAAACACTGACCAGTTGACACTGCAACCTACCGCGGATGACATTAATGGTTTCCTAGACAAAGTACGCCTCCCTTCTATCACCCAAGACCAGCTTTTGACACTAAATGCTCCCTTTTCGGCTCAAGAGATATGCAGAGCAATACGAGCTCTCCCTATCAACAAAGCTCCCGGCCCAGATGGCTACTCGGGGGAATACTACAAACGCTACTCTGACTATTTAGTGCCTCACCTAGTTGTAGTGTTCAACCACGCTGCCTCCTCTTCATGTTTCGATCCAGAAATGCTCAAAGCACTTCAGGTAGATTCAGGTAGATTGGAGCATCTTTGCTCTGGAGTAACGTTTCTCATTTACGTTATGCTGGCGAAATTTTAGGAGCAAGTGCTGTTATTCATGAAGCACTTGCTCCTAAAGTTGCGGCAGCGTATCGCAAATGAGCCAGCGGAATTCAAATTGGGCGGGTACGGGGCGTGTATTATTTAAACTAAGCGCGATCCCGCGGCGAACGTACTGCGCATGCGTCGACTGTCAATGCATCCCAGTGCGCATGCTCCAAATTCTGTCAGTGAACGTCAATGACGTCAAATCTCCATTCACGGACGTTTTACGCAAGCCACGCGATTTTTTTTTTCGACGCGATGACGACGGCTATACTTAACATAGGATACTCTACTAGGGGGCTGCTTTATCTTTACGCCGCGTATCGCTTACGGAAACGTCAGAAAGTCACTGCGTCACGCCCGAATACGATAGTGAATTGCCGATTCCCGCTGATTAACATATTTTTTCAGCGTAAATCAGCGGGAACGCCCCCGGCGCCATTTTTAAATTAAAGTTGCAATGCGATGGCGAAATTCAATTGCGCCGATCGCATCGGAACTCCAACCCGGCGTTTCTTGTTTTCTGGTTACAGAAAACAGAAACGCCGGCTTAAAGTGACAGTTAGGCTGGAGTACCACTGATACTCCAGCCTAACTCTACCTGAATCTGGCCCATAGTTACCATACCTAAGCCAGGGAAGGACCCATCCGTTGCTCAAAATTTTCGGCCAATTTCACTCCTAAATTTGGATATCAAACTATACTCTAAAGCTATAGCCCTAAGACTTCTAGAAATCATGCCCTCTCTCATCCACAGGGATCAGTCGGGATTTACTACAGGCCGACAGGCGTCTGACGCCACTAGACGACTGATCGATCTAATCCACTACGCTGAATCTACAGGAACGCCTTCTCTGCTTCTTTCTTTAGACGCAGAGAAGGCGTTCGACAGGGTACACTGGACCTACCTTGCCTCAGTACTACAGAAATTTGGGTTTACCGGCCTAATCTTTAACGCCATTATGGCACTCTACTCCAACCCCTCGGCCCAGGTTTTTGCCGAAGATATGATATCCCGACCCTTCAAAATTTCTAACGGTACCCGTCAGGGGTGCCCTCTGTCCCCCCTCATTTTTAATTTGTTAATGGAACCCCTTGTGACACATGTTCGGACCCTCCCGTTGATATCAGGCATGCGAATACAGCAAACTACGCACAAAATCAGCTTGTTTGCTGACGACGTGATACTGATTCTCACGGACCCGATCTCTTCCCTGGCAGAGGTAAACAAATTACTTACATGGTTTAGTAGGGTATCCTACTATAAAATCAATGCGACCAAATCATACATTCTGGATTTACATCTTGATGCCACTACTAAGAATTTACTTCAAATGCAATATGACTTTTAATGAGCTGAAAATGATATCTCCTACTTGGGAATTAAATTAACCAGGTCTACAAAACTGTTGTTCTCATCCAACTTCCTCCCGCTACTTCCCAAAATATGGCAAGACTCCTTGCAGATAGCCAAACACGAACTATCCTGGTCAGGTAGGTTAGCGGCTTTCAAAATGACATGTTTACCACAGATTCTCTACCTATTTAGAACGCTACCTATCCCGATTCCTCTTTCATACTTTAAGTCCCTACAAACGATCCTTAACGCCCTCCTGTGGAAAGGCAAAAAACCCAGATGTGCCCACTCTAACCTTGTAAAAAACAAACTGTCAGGAGGCGTCGGTTCTATTGACTTTGGCGACTATTACCTTGCTTCCATTCTCGCTCAGATGGCAGAATGGTTTCGAATCCAACCTGAAACCCTTTGGGCACAAATAGAACTTTCCTTTTTATATCACAAGAACTTGCAAGCTTGGGTGTTGAGTATCCCATTAAATCCTAAGATCCCTTCCTCCCTCCCTCCAACCATGAAAGCAACAGCGTTAGCTTGGGGCAAGTTTACTACCCGCACAAAGGAGGACCCCTCCTCCTCCCCCCCCACAAATACACTTGGAATCCCTCCATTTCATATCTCCAGACTTATCCGTCTCCAGGTGGACATCTAGAGGGATTTCTCTTTTACAGAACATCCTTCAGGGAGTACACCTCAAACCTTTCCCACAACTTCAACTAGAATTTCGCCTCCCAGTATCGGAGTCCTTTACCTACTTGAGAATCTCTCATTGCGTGAAAACAGTCCCTCTCCCTCTGTATGAAGTTCCAACTCGGACGTTGGAGTTCCTGTCAGCTGAGAAACCCAAATTTAAAGGAATAACACATTTCTACAATACCCTCCAAAATAAACTGCATTTCACCAAGATGCCTGTCCATACCCGCTGGGAATCCGAACTCTCCCGCTCTTTCTCCATGGATCAATGGTCCTTTGCCTTAAAAGCCTCATATAAATCCACTAAATTTTCAGCCCTGTGGGAACTCACACAAAAAATCACACTTCGTTGATACATGACTCCAGCCAGAATTGCCACCTTCGATCCCAAAACCTCCAACCTCTGTTGGCGTTGCACTTCGGCCACAGGCGACCTTCTCCATATATTATGGACGTGCCAAAAGCTCCAATTGTTTTGGATGGATATATTCAGCCTTCTATCCTCTACGATTGGAACTATGATTGCTCTCACTCCTGAATTGGCACTGCTAAGCTTAACGATAGACGACATACCTCCGTCGTCCAGATGTGTTACATCCCATATCTTGTTAGCAGCCAGACTATGCATTACCCGGAGATGGGGCTCGGAGGAGCCCCCAGTGGTTGCCCAAGTAATAGACCTAGTTAATATGCACTTCTCGTATGAGCACATTATGGCTGTCTCTACAGGTCAGACTACTAAAATTAGGAAAGCTTGGCTTCCTTGGTCATCTAGTCCTAAAGCTGTTTCTCTACTGTGAATCATCTTGTTTTCTTTCTCTCATGTGTTACTTCCAGTTGTGTACTTGATATGGTGGCTGTTTCATAGTTGATATAATGCCTATTTTGCGGTAACTGGTCATGAAGTGCTCTCTCCTGGTGGGTCACAAAAGTGTTCCTGTTAGGGGTGGCCTACCAGAATGGAGCACACTAACGAGGTGAGTTAAATGGGATCACCAGTACTCCAGATTTACGCGCCATTGAGCTCTATCCATACCTCTTCCTTTTGTTGTTGTTTTTTTTTTTTTTTTTTTTTTTTCAGTTATCTGTTGTTACCAATTATATTACACGCTGTAATGCTGATATCATACTTGATCGTTATGTACTGTATACAGTGCTCACTCCTTGTATGCTGTTGAAAATGTGTATGTCTTTGTAAAACCCAATAAATATGATTGAAGAAAAAAAAAGAGGGCAGAGGTAACCGTAATTAACCTGCTATGTTATTGGGTGTAAGCAGACACGTTTGCATATTGGTTATCATTTTGTTTGTTTTCTTGTAACTGAAAGTTTCTGTAGGACACAAGGCAAGCCCCATTGTTGTACAGGTTTTAAATACATACCAGCTACCTTTGGTTTAGGGCAATGTGATACTATGTCTATGCCAATCCAATGCTTTTGCTGTGGCTATTCAATAAATGCTAGCTGAAGGTCAAAAAAAAAAAAAAAAACTTGATATGAAACCTCTATGGATCTAGTAAAACTGCTTGCAAGAATCATGACTTGTGCAGTAACAGCCAAAAAGGCCCCATGGTTACCCCATTGGGTGGCAGACAGTACCTTGAAACAGGGACTGTGTAACATTCCATACAATGGCAAGATGCTATTTGGGGGCACCCTGGAGGAAGCTATTGAACAAGCTACTGGAGGGAAATCAGGTCTGCTACCACAGAGACCCAAAAGAAAACATCAAACCACCCAGCCAGGCCAATCAGACTTCAGAATGTGAAGGCTAAGGCCGCGCAGGCCGCTAAGAAACCAGAAGTCCTTTTGACGGGTTGGCTGCCCATCCCCCCCCAGGTGGGTGCCAGGTTGGCATCATTTTGGAAGGTATGGGCGGAGAAAGTCAAGGACCAATGTGTCCAGAAAACAAGGATACACAATAATATTTTGAGAAAAACCACTGGACATCTTTGAAAGAATGGCCACAAGACCAGAGGAAATGAAGGTGCTTGGAAGTATATGCAACCAAATTACTTCAGAGAGATGCAATATCACCAGTGCCTCTAAAACAGCAGGGAACAGGAGTTTACTCCCCAATATTTCTCATACCCAAAGCGTCCAGAGATCCCAGACCAGTCTTAGACCTAAAATCTTTAAATCACTACATTGATCCCATGGCATTCAAAATAGAATCTACAATTATATACATTCTGTAACCAGGGGACTGGTTAATATCAGTTAATTTAGCAGATGCCTACCTTCATGTCCCAATAAACAGGAATCACCAAAAATACCTAAGATTCATAGTAGGGAAATACCATTTCCAGTTCAAATGTCTACCCTTCGGGATCAGCACAGCACCTTGAGTCTTTTCCAAGATCTTGCTAGCTACCATCGCTGTTATACGTTTGAGAGGCATAAAAATAGACCATGTCTTGGTAGGGGCCCATGCAAGCGAGGAGTTAATGGCACAACACGAGGTGGTGCTGAAGATTCTATCCAAATTTGGCTCCCAAGAAATGGAGTACCTAGGGCTTGTTTTCAACACAAGCAAATTGCAGGCTTCACCAAATCGCAAAATAGCCGAGCTATTAGCCTGCGTGAACAGTGTAATGGAGTCCTTGTCGCTGTTGGCGAGGGACTGTATGACGTTTCTGGTAATGTTCACTGCAGCAACCCCAGCTGTTCCCTGGGCAAGATTCCATACGAGGGCATTCCATACGTTCTTTCTGAACCAGTGGGATGGCGTATCACTACACCAAAAAATCCTCATACCAAGACGGATCTGCCAGGGCTTGGCATTGTGGATAGCACCAGAAAATCTGTTGCGGGGCATGCCTCTCAGCTCCAGAGATTGGATTCAGATAACCTTGGATGCCAATCTCAGAGGCTGGGGCACTCACTGCCTCGGCAGACAGGTTCAAGGTGAATGGAGCAAGATGGAGACCAGACACTCCAACCTTTTGGAGTTACAAGCAGCATACCTAGCCCCACTGGCATTCAAGAACATGATTCAGAGAGCTTGGGTCAAGCTTATGTTGGGCAACTGGACGGTGGTTGCTTATATAACCAAACAGGGTGGAACCAAGAGCTTGCCACTGCTGCAGTTGGCAACCAAGATATTCATCTGGGCCGAGGCACATGTGGAAGCCTTGATGGCAGCCTACATTCCAGGCAGTCAAAAGTACATAGCAGCCCATCTGAGTCTGGATTTTCCCAACAAAAACGAGTGTGCACTCAACAAGGACTATCTTAAAAAATTTTTTACAGGTGGGGTACACAATCGTGGATCTGATGGCTAACCCATGGAATGCGAAGGTACCCCGGTTTGTGTCAAGATTCCTAGTCTACCCTTCTCCACTGATATCCCTGATAATGAAAACCCTATTAACCTCTTGACCACTGGGCACTTAAACCAATTTTCAGCTTTTGTTGCTCTCACAATTTGAATGACAATTACTCAATCATACAACATTGTACCCTTTTTTTCACACAAATAGAAATTTTTCCTTTTTTTCACACAAATAGAGCTTTAGTTTGGTGGTATTTAATCACGGTTGTTTTTTTTTTTTGTTTTTTTTTGCGCTATAAAAGAAAGAAAAAAAAAAAACTGAAAATTCTGTAAAAAAAAAATGAATTTTTATTTTTTCTGTTATAACATTTAGAAAATTAGTAATTTTTGTTTATAAATTTTGGCCAGAATTTATACTGCTAAATATCTTTGGTAAAAATAACCCAAATGTGTGTATAATATTTGTTTTTTGTGAAAGTTATAGAATCCACAAGCTATGGTATCAATATCTGAAAATTGATCACACCTGAAGTACTGACGGTCTATCTTGAGACCCTAACATGCCAGAAAAGTATAAATCCCCCCCAAATTACCCCTTTTTGGAAATAAGACATTCCAAGGTATTTAGAAAAAGGCATGATGAGTTTTTTGAAGTTGTAATTTTTTCCCACAATTCTTTCAAAATCAAGATTTGTTTGTCTTTTTCCCCCACAAAAGTGTCATATTAGCAGGTTATTTCTCACACACAGTATATGCATACCACAAATGACACCCCAAAATACATTCTGCTATTCCTCCCGAGTATGGTGATACCACATGCGTGAGACTTTTACACAGCCTGGCCACATACAGAGGCCCAACATGCAGGGAGCACCTTCAGGCGTTTTGGAGCACCCAGGCCAATTCTGATATTTCTCTCCTACATGTAAAAATCATAATTTATTTGCTAGAAAATTACATAGAACCCCAAAACATTATACACGCTTTTTTTTTTAGCAAAGACCCTAGAGAATACAATGGCAGTCATTACAACTTTTTGTCTTTCACTGTATTTGCGCAGCAATTTTTCAAATCCGCAAAAAAATAAAGTTTTGTGCTTAAAAAAACAAAACAGTAAAGTTATCCCAATGTTTTTGCATAAAATAAAAGTTGAAGTTACGCCGAGTAAATATATACCTAACATGTCACCCTTCAAAATTGCACATGCTTGTGGAATGGCGCCAAACTTTGCTACCTAAAAATCCCCATAGGCGACACTTTAAATATTTTTACTGGTTACACATTTTTAGTTACAGAGGAGGTCTAGGACCAAATTTATTGTTCTTGCTTAAATGTTTGCAGCGATGCCTCACATGTGTAGCTTGAACACTGTTTTCATATGTTGGCGGAAATTCTGTATGTGTTCGCTTCTGCATGCGAGCACACAGGGACAGGGGCACTTTAAAAAATATAAATAAAAATTATTGTTCATTTTACTTTATTTTAGTTTGACACTTTTTTTTGATCGCTTGTATTCCTATTATAAGGAATGTAAACATCCCTTGTAATAGGAATATAGCATGACAAGTCCTCTTTACAGTGTGATATGGGGTCAATAGGACCCCACATCTCACCTCTAGGCTGGAAAGCCTGAAAACAACTAAAAAAAAATATCCTGGCTTTGATCGTAGCGGTGAGTCGGTAGAAGAACCGGAGGGTGGGATGTATTGTGGGGTACGTCCTCCCAGGGACGTCCTTCCAGAATAACTTCACCGCGCTGTAGACGTATTTTGTCTATAGCACGGTCGTCAAGTGGTTAAAGATTGCGAGGGAGAACATCCATGCAATTTCAATCCTGCCCTTCTAGCCACGAAGGCCATGGTTCTCACTGCTCTTGCATCTGGTGGCTGTTCCCCCAATATGGCTGCTGCTGAAGTGGGACATTCTACAGCAGGACCAGTGGTATCATCCGAACCCAGGCAGATTGCAACTGACTGCAGGTAATCTTGACATTACCGATGTCAAGAAAAGCCACAACTAATGACACATACACCAGGATTTGGAGGAGATTTACAGCATTTGCCTTGCAACAAAAATTTCCCCCATTGTTTGCAAACATTGCGCATGTACTAGACTTCTTACAGTCAGCTCTGAAGATGGGCTTAGCCTATAACACCATAAAATTGCAGGTGTCATCCTTGGCTTGCTTCACAGGCCACAAATGGGCAGACAAACCACAAATAAAACAATTTCTTAGAGCAGCCATAAGAATGAGACCGCCAAGGAGGTCCCTGTTCCCAGTCTGGGACTTTGGCACAGTACTAAGAGCTCTGCTCCAACACCCATTTGTGCCTGCAGAGACATGCCCGCTATGGTTCTCGACAGGCAAGCTGATTTTTCTCACAGCTATAATGTCAGCAATGAGAGTTTCAGAACTGGCAGCCCAAAGATCATGTTTGCATCGTTCTCCCGGACAAAGTGATCCTAAGGCCCTCGCCAGCCTTAACAGAGTTGTAAAGGAAAAGAGACATAATAGTTAACTGATTCCTTTTAAAAACGATTAAAAATAGATAAAACACAATCATATAATGTACCTGCAGTTTCAGTTTCGTTTTTGCATGCTGTTTCCTGGTTCTCTGATGTACAGAGCCACAGATCCATACAAGGCAGTGATGATTTGGAAAACCAAAGTGATTGGTGCTGAGGGGTTTTAGACACACAGTAATCACACCTTCTTGATTAGTGACCACAGGCAGAAAGCTCCCAGTACTGTGGTTACAAGGAAACAGACAACCAGGAAGTGTTGAGATCAGAGAAGAATTACAGCAACTTGAGAGCAAAAAACAAACAATGAGGACATGAAAACAGTACGGCATTAAGGTAAATGAAGCTATTATTTTTTTCCTTTACAAACCCTTTAAAGGGATTGTAAAGGTAATTTCTTTCCTAAATAGCTTCCTATACCTCAGTGCAGTCCTCCTTCACTTAACTCATCCTTCATTTTTGCTTTTAAATGTCCTAATTTCTTCTGAGAAACCCTCACTTCCTGTTCTTCTGTCTGTAACTCCACACAGTAATGCGAGGCGTTCTCCCTGGTGTGGAGTGTTGTGCTCGCCCCCTCCCTTGGACTACAGGAGAGTCAGGATGCTCTGTATGTTGCAGGTAGAGAAAGGAGCTGTGTGTTAGTGGGCGTCTTGACTTGGTTTCCAAGTTCCATGAAAATTGAGAGGCAGTCCTACCGAGACTAGCGGAGGAGCTAGATTTCAGACCATTGAACATGGTCAACTTTTTTTTTATTTAATTACACCGCTCTCTGCAAATGCGCAAAACTGATACCCTGTCTGTCCTGCCATCAGGACCTAGAAGAGGAGAAGTGACATCAGTGAGAAACATAGCTTCCTGGATCACCAAGTTGATAAGCCTTATGTATAAGAAACAAGGGCTGATGCCTCCACTGGTTGTTAGAGCTCATTCGACAAGAGGGGTGACAGTCTCATGGGGAGCTTCTGCTAAAATACATATGGTAATTAAAGTGTACACAGCTTTATTTTTATTTTTTACTTACCTCAAAGAATATCCACTTTGCAATGAACAGACTCTTCTATCTTACTAAGAAACCACTCTATTCTACTTGAAACAGTCAGTCTAAATAGAAGCGCAGTTTATTTTATTTATTTGTTGTCCTAATTTGCATGCACATGTTATAGGCATTTTACAGCACATAATAAACCCAACATTTGTTGGTAACCAACTAGCAGCTTGAAATGTAGGTGCTTTTATGCAATATTAAATTGGTAGGTGTTAATTTGTTTTGAAGGGCACACTTCAAATAAATATTTCCTGCTACACAGGAGCAAGACATTAGGAAACAAGTTAAAAGTTGCAGAAGGGTTAATGACTTCTGGCTGTCCTATTACTTCCAGATGTGTGTTCAAGTACTTAATGTTAACTTCATTAGTTCCCCGTTAACACCATTCTGTTAATAATTACGCAGCAAAGGTTTTTGGCTCCAGGGAAAAAAATCCAGAATAACTGTGCTAGATCATTGCACCTGCAGTACAAGCTTAAGAATATTTCATGAATTCCACAGATACGGTCACTGTCCTGTTAAACAGATTGTATATTGGGAGCTTAGTCAAAAATGCCCTGACCACTACCTATGCATAAAATCAAGTTGTTTGCTCTATTAGTGAGCCTTAATGATGTTTAGCTATTTTCATCTGAACAGTATAGTAATATTTATTTTTTCATAACTTATGCTTGAGCAATCGCTTCAGTCAACCAGTGCATGAGACTGTGGATCATGCAACGAGAATAAGGGCCCTTTCACATTGTTACATTTTTCCTGTGTTTTTTTTTTTCCTTCCAACAAGACTTTTGTTTTGAAAAC
This sequence comes from Rana kukunoris, assembly GCA_029574335.1. Lineage (NCBI taxonomy): Eukaryota > Metazoa > Chordata > Amphibia > Anura > Ranidae > Rana > Rana kukunoris. The sequence goes on from CM056059.1 coordinate 247,629,387, forward strand.
TGCTGCATGCCACATCTTTGGTTTTGAAAACTGCAGCTTTCCATTGAAATGAATGAAAATCACAGCAAAATTGTTGTAAATTTGTGGTAATAATGCACCACCATTTTGCATTTTTGGTGAGTTTTACGAGTTTTACGATCTGTCGTACGATATTCGGATCGTGTGTATGGGCCATAAGACTGGTGTCAGGGATTATTGGAATTCATTGCAAATGAACAATCAGGCTGATATGATACTTTATAGAACCACCTTTCACTGCAATTACAGCTCTTTTTTGGAGATGTCTCTTCCAGCTTTGCACATCTAGAGACTGAAATTGTTGCCCATTCTTTTTTGCAAAATAGCTCAAGCTCTGTCAGATTGAATGGAGACTTTCTGTTAACAGCAATTTTCAAGTTTTGCCACAAATTTGCAATTGGATTTAGGTCTGGACTTTGACTGGGCCATTTTAATACATGAATATGCTTTGATTTAAATCATTCCATTGTAGCATTGGCAGTATGTTTAGGGTTATTGTCCTACTGGACGGTGAGCCTCTGCCTCAGTCTCAAGTCTTAGGCAGACTCTAATGCCCCATACACAAGACCGTTTTTCAGGTAGTAAAAAATTAAGTTTTTTTTTTATGTCATTAAAAACAATTGTGTGTGGGTTCCAGAGCATTTTTCACAATGTAAAAATGGCCATTAAAAATGTCGAACATGCTCTAGTTTTTCACTACGTTTTTAACGTTGTCATTTTTAACGTTGTCGTTTTTAACGTTGTCGTTTTTAACGTCGTAAAAAATGGTAATGTGTGGGCTTTAACAATGTGAAAAAAATGTGCATGCTCAGAAGCAAGTTATGAGACGGGAGCACTCGTTCTGGTAAAACTAGCGTTCGTAATGGAGTAAGCACATTCATCTCGCTGTAACAGACTAAAAAGCGTGAATCGTCTTTTACTAACACAACATTTTATATATATATATATATATATATATATATATATACACACAATCAGAAATTCTGAAAACAAAACTGTGGATTTTTTTCCGACTGTCGGAAATTCCCAACGTCAACATACAACACTACGACGAGCCGAGAAAAATGAAGTTCAATGATTCCGAGCATGTGATGAATTGATTCCGAGCATGCAAAGGATTTTTGTTAGTCAAAATTGCATACAGACAATCAGAATTTTCATCAAGAACTTTTTCTGTTGGAAAAATTGAGAACCATCTCTCAAATTCTGACAGCAAGTGTCTGATGGATCCTATACACGGTCGGAATTTCAGACAAAAAGCTCACATCGAACATTTGTTGTCGGAATTTCCGATTGTGTGTATGCGGCATTAGGCCTTGTACACATTGTACGAAAATCAGGGAAAAGTCTGAATACAAGCTGTCTGCGGATTTTCGGATCGTTAGTGTGGTGCAATCGACAGACGACTTAACTTTTACATCAGACAAAAGCTGGATGTGCAGTCTATAAAACTTTTGTCTGATGTGAACTCAGTGTCTGAGTCGGATGGGCAGTACAGAAATCTGCCACACACATGTTGAAAGTACAAACACGCATGTTTAGAATCAAGGAACAACTGGGAAGAGTTTGGTCTTGTATGTGGAAGGGCTCCCCAATGGGGTTTTTAGGCAGCAAATTGGTAAAGGATTCAATGGAGTACAAAAATGTATAAAGGTAAAAAAAAATTAAATTGATAGAAAATTGTAAAAAAAAGCTCTGGTATAGTATACACTAAAAATGTTTACACAAGGAGTATGCACCACAATACATGACATCAATTAACATGAATGGTTAATATGTGGGTCATGTAAAACTGACGCGTTTCAACCCGTATCTGGGTCTTCTTCGGAGGAGGTTGAGGTGCTACTATAACAGAAAATTAATATATAAAAGTAAAGCAGTCTTGACAATTACCACTGAGTATTGTGGAACATGATAATATTAATATACTGTATATAGTTACCCACTCACAGTGTGTAAACTCAATTGTGTCTAGACCAGAGTTGACTTAAATCCACAGAAGGACCCCTAGATGAACATTTTCACAGAGAGGGCAAACCCCCAAACGGTACCCCAGGCACCAACCAAAACGGCCTACAGGCGCCTGGGGTACCATTTGGGGGTTTGCCCTTCTTGTGAAGACCGACAATTTTGAAAAAAAAACTATCTTTTACTTTTTTTCTATAATAAATATCTCATAAAAACAAAAATCCTCAGTTTAGGCCGATACGTATTTTTCTACATATTTTTGGTAAAAAAAAAATGCAATAAGCGTATATTGATTGGTTTGCGCAAAAGTTATATTGTCTACACAATAGGGGGTAGTTTTATGGCATTTTTATTATTATTTTATTTTTTACTAGTAATGGTGGTGATCTGTGATTTTTATTGGCCTGCAACATTATGGTGGACATATCGGACACTTTAGATTTTTTGGGACCACTATCATTTATACAGTGATCAGTGCTATAAAAATGCACTGATTACTGTACAAATGTCACTGGCAGGGAAGGGTTTAACACTAGGGGGTGATCAAGGGGTTAACTGTGTGTTCCAACTGTAGGGGGGGTGAGACTGACTAGGGGAAGAGATTGATCGGTGTTTATACATTGATGATCAGTCTCCTCGCCCCTGAGAGAACCCGGGATGTGTGTGTTACACACATCCCCAGTCTCGTTCTGTAATGAGCAATTGCGGGTGCCTAGCAGTCATCGTAAACCATCGGGCACACACATCGGCTTTGGGGACACGATTTGGGCACTTGCGTGCCACCGGAGGTGTCTTAAAGAGCCGACGTACAGCTACGACGGCTCGTGCAGGGGAGACAGCCTGCTGTAGGTCTGGAAGTGGTTAATGGGATAATAATGAAGCTGATTTTCTGGTGATACTGATGTAGTTATGCCAAATTTTAAAAAGGCATTTGTTTTGTATGATCAGAAAATTGTGAATCATCGTTTACCAAACTTCTACTATCACAAAATTAGCAGAAGGGACCCAAAGGGTGGCGCTTGATAAATGGACTTCCTCTTTATACTCTCATAGTACGTCACTATAAAGAACTGTGTCTGAAGTTAAGATGTGGTCTAAAAGCTGTAGAGATTTAAAAGTGAAGGGAAATAAATCAAACTGCCCATGCCATTGTGGCTTAAAGCAGATTTTATGGTCAGTAATATTTTTGACCAGAGGTTATCCAGTTATTTTACTAGGTCCCAACAAGTGCAGACTCAAAATAGTGCTGAAAAGCACCAAAGAGTAGCAAATATGTATGTTAAAAGGCTGTAAATATTAAAATGGGTTGATTTATCTAACCTGAAGAGTGCAAAATGTGGTGCAGCTGTGCATGGTAGATAATCGGCTTTGTAGGGCTCTTTCACACGGGCGGACCGTTCGTTTTTTAGGCGGACCTAAACAGGCGCTCTGTGCACCTCTATGAAGCCACAGATGTCAGAGGTGACATGCCCACTGATATCCAAACTGCTCCGATCCGCCAAAGTTCGGATCGGGTGAACACGCACAGACGGTCCGTGTTTATCCGATCCCCCCATAGGAGTAAGCGGAGTAAAGACAGGGTGGTCCCTGCACAGTGTGCGGAGACCGTCCTGCCATCCGCCGGCTCAGCGGGGATCAACAGAGCGATCCCCGCTGAGCAAGCGGAGGTTCACGGAGCGGATCATTACTGATCCCCCCTGTGTGAAAGAGCCCTAACTCCAGCTTGTTCAATTAGGCTTTGACAAAAAAGAGTTGCACCAAACTTTGCACTCTCCAGTTTTAGTAAATCGACCACTATATATGACCAACGGTTTGTTGGCATCCCTCTGAATTAGTATGTTCACATGTTTCTAGAGAAGGGTACTGTTAAACCTGCAGCATTAAAAAAAAATACATTTTAGACATTTATGTATTTCCAAGCTTGTAGCAACAGTTTGGGGAAGACCCTACCTTTTTGTTCCATTATAATTGTGCACAAATATGGTCCATAAAAACATGGTTTGAACAGTTTGGCATGGAGGAACTTGAGTGGCCTGCACAGCCCTGACCTCAACCTTATTAAACTCCTTTGAAATAAATTGGAAAGCTGAATGTGAGCTGTGTCTTCTCAATCAGCATCAGTACCAGACCTTACAAATGATTCATTGGTGCATGGGGACCAAGATGGCCAACTCCATATTATTGTACATTACTTTTGGACTGGGATGTCCACCAACCCTTTCCCTGAAGCAGCCTCTGAAGTTCAGGTTCCCATTTTCCTGGTGTTAGCCACCCACACAGCAGTACTAGAGACACACCATTTTTTTTCTTTGGGCTATACGCCTACCAGGGTAAATTAATAAGCAATTTAGAAAGAAGCAGTAGCAATATGCCACAACCATTTGAACAGTGTCTAGCTGAGTCTGGGATAGCAGACAATATAACAACAAGGCTATGTACAATGCCTACCCAATGAACTCCTATGTGGGGAGGAATAAAGATCCCCTGGATCCTCACCTAAGGACATTGTAGTGGGTGTGGCACTGCTAGTAATAGGTATATTTATACAAACTCCAGGTGTCCAGTCGTGTGGCCAATAGGGGTAATACACCCTAATAAGTCAAACTTTATTAAATATGTAAACTAAAACATTGATATATAATTATGGTTAGTTTTTTTTTGCCTTCCTCTGGACCAAGCCTAGGATCAGAGGATTCAGTTATCCTTGTGAATCCACCCCACCCCCCCCCCCCGCCCTTGGTTCCACGGCGGCCATGGTTAATCGGCAATACTCGGCGGAGATCATTTGGGATCTGGGTCGATTTGCCGCAATTCTGCCGGCCGCCACCAAAAAAGCCCTAAGAAATCTGCGACTTTTGAGGATCGATCGACGATCGACTGCCAGAAATCGCAGCCATTTACCCCAGCCTAAGCACATATCATGTGCTTTGATCAACACTAGATCGGCAGTAAAACACCGATTAGAAATCCATGATTTCTTATTGCAACATGACTTAGACTGCCTCTTTATTACAGAGAGCTGGCTCACAGCCGACTGTAACACCATTCTAGGAGAATTGGTGCCAGAAAATTACCGTATTATAACGGAAAACAGAATAGGGCAAAGAGGAGGAGGACTGGCGGTGATCCATAAGACGCGTCTTGCGATCACAAAACCAAGCCTCCAAAACCCTCTTCCATTTATGGAAACCCTTACTCTTCAACTGCAAGTAAACTGTCAGGAGACCGTCCGGATTCTACTCTGCTATAGGCCACCCGGCCCCAAGTCGCAGCTGCTCCCATCTTTGACGGACTGTGGGCCAGATTCACGAACACTTGCGCTGGAGTATTTGGATATGCGCCGCGTAACTGTGCTGATGCGCCGACGTTTCTATGTGCCCGTACCCACCAAACTAGATGCGCCCAATAACGGCTCATTTGCGACCGGCGGAACGTTCCGACGCCAGAGTATCGTCAGCGTTTATTTTCGCTGGGCGCATCAGTCGCGCCCATTGATTTCCCCTGCAAATATGCAAATGAGGGAGATTTCCCAATTCACGAACGGATTAGCACCATACGCTGGCTACATGCGCCGCGCGTATCTGATCCGTCCAGCGCAAAGTTATTTCTACAAAAGGCTGCTTTATCTTTACTCCAGACGGTCACAGGTCAGCAGGAGAGCAGCTACAGCAGCGTTACCGACGATAGGAGCTTGCTGAGCACCCCCACTTGCAAGGACAACACCTCTGTGTGCCAACATGCCAGGGGCACTCGTGGTCCTAGAACTACTGATGGGTCCCCTGGAACCAAGAAGGCGGGCACGTGAGAGGATATACCGCACTCGTATGAACCTCTTTGGCATGGGGGATGAGGAGGTGTATCGCCTCTTCAGATTCAGCCCTGATGCAATACTTGAACTAACCACAACCCTGCAGGATGACATCACCAGCAAGACACACCGATCACAAGCAGTGCAGCCACTGGTGAAGGTCCTGGCAACACTCCATTTCCTTGCAAGTGGATCATTCCAGCGTACAAGTGGAGTGGTGGCTGGGATGTCACAATCCTCCATAAGCAGATGTGTGCACCAGGTTGTCCCTGCAATCCTCAGACGCATGTCCAACCAGTTCATCAGACCCACCACTAAGGAGCTGCGGCAGAAGGCAATGACAGATTTCTACAACATTGCCAGATTCCCACGCACTGTGGGGGCCATTGATTGCACACATGTGGCCCTACAGCCCCCCAGTGCCACAGAGCACATATACCGCAATCGGAAGCATTGGCATTCCATCAACGTACAGGTGATAGCCGATGCCCAACGCCTCATATGGCACGTCCGTGCCAAACACCCCGGGTCCAGCCATGACAGTTTCATATACCGTCAGAGCCCCATCCCAGCAGAATTTAACCAGAACATGTATGGGGACAGCTGGCTGGTTGGTGAGTGACATGGGAGTCAGGCATGACTATCCCCTCCCGTCATGCACAACAGAAATCGCACATGCATGACTAACATTCTCCTGTCTTTTACCTTACAGGTGACTCTGCATATGCATTGGGACCCCATCTAATGACTCCTTTCCGGAACCCCCAAACCAGAGGAGAGAGAAAATACAATGAAGCACACATCAAAACCCGTGCAGTGGTTGAGCAAACATTTGGGCTCCTGAAGTCCCGTTTCCGCTGCCTGGATAAGTCTGGGGGGGCCCTATTGTATTCCCCTACCTTTGTGTGTCAGATCATCGGTGCATGTTGCATACTACATAACTTTGCTATGAAAAAAGGCCTGCATATTGACATACGTGATGACCTGACCCCCGACCCACACAGTCCCCCCCTGCCAGAGGACACCCAGTCTGCTGATGGAAGAGCAGTCAGGAGGGTCCTCGCCGTAGGCATCTTTGGACACTAACCCAAAACATTAATTACACAGACAGTGCACGCGTGTACACCACTGATGTCCCTAGATCACACACACCACATGCACATCGCATTGGATTAGCCCAAGTCCAGCATGTAGGAGTTGGGAGCAGTAACGCCAGCGTCAAGGCCCCAATGATGTCACTGTCCATTCACACACCTTTCACACGTCATTCATACAGCCGTGGGGTTCACTTCACCACCACGGCCGAGGGTGACACCCCTTACTTTCAGGAGTGCCACCCTCTCACATTCACACACCATTCACACTGTCCCCTGCACTCCTGACCGTGTGCAGTACAAAAATAAATTAGAAAGATCATATCCTGATCAATACAAGAAAAATAATCTCATAACCTGAGAAAAAAAAAAATAAACTCATGACCTGAGTATGTCAAAAATAATAATATAAAACCAGCAACAAAAAAAAGGCCTCATCGGGGATGCCGGGGGCTTCTTCTGGGGGCCCCTCTCTGGCTCCGCAGCTGCCTGGATGGAGTGGGTGGGGGTGGGGGGGCATCTGGAGGTGGCTGATCCCCAGGTGGGCCACTCCTGGCAGGTGTGGCCTGCGTGCCCTCCAAGGCCCTGGCTATCCGTCCAAGGTATGTGTTCGTCTGGGCCTGCATCCGGAGCTGACGGGTCATCTGGTAATGCTGGGCCCGCCGACTCAGCCTCCCCTGCTCACGGATGGCAGCACTGTTCCCATGGATGGCAGCAGTGTTGGCCTGGACGGCTGCAGTAAGGTGCTGGATATCCCCCTGCACCTCCCCCAAAGTGGTGACCACTGCAGCGCAGTTAGAGCTGACATCCTGCACTGCGTTGCTGAGGTTGGCAACGGAGCCCAGGCTGTCAGACACTTTCTGCAAGTGGTCCGCTATGGCCCCCATTTGTTCTGTCTGTCTGGCGTGATCCCTCGCCAACTGGTCCTGGACACCATCAGACACCCCCCTGGTCTTCTGGGTCGCCTTCCTGGGGCCCGAAGATGGATGTCCTCGGGTGGAAGGTGTCGCCCTTGAGGGGCTTCCAAGGATGGGGGAGGGGACGACAGACGGGCCAGGAGAAGGGGAGGAGACAGACAAGACTAATGAAAAGTCCTGCTCTGCCACAGCAGGATCTTCCACAACCACCTCGGCAGGTGTGGTGTGGCCACTCTCCTCCTCCACAACCTCTTCACCACCCAGTGGCTCGGGCACATGATGGCGTGGGGGGGATGGGGTGGAATGCAGGCTGACAGATGATGGCCCAGCTCCGTCATCTGTGGATGACACAAAGCAGACACATGTTGGTGGTCCCACACACTTGGCACATGTCCCCCCCCCACCCCCCCAAATGCAAAACATCAAATAGGGGATTATAAAACACTTACCTGTCCTTGTGCCTTCCTCCACGGAGTCATAGCCTGCGACCCCCTCCACCTGCTCCCTCTCCAGGCAGCGAGCAACCACCTCCTCCTCTGCGGTCAGGGTGACAGGACATGGGGGACCACCACCTGTGCCCCTCTCATGCCTCCTGATGGAGGCCACCTTGTCCCTCACCTTGCGCCGCAGGTCATTTATTTTCTTTTGTATGTCCCCAGCAGTCCGGGTGGAGTAGCCCAGGACATTGACCCTGGCAGCAATCGACTCCAGGATGCCCTGCTTCCTCTCCCGGCTGGTCTTGCGGCTTTTTTTGCCATGGAGAAATTCATTCTCCGTCTCCATAGCCGAGATAATGACAGAGACCTCCTGGGTATTAAAATTGAGGTTCCTCCTCTCTCTGGGGGTAGCGGGAGCAGCCATTACAGAGCAAAAGTATCTTCCCTGGGGTGGGGGGAAACGGAACTACTTTTGCGCCGGAATGGCGTTTCCGCCAGCGCTTTTAAGCGCCCAGCGGAACGCATTGCGCTGACGTTTCCCAGGAAGTGGTGCCGACGGAAGTTGTGAGCATGCGCACAAGGGGGCGAGGGGAGCCGCACTCACTGCGCATGCTCCGTGGATGATGCGCTGAACGTAAGCCTCTGCGCCGGCCTCCGCCCATCATTTACATATGATCACACCCACTTCCACTTGCGTCGGGTTACGCCAGCGCATTATCGTTACTCTGGCGCAAGTTTACGCGCAACTGCTATGTGAATTACAGGAATTGCGCTGAAAGGGTCTTCAGAGTAACGTAAATGAGAAGCGTTACTCCAGAGGAAAGATACTCTCATCTACCTGAATCTGGCCCTTTGTCTCCACCTATACCCTGAATAGCAAACACCTTTTGCTGCTCGGGGACTTCAACCTCTGGGCCAATTCCCCGCAAGACCCCATTGCTGACGCCTGCATCGACCACCTGGAAGGATTAGGGCTTCAGCAACTAGTATGTGGGCCCACACATGCTTCAGGTCATACGCTCGATCTTATTTTCAGACAAGATCTGGAAATAAAAATTTTGGATAATGAACCATTGCCATGGACAGATCACCATGCAATTAAATTCATTATTTCCGAATTCCCCCCCTTAACAAAAACATCAAATCCAGTGACAACACACTGGACCAGATGTCAGAAGAAGCTCCACTCGGAACTCTTCAAAGCCACGTTAGGGGAAAAATAAACACAATTCAGCCGCACCAAACAGCGGAAGAAACACTGGAGGCCATAAACACAGCACTATTACAGTCAGCTGACTTGATAGCGCCGAAACGAAAGACCCAGATCAGGAAAAATAACTCTGGCTGGTTTAACAACCAGCTGGCGTTACTGAAGCAAGAGCGCAGAAGGGCAGAAGCAGCCTGGAAAAGAAGCTCTTCAGATGAGAACCTCTCGATTTACAAGGCAATAACCAGAAAATACTACAAGCAAATCTTCGAAGCCAAGAAAAACTATTTTTCTGAGGCTATCAACGGTGCCCTAAATCGCCCACGCGAACTCTTCAAGCTGGTCACTCAGACCATGAATCCAGGATGTCTTGAAGCCCCCAACTTGGATACACAAGAATTTTGCGATGAGTTATCGGATTGCTTCATTAACAAAATTGAGGCAATCCGGCAAAGCATTCAGCAGAACAATTGCTCTCCCAGCCCCCCCCGTAGTCATTTACACAGCACCGGCAGCAATTCACCACAGTTAGGTGAGTTCATGCTGGAACCCATCTCTATTCAGACCACTAAAAATATTATCGGCACTCTGCGCAACAGCACTGCGCCAAACGATATTATCCCCACCAAACTGCTGAAGGAATGCGCCGACATCCTGGTACCTCCTGTCACGCAGCTTATCAACCAATCCTTCAGGGAGGGCATAATGCCCTCCCAGTTGAAGGAGGGCTTCATTCAACCCATCTTGAAGAAAGCCACCCTGGATCCTAAGGATCCACTCAACTGGCGCCCCATAACATGCCTAAATGTTCTCTCCAAGGTAATGGAGAAAGCTGTGGTACAGCAGCTGCAACAGCATCTAGATACCCATAACTTACTCGACCCATTTCAATCAGGATTCCATCCCGGACACGGGACGGAAACAGCATTGCTTAAGATATGGGACGACGTTCTCGAGGCCGCAGACGAAGGAGAATCTTCTCTTCTGGTTCTGCTGGACCTAAGCGCAGCCTTTGATACAGTTGATCACAAGCTGCTATTGACTCGGCTGGCTAAAATAGCCAAAGTCGCAGAAAGCGATCTATCCTGGTTCTCCTCTTTTTTGGAAAACCGTTCGCAAATAGTGAAGCTAGGACCCTTCACTTCTGAACAACGCACATTATCGTGCGGGGTCCCTCAAGGATCTCCCCTGTCGCCGATGTTATTCAACATCTATGTGCGTCCTCTTTTCGAAATCATCAGCAGCCAAAAACTGCTATATCACTCTTATGCAGACGACACGCAACTGTACTTCCGCATTTGCAATAAAAAGGATCACCACCTCAACCTAGAGACATGCCTCTCTTTGATAGAGGACTGGATGACAAAGAGTTATCTCAAACTCAACGGAGCTAAAACAGAACTTCTTCTGTTTCACGCCAAGCGTAGGAATCAATCTACAACAACCTGGTTCCCCCCGCCCATTCTGGGCAAAATCATCACCCCTAGCGCCAAAGTCAAAAGTCTTGGGGTCATCTTTGACTCCGACATGACAATGAACGCACAAATAGGGGCAGTAGTCAGCGGATCTCACCATCTGCTGCGCCTACTACGCAGACTCACGCCTTTTATTCCCAAGAATGACATAGCGGTCGTGGTAGGAGCTATTGTAAACTCCAGACTGGACTATGCAAATGCCCTTTACCTCGGACTCCCCAAGTACCAAATCGCTCGTCTTCAAGTCGTTCAAAATACGGCTGCCAGACTTGTGACTGGGAAAAAACCCTGGGAATCAATCTCACCTTCACTGAGATCCCTTCACTGGCTACCAGTTAAAGACAGAATCACCTTTAAAGCTCTCTGTCTAACGCATAGATGTATCCATGGGAATGCTCCCCATTATCTATGCGAAAAATTAAAAATTCACAATCCCAATCGTATTCTACGATCCACCAATCAAAATCGGCTTCAGATACCGAAAGCCAGATACAAGTCCAAAGGAGACAGGAGATTCGCTGTCCAAGGTCCCAGACTATGGAACGCCTTACCAGCCAGCATTCGGCTGGAGGAGAACTACTTAGTCTTCAGGAGAAAGATTAAGACTCATCTCTTTTGATCTCAAAGGAGAAAGGAACAACAAGCGCCCAGAGGCGATTTACTTTGCATGTGCTGCGCTATATAAGTTCCTCATTCATTCATTCATTCATGTACCATTAAATCAATAAAGATGCCCAAAAAAAGTAGTGTGGACCGGGGTTCACTAGGCTATGGCCAACAATAAAGGAATGCTGTGTTATGGCAGAGCAGTGAATTTATAGCACCAGGACATGAGGATAAGGAGCAGCGCAGCACTTCCACATTCCAGCGTGGAACGCATTCGGCGCCAAGCAGTGATGTCCGTGCCTGGTCGCCGAATGCGTTCCAGAGTGGAATGCAATTGGCGCAAAGCAACGGACGTTGCTTACAATCACTTAATAAAAACCAACTACTGGTTAGTAATGGGAAGAACTTATACAGATTGGCGGATGATCTCACACCTCCGAGCACCCCTAATGGGAGCAATCTGTGCTGTAAGGGGAAACCCTAGCCACTTTCACCATCCTAAACCCCATTTGTCAAAGAAGTGGATACCACCAGGTTGTGTGGTACAGAACCAAACCAAGCTGAGGATTACTAAATCTCTACCCAACATATTAAACATTAATTTTCTGATCTTGAGAAAAAAACAAGAAGGGGAATAAGAATAGGACAGAGGCTCAGAGTGAGCGGAGAGAAAGAGGTGGAAAGAAAAGGAGAGGAGAGCATCACATTTTGAGCTGAGTGTATTTTATGTTGGCAGAGTGGAAGCGCCCAGGGGAATGCCTACCGGTCGGGCCCAAGGCTCCCAGGTGTTTTCAAATGTATTGGTTGTGTCTAGCACAATATTTTCCTTTTTGCCGCTAGGAGGGAGATTCTCAGTTGTTTTCAGACCTTAGCCACTGTAAGTTTACTCCCCAACAGTACAAAGTGTATTAACCTATGAATAGATTTGGAGATCTGTGGAATCTGGGTGTTTAGAAGGGCAACTTTTGTGGTCCTGGGGATCCGACTTCCAACCAGACTGTCGGTTAGATTAAAGGTTTATTTTCCAGAAGGGAAGTATTCTAGGGCATTCCTACCAAGTGTGGGCCATTGAGCCTGTAAGCTGACAATCTCTGAAACACAGAGGGTCCGCTGCAGGAAATATTGAGGCCAATCTGAAAGGGGTGTAATACCATCTGGAAATCACTTTCAGACTGGCCTCTATTAGAGCAGTGTTCAGGATACCTTTAAATGATTTGAAGCAGGCCGTCTGCCAGCTTCCCAGATTCCACTAAAATTGGGAATCGGATTCCCAGGCCTTCATAAAGGAAGATTTAGAAGTGACGAGTAGATTACCGAGATCCCCCCTTCTGGTCCATGGCTTGACCGCACCACAGTTCATAATTGGTAAACTTTGGTGGATGAGGTTTATCCTTCCAGAGGGATTGTAAAAAGTGAGCTATTTGGCCAAACCTAAATCGTTTTGAGTTGGGAAGGTCAAGCTTTTTAAGGAAGTGATTGAGGGTAAAGGGTCCTGCAGCTGTGAAAAAAATACCAATCTGGTACAGTCCCTTATCCAACCTGTTTAGGAGTGCAAGGAGTCCCAGAGGGCAAAAGAGTGGGACAGGGTAGGGGCACAAACAGGGGTCTGTTTTTCGGGGGACACCAAAGTAGGAAGTCTAGAGTGAAATGTGGGACTGCTTGTTTTTTTATTTGTACCCAATCGGGTTCTCTAACCTTGAGTAGACTATTGACAGTTGGGCCAGTCTGGAAGCCTGTTAGTACTTGTGTAGGTGGGGTAAGCCCAGACCATCCTTCCTTCTATGTGAATATAAAGCTTGTTGAGGGATTCTATAGCCCGCCTCTCCCCAGGTGAATTTCAGCAGTTTGCTTTGGAAGGATTTAATATGGTCCCTCCTGTCGGGGAGAGAACGGAAGAGATATAACAGTCTTGGGAGCAGTGTAATTTTTATCGAATTTACCCTCCTAAATCATGACAGGTTATTTTTAGACCAGGAGTGAAGGTCTGATTCCAGCTTATGGTACATAGGAGAATAGTTATGTGCATATAGGGCTTCAGTCTTTGCTGTTAAATGAATTCCCAAATATCTAATGGAGGTCTCACTCCATCCAAATTTGAAGGATTTCCATAAGAGAGACACTGTGTCAGTCTGTAGGGAGATGTTCAGTGCTTGAGACTTGGTATAGTTCACTTGGAGGCCTGATATCTTAGCAAAAGCATCTAAGGTGTGGCATAAGTTAGGGAGGTAGGTTATAGAGGGGGTGAGAAACATCAGAATGTCATCCGCAAAGAGGCCACATTTATGGGTTTGGGGGCCACATGAAACTCCCTGTATGTGCGGGTTTTGGCGAATCGCAATGGCTAGCATCTCAATATTGCTATTGCAAAAATGAGCTGGGACAGTGGGCAGCCTTGTCTAGTCCCCCTCTTAATAGATATTGGCGTGGAGTAGTAACCCTGGACCATAAACAAGCTGTAGGATTAGAGTACAGCGCATGCACCAGGCCCATGAAATGATTGCCAAAGCCCCAGTGTTCCAGAATTGTGAATATGTAGGGCCAAGAGACCGAGTCGAAGGCCTTTTGCAGGTCTAATGATAGGAGCATCCCCAATTGTTTAAACCCTCCTCCCAATTTGTTTGGAGAATGGATACTATATGTATTGCCTGCCTGATCTGATCTGGGCCTTGTCTGCCCGGGATGAAACCCACTTGATCCTTATGTATATATATGCTAATGAAAAAAGCTAAGCGGTTTGCCAAGATTTTAGTTAGGATTTTTAAGTCACTATTAATAAGTGAGATAGGGCGTGTGTATGTTAGTGTAAATAAAAATGTATCACGGATAGTACTAATTTTTCTTTGTCACAATTGCACTAATACGGCTACAATAATGTCAAGTATAACTGCAATAAATGCTGTGTTGATTTGGGGATCCAGTGGGTCTCCCTTTGTCTTTGTGTTAAGGAATCTTGTTAAGTGCGGAACTAGAATGTTTTGTAGTAGGGATTCAAGAGGCAGTCTGGGCCAGGGGCAGAGCCAGTCTTCAGAGCCTTTATCACTCCTAGCACCTCACCATCAGTGAATGGAGCTTCAAGGCTGTCCATGTGTTCCAGGGTGAGCGACAGTATGGGGAAGCTGAGAGGATCGTTGGGACTTAGGCTTGTTTGTTGGAGAAAAGGGTGATCAAATGTGGAGGCTTATTATTATTCGGGAGTTGCGAATATCGAGCACTTATGGTGGACCATTGTGAGAGGGACTTAGGCTTGTTCCAAAGGTGGTTCAGCTGGCTAGCTGGAGGCGGCGTTTGTTGGATTCTGAGGAGGAAGATGATGTTTCCATGCCCATCTCCTGGGAAATTATCCTGAGGCTGAGTAGGAGCTTTTCTCCCATGGTGAAACTGGAGAAGGCTTGGTTCTGGCCCTTATATGAAAACTTGATGTCTCTCTGGGTCAGAGCATTTAGTAGCGGTTTCAGGGTTCTTCTGCGCTGAATGGTAGTTTTCTTCCAAAATAAAATATGTTGGGGGTTGGCTGGGATTTAAAAATGTCACTGTCGTACCTGCACTGGGTGGCCTTGGCAGGTTACCTGGGGCATGGCACAGGATTTTTTCATGACCGCTTCTTTAACCACATAAAAGTGGGCTTAGCAATGATGTCCCATGTCTCTGGGGTATGCATCCTTCTTGGGGGTCCCAAGGCTCTATGTGCTCTGTCCAGCTCCAGACGGGGTTGCAGAATATTTGGGATCAGTAACTTCATTAGATCTTGTGTATCTGTCGTGACACAGAGAATTGTTTCCGGCAAGCCTCTGATTCTAAAATGATACCTTCTGAACCTATTCTTCAGGTCATCTATATGTGAAAAGGCAGTGTCAAGTTGGTCACGGGGGGTTTGAATGAGGTCAGACCTCTGATGAGAGACTGCTGCAGTCTGATCTAGCTTACATTCAGTAGCATTCATCCTGAATCCAATATTTTGGAGGTCTGCTTTATTTTCTCCTGTGATTTTAGCAGCAGTGGAGGTCAGGCCTTTTTCCAGGAGAGCAGATCATTTGAGGTAAAGGTCTGCTGTGGTAAAGGTCTGCTGCAGTAAAGGACTTGTCTGGGGCTGGGTTGCCATGATTAGAAGAGTCTGTGAAGGCAGGTGCTGCAGGCCCTGCAGGGGAGAAAGCCTGATCCCCCAAAATAGTGGCTGAGCAGGGACTCTGTGGAGGCAGGTGAGGGTGTCAAAGCCTGCTGCCCAAAGCTATGAGTCCCAGGGGTGAAGTTCAGGAGAGCTGGGGTCAGAAATTGCCTGTATTCTAGTGTCCCTTCTGTGTGGAGAGCATGAGGCTGTGAGGCCGTGGCGGGACGGGTGAAGGCAGCAAATTCTGGCTTCAAATTGCACTTGGCTCCCATTCTGAGCATACGCAGGGGGTGTTCTACGGTGGCATGGCAAAATGAATCCCGTCCGGCTGGCGAATGTGCGTAGTGGGAGAGAGTGCTGCGAGTGCCACTGGTCTGGTGTGGTGTGGATCTCTAGGCTCAGGCAGCCATCACAGAATTATTGTGCATGCACACTCTCCAACCCTAACTTTTTTTAATACTGTTTGCAGTATTTTCCAACATCTGTAGACTTCTCTTCAATTCCTGTCCCTATGACTTCTTTATAAGCAGATGAAGAACAGTGGTCAAGAGAACAGGAAGGCACAGGAAGCAATACAATTATTTTTAGAAGATTGAATTCTTCCCCACTCTACAAAAATCTCCCCAACAGGGAAACAATGTCTAAAAAAATGTGACAGAGGCCTTTTCTTCCAAAATAAAATATGTTGGGGGTATTCTAGTGTCCCTTCTGTGTGGAGAGCATGAGGCTGTGAGGCCGTGGCGGGACGGGTGAAGGCAGCAAATTCTGGCTTCAAATTGCACTTGGCTCCCATTCTGAGCATACGCAGGGGGTGTTCTACGGTGGCATGGCAAAATGAATCCCGTCCGGCTGGCGAATGTGCGTAGTGGGAGAGAGTGCTGCGAGTGCCACTGGTCTGGTGTGGTGTGGATCTCTAGGCTCAGGCAGCCATCACAGAATTATTGTGCATGCACACTCTCCAACCCTAACTTTTTTTAATACTGTTTGCAGTATTTTCCAACATCTGTAGACTTCTCTTCAATTCCTGTCCCTATGACTTCTTTATAAGCAGATGAAGAACAGTGGTCAAGAGAACAGGAAGGCACAGGAAGCAATACAATTATTTTTAGAAGATTGAATTCTTCCCCACTCTACAAAAATCTCCCCAACAGGGAAACAATGTCTAAAAAAATGTGACAGAGGCCTTTTCTTCCAAAATAAAATATGTTGGGGGTTGGCTGGGATTTAAAAATGTCACTGTCGTACCTTTTTTGGTTACCAACACAACCCTTTTGCAGAATAATGCTGTTTCTAATACAGATTAAATAGATATGTTATTCCATCTGCTTAGTAGAGGTAAGATGACTTCATGTTGTAATGCTGATGGAAATAAAGCCAAAAATGCTTTGACCAATAATGTGCCCATCAGCTGATTAGGAAAGCATAAACAGGTTTTGTAGTCTGAAATGTACAGAAACCCTTATGTATGGACAGCTTGATGTGTTATTAGAACTTACAATCGTTCTTTCTTTTTATCTTTTACTGTAACTTTTAAATATTTAATGCAGATCTCCAAAAAAGATGCATGCTACAAAAAATGTTTTACTTGCACAGAGGCAAATCGAAACATGATCTTTCCCCTTCTCCCTGGGGAAAGTGCTTCTTGGCTAAAATCCTAAAATCTAGGCGGCCACTTTTTGCACATCAAAGACCTATGACTGTAAGTATTAAAACATGTTTTTAATCTTGTGTTCTGATGAGCAGGACTTTCACAGTGGTATTTATTATAAGATCCCGCTGGTCATGCCTTTTTCCTTTTGTCCTGTTTATATGGCACTTCCCATGCACTGCTATAGGAAGTATCACTTTCACAAAGCACACTGCTGCCGACCCTTCATTTGGGGCCTATTTATGAAAAACCCATGTGGCAGAGACAAACTAATTCTTTCTTGTTCTGGCTGCTGACGTACCTTTTGACTTCCCTTGTGCTCAAATTAAAGTTGTCTTGCTGGTAAAGGGCACAGGAAACACATTTCCTATAGAAAAGGAATGTGTGTTGTTCTAAAACTTAAGGAATGAATCTGGTTTATAATAAGACCCCCCTAGGAATAACAATGTGGTATGTCTGAGATTGAAAATATAGATTAAACATCAAAAAAGTTATACAAAGGTGCATATTTATGACCTATTAACAGATCAAATAATGTCAAGTTAACATAATTCATAGTTTACTATGGTGCTGAATTAAACAGACAATAATGGACATTTTTTTTTTCTATGTTAGCTCTCTATTAAACTGGCTGTACACTGATGGAAAAGAACACCTACTTATTCTTCCAGTCAGTCAGTATGATCTTTGAACAAATGCACCTTCTATTCCAGGCATTGGTTATCTGACTGATGCAGTCTTGAAAGCTGGCAGCTTCACATGCGAGCAAAGATTGTTGTGAAAAGGTGATTAAGGTTGACTGTCTTGTCAAATAATTGCCACATGCACTGATACCTACATTGTATTGTTCCTTTTTATCTAATGTTGTTATACTACCTGCAGTTCTAATGTTCCCATTCTCTGAAGATACACATGCATATTCAGTGCCTATCAAGCAATATTTAAGTAAACTAAAATCTCCTTTCATTTGGGCAGTCATGAATAGTGCCATCTTTTGACCAGCCATGACATCAACCATTTGATGTCTGTGTTTAAGAGCGGACACTGCGGCAACTGTGAAGGTTATCACCAGAATTATACCTTCAACGCAGCTTACACTGTGCATGTCCTGGTGTGCAGAATGTAAATGAAAACACTACCAAAACAATAGTATATTTTTGACTAGGAACTTAGTAAAAACATTTTTTTTTAACAGTTCTAACTAGAGCTTTCTTTTTGGAAATAGTCAAATGAGCATGTTTAGCTGCAACTTAAAGAGGAACTGCAGTCTGCACACATATGGCCGGATTTAGATACATCGGCGTATCTTTAGAGCGGCGTAGCGTATCTTCTTTACGCTACGCCGCAACTTAGAGAGGCAAGTGCAGTATTCACAAAACACTTGCTCTGTAAGTTGCGGCGGCGTAGGGTAAATTGGCCGGCGTAAGCCCGCCTAATTCAAAGTAGGAAGGAGGTGGGCGTTATCTATTTAAATTAAGCGTGACCCCATGCAAATGAATGGCCGGTCGAACTAGGCATGCGCGCGCATGCTCAGAATCACGTTGCATATACTCCCTAAGATACGTTGGTGCAATGTCTAAGACGTGAACGTAACCTACGCACTGCCCTATTCACGTAGTACTACGTAAACGGTGTACGCAACATAAAATAAAATTTGACGGTGTCGTTCTTTGGCCCATACCTTTGCATTAGCTGCGCCTGCTATATGAGGGGTAACTTTACGCCAGACGTAAGCCTTACACAAATCGCGTATATAAAGCGGGCGGGCGCATCTACATTCGTGAATCGGCGTATCTTACTCATTTGCATATTTATAAGGGGAACGCCGAATGCGTCCAGCGTAACTATGCGCCCACAATACGCCGGCATAGGCAAGTTGCGTCGGGGCGGAGGATGCCTATTTTTCAACGTATCTCGCTTTGTGAATCGGCGTAAAGATACGACTAGGCCTTTTTACCAGACAAGAAACAGGAAGTGCTCCATATGTTTTGGTTTCCAATCTAGACAAAACCATCTTCTCTCTTTTCTTCATAACCCTTTCTTCTATCCGGCCTAGTCTTTCCCAAAATCCTTTTCAACATGGACTAAAGCAGGTTTTCTATGAATCCACCAATTTTCACTCTTCAAACATAATACCTTTCCCAACCTTATGTGAGCAACATAATCTATCACAAACAGATACCTTCAAATTAAAAAACATTCTGACCCCATACAAATCAATAGCCACTACACCTCATAAACTCTCTGGGCCAGATTCACAGAGCGATTACGCCGGCGTAACAGGAGATGCGTGGCGTAAGTCTAATTGTGCGCGTGCGTTTTGATGCACGGCATCCCCAAAACGAGATACGCAAGAAATCTATTTTTTTTTTGTCCGGCGTAATTTCGTTAGACAGGCGCATCCGTCCGCGCAAAACTGCGCTAGACACACCATTGATTTGCTATTCAAATATGCTAATGAGGGAGTTACGGGGATCCACAAAAGAACGTTGGTGCAGCGCAGGCTATGTGCTGTGCGCAACAGCTAAATGTCCTGTCTAAAATTAGACCATATAAAAGCTGCTCTAAAATTAGACAATTTGTCTACATGTCAGATAAAGCAACACTGTTAGTGAGGAGCTGAGCAGTCACACATGTTGCCCAACAAACTGTATGCCAACATGCCAGTTGCATCCATGCTCATAGCTATACTACTGACTTTAGATGAGCAAAGAAGGAGGAGGGCTCTGAGGAGGGCACTGGATTTTTTTTTTTTGGAAAACTTTTTTTTTGCTTATATAAACTTTACTATTTAATCTAATCTAATACAATATTCTTATCTGATACAAGCCCCTCACTCTTCACTCTTCACTCTTCACGGGAGAGGATATATCACACACGCATAGACATCTATGGCATGAGTGATTCTGAGGTGTCTCGCATCTTCAGATTCACCCCTCATGCCATCATGGAATTAACCACAACCCTGCAGGAGGACATCACCAGCCCAACACATGACACCACCCTTGACACCCATGACAGCTACATATACAATCAGAGCCCCATCCCCACAGATTTTGAACAGAGCATGTATGGGGACAGCTGGCTGGTTGGTGAGTGACATGGGTGGCAGGCATGACTGCCCCCCCCATGATGCTGAAATCACAAGGGGCACATGCACTACTAACATCCTCCTGTCTTATCCCTTCAGGGTGACTCTGCATATGCACTGGGACCCCATCTCATGACTCCTATACGGAACCCCCCTAACCAAGGCTACCCCGTCTTCTGAGGGAAGAGTAGTCAGGATTAGGCATATTTGCACGTTAAACACACACATTAACAATGGCACAATGAGAATGCATGCATGCACACCACTGTGGTCCCTAGCACAGACACATCACATCCTCATCACATTGGATTGGCACAAGCCCA
This sequence comes from Rana kukunoris, assembly GCA_029574335.1. Taxonomy (NCBI): domain Eukaryota; kingdom Metazoa; phylum Chordata; class Amphibia; order Anura; family Ranidae; genus Rana; species Rana kukunoris. The sequence goes on from CM056059.1 coordinate 247,650,084, forward strand.
CCATGCAGGACTTGTGAGCAGCAACGCCATGCAACGGCTCCAATTATGTCACTGTACATTCATACATCATTCACACGGACCTGGGGATCACTTCTCCACCACAAATGAGGGTGACACCCCTTTTCCGGCAGGAATGTCCCCCCCACATTCCCAAATCATACACAAACAGAACCAAAAATAAAAAAAATTTGACCAGCAAAAATAAAAAATGCCCAGCAAAAATATAATTTAAACAATATAACAACAAAGAAAACACATAAAAGACAAAAATCACTCTCAAAGACACGTCACAAACAAACAAACAAACGCTAATTAACAACAGAACAAAAGCACCTTGCTGTGTAGGGAGGGATACAAAGGGATGTACTTTTGCAAAGGAAGTGCGTTTGTCTCTGTCTATTTATGCTGTTTGCGTAGTTCACTAATTTGCCCTAGTCCACTTCCAATTTCACTGATTGCGCCGTTCCCGAGTTGTGAGCATGCGCACAGAGGTGCTGACCATGGTCTGCTTCAAGCGCGCATGCGCGAGCCGGCCGGCCCCTCATTTGCATGGGGTCACGGCTCATTTCAATGTAACACGCCCACGTCCTTCCCAATTTGTATTACTCCGCCTTGTGCCTCTGAAATAACGTTGTGCAGACGCAAATTTCTGCGTAAAGCGACGAGAATAGGGTGATTGCAACGCTACATTGCGCCAGTCTAACGTAAAGACGGTGCGCTACGCCAGTCCAATAATGTGCAGATGTACCTGAATCTGGCCCTCTATTTTTAAACAAAGCTATATATCAGGCCCACATAGAAAAGGGCTGATTTCGGATTTATATGCCCAATTAATCTTATATACAACTTCCTTACCTCCATCCTACACAGAAAAATGGGAGAATGATCTCCACCTTCATTTAGATGATAAGGATTGGGCTCAAATGTGGCAATCAACCAAATCAGCTACTCCAAATATTGTAGCCTTTGAAACTAATTACAAAGACCTCACTAGATGGTATTTAGTTCCAGCTAAATTGGCTAAATGTAACTGCCCTGCTAACTGCTTCAGAGGATGTACAGCACTAGGCACACACACACTTTTGGTGGGAATGTCCCATAGCCAACTCATTTTGGAAAAAAAGTATTCAATATTATTTCAACAACATTTAAAATTACCTTAATGCCTGATCTAACTGTAGCACTATTAAACCCCAAATCTTGACCATTCACCAATTTAGATTATTACTATTTGTAACACCAGTGGCTAAACAATCCATAGCGAAAGCATGGATAAGCCATGGTACACGCAAAGACTGAAGCAATTTATCTAGACAAAATCCCCAAATTTGAATCTGTATGGAAACCATGGATAGACCACTATCTTCCTCCAGGTTTAAATAAATCTTTGATATAGACACAAAGAAATATGACAAATACTCCAATTCTTTTGAATCATGTTTTCCACTATACCACATGATATTACTTTTTGGAAGTTTTTTTTCTTCCTCCCCTTTTCTATGTCTAACCTTTCCTTTCCCCTACCTTATTTATAATATAAATTGGGGTAGAGAATATGTTAATTCACTTTCTCAGGAAATGCCAAGCCATAAAGCCGGACCTTGGCCCTGACTGTAGTTTATCCCCTACTATCTCATAATACATTAAATTAATACTTTTATATTTCCCCCCTTTTAGTATTTATCATTATATCTGACTATTGATTCTATATTTGTAATTTAATTTCTATTCTGTATATTGTATTTTTTATATTAATGTTTTTTTTTTTCTTTGCTCCCACATCAGCTTGTATCCGACCATCCGAGACCTGCTCATGGTTGGTTGCTTTTGTGTCTCTATTTAACTGTGTCGCATCATCTGTGGTGCATACTGTTATTGTTGTGGTTTGTTTATCCTCTTTTTTTTTTTTTTAAGTAGAGAAAAAGTGATTGTTACATACAGGCACTTAAAATCTGCATGGTCCCTATGTGGACCCTAGCATCTACTCACTCCTCCTTTCCCAGCGCCCAAGGAAGTGCCCGTTGTAATTTTAATTTTTTTTAATTTTTTTTTCCTCGCTGTCCCCCCCGCCCCCCCATATCCTCCCTCCTCTCCCTCCCCTCCCCCCCATGGTCCCTAGTTCGACAAGCGCTCTACAACGGTTATTTGTTATTTATTTGCAATGTTACGGCAAACGCTCTATATCTTTCGCACCGAGGAGCTCTGGGGCTCGATGTTACTTTTATGCTCGTAGCTGCTCCACGTAGCTCCAAGTCTTTTTAAACACCTTCCACTTACTCCATTTTTCATGAAAATCCCCGCTACTCTCCTCTATGCTCTCTTTCAGGTCCTCCATTCTATAGGTATCCTCGACTGCATCTATCCACTCCCATATCCGTGGGCTCTCGATGGCCTGCCAGTTTTTTGGGATAAGCCGTTTTGCAGCATTCAATAAATGTGGCACCAATGATTGCTTATATTTTTTAACGCCCTCGCAGCTACCATGGAAAAGTACGGTCCAAGGATCCCTTTTTAACTCTATGCCTGTAATCTCCGTGATACAGGTCAGGACCGTCTCCCAGGATTTCTGGATTTTCGGGCAGGCCCACCACATGTGCGCCATAGTGCCCCTGTCATCACAGCCTCGCCAACACTTGTTCGATAGGCCGGCTTTAAAATGACAGATTTTGTCAGGGGTGGTGTACCAGCCCGAAATACATTTGTAGTTGGTCTCAGCTGTACGCGTGTCAATGGCCGAGGAATGGGTTAGTTTCATTAATTTATTAAACGTGTTCCTACCTCTAAGTGATCCTAATTCTCTTTCCCACTTCTGTACAAATGGGGGTTCCCCCTGTGTGTCTCCCCTAACCAGTGTTTTATAGAGTTTTGAAACCGTACCCTTAAAATCATTAAGGTGACAAATTTTCTCAAGAGGGGTCAGCTCCTCCATCGTCCGTAATGGCTTGGGGAGGTGTTGGACAAAATGGTGTAGCTGCATATACCTCCAGTTATTAAGTTCCCATGTGTCAGTTTTAAATTGCAGCTCCTCATATGTCCTGATTTTTCCGTCCTTTATTATATCTCCTAAGCATATTTTTCCTACTTTTATCCAATTCCCCCCCATTTTTTTTTCCCCGGTGCAAAATACGGGTTTTCCCTTAAATTTAATAGTGGATAATTATATTTTTTATCTATTTGTGTTAGTGCCCTATCCCATATTCTCAAAGTTTCTCGTGTCAGTTGAAGAGTGTTTCTATCAAGTGCTCTGTATTGTGTAGGAATCCAAATAATGTTACCCAAAACTACGTTGGCTTGTGTCTTTTCCAATTGCACCCATCTTTTCTCTATTCTATTCCTGGCCCATTCCACCACCCGTGACAGCATGGCTGCTTGATGGTATTTCCTAATGTCGGGCACTGCTAGGCCCCCAAATTGCTTATCTTGTTTCAGAGTTGATAAGGAAATATGATGCTTTTTATTTTTCCATGTATAATTCATGAGTATTGAGTTGAGTATTCGGAGGTATTGAGGAGGGAGAGCTATCGGGATCAATTGGAATTTGTATAGAATTTTGGGAACTATTATCATTTTTAACATGTTTATGCGGCCTATCCAAGAAACTGGTTTATTTATTATTTTTTTAACTTCTCTTTTTACCTCATTTAGTAGTGGAATATAGTTTATTCTATAAATCTGTCTGTCCGAGTTCGCCAATTTTATTCCCAGATATTTGAGTTCGTTTCTCCAAGGGACAGAACAGATCTCTTTTACTTTCCCTATTTCCATTTTATTGAGATTAATATTTAATATTTCCGATTTAGTTATATTGATCTTGAGGTTGGAAATGGCCCCGTATTCTTGTAAGATCATCATTAACCTAGGGATCGTACTGGATGGATTAAGGAGATAGAAAATTATATCGTCAGCAAAAGCTGATAATTTATGTTCCTCGTTTCCTGCCCTGACTCCGTTTATCTCTTTATCATTCCGGATAGTAGCTAACAGTGGTTCCAGGGATAGAACAAAAAAAAGCAGCGGTGATAGTGGACACCCCTGTCGAGTTCCATTCGTCATTTCCAAGGCCTCTGATAATGTTCCATTAATTTTAATTTTTGCGGTAGGACGAATGTACAAGGATTTTATCCAAGCCATCATCTTTTCCCCCAGGCCCATCGCTTCCAGTGTCTGCAGCATGAGTCCCCAGTCCACCCGATCAAATGCTTTTTCCGCATCTACTGCCAGGAATAGACCTGGGAACCCATCCTGCCTTATCTTCTGGATTAACAAAAGTGCCCTTATGCCGTTATCCCTACCCTCTCTCCCGGGGATAAACCCCGCCTGGTCTGGGTGCACTAAGAGATGCATAACGCCTTTCAATCGCTCCGCGAGGATTTTTGCGAAGAGTTTGATATCGGAGTTCAGTAATGCTATTGGTCTATATCCTGAACAGAGTAGGCTATCTTTCCCTTCTTTCGGTAATATTGCAATAGTTGCGGCCAGGGCATCCTTGCTTGTTTCAAACATGGATCCCAGACCATTGAAATAGTTACAAAGCCTGGGAACCAAGATTTCACTAAATTTTTTGTAATAGAACACTGTGAATCCATCAGGTCCCGGGCTTTTCCCTACTGCCGTGTTTTTTAGGGCCCTACTAACTTCTTCTTCCGTTATTGGTCTGTCCATGTGTGAGCTTTCGATATCATTGATCTTTGATAATCTTGCTTTATCCAGGAAATCTTGTGTTTTAATCTCTTTTTCTCCCCCCTGCCATCCCATCTGTTTTATATTGTACAGTTCCTCGTAATAATTCCTGAAGGTCGCAGCTATATTTAATATTTTCTATATAGTTTCTGGTTTTCTTTTGCTGGGTTTATCTCCCCAAAGATACCTCTCTCTGGCTATACAGTTGTATTTGTTCTTGGTATCTTTCTCTAATATTTCCTTAAGTTTGTCTCTTTTTATAATTAGATTACAGTAAGTCTCTTTGGAGGGTAGTTTTTTGTGTTCCTGTTCTAGCCGGAATATTTCCTTTATTAGTGATTCCCACTTCCTATTCCTTTCTTGTTTTTTCCTAGCCCCTTCGGATATGAGGGTCCCCCTAATATACGCTTTGTGCGTCTCCCATAGGGTAGCACTAGATATCTCCCCTGTGTCGTTAATAAGAAAAAATTGTTTAAGTTCCTCTTCCACCCTTTGTGCCCCACCAACCTCTCGTATCAAGTTTTCATTTAGATGCCACACTGATGATTGCCTCTGTTGTGGGGAGACCTGGATTTTCATAAAGATTGGGGCGTGATCAGATATGGTCACCGCTCCAATCTTGACTTCCTTTATCTTCTCCAACAGCTTATGGTCTGCTAATATGTAATCTAGTCGTGAATACGTTCCGTGGGGGGGGGGGACGTATAATCCAGTACATTGGGGTGGAATACTCTCCAGACATCTACCAGCTGACACTTGTGTAATCTTTTTTTAAGCTTCAGCAGTTGCCCCTCTGTTGTCACCTTCCCCCGGGACGTGCTATCTATCCTCGGGTTCATGCAAAGGTTAAAATCTCCCATTACTATCATATGGCCCTCTGCGAAATGTTTTAACTTCCCAAGGGTTCTCTCTATATAATTGATTGAGTTGGCATTGGGGGCATATATGTTTGCGAGTGTGCAAGTCATGTTGGTGAGTTTTCCCCTAAGGAATAAATATCTACCCTCAGGGTCGGTCACCCTTGCCTCAAGTACGAACCTTGCACCACTGGCAAACCCTATCGCCACTCCGCAAGCCCTTTTAGAAGTAGAGTCCCCATAATACCATGTGGGGAACATAGGTGAATCTAGTTTAATATTTGAGACATTAGAAAGATGTGTCTCCTGTAGGAAAACTACATCCGCCTTGTGATATTTGATCTCAATTAGGACATTTGACCTTTTCCCAGCAGCATTAAGACCCTTTACATTGTAAGATAAAAACTTCATCGCAGCCATTACTGTCTATATGTTTTTTCCTCCTTGCCTAGTCGCTTGTCTGGACCATGGGGGACCACCCACCCTATTAACCACCTCCCCCCTTCCCCCCCCCCATCCATGGAACCCACCCTCCCTCCCAACCCTGGCCCATTTGGGCCTTCCGTACCATGGGTTTCCTCCCTCCTCGTGACCACCGGCACTTTGTGGGTGAGATAGTGCTTCCCTCCCGCCACCCTCCAACCTGAGGTCCCGCAGTGATCTACCACCGCATCTATCCAAGATGCAACCGCAAACCCACTCCCGGGCACCCCCCCTCCCACCGTCCCCCCATCTTTCCCCCCCCCATTTTTTTTTTCCCGTTTAAGTAGCTAAGAGGCTGAGATACTTAATCTAACCATTCGGGAAGCTCAATCACCGGAATACTCAATTTAGAGCAGAAACCTGCTAGGTCCTCTGGGAAGGTTAACCTCGCCGATACCCCATCTTCCTGCCCAATAAGGCACGCAGGGAACCCCCACTGGTATTTGATGTTTTGCAGTTGCATCTGTGTCCCCATACCGCAACGTTTTTTTTTTTTCTGATTCGCCCCCAGATTTCTGCTTTATCCTCGTACAATCTGAATCTAACAATTATGTCTCTTGCCCTTCTCCCCTCGCCGTTGAGTGTCCTTCCAATTCGGTGGATTCGCTCAATTTTGAGGGGTTCTTCGGTTGTCTGCTCTAGCAAGGGTATGAATAGGCTGTTAATAATTTTTCGCAGATCTTCACCCCTCTCTTCTTTAATATATCTAATCCTTAAGTTTTTTCTTCGGTTGCGATTCTCCTGGTCTTCTAAACGGTATTTTAGTCTCCTTTGATTCTGCTGAATGGAGAGAATTTGATCTTTAAAATAAGTTAGTTTGTGTTCCTGTTTTTCCTGCCTATTCTCTGTTGCTTCTACTCGTGACAGCAGGTGGCTCAGATCTGTTCTAAGGATACTTATTTCATTCTTAATATACAGTTCCAATCTACTTTCCAGTCGCTGCAGCATAATTTCCAATTCCCCCTTAGACAGTAGATGCGTGTCTGTGCATCCCTCCATGCTTTGTGTTTGGTCCAGTTCCCCTTCTAGTGAAGCATCAGGAGTCTGAGAATGGGTTCCACCCATCCCTTTCCTTGCTATGCCCGTTTTGTCTGTGCCCGGGGCTTTTAGTGGGCACCTCCTGGGTCATATATTGTTTGATGGTACTGATTGTGGGGGTATCCTTAGGGGTTTTCGGGGCGGAACCCCGCGTTATCTTGCTCATTTTCTGATGCTTATGATTTCTCCTTGCCCGGATTCGCTTCCCCAGTTTTAGCAATGTTCCCACCTGGGGTTTCTACCGACCCGGCAAACTCCACAGCTGATTAAATCCTAAGAGTGTTCTTCATATATGGGGTCAAGCTTGGGGGCTTCTTCTCTAGTTAAGCCTTTTAGATAGTAGGCCCGGGCTGCCCCCCCTACTATTTAGAAAGGGTAGGATAGCACTGGGTGGGTCAGTGTAGTAAAAGATATAACACTAGGGCCTCCCTTGTGATGGCCTATAGGGGGGCAGCAAGTGATAGCCACAGTATTGAAAAGAAATAATGCCTTTATAGCCTTGGTAGCCCTCTAAGAAGTGACTCCTTGCTTCTCGGCGGGGTATTACAATATGGTGGAACCCCCTTTATATCTGCGGGGTTCACCTTTTGCGCACCCAGCAATCAAAGTCTGTTTGAGGCTTAGTGTTACCCGTCAATACGTATATGCATACATGGAGTCCACTGGAGATTATAGCTCAAACAAGGGGGAGTACACCATATCTTATGTTTTCAATGTTTACCTTGCTTGCCCAGCCACTGGCTCCCGTGATTAAGCATATTATTAGATGGATTTTACCTGCTATCGTTGCATCGCAGCTCAGCACAACACAGCGTGAACCGGGGGGTCTGCGGGGACCGCGGAGAAGGAGATCCCGCTGTTCAATCCGCTCTCTGGTACCTTAACAGTGCCTCCTGAGCAGTGTTCTCACGGCGTGTTCTCAAGCGGGCCGTTAGACAGCTCCATGGGATGGACGGGAGGTGCCCGCGATGGGGAGTAGGATGCCGAGCGGATCCGTCACGGCGTCTCCCTGCATGCCGGATCCGTACGATGGAGCCTTCAGCGTCCTCCCTCCTCGAGGCTCCGGATGGTTCGTGGCGTGGGTTCAGCCCCTCCCTCAACTCACGCGCCTCACGTACAGCGTGTCATGCCTGCCTCCTGACGTATATGAATGTTTTAAATATGAACTATTATTTGTTACACAATCTATCTTTGTATAATATAATTTATCTTCATTTTATTAACCTTTATTTACACAAGAAGTTTTATTGTATGTTTTGACTTTATATTGTGAAATATGTTATTACAAATACTGATTTATTGAAATGTATTGTAATTTATAAACAGAAAAAAAATAATTTCAAAGAGAAACAGGAAGTGAGCTGTATAAGGTATTTACTTGCAGAAAAAAAAAAAAAAAAGTTTTACTATCCAAAGTTAAAACAACAAGGGCAGAATATTTAATAAATGGAAAGATGAAAAAAAATGATGGTAGTGCCGCTTTAAGAATTTACTGCTTTGGGCAAAGTATGAAGTGGAAATAACTGCAAACTGCTAGAAACCTTATAACAAAATTCTGTTTGTGGTACATTTTAGATAGCTTACCTACTGACAATTAAAAATCACCCTTAAGCCATACATAGACAGTTTAAATCTTGGCCGGTTCCTGTTGATTCTGTGTATGGGCAGACTGAATGTACCAAGTTGATCGATTGATCAGAAAAAAATGGAAAAAATGCGCTAAGCACATATAAAAATATCAATGTTAATGAGTGATAAACAGTGATAAACAGTTAACAGATAAATAAAAGCAGCAACTTTACTGTAAATAACAAAACAGTATGGCACAAATGTAAAAAATTGAATTGCGCTAAAAACTCAGCATAAACATAGCTCAGCAATTCACAAGAATAAAAGTACACCAGTGTTCATAACTAAGGGCATATTCATATGTCCCATCCACCAATTCCGCAAGTGAGTGCCACCACCATAAGAGGTAGATGTCTCTTTACCAGATACTGATGACCCTCCATTATAGAGGGTCATAAAATGCCCATAACAGCTCTAATCTTTGACCAGGAATCAAGCCGTGCATCTAGCATCCAGTGTGCTCATAACTGTTGACTCCACTCGAACAGGTGTATGGATAAGTTCATAAACAGTCGATCACCCCCTCCTCCTCAAAAAACTCCACACCTTTGGTCTCCGTGACTGTACTTTTCGCTGGTCCTCTACTTACTTATCCAACCGTTCCTTCAGCCTTACCTACAATTATACTTCCTCCTCTCCTCTTCCATTCTCCATTGGGGTCCCCCAAGGTTCTGTTCTTGGACCTCTCCTATTTTCAATCTACACCTCCTCCCTGGGTCAGCAGATAGCCTCCCATGGCTTCCAATATCATCTCTACGCTGATGACACTCAAATCTATTTCTCTACCCCTCAACTCCTTCATTCTCCTCACGTATCACTAATTTACTATCAGATATAATCTTTTGGATGTCGCACCACTTCCTCAAACTCAATCTATCCAAAACAGAACTTATCATTTTCCCTCCCCCACATGTCTCTTCCCCTGATCTCTCTGTCAAAATTGATGGCACAACTATCAGCCCATCCCCAAATGCCAAGGTCCTAGGTGTAGTCTTGGACTCTCAACTGTCCTTTAAACCTCACGTTCAATCACGGTCCAAAAATTGCCGCCTCAACATTCGCAACATCTCCAAAATACGCCCCTTTCTAACCAATGACGCCACAAAACGATTGATTCACTCCCTGGTCATCTCTCGCCTTGATTACTGCAACTCCCTTCTCACTGGCTTACCGCTGCACACTCTATCCCCCCTCCAGTCCATCATGAATGCTGCTACCAGACTCATCCACCTTACCAACCGCTCTGTCTCTGCTGCTCCTCTCTGCCAATCCCTCCACTGGCTTCCACTCAAACTACTAACAATTACCTACAAAGCAATCCACAACTCTGCCCCCAGCTACATCAATGATCTAGTCTCTAAATACCAACCTAATTGTTCTCTTTGTTCTTCTCAAGACCTCCTACTAGCTCTCTCATCACCTGCTCCCATGCTCGTCTGCAGGAGTTTTCCAGAGCTTTTCCAAGCCTATGGAACTTACCCCAATCTATCCGTCTATCTCCCTCTCTATTAGCTTTTAGAGGATCCCTAAAAACCCTCCTCTTCAGAGAAGCCTTCCCTTCCCACACCTAGCAACTGCACTTTTCATTTGCGTCCATCTGATCATCCCCCACAGCTAACTACCCTTTGTTCCACTTGACCCCCCCTTCTAGATTGTAAGCTCCTACGAGCAGGGCCCTCTGATCCCTCCTGTATTGATTTGTATTGTGAATTTGCTGTCTTCCCTAATGTAAACCGCTGCGCAAACTGTTGGCGCTATATAAATCCTGTATAATAATAATAATAATAATAATAAAAAACAATAAAAGCTCCATATAGTGTAATACCTTAGATACTTGTATTAAGTTAAATTAAATTGCACTTGCATCATCCGAAAAACATATACAGCCTTAAGTCTGGTTTGCTGGCTGGCGCACATCCAGACAGACACTTTCTTCCAAGGTACGATGGCGATACAGCGTGAGGTGACATCAGCGTGTCACTCCATCCTAAGCATTTGTAATAATTCACGTTGTCCAGGGGCACAGGCAGCACGCTGTGTCACCTCTTAAATAACAAACAAATTGAGGCCAAGCCTCAGTCTGAGCCGTAAGCCCGCCAAACCAACCAGAACCAAGCCTCAATCTGGAAAGGGAGCCAGCCTCGGTCTGAGCGGCAAGCCCATCAAGCCAACCAAAACTAAGCTTTGATCTGGACTGCAAGCCGCTCTCACCAACAAAACCAAGACTCGGTCTGGGTCGCAAACCCATATATTCAGTCATCCCATTAAACTCACAATATAAAATAAAAACTACAATTACTCTAAATAAATAGAACGTTGTTGGTTCAAGTTCTCAGATTAATATGTTGTTCGGACATAACTATGGTATGGTATACATTAACTCTGGATTACTTTTTTACTTGAAAAACCCGGAAGTCAATAAAACCTACATAGCAGTGTAAACACCAATCCATGTTATGCTGACATCTAGTGGTAAGGTTAAAAAAACACATACTAAATGAATTAAAACCCAAACTACTGGGCCTAAACCATATAATACCTAAAATGGCTTAAAAAAAAGGAGAGATTAATGTAAAACTCTATTCATAAAACTGATATGGTAACTGGCAATGTGAGGCTCAGAACCAGGCAAAACCTGTACAGATGCCATCACGTATCTATACTCCCACATTCCAAAAACCCCACAGAGTCATAAAACATTACTTCAAAGTTTTTTTGTTTTTTTTTTCCTCATAGAGAAGGGAGATGGATGGATGCAGATTAATAAGCAACTGCATCCCCTATTCATTACTCATCAATTTATAACATAAACTATAAACATTTATGCATTGTTAATAAACGCATTCACATCTGTGCCTATGTTAAGGCCATAAGGGACATAAGTTCTCAAAATATATATACCCAGACCATTTCCTCTTTAGATATGATCTACTTGGATACAACCAGCCTACCAGGTTTACTTGTGATTATCCCTAGCGGCTGTGATAGCTGCTAGCAATAATCACTGGCTTCTTGGCTTCCCCTGTCCTGAGAATGACAATGTCTCAGCAAGAGGGATTTCCCTGTCAGCACTGTCTGTGTTCAGGGGGGAATCGTGCCCTGTCCTACAATCAAGGTGGGTAGTTTATGCTACCCAAGAAAAATAAATGAAAGTGTATTTCTGTGTGTGGTATAGGGATAAAACATAAGTTTGCTTGAATGAATTGTTATGAGGGCCATTCTCCCACTGATAATCCATGTAAGAAGATAACACTCCCACTGACTACCAATGTAATGGGTTTATTTTCCCCCACTGACCACCCATGTAAGGGACCCTTCCCCCACTGGCTGTTCATATAAAGGGCCCATTTCCCACTGACCACATGTGTAAGGGGGGGCCTTCTCTCATTGACCCTCAATATAATGAGGCATTATTCCCACTGACCACTAACGTAAAGGGGACCCGTGTCCCACTGACCACCAATGAAAGGTAGGCTTTATTATCACTGACCACAAATGTAAGTGGGACATGTGTATCATTGATCAAATGTGTAAGGGCTTCCTTTTTGCCCTAAACTCCAATGAAAGTCCCTGCTTGTCCTGAATAAACATGTTTCTGGACTCTTTTCCCACTGACCACAATGTAAGGAAACTTTTTTCGTACTGACCATAAATGTAAGGGGACCCTCTCCCACTGATTGTCAATTTAAGGGGGTCTCTCTTCTACTGACCATGAATGTAAGGAGGCCATTTCCTCAGTATAGCAGCTCATGAATTCAAGGAACACTAAAGGTTTGTTTTTTATTAGATCAATTAATTGCTGTAAGCTAGAGCATTTAAATATCACTTACCTAGTTTTTCCTTTTGACCTCCAAAATATACTGTAGTGATCTAGGTTTGAAATGCCATTTCCGGTCTCTCCTCTTCTTGCTTTCCACCAGCACCTGAGCCATTTTGCATGGTGGAAAGCAGAATGTGCTCACCTCCTCCCTATGACTACAGCCATGCGTGAAGATGCTCTCTTATTCCTCACAGGCACGGAGGCTAAGCCTAATGGGAACTGTAGTTCCCATTAGGTCATGATGTAGCAAGAGTGAATGCGCACCGCAAATCAGGAAGTCAGTGAGAATAACGTTTCATGAGTGACGGAGGTGAATAAAACAGCTCAATTTCAACAGGTATCAAACTAGTTATAACGCTAAATATTACTTTTTACTTTATCAGCTACTGTCAGACATTAATTTAAGAGGAAAATATTTTTGTTTTTACAACCCCTTTAATTGATTTAAGCAGTTCAAATTGTACACAGCACAATCTTGATAAAAAATATATACAGTAGCAATGAAAAATGAGGGTATATAAGGGGGATTTCAGATTATAGAATTAGAGATAACAGTCAGGTTAAAAGTGATCAGTACAGAAGGTGGAAGGTATAATAATGGTTTAGGACACACAGTAGACCTGGTGAATAATACAGAGGGTAGATGAGTTTGGAGTCAAGGAACACGTTAGAAGTACGGGTGTCTGAAGATCCTGTAAAGGTGGAAAAGGGGCCCAAAATTGTTATTCTACCCTCAGAATTGTGTATTATTTTCTTATTTTTATTTTTTTTACCACTTTAGAGAACTCTATAGAGAGACATATTCATCTTAACGTTCATTTACTGTCTCCAACTCAGTTTCATATTATTGTAATACTACTCCAAAACTTTATTTAATTGTGTTTCATTTCCAAGTAAACAAATAGAAAATAAAAAACACAGTTAACAGCTGTGTCTAATTTGAAAAATACTATACATTCCATACCTGTCCCCCCCCCCCCCTCTACTCCCTATATGGTTTGCCATCTCACATCTCTACTATTTCAAGCCCTGCTGACCTCCATCATCTTTTCCAAATATTTCTCTGAAGCCTTGAAATCTATCCATCTTCCCCAGAATACTGTTGTATTTTTTTTTTTAGCTTGCCCTATATCTCTGCTGCATAGATATTACATTTTACTGATGTATTCTATTCTTTCAAACCATGCCTTTATATCTGGTTTTCCTACGCATAACTACTTTTTTGGTATCAGCCGTTTGGTGGCATTTAACAATATTGAAGTCAATGTTTTCCTATAGTGTTTTTTTGATCTTTTGTATCACAAAACAAACATGTCTCTAAGTTGTTTATTATCTTTTCACCAGTTATCTCCCCTATATAGTTCTGAACTTCCTGCCAGTAATCTTTTATTTTTGGGCAATCCCACCAGATGTGTGTCATTGTACCAATCTGTTTGCATTCCCTCTAACAATATGGGAGTTTATCCTGCTGGTATTTATGGGTTTTTGTCTGGTATTATGTATCTTACCATCTTACCAAAAACTTGTAGTTAATTTATATTGCATTTAAGTCTGTTGCGTAATTATATACTTCTCCTATCATTCTCTCTGCTTGTTGTTCATCTAGTTGTGTGCCTATTTATTTTTCCCAATTCTCTATATAAGGGGGCATCTCTTGTCCTTCTAGGTCTTTCAAAATGGCGTATATTTGTGATATTCTGTGCTTTAATGGAATTTGTATACAAAACTGTTTTTCTAGTGGATTTAAATTATTTCCATCTCTGATTGGTTGAGGTAGTGTATTTACCAAATGTTTCAATTGCAAGTATTACCACTCACTAATCTTCCACCCGTTTGTTTCCTTTAAATCCTGCAGTGTTCTTATCTTCCCATGTTTAGTGATATACTTTATTTATGCATTTCCCATTCTACCACCAAAAAGTGTCTCCCTCCCAGGGATAAAAAAAAAAAATAGTGGTGAATTGTATATCAATTTTCTCTGTAGATAAATTGAATCTCATATTTTAAATATGTTTCTAGTTAGACTGTGTGCTTCTAAGTCTAATGTGCTATACTTCTACGATACTCATATATTGTTGTGCAGTAATGTCCTACTTAAAGTGTTTTCCTTGTCAATATATCTTTATTGAGGTTATAAAGAAATGTACAATTCAACAAAATAAAATAAGTTAATTACAGACACAGAATAATTTCTTGGTTTACATAAGTGGTAAGTTCACAACAGGTGAGTCTGGTGGCTTCAATGGACATATTAATAGTACAGATAAGGTTATAACTAAGAGACCAATTTTCTGGAGTTTATTTAAAGATGCTTCGTTTCTTCCAACCAGCCCAGATGGTTTTAGGGCTGTGGTTTAGGCAAGAGTCCTGATGCGTCAACGTAAGTGTTTCAACCAAAATCAACCTTATAACAATGCTAAGAACATGTATAATAATGAGGTTCATAGTCAGAGCCCAAGGCGGGGGGAGGAGGGTGGGGAGGAAAGCGGGGAGGGGAGAAAGGGGTGTCTGCAGGAGTGGTCCGGAATTGTCTGTCAATATCAAATATACGCTAAGCGGTAGACTGTTAAACAGGCTGGGCTACCATGGTAATAATACAATATCATTGATTTCATTGGGTATTGCATATTCATACCACGGTTTCCAGGTTCTTTCGAATCCAGCGGTCGCGTCCATGTCGATTGCCATCATTTTGGCGTGAGTCATAGCTAGGTTCATTCTGTTCGTTACTTCGTTAATTGATAGATTAGGGGTTTTCCATGCTTTTGCCAATGTTTGTTTCGCAGCTGTAAAGAGCTGTGTTAATAGTTTAAATTGTTTATGTGAGACATTTTTGGGTTTGAGGTTTAATAATGCGCTTTTGGGGTCCAATGGGATCCCTTTACCCGATAGTTGACTGATTATTGTGAAAATTTCTGACCAGAATAACTGTGCTTTAGGGCACGACCACCAGATATGAAAGAATGTTCCTGGAGATGAGCAGCCCCTGAAACAATGTTCAGGGTAGTTTGGCACAAATTTTGCAATCCTAGTAGGAACTAGGTACCATCTAGTAAAAACTTTATAGTTAGTTTCACAAGCTAGTACATTTATTGAAGCAGATTTAGTGTTGGTCCATATTTGATTCCAGTCTTCTGGATCTAGTTCAATATCCAGGTCTAGTTCCCATTTGTTTACATAGGGGAGTTTCCCCGTACTAGAGTTAGTCAACAACTGGGAGTATATTGATGAGATCAAACCTCTAGAGGGAGGGGTGCTTTTGCAGAGCTTTTCAAATAAAGTGTTTTCAATCTTAATCCACTTTGTCTTGCTTTTTTCATTTACCCATTCTACCTTTTGTGAAATAACTGCTTTGTAGTTTCTGTTTATGTCCGGTGCTGCTAAACCTCTGTGTGTGTTTTTTTTTTTGTTTTTTTTTAGTGATTAATGTAAATTTTACTCTCTGCTTTTTATTTTGCCATATATGTTTTAGCATCTATGGGCCAGATTCAGGTAGATGAGAGTATCTTTCCTCTGGAGTAACGCTTCTCATTTACGTTACTCTGAAGACCCTTTCAGCGCAAGTCCTGTAATTCACATAGCAGTTGCGCGTAAACTTGCGCCAGAGTAACGATAATGCGCTGGCGTAACCCAACGCAAGTGGAAGTGGGTGTGATCATATGTAAATGATGGGCGGAGCCCAGCGCAGAGGCTTACGTTCAGCGCATCAACCACGGAGCATGCGCAGTGAGTGAGGCTCCACTCGCCCCCTTTGTGCGCATGCTCACAACTTCCGTCGGCACCACTTCACGGGAAACGTCAGCGCAATGCCTTCCGTTGGGCGTGTAAATGCGCCCGTAGAAGCGCCATTCCGGCACTAAAGTATATCCTGCTCCCCCTCCCCGCAGTGATGTTACTTTTGTTCTGAGATGGCTGCTCCCGTTCCCCGCAAACACACAGGAGAAAGCTGAACTTTAATGGCCAGGAGCTGTCAGCCATCATCTCGGCTATGGAGACCTATGATGTCTTCCTCCATGGCTGTAAAATTTGACAGACAAGCATGGACAGAGGTGTTGTCCTGCAAGTTGGGGTGCTCAGCTAGCTCTTATCGTCGGTAACGCTGCTGTAGCTGCTCTCCTGCTGACCTGTGGCCATCTGGAGTAAAGATAAAGCAGCCTTTTGTAGAAATAACTTTGCGCCGGACAGACGAGATACGCGCGGCGCATGTAGCCAGCGTATGGTGCTAATCCGTTCGTGAATTGGGAAAAATCCCTCATTTGCATATTTGCAGGGGAAATCAATGGGCGCGACTGATGCGCCCAGCGAAAATAAGCGCTGACGATACTCTGGCGTCGGAACGTTCCGCCGGTCGCAAATGACCCGTTATTGGGCGCATCTAGTTTGGTGGGTACGGGCACATAGAAACGACGGCGCATCATCACAGTTACGCGGCGCATATCCAAATACTCCAGCGCAAGTGTTCGTGAATCTGGCCCATTGTTTTTATTGTTCTAAAAAAACTTTGTGGTATTGCTATTGGTAACATTTGGAATTTATATATTATTTTCGGAAGGATCGACATTTTTAACATATTTATCCTTCACACCCAGGATAGAGGTCTCAACAAAACCTTCTTTAGTTCCACTTTGATCTCATTAAATAATGTGATATATTCCTAGGTATGATAGTTATCTTCCCACCTATGTGAATGGGAATTCCCTTTGTAATGCAAGTACTTTTCTACACCTATATTTAGTTTTACTGTTTTTATGGGATTATTCTTAAAATTTGAGAGTTCCCCATATTTTTTATTTTATTTATCTAATTATATTTGATAGTGTCACCCTTGGTTTGGTTAAATACAGTAAGATATAATCTGTGTATGCCACCACCTTATGTTTATCCTCTCCCACTCCTAAATCTCTATTATTCCACAAAGTTGCAAGAAATAGTTCCAGCGACAATATATACAGGATTGGCGAGAGTGGGCACCCCTATCTTGTTCCATTGAACATTTAAAAAGGTGGCAACATAGCCTTCCTTGAAACGTAGGCTCAATCCATCTACATAATGCGATGTATATATGACATTACAACCAGTTGTATTGGTGCTTTGTAACTTTTCTATTGTGACTATTGCATGATACTGTAATGCCTCTTTTGCTTCAATAAAAACTTTTTGTGGAAAAAAAAAAGGGTGGCAACATATTCCCTTCACCGTCGCCGTAGTGTGGCTGTATATATATTTTTTTTCCAGCGCATGATTTTAGGTCCCAATCCTAGATGTTGAAACATGTCCATCATGAATCCCCAGTCTAACCTGTCAAATGCTTTTTCTGCGTCAAATGACAGGAGTACTACCGGGTATCCCCTGATTTTTTTCCTTTCACAACATTAGCATTGTTTTTAAACTATTATCCCTATTATCCCTACCCTCTAAAAGACAGGTACATGCCCCGCTTGGTCTGGGTCCACCCACTCTGGCATACATTTTTTTATCTCAACGCCAGAATTTTTGCATATATCTTTGTATTGGCTTTCAGTAACGCTATGGGCCTATAATTAGAGCAGATTTCGAGTTTTATCCTTTCCCACTTTGGGTATTATTGTAATATGGGCTAGTAATGACTCTCATCTTTTTTTTTCCTTGTCCCCTATTTTGTTCAAGTAGTTGCACAATTTTGGAATTGATTGATTTAAAAAAAATATATATTATATTTAGTTATAAACCTGTCGAGTCCTGGGCTTTTCTCTATAGGTGTTTCTTTCAATGCCTTTTTAATTTCTTCTTGTGTAATTGGTTCTTCTAGCTTTCTCAATCATTCTACTTGAATTTTTGGTAGTTTGGCATCTGTTAAATATTCTTGTGTTTTTTATTTTCTTGTTTCTTTTTCCTTTTTGTTTCTAAACGAATACAGTGCACTATAGTATGTTTGAAAGGCCTTTGCAATATCAATGATGTCAGTGGAAGTATAACCTGCAATTTTGGTATTTGTCCCTAAACAGATTTATCATTCCTTTTTTTTTTCTATTCTATTTTATTCTCTTTGGAAATTGGAAAACTATTCAAATTTGAAAACTTTGAAATTGATTGATTTTTTGGAATTGATCCAAAAATCAGCATTGTGTATTCTTAATATAGCAACCAAATGAAACAATAAAAATAGCTTTCACTGTTCCAACAAAACTAAACTGCTGTAATCTGTTTTGTAACTTTCAGTATTTAAAAGCTGTAACCTTTAGTTTTCATTCAGACGAGGCGGACTCCGCCAACTCAGCGGGAGATCTCTCCGTTGAGCTGGTGGATGACAGGTCCCTCTCTGCTCAATGAGCGGGGAGGGGCTTGTTGAGCCATGCTGTCTCCTATGGAGAGAGCTGATAAAAACAGACAGCATGTCCGTTTTCATCAGATCTCACCCGATCCTATCCGCCATGGACGGATGGTGGCATATTGCCATATGTCTGATTTTATTGGGTCTTATGTCAGCGGACATGACATGCTGATATCCAGCGCTCCATAGGCTTGGAGCGGTTGTTCAGGTCTGCTGACAAAACGGACAGGCGGACCTGAACGGTCTGACTGTGTGAAAGGGGCCTTAGTTATTCAAAATGCATTGATTGATATTACTTACACACAGCAAATACAGACAAGCATACATGTATTTAGAATAAAAAAATCATGATTCACCATAAGTACCCTGAACATTGCTAATACAGTTTCTATATAAACAAGGTTGTGTGTATCATTATTTAAACTAGTGAACAATTTTTCTCTGTTGCAAGTTTTGTAGTGAAAAACTAGGATGGCTGCACTCAACAAACATGTCACAGCAAAAAATCTGATGAAAAACTGACGCGTTTCACACTATCATACAGTGCTTTTTTCTGTTGGTTACTTATGCCGCGTACACACGATCATTTTTTGTGATGAAAAAAAATGACGTTTTCTGTGAAGTAAAAAACGATGTTTTTGAAACGTCACTTTCAAAGACGATGTTGCATACACACCATAGTTTTTTCCCAAAAAGCGAGGTTACGTTCACCACTCTTTTCCATTGAAGCTCGCTTCATAACTGGGCATGCGCGGGTTCAAAAACGTCGTTTTAAACAACGTTTTTGCTACACACGGTGACTTTTTGTGAAACAAAAAACGACGTTTTGAAAAACGACACAAAAAATTCAAGCATGTTGGAATTTTTTTTTGGTCGTTTTTTTGAAGACAAAAAACTACGTTTTGCCCACACACGATCAAATTAAATGACGTTTTAAAAAACAATGTTTTTTTTCATCGCAAAAAACGACCGTGTGTATGCGGCATTATTCTTGAGTGATCATCAGTTATCTGTCTGTACCCATTCACTGACATCTTCTCCCTTTTAAAAAATAAATAAAAATTGCTGGTGCCCAGTGTTTAAAAGGCATTAAGGCTGGGTTCACACTATTGACAGTTGGATGTGGATTTTCCCCACATCCAATTTGCATGTCAGGAGATTGCGACCACCTCTCAATGCCGATTCACACATCTCTGGAGCGTCTCCGATGCTTCTTTTGGTCCGTTTGAGGTGCGAATTCAGCCAAGAATTTGGGCTGAAATCTAACCTGAAGCATTGAACGAGGACGCACCTGACCCCTGCTTTGAGATGTTCTGTGCTGTGGTGTGAACCCAGCCTTAAAGACTAATGCCCCGTACACACAATCGGATGTTTCGTCTGAAAAATCTTGGATGGCTTTTCCGATGGAATTTCACTCAAGCTTGGCTTGCATACACACGGTCACACAAAAGTTCTCTGAATTTTCGACCGTCGAGAACGCGGTGACGTACAACACTACGACAAGCTGAGAAAAGAAAGTTTAATGCTTCCGAGCATGCGTCAAATTGATTCCAAGAATGCGTTGGCATTTTGCACGTCGGAATTGTTAGGGCGGATCACATTTTCTGATAGGAATTTTTATGTCGGAAAATTTGAGAACCAGCTCTCAATCTTTTGCTGGTGGAAATTCCCACTGCAAAAGTCTGATGGAGCATACACACTGTCGTAATTTCCGTTCAAAAGCTCACATTTTGCTGTCAGAATTCCCTTTCGTGTCTATGGGGCATAAGAGGACTTGCACAAACTTGTTCAAACATCAGTATTTGTGCCTGGGTATTTGCATACATAAATGTGTGCGTATGCACATACTGTACATGAGTAAAGAAATTCTAGCTTTAGCTCTTTTAACATCTTCAAATTACTATATTACACATTTCCTTGAACAAAATACTGAATAGTAATACAGACTTGTTTTGTGAACTCATCTGTACGCAGTACATTTTTATGTGCCTGTGTGTACAGGCCCTTTAAATATAATGGGCTGCATTTAGATAATTGAAAAAATGCCTGAATTTTTAGGCAGTGGTGGGCAAGAGGTCTATAACCAGGTATTATCTATAATTAATGGTCTACATTCCTGATCTTTAGAAGCTCTCCTCACAATAAGTCACAGTTAACTTGATTCCATTAAGTAATGCAATCCCTCCCTAGCCTAAAAACAGGTAAAAAAAAATTGAGTATTCCAGTGTAGCCATTAGGACCAAGCGGTTTGTTCAAGCATCAGCTGTTCCAATAAAAACAAAGATGGGGCTGTCATTATGCAGAGAAACTGTACTAGAACACTTTTTTTTTTTTTTTCTAAAACAGGAGTATCCAAATGACAGCCCATGGGCCACAACTGGCCTGCTCCAATATTGTTTATCCATTCCACAGAAACTCTATTGTGTATGGGGCTTCTGATGTAAAAGATGGTCTCTGGTGTGATGATAGGGCTTCTGATATGATGGAGGGCCTCTGATGTGAAAGTGGGCATCTAATGTCACAGGAGGGAGTACGCTGTGATGGGAACTTCTGATTTGAAAAAGAGATAGGATGTGAAAGGGAAACTCTGATGGGAAGTGGAAGGGTCGTATGTGATAGGCCTGTGAACATTTGTAAAATATACAATATAGCCCATGTACTGAAAAGATTGGCCACCACTGTTATAAAGTAACAGTAAAGTCCTGTACACACGATCGTTTTGTCTGATGAAAATGGACTGTTTTCATCGGACAAACCGATTGTGTGTGGGCCCCATCGGTTTGTTTTTCATCGGTGAAAAGAAATAGAACATGTTTTAAAATTTTCCTATGGATAAAAAAAACTATAGAAAAAAAACATTGTCTGTGTGGTGTGTCCATCGGTCAAAAATCCATGCATGCGCCGAGCGTG
Organism: Rana kukunoris; assembly: GCA_029574335.1. Taxonomy (NCBI): domain Eukaryota; kingdom Metazoa; phylum Chordata; class Amphibia; order Anura; family Ranidae; genus Rana; species Rana kukunoris. The sequence continues at coordinate 247,671,811 of CM056059.1, forward strand.
ATGGACGCCTGAGGCTGTAGCTCCGCTCCACCAGGGACCTTGATCGCTCATAGAGGGTCATAAACAGCGAGTTCTCATCCTATTTTAGCACCCCTCAAACCGCATTCGAGTAGTGCATGCCGTCGAGGAAGAAGAAGACCCAGGGCCCGGCTCAACACACGCTTACGCACTATCTCCTCCGTGCTCGGGAACAGAGAAGCATGTCGCAAGGTGGCGCCGCGGACGAGCCAGGCCCGCCGTTGCAGGCCGCATCGCCACATCCGACCTCGGCTTGGCAGCAGACACCCTCCCATGAGTACCAATCCGGGCTCTCCAAGGCTGATCTTGATGCCAGCCTGGAGTCAATGTATGAGAAGCTGGCCACTAAGTTCCAGACGGAACTACATAAGACGTCCCACACCCTGTCGCAGGAGATTGCGGCCCTCGGTTTGAGAACCGACCTCCTAGAAACAAAGCATGATGAGCTAGCTTTGGCTTATGGGGATCTGAGCAGGGAATACGATGCGTTGTCCTCGGCATTTAACCAGATGCAGTCCCAAATTGAAGACCTGGACAACAGAAACAGGCGCCATAATCTGCGCCTGCGCGGCATCCCGGAGACTGAGACTGAGCTTATCCCCACAGTTATTAGGCTCTTTAAGTCCCTGCTCCCGAACTGTGACTCTGCTGCCTTTACATGTGACTGTATCCACAGGGCTCTTAGACCAAAGCCCCCCCCTGACAAGCCTCCGAGGGATATAGTCCTCTGTATGAAAGACTTCCTTATCAAAGAGGAGATCCTGAGAGCAGCCCGCTTGCAGCAACACATCAAACTAGATGACCATGTTGTGCAGATTTACCCTGATCTATCACCTGCTACCCTGGACAGGCGCAGAGGCATGAAAGAGGTCACATTGATTCTCCAATCAGCTCGGATTTGATATAAATGGGGATTCCCCTTCAAGCTGACGATTCCCCATAATGGAACGACCTATGTAGCGACGAATCTTCTGGAAGGTCAGGAGATCCTAGTTAAACTGAGACTTTTGGATGCAAGTGCGATTCGCCGCCCTCCTTCAACACCCAGGCCTGCTCCCATCTGGCAAACGCCTCCTCCCCGCAGAGACAGACGTAGGATACGATACGATGCCGGAGACGGTGTTAACGACTAGTCTTGCCTGCACCCTTTGTTACAGCCCTTTTCCAGTGCATTTTCGATGGCCACTACATTTTTGAAAGCTCTTATCATTTTTCTGTTTTGAATGTTTTTCTTGTGGTTCTCTCTTTTTTTGTTTTTTTTTTTTAACCACAATGGCTCTTTCTCTGGTGCTGGTCCCACGGTGCTGTGGCATGTCCTCCCCACCCGGCTCAGCTGGTTGCCTTAGTTTCACCAGACAAGTGACTGAACTTTGTACCTTACTTGCTTGGATCCGCTGGGTTTGAGACCTACAGTAGTTGTCTCGTTCTTTTTTTTGGAACTCTACTTATCAGGTTGAGATCTTATCTACCTGATCCTATTCCCATGTTCTTTACTTTGATTTTTGAACTTTTTTTGACATTTTTTTTTTATTATTGATTTTGTTTGTTTTTCTCTGTTTTTCACTTATTTTCTTTCAGGTCAGCTCTACTCAGGCTGGGATGTCCATACCTATAACTGTAGATTTTTATCATCATCATATCATCCTATATACTTGATATATGTGGTCCTCCCAGGATTCTGGGTTTGTGCTACATGCTGTGTTTCTATTATTATACACTGCAGTTTTGTATTCACCCTGATGGTCAATTACTGTATTCATATCTGATGTTGTGCTTTATTACCTATAGCATTGGGTGTTTTGTTCACGATTTCTTTAATAAAACTTATTTTGAAAACAAAAAAAATACATGCATGCTTAGAATCAAGTCGAGACATGCTCGGAAGCATTGAACTTCATTTTTTTTCAACACGTTGTAGTGTTTTACGTCACTGCATTTGGACACGGTCGGATTTTTGACCGATGGTGTGTAGGCATTAGATTCCATCAGATATCTGATCATGTGTACAGGGCTTAAGTGGGCAATAGAAAAAACTGGGATGTGTGAAGAAACAGGTGCGCAAAGATTGTTGCCATGAAGAGGTTTAGCACACTTTTAGAAACTACGTGGATAGGATGTTTTTGTATACTGCATCTAGATTTTTGTCTATGTTCTACTCGCCTAAAAGAATATTTGTATTACACACTTATGAATAAATGTGAAATTACGGTAGATAAGAAAGGAAAATGTTAAAAAGACATTTCAATTTCTATTTATGTATGTTTGTGCCCATATACTGAACATGCAGTTTATGCTGATATTGTATTGAATGATATGTGCTGACCTTAATACCATTTATTATATCTCAAATTTTATTATATTACAGATTGTCACCCTGTGTAGTGTTTTAAATGTGTATTTTTTTTTTTTTTTATCAGGACAGAGAGTTATGTATGCGAGAGAAAGTGAAATCCCTAATTTGCTGGTTGCTTGCATATGCAGTTCACACTTCCTGGGGTTGCCATACATGTTACAATCTGACCATATAATCTTTTTACAATACATTTTAGACACCTTTCACACTTGTACAACTTCAAAGTTGCGCGATTTTGCTGCGATTTTGCGAACACGATTTTAACACGATTTTGCCGCGATTCGTGGCCGTGATTTCAATGAATGCATGTGTAAGTGGCATCAAAATCGAACCAAAGTAGTGCAAGGACTACTTTGAAGTAGGCACAACTTAAAGTTGTGCCCGTGTGAATGGTGTTCATTGAAAATAATGGAGAACGACTTGTCATATGATTTTGCAGTCCAAAATCGTGGGACAAGTCGTATAAGTGTGAAAGGGGACTTAGATTTACCAACACTATGCAATATGAAGGCCTACTTAAGCTGTCCAATTCATTCATAGCCAATTAGGCAGGCCCTTGCACTGCATAGTTTGTAGATCTGAAGGAAATTGTACAATCAGATTGTAATGTGTGTGTGGTGAGCTTTAGCAAGATGGGCCACAATTTTAGATTTCACCTGCAAAGCCAGCTCCTGGTGAAATGTGTTGTCATTTACCCAAAAACATGGCCACACAGTTCTCACTAAGGGAGCATAGTAATCAAGAACATTTTTTATTTTATTTATTTTTTAAATATATCTTCACACCAATAAATATATGTGAATTTCTTATTATTTAGCAATTAGGTGAGTTTTTATTTTATTTTTGGTAAGACAGAGGCCCTGTGTGGCATCTGCTTATAATATAGTTAATGCCAGCAACCAGAGCCCTGCCCTTCAAGCTTGGTATGTAGTAGAAACTCCAAAAGGGGATTGCAGCGAATAAAGGCCCAGATTCACAGAGCAATTACGCCTGTCTAACTGGTGTTAGACAGGAGTAATTTCAAATTTCGTGCGCCGTATCACTAGTTTGAATCCTCAAACCATGATACAGCGGCTTCGGGCTTCGATCCGAGAGGCTTACGTCTTCGTAAGCCTTCGGATCTACGCTGCGATATTTTTGCGGCCACTGGGAGGAGTTTGCGTCGTTTTCATGCGTCGGGATATGCAAATGAGTTTTTACGGCGATCCACGAAGATACGAGCGGTCTTCGCAATCGCTTTCGTCTATTTGTTTATACGTACTGTTAGACCAGCTTTTTGCTGGTCTAACGGTGCGTAGCCCATGTTAAGTATGGCCATCGTTCCCGCGTCGAATTTAAATTTTTTTTTTTTTTTTTTACGTAACTCGTTCGGGAATAGAAATGTCCGTAAATGACGCTACTCAAGTAAAAATGACGTAACAACGTGATTTTGTGCAATGCACGGCGGGAAATTTGCGAACGGAGCATGTGCAGTTCGATCGCCGCGGGAACGCGCCTATTTTAAATGATTCACGCCCCCTACTCTCGCAGATGGATTGCGACGGGAGAAATACACTACGCCGCCGTCGTTTACTGGACAAAATCTACCTGGATTCCACGTAGAGCCAGGTAAAAAACGGCGGCGTAGTGTATTTCTGATACTCTACGATAGTCTAATTCTATCTGAATCTGGGCCAAAGAATTTATTTTAAATCACCACATCATACTGTTTGGAATGTGTGTGTGTGTGTGTGTATATATATAATATATTATTGTGTGTCTGTATATATATATATAATGTATAAAATATATTATTGTGTGTCTGTATATATATATATATAATATTGTGTGTGTATATATATATATATATATATATATATATATATATATATATATATATAGAGAGAGAGAGAGAGAGAGAGAGAGAGAGAGAGAGAGAGAGAGAGAGTCAGGAAACAGATAATATTATTTACATTACCTTTGCATAAATGTTAAACTTGTGTTGTGAAGTGTCGATGTCTGAAGGATATTTCCAGACAACTCACCATCATATTTCTTTTACAATAATTTCAAACAGCAATTTGCCAAATTCCAGGGCATAAACAGGCTAAAAAAACGGCGGAAAGAAATATTTTCTTTAACATTTTATGAAACCAGATATGTTTCAACTTCCCCATAGAACAAGGTCAGGAGGAACCTCCAACAGCTGTTCAACAAGGACTTAGCATTGTTTTTAATTGTCTGAACTCTTGGAACAGAAGTAGTTCTTGTTTACATTGTCAAAAACTTTTCCCTGCAACATAAGTATGGCACTCTCAAAGGTCACATGCTTAACCCCTGCACATGGTTACAATGCAAATGCACTTCTTTTGTTTTCCTTAATGTGCACTCATACACAATGTGCAGCAGCCCAAGCTAACAGCTTTAACAGGCCCACATATCTTATTGTGACTGAGACACAAAAGAGGAACATATAAATGCTTCATTCAACTGTTGCTTGGTGTGTTTGGTTCAGTTCAGCCCGCCAAAATTCACTTTCATCCTCCAAAAGTTTCCTCCCTATATTACTCTCAGGCCTTTTTTTGTAAGTAAACGATACTTTAGTTTAATTCATTTCTATATAGCCAGTTGACCCTACCATCTGTGATATCTGTAACCTCATGCCTAGACATGGATTTATTTTTTATTTTTTTTTAAACAGCAACTACTCACATAAACACATTTATTTTATTTTATTACAGTTACAGGATGTCATTCTTCAACAAACCTCTAGTGCTAACCAGGACCAGGGATTGTCTGCCATGACAGACTGAGCTATCTGTATTTCTGTTGAGAATTTACTATAGGGTGGAATGATACACGATTGCTTTGCCCTGCAGCCATTACTGGATTCTCTATAGGAATACAACAGAAAAGTCAATGAAGCTGGTGATAACAGGGGCTCAGCTGTCTTGGCCTTGCTTTAGGTAGTAGTAACTTATCCAGCCAAGGTCCAGAACAGCAATGGAAACCCAAAGGGTGGTAGACCCCAAAACTTGACCCAAAACTAGTCAATGCATTCAGAGTAGATTGGTCTTTAGTGATGTTATTTGTTGTATTATCCTTTGTAAAGAACCAACACAATATGGAACATTGTACATTAATAATACAAATAAAAACAACAATAGTACTTATTGCTTCCAGCATGCAGGTATCTATATTAGTAAAGATCAATATAGTCTACAAACAGCAGATTTTTTTTCTTTGTTTTAGTTTATATTTATTTTTAATTTACTGCAGCGAAATATACCCAGCTGTCGTTTGGTGTATTTAACCACTTAATCACCTTAGGACATCCATGGACGTCCTCCACTTTGTGCGGTGATATCTGGATGATGCCTGCAGCCACAGGCATCATTCAGATATTGCCGTCTTCAGCCGGCGATTCTGTGCACCATAAGAATGATCAAAGCAGCAGTTCCGCCATCCGGTGCCACTGCCATCCGGTGCTTTTCCTGGCTCTCCCGTGCCATCGGGGAGAGCGAATCGGCTGGCGTTCCCTGCAGAACCATAGAGATGACTGGTGACCAGAGGGTCACAGTCATCTCTATAACCGTAGGAGGACCCGGAATGTAAACACAGCCACAATCGCGGCTGAAAGCATTAGATCAGTGATTTTTTTTTTTTTCACAATCTAATGCTTTCCAGCCTGGAGGAGAGATGTGGGGTCTTATTGACCTCATATCTCTCCATAAAGAGGACCTGTCACCGTGATTCCTATTACAAGGGATGTTTACATTCCTTGTAATAAGAATAAAAGTGATCAAAAAAAAAATGTAAAAAAAAGTGTAAAAATAAAAAAATTAAGTAAAATATAATAATAATAATTAAAAAAAATTAAAACGCCCCTGTCCCGGTCGCTCGCGTGCAGAAGCGAAAATGCATGCAAGTCCTGCCCACATATGTAAACACAGTTCAAACCCCACATGTGAGGTATCATTGCGTGCATTAAAGTGTGTGCAACAATTCTAGCACTAGACCTCCTCTGAAATTTTTAAAGCGTCGCCTATGGAGATTTTTAAGTACCGAAGTTTGGCGCCATTCCATGAGTGTGCGCAATTTTAAAGCGTGACATGTTTGGTATCTATTTACTCGGCTTAACATCGTCTTTCACATTATACAAAAAAATTGGCCTATCTTTACTGTTTTGTTATTTTTTAATTCATGTGTTTGAAAAAGTATTGTGCAAATATCATTCAATGACCGCCATTTTATTCCCTAGGGTGTCTGCTAAAAAAAAAAAATATAATGTTTGGTGGTTCTGATTAATTTTCTAGCAAAAAAAAATGTAATTTTTACATGAAGGAGAGAAGTGCCAAAATAGGCCTGGTGATTAAGGCTTCATTTCCACTGGCGTTTTTACAGCCACTTTTCTGAGCGTTTTTTACAGCTTAAAAACGCCTGTCCATGTTTATTTTAGAATGTTTTTTTGTTTTGAGCTGGAGCTTTAAAAACGCTGCAGCAGCGTTTTTGAGCATTGTTGCGCGTTTTTGAGTGTTTTTTAATGCCTGGCGTCTTTACAGCTCTATTGCTGGAAAAAATGCTCAGAAAAGTGGCTGTAAAAACACCAGTGGAAATGAGCCCTAAGTGGTTAAAGTGTACCTGTGCCAAGATTATGAACATTAGCATACAATTTTTGCACATTCTTAACAAACCACAGATGTTGTTTAAAAAAAAAACACCTGCAAGGCAATGGCATAATGTGTGAGTATGCATTGCTTTGCATGCTCACACATTTTGAAATACTTGCCTTGGACCAAAGCCCTCTAGTGCTGTACTGTTACAGCTGAGAAGACTGACATGTTCCCCTTGTCTTTCTTCTGGGTTTGCCCGCTCCGGATATGTGATTGGCCAGAGCTGCAATGACGCATTCATGGGAGCCCTCGGTTCCCACATGAAGCTCTGAAGTTCCAGCAAGGTATGCCGGGACCTTCTGTCACTGGCTGCATGCAGGGTGAATATCTCCTAAACAGTGCACGTTTAGGAGATATTCATTTTACCCACAGGTTAGCCTTATTATAGTCTTACCTGTAGGTAAAAATGATCAAGCAGCGTTTACTACCGTGTTAAATAGCTTCTGTCCTAAATTCATAATGCAAAAAAAATGGTGTAACTATAATTCATTAAAAAAGGTTGTCTTGCAAGACTACAATTAAAGCTTATCTCGCTTTGCCTACCTGGATTCTAATGTAAACAAACAGTAGATACCTGCAAGTTGTTAGAAACTGACTGACTCTGAACTCTACAGTCCCTGTTGTGATCTTTATGAAGTACTTCACAGTTCCTGCAACTACAGAGGTCAATGAGTTAGGCTGGCTATACATTAAACAATTGTGTTGTACAATCTTCCTTTAGATTTACCAAAATATAATATGAGGTCAAACTTAAACACTTTAAATTTGTATACAGTCAGGCAGGCCCTTTCACTACATACAGTAGTTGAAGGTAAATCTAGAGGAAATCAAATAAGAAAATTGTAAAATGTATGGTAAGCATTACCAATTGCCCCAAACCGCTGTCGGTAATTTGACACTAAAAACCATTGTTACGACAGCAACTAGCTGCCATAACGCCAATATTTTCAGAAACGGTGGACGGTCCTCTTTAGGGTAAAAGTGGTCTCTGTGGCGGATTTGCCGCAAGATCGATTTTATCAGGGGTGGGAGAGGGGCCACCCCAACTCCCGCCGTGCTCTGGTTATCTCTGTCGCTGACTGGAGCTGTTCTGACAGGCCTGGAGCCAAGTGAGAGAAAGATAGACCCCACTTGGCTTCATAACATTGGATGGTGTAAGTGATGTCAAACACCACTTCCCCCAATGGTCTTAAAGGGTAATTTGTTATTAAAAAAAAAAAAGAAAGACTTTTTTTTTTTAAAGACAGTGTAAAAATTAAAAGTAAAATAAATAAGAATTTTTAAAAAATTTTTAAAGTGCCCCCATCCCGCCGAAGCTCACGTGCATACTGTATATACAGTGCTGTGAAAAAGTATTTTCCCCTTCCTGATTTTTTATTTATTTTTTGCATATTTCTCACAGTTAAAAGATTTAGATAATCAAACAAATGCGCAGTCTGAAATGCAGTTGTTAAATTATTTAATTCATTAAGGGAAAAAAGCTGTTCAAACCTGCCTGGCTCTGTGTGAAAAAGAAATTGCCCCCTCCCATGCTGAATCATGAATGAACTGTGATTAACCTTAATTTTTTTCAAAGCTGTGTTAAATTTCACTTGCCACTGCCAGACACGTTGAATCAAGAAATCACATAAATAGAAGCTGTCTGACAACGTGAAGCACACTAACAGATCACAAAAAGACACACATCATGCCACAACCAAAAATAAAATCAAGAACAGATTAAAAACAAAGTAATGGGCATTGGTCTAGGAAGGGTTTCAAATCCATTTCTAATGCCTCGTACACACGATCAGTTTTCCTGACAGGAAAAGTGTGACGTGAGGTTTTTGTCAGGAAAACTGACCGTGTGTATGCTGCATCACACTATTTCTGTCAGTTTTCCTGCCAAGAAAAGATTGAGAGCAGAATCTCAATTTTCGTGACAGGAAAAATTCCTAACCTGAATTGCGTTTGTCTGTATGCGATTACGACACACAAAAAAATGTGTGTGCTTAGAATCAAGCAGAAGAGCCAAACTGCCTATTGAAATTAATTTATCTTGGCTCGTTGTACGCCTTGTATGTCACAGCGTTCTTGACGTTTGTAATTTCAGCCAAGATTTGAGTGACCTTGTGTATGCAAGACACATTTCAGCCGTTTTCCTGCTGAAAAAAAAACACGGTTTTCTTGACGGAAAAACTGATCGTGTGTACGAGGCATAAGGCTTTGGAACTCACCATTATCCACAAATGGAGATAACTTAGAACAGTGGTGAACTTTCCCAGGAGGGGCCGGCCTACAAAAATGAGCATGATGACAACTCATCCAGGAGGTCATAAAAGAACCTCATCTAAACATCTAAAGAACTGCAGGCCTCTCTTACCTCAGGTAAGATCAGTGTTTATGATTCAACACAAAAGAAAGAGATTGGGCAAAAATGCCATCGATGGGAGAGTTCCAAGGTCACTGCTGACCAAAAAGAACACAAAGGCTTCTATTAGATTTACCAAAAAAACATATTGATTATCCCAAAGACTGTTAGGCAAATATTCTGTGGACTGGTGAGACATAAATGTTTTTGGAAGGTATGTGTCCGTGTTCATCTGGCTTAAAACTCATACCGCATTTCATAACAAGAACATAATACCAACAGTCAGATATGGCAGTGGTAGCTTGATGGTCTGGGGCTGCCTTGCAGCTTAAGGACCTGGACAACTTACCATAATTGATGGAACCATGAATTCTGAGCTCTACCAGAAAATCTTAAAGGAGAATATCGGACCATCAGTTTGTGACCTCAAGCTCAAGTGCACTTGGGTTATGCAGCAGGACAATAATACGAAACAGAATTGCAAGACCACCTCCAAAATGTAGGTTTTGGAGTGGCCTAGTCAAAGCCTGAACTTAAATCCAATTGAGAAGATGTATCATGACCTTACACAGGCCGTTCATGCTCTAAAACCCTCCAATGTGGCTGAATTAAAACAATTTTGCAAATTAGAGTGGGCCAAAATTGCTCCACAACAATGTGACAGTTATCGCAAAAGTCTGTTTGCAGTTATTGCCGCCAAGAGTGGCACAACCAGTTAGTGGGGTAGATTCATGTAGATCAGCGGATCTTTTTATCCGCGTGATCTATCTTTTTTACGATCCGCCTGCGCCAGTTTTTGAGGCAAGTGCTGTATTCAGAAAGCACTTGCCTTGTAAGTAGCCCTGGCGGATCGTAAATCCCCCAGCGGAATGCAAAGTCCGCGGCTAGGGGGAGTTTACTATTTAAATCACGCGTGTCCCCGCGCCGATCGTACTGTGCATGCGCCGCCGGCTAAATTTCCCAGCGTGCATTGCTTTAAGTGACGTTGCAAGGACGTCATTGTTTTCGACGTTAACGCAATTAACGTATGGCCGTATTCCTGGACGACTTACGTAAACGACGTAAAAAATTCAAAACTCGACGCGGGAACAACGGCCATACTTAACATAGGATCTGCCGCACTTACCCCGCATATAGCAGGGGTAACGATCCCCCGGAAAAAGCCGAAAGCAAACGACGTAAAAAAAAAGCGACGGCCGGGCGTTCGGTTCTGAATCGGCGGTTCTCCTCATTTGCATATTCGTCGCGTAGAAAAAAAGAAGCGCCACCTAGCGGACGGCGGGAGAATGCAGCCTAAGATCCGACAGTGTAACTCACTTACACCAGTCGGCTCTAAGGGAGATCTATGCGGAACCTGATTCGAGGAATCAGCCGCATAGATCCGAGCGTCGGATCTCACAGATCCGATGGTGTATCAGTAGATACACCGTCGGATCTCTATGTGAATCTACCCCAATAAGTTTAGGGGGCAATTACTTTTTTACATGAAGCCAGACAGGTTTGGACAGCTTTTGTTTTACCTTAATAAATGGAACCATAATTTAAAAACTGCATTTTGTCTTTGTGTAATAATACAATTTATTTGATCTGAGTAATTTAAGTGTGAAAAATATGCAAAACAAATAAAAAATTAGAAAGGGGGCAAACATTTTTTTCACAGCATTGTATCTTATACATGTTTTTCAATTAAATAAATATTTAATAAATGTGTGAGTTTGTGTATACATGAAGATGAGGATAACAAGAAGTAGGGTAACAAGTTGGCAGTGGGGTGCTTGGTGTCATGAAGATGACAGGGGGTAGGGTGTTAGCAAGGTGTCAGTGGTGTGCCCGGTGTGATGAAAATAAGGGATGACAGGAGGTAGTATATTAGCAAGGTGGCAGTGAGGCGCCAGGTGTGATGAAGATAGGGATAAGGATGATAGGATGTAAGGTGTTAGCAAGGTGGCAGTGGGGTGCCAGGTGGGATCGACATCATAGCTGATTGTTGCATGTGTAATTTAGAACACTGCAGTAGCATGTATAATAGTGTTATCTAGTTTATGAGAATAACTGCTTAATGAAATCCACTTAGAACCTCTTTGGGGAGAGTGGGCAAGTCTGCTGTTGTTACATATTTACATATATTTGTTAGTTAATTTTACTTTCACTTCGGAAAAAGGGCACGGGACACTTTGTCTATATTGCTGGTGGTGTGAGTCAAAGAGCCAGTATCATCCTAAATTAATGCTATATCAGGCTGCATTCACACCTGAGTGTTTTCAACTCATAGGGCCAGATTCAGGAACAGTTAGGCTGGCGGATCCAGTGATCCGCCAGCCTAACTGTGACTTTAAGCCGGCGTTTCTGTTTTCTGTAACCAGAAAACAAGAAACGCCGGGTTGAAGCTCCGATGCGAGCAGCGTAACTGAGTTTCGCCATCGCATCGTTACTTCAACTTAAAAATGGCGCCGGGGGCGTTCCCGCCGATTTCCGCTCAAAAAATATGTTAATGAGCGGAAATCGGCAATTCACGATCGAATTCCGGCGCGACGCAGTGACGTTACGACGTTTCCGGACGGGATACGCGGCGCATAGTTATACCTACATGGGGTTGGAATATCCTATGTTAGGTATAGGCGTCGTCATCGCGTCGAAAAAAAAAAAAAAAAACGTTGCTTGCGTAAAACGTTCATGAATGGGAATGTGACGTCATTGACGTTCATTCACAAAATTTGGAGCATGCGCACGGGGATGTTTTAACACTCGACGCATGCGCAGTACGTTCGCGGCGGGAACGCGCTTCATTTAAATACTACACGCCCCCTACCCGCCCAATTTGAATTCCGCCGGCTCATTTGCGATGCGCTGCCGCAACTTTAGGAGCAAGTGCTTCGTGAATGACAGCACTTGCTCCTAAAATGTCTGCAGCGTAACGCAAATGAGAAGCGTTACTCCGGAGCAAAGATGCTCCCATCTACCTGAATCTGGCCCATAAAGTGCATGTAAAACACCCAACAAGCAAAATCCCATTCAATTTAATGGCCCTTGTTTACATCTGAGCGTTTTTTTTTTTTTTTTGCCTGAAGCAAAACACCTGAAGCTCCAAAAAGTGCATGATATTCTTTTTGGGCAGATTGCAGGTGTTTTTCTGCTCTTTACATTGGTAAATTTTGCAAAATTGTGGTAAAAAAAAGTGTGGCTTACTGCCTAAAAACAGTAGGGGGAACCTTTCTATCTACTGCCTAAAAACAAAACACTCAGGTGTGAATTCAGACTCAGAGACACGTGTTTGGCCTGCAGTGCTCTCCCCAAACATTTTCTGGGTTTGTTGCCCAGTTCATAGTACCATAGTGCCCCCAATTTGAATTCATGTTTTGTATTCCTTCTCTATTGAGGTTTGCAATGTTTGGGTTTGTGAATGGGTACTTTAAAAAGTTTGTTGATTACAACAATGTGGAACTATTCTTCCCATTGACACTAACAGGGGGGCACTATTCCTTTTCCACCTTACCACAGGGGTGATATGTACTTTTTTTTCACACCCACTGACCACCAAGCCTGAGACATTATCTGCTCCCCCTGTCCACAGTCCAGCTCCCCTAAAATCTGAAGGATGGTAAACTGGCCCTTCGTTTACAAAGTTTGGAGACCCCTGCTCTAGTATGAGTGATGTACCTGTGAGTAATAGATAATTTTGTGTGCTAAGGTATTGTACTCTGTACTTGATATAAACACCTTTTGATAGCCATCAGTCATATAGTAAGTTAAGGAATCATGAGGATTCTGAAGATGGGGTTAAAGCAGTGGTTCTCAACTCCTGTCCTCAGGACCCACCAACAGGCCAGGTTTGCAAGATAACTGAAATACATCATGTGTGATATAATTTGCTGCTCAGTGATTGTAGTATTCTAGTCTGCATATCCCCAAGGTAATACTTAAAATCTGGCCTGTTAGTGGGTCCTGAGGACAGGAGTTGAGAACCACTGGGTTAAAGTAAAAGGCCCTTGATGTATGAATGTACTTTCTTTATATTTTAAGAGATTTATGAGAACACATTTCAGGTAAGAGGTTGGTTGCTTACTGGGACAGTATATGTGTATAATGTGCATTCTGTGTAAAACAGTGACCGTTTAATAAAATGGTATTGCCCTTCCAGGTCAGACACTAGTACTTTCAAAGTCAAAGGTGTGCCTATGTCCAACCAAGTGCTCAAAAGTGAAGTTCACTTTGGTTGACAATGCCAGGTGGGTTTATTGGAGGACAATATGTTTTTATTTTTTTTCCTAAATAGCCCTTTATTTCAGAAAATATCTGGTGGGTGTGTAAAAGTCTATAACATGGACAATTATGTTGAGCAATGCCATGGTGTTTGGGAAGATTTTGTGATTTAATCTGGGAAAATCAGTTCTCGGCTATCCAGGGGGAAGAGGGGAGTAGGTACAGACAATGGGAGAAAGAGACATGGCATGGAGGTTAGGCAGTGACTGTAAACAAATAACAACAAAATTATATGCAACAAATAATGCTTGAGCATGTTTGTGTTGTAATGCATGAGGTCATTTGTTTGGATGGCTGCCTGTAGGGGGTTGATACCTCACATGCATGGCAGTTGTATCACTTATCTCTCATTAAGGTCTGTGTCTAGATCTCAAGCATGTGTGGTGTGCTCCCTCAGAGTACAGTGTGCTCCCTCAGAGTACAAATACAAAATGAACTGCCTGACAATTGTTGTAATTCACATCAATATATATATATATATATATATATATATATATATATATATATATATATTAAACAACATTACAAATAAACAATATTGCTACAATGATATTTCCTCCCTTCTAGATTGTAAGCTCTTACGAGCAGGGCCCTCTGATCCCTCCTGTATTGATTTGTATTGTGAATGTACTGTCTTCCCTAATGTATAGTGCTGTAAAACTGTTGGCGCTATATAAATCCTGTATAATAATAATAATAATAATAATAATAGATGGCATCTTGCCATGATGACGAAGAAAGATTATGTTCAAAAAACAGGAAATATGTTTGGTTAAAGTTAAAGCGGAGTTCCACCCTTAAAACCACTTTGTTTCATCCCATCCAGCATACTGGCGTCAGCGCCAGTATGCTTTTTTTTTTAATCCATGTACTTACTGTATAATAGATCATTTAATTTCGGGCGCACCGCGGTAAGTCGCCGCTATAAGGCGTCACGCCTTCCGGAAACAGCCGATTAGCGTTCGGCTTTTCTCGGCGCCTGCGCACAGACCCAGAAGCTGACTGTGCAGGCGCCGTATATAGCCACGTCACGCCCTCCGAAAAAAGCCGAACTAGGACCGGCTATTTACGGCGCCTGCGCAGTCAGCTCCTGGGTCTGTGCACACGCGCCGAGAAGAGCCGAACGCTAATCGGCTGTTTCCAGAAGGCGTGACGCCTTATAGCGGCGACATACCACGGTGCGCCCGAAATTAAATGTTCTATTATACAGTAAGTACATGGATTAAAAAAAAAAAAAAACAGCATACTGGCGCTGACGCCAGTATGCTGGATGGGATTAAACAAAATGGTTTTAAGGGTGGAACTCTGCTTTAATAGCTCTCTGTTACCAAGAAGGGCAAAGAGGGCTAAAGTAAAACGAAACTGCAATTCCATACTAGGTGACATGTTTAACTGAACATAGAAATCAAGTAATAATCTAAGTGGATCTCGCCCATTGTGGTTATTGTCTCTCTGGAAGGGAAAAGGCGAGGAGCTGTTGCACTAATTTCTAGCCCTGTGTGCCAGGTTTTTGCTATATGTTGTGCCACTGCTGATCTTTCATGGTGGAACCACTGTGGATTTAGATTTAATTTAAAATTAATGGGCTGGAATCGCAATGTGCAATGTGAATAGCCTTTAAATTGGCGGCCTTTCAGAGGTACAGAAGTCCCCTGTTACTGATTTAATGTGTGTGCTACATCTTGACCTAAAGTATATCTAAACCCAACAACAAAAAATGCATAGTATTGCAGCTCGCCAGTCCTTAGATGTAGTAGGAAGAGGGAGTGTGTTAGGACTACATAACACCCCCCTTTCTTCTCCATAACAGGAGGAGGTGTTTGTTAGTCGGGAACATCGTTAGGTGATAAACAGTCCAGAGGCAGAAAGTACAGAAAGTTATCAGCTCACAAGATTAGGAGCTGAACGGCTATTTGTTTGCATTTATTGAAAAGATATAACAAAAACACATTTGATGGTACTGTATACTTAACAGATCAAAAAGCAGAAAATAAGAGAAATGTTGTGTTAGATTGTACATACATTTTTGGGCCTATTTACACCAGAATGCGGTTTGGGAAAGGAACATTTTGTGCCTGTTTCCTACACTCCACTGCTTTTTCGATAAACTGCAGGTGCCACTGTAATGTTAATGGCACCCTAAATGAAAACACAGTACTGGTACCATGGTACCAAAATTGCAGTACCTTGCAATTCGGTGCAGCATGTTTTTTTTTTTTTTTAAAGTAGTGCATGCACTTCTTTCTCCACCTTCAATCGCTCGGAATGGTAATGAGCAGGAATCGCACAGGAATGCTTGCCTCATTGATGTGCAATGTCAGTGTGAACTGGCCCTTAAAGTGTCTACCTTGCCTTGTACTTTGTATGTGTGTTTGCCTTGTTTGTTGATCTACTGAATGTTTACATGGTATTTCTAATGTCATTTTTATTTTGTCTAAAAACTACATTTAGGCTAGGTACACACATCTGCCATTCAGTTTGTGATCTGATTTTGAGTGTGATTATGTAATTCAACTTGGATGTCATCTGCATATTCTATGAGGCCAAAATCAGGCTTGAAATGCACCAAAGTAGTACAGGAACATTTCCCAGACTCACGCCATGCTGAGCTGCAGTGATGTTAACAGGCACCATTGAAAACATTGTGATTTCCATTGTCACGCAATTTGTGTGACACAAGTCACATATGAAATTGCCATAGCGTAAACAGAGACTTATGTAACTGGTTTATCACACACCATTGTTTCTGAAGAGTAATAACTTGCAGGGCTAGTGTTGGCAATGCACTGTTTTTTTTGTTTGTTTGTTTTTTGTTTTTTTGGCCAGTGATCCATTGTCCAGTTTATGAGATGATCATGCAGTATATGGGCAAACAACCATTCAGAAAACGCAAAATTGGTTGCTTCACTGCTAGAAATATGAGCATAATATGAGCATTTTGTATATGAGTGTATGAGCATTTTGAGAAATTTGTGTTGTGTTTTTTTTTTTTTTTTTCCCCCCAGAGATTCAGAAACATACATGAGCAGTTTCTGATTACAGCCCTTCTTATCCTTGTTTTTGGATGCTTTTTAGCAAGGGAAAATGAGACCTGTTTTGTCACATCACTAGTTAAATGCTAAGACATGTTAAGCATAAACAACGAATGTGTCTCTGTCACTAATTAAGTGCTTTGAACCAGAGTTACACACATTAACTAAGCCACCTCCATCAATAGTTATTTCTCAGTGATGCATGGGTTTCCATGTCACCTCTTCAAAATGTAAGTGTCTGCTGTGTACTAGTGTTTAGTTCCAACCTAAACATGGACAAGGGCAAAAGAGATCCACAAAAGAGAGAAGAACAAAGAGCACTTTCTGCTCCACTTCCTGACCTGAAAACATATGTTCACCCAAGCACACAGCCACAAGGAAAAGACAAGCTGTAGGAAAGCAAACAAAAGCCATGATCTCCCCTCACCTTTGCTGTGCTTTTTAAACATATTCGCAAGCCATGTGTCATCTGGCTTCTCCTGATAGCTGATTTATCATTGTTCTTTTCTTTATCCATTTTATCCTTCAAGTTTATTTTTTATTTTTTTCACTTTATAGAATTTAGCTCGTAAGATATAACTGTTCTGGGATGCATAGTGTTAGGGGTCCTGGAAGGGATTACTTGTGGTAAAAGGTTAACCTTGCCTTTACCCGCAGACTTTAAAATGACAGGTACATTTACCAGTCTAGTCCACATGGCTCCAAATCTCACTTTTCTCATGCTGTAACCTCTCACCACAGATATGTTAAAACAAATTACTCTTGTGTAATTATTGATCATATGGAACTGGCAATAGTCTAATTTCTGCAGAAATGGCATATTACTCGTTTAACGACTTACCTGTTCAACGACTGCTCGGACTTACGACCAGCCCCCCCCCCCCCCCCCCCCCCGCGTTATACATCATTGTATTGTACAGTGCGGTACAGAATTTTCTGTACTTATGCAAATTAAAACAACGTTATTGAGCTGGAGTTTTGTGTTTAGACTTTTTTTTTTTTTTTTTTTTTTCACAATACAGTACAGTAGTTAAGAATGCTTAAAATATTGAATTCTGATGACTCCTCATTTAACAACCAATTTGTTTAACAATCTGTTTGTTTGAATGGAACCTGGTCATTAAGTGAGCAGTACCTGTTAGAGCTGCACAATTCTGGCCAAAATGAGAATTACAATTTGTTTTGCTTAGAACAAAGATCACGATTCTTGTGGAGTAAAATCTTTCACATTATACAAAAAATGTAGACTAACTTTACTGGTTAGTTCGTTTTT